>CM026068.1:12608239-17408239 GCA_014839685.1 Anableps anableps | reverse complement strand
CAAATTTATTGAGTGGAACTAACTTGTCAACTGGAAAATGGAAAAAAATCCACTGTCAGGATGGGATTGTAAAACCAGGCCCCCCATGGTGTCTCACACACACACACACACACACACACACACACACACACACACACACACACACACACACACACACACACACACACACACACCCCTCTGTCAGGCCACTCTAGTCTTTTGATAACTGTCAAGATATCATGGACTGGAAGTTGTTTATGAGTCAGTGTAGCATATAATGCATCATGTCATGTTTATTACTCTCCAGCTACCATAAATCTTATATAGTGGCTTTTTCTCACCGCTAATGACTTGGAACATGTAACTAAAATACCTTTTACATGAGAAGGGAAAAATATAGGACAGAGTATTAAAGCCAGACCAAGACTTTTTTTTGACTTTACGAGAATAAAGTCATAACATGACTATAAAGTCATAATATTAGCAGAATAAAGACACAATATTACCAGAAGAGAAGTGTAAAATTACTAGAAAAAAGTTGTTTTAACGAGAACTGATGTGACCAACTCATTTAGTCTGTGATTCTTCCTTCAAAATAGACAGTCATTTGCACAATCATTTCAAACTCCTACTGATAATAATTTGATGTGTTAAAAAATTAAATATGTTTATTTGTAAACCCAATAGCACAGTACAACTTCACAAGATGCTCAATATTCCTCATTTTAATTTTTGATTATTTTTCATGTAGGAGTTATCATCAAATTACTACTTCATTCTACTAATATTACGACTTTATTCTCATAATATTATGAGTTTATTCTCATATTTTTATTACTTTATTCTCATAATATTATGACTTAAGTCTTGTATGACTTTTTTCTCACAATATTATGAATTTTTCCTTGTACTAATATGACTTTATTCTCGTAGTTGTTTTCCCTAGCCTGGCCCCAATACTCCGTCGTAAAGATATGTGCTTTAAATACATGTTTAAAATGAGGATTTGCCTGCAAACCTGTAGTGGATTGCTGTAACTTGGTATGGTGTGACTTCACTGAATAAAAAGTCAAAGAAAAGGAAATATCTAGTGTTTGGGACACATACCTTTGTATCATCTGGTCTAGGCCAGTTTATTTGCCCACAGTCCCTCTGTTCTCATGTGCTCTTCACTGTTTGTTTGTCCAGCTATCTTCATGCCATTATAAATCTTGGAGATAACACACACTTAGACCCACAAACAGAAGGTCTATTTATTCAAGTAGATTCATAGGTTCAGCTTAATCAGAAAGTGAACGCTAACTTGGAGGATCTGCTTTAGTGTTTTAAGATTTTAATACGGTTGTATTAGAATAGGCTGTACATAAAATACATCAATACATAATAGTACCCTTCAAAAGTATTCATGTCTGTTGAACTGTTTCACACTTTGTCACATTATAACTATGAAATTCAGTGTGTTTTGTTTGGACTAACACAAAACAATAGAAATCTGAAAGGTGCAGTCTACATTTGATTGGTAAATATGTGACTAATAGGTGTATTGTCAACAGATTCAGCCAGCTGAACTATTGCTCTCAGCTTCTGCAAAGGAACCACTGGTGCCTTGGCTGCTTCTTTTATTCATTCTCTCCTTGCCTAGTCTGTCATTTAAGGTGGGTAGATATTTTTGTGTAGGTTCGCAGGTGTGTCATATTTCCTCCATTGGGATATGATGGATTGAGCAGCGCTCTAATATCAAAGCCTGAAATATTGTTTTTTTTAACCTAACTCTGCTTTAAACTTCTTCACAACTTTACCCCTGACCTATCTGCTGCATTCCTTGATCTTCATGATGCTATTTGTTCAGCAATGATCCCAAACAAACCTCTGAGGCCTTAACTTGTCGCTACCTAAAGTCAGTCACACAATGCAAACACTGTGATCATGTAAGACCATTCAGGGATTAGAGTAACATAGACAATAGATTTTTTTCCTCCTGTTATCAATGACACATGTAGAGGAGCTTTTTCTGTTTAGATTAGACCAGCTTGTAGGTAATAAATTTCAACCCAAAATGTTCATCTTTTTAATTTTCTTTGCTTTGCATAAGTAAAATAAATCATGCAGTGTATATGTTCATTCCATATTTATGAATAATCCAACATGCTATTTGTTTTTTACCAAATTTTGACAGAACTGGCAAGGTCTTGGCTAGTGCCTATCTCCAGTAGTCAATGGGCCAAAACTGGGTAAAAAAAATGAGATTATCTTTATGAAATGGCTTGTTTTTAAACAAATCCTGGCAAGTGGTTGCAGGAGCAACAGTATCTATCCATCAAGTAGATACCTTACTTGAAGTCTTTTAACTTACTAGCTAGCAACATCTTGTTAATTTCCTGCACAACCAGTACTTTAAGTACATTTCAGTCATTTTTATACAATTTACAAGTTTATGTTCATCCATTAATCTCAGGTATCTTTCATTTTAGCTAGAAACTATATCTTTTAAAACGCCTTAAAGGGATTGTTTGAGACTTTGGAATTGAGGTTCTGTTCATTAGTTGCAACCAGTTAATCTCTTATCAGCAGTAGATAACTTTTTGGCCTCCTTATTTAGCATAAATCAATTTTTGCTGGTCCTAAGGCTGAAGCTAAGGGTTAGTCTTAGGGGGGTCAAGACCAAAAGAGATTTATACCCTTTTAAAACAATTCCAATCTCTGAAATGGTTCGTGATTATTTACATGGGAAATGTTAGATAGCAGGTTGGAGGCTTTCAGGGGTCTTCCTATGTGAAATGTACACTGAACATGTAAGATAGAAGGAAAGCTGTGTAAAAATCTAATTCTGTCTCGTACATTTTCATACTGCCTTACTTTTCTATTAAGTAGTTCCTTTGGAAACTCTTTGTTCCATTCTCAGTATATTTTACAAGGAGGACCATTGGCATTGCTCCTTTTACCCATGGTTCCTGTAAGTAAACATCAGCCTTTGGGTAAATAAATACCCAATGCAAACATGCCACTGGTTTAAAAGCTCATAAAACTGTTTGCATAAACTACTATGAAGGTTTTGAGATTGGAGTTGTTTTAAAATGGTAAAAGTCAACTTTAGTCTTGACCCAGCTGTTAGTTGTTAGTTTCAACCTGCAGGACAAACTAATTTGGACTTATACTAAAGAAAGATGCCAAAAGAATTAACTACAGCAGGTAAGATATTAACTACCTATAGCCAAACCTTTCAACAGAACCTGACTTCAAAAGTCCCAAATGGTCCCTCTGAGTTTAACTAAACATCAAACTCCTCAGCCAGACGGTCACCGTTAAGTTGAGCTATCGGTCTTTATAATGAATTCAAGTACCTGTCATGGTTTGTGGTGGGGAAGGACTCAAGTGGTAACAGGACATTGGCAGATGCATGTTAGAAGAGCTCATGTTTAATGAACTGAAGAAATAATCACTTCCAAGGGACACACAAAACAATGATGAAGAACAACAGACAACCAGACAAGTGAACAGAAAACACAGACTTAGTGCAATCAACAAAAACACAAACAGGTGTAGATCATGACACTCCCAACACAAAGAGTGAGACACAAATTAACAAATGTGCAGTGGATTTAAAATTACACAATGGTCTCAAAACCCCAGTTCCATGCAGCCAAACCTTGTTTAACAAGCAGGTTCAGTAGATGGATTCAATGGCACATTACAGATGGCCACGCTCCCTTTGTGGGGAAAGTAGGTTCGACAGTTTGAATAAAAGTCTTTGTCATTTCTAAGTTGCTTGATGCAATAAAAGCTACAACTAATAACTCATTTTTAAAGTTTTAGGTGGTGGAATATAATACCAGATAATGTCAACAATTATATGCTAAAGCTACAAGTCATTGATCTGCAACATTATGTTGAAAAACTTAACAACAAAACGCAGCAGTAGGCAGGCTAAAGTCATAGACTTCTTATCCTTTTAATTTGATACTGTGGAAAATCCGTAGCTAAAACTGACATCCTAATATTGTTTGACTTGTCTGCCATAACATCCAAGCATCAGAAGCTCACAACACACTCTCTTTTGATAATTTCAAGCTTCATTGTGCCAAACAAAGTTGAAAAAAGCTAAAGGACAAAATTCTTCCCCAAAAGAGGGCCTGGCCATTGTGCAAGGGCCAAATTCATGGATGTTTAAATCCATCTATCAAGGAGCTTTGTTGCTGTAAGAAAACCATACTATGAACATCCCTGCCCCACCCTTTTACCTACTGTTGTATTCCCTCCTTGTGTGGGTGAAACATCTTATTACGTCATCAAGCAGTCCAGTTAGGTATGATTAAACTGTTTTATAATGATTCATTACCACAACAAAATGATACAAGCAGATTCCCTGCTATTAATGTGCAAATGCCAGTTTTGCATCTCTGTGGAACATTTGCTTAAGTGGTCATAAACAAAAAGGAAAACAAGTCCCAGACTCAGTCAGTGTGGGCTTAGAAAGCGATGAAGCATTGGTGCTGGTGAGGATCTAAACTGTGTGTGCCTTTCTGAACAGCACCACAGTCCTCTTGTTTACCAGAGAAGTATCTCTCCATTGTTCTTTGCTTTTGAGGTTTATGCTAATTGTTTATTTATACCTGTGTACATTTAACAATGACCTTTCTGTTCAATTTTCTCCAATTTGGCCAGTCTATGAGGACACCTTAATATAACTGCCACTCAGTGATGACAACGAAGCTTGTATTTTTTTTCTCTTTTACTGAGCTTAGTTTTTTTGCCGCTCTTGAGACTCTCTGAGCTAGATGTTGGTGAGGTTCTGGGTAAATTTGCCTTTTTGCCAGTTGGTAGCCCCATGTCATGCCATTTCGACCCAGCCTCCTCCTATTTTGTATTCATAAATAAAGCAATTTAGTTCTCATGTATTTACAGAGGTGCAGTTGATAGCATTGTTACCTTGCAGCAGGAAGATCTTAAGTTTGAATCTTGACCCACTGTCTTTCTGCATGGAGCTTGCATGTTCTCCCTGTGCATGCATGGGTTCTCTCTGGATACTTTGACTTCCTCCCACAGTCCAAAAGCATGGCTGTTAATTGGCCCTTCTAAATTGTCCTTAGATGAGAGTGTGTGTTTGCTTGGTTGTCTGTCTTGTGTGCCTCTGTGATCCCCTGTGATGGGTTGATGACCTGTCCAGGGTGTGGAGATTGGCACCAGCACCCCCTGCAAGCATAAGGTATAGACAACGAATAGTGGATGGATGTATTTAACTATTGTATATTATTATACAGCTGAAACTGATATTTACATACACTATGTTAAGATAAACTTTCTTTCTCGCTGTCTGACATTAAATTAGACTAAACGTTTCCTGTTGTAGGTCAGATAGCATTATCAAGATTTTTTCTATTTTCTAATTTCGAGGATAACGAGACACAATTTTTTAACTATCAAATTCCGAAATATTAGGTAAAGTTTATTAGCATTTGGTATTGCCTTAAACTCTTTTTTTCATCCAAATTTTGAGGTATCCTTCCACAAGCATCTCATAATAATTTGGAGGTGTTTGGTCCATTCCTCCCGAAAGTACTGACGTAACCTGAGACAGGTCTGCAGGCTGCTTTGCTCACACACACCTTTCTAGCTCTGACCACCAATCTTCTGTGGGACTGAGATCATGGCTTTGTGACAGCTACTCCAAGCCATTGACTTAGTTGTCTTTAAGTCAGTTTGTAACTAATTGTGTTAGCTTAGAGTCAGTATACACATTTTATGACTCATTTAAGACTCATTTGTGACCAAGCTTTACTTTCCTGGCTAAAGTCTTCAATATTTCAACATAATGTTCTTCCGTATGATGCCATCTACTTTTTGAAGCGCATCAGTATGTCTTGGAACAGAAAAACTGCCTTCCCTGGCTTATAAGCCTCTCCCTTTTTTCTTCAAACAGTTGTATTTTTGTTTCATTGGACAACAGGACAAGAATGAGGGAGTGTTCCAGAGATTTTTTGCATACCAGTACTTAATACCAGTTGGCATAACTGAACTTAACTGTTGTGATTTATTATTAGGATGCACGTGGAATGTATGTAATTGACTTTGAATCAATCTGTATGACTGGTTTGAATTGATTATATATTTCTGTATTTAAACTGGACCTGCTTGTTTTGTCTTGTTTTGCCTTGTAAGAAAATTTGTTTTGAATCGTCATGATATGAATAAACTGAAACTTGGAAATATCACATCTGGAAAAGCATGAAGATTTAGAATAGAAAAATGTCTGTGAAATAGAATGAGAGAAAGAGGTAAAGAGGAAGAGAACAGTAGGAACAGAGCTACTGAGTGAAACAGTGAGCTGGCTTAGGAATTAAAAATGGAATAATAGCTTGGACAGCATGAGGCTTAGTTGTTTATGTAACAAGTATCGATGCTACAGTGGATTCATTACTAACATCTTGTGCACTGTGAAGAACAGAAACCTTTTGGTGAATATTGTCAATCTAACAACAGCATATTAATATAGTTGTGAGTAAAGATAACATTTATAAAGCACTAACAAAGTGCAGAAATTCCTTTCATCTGAAAAGTGAAACCATCCAAAGCTCTGCAGCACTCCCTGACAGAGACCCAACATTCAGAGGAAGGCAGGGGAAGATACTTGTATCGGCCAATGCATGACTGCACATGCATGTAACTTTAACAGCAACATACCAATGCAGAACCAGAGACACACAAATGTGGACACAGAGGCAAATACACACTGTGGGGCGGAATAGAAATGCAGCATGAACAAGATGAACTTCTGCTCTAAGCTGACAACAAGAAGATGTTTCTGTAACAATCCCCCTCATCCTCAGTGAGAGAGTCCTGAGTTTACTGTGTGTGACAGACCCAGCACATTTGGCACATTTATGCCTTCTTTTACTCCCACTTAATGAACCCTGGTTGAACTCTGGTCAGGGCAGATCTGCAAGTGAAGCATTTTGTTTTTCCATGACGGTTCCCCCATGTCCTCATGTGGCTTTCCTTTATGATTTAAGCTAGCTTTTCATAACACAGTCAGTCCGGGATGCACAACAACATACACCTACATGTTAAGCATCCTGCCTTTGCTGCATGGACACTTCTAACATGTTCTTGAGGAACAAACATGTTATTGGACAACCTTAAGATACACCCCAAACCTGTGACTTGATCTGGAATTCCAACTTCTAAATGAACATTTAGATTGCAGTTTCAAAAAAAAGACACTAAGTTTTGCTATGAAAGAATAGAGTCATCACATAATAGCACTTTGAAATTGGAGAGGTATTAGATATGCAGTAGATACATCACTCTGCGAAACGTTTTCACATTCTTTCATGTTACAAGCTTAAACCTTAATGCTTCTTTTATTAACTTCAATGTATTTTTAGGAACTAACCAATACTGCAAATATAATCAAATTCTGAATAGTTTTGGACCCTATTAAATCAGTGATGATCTGTCCAGGATGTCCTCTCCTCCAAAACCTTTACAGACAATGTATGGATGGATAGAGCAGTCATATTAATATGATCACTCATGCCTTGAGTGCAAAAAATTAGTTATGGAGGTAACGCATGATGCACATGGGGAATTTAAGTTTCACAAACAGCTCTGCTATGAGATGAAACATACTCATCTCTCTATAACCTCCTCTAATCACCTCATACATATCCAGTGGCAGACAGCGTGCTTACACCAAAATAGAAACCATCCCTCAGGCACAACGTATTACTATAAGCGTCTGCAGTGCTTTCTATTCTGGACTGGTACCCATACCACTTTACCAACACACAAATGATTTAAAGCAGCTTGATTTCCAAAAAGGGAAATGCTGCCACAGTGGACTTCGAACTTTGAGCACAAATAAAATGCCACTCTTTATGACTGCAGTATATATTCTCGCTTTTTTTACTTTGAAAATTATTTTCAAAATGTGCAAAATGTCTTTGCTGCTTAATGTTACAACTCCCTATGCTGTCTCTCTTTTGGTTTGACAGTCTCAGAGGTTTTCATTTATTCTCCCAATACTCAATGCCCAGCCCTTGTCCAAGATTGGTCTTACTCAACCACGGTTTCTCAACCAGCTTTCCCTGCAGCTCGTTACCCTGCTGATTTTGACCGGCATGTCATTCCCATGCTCCAGAGGAGCAACAGGAATTTCCTGCACCTGCTGCTATAATAGAGCAGCCGGTCTGTGGGCTGACGCGGGCAGCTCATTATTGAGTCTTTTGTTGTGTTCAGTTATTTTTAATAGTTTGGCCTGCAGCAGTCCAGCTCTTTGTGTTTGTTTGTTTGTTTGTTTGGTGACAAAGCCTAACTAAAGTACTCATGTAGTTTGTTTTGTGGTTTTGAGCACTCTGTTCCCCAGACATCGAAGGTGGGAAAGGGATTATTAAGACTTTCCAATAAACAGAAACTTAAAGACTATCATGTAAAAACATGTTTAGCTTGAGAATAATATTTCTACTGCAATTAAGTTGTAGTTAGAAGACAATAGTGCAGTTCGATCAGGGTTGTGGTTGTTGATTTAGACCTCTTGTTGATTAGATTTTTCTCTTTTCTCTAATTTTAAGTTAGAAGCTCTTTATGGTTGACATCCACTGCTGGCTGAGAGGGTGGGCCTAATGCCTATCATCAGCTGTCAACTGGGAACCAGCGTCATGCACCAAGACAGGGCAACACAGTGACATTTTAAATCACAAACCTTTCAGGCAATTGGCAATATGCAATTAAATTTCCAAGCATAGTTTTAAACTGTGGGAGGCAAATTGAGTACTCAGAGAAAACCCACATGGGCATAGGAGGAACATGCAAAGTACCCACAGGACACCCTATCAAAAATGTGAAGTGAAAGCCTTTCTGAGAAGGTATAAGAAAACTCTCATTTAATGCTCTTGTGTCTCTTTTTTTTTTTTTTTTTTTTACTGAAAAAACAAAGCTTATCATTATTAGAGACAATTTCAGTTCAGAGAGATATCAATGTGAGATTATGCAACTGATGACATTGCATATCTCCACTCTTTCTGAACCCTGTCGAAAATATTATTGCTCACAGAGTGGGGTTGATTAGAGACTACCTCCAGAAATTGGGAGAGGATAGAGAGTGAGGCCTGCCTACAGCCCTGATCTCAACCCAATTGAACACTTGTGTGATCAGCTTTAATGTATTACTCATGAGAGTTACCAACACAACCGCTCTGGCTCAGTTGCAACATCTGCTGGCTGAAGAATGGGATAGCATCCCATCTCAGTGTGTGACCAAGCTGGTGACCAACATGGGAAAGAGGTGCCAGGCTGTTATTGTTATTTTTGGTTCTCTAATATACAACTGAGAAACTATTTTTTTAAAATAAATAAATTATTCAATTGTCTGTGTCTCATTCCTTCGAACGTCAATCATCCAATACAATTACGAAACCCTAAGCAAGGATCTGTGATAAAATACGCTGTCGGTTTTTTATGAGTGAAACACAAGTACTCAACTCTGCTGCTTAACTCACAAACGAATTTTGTTAAGAAATATAGTATAACTTAAGGGAAATTAACAGGCTTTCCAACTGTTTATGATTAATTGCCAAAAGGTTTGTTAAAAAGAGAAATGATAGCCCAAACACAAACTTCCTTACTTTTTATGTTAAGTACATAAGCTGGTGTTTCCTCACACATGTTGAGCTTAATTTTTAATTATTTGTTTTTGTAATGTTTAACTTTTTAGTTATAAAAAAAATAATAATTATTTACAGACAAATATAAATTAGTTAACTATACATATCAAAAACATTGGGGGTTCTAACGTGTGCTGGTGCACACAATAAAGACAAATGTACATCTCTACAGTTTGAATAGTTCAAGGCTACTGTCTTGGTGCCTATTTCCCCAAATCCTCTAAATAGCAAGAACAAGCAGCAAAGGAAAAAGTAAATGAGCATCACTGCAGGCTGCTGCTGCGGCGTTGCTTTCGTCACAATGACTAAATGGGAAAAGAATGTGTCTGTGCTGCTTTCAAGTCATGTGTGAACAGCATGGATAATTAAAGAAACTGCAGAGTCACAGTTAATGTTGCAATCTTATCATCCTGAGCCCCCAGCTTCATTTCTTCCCCTTTTCTTGGCTAAACTAGTCCACAAAGAAAGTGTAACGCAATGCACCACCTGGTGATCTGACTTTGTAGTCTTACTGTGAAGGCACTCATTCATTTCAACCCAACGCTGCACGCGTGCACCTCCATTATTTATCTTACCAACATCTGAGAATCATAAATAGAAAGGACAACCAGACACAGCTGTGAAGGCAGCATCACTCCACTCCTCCGCCCCCTTCCTGCCTTTCCCAGCTTTTCAGATGGTCTGTTTCTTATCGTACCAACACCTTCCCAAAAGGAGCTGTGGGCTCACAGCAGCACGGAGCTGGGGGAGGGTTAGAAACATTTTAAAACAGCAAATGGGTGGGGCCAATTATAAACATTTAAATTTGTTTACAAAATATGCTAAGAGAAAATCTTTTGGGGAAGATTGTTTTTTTTTTTTTTTTCAGCTGACTTTTACAATATATAAAAAAGTTTTCTTTTACAATTTGCTATTCTTTGCCATCAAATAATAATTTCACTCCAAGAATTTACAAATATTAGAATGATTTTGTGGATTAAACCACTAAGGTAGTATGTTCTCCAGTTTATCTAGAAATCCTGCTTCCTCTCACTTAGCAAGTACCCTCTTGAGAGAACGGCTGGTTCACATCAGTCCACTGTGACATCATGAATTTCCCACATTTCCCAGAGGTATTTCTAAAGTAAGGATGAGAATCTGCTGCTTGAGTCACAGCTGCCTTCTGTAGCATCTCCAGCGCTTCCTCTGAGGCGTTCCTTCACCACTGGTTGTTGCAATGAATGTAAAAACGATGCAAGGTCAGAGTATTCATTCATTTCAATATGTGCACATTAAAACCACAAGGCTTCAGGTATTTTGAGATTTTATAATGTAATAAAGTGGGATTAATATTATCTGAAAAATCTGGTGAGCATCCTCAGATGGGATGGATAACATTTATGGGCAGTAATTTTCAAGTTTTGGTACAGATTCTCACTTAGATTTGTGTATAGACTTTGACTGGACGATGATCAATTCATCTAAACCTTTATGTTGTAACTCTGGGTGTACATTCTGGGTTCTGCTAGAAGATGAACCTCCACCCCAATCTCAAGTCTTTTGCAGACTGTGACAGGTTTTTTTCCCCATGACTGCCCTGTATTAAGCTCCACCCATCTTCCCACCAACTCTGACCATTTTCTTTAGTACTGCTGAAAAAAAAAAGCATCCTCACAGCGTTGTGTTTTTACTGTGTTTCACTGTAGGAATGGTGTGTTCATAGCGATGTGCAGTCTTAAGCCCCTTCTCCGTTGTCAAGTCTCACTCTAGCAGGTTCATGTCTGGTCCACTTCTAGCCAAGTTGGGTGTGTCTCCATTGGCAGTGTGTTCGTCACTATGTGGATGTGAATAAGGGTCAGAATGTGGGCGGGAATCTGGGAACGTGAGCGTGCAAGAGCTGTGGTCGATGCGTCAATGATGTCATTTTGCACGTGTACCCTTGGGCGGCCGGGTTCTCCGAAATCTCTGTGTTTTTGTTGCGGGTTGCCCCGTGCAGTTGACATTGCAAACACCTAAGACACCTAAGACTAGAGACTTCTTCACGGTCGAGTCAAAGTCGAACTGCCAACGCGTGGTCACGTGGTTTTTGGATGTTCGTTTTTGCACAGACCCTTCATGGTCCACAAGACACACCGAGGCGAACTCCTGTGAAACCCCTTCCACTGTAGTGAAACGCCATGGTGTTTTGCCATGTGTGGTTTACAACAGTACAGTAAACATAAACACGGCAATCATGGCAGAGAGGATTGACCATTAACATCCATAACACCAGTTCACCAGTTCGGATAACTGATAAAAATTGAGGAGCTGGAGAATCTCGTTTTCCATGTTATCAAAAAATAAGAACGGAAGGCTTCACCTCCTGTAAGGTGTTCTTTTAACAGTGACTCTCTTTGTTCTGCTTTTTCATGATGCCAAACTCCTGACTAATGTGGGGCTCCTGACTAATAGTTGTCCTCTCAACATAATTGCCCACCTGAGGTGTGGATCTCTAGAGTTACCTGGCTGTTTTTCTAAGGAGTGGTCTCCTTGCCCAGGTTGTACATTTAGGTGGACGACCATGTCTTGATTGGTTTGCAGTCGTGCCATTCTCTTTCCATGTTCAGTTGGTGGATTGAACAGTGCCTTATTTGATGTTCAAAGCTTGAGATATTGTTTTATAACCTACTCTGCTTTAAATGTCTCCATGGATTCATCCTTGAACTGCCTGCCATCTTTTTGGATTTTATTTAAGGGTGTCATACTAAAATTGGCTGAACAGATATGAATGCTACATATTTTCAGATTTTTATTGTTATTTAAAAAACACATTTGCAATGCACTGTAGTGGTTTTGTAGTTAAAGGATAAACATTTATTTTTCATTATTTCAGAGTTATAATCTACATTTTGAATACTCCTTTTTAGGTTTATGCTGCATTGTTGATCCTTCCATTTATTTTTTATCGGTCTGATGATGTGAACTTGTTTTTCCTCTTTTTTATAGTTTCTTTAACATTACTCTCTGGATTGTTTGGCTATACTTGTTCCTTGATTTATTCCCTAATTGTTCACATGCAATATTGTTGAGTTATACTTTTAACTAGTTTAAATCATAAAGCTGAGAAAATTTAGATCCAAGGAGTTTGGCTTCCTTCTGCCACAAAGCTTCATCCCAGAGAGGTTCTACCTCCCTTCTACTCCCTTCTACTACTTGTACTATTCGGGTAACATGTTCTTACCCTGGTAGATACAGTAGAAACAGAGAGGGAGCAAGGGAAAATGGCCTCACAAAACTACCCAGATACTAAAAAAAGATTCCCAAAGTGGAAATGCACGTCTGGCCTCTAAATGAGGAACATCCCAATTGAGCACATCTACAGGAGGTGATAGAAAAACAAGTCTGACTTAGGGTGATCAACCTAACAACTTCCAACACTTAATGGATCTACTGCATTGCTTGTGTCAAATGTAATGTCCAACCTTTTGCGGGCTCAGGAGAAAATCTTCATATACATTTTTTTTTTTTCAGTCTATCATTTTTATTAAGGTTGTCAAGGTGTTATGCCTGATCAGGGATTGGGTACAAATGATCATGCTTCCAGTTGGAATTGCATGAGAAGTTAAGGGTCATAACAGAGCCTGAACCAATTTATGAGAAAGCCTTGTGCTTCAAATTTTATGCGATCAGATTAGATTTGCTTCTTCATCATAGAAAGGAAAATCCTTCACTATTCTATGTGGTTTTAGCTTAATTTTATTTTAATGCTTGTAAATCTGGTTATTTGTGTGTATCTTTTTAACATATTCTAAAATTTCAATGGATATCAAGAATGTGTATTTGCTATAATAGATTTATTAATTAGTAATAAAGATAATGCAAAAATAAATTAAGTGCTATCTAATCTCTATGTGTTGTGTTCATAAAGTGGGGCATTTTTACTTTGACCTGTTTTAATGATTTTCTTTCCCTTTTTTACTACTTATATAACTAAAATTGAAATACTTTGAATCTGTCTACATGATTAAACTGAATTGGATTATTTTTTTTTTTCAATTTTATAATGTCTTGAGGCAATATGTGTTATGAATTTGTGCTATTAGTGGATTACTGGATTACTTAAAACTGGATGACTTGTTTAAATTGCCCTTTTTTGTGATAATAAGATTTAATATGTTTGAATTCCTGATACATAAATGATGTCAAAGATCATTCAGATTAGTTGCCCTGGTACCTCTCAGTGGTTGCTGATGTTTGTTGATTATGTGAATAAAAGAAGGAGCTAAACACAGCTCTTTAAGGCTTGAAGCCTTTTAAATATCCATCCATTTTACAAGGCTTTATATTCTTGGAGTAGAATATTTGGTGTGTTTCCAGCTCTGAGCATCTGCCAACTTCACACACACACTGCATTGAATGGCAGATGCAGGCAACTTGTGGACTGGGCTGTTGTATCAATGACGTCTTGAGTCTCTCTTTGCTCCCTCCGTCTGTCTACTCAATGGAAAGCTCCATCATGCAGCTAGCTCCCACCCCAGGCCAGCATTGATGTCATAGGTGGCCCCATTTCCCTGCCTCTCATTGGCTCATCCACAGTGACCACTCTTGTGCTTGACGCTGAATTAACAAATTCAACGTCACTGTAGTAAGTGGTCTGATCTGCCCCCCACCCCCACCCCTATGCCTATCTCTCTCTCTCTCTCCCTCCCTCACCCTCTCACCTGCACGTCTGAGAATGTCGCTCTGCTTCCTTCGTGCTGCAGCAAAAAAGGGAACAACCAGAGAGCCGGCTGCTGATTGGGTGAAGTAAAACATGTCAGTGGTATGTTTAGCTCTCACAAACCCATGTGTTTCTGTGTGACTGTGCTCAGGATTTGTTTATATCCCAGTTCTTATCACAAAGGGAGGCCTGCCACAAGAACAGATGGTGATAAGTGCACGTATTTTCCTCACACTCTGAGTGTGTTCACACATGAGGAGCTGAGTGCTAAGTCTCTCATAGGGATATGATTCTCAAACATCTCTCAGAATGAAACCTGGTTTAATTTATATTCTGCTGTGGTAAATTTATTGAAATAATTTTTCACCACATGAAATACCAAAAAACTGGTTTGAGAAGATTATGAAAATAGCTTGATGTTGTTGTGCGGACATGACTTACATCAAGGAGACTCAAAGTGGTCTCATGTCCGGTAATTTCATGGTTTAAATGTCATTTATTCATGTCATAACACTGAAGGCTAATACGGTGGAATGTTAAATGGCATAATTAAAAAAAGGAAGAAAATTAAAAAGAAAGAAAAACATTTACATTTACATTTATTTGACCGCCTCCCCCGTAAAAAAATATTAACATAAATTCATCTTTTATTGCAGAGCTATACTAGTTCTCTAACAGTAAAATTTAGACCTATTTTACCTCCCTTACCATCCCTCTCACTGTTTGTCATGTCTGCAATTGTTTTGATTATTGTCTCACTGTATATATAGCTAACTGTAAGTGAGGAACTCTTCTGTTGTAGCTATTTTGTGTCTTATGAAGATCAACATAAATCTGCTTTATTTTATTTATTTATTTTATTTATTTATTTATGTTCTATATTCTTTCCAATTTTGAAGAATACGCAAGAGAATTGGCCCTCTGTGCTATGCCATACTTGCAGTGCTATGAAAAAGTATTTTCCCTCTAACAGATTTCTCCAGGTTTTGCTTTTTTTGCTCACATATCAGATGATCAAGGATCATTTGACTAAATACAAAAAGTAGTTTTCAAATAATTATTTTGTTTATCATGCAAAAATAGTATCCAAACTAACCTGGCCTTATGTGAAAAACCAAATGCCCCTTAAATCTAATAACTAATTATTATCACCCTTTGGGGCAACATCTGCCATCAAAGCGCTGGTGACAACTGCCAATGAGTGTTTTACATCTCTGTGGAGGAAATTTAAGCCACTCTATTTGTCTAATTGTTTCATTTCAGACACATTGGAGTTTTCGAGAATGAACAGCTTGTTTAATGTCATGCCACAGAATTTCTGTTTTCTCAGGTTATCATTCTCTGATATTAAAATTTGTTTCAATGATCTTGAACATTTAACTTTGATAAACAGCAAAAACAGAAATCTAAGCAGGTGAATACTTTTTCACTGCACTGTACGTAAAACAAAGTTTGTTTTTGTTTTTTTAAATTATAAACTGATTAATGATACACCTGGTTAAACCATCTCTCTGTAATATAATTGGTTGTATTTGCAAATTCATTGTTCATGTTAATTCATTTAAAGATGTCTCCTGTCACAAAAATAAAACAAATACAAGTTATCTGTCAGTTCAAAATAGACTGAACATATTTCTTCAGTAACTTTCATCTTCAGGGTGTTTTATACAAAGACAAGTCAATGAAGCTGATTGCCTTTATATGGGACATATTGATAACTGCTTCTTCATGCTGGTACTGTAGTTCATGTTTCTCTTTGTAAGCAAAACCATATTGATCAGTGTTTCTGTGTGTACCACTGAGAGTTATGTTGATAAAATACCACAAGTTGCTTTGTGAAAAAAACCCTTGATAATGTAAGGAACTGTAACCTGCATATTTAAAAGGCATCAATTATCTGCATGGCTCATTTTAAATGACCTTCCTAGAACACTCCCATGAAGGCCAGATTCATGACATGTATGATCAATAATTATCCAACTGATGTGTTCTCCCTCCTGAGCTGTGGATCTGTGCAGCTCCTTGAGTGAAACTAAGGGCCTCTTAGCTGCTTCTTTGATTGATGCTCTTTCTTTTCAGTCTGTTACTTTAAGTGGACAGTCATATCTTGATGGGTTTGTAGTTATGTCAAACTCTTTCCATTTTCCAGATAGACTGAAAAATGCTCTGTGACATGTTTAGACCTCAGGATGCTGTTTTAACCTAACCCTGCCTTTCTACAATTTTATCTCTGACCTGTCTGGTCTATTTCCTGGTCTTCATCATGATATTTGTTCACTAATGTTCTACATCTCTGTTTAGCATTAGGCTTTTCCCCCCATTCCTCTCATTCTTCTTATAAGCCATGTGTCTTCCTTTTCTCCTTTGTTTTTGAGATACAACTGCATTGCTGAGTCCCAAGAAGTTGTGTTATGACATTTGCTTGTGAAGTGTGTATAAAGCTCCTATAATTATTTCACAGCATTACTGGCTGCACTTTTGCTCTAAACATTATTCAACTCTTTTTTAGTAGTTCAGTGACCTCAGGTCACTCATTCGGCTTGGTACTTCTCTCTTCACAGTGCGCGATGGTCGTTTACAGCGCACGCAATTTCTGCTAAGCTTCATAGCGTAGCTTCCTTCACGATCGAGCTGGCACATTACATATGTCACGGCCAAACGTTAGCAGTTGGGTAAAATCAGATCCAGTCATTTCAAACTTAAACAGAGTCCATGGCTCCAGCAAACAATCGTTTCTCAATAGCCGAGGGTCCAGACCCCTCTGTGCGTTTGGCGCGGTTTAAGCACCCAAATTAAGACTGTTGCGCACCCAATGGTGGCCACTTCCTTGTGGCAGGAGGCTATATCCACACTGTTGCCATCTTGGCGACTTTGTCACTATATTTAGTGACTTTTCAGACCCCGCTAGTGATTTCTTTTTTTAAAATTTATTTTACAAAAAAAAGCGACTAACGACAAAAGTAGCGACTTTTCTGTGGGTTGTTGGAAACTTTGGCGACAAAACGGGACAGCACCAATCGTACTGCAGTTACAGCGCGCAGCGAGAGCAGCCATGAGCCCCTCCCACCTCAGAAGCACTTGCAGGCGGTCAGTCTGACTGACAGCAGGCTTGGCGTGGAGCAACCTGCAGTAGAGCAGAAAGGAGACCCACTCCACTCCGTTTCCATATCACATCTGAATCACGCATGCGTATGAAGCAGAGCGTAGAAGAAGAGGCTGGTTTTTATCAGGCTTATGTAAAGAACATTTTCCAGGAATGTCTCACTTGGTATGTAGATTGTTTGTAGTGGTTATTATGGAGACTTGGTTATCTCAAGAGGGTGCTCTTTCCTGCAGTTTTGTAATAGAGAAATTTAGAGATATTTTTTTTTTTTTTGTCTAAAACTTGGATCCTTGTTTGACACAGTCCAAGACGTTTAAAATGTTTTAATTATTGCTTTGACTTTAGATGTGGGTAAGTTCAGATGAGTAACTGTTTTCTTGTCATGATGGACATACATCTGTCTTACTTGAATGACAGATGTATGTCTCATTTTGAGGAGTAGCTAAGAGAAAGGAGCTCTTTGTCACATGGTATTTATGCCAAAGCCAAGCAACAAGTTATGGATTACTAAATAAAAGTTCATATATCAATTTAAACTAGAAAAGCATAAATAGGAATTGCTTTAGTTGCATTAATTTTATAGACATAGGGTTGCCAGTTGTTTTGATCAAAAGTTTTACTTTTTAAACATGGAAGTTTTTCTCTCAAGACTGAATAAATAAAATGTTGGATTTTCTAGAATTTTTAAATTTGAGATGTTGCTGTTGCAATAACAGATTTTGTTTTTATTTTCAAGTTTTTAACACATCTTTACCATGGATGCCACAAAGTGTGGAGAACACTGTCCCACGAGCTGAAGCATTGAGTATCAGGCTCCTTTTATATGTGCTGCTTGTGCAATGCTTGTGTTGAGCAGGTGTGCATTAAGGCTGCTGGTGCATTCACATGTTTGAGTGTTAAAAAACCTACAGGTACATTGGTTGGTTTAAAAGATCACGCATGAGTGAACAAATGTTTAGACGGCACTTGGATGACATGCTCAGAGAAGCAAAAACCTGTTAGAGCTATGAATAAAATTACAGTGGGACTTCATGGTTTTGTCAGGTTTTTAGTAATTTTTAATGGACTATTTAAGTATGGGTTGATTACTTTTACAAGAGAAAATAACTGTAAGCTTTTAATTATTACTGAGAAAATGAACTGGTCTCTGCTGCTTTATGTATACAAACTTGAGTTATTACTTGGTTTTATAGCAAGGTGAACTAACAGAGATGGGGCAGTTTTAAAAATATATATATTATACATGCCTTCATATAAACAAAGCTGCACCCGGATCAAAAAACTTTACAAATTTAACAGAGACTGCTCTGCTGTGCATAACAGTTAATAATACCTCACCACAAAGTGCATTTTCAACAAGTGTGCCGCTTGTTTTTTTTTTTTTTTTTTTAACCAGCCCATACAAAATGCATCAAAATATGATAGCTATTTAAATCTGAACATGGTCAAATAATATGGAGTCTCTGTAATAATAGTTATAAGAAAAAAAATAAAGAGAATGTATTCATTTTCCCTAAACCTTGAAATATTTTGTCGCACGTTACAGCCACAAGCTAAACTGTATTTTATCAGGGTTTTATATGATAGACAAATACAGAGCAGTGCATAACTGCAAAGTGAAAGAAAAATAGTTTTCAAAAAGTTTCACTGATACAATTTAAAAAAGTGTGGCTTGCATTGTTTGTATTCAGCTCCCAATCCTTGGATACCATTAAATAAAACCCAGTGCAACTATTTGCCTTCAAAAGAAAAAAAGTAATTTAATGTCAGTATAAATGTAGCTGTTCTGTAAAGGCCTCACAGAACATAATTGAACAAACAGCACCATGGACCTTTAACCCTGGGGAAATGTTGAATTTTGTGTCTGTAATGAGGTAAAATGTGAAAAGGTTCAAGAAGTGTGCATACTTTTGTAAGGCAGCTATGTGAACCACACACACTGAAAGAGCACAAAGAAATATGAATACAGTGTTGAACACAATTATACCTCATATAGATAAAGGAATTAGTACTTCTATTGGTTATTCCTAACAAACATCTCACTCATGTTTCAGCTACAGTAAAAGTAATGGACTGTTATCAGTTTTGAAAGAGGAGCATGATTATGTTTCCCCCTAATGGCAAACAGAGGAACAAACAAATATTTACATTCCAAGATCCTCAGTTCTCCATACTGATCAGTAAAGAGATGCATTAAATCCTAAAGTCCAAAAGCAAAAACATAGTAAAGACCAAAGATAATCACAATATACATCCAGTGTCAATTGTGTAATAGGTAATAGCTGACTGTATTTGGTTTTTGGAGAAAAATTCTCTTTAAAAATAATTTCATACACACATATGTGTTGCCTGCAATTCTGCTGCTGCTAAAGCGTGCTGTGAATTTTGCTCCTAATTCAAAGAACTTAGTAAACTTGTTACTAGTTAACTTGTAAGTAAAATAAAACAATGGAAGGATTTTTTTTGTTTTGTTTTGTTTTTTTGTTGTTGTTGCTAATTCTTCATTGCAAAGCAGCCCAAACCCAGTCAAATTAGACTTAGAGAGTATGTGAAATGTGAACAGCAGTTTTTAAGTCCTGTATCAGATGTTCCAGGGGATTTAAGTCTGGGATAAAGATGCTACTGGGCAGTTTTAGCGCATTAAATTTCTTTGATCTAAACCATTCAGTTGTAGCTCTAACTGTATGTTTAGGATTTTTGTCCTGCTGGATGGTGAATCTCTGCCTCAGTCTCAAGTCCTCTGCAGCCTCTGAAAGGTTTTGTTCCAGAACAACCGTGTATTTGGCTCCACCCATCTTCTCTTCAGCTCTGACCAGCTTTTCTGTTCCAGCAAGAGAAAAGACATCCCCACAGCATAATGCTGCCACTGTTTCACAGTAGGGACTGTATTCAGGATGATGTGCACACATCTTTTGGTTTTTGTAAGTAAGCACACTTTTATTTATATAGCAGTGTGTCACATAGAGGGCATAACAATCAAAAAAGAAAATTAAAATAATTTGAATTTAAACAATATTACAATAAGATTTCAAAATGTCTGAAGGAAAGGCACATGTGAATAAGAATGTTGAAGCTCTAAGTCCATACTCTCCAGACAATGTAAAAACAAAGGAAGCTTGTTCCACAGTCGAGATATAGCAGTCTGGATCCCCTCAGGATTTATACCTGGCCCTTGGGACTATGAGTAGATTTTGGTTTGAGGACCTGAGGGCTCGATTTCGACTATGTGGCTTTAACAGTTAATTAATATTGGATAGAGCTTGGCCAAAAAAGGCCCTGAAATTTATTTTCAGAATGTTGAAATGGATTCTGAAATGAAATGGTAACTCGTACAAAAAATGTTAAATCAAGAGTGAAGTGATCTCTTCTGTTTGTTCCAATTCTTGCTGCAGAGATTTGGACTAGCTCAAGATGATTATGGGCTTTTTTTCTTGATATATGTGAAAGAGCCTTACAATTGTCTTGAAAAGAGAACATTTTAGCATAAATAGCCATCTCAGATACCTCTTTTGAGTCTAACCTTTGGAACCTTTGGAAATATTTTCTTAGGATGAAACCGTTTCAGACAGATTCTTGGCCAAAGGGTACAATTTTGGTCTCATTTGACCAGAGCATGTTTTTTTCCCCAACATGGCTTGTGGCAAACGGGAGTTCTTATGCCTTTCTTCTCGGCACTCTTCTATAAAGGTTCATGTTTTATTTAGGATATCAGAGTAAAGAAGACTGCCACACTTTTTAGATTTATTGTGTAAATTTTGAAAGCCATGTACATTTTCCATACACTTCACAAACATGCACTACTTTGTGTTGGTCCATCACATAAAATCCCCAAGAAATAGTTTGTTATTGTACTGTGACAAAATATGGAAATATTCAAGGGGTATGAACACTTTCACAAGATACTTGACATTCAAACATTGGCTGTTAGAAATGAAACACATCATGATTTACTGTAAGTTCTCACTAAAACCTTTGACGTTTGTGGCATTACTTCTTCTTACCACTAGTTGATGCTACAGGACAAAACACATAACGATCTGTACTCCAACATTAGACACCAAAGCATGCACCTCTTGAGAATATAAACTGTCAATATTTCATAATTAAAAAAACGTCAGATAATTTGCTCTTTTCTGAAGACCTGAAATCAAACAGTAAAATCATAAACAGGCTTTTCTGTCTTGTGGAGGCTGGTTGAAACAATAAATGATGGACCAAGATGACTGTGTAATGTCTGCTGCCTAATAACTTCTCAGTGAAAAAAAAAAAATTCATTCATGCATGCTGGGTTATCTGGTAATGCTAAGTTAATGTTAGTGAGTGTGGCTATGATATCCACCGGACAAGCCAATCAGTATTAGGCAGGCACAGAAATGCTGTTATACTACAGACAGAGAGTAAAAAATGTACTATAATCTGTCAAAACAACAAAAAATTGCTCTTCACCACTCTCATTGAAATGTATGACCTGAATTAAACTGTTTCTATGGTAACAAGAAGCAAACCTTCTGACTTCACACAGTTAACTTCTCTTCTATGTATTTGTGCGCTGATCACTGAACGGTCTCATTGCCCCTCACTCTATCTCGGTTCTTCAGCAGGCTGTGGCTTAATGTCCAACTCTGTTAAAAGACCCCTGTGCGTTTTAACACAATCACTGTAAACAAGCAGATAGTCTGGTTAGACGGCTTTAACACCAACTGTAATTACACGACAATCTTCACCCAGGATGTATTTAATAAAGCTGAGGCAGGTGGCAGAATCGCAGATTGTAATTTCTTGTTTGGCTGCAGATGGTTTTTGCCTCTCTTTCCTCCCCGAGTTGCTCAGCACAGCCCACCTGCTCTCACTGCTGCCCAGGGACATTAATGAAGTTACGCCAGACCTCATTCATGCTCTTAAAAGCTCCAGCGGCCACCCTGATGGCGGACCAAAGTGCTCTCCGTCTCTTTCCCTTTACCCTCTCTGTGCTTCAGTAAACAGCATTGTCATTTCATATCAGCCAATCTCACTGCACTGTGTCCCAACTGTGACTGTTGCTCATGGACAAATATCTTTTTCTGGTCTTTTGTTCATGTTTAAATACTATCATCCCTTTTGTCTCAATCTTTTTCTGACATGTTTCTGTTTATGACATTAAAGGTTTAGCCTCTCTGGGACAGACTTAGTTTCCATCTGCTGTCCTACCTTTACTGCTGGGACATCTAAATAAGAACTGAAACAGGGATTTTCTTGAGACACGTTCTGTTTGCAATGCACTGAGCCCTGACTGTGGAGTAAGTGGCTTCCGTTAGCAAAGCCTCGAACACTTCCTGCTTTACCATTTATGATGTCTGAATTAATGGTTTTCTGTCTCTTTTTAGTAGTTGTTTTATTTGCTTGTTATTTGCTCTAACTTCAATTAGCCACGACAATAAAGCACTAAATTTGATTCTCTGTTAAACTGTTTTTTTCCCCCAAGACAGGGCTACTGCTGCGTCCATTTACTCCATGTACTCGGATTTCCTTTCCCATAGAAATTGGCCATTGAGCTTAGTTCTGCTGAAGGTCTTTTCCTGTTCAAAAGGAGTTGTGCCTCATCAGAACATGCTGGGGAGGATGCAATACTGCAAATTCAACTTGTTATTGACCGTTATAAACTGAATGAGACATCCTTGTATTACATTAAGAATCAGATTATTCTGTGTGTCAGTGAATATGGTCTGGACTGATTTATTGTATGTTTGGTAGAATTGTGACTGAATTGAGCCTGCTTTTCTTGTAAAATGTCTTGAGATAAATAAACTGAATTCCACAGTATTTTTACTATGCAGAAACCTCTAAGCCATGCTTTGTTAAACAAGGTAATTTAATCTTTCAAAGCAGTGCTTTTTATGTAAAAAGGTTCTCCAGCTAAGCCAAGCTGCTATGTTTTTTTGGGGGGGAATGAATGTCCATGTTTGCCCCACTGCTAATTAAACTATGTTGACACTATGCACATGTTTCTACAATGACCATATAATAACATCACCTGCTACGTTATACAGACGCTCAGTGAAGATTCACTCAATTGAGCATGCTGAATACTTTAAGTGGCTTACACAGCAAGTGAGTTGGTCCTGTTTTTTAAGAAATCCATCTAATAACTAGTTGATCTCGCCTGATGACCACTGGAGACAGGCACCAGCCCCCCTCATGACCCTGCAAGGATAAGCGTGTTCAGGTAATGGATGGATAGAACTAATTGATCACTTTGGCCAGATGGTTAGGTAATTACAAAATATAGGGAACAAACCAAGACATTGACACCATAGTACAAAGTAAATTACTCCATCATCATGCAGTACTACACTGTAAATCGTACAACCTTCATTCAAATGTACATGCAATTTATGTAACAGCAGCAAATCATGAATAAAAATCTGAGACAGGAGTTGATTTTTCACAAAATGCTCTTAATTTCTTTTAGTTAAGAACTAAGTCAAATACATTTTTAATTAAATTCAAGCCAGTTTATTGGCATGACAAACGATAAAACATAGTGTAGTGTGTCTGTGACTGATTGCACACAGATATATATATATCTATCTATCTATCTATCTATCTATCTATCTATCTATCTATCTATAGATAGATAGATAGATAGATAGATAGATAGATAGATAGATAGATATAGATATAGATATAGATATATAGATATAGATATATAGTATGTATAGCTTCTTCAGCTTCTCAGAAAATTTTGATACTGTATTTTGTGTAGCTGTTTTTAATACATATTTTTACACAAAACCCATCTATTACTATCATTGTAAAAGTATCCAAAAAAAATTCCACAGCTTCTTTGTTTCTGTTTGACCAGTTTTCAAAATGGACTACTTATTGCACATAGTGACCTGCTTTTACTGTACTGTACTCCAACATATTGCTCCATTGCTCCAAATGGCTGTTAAATGGATGTCAGTTTAGTGAGTCCATTAGTTTTTACAATCTATTGACTCATGCTATACCTATCTATCTTCCAAATTATGGAGCCTTATCATGTTGTTTGGAGATGTAGGAAAAAGGATGTCTGGGCCATTTGCCGATGGCACATAGAGCTCTAAGTGAACTATAGCCCCATTTCCAGTTCATTAAGTTGACCTTTGCAGAATTGAATAACCCATGGGTTGATAGAGTTGCTTTAGTCTAAGGAGGAAGGTTTGCTTTTGTGACAGAAATGATCCATAGTTTCAGAGTCTGCAAATTTCACCAAGTATAATAATATTATATTTGGACTGGAACATCTTGCTGGTGTTGTTTTTGGTGCTGCTTTCTAAATAGAATCATTTGACTTCTCCTTTGACTTGCAATTCACTATACACAAAAGACATTACCTTCCTATAGGATCATCTTTGTATTATTTGAATTTCACTTGGTGGGTTAAATGAACCTTTTGAATAATAATCATACACTTTATGTGCTATTTATCTAATAGGCCTGCTGACTATTCGTTGAAACTTTTTTACTGATGTCACATCTTCTTTTTTTTAGCCAAGTCCGCTTACATCTAGAAACCTAAGTTTTGCTATTGCTTTTTGCTATTCATAATTAACTGGATAAAAATTTACTAGGTAAAAGTAAATACTTAGTTGAACTTCGTCTCTAGCAAGAGCCCTTTACCCCTGTATGTGATAGGCCAATACAAAGTCATGCAAGTTGTAAAGAGGCAGAAACGTGATGTGCAGTTTTCAACATTGTTTACAAAAAAAATGGTAAAACTGTGGTTTGCATTTGTATTTCTCCCCAATCTAACACATGAATGTGTTTTGTATATACAGTACATGACTGGATGGTAATTTCAGGGTGTTCAGTGTTAATTTTCCTACACACAATGTGTTTTGTATGTAGGCAGTACAGTTCAATTTAGTCTTATCTAACCATGCAAGCTATGTCACCTACAGTATATGGCTTGTGGAAAACTGCAAACTGGACTACTTTGTGTTTCTTTTTTTCCTTTAACTTTGATTTTTGTCATGCCACTTTTCTGTATTGATCAGATTTGTGGGGTGCATGGCTGATGATTCCAGTTGGGCTACAGAGCTCCTACAGAATTACCACAGGCCTTTGCTGCTTCTCAGATTAATGCTGTCTTTGATTGGCCTGTTTGTTAAGGTGGAAGGCCAAGTCTGCCTTAAACGTCTTCACAGCATTCTTCACGACCTGTCTGCTGTGTACCTTGGTTTTCATTGTGTTTACTAATGTTCTCTATGAAACCTCCGAGGTCTTCACAGAACAGCTGGTTTTATGCTGAGATTAAATGACACACAAGTGAATTCTATTTAGTTAGTTGACTTTTAAGGATAATTGGATGCTGTGGATTTTATTTGGGAGGAATCAGAATAAAAGGGGTTGAATATATCTATACACCACACTTAAATTGAATATATATATACACCACACTTAAATTTTTTGTAAAAATAAAAAAAAATGTCCTTCCACTTCTCAATGATGTACTACTTTGTCTTGGTCTATCATATAAAATACAAGTAAAATACATTAACATTTGTGGTTGTAACGTGACAAAATGTGAAAAAGTTCAGTGCATAATTGCTGCAAGGCACTGTAATGCTGGGCCAAACTAGACATCTAATCTTTGCTGCAAGCTCACACCCAGACCATTTTCTTTTCCATGAGATCTGTGGCTGCCAGACTAAATGGATAACAGAGCTCTGCGGTAATAAAACTACAAATGAAGGCTTTTGGCATAAGTTGGTTCAAGCGGTTCAAGGACTTAGTGTCGATTGAATTTTAAGATCTAAAATATTTTATCCAAGGCTACAATCTAAAAGTACAATTGCTATTTCAGATGATATAAATCAAACATGCACTACATGCTTTGTTTTTTTGGAAGTTCAGCTTTCTGAAATATCCTGAGGCAGAGGATTTCTTTCTTTTTCTTTAGTTTTAAGTTTATTATTGTTTATTCCAATAAAATGTCCAAATAAGAGAAGAACCATAAATAGTTCCTGAGATCTATATATGCCACCTTGTGTTAAAGAATTATTAAGGAGAAATCTTTACAAAATGTTAAAATCTACATTATGTTTAGTTGGCTATGTCCACTGCCTTTATCTTGCAGAATGATTCTGCCAGTTTTATTATCTGTCAATGCATTTTTTTTTAACTGATGGTGGATGTTTCAATTAGGAACTGTCCAGATACACAGGAAGCTTCTGTAATGAAGCAAAGCTAGGTCAATTTAAAATAATAATTTATGGTACATTTTTTCAAGTAAAGTATGACATCCTGCATATATGCAGGAAAGCTAGTCCTTACTATGCTCAACATAAATAAAACCTAATTCATACCTCCCAGTCCGTTCAACAGTGAAGCTTATGCGATGTGAATTTCCTCATCTGTACCTGGTTACTGATGTCCACTCAGACTCGAAGCAGATTTTTGAGTGCATCCTAGATTTTTGTGACAATATTGAGTTTTGGGGCTGTTAACTAATTAATTAAAACTGTTTATTTGGATACATTTGGTGGGGATATCTGCTATTTTTCTTGTTTGAATGATTTGCCCTGTAGAGACAACATGAACACAAAAACTGTACTCACATTTGTTTGTTTATTTGTTTGTCAGGATCCCCATTAGCCATTGCTGTGACAATGGCTACTCTTCCTAGAGTCCACATCATACAAACATACAGTGGGGCAAAAAAGTATTTAGTCAGCCACTGATTGTGCAAGTTCTCCTACTTAGAAAGATGAGAGAGGTCTGTAATTCTCATCATAGGTACACTTCAACTATGGGAGGAAAAATGAGAAAAAAAATCCAGGAAATCACATTGTAGGATTTTTAATGACTTTATTTGTAAATAAATATAGAATAAGTAATAAATATAGAATAAGTATTTGGTCACCTACAAACAAGCAAGATTTCTGGCTCTCACAGACCTGTAATTACCTCTTTAAGAAGCTCTTCTGTCCTCCACTTGTTACTTGTATTAATGACACCTGTTTGACCTCGTTATCTGTATAAACTCAACCATGGCCAAGACCAAAGAGCTGTGGAAGGACGCCAGGAAGAAAATTGTAGACCTGCACCAGGCTGGAAAGAGTGAATCTACAACAGGCAAGGAGGTTAGTGTGAATAAATCAACTGTGGGAGCAACTGTAAGAAAATAGAAGACATACCAGACCATTGATAATCTCCCTTGATCTGGGGCCCCACGCAAGAACTCATCTCATTTTGCTTCATAGTTGAAGTGTACCTATGAAAATTACAGACCTCTCATCTTTGTGTGAGAACTTGCATAATCAGCGGCTGAATAAATACTTTATCCCTGCTGTATTTACTACAAAACAGTTACACACACGTAACATTAGTAACATAACATTAATTCAATATTTCATAAATGTACAATTATAACTCTTTATGTCATAAAATAATCAAATAGGTCTCTTTTAAAATGATCACCAGGACACTAAGATATCCTGGTGAGGAATCACTTTTTCATTTTCTCTTTCAATGCAGCAGATAAATCAGCATATTATTTTCTTCCACAGAAAAGTAGAGAAGACTGGTTTGCTCCAGTTATTTTTGTCTGATATTAAAATTGGTTGATCAGAAACATTTGAACATAGAAGAAATAACTAATGGGGCAAATACTTTTTCACAGCACTTAATGTAATACTGTGGATTTCTTGTAATCTTTTCCTGGCTGATACCTTCATTGAGTGAAGCAGATGTGTAGTTTCGTATGTCACATTAAGGGTGGAAAAAGTTGTAATTATTCATCTTTGCCTTCTTTCCATCTGTCCATCCATGTATCAAGTACATATTTTACAGAGGTTTATTGTGGGGTTATAAATCTTGGCTGAATGTAGTCATCACCACAGTGACACAGGTTTCCTGGAGTACAGAGAAGTCTTAGAAAAAAAAACTTCTAGCTGGTTAGTGTGTTTCAGATTACTTCAAGAAATCCGCTGCTGTTCTTTTCTTAGGAGTCTTAAAAATTTTCAAAGCGCTCTCATTAAACTAATTCAGTGCACAACTTTAACCGATATTACTGGATGCACTGGAAACACAAACTAAGGTGAAGTTAACTGTAATTCAAGAACAGATTCAGGCGAGTAAAATGTTACACAGACTTGCACAGACTAATTTTATTCAACTCTCATTTCACTCCACTCTTCCTCATCTACATCCTCTCACAGTTTAGATTTACTTTGTTGGAGCCCTCAGGTCAGTTTTTAGAATCTCAGTTCTCTTGTTACTGTTATCACTAGAACTATGTTTTCCTGCAGATTGCAGAAACTGGCACGTAACAGAGAGGCAGCAGTTATAAATGGTGACTTGTGGTATGCTTTCTCTGAAATTAGAGTAAGAGGGAGCTGTAATCTAATCTGTTCTGCTGCAGTTATGTTCCTCCAGGAAATTTTTGTGTATTTTACCCTGCATGCTTGGTCTCTTGTAATGTTTTTCAGATTGTCATGTTCAATTTTTACACATTTTAAAAGTGTGTCAAAGTTTGCACCTTGGTAGCAAAATGCTTTATTTTCACTTAAACCATTAATTTAATACAACCTACTCATTTTAAGAGACTTGCATTGATCTAAACCTTATTCTATAATATTGTACACTGTAATTGGAGCTGTTGTCTGAAATTACAAAAAAAAAAAAAACAAAAACAACAAAAAAAAAAAACAGTGTGGTGTTCCTGCTTACCTGTTTCTGTTAAATCAATTCATTTTGCATCAGATAGATGTCACATTTGTTCAGTGCATGACCCAGAACAGTTAAATAAAACATTGGGAGGCAAATGTGACATTTATCAGTTTCCCTGCATTATTCATAGCTCTAGCTCCAAATGGCATCCTCTTAAATAAATATGACCACATTCATATAAAATATCTGGGGCTTACAAACAGCACGACTCTTTTTTACACCTTTTGTAACCGTGCTCACCTACTGTTCTCTTTTTGTTCATTTCTGGCCAACACAACTTTGTCACAGACATGGACATGTGTTTCCTCTGTCTTTTTCTGCGACACATAACAGCTGACCTACTTTTCACAATACAAGGATGTATCAATTTTCTACTGCACCATTTTCTGGATCAGTGTTCTACAATAGTGCATCGTGTCCATTTAAAGAGTTCAAAGTAACTCACCACCATCAGCATGTGAATGCATGCATGAATAGGTCAATAACTGAATGTAGTGTTAAGCGTTTGGAGCATTTTGGAGTTCATGTAAACATGTTTATCATTTATTTATTTGGATCATTAAAACCTTTGCATTTACATAATGCTCTTGAATCCTAAACCATTTTAAAGAGCAGTAAAGTAACACCACACTTCGTGGTCTGCATTTGTATTTTGATTGTTGTCCAGTTTAACCAGAGACCTACCAAGTGAAGTTTGGAGTGAGATCAGAATCTGGAACTGACTTTAGTCAGGATCCAGATAATTCAAAAGTCAGTTTTATCCTAGTTTTTAATAGCAAATATTTATTTTTACTTTTTAAAAATACCTATATGGTTTGCCTGAATTCTTTGTATCCTTTCTTTCTCAAAGTTTAAATATTCTGAATGGTTTGCAAGCTGTAAAAGGGAAAGTTGAATATATTTTTTATTGTTAACTGATAAAAGTCTTTGTGAATTAGCAATCAGCCCAGCTTTTTACTGACATGAATAGTCATGTGGAAAAATTAGGATGTGAAAAAAAAAAAATTCAGTGCAACACTTATTAAAGTCATCTAGTCTCTGAAATCAATCAGAGGAAAATTTCCCTCTTCTTCTCACCGTCAGAATGAGGTTTCTGGGGTTTCTTTCATGTTAAAGTGTTTCTGTTTCAAATTCCCTTATGACATTTCAATAAGATGAAGATCTGGGCTTTGAAAATGAAAAAAAAAAATGCAGCTTGGAAAACTGAAAGACCAACACATGTCGCTACCTGACATGCTATTGGCTGGTGTTTGCAAAGCAGCCAATCCAAGAGCGCCATTTGTTTTTTCTTGGCGCTGATTGGCTGTATCCCCAAGAGCAGAAATGAGGAAGACTGTAGATATGCTAAGATGATTTCAACAGTGCGTATTTTTGCATATTAAGGTATATTTAGCGTTTGAACTATTAAAATATGCAGCTATACGTGTTTTTAGAGGTGGTCTAAAGTATTTGCGAAATTTAGCAAACTGTGTACTCTAATCCCCGCAAATACCAGGGGTCCACTGTAATGATGTTCAAATCATTTTAATCCGATGTGATAAATTTAAGTCCTTTCAGTTACTTTAAATGAGAGTAAATGTAAGAGTATTGAAGAGTATTTATTTAAAGAATGAAGAACACAGTTCTACATCATTACAACAATTATTTTGTGGAATATCTGTTGCGATGAGTTAAATCTCTGTTTTTCACTCATTAAACTAAAACAAAATGTATAAAAATCATTTGCTAAACAAATACAGCAAGGTTTGATGATGGTTGTTTATTTTCTTCTATTAGTATGTCTATAGATTGAGCTAGAATTCCTTGGAGATCTTTTTTAGAAAAACATTCAGGAAATATTCTACTGTTTTGATTTTGATAAGGCTGTATGTATAAAAAAGTGAAAAGATAAAAAGCTTAAGCTTCCACCTACACTTTTCTTGGTCTACACTTTTTGTTCATGCCACTGACAAGAATTCAAATATTGTTTATTATCTATTTCTCTATTAGTTTGTATAGTTTTTTGTTTTTGTTTATTTGTTTTGTTTTTTGTTTCTTCAGCATTGTGCTTGTTTTTGACTTGTGGATGGAAAGGTTAAAATTGACCAAATTGACAAATAATATTCATTCTTTTATAGAGACAGGCAGTACAGATTTATTCTTATGCAGACATTACATTTTACGTTCATGTTAAAAGGTCTTTTTTTCCCATTTTTATTATTTATTCATGTTACTTGAATTGCTTAGTATTCTTAGAATTTATATGAACTATCCATGTGTCCTAATAGGTTACAAAACACAGGCTTTCGTAGAGTTTTTTCCATGGCGGTGAATATCTTCCCTTTGCAATTAATTATGTGAGATTGTATATGTGGTCAAACTCCAGCACAGAAACCTAAACTCATGTCTGTTCTCTTATGGCTTAACATGCTGGTGTAATAAGTCTTCTGATTGTAATAACAAGTTCCTAATTTATCCAGTGAACTCCACTGATTTGTACAATGCCAAGTCTGCTTATTTGAAGCTTATGATAGGTTAAAGTGTTAATGATTTTCATTGTTCAGGCAGAACTCATGTGTGTAAATAAAACAAGAGAAGAGTACACAGTGTCGCTACACTGTGAATTATTGTTTTACAAAGGCAGGATGGCAGCAAGGGCAGTATAAGACTTCATGAGACTTGTTTGTATCTATAATTTCATAGGGATTGTCGTGAGACCTTTGAGCTGATCTAATTTGGAAAAACATAAAGCAAAACCAGTATAGTTCACAAGCACCAAGATCAAATGCAAAAAAAGAAAAAAAATCACATCAAAGAGTTCAGCTTTCTGCAATATGATGACCAAAATGCTTGTCTTTGTTAATCCAACATGATTGCTGACATTATTAAGGAAGTAATTTTATTTCTCAAAGAGATACATGTTTGTACATTTTCAGTTTCTTTAAGGTACGTCGACAGTGCAGGTCTTAATTTTACCACAGAAATGTGTTAAAAGTGGTGATGGGGGGAGGGGGTGTTCTACATTTATTTAACTGAGTTTTGCCAGTTTCACTAGCAGTTTTTATTACAACAAAAGGCCAACTAATATGCTACTTCCTTTCTTCAAAATTAAAGTCTCAAACATAGATACATGGTTCTCAAGAGTATTCACCAAATATCTGGGTCTCTTGCTAAAAACTTAGACTGATAACACAACTAGATGATGCTTTGCAATAGACTTAATTGACAAACATGGTGGTGTTTCAACATGATACGGTTTCGTGGTACAAGATATTAACACACCTCAAATTGTTACACGGCATTACTTTACCATTAGTGGTTATGTATGCACAGTTTAACAAGTTTCATTTTGCAAAAACACAAGTATGGTTTCAGTGCTAAATTGGGACTAGTGCTGGTTTAGCATGAGATTTTTTGAGTTTCCGGTGCTCCAAACTGTGACTCTGGGATGGCTGGACTGCTTCTAAATCAGCAGCAATTGTGGCCTGAAGAAGGAAGTCCATTTTCCCTGGAGCAGGCAGTGGGCTTATAGAGAACAACAATCAGTCATAACACTTTTAGTTACATGTTTAAAATCCAAGAGTTAGTTTCAGTTTTGATCTGTGTAAGACAAAAAAGTAGCAAACCCCTCACATTTCAACAATAATAAAAAGGTTGACTGGGACTGAAATTGCATAAGTTAGCTGTATGTCATTTAATTAGGTCAATGTGCTGCATAGAGCTACACTCACCGCCCATATTTTCCACTAAATCCATAAATACCACTTCAATACCACCACGTCAATCTTTTAAAATAGATGGTGTTAATCTAGGTGATGTTGATAAATATTGGTATAAACATTGTGTTTTCCAGCACTAATTGAATAATAAGAGATCAGCTGATTGGGACTGACAAGCAACACTTGTTCAAGTCCTTTTAGGGTAACTGTTTACGGAATGCTGCATAATCCTTTTTTTTTTCCAGATAATCTGTCTCCATGCACCACATTCCTTTACAAATATTTTGTAAAATACTACAGAGATTCAAATTTCTCTATGATTCTCTAAACTGATGCTGTACTAACTGCTGTCTACTGTCTAAATTACTGTCTTCTGTGTACTACTTAAAAGAAATTCAGTTTAAAATGTGTGAGCTTTCCTTTTAAAGATGTAGTATGTAACTTTTAGGAAAATGTTTTTTACATATTTGTTAAAATTATCATTATGTCATGACAGTATAAGACAGATAATCTGTGAAAAATTCAAACTCCTCTGCCTTCTCCCAGTGCTCCCAGTACTATCTGCAGAAATACACCATTCAGTCAGAAACACCCAATCAGAGCCAGAATGAGCACTGTCAATCAGCCTCATGTACACACCACTCACACACTCCCCCTTGCTCTCTGCAAAGCTACAACTGGTTCACCACAACATAGCTTGCCACAAATGCTAGTGCTAGTTAGCATGGCCACCGAGGACAGCGGATAAACAGTTTTCCTCGAACAGTAAGTTGTTTTTTCACCATTAGCATATTTAGCGGCATGTACACGAGAGTGATTGACAGCGCTAAGACCTTCCTCCTGGCTCTGGTTGTTTTAGATCGGGAGTGGTGCAAAGTTACATACTGCAGCTTTAAGTAGTTATTTTAAATAGATCTAAAGGAAATGTCATGTGCTTGAAACGACAATGTTTCAACAAAGTAAACAGAGATTTTCAAGTAAACCTTGAAGCATTTCTACATATTCTTTTCAGTCGAATTTTCTTTTCCTTATTGTTCAAATATCCTGTGAGTCTGAATCAGCAAAGAGCTGTAGACCAACAGATTGTTTGGTCTACAGTCAGCTGTGGTTTTGGGTTTCTATTGTTATTTTTGTTCATCACATAATCACTGGGATGGGCTGGGTATGTGGGGCTATATTGTCATGTTTTATTCTGTCAAAGGCCATTTTCTAAGTGCATTCATCCTTTCATGTTGGAACTTCCTTCCTGACATTCACTGTTGATGTCACCAGTGCTATTTCAAGCGCACATCACACCCTGTCAGTATTGTGTTTTTTGACTGAAATGTTTGGGGACTCTGCAATGAATAAATCCCAGGAAAAGTTCAGTTTATTTATCTATATTTAGAAAACAATATGAAGAATATTGAAACTGAAAAGAAAATTTTAGTTCTGAAAAACCACTGAATCACAAAGTATGTTAGCAAAAAATAATGCGAGCAATGAAACTCGTATTATTTTTCTGCAGCCTTTGGAAAATTCTAAATCACCAAATTAAATTAAATTAAAATAAAATAAATCAAATTAAAAGGTGACTTAGTGAAAAAAATCTATTGGGCCTCTTTATTCAGAGCTTATTGCTGCTACTGATGGATAAAGGCTGGGTTATGTAAAATATGATGCCGTGTTGATGGAAAGCTAAACATGCTTTTATGATGTGCTTTGTCTGCCAACACACAGTGATCAGGGTAGTGTGAGAGCAGAAGCAAACAAATTAAATCATGAAAAGAGTTTAGTATCAGTGTTCAGGAGTGGATGGTGGCCCCAGTATGACATACAAAAATTTAAACAACAAATGTGATATAATCACTCAACTCCATATAAAATATTCTTGATTTTAAAGGCAAAATTATTAGACTTAGCATGAACTAATAAGCAAATTTGCATTCATGCTTTAAATTTTTAACAGACTCTACTAATTTTCCATGAAAAATCAGGTGGCACCTTGTGAAATGCTGCTTGTTTTGCTTTGTGCTTCTTCATCCAGAAACAGTTTAATTACAACTGACTGCAATTAACATTTATGTGCTCTGACTGGAGCTGAAGCGGGAAGATGTCACCACAAAAGCATCTATGTGAAAACTCCTTAATTAAAAAGAGAATAATGTGACAGAATATCTGTGGGAGTCTGTCTCTTTCTGTTTTTTTCTTGGTGAGGCCATTGAACTGAGCTTTATGCAATAACCTCAGAGGGAACTCGAGCCTCTTGCCAGAGCTGCAGCGTAATAAATTAGACTTACTTTCTTGTCCTAAGCGTCTATTATGTTCAAGAATAAAAGCTAGTGGTCAGGTACCGTTTGAAGATATTTTTCTGTGTTATAAAACATTAGAGGAAATTAGGAATGATGAAGGCATGGGACAATTTGTGGCTAGGTCGTCTCAGCTGCTGCAGTACATTAGCCACCAAATTAAAAACAATAAGCTTGATCCTTTTAAGGCAAAACATAAGACGGATTCTGTTGCCAGTCAAAACATCCATTGTCCAAGAAAGAGTCAAGCAAAGAAGAGAAGCTTTCAATGTACTAGTTTGTCTATGTTCCAACGTCCACCTATGGTCATGAGATATGGCTCATGACCAAAAGAACAAGATCCTGGCTAAAAGCAGCTGAAACAAAGCCACCAAGAGAAGGCTTCACCAAAACTTTAACACACACCTGTCTGCTGTCTTCATTGGTCTTTATGGTGGTGTTTCTCCAATAACATTTTCTGAGGTCTTCACAGAACCATTGTATTTACACAGGGGGACTTTATTTGCCAATTAGTTGGTTTTTGAAGAAAATTGTTTGAATTGGATTTTATTTAGGGGAATCAGATTAAACAAGAAAACAACAGCACATCAGAATTTTGGGAGTTTTCTTAACATATTATCTAAACTATGTATCATTTTACACCTATCACTACCCAGTGTGGATCTATGTCACTGAATTACAATAAAATACATTGAAGTTTGTGATTTTTAAGGTATCAAAGTGTGTTTTGATACCAGTGTGCTTAGGTACTTTTGCAAGGCACTGTCTGTGATCTCGGAGATCAAGGAAAACCTCTGACAAAGTCATTGATCCCACACAGCCTTTATCCAGCTCATTGGAACTTAAAGCTCATGTACTATTTACTGTACATTCTGAGCTGGGAAAATGAACACAGAAGCACCACATATTGAAACAAGTTTAAACAGTATTTAGCACCTTCAGAGTGAACCTGGTAAACTATGGGGCTAAAAGAAAGCTTTCACCCATGAAAGAGGTAAACAAAGAAGCCTTAGAAAAGCACGGCAGCTGACATAAACAGAGCTCCAGTATAAACATATGGACTTTAATCTTTTTAACTATGGTACTTGCTGCTGTACCAAAGGAAATGGGACATATAATGAACACTACCCTCATGCTTACTATTCTAAATGACATTTATTAGCCACAACATAAAAAAGCTTTGAAGATCATTTTGACTTTTTCATTAGAATCATTTAAGTTTTTCATAGGATTTTAATTTCACTGCTGGATGATGACATTATTATACTTTAAGCGGCTGGTTGAAAAGTTTTTTGTTTTTGGATAGGTTTATCCTCAAATGGCCACAATAGGCTGACTTAAAAAAGAAGACATCGTCATCAGGTCTTGCACACAACTTTACAACAGAAATGAGCATTTCACACTTCGACAGTAATTTTTTATGTCTACTTTTCATTTTCTTAAACATTTTTAAAACTCACATTTAACTGTATTATTGATAAAAGTTATGCTTTATTCTGCACAAAGTTGTTTGGAAAAACAGATTTAGGGTCTGACTGCTCCCTATCGGATACATTGCCATCTCCGCTTCTCATTCCAATTACTTCACTGTCTAATTCAAATAACTTCTATCTACAAAGCATTAGACTTGCATTACTGACAGAATAATGTGTACTAAGCTGATTAAAGTTTGTACTATTATGACACTGGTAAAACAAATTCCTACAGAGACAGTAAATGGCCTGCACTTGTGTAGCGCTTTATCAAGTCCAGAGGACCCCAAAGCTCTTCCCACTACATTCACCCATTAATGCACATTCACACGCTGATGGTGGTGAGCTACTGGATTGCAGCCACAGCTGCCCTGGGGCAGTCTGACAGAAGCGAGGCTGCCATGCACCAGTGCCACCGGGTCCTCTCAGTACCACCAGAAGGCAAGACAAGTAAAGTGTCTTGCCCAAGGACGCGACAACAGAGACAAACAGAGTGGGGGCTTGAACCAGCAACCCACCAATTACAGGACAAACTCCCAAGATGAATTTCTACCACTGTTACCACTGTTGCCAATAAGACAGGAAGGCTTCATTAATATCAATACTCTATTAAGCATTGATATTGTGATTAAAAAAAAAAAAAAGCCATACATATCAAAAAGCAGACCTGTGGGGTTTTTTGTCATATGTTATTGAAAGCATTTCTCTCTCGAATCCTTTAAGTCAAACTGATCAAAATCATTCTTGCAGGACATCAGGACGGGGAATGATTTAGAAACAGTAATTATTTAAAACTTGATGACTTTATTTATTATTAGTTGGCCTGACTAATCCTCTTTGGTGGGTTATTTTCACATAGCTTGAGGCAGTCCTTATACAGACACTGATAGCCGTGGTCTCCAAACTCAGCGGAAACTGAACCCTCTAAAATTCATTTACCTTTCTACCTAACTAGGTCAAGAAAATAAGACTTGGTGACTCTGAGTCTGATTTTAGCTTATTTTTTTGGCCCTCTGTGCTCCCATTGGGGGAATACATACTGCAGCTGATTAACTATTAATCCTGCACCTGTAGTTATAGCTATTTAACTTAGAATATACCAGTGATTAGTTCCTTAGATAACAATAGATACCCTTCAGAAGTTTCCTAATCTTGCAAATGGCTTTTTTGCTACATACACAGCTTTCAGGTCCAATTTTTCATAGATCACTGCAAACGATCATGTGGCTGCATGTCTCTCTACGTCACATGCTCCCTGACTGAAAGGTAAAGTATTTAAACATTTTTTCCTGCATATCACCTCAGGTCATCAAGGAAACTTAAGATTTGTTTTAAACTTAAGACATATACTCTGGTGTGCTCCTGAGCACTGAAACTACACAGGAGATAATAAAAGGGAAGTTTCAGGATTCGCTATTAGCACACAAAAGGTGTAAGGTTTAGAAACAGATAGGGCAAACTTGGGAATATAACAGGAAGCCTTGATTACGTGGTCCAAAACAAACAATCAAGCAGAGACGTCAATCCTACGCACAGAAGAGCAACACAGGAAAGGAGACAGAGGGAGGGGAAAGACACAAACTGCAGCAGGCAACTACCTCAGGACTGAGACAAATGTGACTACATCCAAGTTTTATTATATTTTACTGCAATAGTGACAGAGGAAATGAACAGGAGCTCCGATTAGCATTCAAACCCTATTATCCAAAGCCATAACTTTCAAGTTTTTTCTCAGTAGTTACACTCTGAAACAAAATTAAAATCCCTCAAATCGTAACATGAACAAGTGTTTCATAAATCAGGTCAGACATGCTTTGTATATTTTAAACTTAAAACCTGTTAAAGATATACATGGCAGAGGCTTGTAGCTGTTTTCATTTGTACCTTGAAACATAACTGCTGCAGAATATTTTAACATGGATGAGTTAAACCCTAGTATTTTACTTTTACTGGAGGATGTAAACACCCCCCTCCAAAAAATAGTTCAAAGCAGAAATTTAACACAGTTTATTTTAATTTTAAATCTTTAAACTAAAAGATGACTTTAAACTGTTAAACTAGGATGATTGAATCATGTTGTACCACAAAGACTGACCATGAAAATTCAGTGTAAATCAAAAAGTCAACTGCAGGACTGTTTTAGGGTTATATATCTACACCTTGTGATAGGCTTTAACTCTGTAAGATTCAATGGAAAAGGAATGGGGCAAATAATGAGACCAGAAAGCTGACCTGGTTCCTGGAAAAGGTTACTGAAGTTGAAACTACCTGAGATATTAGGAGAACTAGAAAATGCACTTGCAGGAGGTTTCTTTGGATTTTACATTCTCCAATAAAGAGCGTGCCTCCTAGAAACAGCATAATGGCTTCATAATTCAACGAGCTTTCTCAGAAACATCATGCCTTGAATGAGGCCTTTATTGTTCTAGATTGTGAAACAGTTGAAAAAAGTCAGACCTAGAGCTTAAATCCTCTCATTAAGTACACACAGTTATCACCTCTGTGTGTGCACGGTCACTAAAACCAGTGTCAATTCCCTTCTTAAACTCCGCTCCTCAAGAAGACTAGATCACATGAAACTGTTGCTAATCTCTATTTAATCTATTTTCCATGAAGCACCACACACACCATTACTCTGAGAAAGGTCACAAAGAAAAAGGAAAGAAGAAAAAAGACCAGATGGTGCATATCTGCATAATTCTGCATGTTTATTCTGTCACTGTCAACTGAGCAGCCTTCACTTTTGCTCTGTGTATCACTTCTCTGTTATTCATCTTCTGGCTTTTTTCCTCTTTTTGTTTCAGATTTCTATCCCTTTCCTCATTTGACTCTCCAGCACCATGTCACTTTGTTCCTCAATTAATTTCTCGTTTTTTCTTTTATTTGAAGTCTCTCTCTGTTGAGAGTTATTATTTCTGAGGGGAAAAGGCTCAGATTAGCTTTCCTGTTGATGGGCTTTTAAAATTAGAACAAGGCCTCAGGGGCTGGCTTAGCACAGTGAACTAGGTTGAATATTAAACAAAAATGGCACAAACTACTGCTTAAAACACCAGTATACCTATACTGAAAGGCAGAAAGATTTTATATATATAAATTCAAGATATTTTTTATTAGATATTTTCTGTACTGTATTTGAGAGGTTTTAATGGTTTAAGAACTGAATTGTTAATTTTCATGACACGGGAAGTCTAAATGAGACAGGAAGGTCGCTGCTGAGGATGTGGTCATGGGGTGTGAAAGCGGGTAAAAAAGCAGCTTTGCAGCTTGATGGGCTGTTTGTGGTTTAAGAAAACGCTCCCAGCTCATTTTCTGTTTCTTTCTCTGTGAGGATTCCTGAAGCTATAAATTCATGAATTCATGTAGTTTATTCATGCTATCAAAAGGATTGTATAAATGTAAAGACATTTGTTTGGATTGGCCTGGCTAATGCTCCCCCCACAACAGAATGCAACACATTAAATTTTCATCCAGACAAGTGGCAGGTTTTGTTTGATGGTGGATGTGAGCCAGTCAACACAAAGTTTTTATATCACATTTGAGGTTCAAGGAGAGGGCAAATACTGCATAGCTATGTAAAGGAATGCCTGTGTTTGAAAGGAATAACCCAAACACGAGTCCTGCACATGGTTACACTTAAAGTGATTGGGTAAGAGGTGGTTGTGACATTTCTTCATCCAGAGCCTTTTGATAAGTGATGAAAACAAACCTCGTCAGATCCATAGTTAGTCATCCCAGTTCTCCTAAATAACAGTAATCTGAAGAAAGCAACGGCACATTGACTGGTTTGATGCTTAGAGTTGGAGCTGTGCCATGGTGACTTTGCGCAAAGGAAGAGAAAGAAATAAATAAGCAAGCACATTTTGCGAGGACAGCCTAGCATCAAATAAGTCTTTTGTCTGAGAAAAAACAATGCACAATTGCACAAAATGGCATTGCTCAAAGACAAAAATAGAATAACAGGAAATGTCACTGTTTCCACAGTAAACAAATTATATATATTTTATATGAAATGTAAAATAAAAACCATCTATCATCTTGTCTTCTTGTATTCTAGTGTGCTTCCCATTTATTTAGTGATTAACATGATTTAAAAAATGAGAAGGTGAACCACTGCAAAACAAATCTACCGACGGGTATAAATAAAGTGACCTAACCTAAGGTCTTGAGTGTTTAAATATACAGTTAAAGTTGTTTTATTGTGTTCAGTTTAAACCAAGATTTTTACCTGGTTCCTGTGTTTTTGTTCTGCTCTAGCTCCCTGTGTTCCCTGTGGTTTTTTATAAGTTTTTGAACTCTTTATTAAAACTTTATTTCATCACATCCACCAAGGTTCCAGCACTTTGGTCCACCTTCTACCCACACATCATGACTGTTTACTATGCATTTAAACAGTTTGGAAAATCCTCTGTGATGGTGTCATGGCTTTGTAAGCTTCAGATAGGTTAATTTGCAACATTTGAATTAAATAGAGGCATACCACACCTCAAATCAAAAGAAATCAGCCAAGGTATCAGGAACAGAATTGTGAACCAATTGATAAAAATTTGAACATAAAACAAGGTGAATTTTTAGGCAATGATCCCAAAGCAAAGGAAACCTTTAAATGGTTTCAGGTTAAAAAAAAAAAAAAAAAAAAAAACAAAAAAAAAAAAAAAAAAAAAACAAAGCCAGAATGGTTTATTGAATCCACCACCTTGAATCCAATTGAAAATCTACAGAGAGAACTGAAGATCAGAGTGGATGGACGAGATGCCTGGAACCTTTTAGATTTAAGGGCACTTTAAGAAGAAAGATCCAATCTGAGAAATGCAGGGGACTTGAAGGTGTCATCATCAGACAAAGGTTTTCTTTTAAGTGTTGAATAAATTTTAGTAACTGTGTTCAATACCTATTCCTTATGGAATTTCACTCTATTAAACAATGTTTAGTTAATTGATACCTACTGATATATGTTTTGTATGAGTGAATTACTCAGGTTGTTACCAATTTCTAGTGTGAATTGCATGTCCCCTTTTCCATTAGAGATATATACCTATGCATTTTTGAGGTTTCCAATATCTATTTTGAATGCTGCTGCTAAGCAGTACTTCAGTTTCCCATTCCTTGTTGGTGCTTTCAGGTGATAACTAAAGTTTACAGAACACACTGAGATGTAAAAGTGTTGTCTTCCGGGACAAAAATGTTAGATCCTTATATGGTTGATAACAGAGTATAAATGACATCACCTGTGTTCTATTTCTGACCTCAGTAAGTATCCTGACAACAACTGTGATAAACAGAAAGTGTCTTTTAGTCTATACTTGCTGTATCTGTTTCTAACTTAAAGAAACTAAACAGGGTAAGCTCATTCATATTTCATGTGTTTAACTTCCCCTGCATATTTTTACAGAGCAGACTTCATTGCTGTTTAATGCTTTGGAAACTGGATGTTTAAAGTCAAACCAAAGTCATGTTCCTTATTTGTGCACACAATCTTGGCCAATAAAGCTGATTCTTATATATGTTTAGCAAATTTGGGCTGGCAAAGCCAACAGCTGCATAAAAATAACACCTGTGCTAACACAGGAAACAGTGAGCAATATTGAAGTGGTCTAGTTTAAGCAAAGAATAAAATCTATTGGCACTGTCCTAGAGATGGTGAAACCATGCTTGTTTACCCAACTTACCATAAGATTGAGCTAATTAGGCGTAGCTGTATTTGATGTTAGATTATATTGCAAAAAAACAATAACAGCCCTAAAATTTGTTTCGATGTCATGTTGATTTCCTTTTAATATTTTAAAGGCTTTTATCTGAGCTACCAGTGTAAAAGATTTTTCTTATCCTTGCAGCTTTGATGTGTAGATAAATGTTAGCAGAATATCAGCTAGGAGACTTAATTCACTTAATGTGTCAAATGCAACCTCCAGGCTGCGTCTTCATTTTGGCCTAGTAACCTACTTTTTCTAATGTGTCAGCAGTGCTGGGAAAAACACTCCACAGCCTGCAAAGCACAGGATTTGTTTGAAGATTAGATGGGTCACTGTGTGCTCCAATACATACATTCCCCATCTGAATTCAATAGCTCTCTTGCATTCTTTGCAACACTGAATAAAACAGAAGTGAAAAATCCTAATCTCCTTTGAAGGACCATGGGTTGTTGTGTTTCTCCTGTTACTCGGTGGTGTATGGCTATACTTTAGTATATAGAGAGCTCCCAGATGCCAAACATTGATGAAAAGATTTGCTACCATCGATTTTAGTATCATACTGTTGAATTTATTCTTGAAGAGAAGTGACCAAAACATTTAGTTCGTTCTTACTCCAGCATTTACTCCCCTTGCCATAACAGCTGCAAATCTTGACTCTGACTGGACCCTTCTACAGTAAAAAACAAGCTGTATGTTTAAGGTTATTTCCCCGCTTGAAGCAAAGCATCCCCACAGCATGATGTTGCCAAGACCATATTCCAACATGGATATGGTGTGTTCAGGGTGGTGTACAGAGTCAGTTTTTCTTCACACACAGTAGTTTGCATGTAGATAAGTTCAATTTTGGGCCCGTCTGAGCAGGCCACCTTCTTCCACTTGTTCACTGTGTCTCCTACATGCATTGCGGTAAACTTTTAATTAGACTTCTTATGGCTTTCTTTTCACGACTTTGTTTTCCCCACTGTTTAATAAGGGCCACATCTGGGAAGAGCACAGCTAATCGTTGTCTTATACATAGATTCTCCCACCTCAGCTGTTGATCTCTGCAGTTCCTCCAGGGTTACCATGGGCCTGTTGGCTGTTTCACTAAATAATGCTCTCCTTGCAGGGCTGCACAGTTGGTAGCACTGTTGCCTTGCGGCAAGAAGGTCCTGGGTTTGAATCCTAGTCCAGGGTCTTTCTGCATTAAGTTTGCATGGTTTCCCTGTGCATGCCTAGGTATTCTGGCTTTCTTTCACAGTTCAAAAATATGACTATTTGGTTAATTGGTTTCTCTAAATTGCCCTTAGTGTGTGCATAGTTGTTTGTCCTGTGTTCTGTGTACACCTGTCCAGGGTGTGCCCTGCCTCTCACCTAATGACCGCTGGAGATAGGAGTCAGCCCCCATAGCAAACCTACAGGGAGAATCAGGTATAGACAACAGATGGATGCTCTACTTGCCTGATCTGTTGACATAGGTGGACAACTATGTCTTGATAGATTTTTCAGCTGTGTGATATTCTTTTCATTTTTGGATGATGGATTGAACAGAGCTCTGTGAGATATTCAAAACTTAGGATATTGTTTTATGACCTAACCTTGCTTTAAATATCTCCACTTCTTCACTCCTGACCTTTCTGCTGTGTTCCTTGGTCTTCATGATGCTGTTTATTTACTGATGTTCTCTGGCATACATCTGAGGACTTCACAGAACAGCTGGATTTGTATCAATATTAAGTTGTACACAAGTGGACTTTGATTACTAATTTGCTGGCTTTGAATGGCACTGAACTGCACTGGATTTTGTATAATAATATTAGACTAAATACAAATGCACACCACACTTTTCAGATTTTTATTAATTTAAAAAAATTACAACTTCTTCCTTGTACTTTACTACTATTTGGTACTTTGTGTTGATCAGTCACATCAGATTTAAATAAAATACACTGATGTTTGTGGCTGTAACATGAAACAACAAAATATAAAAGAGTTCAAGTCACTTCAAATGCTTTTTCATAGCTACCACTGAAAGTTTCTTTAGTTTCTTTAAATTTGCTAAACACTGGCTGTATCTTTTATGGCAACTTTTGTGATATTTACCAGAGATTTATCACTGACATAGGTCTTTCATCAAACAAATATCATTCGAAGTAAAACCCAAACCTTATCTAATAAAGTCATTTTTTTGTTATTTTTACCTAAAATAAAATTTGATTTGGTGACCTCCTTCTCTGCTTTCATCAATACAAAATGGATTATTGCTGCCCAGATGGCTCTTTTTGTCCCTTGTGCCTGTCAAAAAAGATTTCTCTTCTCCTTGTGTGACCTTTTTGGAGTCACTGGTTATTTGAGCAGAGAGTGGATCTGGATATCATCAGTGCTATTTTATGTTGTTTCCCTATTGCAGTGTTGTTTCCAAGCCTGCAGAGAAAGGTTGATATTTCCATAAATAAAACAGGTTTGAAGAGAAACACAATGTTAGCTCAAGCAAATAATATGTGTGAGCTTGGAATGATGAAGAAAGTGAGTAATGAGACATTAAGATCAAGATTTTAGTCACACTTTATGCAGAATATGAATTATGGGTGCAATTTTGGACAGACGGATAGATAGATAGATAGATAGATAGATAGATAGATAGATAGATAGATAGATAGATAGATAGATAGATAGAAATCAGGTTGCACTTGGTCAAGAATGGCAGCAGGCAGGGGCTTGTGTTTCTGCAAGCACAGTACAGTTGAGTCATTAAAATTTGCCCTGGTGTCTGGAAGGGCAGCAAAGGATCCACTGCTGTCCAACAAAATATCATGGACAGACTCGTGTTCTGGAAGAAGTTCCATTATGGAACTGCAGAGGACTGGACTAAAGACATTTCTTCATCTTGTGGACATATCTTAAAAAGAGCTGTCCAGAGGAAAAATTGTGGATGCTGCCACGTGTCCTTTGTCATGCTGAGAGTGAAGCATGTAGAGGGTTGTTTCTTATCCAAGGGACAAGGCTCACTACCAATTTTGCCGAAAAACACTGCAATGGATAAAGAAGGGTTTCAAAACACCCTCCATAAGCTATTTTCTCAGAGCGATTTTCTCCTACAATCCAGGTGCCGATCGATGACGGAGTACCGCATCACAATGCGAAAGTAATAACTAGCAGCTCAAAGATCAAAACCCTGATCCTCACATCTTGACTGTATTGAGAACCTATTCACGCTTTTTATAAACCTAATATATTTCTCAATAAAATCCTTTAAAATCAATTAAATATTGAACACAGAATGTTAGCATACCATAAAGACATATAAAAGAAACTAATAACAATCATGCAACAAAGTTTGTGAGAAAAAAATATACATTTTAGAGTCTCAAAGCTTTTTGCCACAACTTTGAACTACTACTAAAAAATCCACCAGTGGCTTAAAAAAAGGAAAAATCTCTGAAATGTTGCTGGTTACTTTACAGCAACATAAAGAGTATGAAACAAACCTTCCCCTTCCAGTCTACCTCTTGGCACTAATTAGCCTTCTTTTTGAATAACTGATTGCCACACTGGAATCAGTGGAGCAATTAAATCTGGAATAATTACACAATGATCTGTACAGTCAGTTTCTGTTCAGGTTTCCTGATGAATGGACACAAAATGGCCAAGACACCAATAATTAGATCATGATTAGAACAAAGAACCCTATTATGTGGTCACAGTTGCTCCTAACTATTGACAAAGCTTCTGATTTCCAAGAAATAAACCAGCATGATGTAACTGCACTCCCTTACAAAAGTACTTCATACTCCCTGACTGTTTTTGCCTGTTGTCACATTAAAGCCACAAACCAGAGAGAATTTTAAAGGGACCCCATGTGATAGATTAACAAAAAATAGTGCAGATTTGTATGTAAGAAAAAGGGTAAATGTTTTTTTTTTTCCACATAGCTTCTACAAACAAAAATCTGAAAAGTCTGGTGTACCTTTGTAATCAGCACCCCCTGAGACAATACTTTGAGGACCAACTTTTTGCTTACATCAGCAAATCTTTTCGGGTATATTACTTTTGTGCAAAGTTTCAAATGACCATTCTAACACATAAATATTCTTCAATATGAGCCATTCCATTACCACCGTGGCTGCATGTTTAGCGTTGCTGTCCTGCTGAAACGTGAACTTCCACCCAAGCTTCAAGTCTCGTCTAACAGGTTTTTTTTCCCAGATTCCCTGCTGTTAACCACATTCACCGTCCCATCAACTCTAACCTGCATCTCTGCTCCTGCTAAAGAAAACAAGACAACATATGATAGGATGAACTTATGCTCTCAGCACACTTAGTCTTCGTTTGTCGTATGAAATGTGCTTCATAAATTCAACTTGACTCGTAAGCACTGTGTTTGTCAGTTAGCATAAAATAATCTTTGCACTGGACTGTATCTGTTTTGTGCATCATCATTTCTTCTTAGCACTCTTCCATAAAGGTGAGATTTGTGGGGTACAAAACTAATAGCTGTCCTGTCATCAGATTACCTCACCAGAACTGTCGATCTCTGCATTTTTGCCAGAATCACAACTGGGCCCTTTGGTGCATCATTTTTAGATGATCTTGTATCTCTACAATTGTGATATACTTCTCATATTTGGATAATGAAGTGAACAGTGCTCTGTGAGATGTTCAAAGTTTGGATGACTGTTTTAGAAAGATTTGAAATAGGATTTTGCAAGATGCTGTGTTTTCACTGAAGATTGTAAGAAACATGAACTGATCATTTTGATAACACTAAAATGTTGATACTGAATGATACTTTAAACTGGAGGGACAGATATAAACTGTTTATTTAATCTACACAATGAAATATCTCATTTCCACATCTATAGCTGCTGTTTTTAGGTATGCAAATGTAGGTGGAGATGCAAATTTATCAGCATCACTATCAAGTGATGAGTATATATACTCTTATATCTGAGTAAAAGGTATGTTGTAAAACTGCATTTTGCATCCAAATATACCAGTATGGCTGATATTTTTAGCCTTTTTAAAACCCATGTATTTAATAGAAAGTTGGAAAACAGAGAAACTGTGCACAGCCTGTTGCATAATACCTGCTCAACAAGTCCCTTTGCATATTGTGTATGGAAGGAAGTGACCATAGCTATGGCTTAGATTATTTTTGTACCCTTGGTGGCTTAGATACACAAGGTCGAAATTGTGTGCACTGCAGGTTGCCAAATTAATTTAGCAAGAATCTAGAGCTCACTGATACTGATCAGAAACTGGCTCTACTTATTCTTTTAATTTTTTTCTTGGACGTGTTGAGAGGTTAATAATCCTCCTGGTTCCTGGAAGTTGCCTGTTTTAATGAGAAACCTTTAAAACATCATCAGGCTACCTGTTCAGTCAGAGGGAAGGGGTGGAGGTGGTGGAGAGGGGAGGAGGGAATGGGGGGGGGGGGAGTTTCCAGCATGAGCTGCGCGCTGATCTCAGACATTAGTCGTGTTTCGGCACTACAGGTTGAAGCGTCCCACTTTCCTGGAGCTCCGTGCGTGAAACTGTGAGCGGATCCGCCTCATTGATCCCAAACTGCGTCCAGAGAGGAAAACGTACTGGAATCAGAGCAGAACCGCCAGACAAAGCCGTGTGTTTGCAATGGACCGGCCGGTGCGCGCTGGCACAGGAGAGAAGTAAACACCTCCTTTAACGGACTGAGCAGTTTTGACACCATTTGAAAAAAAAAAAAAAAAGTGTAAGAATGACAGCTGCCTTGCATACAGGACATAGTCGTGAATGTAAACTTCAGTTTAAGAACAAGCTATAAAAGTGCTCGCGTTCTCTTGATCTCACTTTGCAGACCGCGCCAATGCTGGAATGGCTTGTGGCTTTTTGTGTTGTGATCCTGGTGGTTTTTATATGGCCAGGCACCAGATATCTGTTTGCTCCCATTGCCTTCCTTCAGAGGCTGGGTGTTTCGCAGCTGGCAACCGGCAGCGACGATGCCCGCATAGTATGCGCGGAGGGAGCTGAGGGCACCGACGACAAAACACGCACCGTGGCGCTTATATGCAAGCCCTCTGCGCTGGCCAAGTACCTCCAGAAGCACTGCAAGACTTTCAGTCGGTACTCTCCCTGCAGCGGCTGGACGTGGAGAGCCAGCGCCTTTCTGCAGAGCGCGTACGAAGCATGCTGGCCGTGCGAGAGCCCGGTTCAGTTCGTCCGGGACAACCTGCAGCTCAGCGACGACGGACTGGTATCCCTGGACTGGGCTGTGCCTTCGTACCACAGGAGACGCAGGACATCCAGTCACTCCACCAGCCCGGTTCTGCTCATCATCCCCAACTCCTTCGGGAAGATCACGAGGAATGTGGTCAAGGTAAATTTATGCCTGACTTCTGATGGACATTTATTGCTGCAGAATATAGCCTGAAAATATCGACCTGTAACAAAATGTAAACAGGACTTGTTGAGGTTTCTTTCAACAAAATCGTTTTTTTCCTGGCAAATTTTCCACAAAGACCAAATGTGTGGAGTTGTACTGTCAAGCATGGTAGGAGATTTTCCCACCGGAGCTGTGGCTCTCTGCAGCTCCTCCAGAGTTGCCATGCTTCTCTGATTAATGCTCCTCTTGTCCACTATGTCAGTTTATGTGCACAGCCCTGTTTTAGTGGTTCTGTAGTTCACAATTTACAGGTGAATGATCAGAGGTCTGTGAGATATTTAAAGTTTGGGATGTTGTTTTACTAGATAAGCCTGCTTTAAACTTCTCCATGTTTCTTCCTTACCTGTCTGCTGGGTTCCTTGGCCTTCGTGATGCTGTTTGTTCACTAATGTACTCTAACTAACCTCTGAGGTCGTCACAGAACAGCTGGATTTATAGTGAGTTTAAATTAAACAAGTGTAGTCTATTTTCTGATTAGGTGACTGCTGACTACTTGCTTCCACTCAGTTTTACTCAGGGGTATAAGGGGTAAAAATGCAAATGCACACCACACTCTTATGATTTTTTTTTTTTTTTTTTTTTTGTTAATCCTATTATTGGGTGTGAATACTTTGGTAAAAGCTTGAAAATGACAAGTCAACATAATGAGAAACTTTGTGTTGCATTTGGTTTTAGTGTAGTTTTTGTCGTATTCCAACAGGAACATTTTCACATAATTAGATGTGTTGCTGTTGACATGGGAAGAAAAACAACAGTTAGGGAATTTTTTTTTTTTTATTTGAATGATGGAAAAATAAGTTGAATAGAGACTCATTCAGTTTGTAAAAGCAATTCAATCTTCTCAAAGCAGAAAGGCTTCAGCAAAGTGACACTAAAAGATGCAAGTATCCTAATGTGCCGTTTGGGAAAACGGCAGCTTCCTGGTTCAAAGCCAAGATCCTTTGGAGGAAAAAAGCAGATCGAGTAAAAAACAGAGAGCAGATGCAGCGACAGTCTTTCAGCAGCTCTTTTCAATAGACTGACAGAGGTAATTGAGTGAAGGATTACAAAGCATCGCTTGACTTGCAAAGCCCAGGAGCACACCGGCTGGGTGCTTTCACCATTCAGGCCACCTGGCATCATGCTTCATTGCACACTCTTAACCTCTGTGTGCAAATCCTTCACAGCCTCTATGTCATTTATGTCAGCTCTATGTCATTTTAAAAAAGCTAGCTCTACAAGCATGGTGTTAAAAAGTGAATATACTCAATATTAACCTATAAGAAATCCAAGGAAATTAATGGGTGTAATAGAAGCAACTCTTTCAGACAGATCAGCTCTTCTTTCTTTTGTCATGCTCTCTGTTTGTGATGTTGTCATCCACTCATATTTGAAAGAACTGCACACTGAAGTAAGAGTTAAGATTGCCTCTGTCACTTGTGAGATTCACTATGCAGAAAGCGATCAGAGTGTAAGCAAGTGCATGAGCCGCAAAGAGATGAAAGTGTTTGTGTTGTGTGGGAATACACACTCGTGTCTGTATCTGTGACACAGAGAAGAAGTGGAGAGAGATATGTGGGCTTTGGAGTCTGTGATCTACTGCTCCCTTTTTAACACAGAATTCAAACATTTTTGAATGAATGACCTGTCTAACTTTAGTGATTTATATTTTTACACATAATTTTTCTTATTCAACTTCCAATCCAGTTCATCTTTATTTATAAAGCACCTTAAAACACTATACAGGACCAAAGAGGCGTATATATAAAAAAAAAAAAAAAACACCAAAATGAATTTACAAAAACAGAAAAACAAACAACAAAAAAAAAGATAAAAGAACACAAAAACTGTAAAAATCAGCATCTCAAGGGATGTCAAAGGCCCTATGAGGTGAGTCTTACTAAGTGAAACAAAGGGAGAAGAGTCATGTCTAATTTTGCACTAATAGGCTATAGCCTGTAAAAGGGCAGAGCATCTCAGAGAGGTAGGAGACCATGGAGTGCTTTAAAAACAAATAAGATTTGTTTGTAAGAACAATATTTTAAATTTACCATATCTTACTTGCCTTACTGTACTGTTTTTCTATTCTTTATTCTGTTTTTCATATATATATTTTATATTCTTTGTGTGAGTCTGTTTTTCTGTTATTGCCTGCCACTGTCACTTTGCTGCTGTTGCACAGACATTTCCCCCATTGTGGGACAATGAAAGATATTTCTATTCTATTCTTCTATGAAAAACATCTGTTCTTCAATATTTCAAAGAATTCAAACCAAAAATTATATTTGAAAGGTGCCAGAATATTTGCCAGAAACAACAATGCTTCACTCCATATCATAATGATGCATTACAAGAAGTCCTATTGCATCGGAGATGAATACAACAATGAGAATACAATTTACAATGTGTTTGGATGAGGGCTTGTTAATCATCAAAAAAAAAAACAAAAAAAACATCCAGTTTATGGACAGCCACTAAATCTCCAGACTTACAACTGCCCCAGGTTTCCACATTCATAAACATAGTTCATTCTATCTCACCTGCTGGACCCTGAGAGTATGTAAATGTATTTACTTGAAGCTAGTGAATTAGCTCAGCACCTATTCAAAATTTTCTGTGCTGCTAGAGGAGCTTGCTTGGCAGCTTGCATCTGATGCAAAACAAAAACTGCAGAGGTAACCCACATACTAACAAAACCACACTGTTGCTGCCTCTCTGAAGCACCATCATACCTTTCAAAAATAATTCCAGTACAACCTGTAGTTATTGTTTTGTTTTATCTGACAAAATTAATTACAAGATGGTGTAGTTGCTTCGCATTTTATATTTATTTTTGAGACAATCGAATATCATTATCCTCATAACCTATAACTATTTTAAAAAGCTTTATATTATCCCAAAGACATTCACTTCAACAGTTTATAATTTTTTATCCTCATGTTGAAAGACGTCACGCCGAGGGAATTGCACTATAATGAAGGTGTGGAAAAACATGTAGGAAGGAGCCCATTTTTTATTATTAAGAGAAGTATTTTTAAAACTCATAAATATTCCTGCAAGCAGATATCCAACTGTTGTACCCATCTCACCTTACAATATTAACACTCCTGCTGACCCCGGCTTTATCGAGCACATCATGACCTAGTAAGAGTGAGTTTGATGTGCTTTATACATTGTTTGTGCATTTTGTTTTTAAGTATAGCTCTTTTCATAAAGACACAGAAAATAATGGCTGTATTATGTGGGGAGTTTTTGCAATGTACTCCTTGACTCTTTGTTCTTTCTCAATCTAAGTGCAGGGAACACTCCTTTGACTGATTAAATTTTTAGTGGGATGCAATTTTAACCTGACTTCAGTGCAGTTAATGTAGGAACAATTCATTGGCAACGGTCATGATTATATCGCCCCTGGATATAATTATACAGGAAAAACTAAGCGTTTCCAGGCCTGATTCATCATGAATAAAACAAGTTGTATGAGTCAGAGGTATCATTATAGTTACCAGGAATTATGTGCATCAAATACTTTACCTTGCAAAAGTATTCCCATCCACTGAACATTCAATGCACATTTTGTCACATAACCATAACCTTCAATGTATTTTACTGAGATTTTATGGGACAGACCAACACAAAGTATTGAATATATGTCAAATGGAAGAAAAAATATTGATTGTTTTCAAAATTAAAACATTTAATTAACCCTAAATAAAATCCAATTGATCAAATTACTTCTGGGTGTCAATGTAACTGTTTTCTGAAGGCCTCAGAGGTTTGTTTGAGGTTAACCATCAGCTTCATGAAGACCAAGGATCACAGCAGACTGGTAGGGATCAAGTTGTGGTGAAGTTTAAACCTGAGCTAGGTTATAAAGCAATAGATTATGCTTATAACATTTCACAGAGGACCATTCAATCCACTGTTCAATCCAACAGAAAGGAGAATTTGAAACACACCAAGACATTGCCAACCACCCAAAGTGACAAGCAAGCAATGAGAACATTAGTCAGAGAAGAAGTCAAGAGGTCCATAGTAACTCTGGAGGAGGTGCACAGGGCCATAGCTCAGGTGGAATAATCTGCTAAAGGGACAATTATTAGTTGTGAACTTTGCTAATTTGTTCCATATGGAAGAGTTGCAAAAGAAAAACACTGAATGAAAGCTGCAAGACATCCTGAAGCTGGTTAGAGTTAAATGTTTGAGTACAAATCCTCCTCATGTGATAAAATGACACAAAAGTCCAGACCTAATCTCATCCAAGAATATGTAACAAGACTTGAGAATTGACACTTTTGATCCAATCTGACTACATTTTAGCCATTTCGCAAAGAATGGGTAAAAATTTCAGTCTCTCAATGGCCAGCAGTGGTGCTGAAGTGTTTATTTTGTATTCACTCTCAATACATATGTGTGGCACACTTTTCAGATTTAAATTTGTAGAAATCAAATCCATGTATTAATTTCCTTTCACATCACTTATGCACTACCATGTGTTGGTCTATCAAATAAAGCCCTGATAAAATACATTCAAGTTTATGGTTGTAATGTGACAAAATGTTTTATGAAAGACATTATCCACGTATGTCTATTTTTCAGATAGAATCCATCAAACAAGGTTTTCAGTCTGTCAGTTTCTGCTGTTGGTCTTTTAAAGGTGACAGCTTGGTGTCAAAAAGAATGTGACTGAATAACTTACGTGCAGTGAATTCTGCTTTAGAGACATGGAAAATTACAGTTTGATTTTATTTTTTAAGCTATTTAATAAAAACAGGACAGGGCAGGACAATTAGCACAGAATTAAAGATTTGATCAATGCATTGGATCTAAAGAGATTTAAAACATCTTTATTAGATGCTAAGTAAGAGTTATTTATAAAGAACAAAATCATTTTCAACATATAACATGTAAATACTTACCTAAGTTTGGAACTGTATTACCTTTTCTCTGGGAAGTTTTATGTTAAAACAGTAAACGCTGTGATTAAACACTTGCATATCCTAAGATCAAGACTAATTGAGAAAAGAAGTCTGAAAATCAGCTATTTTCAGTCGTGAAGGCATTTGAAAGGGAAGTAAAAGGGAAGCATCAAGATGTAAGAAAATTTTTAAAGGAAACTGTATTTTCTACAACACATAAGATGGCTGTGACTTATTCAGGCTGCGAAGGCTGAATGAACCACAGTCAAGGTGCCCTGCTCACTTTTGAGGCTTGAACCCTGGTTTGTTATGCTAGCTGTGCCCAAATGCACTAATTGCTAATATAAGGTGATAATGAATTAAAATGTCACTTCTGTAGTTATTTTCGTTATTTCAAGAACCAAAATTTGTTTTATTTGTCGGGATCAACCAAAATCAGTATCAGTAGGGGAAAGCTTTATGAAAACTAGAGATCGAAAATTCTGTGCATCTCAACTTTAAATCCATGTTTGGGATGCTTTAGATGATTCATAGAGACAAAAAAATAAATTAAAGATAAAAAAAATACCTTCTTTTTGAATTTTTTTTTTTTTTTTTTTTTTTTTAAAAGTTTTTTTGTTTATACTGAAAAATGCACCTTAATCGTCTGATAAAGGTTACTAAACGTGCATAAGCTAACATCTTGAGGAACATAACTGGCTTCACAATTTAGAATTGTCTGTCCAAGTCAGAGTGTCTTACCCATGAGCAAATAACCAGGAATCCATCAAGATCGATGGTTCTAGGGAAATCCAGTCTGTTGGCACATTAAAAAAAATAGTCTGTTATTTCTAAAATAATTAATAATGGCCTGTGCAGGATATATGTACCTGCAGAAGAGCATTTAAATGAGGTGAACTGAGTTTATTGTTTTGTTCTATGATACTTTGGTTTGTTGACTGGATTTGATTTGAATTCTAAACGTGGTATTGCAAGAAAAAACTGAACCAGAACTGAAGGAAATGTTACTAGTCTGTATAAAAACCCACTGCTAATGCAGCTGTAAGGTCAGAGCAGGGAGTTTGGACCAGTGTGCAGTCTGTGCTTCAGGAATTTATCACTGAGCTGACATTTAATCAGCCCTGTTAGGAAACTGCTGAAGCAGCTTGTTTATTTTGACTTTTTTTTTCGCAATGGAACAAACATTTCTTCCAGAATCCAGAGTTATTTTCAACATTTTGTCAAAAATAAACCTAGTGTGCAAAATGAATTACATTTTTGTTTTGTTTCCAATTTAAAATTAATAATTTTTAAAAATCCTTTTAAAAGTGCAAAGATGCTTCATGGTTCCTATGTTTGTGTATGTTGAACAGATTTTTGTTTGGGATTAAGTTTATGGTATTTTTCATGTACAGGAACAATTATTTTAAGAAAATCCAAATCATTCTCTAGGTATGTGTTGGATCTAATGGAGTGCTGTAGTCAGTGTCGCTTAACATCTTTGGGAATTCAAGCTGAAGTGTACAGAGATTCATATTCATATATGCCTTCTGCTCATATGATCCACTTCACTCCTCCTCAAAGAAAAGAAGGAAATGAGTGAGTATATGAGTGATGCTTCAATGTAACAGCTTATCTGACTCTGCTTATCTTCTAAGCATAAGTTGTGACTGCTATAGATCTCTGCTGTAAATGTTTGATTCAGACATTCAGCTGCTTCTCTGTCATTCAGGTCTATTTTATGTAGAAACTAAGCAAAAAGTAACTTTTTTCTCCAACCTATCATCTTATATGCACAGAACAAACTGCATCCTGTATGTGACAAACTTTTGGTGATTGAGCTATGTGCAGGTCGATCTGAATCTGACTGTGTGACTGGACTTTATTGGAATTAATTAAACTGATTTGAATTCATTTAGAACTAATGAGATTCTTCATAATTGTGTAAAACTTGGACCTGTTTTTTACTTTTACATTTTTGGTTTTGCACAAGTCAATTCAGTTGATTTGTTATATTGTGGGTTTAAATGAAACATACACATTAGAAGAAAGAAAGACAGCAGCCTACTATTATGCATAATTTATTACAAGATATCAATATAGGTTGTCATTTTCCCCTCCTCTGTTTGATATGAAGCAAAATTCCGCAGCCTTTTCAGATTCAATTAAAACATATGTAGTTTTCTCAAACTGTAGCTAAAGAAAAAAAATATTTTTTTTTAACTACTGTTTTTATCACAAGAGGGCTTAAAAGAGTAAATGAGGCTTTCATCAGCCTCATTTACTGAGGCTGATGAAAGGCTGATGAAATATCATTACAAATTAATGTAATGATAAAAAAAATAATAAAATTACAAAAATATTCTTGTCGAATAAATTTATAGGTAGTATCTTTTTTTTAGTTTTTTTTCTTACTCTTACAAAGAACCTTTAAGGTCTATATACTGTATATTATTTGTCACTTGGGTTGTAAAGTTCTGAGATGGACTCAGGGTGTACCCCATCTCTTGCCCAATGACCAAAGAAGATAAGCTGGGGCCTAGTAATAGATACGTTGTCTAGATAATGAATGGATGGATGGATGGATGTACGGAAATTGTAGTAAAGGGCTTTATGGTGGCATAGCTGTTAGCATTGTACCCTTGTAGCCAGAAAGTCCTCTGTTCAAATTCTGCCTTGGTGTCTTTCTGCCTCAAATTTAGAGAGAGTAGCCAACTACTTGGCTTATTTATATATGTATGTGCAAATTGATGCTGACATTTCTTGTGTTTTTTGGGTCAGTCGTGGTCAAGTCAAGTTTATTTGTATTGCACGTTTCAGCAACAAGGCAGTTCAAAGTGCTTTACATCGTTAAAGCATCAATCAAAATCATCAAAATCACCAAGCAAGTATACAGAAAAACTTTAAAAACTGAAATAAAACTGAAAGCTGCTTCTCCATGTATGGTTCTGATTCTGGGGATGCAGAGTAGGTAGACTTGAACCAGAAGACCTGAGAGGTCTGGAAGGTTGATACAATGACAACAGGTCTTTAATGTATTGTGGTGCTAAACCATTCAGTGATTTATAAACTAACAGAAGTATTTTAAAGTCTATTCTCTGAGCTACAGGGAGCCAGTATAAAGACTTTAGAACTGGGGTGATGTGCTCTATTTTCTTGGTCTTAGTGAGAACATGAACAGCAGCATTTTGGATCAACTGCAACTGTCTGATTGACTTTTTTAGGCAGACCTGTGAAGACACTGTTGCAGTAATCAATGCGACTAAAGACAAATGCATGGATGAGTTTCTCTAGATCTTGTTGAGACATTAGTCCTTTGATCCAAGATGTTCTACAGGTGATAGTGGTGTACAATTTGCAGTTTAGGCAATGAGCTCTTCAGTGTTTAGTATGTACCTTACTGTGAAAACTGACACCGTTGTGTGCTTGCCAATGATTTCCGCTGTGAACCATCTGGACACAAATTTTTAACTGGGGGGATGCACATTGGGAGTGCTGAGGTGTGCATGGTCAGTTAATGTGCATCAATGGGGGTCTAACACACATTAGACACTTTGTACAGAAGTGGGACTAGAAAGGACAAATTACTGGACTCCACCTTTTAATATTTTATCAGGTTTGAGGTTTTGAGGTTTGTTTAGATTCAGGTGTTTGTCAGATACACTCTCAGTTGGGATGCGTTTGCCACTAAATACATCTTGTATTACCTTGTACCATTTACTCTCCATTGATTTTCTGTTATTATTATACATGCATATGTTCGTTGTTGGTTTTGTTTTTTCTCTCCTCAACTTCTATCTCCTTCTTTCCCCTTAAACCTTTTCCCTACCTTTCTGTATTTCTTTTCTCCTTTCTTTTTTGTTTTTGTGTCCGTTACATTTGAAATAAACCCGAAGTAATTTGTAGTAATTTCTAATATATATATATATATATATATATATATATATATATATATATATATATATATATATATATATATATATATATATATTTATATATATATATATATATATATATATATATATATATATATATATATATATATATATATATATATATACATCAAGTGGAACATCATGGCAAAAGCTGTAATACTTTGCTTGTGAAAGTAAATCTGTTGGGCCTCGCCTTGACACTCCTACAATAATTTTGAGTGCCACAATGCTGGACAGGACACATTTTAAATAAGTAAAAAAAAAAGGTTTTCAGGTTTCTGAAAAAGAACACATTTGAAAAGAAGGTTGGGCACCACTCTTTGTCAAGGAGCACCTGTCTCTGACCAGGCCAGCCGGTGAATGTGTTTGGTTGAAAATAATTTGAGTCTTGTCCATCGCTGCCAATGTGCATTGCGTTTAGTCATTTGCCTTACATCCAGTTAAACGTTACTCTCAACAGTCCAGTTATTTGAGGTATTTTGTCTCAAGCATACCAGCTGCAACTAATGAAAGCTGAGACCACACCTGATTACACAAAGATATACCATGATGAAGACTTGTTTTCAGGAGGTTGAATTATTTTTAGATGCCAGTTGTTATTGAAAGTAGTATATACAGTTGAATTTAGATGAAACCCTTGTAATAATAATTTTATCTAACTACTTGCTGCTTTAGTGTGATTTTTAAATTTTTTTTATTTGAAAATCCTGAACAATACACTAAATTTGCTTAATGCGTGCAGGGTTCTGGGGGAAGGTTAGTGCATAACTCCAGTGGGCAGTGGGTGAGAAGCCGGGTACCAGCTAAGCAGTTCGCCGGGGCTTAACTACAATCTGATTTTTTTCAATCAGAAAAAAATCAATCTAAAAAGGAGGAAGACATTAGAACATTTTTAGCAGAGAAAAGGTGTAAAGTTCTTGCTCCATGTGATGCTGACCAATAACATTACAGTATGTACAGATTAGCTAATAGATGTTTAAAAGGCAGAAATAATCGCTCTCTGACTTTGTGCTTATCTTTCTCAACAGCTGGCTGCTTGTTTTGGTTTAAGTATTATCTGATCATGGTACAAAAGTGTTTTGAGTTAGTGGGCTCAAAAAGTACAGTGTCCTAAAAAGAGAGATTGTTTAATTCTCTGACATTTCAAAGAGCCTAGGTCATACTAATTCAATCATTGGTTTATTCACAAAAACAACAAAAGTCCTTGTTTCAGATCACTGCAGACTGTAAGCTGTTCCTTATCAACCATTCCAGCTTAACATTTTTGAGACACTGAATCATTTGTTATTCTGTGTCTGCTTTGTGTCTCTACAGTTGTGTGAATCAGCTCTGTCCCATGGGTACCTTCCTGTGGTCTTTAACCGCCGCAGCCACAATGGCACTCCTCTAACCACCCTTAAACTGCAGCAGTTTGGTGACCCGTCGGATCTGCGAGAAGCCGTGCGCTACATTCGCTACCGACAGCCCGCCGGAAGACTGTACGCAGTGAGCGAGAGCTCAGGGTCAGGCCTCCTCCTGTCCTACCTGGGGGAGTGCGGATCCTCCAGTTATGTGACAGCAGCCGTCTGCCTGTCACCTGTGTTTCGCTGCCAAAGCTGGTTTGAGAATGGGCTGTGTTGGCCCCTGCAGTGGGTGCTGGCGCTGTACCAGAAGATATGTCTCAGCAGGTAAGGAGGGGAAGATGAACAAGAAGGAATTATAATTACGGGTTTAATGATACACCAAGCTTACGAAGCAAGGTGATACACCAAAAATGGTTTAACCAGGCTAGACAAAATCCGACAATATCTTGGGGAAAACTTTTAGACTTTGAAACAAGGTTTGAAAAAAAATCATGATCTGGCTTTTAAATGATTTGAAATCAGTAAGAGTGTTACAAAATATGATGGCACACGATCTACCAATATTGTGAAATAAAATCTCTGTAATAAAGCTCTAATAAGTTGCTTCCAGCATGTTTCTTCTACTGACAAACTTGGTTCTATAAGCACAGAAGTCGTCTCTGTCATGTTGAAGTCACTTGTTTGGCAGCATCTTGGGTTCTGAGTAGAAAAATAAAACAGTGTCTTGGCTTCCTATCAGTTGCAGACTATTTAATATATTACATTGACATAAGACTCCATTTGATCATCTCTGGTTAGAGAGTTAAAATACTTATTTTACTCAAATCTGAACCGTATAATTATACATTGAAAAAGATTCTTTAAAAAAAAGTTTAAAATTTATAAAACTTTTAATCTTAGTGAGAACACAATATTGAGTTTTGATGACAGCTTTTTAAATGCCTCTTCTGATCACCTTTGCAGTCCCCAAACTTTGAAATGACGAGGGGTGTTGATGTATTGACAAATTAAATTGCATGCTAGTGGGAAGTTAAGGTGTCATTTGACAGATTTCACTTTATTGAGAAATATTGTGCAGTTTTACCATCGTGAGATCATGTTTGATAAAAACTGACTGTCTATAATTGTGAAAATATAAACTATTATCAACTCGCAGTTAAGCTGTTGTCACACTTGATATCTTCTACTTATGTAGCCACTTCTGAAAGTGCATTATTTGAGGGTCCAAACATGAAGAGAAGGTGAGCCAGTGCAGGTACTGTCCACGACCCCCACCCCCATCCTCTTCCCTGGTGTATGCCTGCATGTGTGTCAGTGTTAAATGTTGCAGTGCATCTAGGCCTCTATTTCCAAAATGCATTACAATGATTGTTTATGACGCTTCAGTGTCATGAGTGTATTGAGATGCACGGTGTTAAATACAGTCTGCTACTGCATTGGGAAAAAATAAAATACTTCTTACCATACTGAATGATCATCTGACCCATAAGGGCATGAACAATCTTGAACGCCCTGTCTTTGAGACCCCCAAAGCTGCCAGATAACGACTAGCTGAAATGATCTGAAAACTGGACCAACCATGCAAATATATGTCTTTTGGAGATTAATTAGACAACCTGTTAATAACCTGAGCATCTTCAGGTTCTGTCCCAAATACTCTAAATACTGGTGCATCACTGGAATCTGTAATAAAATCATATTTTTAATGACTTTGTGTAAATTTGAGATCTAAACCAGCTTACCCTGTAATGAAACATACACATTACATTCTTTTTACAAAAGTTTTTCAGGTTTTGTTGGATTAGAATAAACAACCTTTTATTTGACTTGATTCACAAGAATATATCTCACACAGTCACCCTGAGATTTTTTTTAATCTTCATTTAACCATTGAGCTTTCTTTGCCGAAAAAAAAAATTATATCTTCTGGTTACCCAAAAGGAGCATTTAAAAAAATTAGCTTGTAAGACTGTCAGATGCAGGTACTCAGAAACCATTTACTGAAGAGGCATGGGCTATTGGGGTAAGCAATTAAGTTACCACAGCAACAGATGGCCTGCTTGTTGTCAACTTAGTGATTCTGAGAGACATCGTGACCCAGGTGAAGTTTCTCAAATCAAGGCTATTAGAGACCTGTGCAGCTCTTGAGCATTGATTTACTGTTTTCCACTTATCATCTCTCTTTTCATGTCCTGTTTTGTTCATTTGTGTTTATCCTCAGGTACAGGACAGTGCTGGGGGACGTCATGCACACCGACACTCTGTTTTCTAGCTGTTCCCTGCGTGGGGTGGAGGAAGCCCTGTTCTGTCAGTCAGGATATGTTGGCTCTACATCAGGGACCAGCAGCGGCTGCAGTGCTTCAGGAGCCTGGGATGCTTACTGGGAACGCAACGAACCCTTAAGAGATGTGGATGAAGTGGCTATTCCTGTTCTGAGTGTGTGTGCTAAAGACGATCCTGTGCGAGGAGACGCCCAGTCCTCCCTACCTCTGGAACTCTTTGAGACAAACCCACACTTTTTCCTCCTTCTGACAGATCGTGGAGGTCACTGTGGCTTCTCCACCCAGCTGGATAGAAGTGCCGGTGGTGCAGCCTGCTCTGTGGTTGCAACAAATACAGTGGACAACCATGGCACCAACTGGAGTCACATGGTCATGCTGGAATTCTTCCGGGTGACCACGGACTTCTTCAATGCAGAAGAGAGAGCCAAGCAGTTCGCTGTGAGGAGGAAGGGGCTGGGAGGGGCTGCAGGAGGGAGGGCTTTTCGTTACCGCAGTGTCAGTACTTATAAACGAGTGCCAGCATGTTCCCATAATATTCATGCAATTTATAACTGGCAAAGGTCTTATACTCGATGAGGGAAACGTAACGAAAACATCGGGAATCTTTTTGAGTTTCATACCATGTTTCTGTGTTCAGACTTGTATAAAGGTTATGAAACTACATTATGTCTCACAGGTCGATTTCCTTTTTTCTTATTCAGCCTTTTTTCTGATTTTGCTTTAAAAAGTCCCCTTTTGCCTGATTCATCACAATGACTTGCATACCATTTGAAAAGTATTGCATAATTTTCACCATTTTATAATTTTGTGTCGGTGCATACTATAAACAAAACCCTAAACAGCTTACAGAACTACATGTCGCATGTGTCACATTTTTCAAGTTTTACTGTTATTTGGAGTGAACCTGTTGCAGTTTTTTTCATTTGACAGAAAATATATTCATTGACAGTCACGCCTGTGAGAAGGAAGGAAGGAGAAAACAGTAGAATTCAAAAGAATTATTTGTTCAATTTAATCATATTTCAATTATTGCATACATGGAAAATGGCTTACGTGTGTGTCATGTTCAAGGAAATGTCATGTCAACAGAAAAACTGTTTCTGCTGTTCATTCTGTTTGTGGAGAAATGCTGTTGTTGCCATTTTCTTTCTCCTCACTTTCAGTTTCTCTCAGTCGCTTTGGCGTATTTCTCGAATCATTCTAGACATTTGCAAAACAGTAAGTGCATTTCTCAAAACAATTCGTACAAACCACAAAACACCATGGATTACCAGCAAAAGCCAGTCTCTTTCTCAAAATCCTTTGTTCATCTCTCAATTGTAATGATCTGTGTCAATGAACATGTCAGGGCCATCGGTATGACAAGTCCTTGTTTCATTGTGTAGGGATAAGACATTCAAATTGCTATGTCATGTTGTCAATATAACAGTGTGCTCTTGAGGGATCTTCTGCAGTAAACTATGGCTAAAGTTTTGATGACAAGTACTGTAAATTATAATTGGGGGAGATCAATGGCAAGAGACTGGAGAAGATCCACATTTATGCTTTTACTATAATCTATTGACAGACCATGTCATTGTGATACACAAAAATGAAAAGACAGCACTTCAGACCACAAATAAAAACAAAAAACAAAAGTAGAAACAGGAACATAAGACAATCTCCTTAAGGAAAACTGTGCATTCAGTGCTGTAGGAATTACAGTGCAGTCTTCCTACATCTCCTAACATTACTTTCTGTTGGGCCACAAACTCTCTTCCACATCACAACAAATGTCCTATCTGCCTATGAATTGTGGAAAGAATCTTTTATTGTCTTATCCAGCCTCTGCAAGCATCTGCTGTGATATCACATGCTGCATCCATGGCAGCCAGAAGGGTCATCTGTGTATGTCTAAGCGTTCCATCTCCATGCAAAGAAAAATTCCTCAATGGGGTTAAGAAATTAATAGTAGGGTGAGAGGAACTCCATCAGCATCTTCTTGTGGGTTGAAAACCATGTCCTGATGATGTTGGAGTGATGGAAGCTGGCATTATGTCCTCAGCCTCTTCCGCCTCTTCCTCTGTTTTGCCTCATAACTCCTCCACCACATCCTCATTTCTCTTCCTCTTCTTCGCTCTGGCTGTTGACCCCATCCAAGTCCTTGTCCGTACATTGTCAGAAATGTAACACCGTGTTGTTTTGAACTGTTTCAGAAAACTGGTTGATCATTGGTTGATCTAATGCTTCACACATTTACCTACACTGGAGAAACTCAGGATTCACTGGAGAGCAATTTACCAATTCAGGACAGATTTAGAAAAAATTCTAATGGAAATGTATAGATATATGCTTGACATATTATGATAACAAGCATTTTGCCTGTTAAGACTTATGAGACAAACTTTTGCTTAAATGTTGTGGAGGTTGAGACTATTCAACAGAGACCCATATATTTTTTTATCAACATGACATAAGCAATTGAAAATGTAGGAAAAAACAGAGAATTGTACATAATCACTTGCATGGATGTACAAAAGCATTTGCAGCTTGTTCACAGGAATGATAAACTGCTTTTTTGATGTGCACAAGTGACAATAATTTGGAGATTGAACAAGTAGCTTTTAGAATTTCAATTCTGTTCTCAGAAATGCACCAAAGCCACTGAAGAAACTGTAATCATGTGTCAGCAAACTCTTCAACACTAACTAATATAGATATTCTTTTTTTATTCATGAGCTTTATTTGTGTAATTTCTTAATATAGATATTCTTTTTTTATTCATAAATTTGTGTAATTTCTTGTGAATTGAAGAAATAAATTCAGAAAGACTACAAAGTCTGTGCAGAGCAAATAAAAAAACTGATTAGTGATTGTGAAGAATTAAAAAGTCAAAGTACAACACAAGAGATAAAATATTGACTAAAGCTTTCAAACTTTTATAATCCTTGGAGAGGAGGTGAAGGACCAAGATGCAGCCAAGTAGTGGAACCAAAATTTTTAAAAATCACCAAAATCAAATTTTACCTGAAACAGGTGACACAAAACCAGTCTTGGAGACACAAAAAGCTGCCTACAATAAAGAACTATAAGATAAGGACCAGAAACAATAGCAAGGAACGGGCACAGAACAAAGAAAATGGTTCTGAAGATACAGGTTTATTTCAGCAGGACATAACTAACTTTAGCTGTACTCTGTTTCCCTCTAACAAACCAATAGGAAATCAGACAAGTAAGTGTACAAACATAATGCCCTGAAGCTGATGATCACATGTTCTATGAATCAAAATATAAAATTTTGAATAGCTTGCTATCCATGCTTCAGTGTTCTTTTTCCTTTTCCCCCTCCTGCTGCTGCCTGCTCTCCTTAGTTGGGCATGGCTGACTTATAATGGTGCCTTCATGCCTGATCTGCATGTCCTCATCAGACTGGTGGTATGAAATATAGTAAGGTAAAGTGTAACCTCTTTCTCCTGCCACTAAATGAAAGAAAACAAGTCAGACGATATCCAAACTTCACATTTTGTTCATTCTTACCTCTGACCTCTACTAACTCAGCTCTTCCTCCTGCTAGAAAACTCCCTGAACTGATTAATTGCCCTCAGGACCTTAATAGAAGAAACTGTTCGATAAACTTATTTTAACCTCTTAACTTTTCATTGCCTACTTGCATTTGAGTCCACACAAAGTTTGAAATAAGAGCAGTAACAGGAAAACTTTCCAATTCCTGCTCTATGGTATGATCATTTTTATTTAGATTCTAAATAGTTTACATAAAACAAATTTCTGCTGGGTCCTCAATAGCCATTTGAAATCAGAGTTGCTGTAATATTCAAAGACCATGCTTTTTAAAATTTAGGAATTCAAGAATCCTTCAGATTTTCTGCTAAAGGATAAAATTGCCTTATGCACTGCAGCAAATTTCCACCCATTTCTCTTCTTGAGTGGTGTAGTGGGAAAGTAGGTCAGCTACTGCACTGATCCTGTTGTGAGAAAGTTTTACTTTGTAAATCTTTTTGGATGATCTATTTCAAGTGCCTTTGCCATAAACTTAAAGAGTTGGGGGGTTTTTTTATAACCTATTTACACAAAATATGAAAATGAAATATGATCAAATTTTTTTATTTAAAACTAAAAAGCAATAGTTATTCGCACTGCTTATAAAATTATGACATTTTGATGATGGCAAACTAATATCTTGATACAAAAACTTAAAGCTGCAGTGTGTAACTTTTATGAAGAAAAAAAAATTCTACATATTTGTTGAAACTGTCACTATGTCACTATGAGACAGATAATATGTGAAAAAAAATCAAGCTCCTCTGCCTTCTCCCAGTGCTATCTAGAAACAACCAATCAGAGCCAGGAGGCGGGTCTTAGCGCTGTCAATCGAATCGCTTTTGATTCCCCCCGGCTACGCTGCCACTTGCAGAGGCTAGGCTAGTTAGCATGGCTACCAATGACGACAGATAAACAGTTTTCCTGGAATGGTAAGTTGTTTCTCTGTCATTAGCACATTTAGCCTCATGGTTGTGTATGTGCTGCTCACACTCTCCTCCTCCTTCTCTGTGACGCTACAGCTTCCCGATACTTCCCGATATCAGAGCCTGCCACGAATGCTCAGGCTAGTTAGCATGGTCACTGATGACGACAGACAAGCGGTTTTCCTGTTATGGTAAGTTGTTTTTCTGCCATTAGTACAATAAGCAGGGTGTACACGAGTGTGATTGACAGTGCTAAGACTTTCTTCCTGGCTCTGATTCGTTGTTTTAGGTCGGGAAAAGTGGAGAAGATGAACATGAAAAGAGAGATAAGTGGAGGAGCACTCTCTTTTCACAGATTATCTGTCTCATATCATACTGTCATGGTGACAGTTTTAACAAATATGAAAAAACTCCTTTTTTTTTATTAAAGTTGCATACTGCATCTTTAATTACAAAAAAGATGAGATTAGGTGGTAAATTAATCAGGCCTGCAGTTGGCAAACCACTCATAGTTTCTCAGCTAAACAGAGTTGACTAATAAAAGTTGATGGGTGGCCCCCCTTTAGTCATTTTACAGAAATATTTCTAACCAGGTCATTTTGCTTTTCTTGTAAATGAGGGTAAAGTGTAATTGCCCTACAAATCATTGAAAACAAAAAACTCTTTACATAATATATCAAAACAAGATATTTTATCAGCTATGGTTCATGAACTCAAAGAATGAATCCAAAACAACACCTGTTGTGAATACTCTTCAGGTCATCAGATTCCACTCCACTGAACACAGTCATAAAAAAGATCCAGAAAACTGAGCAGTCTCAATTAGTAATGTTTCAGATGTGTTAGAGGGCATCCATCCATAGAACTCTCTATGATGCTTTGGACTACATTATTTTTTAATTGTTAAAGTTGGGATTCCATATTTAGTTGTTGCCTTAGTTTTAGGATTATTGGACTTGTGCTCTGCTCATTGATTATTTTTTGCATTTATATGTTTATGTGTGTTGTACTCTTTAAAGGGAGAGTATTATGTATTCTCCAGACACATAATGCCATTTTATAGCACAATCAAGTAACTATATTACCTTCAGTTGTTATAAAAGTGCTGATATATCAAATATGACTTAAAAGAAATTTGACTTTGTAATTTAACACCTTGAAATTGAGCCTCTGTTTCTTTAAAAACTCCTGCTCTTTCTGAAACTCCGTGTTCAGGAAGTAAGCACAACAGTTCTCCTCTGTTAACCCTTTAACAACGTTTTTATCAGTGTTTCACTGAGAAGTAGCTTGTATAATGAGCTCAGCAGATGTGCAGTTCCACCAGGTGCTAATGGCTGCAGGCTAGTCTGAAGGAGCTGAGTGGAAAGTCGGTGGGGAGGGTGCTCTGTTAGGCAGAAGCTCGGAAGCTTAGAAACTACAGCTCTGAGGAGGAGCTGCGCCTTGAAGGTGGTGCTGTATCCACCCAGACGTTTTGCACAGCTAAATGGCTGTCACGGGAGCTTAAAGGATTTCTCAAACATGCATTAAAAAATCAAAGCAACACTCCAGGTATGTTTTTGATGAGGGAATAACATTATAACATGATGTAAAGCTCAAAAAAGTCATACCTAATGGTTCTGACAATGGTTTCATCTGTTTCTGTTATTTCTGTATGTCTGTTTTTTTGTTTGTTATTCATTAAATGTATTATTTCTACAATCATACTGTCTTTTGCCTGTATCCAGGTCCTCCCAACAACACCACATGAAAGTAACTAAATCTGTGAAGGTGCCAGTAATGCTGAATAAGAACAAACATGATACAAGCTGTGCTGCGCAATTTTGCTGCCATACAGCAGATGTTAAGAGATGGGTAAATATCACAGTCGTACGTTCTGCACAATGTTTGGATCCATAGGGCTGCTGTGGTTGGTCAGGGATGAGTAATGGACTTGCATTTGAGAATTTGTACATTTGATTCCAGCTTTCTGCAACCCTGCTACACCTTGTGTTTACATGTGCTAAGGTAAATGACCTACAGCGTGAAAGTGCACTGAGTAAATGCAGTTCACTTAGCAAAACAGAAACAGTGTCATCAGTAAAAAAATCTCTTCTTGAGCCAATTCAGAAATAGCACAATTCACTTTAGCCTGTACTCTCACAGACAGATAGCCTCTGTAGCAGTTATACATGTTGGATTAGTAAGGTCTCCATAAAAGTCTACATTTTTGTCCTTAGAGTTTGTACCCTAAAAAGTGGGTTTATAAAATTTAAACCATCCTCGGAATAAGACTTTAATGAGGAGCATAACTCTGTAGATAACTATAGCCTGCTCTTTATGCAGATCATAGCTGAAGCCTTCAGAACAGTATAATTCCTCTGTAAAACTAAGATCCTCATGAATGCAAACATGTATTTCTCTGTATGTCTTCATCAAACCCCATCTCAGTCAGGTCCCACAGATGCTCCTTATTATAGTTCGGACCCTACAGCCATTCCATGCTGAGTGAGTGTATGTGTGACATTCTCCGCTGTGTTTATTCACCCACTGCCTTAATCTCTCAGACAGCTGGAGCACAGCAGTGTGCACACAGACACACAGAAAATGTGTCCGTCAGACACTCTGTTAGCACACATCCTCTGCTGTAACACACACACGCACACACAGACAGAGACATAACAAACAAGCTGTCACAGACAAGATCTTTTGCATGCTCTAATTCTCGACAGAAGAATTTACAAACTGATGCAAAGCAAAAACTACCTGTTACACAAGGGAATTTATTATCAGTAAAGATAATGCCACAAAAGTAATGTTGTAGTATATTCACAATATGTAGATGAAAAATATATTTTTAATATTATTATTTTTATTAAACTTAAAATCTACATCTATCTATCTTTATAAACAGCTTGGTCGCTATTGCTTATTAAGGCTGTAAAAATCTGCTACGCATCGATAAACACAATATTTTCAACTGTCATTGTTAATCAGTACTGAAGCAGTAGAAATAGGAGAATTACCATCTTAAACAGGAAGACTCTGTCTTGTGAAGGTTGCTCAACCTTGGGGTCATAATATTTTATTGTTTTCCCCCTCAATTAATCCTCTTAAATACCAATAAAGCATGTCAGCTGTGCTGTTGTTTCTGGCACAAATAATGAGTTGAAATGCAGAACCTGTTAAAATACATTAGGGTCATAACACACCATAGAACTGCACACAGTTTAGCAAAACAATTGCAGGGCAGACACAGATCTTTGGGTTGGAAGAGATGCCTTGTGTATTTTTTCTTCATAATACCAGAGAAAGTATAAAAGTGAATAAATAAACATAAATAAATATATAAATATATAAAATCATCATAGCTGATATTACTCAGTATGATATGGATGACTGCTTTTAAAATACCAACGAAAGGATCCTTTGGAACATCAGGTAATGTTGGTCAGGATGAGTAAAAAGCTGTTCACTTATAAAGTTATGTGGAAAAGCTAAAGGCTGAGTTATAGCCGTGCTTTTAGAGCTTTGTGTGGTAAGTTGTTCAAAAATAGTACGTATATTAACATGTCGTTCTAATCTGTAAATGACGGGATGTAGCTTTTTTTAGCACAACCGTGCGGTGATGTAAATAACGTCTGGTGGTATTTTATGCATATTTTATCATCAAGAAGCTGTCTTATTAGTTCTCAGCCACTATATTTTAGGGCATTTGAACCAATCAGTACACTGCAAGGGCAGATAAAACCAGAAGATCCTTAAAACATAAATTAAGGCATAGTACAAGTTAAAAAAAAAAAACCAAATAAACAACAACAAAAAAGAAAATACAGTAGTTTACTAAATAAAACTAGTCTTTCTGTCGGTGGTGTATGTGTTATCAAATGTAATTCTATTTTTAAATAGATATTCACTTTCCTATCAAAGATTAATGATGGTTTATTGTCCAGAAATAACTGGTAGAGTAAGTTGGATGTCATAACAAGATTTATTGTTAAACAGGGTGTGATTAAGGGGGAAGCAGAATAGATGCCTGTGCTTTCTGTCATTCCCCAGAGAACAGGGATCTTCTGGTTGTGTCTGCCCTTGCAGCATACACATTTAAAATGTAATATGCTGCTGTTGTACAGCAAGTCTCAAAGATCACATTTATTCATGTCTAAGACCAAATATTTGAACTCTAAATCTTGTTTATGGTTTTCAAGACTTTGTGTATAAGCTGTCAGACTAGACAGTAAAGTTTGGTGTCTAGGAGTAAATCTGGCTTAGAGGCTACAGAAAAGACAACAAAAACACAGGAGGTTTCTGTTTTGAAAGCTTATTCTTACTGACATTAAGTCTCATAATTGATGACCAAAATTATACACAGTCTCCTTTCAATAAACAATTGCTTTCATTAGCCTCCAGAAAATTAACCTATTGAGGCAGTTTTGCCCTTTCTCATGTTGCTTATTCAATTCAGCGCCAACGGTCTGCCTCAGTGATCAGACACTGATTTAATTAAAATGACTGATACTTAGTTAACAAAGAACCATTGCTTCGATAATAATAACAGAATCTCTAAGCAGAGAGAAATGCATCAACAAATCACATAATCTGTATCTAGAAAAAGAGACAAGAAAAGATATTGTAGCTACTTTCACTTATTCCCAACATGTGTGTGTTTTTAGTGCCTGGGAACACCTGGTCAACAGTTTTTCTGATCTCATGAATCATTGCTGAAGGGTAACAAACACGAAAGCAGCAGAAGTTACCCACTCAACATCACAAATGGACAAATGCAACAAAACAAACTATTATGACAAATTGACAGCAACTAATATGAGAGCATGTGGAGGACAGAATGTTAAAACCAGCTTATATTTTTATATCAACCTATTAACCTTTATTTATTTCAAAACAGTATTTTTCTTACTCTGTTTCATAGACAAGTTGAAATCTATTTAACTTGTAGGAATTAAAAGCCACAATTCACCGAAGTTCACCAAAACTTAGCTCGTTTAACCTGCAGCATGCCTATTACTGCAAAAACTATTACATGTAATTGGAAAATAGAAATATTTAAAGGTAAACTCTTGAGTAGACATAGGCTGGTGTGGGGTTCCCATGATATCATTATCTGACAGCATCAATGACAGCATCAGTTTTATTTGAAATTTCAACTAAAATTTAAAACAGGAAGGCTCGACAAAACATTGTTAACAATACATTTGTGTCCTTCTTTTCTTAAAATTGAGTTGGGTTGGTCAAAACTTTACAAAAAATGTAAATTAGAAATTGGTCTCCAAATTCTGGTCAGTGACTCTCTTACAAAAACCTCCAACCAAACAATGTCTGGAGTCTTTCCTGAGCTTCGTTACTACGGTCATTGTTTCTGTGCCAGTGTTAACAAACTTTAAATAGTTATTAACAGAAAGTAGCAGGAATCCCTGATGTCTGCAAAGTTCACCTTGGAGCTATTTTAGCTAAAAACATGACATTTCTAAATCTATGCACCCAAGGAAATCAAATATAAACAGACAGGACCTGGCAAGCGGCAGGCCAACATAAACAAGAAAACAGATGTTTAGTTTTGGGTCAGAGACACTTTAGGGACTGGATGATAATGAACAGAATGAACAACATTGTTTCTATATTTTTATGAGACCGGTTTCTCTATAAGGAGGAGTCATACTGTAAAAGGTCTTTGTTTATAGTAGAGGAGTTTGACCCTCTGTTGTGTTTCCGTATAAGTTAAATAAAACTGTAGAGATAGTCCTATGGACAGTCTAGATTTTTACAAGAATTGTTCTTCTTTTCAAAGATTGCAAAGCAAGTTTTCTGTTTATTTTAGGATCTTACTATCCATGAACCTTCTGGGAATTAATACAAAATAGTTTGATTTACTACAGCGGTACTGTGACATCATGTGTCTCTCTTGCCTTTATAGTTTAGCCCAAAAACCTAGACTGCAGATTGTCACACACAAACACACTATACTATGCAAAGTCCTTATACTAAGATACCAGAAAGTGTAACTTAAAAATTCTTAGGGTTTTTCAAGCACAGAGTAACACAGAAATGCCCCTCTACCACCTAATGTTGTGCACTGCTGGTGACCTGAATGAAAAGTAGGCTACCAAACTCCAACTTCTTACAAAACAGACAAATAGGAATGTATTTGTCATGTTGTGTTATGTTGTAATACTGCCAACTGCAGGCTCTACAAATGCAGACAGCTCTCATTATTTCTTTAGCATCAAAAAAGGTGAAATATTCTGCACAATAAGCAAGCAAAAAGATTCTTTTTGTATATTTACACAAAATAAATGAATGTTAGAACATTGTAATAACAGTAGTAATTAATATTACACTTTTTTGGAAAAAAAAAAAGAGACAGTTGCTGCTTTTTTTATTTTAAACAAGGCATCAGATCATGTTGTGCATTTTTATATTATGATTTTTATAGAAAAGATTTCTTGTGTCAGTATAATGTTACCTTGGTATTTTTCTTGAGGTTATCTGACTGTGAGGATCATATAAAATATCAAGCCTATATTGCATTTTTTTCCATATTGTTGCCAGGTTGGCTCAAAATTGACTACAAAAAAAGGGGACAGCACAGAAAAAGCTGAGTTTGAACGATTAGTTTATTTAATAAAGAAATAGGAAAATGTAACGTGAGTAATGTACACTTCAGTGGTTAAATGGACTGTATAGATGATTGTCAATGTATGTATGATGTGTTGTAAAAAAAAAAAATGCATGTAACAGAAACTGTGAATGCTGCAAGTCACTGACTCAATGCAATCTGCTGGGTTTCTTAGACAGAAAACCTTTTAAACTAATTTGAATAATGAACTTCACTTTGTGCACTGTTTGATAACTGGGATTAATTAGACTGTATGTATGATTGGATTGAAATGACTATTTTTTGTAAAATGCTTCAAGATGAAATTTGTTGTGAATTGGTGCTATATAAATAAACTGAGTTTAAGTGAACTGTAAATGTCTGCCATTAATTCAAAATTAACTTTATTATGTTAAGTTTAAAATCAACCTATGTCAATTTGAGTCTGGAAAATCATGGCATTTTTACATAAAAATGTGTAAGAAGTCTGCATTAATGACATGTTTTATGCTTTACTAACCATAATGCTTTTAAGGAGGACAGAAACAGAGTGCTTCACCTTTCTGAAATAAACAGTTCAACTTTTAACCCAAAATGCTGCAAGGTCTGGAGTTTGAACCCAAAAGCAGATGCATGTCAAAGAGGGTGTTCAAACATCAGAGAGAGTGACTGACTGAAGTGGACTGATTTACAGGCTGAGAATGGGAACTCCGCCTGGAAGATATGGCAGCAAAGAGATTCCCATTTCTGTATTGTAACAGTCAGTGACAAGAAGTCCTGGGAAGATAAAATAATCTGCATTACACATTTTTTCAGAGTAAGGACAGTACAACCAGCATGTCATTGTTACAGATGTAACATGATACATACATTTCACAGGATTGTGTTTGCAAGAATGGAATAAGATTCAACTTAAGCAATATTTTGGGAAAAAGTAATTTTTTTGTTTCTCACAGATAAAGGTGATTAAAATAGGTAACTGTGTTCAGATAAATCTATAATCAGTGTGGGAAAGGTTTTACTTATCCATATACTGAAGTGGTCCAGTTGCCCAAAAAAAAAAAAAAAATCCAAACCATTGAAAATGCTTATGTTTTTCTGTTACCACAAATAGAATAGTTTTGTCTTTATAAATCCCAATGTGCTTTTTTCACAAATCTGTATTATTTGTAGAATATTTGTTCAGTGAGTATCTTAGATTTTGAAGTAAACATGATCAAAACACAAACAACTGTGACAAAGATCTTTAGTTAGCATCAATGAGGAAGTAGGTCCCTCGCATCATTAGTAGCTAACAGTTATTAGCAGTTAACAGTTATTATTAGCCAGTTGTATTCAGATCTAACTAGAATTATTTGTATCTTGTCTGTCACTCAGTCACGATTTGATTTTGTTATTTTTCTATTATCCAAAATGCTGACAGATTAACAAGTGAATCAGTGAAATTAATAAAGGCCTAAATTCTCACACAGTCAAAAGTGAGGTTTGCCTGGTTTTATGATTTACAGGTGAAGATTTGTTCTCCTGTGTGCAAGCAGTTCCCAACTTCCATACATACAAATATTTGTACTTGTATGTTGGACTTCTGCTGCAGGTAATTTTGCCTTGATCTATAGGTGACAGCAGTGATGACTCAAGCACCTGAAGTAGGCTCCATGTATGTGCATTTAATCATGTTGATGTTTGAAATTTATTTCTTAAGTTTTTTTTTCCTTAAAAAAGAGACGCTGATCCTTGGTGATGGAGATGTGGAATTTCTGTAAGCATGTTGATGCAAACTAAGGATGAAAATGGTCAACTGTTGTGTTTCTTTTTCAGTTTTAAAGTAAAAATGCTGCTAAATAAGGAGCTCGTATTTTGTCCTTTTATGTAAAGTTTCAACTTTTTTAACTCAACAGTTGCCCAACTCTACTGGTGTCATCTACCACCACATTTTTTCTGATCGGTTAGCATAGGTGTCCAAGGTATGATGCTAAGACCATGCCAAACCTTGAAAAAAATAAATAAAAATCCTCTCTGTAAAAAACAGTTTAATGGATTTGGGCCCTTATTGAATTCATAGATTCAATTTAAAAGTTGTGGATGCTTCTTTAAAACTTTTGTAACTCACATATCATCAGCCAGAGCACAAAGAGCAGTCCTTTTTAGCTAACTTAGTCTCTGTCTTCATGGTGACTTAAGAACTTCCTTCCTTACTTCAAAATAAGAATCTCAATCATAAACACAATAGATGCAATGCTAGATCCAATACCTTCATGTTTGGCTTTCAACAAATGAGGTTGCATTCTGTCATGACATGGACTCCATGCTGATGAGAAATATAATAGTTGTTTTTTTGTTTTTGTTTTTTAACATTGTTTAGTTTTGTTACACCTCTAGTAACTGTACATTCACAGTTATTTAACTCCTAATAATCATATAATTTTGAAAAGGTGGCAGAAGAACTAATATTTTTTTCCTGACCCAATATCCCAGTGAATGTCAAGTATATCGAAACATTCTAATAGAAAGGAGAAAACACCAAACACAACTGAGTTGTTATAAACCAGGCAGTGTGACAAAGAGTGTCAGACCATAGGACATGCACATACACAAACACTTGAGAAGAGCATGGAAAAATACAGAAGTACCAGCTCCTCAGATGTTAGTTGACATCCCAAGGGGAAAAGGTACACTTCTGAAGTATGTAATGTTTACATTCTGAGCAGATAACACAGATAGGAGGAAAGACAACCGAAGAAACTTATCTGTTAAACGGGATAAACCAGAATTATTCAGAGGAAGCTTCCAGATCACCTGCTGTATCTATTGGGCTCCTGTGAAAAAGATGCAAAAAGAACAAATAAAGTCATTTTTAGTGTAAAAACAAAACCCTACGCTGAATAATGTCGCAAAACCCAATTCGTATAATGTAAGTATGTTTATTTAGTGGAGAACAAATCCAACATTTAAAAAGTATGTGACTGGCCATGACAACAGCAGGAACAAGTCTCCCTGGGGGCGTTTTGAGTTTGAACCTTTTTTTTTTTTTTAAATATAAAAGTGAGACATTTATTTATTATTTTCAGTGTTCAATATGTTTTATTAGCTCACTGGAATCTTTAGGAACAATTATAAGTAGCATATTAATATGACCTGACAGAGAGGCCTGTTTTTTTTAGCCTCTCTTCAAATTGAGAAAGAGAAGAAAATAAAGTTGTTGCTCATAAATCTGGAAACAAGAAAAAAACTACCCTCCTTAAGTTCTGAATAGTCAGAGCTATAATCAAAAAGTTTAAAACAGTTGAACAACCAAGCCCTGATGAAGACCCAGGTTTATCTTGCCACCTCACTCAATGGTAAAGGGGATTAAAAACTGTCTTCTACTGGAGTAGAAGATCGATTTCTTTGAAACTGTTTTTAAATATCTTTACCTTGAATGCCCATAAATGATATGGACACTGTGTCTAACACAACTGTTAACACCTTGAGACATTTAAGGTAAGTTTAATGTTATGTTATGTTATAAGGTAATGTTATTTCACTTTGTTTAAATTAAATTAATTCCAATCAAGATACTCCTCGGTTTCATTTAAAGAGGTGTTGGTCTGTGCAGATGCTTGTATTCTTCAGACAGATGCCTAAATAAAATTAGGCTATCAATGTATTAATAAATAAGATATATATGTAAAAAATACATGTTACATTCATGTAGAAAAAACATATGTAACCTGTGTTAGTTTTTTTGTTCTACTTTGAAGTGTGAAAAAAACGAATGGGAAAAACACTATAGAAGGAGATGCAATTTTATTTGGAGCAATGACGCCATCTTGTGGATGTGGTGTTGAACATAAAGCTTCTCACCACATTTAAGTCTTAGTATACCCCACCACCACCCCTCCCTTCTACGCTATAGCTACATCAGAGCTGTTGCTTACTGAAATATAACAGCATAACTGCTTAACAACACTTAAACATTCACTGCTCTTACCGTTGAAAATCTTGCCATACTGAGGTTGACGTTAGACCTGATGCTGTTTTTTTTAATTATTTTGTTCAATCACATATCAATTGCTTTGCTTTTAATTGCTTTTAACAGAATCCCAGGTGACAAAGAAAGGGATCTTTGACTAGTTCTCAGCACAATGTCTGCAAATCCTCTCTAATGTTCTTTTTTCTTCAGCTCATCACACAGGTTTCCCATAAGACTTAGATCTGGGAACTGAGGTCCACAACAAATATGGTTTATATTCTGTGTGCATGTTGAAGCCTTTGCTCATATGTTTAGGATGGTTATCTGCTTATACAACCAATGATGAGCCATTTCAATTCGCTGGTCAAGTTTTTATTTGAAACTTCCTGGTATTGCAGAGTTCATAATACCATGAAAGTGAGTAGGTAGGTGCAGTTGAAACCAGATATTAACATACATCATATAAAAAAGACACATACACATTTTTTCTCACTGTCTGAAGTTAAATCAGACCAAGCTTCTCTTCTTTTAGGTTTGCTAGAATTACCTAAATTATTTCTATTTGCTAAATGCCAGAAACTTTAGCGAGAACATTTTTTCAAGATTTGTTTGGGGTTTTTTTTGGTTTTTTTGTAACTTTCTTCAAAGTCAGAAGTTTACATATGGAATGATTACAGTCTCTTTAAACAATGGGGAAAGCCTAGATGATGATGTCATGACTTTGGAAACCTCTGATAGGGTAACTGACACATTTGAGTTAATTGGAGGCTCATCTGTGGATGTACTTTGAGGTCACAACCTGGAACACACTGCTAACTTCAGTGTGTACATGTCTTTTTATTCAGTGTATGTAAACCTCTGGTTTCAACTGTAGATAGGCATGTAGGTAGGTAGGCAGACAGACGGAAATTTTTTTGACAGCCGTTTACACTCAGAATATCAGAATATGCCTTATATTAACTGAGACTTTCAAGGTAGCAACTTCCATTTGTTCTAATCATTTCATTGTTAAAACAGTAAATATGACAATAAATAGCAAAAGGTTTCAATGAAATAAAAAAAAAAAAATCATCGAGGTTATGAACCCAATAAAGTGTTTTAAGGAGCAAAATACTGATACCAACCACCTGGATTGTGTTAGCAATGATCATATTTATTACCACAGCATTTGCAGAAGCTTCACATCTCTCATGCTGTAAATAGGCTTGTCTGTGTCCCTGTGACCTGATTTCACAGTGATGAACCATGTCATCTGAGCTATGAACTATATCCATATCAGAAATGGACCACCCCTCCTCCTCTGTAACTTCAGTGACCAGCAGAGGGCAGCATCTCAGGGCTTCAGCCTAGAATGTTCCATACTCCAGCTTCCTCAGGGGTTGCCTCTCCACTCTGACAGACACAATGACACAGCTATCTCTGTTTTTGGCTTGGAAACTGCCTATATATTTAGCACCTTGTTTAAACTTAGAGTCCTGTACATGTGGAATATATTTAGGTGACAGTTTAAATAGATACCTGCTGAGTCACACAGACTGGACACAGCTACTATAAAGTATATCTGAGACAGATGTAAAAGAAGAATCCACCTTCTGTGAATATAAGCTAGTATGATGAGGATTTATGAGCTACTTTATGCCACATAATTCCACAGTCATAGTGAGTCAAAAGCTGTGAACAGGAATTCCTTAGTACACTTTCAGCGCCACACCTTGCTCTAATTAGATGATTGTAATCACAAACACCTAACAGGTACATGACTGCTTTTAAATTAGTTCAACTGTGAAAAGAGATAAGAGGCAAACAAAAACAGAACTGCAGGACACATAAATATGAATATTTTATGCAAACAGTGATGTTAAATAGGAATTAAACTATGTTTCTTGCGGCTGCTGTCTGAAGCTGTAAAGATTTAGCATTTATAATAGTTAATATATATTGAAAGGCTTTTAATTAAATGTGTACCATTTTTAAACAAACATAGTCAAAGATAAGGATCTAGAGGTCATAAATCACATTGTTTACTTTTGATCTACAAATCAATAGATAATTGATGTTGTGATGACAGGAAGCTTCATCAGCTTATCAGTCAGCCCAGAATAGACATTTTTCATAATCATAAAATCTATGATAAAGTCTGGATCAATAACAACCAAAAAACTCTTTGCAGCAAAAGATAGGAGAAAAGTCAAACCAGAAAATCAGAAACATATTAAATCTTATTGAGATGCCACATTATAATAGTGAGATTATGAACAATCTTTATTGATTCATTGTTCAAAAATGTTTTGTCTTTCAGCAAAGAGAGACTGGTAAGATTTTAGTTTTGATAGCTTTCAGAACAGAAATGTTTGTTTAAACCTGTTCATGTATGAGAGTTGTCAGAAAGTATGTTGGATGCAATAATGGGAAACCCGTTTAGAAGTTGTCCTTGTCACCTTTGTAACACGAAGCACAGATTTCCCCTGATTAAATTGGATAAAGCACATGACCATTTTATGCTGACTGTTTTTTAAAAAGGACAAAAATAAGAAGTAGAATCATATTTCTATGTTTCACTTTTTGAAGATGTTTTCTTGTTTTTGTGGTTTACAGAAAAAATTGCAACTTTGTAAAGTTTTTTACTAAATATTTTTAATTTGGATAGTGCTGATGTGTGGGGTTTTTTTTTTTTTTTTTTTTTCCCATTTTATTCTCTTTTCCATGGAAGCTGTATGTTAATTATTTAAATTCAAGCAGTTTGGTATCAAAACTCTTTAATTTAAAGAGAAGTAGTCTGATTTCAACATTTAAAATGTTTCATCTTATTTTCAAGATAATAAAAGTTTCAAATGGTGTGAAGTCTTTTCACTGTGTTTAGATTAGATCTGTGGCTCCAAGACTCTGGAATTCCCTTCATCTGACTCAGATCAGTAGACTCAGTGGCTTCCTTTAAAGGCTAGCTAAAAACTTAGCTAACCTTTTAAATTCACTTTTGTTTAAATTTGTTTTGTGTATTTGTCATTCCATTTGTTGAAGCATTTTGTGATTTTTGTCTTGAATGGTGCTATATAAATAAAGTTTGACTTACTTAGAAATCATCTTGGATACAAGGTTGTATTATTTGCTGTTGTTTCCTCCCTATACACAGACATGACGGGGAAAAGTAAACAGGTTTTTTTTGTTTTGTTTTTTTTTAAAAATCCAAAAAATTTATTTAAGCTTCAGCTAAAGTTGAAAAGAAGTTAATATACTCAGGGATGTTTTCAGGAAGCCACACCACATTTTACTTGTCAAACACTCTGTACTGTGACGTACGTTTACCTGAGATTCAACCAACAAGTATGTGAAGCTTGCCTGCAGCAGAAATTCCTGAGCTGTCATATTGCATAGGTCATACTGGGTGTGGCCTCGCTCGGTTGGTGAGAAGCGGATCAGAGTAATGCATACAGCTGCTACTATGTGACACTTTTATTATTTTGAGCCAGATAGAGGCAAAACAGAACAATAACAGCCAAAAACAGATTGTAAGGAGAGGCAACGAGAGACAGTAGAAGACAATTTGTGTGTTAGTTCATACTGATATTTAGAGTCTGTGCATGTTGCATGTATATGCATGTCCTTTTCTCTGCGTGATAAGGAGTTTTTGTCGGTTATCACCTCACCTTTAGGTTAAATTTGAGTCAGCCAATGCTCAAAATACCTGAAGCAATGTGACAGTTTGGCTTTCTCCTCACCTTTTTCTACACGTGGTTGGACTAGAGCGTGAGCTTTAGCCTATCAGCAGTTACTTTGTTTTCTATTATTTAATAAAAGAATGAATACAGTTATGAAAAACTCCATTTCTTCTGTTGTCTTCTGTAAATTTAAATTTAAAAATGTAAAACCAGGCACTGCTCTATTGTAATTATAAAACAATGGCTTACTTTTAAGTTCAAAAGTCAATTTTACTATGTAATTACATTAAGTCTGTGGCAGAACAAAACTTTTATACAAGGAGTGGCCAGAGGGTGGGCAAAGTGTTATTAGTTTTATCCATATACTAATAAAAGAGAATATTCTGTTTCTCTAATTTGGTACCTAAAGAACATGCTTTCTTGAACGTTATCTCACTCTACTTGGCATTGCCATGTGCATTTAGCCTTCTCATAGTTATAGGGGTCATGCTTTGGGATTTGATACAAAAAGGCCAAGAAAACTATCCTCACTGTCAGTGATCAATTTCCAGATGAGTCCTCTGAAATATTATGAGTTGCTGTTCATTTTTTTAAAATGTAGCTTTGATTTTCCTCAACTTTTTTTTTTTTCTACTTGCAATTAGAGGGTAACAAATTAACAGTAATTTGTTATGTTCAAAGGTTCTTTTGTATTCACCCCAGGCATACATGTAATCTGATTTAAATTCTCAGTGTTTTGGTTATACATACACTTGAGGCGCAGCCAAACCACTTCAGTTCTAAAAGAGTAAAACAAAACAAAAGTGAATAACGTCATATGCTGCAATAGCTTAAGATTGGGGCAGAGGTTCAACTTTCATGACAACAATGACCCACAACATTCAGCAGAATCTACCATGGAGTTGTTCAATTCAAAGTATTTTTACATGCTAAAATGTCTCATTCAAAGTCCAGATCTAAATCTATCTGGGAGTGTGCAGCAAGACGCGAACATGTAGGTACAGCTACTGCTGTTGGCTTTGGTGTTCAAATGACAAGCTAAGTCAAACATCTCTGATTTTCTTCACGTGAGAGTCCAAAACTGCAATGCTCTCTACTTTTAACTCTATGTGTTTTTCTTCTTGTTGCTTACACCATGTATTGTTTTGCAAGACAATGGCAGCATGACAGAGCAGCAGTTAATGAGATCCTAAGAGCAGCAGGTGGACCAGCAGAGCACAGTAGGGGTCTTCTTTTTCTTCATCTCCTCTATACCAGTGTAGTACATTGTGGCCCCACTGTAGCTCCAGAGGACTTTTGTTATTTTAATTTTCAACCTCTTCCCTTCTCAAGCCTACCTAATGAAGACATATAAACAGACATGCCAGATAGTGCATGTGTAAGGAGAAGGCCTTGGTCAGCCAGTTTGCTCCTGTTCTGCTGTGTTTTACTGTATTGCCTTGCATAAGCAAATAGACTAAGCAGGAGTTTTCAAAATGTACTTGCGTCAATATATAGCTTGTGCAAACACACACACACATGTTTAAACATAAACACATTGATACATTTCTCTCAAGATGCTCAACACATTGTATGTGGAACAGTTTCCTCTTTTGACATTTTTGCTGTCTAAATCTGTCATATCAATGTGTACGGTGTGTGTACGTGACAGCGTGGCTTCACCAGAGGACGTTTCATTGCCCTTGGTGCTTTGTCTGGACTGGATGTCTCTGACAAGAGGCCAAGACTGAAGGGAAGATGGGGGAGGGAGGGAAGGGAGATGGGTGCGTGAGACAAAAGTGGAATATCGAAATGAAACAGCAGAGGATAAAAAGTGTGAACAAGTTAGTCGTAAAGAGGGAGTTAAGAAGAAGCATGAGAAGAGAGTGCAGATTAGGAACAGATAGCTAACTGATCCAAAAGATGTAGAAATGTACAAGTAAGTGGTGGCACTGTTTGTGTAATGGAGTGGAGGTTTCAATGGAAATCTACCAGGAAAACTTCCTGGATTTGCAGATGTGTCTAATGACATAATAAATTTACCAATAAACGTAGACACTAAGCTGATTTTTTTTTTTCTGAAGTAGGGATAGCCAGATCAGGATGATTGCAACCAATCTAAATAATTTAGGATTAGGCATTTACTGACACCTTGTCCAAATCTCATACTTCAATAAAATTTAAAGTATAATTAAATTACACACTATGTGGTATTAATTAGTGCTGTCATTGTGTTCCTTTTAACAATGATGTTTTGGATATTGGAGAGTTCATTTTGCTTGACAGTGTCAGTTATTTTGTCACAAGAGTCGTTTCTGCTGGACAGCCTTTTGTTTTGAAACACATATCTGACAGCCACATACTTTAATGAACATGAAAATGTCCTGTTCCTGCTGAAAATGTTCTCAAGAGGGGCAGCTTAGTGAAGCGTGAGGCTAATGTTAGGATGTTTACTCTCTGTTTATGAGTCGCTGATAATTTGGCTGGTAATATGCACTATGTTGCCAAATGTATTTGCTTGTCTGCCTTCACATGCATTTGACCTTGATTGACATCACATTGTTAATTCAAAGGATTTTAATGGTATTGACCCTCCTTCTGCTGCAATACCATCTTCAACTCTTCTGGAAAGACTATCCACAAGGTATAGAAGCGTGTTTATGGGAATTTATTTTTTTTAACCATTTTTCTAGAAACCCAATTGTGAGGACAGACATTGACGTTGGATGAAAAAGTCTGGCTCACGGTCTCCAATTAAATTTTGACATGTGGAGTTGCATCCAGCACTTTCCATTGATCTTGATTATGTAAGGCTTGGACACACTTACTCAGCCATAAAATCCCATTTCATGAAGCTCTCTGCTTGTTTTTGAGCCAGTCTGAAGGCCACATCAAGTTTGGATGTTTGTAGCTATTGAAGCTTCAGAAAGTTGGTGACCACTGTACACTATGCTTCTTTGCATTCAATGACCCCGCTCTGGGATTTTACATGGCCAACCACTTTGTAGATGAGATCCTGTAATTGCAATTCACCTCACTTCTGTTACGATAAATCGCAATATGATGTATTTTAATGTGGTTGCAGCTATTTATGTGGGGACAAAGCTTACAGAAAAAAGTTGTTTGTTAGCTTCATAACAGTTTCAGAAAATGTGACTCATGTTTCATTTGTGCACTGTGAAGCTTTCTACTCTAAACAAACAGGGATTAGAGGAAAACAGAACACAGAGCAGTCACATGAAACATACAGATAGGAAGCTGAAACAGCCAAAACATCTCTTTTAATTTAAATGCCATTGTAACAGATGAAAAACATTTAGATTGTTGGGGAAAACTCAGATTACTTTAACAAATGTATGTCAAGCCTTCAATACAGCCTTGCCTGTAGTGGACAAAAAATACACCAAATTGGGAAAGTAAATTGAAACCGCTTGGGGCACAGCAAGTAAAAAAAAACTCAGATAATGGACCAACAACATGCATCTAAGTTAAATTTTGTCAGAGTCTAGTTTTACAACTAGTTCTGACAAGCAGTTTTTTTTGTTTTTTTTTTTTTGCCAGCACTAGAAAAAAACCTTGGCAGTAGAAGCATATAGCCAGATCATGTTCTCTAATCTCTAAAAGTCATGTTTGGTCTCTGGATGTGTGGTTCTGATGCCCATCTCTCAACAGCTGTTAAAACCAGACTGAAGGTTGCTCTGTGCTCTGGAAATGAGCAGATGGTTCATCTGTCCTAGGCTGTCAAATGTTTGCATGTCCTGACAGAAGAAAAACACTTTTACAGAAACTTTGCACGAACATTACACAAAAATAATAAAGTGCACAATGCAAAGCAAAATATTTGTCTAATATCAAGTGGGTAATCGGGCCTTGTTTCTGACTTAGCTGAGTAAAACATCTTGTTGGTTCTGTTCTCTGTTTCTCTTTGACTGTATCTCATAGGTCAGAACTGCGTCAGACGCAGACAAGTTTCAGGGAAAGGAGTCATCATGAGGGCCTGATTAGCCAATCAGAAGGAGAATTGGAAAGCATGTGACCATGTTGCATTAGGCATTCACAGACATTCAGACAACACTTCTTTTGAGCATCAAACTTCATAGTGACAAAAGCATGGATATTTTGAAGACTCATTACGCCCTCTGTGTGGGAAAAGAGTTTGTTCTGACTAGATCTAAGAGTTCAATAAAGGTATTATAACAGGCTATGGTGAAAGCAGTCAGATGTTTGCTGAAGGTCAGATCTGGTGCTCATGAACACACTGGATCATGGACACCATGGCACAATTGCTTTATGTACATATTAAAATAGAGTATTCTCCAAAATCAGTGATTAGATTTTATTACTATACGCTTCAACCCAGGATTTTAAATATTTCTCTTTTTACATCTAAAATCCCTACTGAAATCCCTTCTAAAAGAAGCATCTAGATAGATAATATATATAAATGTGTTTGATGTGATAGCATCGAGAAGCTCAAATGGCAAACTGGAACCAACCGAGTTACCTTTAACCTACTTCAACACCGCTGTGGCAGTTGACAATTAACATGGTAGTAAAACATGTAGGGAGGGTGAAAGGGGCAATATGTTACTTAGCAAACCAGAACCTAGATCAGTTATTTTGGTATCTTTTGAGAATTTAGATTACCAAACAAATCCAGACAACTTCATCAAAACATAAAGTTTCTTAATTTAAGTGTGAAAAGTAATAACTACACTTTTAGCTTAAGGAAACTAACAGATGCATACTGGTATTTATTTACAGAAAACAAAACCACTCCAGTTTAGACTTGTGAATAACTGAGTATTAATAGAAACAGGAAGCAAACTTCTGCTGAGTCACTGTTACCTAAATAACTGAAAGCATGTCCCATCCATGTCTCTCTGTCCCTGTTCTTCTCACACTGAACATAAGCAGATGGCTGAGAGACAAAATGAGCAGTAAACTGTTTTAAATGTCAAGTTATGGGAACCACTCCTCGTTATTTTTTTTCCAAGATGAGTCATGGTTGTGAAGCACAAAGCCACAACCAGCTTGCTCTGTTGTTGTTCAAAATGACCAGAGTTATATTGAAGACTTTTTCTGAGCTCAAGCAAAACCTAGCACTGATCTGCTGAGGATGATTAACCAGAAATACTGACAAGCTTTAGATATGCAAGAAGCTGTGCTCAAACAAAAAGCTCAAACAGGACACCTGTGGTGACTTAATCAGTTTATTGTCACATAAACTTGGGCTGGTTATTGTAACAGGAAACCAGGATGAGGTTTATGTCTCTCTAACCCTTTTGTCTGATTGAGACTATATACATTTACAGTAACAGTCTGTATCGGCAACACGAAGCTCAAACCTGATGCATTTACAAGATGTGCAGTTGCATACGTTACAAACTCACTAACATGAAGTCTGATGTCTCCTCTTGCCTGAAGGCACAAAAAGGTTATGTTGTGTTGTGAAATACTAGTTAGTCATCCCAGCTCAACACCTTTAGAACAGCCTCAGAAAACATAGCAACCTTCAAGTGTTACCAAACTTCTCTGGGTATATAACATATTGCTGACTGTGAACAAACACTTACACCATAGTAGCAGCAAATGGGCAAAGTAAACTGGCTCTCATAATAAGCTTTTGCATTTTAAATGGCCGCAGTATGTAGTTCTTTGGTGTGGTATGGCAATATTTAGAGTCTGAAACCTAAAGCTGCTTAAAAGGATAATTAAACTTTCTGAAGTGAGGTTCTTTGAAGTTATTAATAGAAATTACTCCCTAAACTGTAGTAGACAATAAACATTTCAAAATGAGTTTGCATAACAGTGAATAAATCCTCAGAAAGGTGAGAGGCTAACAGCTAATCAGACAGGGGCTCCTGTTTTTGGTGATTTTAGCAGTTATACATCCACAATTTCACAAGAGACAGTTCAGCTGATAATGTCTCCCCCTGACAAAATTCCCCAGCAGCTGCAAGACTTGGAAAAGAACAGAACTAACCTATTTTGATGCTGTTGCATCAATGACGCCCTGAAAAAAAAGCGAGGCAAAACACAGTAAGTCACTCTGAATACAAAAACCCACAGTGAAATGTTATGGTGGCAGCATCATGCAGTATGAGTGCTATTCTTCAGCAGGTACAGAATAATTTGGTAAGAGTTGATGTGAAGATAAATGGAGCTAAAGACAGGCAAAAGGTCTGAAAAAACTGCAAGCTACAGCTCTTTATGTCAAACTCAGTATGAGTTCTATGCATTTTGTATTCACAGCATGAGAAAACTCTGTATCTTTTTCTTCAGTTTACCTTTTGGTCTACAGTTATGTTATCAAACTATTGTTGAGTTTATGGTTATCAAAGAAGGCCTTCGTTTTAGGTTTGAGACGATCTGCAGGAGTCAAATAAATGCCATGCTGTGCTTAAAGCCAGAAGAGGTTATACCCTAATTTCTGGTGAGTAAAAATGCATTGTGATCAGTTAATTTTTATATAATAATCAGGTGTCCAGACCTAAATCCAACTTGAAATTTGTTGTCTACACTTTAGCATTTTGTCAGCTGGACCAGGTGTTAGCCTTTCCACCTTTCTAAGGCATATTCACTTCTTTGCAAACTCACTGCGATATTGTTTCTGTCTACTATATGTAAGAGAACTATAACTTCACAGAACCTCACCTTAAAAAAATCCAAACTATCACATTAATATCACAAAATCTCATATTATTTATAATTAACATTGGGTATATCTCTGTTGAATGCACAAAAATTTTGAAGACAGTATGAAAAATTTCTTCTGTTCTTCTGCTGACATTGGATGAACCATATTTCCACACCACCCAATTCTACAGCACAAAAATATTGATGAGAACAGGTCAGGGGGAAAAAAATCAATGTAATTAACCAAATCCTATCCATAATCCCTATAGAAGGTCTTAAAATAAAAGAAAACTGCTCTAAATACTGGAAAGAGCAATGCATTTCTCTGGAATAATCTTTTCCATTTATCTCTCTTTTTTAATAAAAATCTACCACTTAGCCACCAGCAATTCCCCACATGTGTCTCTCTTTACGAGTGTGCATGCACGTCTGAGCATGCCACAGAAACGCCCGACCCACCCAAGTCTTAGTTTGACTGCCTTCATTCCTACTCACCCCGAGGGTGTGAAGGAGGAGGGAAGGGGTAGGGCGAGGAGGGAGAATGTGGGTCAGCACATTTAAAGTCCTTTCACATGTTCCAGTCAGCTGGAATCTCGCCTCCAGTCTAAACCAGAGTGTTACATAAGAATTATCGATCCGTGAGAGTGCGCGTCAGAAAACAGAGCACCAGACAGGGGCCGAGGCTGCTCTCTGCTGCAATACAGTCACATGGTGTCACAGCATTGACCTCTCAACATATTTCTGGAGGTGACCTAATCAGCACAAACCGATCCAATGAGGTCAAGACTTTAAGTTAAAATGACAAAAGAGATTTTCATGATGTTAATATTTAACCTTCTTGAGTGCAAAAGTGCAGGCTCTGGTGCTTTGATACTAGAAAATAGAAAATGCCTGAGAGTGGCTTGTCAGCTCTGATAGCTACCACTTGTCCCAAACATGTCTTCTCTCGGTTTCCCTGTCGGAGTGATGTCATCGCTTTTAGCATCCACCCTTTCACCAAGCTGTCTGCATCTATCAGCTTCAGTACTTCTGCCCTTGTTTTCTCTTTCTGTTTAACTAAAAAAAGGAGGTGGGGTTCCCCGAACTATCATTATTAGCCGTTCCAAGGATGAGACAAGTAAGGATGTTTAGGAGAGAATAGAAGTTGGCGAGAGGCTGGATCAGACTGTCTGAGGATAATGTGTTCCTTTTCCAGCAGCAAGGTTAATCATATCAGTAAGTAGGCCTTGGCCCTGTGTGGCAACTAAGATAAAACACTGTGGAAAAACTGTTCTCCTTGAGGCATAACTGCTCATCATATGCAAAAGGATCAGAGTTTGCTGTCTGCTATGCCCCAGAGGGAAATTCTCTGAAAATGAATAAAAGAATGATATCTGTTGACACACAGAAAGTAATCTCTGACACCCAAAAAGAAATAGAAATATATATATATATATATATATATATATATATATATATATATATATATATATATATATATATATATATATATATATATATATATACACACACACACACACACAACTGCTGTTCAGAACTGAGTGCAGTCAGCTTTTGAAACACATAAAAACCCTGTCTCTGTGTCATTTCCTGGTTACAGTCAAATGAATGAATGAGGCTGACATTAGAGCTGCAGCAAACTTATGAAACAGCTGGATGCCGATCACATGAATCAATGCGGAAACAGCTGATTCCTTTCAAGGGACGGCACAAAGAGTTCAGAACACACTTCCTGGAACAAGCAAGCTCAGTGTGATGAGGTGACAAAGACACAGGGCAGTGGTTAAAGTCCACTGACTGCAGAGGAGAGTACTGAAAGCTGATAAATGGCCAGTCAACTGGGAGCTAAAAAGGGACACATATTCATCCTGTAACAATCACTATACAGGTGGATCTCAATAAATTGGAATATCATTGAACAGCTAATACATGTTGTTTCAAAAATGTAACCTCATCCAGGGAATTTTTGCATACATTTCAAGCATTTATTTTAGTTAATTTCAAATGGCTACAACTTGCAGTTAATGAAAAACAAAAATGTAGTTTTCTAGAAAATTTTGAAACTACAAACAAAAATGTTAGCTAACACACTTTTTTCTTCCACTCACCTTTCTATCAATATGCTTGAAAACAGCACTCTGTGAACATCTTCTCTACTAATGACCTTTTGTGACTTATAATGGAGGGTCCATCCATTATCCATCACACTTATCCTTGAAGGGTCGCTGGTGCCTATATCCAGCGGCCTTCGGGTGAGAGACGGGGTACACCATGGTCATGACAGGTCATGTCATGGTCATGTCATAACATTTATTACAAAAATTTCTTGTGACAATGAATTCAAGTTTTTTATTAGATGTAAGCAATAATCACAGATAATCAGATTAACAGAAATAACAACTTGAAATATATCAATGAATGAATGAATTAATACAGTAAATAAGTTTCACTTTTTGAAATGAAATTAAAAAAACAGAAATATTAAATTTCTTATTGAAGCCCTCAAAGTGCCCAAAGCTCTTTAAAAGTTTAAAACTAATGAATAATTTTGACCCAAGAGGGCAAAAAAGACAAAGAAACATGTTTTATTATTGTAATAACAAAATTCAGTTCAATGTCTGTAATTCAACAATGTCCTGTTTCCAGGAAACTCCATACATGTACAAAAATAAAATTATTGTTTCAATGTGAGATCATGGTACTATAGTAAAAGGTGAATTTATCTGAAGACCTTTTACATATCTTTACCACAGGTGTCCATTTGTCTGAACAGCACTATATACTGTGATTTACTATGTGGTTCTGACTGTTTCAAGCCTGGCCAGGACAACGCACAAGAGTAAACTTCTTTGGAGGCCTGGTGGAACTTTCCACTGTTACTCACAGTGCTGACTTCTGCAGAGAGCAGACTGTACAGGGATCGAGGTTATTTGTTACAGAGCTTGACCGCACCGTAATGTGGGTCATTCAATCTATAATAGAGATCTGAATGAGCCGACTCATTATTAGCTGCAGATCTATGCAAGGACGATACAGATGGTCATGAATTTGGAAGACAGATAATAAGAGGCACAGAAGGAAATGGATTTGTACTGTGAGATATAACAAGATCGTGATTGAAGAGAAAATTGAAATATGACTAAGGTAAAATATGGACATACAGTTTCACGTTATTCACACATGACACAAGCTCTTTCTGAAAGAAAGCACAGTAATAGGCCTTTAGAACTGGATGAAAACCCCATTGTGATTTTAAAAAATATATTATCGTTACATGTCATAGAGTAACCAGACCATGAAAAGTTTTGAGCACCAGCAAAACTGACTAAGTAAGGTCACAGTGGGTTTTGATGTGGTGGCAGGAGATTCTGGTTCTAATTGTAGCTTTCTGGAAAGTGGTGGCAGCCAGCTGGTTTTTCTGCAAGTTACTAAATCCAACCACTACCCTTGCTTCAGCTGGCATCAACATCTGATCTATGTTCTCCATACACAAGAAATATTGTGCCACACTCAACAATAATTCATTCATTTTCTAGAAACAAAAACACGGAAGGAAGATTATGCCCAGGAGGTTCTGCAGAGGAAACCGCTACACCTCACTAATAGCTGATAACTTGATGAGTTATACTATGGCGTTGAGGTCAAAGGAGTCAAAGGCCAGGACTTCTGGAAAAGCGTTCTTTGGACAGATTGGTTGAAAACCAAATTACTTGAACACCAGAACAGAGAAAATCTGTGGCACAGATTACATACAGCATTACAGAAAAAAACAACCTTAGACCAACTGTGAAGCAAAGAGCTGGAGGAATCATGGTTTCCAACCACCTTACCATAGCTGAATCCACCATGACTCCTGCTGTGTATCAGAGGGAGACTGAGGAAAATATGAAACGATCTTTAGAAATATTAAAGTTGAAGCAGAACTGGACCCTGAAACATTACAATGAAAACCATAACAATAAACCCACCAAGGACTGGTTAAGAATTAGGAAATGAAAAGTCCTCGGCTGAGTCAAAGCCCAGATCTTGATATTATTGAGATGCTGTAAGGTGACTTGAAACATGCTGAACACCAAGAAACCACTCAGACAGTTGAAAGTGAGGAGTAGGGCAAACTTTCCTCAGACTGATGTCAGCGGTTGATAGATGGCTACAAGATGCTTCAATTAAAGGTCGTAACTCTCGATGTTAGGGTACTGATATCATTGCTTTAACAGCAAAGATTGATGATATGGTAATATCATGTTATTCTCTTTTATGGCCACTGTCCTACTGTTATTTCCATGACTGTTATGTTAGTCTCTTCTTGGGAAAATTACCTAACAGTTTATATCCATGGGGAAATTGATGGGACACAATATTTCTTCCTGAGACAAAGCTTTGCTTCCCCTCTGGAAAACTCACTTAATTTGGAAACATTTTTTCCCCATGGAATCTGAATTAAATTACAGTCTGATACCCATTTTTAAAAGGTGTTTTAATAATATTTCAAATTGATAAGATTAAGTATTTTTTTGTACAACAGTGCCGGCCATAGAAAAAAAGGAATATTGTTTTGGGATGGATAAGCTTGTTGATTGATGAAGTATGATTGGGCGACATCAGTTGGACATTTCCATACAGACATTACGTCACTGCTTATCCAAAGGTGTCCGTCTAAAGATAATTTAAATGTCTGTGTAACTGTGCAACAAAGAGACATTTACCTCAATGACTGACATTTAATCAGACCTTGCCCTTTGGGTAAAAAGATGAAAAAGATATATGAAGCACTCCTCTACCTGCAACTCCATGGAGCAATGCAAGCCATACATTTTTTATCTTTCCAATGGGGGAGGACGTGACCAGTTGCCCTGATTCTGACACTGCATTTTTCACCTTTTTTTCAAGTGTTGCAAGTTTGTACTCTGCCCCTTTAAAACACTGCAAAGTGTCATCTCGCATGCATCCAGCTTTTGCTGAGTCATTGGGTTCAGAGTGCTTTTGTAACCTCAATCCAGCAGTGCTTCTCATTGGCCTCGGTCTCCACACTGCACTCTGAACAGTTGGCAACCAGCTTTACAAATCAGTTTCTTTTTGCCACAAGACTAGCTTAAGATTCTCCTCTGCCTCTTTAAAGGGGCAGAGGTGCTCCCCTCACTCCCCCTTTGACTGATGGTAGGATAAAAGGTCTTTTCAAGGGGTTAGAATCCAAGACATTTTTAAGAGTTTAGCTGTGACAGAGAAAGGTAGAATGTGTTGTGCAATGGGAAAGAGAAACTAGATGGTGGATAGGTGGAGAAGATGACTTGGAGTGTGTCTATGTGTAAGCTACATTGGCTGTTAGTGATTCAGTGAGTCATTTCATAAACCTGAAAATTTGTAACTGGTAAAAAATGAACTGTTTGTTGTAGCATTATATTCATGCATATACACTTTGAAGAAAGGCTAAAATCAGCTTTTCACACTACTAATTTAGTTCTAATTGAAATCTCTGTAAAACTGATGGATTGTCATGTTCCTCCAAGTACAAAACAAATGATTAGAAAAATGGCCTGACTTTATAAAAACATTTAACGGTGTTGCATGTAAATATATTAGGATACTCCAGTGAATATTCAGTTATTGTGTCTGAGAAATATTAACGTAGATGGCTTAATATTTTGTCAAATTAGGATAATTTATTAAATATTCAGTTCTTAATTAAGAAATCACATCTTGGTGTTGAGTTTATTTTAACATCTCTCTAAAGAAGAAGGTGATTTAACTGGAAGCAGGTTCTAATCATGTGGACCTGATGTGAAATGTCTGCGAATAATTTTTCTCATTAGAAGTGTGAACAACTGAGGGGGAATCTTCATATATTCCTCAGCAGAAATTGATTTTGTTTTACATTTGGCATTTTTCTTGCTTTTATTTAGATACATACGTTTTCAATAAAATTGTTGAAATGATTAAATATGCTAATTTTTTACACAACTGTAGCTAGTTAGCCCTTTTGCCTCAAAGCTAGAGTGCTGCCAGAACAAATCTCTGTTGGGATCTTCCTGTGTGAAGTTTGCATGTACTTCATTCTCTCTGGGTACTCAGACCTAATCTCACAGTCTAAAAACAAGAATGTTATGTAAATTGGTGATTCTAAATTGCTCTTAGTTGTGAGTATGTGCATAGTTGTTTGTCTTGTTTGCCTCTGTGTTGGCCCTGCAGTGTAATTGTAACCTGTCTCGGGCGTACCCCGTAATCAGTCTGTCCATCCATGTTGTGATCAGTTCTCCAGATATTCACTAATCCTGCTCCTCTCTCTCTTCTCTTCTCTCAAGAACATTCCCTGGATTGTGTAATAAGATAAACAGCTTCTCTAAGAGATCTCAGGTTTTACAATGCCCTTGTTTCTTCACCTTGCTTGTGAGTTCATGCATTTGAGTAACAGATTCAGACTCTATAATGTCACAATATGCCTATCCATTTCTACACCTGATTCATTTTGTTAAGGGTTGCAGAGGGAAGGTTTGGAACTTATCCCAGTCATCTTTAGGTGAGAGGTGAGAAACACCCTAAGCTGGTCGCTCGTCGGCCAAAGAGCCAAAATAAAGATAAAGGAAACAAACATGCGATCTCACTTTTGGGTAACAAATAGAAAACTTTCTATTCTACTGAACTTGAGAAAACCCCTATTCCCTCAGACATCTTAATAAACGCACTTTAAACATATTAAGAACTGTTGTGACAACCTCTTTTTGGCAGGGCCTGTTTTCTTTGCTTAAAGCTTATTGTTTGTCTTTGCAGGTCCTGGTCAGCTCTGGCAATCAGCCTGACTGGGAGCACCTGGCCAAGGATTTAAAAGCTGACTGAAGACTGCCCCAGACCTCTCTCTCACACAGAGACAGAAGGAGGCTTGTCAACCCTAGTTCCTGCTGGCATACTGAGACAACTAAAGACACACTTCATAATAGTAATTTAAAATAGTAAATACATTTTCTTGAAAGCTATGTCTCAGTTGGTTTTTCGTCACAGTCAATGAGTCGGGTCGTGACAATGTATGAAGCAAAACATCATACTGTGTCCTTTAAACAGTAGCTTTGTAAAACAATGGTATACCTTAAAACAGTGAAATGACACATCCCTAAAGCACACACACATCCAACTATAATCAATGCACTTGACATTTGCATAAAAATTCAGGTTTATTTAGTGCTACACTTTTTCACATTTGTGAAACAAAACTCAAAACTCATGCACTGGAAAACTACTATGAACCATAATTTTGAAAACATATATTGTTGTAACTTGTATAGATGATACCACTCTCTAAAAAATATAAAGACAATTTACTGTGTAAAAAATATGGAAGGGAACTGCCCAGAAGTTAGAGCTTGCAGGGAAATGCTCTGTCTATATGCTGCACATTCCTTTGGACTTGGAGTACAAGACTACTGTGCAATTTTGGTGTCTACGGATGTCCATGTACATGTCCACAGACTTGAAGAAGGAGGAAGAGGAGTGATTAAGAATGAGTAAACTACAGTATGTCACAGAAATAATTTAAAATGACTCAGGCATAAAATATTTCTCCAGGATCTCCATAAATTCTTTTACAAAATCTGAAACACTTATGGAAAGGGTTTACAACCACAATATTGTTATCAGCTGTCATGGAAGCAGCCTGGATAGCTGAGATCTTAACTAAAACCTTTTTCTGGCAGAGCCACTCTTCCATGGACCATAACACTTTAATCCTGCATGACCAAGATGGTCTCAGTAATATCCTCCACAGTCTGTCAGTGAATGAACCCTCTGACTCAGCCTCAGGCTCCCAGTTTCATCTCTAAGAGACGAAAAAAAGTACCCCCACCTGTTGAAGCGTGTGACAATGCAATGTGTTCTGCTTTACAGAGCTATTACCTTGCATGAACAGTCTCCAGATTGCTTTTTGCCTGGCAGAGGTGCCAATTGCTTCCTGAAATCTATTTAAGAGCTGTATTTAGGAACTCAAGGGCAAAATCACATCTCAGGGTGACAGAAAGCAAAGAAAGGTTTGACGAAAAGAGGAGCTAGAAAAAACAGCTGCATGTGTCATTTTGAGGAGATGTCAAATCATGGCATCAATAGACAATAAATGCTGTGTGGGTATGAAACACACAGGAAATGGCACTATTATCTTTCCACTCACACACCAAATGAAAGAGCAATAAATACCTGTATAATGTGTGCCAGGAGAATTATTTGATTCACTCAGGCTGTAATTGTTGTTAAAAGATGAGGTATAAGGTACTTTCATCTTCAGTGTTTGTCATTTTTACAAATAAAAAACTTATTTAAAAGCTTTCAGTTTTTAAGAATTGCATTCTTAAATTCCTAATTCTAAATTAGGTATACCATTTGGTTAATTGAAGCTGGGTCATGTAATTATAAATACTGATTTTTAAAAAAATGTCTGGAGTGGTAAAGCTGGGGCTTTGGAGACATAAATACAGCAGTAATTGGCAGCAGTAATAATCCTGTATACCCTATCAGCACAATTATTAGGCAAGTGGGTATTTTGACCATGACATTAATTTTAGGCATATTCTCTAGCTCAAGCTGGATAAACTTGAATGTTTAAGCGTAGCAGGTGACATGTATCTGTGTAATGAGTAAGGAGGTCGGCACCCTATATCAAGGTGTGCATAGTTATTTTTGCAGCTTCCCTTCTTTGGGCAGAATGGGCCAAAAAAGAGGTTTAACTGACTCTGAAAAATCAAGAATTACCAAAAGTCTCTCAGAGTGATGCAGCACTTTTGAAATTGCTGAGATATTGGAGCCTGATCACAGAAACATCAAAGGTTTTACTATAAATAGTCAACAGAGTTGCAAGAAATAAGTTGAGAAAAAACATAAATTACTGCCAAGGATTTCAGAAGAATTCAGAGTGAAGTTACCAGGAACCCATTATCTTCCAGTTCTGTCATATTCCATAATTGTAACCTACCTGAACTACCTAGAAGTACAAGATGTTCTGTGCCCAAAGACTTGGACAAGGTAAGGAAAATTGAAACCCAACCACCATTTAATAAGACGCATAAACTGAAGCGCCTAGACTAGGTCAAGAAATATCTGAAGACAAATTTCTCTGAGGTTTTATGGACTGATGAAATGAGTGATTCTTAACAGACTAGATGGATGGGCCCATGGCTGGATCAGTAACAGGCACAGAGCTACACTTCTAGCCTGATGCCAGCAAAGTGAAGGTGGGGTACTGGTATAGGCTGGTATTATTAAAGATGAGCTGGCTAGACTTTATTGGATTGAAGATGTGCTCAAAATCAACTCCCACACCTACTGCCAGTTTTAAGAAGACATTTTCTTCAAGCAGTGGTACAGGAAAAAGTCTGCCTCTTTCAAAAAGACAATGATTTTTATGCAGGACAATGGTCCATCAAATGCACCCAAGTACTCCTCTGCATGGCCAGACAGAAAAGACATTAAAGATTAAAAACTTATGACATGGCCCCCAACTTCACTTGACCTGAACCCAACTGAAAACTTGTAGGCAGTTCTCAAATCGGAGATTTACAGTAAAGAAAAGTCTTTACTTAGAGAAAAAGTTGATTGTCAACAGACCAAGGAACTGACAGACTCAATGAATGGAAGGCTTATCACTGTTATTGAAAAGAAGGCTTGCTATATTGATCACAATTTTTTTTTTTTTTTAATGTCAAAAATATTTATTGGAAAGTTTTGAGTTGTTTATAATTCTCACTTAAGCACATGAAAAGAAAAAGTGAGATTGGAAAATGTTTGTTTTTCATTTATTTGCGTAATAAGTCTGCACAATAATGGTTGCCCAATAATTGTGCACATATAGATATTCAAAATCTCGCCTTTAGTTTCTAAAACATTAATGTTTGAGGTATATTAACATTTTGGATTAGCTGAGCGCACTGTAGTTGTGATTAATAAGAATAATCCTCAAAAATAAGACTTGCCTAATAATTGTGCGCAGGGTAGTCTCAGAGCTCATTAGATCTTATCAGATCTCAAGAGCATATCTCCTGAAAAAATGTCCACTTTTATACACATCACCTATATCCAAGGACAAACATCAACACGAAAACACAGGGGTGTTTTGGTCTCCTGCAGGTTGGTTCTAAACTATAATCAACTGTTAGAGACAGTTAACCTCCTAAATGCACCCACACAGATATTTGAGGGCAAGAGATCTGCTATGTTATGGTAGCTGTGAGATCAAATACTGTTGATTTAGAGATTGTAAGATCAGATATGTGAACCAAAATGTTTCCTTTACAATTGCTTAAGTATTACAATGGGGTCTGATGACAACAGTAACTTGCAGGAACTACTGTCTCATGAGAAATGCAGACAGAGGCTTCACTGATTTATTTTTAGAGGATAGTGTGGCCTGTTTAAGGTGGGGAAGTGTAAGATATCCTGTATGCAGTTTGACCGTGAGAATACACTGAACATCAAGCTTCAAAATGTACCAACATCCTAAGGTTTTAGACTTTATTTTTGTCTTACATCTCCAATCCACTTCCAGGAATTAAAGCACTTTAACAAAGACTCCACAGGCCCAAAAGGATCGAGCAGTATCCTTCAAGTAGGGTTGTAGAACTACAGTGAAGAACTTTGTAAATAGTTCATTACACAGAACAAGACAAGATATCATCTTGAGTGTGATTAATTGTCAGATGTATTTTAGCAGTTTAAAGTATACAGTTTATGTTGTACCTTCTGGGTTATCATGATGTTCGCAACTGACTGGTTTTCATTAACATTACATTGATGTATCTCCAGTGTATATATCAGCCAAAGGAGCCACTTACAGTTTTATCTGTTTTTATTTATTGCTACAGTTAAGCTGAATTTGCGTTGAGTAACCTGTAAAACACAGCTCTGACAGTGAGGCATTTAATTCTTCTGTAACGTATGTGTTTAATTTATTTGCCAGGAAAGTTCATGGGCTTTAAGGTATTTATGTTTCGCAACACCTGTTTATTCCTTGCTGTAATGACCTAATAATGGCCACACACATTTCTGAAACTAAACTCTGTTAAGAAATTAGTTCACCTCATTTTAAAACAAATTAATCTTACTTCTGACATCTTATTCCCTCACTGTTAAGGTAGCACATTGCAGAGGCATATCTAGTTCTTCAAAATAAAAGTTCTTCCAAATTGATTCATTCAAAAACTTGACATTAATTAGTGTTAACCTATTTCTGACATTTTTCTTTGAACATAACTGCATTTATACTTTAATGAGGTAAATATAATATCCAAATCAAATTATTATACAATTATTTACCATTTACTTTAAAACAGCAGTGCAGCTCTTTTGAAAACCAGTAGAAGACTGTGTGACGGAGCTAGAGCTTTTGACATCATGCTGCAATGGGTATATACGTAGTGTAAAAAAGTTTGCCCCTAGTTTTGCAGTTTAAGTGTAAAAAGGTGAAGCTTAAAAGCATTGTTTAAGGTTCTTTCCGTGGCCTTTATTAACATCAAATAAAGAGTGAAGAAGGGAAGACATCCAGCAAAAGTCAGAAAGGTCAGCCAAGGTCCCACATCAGGAATCAGCTACCTTAAGGACTAATGGCCTTCATTTATCAGGTGTTCACTTAAACCAAAAAAATACAAAATTTCAGTTTGACTACAGCATTTTATATACAAAAACTTTAAATATCAAGAAAGTGAGTTTAAATCTATACCATCAAAGACAGAGGGTATAGATACAGTCTACTCCTGGAGGAAAAAGTCATCTCATAGTATGAACTTAATCTGTACAAGCAAGTTGAGAACAGGAAGGTTTGGTTTCCTGAATGCAGTGTGCTTGTTGAATTCCTATCCAGCTCCATGAAATCAACAATATATATAAATTTATGCAATAATAAAAGCTGTGTCACAATGTCTAGGCTGTGATACAGCTGTTTTAAAGTACGTTAAAACTCTAGACAGGTTATTGATTTTAATCTATATTAGTTCACTGCTCAAAGCATTAGCTGAAGAAGCTGTTAAAATTATTCAAATCCAGTGGTATTAAAAGACTTTAAGCAGATTCGATTCCAGTGTTTGTCTATATCAAAGATTCCATACTTGCTTCTAAATTTAAGTATCAGTTGAACAATGTTTTCAAGCTCTGTTGTTACCATATCCAGATTTCTGAATGTACAGTGCAACACATAATGTAATTCTTTATATCAACTTCAGTTCCCAAGAGAGAGCTACATTCACAGCTGGTTAACAAATGTTTCATTTTTGCTGGGATTTAAAAAGGAAAATGTTGCACATTCCAGTCTCTTTTCCAAATGTGGAATTGTGACTTCAACAAGCAAGCCTCCAATTGAGGTTTCCACCCATAAGACAGAGCAGTCACTTTTGTGGTGGTAAAGGCCGACTCTAACTTCACTCCAGACCACAGAAATGCTGTGTTTGTTTAAAAAGAATGGAAAGTTGAACCCTGAAAAACAACTGAAATGCTTAAGGGGTTTTAGTTATTCACATACCAGAGTTACATATTTGGGGTTTATTTTGCTGTGGAACCTAGAATTTCCCAGATGTAAGAGTAAAAATGAAAGGTCAGGGAAAATAGTTTTGTATGCTTTACCTGTGGATTCAGAATCAGTTCACTAAGTTAAGGAAGTGATGTGTGTTCGGATTTGCTAACAGACATCAGTCTTTGTGTTCTGTGAGGTTGGAAAGCAAGACTAATTCTTAGCAACTGGAACATCTAAAAAACTGCTGTAAAGTAAGTTCAATGGCAGAAAAGTTGCAAATACACAATTTAATTATAATGAAAACCAATTAAATAAATTCAAATTCAATTCAGATCACTACAAGTCTTTACAATACAACCCTCTCATATAGTCAGATTAATACTCAATTAGATACATACCAACTCAGTTGCTGAGATGGCGACTTGGGTTTCAAACTCAAAGTTGCATAAATAAGACTTCAGACTCAACTTAGACTTAAGTCCTAAAGATTTGGTACTTGACTTGGACTCGTGGTCTGAGACTGCAGTCTTAATAACATCTAATGAAGAGTAAAAGGAAGCCAGGATATAGGCTACAGACTGCAACTGCTGAGCAGGTTGTACTGTTAAAGGATGCACTTGATTATTAGCTAGTGACAATTGTGGATTAGAGGATGTTAGTGGTTCAAAATAATCTGTTCATGTCAGCGGTAGCTACACAATAATGACCACAAGAATTGGAGTCCAAACAAATGCTATAATAAATGACTTTGGATGATTTAGGAAGTAAAATAAACTTAGCCCCTCTCCAGGAATCCCTCACCATTAAGCTTTCTGTGTCATTACGAGGATGCTTATACTCAGTCATCTCATAGTGCTGCTGACTGATAAAAGGTTATCTGTGGAAGCTCAACTAATTGCATTGAGTCATTGACATGGTAGTAATATTCAACCTTAGCAAGCATGTGGCGACAGTGGAAAGGACTAAATCCTTGTTAATAGGATGAGACCTCCAGCAAAACCAGCCTTAACATAGGTGTCTATCTGCTGAGACTAATTGAGCATTGAAAGGACAGGAAGCTGACACATAAAAGGCACAGATACGCTTCTCCAGGACAAGGGTACTTACTGCGGTCAGTTAGAGTACACAGAGTTACTTTCAGCAATGGCTGCATCTATGGTTTTGTCTATGAAGAGACACAGCTAATAACTGAAGCACTGTGCCAGCAGTAATATTAAAGGTCCCGACATACTTCATCCAAAGCCGAACAGTCAACACACAGTCACATGATTATGAACCATTCATATTTGCACACACCTTTCATATAACGGCGCAAACCACCTGGGGGACACCCCTCCCACTTCAGTATACATTATGCCCCTACCCACCGGGGTTCCCTCTCCCTCCTTGCATTCTCTGTTTTGCTTTTATGAAACATTCACAGAGAGAGTGCCCCACTTTGTGCAGACAGCCTCCTCCATGGACAACAACATTACAGTTTCCATCCAGGAGTTATTAACCATTTGCCACTCTTATTATTATGGTAGTTATTTAGTGAAGAATTGTACAAATGTACATAATTCCTCACCGGCTCAGATAAACGTTCCTCAAAATTATTCATGTCTCTTGGAGATATAAAAACTGGATAGTGGAAGCGGACTAGTTAAAGAGAACTATCAACACTGCTGTCCGAGAGCATTTCCGCATGAATCACAGCAACAAACTTCTGACTAATCAGACAACACTTGAGGCTTGGTGTTGAGTTCGGCCGGTGGATGACTCTCTGCAAACAAAATGTCGCAATTTTCATCATGCATCTACGTCAATGAGAACCAATTTTGGCACTTTGGATGAAGTATGTCAGGGCCTTCATTGGAAAAGAAAACAATGATAGAACTGTTGCTTTGCAGCAAGAAGGTCCTGAGTTTGAATCCTGGCCCGAGTTCTTCCTGCAAGGAGTAGGCATGTTCTCCCTGTGGATGTGTGGGTTCTCTTCGAGTACTCTAGCTTCCTCCCACAGTCCAAAAACATGACTGTCAGGTTAATTGGTCTCTCTAAATTCTCTTTAGGTCTGAGTGTGTGCGTGCATGGTTGTTTGTTCTGTCTGTCTCTCTGTTGCCCTGTAATAGATGGGCGACCTGTCCAGAGTGTACCCTGCCTCTCGCCCTAATGACCACTGGAGATAAGCACCAGCCCCCCTCGCAAACCTGAAATGATAAGCGTGATGGATGGCTGGATGGATGGATGGGAAAAAAGTGTACAAAGTTAGCTGCAGTATCTCTGTCATTGATTCTATCCATGAAAGAGACAGTTAAATCCCGAAGCTCTTAGCCTGTGTTATGATTTACGCAGTGGCAGCTGGTGAAAAAGATTCTTGGTGGGGCTACTGTGCCAATAGAGTTCCCTTCCTAGTCAAGAATAAGGGTTCAAATGAACAGTCAGAAAATTACTACAATTCCACAATAATGACATTCTTTATACAGCAAAATAATATGAAGGCCTAAATTAGCTAAAAGTGAAATGTCTGTTCAGTAACTTGCAAACTGTATAGTATTTAATCATTAAATCAGTGTCAACAGCTAACACTGAATAAGACTCAAAATTGTGAAAAATACCAAACTAATGTATGATTGCCTAGAAGTTTAACTATGAACATGCAACAGGCTAAATTCTATTAAAACTGAAGAGAATCAACTAATGACACTAGACAGCAGATGCTTTCCTTCCAGAAATAACTAAAACATACAGGTATAGGATGAAATAATCACTGCTACAAACATAAAATTAACTGAAATCCAAAGAATTTAACTAGGTTCTGCTGGAACCACAACACCAAGCAATTACTTGGATTTATCTGACTGCTTGGCAAAATCTTACAGATATGAATGTTCATAGATCTGAGTCACCAAACAGGACTTCACCTCCTCCTTGTACAACACCACATCAGAATGGGCATCTGACCCAGCAAACAATATATCAGCCAGACATTAACATCATAACAGCAGCAGAAACTCAACAACAGGAGTATCATTGTTATTCATTTAAAAACAGAAACAGCAGCATTAGCATTATGCTAACCAGAGCAACAGAGGCAACATTTAAACCACAGCAACGTCCATAAGTGATTATCAGCAAAGAGCAAATGATAGCAGCTGATGAACAGAAAAAGTAAACAGCGGAAATGAGGAGGTTAATATGGTAGCTATAATAAAATATGCTGAGCAACAGAAGATGTAGTTTACCTGCCATCTTTAAAATTCTCTGCACTGTAATTCAAAATGGAGAATCTGGTCTGAGCTTTCCCTCGATTGTCGTCATAGCAATCATCAACTTTATCTTACTTATCACCATAGCGATCCAAAACTTTCTAGCATCTTCTATAGCAGGGGCAAAATTTTCAATGCCCCAAAGACATTAAATTTAGTCATGCATTAGCATGATTGGCTATTTAGCTCTATTTCTGGGGCACTATCAGCAGTGCCCGAGAAGAGAAATAATAGGGGTCTGTCAGGGGAAATTTACTCTTGGTGGAAATATTGTGTAAGTACTTCAGATTACATTTAGGCACACACTAAGGAAAACTGACATCGATAATACAATTTCTTAATTGTGTATATATTACCCCTCCACATCTGAGGCACCCCAGCATCCCCTATGGGCCAGCAGGTACTGTGGCAGAGAAAAAAAGAAGAATGACTCTGCCCAGGAAAGAAATGTAGTTAAACGCAGAAACTATGGCAGGTGTGCCTTTAATGACAAGAAAAATACAGCAAACATAACACACACATGGCAACCCTTGTTATGCCTGACTCCACTTCCAGTAAAGAGGCACAGCCAAAGCTCTTAATCCCTGGGTCAGATTTGCCTTCCATAGAAAGAGAAAACTTTAAGACAACATGAAGGTAATGACAGCAATAACTGCAGATAGCCTTGTGCATCAATAGGGAGTGGGAGAAAAACACTTAATATCACTGCCCCCAATTTCTTCTACATAGGATGATGTTTCTTGGACATACAGAGAAGGTTTTTGGCCTCTCAGAGATTTTTTTTTTTTTTTTTTTTTTTTTTTTTTTTTTTTTTTTTTTTTTGCTACACTTAAATGTTTCAGCTCATCATACAAATTTTAATAACAGGTTAAGATAACCTGGTTCAAGTAGAGAATCCCCAAGGATAATGTCTAGCCATTAGTTTACGAACTTAAACTGAAGCCTGCTTAAGTTATGCAGCAGGATGGCGATCAGACGTACACCAACAAGTCCACCTCTCAATGACTTTAACAAAAAACCCAGATGAAAGTTATGGGATGGCCTAGTAAAAGTCTGGACCTAAATCCAACTGTATGGCTGGGGCATGACTTTATAGGAGCAATTCATGCTCTAAAACACTTAAATGTGGCTGAATTAAAACAATCTTGCAAATAAGAAGGTACCAGAATTCCTCCACAGCGAGATTATAAATTGTTGCAAATGCTTGAGGGCGGCTGTTACCGCCCATTGTGGTTCAACCAGTTATTAGTCGGAGATATAGAACTTTTTAGCAACATTCTATGTTGTGCATTGAATCAATCATTTGCTCCTATTGGAACAGGAGATAAATGGTTTCTAATTTAATTATGTAAAATGGGACTTGAAATCAGAAAACAAAAGCTCAGATGGTTTGGTAACAGTTTAAAAACTCCAGACTAAACGACCTGAGGGACAACAATTGAACAGAGCGGGGCTTTGTTTGTGGAATATGTTTACGTTATCTTTCAGTGAAACATAATTCCATTTTATTTCTTAAATTATGTACAATTTTAATTTAATCTGTGCTACAAAAAAAGTTCTCTGAGAATACTTCCCAACACCTAATTGGCCCAAGGATAAAACGCCTCCTATGGGCGGATGTACTATCATTGGTTTACACTTCTAAGACCCGCCTTAGTGCTCACAGAAATCTCACATTCCATTGGTCAGTTCAGCTAACCGTCATTGTGGGTGTAGCACGAAGACCAGTGACGCTGTTTTCACTTCGTCTCTGATTGGTCTACGGGGTGTGCCGACGTCAGGCCGCTGCCAGCTGATCGGAGTGAGAAGCCGGTTTGAAGAGAGGAGTTGGATCGAAGAGAGAGACCGGGGAGGAACGTCGAGCTGTGGAGAGAAACCCGGGGTGGGACCGTACAACCGGATACACACGCATACACCGGACCGCTTTTCCCCTGTCGTTTTTAGAGGTTTTAAACGTTGACACCAGAGGGTCTAAGGCGGTCAGAGCGGCTGTCTCGTCGGGGTTAATGTTGTGTGTCGTCGAAACCTCTGGAACTGACGGAGAAAATGATTGAGAGTTAAGGTGTGGCTGAGGATTTTTTTTTTTTTTTTTTTAAAGGTTCCGGGACTAAAAATGTTACCAAACCCAGTTGGCTTTTTAAAAATTCGCTCATTTTATATATATAAAAAATCATACATAACCCATATCTCAGGGACTGCGATACATGTTGATATGCGCACCTTTTTATTGCTCAACTCCCGCACGGCAGCTGTGATTAACCGGGACTGTTGCGTAGTTAAGAAGTACGTCCTGTCATTTGCTTTGGACTGCTTTACAAGTGAGATATATGTAACAGACGTGGCAACTTTCTTGTTGTCAGTCCCGCTCAATATGACGAACTTGGCAGCACATATTTCACATTTTGTAACAACAGTAGGATTACACTTTTATGTGCCACTGAGGAACTATTGGATTGGTCTGAGTTAAAAGTAAGTGCGGTTGTCAAGAAGATTTTAGACTTTTTAATTATTTTATGGAATGGATACTTTAAAGGGCTCATTAAAGAACATGGAATTTGTGTTTCTCATTGAGTTGAAACCAAAGAAATGCTTTAAAAAAAATCTTTTTTTTTTTTTTTTTTTTTTTTTTTTTCTTTTTTTTCCCCCTCCCTTGCTGTCAAGTGACATGAAGCGGGTGTGTCCTGAACAAGGCTCGCTGTTGACCGAATCTAAACAGGGGAAATAGAAGTTGCTCTATTTGACAGTTGCCCTGTCAGAGTCCCAGCAGTGCACAGGTCCGGCTGACCCCGCTTTAGTCGTGAGGAAAGCAGAGTACATTCCTCAAGGCCCCACCCTTTGCAGCGCAACATGGATGTGAAGAGTTGCCCCCACCGCCTCCTCCTCTTCTTCTTCCTCCTCCTGGTCTCTCTCTCACTCCCCTCCACGCCATTCATTTCCTCTTTTCAAGCTTGTCTTCTGCTGTTTTCCCCTCAGTATCTCCAGGTGCCTGCAGCAGACCTTTACCAGGCACAATAAAGATCCTCCTCAAGGAATCTACAGTTAGCTTTGACTGATAAAGGTAAGGATGGGTTGTATTTAAATCTATATTTTATTTAGAATGTTTTGTGTATTTGGAAACTTTTATAATTTGCTCCTTTCGCTCTTATTGCCAACATGTATGCCTGATAATAATCACTCTGATTGTTAAACCTGTTGCAAGTTTTTTAAAGTCTCCATACTCCGTGACCCATTTTCCTACAAATTCTTCAGCCAGAGATTATGTAATTTTTAAAGGCCTTCTTCTTAGCCCTCCTACTCTGCCTTATGCAACCTTGGTTTGAAAGTTTACACATTAAGACAGGCAATAGGGTGAAATATGATAACTCACCTATTTCACAGTTTACAGCTCAAATTCCTCAGCCAGTGTGGTTACCTTTCCTCCAACCTGTATCCCATCTGTGCCACTCAGATTGTTGCTTAGAGGCGTATTTAAAGAACTCACTAAGCATGAACCACTACAAGATTCTCATCCTATAATAATTTTTGAGTAAAAATACCATGGTACTTATGCAAAAAAAGAATTTAAAACAGGAGTTGTCTAGTTGCTTTTATTTTAAATAGAAAAGCTACGATTATTCATATTCATTCATGTTGATGAGTATTGCGAGAATGTTATAACATTTATTTTTCATGCTGATAGTGCAGAATATAATTCTTCTTTTATGTCATAATACAGGTATAATAAGCTGATTAATTATTCAGGTTATCTGCTCATGTAGAGAGACATTCTGCTCAAAGCTTACCAACTGAGTTTAAATCAGTTGTGTCCTAAAAAGAGATTGGTGGAACTTTTTTTTTTTTTTTTTTCCCAAATCATGTCTGTTTGTGAAAATATTTCCAATTTGTTTTTCTTGTAAGCAAGAGAACTTTGTAGGAGTCTTCTTCCAGCCAGTTGAGAAGCAGTTGGCAGCAACAAGTGGGGGAGGGGGAGTGGGAGTGGCAACAATCTGCTCTATGCTATCGTGGGAAAACTCCTGTTCATCCAGTACTTTCTCTGGCATCTCATTAAAAGGACTTCAAAATGCAGGAGTGATAAAACTGAAAATGTAAGCAGTTTTAGAAGTTCAGCTTTATGATACCTTACTATATGGTGTTAGCAGGGTGACGCGTGGGACTCCTTTTGTTCGACTATGACTGCTTTTGTTTTTGTGACAAGAAATATATTCAAAGAGCTGAATTTGTAAGTGAGAGAAACTATCATAGCCGTCTTTCAGCCAGCTGCCTGGCATGTGCAGCAAGAAATGAGGGAGGGGCATTACTGCTACTTCCATACAGCCAGAGAAAACCCCCATCACTTTCTCTGGCAACTCTATAAAAATGTTTGAACTGTAGGAGAGGCATGACGGAAAACTCTATTCATTTCACTGACAACCTCACACAGTGCCTCTATGAAATGTCTTATTGACACTGATTCCCTTTTTTGGAGAGGAGGTTCACTCCTCAGCTATGTAAGACTCATGTCTGATTTCCAGCCTGCTGCAGACCTGTGAAGCATGAAATATGCATTACTTTGATGGGCTGGACATGCTATCCAGGCCATGGGTGATATTTTTAAAAGATTTAGCCATGCTGTTAATAGATCCGGTTCAATTCCCACCCACACATCATTCAGGAAGTGCGGTGTTAAGAGGTAGTTCCAGTTATATGGTTGTAAGAATGTAATAATTAAAGCCTGTCTAACTTAAGTAACAGATTAAACACAAACGTGAAATAGATTTTTTTTTTTTCTCATGTGTTATGGATTTTGCATGTGGATCTGTTTCCGAGACACTTTTTTAAAAATCCTCTTTTGCCTTTCGTCTTTCTTACATTTGATGTTATGCATCAATATTTGCTTGGTTTAGGCCCTCTGTTTGTTTAGAATTACCAATTTGTGTGTGTGTGTGTGTGTGTGTGTGTGTGTGTGTGTGTGTGTTAGCAATTATTTGGCAGGGACATTATCTCTGTAATGCTGGATTTGATTAATGCAGCTGTCCAGCGGTGACGTCCGTAGCACCACTCCCCTGACACAGACACACACGGAGAGGACATGTGAGGGGAAACATTGCGTTTGATGTTTCTGATCTATAATCTGCAGTGAAATGTCAACCAAAATGTCATAATTTTGATTTAATACTCTAAATATACATTTAATTTTGTTTGTGCATGGGGCGTTTTGGCACATTTTTTGTAAAAATGATGAAGAATTTAATGTATGGCAATCCGACCTATCAAATTTTTAAAATTACAACACGCCAGTTCTGAGCTTCTCCTGCCACATCAGTGTTGCAAAACTATGGAAAACAGATGCATTTTATTAACTTGCACTCCTGAATCATCTGTCCATTAACAGACTTGGGGTTAACTGTGTGGGCTTGAATGCTGGCCATCACCTACACCCCATGGATGAGGGGATGATCTGCGGTGGAAATGCAGTAGCTGCAGTGAGGTTGCACAATCCTAAGGCCACACCCAATAGCTTATGAAGCTAACTTTTAACTGATATAGCTTTTTTTTCAAGGTTACAAACAGATTTTTGCGTCTAATCTTTGCATTTTTTGCTTCAGTTTAGAAAATACTATCCCTTCCACTGAGCTGGCATCATGATGATGTACATGTTAGAGAGGTATTTTGCAAAAATACTGAAATTTGCACAAAAGTTGCTGTTGATGCAGAACTCACAGCATTGCGGGGTTAAAAAAAAAAAAAAAAAAAAAAAAAAAAAAAAAAAAAAACATGTCACACTGAGAGCAGCTAGGACAGGAGAATGCAAACAACTGGCAAAATTGCACCATTTCAACAAATCTGTCTGTGGTTTGTTGTGACTAATTTCTCTGTAGGTTTTCATTGTCAGATCACATGTGGTGTAAGGGCGTCAGCTCCTGTCTGGGTCTTTGTGTAGGCCTCTGTCCACCAGATGACTGAATTTCCAGTGGTGGAATTAACATTGGGTTGCATGCATTCCTATGACTACAGACCTTAATTTTTTTTTCACAGTAATCTGTTTGAAACATCAGAAGTCGACTTTTTGTTACTGAAAGAAACAATAAATTAAGCCGTATGCTAAATGGCTGCTGTATTTAACTATCCTCCATAACAGGGCAAATTCCCTCATTGTGACAGCCCAACGAAAAGCCTTCCCTCTTTGTCCCAGATTATGTTGCATACGCTTTATGGCATGAGATTATGATCAGCATTCAATGTGTGGTTTACCAAACAAACCTAAAACACTTGCAGAGCAGATGTTGCAGTTATTCTCACCTGCTCCAAGAGATATTTCAACTTTAGAAAAGAAAATGGATAATTGATAAATGCTGATTTGATGGTCACTTTGTAAGATGGATAGACTAGATGGATTTAATACTTCACCCATGCTGTGAATAATTTTCTTCAGAACAGGAATGTCTCTTTATTTTTTACACTTTATTTCTCTTGAATTAATGTCTTGTTACTAACTTGACAAAAGCTTCATTGTTTTTTTTTTTTGTTTTTTTAAATTTTGCACGTGCACATAAAGGCATATTTATATACTGGGAATAGGTTTAATCAGCATGAATGCAAGGAAAGAGTGCTACACTGCGCAGTTAGTTTAGATCTGCAGGCCATAATAACACTGGCCTTATCGTACAGCCACTGCCTCAACTATATTAAAGCAACGCTTTTGGAGACTGAAGAAGTCAGTAGCACGCCCAGCTTTGGGCTGGTCTCTGCAGGGTTGGGCCGGCAGCTAGGAGCAGTGGGCCTCTCATCAGACCGACAGGAATGTGCACCATATGTAAGAGGCATCCCAGGAATGTAACTCGGCCTTGCTGAACTGACCAACCTAAAGAGACGGAGCTGGATAAGGAGGAGAAAATGAATGCAGTGCAGAGAAGATGATGTAAATGGACAAAGTGAATCATTGCAGGCAAAAGGAAAGCATAGGGAAAGTAGACGGGGAACTGGAGGCCAAGGAAGCACTCGGAGGTGGAAAAGATTTTAAAAAGGCGTATCAAAAAGAAGAAATGAGGGGAAGGAGTTGCATACCTTTAAAAGTATGAAAAAAAAAAAAAAATCAATTTACTTTCTGCAATTGAAATTATTTTGTGTCATCCAAACCTGTTTTGTATATATTTGGGGTGTGGATTGTATTTTTAAACTCACATTATTGAATAGAAAGTGAAAAATGCACCATGAACCTGCTAAAGTTTCGAGTTTTGCTTGAAACAGATATTTTGGGAGGAAAAAAGACACTTTAGGTTCAAGCTTGCTGGCTTTTGTCAGAGTAAATGTGTCAGTAATTACAGTCTAGTCATGAAGCTTCCTACGCCTTCAGCAGAGGCTTAATTCCAGACTAAAAGAGTTTAGAGACCAACACCATGTCATGTCTGATCTATTCAGTACACACCTGCAGTGTCTGTTGATAATGAAACATGATAGAATGGAATTATGTAACATCACAGCTTTGCCTCAGAAGTTACTTTTGAGGGAATTATAGACACCGTATTTGTCTCCTTCTTGTTACCTTTGTGTTTTGTGCCCTAAGACCTTTTGGGTACAATCAGGGCCAGAATAGGTAATTACTTAATATAGTTCCTGAAATGAAAAAAACAATATTTCAAATTAACATCTGGTGTATAAATCCACCTACATTTGCATATTAATTATTGGGTGTAACAAGATCTTGATCTTGTGATACCAAATGTCACAATATTTATTGTTAAAATAAAGTAGGTTTTGCAAAAAGTTATTCTTTTCCAGTTGTCGTTGGTAAGTGATTTCATCTGTTCAAGTTGGTCGAAGCTATTTGTATGAGCTCCAGATATAAACGTTAAGGCTTTAACCCTATTGTAGATGTGGTTGATGGACTTTTTTTTTTTTTTTTTTTTAGTAGCAAAGTGGTTCTGTTATGAAGCTGGGTCAACAAACAAACCTATCTCATTGGGCTGGCAACACTGTTGAATAGGAGTTTTACTGAATGAAGGTACGTTGTAAAAATTAAGAAACTTTGAAGATGACAGACCAGATACAAATGATTCATAAGCACTGCAAGAAAACAGCGACTGGCTCACTGCTTGCCCCCAAAGTTAGCGACTACTTCGTGGCCTCTTATCAGCGGTAAACTAAAGTCTGGACTACAATGGATTAAAATCTAAGACACTTAGACTGTAAATACCTGAATTAGATAATCCTACACTGAAGAGATTTTTTGTCAACGATATAGGTTTTAGATGAATCAAACCTTTGGGAAAAACTAAAAAGGAGCATTTTTATTTAGTATAAATAAATAGACTCAAACCTGTATAAAAATAGCATAATATGGACTAGTTAAACATGGACTGGATTATAGATTAGATTCTTTGAAACAGTTTTTTATTTTTAAAACTTTTTTTTCACTATTCATGAAAGCAAAATATTAGATCCTTTGCTACCCCCAAAATCTTGAAAAAATTTCCTCTCATAAACCCAAAATCGTACACCCCATCCCTCATGCTATATGTGTCATTAGACCCTTATAGTATGCTTTGCATTTGAAATTGTCTTGCAGTGATGTGAAAAGTAGGCACCAAAGGTTAACCCCCAACAGACTGTCATTGGAGTTTGCCTCAAAAATTTGCCTCATACAACCAAGGTGGCACATTAATACCTGATGATGCATATTCTACACAATATCAAGGATCATATTGGAAGCAATTTACCATCATTTACTGGTCTGAATAATGTCTAATTATGCTTAATTTCACTAATTAGCATAATTCCCTATATTTATCTCTATATGTGCTATATTCAAATTAGGAATCTCTAATTTAGCAGTCGTTTCCAACAACAAAGACAGTTTTTAAATATTAATGTAATTAGTAAATTCTAGCATTAAGAATCTGACCTAACTTTCTATGGTGCAACAGTTACTACATGTTACTAGCTTAATTTTGAAGAAGATAAAAATGTTAAGGTATACTGGTCCAGGATAACAGGACAAATTCCAGTGAGAAAAGAGAAGCTAATATAGGTCACTTTATCCCACCACCACCAAACTGAAGGGTGACAAGCAGAAAAGGCCGATGGTCCATCTGTTGAAAACATTTACTTCTGGTATGCATCAGAAACATCCAGTGGAACTTAAAGACTTTGGCTTTTTTGTTTAGGAATAACCACTATAATCCCTAGATTTAAATATGTCTGAGAGGGGTCATTTCAAGATGAACTTCAAATTTAGATTTCCATGTGAAGTAGTTTAGGCAAAAGCTAGAATGAGATTGTCATGGTATAGTAGGTTTTAGTAAAAAATACAATCGCATCATGCTATTTTACAAAAAGTGAAAATAATGTCTAACACAGGAATCACCGACATTTTTGCAACTAAGAGCTACTTCATGGGTACTAAGTGATACGAAGGGGTATCAAATTGAAACAGTTTACTTTTAATTATATCACTTAATAATTTATCAAATTTTGGAACAGCTCCGTGGACTACTCATATGGTCTTCGTGGCCTTCTTGGGGCACCAGGTTGGTGACCCCTGGTCTAACATAATCCAACAGGTATTCCTACTGCCACTAGAATAATTAGAAAACATTTTTTGATGCATAGACTTTATTAACAGCTGCTAAGACCAGGCAAAGGTTTCATACCTTTCTGCTATTCTTCTCTTTAGAGTAAAACCAAGTCCATAGCAAGCTGATATTAGCTGGGTAGTTAGTTAGGCTGTCTGCTCTGGTAGAAAACCTATGGTGGATTTTTTTTTTTTTTTTTTTTAACCGACATGTCTCTTGTAAGGCTGTAGTTTTAAAACAGTGTTTCCTTAATGAGGCCAACAGTGGGCAGCAAAAGGTGGGCACTGCACAACTTTTTGTTCCATATGACCAGAAAACTACGAGCAGTCCGGCACTTTCTCTAGCATCTCATTAAAATGAGCTTAAACCATAGTAGTGGTAAGACAGAAAATTTAAGGTTTAAGAACAGAAGTTTTATAAAACCTTGATATTCACTGATACCCTTAACTCACCCACACTCACTAAACAACAGTGTTATGTTTCATAGAGTCTTAAATTTAGAAAAGTCTGAGTCTTTAGCTTGACTTTTGGCAAGTTTTATACAGTTTTAAAGTAATTATCTACCTAAGCAAAATTAGACTGATTATTGAAGATATCTCTCATCTGTTTGTGTCATACTCTCTGTTCCTACAGAGTTAGTGTAGTCGGGGGTGAAGGGGCGATACTGTGGGGATACTCTGGATTCGTACCATGCATGGGCAGCTGCCACTTCTTATTCATTCTCCCGACAGGCATTTCCTGTCTTTCAGCGCACTTGCTAAACTGCTAGTTTGAGGGGGAGGGTGTACATATATACTGAGAGAGGGAGAGAGGAAGGATGTATTCATGGGGACCACAGAGGCATTAAAGCTGAGCATTGGATGGGCATAAACCAATACATGGGGAGGAACAATGTACTCTTTGACACGCTTCTTCCCAGTGGTAGGAAGGAAGATGATGGCCGGAGGAAGCACACAAATCTTTTCTTTATGTTGCTCTTCCTTATCCAGTTCACACTCCCAGCTTCCACTCATCTGTGTCAGTATCTCGCTGCTTTTGGTCTCTATATCCTCTTCAATGTGTGTTGGGGGTTTTTTTTGTTTTGTTTTGTTTTTTTGTTTTTTTGTTTTTTTATCAGTGTGTTTCAGCATGAGATGCACACTCATTTGATGTCATCTTGTTTGTGTTTTAAACACCTGGAGAAGGTTCCTGAGAGATGACATCACTGACGTAGATGCTCCTACATCTGCATTTTGTCCCAGCAAACATGCCAAGTGGTTTCCATGTATTTTTAGCTGCAGATGCTTTGGATTGAATCTGGATAGAGGCTGCACAGGACTTCACTGAAAGGACCGTTTCCTCTTCCTCTTTCCCACCTGCCGGCTTCCTGCCAGCTGACGTCATTGTCTTCCTTTAGCAAACAACACAGTTCCTTTGAAGAAAGTCAAGCTGTGCACTCCAGATGAAAGGTTTATTCTAGTGTGATTAATATCTGTTGTTGCATAATTGTTGTCAGGTTGCATATTTGGAGCAAAAATGCCCAATTCAGTCTCTGGCTTTGTGTGTGCAGTTTGTACCTTTTCACCTCCAGCTTACGCCTCTAAAGAAAACCCTCTTATTGTTTGTTTGGAACGTGACTAAATGTTTGCTACATGTGAACCAGACAAAACTTCTTATTAAAAAATCCTGGTATTTTATAGGATTTGGGCCTGCCTTAAGCAATGCCTGTTTTCTACCCTTCTGTGATTTCTACACAGCCTGGAAAGTATGGAATTTGATTTTTTAGCATTTTGCAACTCGGTATAAGTATAGAAAAGAAGAAATTAGAGTATGCAAGAAATTGAAGATACAAGCTTTTTTTTTCTATGCAATTATCTAAAAGATAAAAATCTTAATTTCTGAAAAATTACAAGGCTTTTTTTTTTTTTTTTTTTTTTTTTTTTTTTTTTTTTTTTTTTTTTAATTACTAACAGATAAATTCACATTAAAAAAAATGAAAAAGGAGCCTCAGTCCTTTTACCTCAAGGTTCCTGAATTGAGATCTTAGGTTTAGATGCCAAACAAAGCAATAAATATTTTAAACTGAAGGTATTTCTGGTCACAAAATGTGATTTTTGAAATATTTGTATCTAATGTAGAACATGGACTTTCAACTATAATCCTGCAGAGTCACAGTCATACTCCTTTTAGATGCTCCCTTGCTCCAACATACCTGAATAAAATTGATGAATCACCTGCTTAGCATGTTCTGCAGAGACCTAGTATTGAGCCATTCATCTAATTTACATGTTGTAGGACTGTGGTTCTGCAGGCTGGAATTGGAGACCCCTAATCTAGTAAAATCCACTCAGGAATTTTTAAATATTATAGGCTTTGATCTAAATTTGTCTAGTTGGCAAAAAATATCCATATTGTAATTGAAAACTGAGAAAAACCTTAGGAGATGGAAAAAAAAATTATCGAGAACCTCGTTTTTCGCAGTTGCAGCTATATTCAAGCTGTAGCTGAGTTTGGTTTATGTCATTAATTAAAAATCTGAATAAACGGCAGCCACTGGGCACAGTATACAATATGGATGCAGACTCATGCATTCTGTTCAAGCATAAGGACAGTCTGCTCTTTTGTTCACTCTGCTGTGTTGAGTTGCATGTGGATTGAAGCTGCACAATATATCGCAAAAATATCAGTGTCACAATATTAATGTCCAGAATATTCATGTCGCAAAGGGCTGTTTGGGGTGCAATAATTGTTAACTAATATATTCAAAGTGGTCTGAACTTACTTTTTACATGTTAATGTAATCTTCAGCCTGTTGGACAGAGTCTTATGGATGCAGATGCTCACACTGGACACAAATGACATTGCCTAAAATACTAAAGGTCATGGGGTGATGGAAGCACAGATGAGAAAGAAAGGAAAGAAGAAAATAGACAAATACTGCAACTGTTATTGTCAGCGCACTATTTGCCAATATGATCGTGATAAGAATATTTTCTAATATTGCGCAGCCCTAATGCAGATCCTGTAGAGAACAAGCTGGTCGTCCATCCGTAAAACTCTAGAGTAAAACAATGCGCACATTTGGTCAGTGGGTGTACCTCATGAATACATTTTAAACCTTACTGTTCTGCACAATAGGTTCCAGGTGATAATCGGCATTTTTCATCACCAACTTAAAGACCCAAGAGTGTAAATGATAAATCTTTTCAGACAAGGTGTTGATGTGTGCATACATTCCTGCAAGTTGAGCTCTTGAAACCTGAAAAGCTTTGACAAACCAGATATTTTTTGATTTTCACTGAAAAGCAGCCTGTTGAGGGTTTGGGAGGGAATTGGAATGTTAATATGTGATTGATTGCCAACTACTACTACTACAACTGAAGACATATTGTAGAAAATCAAACTGATGGGGAAGGAAGGTGATTTGAGTAACTTTGAATGTTGCTGATTTCAGATGGGGTGGTCTGAGTATTTAGGAAACTGCTGATCCACTGGGAATTTCACACAAAAGTGACTATCTGATTCAAAGAATGGTACGAAAAAGAGAAAATACCCAGTAAGTGGCAGTTTTGTGGATGGAAAAAAAATCTTGTGGTCTTAGGAGATTCACCAGGCTTATTTGAGATGATAGAAAGGAAACAGGTGCTCAAATAACCACTTGTTACAACCAAGGTATGAGGAATAGGATCTTGAAAAACAACACCTCAAACCAAATGAGCGACGGCAGCAGGTTCATGCTGCTGGTGGAGGTGTAATGGTGTGTGGGACATTTTCTTGGCACACTGTTGGCACCCAATAACAACCAAGCATTGTTTAAACATCTCAGGTTAAGCAGTTGCTATCTATCCCCAATCTTCTGATGGCCACTTCATGCAGCATGAAGCACCATGTCAAAAAACAGAAACTGGTTTCTTGAACATGACAATAAGTTCACCATGGTTTAATGGCCTTCACAGTTACCAGACCTCAATCCAATAGAGCACTTTTGGGATGTGGTGGACTGCAAGATTTACATTGTGGATGTGCGGGAACAAATCTGGAGCAATTGTTTTGGTACTATCATGTCAACATGGACCAGAATCTCTGAATAATGTTTTCCACACTTTTTATTGAATCCATGTTAGGAATTAAAGCACTTCAGCAATCAAAAGGAGATCCAACCTGGTATATTAAATCTAAGTTAAGGCTTAACCAAGAACTCAATTTGTTTAAATACCACAATAACTCACTTTCTTTTTTTTAGGGGGGGGGTTTGTTTTTTGTTTTTTTTTTATAACTGTGTTGTTGCAGTGACTCATGGGGCTTCCCATGCTGCTGATGTGGCAAGTCATTTTCCCTCCTTAAGCTTCTGTGATATGATGTTACTGGAAAGCATTTGTAAATTTAATTCATGTCTTCTCATCATTCTGTTTGCTGTTTGAGTCAGGCTTAAGCAATTTGATGTGTCAGATCTGCCAGAAAAAAAGATTAAAGCCCAAACCAAGCCCTCCTCTTTCTTGGAACAAGTTGGGTGTCGATAACAATGAGTTCCTTTAAGATCGCCTGACAGAATACCTGACCATAATGACTTGATTTAAAGACTGTAGGCCACATCCTGCAGGATTTAAATTTGCTGTGCCTGAATCACTTGCGAACACAAGTGTGCTGTTTGAATGTTTGTTCGTACACATTGCAAGAAGCCATTTTCAGCCTGTTGCTCAGGCTGGCTGTAATTGTCCTGGGAATCGTCAGCACTGTGTAGTAAATCAGCCCTCTGGTACACTCTGTTCTGCACTGTGGGATGGCCTTAGTGTACGTGTTGTGTGCATGCTTAACATAATGTGAGCTGAGAGGGAACATAGCTAAGAAATAATAGGGGTAGGAAATTATGTTTGGAGGGAAGGAAATGACAGCTCTCTGTGACATCAAGCTTTTTATTTGCCAGAAGATACACTTTGAGGACATGGTAAAAAAAAAAAAAAATTTTATATATATATATATATATATATATATATATATATATATATATATATATATATATATATATATATATATATATATAACTGGTGACACTGATCCTCTTTCTTTTAACTTTTTGTTTGTTTGTAAATATTAGATGGCCCTTTCTTTTTATTCTCTCCAGAGTCACATCACAAATTAATGTTAGAACTCAGAGAGAGAGTCCCTTTCTTTAGCCTTATTTCTGTTTTAATCTGATCTGACAAGCTGCTAGGCTTTAGCTTGTTGCCACAGGGAGACTTGTCTCATTCTGTGTCATATTAGGGTCACTCTGTGGTCACCAGTGTGTTTGCTTTTAGCAGCGCTGACCTCTGAACCAGGAACAACTTGCTGCTCACTTTTCACTGACTTTTTTTTTCTTCTTTTTTTTGTTCTTCACTGTATTCTACTCTCTGCTTTCTGTTTAACCTGGTTCATGTCACTTTTTCTTGCCAGTGTTAAAATATACAAGTACATTTTTTTTTTTTTTTTCTTGGGAGAGGGTAGTTCAAACAAATCCTCTGGCCTTTATGTACTTTAGCTGCTTAGGATACTCTAATATGAGGTTTAAGTCCACATGCAAATCAATATAAAATCTTTTAAAATCTTATTTCAATTTTCAATCCATGATAATGTGTAAAATGTAGTTTTTTGTTTTTTTGTTTTTTTTTAAGGCTTTATTTTTCGTTAATTTGCAAGTAGACTTTGAAATTCTAAATATCTTTTAAACTGGATTGTATGCACAAACTGTTGAGCATATTGGATTAACAAAGTGGTAAACAAATTACTGTCCCAATAATGCTCCAACTATGTATCACTGTGACTCTCTCTAATGACTTATACCTTAATTAGAAAAGCATCTTGAGGCATATTATCCACTTTTTTTTTTTTTTTTTAATGGGCAGGCTAATACAGTTCTTTTATTAACTATAAATCCAAGAGATGCAAGTCTGTTCCAGTTTGTCCAGCAACAGTAAAGTCTGTGTATACCTGCGCAAAAACATATGAGCTTAGGTAACCAAACAGAGCACACAGCTTGTAAACCTAGAGCATGAATTTCCATGGAGCTATTTTATTTTCTCACTGCCACTGGACTGATTTCATGGATTAGATGTATGAGAGTGATGCATTGGAAGCTCGCTGCTTTAAGCTGTTTTTGTACATTAAAACTTCCTGCTTTGAGTTGAGGTAAACCCTCCTTTTGAGTTTAGTTGGGCAGAGACAACATTGTTTTTTGCAGCGCTTTAAATGTTCAAGAGGTCAGTAAGTTACATGTACAACAGACTAATATGTATTACTGAACTGATGCAAAGTGCTTCAGAATGAAACATATTTCATTTGACCAAAACTGTTAGCAAGGTTCCTGTGAAGGCTGGAAAAGTGAAGAATTTTCTGGGTCTCATTTAAGTATGGAAAAAAAATTTTAAGGTTTTTTTTTTTTTCAGGCTTATATTCATCTATCTGTCTGTCCAGTCATTTACCTGTCCATCCATCAATCTGTGCATCAGGGTTATAGTTCATCCATGCATTCCTCCATCTGTCAGTCTTTATTCATCCACCCATCTTTCTGTTAGTGGTATTAATCATCCATACATAGATCCTTCTGTTTATCAATCAATCTTTCCATCTCTTTCCCTATGTCAATTCTTCATCCTTCCATCCATCCATCTACCCATCTGTTTAATTCATCCATCCATCTGTCCATTTTTGTCTTTCTAGTCATCCATCTATTCATTCATCCATCAATCTGTTCTTCCATTAATCCATCGCTCACTGTATAGTCAGCGGTCAGTAGACTTTCAGAAATATGCCATCCGCAGTGAACATCTGTATACATTAAAATGGACTGAGAACCCATTTTCATTTCACTAAATTTGATTTGGATAAATTAGTTTTTATATTTGTGGTTTGGTCATTTCTATTTTCCCCCTCAGCTCTCATGACATTTCAGCCACATGTCAGGCTTTGAGTTGATGATTTTTATTTGAGGAAGAGCTGAAATGTTCAATTAACAAAAGCACATGTTGGTATCAGGCACAAAGAAGGCCTTTGCCCTGGATCTCATCTCCAATATTGCACACTCACAATGGATCCCACTGGATTCAGCACAAGATCAAGGCCAACAGCCCCCATTCACAATTCTTTCTCAAACCGGTCTAAGTTGAAGAGGACCATGTGGTCACGTTGTTTGTGTGTGTGTGTGTGTGTGCTTGCTTGCTGTCCAGAGCTTTCCAGCGTTGCTCAGAGCAGCGTGGGGTTCGCTGAGTTTCTAGGGGTTACTGGGTTCGCTGTGCTGCTGAGAGCTAGTTTGCCTAAAGTCCTGTCCTTGAACTGAGAGAGAATATGCTGCTAGGGAAAGGCTTTTCAGACAGACTGACTGCAATAGTTGAAATCAGGCCAGCTGAATGAAAGCCAGGCAAGACAAATTCTGGACTACTAATCCTTCCACAGTAGCCCGCCGATAGTTGATGTTATAGTGGCATATCATAATGAGGGTTATCTTATCACTTTGAATCTCTGAGACCATAATTATATATTCAGAATTTTAATCTCCTGCTTTCCACCAATATTTCCTAAAAATGACATTTGATGCTAATTGACTAGGTTTTCCCAGGGTGAAATAAGATAATACTTGACATGTTGGTGAAACAGCCACCCACCCAAGGGAATGGAAGTGTCTAAACTGCAAAGAAAATGTCTACATTCAGCCCTTTATGATGGCTGTAAACTGAACTTCCCCGAAGGACCGGAGCTGTTTTCTATCAGGGGTTCCAGGCTGAAAGCAGGGGCCAGCACATTCTTCTGTCTTCAATTAGAGCAAAAAACATAAAAACAGTAAGCTGGGATTCCTGGTGTAGGCCAGTTTTATGATGTTTCATATGTACCGCATGTTTGTTTATGCCTGCATTAACGCTGAGACTCACTTTAAGTTGGTATATTCAAAAATTAGGAATTTATGAAATTATTTCATTGTTCCTGAAAACAGAAGAGTAACAGCTGTTTTTTTCTGCTGCTGCTGCTATAATCTGTCACTTTTGATCATCACAGTTTCAATCATTTACTCATGATTATGGCTTTGCTCCATTAAACTTAAGCTAAAATTTAAAATGAAAAAAGGCTAAATTCAGTATTACTCGACAGAAGCATTGACGACCTATAGTCTCTGCACATTTACACACTTTTACTTTCCATATTATAACTGATCATATTTTTTAAAACCATGAATATTTCCATATAGCTGAATTTGCCTTTCTTAGAACTTCTTTCAGCCAGCTGTCTGGCATTGCACAGAAAAAAAACACAGGGCTAGTACAAGGCTAATAACATACCATTTCAGACTTTAAAAGTCAAGATAACAATGGGGAAAAAAGAAATTTGGATTTGGACTGTGGATTTTAAAAAGTCAGTTTCTTTCCTTGTTTTTGTTCTATTATCAACAAAGATAAAAATCTGAATTTCTGAAAAATAAATGACCTTTCATATAAATTTATACAAAGATGATGACCTGTTGGAAACATCAAGACTTAAGTTTTTAGTCAAAGTCACTGAAAAATGCTCTTTTGATGCTTTCACTCCTTTTTCAGCCTCTAGATCTTTTTACTTCTAAGTTTTGAACTGGACACAATAGGTCTTTGGCATTACAATGTATATGAAATGAATATATTACTAACAAAAAAATGTGGTTTAAAGGATCTGTATGTAATCACGAAAAAAAGTTCAAGTATAATTTTTAGCCAATCTAAATTTGATCAGATGATTAAAAAAAAAAAGCAAAACGGTGAAATAGCCCTTTACCAAACTGTTGAGTTGAAAGCCAGCTTAGCACTGTGGTGTTTCATGATCAGTAAAACCCAAGTAGGCAAATGTTTTTGGTCAAATGTCCATACTGTCATAAACTGAAGAATTTGGAGAACTAAATTTATAAAAGTATAGATTTTTTTTTAAAAATAAATAAATAAAAAAAAAGCAAAACCCTGGCAACAGGTGGGGGAGGGAAAGTGCTGTGATACTCTATGCGCTCTACATCCAGAGAAAACTCCAAACACTCCAATGCTTCCTCTTGAGTGTCATTAACAGCACTTTTAACTGTTGGACAATTATGATGAAAAATTTTAATGGGTCTGAAACAATTAGCTTTTAAAACCTTGATATACTTTATGGCCCATTCTCTGGTATCACTTGTTTACCAGTAAGGACAAATTGATGTTTTTATCCATCTATCTTCAAGCCATCAGAGAACAGAAATAAACAGCCTATATGTCTGTTCATGCCAAGCACTAACTGCCAAAGTACACTTCAAGTGTCCTCTGATGATGCGTGTAACAGTTGCCAGATTCTAGCACAGCGCATTTAGTTTGCCAGTTGTAAAAAATGATGACTTCTGTATTTCCCAGGACGTTTGCTTTTGATTGACTGATATTCTGTTAGCTTCTCTGTCACAGCATGCAGAAATTGGATTTAAAGTTAAAAAAAAAAAATAAAACTTTACTAATCTGTTCTACACATGTCTTCTCAGGTTATGAGACATGTAGCTGCTCGCTGGAAGCTCCGTGCTCGTTGGCTGACCCACAGCAGTTCTTCACTGGCAAGCTTTATGTTCTCATGTACCAGCTAAAGCTGCCAGCTGAAGAACTGTTGTGGTCAGCTGTTCCCCTGCCTCCAAGATCGGCTCGTTTCCAGGAGTGAAATGGAGATAATGACAGAATAAAATCTCAGCGTCGAGCTGGAGTACCATGTCACTTATGCAGCATGTTCACGTGTTCAGATTCACACCGTGACACCTGCTGTATCATGTAACGAAAGTGTTGCATCATGGAAGGCGTCTGTCACTCTGGGTTAGTTTTTGTGCTGGGCAAGAAGTTTGGAGTTTTTTAAATAAAATGTCAGTGGGATGTTTTTTGGGTTTTTTTTTTTTTTTTTTTTAATAAAATATCTGTATTAATTGTAAGTTGCACCTTACTTGCATCATCATCCAGTCATATGTGCTTATTTCAGGGATAAAATTCAGTTGCCATTTGAAATTTCAACATATTAAATAGCTTTGTTTTATTCAGAATTTTAATTGTGAAATGTTTTAATTTGTTTACTGTGGAATCTGTGCACCAGTTCTGTATAATCAAAGCTCATGTAACTAAGATTTCTGTTTACAATTAAAATTTACAGAAAAACTTGCGCTGAATACTGAAGCAAATTCTGTTTAAAACCGGTTGTTACATAGGCTTAAAACAAACCTTTCTTGAGCAAATTTTCATTTTTGCTTTGAAAACTGTGAAATGCCAAGGAATGCACACATAAAAAGGCTGAGTGGTGTCTTGCTTGTGACCTCCAGCAGCCATAAATTGAACTTCAATAGAGAGGGCAATGCTCAGAGCAGGATGTGAGAGCAAACACGTCCCTTTGAAAGCTGCCAGCCAGCGTGGAACACAGGGAAGGAATGTTCTGATACCTTAACAAAACCAGATGCCTCGGCTTTGCTTTCCCTTCGCTGACGTGCTCTCCCTCCTCAAGCTTTCACTAACACCACAGATGGAACCAAGAACCAGGCAGGCTTCTTTTCTGCATCTCTGACGTACATTTTCCTCTTCATCAGCTACCTTAATGTGGTCTAACTCCTTTGCTCTGAGTGTGTGGCCCAATCTCTTTATCTTCTTGTCTGTGCCTTTTTACCTACACATCCTTATATTGGCAGTCCTTTTCCTCATCCCCTCTCTACCCCAGCAATCCTCCTTTACTTAGCAGCACACACAAACGCAGGAGACAAGCGCAGGATTATTCCAGTCTGTCTCCTGTACATCCTCCTTAGGTAGCACTGCCAGTATCCTGCATTCATGCGTCATAAAACTGCATATAAGGGTTACTTCTTGACCTTGTGTGTTGTTTAGGTTTGTTTCAACTCTTATGTTGCTGCTCCCTAAAGCTGCTCCCAGGGAATTGGACTGAGTGCATTAGGAGATTGCATGAGGAACACAGCAGCACTAAGATGGATCCACCTGATTTAACTGGATGAAACTGGTTTGCTGCTGTATTTTTCTTAACATAGATGTTTGTGCAGTGCTGAAGACAGGGTACTCTATCTTAAAGGGATAGTTGGGAATATTCTGAAGTGAAGCTCCGTTAAAAGGTTGTAAGCACTCATAGTTTGCCTGCAGTTGATAACTCTAATATAAATTGTAATTAGTTGATCCCAAAAGCTAAGGCACACAGCTAATATGAGAGGGACCAAGACCAAATTAGATTTCTACTGTCTTATAACAACTCAAATCTCAAGGACATAACATTTTATGCTAACGGTATTTCATTAACCTTTAAGCCATCCTCTTGTTTACGGTGTGGGGTTTTTGAAATAGAAGATAATTTACATAGAAAATTAATGCAGTGTTCCAGTTATAATCATACCCCATGAAACACTTATTGAGAACAGACCTCAGAATTCCTGCACAGTCTGAAATTGTAGGGGGGAAAAAAATCTGAAATTTGACAAAAGTATTTTCCATCAATATGGAAAAAAAAACCCATGAAATTTCCAGGTTTTCACTGTTCTGTTGTCAAAATGTTGTATCTCTCTGTCTCTTTGACTCTGACCATCCGTCCATGTGGTTGTCTGTCCATTTATATGTCTGTCCATTCATCCATTTGTCAATCCATTGGTCTATCTATCCAGAAACTTCTAGAGAAGTTTTGTATTCATTATTTGAAAATGGGCTCAGAACTCTGAACTTGTGTGTCTTAAAAATGCTGATATTTTGAGACTAAAAATGTGTAGAAACTCTGCCAGCATGTAACAGCATGCAATAGTTACTCTGACTGAAAACACTGAACTTCTTCCATTCGAAGATTACTGGTAGCATACCATTAGCCACCACCATTTCCTGTGTAAATAATCCTTGTCTTCCCTGTAAATTTTGTACATTTTGGTTAAAAGTGCAGCAGAACTGCATTCACGTAAACCACAATTACATTTTTGGGATTGGAGTGGTTTTAGTTTGGTAAAAGTTCACTTTGCTCTTGGCCCTGTCAGACAAGCAGTTAGCTAAGGCCTCTGGGTTTTATTAAGCTGCATTTATACAAAATGAAAAAACAAAACAAATTATCTGTTGAGGGTAAGATATCAACTGCTTCTTTGTTATTAACAGAACCTCAGCTACAAATTTTTTTGAAACATTCTTCTAAGCAGATTCCCAGCCAACATTTACATTTGGGCCAGTATGGGTAAAAAACTGGATGAGTAATGATCCTCAGATGGGATTGTACATAGGTTAATGGACCCATGTTAATTGCCTAAGTAAGTTTGCTGCAGGACAACTCTGGGGGAAAAGTGGGACTTATAGAATTTCTTATTGCCTTATTGCCCAGCTGATTTTTTTTTTTTTTTTTTTTTTTTTTTTTTTTTTTTTTTTTTTTTTTTTTTTTTTTTTTAACCAATGTGGGTTGAATCTGTGCAACCCAAATGAGTCCCATACAAAAAAAGCACACTTATTGCCTCTCTAAGTATAGCAAAAGATATGTGGGGCCAACATCTACACTTTGCCAGGGTTGCCGGTTTAACAAATTTGTTCCAATTTTTTTTTTTTTAATCTAGAACCTTAACTGTGCCTGAATAAATGATCAAAGAGTAAATCTTTGGGAATATATACATCCACCCATCCAGTATCCATCACGTTTATCCTTGCAAGGTCGTCACGGGGGCTAGTGCCTATCTCCAGAGAGATTTATATATATATATATATATATATATATATATATATATATATATATATATATATATATATATATATATATATATATGCTAAAAATTGACCCATACATATTTTCAGGAACCCTGAGTCAATACTTTGTAGAACGGCCTTTCACTGAACTTACAACTGCAAGTCTTTTGGGGTACACCTACCAGCTTTTTTCCATCTGTAGATTGTTAAATAACTAAACCTCAGATTGAATAGAAAGCATCTGTGAAAAGCAATTTTCAAGACTTGCCACTTATTCTTAGTAAGCTTAAGGAAGTGGTGTCGAAATGTTTCGCACCGTGGGCCAAAATCGCCTAAGTGAAAGTACTCATGGGGGATATTTTTTCAATTAGAAAAGAAAAATAATTTGTGAATTCTATTCTTTTTACCTGCTCAGCAACAAATTAAACATGCAATATTTTGATGAAAAAGTAGAAAAAAATATAGTTCTGGAAAAAGGGTCTCAGATATTTCCCTTAACAAAAGAAAGTTGTACAGTTTTATAGGTTGAATATTTTCTATTTTGTCTCAAAATAGCTTTTCCTCTGTTCCCAGCAACAAAAATTAGAAATGTCTTTGAAAACCCATACTGTATTTGGCCAATTTTATTTATGGGTGTGTCTAAGTCTGTTTTTTGAGGGGAAAAAAATTGCTGGATGTTTGTGGCCCTACTTACTATGATATTAAAATAAAGCAAAACAACATGGCCAATAAAAGAAACATACTTTGCTTGTACCTAACATTTAAGAGGATATAAATTTGTCATTGAAAATGTCATGCAAAAAGAAAAATACAAAAAGTGTCCATCTGTATCAGCTGCATTTGCTGAAGTACAATTTGTACTATTCCGAAGTTGCATCAATGGGCCACACAAAATTATTCCAAGGGCTGCAAATGGCCCTTGGGCCGCACTTTGGACATCCCTGGCTTAACTCTGGGCCGTTCAATCACCTGATCTAAACTGTTGCATTGCAGCTCTGCTTGTATGTTTTGGGTTGTTGTTGTTTTGCCAGAAAGTGAACCTTTGCTCCAGTCTCCAGCCTTTTGCAGTCCACAACAGCTTTTCTGCCAAGGTTGACCTGGATGTAGCTCCACCTATTTTCCCAACTCTGACCTGCTTACCTGTCTCTCCTAAAGAAACACATCAACACAGCTGCTGATTGATGTATGGGTGTTCCATGTAGCATTATGTAGCATTTTGCATGTAGACCAAATAGTTTTATTTTGGCCTCATTTGACCAGAAACCCTAATTTCACATGTTTGCTCTATCCCCTACATGGTTTGTAACAAACTGTATTTTTTTTTTTTAGTTTTTTTTTTTTTTCAACAATGGCTTTCTTCTAGTATCTCTTTCATAAAGGCCTGATATGTGGAGTACGTGATTTATAATGTCCTATCAACAGATTCTCCCGCCCGAGCTGTGAATCTCTGCAGCTCCTGCAGAGTCACCATGAGCATCATGGCTGCTTCTCTGAGTAACGATAATACAATAAGAAATACCCTTTATTGTCCCACAGTGGGGTAATTCAGGTGTAACAGCAGCAAAGTGATTATGTAGACATGTAGGTTCACACAAAAATAAGTGTATAAAAACTGTGCAGTTATCTAAAATAGCATATAGCTCTGATCCAAAGAATGTGCATCTTAGTAGCGATATTTGTAAAAAAAAAAATAAATAAATAAATAAATAAGTTAAAAAAAAGTTCATGTGTATTTGTGAATTAAAAGACAGACTATTTACAATATGTGACAAAAAATGTGCAAATAACAGATATATGCAAATACCAGCAGAAATGTTATTTAAAATGAATAAAACTGTACAAATACCAGCAGGGATATAAATACTTATTGAGTTTGTTGGGAGCAGTGATGGTTATAGTCTAATAGTTGCTGGGAAGAAGGATCTCTGAAAATGCTTCCATGTGCACTTAGTATGCAGAAATCTGAAAGAAGTCTCCAGTTCAGCAACTGCTTCATATATGGGGTGGGAGACATTGTAAAAGAAAATAAAAACAAAGTTGTCCAAAAAAAATAAGCTCCATTGTGTGTACAAATGATTAGGAGAACACAGAAACACACAACACTTCTAAAAAATAAATTGAAAATGAGAAAACTCAGGAATTAGTGGAGAGCTGCTGAAATGGGCTGCCAGCTCTCGCAGTGCAGGAAGTCCAAATCTGGCCTTAAATTTTAACACAGTGAGTGTTTTTGTTTCGCATCAGACTGAAGATTCCAACTCACATGTTGGGAGTTGCCGTGCAGCACATTAGTGTCCCTGTCTCCAGGCTTATGGACTTAGCTAACACACTTCCTGCTGGAGACATACATTATACTGCCAGGAGTAACATAAATAATAATCTCCTTAAGTTATGAGCTGCTCTGTTGGCAGTAATAGCAAACCCTTACTCAAGCAAATCACAGTATCTGTACCTGAGATAATAATGAGCGCTCGACCAGAGTGTGGCTTTTGGAGCTTTACTGTATCTGCTCACAACATAGACTAAACTGTACTGATGACAAACCATAGATTTACTTTTGATGGTATAAAGCAAAATGGTAAAAGCTGTTCTAAGCTTCCTAGCACAATGTTTTCAAATACAGATCCAAGAAAATCTTCTTGGGGTGCAACTGTAATAGCCGTTAACCATTATACCTCTGCTATTATATGACAGAGGTGCCATTTCTCCTGTTTAAAAAAGCAATCATCTTTCTAATACTTCTGATTGTTGCAGTCTTTTAATCAACCTCAGACAGGCTTCTACTAATGGTTTGTTTCCAGACAGACAGCTTGTAGGCTGTAATCTGTTTTACTTATTCAAAGGCTCACAGAATTTTAGAAACTTCTATCTATGCTGGCAGTGATAGTTATTATTATTATTATTATTATTATTATTATTATTATTATTATTATTATTATTATTCCTCATCTTGTGTTTTTCAAAGTTGCTCTGCGGCTGTAAATAGTATTTTGTTTATATAGCAGCAAATCTTGGAAGGTTTTACCTCTAGCCTGAAGAGCATCTAGCTCCAAATCCTAATAAAGTGTGAAAAAAGTGTCAATTTCACTTTATTTCAGTCATAAACCATTTTTTGGTTTAACCAAGATCTAAACAGTTTCCATCCATTAAATTTCAGAGTTCTGTATGCAGACAGAAAAATCACTAATAGTTTTATCTTCAAGTTGAGTTGCCTTTGCACTTTGAAAAATGCTTCACATGTCAAATCTTTGCACAGCGTGTACAGACCTCTGGCCACTGACTTTGACCCCTTGCTGTTAGTAGATTAACTTCAATTCATCTGGCTCTTGCAGAGAAGGTCGCAGAGACTTCCTATCATCTTTGCCAGCACTTAAAACTAACTCTGTCCTCTTTCTGCTGCACAGATAACATCTTTCTTGACACTTTATTTAATCTAGTTTGGGCCTAATCTATGTTCTTTATCATTTCCTTTCTTGTGGTTCTCTGAGTATCATGGCCAGTTGAGAGAGAAGTTTGGCAGACTTAAATAATAAATAAAGTCAGACAGCAAAGAGCTAATGGAATAGATGTGCATATCAAATATAAACCACCAGAGTTTGTATATGCACAGAGATGATCAGACTTCTTTTGTGATCAGTGTTTTCAGTTGTAGTGTCTTCCTTCTAGCCCTAGTTCACCTCTTAAGTCAAAGCAGGAAGAGGAGCCAAGGCCAGGTCTGAAGAGGTTTACAAACTCCCCTAAATTCTTCCTTGTGGGTGAAATCATGTGAAAGCTGCTTAGGCAGATTATCCCAGCCTCGACGGCAGCTGGCAGCGAGATCCTTGGGAGTGCACCTGACTCAATAGCCTACTCGTGGTGACGCAAACACAGCCTGCAGTGCAGCGTGCTTCCACAATCCCCCCATGACCTTTAGCCTGGAGATGAAGAAGTGAATCCTGTTGCCAAAAGCATGCAGAGACCAAACTGATGCATAGAGCAGCACACGATGATGGGCTTACACACTTTAGAAATTTAAGTCTGTTATAAATTAACAATTACAGTGAGCAGATTTTTGTTTCACTTTGGATTTTAGTCTATTTGGCTTGTTTGCTTGAGATGAGTGTTCTTAAAAAGTAGCTGCAAAATATACAACAATGAAATAAATTATAAATTCAAGATTCAAGGTGGCATTAATTGAAACAGATTTAAGTGCAACTCATCAAATGAATTCTAATTTAGTGAAATGCACCAAAATAAAACTTGTTTAAATTAACCCCATCACATAGCTAAGAAAACCCCAAAATTTAGTTTTGAATAAGTTAATTACATTAAAAAAATCAAAAGGAAAAATGTAATGGCCATGTTTTGGCCTACACAATTATGGGAAGAATGCTGACTTGACAACTGTCCAACAGACATTCACTGGCATCCTCCACCTTGAGGGTAAGTTACAAAAGATCATTGTTAGAAAGGGGCAGTTCACAGAGTGTTGTATTCAAGCATATTTGTGGCAATGTAAGTGGAAGGAAAGAAATGCTGTAGAAAAAGGTGCACAAGTAACATCAATAATCACAGACTGGAGAGGAATGTGAAGTGAAGTCCACTGAATAGTTTCGGGGAGATTCACAAAGTGCAGTCACAGCTAAATCAGAGCTTCAAAAGCCACCACACTCATGGGACTGTTGCTCAGATGAAGATCAGAGACACCATGCAGATAAGGTGAAAGATTTTTTTCAGTTTAATTACCTACAATAAATTACATTTTATTGGCTTATTTTCTAACTGTCTCTCTCAATATTTGCCTGCTCCTGGTGTGTATAGTTTTCTTAAACAATGAAATTACTCTATTCCCAAATTGTGCCTGCTCTACTGTCATTATTCACTGCTGAATGTAGTCCTGCAATGTCATCCAACAATGCGATGAGACGTACTGACCTTTTCTGCCGAGCCAGTAGGGATATGAAAAGGGGAAGTGGGATACTGAATGTGACTGAATCACAGCCAACAGAAAGCGACAGGACCAACCTGAGTATATCCCTGAGAAGAAGCCGGTCTAATCTGCTGGTTAGACCAGGTCAAAGGATTAAACGCTGCCATTCAGCGGCCATCCTGTTTGACCTCCACAGAATTAACCTGGCCCAGTCCTTAAGACAAATTGTCTGCATCTTTGAAACAGATAACTCTGTGATGGACTCACAGATTAAGGCTGAATTTGTGACACAGCAGAAAATGACAAACCATGAGGTTGTGCTTTTTAAAATGTAGCCACCTTGAGGTTCTCACGTGTCTCTAAAAAGAAGAGCAGACTGCATTGCATTGGGGAGCTAATCCAAGTTATGTGAATAATGCATCAATAGCAGCCTTACAGTAACACAGTTCACCGGTCTGCATGACTGAACATAAACCCAGTGAACTCAGGAGGCTCTGCTAACACACCTCAGGAGAGATTATCCACTCAGAAGTCCTGTTTCAAACCAAATGTCATTTCCTGGCCAAGGAGAATCACTGGAACAGCCAGACGTTTGACTGGAGAGCCTGATGGCGGCGGAGCATGCTCCTTTGAGAAGCTGACAAACTTTAATGTAGACCATGTGCTCTGGGAGCACAGGCTGGGCTGTGCTCTTCCTGGTCCACATGAGTAACTATTGACAATTTCCTCAAGTATGCAAGAGATGCATACAGAAAAGAGAGAAACAGCCCCAGATCCACAAAGACACCTTTGCTTTCCATTTCAGGAAATCAAAGTGAAGGCTGCTCCCATGTGAATGCTGCTTGCACATGTATCTGTTACTGACTGAACCTACTCACAAACCAGGGAACTGCCTCTGGTAACTGGCAGCCGGCCAAAACATGGCACCAAGGAATGCATCCAGCTTTTACTCTGATGAGCACAATTAGAGGAAATGTGGAGGCGGACTATATTAATTGCTAACAGTAAGATGAAAAAAGGATATCGATATCTTCATTAAACAACCTGTTTGATCAAATGCTGTAATGTATTGATTTACTAATGGTGAACAGAGGAGTGGTGCATGTTACCACACCAAATATTTGTTTGTATTTGCTATTGAAATGTTGTAATTTGTCATAGGAAGAACTGTATTTGTTGATTTATTATTTCAGATTTTTACCACTCTAAGAAAAAACGCACACAGATAAGGTAAAAAAAAAAAAAAAAAAAAAAGAGAAAGAAAACACAAGAACATGGTAATCAAGATTTAAACTTTCTGTGAGGCGACATTGTAAAATACAAACTATAAAGCTATCCTTTGTTTAGTATAGAGACCAGAAATTAAGGAGTAAAATAAATACACATGTTTTAAAGCGAAGCAATTACTGTTCTAATGGGCATATTGGAGCTATTTCATCTCTTTCTATTCTAACAGCTGAAAATTTATGAGTCTCCTTAAATGTCTTTGGTCTTAAAATTGGACAGAATTTTTGTCTTTGTTTTCCCTGGCTTTGTTCAGCTCCAGATCTATTTTACTTCTACAGTTCTAGTCAGATTTTTACATGCATTCATCATCAGCAGGGATGCCATATAGAAAGGCATTTAGATTGGAAAGTGGTCTGTAGACAAATAGGAGTCAGTGTTGCTCCTGAGTGATCGTAAGCAAAGGTAGCAGGGGAATCGGAGACAGCCCTACATTCACTGGTCTGTCTCCATTCCTCTTTGTCTTACAAGGGATTAAGTTGTCAGGTTACAATGAACTCTGAACGGCTTGCACCCAGACAAAACCGTCTTAAGGTGCAGACTGTCCAGTTATTTATAACTCAGCCGGGTGAGCCTTGGCCCACCTCTGCGTGTATACTTACACGGGTCTGTGTTTTATAACTTGTTGAGAAAGTTAGTGACTCTAAATTAAAATAAGAAACTGTGTGATGCTGAACTTGTGCATTTTTAATTTGTTTGTGTCTGTCTGCTTCCAGTTCACAGCCATGTAACAAGATTGTCTGGTTAAAGTACTCTGGTCAGACTTTCCAAAGAATTACGTAATGGACTTTAGTGAAGAACAGCAAACTGACAGGAGCACCAGTCCTGACATCACCACACACACTTACACACACACACACACACACACACACACACACACACACACACACACACACACACACACACACACACACACACACACACACACACACACAAGTTTGTATGTCTATCCTTATATGGATATTGTCTTCCTTTCATTTGTGCACCCAAATCTGAGCTCAAGTCACACCTTAGTCCTAAAACCCAAAGATAATGTTCCACTTCTTAAGGTCCAGGCTTTGGGACCAAAAAGCTACTAGTCTCTACAAGGTTGGTGATTATGCCAGATTATGCCAGGTACACACTCACTCATGCACACACAGTGAATTAGGACTGAAGAGTGGAGACTGCAGATACTCAATCCTCATCCTCTCATCCTTTGTTGCACTATCACACATCCCACACTTCCATCCTCTCTTCCCCCTCACAGCCCACCTATCTGGAACTAACATCTATTTTGGGAAGCTAGGTTTCAGCCAAGGATTGGCTGAAATGTGCAGAACACATCCTGAGCAAAGGCTCCTTTGAGACGGGACGAGATCTGAGTTAGGTACATTAAGTAGGTTACTTTGTAAATTTTCCTCAATTCTTGATTGTACCTTAGTTTAGACTGCATTACATTATTACTGTTAATTTACTAAAAACTAAAGACTTTCAACATTTTGTTTTTACATCTACATCCATGCTAGGATTTAACTCTGTTTTTCAAACTGCATTTCCCCCCCAAATTGTACTTCCTCAAAACATGACTTAAAGGATGGGTGATGAGTGCCATAGCCTTGTTTGTTCTTACTGAGCTGGCAGATTTCCCAAGAGAGTTCATTAATAAAAGACTATGTCATGTCACACTATATTACAATGCACTATGCTTTTTTTTTTTTTTTTTTTTTTTTTACATATAATGATGCAACATATATTATGATGGAAGGACAATATTCTGAACTTTTACCTAAATGATAGAAAGCTTGTAAAAACGTAGTGAAGTGCTGCTACTTATCCAGTGCATTGCAATTTTTTTCTACCCGACGAACTTGCGCAGTTTGTCCCATTACCACAAATAGGCAGACCATCACAAAGTACTGCATAATTGTTAAGTGAAAGAAAAAATTACGTTTTTGTTTTTTTTAAATTTTCATTAATACAAATATGGGTTTTCATGTCTTTGTATTCAGTCCCTTTTTTCCGGGTACCCTAAATTAAAATCATGTGCAACAAATTACCTTTAAATGTCAACTAATTAACGAACACAGACAACTTGTGTGTAATTTAATCTCAGTATAAATGCGGCTGTTCTTTGAAGACCTCAGAGGTTTGTTAGAGAACATAAGTTAACAAACAGCATCATGAAGACCAAGGAGCAGAGCATTAAGGTCAGAGAGAAAGCATTGGAGAAATGAAGAGTAGAGCTGTGTGATAAAACAATATCTCAAGCTTTGAACATCTCAGAGAAGCACTGTTCAAGCAATCATCTGAAAATGGAGAGCGTATGGCCTAACTGCAAACCTACTAATAAACGACTGTCCACTTAAAATGAGAAACCAGGTAAGGAGAACATTAATCGGAGACGCAGCCATTGCACGGCGGAGATCACAACAGCCACAAATCTGGAGAGATCTACAGCTTTGGTGGGAAAATCTTTTGACAGTTGTACACTGCAAAAATCTTGTCCATGTGGACAGGTGCATGAAAAAAGCCATTGTTAAAAGAGACTTAAACATGTAGAAGAAGGTGCTCTTCTACATGTAGAAATATGTAGAAAAAATATTTTTCTACATATTTGTTGAAATTGTCACTATATCATTACAGAATGGTATGAGACAGATAGTCTAGAAAGAATTAATGCTATCTTGAAACAATTAATCACAGCCAGGAGGCGGGTCTTAGCGCTGTCAATCACCGTCTGTGTGGAGCTGCTCATCCCCCCCCCCCCCTCTCGCTCCACACTCCCTGATCTCTGCTGTGCTGCAGCTCGCAGAGACTCAAGCTAGTTAGCGTGACTACCGATGACGACGGTAGTTAGCACATTTAGCAGCCAGTAAATGAGGTTGAGTGACAGCGCTAAGACCTTCCTCCTGGCTCTGATTGGTTGTTTTAGGTCGGGAGCAGTGCATTTCTTCAGATGGCAAAAGAGGCTCAGGGAGGAGGTGGAGGAGATCGAGCTTTTGACAGATAATCTGTCTCATAGCATATTGTCATGACATGGTGACAGTTTTAACAAACATGTAAAAAAAAAAAAAAAAAAAAAAAAAAAATATATATATATATATATATATATATATATATATATATATATATATATATATATATATATATATATATATATATATATATTTTTTTTTTTTTTTTTTTTTTTTTTTTTTTTTAATAAAAGTTACATACTGCAGCTGTAATGTATAGCAATGCAGAAGTGCACTAGTTCCCTAACACTGCACATTTCATGTCTCTACATTGGTTAATAAATGAAATCATCACTTGAAAGCTGCATTCTCTATTTGCTAAGATTATCTTTGTCTCATATTAGAATTTGATGGCATAAAACATTTAAGTGTAGCAATAAAACAAATCTGTATGGTGGGAAGCACTTTTCTGCGTCACTGTAAATAGCTTCCTGCATCTCTGTGCTTCCTTTTGTTTTAAGTACCTCACTGATTCAGAAAAAAAATCTCCATTTGAGTCATCTTCACTCAGTGTCCAGACTAAAGAGAGTTGTTGTCAGCACAAACCTGTAGAGCTTAGTTTGGTGTGCTCACTGATCAAAATAAGGCTAGATTTCTGGGTTTCTAACTGGGAAGTCACTGTTCATGACCGATTACACAAAAAAAAAAAAAAAAAAAAAAAAAAAAAAAAAAAAAAAATCAGAATCTAATACATGGTATTGATGTGAATAAATTAATTTTAGGCTATGTTTTGTGTTAAAATTGATTTTCTTGAAAAAAGCATTGATATTTGCAGTCATCACTTCCAGTTGATCACTGATCACTAAAAGCTTACAATGTGTAGATGTGGGCTAGAACTAGATGATTCAACAATAAATTTACTATAAAATCAAATCACTCAATGTCACTTCAAAATGACTAAATATCTAACTTATACATTCAGTGCCAAAAGCTTTATGTAAGATGCTATAATAAACTCATTTGTTCTCCATTTTTTGCTGCTCTGCTAAGACTCTCATCTACTATCCAGTTATATAATGTCTCCTGTGAATGAGGAGGCGCTGTGGAAAGTGCCCTGTGCAGACTCCTACTCCCTCACATCACTAAATCAACATAGGGGGTATTTACTTTACTGGGCCACATATCAACCGAAGGATAAGAAGAGGTTCAGCAGGTAAAAGCACACCATCTTGTATGAAATACATTTTATTAAATATAGGATGGCAGTAGAAAAGCTATGGTATGAACATTTATTTTAGAGGATTTTTTTAGAGTTCAAAATGAGGGACCTGGTCATTGAAAAGAACAGAAATACATGAGTCTACCTGACTGAATTACTGTACCTTTTGTGTCCCTGTTTCACATGCACATGCCACAGCTTCAGTCTTAAACTAAACAGTTGTACCCATATAGAAAAACTTCTACAATACAGTAGTCTGAAGAATACTTGTGCTAAATTGGTGTTGAAAGTTGTAATTTTTACTTAAATATGTGTATAATTAGTAGTATGAAATTATATTAACCCTCTTGTTATGTTGTGGGTCAAATTCATCGAGAACATTTTTGCTGCACCTCAAAAGTGAACATAGCAGGAGGGTTAATGCAGAGGTTGGATTGGATAGAAGTTATATAAATTAGCAAATTTAACTTGGACTTTGAGCAAAGGTTGTATAGCTTCTGTTACCTTTTCAACTGTCGGATGATTGAATCTGAAAATAGGTTTCTACCTTAAAAAAACTCCTCTAAAAATCACAGAGCAACAAAAAATAAAATAAAAATATGAAATATAAAACATAAGGTGGTTTGCAATTAATGAATCATTTAGTATGTAGTTCAAATTATCTCACTGCACTCTGTTTTCATAGAAAAGCATGCTAAATGCAAAGCATGAAAGTTGCTATAAAAATAAATGTCCTCCCCCTTTAAATCTACGCTATGCTGCTGTTCCTTTTTGAGTTACTTTTGCTGAAATCTTACTCACAACCAGTGGAGGTTTTAATTTATGTTGCATTGACAGTTGCCCGGGGTGGTATTAGAGGGGGAGGCTCACACAAGTCCCAAAAACGTACTATTTACTATTGGACTTCAATGGAGAAGTGTGGAAGAAATGGATGGGGGCTGGCAGGGGTGTGGCTTGGGGTGCAGAATGATGTGCTCCCCCAGGGTGGCATATACATGACATTTTAAGATGATAGAACATATTAAAGCCACTGTTATTTGTCAGTCAAAAAAAAAAAAAAAAATCTCGTTGGACCAAAGAATACTATCATACACCCACAAACAACTTTTTTTTTTCCAAATGCCTGGAATCTTTCCAGTTTAGTAGATTGTCATTTTGCTGTTTAATGTTATAAATGTGTGAAGATTTGAAACTGTGTCCAAAAGTTGGTCCAAATCAGAGAAAATGGGTTTGAACTTAGAGGAAGCTGAATCTCAATAACGGGTAAAAAAAATGGAAATAGTTTCAACTATTTGTGAAATTCAATTGATGATGAAAAATATGTTTAAAGGGACAGTGAAATAAGCACTAAAGGTCTGCTGAACACATCCTAAATCACCAAGTAAGCTATTAGACCAATCTGTAAAGATGCAAACTCAGTTCATTTTTTTAATCAAGTGGTATACCAACTATCCTTTCTGTTTCCTCTCAAACTATCTGCTATGGACTGCAACACAGCTCCATCAAACCCCTCCAGTTTTTCAGCTATTACAGTATGTCTTAAAAAGAACTAAATAAATACGCAAGTTATGATACCTCTATTGTCCTAACAGTTAAGATCTGACACATTTTGTTGTTCATGTTTAAACCATTTAAATGTTTCACCTTCTCTTACATTGTCAACCTTCTCATCCCATTCTCTCAGATCAGTTGACCAGCTGTTGCTCTCAGTCCCCAGGGCAAGATTTAGGATAGAGGGTGGTGTATACATTTACTTGAGAGAATCCATTTGGTTCCCTTTATTCTTTTTCTCTTTGAAATCATAAAAGAAAATAATTATTGTATACACTTTCTATTTTGCTTTATTCTTTTTTATAATTGTGTGGGTTGTATGAATGTTTTTAACAGTTATTTGTGAGTTTTCTGCATCAATTAATTTGTCACAGTTAATATTACCTGTGCATTTGAATTATTAAATAAAGGCCAAATACCCCATACAAGTGTGCTTATGTGTCATGTGTATTTTGCCCTTTGTCCCTGCTGCTATGTGTTCTGGTATGTAACTAAAGGTCGAGGCCAGGCAGTGAGCAGGACGACAGGGGCCCGGTGAGGGAGAACCGAGGCTGAGAAGAGCTACAGAGCCAAAGTCCAGCAGCTCTAACAGAGGAGAGATTAGAACAGAGGCATGAATGTCTTAGCAAAACAATACACATCCTTGTGCAAAGGCTCAAGGATCACAGACTTTAGAAAGCATGAGGAAATAATCAGTTACAGAGCAATAAATACTTAAAATCCTATACAGAGAGTGCAATAAGTAATTCATGAGAGTAATTTAAGCACAGCTATTTGTGGATGCAACTCAGGAATCCAAGCTAATGTGTCATTCCAGGAACCTCTTGCCTGCCGTCACCCAGTGCATGCTGTTCCTGAGAATTTTGCAAGTTGGGACAGCTAAAGCACACAAATGCACACACACTGACACATTCATTTAACAAGCTCCTTTACAGTCTTCCTGTCGGCAAGAAGAGGTACTACAGCAGTTACAGATCAAAAATCGATGTCTTAAAGTTTATGACTTCTAACCTTTCTTCAGGAAGAAAGATGTTCAGTGGCCATCATGGCTTATACTGCATGATTAGCAATGCAAAAAAAAAAAAAAAAAAAAAAAAAAAAAAAAAACCTACTGCACTAACCACATTACATAATCATGCTAATTAAACATTTACTAATTTTGTAAAAATTTTGTCTTTAGTATTTTGGGTCATTTGGTATTTTCTGTTTCACTCTATACACAAAAGTCAGCCATGACTTGTTGACTCAGAGCAAAAGTTACTCAAAGAAGTTTCTGCTTTCAGATCCGAGTATGAAACAAAGAATGCAACCGGACTAATATTTGAAAAAATATCATGATAATGTCTATGAAGAGGTAATAATAAGGTAAATATGCGGAAAGATTTTCATGACATAACAAGACTGAAACTCTTTTTTGAGTAGTAATTCTGAATATTTGTAATGGATTTTTATCTTATTTTTTCCATTTTATCCTGACAATATTTTCAAGATTTTTAGTCTTTTAAAACACACATTGTAAACTTCCCCTTATTTCTGTTGCGTCTTTGACACAAGTGAAATTCCCAATGGAGAAGTAAAATACCTTGGACTTTGAAACTTTTTCTTTTTCGGCTCTGATGGATAAAATAAAGGAAGATACTGGCATCTTTTCTCTAATTATTACGTTATGTTTATGCCAAGACATGTATTTTTGCTGTAACGGATTTCATCAAATAGTAAAATGAAGGGAAACCAAGAAATCCCTCTCTCCAGCGACGGTCTCCTACTTATTTTGGGGGATTAGGTATTCCTAGGCATTCCCTCACCAGCAGGGATGTCCGGTCCCTCCAGACAATCTTAGGTCTTCCTCTGTGTCTCCTCCCACTGGGATTTGTTTGGAAGACCTCAAAAAGAAGACATCCTGATTAGATGCTAAAACCAATTCAACTGAAACCATTTGACAGCAGAGTTCCTTACTCTATCCCTAAGGCTTAGTCTGGCCACCCGATGGAGAAAGCTCATTTCAGCTGCTTGTACCCAGAATGTTATGACTGGAGACCAACAGTAGTCAGCGGTACTATGTCATCCAGCATTCTCATTAGGTAAAGATGTATCTGTGGTTAAATAATTTGCAAAAATGAAAATTATAGAAAGGAGGAAATGATTTTTAAAAAGGCTACAAGATTTGGTTAATGCAGGCAGGAAAAAACAGACATGTTAGGTCCCAAAAAGACTGACTAAACAGTAATTAAAGCATTTATTGTCCAAACTAAGGCAAAAAAACCAATAAACTAAAAACTAACTGAAACTTTTAAAAAAAATTATAGTTTAATGATACCTGGTAAATGGCCTGTACTTGTATAGTGCTTAATTAAGTTCAAAGGACCCCAAAGCACTTTACACTACATTTAGTCATTCACGCACACATTCACACACTGATGGTAGAAAGCTACTGGATTGTCTGACAGAAGATAGGGTAAAAGCTACCAGTGTATCTGACTTGTGAAGCAAATTAAAAACCAAAATGAAGATAACTATTCTTTATCCAAATTATATTACTGATATCCTGGTCTTTATTATATGGATTAAATAAACAAAATGAAATCCCTTTTCATTAATATGAATATGCAATTAGCAATTATTATTCAACTTCATTACCATCAAATTGCTCTGTATCATTTCTAAACTATATCTATCAACGTATGCAATATTCTTAGAGCAAGAATATATTTTTTCAAACTGTACACTATTCCATTTTTTTTACTGTCCATACCTAGGGAGTTCTTAAATAACATTTAAAAACTGTTTATTGTTGTTTTGTGTTTTCGGGAAAGTTGTGTGTCTTGAAACAACTTCGGAGTTGGCTATGTTCGCTCACATAACTACCACACCAGCCAGAAAATGTTTGTGTGGCAGTATGACTTCCTGTGGGTTCAAATTTCTGAGTTCTGTGAACTGCTTAAAAGAAAGCATGGAAGTTTGGTTGTTGTGCATCATTTCAGAAAAGAGGGTTTTTCAAGAAATAAAACAATAAAAAGATAAAGAACAGAAAGCACTTTTGTAAAACATTAGGTTTAAGGTTTTTCATTTGAATTTTACCTTCTAAATCACAGGAAAACTTAATTTCTGGCAACAGTTTAGCTCATACAATGTGTTTCTACCATCTTTCCAGTTGATTATGAAGGTTCTGAGGAGCACAGAAACCTACCTGACTTCAGGTGTATTCTTAGACAGTGTATTCCTTCAAGAAGGGAAGTGGAAGTGAGCATAGAAATAGTGTGTAATGCCTCATCATCTCTCTTCTTACTGATGGATACCCTTGAGACAGTCTATCATGGCCTTCATCTTTGAACAGATATGGTTTATAAAATACCAAAAGTAAAAGTGAAATTAATGATTACACAGCAGCACATGAATTTAAATTAAGATAAAAATGTTTAATCTGTTCTACAAATGATTGTCCTCTACACAAATGTACCAGATGTCTATCAGCAATCTCCAAAACACGCCAAAGCATCTAACTAGTGACATATAACTACTTTTAATTAGGTTTTTTCTCACTAGATAACATTAGAGAGCTAAATCAGTTACACTAGCTTAAAAAAAGTTAATATATCTAGCTCACGCTAATGAGATAACTTTACTTGTAAAGGTTTAGTTTGAGTTTCTTTTCAGTACAATGAGCTGGGGGGGGTTCATACCACAAACATGCAAATGTGAACTGGTATGACAAAAAAAAAAAAAAAAATCCTTGAATCCTAAAAAAAAAAAAAACTCCTCGAAACCTTTAACAAGCTAACTTAACTTAGCTTTAACTGTCTAACCCTAACTAGCTGACTTTAACAAGACAAGTCCAAATAGCTGATTTCGACAACCTAAGCCCAAGTAACCAGAATTAACTAGCTAATTTACAGTTCTGTAGGCTATAGTTTCCAGTTCTAAAAAGTTATATTTACCCAGTTAATTACTGCAGGTAACTTTAACAACCTACAGCTGCAGAAGATAACTTTCATAAAAATTTAGTTTTTTTTGGAGGGGGGGGGGTTACATAGCTTATTTGTTAAAACTGTAACTATGTCCTTACAATAGCATATGAGACAGATAATTTGTGGGGGAAAAAAACAGTGGCCCAACTGCCATTTGCAGAAATACATCACTCCAGCTCAGAAACAACCAATCAGAGCCAGGACGAATGTCAGTCACACTGGTTTACACATTGCCCACACCCTTCTCCCCCACACAGCATGTACCATCGTTCAAGCTCAAGAATGCTGGTGTTCTGCAGCTATGCTAATGGCGGAGAAAAAAAAAAAAAAAACTAACAATAAAGGAAAACTGTCAATTTCTTGAGTTCTTGCCAGGATCCACTGTGGGGAAGGAGCTGTGGAAGGAGTGCTGTAGCACAGAAGAGAGCAAGGGGGAGGGACCTGTAAGAGGGGCTTGTTCAAATTTTCAGACTAAATCCATGGTTTTCTCAGAACACCCTACAGCAGCTTTAATGTTTCAAGCTAACTCTACCTAGCTAACACTAACCAGCTTACTTTAACAAGTTGGCATTCACATGCCAAGTATAACTACCCAATTTTAAAAGGGGTAAATTTAATAACCAATATTTAACTTGCTAACCTTAACAGGATGGTAAACGGTAAATGGCCTGTACTTATGCAGCGCTTTATCAAGTCAAAGCGATTTACACTACATTCAGTCATTCACCCATTCATGCACACATTCACACACTAATTAACAGAGGAACTCCTACCACCGTCACCACCATTGCTTGGGATAACTTAAGCTAGTTAAATCCCACTAGCTTGAACAAGCTAACATTTTTGTCTTGCTTTACCTAGCTAATTCTATCTAGCCATCTCAGTAGCCAATCAAGCAATGTCTACAAACTTAGACTGCCATAGAGAATTCTGCAGAAGAGTATATATCCAACTTCCTGAAAACACAAAATATGTCTGATGTCATCCTAAATCTGAAGGAAGGGAAGGTAAATTATATCTCACCTAATTTCACATTATTCTCTCGTGCGCATGAGAACCAACTTTGTTTGGTTTTTTTTGGGGTTTTTTTACTTTGTATCCTAAGGGGCTCCATAGAAAATATGTCTGAAAATATATGTCAACAAAACATAAAATGATTAAGAACTTCTGTATTTTGGCATCAAACCAATAAGATGTTTTCAATCAGTTATGTGTTCATATTTTAGAGTCAGAAGTTTGAGCTCAATGAACCCTCACAGTCTGACACTGACGTTTTATAGTAGATTAGCATCTAGCTCAATTAATCTGCTATCAAGGTTTACATCACTCTTTGTTAGCTAACTATTTTTGCCTTCAGTGCTCAATAGCTACAATATAGCTATAGATATAGCTATAGATAGCTACAATTTCTAAGTTGGTGAAGTGAAAACCCAGTGTTAATGCTTAAATTTGCAGCTATTATGAGAATCTAAATTACTTAGTTTACACTGCCTTGATTAATTTTGTGAAGTCATGCTGACATCTAGGAGTAACAGTGAAACTGCTGCAGGTTATAATATCTTAACCAGAATTATCTGCCTGCTTTCATCCTCCCATTAGAAAGACATCTGATATTTCCATTGAGTGTAACTTTCAGTGTGAACTTACTTTGGTTTGTATTATTGTTGGCTTCACATCTGGTAAATTAATGCTTTATATCCATAGTGTGTGGTTGTGATTTCCAAGCAAACGTTTCAGTTAATCTAACTTGATTGTGTTGAGCTGGACTATCAAACTGTCAATCAACCACACCAACCTAAATATGTAAATCAAGCACCTTAAAGTAGAAATTGTTATGTATTTGCTATAGTTTTAAAATATAATAAATTTAATTATCAGTTGTTTCAAAGATTACGTAATGCATTCCTCTTTCATAACATAATAAGAATTTGAATAATTGTCTTTAACGTGTTGGCCAAAAGATTACAGAATCATAATACTCTTACATGCCCTGTCTTAATAGTTTTTTCTTTGCAGCTGCCTTAATGGAGTCTGTAGAGAAGCAAGGCTTCTTTTTTTCAAATCAATGTGTAATTCAAGATTTCAATACAGTTAAAAATTATTCTTAGTTAAGTTTACTGCAAGCAACATGAAAAAACCAACATGTTATCCAAAGTCCTTGTACCCCTCGGTGCATACGTCTACTTTGTGTGCAGTACCTCTTTTCTTTTATCTCCACACCTTTTAATTGTTTGGGTTCCCTCAATGACTATCATACACAAGTCATCCAGTTCCTATTCCAAACCAAGCAGTCTCTGGACCAGAGTTGTTCAGACAGCATTTTTTCCAAGTCCAAGTCAAATCTCAAATCTTTGAGGAGCAAGTCCAAGTCAGGTTTCAAGTCTTTGATTGGCAGATCAAGTCTTTCGCAACAATTCAGATGAGTCTCAAGTCATCAATGTCTGAAATGAACATTTTCTCATCAAATCAATGACATCTAGAGCCCCTCTTACCATGAATAGCTGTAAATTAGGATTTCAAACCTGTACCTTTTGTCCTTAGGCCTAAGTTACCAAATGAGCAATTGACAATTTTCTTTCTAACTTTTAATATTTATTGGCAGTTTTAATCACTTAATTAATTATTGAAAACATTTGCTAAGGGCTGAGTTATATTCAAATATAAATTGGCCTTGAAGGTTGAAGGTTTCTTCTCCGTTCTCTGAGCAGTTGAATTTTTTTGTAATATTGAGAAACCATTTACTAAACCCACATTTAAAATCTTTGTTCTAAATTCTAGGTGGTAAAGATGTTTAAATTTAAAGCATAGTTTACAACACAATGAGCAAGGTAAAGTGTAGTAATTAAATAAATGAGTGTTGAACCTCTGAAGGACTGGAACATGTTGGTCTTTTATTTAGATTTTTTTTTTTTTAGCCGGAGTTTACCTTTTAATGTTGCAATTAGTTTAGCAGCGAGAGAATGTTCTGAAATGATCCAGTGTAATTTAATACAGTGTTCATTTAGAGAGACATACATGTAGTGATTATGATGAAGCTAAAGCTAACATAAACAGATTGTTGTGAGTCATTAACAGCCCACAATTTACCAGCATCACTGGCCAATAATCAAACACATCCTTCCACAGAAAAACATGCACAGCAGCCGCATTCGTTTATTCACATACTGGCTTCCTGTCAGTGTTCATTTCACTGGAAAAAAACTGTTACTAAAATATGAGTCTCAGGCCAGGAGCCCTAGTAAAGTCTCAAGTCTTTAGCCCACAAGTCTACGTCAAGTCTCAAGTTTTTTATTTTTGCAACTTAAGTATGGTTCAAGTCAGAGTCTCAAACTCAAGTTGCCATCTGCTCTGAACATCAAAATGTCCAGGTGAGAAAAGTACTGTTTGTAGATTTAAGTGAACTACTTTTGGAGCCAAAGCTGACTATTCCTCCACCCGTGAGAGTGACAAAGTTTAGCAGGAACCAAATACAGCAGAAATCCAAATGGTTCAGAGACATCCTGCATCCTGAAATCCTTAAAAATGAAAAAAGTCACGGGACTGTAATAAACAGAACACTTTCTAAACTGCATGCACCCTTCATATCAATACACATGTACTATTCAGAATGGGAGGGCATCGAAGATGACATACAGACACTTGATGATTTGTAAAGACTTTTTGATGTATATTTCAAACCCTTAAATTCATAATCTAAATATTTACAGTAAATACAAAAATACAATACAAATACAATACAAAATAAATCTCATAAAGTTTTTTGTTTATTTTCTTTGCAGGGTGTTTTACATCATTAGCATTACATTTTTCTATGATGTGCAAAATCTGCTGTACATTTCTGCCTTTCCCAAGAATTAAAGGTTTAAAACCAAAAGTTCTAAAAAATTTAAATTAAAAGGAAATTTTTCTATATATTTTTCCATTTCAATGATTGTTAGTCTTTGGAGTAATATAAACAATTTATTGTTAGAAATTCCATTCTATATTCCATTTATGCAAGACAAACTCAACTGAAAACTCAGTGCTCTGATACTATGAAACTATCTAATTCAGTTGCGTGTACTGATCCCCAATCAGCAACTCAGCTGATCTTTATTTTTATGTCCTTGCTCAGCTCTAAATGACAATCTAAAAGATAAATAAAGAGACATTCTCTTTTTCTCTCAAAGAAAGCTACCTTTGTGTTTGCCTTGTTCACACACAGCAGTAGAAAAGGTTTACGCATCTATAAACATTATTCTATGTGCGTATAAGCCATGCGTCATGGAAGAAGCTCTCCGCAGTGTGTTTTGTATATGAATGAATTGCTTTAACATGGTGACTGGCTCCTCCCCAGGAAACCCATGACTGTACTTTCCACAAATAGAATATTACTTGCTTAAAGCGGAACCAGGACATCAACCATTCCTTTTATGAAAAATAGAAGATATACATATATTGATGGTCACCAGGTTGCAAATTCAGGTAAACAACATTACTTTTAGCTGAACCTGTTCTTATAAATTAATATGTCTGTTGTTGTGTGGATGAGGTTCGGCCAACTGGACAATTTAATTTCCCACGGTACATTGTAAATGCACACAGTAATGAGCTATGCACACACGCACACACACACAAAGTACCTAGACTTGCATAGGCAGTAAAGCAATAGGGAAACATGTAGGCGGTGTGACGCAAGAAATGTGAGTCATTCAGGCACAAACCAGTTACAACATACACCAGCGTCACAAATGTGACCTTTCCAACAGGTCGGACAGATTACTGCTCCACTCACAGGTAGGGGTTGGGGGTCACTTAAAGCCACCAACCTCTGGGACAATCATCCTCTTGAAATCTCTTTCAGGTTTATAAAAAAAAAAAAAAAAAAGGTAGAAGTCCAGACATGCGGACTGATAAGCCCTTTTTCATTGTTCTTCTGAGATATGATGATGCAAAAGGCTGTAACTATAGCAACTCAAACATGTCATCTGAGAAAAGCACCCTGCTGCATGCTGCTGTTGGAAACATTTCACAGTATCAAAAACCAATGAAGATTAGGGCCAGAAATACTAAAAAAAAAAAAAAAAAAAAGAAAGATTACATGTTTTAAATGATAATGTTTCAGAATTCATTTGGGATTTTTTAATATGACAGATAAGATGCTCAGCTTTATCAGCTTCTCTATATTCGAAGTAGAGCCATCTCAACCTCAGACATCTCAAAGGACCATTTACCAGCGTTTTTAAATCGATAGGTTTAAAAAGGGCCTGTTGTACTACCAGTCTCTGCCACAAGAGGATGCTAAATCTGCATCTACTTTGGAGGTTCAAAGAAGCACAGGCTGAACTGTTGTCTGATCCTGTTTATCAGATGAGTGGAGGAAAAGGAAGACAAAAATTAGCTATGTTGCAGCATATTTTAGGGATTAAAAGGTCCTATTTGACATGTACAGCAGGCTTGCTTCATAATTCAGGGTGAAATATTGCTTCTTCTATGTTGTTGCACAGACAAAACATAAAGCTGTAGAAGCTACACAATTTTTAGATCAGCCATAGTGCAGTATAGGTTTCTCTTTTTGGTGCAAATAGTAAAGAATAAGGCATTAACACTGGGTAACATTTGGGAATAACTTCCCAAAAACTGTTTGCAGATTTTCTCAACAAACACCACTGAAGCTGTGCAGTACAACACTCTAACACACACACACACAAACCAGATGGAAGACAGATGTTTAATAGACAAGGTCACAGAGTCCGTGCAGTAATTGCCTCCTCCACCATCTTTCAGTATTCCATGCATTGTTTTACCACATCCACTTAAATCCAGGAAATTTCCTCTGAAATGGAAACCATGTCCAACTCTCACAGACCTATTTGTGTTTCTTGTCCTGCTTTCTCTTGAACTAAACTCACTCACACACGCTTTCGTACTGGTACACAGATACAGATTTTAACTTCTAACACACGCCCATATATAGATATATATAGTATAGATATAGCTATATATATAGATATATATATATAGATATAGATATATATATATAAAACATATATATAAAACATAGATATATATATATATATATATATATATATATATATATATATACTATATATATATATATATATATATATATATATATATATATATATATATATATGGGCTTATCAGTCCGCATGTCTGGACTTCTACCTTTTATTCATAAACCTGAAAGAGATTAAGGGCCATATCTACATATATATATATATATATATATATATATATATATATATATATATATATATATATATATATATATATATATAGATAGATAGATAGATAGATAGATAGATAGATAGATAGATAGATGTAAATCGATTAAAAAATTAATCATAATCACATTCTCGCACTGTGATTAATCACGATTAATCACAAAGCTCAACTTTTTAAGCTTGAAATGTAAAAATGCACGTTTTCAAAAAATGTTTAAGAAAATGCCTTATTGTCTCAAACCAAACATCTCAGACCAAACATCTCAGTTTTCCAGGTTTTCATATTCAGGAAGGCTTAAAGGAAGTTATTTTGTTTTAAACATAATTTAGAAACGTTAACTATAAATTGGTTGTGCTTCGGTGGAAGGATAATTCACCATTGCAATATTACGGTGTACATTTTCAGGTTTCGGTAGAACACCGTCAGATATCAGATCAAACGGCTTAAGAAGTCAGACCAGAGAAAAAAGCCATACTATTTTGGTTTTATCCAAGTGTCCACTGATGTTTGTTTTTTTTTTTTATTCTTTTTTGGCACCGGTGGCCTTTATCTGACAGTGAGCAGGCAAGGAGAAGGGGGAAGGACAAAGGAACCTAGAACGGGATTTGAACTTGTGGCACCCGCCTCGAAGTCTATGGCCTCTGTAAATTATCGCCCGCTCTAACCTCGGTGGTTTTTAAAGCGAAATTTGCCTCTGAGCACAACAGTCTGACTCTCTTCGCTCATCTTTTTGCTCGCGTTTACGACTCTGCATTGTTGACCGCAGTACAAGACCGTGCAACGCGCTGCTTTGAAGTCAATAACCCTCTGCGGGAGAGAGGCTTTTGGGTTGGTAATGTGCTTAATCTGCATTGTACTATTAACGCGTTAAACTGTTTAGATTAATGCGTTAGCGCATTAATGTTGACAATATCACGTTGACCCAGATAGATGGATAGATAGATAGACACACATAACCAATTCTCTCAAATATTATTCACAAATCTGTCCAAATCTCTGATAGTGAGCATTCCTTTGCAGAGATAATCCATCCCACCTCTGCAGGTGTGGCATGTTAAGATGCTGATTAGACAGCATGATTATTGCACAGGTGTGCCATAGGCTGGCCACAATAAAAGACCATTGTGAAATGTGCCGTTTTATCACAGCACAATGCCACAGATGTTGCAAGTTTTGAGGCAGTGCAACTGGCATGCTGACTGCAGGGATGTCGACCAGAGCTGTTGGCTGTTAACTGAATGTTCATTCCTCTACCATAAGCTGTCTCCAAAGGCGTTTCATAGAATTTGGCAGTACATCCAACAGGCCTCACAATCGCAGACCACATTTAATCACACCATCCCAGGACTTCCACATACAACATGTTCACCTCCAAGATTGGCTGAGACCAGCCACCCAGACAGCTGCTGAAACAATCGGTTTTCACAACCAAAGAATTTCTGTACTAACTGTCAGAAACCATCTCAGGGACACTCATCTGCATGCTCGTCGTCCTCATTGGGGTCTTGACCTGACTGGATTGTTGTAACTGACTTGAGAGGGCAAATGCTCATATTCGATGGTGTCTGGCACATTGGAGAGATGTTCTCTTCACAGAAGAATCCTGGTTTTCTCTGTTCAGGGCAGACAACAGACAGCGTATGTGGTATCATGTGGGTGAACGGTTTGCTGATGTCAGCGTTGTGGATCGAGTGGCCCATGGTGGTGGCGGGGTTATGGTATGGGCAGAGGTATGTCATGAACATCGAACACAGGTGCAATTTATTGATGACATTTTGAATGCAATCCATGACGTGACTCTGAGGCCCATTGTTGTGTCTTTTCATCCAAGACCATCACCTCATGTTGCAACAGGATAATACACGACCCCATGTTGCAAGGATCTGTACACAATTCCTGGAAGTTGAAAACATCCCAGTTCTTGCATGGCCAGCATACTCACCAGACATGTCACCCATTGAGTATGTCTGGGATGCTCTGGATCGGCGTATACGACAGCGTGTTCCAGTTCCTGCCAATATCCATCAACTTCGCACAGCCATTGAAGAGGAGTGGACCAACATTCCACAGGCCACAATAAACAACCTGATCAACTCTGTGTGAAGGAGATGTGTTGCACTGCGTGAGGCAAATGCTGGTCACACCAGATACTGACTGGTTTTCAGACCCCCCCCAATAAAGCAAAATGGCACATTTCAGAGTGGTCTTTTATTGTGGCCAGCCTAAGTCACACCTGTGCAATAATCATGCTGTCTAATCAGCGATGCAAAGGAGAAGTGCTCACTATCACAGATTTGGACAGATTTGTGAACAATATTTGAAAGAAATGGTTATTTTGTGTTTATAGAAAATGTTTCAGATCTTTGAGTTCAGCTCATGAAAAATGGGAGCAAAAGCAAAAGTGTTGCATTTATATTTTTGTTCAGTCTATATATACCTACTGTGTTAGTTTATGTTATGAGAAAATTAGATTTGAAAATATTTCTTTCTTCTGTATGAATTTGTTGTTTTGCCATGGTGTATTTATTTTTACTCGCTCTTAGTATTATTCTTCAAAATACCAGAATATGCTAAAGCAAATTTTTAGTTAAAGGGTGTAACAGTAGCCTGGCAAAAAACCAGCCTCTTGTTCTATGCTTTGTGTCTTACAGAGGGTCTGGACCCTTGGCTACTGAGAAAAGATTGCTTGCTGGAGGTGTGGACTCTGTTGAAATTTTAAACAATTGGATCTGATTTTGAAATTCAGTGGGATGTAATGCAGTCACATTTAAAAGTGTGTTCTATTTTTTCACAACTTTAATTGTAAAGTGGAAGAAAGAGGACAAACTGTAAAAAGCATATTTGAAGTAATTTACAGATTCGCAGTTGCATTTAGATCTGGACTTAAACTGAGGAATTGTAACATGAATCTGCTGAACCATTTCATTATAGTTTGGCTTTCTAGAGGTTTCCTGAGTGTTCAGAGGGATGTCGGAACAATGGGAGAGGGGGAGAAGTTTCTAATCCTATTATCTCTGTCTAAACTAATCCATTAGAAGCAATACGTCCAAGTCATTCAAGTACATTTGCAGGTTTTATACAATACGTATAATATATATGCTCAGTAATATAACGTGATTAAATCAGAAAAAAAATGTCGGATATGCGAAATACAATGCTGCTTGGATCAGAAGGAATTAAGAAGACCATTTTACACGGAGGAACAGGAGATCTTCCCAAATTTATAACTGGAACGAAGGTACTGTTTGTTTTGAGAACTTTTATTGACACTTTCTAATCAATCTGATATAAGTATAAAGTAAATTTTTTGTTATCTCTTTATATAGAGAATCAATTTTGATCAAAGTAAGTGAAAATGTATGATATTATTTGAAAGTAATGTTAACCGAGTGAAATGTAACAAAGCTAATTGCAATTTTGATCCAATAAGAGGTTTTAAAAAAGTTAACATTAGCATTAAGATAAATTAACTTTATCTTAATGCAACTAATTATCATATCACAGTTAATACTATGATACAATGCAGAAACAGTACAATCTCTTACTTTAACAAAGTATGTTTAATAAATTAACCTTATCAAGCTAACATTTTCAAAATACATAACAACTAGTTTCCTTACGGACTTTAACCTAATCGTAATTGTAAACATGCTAACAGCAAATTACATTAATTGTAACCTTAAACTTACCTACCTTACTTACCTTAGCTAGTCACAAAAATGTAACAAGATAACTCTAAAAATCTTAATTAACTTAACTTTATCAAGCTAACATGATCAAGGGTGATAATATCTGAGCTTCCTTGGAGACTTTGTACTTAATTGTAATTGTAAATGCCCTTATACCAAAATAAGCTAATTGTAACCCTAAAAAAAAGCTAGTGACTAAAAAACTTAAAGTGAACTTCAACAGTCCAGCTTAAACTAACAACTAACTTCAACAAGCCAACTCTAATTAGCCAACTTTAACAAGTTGAATGAACAAACATTATCAAAGGAGATCAACATAATTGTTACCTTCCACTTTTTTACCAAGGAAGTAAAACTGATTAAGACGCATAATAAATTTCTTATTAAAATAATTGTTGCATACAGTTATAACCAATAGAGGCTGACTGATGACACATCCAGGAAGTGTAGTTTCCTGAGTGGTTTTTCCATTAAATTAAATTGAGGACAATTCAGTTTAGTACAATACAATACAGAAATTTATTTTAATTTATTACTAAATTAAAATAAATGTAGTTTTCTACATTATTTAACAACTGACAAACCATTAGCAAAACCTTTTAAAGTTTTAAAAATAATCATTGTTGCTGAGTTAATTTTTTTACAACAAAAATCAACTTCTTTAGGGCTACATAAGGTAACACAATTTTATTGTTTTTGATGTTACAGAAGTGTGTTTTTTTAACATTTTCCTTCATATTTTCTTGTGTTGACTGCTCATTTCTAATGTATATAAATATCACCAAGGCTTACAAGGCTGGTAACTGTTGGTGCAGCTTATAAAAGAGCAACAACTGCATCACTATATTGAGTATATACGTAAATGGTTTTTGACCCTTTTCCCTTTTTTTTCCCTTTTTCCTTCCATGTGAACATAGTGACAAAATATCAGGCATTGAATAGTCAGTGCACATCTTTTAAAGCCAATGCATGTCTTTGAATCTTTTGCACTTTACCATCGTCTCCCCTACAGGTTTGACTAATGATCATTTCTTCTGTCTTTGTTGTTGCTTCCTGTGGATCTAGGTAACATTCCACTTCCGCACACAGCTGTGTGATGATGAACGTACGGTGATAGATGACAGCAAAACGGTGGGGACACCCATGGAGATAGTGATTGGCAACATGTTTAAACTCGACATCTGGGAGACCCTGCTATCTTCCATGAGGATCGGTGAAGTGTCAGAGTTTTGGTGTGACACCATAGTAAGTGGGGGAAAAAAAGCCAAGAATGATTTTTTTTGTGTGTGTGTTTTAATTTTTCTATTTGATATAGTTTTATTTTTAATATCAAAGTTTGCAAAATGGACTGTAAACTGTATGATGTCATAATGTAGATATGAAAGTTATAGCCACCTTTTTCAGTTATAGGCAAGAAACAAAAACATAATCAGACCAGTATGATGTATATCACTCTTAGAACAAAACCTTAAGTAATAGAATATAATATGTCATCTTGAAAACACAAAGAGCACAATAAACTGACTTGACTGCATTGTAAATAAGGTCTAACGGTAATGTATAACTGAATTTTAATCTCTTTGTGTGATTGAGTTGATTTGATTATATTTTTCTATTTTCTCATGCAAAGTAGTTTCAGTTGATTTTTTTTTTTATGTATTGGTACAATATAAATAAACTGTACTGAACTGAATTTAAACACATTGGGTTTGAAAACTCATAAAGAAACATACATTTACATCAGAATGAATACAAGCAACAGATCACTTCGGACTTGATTTGTATTTTGTAAAAATACTGAAAAAAGTATGGGGCAGGTAACCATATAACTAAATAATGTATTGCGGTTTTTCATTAAAAGGTATTTTTAAGTGAAAGGACAAACTTCAGAGAATTTTTCTGTATTTATTGATTAAATGTATTTTTTATTTTTTGCCTAAATCATGTTTTAATTCTTAATGATGAGCCACTTCTGAATGCCTGCCACCTCCCTTTATATGATCACAACATTAAAGATAATCTGACATTCTGTCCAAAATTATCATCCCCACCACTAACACCACCATCACCATCTTCTCCCTCCTGGTGTGCTTTATATATGTGTGCTGCACTCTGTCAGAGACGGATGGATTCTGGCACCCTGTCATTAATCCACAACGATCTCACTCTCTAATCGGCTCCGACTCCTGCTGAATCGGCACTACTGACCCTCCTTCACTTTGATTAGATTTGATGGGGCTTAAAGCATCTTTTTAACTTTAAATAACATAGTTACTTCACACATACTGCTGGATATGTTGTGCACTGTCATACCCAACTATTCAAGGGCTACGTTAACTCTGTCAACTGTAGGTAGAAACAAACTCAATAAAATTTTAAACAAGATTTGATTCTGATTGGACGTAATCCTCGTTTAATATTTTTCAGTTTTTCCTCTTCCTCTTTTTTTTCTTTCATTTCCTTTTTGGAATGAAATATCAAATTATTTTCATCCCTTTCTTTCTTTTTGAGTTCTTGTTTACTTTTGGTTTCATTTTCCCCATAAATGTTTTTTTTTGTGTGTGTGTCCAAAAATATAATAAATAAAATCCAAAATAGCTTAGAACTGGCTTTGCATAGTGAAACCAACTAAACAATGACAATGAAAAAAAGTATATTAGATGTTCAGTAACAGTCATCCCTTGCTCTGTGAGTATAAATGTAAAATTGTGGCTTATTAAAGCTGATCTAATAATTTCAGAAACAGAATGTGTTTCTCAGTGACAGCAAGTTGTTTTCTGTTGTATTCCCTCCTGCCATAATACAATCCCCCTTCATTCACAAAACTGTCTTGCCCATGTTATCCTTATTTAATCCTGATAAGTCATATTTTAAGATCACTAGAAAATACAGTGAGCCTTATGACCCACCTGAACTTACAAGAGCGGCTTTGCTTGTTTTGATCATGTTACCTGATCAAAAAATAAGGAAAACTTTAATGCCAAAATGTTTTGCAGATATATTTTCATAGAAAACTGTTAGCCAGTACAGAGGAAGCTGTTATATGGCTGATGTTGTTGATCTTATGCTGAACATTTGGAAACTCTAACAGGTGCCATCTTGTATTCCTCTCTCCTCTTTAGCACACCGGTGTTTATCCACTTGTGTCCAAAAGTATGCGACGCATTGCAGAGGGCAAAGACCCAGTAGAGTGGCAGGTCCACACGTGTGGTATGGCCAACATGTTTGCATACCACAGCCTGGGCTACGATGACCTGGATGAGCTGATGAAGGAACCAAAACCGCTCTACTTTGTCCTGGAGCTGCTACGGGTAAGAAAAGAACAGTTACTATACTGCTTTGTACCCATTACCTAATCTAATAAACTAAACAGGATGTATTTTACTGCATGAAATCAAAAATGACAGTACTGTTTTGAAACTTCCTGTGTATGCATGTGATGGACAGGTGCAGCAGCCCAGTGAGTACAACAGGGAGTCATGGGCTCTGAGTGATGAGGAGAGACTGAAGGCTGTCCCTGTGCTGCACGGCCAAGGAAACAAGCTGTACAAACAGGGACGCTACCAAGAAGCCACGCAGAAATACAAAGAAGCTATCATCTGCATCAAGAATGTTCAGACCAAGGTTACCACAGCTGGCCTGTTTCGTTTCCTTATAAACCAGAAATGAGATGTATGTTACAGATCTTTTCACTGTGATCATATGAATCTCAAGTATTTTTCTATTTAGGAGAAAGCATGGGATGTTCCGTGGCTGAAGCTTGAGAAGATGGCGAACACTTTAACGCTTAACTACTGCCAGTGTCTGCTCCGCATGGAAGAGTACTATGAGGTCATCGAGCACACCACGGATATCATCAATCAGCATCCAGGTTTGAAATGACAAAAATCTGCTATGAAGCAGTAAGAGGTGTAAAGACTTTTAGAAAACCGAGTTCTCTGGACTACACTTACAAAACCTAGCCTGTTTAAGCAAGTTCACTCTCACTGTTGTATTGTGGGTAAGCTTTTATTGAGATTTGTACATGGATACAGCTCTCTGCAGAACCTTTAACTTTTAAGCATTTTGTCACAATAGATTCACAAACTTCAGTGTATTTTTCTTGGGATTTGATGTGATAAAGAGACATCAACAGTGTAAAATTTTGAGGTGGAGGGAGATTTAGTTTTTAGTTGATCTTTACAGCAAGAAAAAAAATCAGCAATCTTCAAAATATGATATGCATTTGTATTTAGTGTCTTTTAATACTAGAAAATAAAATCTAGCTCAATCAGCTTCCTTCATAAAATCCCAACGTTGTAAACAGAGTCCACCTGTGTGTGGTGTAATTCCCCATGAATTCAGGTCATCTGTGAAGACCTCAGAGTTTTGATGGAGAACATTACATTATTGAACAAACAGCATCACTAAAACCAAGAAACACAGCAGTGAGGTCAAAGTTGTGGAGAACTTTAAAGCAAAGTGAGGTAATAGGCACCAAACTCCAATGCTGAAACTTAATGATGGGTTCACAGCTTTGAAGGAAACCATAAATACTAAGAACTAGCACTCATTATGTGTCTAGCTTTAGCTAATTAAGGACAAAAAGGGAAAACCCTTTTATCCATGATCATACTTCACTATTCTAAACGTTAAAAAAAATCAAAGCACTGTGCAACCTACCATCTGAAAAGAGTATGTCACCACTGCAAACCTATCAAGACCAGGCAGCCCACATACACTGAAAAACAATGCAAGATGAGCATTAATCAGATAAACACCCAAAAGGTCCCTGGTGGCTCTGGTGGTTCTTCAAAGTTTTGACTCATCAGGGCAAACGCACACCACACTTTCAGATCTTTATTTGTGTTAAAAACATATAAACATGTTACTTCCACTTCACAATAATGCAGTACTTGTCAATGTTGATGTACTACTATCACAAAAATTCCTTATAAAATATTTTGAACTCTGTAGTTGTAATGTAACAAAATGTGAAAAGATTGACGGAGTATGACTAGTTTTTAAGAACTTTATGCTCGCCTTACCTGGTTGCCTTGCAGGCATTGCAAAGGCATTCTACCTGCGAGGGAAGGCCCACAAAGAAGTATGGAATGAGGCAGAGGCCCGGCAGGACTTCAGCAGGGTGCTGGACCTCGACCCCGGCATGAAAAAGTCAGTGAAGAAGGAACTGGCAGTGCTCAACATGCGCATGGAGGAGAAGAACCAGGAGGACAGGAACAAGTACAAAGGCATGTTTTGACCCAGAGACTAAAAATGTAACTGTTTTCATAATTTCACCTGCTGTGAACGCTGACCTCAACACCACAGGAGCTCTGCAGGACATTTATCTTTTCATTCTCTGTGTCTAATTACTGTTTATAATTTTTTAACTTTACAGTTTTAATGAAGAAATGAACATATAACCAAATGCTAAAGTTAAAATGCATAAAGCCCTTTATGTAGGATTAACTACACAAGTTTTCTTAGAAAGTGTGTATGTCTGAAATTATTGCACAATATCCTCAAAACTCAATAAAGTATACCAAACTTTCAAACCTGAGATGTTTTATTGCTTTATGGAAAATGTGTTCATTAAAGAGTTCTCATTTAAAGGCAGCACAAAACTGGAAATGTTGAGAGGTAGTAAAAACTAGAACTTCAGGTGGAACATCTGAGATTTCCCAAAAATGTAAGATCCTACACAAAGATCAAACTGATCATAAACGAGATCTGGAAATGCACTCTTCTTCTGTGGGTCAGATGTGTTTTGTTTTAAATAACAATGCAAAATCTGTCTTAAATCATCTGTCTTAAATCCTAGTTTTCCATGATTTGATGCATTTTTTTCATCTAAACTGGACAAAAACTTCTAAATTGTGGTTTGACTGCAGCCTTATTTTTACTTAAGTTTATGATAACATGAAAATTCCAAACCAGCCTGTGATATGCGGTAAATTAAATAATTATATAGGTTTCCTTTACTAAGAGGATGCACATTAGAAACAAATGTAGCCAAGTCTAAGAGTAACAGCCACCTGTCTGCAAACGAGATCTGTCAACCATGGACAGTGACTTCTAGAACCCTTAACTCTATCAATAAATAAATAAGTCTAAGCAAATTCTTCTCTGAACGTTGCACACATGTTGCCTCACCACAAGAGGGCGTTCTGACTGCAAATAAATTCATATCTGCCTGAACTTCAGTGGAGAGATTTTCCCGATAGTCAGCTGCTTTTACGTGCTTAAAAAGGGACAGTGGCTGGTTGAGATTTAACAAAGAGCTGTTTGGTCCGTCGCTGTCCCATTTTCAGGTGCATCACAATTTCTTTCCAGAAACGATGTGTCATGCTGAAGGCAAAATTAAAGGAAAATAGTTATGAAAATAGTATCAATTCTATGGTAACATATACGAGCTCAATATCTGACAACAAACTGAAAGCTCAGTTTCATTCAGGGAATCCCCTTTCATCGCCTCTAAAATCACTCCCACAGCTCAGAGAGGAGTGCAGCAGTCACCCTGAGAAATAAAGCTGATTTTAACGCAGCATCGTGTATCCTCTAATGTAGGAAATCTGGAGGTGCAGGCATAAAAAAATAAAGAGGATCACCACCACACACTAACTCAATACAAATGTGGGTGTTTCTTGACGGATAAGACATGAACAAAAGGAAGAAGAATAAAACAATGGTTCATCCCAACACACATTAATACAGTTTAAGGTTCAGTAAATTTAAACTAAATCTTCTTTTCATCTTCAGCAGCATATGTTTGAATTACATTTACGAAATTCCTCGGGGCTGTTTATAAAGTGCACTTAGAAGAAGCTGATTGATGGGGCGGGGAGTGTAGCCTATCTACTGAAAAGCTCGCTCGAACATTGAACTGCAGGAGAAAACTGCATAGCAGCACAATCCCGCTGCTGGCTTCCCTCCATAAACCAGTGGTGCTGATGCTGGGAGGGAAAGAAGAAAGGGAGGAGGAAGGTGGAGAGGAGGGGGTATACAGCCCCCCTGCGTCTCCCTCCTGTCTACACAAGACAAGTTGGCAAGAAAGTGCAAGTTCCACACCGGAAGAAAGACAGTAACGTATCCAAAATAAAAGCCACAACATCGAAAGGATTTCAGGATGAGAAAAACATGTGAAAAAGGTTTCTTTTCATTTTTTGTAGGTTAGAATGAACTAATATTTTTTTTGTTCTTAGTTTTTTTGTTCTATCTATCTATCTATCTATCTATCTATCTATCTATCTATCTATCTATCTATCTATCTATCTATCTATCTATCTAATTAAAAGTAATTTTAACTTAGGCATGGTTAAGCTTACACTGTAGACATCCACTAAGGTGTAACTTTATTTGAAAAATAGCATTTATTTATTTATTTATTTATTTATTTATTATCTCGTTAGTTAACTAGTTAACTACTTCTTGTTAATGTAAGCTTATTAAAAAAGTTAATCTGTTTTGCAGTTTTTCTCAGTCGCTTTGGTGCATTTCTTGAATCATTTTTGACATTTGCAAAACATTAAGTGCATTTCTCAAAACAATTAATACAAACAGCAAAACACCATGGATTACCTGCAAAATCCAGTCTCTTTCTCAAGGTCCTTAGTTCATCTCTCAAAATTAAATATCTTTGTCAATGAACACGTCAGTGGCTCAGAATGACAAGTCCTTGTTGCAGTGTGTTCTGATAAGACAGTCAAATTGATTAGTCATGTTGTCAATATAGCAGTGCGCTCTCGAGGGATGCTCTGTTGTAAACTATGGTATTGATGACAAGTATTGTAAACTGTAATAGTGGAAGATCAGTGGCAAGAGACTGGACAAGAGTCCCATTTATGCTTTTACTGTAATTTGACAGACAGTGTCATTATGATACAGAAAGGAAAATACAGCGCTGGAGAGCACAAAGAGAAAAAAAAGCAGAAATGGAAACATAAGACAATTTCCTAAAGGAAAAATGTCCATGCAGTGCTGTAGGAATTACAGTGCAGTCTTCCTACATCTCCTCATGTTCATGTCAGTTGGGCCACAAACCCTCATTCACATCACAATGAATGTCCTCTCTGGCGATGCAGCGTGGAAAGAGTCTTTTAGGAATGAGAAGTAAGGTTAGGGGAACTCCATCAGGATCCTGTTGAGGGCTGCAAACTATTGCTTGATGATGTTGGAGTGATGGAAACTGGCAGATGTCCTCAGCCTCTTCTGCCTCATTCTCTGTTTTGCCTCCTAACTCCGCTGCAATTTATCAGTTCAGGACAGATTTAGAACAAAAATGTCTAATGAAAATGTATAGAAATATGCTTAACATATTATGGAAACCTGTCCAAGCATTTTGCATGTAAAGACTTATACAATGAACTTATGCTTAAATGTCATGGAGGTTAAGACAATTCAAGAGAGACCCATATCATTCATTTTGATCAACATGACAAAGGCAATTGCAAATGTAGGAAAAAACAGAGAACTGCACATAATCACTTGCATGATGTACAAAAGCATTTGCGACTTGCTCGAAGGAATCAGAAATTGCTTTTTTGATGTGCACAAGTGACACAATGATTTGAAGATTGAACAAGTAGTTTTGAGAATTTAAATTCTCTTCTGAGAAATGCACCAAAGCCACTGAGAAAAACTGTATACTTCAAATTTAAATAGGGATTCAATAGAAAATTAAATAAATAAGGTGTCAACTATGTGCATTTTATTTTAATCAGTCTGACTCAATATTGACTGCTCGTTAGAGTAAATAAAGTCAAAAATAATTTTGAAAAAATCCATGCATGCGTGCATAAATAAATAAATAATCAACAAAAGTAGCTTTTTTTTGTCATCTGTCTTTGCAAAAATAGAAACTCTTTGAGGTCTGACCTCAAATAAAGTTGGAATTTAGAAAATTCACTATTATTCTAAAAAAAAAAAAATCTATTGCTAGGTCAATTAACAACAAAAAGACAAACAAAAAAAACAAACAAACAAACAAATAAATAAATAAATAAAATGACATTTGCAGAATCCTTCACTCTATTTCACTCATTTTTAATTAACATTTCTGCTGTTGTTGCATGTCTGTTTTTCTGCACTGTACTGATATACTGTTTTGTAAAGTCTGTCTTTTTAATGTTCAATACACATGCACATTATGTGCATTTAAAAAAAAGTCATCCTACTCAGTTGCACATCCCTTGGATCATGAGTATATTTCTATTTCTGATTGCTGCAGTCTTTTTTATATTACAGTCTTGTACAATATATTATTATTATTTAAATTGTTATAATTATTATTGTTGTTGTTGTCATGTTGTTATTCTTAATCTTGTTTTTTGTATATTCTTAACACTTTTTGATCTTTTGTGTGAACCTACACATTGATGCTGCTGCTGCGCCTGAATTTCCCCACTGTGGGACAATAAAGACTATATTTCTTTCTTTCTTCTAAATACTTTTTCTTATAAAATGTCTTTAAAAATAGGACTCAAGACCTGGGCTGATTGCTGATTAAAGAAAAAAATCTGCACTATCTGCATGTTTTCCATCTGTATTGAGAATGAATGATTGAATGAATGAATGAATGAATGAATCTTTTATTTTGAGCTCATGTGCCGGAAGTCTTTGGAATAAATGTGGAAAGCTGACATGGTCCCAAGTAGAGTATAGTACCTCTGCAGCGTTGAGAGACGGCGGGGAGAGAGCAGGGGATAGGGATTCTGTCGGGGTCTGGTTTGAGTCAAACATCTGTCCTTCTTTTGTAAAAAGAAAGAAAGGAAAATACTTAAAAGCACTTTAAAAAAAATAAACAGATACTCCTCAATCACCGTGGTGGGACTGGATCAAAGCGGGATAGGTGGATGGATCAGAGAGAAGACGAGAGAAGAGGAGGGGGTTTCTGATCAGAAGCTCTTTGGAAATGACTCAAACAACGGATGGTAATGAAGGAGAGGGAAGCTGATTTCGGAGGATGAATCATTTGCTTTCATCTGATTGATTTCATTTGTTGTGGATGTCTCTGTCTCACGTGCTCATAAAGCCCACCAGGTTTCAGATAAATTATTTGATAAATCTTGACAGCGCAGGAGGAGTTCCTTATTTAAAGTTAATTCCAGCCTGAAGGAGTAGTTATAAAAACCTGATTTCCACTAAGGAACGTGGAAGCACTCTGTCTCATAATAAGCTTCCAGTCTATTATCCACATTTTGAATTTTTCTGACATTCCGTGATACAACCGAGTGGATCATGGCCATCAACACCGACACCGACTTCCTGAAGTCCACCCTGGGCGGTGAGGGTGGAGGAGGCGCCCCGCCCGCGGACTTCCAGGAGACAGAGAAACTCCTAACGGTGACCACCGAGCCCGGGGGGAACGGGATGAAAATGTCCACCTCTTTCACCGTCAACGTCTCTGGCGACAAGGCCCTGGAGGCCGATCAGAACGGCCACAGCGTGGCTATGAGGTCGGGCTCCGTCGGGCAGCTGTCCGCCGCCGCCCCCCTCTCCCCGTCCAGGGCCAGCCTGAGCCGCTCCTCCACCGGGAACGCCACCGTCCCGGAGACCCCGAAGCCCAACGATTACCTCATCCTGGTCATCCTCTCCTGCTTCTGCCCCGTTTGGCCCGTCAGCATTGTCGCATTGGTGTACTCAGTTATGGTGAGTTGAATTTGATTTATGGACCAAAACCACTACAAAAAGCCAACTGAAGCGCATGATTGACTGATCTTGGAGCAGTTGGCATATTCTTCGCATTGCTAAGTCTTCATTCAGATAGTCCAATTGTTTGGCTTCAGATTTAATCTTTTTTTAATGGTGGGAAAAAATTGTTGAGTATAAAAAAGTGAGAAAAGCTTAAAATCCACAAAATGTTTTCTTCAGACTGTCACATGCATTAGGAACATTAAACATTCTGTTAAAACTCAAAACATGAAGAAATATATAAGTATTTTTAATAAACTTACAGAGATTAAGGAGAAAAAGAAATAATATGCTGTTCAGGAAATAGTCTCAGTATTTTTCCTTAGAAACTGAAATATTTACTGTTTAACCGATAAAATGCCACCATTTTCCTGTGAATCACTAAATTACCATGATATAACCACTGTTTCTGAAACCTGCTTCACTTCTGGGTTGTATGAATATGAAGACGATCAACTTCTGGCACATATTATTCCAACTCAGGACCATTGAACTACCTTTCAAAATGTATCTGTTTTACTTAAGGAACAGCATATCTGATGTCACCCCACAAGTTTTTAAAATGATTGTAGTTTAAGATCAATCTACCCACTCCACAGCATTAAACTTGTTGGTCTGAAACCAGGATGCTGTTGGTTTATTGGTGTGTTTGCCTTGTTGAAACACCCATTTCAAGGAAAGTTTCTATTCAGCATAAGGTATAACTATTCTGATGTGTCTAAGCTGTAGCTGTTCTAGATGTGCCTAGGACTTGTCTTGTGATCCAAGGAGACAGAGCTTTTTCTGTTGTTGCTCCCAAACTCTGGAACAATCTTTCTCATATTTTAAATGTAATACTTTGAATGCCATTTCTTATCATTAGGGCTTTACTTTCCTTTATTATTTATTGTTTTCTTAGCTGTTTTTTTCTCTTTTTTCCATCTTTTTTATTGTAGATTGATTGATTGATTGACTGATTGATTGAACCCGTTCCATGATACCTGGGATGCAATAAATAGATTCTTCACTGTAGTGTGAGACATCCCCATACCATGATATCAGTTCCACCATGCTTTACAGGGTACTGTGGCTTTAAATAAGTGTTTGAGGGTTCTCTGTCAAACTCTCTGTGGTCCCGAGACCCTAAAAGAACAATTGCAACCTCTTCAGAATATGTTATTTCAACAATGGGACTTTACCATATTGACTATCTAATTAATTGAAATCCATTTGTATATTTTCATTTTAGTTGAGTATCCAGTCATTTTCTGCACTTTTTAATATGTTTACCACTCTCCAATCAACCTTTTTTTTTTTTTTTTTTTTTTTTTTTTTTTTTTTTTTTTTTTTTTTTTTTTAAATACCCAGGTTTTCTGAACAGCTTCTGGAAATCAGCTTTTTGCTCAGGTTTTCAGAGAGGAATGCACTAAGCACATGTGCAACATTTGCTGCAGTTGTCTTTAGATATAGGCCACCTGCTTGATGGCTGTTTATTTACTTGTTGAATACATTGCCACATATTTTAACCACACACCTACTCGCAAATTATTTGCCAGGCAGAAATATAATTTTTATTACAAACAGGGACTGAGTAAACAACACAGTAGCAGCCAGATGTGCTAATGGTTAGTGTTTGTGTAGCTGTAGCCTATCACTTTAGATAACAGGTAGGACATGATTAAAAAAGAGAAAAAATGAGTGCCCTGAAGGAAGAAAAGACGGAAGACGCAGCAAATAACATCGTTGACAAAAAGGGCCCAAACAGTTCCGTCGTGTGGAGGTATTTTGGCTATTTAAAGTCAGACAACAAACAAAGTAGCATACACTGGAAATTTTATCGAACACATGTTCCCACGAAATCGGGGAATAGCACCAAACTGTTTTATCACCTGAATCAGTGGCACGTAGAATTTATTCATTAATAATGCAACCCTTAAGCAACACAATGAAGAAGAATAGCAGTTGAGTGAACCAACATATTCAGTATATTCTAATCAAAAAGTTTAAATATGATTTGTTTTCAAAAAAAGTTGCAAATGTTAGAATTTAACCACTTTTGACGATTATCAATATACCTAGATAAAACTTAAATAATTTTAATGGCTAATATTTAATCCTCTTTAAAATTCTTTTTTGCAGTGTAAAAAAAAAAAAAAAAAAATCTAATCTTGTCACACACGTGCGCCTCCTCAGATCTTATCAGTTTATATTCCTGTGGCTCTCCATGATCTCTAAGTTTATGGAGGTTTTGCCTGAGAGAGGTGCTGGCTGGTTATTTAAGCTTTCAGAAAGTTTCTGGGTTCTAGAAAGGCTGATACAAGATGCAGCTAAGACAACAAAACCTTGTCAAGCAGTCTGAAAAGTTTATTTTGGCATCTGTTGTTGGGAACATGGGCACACAAGCCTCCATGGTTTTCTAAGCCCTAAGAAGGACCCAAGCAGATGTGTTTCATTGAAACATGGCTGCAGGATCATATCCCAGACTCCAACGTCTCTCTGCTGGGCTTTCTACCTATATGAGCAGACAGAGATTAAAGAGCAGTGGCAAAAGAAAAGGAGGTGGAGTAGCGGTGCTTGTCAACAACAGATGGCGTTATTCAAGATATGTTACTGTGAAGTGTTGTCTCTGCAGCTCAGATATTGAAACCTTAGCAATAAGTTTTTATCCATTTATCTACCAAGAGAGTTCACCAGTGTTATTTTGGCAACCACTTATACTCCACCATCAGCTGTTGCTGACAATTCATGTGATGTCATCAGTTCAGTCACTGCTAAGCTAGAGACACCACACCCCAATGTGTTTGTGGCAATTTCTGGTGATTTTAATCATGCCTCACTATCTGCTATACTTTCAATGTTTCAAGAGTTTGTTAGCTGCTCTACCAGAGTAAACAAGAGAGATTTGTTTCATAGAAATCTCAAGGATTCATATATCTCCAAAGCAGGACCTCCTCTGGGTAAATCAGATCACATTCTCTTTTTTCTCTGCTCAGAATATAAAACCCTTGTTCAGAGGAAATCTGTAAAGAAGAGAACTGTGAGAAAGTGGTCACAGGAAGCTGAAGAAGCCCTGCAGGGTGGTCAAACCTCAAATGTTTCATCTTCCACCTCAGTCACGGACTATTCTGCTTCTACAAGTTTGTCTTCAACCAATCCAGGAGATGCTTCTGCTCTCTTTGCCTCCCTCTCTCACTTGTCTGTCTCTAGAAGTCAGGTGAAGAGGCAGCTGGAGAGACTGAACCAGAACAAGGCTTCAGGTCCAGATTGTATCAGCCCCAGAGTCCTAAGGCCTGTGCTGAGCAGCTCTGTGGGATTATGCAGCATCTCGTCAGCCTTAGCCTGACCCAGAAGAAGGTTCTAGTGTTGTGGAAGACATCCTGCTTTGTACCAAAGAAAACTAACTCATCAGTCATCAACAAGACCCGTTGCCCTGACATCCTACATCCTGAAGGTCCTCGAGACACTCCTTTTGGCTCACCTTAGTAAGCAAGTAAGCAAGCACATATCAGGACCCTCTGCGGTTTGCTTAACACCATGGAGTTGGAATTGAAGACACCATTATACACCTGCTTCAGCAAACCCACTGTCATCTGGACAAAGCAGGCAGCACTGTGAGGATCATATTCTTTGATTTCAATGGCTACCTGACAAAACAGACCACAGTTTGTGAGACTGAAGGATTGTGTGTCTTGTTCAGCAGCACAGGAGCACCACAGGGGACTGTATTCTCACCATTCTCTTTTCACTTGGTACACTTCAGACATCTAGCTCAAAACAGATTCCTGTCATCCACAGAAATACTCAGATGACTCTGCAGTCATCGGGTGTTTCAGAGATGGGTAAGAAGCTGAGTACATAGAGCTGGTGGACCACTTTGTAGCACTGTGAGGAAACAATCATCTCATCTTGAATATGAACGAAACAAAGGAAATGGTTACAGATTTAAAGAAAAACAGGATTATGTCAAACACTCTGGTTTTAAAGTCCTTACACTGGCTCTCTGTAGCTCAGAGAATATATTTTAAAATGCTTCTGTTAGTTTTTAAATCACTGAATGGATTAGCACCAAAATACATTAAAGACCTGTTGTCATTGCTTCAACTTTCCAGACCACTCTGGTCTTCTTGTTCCAGTCTACTCTGCATCCCCAGAACCAGAACCAAACATAGCAAACCAGCTTTCAGTTTTTGTGCACCACAAATCTGGAACAAACTCCCAGAAAACTGCAAACAGCTGAAATGCTGAGTTCCTTTAAACCAAGGCTAAAACCCCACATGTTTAGAGCTGCATTTGATTTGTAGTAAGTATAACATAGATCAATATTTTTGAATTATATTTGCTTGATGATATTTATGATTTTGATGTATTGATATTTGCTTGATGATTTTGATGTATACTTGCTTGATGTTTTTACGATGTAAAGCACTTTGAACTGCTTGGCTGCTGAAATGCGTTATACAAATAAACTTGACTTGACTATTTCCATCATGGGAGAAGAAGTTGAGGTGGTAGAGAAGTATAAATACCTCAGTGGACAACAGTCTGGACTTGAGTTGCAACAGTAAAGCCATCTTCAAGAAGGGACAGAGCAGACTGTACTTCTTGAGGAAGCTTTGGTCCTTCAAGGTTTGCAGCAAGAAGCTGCATATATTCTATAGGTCTTTTGTTGAGAGTGTAACCTCTTCTGTCATCATCTGTTAGGGTAGCAGCATCAGAACCAGGGACTTAAAAAGGCCTTAAAAACCTGATAAGGAAGACTGGGGACTAGTGTGGAACCTCTGGAGATTATGGTGCAATGAAAGATTCTTCATAAAATTAAGAGCATTAGGGACAACCCTGAGCATCCTCCTCATTAGACCGTTATACAGCAACAGTGTCTTCAGTCTGAGGCTTCATAGATTCACTGTAATACTGACTGCTTCAAGATACCCCTCCCTCCCACAACCAGCAGCATCTACAACTTATTGAAGAACCTTAAATAATATGAGTTAAAACATTTAATTCTCCTCTGGGATTATTTTGTTTTATTTGAATTAAATTGAATTTGTGAACCATATTTAAGTCACACCTTGTGTGAGATATGGGAGAGCTAGAAAAAAAAGTTAAGTTAATGTCAACAAAAGCTTGCAGAGCTTGCAATTTACAGTATTTGAGTGTAAAATGCAATTAATCTAACACTAAGAAAGTATCACAGCAAAATGAGAAACACAAACCATTATATTGAAAACAAGTTAAAGTATCACTACAGTTCTGCTCAGGTCTTAAAAATAAGTGATCAAAGTCCTAATTCATTAGTGACAGATTAAAACCTGTAGTCTTGCTCATTCATTTCTAATTGAAAATAATACCAAATTGTGTGCCAGTGAATGGGAATTTTAAAGAACTGACTTGTCAAAGCTGAAGCCAAAATACATTGTGCATCAATAAACAACTGTGAATGTATTTTTCACCTAAAAAACAGTAAAAGAAAAATTTATGTAATTTTTATGAAAATCTGTTTTTTACATACTTGTTAAAGTTATCATTATGTTGTGACAGTATAATATGAGACAGATAATCTGTGAAAAAAATCAAGCTCCTCTGCCTTCTCCCAGTGCTCCCAGTACTAACTGCAGAAATACACCACTCAATCAGGAACAATCAATCAGAGCAAGGAGGAGGGTCTTAGCGCTGTCAATCATCCTCATGTATGCACCGCTCACATACTCCCACTTGCTCTCTGCTGTGTTAGAGCTGGATCATAACAACATAACCAGCCACAAATGCTAAGGCTAGTTAGCATGGCCACCCATGACAGCAGATAAACAGTTTTCCTGGAACTGTAAGTGGTTTCTCCACCATTAGCACATTTAGCAGCACGAACACCAGGGTGATTGACGGCTGTAGGGCCTTCCTCCCAGCTCTGACTGGTTGTTTTTTGGTCCTGAGCAGTGCATTTCTTTAGATGGTAATAGTAAAAGTTGCATACTGCAGCTTTAAGTCATGTGTAAGGATGTTTTTGGTCATTCATATAGAGTGATAAAGATCCTTATAATCTCTGTACCTGTGTAACACACTTAAAATGCTACATGATACATAATTAATATTTGTGTCACAATATGTTTGAATTATTACCTTCTTCTTGGAACTCAATCCTTTTAGAGCCTAATTAGCTGTCAAGGAATATCTGTGTATCAGTACCGTTTTGTGATCAAGAAAGACAAGGGAGCACTTTCTCTGTTCTCTGCCCTTCCAGCTAAGTTTTAAGATGCTTTAAGTGACAGATATCAGATTATGTTGCTTCTTCTGGTCACAGGTAGATCAGCGGCTTTCTGCATGATGTAGTTTTAGGGTGTTTCTCAGAAGGACTTGTTTTATTTTGTAATTGCAGAAGTACCTTTCAGGAGAGTCAGCCTTATTTACATCTATCTATGTACACTTCCTTAACCCTCTCCATTCTGTAATAGCCCTTGAGAGAAAAACTGACAAGCTTAATCAAATGTAATATTCAAATTTGTAAGTACATAAATTTAAAAAAATTACATTTTAACAAAACATGCAACTAGATTTATATGAGTTCAGATGAGCTGAGCTCATATTTGTTTAATGATGTACAAGCAGATGGATGGGTGGATGGATGGAATAGGTTAAGACAGAAATTACACAAACTAGATGCAAATTAATTTAAGAAGTATGGGCATATAATCAACTCATAGATTCTTTTTATGCTGTAATTTAAATCATGGAATAAAGCATTTTGTGTCAGGGGACTTAGCAAGTCAAACCAGCTTTGCTACCCTGGGAGTCAACAGTCGCTGAGTATGAAAAAGGAAAACTGAACCAAACATTAATTCAAGTTTTGCTTTTCATTCAAGATTTCTGGAATCACATGTCTTACAGTGCTGTCAGTAGTAGTTCTGTCATGTTGGGATTTGAAGTCCTTGAATATTATCTTTCTTTTTACTTCTCCTACTATAGTAAAGCGAAATTCAGATGTATGGAAGAACAAAGCAAAATCAATGGAGGAAACCCATTAGTTCCTTAATGTCACTCCTGTGGGTACTACACACTAAAGTAATATTAGGCAGTAGCCACAAGGCAGCATGTATTTCCCCAAGCCATCATCACAGACTCACTGACATTCACAAGTCTGGTTCATGGGAAATACTGAGAAGGAGAAGCTTTGATAGAGGGCAAGAAGAAGGAAAAGTGAAGGAGGTAGAAACTGGAGCTGGCCACTAACTCAATAGATGGCGAGAGAAGTCAATTTAGTTTCTCTGCAGAGGGCAGATTGCTGCAGTTAGCCGGCTCTGTGGCTGCCATCAGCATCCTCTCTCTTTTCTGAGGGTATGAGAAAGGGGATACAGGCCTCCCAAAGAAGATCAAAACATCACTCGCGGCAAGGGCAGATGGGTGTGAGAGAGACAGCAAATGGCCATAAAGTAGTTCCTATCACTTGATTAGAAAAACTTGACTCAGAAATTGCAGTGATGTCAGATAAGTGCGAGTGAGTCAGAGCAGGATACCAGAGCATCCATTGTGATCAAATGAACAGTAATGTGGCTGATACCACAAGATGAAGCCTTATAATGTAAGTTCACCACTCAGTTCTAAATTCCCATGGCCGAGGAGTAACAGATACCTCTAACAGAGAAACATTATCGTTATAGCAATGAGAGGAGGTCAGATGAACTTGCCTGGACTCTGAAAAAGTCAAAAACAGAATAACTAAGAACAACTAGGTGCTTTTAAAGAGCTGACAATTTGAAATGCCCTAGAAGTGCAATGAGCAGCCTTGGATCCAGGTTAAATTTATGCCAAGAGGTTTTCTATTGCCTTAAAAGGATATGCAAAACTACAGATGAAACTAGATGCATTCACACCAACCTTGTTTAGTCCACTTTTATAAAACTGTAGTTTGTTTGCCAAGAAATTCTGGTTTCATTTGGGGAGGTGTGAATGCATAATCAAACTCTGATGCAGACCAACAAAGCAAACTGGTCCGCCTAAAAACCTAGGTCTCAGTTCCGTTGAAGTGAACTGTACCATGGTTTGAATGCATATGTGAATGCCAAGTGGACCAAAGACCGCTCCAAAAGCAGAAAGTGGACTATAGCACAGGTCATTCTGGGTAAATCTAACCAAAACAAATGTGTTTCTAGCGCGAGTGGGAGAAATGCCTTGTGGTCTTTTGCGAAAGAGAAAAGACAAATCCTACAATCGCTGAAATCTCATGCCACTCCATTTTTGCTTGCTTCGTGAAGAAGGAAGTTGCACTCAGTGTCTTAATCAGAGATTTTTGTGTTGTTTCCTTCAGTGGTTCTTGGTGCAGCACCACCACAGGCGAGGGGGTAAGCAGGTTGATGAAAGGGCTTGGTTCGTTTGACATAATGCTATATGAAAGCGAGCAGCACCAGCTGACAATGTAGCAAATGTTGCAATTTTTGTTCCCCGTCAAACCGAGTCTACTGGACTATCAGGTGTGAAAACATCTACGTACACTGTTTAAAAAAGTACAAGACCCTTTGTTTTCTCACAGTTTGACATTAATTCACACTAAACTTTTCCTTTTTAGGTCAATTAGTTATAGCAGAACCAAATTTATTTATTTATTATTATTATTCGCTAAATATCAGAATATTGAAAGATGTTTTAGAGATTGTTTTCTTACTTTTTTCAAAGTTTACATGCACTGAGATAACTGTCCCTGAAACAGTTTGGGAAAGCCCAAATAAATGTTCAAATAAATAATTAAAAACCTAAAAGTAATTTGATGTTCATGTCCTTGATGAATAAACTTCTGCTTGTAACTGTATCTTCAGTCTTGTATTGCTGTGTGCCTCCAAAGCAAAAACTTTGGTTTGGTAGAAAAACATTTACTCTTATTAGAGCAAAATGTTACTCTAACATTTTCAAACTTCACATAAATTGTTTGACATTTCTTCAGAACTTAAATAAATTCAAAATTCACTTAACTTGAAATAAATAGTCATAGATGTGGTCTCATTCGTGGTTATATCAATGTAGTTTTCTGCAAAGTTTATCAGTCACACAAGTTATCACCAGCATAATGAAGTTATCAGCATTAATGTGAGCTAATAAGGGAGGGGTTTTTTTTGTCATTTTTTGACCAAGCTGTGTTATACTGAGTGGCAGACTCATAAACATCTTACCAAATTGAAAGGAGGATAAAAGGCGTAAGCAGACTAAAGAATCTCAAAGTATTTAAAGATTAGTGTAGATACCTTTACAGTCCACTCACAATGAAAAAATGAACCCAAACACTTCCTTCCAACTAACCAGGCAGTAAGTTTGAACATTTAGATGAAATTAATCCATAGAAAACAAACCATATGTTTGAATTCCAGTGTTTTTGAGAAATTATTCTGAAAGAAACTGAAAGGAAAGAAATGTAAATGCTGATTACTTTTAAACCTTCTAGCTGCCTGAAAGATGTGCTGATGCAGAAAGCGAAACCTTGGAGATGCGTAGTCAATTACAGGGACTGGAGAAGCAGAGTTGATAGGTTTTTTGCAGCCCAGACTAGACCATCCCACTAATGTAAATGTCCAAACTGCAGCATCATTGTTGCATGCTCTGCAGATTTGCCTGTAACATATGAACTCACATATGTTGCAGCAGAGGACTTACTGTGTTTGTGCATATGCATGTGTGGGTCGGTAAATGGCTTCTCATTAGCAGTAGCAAAATGGCAGCTTTGCAAAGCAGTTTATGCTGCAGTTTTTGAGTTCCATAAAGTAAAAAGCCAAATGTGCAAACCAGTTTGGTTATTTTTATTTTAAAGTATTATGTGTGATGATGTACTCATTCCGTCAACTAAAAAAACATTGTTGAAACCAGATATTTACGTACACTGTATAAAAAGATGCGTAACATTTTTTTACTGCTTTAGGTCAGTTAGAATTACTAAAATGATTTCTTTTTTTTTAAAATACCAGAGTGATGAGAGAGATTTTTTTTATTCAGTATTTTACAGACATTTATTTGACATTTGGTATAACTGCTTTTTAAACTGCATGACTTGGGTAAAATATTTTGGGTGTCCTTGCATAAGCTTTTCTCAATACTTTTGCTACAGTTTCAGCCCATTCCTCCACACAGATCTGCTGTAACTGAGTCAGGTTTGTACACTGACTTTGTTGCTTGCTTTTGTAAGGCTTAGTGCCACTGGGATTGTTTATAGATTGAGTGCAATTTTAATTGGGCAGCAGCAAAATGTCCAAGGATGACACCATATGTATATAAATCCTTCTCTTAATAATCAATAATATTAATTCTCACCAGGTTGCATAATTGTGCACACTCTTAAACTGAAACTGACCATAAAACATTCTTCCATATGGATGGGTTCAAAGTAAAGCCACATCTGCCATGCATCACCAGGAATTAGTTAAGATGGCTCAGCATCTGATAAGGATATTGTCTAGACTCCTCTATTTGGAGGATTTTAGGGTGTGTCTTACTGGGAAGAGTCCACGGGTAAAACCCAGAACTTACTGGAGGGACCATATAAATCTCTTCTGGCATTGGAAAGACAATTGATGAATCAAAGACAAAGATGGAGGGACAGTCAGACAGACAGATGGATGGATGGATGTTGACGTTGTAAGTGTATCATATAATCAAGACAAAACCAGCATTTTCATTACAGATTTGCCTGGAAGGATATCCCTGAGACTTTGGTGAATCTGTATAATGATTTAATTTTGTTTGAACAAATACTTTATTCACACCAGCATGATCTACTAATTTTCAGGATCCAGCAACAAATAAAAATAGGAAACTTGACCCAAACCTGTTTAATAGTGGTTCACTCCAGAACTAATGGAATAAGACAGAGCCTAGATCATGACAGTGTTGTGTTTTTGTGTGTTGTTTTTGTTGTTGTTTGCTGTTGTTTGCATTTTGGCAGCTTTTTGGAAAGTTTAGAATTTTTCAAGTGTGAGTCTGTTCAAATGTTTTAGGCAGGTAATAGGAGTAGAGAACTCTCTTGGCATCTCCATCAAGTATAAATCCGGGTTTATTGGGATTTGACCCTGTGATGCCCAATAACCCTGCACACGTAAGTGAATATAGACAGTGGACAGAAAGGCAGATTGTTGGATCCGAATGCTAAACCTAACGGCTAGTCCTAAAGGGGTCAAGACCAAAGTGGACTTCTGCAGTCTAAAATAACTCCAATCTCAAATGTCAAAGCTGTTTATCTGAACCTTATTTTATTAATCCTTTAAATTGGTGTCATATCTCCATTGGATGATTATTCATGCGGAAGCTTATGATTTTTTTTTTTTTTTTTTTTACATTAAAAGTCAAGGTAAAATGTGGTGCACTGTCTTTCCTTCCTTCCTTCCTTCCTTCCTTCTCTTTTTTGTGCTTCATTCATTTCTTTCAGTCTCTTCTTTTCTTTCCTGTCCTTCTATCTTTTACAATCTTCTTTTTGTCCATCCTTCTTTGTGTGCTTGGTTCCTTCCTTTTCTTCCATCCCTCCTCTCCTTTTCTTGATCTTTCTTTTCTCTCTTCTGCCCTTTTTTCTTGCTCGTTTCCCTTGCTTCTTACCTTCATCCTGTTCTTCCCTCCTTCCTTGAGTCCTTGAGAAATATCTTCCAAAAATTCATGATTAACTTGATTTTAAAATAAACTTAAAGGACTGAGGAGATTCCCTTAAAAAGTTGAGTCTGGAAAAGTCTGGAATATTTACCCCAAATATGTGCAGGAAAACTGGAACAACACATAAAACACTTCTGGTGAGAATAAGTGACATAAAAGTGAAGTGATGTGAAAAGTTCAATTACAAGTTTAAGTGAACCCTGTTTTATAGGGGTTTAATTTACACTGCTTTACTTTTATATTAAACAGTTAATCTGATCTGAAACTTTTTACTGTTTTTTCAGTATATGTTTCACGCAGGAAGATCATCAGTGGTGCAAGTCTCCAACCTCCATTTCCCATGTAAATAATCATTTGATTCTGAATAAAACCCCACCTAATTCAGAAGTGACAACAGTTTAAAGATGAATAAAATTGTGTTTGCATAAACTTAAATAACATTTCTGGAGCTGATGTAGCTTAAACACAGTAGAGGTCTGATCTGGTCTTGGCTTCAGCCTTTGAAGCCAGCCAGTCTGGATTTATACTAAATAAGGGTGCCAACAGAGAAATCTGCTGCATTATCTCTCAAAGCCTTTTGCCAGACCTTCATTTTATTTTTATTTAAATCCCAAACTCTTTTTTTAAATTGTATGTTAAGTTCAGAAGCTAAGCCACAGGAGCAAAGCAAATTTACAAGCTTTTTCAGCAGCTGCAAGGCATCTTACAGCTGCAGCAATTGGCGCAGTGCCTTTACGGATCTGACACATTTGATCATCTGACCGTGTTAAGAGGTTTAAAAGTTTAATGCTGAGTCTGGTGTAAAAAGGCAGAATTGAAAAAATCCTGTTAGCAACTCAGAGGTCCTGAAGCCCCAAATAACCAGACCAAACTGTTTTAAACAAAAAAGATTTAAACTTTCCTGCTCTCCAGGCTGATTTTTTTCTATAAGCACTATAATTAAATTGCTCTCCATCTTAAACATTTGAAAACTAATTTATATAGAAAACACCCAGTTAATGTAAAGTTTAAGTCCTAAAGGTGTTACTCAATTGAAAAAATGTGCAAATAAATCATTCCATACACTAAATAATAATTCCACATGAAGATTTACTGTGTGACATGTTCATATAATCAAAAATGGTTTCTTTCGTACAGTGCTCCTTTTCACAAGACTGCTGGTAGTTCTTCATTATTCATGACAAGAGACAGAAAAAAAAAAACAGAGCACTTACTGCCGTACCAGCCTCCACCTTCCTCCACTTGAACACATGAGAGAGCATAGAGTGTGTTGAGTGTGGACACACAGGGAAAACACAAGGCATTTTAAGGGTAGGATTTACCATTGTGAAAACCAATATTACCAGGTGTGCCTTTTTTTTCCAATTAATAAAGATATTAATCAATTAGGAAAACACACATACTGAATAAGAATACTTACACAAAAGCCTTTCATCATTTTTTCTGCACTTTGTCATGATGGATGGGAAATTTTACTGTCCTAATAAATCTTCCTTATTACACTGATATGTTTTCTCTAAGCAGGATAAATAGGTGGCGTTTTCTGAAAGAGACTTGCATTGATTCAAGGTGCTGATGTTGCTCTCTTTTGTGATGCGAGCCCAGATCAATACAGGCTCCAGAGGGAGTTTGTACCATAGCTTCACATCACTAGAGTGTGTCTCTGCATACAAAAGGGAAAAAAATGTAAAAATCACACCTTGGAGTGGATCTATAAAGTGTACACAGTCCTGTTAAAATACCAGGCTGGAAAAAAAAGAGAGAGTTTAATAAATCAGTTTCCATTTTTTCCATGTTTTATATGGTATTTGCATTTCAACTGAAAAACAAACAAACGTTTTAGGGGAAGAATACATAATATAAAACAGCAGCAATAGCCTGGTTTCAGACTTCAGTCTCCTTTGATAGGATTCTATCAACATCTTGACACTTTTTTTTCTGTCATGTGGAAAAATTAGGACACCTGTGACAGCTTGTCTATCACAGGGCATCAAAATTTGAACATGTCACATGAAAGTGAACACCATGGTAAGATCAGAGGAGCCTTCAGAAAGTTTACAAATGTACTATGGGATTCAGAGAGATCTCAAAAGAATTTGAAATCAGCCATTTCACAGTGTGGAAAATCATCTACAAGTGGAGGGCATGGTAAAAAAACTTCCAACATGCAGAGGTCTGGCCATCTGAGCGAGTTTATCCTGAGAGCAGACTGTAAGATGTTAAAAGAAGTCTCCAAAAAGCCTAAAATGTCATCACAGGACCTACAACAGGTTCTTGGATATGCATTACATGTGCAGCGAGAAAGAGACTGTACAGGCTTAAATTTTGTGAGAGGTGTGCAAGGAGAAAACTTTTGCTCTCTAAGAAAAACATGAGGGCCAGACTAAAGTTTGCCAGCAAATTGCAGAAAAACAGCAGAAATTCTGGTATAATGTTCTTTAGATAGATCATTCTAAGACTGAATAATTTGGACACCAGAACAGAGGATGTGTTTTGGCATAAACCAAATACTTAATTCCAGGAAAACTATAACTGTAAAGCATGGAGCTGGAGGTTTCATGATTTGGGGATGATTTGCTGCAGGAAGACCTGACCAGCTCACCACCATAGGCTGCACTGTGAATCCTTCTGTGCATCAGAGGCTGCTTGACCCATCTGTAAGAAAAATAAAACTGAAGCAAAACTGGAACCTGCAACATGACACTGACACAAAACATAATTTCACCAAGAACTGTGTGAGAATTAAGAAATGGAAAGTTCTGGGAGTTGTTCTCTCCACTGACTGCCTTCATTGTGATATGGTGACTGCATAATGCTGTCATATTTTCTGTACTGTTTTCCTGACTGATTCTTCTGAACAATGAGATAATTGTAATTCTTTGTAACATCTCTGCAAACTGTGGCTTTAGATAAAAGATGCTAATGAGAACATTTGAGTAAAATCCTACTGGGAGAGCTGAACTTTATTCCAGGATGATCAGATTCACTATTGTTGATAGCAGGCATGAACTTAAGACTGAAGGCTGGAATTGAATTAAAAGGTGTTTAAGCAAAATACTAGTTTAAGGGTATGCACATGTATGCACCCAGGTTAATTTGAAACTGTGGAAAAATATCATTTTCAAACTTAATTGAAAGTAGTTGAAGGCATAAACACTGCGTTTCCAGAGCAATGATTTATGATAGTTTGCCAGCATCACCAGGGATGTGGAAACCCCCTCCTCCAGGTTGGAGTCACAGGGACCTGCAGGAGCTACTTCATCAAGCCCTTTTATCTCTCTGTCTTTCTGCAGTGTAATCCTATCTAACAGAGGCAATCCCAGCTCTGTAGAGTCAAGTGTCAGCTGGCTAAAGAGAGACAACACTCACACTCCTGAGTGTCATTAAGAAAAGCAAAAAGTTTCTTCTTAAAATTAAAGAAGCAAACAACGAAACATGCATTACTGTTCAACCAATGTTTTAATAGCACTTTATCTAAATGAGGAAATTGACTTTCAAAAAACAGCTTAATTTAATAAAGATGAGGGGGAGGAAGAGCTCTATTTCCTGATGTGTTGCAAAGACAAGCCTGCATGAACAGCTCTTAAAGGTTGATCAGAGAAGCTTTCATTATGTGAAAGCTTTGAAACGTGATATATCATGTTGAATTTCACCTGATGCCTTTGCTCTCTGATCTAGTGCTTCAACTGCTGAAGTGTTTAAATGACACTTTTCTGTTTATATTAACCCTAGGAGTTGCAGATCACAAGTGTCCATTATCAACGTGCATTACCTCAGCATAAAGTTTGCTTTTAGTTGTTGAAGGAAAGACTGGATTTCGGACTGGACGACCGAGAGAGATTGTGCAAAGTGAAATGGTCGAAGATCACTTCCTGTCTGCTCCAACTTTGGTTGGTTATAGAAAATTTTAATGGCAGTGGTGCTAATACATGAATTATATATAATTTTATGCAAAATATATATGTATATCCCCACTAAATAAATAAATATTTTCAGATTGTAAGAAACAGGTAATTTATTTAAAGGTTTTTTTTACACATCTTCACCAGGGGTGCCAATAAATCTATAGGGCATTATCATCATAATTTTTGGTCTTTTTTTAAATAATGTTCTTCATTTCATATTATTTTAAACAGAAATGATCCATGGGCATTATTTATGTGAATATAATGTTGGCTTCATGGTAAAATGTTGCGTTTCCCAATAATAGATGAAAAACATTGCCAAAAACACTGATATTTCTGTGTGCATATAAATATGATGAGTGTTTTTCTTGTATTTAACATTTGAAATGAACATGGTAATCCTGTTTATGGTGAGTCTAGAGCACACGAAACTAGTAGAAGATAAAATAAGAGGTAAGGAAAGGTAGAGAAACTGCCCATGCGAGCTTTTCTGTTTTAGGACTCCCAAATGAAACCGCAGCGCAAGGACTTGAGGCTTCCCATTCATCATGTCTCACAAGCACACACATAAATCACCCTGTCTCCATATCTGTGGCATAAATAAAGCGATATACATACGACATAAAAATGAAATACAGCTCCTTCGCACTGTTGTGCTCTCAGGTATTCCAGTCTGCAAGGCACAAACCTCCATCAATCCCGAATTGGCAATCTGAAATAGACAATTTCACCCATGACAGCTGGGAATAAATTTTTATTGGCATTTATACTTTAAAGGACTGTGGAAGAAATAAAGAGCTTGCAGTGTTGTGTTGTAGGACTGCCATTTTCTCTTGTTCTTAAATGATGGAAATCCACTTGATTAATACCGTCATGTAAAAAGGTTTAAAGAGCAGCTGTAGTTAAGCTGGAACAAACCCTGGATTTTGCATGGTATCCTGTAAACTACATGATTTAGTTTGTCAAAAGAATCCAACATGTAATTATAAAGTGTGCAGTGTCTTGCAAATGTATGAATAACCCTACCAAGACATGGCACTTCCCCTAAAGTGACAGGGCAATGAGATAGATGGTAATGAGAGCATCATGCAGTGCAAATGTTTTTTTTCAACGGAGAAGTTGGTCAGACTTGATAGGAAGATGGTTGGAGCTAAATACAGGGAGATCCCAGAAGAAATCCTCCTTGAGACTGCAAAAGACTTTGGGCAACAACCCCATGCACAGAGCCAGAACTACAATGGTAAAGACTAGATTAAAGGATATTCATTTGTTAAAATGGCTCAGTCAAAGTCCAAGCCTCAAAAGTGTGGGCAAGACTTGGAAATTTACATACACAGAAGCTCTCCATTCAGTCTGACTGAGCTTGAGCTATTTTTCAAAGAAGAATGGGCAAAGACGGCAGTCTCTAGATGTCTGTAGGTTTCAAGGGACTGTGTGTTTTTTTTAATACTGTATATGCTGTTGTTTTTTGTTTTGTTTTTTTTAATGATTCATTTGGTATGTAACATTTGTGGCAACAACCAGATTAGTAAATCAAGAGGATTGTTTAAAAGGATTAAATCCTAAGGAAGACTCTGCTCTTTGGTTTTTAATGTTGGACCTCTAAATTTTCTTTTGTGTGCTCCAGTCCAGAAACAGTCTTCAGAACGGGGACATAGATGGTGCCAGGAGGCTGGGTCGACTGGCTCGTCTGCTGAGTATCGTCTCCATTTTCCTGGGACTGCTCATCATCATCGTCTACACTTCAGTTCACTTGTCAGGTACATAAACACAGATGACCAGATGCTTCAGAATTTAAAACACTCCAGCACAATCTAATCATTACTTGAGAATCACATAATCCAATTTAGAGTCAGTTGACCAAATAACACCAATAGGTAAAATAGTATCTATCTAGAGGAGCCCATCCAATTGCATCGAGCTTGGGAGATTTACTTTTAGTTCTCAGGATGAGACAGTACACAATAATTTGTGTGTGGGAAAGATGTCCGTTTTTCGTGATAATTCTAGGAAAACCATGGATGAGAGCTTGTTATCCCCCAACAACAACTCATTGACTCTGCAGCAAATCATTCTGCCAAGCAACTTTTGGACAACAGTAAAAGGTTGGTTAGGCTGGTTGAGATCTTCACGTGAAAACATTTCACATGTGGAAGGTTTCCCTGTGTTTCACATGTTAATAATCTATACAACTTTCATATGAGAAATATTTGCTAGTAAAAGATGTTCCTAATTGTGTTTCACATGTTACAACATTGTAAAATTCCTACATCACATTGGAAAACATTTCACATAAGAAAAAGCCTTCCCATGTTTTTCACGTCACCAGAACAATAGTTTCTATGTAAAATAATGTGGAAAAAAAACTGTAAAATTTCCACATGTGAAATAGATGGGGAAACATTTTACCTGTCAAAGGTTTAGTATGCATTTCACATTACTACAAGGAAAAATATCCACTTGTGAACAACACTATGTCATGTTATTTTATTATATAGTTTGCACTTGTGACGCACATGAATAAACATTACATGTGAAAGCTGATCACAAATGTGCTTCCCATTTGCCTACAACCAAATAATGTTCACGTGTAAATCACGTGTTTACATATCAAATACAATACGATCCCCACATGTTACACATGTTAGTGCACAAATTATCACATATTACTTAACATGGGAAAGCATTTTAAACATGGAAGTTCTCCCCATGTATTTGACTTGTTATTGCACAACAGAATATATGATTCTTCATATTTAAATTTTGAAAGACGAAACAGAAAATTAATAAAAACACAACAAAAGTTCAAACGAAAACTTTAAAAGACCTTCAGAAAGCCTGAATAATTAGTAATCAAGACCACTTTAAAATATCACAAGACCATGTGCCTCATAGACAGCATCAAATAAAGAAATAAAGGGTGGTTTAAAACCGCAGCGGAATACTGTATATACTAATATTTTGTTATGGTACAAAATAAATATACTATCTCATATGAAACATTTGCCAAGTGTGTACTGATTTGACACTCTTTTCCCCGTTTCCCCTCTCCCTTTCTTTTCCAGCTTTGAACTAACGACCTCGAGGAGCTCAGAGAAAATAAAAATGTTATGTCAAAGCCAAACCACAGAAATGGAGTACAACTCCCTACTCTATGCCACGAAGTTACAGCATCAAGATTAACTTCAAATAGCAAAAAATGTAGGCAAGTCGTGAATGACTGTCTTGCAACAAGTAAACAAATAAAAGTATATATCACTGAAAGATGCATGCATTAGAACCCAGTAACATTTGCCTGACAGAATATCTTGCTACTGAATTGTTCAAGTTAAAAAAGAGGAAGGAGTGAATGCAGATTTGTGTGATTATGAAAGGAGGCTCCATGTTGTTTTCTCCTTTTTGAACAATGGACTTCTGGACATGAAGAGGATGATTTGTATGTAAAGAGGATGAATGATGGATTTTTCTATGTCTGCGAGGAGGCTCCTTTAAAATATAATCGTTGAACTTCGAACGGCTTATTTAATCTTCATATATCCTAAATGAACATCTTGCATTCGAAGTATAAAAATATATTTGAGATATGGGAAACTATACAAGAATAGATAGTTTTGATTTTATAAGATGTTTGTATCCCAAGTGTTGCTGGGTTTGTTGAGACTGGATGGCTACTTCCTCAGCAATTTGGGAGGGGGGGAAATCAATGTAAATTCAAGGGTTTGTGAAAGAAAAATTGTTTTTCTTTTGTCTTGTATAATTTCCAACTTAAGACAAATGAGACCAACTGCATGCCTGAATGTAGATAACCCAATACTCTGCATTCTTTTAGACTGTTATTGTTTGTTTCCCGTCCTTAAGGGACTAACAGGTTTGCACATTAAACCGGCATTTGTGTATTTTGTCCTTATGGACAGTTAAAAGCATGTTAATCCTTGCACCATTTACAAATCAAGCCTTTATTACAAACACTGCTCTCTCCCAGTTTCATCTGTCCTTTCATCTTTCCAGATGCTTTTTGAGATTTACAAACTTTTAACACATTTTACATTGCTTTACTTTGACTGTTAAAATCCATTTTTTCACTGGATGTTTTATTTTTCTCCTTGTATGGGTATGTAATGTATTTATGTGGAAAACTATATATGCAATATCTTCGCATGTAATGGGCTAAACAGCGTGACACACACTTATTTTTGTAAAAGAGCAAGTCTATGACTTTGCCTACAATCAACTAGCATTTAAAAAGACTTACTTAAAATCATGGCACGACACTTTGTCTGGATTTGTCATTTTAAGAGAAAACTCATTACTGTTACGTTAAGATACATGTAGATATTGCATTGACATATGAAAAGGCTTATGCTGCAAAGCTCAGATAAAAATCAGTAAGTCATGATGCATTATTCACAAGAGTTGTTTTTCTGTGGCTATTAAAGTGTATTTTTTACCCCACTAGAACTAAAATGCATTTAACTGGATGACATTTGCTGGATTCTAATGGTCATTTAAGGGCTTTTTACAATTGAAACAATGCAGCTAATACAGTCCAAAGTCCTCAAGTGATCATCAACAATGTAAGTCTGTACAGTTGCAGATTGATGTTTTCTGTGCAGAAAAAAAAAAACAAATGAATACTCCATCTGAACATCCAGAAGCAGCAAAAATCCAAAGACTTCCCATGTTTACTGACCACAGCTCCAGCTTCATTTGAATTTTCTTCATCTGTGGTGCTGGTGTTTTGGAGCCAGGTATTCACTTTTCACCTCTGTATTATTAGTTTTTTTTTCTGTTATACTGTAAGTGACGATTCTCATCTCTGTGGTGTACCTTTTGCATGTGAGGAATAAATGTTACCATGCATGGTCCAAGTTTTGTGTTTTGATGACAACTTCCAGATTTAAAGACTTTTTGTTCCTGTTTGTGGTTCCAACAATGGTCTATCAAAGTGTTCTGATGTTTCTCACTGGACTTCCTTTAAGTTTAATACTAAATGCTATAGATGCAGCTCTCTTCACAGTCACTGAAACCCCAGGTGACGATAAAAAGCTGTAAATAAAATAATCTCTCGATGCAGTACCTTAAACTCACACTACATAGTTCAGAAAATCCCAACTTTAATTTGCTAACATTTAATCAGTGTGGAAACAACTGTCTTTTGTTTGGGGTTTTTTACATCACCAGGGGCACATTTCCTGACTCCTTAACAGTTCCCTCTTTAAAATAAAGGACTGACATACAGCACAACTGGGAATTTTATTCCACCTCACCAAATGTGAAGTGGAATAAAAATGGCAGATTTTTCAGCCTTTACTGAAAATTGACCACAAAACCACCTTTTGCTGCAGTTCCAGCTTTAAGCTTTTTGGGGTATGTCTGTACCAACTTTGCATATCTGAAGACTGATATTCTCACTATCTGTGAGCTTAATTAAACTTAGGTCTGGACTTTGACTAAACCATTCTAGCACCTGAGTATGCTTTGATCTAAACCATTTCATTGTATGTTTAGTTTTGTTGTCTTGTAGAAAGGTAGACTTCTGCTCCAATCTCAAGTTATCTTCACCCTCTCCTTATATTTACCTTCATCCATCTTCCCTGCCCCTGCTGAAGAAAAGCATCCCCACAGCATTATTCTGCTACCACCATGTGCCAAGCTTGGGATAGTGTCTGGAGGGTAATAGGGAGTATTCGTTTCCAGCCATATATGGTGCTTTGCATATAGTGCCAGAAAGTTTAATTTTGGTTTGATCTGATCAGAGACGTTCCTCCACATGTTTGTATCAAACTGCAAATGGAAATTTCTGATGGCTTTCTTCTTGCCATTCTTCCATAAAGGCCGTATTTGTTGAGAACACAACTAATAGTTGTCTTGTCTATAGCTTCCCCCCCAACTGAGCTGTTGACTTTTGCAGCAGCTCCAGTTATCCTTGCCCAGCCTGTAAGTTTGGGTCAAGGGGTCAGCAACCTTTACAATCCAAAGAGCAATTTGTGCCCTTGCTTTTCATAAATAAAATTTCCTAAGGTCACTTTCTGTGACCCCTCAAAAAAAAAAATAAAAAGGTTTTTAAATGCCCATAATATTTGATTTTTATTATGAAATTCAAGAGCCATATTTTTTCCTTTTTGGGAAAGAAAATACATTAGTTTGCCAAAAATATAGATGGGAATGTTTCACATTTATGGAAAATTGATTATTATTCCTGAAAATTCCAGTAAATACATTTGCGTTTATGATTGTAATGTGACCAAAGCGTTATGTCCAACAAAAACCATAAAAACATTTTTCATCTACCTGCCTGATGCAGACAAAATTAAAAGCTATAGTTGTGCATTGCAGCAAAACACCCCACTGATTTTAATATTTGGATGGTTGCTTTTTAGAGGCTCAGAATGGAAGATGTAACAGTTATTTTACATTATATCCAATATATCTCCACTGCAGACTATTTTGGCTGCAGTGCCATTATTGTGGATTGTACTATAGAGCAAAGCTGCTGCACTTATTGTATATAACCCTGAATACAAAGCAGTTTTGATAAACAAGATTTATCATGACTACAAAAGATTCAGATGGCTGGAGAGAAAGTGAAATAGAGAAGAAGATAAAATTTATGGCTGTCCCATAAGTAGAGAAAAGGAATGACCTGACTGAGTCCTAAATCATCCACATGTCTAACTCATAAAGAGTCTGCACAGTTTCAGAGAGACACAGAATTTTAGTTTTAAAGGCCAAAATGTGATTTTAACTGATCAATAAATATGGTCTGGCACAAATGATGAAAGTCATAATGTCAGACATGCTTCAGGCAAATATTTTCTCTTCTTGTCCGGAGTTGCTGTAGCAGAGTACATACGGGAACCCAGATCATGTGCTTGGGTTTGCGTTTGTGACATTAGCTTTGAGTGGTTAAAATATTCAAGACCTGCACCTCTGCTGTCATCTTACATCCATGTACAAATGTCAAAGCTGACTTTAGTACACGGTTTGCCTCTTATAAGCACTTCCCTGAAAAACTGGCCGTCATGATGTGAATGATATCTAAAACTGGAAAAAAGAGAGAAAGAAAATCTTTCATAATACCTCATCAGTCTATCTTCTAGGCTGTGTAAATAAAAATCAGATGGAGGGGAATAAAAATAATAACTTTAACTTTTCCTCTTTAGCCGACTGAAGTGAGCCAATTTTATTTGGATTCCTGTCAACCGGCACCCTGAAGCACTGTGAGAAAACCACATTGATGTTTCTGTAACAGCTGCCATGCTTTTAGACTCCTAAGAGGGCCAACTAACTCTTAATCAAATGAGGCTACATCTGTCTGTAGTCATTCCACTTTCAGAATGCACTGGTTCAGACCTTTAAATGAACCTTCAGTGAAATTAGTGACCTGAAATCAGGTAATCCACAGCACGAACGTTGGATGGTTACATCGTTTCTTCCATGTAGACCTCAAACTGATGTCACAATAGAATTGGCTGGGTTGTTTATGCATTCGAGCCTTATTTTCATTCATCTGCTTAGCTCCAGTATTTATACCCTATTCACATTGTATAACATTACAGCCACAAACGTCAACATGTGGCAGAAAAACAACACTGGACATCACCTTGAACAAAGGTTGTCACAATACTGAAGTTTCAAACTCAAAATCACTTATGATAGAGAAAAACGAAGACAGTGTTCCTTTCAATAATGATAAAAACAACATAATCAGTAACAATACAACAGTACTAGGTAGAGTGCCATGGTTTCTGAACTATATCCAGTTGTGACAATGGACCAGAATAAGTTGTACAGAAAATTATGCAGTAATTCAAATCAATTTTCCTGTTAAGCAACATTAGCATTAATAAAATCAGCTACATTCCATGAGCATTTATTTTATTATTAACCCCAATTAGGCCTAATGTTGCTAATCAGCATCATACCTAGAGTTATATTTGAATTTCTACTGCATGTGGAACATTTGAATTAATCTACTTAACTTTGCATCTACTTGACAGAAAAAAAATGCATTTTGTATATTACTGTCAATAAATTCAGGCAGTAAAGGGTTAACTTCGTAGGTCTATGTAAATAGTCTCGTTTTTAAATGCTCAAATACCCATGCACATTTTGTACATTTTTTAAATTAAATTCTATTCAGCTGCATTTTCCTTTGGATTGGAGTATGCCATTTATAACTGCACATTACTTTTTTTTGTAATTTTCCCTTACTGTACAGTATGTTATTCTTAATTCTATTTTTATATATTTTATATTTTTATTTTTGTAGGAATCTACATGCTTTGACTGCATGTCACTTTGCTGCTGTTGCAATGGAATTTCCAGACTGTGGGACAATAATGGTATTTTCTATTCTATTCTGTCTTCTAGTCACCACTAGAAAGCAAAGCTATAGATGTGCAAAGCTGGTAATACCACAGAAGACTTGCAGCTGTAACTGAGGCACAGAGTAGTTCTAAACAACACTACCCAGGGGGGTGAATACAAATGCATGTCCTCTTTTCTAGCTTTGGTTTTTGTACAAAACTTATGAAAATCAGGCGTCCTTTTCTGTGGATTTTACAATTATGCAGTACATTGTGCTGGTCTATAACATACTATCCCAAGAAAATATGTTGAGATTGATGATGGTAACAAGACAAAGAGTTCATGCTGTATGAATAAGTTTCAAGACCCTGTCACTGTCATAAAAGGTCAGGGCCTAAAATTCTGTAACATTCACCTGGATTTAAAAAAAAAAAAATTAAATAAATGTTTGTGGCCCCACTCAGGTGTCCCAGTAATAAGACCTTACCAGAAACTACATACCTTAAAAAAAAATACAATTTTTGTGTTAAATGTATATTTTAGGAAAGGAACTCACTCCACATATTTTAAAACACATACTGATATGAATAATTTATTATTTCACATTTTACAGCTTACAATGCATTATGACTCCCCAAAATCATTAAAAATAACTGAAAAAGAAAAAGATCCTTCGACCTCCTTATTAAAACAAGACAGCTTGAGTCTCTCTGCTCTTGTAAAAAAGCACAAAGCTTGTCCACAAACAAAAATCAACTGGTCTCACTTGTACATTTGGTCTCCATTTCCTTGTAGGTAGGTATGAGAAGAAGAACTGACCACCAGCCCTAAATCTGTCTCATTGTTAAATACAGGCTCAGTGGAACTTGTTGGCCAATTATGTTCCTGTCCTAGAACAGGACCAGCTAAATGTCTGGTATGAAACCTCCGGGGTCCTTCGATCACTTGAGCGCACTCTCTGGGGAGGAGGAGAGGGTTCATATGCTACAAAGAGCAGAGGAATCCTGCCTTGTTAGAATGCATCTGACCGGGGGTGTTAGTGGAAAGCATAGAGCAGGAGGAGAATGGTGCAGACGCCGATCACAGTGCCGAGGATGAGGGAGTCCCTTCTCTTTCGCAGATTGATTCGCTGGATGAGATTGTTGATAGTTGGGAAACGATCTGGGAATCAAAAAGTTTAGGAAGATCACGAAAAAAAAAACCTCACCGTACTACCAGTACATGATATCTCTCAATACATCCTGAACTTCCACTTTTCTATTAAAAAAACAAACAAAAAAATATTATTAAATAGCAGCAGCAATTCTGTTTTCCTGCACACTCGGAGACCTGTGTGTAGTTTAAAGGATACTGGCCAAAGTGTTCACCCTGCTGTGTATGGATTTCAGCATGCCCCTCTGTGAGGTCATGTTCTCCTTGGTCGCCATTGCAATGCTAAAGAAAGAGACAAGACAAAACAGCAAGAGGCAATACTGCAACCTTTTACTCCAAGCAAGTAGAAATATGACTGGAAAATAAATTCCAATATGACATTTTTTTCTTAAAGATGCAATGATCAAAGTTTCTTGACCAATTTATTATCTCTGGTTTTCAGAAATCTTTGACCTGCCGATGTAGATCTTAGCTGATTCTGATTTCTCTTTAAGAAATATAATATAAAATATAATATCAGCATAACTTCAAAATATTCTTTCCTGGACTTGGTGCTGTGAGCTGTCAGTTCACACTGGGGTTGGGATGTTAAAATGCCCTGGCTTGCATGGGGTTCACTTAGCAGATTGGATTAAATACAAACAGGTGTGCTGAAATGTGGCCAGACTGACACCACTCGCTTGGTGAAGCTTTTTAAAGGGGAAATCACAAAAATTCAGGTGTGCAAACACTTAGGACTTGATACTAGTTCTGCGCATCTGCCCCGCTGTGTGTATATTCTAGAAAATGCAGATCCTTACATCAACTCTCAAATGTCCTGCCAACATTTGTACATCCAGGATGTTCCATAACAGATGAAGACTGAAAGCTCAAAAAAATATAATGGAACCCTTCCTGTACTTCTCCTTTAGCCTTTCTGTAACGTGCTGAAAATGTTGCTCTCTCTCACAGCCTGAATGAACATGAATGCAGTGGAAGACCATATGTTAGAGATCTGGAGATCATGTCTGTACATGTGTAAAATGCAGTTTCCTGTTAAATGCCTTCTTACATTTCTGTGTTTCACCCGACTTCACCTGCAAACACCTCACTAATACAGAAACTTTGATTATTCCCTTAACAAAAGGAGGCAAATCACAGAGAGTTACTGTGAGGTGATAGCACTTAGGGTATGTTGGGTTGACCGACAGGAAAAAGATTAGGTCTTGGAACTTCTACTTGACCGATCACTGGTGAGGGGCGATCAAGCAAACAATTTTCTGATTTTGGCCCAATTTCTCGTTGGATCTCTAACATATGGTCTTCCACTGCTATGCTGGGCCTCAACGAGTCTCAAAGGACGAAAGTGCAACTGAGCAATTGGCAGGAAAAGTTTCAGCTACAGTCTTTGGCATCTGTTGTTGTACACAGGAATCCATAAAAGACACTGAGCCAGTCTTTGAATCTTTAACTAATGCATCAGAGTTCATTGGATCCACCAATCCTACTTACAGTTGTATTTATCAGCTATCATTAATTACTTCAGATATGATTTGTGTTTATCGTAAATATTTCTGTATGTTCAGGACACTGTGGACATGAGATTTTATTCATGATAAAAAAATAAAAAAAAAAAATAAAAAAAACAAAAAAAAAAACTGTCCAGTGAGGTAAAACACCTCCCAACGCAGGAAGACGACTCCATAGAAGATAAGCCCAAACGAATGAAATCACTGCAGTTGTTTACCTAAAATATCTGTTGCAACTGAGAAAAGAAAAAAAAAAAAAAAAAAAAAAAAAACAGTCTGCATAAATTTCGGTGTGTGGAAGGTGATATGTGTAGGAGTACGGGTGGGCGAGATTCTGGCCCCTCCTGTGACTGCAGGCTGCTGAGGGTACGGTCCGCAGCATTGGCCTAGAGGTGTGTTTTAGGGATCATGTTCCCCTCAGTCAGGAGGAAACACTTTGCTGACTCCAGCAACCTCGACGAGCCCTGATAACTGTATAAACCAGTTCAAGAGAATCAGAGACTGAGGATAAGGAGACAGAGTCGAGATCTCTGCCTGAGCTTTACATTAGGCTAAATTCAAAGAAGAAAATAGTTGTCCTACTTTGATGGAGAAAAAAAAAAAAAAAAAAAAAAAAAAAAAAAGAGCTAGGCATTTTTTTTTTTAGCTCTACTGTTCTGGCATACGTTAGTATGCCAGAATTAGGATATTCCATCCGCTAAAATAAAATTTAAAAAAAAAAAAAAAAAAAAAAAAAAAAAAAAAAAAAAAAAAAAAAGTGTTAAAATATCACTTTTCTAGCAAATCTCACTGCTTCCAAGCAAGAAGCCAAATTAACAAATACAAAATTAAGGATAAAAACAATCATTTGGTCAACATGTTTCTTCTTAGTGGAAGTAATATTAATACCCAGACTTGAGTCCAACACAGAATTCGAGCTGGAGATTATGCTGCCAGCAAGGAGGGCCTTCCAACCTCAAAGATTTGGATCTCATCACAAAAGATAAATCAACAAAATACCAGTGGAAACACGCAGTTATAATAAGGTTTGCTGCAGTGCTAATAAAGAATTTTTTCTACTGATTATTGAGAATTTTATGAATAACTTTTGATATGCTATTTCTTAGTAATGCAAACATGTTTTCTTTCAAAACTGATACTTCGTTCACATTATTATATTATATTTTGATAAATCTCTGTCTCTTTCTTGTCAGAAACAAACAAGTTTAAATCTGCTAGGTGAATATATAATTTTGGGCTCAACTTATGACAGCAATCATTAAACACTGACAATTTGACAATTGTAAATGACTGTAGTAAAGCTCTTAAAACAGTTTTAACTGCATTAAACAACAAAAATTACCAAATATATCACTAGTAAAAAAAGGATGAATCTATGGTGCTTATACAGTTAGCTAGTATTTATTGCAGTCCAACAATTTTCGCAATATTGATAATTTGTCCACTATATTGTGCAAGACTCCAAATAAAGCATTACTAGATTTAGATGTTACTATTTAAAGAAAACTCAAAGTCAGCTACTTTTAGTTTTACTGAAAGTGTTTAAAAATACAGTCAGAGGAGACACACAGATGTTAAAGGTTCAAGGTTTGTACAATGTGGTTCATCAAGGCAGCAAGAGAGCAACACTTTCAACAGATAACAGGAAGGTAGCTTGTATCACAGTTGTCAATTTCAGCTTTCAACCTGTCAGATACGCTGAATTTGGAAATGGTGGCAATCTTTTCAATCTCTCAGAGTTTGTGTAAAGATCCACATTCTCTGTCTTAGTCATGCTAGCCACGTCAATCACTAACAAGATGCTAATGCCAGTTTAAAATTTTGTCTTTATTTTTAAAATTGTAAATCTGTTTTATGCTGTGACATTATCTCAGCTCTGAATACAAAAAAAAATTACTGTTCATGAACAGAATGAAGGACAACAAAAACTGGTATTAGCAGGTCGAATCTTTACAAAACCCAGAGACTGGAAATCTGCAACAAATTCTTATTTCCCCCCGGGTGTAGTATTAAATTATTTTTAATTCGCCTGAGATAATCCCTGCCCCAACCCAAAATATTGTGAGATGATGATATTTTTCTTTTACTTGACTGTAATTTCTGTCATATAGTTGAGGCTTTCTGGAAACAACCAGGCTAAGAAGCAACAACGTATCTTAACCATGTAAAATTAGTCAAGTCCCCACACAAAGCTCATGGAAGGTGGGGGGGTTATTATTGCAAATACATGTTCAAAGACAAGACAGATGATAAGGCTTACCTTATTGTGTCATCCATCAGTCGGTCTGAGCTACAGTTTGGAAGTACAGCAGAGAGAAAGACACTGATTAGTATTATGTAATTTATATCTAAAGTATTAAAAAAAAATTACAATTTGTATAACCTCCACAATCACATCATTGGCTGCACTTCATAACATTCATTGTAAGTTCAAGTTGTATCTTTGTGTTTGTGATGAACAAATGCATTGAGCACATAGATGAAAGGTCATAAACTTTGAGGACAAAGTCATTATTACTGGATTTTTAACAGGTTGTGATATAAACACTGCTGCTATGGGGCTTTTTAAAAGAGGGGTACACCTTTTCGTTCAATGTCTCACCAGTTTCTATGTATGACATATCGGAGTAAACATGAAGAGAAAATGAAAGCAGTGAGTAGATGAGATGACTTACAGCTGATGATTTTCCCTGTAGATAATTAAAATGGGTGAAAAATATTTATGCCTTGTTCCCTCAACCATCTTTTGCCATTGTGCTTATTCAAATGGGATTTTCTGTTTTCAGCTTTAAGTGTGCTCCTTCCGTTTTTACCTCACCAGTTGTGTTTTTGCTGCAGTCATTAAACTGCTCATTAGCTTCAAGCTAATTGCCATTCCCAGCATGATGAATGAACCCACACGAACCACATGCTTTCTTGTCTTTTTCCCCACACAAGCAAATGTCCTTAGGATCCAACAAGCTTATGGAAAGATTTTTTCTTTTTAAGCAGCAATATGATCAGAGATTTTGTCTTTTAAGTTCTGAAAACTAGACCTTCTTTGAGACATTCTTCGTATAACAAACAGTGTGTGAAAAGCAGTAATCTTTAACAACTCAAACAGAAATAGAACCACAGCTAATGTAAGTACTTTAATGTTTCAAATCAAACAAACTTTAATATTAGGCAAGGATAATGCGAGTTAATACATAGAAGCTATTTTTAAATGACAATTCTATTTATTAAGGAGAAACTAACCTGTCCCTATGTTAAAAGGTAATTGCCCTTGTTTATAAACCACAAATTAAGTGATTAACCACATTTGGTTCAATTTCACAACCTATACCCAGGCCAATAGAATCAAGAAATCGCTCGACATCAATGAGTCTGCCAGAGGTCAAATAGTTTTTCACACTATTATATGTTTTGGATAATTATAGCTCTGTAGTAAACAACTGAATAATAGTGTATTTTGGACTCTGTCTCACAACAAATGGAAAATGCATAAATAATAGCTATTCTGGGAAGTCAAAACAGAAAAAAGTATGGCCGTTACTTCCACTGTTATGGCTTCTGGAGACAAGTCTACCTAATGCTTACGTCTATAAGTTATAATCTTACAACGCAAACTGATTCCCAAATTCCTGTTTAAATGAAGTCGTCAGCTACAATGAAAGGGGAATTTATAAGAACAAAATGGAAAGTGTCTTTTTGTGAGTGATGTTGATGGTTAGGGTTTAGAAAAAAATAGAGGCAAAAAACAGCATGAAAAATGTATTATTGTGTCAAGAAAACAGACACGAAACAAGCAACAGCTGTTTTGGTGCAACTATATTAGCAAAGAGGAGAAGCAATTGGAAATCAAGCCTAAAAGCTGATGCAGAACTTAGTGTCAAATAGCCAATAAATTCAACATTAAAAAATAATACATAATCAGGTAGCTAGATTTCCGGAGGGGGTGGGGGTGTTCTGTCAGTGACTGCTCCATCTCCCCCATTTTAAAATTTTAAATGCACTATATAACAACACCCGTCAACACCATATTTGAGTGGGCGGAGGGGGGTGTGGGATCTTTTTACACCTGTGTTGTCTGTTTGCCATTTGGGGTTGGTGACTGGGAGGAGGAGTGGGCCATCTGGTTGGAGTCTGGGCAGTGGATGGGCTTGGGGCCTTGGCAAGCAGGGCCAGCACGCTGGTTCTCCCAGTATCGTTCATATTTTTGGATCATGACTCCTCGTTGCAGTGGCCGGCCGTTTGGCCGGGGTGGCTCCTGAGTTCCAACAGGTGGTTTGCTGGGGGAGTGTGCCTAGCCGCTGGCGGTGTGTGGTGGTGATCGGGGGTGTGGCTTCACTTTGGCGGGGTCAATCCACCAACGCCACGTCACACCACAGACTGTTCAGGAGCTAACTGATGCTCTAATCCAGGTCTGGGAAAGAGATCCCTCAGGAAAACATCTGCCGTCTCATCAGGAGTATGCCCAGGCGTTGTCGGGAGGTTATACAGGCATGTGGAGAGCACACACAGTACTAAACCTCATTTAGACTAGTTTTGAGGAATATTCGCTGACGTTGTATTAGTCTGTCATGTTATTTTCCACTTTTCATACAAAGTATGTATCCAACTGAGAGTGTATCTGACAAACACCTGAATCTAAACACGTGTGTGTGTGTGTGTGTGTGTGTGTGTGTGTGTGTGTGTGTGTGGACGGACTAGTGTCTATAAAGGTTTTTCCCTAAGATTGTTTGATAGTGGGTGTGGGGCCCCACAGAGCCACCCCCCAGTACATGAGGATGACACGTGGAGGACCTGAGTCACAGATACCCAATGGCTCCCCAAACATGGAGCCCCACGCAAGGACAACCAGACCCTCCCCCCCCAGAGAACAGTAGAGGAAAGCCCTGGGAGACCCCCTGGTAGCCACAATGCAGAAGCCCCAGGGGGCTGCAGCGATGAGCCCACAGGCCCAAGAGACCCAAGGGCATACCACCCCCCAGCAGAGGCTCAACCAAGCCAAGGCACTCAGGCCCCAGCGAGCAGGCAGCAGGGCCGGCACATACCCCGGCTCCCAGCCCCAGACACCAAGAGCCACCAACGCATCAACGGGCAGAGACACCAGTCACTGGAGGGGAGTGTGACGGGGGGAAGTAGGTGTCGCATTTTTAGTTGGGGGCCCAGGATGATCCAGGAGAGGGGGCAGCCCCGAAAAGCCAATGAGAATACACCCTTAGGCCAGTCCATAACATCAATGCCCTCATCATGCAGGAACTGCTAACACACTTCAGCCACATGAGGCCGAGCACTGTCATGCATAAGAAGGAACTCAGGGCCCACTGCACCAGCATATGGTCTCATAATGGGTCTGAAGATTTCATCCATATGGCAGTTAGGGCACCTCTGGCTAGCACATGGAGGGCTGTGCGGCCATCCAAAGAAATGCCTCTCCACACCATGACTGACCCATCACCAAACTGGTCATGCTGGAGGATGTTGCAGGCAGCATATCGTTCTTCACGGTGTCCCCAGACGCTGTCACGTCTGTCACATGTGCTCAGTGTGAACCTGCTTTCATCCGTGAAGAGCACAGGGCACCAATGGTGAATCTGCCAATTTTGGTGTTCCCTAGCAAACGCCAATCGTTCTGGACGGTGTTGGGATGTAAGCACAGGCCCTATATGTGGACGTCAGGCCCTCATACCACCCTCATGGAATCTGTTTCTGACAGTTTGAGTAGAAACATGCACATTAGTGGCCTGCTGGAGGTCATTTTGTAGGGCCCTGGCAGTGGACCTCCTGTTCCTCCTTGCACAAGGTAGGACGAGGTAGCGGTCCTGCTGCTGGGTTGTAGCCCTCCTACAGCCCCCTCCTTGTCTCTTGGGGTACTGGCCTATCGTCTGGTACCCTATTCCATGCTCTGGACACTGTGCTGAGAGACAGCAAATCTTCTTGCCACCGCTCGCATTGATGTTCTGTCTTAGATTAGCTGCACTACTTGAGCAACTTCAGTGGGCTGTAAAAAACGCCTTATGATGCCTCTATGCGTGACAGCACTGACAAAATGAAAAAGTGACAATAATATCTGTTGTATGTTCCATTTGCACAGCAGCAGGTGAAATTGATTCACAATAAGTGTCACTACCTAACTGGCGACATTGATTCCACTAAGATGTGACTGATTTGGAGTTACATTGTTTTGTTTAGGTGTTCCCTTTATTTTATTGAGCAGTGTATGCATATGTTTGTTGTTGGGGATTCTCGGTTTTTTGTTTTTTTCTCTTTCCGCAGGTCTAGACACAGACATCAAGTGTTAACTTGTGTTATCTCTATGCTTCTTTCTCTCCTCTGCTTCCATCACCTTCTTTCCCTTGAAACCTTTTCTCCATCTTTCTCTCTTTCCTTTCCCCTTTTTTTTCCATCTTTGTGACCATTAAATTTGAAATAAACCCAAAGCAATTTCAAATAAACTTTCATATATATATATATATATATATATATATATATATATATATATATATATATATATATATATATATATATATATACACACCGAGTGGAACAACATGGCAAAAGCCATAATGCTCTGTTGGGCCTCCCCTTGACACTCAGACAATAACTCTTGACTGCCACAATGCTATACAGGACACGTTTAAAAATAAATAAATAAATAAATATATAAAATAAAAATAAAAGATAAAATAAAAATGCCATGTTAACTTAGACAAGACTTGGATCACTAAAAATGTTAGGCCATCATTTACCACATAAAACATTGTTTACGGTGTAACAGAGAAAAGTTTTGATAACATTCTAATCTAACATGGGCACACTTTAAATCTAGAAGAAGGCTTAAATTAGATTAATTAGAAGGATTAAATTAAATTCTGTAATATACTGGAGTATATTACAGAAACTCAAACTACAAGTAAGTCTAATTTTGTTCAACTTCATCCTGCTCTGAGAAATAAATGGGAGGGGGAAAAAAAAAAAAAAAAAAAAAAAAATCTTATTTCACAGGAAGTTCTTTTCACAGCAACCATGGTCATTAGTGGTGTTGTAACACAAACATTTAATGGACCGATTCCTCCTTCCATCTAGTTTATTCAAAAAGACTGACCACAGAGACATGGTGAAAAAGAAGTAACATGATCAGGAAAAAAACAGAGGAAGAAGATTTTTACACCTTAGTCCCTGACAGTCATGGAAAACAATCTGGATTCAACTATTTTGTACATATCTGGGATTTGGCAACATACTTGCAAGAAAGAATAATGATATGTTAAGAGTTTGTGGTGTTTTAAACACTTGAGGTAAAACATCTTTTTTGTCTCATAAAGAGCAGATTATTTATATGTAAATCCCTAGAGTTAGGAGAGGGTTTCTGATTTTATTATATCCATAACACAGGATATACAGGACCAGAACATTTGAACTCAACAGTCTCTTGTTTATCAACAGTCTGTGCTCTGCCATCCAAAAGTCTTGAGACATCAGCTCACATTGTTTCCCCTAAACCAATCAAGTGTAATTTTACCATCTTCTTCAATATCCTTTTTCACCCTCCCTACAGTATAGTGGGTTAAATGTATAATTTCATGATCAATAGCTTGATGAATCTGATGGTTTAACAAGAAAGGCTAAGTGCCAGGAAAATGGAGTGTGTTTAGCACAAAATAGGCTTAATGTCATAATTCATGTTTTTTTTCCTCACTGCTTAAAATATCACAACATTCAGTTTGGGGTTTTATGTCATTTTAAGTTATACTGAACATCTGTCCATTATTTTAGCCATAACATACAACAACCCATACAGATGGTAAAGTCTAGAAGTAGGAAACCCACCATGGTAGACTCCAGGAAGGTTTCTCCCACTAGCAACAGGCCCGTCCAAAAGCATGCAGGTGCATCTTGATAAATCAGAATATCCCTAGCTGTTTGTTTTTTTGTTTTTTTGTTTTTTTTTAAACAGTAATCTAATTCAATCTTCAAAGGTGGTATAGATATCTTATACACCATTATGTATTTCAAACAATTATTTTATTCAACCTTTTTGAAAAATAAATAAATTACTACATACGATCAATAAAAAGAGACTTACAAAATACTGTATAGTAAGCAGTATATGGGGTCAACATTTGGTCAGCAGAGGGAAGCATGAAGTGCTCTAAAACACCAACACCAGCAGCAGATGGCATGGCTCCCCAATCCATCACTGACCGAGGAAACTTCACACCTGACCTCAAGCAACTGGGATTCTGGGCCTTTTTACTCTTCTACCAGACTCTGGGACCTTGGGTTTCCAAGAGAAAATCTACTTTCATTTGAAACTAGGCTTTTGGATCATTCAGCAGCAGTTCAATCCTTTTTCTCCTTAATCATGGTAAGATAGTTCTGATTTCTATGGTTCATTAATGGCCTAATATAAGGCATAGTTGTATCCCATCTCCTGAATAGGCCTGTGTGTGGTAGCTCTCAAGCCATGCACCATGCTTTTTAAATCTCCCTCCAATTTTTGAATGCCTTCACTTTCCAATACTCTCCAGGCTTAAAGTTATCCTTCCTGATTCATTTCCTATCTGACATTTTCCTTTTACTCAACTTTCCATCAAAATGTTTGGATACAGCACTTTGAAGTCAGCTTCTTCAGCAATGGCCTGTTGTGGTTTATCCTCCTTGTTGAAGGTCTCAGTAGCTGTGTTTCCATTAAAAATGTTCACAAAACTTATTTGATATTCTGCTAACGTTTAAAAAAAAAAAAAAAAAAAAAAAATGTTTTGTATAAGCTCCGATTTATCAGAGACCTGATCAATGAGCAAAAATCATTGGTTATTTATTTGCATTTTGTTTGAAGTTGTGTGCACTGCAATGTGTGCCCTGCTGATATTCAATTTTCCTTTCCACTCAGGGTGCATCTCACACCTCTCAAACGCAGAGAGAGACTTCACAAAGCACATGCTGTTTGACAGTTCTCCATACTCTGCCAAATAACAGCAGGAAAATAACAGTTGATGACGATTATGATTTGACCTTCTGCGTCATAAGAAATAAATTTGAACAGTTTTTGGATGTAATGTGAAGGAAAAAAATCTGATAATAAAGCTGATCTTTATTGATCTTTATTGAAACCACAGCATAATTAGTCTGCAAACATTACAATAATGAACACAATACAACCTGAAGCCTTTAGTTAAATGGAGGCACAACTGTGGATGTATTTTAAGGTAACAACTCAAACTGACAGTTTTTTGGGTGTGACATCATGGATAAAGCAAAAGAAATGATCCAAGATATCAGGACGAGAACCGTGGACCTCCATAAGTCTGGTTCATCCTTGGGAACAATTTTCAATTATGTGCAAGAACAAACAACATGGGAATGTCCACCCATCATACTGTTTAGGAAGGAGATGGTTCTGTGTCCCAGACATGAACCAGCTTTGGTTTAAAAAAAAAAAAAAAAAAAAAAAAAAAAAAAAAAAAAAAAAAAAAGGAGAATCAAAAGGAAAACAAAAGAAATGATGAAGCTGGCTGCAGCTGGAAACAGTGTGATTTTAAACAGTGATTACAGAAATAAACCGATTCTCCAAAAGCAACATAAAAAGCCAGCTTAAATTTTTAAATGTACTTGCAGAAAAATACCTTTATTTTCTGAGAACACCATCCCAACTGATAGTATGGGAGTATCAGGATCATGTTGTGTTCTCAATTTAAAAAAATAAAAAAAAAAAAAATTAAATTAAATACATTATTAATCTCAAAAGGAAGTCAGATGTTGGAGCTGTCATTGTGAAAGTTTGTTCAAACAATCGTTACGGATAGTGACGGCTGTGGGCAGGAACGATCTACTGTAGAGGGCTGTATTGCTGTTAATCTGAAAAAGCCTCAGAATAAAAAAAGTATGAAAGTATGAAAACACTGTTGTTGTATAACAGTCTCATGAAGAGGATGCTCAGGGTTGTTCATAACGTTCTTCGTTTTATAAAGAATCCTCATTCAGACAATCACCTCCAGAGGTTCCACAGCAGTCCCAAGAACAGAACCAGCCTTCCTTATCAGCTTGTTGAGCTTCTTTAAGTCTTTGGTTCTGATGCTGCTACCCCAACAGATGATGGCAGAAGAGATTACATTCTCCACACAACAGACTTATAGAAGATCTGCCACATGTTCCTGCAAACACTGAAGGACCAAAGTTCACTGTTGGTCCTCCAGTCCAGTCTGAGGTCCCAGTAAATATTAGGCATTAGAACTGGCTGATAAAAACGATAGCTATATATATATATATATATATATATATATATATATATATATATATATATATATATATATATATATATATATATATATATGCTGAAATAATTTTTTCCTGGGTAGATGTATGATAAAGGGTTGATACATCCCTTCAATACACAGAAAAGATGAACCAAGATAAGAGTTGCTCCGTGCTGGACCAATTATGTGGAATACAGTCACAAAAAGTTAAGTTGATGCAGACAGCACAATAGCAGCCAGATGAGCTAACGACTAATCTTTGTGCAGCTGTAGCCCTTACTTCAGGTATCAAATAGGACATGAGTGGGGGGGAAGGGGGGTGAAAATGAGTGCCCCGAAGGAAGAAAAGACAGAAGACACAGTGAATGACTTCGCTGACAAGAAGGCACCGAACAGTTCAGTCATGTGAAGGTATTTTGGCTATTTAAAGTCAAACAAAAAAACAAGGTAGTGTGCACTGCTAATTATGTCAAATGCATGTTTCTACGAAGTCGGGGAATACCATCAATCTGTTTTACCACCTGAACCAGTGGCACCCGCTGGAGTAGGTAGAATGTCAAACTTTACAATTCCAGATGAGAGCATGTGCTTTTTTTTCTTTCCAGGAATAGACAATGTCCATATTATCTTTATGATTTTTGTCTTTTTATATTTCTTTTTCATTGCTTATTCTTGAAAAAAAGCAATATTTAAAATGAGCTATACAAAAAAAGAGATTTTGAGAATTTATATTTCAATGCCAATTTTATTCATTTGATGTCAACAAAAGATTATTTCCATTTTTGTTCTGTTCTCCTGTAATGCTTGAAGGTTTTAGCTTAAAATACACCTCCTATTTATCCAAAGCACTTGGATGGGCCAAAACTCCAGCTAAATACTGCAAGAAGCTTGTGGATGGACACCCAGAACGTTTGACCAGAGTCATACAGTTTAAAGGATAGTTCTATTAAATACTCAGATAATGTAAACTTCTAAATTTCAGGAAAATAATAACAACAACAAATCTCTGAAGAAATTATTGGTCGTTATTTTGGCATTTAGCAAATATAAACAAGTCTGGATAATCTACAACAGGAAACAAATAGTGTGATTTAAAGTCAAACAGGGAGGGGGAAAAAAAAGGTGTACAGCCATTTCCATCTGTTGCTCTAAAGTTCCACAAGATCATTTAAACATTAACTCCACTGAAAAAGCAGCCAAGAGAACTTCTGTGAACTTACTTTCTGAGATGCTCGTGTTCCTTTAGAAACAGCTCTGTTCTTCTGTTGTTGACTCCTGAACCACTCTTATATGTCCTGAAACAGCAAAGACAAAAGTTAATATATCATCTAATTAAAGCAAGTTTCTGAATGTATGCAGGGTGCCATAACATTTATATATTGAACACTTGTGTAAGTAATGTTTAAGACACTGAAAGTCCAAGGTAAAGATAAACAAACCACCCCTGTATAACAAAAAACACACTCAGGGAGGAAAGGTCATCCAAATAGTTATTAGTGAAACTTTTCCTAATTGCTACGTCTTCTCTGTGGTACTTCAGAAATCTAATCCAATGACATGAGGCACTAAAATAACAAGAGAACAGGAGGATTATAGAGCAAATAAAGGTTCTGATATAAGGAAAAAAGAAAGACATGTTGTAATCTCACCCATTAGAAATTAGGAGCAGGTAAAATGTAATAAAAACTGGAAGGCAGGGTTTATGTAACCAAACTCTGTGCATAAACACATCACAGCCATTCACTTCTGCGTGATGCAGCTCTAGCTAACAGCATCTCTAAACCCTGCACTCTCCTGGGTTTCTGTCCATTTAACACAGCCCCACCTTGCTGTTGGGCGAGAATGAGATAAAGAGCACAAAGGGATGGAGGGAGAACTGTGCACACATATATACCATCAACATCCTACCCCACCCATCTTATAGCAAGTAGACCAAGAATAAATTAGTTTTCTCTATCTCAAGCACGGTGGCAAAAAACCAGATCTGTAGTGTATAGAGTATTGCCTTGAGCTCAGGCAAGCTACTCCGTCAGCAGGGCTGATGTATTTGTAGGGTTAGAACTGTCAGTACTGACAGCCTGCTTCATCACTCCAGCAGGGCTTTTTAAAAGGGCACCAATGTAAATCAGAGACGAGCTGTCATTTTCGCTGCTGACATTTAGAATCAAAGCAGCAGCAGAGGAAACGTTATGGCTTCACTCAGCTCACACAGTCGCTGCTGTTATTATGAATGTCACATCCGCACAATGTGAGTTTAGATTTGTGTCTTTATATCTGAGCAAATATTTTTGCATTAAACACAAAAGGAATATATCCACAATTGTTTGGAAGAACTGCACTATTCTTATTTTTTCTATTTGCATTAATTTATTTTAATCAGCATGCATTCTTCTATTTCTGCATCATAAACAATCCTCATGCTGGGCAAGCCTAAAACAACACCAAGATCTTTACTGCCCCCTACATGACAAAAAGGTCAAGTGCAGCAGATTCTCTTTATTAAATTTACAGAAAACAAAATATTTAACCAAAGTATACCTTTTAAACCTAACTTGACCCTGATTAAATCATTAAAATAATGCATAAAAGTATTAATCTATTTTTTTATGCTGAGCTCCCCTTTAAAAGAAATAAATTGTCGACTCTCTCAAGACTCAAAAAATGTGTCAAATTGAATTTTAGTTTAAGAAAAAAAAGTATATTTGTTTGAATTTTCTTTGCTACCTTTATTTTCCTATTTACATTGCAGTGGCAGAGTAAAGGAAAACAATGACAGGTTGAAAAAAAGACTTCAATTAATGATGTTTCAGCTATTAACCGAAGACGGCTCTAAACAGGTGGGTTTTTACCCTTTGAGCCAGGAGCTCAGGGTTTCGGCAGTTTTGCAGTTTTCTGGAAGTTTGTTCCAGATTAGAGGAGTATAAAAACTGAAAGCTGCTTCTCCATGTTTGGAGCTTCTCATGTTCTGGGGATGCAGGGAAGACTTAAACCAGAAGACCTGAGTGGTCTGGAAGATTGATAAAACAACAGGAGGTCTTTAATGTATTGTGGTGCTAAGCCGTTCAGTGATTTATAAATTAACAGTAGTATTTTAAAGTCTATTCTCTGAGCTACAGGGAGCCAGTGTAAGGACTTTAAAACTGGGGTGATGTGATCTATCTTCCTGGTTTTAGTGAGAACACAAGCAGCAACGTTCTGGATCAGCCGCAGCTGTCTGATTGACTTTTTAGGCAGACCAGTGAAGACACTGTTGCAGTAATCAATGCGACTAAAGATAAACATATGGATGAGTTTCTTTAGATCTTGTTTGGACAATAGTCCTTTAATCCTTGAAATGTTCTTCAGGTGATAAAAGGCCAAATTTGTGTTTGCCTGCTCACTAGTTTCTTACTGTAATAGCTGAAGCTATGTGCTGGTTCTTGATCGTTCCTCTTTTGGATGAAAGAGGCTTAAAAGCGACGCTCCAAATCTGACTGACTGGAAAGATATTATTGAGGAAATATACTACATGAAAAAACTGTCCCAACAAATAAGAATCAAAGCCAACCTTTGATTAGTGGTTGGAAAAAATAGTTTTATACAAACAGAACTTGACATACTTGTCTGGAAAACTAATTCTCCAAATATTTTCTTCTCTCATTTCTTGTGGTTACAGTGTTACATTGAATATGTTAGTTATTATTTAAAAACAACAACTATTACATGTCTAAATGAAGAACATAAAAAACAGGCTCATTAGCTATGGTTAGGCTTAGGAATAATTTGTCAACAGCACTAGTATAATTGAGCAGTATATGTATAAACCTGTAATGTCCAATTTCAGTCCTCAAAGGCTGGTATCCCTCATATTTTTAATGCTTCCTTTGTTGCATAGACTTGAAACGTCTGTTTCTTCTTATGAAAAACTTCAAAATCCACTTAAACTGTTAAAAAAACAAAAGGTAACATGGCAAACAAATCAGACGCAAAATATTCACTTCAGAAATATTTAAGCCTGGTGAAAAGTTGTAAAGCTGTTTGCTATTCATGTATTTGTAGGGTCTGGCGATGAATCGAGTCTAACGATTTTTTAATAGAATTTACTGGCTATGAAGATTTAATTTTTGGAAAATCTGTATTTTTTTTTTTTTTTCACAATTGCTCTCCTTGGGCTTCCATAGTTTAGAGTGAAATCAGTTCAACCAGGGCTTACCATCTTGTTTTACAACTTGTATTTATTTGGACTTTGAATTCAGGTCAATTCCCAGTAGAGATGATTGAAACTTAAATTTTTCAAAACTGAAATCTTGAAAATATTTTCTGTCATTTGTAATTTCTCTTTAAGAGAAGGAAGGAAAAAAAAGATTAAAATTGGAAATTAGATTTGGTATGAAAAAAAAAAAAAAAAAAAAATCATCATCGCCCAGTCTTATGATTTAGCATATCGATAAATATATGTTTCCAGAGCAAAATGCCTCCGCATTTAATTAAGAAACTCAATAACAGCCTGCAGTGCTGCTGAAAATCTATTGCTTGCAATTAATGTCAAACAGAAAAGTTAGTCTGGCTACAAGGACAGATTCACCAGAAATAAAAAAGGATGAAACTTGAAATTGTTAAAAATAGAAGCGCGTTCTAGTTCTTCTGACGAAGATTTTATGTTTTTTCAACCAATATGTAAAAACTAATTTAAATATCGCTTCAAGTGTCTTAATGGTTTATGGTAGATGTGTGCCTGAATAAGGCCTCTGCAGATGTCTTCATTTTAGATGGAGTGGGATAATTAGGAATCCTGCAGAGCTTACTGCAGCATCTCACAAATCAATACACCATTACAAAAAAAGACTGTAAGATTCATGGTCTGTAGGAGGTTCCAGGTCGTTTTAATACACTCACTCAGAAATGAGCCAATCTGAAGAAAAGGTACACCTTCTCAACGCAAAACCAAGGAGGCTATGAATCTTCAAAGGTTTTAACACCAAACATTTTCCAAGAGAAAGTCAGGTAGGAGTCTGGCCTCCTCTTCCTATCCAGTAAATAAACTCATCAATATCTGAGTTTGGTGAAAAACATTTGACAGCTTTTACTTGCTGATACACAGGTCAAAAATCAAGCACAATAAAACTTGTATGACAGTTATGTGTAAAGAGACAGATGGATCGGAATACGCATCTATAATAAATTAACTATTAATAGTTTACCTATAAACAAATGTAATTTTCTCTCTTAAAATCGTAACGTAACTTGCAAGCAAGCTATATCTGTGATTCATCTTTCATACAACCTTGTGTTTGCAATCCATATATTTATTACTGTTTCATCCTTGTAGGGTTGAGGTGTGTTGGTCTCCATCACCAGCAGTCAGTGGCAGGGTACATCCAAGACAGGTTGCCTGCCAGTCCATCACTGGGCACCATAGAGTCACACAGGACACACAACTAGGCACAGACACACTCATACCTAAGGGCAATTTAGGGTGACCAATTAACCTAACAGTTATGTTTTAGGACTGTGGGAGGAAACTGGAGTACCCGAAGAGAATCCATGAATGCATGGGGAGAACAAGCAAGCTTCAAGCAGAATGGCTCGGGTCCAGGCCCTTCTTGCTACAAAAAGATAAATACTGATCCACCATGTAGGTCTTTAGTACTGTTTGTAATTTTAATTATCATAGACACTTTTTATGTGCATTAGCATAACATGTTTGCACTATTTCCATATTTTCATCTTTGCACAAATCTCCTCTGATAAGATACTCCTCCTATTCAGATATCACTCTTAAGAACATTTAGACCTAGGCATTATAAACAGCATACAAATAAATCAGATTTGTAAATGATAAACTGCAATAAAACACACTGTACACCCTGATATAGTCTGGGCTACACTGAGGTATAAATGGTGAGTGAAATTGCTCATTCATCCATTCCTCCTCTTTGTATGAAGATGAGTGTACTCAGCATCCAAGCTGAATCTAGAAGTCATTTTAATTTTGCACCTACCATAGCTGCTAAGTCAAATGTAAGTGAATGAATAAAGGATTGGGTACTCACTCGATGTCTTTCCTGACTGATCCTAAAAGGTCTTCTCTTTCCCGGATGGCCAGAAAGTTGCCTTTGGTTTTGTGAAATTCGTGTGTGTAATCCTGAAAACAAACAAGTAAAATGCATCAAAACAACATTTCATCACAGTCCATTTCAATTGCAGCTAGAATTATTCAGCCCTCACTGGAAATTAGGTTTTTCCTGGCAAGAGAGAGAAACTGGCAATAAACGAAACAGTGACGCTATAAATACCTCCACACAACTAATATTGCAAGTGGTTTCTCCAAAATAAACATAAAATGACATTTTTCAGACTAATACAGTCTCAAAATTATTCAACCAAGCCTTGGTGAATTTAAAGATGTGTGTGGGATCATCATCCTGGTGGAAGATCCAAGGTCCCCCAGAATTTCCTGATAAAACTTTTTGTCACTAATTTCAGAAAGTGAAACTCATAACATATTGATTCTTTACACATGGATGTAAATATTTCAAGCCTATTTATTTTAATTTTGATAATGATGGCTTACAGAGAATGAAAACCTAAAATTCAGTGTCTCAGAATATTAGAATATTACATAAAAACAATTAAAAAACAGAAATGTCAGGCTTCTAAAAAGGAAATGTATGACTGCATCTCAGCAGACCTGACTGTGAAACGTCTGAAGTTTGCAGATGACACCACTGTCAGTCATTGGTCTGATTCAGGTGATCAGTCTGCATACAGACAAGAGGTGGTTCAGCTGGTCCACTGGTGCGGTCAGAACCACCTGGAGCTTAATCCACTCAAGACAGTGGAGATGACAATAGACTTCCAGAGAACACACCACACACACTCCCTCCACTCAGCATCATCAACAACACTGTGGATCACTTCCGGTTCCTTGGAACCACCCTTTCTCTAGAGCTGAGATGGTCCTCACACTTAAACACAGCTTGGAAGAAGAACCACCAGTGACTGAACTTACTGTGGCAAGTCAAGAAGTACAACCTAGCACAGGACATGCAGGTCATCTTCTCCGCTGCCATTCAGTCCATCCCTGTGTCGTTTGGCTCTTCCATAGAACGGAACAGGTCCAAACTACAATGAACAATAAGGTCTACAGAGAGGATCATTGGGGACGATCTTCCCTCTAGCCAGAACATGTACAAATCAAGGGTCTGGAAAAGGACAGCTAAGATTTCTGCAGAACCCACACATCCTGGACAAAAACTCTTTAGACTTTTACCTTCAGGCTGGCGCTACAGAGAACTATTTGCAAAAACCAGCCACCACAAAGACAGTTTCTTCTTCTAGGCTGTTTCTCTGATGAATATTTATGTGTTCTTTCTACCATGTGGGAGCAGGTGCCAAGTCCTGCTGAAAAATAAAATTAATATCTCCATAAAGTTCAATGTCAACAGAAGAAAGCATAAAATGCTCTAAAATTTCCTGACAGATAGCTGTGTTGACTCTGGACTTAAGAAAACCCAGCAGATGACCCGACACCCCAAGACATTGCTAACTAGAATTTAAACTGAGCAACAGTCCAGGAGTCTCGTTTATAAATCTGACTTTCGCATAAATCGGGGCCTGAAACTTGCATGAATCACTTTCCATGCAAAGTTTGTAATTTATAAAAATACAAGCTTGAAGGGAGAACATGTGGTCCCTCACGCCAACTCTGACCCATGCATACCGTATACGCTTAATTAAGAGGGAATCACTGCATCATGATTCCCTCAGACCTTCAAATGCATTTCATATCAAACTTTAACCATGGATCACTTTATCATAAGCATTCAAAAACGCAATGTGACATATGCTTGTGCTGGTGAGCCATAACTATATATGAGGACCTTTCAAATCACAGAAAAGGCATATAAGGCAGTTTCAATCCAAAACCAAGGTCCGCACAATATTCAAACATTTTCTTACCATCGTATTCCTCTCCCCAATGATCACCAGGGTGAGACATACCACAGATTAACGCATAAATTGTGACAATATGTCATTCACAGTGATTGCTGTAAACATCTAAATACTGTTGTGACACCCGTGCGTAATGCTGCACAATGGATGCATTGGCGCTGCTGGAAGACATTGTAAATGGGAGAATCAGGAGGGAGCACGTTTTCAGGGATCACCAAGATCTTCTGACCCATGATGATGACTAGCTTATAAGCCAATTTGGACTCCATAGAGCACTGCTCTTGGTTCTATGTGCTGAACTGGGTCCGGTATTAGAGAGACCAACCCACCGCAACCACGCCATCCCTGTCCAACTACAGGTATTAACCACTCTGGGGTTCCTGGGAACCAGCTTCTACCAGCGCGAATTAGCAGACACATATGTTTGAACTAATCAACAATTAATTAACTCTCTGCCTGAAGCCACTTTAAGGAACAACATAATTCTGTGAAGTTATCCATAGATCTGGGAAATCACAACCATCATAATACCTGCTGTCCTGGATGGCACTGTCAACATGACCTGTCAATACATCAAGATTTCTCTACACTGTGGAAGAACAGTTTTTTCCCCTCTTTGCCCCATGGCTGCTATTGTTCATGAAGAAGTGCGTGATCAGCTGGCTCATTTAAATAAACACTGACATTCATGAGGTGCTTTGCATTGACAATTTATGGTTGAATGTGGGCGTGCAGAGGGCCGAACAGGAGGCAGGACCTTGTGGGCAAACTTTTAGGTTTAGCTGTGGTCTATTAAGAAAAATTGCTTGCTGGTGTGAGTGTGCATTGTTTTATAAATATTAAATTTTTTTTTTTTAGCATACGTCATTTTTGCCTTTTGGGACATGTACACTTTCAGTATGAATCCTACGCAATCATTTATTTAAAAAAAAAAAGACCCCAGTTCTTTTTCTCCTTAACCCAGGTAAGATGCTTATAGTGCATGTGTAGGATTTGTCTGTACAAAGTGGTTCCTGATGAGCTGACTCCAGCCTCAGTCCACTCCTTGAGAAGTTCCCCCAAATTTTTGAATAGATTTTGCTTGACAATCCTGTCAAGGCTGCAGTTATCCCTGGTGCACCTTTTCCTACCACTCAACTTTCAATGAATATGTTTGGATACAGCACTCCGAACAACCAGCTTCTTTAGCAATGACCTTTTGTGGCTCCCCCTCCTTGTGAAGGGCATCAATGACTGTTTTTTGGTCTTCCCCATGAATCTGTATTCTACTGACCCAGACTGAGAGACCATTTAGAGGCTCAGGAAACCTTCACAGGTGTTTTAAGTTAATTAGCTGATTAGGGTGTGAAACTACAAGTTTCCAATATTTAACTTTTTCACAATGTTCTAATTTTCTGAGACACTGAATTTTGGGTTTTCATTATCTGTAAGCCAGAATCATCAAAATTAAAAGAAATAAAGGCTTTAAATATGTTACTGTGTGTAATGAATCTATATAATTAATGAGTTTCACTGTCTGAAATGAGTAACAAAAAAATGCAACTTTTTCACCATATTCTAATTTTTGAGATGTACCTTTATATGATGCAGGATTTCCAATGACAGCGGAAGCAAAGCAGCCCCAGAAAATCATTGAGCCACTGCCATGCTTCACTGTAAGCAGCTGGGTTATCTTATCAGCATGTGCTTTAGTCACCCTCCCCCAGACATACCACTGCTTCATAGACCAGAAAACTTTTGTTGTGATTTATTTCCCAAAAGACAGGAATCCCAAAATTTCCTGGCTCATTTATAACGTTAAGTAAACTGAAGCAGACTTTTCTTCTGCTTTTGGGTCAGCAGTGGTGCATGGATTTTAGCCACAGAGCCTTTCAATGTTAAGTACATGCATTATTGTAAAAATGGAAACATTAGTGGATGCTGCTTAGAGGTTTTTGACCATCTGTCTCCTTAGGAATCTGGTGGTAGCCTTTGACAGCTTCTTCTTACCGCCATATTCAGGTATAGCCTCTGCTCATTTAACTTCAAACTTATGAACTATGTTTGAAACTGTATCTCCAGGAACATTCAAGGCCGTAGCAATCTTTATGTTTCCTTTTTCTTGTTTGTGCAAGGCGTTGATCTTCTCTCTGAATATTTTGTCTTCACTTAACCTTATTTCAGACATGCAATGAAAATGCATGTGCTTGAGGTGTTCTATCTCAACCACACCTGATGCATTTATTGAAGGCCTTGACTGTTTGCATCAAGTGTGCCTGAGACTACATCTAATTAACAAATGTGTACTCTTATAAAGCCTTCTATTCATGGGGCTGAATAATATCGAGACTACAAAATTCATTAAAAATTAAGACTTAGTGTTGAATTTGGATAAAATCTTTGTATTACTAGTTTTTTTTAAACAGTCCATATGTAATATGTTTATAGCAAATACCTGAACAATGTTCCCATTTGCAGTGAGGATTTAATTTATTTGCAGCTGCACCGCTTTGGAAGAAGAAACTAATCAAAAGGAAACCCAGAACATAAAGAAAACAACAAGGAGAGAAAAGTAGAATTTGGTTAACCTGTAGAATATCTCTGTGTCTCTGGAGGGTGTGCATGAGTGCAGCATTGAGAGCAGCTGTTCCCGGGGTGTTGGTGTACTCTGCCATCTTATCGTTCACTCCTGTTAGCTGAAAAGGACATGAAGTCAGAGAGAATAATCTGGTGGAAAATAAAGAAATTCTAACATAAAACAGACTATAACCAAGATGGAACATGTTCATCTGTAATGTTTAATAGCCAAAGAGGGCTGACTTACTTTTGCCAACAGCTGTTCAATCTCAACTGACATGGTGTCAAACATCCTGTCCTGGGTGGAGTTATTTAGGAGCGGTGTGGTGTCCGAACTTTAGGTAAACAAGGCATCGAGAGCAGTTAGAAAGGCTACTTACAGCAATCTTGTTCATAATACATATTTCCAAGGCATAATTATACAATGACAAACCTAAAACATTCAAGACCGATATTAAAGAATTGTGTTATGAGTGATCATTAGTCCCTCAATGGATTCAATGGGTCAGTTAAAAGAAATAATTTACCATTTACTTACTGAACACCAAATTTAAACAGTGTTCTTTTTAAATATTTTACTACTCTAAACTAAATTTAAGGCATTACTCCTAGACAACATACATCTAGACAATGTGAATCAGGCTAGATAACAGCGTAATAGCTGGGCTCCATCCTGTTGAGTCTAAATTGACCATATACTGTATGTTAATATCTCTCTGTATTGTCCCTGTCATAAACTGATTACCTACTGTGAGTGAAACCCTGTTACCTGGTGTCTGCTGAGATAAATTCAAGCAATCCTATATTCAACCTCAAATAAGGTAGGAACAGAAAATGGATGGTGAATTGCTTACATATTTTTGTAACAAACGCACAAGAATTTCTATATACACTTATCTACAAAACAAGTCCAAATCATCACACATCCACCACCGTGCTTAAGAGTTGGTAAAAAGGAGATGTGCTGATTGGCTGTATTGTTTTACAGCAAATGTAGTTTTATGCATTATGGCCAGTCACCTCCATTTAGGTGGGTTCTGTACATTAGACATCAACTAGTTTGTTCATATGAAACCAGTCATGCTGTGATGCTGTTTTCATCAGGGGAATGCTTTATTTGGGTTAACCTTTTCAAGCAGGCCGTACTGTTTAATGCCTACTACATAAAACCCTACAAGTAAAAAAGATGCATCACCTTTTTCTTCTTTTTTTTTTGTCGGTTTTACCGTGACATTCTACGATAAGTAAGGGCAGTCACTCTTTACCATTAAAATGATGGAAATGATGGAAATAAATCTGTTTGAGGTCATACTAATTTACAGATCAGTTTGAACATCGATATACCAGTAGGTTTCTTCAAAATAAAAAAAAAATAAAAAAATCTGAACTGAAGAGGCCAAAAGTAGTTTCTCTAGGGAAGCCTTTTTGGAATAGTTAGTTAACTGTGCAATATGAATCCTAAACTAACTGCACAAAACATAATGAAACTGGGTTTCTGACAGTGCAGATATAAAGAGCAATGAACTTACGTATCTCCTCGACGTCCATCCCTAGAGCTGCTGTAGCTGGTGCACAGTTTGCTGAAGGAGACCAGTTTCAGGTCAAGTTCATTCTCCAACTGCCTGGCCTGTTTTCTCAGATCTATAACACAATCAGCCAATCCCAGCAAAACAATTAATATAGTGGAGCAAAACAGCTTTATACATTTACTGTGGTTAAAGAATTCACAAGTAATCCTAATTGTAGGCATCTACACAATGTTCACACAATATTGAAGTAATTGCTGTATAAATCGTAGTTACAGCCTTGCTAAGAGCTTTGTAAGCACTTCACTGCTTTCTGAAGTTAGTAAAGCGGGAACGTTTGCCCCATTAAATGGTAGGAGCCCATTTTTGTTTCCTAAGAAAATCAAAGAGCCCAACTAACGTTCTTCCAGCTAATTGCATGTAGGCAAATTTATCCTCCAGCTGTTTTCCAATGAACATACCAAACAACACGTGTATTTGTGTCAAGTTGATAAGCCGTTTAAAGGACCGTCTCCGATTTAACAGCTTAGAGTGCAACACTAACTTCAGTTACACGGCGATATGCGTTAGCTTGTTAGGAGCTAACTGTTTGTTGTATGACACGTATATGTTGCAATAACAGAGGTATGACGCAGCAAAACAGACATCCTATCTCCTGACATTACGTGAGTAAAATTAGATGTTGCCGTGTGTTACACTTATTTTAAACTGGATAAAAATGCAGGCGCCTTACCCTCCCAGTAGTTGCTGCTTCCTATCCCTGCCATCTTTGTTTTCTTGCGACGTCACCAACTTCAAGTCAGCATAGAGGACGTAAGGTGTGGGATTTTATCGCCCTTTGTATAGACTGTCAGGCATGACTGCAGACGCGAGAGCTCAAACAAAACTCTATAAAAAGGTGTTAGTAATATTATGTTACTTTTTCAAATTGTATAGTTTTATACATAATATATGTATATATTGGTTTTATATTTAATTATATTTTTTTATAGTTTTATGTCTATTTTATGTCTTCTAGAAGTCTGTTGGTGGGAGCGTCATCTCCTCTGCCGTCATCTGCTGCTGGGGCAGCAGCATCAGAGCCAGGGACCTGAAAAGGCTCAACAACCTGATAAAGAAGGCTGGTTCTGTTCTGGGGACGACTGTAGAACCTCTGTAGTTGATGATGCAAAGAAGAATTTTGCATAAAATCAAGAAAATTATGGACAACCCTGAACAACTTCATGAGACTGTCATTAGAAAACAGAGTCTCTTCAGTCAAAGGCTTCTTCAAATTAGTTGTAAAATGGACTGCTACAGGAGCTCTTTCCTACTCACAGCCATCACCATCTATAATAACTCCTTGACTAAATGAGTTACATCATTTAATTCCCCTTTGAGATAAATAAAGTATTTTTGAATTGAATTTGAATTGAATTGAATCCAGAAGGCCAGCGCTGTGCTTGGGATGCCCCATCGACCCACTCCAGGTGGTGGGAGACAGAGGAGCTAAAATAACACTTTGGTTAATGTCTCCCACCCCATGCATGAAGCTGCTGCAGAACTGGATAGCTCCTTCAGTGACAGACTGCTGCATCCCAGGTGCACAAAGGAGTGTTACAGCAGATCCTTCCTCCCAGCATCTGTTATTCTACAACAATCACTGCTCCCAAAAACTCTAAGTGTTTACATCCCCGTTGTTTATATATATATTTCAAATAGCATCATTGCTCTTGTTTCAAATAACATCCCTGCTGTTTGTGAAGTTTTTTTTTTTTTTTTTTTTTTTTTTTTTTTTTTTTTATTTCATGTAAAAAGTCTGATGTTTTATGCACAAATGGAGCCAAAGGCGTAAATTCAGACTGGGAGACTCCCTGAGGGTCCTGCACCATCCAATTGCAACATTTCCACCACAGCCAACCACCACCCAGGCCTCCCCCAGATGCAGCTCAATGCTCAAGAGTCCTTATATAAAGCCTCTCATCCAGCTGCGCTTCCACCTGCCTCCTCCCATCTCCGCCCTGATCCTCCCAGGTTCGTCCAGGCTCTGCTCCTCCCTGGTCTCTGCTCCACCACCAGTGTCTGGGCTGTTTGGGGAAAGACCCTAATCTTCGACCCGAGCTATTCATCCATGCTCTTGGCGATTCACAGCACGCATGTCTTCTGTCGGGGTCCGAGCGCCAAGGACCTTCAAGTCAAATAAAATCTTTCTAACTTCTGCATTTTTCTCTGTGTGAGTCTCTCCAGATTTAAATACAGTATGAATATTTTGTACATTTTCAAATGACCCTACTCAGATGCACATTTCTTTTAAACAGAGTATGCTGTTATTAATAACTGTACAGTATTATTTTTTTCTATTTTTTCTTATGTTTTAAATTTGCCCTTACTGTACAGCCTCATATTTCTGTTTTTATATTTATTACCTTAGTTTGAATATGCGTCTATTTACCTTTAACATGCTGCTGGTACACCTGAATTTTCCCACTGTGGGACAATAAAGGATTTCTATTTTATTCTATAGTTCCATTATGGTTTTATATGTTGTGTTCTTTTTTTAATCTGTGTAACCATGAACTTAAGTCTGTTAATAAAGCTTGATATCAGCAATAAGCTGAAGGTACATATTATGCTTTTCATTGCTTGATTGTTCTATTGCAAATCACTGTGATTGTATGTACTATTGGCTGCACAATATTTGCCACTGCAGGATGTAAATAAAACATTAAAATAATGTCTAAAACACATCAGACATCCAAATTTGAATTCTTTTGAACTAAACTAGGCTTTAAGATTTTTTTTTTGGCATTTTCATAAGTGAACTTTTTCTCTCCTTCACAGCCTGCTAGTTTGTATTGCGGCATTTCTGGATGAAACATCTCTAAAAATGAATTGAAGCAAGACATGCGGCTGTCAGATGTTTTATTGTGTGGTTTTGTATGGTTTTTGTGCATGTTGGCATATCATGATCACACCAAGGTTCTGCTGTGTGTGGATTCATAGCAAACATGAAGTACAATTGGCAAATATTTTTTACAGTTCTAGTTTCGTTATATAAAATCTTCACACCAACACCATGTGACGCTTTCAAAAGCTCATACAGAAGGGGCTTCACAGACACAGCATAAGAAAAATAATTTACAAAACTGTTTCCCAACACAAATGTTAACAAATAATCTCTTGTGAAAATAGCTGGAGGTCAGGATAAACTCTAAAGACAACAAGTGTATATTGCTTTGAAACCATGCATTTGCCAATTCAGATGCACTTTCAGTGATTTCATAGCAACCAACAACAGTTAAGTATTTCAGGTGTGAGCAAATCTATCCCATTTTTGATTTTGGTGATTTATCTGGTTTGTTTTAAAATGCTTTTGATTAAATTTCTGAAGCCAGAAAACCTAAAAAAAAAAAAAAAAAAAAAAAAAAAAAATAATGCTTTCTACCATTTTTAAAGCTATCCATGTGACCCCAATGTCTTTGCAGAAACTTGCCTCTCACACAGAATGAGTCACCAGGAAACCGTTTTAAATGCACATAGGACAAGCTACAATCTGAAGAAAACTGAGCAGGATTCATCTGGATAATTTCAGAAGTTTGGGAGCTACTATTTTAGGTTATGGGGCACAAATACCTCTGATGTATGTTTTAATTAATGGACAAACAAACCAGGTTTGACTTCTAATCAAAATATTTTGTCATCAAAAACATTATTCAACAGAAAACAAAAAGCAAAATAAAAATGGTTAGGATAAAAAAAAAGAGAACTAAAAACCAGCAGTAACTTTCCATGTACAGAACAAAAATATATTTAGACATGAATCAATAAAAAAGGGAATAATAAATACAATCATCACTACATATTTATAGTTTCTTATTTTCTTTCAGCAGTGATATGAGACGGTCCTTGCTTTCCAGTTCTGGGATTTTTCTACCGAAGTGGTTCCAATGTTGCTGGAGGCAGTTCTGAACTGGTTTTATAAAAGAACTGGTCGGTTTTCCACAGCCAGAAAACCAGCTTGTTGCCACATCATTGCATCACTTTAAATATCAACTAGTAAATATTTGATCTTCTGGGAGAAAGCTGACCTACACAACTTCTATTATTTGCAATCGAATGCTCGAATATCAACAACTTATTTTACAAATCCAATTTGGAACAAAAAAATAAACACTGGGAGACAAAAAAAAAAAAAAACCTTGGCTTATTCCACTGCTAAACCGACTCTTTAATCAAATTTTTTCCATAGTTTCTACCATTTTATTTACTTAAATTAGCTCAAAAACTAAAATAACTCTGGAGTTTTAAGCATGGCGCTCACAACAATTTTGTTGCTGTTCTCCAGGAACCAGTCTCCAGCAAATACTAGGAGCATTTTAGCATTGGAATCGCTCTGGTGGAATAAAAGCCCTTAGTGCAAGTGAACTCTCTGTGTGCACTTTCCAGTCCAGGTTTCATTTAAGCCTGGAAACCTGACTCAGCAAAAACACAAAACTGATCAACTCCCAGGTAAGCCACCTTAAAATTTCCTGTGCACAAACTGTGAATGAACAAGATTTTTCATCTTTTCTCATTAGCTGACTAATGGATGGATCGAGTCCCCAGCATTATTTAATGAAAATGCAGCTTTGTCTCATCTGTTACAGCCTGACGGGGCTGATAAATCTACGGAAGCCAAGGCACAAAGTTGGAGTCGTTCTCCCAAAGGCTCGGACACTTCAGAACAGCTATTCTGCTTTGGACCAAGAAATCAAAAAAACATTTTTGATTTCCTGTTTTGAGGCAATATTAAATTAATGCCTTTTTTAAAAGGTAAATTTTGGGTGATACAGAACTTCTTACTAGATTTGTTTTCAAGAGGTCATCTGGACTTGGCAGCTTGACCTTTAAACTGGGCAGAACAAGCAGAGGCCTTCTTGAATGGCTCGGAAACAAAGAAGCTGCTGTAAAGGATCAATGAGGGTGGAGAGGATCTTCTTCATTTACTCTGTGTTCATCATCATCTTCCTCCATCTCCCCCTGATGGCATGAATCCATCAGCAGGATAACTGAGCGATTAGAACTTGATGGTCTAACAGAGAAAATATTAACATCACTCATTCAAAAAGAGAGATGGTGAAGCTGCAGTATGAAGAGTTCATTCAGTTCCTTAAAAGGTTAAGGTATTGACTCTAGAGGGATTTAATTAAAAAAAAAAAAAAAAAAAAAAAAAAAAGGCAAAAATACTGAATCAAACCAGTGCAAATCTTTCAGATTTTGTTGGCATAGAGTGTCTCTTCATCGCTTTCACTTTCATCCTGAAACTCGTGGGCGAGCAGGGATTTTTTGGAGCCCATGGAGTTGAGATGGATTTCATCATCATATTCGTCGCGGTGCTGCCGCAACCGGTGGAAGCCATCTTTCTGATGGTCAGACTTCGCTGAGCACACGCACCAAATGATGCACGCCGTCAACACCAGTGCTGTCATGGAGGCAGCTGGAAATACCGGAAGAGAGACGCATTCTTAAAGATTTTTATTTGCACAAAAAAAAAAAAAAAAAAAAAAAAAAAAAAAAATTACGAAAGAAAACATTTTTATTCACTTGGAACAAAACTTGCTTTTAATTCAATTCAAGTATAATAAATAAAATCATGACTTCAGTACAGTTCTGGTCAGAAGTTTTCATACATTCATCACTGGTAATATCTTAATTGTGAGAATTTAATGCTTTGAACTGTTCTTCCCTAGTGTGGAGTGATGATAAAACAACTTCAATGATTAAAAAAAAAAAACAATAATCCACTTTACAAGTCTAAGTTTAGAGTAGCTTTTACTGAATCTATATAGGGTCAGAATTATACACAACCAATAATAATTGCTTTTAACCATAGTCTGTAAATTTACAGGAGAACTAAGGTCAGTCCAGAGGCTTAAAGCTAGCCTGTTTTATCTACCCAAAACAAATGGATGTGTGTTTGGTCACAATGTTGAAAATAACTTGCATGTCAAAACAAACTAATCCAAAACAGTATTAAAAGAGTTTTCTAATGATACCAATATAATGAATGCAGGTTAAAGCTTAAGACATCTGCAGTGTTTTAAAAGATCAACTTCTGGGCAAATTTATGTTGCTCAGTCAACATCGAAATGTGTGAAAGACTGTGGCCAAAAATCATTAAAAATTGCTAAACAAAATTGCTTTAGATGTTGCAGTAAAACATTAAAAAAAAATAAAAAAATAAAAAAATAAAAAAAATAAAAAAATGAAGAAGGATGAACTCATCAAATGAAGAATGGGTGCAATCATGACAGACAGAGCTGGCCAGTCGCTGTAGCTGTCTGATAAAGCAACTCCAACCCATGAGACTCTCCAATGAGCCGGTCTGACCATTTAACCAGCAGGATTAGTGAATTGTTGCCTAAGCTAGCCAAAACCTGAAATATTTGTTCTTTAGAATAAAAACCTTTGATAATCCAATATTATGATCCTACATTTAGAACATACAAATAAATTCCTTTACGGTAAGATTTCATTTTCAACAACTAGCCATCAAGTTTTAGCTTTTCTGTTTGTCCACTAGATGGCACTACCAGTTTTATTAGGCAGACCAAAAAAAAAAAAAAAAAAAAAAAAAAAAAAAAAAAAAAAAATGTATACATTATTTTTGAAGGAGTTTTTGGGAAGTAGGGATTTTTGGTCAGAGACAAATGCATTAAGATTTTAAAAGGAGATGTTAAAAGTTAAAAACCCAGAAGTAATCACATCCAAGTACATGATGGGTGTATGTAAACTTCTGAACGGAGAGCTGAAATGAAGAACTACTCTGCTACATCTAAGAGGTTCGCCATCTGCATATGGCCCTTCTGATACCTACCTGCACAGGCCACAACAAACTCTCTTTGCAATCCAAATATGCTGTTGTCTATGTCAAACTCCATGTTGACAAAAGCAGCAGCTTCATGGGAAGTGACCACAACCTGGAAAACAGCATAAAGCATACAGTATAAAATTATCACACCTTCTTTTATCATATGTGATTTATATTGGAGCAATGAACAAAACATTTTTCTGTTTTTAATTTGTGAAGTGAATTTTTTTTTTAAGTGAAAGCTGTTGTGATCAAACACAAGCTTATTGGAACGTTGCTTTCCAAAGTTTTGATGGTGGCTGTATCAGGTGTATTTGGGGTGAGGAATTCAAATTAAAATAAATATTAAATTTACTAGTTTTGCAATCTCATACATCTGGTTTAACAGTAAGAAATAATAAGGTCACATTTTTGTATCCAATCAGGCTGCTTTTCCAAATGAGGTAAAGAGGAACATCTCAGTCTCTCAAAGCTTCTCTGAGAAGAGAGCTGGTTAATCATCTAATCAGCACATCTCTTCTGCAGGTGTGTCTGTTTAGTATAATCTGCTGCAGGTTTGTAACTCTAAAAAAAAAGTGCTGGAGAGAAAAAAAAAAAAATCCTAAAATATTCAGCTGAGAGGTAAAAATCACAAAAATCAAGTTAAGAATTAACTTGTTGGTTTATTTGTTCCTCCACAGCAAGGCAGATGAAATTTAGTAAAGTGATTTGAACCCAAACTGAGAGATTAGTTGCAGAGCAGTAGTTCTCTGTGTCCTCCTCTACTATTAGAACATTTTCGTGCTGTGTTCTGATAGCAAGACACAGAAGATTGCCCAGAAATCCTTGAAAGCAATGTAATTTCTCTTTTCAGGCGAGTGAGATGCGCCCCTATGAGTTGAGACAGAGCATCAGATGCCCTAAAAAGTATGGGGAGACTATTAAGGAGAGGAACTTCTTGTTGGCTCAATCATTTAATTCGGAGCTTATGTTTGAGGAGCGGGACCCCCAGAAACCCCTGGATGAGAAGTACATCAGGAATGCTGCAGTTCTTCCAGATCTGTCTGATCTGCCGTGCAGCTCCGAAGCTGTCGAGACAAAGGAGAGGACCTCAAGCGGTGCTGTGATGATCCATGGTTATTCAGTGGAAGACTTCCAGCAGACCTATCACTCTGTGGTGGATCCTCTGCTCTACAGACCTTGTGGGAAGCTCAGGCCTTACAGCCTGGAGCTCGGGTTTACCATCAAGGAACACCTGTTGGAAGAGCTGGCCTATCCGACACTGGATATTTCAGAGCATCCAGATGGAAAGGTGGAGGTGACAGAGAGGTTCTGTGTGCTTCGTCCAACACCTTATATAGACATAGACTGTAAAGGGGGTCCGTGGTAAAATTCTTCCAAAGACTTTCTATGATAATCGTGGGGTTGTTCTCTGTTAAGCTTATTTTCTTAACTTGGACTTCTCTTGCTTATTGTATTAGACTAATATTTCATTTTTCAGCCAAATCTGTACAATCTGAAATGTATTACAGTCCTTACTGTGAATTTTTATGAGCCATATTAGTCTGCAGGTTCTAAGTCTAAAGTCTTGCATCCATCTAATTCTAAAATGATGTTGTACACTAATGGATAAATACATGAACAGATTAAATAATGTTAAAACAATGAAGATAATCACTCATTTTTTTTTTAAACCAAAAAACCTAAATTTAAAAGTAAACACTTTGAGGTTTGTACTTTTCCAAAACGTTCCAGTAAGTCATTATGATTTATTGCTATAGAGGTGTGTTAAGAAAATAAAACCTTCAAAAAGTTCATTTATTTCAATTATTAAATCCAAAAAGTAAAACTCATTATACAGATTCCTGCCAGAGTGTTTCAGACAAATCTTAACCATGATTGTGTTGGCCATAACATAAAATTTCTGTATTAAAAATCTTTAATTAGCTTTATGTCATCTAATTTAAAAAAAAAAACTCATTCATTAGTTTTCATTAGGCCATAATCTAATAAGTAAAAATGAACAACTAACAGGAAACACTTGAAATGTATCATTCTGTGTGAAATTAATCCATATGAGTATCACTTTTTTTCAGTATTCAATGATATTCTAATTTATTAAGATTCACCTGTATATAATATTTACTTTACCTGTGTTTTAAAATCCAAGAGCCTATACGCCACTCAATGGATAGATGTAAATCCTGCATGTTATTCTCAGTTCTGACTTGTATACTACACATATTTGCACGTAAAATACTGTGTACCTCTTTATGTTGACTTTGATAGCCTTCAGCAATGGCGTCAATACTATAGCTTCCTGGTTGGACAAGGATGTGGAAGTAGCCGCCCTCAGAAGTGGAGACCTTCAGTGTTGTGTTTAGAAAAATGGTCGCTCCAACAATGGGTTTCCCACTTCTGTCTTTCACTACTCCTCGCACCCCTTTATGGACCTGAGAATGAGGGAAACATTCATGGTTTGTGACGCCTCTTTTGATCTTACCAGAATAAGCAGCACTAATATTATGCTGTTATACTATACAAAATATTTAATACAGTTACAATTCCATGATTTTTTTCAGATTATAAAATTACAGTACAAAAAGAGGAGATTTTTTTTAAATAATTTAAAGGATTATAATTTTTTTTTTTTTTTTGAAGCATTGGAGAGTTCTTAATCTCTCATGCCAGAAATGTATCACTAGACCAAAATTTCTTCTTTTTGAAGGAAGCTTTTCATGGTTTTTAGCCAATTTCAAAATACAAAAGTAAATTATGAGGAACATCTCTAGATTAGGGATGGATGGATAGTAGTGTGCAGGTTGGTGTTATCATCCCTTTTCTACTGTGCCCATATACTTGCTCATAACATTTATAGATTGTGATAGGGAATGAAATCTGCAAATACAAATATTTTTCCATGATCGTCTAACTTTCTCCGTACAAATCCAGATCCATAAAATACTTGCATGAAATTCCATGCCTTTCCACGAATTCTGCATTTGTCATAAACCCAAAATCTTATAAAGATGTACTTTATAATGTGCCTTTTTTAAAAGGTCTCATCTCCTAAATCCTTGGGGGGGTTTTGCTCCAGGACAATGTCTGTAGATGGTACACATAGGGGGAATAAAGGCCTGGGAGGTGAAAATAAATACAATTTAAGTAGTTGAAGGATAGAAAGGCAAATTTGAAAGAAAGGGAGCAGACCAAGAAAGCTTCAATAAAAAAAAGAAAACATGGCAATATTCAACTTGAGTAAATAGCAACCAGCAGTTGAGTGACAACCTTAAATTTTATTAAAGTAAAAAAAAAAAAAAAAAAATCAACAATACTAAAAGGTTTTCTTATACATTTAAATAAATTTTCATACTAAAGTAAATAATGATTTTTTTTAAAAATCCTACCTCCACCAACATACTGAGGAGAGCCTTCTTGTTCTCAGCCCAGAGCGTGCCCAACTGATTAGCAGCAGGAAACAAACAGCAGCCAGTATATACTGTGATTTCTGGGCAGTGTCCAAAGTCCATACTGAAGTCCTGGAAAGACATGTGGATGGAATGTAATATGAGATGATAACATATAAAAGGTTGGTTAGTGAGTTAATTTCTTAGATGAATAATTTTAAAGCTGTTAAATATTTAAAAGTATGCAGATTACTATGAAGAGGTCCCCAACTTTCTGTAGAGTCAACAGCTACAGACCTCCAAACTTCATGTGGCCTTCTGATTAACTCCAGAAAAGTGTGAGGAGAGCTTCATGAAACTGTTTTTCTTATGGTAGCTGCATCTAAACTTTATACCACCAAGTGCAATGCAAAGCATTGGGTGCAGTGATGTAAAGCACGCAGTCACTTGACTTTAGTGGAGACGTGTTTTCTGAAGTCACAAATCATGCAGTTTCCAGGAAAACGCCAGCTGCCTGACTGCACTGTGTCAAGTGCAAAGTTGGGTGCAGAGGGGATTATGGTGTAGGGTTGACATCAAAACATTTTTGAGAGTTTTATGTTCTCAACTTTGTGGGTACAGTTTGGAGATGGCCCCTTCCTGTTGCAACATGACTGCACCAGAGCACAAAGCATTGTCCATGAGGACATGGATGAGTTTGGTTTGGAAGAACCTGACTAGTCAGCATAGGGTTCTGACCTCAACCCAATAGAACAACTTTGGGATGAAATAGAGTGGAGACTTTGAGCCAGACCTTGTCGTCCAACATCATTCTCTGAGCTGACAAATGCTCTTCTGGGAGAAAGGTAAAAAATTCCAAAAATCCCACTTCTAAACGTAGTAAAAATCATTCACAAATAAGTTGAAACTGTTGTTAACACTAAGGGCCAACTTCATATTAAATCACAAGAATTAAGAATGGGATATCACTCAAGTTCATATATGTATGTAGAGGCAAGTGACCCAATACTTATGGCAATAGTGTGTATTTTTTCCGAAGGTCCCAAGTACAATAAAAAAAAAAATTATACTGGCTTTGTTGTTAAATCTTCAATAAACAATTTTTACTCCAGATAACTTGCTGCAACTACGAGTTGAAAAGACTTACCTTCATGCTGCCCATGTGACTTTGCAGTTCTGCTGCTTTCATCACTCCATCTGGGACATTTCCCACTGATTAAAGTGAAAGTACACCGTTAACAAAGATGATTAACTTAACTCACAGATATTAATGATGGACATGTAGGGCTGCAACTAACCATTGTTTTAGAAATCAATTATTATATCAATTATTCTGGCGATTAATTGGAAAAAAGAAAATTCCACATTCTACAGATTTTTTTTATATAACCACTTAAGCCTTTTTTATACAATATTAGAATTGCATTAAAAGATGCAAATAAACAAATAATTTTATTGCGTTTTTAAATAAGAAACATTTTATTGCCTAAAATGCAATAACACAGCATTCCTTTAGTGTACGCTTGATTATCTGCAGATAAAAGAAAATACTTCTAACAACATGTGAAAAGCTCAGTTGTTTCTGCTTGACTTGACATCAATATAGTGTACGGCTAATATGTTGATTATATTTGGATTAACTGATTAATAATTGGATAGCAAAAGGTGCTTAATAGATTTTTTTTTTTTTTTTTTTGTTACAGAATTTGAACCGGGTGAAGCTAAAACTATGCCACTTAAGGAGCTCTGGGTAGAAAATATTTACAAAGTTTTTTTCATAAATACAAAGTGTAAATACTTCTGTATAGTTTTGGCTTAATTACTGCTCTGAGTGTGTTGCTCTTTCAGCCACTGGCCTTTTTTTTGAGTCTCTATACTCCAGTTAACAATTAATTGATTACTAAATTAGTTGACGATTAATTCAATAATCGATTCATCACGAATAATCTGATTAATCGTTTCAGCCTTACAGACATGACATCTATTTATGCAAATTAAGTCATACTTTGCCCGTTATTGGAACATGCAGTATCCCCGGGGTGCATCTTGGGATGGTTCTTGGCATACACTTTTGCCAAGTACTTCAAAGTGGCCTCATTGTTAACTACAAAAACAAAAATTACTCACATTTAATTTCATCCAATTTGGCAATATGAAAAGAAAACTATTGTCAATGCTTAACATCAAAAATCATCACCGTAGGGAAGTTTTCATCTTAACATAATAATATGTAAAGGCATAGTAAAATACATAATACAAGACAATCAATCAGACAAAAAGCTAAGCCAAGCAAAGTAGTGTTACCGGTATGAACAGGTTTGTCATAGGGATAGGTAACAACCAGAGCGCCTCCATCCAGGGCGACAGACAGACTGAAGTCATTGCTTTGAATAAAATTCATCATTACTTTGGTCTCGGGTTCTGGCTCCATCGAATGTTGTGATGAGTTTCCTGTTAAAGTAGGAAAAGAAATCAAAAACAGCAGATGGAAAATAGTGCAAGTCTCTCTAAACCAAATCAGTTGCATCTGATCTGATGTATCTCAGTCCAAACCCGTCTTTGACAGGAAAGTAGCAACGATATGCATCCAAAAAACTGACCGAAAAACGTCCTGTCAAGGTCTTTGTTATTAGAGTTGGTCAGGCCCCGGCTGGATGAGCACTTCTTCTCAGCAGCCTGTTCCCGTCCATCAGGGTTGATGGAGGGCACAATGAAAATGTGGGTCTCATTGATTAGCTGGAGAAAGGAAAAAGGTAGAAAACCCATATTAACATACATACAAAGTATTCATACCTCTTGAGCTTTTTTACATTCCGCTTGGTTGCATTTTATTGAGATCTTATGTGACAGATCCACACAATGTAGTGCACAAATATAACTTGGTAAAGACAAATGATTGTCAGCATTCTTTACAAATACAAACCTGAAGGGTACCATGCATTTGTATTTTGTCCCCAAAAGTTACTATTTCGAAGAACCATTTTTTAGGGTTGTCCTTTAAAATTTGTCTGTGCCAGCTCGAAGGAAAACTTTTGCAGGGCACTGTATATTTGGGGTGACAACGACACTCACCTTGGTGATGGCGGGATTCTTTCCATAGCTGATGCACAGAGAAGCAGCAAACTCCAGCAGCAGCTCTGTGCCCACAGGAGCGTTGCCGTGAATCCCCGCCACGAAGCGGATCTTTGGTTCAGACGGTTCCGGTTCTGCTGGATTGTTGGAGATTTCCAGTGCCAAAATGTTTCTAAACTCTACACTTTGACCCAGTCTAAGCAAAGGAAACACAGAGCCACATTATAGGTTAGACATTAATGCTTCCCACCCAGCCTCATTAACAGCAGATAACGCTACAAGGCATTGCAGCGATATCACCCTCCTTAAAAAGCTTTGAAATAAAGTCAAAGATGCATGTAGTGGTTTCACCAATTGATAGTGTCCCTACCTGTGTAAAAATGTAATTTGGGGGAAGTTAAGAGTGAGGCCTCTCAAGAAAGCGTCCAGGTCCTTCGGGCGTCGGTAGCGGAAGCTGTTATCTGTGCTTATGCTCTTGACCAGCTTCTCCAAACCTTGGTCTAGAGACAGCTCCTTTATCAAGGTGTAGAGCTCCCTATCAGATGGGCTCTGGGTCAACTGGGGAACAGTGGGAGTGTGGCCGTTATTTTCCGAGTTTAAACGGGTCAGTCTGAAGTCCACTACCTCTGGCTGATCCTTTGAGACTGTAGCATAGATCGTCACAGGTGTATACCTTTATAGAAAAAAAAATGAAAGCATTCTTTAGTTAGTGGCAGGGGAAATTTTTTGCTAGTGAATTCCACTTTCTGAAATGAAAACGTTACCCATCAGCAGACGCAGTGATTGCATAGGTCCCAGGGACCAGCAGTCTCCAGTAATCTCCAGTATGAGCCGTAGTGATGTTGTGGTCTATTCCCCCCACACTGATGGTGGCACTGGAAATTCCCATCTTAGTCCGGTCATCAGAAACTGTGCCTTTTATTCCAGTGTGAACCTACAGTGACAAACAACCAAACAAACAAGACTAAATAGAAAACAGTAAAAGTGAAGTACATGCTAAAATTAACACCTGTTTTTAGTACCTGGTGCATAAACTGCAACAAAGCTCTCCAGTTTTGTTCCCAGTATTTTGGTAGCTCCTTAGCCAGGGGGTACTTGATGCAGCCCAGCTCGATGGTCACCTCAAAGCAGTTTGTGTTGATGTAGTTCCAGTCCTGCATCCCACCTGGGAAAAAAAAGGTCTTGAATGTTTGTTTGGCACTGAGTGTATGTTTCTCTAACTAACGCCAAGACTGAAGCCAGTGCAAACAGGCATTAACTTGCATTTTACCAATTGTCCAGCAGGGGGACTCCTCTTGTTTGAAAATAAGTAAAAGGTCACATGGTACAGCTTTCTACAAGGAAAAAACTGATGTTGCTCAAAGGTGCAGAAAACATTTTTCTTAGGGTGTCTATGGTTGTATTTGCTTGAATATCAAACAAATGTTAATTTAGACAAAGGATGACCTGAGTAAATACAAAACGCAGTTTTCAAATGTAGATTTAATTTATTTATGGAAAAAAGTTATCCGAACCAACTTGGCCCTATGTGACAGAGTAATGGGTCCCTAAACATAATAAATCATCATAAAAATGTACATTTAAAACTGAATTTTGTATTTACTTTCATTATCTTTGTCCGTTATTAAAATTTGATGATCTGAAACCTTGTGCTTTTAGTGACTGTCAAATCTTCATGTGTTACATGTTCATGTATCCAAAGCAGGAAAGAACAGATAAAGATGTTCTGCACCTTATTTATGGATTATGGTATCAATGATGGTACAATGTCAAAGCTGTAAAGGAACCAGGTTATCTCGATCAAAGTTTTTCAATCCTTTCTTTACTTGACATCATTTTGAAAGGTTGCTTTCTTAACTTGTCAAATATTGCTGCACAGCAGTGCATTTATCTCAGTGTATATTTAAGCTCACTAAGGTAAAGTTTAGACCTTCAAAACAGGAGCAAGAAAGTTGAATTTCAATTCTTGAAAACAAAATATTAATCATGTAAATAGTGGGCTTTGTATGAGTTCTGAGCAAATGAAACTGAGCAATGAAGGCCTACCAGGAACAGTGTACCACTGGGCTCCATTAGTGATGCCATCCTCAAAATAGTCCCCTGGGTCCAGGTCCTCACAAGGGTGTCCTTTGTGCATAAGAGGATTTTCCTGCACACAAATTCAACACAAATAACAACTAAACAATGGCAGCAGTTGTTTTAATGTTTAAACCCAACTCTCCACAAATCGAACAGACAAGAATGAACCAGTCTTTTTTTTTTTTTTACCTATTATCACACTGCAAACACAAACTGCTGTGTATTTGGGAAGATTTCATGTGTCTGACCAACATAAATTAGCCCAGAGTTCTTAAGCAGAAGGAAAGATACATGGTTTTCAAGATTTTTTTACAAATGAAAATTTGAAAAACATAGCATGAATTTGCATTTGGTCCCCTTTAATCTGACACCTTTAAATAAAATCCAGTGCCATCAATTCCTTAGCAGAAATTGGAAGCTGGTCAGAGTTGTTAAATTCAAGATAATCCTGGAAAAAAACCTGTTGGAAGCTGCAAAAGACTCGGTTGGAGTTTCATTTTCCAGCAACACTTTAACCCGATGCAATGCACTTTTCAGATTTTCATTTACATAAATAACTGGTAAACCATTTATCATTTTCTTTCCACATCACAATTTTGCTCTGCCTTGCATTGGTCTATCACATACAATCAAAGTTAAATGTGATTTCTTAGGATTTTAAAAAGATAAAATGAGAGAAAGTTTAAGTTAATTAATACTTCTGCCAGGCACTTTATATACATACTGATAGTTTATTCTGTATTGGAAAAATAAAAACAAGAATAAAACTATGAGCAGATATTTTAGCCTGAAAGAGATTAATTTACCTGTGAGTATGCTTTGGCCACCTGCTTAAATACTGCGTCATCAGGCGACTTGCTGTAATGACTAAGCCCGTCTTTGTCATCATCGAAAGGGTAGTTGACCACCAGGGACCCTGAATTTCACAAAAACATAGCCAACTGAGAACATTTGATTTCAATGCTTAGTGAGAGTATAACTAATAACTAACTATGGAGCTCAACATCAAGAGAAAAAAAATATATATAAAAATGTAAATAAATGACAGCTTTTACACTGGAACACTTATTTACCTCCATGTAGGTTTGCAGACAAAACAAACGGCGTGTTCTTCAACCAGTTCATGACAGCTATAGTTTCTGGCTGCCTGGGTTCTGTGATGGTGACAAACTGGTCTGGAAAGTTGCGATTCAGATCATAATCATTGGTATTGTTGCGTCCTCTGTAGCCCTTCACGTCGCCTATGGGGAAGCAAACTCAGATGATGAGTCACTAATGTGTAAGAGTCACTGAAGGATGTTTCTGCTTGAAGGTTTGCTCTTCCAATTCCACTTCCTTTTGTACTTCTGCAGTAATTATTGACTGAGGGATGTTGTCACACAGAAAAGCCACTCAAAAATACATTAAAAATTCAAGGAGGGAACATGAATTTCACAAAAAGAAGGGATAAAGTGGCACAAAAAAACAGCTACATTTGTCCAGTAGATTTTTGTTAAAATACTGATTAATTTTGTACATTTTTTTATGTTAATCTATCTTTTAAATAATTACTGGAACCCTTGTGAAACATGGCAGTGGCAATTTTATGGTTTGAACAAGTTTTAATGCATTTGGTTGAGATTTGCTCAAACAAATTTTGAAGAGAAATGACTAGATGTGTCTGTAAGGCAGGTCCTTGGTAAGTTTCTATACTACCATTATTACAAACACTACTTATCTTAATAGGTATGGAAACTTACTGATACACTTAAGCTAAAGCTGCTTTGAATTATTTTTTGGCCAACATTTTTTTAAACCTATGCACATGCATGAACAGTCATCAAAATCAGTTAGCTTATTGATTGTTTTAATTACATTTTTTGCAGGACTGGTTTAAAAAAATGGTATACAGATGTCAAAAAAAAAAAAAAAAAAAAAAAAAAAAAAACTTACAAGACTAGACACAAATAGAAATACAATCTGAATGGTTCACAACTGTCATCCACAAAAGGTATAAATGTGATAGCAGTTGTAGAAACAGTCTAATGAATAATTTACTGTTCAAATACTGCTTTAGTGGGTCTGAACAAGAAGAAATGAAGTACATTTAAGAAAACATCAAGTCCTGTTAGCAAGTATGTGTGTTGTTTATGGTTAAATTAATGTCATTGTGCATGAAGAACAGAGTAAATTACTTTGTGCCGTGGTGTTGTAGTCTCACTTTTTGTACTCTTTCCATACCTAATAACCTCTTGATAAAGCTAATAAAGCAATGCTTTATATACCACTCATAGCTTTTATGCAGTCCAAGTGTGAGAGGAATATTACTCACCCTTGACCATCTGAAAGCAATATATTTACCAAAAGTGCATATCAAAAGTTCTTAAATTACAGAAAATATATGAGTTAGATCTCCAGGAGGTTTAGATTGTATGCTTGTAATTATTTCTCTTACCTTCCACAGCCACCTCATAGCCATCAGGGTTCATGGAGGGCATGATATGAATCCGAGTGGTGTTGACCAGCTGAGTGACCTCAGGGTCGGTACCGTAGTTACGACACAGATATTCAATGAGGTTGAGCAGCAGCTCTCTTCCCACCACTTCATTTCCGTGCATGTTGCCCACATACTTGAACTCTGGTTCCCCTGAAATAGACAAAGAGAAATACATCAATGTGTTAATAATATACCTACACATGGTACATAAATTATGTAAAAAAAAATTTTAAAAAAAGCGCACCTGCTGTCGTTATACTACGTAGTTTGGCACTCACCATGCTCGTGAACATTAGGGTTGTCCGAGATGACCATCACGTACAGCTCCCGGTCTTGTACGGAGCGGCCGATAGAGTAAAGATGGGTGATGGAGGAAAACTCGCTGCTGTACTTGCGTAAGAACAGCTCCATGTCTGCATAGTTGTGGTGACGAAACTCCTTTGGATGGATGGGCTCATGACCAGGTGGAAGGAATGGAGGGGTGGTGGGAACTGCCTGAGCCTGGGTGCTGTTGGAAGCCTTTGTAGTAGGAGTAATAAGATGACTGGTGGATGGAGCTGAGGTTGTAGTTTGGGGGGTTCTGCCTGCAGCTTCACTGACAACAGGCTGTAAGGTAAAGTTAAGCTCAGTGGGTTTGCCATCAATGACCTGGACACTGTTGACTGTCATTGATAGGTACCTGCATACACAGAGAAAGACACATAGAGAACAATTATGCCTTAATGGGGTGGTGACATCACTGTATAAACTCTTTCATGTAGTTGATATTGCTGCAGATGTCAATTCTCCAAAGAATTTTATTTTTTAAAAAAATAGCGTCACCTTTTTATAGGGGGTTGTTTTGTCAGGCCAGATTTCCCTCCTCAGTAAAAGGGTTGGGTACGGTACTGATATGTGGCTCTACCTAGTTGACTTCACTCTGATTGGCTACAACCATATTTGGGAAACTCTTCAGTAAAATGCGCTGAACATCGTCTCAAATTAGGGTTATAATTGCGTGGTACTTCCCTATAAATGAACTTCAGCCACTCATCTTTGACTCTCTGATCCTTCGGGAGTGGGTGGAAACTTCCATCAGTTTTAGATCTCCCTTGGACATAACACCTCTGCTTTTGAGTAGCCATCCTCTTCTCAAGTAGAGTAGCTAGACATGCTAGCGCGACTTAGCCCTTAAATTAGCCGATGTCTCAGCTGGGGGAGGAGGGGAGGGCTGTTTCCTTGATGGTGGGCTCTAATTGGAAAATATGAATCACGTAGAAAGATAACCTATGCAGAAATATAAACTGTTCTCTGATTCATTTGTTTTTAAGCAAAGAAACAAAGCTGACCACCTATGAGCAGGGCTTTTGATACCAACTCTTGACATTCACACGGCCTCATCAGTGCACAACAGATCATATTCTACCCCCAAAATTACAGAAAAATGAAATTTTTTCTCATCAACAGTATTTACAAAAACAGATGTCCTAATTATGCCAAGGATAAAAACATTATTCTGGTTTTTGTTTTACCAGGAAGTTCTCCACTGAATTTATGAGTAATCTTCTTATTTGCTTTATTAACTAGTTATTCTGTAATTTTTAATGGAAGTAAGAAAGGATATGTGGCTGCTTGCAAAAGTGTTCACAGCCCTTGAACATTTTCACATCTTATCACATTACAAGCACAAAGCTTAGCCAATAGGCCCATTGTAATTCTGCAGGAGCAGCAGAGGTCAACAGTTTTAATGGGAGAATTTGTTGAAAGAATAACTATAAGTTGCTCACTCTAACTTACTTCTCTGCATGCAAAACACTATGTGTGCCAGAAAACTAACATCATGCTGTGGAGGCGGGGGTTTTTCCCCGCCAGGGACGGGGAAGCTGGGAAATTGATGGAAAGATGACAGAGCTTCATAAAGAGCAATAGTATAAAAAACACTGTTAGAGGCTGCAAATGGCTTGAGATAGGGCCAGAGTTTTATGGCCAGTACAATAGATGCTAATCCTACAGCCAGCGCTGATATGAAATGATTTACATCAAAGTATATTCATGTGTTACACTGTTTAACCTAAATGTAAGACTTGAAATGTGATGCTCAAATAAAGTCTCCATCCAGTCTGACTGAGAATGAGCTATTTTGGACAGAAGAACGGGCAAAAATCTTGAGACTTTAGTTGTGCAAAGCTGATAGACACAAACAACAAAATATAATTAATTTTGTGGATGTAAAAAATGGCAAAAAGTTCTTCACACAGCATTAAGCTGTATGTGATTGCCATACCTCAAAACATTTCATACTCAAGAATCTGAACCTCTGAAGAAAGACAATAAAAAATGTTTTCATCACTAACTTGGAAATACTATTAAGAAATACGGACTTTTAACCAGTTTTTTGTGTTTTCGTAACTCACAGCACTGTTACTGTGCTTTAAAGGCTGTCATTTAATGAATAGCCTCAGTTGGCACCAACTGTGGTATGTGGAGAAACTCACCCTGGAGCCACAGCTGTGATGTTGTATGTTCCCGGGAGCAGAAGGCGGTAGTAGTCTCCGAATTTTGCCGTGGTCAGGTTGTGGTGGATACCAGCAACCACAATGCTGATGTTGCTGAGGGCGGCACCGCTGACTGCATCTTTCACAAAGCCACAAACTCCCATGTGTACCTGGAAGAAAATAGTACTGTGAGTTTGAAAAGCTTCTTACTGAGAGATGAGAGATTCAGACTGATGTCTTAGTTTTTAACTAATACCAGGGATAAACTTATTTTTTGTGACCTTTACCTTTTCCATGTAGGCCAGAAGGGACTCCCTGTTCATATCCCATTCATTACGCAGCTCGGAAGCTTTAGGGTGTTTGCAACAGCTCAGCTCCATGGTGATTTCCAGGCAGTTTCCATAGAGGTAGTTGTAGTCCTGCATTCCTCCTGAGTAACACAGCATCAACATAAACATAAGCACGATACAGCAACAACAGTCTAATTATACATTTAAAACCAGGAATTATAGCTAGGGAAGAAGTTTGTCTAGATCTACAATATAACTGAATACTTTCTTAAGGGGAGTAGGGGGGGGCTATTTTCTAGAGACATTGTGCCATTTTATAGCACAATCAAGTAACTATGTTAACTTCAGTTGTTATGAAAATGCTGTATATATCAAAAACAACTTCACATCATAGTCATATCTGACATCTTAAAATTGGCTTCTGTCTCTTTAAGAACCTCCTAACTTTTCCAACACTCCTCCTTCAGCCCGTTATCACAACAATGCTTCTCCATGCTGTCCATTGACGCTGTAAACAACCCTTCTTAGGAGCTTTGTAGTTTGTACTACAAGTTCAGCAGACTGCACTTCCACCAGGTATTTGCTAATTGCTGCTGCCGCTAGTCTAGTAGAGCTGTGCGGGGGAGGTGCGTGGGAGGGGTGCTCAGTGGAGCGGGAGCTCAGCTGGGGGCTGAAACTCTAAGCTGGAGCTTTGTGTAAATAGGCACCGCATTGTGTTAGCAGGTATTAAGCCACCCCTGAATGGCTACCATGGGAGCTTCAAGGATTCTTCAAACATGCATGAATGAGTCAAAGCAACACTCCAGGTATGATTTTGATGAGGGAATATCATTATAACATGATATAAAGCTCAAAAAAGTAAACTTTGTATAATACCCCCTTTTTAAGGTACCAGGTAGACTCATAAATTGGGGCAGACATTATTTCTTCTGGTGAGGTCAGAGTTTACCTTGTCACTTGAATACTTCTGGTAAAAAATTATTTACTGTGATTAAAAGTCCCAATGAGGCATCTGCAGTTTGCAAGCCACTCAACCTTTTGGTAAAGTCAACAGCAACACACACAGGAGAGCAGGCTGACCATCTCTGTGGAATAGCTCTGGGCAGTCAGATGTCCCAAGGCTGAAGAGCTGTCATGACTGCATGCTGGGTGGCCACAGAAACCAAATCAAACAGTTGCAACCTTATTAAACAGAGTAAAGGGGGTCAAGCGCAATACACCGAGGAACAACTTGTGCAAAGGAAACAGCTCCAGTCTTAATTACACCGAGAAACACAGAAAAACAGAAAAACAACGGGGTTTCTGCTAATTTCAGAAATTCAACCATAAGACTTTCTGAGACCCTCCTTAAGGCTCTAATGAAATAAATTTTAGACCCAAAAGAATAGCAAAAAATAACTTCATAATTTACTTATGAAGTAACTTTTTAAAGAAATTCAGTTAGCTAAATATAACTTCATCAATATAACATAGCATTTGTCAGCTCTAGCTAGTAACTCCAGTGCTCTTACATCTTGTTTACATAACTTTCTGCTCCCAGTGTGTTTTGATCTCAAAAGTTATTGACAACAGGGGTTAGCTAACAATTACAATCTCCATTTTCAAGCCAAAAGCATGCTAAATACACGCTTTCCCTTGAGCTTGGAGTGGATAACGTAACATGAATATTCAACTTTTTTTTTTACCTAAACAAAACTACAATAAACCAGTTTTAGGGGAGGAATTGGTACGTTGGGCAAAGAGAAGAGTTTTGTCAAGTGTTAAAAACACCTGAATTTCTTTGCAAGAAATATAAGAAACAGACCAAAAATATGACAGCAGTGCTTTTCTAGGTGGGCAGATGAATGGACTGACATAAATAAAAAATATATATGAAAATAAACACAAAAAATAATGACCTATACAAATTTAAGCCTGAACTAATAAAATCTGAGTCCCAACATAGGAAATCTGGCATTATTTAAGACATTTCAAGGCCTAAAATGCAGATCATCAACATTTTATGATTTTCAAAGACCTTGAAGAAAATCTGTAACAAATTTAGTTATCAGCGTTCTGTACAGGCCCATTTAGATCTAAACTTTTTGCATTTTATTTTGTAATTTTTTTCAATAGTATTGCACAAAGCGCTAAACAAAATGAAACTGGACAAATAAATTGGGAAAATAATACTTCATTACTGAGAAAAAAAGTGTTAGGATGTGATTCATAAGATATTCGTAACACTGTTATTTCATTTGCATCTGTTAGGGGAGGACTTTATTCAGCTTTTAAGGGAAAATAAAAATAGCACTTATCACACTTCATGGTAACCCTGGTAACAATGTGTAATAAGATTTGAAATAAACTCAACTTTTTGCAGCATCATAATCTCACACTGATTTTTTTTTTTTTTTTTTTTTTAGAAAAGTGGGAGATAACATTAAAAACTAATCATGTCTGCAGTTAAGTAGGGTGGAGACTAATGCAGTGGGCTGATTTCTCTTACAAAGGGCATGGCAACCTTCCTCCAAATATTTATCTAACCATGTGAATTTACTTTAAATTGACTATTTCAAAGGAAGGATGCAGTAGACTTGATCAATAGTCTTGATTGGAATTATGTTTGGGATAATTCACCGTTCAAAAAAAAAAGTTACTTATATAACCTGCTTTCTTACTCACCAGTTATAAAAACCAGCCCACAACATAAGAAAACATGGCCTCAGCACTTATTTGAAGTAAGAGTGTAATGAAATTTACCTTCTGAACACTTTTGAGACTTTAAGCTCTGAGACAATAGACCAACCAAACTAAATATAAATTATTTTAAAATATCTAACCTGTCAGTAATGAGAAATAATAGTCTGTCTACATTCAGTAATGACAGAAATTATTAGCTACCTGTAACGACAACTATAGATCACAAAACTCTGACCAGAAGACATTAGCTTTTGTCTCTGGCTATGGCCGGTTTCTAGTTTAAGCTGTCACTGAAGCAAACCACTAAAGTAAACAGTCTGCACCCACAAAGTTTAACAAACGTGCAGACCTGGGCTTAAATATCCTGTTTAAGTAGGAGACTCAAGTGTTACACCCTGAATGTAGCCGGAAACCACAGATCAGCCAATGAAGCCAAAACCTTAGCTAGGCCGGGATGTCATTTACTGCAGGATGTCTGCAGTGGTTGAGCAATAAAAATCACACAAGGAAAAGCATCTGCTTTTCTTAGTAAAACTGTCACCTGTTCATAGAAACAAAGAACAACAGCATATTTTCAGCGGCTGAAGTGACCTCAGTCTCCTCAACGGTTTTAGTTCAGTATCACTGATCACATAAACTACTTGTGAAGAGTCTTTACAATTCAAATCTGTGTTTTTATTAACATTTGAATCAGCTTTTCATCTAAAAAACATCACATTAAAAATCAAAACTTAAATCCAGTTTCAGTTTTATGTACAGTAAAAAAAAAAGAGAAATTCTTTATGATCAGAGCGAGTCAACAGATTGTGGGTTACGATAACACATGAATCATTGTGAAACATAATGATGGATTATTATTTCAGGATCTGTGTGCCAAACAAAACCGTCCTCTGTTCCTGACTCTCCCTCCTGGCAGTTTGCCTCAGCTTCTCATGACCTCACTCGATGTCCTACAGACAATGCTACCATCCACTGCTGTTAAGTCCAGATTTAGCTGACATTTTGGACAGTGGCATTCATCAGGCAAATAAAAGCGATATCTATTCAACAGTTTCACACTAACTGGTGCTTATCTTGACTCACATGGACAGCAGGGTCCGTTTCTGATCGACTACAGGTTCATTAGACAAGGAAGAGTTAAGAGGAACCTGGTCATCAAGTAACAATTCAGTGAACAATTAAGTTGTTAAATAAATATTTAAATATGAGAAGATTTTAATAAAACTTGAAACAAATTCATAGAATTGAAATGAATTTATGAATATTAAAATATTGCTATAATTTGTGAGAAAAAAACTAATTTAAAAAATAAATGTGGGAATTAATTCCAATTTAATTCATTATATGTTAGAACCAGCTATAATTATTTCTGTATTTATTTTATTGTTAAACTATTTTGTTTTGCAGCATACATTTATTAGATCCATCAGGATTATCCTCAAAGTCAGTGGCGGGAGCTAAAATTGCTATACACACAATGTTAGAGTCTATTTGATGAGCTATGACTATGACAGAGAGGTAATATGAAATTTATGAAAATAAATACTGAAACAATCATATACAATTCATCAGGAAAGTATTCACAGCACTTCACATTTTCCACATTTTGTTGAGTTACAGCCTTATTCCACATTGTATTAAATTAATCTCTTTCCTCAAAACTCTACACACAAAAAAACTATTATGTCAATGCAGAAAAACTTCAGAGAGTTTTAAAAATTTGTTAAAATTAAAAAACAAGCAACAACAACAAAAAAAAAAAAAAAAACCATTACATTTACTTAAGTATTCACAGCCTTTGGTTAATACTTTATTGAGCTATTTCTGCTGACCATCCTTGAGATATTTCTTCAGCCTAAATGGAGTCCACCTGTGGTAAATTAAGTTGATTGGAATTGATTAGGAGTACACATCTATCTCTATAAGGTCAAACAGTTGGCAGTGCAGGTCAGAGAGAAGGGCCTTAGTCAGGGAGGTGACCAAGACCCTGGTGGTCACTCTGTCAGAGCTCCAGCGTTCCTCTACGGAGAGACGAGAACCTTCGAGAAGGACAACCATCTCTGCATCAATCCACCAATCAGGCCTGTATGGTAGAGTGGTCAGATGAAAGCCACTCCTTAATTAAAGGCACATGGCAGCTCGTCTGACTCATCGCCAGGCCAATACCATCCCTGCTGTGAAACATGGTGGTGGCAGCGTCATGCTATGTTTTGCAGCAGCAGGAACTGGCAGACGAGTCAGAATAGAGGGAAAGATGAATGCAGCAATGTATAGAGACATCTTGGATGAAAACCTGCTCCAGAGCGCTCTTGACCTCAGACTGGGGCGATGGTTCATTTTACAGCAGGACAACAACCCAAAGCTCATGACCAAGATCTCAAAGGCTTCAGAACCACTCTGTGAAAGTCCTGGAGAGGCCAAGCCAGAGTCCAGACTGGAATCTGATTGAAGGTCTCTGGAGAGATCTGAAAATGGCTGCGCAGACGTCTCCATCCAACCTGATGGAGCTTCAGAAGTACTGCAAAGGAGAACGACTGAAACTGCCTAAAGACAAGCGAGCTGAGCTGGTGGCATCATATTCAAAGAGATTTGAGGCTATAATTGCTACAAAAGGTGGAACAACAAAGTATTAAGCAAAGGCTGTGAATATTTATGTAAATGTAATTTCTTAGCTTTCTCATTTTAACACATTTGCAAAAAACTCAAAAAAGTTTTTTTTCACATTGTCATAATGGAGTATTTGTGTGCAGAATTTTGGGGAAAGAGATTAATTTAATGCAATTTGGATTAAGGCTGTAACATAAAACTTGAAGAAAAAAAATTAATCGCTGTGAATACATTCCAGATGCACTGTATTATCTTAACAGATATCACATTTAAGTTTGAATTTATGATTTAGAAATTGGTCATTTTGTAGTGAATTTAATCATTTATTGACATTTCTATAATTATCAATACATTTTTATATAATTTAATGTTTTCATTTAGCTTTAATTAAACACGTTTAAATTTTTATTTGACAAATTAGAGACAACCTTTGTAACGTTTAGGCAAAATCTGAAACTTTCTAATGTTTTATTCACAAAACAGATATTGACAGATAATGTTTGACATCACTTTAAGCTGTTTGTTCAAAGTCTTTACAAAAGTGTGAAATATAATATTATTTTATGGTGAGCTACAACATTGACAGGTGCTAGTCTAAGGTCACATTATATTCTGAGATCTTCTCTAATTTATTAAGTCAAGCTTAGTAAAAACATTACAATCAAAATACAAACGGTTCTAAATTTGTGATTTCTAAAATGAAAAACAGAAAAATAACAGCACTGAAAAACAAATCTGACTAAAACATTAATAAATCAGGTATAAAAAAATATGATAATTTGGAAATAAAGGCATACATCAAGCAATTGGGATTGTTCATAAAATAACTTGGCTCGTATAGCAAACGTAGTACGGGGAATAGGGAGAGCGACAGAAAACTGGGTCCAGAGAGCCATGTTGTTATGAAGGCAATTAAATCAGGCTAAAGCTGTGTGTTCGCATCGGATACATAAGGAGTCATCTCCTGATGAGCTGCTGTTATATAAAAACTTATTACAACACAGAGCATCAGAAGAGGAAACTGGAACCGTAAACTGAAACTAAAGACGTGTACAGCACCATCGCCACCAGCCAACCAAACAAAAGAGCAACATGCAATGATCCAATTTCAGGCTTCAAGCACATAACTGTTACTGTGCCTGAAAGTATACAAAAAAATTAGGAACAAAAAAAAAAAAAAGAAAAAAAAGAATCAAGTTTCTTTTAGTTCAGCTTTTAAACATCACAGCTTCACATAACAACCAGTCATGGTATCCTTTCCAAGTCCGGTCCTTCTTGAAGGTTCTTTTTGCATTAACACACAGAATAAGGGCTGCACAATACACGACCACACATGAAGTCGCATATCACTGTGTGCAATATATTATTATTGAAAATGATAAATTTGCTGGCTGTTAGATTCCAAGTGTCAGGACTTCTCTCCCTTTGCATTACCAGTAACATATTAAGCCTGTTGGATGTTGGAAACCCACCTCTGGCTCAGATACTAATGTTCAAATGCTAAAGGTCACAGGGTCAGTTTGAAGCACCATCATGACAGATGTAAAGAAATTATGGATTGATCACAACTTCTATCCTCAGAGTATTCACGAATAATATAACCTTGCCTGATTTACTAAAAACTACTTAACTAAACAGGCTCAGGATGTGGGATTAAATCTAATGTTAAATTCCTGGCAATGAACTGGGTTTATTAGCTGGACAAACAATTAATGACTTTACAGAGGAATACTGTGCATTATCATGTTTAGGAGCCAGAAAACTTCTGAATATTTGAAGTATGAATCATATTGCAAAGTATTGTTTTTAAAGCAGATTAGAATTAATAAAATACACTTTTCAGACACAACAAAGCCTTTTGATTCAAGCCCCAAGAAAACAGGAAGTACTTCCATATATGGATGATGACATGTCTTTGATTGTTCCTTTTTTAGGCTTGAGACTCTTTGGCTATAGACAAATAATAGATTTTTTTCTTAATAAAAAGTCATTTTAACAGAGTGTGTGGATGTTTATAGGAACTGCACTCAAACAACATCGTCTGGCACTTCCTCCTCCTGACTTGATAAAGCATCATATACATTTTCACTTAATAAACCCAAATTAAAGCAGGAGACATTGGTAATACTATTTTCATCTTAGGTAACTGTTTTATTATATGTAGACATCACTGTTCTCGTGCATTCTTGGCTGGTTGCAGTATATTATAAGGTGTTGCCTTCTGTCCTTCACTGAAAAGATTAAAAAGGCGGCACAGGACATGGCAAAAAAAAAAAAAAACTCTCTGGAATGTAAATTATACTAAAGAGAAAATACAGACATCAAATCCTTCCAAAATCATAATTTAAGTCAAAACCGAGCCACGCCTTCAATGAAATAAACTCAAATAACTTCAATCTATTTCATTCTAAACATGCTGCAGCTTGCGCACACTGACACATACCTGAATAAGCTGCAAACAAGCCAACAGCCAGAAACATTCTTGGTTTTTAGACAAACAGGGAGACATCCAACAGCAATGTTCAAACTGTCCCTGCACAACCACTTTACGGGACAGTTTGCTGTCCACAAATGACAAACTTACATCAACATCAAAAACAACAACAGGCCAGCTTTTCTTGAAAAGTCTCTCGGACAGCACAAAGAATGCGAGCCATAAAACTGAACTCAGTCTAAGTCAGCTGACTGTGGCTATAATAACATGACTACCATAAAGGGCTTGAAGCGATCGCATAGCAAAAACTGGCCTACTTTTGTTTTCCTAACTACACAGATCACAAGGCAGTGGACTTTCACCACCAGATTTATTTACAGCATTTTAACGTGAACAGTTGAACTGTTTATTTACCCACCTGGCACGTCGTACCAGCGGGCTCCGTTGGTGATGCCGTCTTTAAAGGTTTCTTCGGGAGTGTCGGGACAGCTAGGCTGACCGGTCTTCATCACAGGGTGATTGTGGGAATACACCAGGGCCAGGTAGCGAAACAGGTTGTCATCCTCTGACTGGCTGTAGTGGCCCTGACGCTGGTGGGAGGCAGAGTCGTCATAAGGGTAACTGGCCACCACAGTCCCGCCATGCAGGTTCCCCGAGAGAACAAATCTGCGTAGACGACAGCAGATCTCCACAGTTAGAGCAATAATTAAAAAGTTCAAAACAAGTAGAACTGTAACAAGGCTGGAGAGAGAGTCGTAGATTACTTTGCCACCACACACAGTAGAGAGGGTGGCAAGGCAGGCGAAATCCAGCTAATTTCCAGTCCGAGATAATGACACACATTTATTGTAAAACTTTTTACACATCTTTACTGGCATTTCCACACGTATACTGTTTTTTTTACCTGATATTTTGCCAGTAGTTAAAATGCGTTCTGCATAAACAGATGGATGCTCCTGCCTGCACCCCAGCTGGTGAGCTGAAGCACTCTGGGTTTTTTTTTTAAAACTTCAAACTTTTTTTAACAAAACACTGAAAAAATATAAACTCTCAATAAATGTTATTCTTCTTTCATCACGTGATTTTGTCTGTTTTTTGAGTCTGCTTTGTTATTTGCATCAAAAGTCGATGTGTTTTATTACATGTTGACTACATATTTAACAAATGATAATATGTTATTAGCATCTCTACTCTCTAACTGGCTTCAGTCTTCGAAAGATATTTTCTGCTGGTGACTAAATACCACAAAATGTGAATTCATATGGCAAAATTTGGCATTAAAACTGGAAGGAAAGCTGGAAAAATCTCTTAATTTTAACATCTCTGACTGCTGATATTTTCCTCAGCGCACTGCAATGGGAGGTGCCTGTGAAGGTTGTAGATGGATAGATATTTACTTGAACACAGCCTTTAGATTAGAAAGGTGTGAGGAAAACATTCCACTGAGCAGGTATCAGGGGACAGTGATGTAATGTAAAGGTGGTACCAAAAATCGTTTTTTGGGGTCACTGACAACGCAACTTTTACGAAACTAACATTTGAACGTGCATGCCAGCTGACATCTATAATATCATGTGCAACTCAGTCGCATTATAAGAAATATAACAGATAACTTATACTACAAGTTAGCACCTGAAGGGCTAAAAAAATTAAAAAAAATAAAAAAATCTACAAAACCGTAAATAAACCTTGAGGCCAGTCGTCTGGAAGCTACTTCCTTTGACAAACTAGCTGAGCAGAATCCAAAAATAGTCCATTCTTCAAAAATTTCATGCTTAAATGTGGATCCTTCAATCATTTTTGGTATCGAGGTGTGAGGGTTTTTTTTCCTGAATGTTAATTTTTTTTATTATACTTGTGTTACTCTACAAAGAACCATAAAAAAGATTAATATTCTGAGGAATAATCTCTTGAAAATAACAACATTTAGAGGGTGCTTATTCCATTTTTTTTTTTTTTGCTTTAGCTCATGTATCATAATCAAATTAACATACTTTTCATAGACACTGTAATAACCAACATGCTATATTATTGCAACAGTAGTAATAAAAGTGGTTTTTCAGTTTTTAATACAAGCAATTGATTCATGCCACTTTTTGTGTAAATATCTCTATTTTACAATCTCAATATAAAAATGTGCAATATCACTTTTCGAAGGACCACTTGGAATGCTATATTTGTTGGATGAAATATTCCAAGTGTCACAAATACATATTTTTCTTGATATTCAGCCAGCTCGATGGAGTCTCCCTGCAGGATGCCCACACCTGACAGAGACAGGGCTGGAAGAACATGAGGAAGATGGGAACAAGGAAAATGGGGATTTGTCGACCCCATATCATCATCATTGCAGTCTTCATCAGTAATATTGCCATGGTATGACTTTCTAATACTGAACAGACCTAGTTATGATACCATGAGAATTTTACATGGGCCCATTCCTAAAAAGATAATAGAAAAAGGTAAGCAAACATTAAAATGTTAATCAATAACTTATGTTTTATTTTTCTATGTTTTAAATGAAGGGAACCAATAATAAGTTGCTCATTAACAGAGGTTCTCCAGATCTCTCCCTGCGAGCCAGATATCGATCAAATATTGCTAAATACACACCAGCTTGTTCTTGTGGCTTGAATGCCTCTAAAAAGGGAATCAGGACCACTTTTAATGACATCTGCGTCTGTTAGAGAAGAGTAATTACTCACTTTTTCTCCTTGATCCATTTGATCACTGCCATGACCTCTGGAATATGATCTGGATTCACAGTTGTCCCATCAAACTGATCGGGGAAACTTCTGTTTAAGTCCAAATTGTTGGCATTATTCCGAGCCCCGTAGTCACCTTCGCAGTCCCCTTCCTTTGACTTCTCGAAGCCGTCAGGGTTCATGCTGGGCATGATGTAAATATCCGTGCTGTTCACCAGCTCTGTGATCCGGGCTTCTTCCCCATATTTAGTGAGCAGGTGCTCCACTAAGTAGACCAACACCTGTCTGGACACGGTCTCATCTCCGTGCATGTTCCCCACATACTTAAATTTGGGCTTACCCGGCGTGTCTTTGTCGGGCTCCACAGTGATCCGCATCACCCACAGCTCCCTGCCCTCCACAGACTGACCAATGCTCGATAGGTTCGCGATGTGGGGATAGTTCCGCGCTAAAGACTGTAAACGTTTCGTTAGGTCAACATAATTGTAGTATTTGTCGTAAGTTTCTTCCGCTTCCGAAGCACCGGCGGTTCGTGGTAACTGCTTCTTGCCTTCACCCAGGGGCACAACAAGAAGAAACAAGGCGGAAAGTAACACCAGCTGTTTCAACGTCTTCGAAAGAGGCTCCCAGACGAATATCATGTTGACTTAATAACTACTTCCACACCATCAGGTCTTCTTAACGAAAGAACAGAAATAAATGGGTTTTTTTTTTTAGGTCTTTCTTCGCGTAACAGCTGTTTTTCTGCTGCCAGGGCCACTCTGGCCTGGTTGTTTCCGTTCACTTCCGTTCACCTCCCGGTGGGCGGGGCTACACTGTGACGTAAGTTTTTAAGGTGGATCAGTGGCGTTAGACAGGAGCTGGTTTTCTCGCATGTTCGTTTCGGACCTTTAATTAGGGTCACTTTCCCCCTTGCTATTTCATACCCCAGCAAATTTTGAAGGCATAAAATCAATCGGATTTGGAGGGAAAAAGAAAAGAAAATCAGGAATGGTACAATAGCATCTCAAACTGAATAAAGTAATAAAAAAATCTCTAAAATGTATCTCTTATTCTGACTGATAGCAAAAAGAAATAATTTAGTTAATCCTGCCTCACCTAAAACTAAGTTTAGCCTGATTTGATGTCAGAGAGTGAAAAAAGACTATGTTTATTTTATGCAGTATATGTAAACATTTGGCTTCAACTATATTTCTGAATACATGCCTTTTGTATTAAATGCATAAAATGCAGAAAACATAAAACTGCTTATTCCCCTGGATTGTGAGACAGTATTTTCTGATTTTTCAGCAATCACTTTCATTGTGTTTATTGATGGTAATCTATTTTTAATTCTGTAAAAAGAACTACCTGTTAAAAGAAATGAAACAAGACATTACGGATGTGCACTTCACCTAATTTAGAAAGTCAAAAGAAAATCTGAGACATAGCTTAATTTTGTTCATGTTGAATCGCTATTGTTCAGCATACCATTCAGCATGGATGTGATGGAAGGTTTGTTAATAAATAACCAGCAGTGGAGCATCTCCTTGGCTGCACACTGTCTGCCCAGAGCTACTCTGCTCACAAATTCATCAGAAAAGTATTTCTGAATTATGCAAAACAAACCTTTGGTTAAGCTAGGGACATAAGCCTTAATGCACAGCATAGTTAAAGTTTTGGGAAATGGAGACTAGCTTTACTTCCAGCTGCAAGCTTTGAGGAGCAAATATGAGGACATTTAATCATTACAAGACACATTTTCCTTACATATTAAACTGCCTGACCTAATGCTCTATGGAAACTCAAGTTATACATTAACTGTTAACGTGAAATTGAATTAATATTGTTATTTCCTGATCAGTCCCACTTCTAACTTTTATCTTGAAACATTATTTCATATTCAGAGGCAGGTTTCTAAAGAAGGCCATTTTTACAAACTGACACAAGTTTCTCTGATTTCAATGTAATTTTTGTAGCAAATTTTGTAAAAATCAATAGACAGTGATTGTATAACATCTGTTTTTAAACATTTTTCAAAATCATGGTATTTCAGCCTGTTGAAGGTAAAGGTCTTCACTCTAACCCGCTGTTTATTGGATCATGTCTCTTTTTGCAATGGAATGCCAGTGCATCTGTCTAAACTGATATTGCAGGATATCACAATGTGGGAAAATGACATTTTCCACGTGTTATTCTTGGCAAAAATTATTTATTCTCCATCTGCAATTAAACCAGAAACATTTCTACCTCCATCCTTCTTTTAGACACATACTCCCAGTGTGTTGTGCAATAAACTGACTTTGGTTTGGAAAAACACTACATCAAAAATAGAGATAAAGTAAAATAACACAACTTTTTTTTTATCCTGGGCTAAATAAACTCTTTGCTGTTGCTTATTTTCGTTTTTCATACATGTTTAGAAAGTGAGCTAAACAATTATCATAATACTGTAGACGCAGGTGAGAAATCTATATTCAAAATGCGTTCAAAAATCAATGAAAAAATCTAATTTTCTAGTTCCCAGTGAGAAAACATTAGAAAATAATAAATATAAAAAAAAAAAACAATAAACAATTTGAATTTTTTTAAACCCAATATTTTGAATTTGACACAGTTCTGGTGCCAGTTCTGTTTTTTCCAGTTCCTGCTTAAGGATAAAAGCAACTTAAGTAAAGGTTGCATTGTGTGGAGATACAGTAATACTGGCAGGATTATTGTACTCTGAACCAGGACCTTGATTTAACACCACCCAGAAAATCAACAGCTCCCTTCATGACGTATTTTGAGACCCATTGTGTTACACTGAAGGATATTAAATTAGACCTCCCTTCAGATAAATGCTGTGCACCTCGGGTGAAATTATTTAGTTCTTGATTTACAAGTGTCTGAATCACTCATAGTGTGACTAATATATTCCAGGTCTTTACCAGCACCATTGGCTGCATTGTTTTGTCTTACCTATATAAAAAAAAAACAATAATAGATTAACTTTCTTCATTAAAGCTCACAACCAACTACACGCTTCAAGGTACAAGGCAGAGCAGCATAAATATTTACAGAAGCATCAGTTAAAGAAAGAAATCCCAACACTCTGCAGGTTAGCAGCAGACTCTTTGAGTTTGTGTTTATTTTAAGTTGCCCATTCCTTCTTTATTCATTACCAGCATCACCATAGTTACCCACAAACATGTGAAGTTACACAGCAATGCCTGAGGGACTCCACTACTCTGTTGCCACTGTGAGGCTTTTTAAATCCCTCTTCTTCTTTCCTCATGGGGCATTAGTCCAGAGCTTCTCTTCATTGTTTGTTTTTCTCCTCACAATCCCTCGTTAGCGCTTTTTATTCGGCAACAAAACAAACATTGTGTTAACATCTCAATTGGAAAGCCCCAAAAGGTGCAGGAATGACAGGGTGAATGAAGGAAGATGAAGAAGAGGAGAAGAAAGAGGAGGAGGTGAAGAGTGAGTGGTAGGGAGAGGCGGCTGCAGGCCTCATTGCTGGATCCTACGCAGTGACTGCACCTGAAACGACTGAGCATGGGAGCCCCACTCTCTGTAGTGTTTGTATTCGCCACCGTGGCGGTCACACTCCATGATGTATTGGTAACCACGATAACCTGGAAATTGGTAGCACACCCAGCTGCAGGAAGAAAGAAAAGGCATAAACAATCAGATGGAACAGATAGCAAGGGGTAAGACAAAAATTAAAAGTAACTCAACTACAATTGCTATTGGGGATCCGATACTGAACAGCCAAATCCTATGGTATTTTTTTTTATATAGGCTTGCCCTGGGTGGCATTAGAAAGGTGGGTGAACAAGCACCAAAAAGCAAAATTGTAACTCACCTGTCAGCTGTGGCATGAACAGATTTTCAATTGCTTTTATGCATATGCAATAAAAGCACATGCATACTAGCCTATTCTAGGCTAGTCCCTATTCTAGGCACTAGCCTAGAATAGGAAGTCTAGGCTAGTGCTTTATGCAGGTTTGCACTGCATGTTATTCTGCCCCAGAATCTCAGTTAATTGCTGTCAGTTAAAGTGTGTGTGTGGGTGTGTGTGTGTGTGTGTGTGTGTGTGTGATAACCAGCCCAGGACACATTCATGGGGTATAACTGGATGCTACCAGTTGTAAAAGGAAAATGATGTAATGATGTATCTCTTTAATTGATTTGTTTGTTAATTACAAAAAGCACCGATTGAAGTTAAAAGTGTGTCAGGTTGCAAAACTATTACATCTAGTCTTTACAATTGTACTATTTTAAACATTTGATTTTCACTGAATAAAAGTTATGAAAATGGGCTTTAATTTATATTCCATACTCCTTCATTTACCAGCCCCATTCAAGCCCTCATGTCACTCTTAGCACCCTGGCCAAGCACTGCACCTCACCTTAGTCACTTCTTTACAGAGTTAATTCTCTTGGGATCTGCTTATTGACCTCTACATGTAAAGCACATGTTGGAGAACTTCACAATCATATGGTCTGCATACTGTATTTAAAAAACATCAGCAAGGTGATTTTAAACAACTTAGAAAACATATTTTATTTTAAAATTATTTACAAAAATTTTACACAGACCTCATAAGAGGGGAGAATGATATCTTCGTTCAGTGACAACCATGCCCTGCTTTTTGTAAGGTCACCACAGGTGTTTTTATTCCCTCTTTTTTTTCTTCTCTTGCAGCATATTAACACCAGCTTTCAGTAAGCTGTATTTTTTCAGTCTTTCAGAATATGGCGCTATCTGCTCTGGCTGTAATTTAAATATGAATGGAACTTTCCCCTGTAAATACATGCATAATGCCTTCTTTAAATGTCAGCAAGCTGTGTCAGTGTAGAAAGATGCTATTTGCCTTGCAGAACCATTTTAGGAGCGTATTTACTTTTGCATCTATTTTCAGAATTAAAAGGATCGACAACTTCAGATTTACCTACATTTGGTGCTCAGAAATACCTTGTAAATGTTCCTGTCATAGTCAAAGAAGCAAGTTTCTTATGATCTATCTGACATTACTTTTTGTGTCCAGTGGTACAATGTTTCTAAAATAGCCTGTTTATCATGTATTTGATTGCTATGATTAGATTGTGTGCTTTTAGAAGTTAAGACTTACGCTCCGCTCTGAACTTGCATGGATCCAATCTCATTGTTTCCCCAGCCCATAGCCTGCAGGGAGGGGTAGTCATCATTTATCTCCCACTGGCGACCCATGAAGTTCTCCCTCTCAAACAGCACCATCTTGGACTCCTTGTGGTTCTGCTTGCACACAAAGCAGTCATTGTAACTAAATTTAAGGTAAAACTCTGATATATTTTACACACTGGTGATTGGATTTTACTTTTGTTTATGTTTGTCTTCTAAATGTCAAATCAAGGCTATTTGGAATTTAGTTTTTAGTAATGAGAGTCAACTTTTGTTCGGGCAGTAGTGTGAATCACATGATCATTTATGAAGATTTGAGAGTAAGCAAAAGCTGCCAGTTTGGGAGAGAAACGCACAGCGGAGCAGATGGGCCGGAAGGACATCATCCGCTCAATGTGGTAGGCGTTGCTGCCGCTCCACGACTCCCAATGAGGATACTCTCCTCTCTCCAGAACAAACTGCTGTCCACAGAAGCTGGAGTGTTCATATCCTGCCCAGCTGTTCGCCGACAAGCACACAGACACACAAACATTTCAAAAAATCATTACAAGAAATGCTAAAAGAGACTTTTTAATCAACTTGTCTTGTTTTTGTTTCACTTACGCCCCACACTCCACCTTGAGGGAGCGGATGTTGTCAATGCTGCACTCCATGATGTTCTGGCAGGCTGAGGTGAACTCTAGACGCTTGCCCTGGAAGTTTTCCTGGTCATAAACTGTGATCTAGAAAGAATATGTTGCATGTGCACACACAATGGTGACTTTTATTAAATTAGGCATGAAATTTGTAAATATGAAATCCGTATTTGGCATTCTCCAGCGACGAATCATCGGACTCACCTTCCATGGTCCCAGAGGGGTAGGATTATTTAGAGCCATACTACTGTGGATTTTAGTGTAGACTTACCTTTAGAACAGAGAAGATATGAGCAAAGGTTAGGATTAGATTAGATTTTGATATTTTTGTGTGCTGCCTACATTGCATGTTTCATGTTTATTTAAAAGGTATTGTATCAATGCAGTTTCAACCAAAATTAGGTGATATAAATCTTGATCTAAGATCACATGTTGGGATTAAATTTTATCCTCACGCTTGCAGATTGGATGTAAACATTATGCCTAAGTGTGCTGCCTGTGCACAGTTCGTATGTGTGTGCATCTCCTTGTCTTCCTTCAGTCTATATGTTTTTATGACTCAGCAGAGTGATCGTGCAGAAAAAGCACAAAAAAACATAAAATGGAAATGGTCTGCACATTGAAGACTGAGATAGAAGGCTTACCTGACTGCCCCCTCAAAGAATAGCTGCTCAGTGCTCACAGGGGCTTCACAAAAAAGACGTCCTGACCCCAAACTGAACGGCCCTATTTATACATGTTGGTGCTGAGATGTAACTGGACCGGTATGGGTCAGGGCAGGAGTCAGCACATTGCTGGTCCCATTCATTGTTCGGTACTGAGCTGTTGGGCTTTAGTGAGCTGCAGCTGGACTGAACGAAGGGCACTGTGCCCAGTGCAAATAAGCAGAAGTTCCAAGTGATTCATGTCCAATGGGCCGGGCCAATTTCTGGTACAGCAGAGATCAGGAAACAGATCATCACAGTTTGGTCATGACAAGAAAAACAAAACAAACAAACAAAAAAAAAAAAAAAAAAAAAAAATACAATTTAATTGCAGATTTGAAATATTTTACAACCAAAATGATAGCTAATGAAAAAAAGATTTCCAGAATGAAAACTCAAAAAGTCCTTCCTGCACTGTTCTGTGGTTGTCTCCGATCAGTGTATCATGCCCCACGTCTCTGGTCCATTCACCTCGAAATGTTGCTCAGTCATGCACTCACTTCCCCATGGATGCCTAAATACACAGCTACACACATTCAATCCCTGTTCAGATATTTACACACAAAGCCTACAGATACTTTCACAGTCAAGCAAGCATGAGCACAAACATAGGTAACCAGTAACATGTCAACCAGCCGTGTCCAACCTCTAATATGAATATTTTGTCGAACAGTAAAATACTACAATTCAGGACAAAACACAACAACAACAAATCTTAGACATAAGAACTACTTTTTATGGCATGATCTGGAGGACTTTGAGGATGGGGTCATCCACCCAGATGCCAACCTGGTAGGCGAACTTCAGTGGATCCAATGAAGACGTCACATAGATGGTTGAGGACGGACCTTGCGAGGGTCTTCATCAGATGCGACTCAGGACTACTGGCCTGTAGCTGCTGAGGTCCTTTGGATGTTTGATCTTTGGCACTGGTACTACACATAGTCTTCCATAGTTGTGGTACTTTCTCCTGTTTCATGCTCAGGTTGAACATGTATCCCATGATGCCATATAGTTGATCTGTGCAGCCTGGAGCAGAGGCCATGTGGACTGATCTGTCGTAGCTCATTTCTCACCTGAAGTGTTGAAAGGGACAAGATGGTGTTGGTGGGGGAGGAAGGCTGTGGCGTGGAGTCCTCTGAAGATGAGGGGATCCTCTGGATCTGTTGGCATGGAGTAAATGAAAGACATCCATGTGTATGTGTGTATGTCTGGAGTTAGCGCGGTCAGCCTCAGTCTCAGTCAGGCAGATCACACCATTCTCCCATTCAGTCACCCTATATAAAATGCTTCACCCAGAGACCTGACCCACACCAGGACAATGAATCAAATTACACCCCTCCTTAAAACACTGGCTACCTGTTTCTTATGGGAACAATTTTAACATCTTGCTATTTCTCTATCATTCAGTAAATGGTCTTAAGCCTATATATATATTATAGTTGGAAATCAGCTCTGAAAAATCTAGACCACTCAGGCCATGTTCATTAAATGCTTTCAGGATGTGAATTAAACAACATGTAGCATTTATTTTATGCTTCTCTGCTCTGGAACCAATCATCCAAAAAGCTGATGTTTTATTTTTTCAATTTGTTCTGATCATGTCTTAGCTCCTAATTTGTTTTCACTTTACATTTTGACCTCATCTTTCTTTTTAAATTATGCTCACATTTTTTCATTACTCTATTAATATTTTTTCTGTGTTTAACATAGGCCTAATTGTAACAAGAACGCTTCTGCACCATGACCAGCATTCCCCTGTCTGAACAAAAAAACTGATGCCATTCCTCTAGTCAGCACATTTACCATACCAGGGTTCAAAGGCTTTGAAGCAAACATGAATGAAAACCAAATGTGAGAAAAAAGCCTTAAAATAACACACTTAATACCTGTTGTAGATGGCAGAGGGTTAGCGTCAACAAAGGAAAAAGTTTCATAATGTAGTTTAAAGTCTAAAAGAAGAGGTTTGAGTGTGAGTTTGTGTGTGCCACGAGCTTGCCACCAACTTTCTGCTGATGGCAGTGACTGTCCTCAGTCTCCAACAATGGGGCTATACAATAAAAACCTCCTGCTGACTGAGCACAGATCACCAATGGATTAACAAAGTGACCTTCGACCCCTCACTGTGCTCCCAGCAGCTCTGAGCCAATGAAATGTTAGAATCTGGTCTTTATAGATTCGCTCTGGAGGTGAATGTATATATATATCCCCACTCAGAAGGCCTCCGTCCATCACTGTCTTCAAAGGCCGGTCCATTTCAGCCTTCAGTTGTGACTGTAAGTGTCCACAATAAGGTCTTCTAATTGTCTCTGGTAGAAATGCTTGGATGTTAGGGAGGATGCGATGATTTACTCACTTGGACTAAGTCGGCAGACTAAAACAACCAAGCCAGAACGGACTTGTTTCTCATGCTATAACTTTTGACAAAGTAGGTGGAGTACTTACATAAAATGGAGTAGTGTATTATTCCACACTTATTTGTTGCATACAATCAGCAGGGTCCGTTAAAATTTGGATCCAGGCATCACAAATTTCTTTCTATTGTTCTTGGTTAGAAAAAGCATCAGGGAATGGTCAAGGAATTTTCGAGAAAATAATGTCACTGTTTGGGGAAGAAGTATAATGTTTTCTAACATTAGGGTTATTGTATTGGTTCTGAGCAGGTACAATATGTAGAAGAGATCAGTAATACCGTCTTTCAAAGGATCACACAGACAGTTTTTGCAGGCTATCTTCAAATACTCTTTGCAGGTCTGGCTTGATCAAGTTAAAAATATCTATTATTTGTGTCTTTTTTTTTAAATTAAGTTCACTGCATTTTGATTGGGGGTTCTTTCTAAAACTCACCAGAAATGTTCCAGTCACATAATTTTTACTACAGTGGGCATATTTAAAAAGGTGTGCAGTGTAGCATAACTTAGAAAGGCATAGCAACATTTTCAGCTTTATTCATGTTCACTTTCTTGAACAGAACACAAGAGGAAAAACATTAAACCTGTGTGTGGGTAGTTAATATGTTTCGTTCTACAGGATGTGTTTCTGGGTGCAGCAGAGCAACGGTAGCAGGCAAAGTTACAGGCAAACAGCATTTCTATGCATAAATTTGTAGTAATTTTGGTATAACTTAAAAAAAACTTATAACAGGACAAGGGCTATTTATTTCATGTTACTGGTTTTAAATGCATGAATGTGTGCATACTGTCTTACATTAAAACATAAATTACATTTTAGTTTTTCAGCATTTTGGAGGTTGCATAAAGAGTTTGCACCCCTGTGATATTGACAAGGCACCCTGATGTTATCAGTCTCACCTGACTAAGGTTCTTCTCAGAGTACCCCAGGCAGTGTGCCTACCTTTTTTTTTGCACCTAAATAGCCTGATTATGTTTCATAAGCAATAGTTTAGCAACCTTGTGGCCTCCCAGTCCCCCAAGTTTCAACAGAGACTGATTTTGACAACATAGTAGCTTCAGAAGACTGTGACACACTTTCTTACTGTCCTTGTTACATGTAATAGTAATTTTTGTAATTCTTTTCTCTTCAGATTTGATCATGTCTCACTCAGGTGTTCAAGGCAGTATTGGCAGTCACCCTGCCATTGGCCTACGCAATCACAAGGTACTTTACAAACCAGAAAATAGTCCTAAAAAAACTAAAAAAAAAAAAAATCTAAATTGTTTTTTTGTTTGTTGTTTTCAGATATACCTCTATGAATATGAAAACTTCCAAGGCCGCAGGATGGACCTGTTTGGAGAGTGCCTTAATCTGTGTGAGAAGGGTTTCGACAGAATTGGCTCCATCAGGGTAGAGTGTGGACCGTAAGTTGCCAATCTGTCTTACTGACTGTGCTTCAGTTTACTATAGACTCACCAGACGCTTTGTTGGGTACACTTTCTAGTACTGCTAGTACTGCACTGGATTGCCTACAGAACTTCCTTTCATCTTCGTGGCATAGATTCAATAAGGTGCTATTTACATTCCTCAGAAATTTTAGTCCACGTTGATGTGAAGGCTTCACACTGTTGTTCAACTGCCTTCAATGAAGTGATCTCCTGTTACACCACATATGCTCCCCTGGATTGAGATGTGGAGACTTTGGAAGCCTTTGGAGCTTGATGATGTGGTTCACTTCCCCACAGGAAGTTGCCATCAGAAGATAGGTGCAATGTGGTCACATAGGGATAGACATAGTCGGCAACAATAAATAGCAGGCTGTGGTGTTTAAATGATGCTCAGCTGGTACTAAAGTGCCCAAAGTGTGCCAAGAAAATATTCCCTACCCCATTACACTGCCACAACCTTCCTGAACCACTGAAACAAGCCAGGATTTGTTGTTTGCTCTAAATTTTGACCATACTAGTTGAACGTTACATCTGTGACTGAGACTTATCAGACCTGAAAATCATTTTCCAACTGTTATTGTGCAGTTTTGTTGAGCCTGTGTGTACCATCAGCTTCCTGTTCTTAGCTGACATGAATGATATCAGGTGTGTTCTTCAGGCCATTTGCTTCAAGGTTCAATGTGTTGTGTGTTCAGTAGTGATGTTCAAGATACAGTGGTTGTAACTGCTGGTTATTTGATCTAATGTTGCCTTTCTAACACCTTAAACAAGTCTGTTCATTCTCGTCTGACCTCTGACATCAACAAGGCATTTCCATCCGCTAAACTGCTGCTTACAGGATAATTTCTGTTTTTCAGAAAATTCTGTGGGAACCTGATAGATGGCTGTGTGTGAAAATCCTAATAAATGGCAGTTTCAGAAATACTCAGGACATCCCATCTCCCAATTCTCTTTCTTCCCCATTCTGATACTCGGTTTGAACTTGAGCAAGTCATCTTCACAACGTCTCAATATGTAAATGCATGCTGCTTTGTGATTGGCTGGCTCACTACAAGAAGCTACACAGGTGCTCCTAATAATGTTGGCAGTGACTGTAGATGCTAAAATACCTCTCTTTCTGACTTCCCAGCTGGGTTGGCTATGAGCAACAGAACATGACTGGTGAGATGTTCATGCTGGAGAAGGGCGAGTATCCCCGCTGGGATACCTGGTCCAACAGCTACCGGTGTGACCGCTTGATGTCAGTCAGGCCCGTTCGAATGGTATGTTGTCACAAGCCTATTTTTTATCTATCTCTGTTCCCATCATCAACACCACTGCTCTTTGTTATTCTTCAAACCAACCTTTATCTGATACATTATCTTTTAATGAGCTGCTTTCATAAGTGTATTTTTAAGCTCCTTCAGATGAGATTATTTTTACTTAAATGTTTTTTTTATTATTAATATTATTATTATTAGGTGATATTTTAAAATGTACAATCTTACATTCTGCGTCTATTTAAAGCATTAAAAGTATCTACAGTAAAGAAGTAACTCGCTGAAAGGTGAATGTATTTTTTAGGATCCACAAGACCACAAGATTTGTCTGTTTGAATGTGCAAACTTTGAAGGCCGCAAGATGGAAGTGTGCGATGAGGATATTCCAAGCTTGTGGTCCTATGGTTTCCAGGACCGTGTCGGCAGCATTCAGGTCACCGGTGGAACGTAGGTTATTACTGATTTTCTCTTTAATGCTACTTTTGTCTATTGGGTTTACTGTTATAAATTATCTCTACTCTAATATTAGCACTTATTCAGGTACTGACAGATAGTAAAGGATTTCTTAGGATTTGAGTTGAAACACCAAGAGAAAATAGTGCATAATTCTGAAGTAAAAGGAACATTTTATGTAGGTTTCTAAATTCTTTACAATTAAAAACGGTCACAGTGGATCTAGCCCAGCATCTCTGTTTAGGTGGACTGCCATGTCTTGAAATATTGTTTTATCAGCTAAACCTGCTTTAAATTTCTCCACAACTTTATCCCTAACCTCTTTGTTTTGGTCTTCGGTCTCCATAATCCTGTTTCTTCACTAATGTTCTCTAACAAACCTCATCGGACAGCTGGATTTATGCTAATGCCAGATTACATACAAATGGATTCTATTTTATAATTAGGTGACTTCTAAAGGACAATGGTTCCACTTGATTTAGGATTTTCAGAGTTAAAGGGACTAAATACAAATGCACATCACACTTTTCAGACTTTTATTTATAAAACATTTTGAAACCCATATATCATTTGTTCCACTTCACAATTATCTGATTCTTTATGTTGGTCTATTACATAAAATCCCAATAAAATACATTGAAATTTGTAGTTGCAATGTTACAAAATTGGAAAAAGTCCAAGGTGCATAATTGCTTTTGCTATGCTACACACAAAAACCTAAACATGAATGTCAGTAACATCTGTTTATCTTTGCTTCTTCACACAGCTGGGTAGGTTACCAATACCCCGGCTACCGTGGCTACCAGTACGTGTTAGAATTGGGCCCTTTCAAGCACTGGAATGAATGGGGAGCCCACCATCCTCAGATCCAGTCTATCCGTAGGGTGAGAGACATGCAGACGCACCGCCGGGGATGCTTTGAGCTGACCGCATAAACGAGTGAGACGGACCGCTAGTTAACAGGGAGCGATACAGAGAGAGCTGAGATCTGTCTGTGGAGATTCTTCTAAAAGACAATTAGACACGTTTTGTTTCTTTTATTACGCTTAATGAAATAATTGAAAGTATGAAGGTCAGTGAATGACTCTGAATCATGTGAGAAAAAAATCTACAGAAAGAACACTCACCCATTATACAGCACAAATAAAATGACTATGTCCTGTTTCTGAATAGGGGATTATAGGATATTAATGGAATGTGTTTACAAGGTTGTTTTTTTGCATTCAAACTACTTGATTTTAATTTTTAACTGCTTGCTTATGCTTTTCAAGCTGAAATGATGCCAATGATGCCTGTTCAGCAGAGGGATTCCCCCTCTCCAAGGATCCACCGTTTTTCAAAAAAGGTTGTTTTTTTTTTTATATCACTGCTCACAGAGCACTACCATGGACAGCTCTCAGATCTGCACTGCAGTAAGATAGCAAGGCAGGGGGAGGCACTATCTCCTCATCTTCAAGAATTAATTCAAGTATCTCACAGTTGTAGAACGGTAAAAAGAATGGTGTTCTGGGTTGTGGCATATTGAAACAAAGATCTTTTCCCAGCCTGTTTTAGCCCATAGATGGGGCTGTCCTGAAGTTTTGCATTTTACATTTTCTCAGGGATGCTGGCATCTGGAAAGCAATTTTCCAATGGAAACCAAATAAATAAATAATATCTGAAAAGTAGTATTTTTTTTCTCCTTTTCCTTAACTGTTTACATGTTCTTATCTAAAGGCCAGAGGCCAAGAGGTTCCTATGTGAACTGTTTCAGCCATGCATCAATGTGTTGCTTACACCTATACTTTACTTTTTATTTTCTTAAATAATTTGACTGCCCTGTAGAGGTAATATATATATACTATCCATATGTTAATGTTAGGGCTCAAAATGATGAATTCACAAAGAACTATTGTACCAAACCAAGCAGGTCCTTTTCCTGCATTTTAGCTGATTTATATGATCTTCCATTCAACAACTCTTTAAGTCTCAGTGATGACACACAAAAACATCCCCAGATCTTAGATACACCTTCATAGAACCTGATAGCAAGGACTAATGTGACACAAACACCTTTCCTCTCTAACAGCTAATATCGTGTCTAAAACATCTGCTGCTGTTCCACTGAAAACCTGGACCACATAATCAACATTAAACATTGATCTCACAAGTTAAAGACCAATATGTTCTGTCCTTTACCAAAATACTGTTACCATTTTTATGTTTTTCTTAAGAAAAGGGTGCCTTGAAGCTCATTGGTTATCCAGGAAGATAAATAATCATAATACCCTAATTATGATTTGTAAAATCCAGCCTACTTTATTTATTTTATATACAAAAATTATAAATTGCATCCCTTGTAGTGCTCTTTAACTATCTGACTTCTCTTTAAGCTCACTGGTGCAGATATTGTCAAAGATACTAGCTAACTAAATACATAAATAAATTCCTCAGATCTGTGATCTCTCTTTAGGTATTGAGTTTGTTCAAGAAAGCACTGGCTTTACTGTACACTGGCTAAAACAGCAATGCTTTTTAATAGAAGATTATCACAAATTGGAGGAAAACAGTGAAATACTTACTGTAAATAAGTCTGTATGATGTCATCCATAAGGCTATGCTTCTGCAGTATCCAAATGTTAAGAGGAGATACTGTCATTTTTTTTTTTTTTTTTATTTATTTATTTTTTTTTTCGTTTATAGCATAAAGGAAATTTTTTAAAGTATTTATTCATGTCTTGATCTCCTGCTGGAACTCAAAGTCAATGTTTCTCTGTTCAGTGAAGAACAATTTAGTTCAGATTTGACCCGTTTAAGTATTTTAGGTCTTGAACCAGAAATGTTCAAATGGAGGACTGATCCACCCCAAAAACAATAAAACATCATCAGCCACTACCAATGTCACTGAAGTACCAATATTTATTTATTTTTACATATTTTAAACTGCAAGGGGGGCAGATGGCCTCTGCATTGACTGAAGATGACCGCAAAAGACTTGTTGGTTGGAGGCAATTGACTTTTTTTTTTTTTTTTTTTTTTTTTTTTTCCTCAGTGACTTTTGAAATTTCCTCGGCCATGCTGCCTCGGGCGTGAGCCATATAGCTTGCGGTGAACTACATCTGCTAAATTAGAACTGATGATATCATGATGTTTAATTTCAGCCCTTTGTTTTGTGCAGCCATGATGCACAGTCAGACGTATAAAGAGAGAAAACTCCCAGCTGCTGATTAAAGGCCCGTCATGCAGGCAGTGCTGGTGGTGAAGTGGAGTACAGACGTGGAGCAGCGCACCGTGCTCGCTTTAAAGCGGGATTTGGATTAAATAGCTTGTGAAAGAGCCGATGAGAATAACGTGCGGGAGGGAGCTGGGCGGGGAGGGAGCGGGGATCTGATTTTTATTTCCTACTGGATCGAGAAGGGGAGGAGGAGGCATGGAGAATGAGTTATTCTGGTAGTAACGCTGCGCTTGTTTGACATCGCGCATCTGAAGGCTTCCGGCGCAAGTAAATCTGTTCGTGCGTCGAGAGGAAGAGAGCCTCGATCAGTTCCCGGCTGCAATCCTCTTCAACTGGACATGAAAGTGCAGCAGGGCTGCAACTCATCAGACATGGGCATCCCAGTTAGAACCGAAGAAGAGCTGCGCAAAAACACAGTTATAACACCCGAAGATGTGCTGGGACTGCAGAAGATCACAGAGAGTGAGTAACCTGCTGTAAAAATGCTATTAGGAAAACCAAGGTGCAACTGCAGCTACAGTGGGAGCCTGATTATAAGCGTCTGCTTATTGCCTCAGTTGAGGAAGGTTATTACCATGGACAGCGACAGCCTTAAGTAAGGCTAAAATATTTGAACCAGTCTGAATCAGGCACAGTGTGCAGGTGAATTTTCACTATCAGTTTCTGTGCACTGCACGTTTCCCTGCTACTAATGATATGTGTGCATTGTTTGTTTAAATTATTTCTGCTTTTTGAGATCTGGGTAAGTTTCCCGACAAAACTACAGTCTAGCTCACCTTAAGACACCTACAGCTCTGAGGTAACAGGTGGCCTGGGATGTGATCTACTAATTATAGCTGATACTGAAGACAGCTCCCAGATGGAATAGAAAAACAAGCGCTGTGTGCCACCACTGTGCTGATTCTTATATCATGGAAAACATGTCAACATTTCATAATAGAGCTGGACCTTTAAGGTTCTAAACCAAGAGGATCTTTTATCAGTTGGGTGGTTAGAAACTAAGCTATTTTTGCTCAAATGTTTGATTCATGAGTCTCATTCCAGTCATCTAGATTTACAGATTTTACTAAATGTTATTAGAAATGAGAAATATGAGAATATATATGAGAAATCAAACCACTCTAGGTATGCTGCTTATTCAAATTTAGTTACACACAGTTCAGTTTGGTTGAAATTATAATACAGTGAGGTCATATTCAAGTTACAATACCAGTTCTATCTAAGGAACCCCAGCTGACTGCATGGAGTCACTGACAACAATCCCTTATCCCGAGCAGGCATGTGGTGACAGTGGAAAGGAATGACTCTGTTTTAACAGGAAGAAACTTGCAGCAGAAGCAGGATGAGTATGGGCTGCCATCTGCTGCAGCTGACTTGGAGTTTGAGGAGACTGAGCAGACAGAATAAACCCCAACATAGATTCACTGGTTTGGGATTTCAGTCAGTTGGAAATTAGGATTAATGGACAGCAGATTAAGGGAGAGCCTATTAGTAAAATATAAAACCTGTCCGTTTCTGGAAGTGGTTTGGATTTGAATTAAAATGTTGCAGAGTGTTTGGAAAAAAAGGTAAATGTTCCTAAATTTATTAAATTCAGTATGGCAGATTAATACAAAAAATCGTGAAGTTAAAGTTTAATCCCGTCTTCTGATACTTGTCATTGAAGCTCTGATATGAAATTGTACAGCAGGTAATTCCATAAGAATGCTTAAACAATATATTTTCATATAGAATATTAAATTAGGGCCATAAGAAACAACTTTAGACACATTTCTGTGTCAGAGTTGTAACCAAAATTGATTTGAAAACAATTAAGTATTTCATGAAAATGTTTGAAACAAAAATTAATTTTTACTTTTACTTGGGTTCTTATTTTCAAAAGCTGATTTAAAATACAGAAAAGAAGAAGAGTGTATATTTTAGCAACTGTTCATATGAATTCATCCTTGTTAGGAGCCAGAATTGACTTTGATGTCTGAATTCAAAGATAGCCTTACTCAAGTGTAAATGTTTAACCCTAAGACAGTCACCTCTCTCTGCGTTTTGCCACCTCTGAGTGGAGAAGAAACACCAACATCTCATCAGTGTGATAAATCCTAAATCACTCATGATGGTGTGGTAATCCTTGCTCTCCGCTGACATGTAATCTGGATTATGTCAGGATGGCTGTAACACAGCATTGTGCAAAGAAGTGATGCAAACAGGTAATTATTAACTCCAGTAACAAATTATAGAAGATAAGAAAGTAAGATATAGCATTACTTAGGCATTATTGTAAAATGAAAAATGGAATTTAATTTGGTCTAAATGGTCGAAGGGTGCTACTCGGCTTCCTAAATTGATTATTTGTCTTGTGTGGACATCCAAGAACATTTACCATCATTCTTAACGACTGTTGTCTGGAGGAAGAACATCACTTATAGAAAACAGAGGTGCAGAACATTTGGATTCTTGACATACATGCCACTATTTTGGAGCAGCCCAGCTTCATCGCGACACAGTCGCTTTAAACCTCATCAACCCACAGCCTGATGAGAAAACAAATATACGTCCTGTAGTAGGGCAGCACTATGTATAGGAAGTTTATGGTATATGCATATCACAAATAACTGCTTGGATTGTATGAAATGTTAGCTATATGAGTACCATGCATTCAGACTCCTTAAACCTGAAATAAATTTGGTGGGACTTGTCTGATATCACTTTAAAGGTTTTAGAGGGTAAAGAGGAGGTAAAATCACCAAGAAACTACAACTATGTTGTTTTATTGCAAAAGCAGCAAATTTCACAATATATTGATGCTGGTTCACTTTGTACCTCAATCTATGACCAAAGTTCTGGTTTTGCTTTATTCTTTGACAGCTCTCCTTACATTTTCCTCAAGCATCCACTGATACATTGTAGAATATATGGTGGTTTCAATGATGGTTTGCTGACCAAGACCTGCTGCCGCTAAGTCTGCCCAAACCATGACAATTTCACCTCTATGCTTCACAGTTGGTATTAGATTCATTTTCTAATGTATTTGTATTTGGTTTATATTGAACATGTCCTCTTTCCTGGTTTCCAAATAATTCATTATTAGACTCATCTCTCCAATGAACATCATTCCAGAAGTTTGGTCTCTGTCTTCTCACTGACAAACTTTAGACTGACTTTCATGTTTTCTTAGGTCTTATCTTATGGTCTGCTATTTCGGTATATTTGTTTGGATGCCCTGACCTGGGCATGTTGGTAGTTGTTTTGAATGTCCTCTGCTGTTACACTGTTTTCCATACAATGAAATGGATGATTTGAAATTCTTATTCAACCTTTTTAAATCTCTCACCAGACTCATAAGATACTACTATCTTCTTTCTGAAGGCCTTAAATAACTGTTTTAATCTTATCAGGGTCTTCACAGAGCATGTTATGAAAAAGAGAAAATATCCAGTGAGCAACAGTTGTACCATTTAAAGGAAACAGGAGCTAAAATAAGCACTCATTAAAACTAAGGTATTGTCACTCATGTTTGAACGATTTTTGTTTAAGGACCCGAGCGCAGCGAGGCACTCGAGAGATAAATTGCGATGTTTTTAATGAATACAAAGGAGACAAACAAAACCTCTGAGGAAACCAGGGCATGGAGCAGAATAGCACAAAGACATTGGGAAGGCAACAGTAGAACCCAGCAGTGAGTAAAAGAAAATGAAGAGCTTAATTACTGAGGGAGACGTGGAAGTGACAAAGAAACCTGAAGAGCTACTTAGAGGTGAGTAGTGGCAGCTGGGGAAGAGGGCAGGCAGAGGAAATGAGGAGCTGAGAAGAGAAGCATACTAGCAGGCTGAGGAAGGGAGAAAACCCCAAAACCAACATAAATAGTAATAGAAAGAAACATCACAAGACCCTAATACACAATAAATAATAAGCAATAGGTAAATGAAGGCAAAACCTGAGTGAATGGACAGCAAGGAAACAACCAAAATATAAACATAAATGAAAACCGAAGTACTACACAAATATCTGAGGAAACACACAATGAGATACAGTAATAAACTAAGAACCAAATCTAAGGGATGAACTAAACCAAAATAAAGTAGACAATAAAAAATATCAAAACCGGAAAACAAGGATAAATTTAAAAGTCGAAACACCAACGGATTGTGACAAGTATGGGGAACAGCACCTCTGAATGCACAACATGTTTGACTTTGAAGCAAAAGACCTACAGCAGCAGAACACACCGAGTGCTGCCTCCATCAACCAAGAATAGGGAACTGAGGCTAGAGTTTACTCAGATTTAACAAAGTTGGACAAGAACAGACTGAAAAAAACTTTGCCTGTCTTGGATGGTGGGGTGGGAATTTGGAATAAAAATTTTGATCTGTTTGTATTTCTTAAAAATACAAACATAATAAAAGACACATTGGTCACTTGATAAAGATGTGTCATCTAATGTTGAAGTTACTCTTAAAGAAGCAAAATCATTAAAAAAATGATTAACAATATCTGTAATGAAGAAAGGTGTCATCTTCAATCTAATTCAAGGGCTTTTCCTCTTATATAAGATTTAAGATCAACTCAGTGAGGGGAAAAAGTCACTACATATGTAATTTCTAAGGTCCAAGACTCAGAAGATGGTGGAGTATTTGTAGATCCCATCTAGCCTGGAAACAGCTTGGGATCTACCAGTATCACTGGTAAGAGGGATGTCTGGGGTTCTCTTCTGGACCTGTTACCCTTACTACCCACCAGTGTTTCTCAGTTCCAGTCCTCATTTCCCCCTTTCCCTGCATATTTTATATGTGTCTCTGTTCCACAACACCAGATTCAAACGATTGCATGGCCTCCTCTGCAGCCATTAAGTGCTGCAGAAACTTGTTATTCACACACTTATTCAAGTCAGGTGTGTGGCAGACGGAAATACCTAAAACATGCAGAGCAGTGGTCCCTGAGGACCGACATTGAGAAACATCAGATTAGAGTAAGACAACGGATGGATGGGTGGATGGATGGATGGATGGATGGATGGAAAACTGTTTTAGAGTAAACTAATGGAGCTGCTTGTGAAAATAACTGCCACTATCCTTGTAAAACTGTGGAAACTGAAGAGAAAACATGTCAAATATAAAACAGCCATTCAGAAACCTCCTTGATCTGATCTGAGACTAACCAGGAAGAGCCGGTGCTTCAAACTATTTGAATCTGGCATTTCTTTAAAGTTGTATTTGGAATCATCCAATAACTTCTACGGAGACTTGGTAGTCAAGGATAATGGATGACATGGTTCTGCATGGACTCATTGTACCTGTATGGTCAGAACTTTTCACCCACTTTTTTTCCTAATCCTTACATCATCACAGTGTGACAAACTGATTGGAAGACACTCCTAAAATAGCTGACAAGCACTTTGTTTGAAGGCCTGAATTCACTACAATCATTTGTATTTTATTTGATTATTTGCTGCTGCCTGATTTTGTTGTTGTTGTTTTCACTACCTTGCAATAAGAAAGACCTTTGATTTTGAGGTTGGGAGTGAAAGGTTCCTGTTTTTGAGATGTTCACAGTGCAGTGAAATACAGATGCATTAATAATAGGATGACAGACGATCAGTCGCATTAGATTTGCAGGTGAGTTGTCTATCTCTTACATGGGATTTCCTCAAATCATTCGAAACGATCAAAGTAAGAATAATTAAAAAGAATTAAATACAATCAAGATGGGGTTTTCTTCAATAAAGAAAATACTGAACCTAATTGAGAACCATATGGACCTTGGCATGTGCAGCTCTAGTGAATGAATACAGCTAAAGCCGGGTACACTGTATAAAAAGACTCATATCCTTTTTCCTCAATTCTGACAAAATTAGACTAAACTTTTCCCATTTTAGGTCAGTTAGGATTACAAAAATTATTTCAACTTGATAATTGTAGAATGATGAGAGGTCTGTCTGCAAGGTTTTTTATTATTTTCTTCATATTCAGAAGTTTGCATGTACTAAGATTGAATTTGGGAAAGCTGAAAGGATGGTAAAAGCTTTGGATAGATTAGTTCACAATATTTGACTTTGCTGGTGGCACACGTGGATGTATTTTATTCAAACAGGCTAATTTCTTGGATATAAATAAATCAGGAAAGATATCAGGAAAACCTCCATAAATCTAGTTTATCCTTGGATATAATTTCCAGATCCCTAAAGGTGCTCTGTCCTTCCATTTAAACAACTAGCTCCAAGTATAAACTGTCTAGGAATGTCCAGCCATCATAGTGTTTAGAAAGGAGACAGGTTCTGCATCCCAGAGGTGAACGTGTCTTGGTGCAAATCCTGTGTATTAAACCCAGAGTAAATGCTAAAGAACTTGTTAATATCCAGGCTGAAGCTATGAAGAGAGTTTCATTATCCTGCACTGACATGGCCACTCAGTGACAAAGAAGCCATTAGTCCTTAAGCAACATAAAAAGTCAGATTACAGCTTCCAAATGCACTCAGGGACAAAAAAAAAAAAACATTTTGGAGACATTTTCTGTAGTCTGATGAAACTAAAATTGAAGTGTTTGGCTACAAACACTATTACATTTGGAAGGAAAAGGTAGAAGCCTGAGAACACTATCCTAACTGTTAGGTATGGGGTGGCAACATCATTTTATATGGGTATTTATTCTGCAGGAGGCACTGTCATACTTCACAAAATAGATGCCTTCATGAAGAAAAAACATGTGGACACACTGAAGCAACGTCTCTATCAGCCAGAAAGTTAAAGTTTGAACACTAATGAGTCTTCCAAATGGACAATGACCCTAAAAAGGGACAATGTAGTTTAAGGACACCAAATAAAGTCAGCGTTTTAGAGTGATCATCACAAAGCCCTGATCTCCCATTGAAGATTTGTCTGCTGAGCTGAAAAGGTGCATGCGTGTGAGGCGGCCGACAAACCTGAACTGAATATGATTTAAAAGGGATATAGGTCTTTTCCACCCCACCCTACCCTTTGGGGGCACCACTGCTTGTCTGTCAAAAGGAATGGACCAAAATTCCAGCAGACTATTGTGACAAGATTGTGGAAGGACACCCAGAGTTAAAGAGATGTTTCCAAACCCTAAGGAAAAATTTGTTGATATTTGAACTTCTGAATTTTAGGAAAGCTGAAAATGTCTAGTTTCTGATGTCAATAATGTCATTATTCTGGCACTGAGTGCATTGATATATCTACCTGACCTAAAATAAGAAAATTTCTCACAAGTTTAACATCAGAGACTAAGAAATGCTTATGACTTATTTACAGATCAATATGTAAGATGAACAAATCATTTTGAGACTAAAACTGGCATTTTCAGTGTCCTAGATAGAATATCTGGATTTTTTTGCAAAGCAGTATAGATGTTCTTGTGAATTTAGAAATGTGTTACATCTGTTCCCTTTTTAGGCTCGCAGGATATCCAAAAGCATGTTGTGGTACAAGTAGCTTTAAAACACATGTAAAACGAATTTGGGAGAAGCACTTATCTTAAAGGGATTGGGGTCTTTTGTCTTTTTGTCAGTTTGATCTTATGCAGTTTCCATCATTTTGTGCTTTACTTTTTCAGCTATGAAAAGGTATCATCAACCAAAGGACTTTTAGTAACAACCATGAAATATTTCTTTCCCACCTCCACACTGGCTTTGACAACTAAGGATTGAAAGTACTTTCCAATTATCTAGTGTACAATAAGATAAGGCAGTGACTCCAGAAAAAAAAAATCTACAAACTCAAAGTTATTTTGGTTTAATCAGGGGTCAGGTTCTGTCATATTTCATAACAATCTACTGCCCCAAATCAGAGCCACAATCAGTCATTGACCCAGAGCCATCCCAAAGAGCAATGGACAGAATTTTGCACAAAGCAATTTATTCTCATTTGATGAGATACAAACTGAAGGTTTTATAAAAGTATGCACCAATTACAAAATCCTCCCGTGGCTTTTACTGTACTCTGGGGCCCTGGCTGGTGTACCTCAGTTAGCTGAAATACTATAGTCCCTCCCAGTAATCTGTTACTGTTTACTAAATTACTCATTTATACAATCCCTTTTTAAAAGTATTCATATGTAGTGGTCATTTCTAACAAAATAAGGGACTGTCCTGTGATTATCTCCGCTCTTGCAACATTGTTTTATTGCCCAACTTTGCTTGTAACTTCTCCACATTTTTATCTCTGACATATTTCGTGTGTTCCTTGGTTTTCATGGTGCTGTTTGTTCATTAATGTTCTCTAACACACCTCTGAGGCCTGCACACAACAGTTAGATTTATACTGAGATTAAATTACACACAGATGGACTGTATTTACTAATTACGTGACTCTGAAGGACGATAGTTTCTCTTGATTGTATTTAAGGATATCAGAGTCACGGGGACTTAATACTATACTTAATAGAGAGCCACACTTTTAAGGGGTTTAAGAAAGGGAAAATTTTGTGTGTGTATTGTGTTCACAATAACTTTCTACTTTGTGTGATTATATAGGGAAATGACATTTTCTGTCTCCTTTGTAACGTCATTTGGAGAAAGATAAGAGGAACGAATCTCATCTGCATTCAGGTGTACAGAGAGCAACCCCTCCATGAACTTCACTATTTGCCAGTTTACCCACAGGTGCTTGTAGCTGAGAGACATGAAACAGCCTGTCAGTCCCAGGTGCACCGTACATCATCATACAGCCACACCTCATCAGATGCCCTCAGATGCAGGTTATTTTAAACAAAGATAAATCAGCACACGTTCGCATTGTCCTTCTTTGTGTTCTGAGGTGACTTCAACACAAGGTCTCGGCATCAGTCAGAGACCTCAAAGTCAGATGGAAAGAATAAGGCATGTGAAGTCAATCCCTGAAGCTAAAAGTCTGTTACTCCGGGCTAATCTGAGGGATTAAGGAGCTATAAATGTCAGTTCGCCTGCTCTGTGAGACTGCCACTTTGGTTTCAGACAGACTCTGTTTCTGATAACAGAAGGACTCAAGAAGTGCTGCTAAGTTTACTTCAATAAGAGCAACTTCAGCAATGAAAGATTGTATTGATTAATAATAATAATAATAATAATAATAATAATAATAATAATAATAAACTTTATTTAAAAAGGGACATTGTACAGCTAAAACGTAAATGTCACCATTTGATGCGCTGTACCAGATTATAGCATAAGCTAATTAGCATCTGCAGTCCCTTAACAGGTTACAAAAATTGATATACAATACAATAATAAAATAAAGCAGAAAATGTAACACGACAAGTTCCGTTCTAATCACAATACACCGACAAACACATGCATACAGACTTAATCACTGGCACACACATACAATCATACAGTTATACTGATAGACCTTATGTCTAACAAAAGCCTTGTTTTGGTACTTGAGATTTGCTATTTTATTGGACCACAGAACTGAGTCTAAAGAAATCTAAATAAAAGAGTTTTGCAAAAGTATCAGCACCTCTTGAACTTTTTTACATTCAGTAAGATTACAGAAACCTCTATGCATTTAATTGTGATTTTATGTGGCAGACCAACACCAAGTATAACATAAATTTAAAGTGGAAGGAAGAATTATACATGGTTTTTAATCTGTTTTTTTTTTTTTTTTTTTTTAAATCTGAAAAGTGTGCCATGCATTGTTTATCCCCCTTTAATCTGGTACCACTAACATAAAACTCAAAGCAAACAATTCCCTTTATAAATCACCTAATTAGTAAATATAATTCAAAAAACAATAAGCCAGCTTTTGAACATCTCACAGACCACTGTTCTGTCCATCACATGAAAATAGAAAGGGTTCGTCTTAACTGAAAATCTACCAAGATGTCAGGTCCACCAAACTGACACAGGCATTAATGAGAGAGCATTAATCAGATATAAGCAGTCAAGAGCCCCATGGTAACTCTGGAGGAGTTGGAGAGAGCCGCAGCTCAGTTTGGACAATCTTTTTGAAAGAGTGGCAAAAAGAAAATCGTTTTTGAAAGACAGCTGTAAATCAATAAATGCGAAAAAAGGTCCAGTGAGTCCAAAATTAAACTTTTACTCTACATTTAAAAGGCTACAAATTTCTGCAATATAAGATTGTTCTCCTTCTCCTACTATTAACTTTTTACTTTCATGAATATCAAAAATAATCCTACATCAGTTCTTCAGTTTTTCTTGTGCTTTCTGCTCTGTCTTCTCAAACCCCCAGTCGGTCGTGGCAGATGTCAGCTTGTACTGAGCCAGTTTCTGCTGGAGGTTTCTTCCTGTTAAAGGGTAGTTTTTCCTCTCCACTGTCGCTACATGCGTGCTTGGGATGAGGGATTGCTATAAAGTCAATGACACAACACCATGCAGTCACTACATGCTCGTCCAGGAGCATGTAGGGTGAACAACCCTAAACATCCAGCCAGAGCTATAAGTGAATGGTTTAGGTCAACGCATATCCATGAGTTAGAATGGTCCTGTTAAAGTCTAGATGTAAATCAAACTGCAAATCTGTATGAACAGGAACGAGTAAAAACCTGTTGGTAGAGACATGTCCAACCCCTGAACTTTATGCTTGTAACATGACAATATAACATGACAACATGTGAAAGGATTCAATAGGTAAAAATAAAAATTTCCACTGTATGTGGAAAACTAATTCCAGAACTGTGGTGTAATTATGTCAGTTCACCTGTGCTAGAAGTGAATGCCATATTTACAAGTATAGTTTCCCCTGGGGGTTCAGTGAAGCAAAATAAAAATATCGAACCCTTGATTTGCATGCAATGAATGCCTCATTTCAGATATTCTGGTATGATTTAGTGCTGCACCAACTTGTTGAACTGGGAGGTAAATGATGGGAACGAAAGACAGAAAATGTTGCAATTGAGGTTGGCATAACCTGTTCTAGGGAACTTCGAAGCAGTGATCAATTTGTTAGACATTTTTGTCATTGTCAAGTTGTTGCAGAAAATATTTCCTTGCATTATATTTGCCTGTTGGGAGGACAGTGACTTAAGAAAAAGTATGTTCACCCCTGTTGCTTCCCTTTTTAAGATAGTTGCAGGAGACACAGTTGAATTAAACAGAAACAGACACAGAGGACTGGTCCCATGTTTCTTGTCTTCCCACTAGACACAAAAGCTGTTTCATTTAATCTTACATAAAGACTGAAAACAGCCAGTCTGGCTCTTACCAAACATAGGGGAAATCACCGCCACTTCTAATCCAAAATAATTAACACTTTACCTAAGACATGGCAGCTGCATAACAGGACTCCTGCTTAAATCAGTTTAAATAAGGAACATCTCAGCTGGTTCCTATTTGTTGATTTTGTAAAAAAAAAAAAAAAAAAAAAAAAAAAAAAAAAAAAAAAAAAAATTAAAAAACTAAAAAGGAAGAGAGCTTCAGTTGTGTCATTTAGATAAAAAGTGAAAGGTAGGAAAAGCTTCCAAATAACAGCAAAGAAAAGATGTTCACATTTTTATGCACTTCAGAAGACTGTGGGCACTTTGAGTAAATTATGCTCAAGATCTGAAGTAAACCACAGTGTAAAAGGGTAGAAGATATCCTTAGTTTCTCTGGTAGACTTTCTTGTAATCATATAGTTTTGGTCAACAGTTCTCTCATAGTTGCTCTTCGGATTTTGGTTATTCCCCCCACCCCTCTTTCTGTAAAGATGCAAAAATAAATTGGAAAAATAAATTCAATGATTTTTTTTTTTTTTTTTTTTTTTTTTTTTTTTTTTTTTTATATAAGTCCTGATTGGTGACTGGCTGATGGGAAGCTGAAAAATTGGATGATTTTCTAGATCAGTTAATGCACCATGAATAAAAGGTTGCAGTAAGAGCACTCTTCAGTGGCGAGGCTGTGATTGAATAAAGAACAGTGTTCATTTTGACATCACATTTCTGTTTAGTTTTAGTCATAATTTTCTGACTAAAATATAATTTTAGTTTCATCATCACTAATTATTTAAATTTTAGGTGACAAAATGCTCTGTGAATTTAGTTTAATTACCTGTTCATTTACTAAAACATGCAGCAATTCTTTTCAGAGTATCATACACCTTTCCTATTCTTTACACCTAGGCATGATACAGATCCTTGTAATTGAAATGAAGTTATATTTCACAATACACAGAGACAGCAGTCACAGGCCCACTCATGAACTGATAATAGATGGGTAACTAGTCAGTCTATAAATCCTGCTGTTGGCTGCTCAACCATTCAGATTTACTTCAGTGTGAGTGACTGATTTCGCTCCACACTTCACACCATGACTGTCTCTGTTTTTTGCAACTGGAAATATTTTCAAATGGCTAAAATTGTGTAATTTAAAAGGAAGGGAAAAGTACAACAGCCTTATTTCATGGAGCTAATCGACAGTGTGCAGCAATGGGTGGAGGAAGGGGCCTGTCAACACAAGTGGTATGATGGAAGATTTTTATGATTTTTATTATTTTGAAACGCAGGAAATCAGAAACAACAACAGAGTCGACAAAATTATGGCTTTACTTTAGTTTTAAAGTTGATAGAAACATTTTTAACCAACATGCTATATTCTCTTTTTTTAGCATCTACACCTTTAACAGCATTTTTGCTGCATGTGTCAAGAAAACAACAACTTTTCATTACAGTAAAACAGACATGTTCCAGGTTGGATGTTGTCAGTTTAATGGGAATCCAACTGTTTCACAATGTGAGCAGTGATCATCTACAGTGTGATTCACATTGTTATTTTAATCTCTGTTTTTGCAAAATTTTGGGCAGGTTGAGTCATCCACCATTCTATAATTAATCCCAAAGGCAACAATCATCTGGTTTCGTCCCACATGAATTCTGCCAGAAAGAATTTGCTCTTTCATGAATGACTTTCCAAGAAAATAAGAAATTTAGTGACTGATAAAATTCACAAGTTTTTATTGAAACTGTGTAGGCTAGTCTCTGGTTTCTCTGTAAAAGAATTTGATGAAATGCAGCCTATAAACTAGGCCATATTCATCATTATTCACCATTATTGTTCTCCAGATAAAAGCAGTACTGGTCATTCAGTTTGCGTATTTTGTCCGTAATTATGTTGCTTGTCTGAAAGGACAGCTTTTCGTCTAAAAGTCAGCACAGCTGCCGTGTGAGCTCAGACGGTGAAATCAGTGGCGTGTTTTCAGCCTTGTATGACTGTGGAAGAGACACAGTGATGTGGAAACTCTTGCAGTGTTTGTAGTGACAGTGATTTCACAGAATGTGCTGTCAGATCAAATGGTCCATCTGGATTCCCCAGAAGGTTGCCATCACTGATTCACAAAATGCTTCACAAAATGAGTTGATTAAAACAAAAACAGAGAGCAGTGACGACTGGGAGACACGTTTAGAATGTTTTGACAGATTTTTGAATAATCAGGTTCTGGTCACATAGAAATTTAAGACCCACTTGGTGTCATTTACCTTCTCAACACATTCATTGAGTTGTTGAATGATACTTTTCATCATGTGGCATTTTCAAATCTGCTCTGAACCAGTTTATTTAGATCTGTTTAATTCTCTGTGCTCACATGCATTGAGAAAAGACAGAAGTCAGATTTAATTTTAGCTAAACATAATTTACCATATTTGCTTGAAATTCCTATTTTTCGTTTGTTATTTTCTTGTGTCAAAAAAGGAGTGAACTACACATTCATAAAACAATAAAATAAACTTCATCGTCCTCTTTCTTATTTATAAACGAGAATTAAAACAAACTGGGTTATCATTTAAGATAGAACATATGAATCCTAAGTAAGTTGCCTAAAAAGTGTAATAAGCTCTATGAATACCAATATAAGCATTCTTTTAATATAGTGGTAGAGATCTTTGGGATAGTTTGGGTCAAGTTTCATTTTTGCTCAGCGTTTAATCAAAAAATGTAAGTAATTTTGTCCTTGGCATATCTGTTAGCAAACTACAGAAATGATCAATTAAAGAAAATCTCCTGAAAAATATAAAGTTAATTGCTCAATCAGTCTTTGCTTATTAAAAAAAGTGAAACAAAAAGTATCTTCTTTTCCTAATATTTTAAGAGCCATAAAGTTAAGTTAAATTGTGCAAAGAAAACAAATATAATAAAAACTCAAAATTTTCTAGTCACATTGACTACATTGAAACAATTTGTACAGTATTTCCTAAAAAAAAAAAAAAAAAAAAAAAAAAAAAAAAAAAAAAAGAAAGAAAGAAACAAAGAAAGAAACAAAGAAGGAAAGAAAAGGTTTAGGGAAAAATTTTAAATAATGTGGCTTTCATGAGGTATGATGTTTTGATGTGGCTTGCTAATTTTAGTAATTATTGTTATTTTGCTGTATTATTAGCTTTATGCTCTTTTATGTCTTTGTTTCTTACCATAAACTGTTACTTCATCAATAAAGTGGCACCAGTAATGTATATGGATATAATCACCTTAATTTTCTTTTTATCTCTCTCTTTGTTGTCCGTTGTTAGGTTGACATTTATGAGGCCTCAAACATAGTGACATACTGATTTATTACAGAAAATGAGCGGTTTATAGTTTTCATGAGACATTGCTTTAAAGTCAGGTAAAAAATTGCTAGATTGTAAGACGTGAATTATGCTGTTTATTAGTCATAGTAGTGAGTGTGTTTATTAGCTTTAGCGAGGCTGAAGACATCGCTTTAATGCTGCTGATTCATAGTCATCATGATGAAAGTTTGTTTGTTGAAAGTAGCAATACTATTCTGTATAAAAAGCAAATTAACCACTGGAAAAGTGATAGTAAACAGAAACCAATGTTCAATTGTTATTATTTTTGGTAATGATTATGATCAAAATATGCCCATACCCTTCTGGAGATCATCTTAAGACCTTGTACTTAGCATTTCATGACCTACACAAGAAGCTCAGTATTTTATAGAATAGAATAGAATAGAATAGAATAGAATAGAATAGAAATATCCTTTATTGTCCCACTGTGGGGAACAGGTGTAACAGCAGCATCGGGGCCTGTAGTTTCATAAAAAAATAAAAAAATAAAAACAAGCAACAAATAAAATTAAGAATAATATACTGTATATCAAGGAAAAGATTATAACGTAAACATACTGTGCAGTTGTCAGAAATAGTATTCTCCAATCCAAGGAATGTGCAACTGAGTTGGATAATTTTTTTTTTTTTTTTAATTGTACATAATGTGCAAGTGTACTTGTGCACTGAAACACAACAGACAATTTGCAATATATGACAACCAAAAACTGTGCAAACAACAGCGATGTGCAAAAACACAGCAGAAATGTTATTTAAGATTACATCTGGGATGTAAACACTCATTGAGTTTGTTGGGATCATGGTCTACCTAGCCAGTACAGACATGCTGCAGGAAACATCTATCACCTTAGCATTTTAAGAGGCAAGAAAATATTTGTATTTTTCACAGTAGGAGAGGGCCAAAAGAAACAAAAACGTTTTTCAGCGTTTTTCATTCATCTGACTGAACCACACTAGAACATCTCCTGCTCTGGAGCTATTGTAGTATGGTCCTGATGCATAAAAACCCATAAACCTGCCACTTGACTTTGATGGGTGAGTTTGACAGAAATAATTACTACATGGTGACGCTGCAAGAACAGGAACCATGAAATATACATTTAATTAATTATCTGCATCAGCTATCATAAGTTTGCATTTTACTGATTTAATGATATATTTAATAAATTAATTGTCTATTAAATAAATTATTCAAATGTAAACATTTATTTATTTCACAGTACATTTAATTAATGATGTATTTATGTATTTAATTCATCCTTTTTGGCTCTCCATAAGTTTAAAAGGAACTCTACGATCGAGTCTTATGATGTACGGTATGCAAACATAAAGAACACCAAAGTTAATTGAAAAGTATACATATCCAAATAGCTACAACCATATTCACAAATGGGAGGTATAATAAATGTTAATTTTGTTCAGCGATTCTTTAGAGCTGATAATAATCCATTCTGTGAACAATATTACTGTTCCTAAATTAAACAGTATAATCAGTTTAATTATGCAAAAGAAATTTGTACAACTTCAGCTTTAATCAGTAAATCCCTTCAGACCCATGCTAAGTGCATCCTGTCTGCTCTGAAATATTTTTCAGTGTTCGATGTCCTGCCATGCTGCCCATTACATCAAACAGCAGGCTCTAAATAGTCATGTTTTGCAAGGAGGGTATTTTCAGACAAGGTGTTGGCTGTCGTGTACTGTACTTTATGAAAAGGTTTATAAATATCTCTGAGCAGGTGGTTAAAGCCTGAGCTGCCCATCTGCTCCTTAACTCTCAGAAATACAAGAGGATGCTGGAGCACAACTTTGTTTGTGTGTGTGTGTGTGTGTGTGTGTGTGTGTGTGTGTGTGTGTGTGTGTGTGTGTGTGTGTGTGGTGGGGGGGTGATTGTTAGACTGAACCTGCAAACATTTCTGCAGCATAGTCTTCTAAAGGTGGATTTCCTTTCTTTAAGAGTTATAGTGTGTGTGCGTTGTGTGTGTGTGTGTGTGTGTGTGTGTGTGTGTGTGTGTGTGTGTGTGTGTGTGTGTGTGTGTGGAGGGGGGGAGGGACGAGGGGGCTCGTATTTGATACATTGTAAGGACCATTTTCTTGATGCGTGCTACATTGTGGAGACCGACTGCTCCTTGTGGGGAGTTTAGCTTAGTTTAGGTCAGGGTTAGCTATGTGCTAGTAATGGTTAGGTTTAGGGTAACGGTCAGGCTGTAGAAATGAATGGAAGTCAATGGAATGTCCCCTCAAAGATAGAGAAACATAACATAACATGTGGGTGGGTATGTGTGTGGGTGTGTGTGTGTGTGTGAGAGAGAGAGAGAGTATGGTCATGTGCAAGAAGCTCCCTACCCAATGGGGCAGGATTAGACGTAAGAGGCTTATTGTGTTTTATCATCACATGGACTGACTGGTCTCGCACACACACACACACACACACACACACACACACACACGTACACACACACACACGTACACACACACACACACACACACACACACACCCATGCAGAATCAACATAGCAAAATTTAACCATCAGAAGCAGTTAGAGAAACAAGCCTGGACATGTGAAAAAAGGTTGTTGAGAGGCAACCTTTCACCCAACGGAAGGGTTGAAAAAAATTTTTTTTTTTTTCCAGTGGTTTATAGTGTCTTGCAAAAGCTTACCCATTTTGTCTCTTTACAGCCAAAAACCTTAATGTAGCTCATTTGGATGTCATGTAATGAAACAAGTAGTGCATAATTGTGAAGAGGAAGGAAAATGATGCATAGTTTTCAAAATTTTACCAACATGTTTCTTCTGACTTGAAGTAATATCAACTTTTTGGAGTGGCCCAACCAGACTCCTGACAAGATAGAGAATCTGTGGATGAGAGATGAAGATTAAGGTAATGGCAAGGAGAATTTGCTATGATGAAAACCCGGAGCACATGACCGAATCTATATCATCAAAATGCAAGCTGAAACATGCAAAAACCTGGTCATCTATTAAAAATATGCCAATAAAGAGTTTTTTGATTAATTATCAAGAATGGTGTAAATAATTTTTATATGCCTTAGAGGTTTGCAGGAGAACATTAGTGAACAAAAGCATCATGAAGCATTGTTCAAAGCATCATCCAAAAATGGAAAAGTACAGCACAACTGCAGACCAACCAACATGTCCATCCACCTGTTCTGGTAAGCAATGAAGGCATTATTTAGAAAAGCGGTCATCTAGCCAGTGATAATTCAGGAGGAGCTGCAGAAATCCACCATTAGGAGAATCTGCCAACAGGAATCCATTGATATGCAATCAGCTCAATCCACTGATTTGACCTATTCATGGAAATTCAGTAGAAATCCCGTTTGTAGTTTGACATGAGCCAAATAAAAGACACAGCAAACATGTGGAAGAATGTACTCCGGTCAGAATGTAAATTTTTGGCCTATAGAAAAAATTATGCATGAAACAAAACTAACACTGTACATTGCTCTGAACACATCATGCCCACGGTAAAGTGTGGTGGTGGCAGCATCATGCTGTGGGCATACTTCTCTTCAGCTCAGACAGGGAAGTTGTTCAGAGGTGAAGATTGCTGGAGCTAAATACAGGACAACCTTGGAAGAAAACCAGTTGGAGGTTTCAAAACACTTGAGACGGGGTTGGAGGTTTCCCTTCCTGCAGGACAACAACTTTAAATACACAGTGGTGCATGGTGCAGCATTAGCTATAACTCCTCAACGTAGCCGTATGGGGCTCAAATCCCCACCTTTCCTTCATGTCTTTCATCGCTTTCTGCCCATTTTGTGTCTAATAACTGTGAACAGAGGCCACTAGTACCACAAAAATATTTATGTAGAAAGAATTGAAAGGCCCAGTCAACATTCAGACTCAATAATTCCAATTCACACACACTTTCCATCAAATCTGACGTAGCCTGAGATATTTTGAAGCATGAAAGAGCAAATAAAGATGGACTCAAAGGAAGAGAATAAAGTTTTGTTTTACATCATAGCTGATGAGTTGGTTGGTTTTCAAAGGAGCATTGTTAGCAAAAGGTTCTGAAAGATGTGAGCACAATTTATGCATTTGTGTTTCTCTGCTAAATTGGCTTGAAAACATAGTGATGTTCATTTTTGATTTGATTTTATAGTCTCTTCGCACAGGTAAATGTCACTTAAAGAAGATAAAATAAAATGTAAAATGTTTATCATTCAGGACTGTGATGTTTCTAAATGATCACCTAGAAAAGGTCAAATGAATGAATGTCTTCCTTAAGTTTTAATGATTGCAACGATTATTCTTCAAAAGGAGATATAAGTGTCTCTTCATCTGTTACACTGACAGTTTGTTTTCATTTTATATATTTTAAATTTGGTCGTTTCTGGCTGTGTGTGTCTAAATTCTTTTTTTCTAGATTACCTTTGCGCTCCAGAGGAAAATGTCCACATGATTGACTTCACCCGGTTTAAAATCCGTGACATGGAAACAGGGACGGTCCTGTTTGAGATCACCAAACCACCAACACCAGGTCAGATCCAAGCGTCAGAGACCTGACTGCAATCAACACAGTAGGCAAACATACTTTTTTTTTTTTTTTTTTACATACCTCTGAATTTATTTATTTTTTCGCTTCTTCTTGTGTAGGTGGTTTAAAACAATGTGACCCCAACACCGGCCGATTTGTCCGATACCAGTTCACCCCAGCTTTCCTTCAACTGCGACAGGTTGGAGCCACGTAAGTCAAAATGTGGAGTGTGTGTATAATAAGGCTTTATAGAAAAGAGAAGAGTGCATTGAAGCAGTAGTATGCAGTGGTCCCTGCTGCTGCTGCTGCTGCTGCAGCAGAAGTGCAGATGTAGGAGGCGTGCAGGGTTCAGTGTGGGACAACAAACTGGTGATGATCAGTGAAAACAGCTCAGCTGACTGGAGTCTGGCAGCAGTCAGAGCTCATAAAAGGTGTTCATCATTTCAGTCCAGCTCTGACTTATTGAGGTTTTGAATGCAATAAAGCAGCTATTTAATACAGATAGGAATTCATATTACATTGGAAATGACTTATTATTGTAGATGTAATGATAGTTTCTGTTTTGTGGTATCAGAAAAACATTTGTGCTGACTATTAGTTTCGGCCCAAGTTATATATGGTCTGTTGTTACTATTCTATCATCTCTTTTTATCACTGTTGCTAATATTGTTACACTCATGAAACATGGTCCAATAGCAATAAGCAGTGTTTCCAAAACACATGACCACAAACATGCTATAGAGAAGAAGTGAAATCAAATCTCAAAATATTTATATTGCATGAATATCATTGAGTTAAATACTTATACAAAACATTCCAGGGGCCCATTTCTCTGACCTGAAACATAAATAACTTGTTTTGAGTGTTTTTGTCAATAAATGGTGAACTGGGGGGATTTTCAGGGGTGGCGTTATCGTCAGGGTTCATGATGTGCACTGTGCCTCAGCCAGCTATTAAAATATTGCTGAGCAACCAGTAATGACGCTGCTGTCCGCCTTTTCATTAATGGAAATGGAAAATGTTGAAAACACTTGAGTGTTTTTTTTTTTCAGTGGTCAGTATTTAACATTTTTTATTTACCTATTTTACAAGCATATTTAATGATTTTCTTTCACCTGATGTTAACTTAAAAACACTCTTCAATTCTCCTTTAAAATGAAGCTCAGGACTGCTTAAAGCCTCGCACCATTAGTGCAAGTAGTAGGGGCTGCAGCCCTACCTCTTGTGGTCGATAATAAAGTAGAAACGCAAAACCTAAAAAATTAAGTGGTGCCAACTACCAAAACATTTTTTCACAAGTGAAGATGCTAACTGAGGAAACAATATCTACACTTCCTGTTTACATTCAAGCTGGAATTAAAGGGTGAGTCCAAATTCAGGGGCTGCATCCTTCGAAGGACCCGGCCTACCCGGTCGATGTAGGTCAGGTCTTTCACCAACGGGAAGCGAGATTGGATGGTCTAGCCTTAAGATTTATTCCCACCCTTAACTAGGCTTATGTCCTGTCACCTAGCAATTGTGACGGCGTTAAACACAAGCTGATAAAAATAGAGCTTGAAATGTTGCTGAGTTTTTTATGACTTATTTAATCCTTTTTAATTAATTAAATTGGTTCATATTTTTCCAAAAGTATTTTAAAAACATGTCTATGCAAAGGAGGAAAGCCTAACAACATGCATTAAGCTTTTAATCTTATTCTGCCAGATTTTGATATACTTACATTTAAAACTATACTCCTCCCACTCTATTATAGTTTCTCAGTCATTGTTACAAGAACAAAACATTTCCCATTCGGTGCACAATGAATTTGGAATAGAGTGGGCTGCAAAGGATACATCAGACCTGTCCTTCAAATCCGGGAAAAGGAAGATGCATTTTTGAGGCACAACTGGAGGAATGTTTGAGTTTGAACAGCCTCCATTGCATCGTTGTGACGTAATTGGCCTCCAGATGCAGTGCAGAGGGATGCAGCCCCTGAACTTGGACACACCCACAGTATCTTTGAAACACTGCTAGCTGCAATAGGAAGTTAGAAAAGTAACACAAACCCTTTACTTGAAAAACAAGACAAAAAGGTCATTATGAATTTCCCTTTTGGCATCCACTGGGATGACAATTGTAGTAAAAAAATTTTTTTTTTTTGGTGTCGCTATAGATGTGAAGTTAATGCTTTCGCCTGTCACATGCTTCACCAGGCAGGCTTTTGAGAATCTTTGAAGTTTTAAAATAAAACAGCAAGTTTGTGAAAACTTATTTAGTAATTTGTCCAATTTGTGTGCAGCAGTGAAAGATTAGGTTTGTTAAAACCATTGACCTGTTAGCTAATGATCAGAAAGTCGTGAACACAAACTGTAAGGCAAATCAAAGCTTAGCCTTTTCATCCGCTTACACAAAAAAGGCCCAGAGTGTCATTTTTTGAGTTTCAAGCAGCAACACATTTGGTGAGTCTATTTTCCTCCTTGTGTCGCCATAGAGTGGAGTTCACAGTGGGAGACACCCCCATCAACAACTTTCGCATGATCGAGAGACACTACTTCCGCGACAAGCTGCTAAAGAGCTTCGACTTTGAGTTTGGCTTCTGCATGCCCAGCAGCAAGAACACCTGCGAGCACATTTACGAGTTCCCCACGTTGTCCGAGGAAACCAGTGAGTGTTTCACATACAGCCACACGAAAGTTCAACAACACCAAAAGAGGCTACACACCCACACAGAGAGAAAGGATTTAACGTAACAATATCCTGAAAATGGTGTCTCTCTCTCTCTCTTTCAGTGCGTGAGATGATCCAGCACCCTTATGAGACACAATCCGACAGCTTCTACTTTGTGGACAACAAGCTGGTGATGCACAATAAAGCAGATTATTCCTACTGCGGGGGTCCGTAGGAAGACCTCCTCTGCTCCTCAGATTCAAGACATTTTCAGGACCAGAAACACATGAACTGATGGACAAATCACTGGCTTCAGATGCACATTAATCACCCCTGTTAGCTCCACACATTCCCACTCAGGCACTTAGCTGCCTGGACAATCAAATTCCTCTTCCAGAGGAGCGGTAAAGTCTACCAGTTTGCATCAGCGTACATGAGGAAAGCATGTGGGCAGCACAAACATCAGTGTCTACATGCTGCTGATTTCAGTCTGCATATATGGGCTCAGCTTCATCAGAAAAAGAGAGGACATTTTTTTGTTTTTGTTTTATGTATTGTGTTAGTTGGTGACTTGAAAATAAGCAAAACTCCACTATGCAAGCCCAAGAAATAACATGGTTCTTTTTTTGACCATATTTTTATGGCATTTTACAAATTTACTGCATTTATATAAGATTCAGCAACAGCAATAGTACATTTAATGGACAGAAGAGAAAGAAAAAAGACCAAAAAAGCAAGTATTGCAAAGAAACCCAGATATAAGTTCTTCAGTTATGAAAGTCAAGAAGTCCTGCAACACAAGATGTTATTCACTATTTTGTGAAGGTACTTCCACTTTCCTCCAGGACATGATTATAATTCTTCTCACCACCCGGTGTCTAAATTCAGTTAAAACCTGTAGTTATAATAATGCAATTTTTGATGCAGTTGAAAATTTTTTTATATATATATTTTTGCAGTTTAGGGAAACCCCATTTACAGTGGAACACTTTGTCAAGTGGACACTTTGTCAAGAGTCTAAAACAATTCAGTCTGGCCAGGTTAACAGAAGTTTTCATCAGCCATTTAAACTGGAATAAGTTCGTTCTTGTAACAGTTGTCCACTTTTGGCTTTTAAGATATTTTCTCAGTCAGCTTCAGAAAAAGTACATGACAAAAGTATTCACACCCATTACAATTTTTATTTTGTGACATTACAACCACATACTTTGATGTATTTTAGAAGGAATTTATGTGACTTAACAACACAAAGTAGTGCAAAATTTCATGGTTTTTAACATGCTCTAACAGATCTTTTTTTTTTTTTTTTTACATGTGTGGCATGCAATTGTTATTTAGGTTTTCTTCTAGGATGGCTCTGCATTTTGTTGCATCCATCTTCCCATCATCTCTGACCATCTTGTCTGTCCCTGCTCAAGAAAAGCATCCCCACAGTATAATTTTGCCACCACCATGTTTCACCACAAGGATGCTGTGATCAGATTTTCACTGTAAAAATAAAAAATGAAAAGCACTTTAAAGTCATGCACTACTTTGTGTTGCTCTGTCGTATGAATCTCAATAAAAGACAGTGATGTTATCAGTTGTCCATCCATCCATCCATCCATCTATCCATCATCTTCCACTTAAACCAGGTTCTGGTCACGGGGGCAGCAGCCTAAGCAGAGTAGCAGACTTTCCTCTCCCCAGCCACTTGGAACAGCTCCTCTGGGAGAATCCCAAGGTTTTCCTCGACCAGCAGAGAAACATAGTCCCTGCGGCATGTACTGGGCCTTCCTCTGGGTCTCCAACTGGAGGAACGTGCCCACAACACCTCACCAAGGAGGCCCAAGATGCCACCTGAACTGACTCCTCTTCATGTGGAGAGCAGCGGTTCTACTCTGAGTACCCTCCCGGATGACTGAGCTGCTCACCAAATCTGTGTGTATGTTGGTGGAGCAGACACCCTGCAGATGTAACTCACTGCACCAGTTTTCAGTTATAACATGTCAAAATGTGAAAAAGTTGTGGATACTTTCAAGGCACTGCTCATGCCCTCTTAAATATCCAGTTTCCATGCCTCTAAATTATAAAGCTAGGTTTTTTTTTTATCATGTGACAACTATATAGTGTTTTTGTGCGTGTGATAGTGGAGGCACTGATATTTTCTGCCAGTGTTTAGATAAAAAAGATGTTTTGTTTGCAACTATTTAAAAAGTTAGTTGTTTTTTTTAAATGTTTCAACTGATTAGATGCAAGAAAACTGCCATGCACATAGAAATCCTCAATGATAGGTACGAATTTCATATAATCAAATTTATATTTATAGTTTATAGTTTGCAAGGTAGTCTCATGGCATTGTTACTCTTATAGTTTCTTAAAATTGTAGTAGCAGATATGTCTAAGCGACTCTCTCCTCCACCTGTGTTTTGTTGCTACCCAGATGAATGTGTCCTTTGTCTTTGTGAGCATTTGATTCATTTCATGTCTTTGGGTTGACCGTACCACTGCATCAAGAATATTTTCATATAGTCATTTTTAAGAGTCAGATAACCTCCAGTTTCATTCAGATGCTAACATACACTCCTCAGTTTTTAATGACTGGTTTGAGCTCTTCTTATTCTAGGGTTGAATCATTTATATGTAACTAAATGAAATTTAAAAACAAGAACTGGGTGCACAGATTTTGATTTATCATAAATTTTCTCTAATACACACAGTCATAGTTATAAATAAAGGCTCAAATTTGTACATGCATTACCCTAAATGTTTTAATAAGCAGTACTGAAAGTTTTGAAATGTCTTTTAACTTAACAAGGCCAAGGGCTATTAACTTTCATGTAGTGACCATGGCTGGTTCTAGCTGGTGATTTTCTCTTTGCTAGTATGAAATTAAGTTGTTTGAAAACAATCTGCAAGTCCAAGAAACTCACTGAAGAGCTAAGGAGATTGTAGATTTACACCAGTTGAGAAAGTCTTTTAAAGTATTTCTAAATAACTGTGGATTTCAGGATGAAAGGTAATTGGTTTGCATGTTTTGCATCTATTGAGGCTCTGTCACTGTCCACAGAGAGGCACTAGACGTGGACTCAGTGGGTGCTGACAGAAAGAAATGAAGACATTCAAGCTCAAAGAATGCCTCCCACAAAAAGGTTTGATGGTCTGGCAAAACCAAGATTAAGCTTTTTGGCCACAATGACACAAACAAAGATCATAAATTAAGGTTTTCAAGCCTGCTGAATTGTCATGCATGGTGGCAGCATCATACTATTGCTTTTGCAGCCCATGGTACTGGTTCATGGCAGAGAGTTGATGGAATTATGAAGGAAGGGTCTAATTTCTTCAGCTTTACCTCAGATCAACAGGCAGGTGGTTGAAACTTGGACACAGTCAGGTGTTTGAACAAGAGAATGATCCCAGACTGAGTTTGGACTGAATAAAGAAGGCCAGAAAGATTGATTAGATAGATGCCAGAAGCTTACAGATGGATAAAAAAGTTAAACTCCATAGAACCAAATATCAGAGAGGGAGTATGTATATATTTAAGCCTGTATGTATGACGTATAAGTAGGACAGAATGGACTACGAAGGATACATCTGACCCATCCTTCAATGTATGAGAGAAAATTCACGATAAATTCTTATTGGTGCTCCCCATTGTTGTTTCAGTTTATTTGAAGTTTGTAAAAGAAAAGCTTAAATGAATCAATAAAAGCTCCAAAGTAATTTGGCATTGATGCACATCTGAATGTATGTGAACTTCTGACCACAACTGTGTATTATTAGCCTCAAATCAGAGAACAGTTTTGATATCTGATACTTTCTGTCTTACTGAACACTGTGTTAATGTTGATGCTGTTAAATGTTTTCAATCAACATGAAAAACTGTAAAGAAATAAAACTGGGATTTTCACAAAATCTTGAAATGCATTTATTTACACCAATATTAAAGATTCACCTTGAAAAATGAATGAAAGAATAACATTTTATACAGGACATGAATAGAAAAAGTTCAGATACACTCCTAATATGTTGACATTTCCATTTCAATACTATAAACCGTTTCACAAAAGTGTAAAAGGGACAGTGACCTTAATTTGTGAGTTCAGATAAGCAAAGCTACATTACAGTCCTGTTTTCATCAATTACAGTTTTTCTCCAAGGAAATATAAATAGCAAAATGTTTGATACTTCCTTGTATGAAACAAAAAACAGCAGAACATGCTGTGTATTTGCTGCCATCTGCTGTTCCAATAGCATTGCTGCATTATTTCCATGACAAGACAGTGTGTGGAGAGCTTTACTGAATGGGTTTCAATGGTCAAGCAGCTGCATCCAAGCCTTACATCACCAAGTTGAATGTAGTGGTGTAAAGCATGCTGTCAGTGGACTCGAGAGCAGTGGAAACATGTTCTGTAGAGGGATGAATTATGACTCTGTCTGACAATCCAACAGAACAGCACTGTTCTGACTGCATCATGTTCAATGTAACATTTAGGGCTTCTCCTTTTCCTGTTCCAACATGACTGCGAACAGACCAAAGTCGAAGACGTGGATGAATGAATTAGTTGTGGAAGAATTAATCTATAAAAATGTTCTATGAATGCTTTCCTAAACCTTGTTGAGGGCCTTTCTAGAGGAATTGAAGCTATTATTGCCACAAAACATGGGTCAACATCATAACGAACCCTTGGGAATGTTCCTGAAGTTCATGTACAAGTATGTGCGAAGGCAGACAAGTGAATACATTTAGAAATATAGTGGATGTCAGTAACATAAGACACCAGTACAAACAGTTGCTTAAAATTTTTATAATTAGCTTTTTTTTATAATTAAAATGGCCAGCAACTAAAATTAGTTTGATGTTGATAAACTGAATGATTTAGGGACTTTTAGGCAGCTTAACCTTAAGGGTAAGCAAACAGGTAGTTGAATGTTCGAGGAAAAAAACTGTGATTAGAAATGTACATTTTTATGTTTATGATGACATTTTTTTTTTATTTATAATCACTTTAATGGTCAAAATAAGGGATTTCAATGGGTCATTTATTGACTTGCCTGCAGTTAATTCAAATTCAAATTCAAATTCAAAAATACTTTATTTATCCCAAAGGGATAAATAAAAAAAGGGATAAAGCTGATAATGCCAACTAAATAAGTGAAACATTAATAACTGACAAAATGAAACACTTTATATCTATAAGTGACAATACAAACAAGATATTTCATACATCAAAGTTGAAACACATTCTGCTCAAAGTAAATAAATAAACGACTTGGCAAATAAATCGAAGAAACACGTTCAATAAAGGAATAGCAGAGAACTTTCCATTTACAGTGTGTTAAAGCTGATTACATTGAGAAGAATAAAATGTGAACCCGAGGAGAAATGCTTAGCAAAATATAAAAAATTGCAAAGTCTCAGAGAAGGTCAAGAGCCAAGATGTTTACATCAAGGAAATAGAAGTGGTACAGGAGGTCAGATATCCAGCCAGACTCTCCAATCCTGAATATCCGACATGATGTAATCCATTCCAGCAGCTTCTGTCTTCATCCTCATCCTCATATGCTGCTTTACAGCGAGGTCCAGCACTCCCCTCGAATGTGGGGCTGAAAGCAAGAGGCGCCTGAGGGCAGCTGGTCTGTTGGTGGTGATCCTGCAGGGGAAAGGAAGTGGAGGGATTTGTGGTTGGACCATGTGGCTCCGACACCAGGCTGTCCTTCCTCAACACCTCCCACAAATTACCTGCAGTAAAGAAAATGAGACATGTGGGTTGAATATAGACGCAAGTCTTTTTTACTGTGAATTCACATAAATTATTGCTAAGACATTTAAAGTACTAGACTGCCAGCACACAGATTTTACTTTTCAGTCTGACTGATCTGCACATTGGACTCAACTTTCATTCCAAAATAAAATGTAAAACATGACGGTGGCAGCATCATGCTGTGCGGAGGCTTCTCTTCAGCTTACAGGGATGCTTGATGGAGCTAAATTCAGGGTTGTACTGGGAGAAAACCTGTTAGAGGCTGCAGAAGACTTTGGACTGGGGTGGATGTTCACCTTCCAGTCTAAAACATACAGCTAGAACTAGAAAGGAACGATTTAAATCAAACCACCTTTGTGTCTTAGAATGATCTAGTCAAAGGCCAGACCTAACTCCAATTTAAGAATTTGTGGCAAGACTTCATAGCTGTTCTCAGATGTTCTCCATACAGTCTGTTTGAGCTTGAGTTATTTTGACACAGAAGAATGGGCTTTAGAAAGCAAACATGTCATAAAGATCCCCCTACAGGATCTGCATCTTTTTGCAGAAAAAGTTGGTCCTACAAACTATTTACTCAGGGAAACTGAATACAAATGAATGTCGCACATTGCAGATTGTGTTCTATCACAGAGTCTCATTAAACCACACACACAAAGGTAAAGACATTCTGGAGGCATGAAACCTTTACTTCCTGTAATATAACATCCTTACCTTGCAGCTGGAGGTCCGTCAAACTGGGGTTGAGTGTGTCTATGTCATAGCTGGTGTCTCCATCTTGAAGTAACTCATGCATGCCCCTCAGGTCAACATTGTACTCTCCCAGCAGTCCAACACTGTAAACAGGTGGCATTTTCCCCACTATGGGTGAGTTCAGACATCCAGCGGGTGATGGGACACCAGCTGCAGGCTGTTGTCCACAGGGTGAGTACAGGGCAAATGAGTTGCTGGGTGGAACAGTTGCACAGGGAAGGTAGTTGGGCTGGTGGGGCTGAATATGAGCGTACTCTGACTGTCGAATGGGTCGGCATGCTGATGGAGGCTGGGTAGGGTTCAGAGGTAATGAGGTGGGGCTGTACATAGGGGCCGCTCTTTTTAATGTGGCCATGTTTGTGCTTGGGTAAGGTGGCAAAGATCTTAGTCTGTCTGGCTTCTCTCCCAATAGGCGATCAAATTCTTCTGTAAAATAAAGTTTCAACAAAATAACTTTAAAAGATGTTGAATTTAAACGAAAACGCTTTGATCTAGTCTCTCTACCTCACCTGGTTTTGCCATGCTCCTGCGGATAGTCTGGGGGTCTTTGCGACGCCATTTGTGCAGCTCCTCCTGCATCTTCTCCACTTTGGCTGGATTTAGACCCCAAAGGCAGCCTTTACGAGAAGTGTTACCGTTTTTGTTCTCCACCTTTTCAAAGCACTTGTTCAAGGAAAGGTTGTGCCTCACTGAGTTTTTCCAACCATCAGGGGCGTTCTGAAGAGAAACAGAGAGAATGTGTTATAAAACCATTATTCTTACACTTTATAATCTTGAACTGGAGGCCTGGATCAATAAACTTTAATTGTTCCATTAAAAATTTATGTATAACTGCACTGTGGTCCCAGATCAGAGAGACCGCTGCTGCTCTTTGTCACCAAATCTGTTCAGAATACTTGCTTTGGCCTATCCATTGGGTAAAAGATCTGTGAATTTTGAATATATTGCTGCTATTTGGTGATGATGTCAGCATTTTCAGAGCAGCTGTATATTTACGGCTTTGTTCCTCAACTGGAAGAGGGGGGATTGCCATCTTCATGTTGGAGATGAATGAATGAAGACACTGAAGTATCTCTGGGTCTTGTTCACAAATGGAGGTAAAACAGAATGTGACTCTGACTTATCAGTCGGTCCTAATTAAAGCTCCAACACTGGTCTTGAGCGCTGGGTAATCACCAAAACAATGAGAGTGTAAAATGAAGTGACTGAAATAAGCTTTCTCTGAAGGGTGGCTGGGCCCACTTTTAGGGTTATTGTGAGGAGCTTGGATAATTAGGTGGTGGTGAGAGAGATGCTGCTCCTCCATCCTACTCTGAAGCACTGAAAGGAACCAGCTGAGGTGGTTTGGGCATCTGGAAAGGATGTCTTCTGGACAACTTCCCAGGAAGGTGCTCCTAACATTTTCCCAGAAAGAGGCCTAAGGACAACAATTAATATGTAACATTTCTCTTGTTGGTAAAACCTCTGGATCAGACAGTACATCTGATAGCTGAACCTTGGATTCACAATGAGCAAGGTGTTTAGGTCAAGAAGCACTGCAGCACAGACAAGGATACTCAAAGATGTCCAGCCAGTATTTGTGTGTTTTGTTGACTTGGAGAAGGCTTATAATTGTTCCTGTCATAGTATGCATGAGTATGCAATTTCAGTTCAATTTCAATTCATCTTATTTCACACCAATTCACAACTAATTTAAAAACAGAAATATATAGTTAATACAATCCAATCATATACAGCAATCCCTTCTCCTGAACGTGCCTTTTGAATTTCATTGTGTCTCTGTACAATTGGAGTAAAAAGTCAGCTTGCATAGCTAGTTACAAGTCAGGTAGGCGGATAGATAAATCCCAAGCCAAGTTCATTTGTTTTGTTTTGTTGTATTTTAATATGGTTTTGTTGACACATTTAAATGATAATTTAGTCGTATGTTAATGAGATTAGCTGTGTAAATAAAGGTAAATAGATTTTTAGAATATTCAGTGTATGTCTTTGAAGTAATCAAAAATGTTTAACACACTTGCATTTTACAATAGCATATTACTTTGCAGATATTTTGACTTTACCACACAAAAAACACAACTGGAGCACAAAATATGATGGCTTATCCAACAGTGCAACACTTTCTTCACTGCTATATTATATTATATACTGTATTATCTTAAAAGAGAAAAGTAACTTTCACATTAATTATCTTTATGTTAAGTAAATAAATTTTGCTATAACTATTACAAGAAAACTTTAAATGGATATTTTTAGTTACTATCAAACTATTAGAAACTCACCAATTAATGCAGGGACATCAATCTCACAGACATAAATTCATTTTTACCCACATCTGCTCTTCTCTTTGAGTTAAATCTGCATGCCATAACAAGTGCCTACTGAGCCGAACATAAGTGAAACATACTTGGCAAGCAGGTTTTTTTCTTTAAAATATATCCTAGGAAATGAACTCTGAAGTTGAACTTTTTTGTCACCCTGAACTTGCTGAGCCTGCAGCTCTGGATTTAGCCACCTGTTTGGAAATCAGCCATCAGTGTATTAATTTTAATAAATAGATAACTGTGTGCGTTTCATAAGATCATAGCCAATGGGCTCCAAAACTGTATTTAAGGCATCTTTTTAATATGTATGGTGGAAAATGTTTGAGCTCTTTCCAGATTCGAGTGTCAACTTATCAAAAAATCAGGGTTCAAACTGAGCTCTGACCCCACAGGTGCCTTATGTGATTAATATTAATTCAACAGGATGCAAATTTAAAAAATTTTCACATCTGCACACTACTTCCTTCATAAAATGGATTGTATTAAACCCTGTGGCAAGCATTTATGGGCATAATTATTACTAACTTTAACACACAGACCTAGACAAACCCTTCAGCTACAGAAACAGCAGAATGAGGGAAACCATTAATGGTAAATTATGCACAAATGCTTTGCTTCACCTGGACTTATTAATCAATGTCTTCTTTGAGGTACTGTTTTACCCTTTAACTGAGCCAAAGACTTGTTGCACTTGCATGAAGTTTAAAATCAGCTCAAAGAAGAAAGAAAATGACTGACCTTCTCATTTCTAAGATTCCAGTCTTTTCCATCCATAATATGTCTGTCATGAAAGATGCTTCATAAAATGAAGAACATGGTAGACAACCATGAGTATCATTCATGATGGATGAATGGATGGATGGATGGATGGATGGATGGATGGATGGATGGATGGATGGATGGATGGATGGATTCTCTACTAATGTTTCTAACATGTTTAGGTTTGATCATTCTCCCCCTGATTACTGGAACTTTTTTCTTCCTGTATCTGACCTCATCTTTGAAGTCTTGCCACTGGATGTTCTGGTTCTTCTTTCTTTTTTTATTGAAAAGCAACAAAACATTACGCTGATGTGAACAAACCTTAGTGGTTAATAAATAAGAGCAGTTCTCTGGGCATTTTAGTTTTTAAATGTTAATGCAATATAGTAAAATGGAAGTCCAAGATTTGAGTCAGAGCTTTGTTGATTCCTGAATCAAATACTGCACTTCAGTTGCACTGTTTGTTTCTGCTTTGAGGTTTATCATTTAACAAAAAAAAAAAAACATAAAGGAAATCATCCCATTATATTGTCTGAAATTAATTTAGATTAAGTGACTTTTTTTGTCCGTCAACAAATGTGAAGTTGAGAATCTCTGTGTCGATTTTGACAGTTCACTGAAATTGTAATTTAGTTAAAATGTAGTTAAAATATTCAACCCCAAGGAGCCATTTCTAAGGCACAAGGAGTAAAAACATACTCATAGCAATAGCAAAAAAGAAGCATACTAAAATAAAATAAACACATCGCTTATGTCCAGAAATAGTAAAGGGTGAAATGTTCATTAGTAAAAGCCAGATGTTGAAAGACTTGCATTCACATTGTATAATCGTTGTATTGCCTTCAGACATGAAACAAAATGTAGTGAGCATGTTATGCTCAGTGTGTGTGATACCTTAAAATATGGGAAGTGTTCAGTCATGAAGCTGTAGATCTCACTGACTGGCAGACTTCCTGTTTTGCTGTTCTTCAAAGCCATAAAAATCAAGATACTGCAGCAATTAAAAAGAAACAGGCATTCAAATTATATTTATATTTGACACAACATAACATTTATATTTAAGACTGTCCAACCACATGCAATTAAACCATATCTATCATTGGTGCTTTAAGATCACTACAACAAAAATATCCGACATAGGCTGCTCGTGTGCAGTGTGATGTGACGGTACCTGTAGGAGTAAATGGGTTTGGGGAAGAGGGCCTCTGCTGACTTCTCCTGATTTGGCTGAATGGAGAGGCTCTGAAGAGGATATTTAGAGCTATCTGGCTGATCAGCACTAGGATACGGTTTAGCTGAAACCTGTGGAGTACACACACAATAAATGATGAAGTACAGCATCATGTGTTGTTGTCAAACTGTCATTTAAAGTGTCCTAAAATTGTTACATCAAGCTCAGGCAGAGTGAGTTACCTGCTGCATTGGGCTCATCGAGCTGTAGGATGCATAACTCTGAGACAAAGAACTGTAAGGTTCCACTGGTACAGCCGGTAGCTCTGTGTATAGATCCTGAAAATATGCAAAAATTAAAGAAAATGGTTTGAAGGAACATTCTGTAACAGTAAATGACCAAAGGCCTTTAAAATGCTTCCCCTGTTAGAATTTATTAATATGTGCAGTAAAATATGAACCTTTATAGAATGGAAAGCTTTTAAGAGATCTGTTATTTAACTGAATGGCAGTGTGATAAATTTAGGAACCTGAATGCTGTCGTTGTATTCGCTCCAGGTTGTTTGCACGTCACTGCTGCATGAACTAGTGTCAGGAATGTTCACTTCTTGCGGGCTCCTGAAGGAAGAGGAGCTCTGTTGGAAGCAATCTGAAGCATCCATTGCTCCATCGCTAAACTGCCGACGGTACGGGTGGAAACGGTCAGCAGGTGCTCGTTCAGGTCCCGGTCCTGAGCTGATGGTCCCATCAGCGCTGTGTCTCCTGTTCAGAGCTGTAGTCCTCAAGCTGGAATGGTTACTTCCTTGACGGGGGAAACAGATGTCCTCACCCTCTTTAGTCTGCAGTGTCAAAGAAGATACACAAACATAACGTACTTGCAACAGTCTACACTCACATTTCAGAGACCTTTCTCCACTTTATTTATGAGCCAAATAGCAAGACCAGTTCCAAGACACCTTCTGAAAATTCCCTAAACCCAGGAATTTTCTTTTCTGTATGCACATAAATCAAAGAGAACAGGCTGAGCAAAACAACCTTCAGCTTGCATTAAATGAATCATTACCTCCACAAGACAGCAGTACAATCTCAGTTTGGAAAATGAGGGAGAAATTCTGATGAGGAAGACAAGCTAACAGAAAGGGAAGGATTACTTAAGAAACAACTTAGTCCTCCACAAGAAGTTCAACATTTTCCAGAACTTTACAGCATATTCTGCACTGAGCATTTCACACAATGTCAAATATTTATGTGATATGTTATATTTATGTGACAAATCTAACTGTAAAAACTGTTGTTACTTTTCATTTGCCAGCAGGCAACCATTTGGCCCAGATTGTTGTAATTTGTACACACAATGCATTTGGAAACCAGTTAAGTTGATACATAATTTTCATGTCCAACCTCAAGTCACAACATAAGACTGCTGAATGTATACCACCTCAAACTAAACCCTGACACAATGCACCAATCTAATCTTAAGTAAACTGCAGAATAAAAATTATACTTACAAACATATAATAATCTTGGGTGTGAATGAAAATAAGTTTATCAGTGATTTTATCCCAAATAAGAAGTAGGAGCTTCTTGGATCTTGGAATGACGTCACACCCATGTTCAGTTCAGTATACTTCACTTCACCTTTATTGTTTACATTGTTTAAATTTATCTCTGACTTCTCCCAGTACATCAAAAGAAGTGAAGAAGTCACTCAGCAAAATTCATAACACTGAAAATCCAAACAGTACAACTGGCATAAGAACAAACAGTTCCAGCTGCAAGTGAGAAAATTGCTAGCAAATCTAGCAACATGTTACCTGTATTTGTAGCTTCTTCAGTCTCTTGGGTTGCATAGAAAGGTGGGCTACATGTCTACTTCTTAATAACTTCTTTATTTTATCCAGATGACAGGAGAGCATATATAAAACAGCAACACATGAAGCTCAGATGAGCAGACTCTCTCTCTCTGTCACACCCTAAACTGCTTACCTAGAAACAGGAAGAAGAAGGAACCTAGTCCGAGTCCCAAAATACTATTGTCCAACTTGGTTCAAAGATTTTAATTAAACAAAATATCAACCATATAAATTAATCAAGGCTACAAAAACAAGTCAGTCGCAGTGTCTTGGTTATTTTGTTCATTCAAACTCTCTGGCAATACCTGTATCAAACAAGGATTGTACAGTATTGTGTGTGTAACAGACTTAATCTGGTACGAGGCATCAGATTACATTTTATAAGCGCAGCAGTCATATTGGATTTTGAGGTTTAAGTTACAGAGGAACTCTGACTCTCCAAATTAGATTTCAAACAGTGAACTTTGCAGGTTTTCCAAACTGGAAATTCCAACTTTCCAAACAAGCTTTTAATGGCCAAAGTTGTTTGGTATCTTTTTCAAATACTCTCAAAAAACAAGGTAAAAAGGGAAAGCAAGTGTATTTCTTAATCTGAAATACATTGTCATATTGGACAAAGGCACAGAAAACATATTAATGCCTTCTTTAATGTACTTAGATGTGTTACATTCGATGTAATATTTTGTAATAACAATAATAATGTATAAAAGAGGGCATGCTGCAAGACTGCTATCCATTTACATGACACACAAAAGCATATTAGGTCATGCATGTGGACAAGGAATCAGTGAGAACTGATATTACAGTCACAAAGGAGTGTCCTATTTCCAAGGGGAATATTTTAACCACTACCTGAATTAAATGGAAACAGATGGGGGAGGTGTTGAAATGGGGGTAGACACAGTGGTGATTGTTGCATGAACTGCACCCTGGGTAAGCCCCTCCATCTGCACACCTGTCCCACTTGGTGGACCACACCCACCCTCTTCACCCATGGAGCCCAAAATTGATCCACTTGATGTGTTAGTCTTGTTTCATAAAAATTATTTTCAATAGTTACAGATCCAGGTATATAGAAACATATGTAGGCAGAGATATGTACAAAGAAATAAAAATAAATGCATGAAATGTATCATAAATCACGACTTGGTAAATCTCAAACTGTGTTTGAAAGAATCTCTTATTCAGTGAAGAGTAATCCAGTCCAGATTTGCCCAGTCCAAGTATTTTAGATTTTGTACCTGAGAGGATCCAATGCAGATCAGATTACAACCAAAATTTGCCAAAATTACCCTTTAATTTAGACAAATCAGATTATGTGAATCAGATTCCAACTTCAGCATCATTAACGTCTACCAGTGGTGCAGTAATTCTAATTAATGTTCTTGGTGGAAACCCATACAAAAGTGCCCTCATTTTCTCACATGGTTTACATCGTTCACAACAAAGGCAGGCAACACTTTGCGATTGACAGCATATTGCAGTAGAAAACTTGTTGAAATGCAACTGACACATCAGTTATTTTCCCAAGGGCTTTGGCACTCCCTAGGCTGTGTTGAGTCATATTGCCAACACTAAAAAAAACACCACTGAATAGGTACTTGGGGAACCCCAGAAAATGTGATTCTGTTTTGTTATTATCCCAAGACGGTGATCGCATACAAGTAGGTGTAGCAGAAAGCCATCTCATTTTAGCATCATATCCATAAAATGCTCACAAAGAAAAACATTTAATTTTCTCAGATAATGTTATTACCTCAGTAATACAAAGAACATATTTCTTTACATGGCAAGAAAAAGTATTATCTTGGTTATCTTGCCATATCCAACTAATAAAAAAAAAATGCTATCACTATAGTTAATAGCAGGGACAACAACTTTTGGTTTACATACATTTTTCCCATGAGAGTTTTTTTGTTGTGGTTTTCCAAACTGAAACCATTTTGACCGTTGTCTAATACAGACTGCTCCAAATAATACATCTAAAAATGCTATTCCTTAAAGCAAACCCTCATTAAAATTGTGTCTATGTTAATGTTGAATCAGAAACATGTCAGACAATCCACATATGACAAAAACTCTGTAAGTTTTCAGTTTTGCCCAGAGGAGGATTTTATAGAAGAAAACTTTTTAAAAAATCATGGCAGCTACAAACCTCAGAGTTCACCATCTGCTGACAGGTTGTCCTGCAGGGCTCACAGGTGTGTTGACCAACCTCAAGAGTTGATGCTGAAGATCTGCTGCTGTTGTGGAAGGAAAACTTTGGGGAGATGGACATTCTGCTGTGAAATGTGCTTCTGCGAAGACATAAGAAGGCAAGGGTGAAAGTTTGATTTGTATGCAACGGTAAACATAAAAACAACGAATTGTGGCTCCACATTTTTTCAGTTGTTTGATCAAATTATTCAAAAAAAGTGCTGATGCAATGCTGTGAAAAGGTATTTCAGATTTCTTCTGTTTGTGCTTGTTTCTTTTTTTAATTATTTGTTAAGTTAATTATGAAAAGAAAAAAGCTTTCCAAACCAACCTTGCTCTCCGGGAAAAGGTAATTACCCCTAAAGCTAATTACTGGTTGTGCCATACTTGGCAGGAACAACTGCCATCAAGTATCTGGAATAACTGGCAATGACTCTTTTACCTCACTGTGGAGAAATTGTGGCCCACCCTTTTCTGCAGAATTGTTTTAATTCAGTTCTATAAATGGCTTTCAAGCATGAACTACCTATTTAAGGTCATACCATAGCATCTCAATTGCAAATAAGTCCATTCCTCTGGACTAGGCCACTCAAAACATTAGTTTTAGCATTACTAGCTATTCAGAGGCTAGTGTTGTGTTTTGGATCACTGACCTGCTTAAGTGTGTTTCAGCTAAAGGACATGAACTGATAGCTGGACATTTTTCTTCAGGATTTTCTGGTAGAGAGCAGAATTCATGGTTGCATGATTTAAGGGAAAGTTGTCCAGCTCTTAAGGCAGCAAAACAGCCCCCGACCGTCACACTGCCACCGTCATGTGTGACCGTGGGTATGTTTTCCCTTTTCTGAAATGATGGATTAGTTTCATGCCAAGTGTTATAGGGGTCAGTTCAAAACGTTCAGCTTTTGTCTCATCAGTCCACAGAATATTTTCCCTAAAGTTTTGGGAATCATCTAGATGTTTTCTGATAAATGTCACAAGTTTTTTTTGGTCAACAGTGGTTTTGACCTTGGAACTTTGCAATGGATGCAGTTTTTGCCCTGTCATTTTCATATTGTCATATCATGAACACCAAAAATAACTGAGGCAAGTGAGGCTTGTGGGGCTTTAGATGTTGTTCTGGATTCTTTAGTGACACCCTTTGTGAGTTGTCAGTGTCAGAAGGCTCACCACTGTTACATATTGTCTCCATTTTTGGATAATGGCTCCCTGGAGTCCAAAAGCCTTAGAAATGGCTAATCAACTGTTTCCAGACTGATAGGTGTTGACGACTTTGTTTCTTATCTTATTTTCTTTAGATCAGAGGTGATGTGATGTTTTTTGATATGTCTTACCCTACTTCATGTTGTCAGACAGGTTCTATTTAAGTGATTCTTGATTCTACAGGTCAAGCATTAATCAGGCAGGGATGTGGCTTGAGAAAGCTAACTCAGCTTTTCTAAAAATGTGGTTAATTATAGTTAATTCATGTTTGAACAGGGGGGAAATTACTTTTCACGTGGGCCTTGTTGATTTGAACAGCTTATTTGTATTAGTAAATTAAATAATCATTTGAAGACTGCTTCTTAGATTCTCAGATTCAAACATCAAACTTTGTCTGATGTTTGAACCTGAAACATTTAAGTGCCAAAAAAAAAAATAGGCAGATATTAGTAAGTAGGCAAACACATTTTTTTTTACGACATTTAATAGTCATGGTGCAATAAGCAATAAATGGGAAATGATTGCGGTGTTTGGCAAAGGTAAATGAGTTCACTGCTCCTTTGAGATTATATCTCCTGAGTCATTTTTCTGCTGTAAATTTGCCAGGCACGATCCTGCCTTCAAAACTTCACTCTACACTCCTTTTCAGAGATAATACATCAAACACTGGACATACATGTGTCAGGGATTTATCTGCTGGAGTGTGAAGAAGAAGTGTTACATGATCCCAACAGAGGTGAGTGACACGTGGCCCCTGATTCCAGTAAAGGTAACCTCAAACCCGTCCCAGGCCAAGCTCATTAAAACTGCCAGCAAACCATGATGGCTGTTAGGTCACGTAAAGCTGCACAGTGCTGAGGCAGACAAGGGGGACTATTTCAGTAAGTGTTTAAGGAGAGGAAAGTAACAAATGAAAGTTCCCTCTGTTTGAATCAAAGGAGGCTTAAGTGTCAAGCAGAAAGTTGAGCAATTGTCTCTTTTGTCACCATGGTAACAAATTCTCTCATCTGTTTGAGAGACAGGCTGTCACCAGCCAGAGCCAACATGCTGACAGATGCAGACAGGAAACTTAAGCTTTGGTGATGTGCTTTATTGTTCCAAAAAATAAATAACTGACCATTTTTAATCATGAATGTAAACAATATATATATATATATTTTTTTTTTTCAAACACCCAAACTAAGCAGTAGGAATATTGAGGCAACACTAAGGATCTATCATGTCAGGAGCAGCAATTATCTATTTTCACAGAATAACTTTAACCAACTCTTGAAGTGAGCAGTATGTTACTTGACACTATCCAATCTCATCAGTTTTTTTCTCATTGCCAGAAGCTATAGAATATCTAAAACAATGAAACGTTGCTGTCTCTGTATGTAATCTGATAAAGGAGCAGGATAAGTTTATACATGCATGTATTTACCTGTCAACAGTCTTGGTAGATTTGTTTTTTTGTATAGCGTCTGGCTAATTTAGGCTTATAAAACACACTTTTACACAGAGTTATATCACATTTGCAGAAGACTGACGTTAGTGAGGGGACTTATGAAGGGAACCAGATCTTCAGGATCCGTTCACTTCAAAGAGCTGTTCAAATGAGCCATTTTAATGACCCATTTTTGAAAATGTACATATTTCTAAGAACAAGCCATTTTATCCCTAATACAGTTTCATCTAAATTTAGAGAAATCTGTTTTTATGAGTGAAATTCACAAAAAAATTAGAATCTTCTCTATTAAGTAAAATTAATATTTATTTAAATGGTAGAAATTAGAACCAAAGGATGTACTTGCAGAAAAAATAAATATGTATATATTTTCAGAAAAAATAACATTCTAATTATAATTGTGAAATACCCATGTAGTCCTTTACTACAAGTGTGTGCATTAATAACATTTTAATGCTATTTGTAATACAGAACCAAAATGAAGGAAAATGTAACAAACAATAGAGGGAAAAGTGGAGTTGAGTTGCTTTGGCAGAAATAAAAATCCTTTTCTGCACCATTAAATATAACAATTAAGGCAACACACTAACAGTAAACAACACTTAACTATAAACATTAACCAGGGAACAAACAGCAAGAAGAAACCAAGTAGAAGGGAGAGCACCGTGACTGTCCGCATCATAGACATTATATACATAAACATCTATGGTCTTCATCCTCTCTCCCTCTGAATGAAGCCTGCATCAGTGTTGCAGCCAGGTTGTGCACAGTGCTAAACACATCTGCTACCATGACACGTGACGAAAACAAACCGTGAGCAATGAGCACGCACTCTGTGTGCTCATACATCCATCCCTTTCTTTCACTGTATTTATTCAGCAATTAAATAAATATGATTTTAAATTAAATAAAAATAATAATAGCTGTTGCAGTGTGTGTAGAGCATTATAAACAAGCAAAGTTGTAAAAAACAAAGAATGGCTCTGACTAACTGAGACTCAAGTTCTGTTGCTCAGGGTTTGTAAACATCACATCACTAATTGATATCAATAGATTTTGAACTTAACTTCCTAATCCTGAAGATGTCTTTGTCAATGAGCAACAAATGTCAGCTGTGGCTATCAGGTTAAAGGTTTACAGTGGTTCCTAGAACGGATTTAAAATGTTTTCTTACTTTTTCTAACATTAATGTCTTCAACAGTGAAACTGTGAGCTTCTTAATCAGATACATCTGGTCTTGATTATTGTGAGCTTGTAGAATTGAAATATTCAGTTATAAAAAAAAAAAACTTTTGGTTAATTTTAAAAACATGCTTTTAGCCTGTTGTTTATGAACTTGTTAACTGTGCAGATGTTTTGTTCAAACTTGAAACTGACGAATTTTAGCGACTGTTTCTAAAAAGTATTAACAGTGATTAACCATAGATTAACCGAGAAATCAATGAAAGAGAACTGGTCTGACAACATGAAGTAGGCTAAAAGATCTTAAAACAAATTGCTAATGTAGACAATTAACAAATTTCAACTAAATAATGTTAAAAAGATTTATTTTTTAAAATGTAGTTCAGTTCCGTTGTTACTAATTATCCATCTATCCATCCATTGACTATGCAGGGTCACAGGGGGGCTGGTCTCTATCTCCAGCGGTCATTGAGAGATGGGGTACACCTTGGACTGGTTGCCAGTCCATCACAGTCTTAGTAACCTGTTAATGTATATACTTCAACATTAAAGAAAAGTTTACCAGGCAGACAGATGTCGATTATTCTCTACTCTGTTCTTCAATTTCTTGATCATGATGTGTTGCTTTTTAAGATGGTGAATTTAAAACATTTTTGCTTACATTTCTGAAAAAGATCCACTTTTTGGATACATTGTTTTTTCAGATTTGATTAAGATTTGATTTGCTACTGAAAAATAGATTGAACATTGTTTTCACTAACTGATTTGTTTGACTGATTTAAAATTACATTTTATGATGCATAGTAATCCATCCATCCATACTCTATATCGGGGGGTCGGTCTATCTCCAGTGGTCATGAGGTGAGAGACAGGGTACACCCTGGACAAGTCCCCAGTCCATCACAGGGCAACATAGGGCAAACAACCATGCACAGAGACACACACTCACATGTAAGGGCAATTCAGATAGACCAATTAACCTTACAGTCTTGATTTTGGACTGTGGGAGGAAGCCGGAGTACCCAGAGAGAACTCACACATGCACCAGGAGAACATTCAAACTCCATGCAGCAAGACCCCAAGCTGGGATTTGAACCCAACACTGTTGCCTTCTTGCTGCAAGGCAACAGTGCTACCAACTGTACCACTGAACAGCCCTTGATGCTGATTAATCTATCTTCAGAATATTAGTGGTAGTATCATTAAGGTCAGTCACTTTTTTCTCTCTCTAAGTTCATCTCAAGGCTCTAAAGATGGAGAGGTGACAAGTTTTCTCATTTTAAATGAATCCAAATTCATCTTTTTTTTATCCACAGAATCTTGCTGAAAGTCACGTGTGATTTCAACCCGTGACAGTTAAGACCATACTCATTTATTATCTTCTAATTTTGTGATCTTCTATGTTATTCTGCAGTTTGAAACCTGTGCCAAATGCTTTCTATGTTCAGTGACTCTCACAGCTCAACACAGCTGTTTCATTTTCTGTCTTATCGATGTGGTTTAATATAATTACATACTACTTCTTATTTGGATCATAGCTAACAGGGAATATCTTTTAAGACTGGGGTCACTGTTTATAGATAAACATAGAAAGCCAGATCTATAAGCTACAAGTGAATGAGCATCTGATGAGAAAAAGAGCGGGGTGAATGAACTGATTTTGCTTAGATCCAATGTTTGGGCTGAATGTAAAAACAAATCACAGAAAATCAAACAGAACAGAACAAACTAGATGACTAAGTGGAAGATACTTAAAATCCAACTTGGTTTGAAAGATGTCAGTAAAATCTGCAAAAGTGTAAAGAGGTTTTGAGAGAACACGTCATCACCCAGCTGTCAGAATCAGTGGAGGCATCTGCACATTTCCTCCTTGTCTCCACTACAAGCTTCACACAAATATTTATCTAAAAATAATTGCTTTAAGTTATGATGTCATTCGAGGACAGAAATTGTTTCTGTTCAGCATAGGTCAAAGACTTGAAAGCATACATGAATTTGTGTTGACATAAACCTGCCATTTAAAGTTCATCGATGTAAGATATTCACTGCTTACAGCAGCTCCAGCAACACCACCACAGTACTGTATCAACAAAGTAATAAAATATGTCTTAAAAGCACCTTGAAGCACATAAGACATCACAGAAACTCACCTCAGTTATGAATTCAACAGCTGCCCTTTGTTCTTTTTTTTTTTTTTTTATTTCCGTCAGATTTTCTCTCTTAGACCTGAAGAGTTTGCTGAGTCCATTTTCCTTGCAGATCTGCGCTCCTCGAAGCCCTCACCCTGACAATGAGCAACTTTGATCAGGTTGACTGACTAAATGTGAATGGAAATAGTTGATGGGTTGGTTTCAGTTTTTGTCAGCTCATAATATCATCCTCGTGTTTTGTGGGTGTGTGTGTATGCGTGTGTGTGTGTCTGGCACTTGTCCAAGCTAGTTCAGCCATAAGATATACAGAAGGAAAAACCTGCTGCAACAGGTTCCCAAAGATCTCCAGGTTCACCCACTGGCAGCTCACAGCGCTCTTTTCCTCCCCTTCAGTTTTTCTTTACATTGAATGGTTACCTGTCTGAAACAGGACATAAGATACACCCAAGATCATTGCTACTGGCAAAGAGCGGGTGCCTTGCCCTGCTTTTCGAGCGTGCCTATGGCAAAGGCTGCCATAAATGTGATCTAGTTTCACGTTTCTGTTGAGTATTCAAATGAACATGCAGAGAAAACACGAGCACGATTATTTGGGGACTCAAAGGGTGCAGGAGTACATGCAAAACTCCAGGTGCAGCACTGGAAAGAATTCAGAGTGAACCAGATAAAGTCAGTCTGCATACTTTAGTTATTATGTTTTGCAGAAAGTGTGCTGGTTGCTGGTCATGTCACCCCTTCACCATGTCGGACTTTAACGTTTCGGTTACAGTGCAGTCAACTTTAGGGCACGTTTCACAGTAACCATATTTTAATTTGGACAAGTTTCAAAGCTGTTGTCTTTTGGGTTTTGTACCGACCATGGACTAATTAATATCTGCTCGGGAAATGCTTCTTCCCAACTTTTACAGCCAACAGTTTATAATATGTGGTTATAAGACTCAAATTAATATTATCTAAAGGCACATGGGCACGCAAGAGTTATTTTGTTTTGATCAAAGTACATAACCTGTCATACTTTTTAAGATTAAGCGGTACCATATGAAGAGGGTGCTGATCAATTTACCAGGTAGTACAGAGTTTTTTGTCGTTTCACACTGGATTTTCTCAGATACAAAATAGTGCAGCCTACCTCAGGACTTTACATATCCACCATCAATCATGCAATTTAAACGCTCTTTGACAACCAATGATCAAAAGTAATGGTCCATATTCTGGTCATAGTATTCTTTAAGTAAATGTTGTTATATGATTTTAATAAATAATCTCCACCAGCAGGAGTTATTTTGTTTTGATCAATATAATTAAGCAAATTCGGTCAAAGGTTTGGGTTAATGGGACTCAGCTGGCCCAAATGAGGATCAGAACCAAACTAAATAGGAATAAAGTATAATACATTTTTTTCACATAATAAAATACATCAGAAATACCTTAGAGATTAGATATGAGCATTTTAATACCATTTTTCTTAATGATTAATCAAAATAGTTAGCTACAATGAAAAACAAACTGATAAGGTATAGTTTCAGTATATGAGTATACTGTGGTTTGTTTACAGGAACAATATGCAAGTAGGAAGGGACAAAATAGCAATGCATGAGAATGCATTGGCCAAAGTGAAGAACTAATCCAGAGCCAGATGTGGAGTATGTCTGCAACAAAAGTTGAGATATTTACCATTGAGCTTGGAACTTATTAACAACTATCTTTGCTGAAACTTGAATAGGACACTGAACCTAAGGAGTAGAGAAGGTAGAGAATACTTTGAGGCAGGGAAGAGAGCTATGTCACAACAGGTAGATTCTTATCCTATCCTTCCAATGAACCAGGAATTTCAGCAGCCCTAGCTCATAACTATACCTTAAACAAATCTTGTCCTGAGCGAGAGGGTGAGGCAGAATGACAGAGAGACAGGGGATTAATTTCAGATGAAATAAACTCTTGTGTTACTGTGCAAAGCCTCTGCAGAACAAAGAGGCAGAGTCGACGGCTCTTTCTGCCAAGGCAGCAGTTCTTGAGTAGGGGATAAGTGATTTCAATGAGCGCCCTCAGTCCAAGTTTTATTGTCCTTTGGAAAATCATGTAATTCTCAACTTTATATCATGCATTTTTAAAGTTTAAAGACACACTTTAAAAATAACAGACATGCGATTTTAACTTCACAGGCTAATACCATTCAGAAACCTGTAACAGATTTAATTCTTGGACTTAATCCATATCTATTCATCATTAAAAACATAAAAGCTTCCATCAGGGCACAGTGACAGGTTCATACCTATCTCTGGGCAGGATTTATTTTCTGCTATATGCAAATCATTGTCTTGTCAAGTAAATGGAATTTTAACCTGCACACTCCACTTTTGGAGAAAAAAAAAGCAGTGACAGGCACTACTATGGTGGGGGGAGTTTTTGCAGAAATGCATTTCCTTAGTGAAAATGGGAACATTTGGATGCTATAACTGCCCTGCAGCCACTGTACTGTAAAGAGAACAGTGAAGATATGCACTAAAGCCCAAAATTATTCATACCTCTTGCAAAAGGAAATGTTAAATTATCTCCATTGAACTAAGGATTTTTTTTGGATAACAATGCAAAAGGCATCTCTTCAAAGAAATAAAGAAATGTAAACAAATAAAAAGAAATTAAATGCTTTATTCACATTTTATTGAAAACTGGCATACTGAAAATAATAATAAAATAATACATGGGGAAAAAAAGCTTTGTTGGGATTACAACAATCAAACTTTTATTGTAATTGCTAAACCTGTTTTTTATTATTGTTATTTCAAAGGAATTTTGATGATGTATTTCTTAATATATTTTGGAAGGCCTCCTTGCCATATCCCTAATTATTAGCTCTCTCCACAGATTCTCTATCAGATTCAAGTCAGGACTCTGGCTAAGCCTCTCCAAAACGTTAATATTACTTCCAGTAAGAAGAAACATCTTGGTTGAATTATTATTTCTATTTAGATAGCTTCAAACCTAAATCTGCCAGAGGTATTAATAATTTTGGGCTTAACTTTAGGCTATATACATAACAGTATTAAATTAGCTTGATTTAAATTCTGTAGCCTATTACACCCAACTAATGGTGACCAGATGATGCTTAAACATCTTTGTATTTTCATTAAATATAATCATCAGAGATAAGTTTTTTGTTGCAAAATTACAAAAATACCAGTGAGTTTTAGTTATATCATTAAAATACCCTTGACTGTTAGCTTGTTAATATATTTTTTTAAAAAAGCATTGGAGAGAGATTAAATGTGTACTGATATTCATAGTTCAAAATGAGAAGAAAACAAATATGCCCTTCTCATGTTTAACTCAAAAACTATGCATAAATGTGGCTTTTTACATAGAGGAGGTTAGAGGAGGTGAGACTTAGAAGAAGATATACCACCACATTTTTTTAATGCTTAAATTTGCTTTCAGAGGTCTTCTGTCATGATTCACCCAGTTTTCAAAAACATGTTTATATAGAGAGGAGTCATAGTAATACAGTTGTATTACTATGACTATGATAGTTGTAAATAAAAAGACACACATTTTTTTCTCACTGTCTGAAGTCAAATCAGACCAAACTTCTCTTGTTTTAGGTCAGTTAGAATTACCAAAATAATTTCTATTTGCTAAATGCCAGAAAACGTCAGGAAAATATTTTTTACAGATTTTTTTTGTAACTATCTTTGAATTCAGAAGTTTACATACATTTGGTCAGTATCAGGGATAATTGTCTTTTAAACTGTACGACTTGGGTCAAACCTTTTGGGTTTCCTTCCACAAGCTTCTCACAGTAGTCTGCTGGAGTTCTGGCCCATCCTCCTGACAGAACTGGTAGAACTGAGTCAGGTCTGTAGGCTGCCTCACTTTCACAAGCCTTTTCAAATCTGCCCACAACTTCTTCATTGGACTGAGATCAGAGCTTTGTGATGGCCACACCAAAACATTGACTTTGTTATCCTTGAGCCATTTTATAACTACTTTAGCTGTATCCTTTGGGTTATTGTCCATTTGGAAGAGCAATCTGCACCCAAGCTTCAACTTCCTGCTTGATGTCTTTAGATGTTGCTTCAATATTTCTACATAGTGTTCTTTCCTCATGATGCCATGTGTTTTATGAAGTGCACCACTTCCTTCTGGACCAAAACAGCCCCACAACATGATGCTGCCACCCCCGTATTTCACAGTTAGGATGGTACAAGCGCCCAGCTATTTCCTCCAAATGTAATGATGGTCGTTATGGTCTAACAGTTCCACTGTAGTTTCATCAGATCACAGGACATGTCTCCAGATGTGAAGGTCTTTGTCCCTGTGTGTATTTGCATATGCAGTCTGACTCTTTGTTTCTTTTGAAGTAAAGGCTTCTTCCTCGCTGAGTGGCCTTTCAGGCCATTTTAGTACAAGACGCACATTACTGTGGATAATGACACTGTCTGACCAATTTCAGCAGCAGCTCTTCACAAGATCTTTGGCTTTTGTTCTGGGATCAGTCGGCGCATTTTGGTTCAAAATTCGTTCATCGCTTGGACACAGAACCTGTCTCCCTCCTGAGCAATATGATGGTTGGACATTCCCATCATGTCTATACTTGTGTATAATTGTTTGAACAAATGAAAACGGCAACTTCATGCATCTGGAAATTGTTCCCAAGGATGAACCAGACTGGTGCAGCTCCACAATTATCTTCCTGATATCTTGGCTGATTTCTTTTGACTTTCGAATCGTGTCAAACAAGAAAGCAGTGTGTTCCAGGTGTGGCCTTGAAATACATCCACAGGTGAGCCTCCAGTTAACTTAAATGTGTCATTTAACCTATAAGAGGTTTGTGGAAAGAAACCCAAAAGGTTTGACCTAAGTCATATAGTTTAAAAGACTTTTATCCCTCATGCTGACCAAATGTATGTAAACTTTTGAATTTGAAGAAAGTTACAAAAATCTCTAAAAAATGGTTTAAGTTTTCTGGCATTTAACAAATAGAAATAATTTTGGTAATTCTAACTGACCTAAAACAAGAGAAGTTGTCCAGACAGTAAAAAAAAATGCCTGTGTCTTTTTATTTGGTGTATGTAAATACATGGTTTCAAATGTAACTTTAGGTAGCTTGCTATCTTGTTAGCTTTTGGGTGTAAACAGTAGCTACATGCTAATTTTTGCCAATTTGTTAACACTGTTTCAGCATTTGTCTTGTTAGAATTTGATATTATTAGTCTAAAACATAAACACAGGTCATTTAAACTTTATTAATGTAATTATTACATTATATATTATATTATGAATGACATAGGCTATGCCAATTTTGTAACTTGACAAAAAGTTCAAAGTTTTGAATTATAAAAATCAGAAACATTTTACAAGTGTGTTGCATAACTTTTACCTTTAATGACCATAACAAACATTTGAAGATTAACAAAGAATTATTTGAAATGCACTATTGCATTATTTATTTATTAACAATATGGTAAAAAGAAAAGTACATTTTACAAGGTTCTAAAACTATGTAAATCTATGATTATGGCATTAATATTTCTTAATAAATTGTCAACAAAATGATAACGGATTTGATAAAGTTAGAAAACTAAAAGATAAATGATATAGGATAATGTCTGATTATCTTTTTTTTTTTTTTTTTTTAATTCTCTGTGTATCCTGAACTGAAAGACTATCAAACATTTACTCTATAATTTGCACTGTTGCACTGACTGGAATAAAAACTTAAATTTTTGGCTGTAATTTACAAAAACAAAATGTTAGTGTAGTGTGGATAAGCTAAATTTTAGAGAAGACAAACAAACTGCAAGTTCGATTTCAAACCTTAAGTGTTCAAAATAAGAAAAATATATATTGCTTACTTAAAATAAAAAAACAGGCTTCATTGATTGCTGACATGAAATATATATAGCCATTTGTAATTTGGTTGGGGATTGGAGGGTAGTAATGGATCTGCAAGTTCATACCTTTTATATACTCAGTCACTACTTTTATGTACATCAGACAGCTTACAACTTTGGACTTGCAGGGGAAAACCAGACCCAAAAAAAACTGAGTGAAAATGCAACACAGATTTGAATCAGCAACATTCTGCTTGTAAGGAAACAGCTGTTAAACACCTTTAATTGATCATACATCCCACCTCAAAAACATTTGTTTTTTGATTTGAAGCATGCCTGAGCTGTAACCATACCTATAAGAAGCTCTTACACACACAATTTAACATTCATTACAATATGGCTTTCTTTTTATAACTCTGATTACGACTGTGATGGTCTTAGACCAATAAAATTTTACATGCAAATCAAAAGATTGCTTCAACAGGTCAAAACATAAGTCAGATTAATCACTATTAATGTTCTGAAACAGTAATTTATGAATGTCTAAAGAAAACATTCAGATACCCTGAGGCAACAAGCTTTATCACTGAGTACTTGACTTTTTTTGGCTCAAGGTAAGGTTATATAAATCTAGTAATTACTTTTCCTGTCCCAAGGATATTTCAAATAAAACGTGCAGCTGTCTCCCCTGGTGACTGCTCTCAAAGTGGTATTTTACCATTTAATGAAGAAATATTGAAAAGAAAATCAGAGTTGTGTGAAAAACTGCATGAGGTCAGAGATCAACACAGAAAAAGAAAAATCCACCTGAACATTTATGCTGTGAACCGCATTGTTACCTATTAAAACTTTCAAAGTATGGGCTGGGACTTGGGTAACAGAAAAGTAGGTCTCAACGTTACAATGTTTATGCAAAAAAGAAACATCAGATCATAAATATCCTACCTCTGATGACAACCATCCAACATGTTTTTGTGAATTTTCATAACTGTAAGAGCCGGTTTATTGAGAAAAAGATTGATAGATATTTATGCAAGCAGTGCCAGTGTTCCGTCTTTCCCTGGGGCATGTTCCCTGGATTAAAGGAAAATGGTTTGGATTTCATAACTGTTCATACTTTTGACCTCTTTACCCTGCGATTCCAGCTTTTTTTCAAATCACGTTTATGCTCCAGGCCTCAGTGTAAGGCAGAGATATGGCCCCCAGTTAGGGGCCCCCGTAAAATATTTAAATAAGAATGATTTACACTTCTATCAGTCTAAATTTTGCCCCTAATTGACCCTTTGAGGGGATTTTCCTTCTGTCTCCATGGCTGTCTTGAAATCAACTCGGGGCCAAATGTTTCTAATCCTATCGATGGCAATGAGATTTCAGCTCAGCTTTAAATTTAACTAGGAAGCCTTAAACTTGCTGTCTCTCTATTGTATGGAATGTATTTATTGGTATCCTCCATTCAGATGTATAAAACAGCCTTAAAATAAATTAATCTTTTATTGCAGGCTGGTGTATAACTCTTATTGAAAACTTAAATTGCAGTCCGGGGGTATAACTCTTATTGAAAACTTAAATCCAACCTTTAATATGAACTATTAAGTGAAAACAATCCACCTTCAGAAATAACTGTTTTACAAAGTAACCAGAACCACTTAGTGGCACCATTATTATACTTACAACATCCTTTTGCTAAAACGACAACATGTCACAAATTTGAACATACACAGAGAGGAGCAATGACCATTTCTATTTATCCAGAGTCCTGGGTCATCTTTGATGCTCTCTTGTCTTCACAAGTGACCACGCCATGGAAAAATTTTGATTTTGTGCCCTTTGGAGAGAAATTGTCCCACAGCATGACAGGTGTAGTGAACATTGGAATATTTGGTGCTTTTCCACATATTCATGCTTCTTTTCACACCAAACACAACTGGGGCATTTTTTGCTGAAGCACTCAGGCTATAACTGGCATTTGCTTACATAAACCAGTGTTTATATATCATGTAGGGTTAAAATAAAGTAAATCCCAGACAGAAATGAAATGTTTGGCCATAAAAGCATTAACTTCTAATCCGCTGTGTTGACTGCCTGGTGGATGATTTAGCTAAATTAACAGAAACAGATTTAGTCAAAGCATGAGCAAACAGTGCAGCATGGTTCCATTCAAAACATCCGTGAAGAAGTAGGAGGTTGGATTCATAGGAAAGATTTGTTCTGGCGCTCATGGACATGTCAGGCTGTGCTGATTGGCATAGATAAAGGTGATTTGGATAAACATACAACGCCACCCACGAGGCCAGGTCTCCTGTGGCGAAATCCTGTTATGATTTCCCGATTTCTGTCCGGCTGAAATGTGGCTACAACAAATGATACACAGTGGGTCCCAAAGGTGTACACACTTCTGTTAAAGTGACAGATTTGGGTTTGGCCATCACAGTACAAACAAATCTACAGCAGTAGTTATACCATGGTTCAGTAAAGACAGTCATCAAGGTTTGGAGGACATACGGGACGACAGGAACAGTACAGAAACTGGATGGCTCTTCAAATCCATGAAATGACAGGATGGAAACTTGTTGGGGAGGCTGCCAAGAGGGTGACAGCAACACTGAAGGAGGAATTTCTGGTTCGTACTGGGTCTGTTGCTCTACATGTGGCAACAATCTCATGTATTCTTCATATATCTGGGAAAAGGGAGTAAAAGATGTTCCATTTGGAAGACTGTTCTTCCAAATGGAACATCCAGGCCTTGCTAAAATTTCTCAAAACTTCAAGACGGAATGTGTGATAGTCTGATGAAACCAAACTCAAATTTTTGGGCCACAGTTCCAAAAAGTAACTTTGCCACAAAACAGCCCTGTGTGCTTTAAAATGAACCCAAAAATCACATTGAAACATGGTGGTGGCAGAATCATGCTCTGGAGTTATATTTCTTCAGATGGTACTGGGTTTGTTTTGTCAAGGTGAAATAACCTATAAACTATTCCAAACACCTATCAGTTTTTATCCTCCATTCAGATGTATAAAACAGCCTTAAAACAAATTAATCTTTTATTGCAGGCCAGGGTATAACTCCATTCAGATGCTATAAAGCTGAAGATTAGAAGGAATTTTATTTTTCAGCATCACTGTAACTCCAAACAAAGATTAAAATAAAGAAAGAATTACTTCACCAGGAGAAAATTTAATTTCTGAACTGGTCTAGCCAGAGCCCAGAACTGAATCTGACAGAAAATGAGTGGTGTCCTCGCAACTGGGTAGATAAGGAGAACCTTTACAAGGGAGAGTGGGTAAATATCAGATGGAGCACCCTTACAGACTTTTTACAGTTTTTTTCTCCAAACAGATTTGTTTGTTTTTCTATTAAACATTAAATCAAACAATCAATAAAACTGTAGAAATTTTTTAGTATGGGCTTATTTTTTATATTTAAAACTTAACAAAAGTGTGCAAATTACTGAGAGCCAGATCAATGCATGTTTTAACAACACCATTAATGTACTATCAGCCTCATCCTGTCAATACTGGATCATAGTCCTGCAGCTCTGCATTCTTGGGCTCATTTTCCATAACAGGCAATGAATGCAAATGATGATGATCCAATGTGTAAGGATTACTATAAGATGTTTATCTAAAAATTGGGTAAAACTATTATCCTAAAACATTCTGTGCTATATGATACCATGTGTGCTCGTACTGTAGACCATGATTAACTTCTGAATGGCCTCACTATGTCTACAGCTTTAGAGTTGCTGGTTGTTGTTTCACTCATATAATGTAAAGCAAAATGTATTTTCACTTATTTGGCAACACAAGTTTTTGATTGTCTCTGAACACTTTTGTTAAAATTAAAACACCAATAAGTGCAAATTTAGGTCACTTTGCCTCACCTTCCCTGGACACACAAGCAGGACAGATGCTGGTTTCAATGGCACCCCACCACTTTTTGCAGAGGAGGAAAACATATGTAACAATCTAAATAATCATTTACAGTATTATCTTTTAATAAGCACAACAAAAGCACAAGTTTCACTTCACTTCTACTCTAGTTTTCTGAAAGAAAGAGAGAGATGAATGCAGCCTGATAAATGAATGTTGGCTCCTTGAAGTCTGCACCCCACTGTTTAAAGTCTGTGTTAATCATTATGTCACTGTTCTGTGTACAAAACACTGCCGCTCAGAGCCTTAGGTCTTATAGGTAAGAGACGGACAGGCTTGACTTATTTTACGAAAGATGGATGTAAAAAAAAAAAAAAAACCTTTGCTATAAAAGCAGTTTATGCAAGAAACAGAAAAGCTTGCTGTAAAGGCTTGATCTTGAGGCTATCAGGCTACACCTCAGGAAGAAGCTGGGATAAAGTTTGTTAGAAAGCACTGATTCAGCCAGATTAGTTGTCAGTTCCTGAAAAAATTGCTGACTGTTGGTTTGACTGTGACAGAGTATCAGTATCATTTAGGAAACTGCACTTTTAGACATGCAGCACACTTAAAATGTGAAGGAACCTTTTAAACAATTATTGTTGACTGCACACATGGTAAAACGGTCTTGGTTGCTGTCTTCTTACCATGAAGACAGTATACAGTATATGCACAGTCAGCCCAAGGTTTTATGAGACCCTAAGCAGAATTTCACTTGGGGTCCCACTTCAATTGTAATGTGTTCTCATTGTAATCAATAGTAAGACTTTCCAAGTTGGAAATGCAATAACACCCCCTGAACACAGTGAAAGTTACCAGCAGAAAATAATTCTTAGCACTTCTGAAAGTTTGTTTCTCACAGGGTTTCTATGCAGTGTTTCCATATTGGGAAAGTGTTTCCATATTGGGAGAATTGTGGGAAAATATAATAAGGAAAGATAATCTCAGTAAACAAATTTTCTGTCAGCATTCACTCATCAACTCTATGGCATTCCGATGTAATTATTAAAGATGTGTTGATAAAATCCTGGAGCCTGTCATTGCAGTTTGCCTTATTAAAGCGTGCATCTCTGACTGCAGGCTACCTGGCAAAGCACAATTGAACCAACTCAGTGAAGATTGCAGGCAAACAAATCTTAGCGCTGATCTTGCCAACTGTAACTTTCTGTGAAAACATTAAGACAGCTGTCATCATATCTATCACTGTAATAACTAAAACTACAACATCAAGTGCCTTGAAAAGGTATGGATACCCCTTTTCACATGTTCCACATTTTGTCAAGTAACAACTATATGCATTAAAATAATTTAATTTGGATTTTATGGGGTAAACCAAAGCGAAGCAGTGCATAATTCTGATGAGAAAGGAAAGTGGTGGACGAATCATGGTGCTGTGATGTTTCTCCTTAGCAAGGACAGGAGACCATTTTTTTACAGATAAAAATCTGAAAAGTGTGACGTGCATTTGCATTCAGCACCAACGTCCCCCCTCTACCAACTCAATTGTGTATAGTACCTCCTTTTTTGCATTCACAGCAACAAGACTTTCAGTCTGGCTCTAGCTGTTTACTCTTCTAAAAAGATTTTTTGTACTGATTACGTTTTACAAAATAGCCCCTGCCAGTCAGACTGGACAGAGAGCATCTGAGGAGAACAATTTATAAGGACTGCTACAGACTATATTTAGGTCTTGGCTGTCTCTAACGTAACTGCTTGGACATCCCTTTCTGATCCTCAGTCTGAAGCTTTTTGCACACTAACAGGTTTTCTTCCCAGACTGCCCTGTGTGTTGCTATATCCATCTTCCTTTCAACTCTGACCAGCTTCCCTGTTCCTGCTGAAGAAAAGCATCACCACAGCATGATGCTGACACCACCATGTTTCACTGTAGGGATATTCTGCACAGGATGTTGCTTTTGGGCCACACACCAGAAAAATGCTTTTTTAGTTATTTGGGGTCTTAAAATTACCAGTGAGTTTGTACGTGAGTTGCAACCAGCTACTTTCCAAATTTACATTTAATAAAGCCGTTTTGACCGTTTCTAGATAGAGTGGCTTGATATTTGCATTTTTTTTCTTCACCAAGGTTTATTTCCCCAATGAAACCTGATCCATGATAAGAAATTGTCTACACCAGCTGCTTTGCCTAATGGATCTTTACCCTGACAGAAGCTGGTGTTTGTGTTGAGTCATCAGAAGAGGAGAAAGGTGAAGTGATTACATTTCAATGTTGGCTTCAACCTGTACAACTGGATTCATAATTTCATCATTTCTTCTCCTCACAAAAGGAAAAAAAATCAGACAATAATCTTGTTCCAATAATTAAATTTTTTTAAAAATGTTTTCAGTAAGTTTCAAGTTTATTTGTGTAGCACATTTCAGCCGCAAGGCAATTCAAAGTGCTTCACCTCATAAAAACGTCAATCAAGTGCACTGCAAAATCTGCAAAATCATCAAGCAAATATCAATGCATCAAAATAATGGACATATACAAAAAAAATACTTAAACTATGATAAACACAGCATTTCAGCTATAGTCTTAATGTCACTGATTACTTCATTGAAATAGCACCAGAGAATAATTTATAACCTCTATGTAATTTATATACCAGACTTAGCATAAAAATCTGATACATAATTATCAATGTTAATTAAATGAAAATGCAAACAATATTTACTTCTAAAAAATGTTGGGCTATAAACGAAGCACATATTTCATTAAAAGTTTATACTTAACTAAAAATTGTTTCCTTTTCTCAACAGGTGCATCTCCAGAATTTAAAATATAATCAAAAACCATAATTCAATTCAAACTGAATTTTAATTTAACTATATATTACTGGCAAATGTGTGTTTTTACATTCACCGTTCTGTCGAATGTGAAACACACATATTATGTAGATTTATTATACACATGGTGATATATTTCAAACATCTACTTCTGTTTGTAAAATGAAATGTCAGACCAATGAAAGGTATGTCAATTTACCATATAGTATATGCATTTGATACTTGCTCAGGGTTGCTTTTGTTTGAATTAGTGGATTATTTTGGAAAGAAATAACAAAAATTAACTTTTTAATGATATTTTGGTTCATTGAGATCTGTCTGTAAGTCACAAAATTTTTATTGACTTAACATTTAGCTCCATACCTTATTCTTTAATTATATGACCATGGACACTTAACGTAACCTCCATAATTTCATGCTACATACACTATTTGTACACACCAGTGTTGTAATACATAAACAGGGCAAACTTCTTCCTTTTATTTACCGTATCTATTCCATTAGAAGTCTTTTTCTGTTTCACAAGGCCATATTTATATAAAAGACACATTTTACATTACATTCACATATCCAGCTTTATGGATTAGTTTCTTCAGAGGAGTCATATTTCCATGAAATTAGTTGAGCTAAAACAGGCAAAGATTTCAGTCTTTGATCAAATGAAAGTGATTTAGTTTCTGCACATCATTCTACCGACATTGGTCAAAGATTACAGGATACAAAGGTGCAATGATGACAACAAAGCAACAAATATGCTTCTGGATCTACGTCTTTGATCCTTTTTGATTATCAAATATATTTTATTTAAACTAAGTGGTTTTTGTCAAATTTGTCTGCAGATATGGATGTACTGACCATTCCATAAATTAGAATATTACTGAAGAGTCAGTTTATTTCAGGAACTTTATCACTAAGTGAAATACATTATATAGAATAATTACACACAGAGTGGTATTTTCCAGCCTTTATTTCTGTTAATTATGATGATTTTCTGCTTACAGTTTATGAAAACATTAGATTTAAAATTAGAATATTACATCAGACCAAAAAGTATTTTATAACACAGAAATGTGGATTTAATGTAAAGCATGCTTAATACTAGCTTAAAGGTTGTTCTTTTCAAAAGGTACTTTTAATCAGACAAATGAGCCCGATCAGAAAGCATATTCTAATTTATTTAATACGACTGTAGTTAAATAAACTGCACTTAATCTTTTTGTTTCTAAAAAAAAAAAACCTTCATGATTTCAGGAAATTGTTTTGAAATATACAAGCATGAGTAAAATTTCATTATGTTCAACGTAACATGTATTGAAAAATGCTAGATAACTCAAAATTACAGTATGATTTCCAGTGGACAGCATCCATCTTTCATCTTTACCCGCATATCCATGCAGCGTTGCAGGGAGGCTGATTCCCATCTCCAGTGGACACTGGGTAAGAGGCAGGGAACATTAGAACATTAATCTTGTTTTCTTGGTGCAGAGGCAAAGAGCAGTGGAGGCGCAAAGATCTCATTTTGATAAACCTCTCACTGCAGATGAAATGTTGACAAACCAGATCACCCTACTACATAATTATAGGCTGCAGAAAGAGCTGGTTGATATTTTTAGATACGACGTTCCGTGTAATTGCTCTAAAGATGAAACTACCTGATATCTGAAACTTAACAGTTGAAAAAATAGATAAAAGTATTTGAATACATTTAGAAGTGAATATATCTATTGTTTTAAACTGTTTAACCTGTTTGGGCAAATCCTTCTGTCACCAAATGCAAACAAATAGAAACAATGCAATCAACTATATCTATAAAATCCCATCTTACTTCAAAAGGGAGATCACATGCAAACAAAACTTTTCTGAGTTCTTAAGAACGACAAGAGCATAAAACACGTTGTTTTTAGCCTCTGATTTTCTGAACAGACTCTAAGACATTATGTGGAAAAAAAATTGGACTGCTATTTTAAGCAGCGCTGGGAGAAAATGGGAAGTACACCTCAAAAGAAAACAAACAATTACAGATGTTTGGTTTGATTTTCAGCTTGGTAATTATTTCTGTAAGATGTATCTGCTTCAACAAGAGGGAGAAACCCTAGGGTCCATGTAAATCTTAAGAAATAACTAACTGCATTTTCCGTTGAATTGTTCACATTTTGTCACTTTACAATCACAAGTCTAATTGCTTTTTTAGTGTGATTTTATAAGATCAAACCCACACAAAGTATTCCATAACTATGAAGCAGAGGGAACTGGATACATGACTTTCTTTTTCTTTTTTTAAAAAATAAAAATCTAAAAGTGTAGGGTGCATTTGTATTCAGCTCTCAATAGATCATTCTGAGTCTACAAAGTTAATATTTCGCCGACCCACTTTTTGCTACTTTACAAGATTTGTACATCTACAGACTGAGACTTTTGCCCATTGTTTTTCATAAATTAGCTGCTTAGATGGACTTGAACATCAATTTCAAACTTTTGCCACAGAGCTCTGGCTGTACTTTTAGGGGTCGTCTTACTTGATGGACCCTCCACCCCAGCCTAGCCTCTAAAGCAGGGGTGTCCAAACTTTTTGTCGCGTGGGCCAAAATCGTAGAGTCAAAAGTTCTCGCAGGTAAAGAAAAAAAAACTAAAATCAAGCAAATAATCTCTTTTTTTGTTGTTGTTGGGAAGGGATGTTATTCATTGTAGATCCATTCATTAAAAAATGATTTTTGCACGGTTACTGTATGTAACCGTGCAACCGTGTAAATGTAGAAAAGCATCACATTTTCACCTTTTTTTTTTGGCTCGATTGAACAAATTTATTCTCAGAATAAGAACAGGGTGTGGGTCACTTTCTTTCAAAATGTTTGTTATATTTTAACCAAGTTTAATAAATTAGTCAAAAGTTGATTTGGATGTAACAAAGTCGTCTTTTCAGTAATTTACCCTTATTACAAAAAAAGGTCTCCATCTGCATCCAGCAATCTGTGCTCCAGAGGTCAAATTTGTATCATTTTTGAAATACAGTTGGGGGGCCGCACAAAATCAGTCCAAGGGCCACAAATGACCCCTGGGCCGCACTTTGGACACCCCTGCTCCAACGGGTTTTTGTCCAGGACTGCCCTGTGTTTAGCTTCATCCATCACCACATCAACTTGAACCAGCTTCATTGTCCACACCACCACAACGCTGGACTTTGTTTATGAATTAGGTCTCTTCGAAAGGCAGTTATTTGCACCGGATTTATGGGGAAGGGGGTGGGTATGACCAAAAATGCATTCCACACGTTTTTTTCTACTTTAAATGTTAAAATAGTGCATTATTTTCCTTCTTATTGGGGCCTGCCATAGCAATGCATAGGAGAGCAGTGCAATGCACTTCCTCCCATGCAATGCATGGAGGCACCTATTAACTCTCCACCTCGAAACTGCTTTCTCCGTTAATGCGGCCCGAACCATAGCGTGCACCCCCACAATATATATATCAAAAATTCTGGCTCGTTCTCAAGATGTGTGCTATTACTCAATTTTTCGTTTCGAGTTACCATGGCGACGTAATTAGCGAAAAACTACCCCATACAAAGTCAATGGAGCGAGGTCCTGAAGACATCCTAAAAAAACACTATTTTGGAGGATATACTGTGTCATCATGGTTTCGCCTACAAACGCCATTCAACACTCAGTTTGTAGATACGTCCGTGCTGTGTTCAGAAGTGAAGACGGTATGTTGACACGCACACTTTGGCAGGCCCCTTTCAAATTTCTTCAGAAATTTTCTAGTTCATACTTGTGTGCGTTCATAAGCTGTAGTTCCAGCATTCCTCCACTAGAGGGAGCTAACTAACCACCTTGGAACGAATCAATTCCTATCGTAAGTTTTTGAGTATCCAAGCAAGCAGAGCATTGAGCGTTAGCTCCTTATGCTAGTTATGTCATCGCAGTAACTTCATGTTTCACCTCGCTAAAAAGTACTTTTTTAGCATATAACTTCAGCGCAGTCGGTTCGACATGGACGACCCGGACACGGCAGCGATCCTACCCGGAGACCTCCTCGGCGCCTCGTCAGCGGATGACCGGCTGTCCGATTCTGTGGGCCGCGAAGAGGAAGCAGGTGTAGCGACCACCAGCTCTGCGCTGTCGTCGTGTAGGTGCCCTGTCCCGGTGTCCGTGGAGCCAGTGCTCTTCCTCTCCATGTTCTCCCTGGCTCTCCAGGCCCCACTGTCCACGCAGTACCTGTGGGACCGAATTAGCGAGGACCTCGGGTACAACGGCACCAGGAGGTCGGAGTGCAGCAACAGTTCAGTGGACCCAGACCCGCTGCAAAAGGTGATCAGCTGGAAACTTGAACGATTTACCGCCAGTAGCTGCTGATGTTATGTGTCCTGTTGGCTCACTTATAGGAATGAAAAAGAAAGTAAAATAACTCTTTAGTTTGAAATAAGTAGAGGACGACTTGTTATTTTGATCACGCCATCAATATAAAATAAAAATATAAAGCGCTGATGATAACGGTGTATGAGTCTTCTGCACAGTAGACCTCAAGAAAGGGGCAGATGAAAAAAACTTTTATCATGGACCTTTCAGTGCTGTGAAAGCGTTACAGGAGGTTTTGTACAATAAATCATAATTTATAAATAACATTCTAAATTAAAGGATTTAAGATATTATTATTAATGTGTAGAAAAAATAGTATTCAAAGTCAAATAAAATTATACATTTATAACCTATTAGTAGTAGCAAAAGCGTTTGTAGCAATCCTAAATTTAATTTAAATATATTTTATGACGTTTTGAATTTTATTATTATCTTTAGCATTAGCGTTTATAGCAATCCTAAATTAAATTTGAATATATTTTATGACGTTTTAAATATTATTATTATTATTATTATTATTATTATTATGAGCCTATCAAAAATAATTTTGTAAGTCAAATAAAATTTTATATTTAAAATCTATATTTTTATCATTACTAATATAAGCTTATAGAAAACAATCATATTCTAAATTAAATGTAAAAATATGTTTATACTCTATAATTATTATTATTATTTTAAATATTTCACATGATGACATTAAATGAGATCAGACTTAGATAGTCTTTTTCTGGACACGTTTTACAATGAAATCAGTCACTCCCATTCATGTGCACATTCACATGCTACAGGATTGTAGCCACACCAGTCTGACAGAAGCGAGGCTGCCATGCACCAGCGGCAAAGAAATCATAACAGCATTTCTACAAATGAAAATGAAAATATCCCGGAGGAGCCCTTCATACTATATGTTGTTGCGTTTAGTGACAAAAAAAAGTGAAAGTTTTCAGTTTTGATGCATTCAATAAAACAGAAAAATTATTCTAATTTTTTTTTTTTTTTTTTTTTTTGTATCTGACCTCCTGATCATATCGGTCAGAGTTGGTCAAGAAAATTTAATGGAAAAAAAAAACATCTGGCTACTTTAAAAACAATTGAAAATCTCAAATAAAATATATCAAACAATGTTGAGAAACAAAAACATGCAGATGGTCTGATTTTCTTGTCGATGCTTTTTTTTTTTAACAAAATGCAAAGTTACAAACTACTTTGCAACCAACTGAATATTTATTAATATCGGCCAATTACTTTTGAGCATTTGTGATCAAAGGGTTAAAGTGACTGCTGCGAAAGCTGCAAAGAGGAACAGCCTCACATGTTGGAACTAAGTTTGAGGAATTTGCTGAGCATGCATCATTTGAAAAGTTCATCAGTGTTACTCAGGATATAACCTGTTACATGCATTCAGTTTGGTTAATTTACAAAAGAAAAAAGAATGAGGTTGCACTAAAAAGCAGACAGCTTCACCCCGTTCACTGAGTTGTTTTTGCTCAGGAAGTTGAATCTCTGACAGCCTACTGGAACCTGTACATCAGCCTGGGGGGCTTTTCTGTCGGGCTCGTGGTGGTCCCTCTCCTGGGCTCGTGGAGTGACCGAGCAGGCCGCAGACTTGTCCTCATCCTCCCCAACTTCGGCCTGGCCCTGCAGGCCGTGGTCTACCTCGTGGTGATGTACCTCAAGCTGCCGGTGGTCTGCTTTCTGGTGGGTCGCCTGCTCAGTGGCCTCTCGGGGGATTTTAACGCCATCCTGGCCGGCTGCTTTGCATACGTGGCGGACGTCAGCGATAAGAGGTCTCGCACCTTCAGGGTGGCGGTTTTGGAAGCTTGTCTGGGCGTTTCAGGGATGTTGGCCAGCATCATAGGAGGCCAGTGGCGGCGGGCACAAGGGTAAGAAATGTTTGCTGTGTTCACTTCTGCTGTTCAAAAAAAAACATCACCACAAACACTTCTTCATGGGTTTTTTTTTTTTTTTCGTCAGTTACATCAACCCATTCTGGCTGGTCCTGGCCACCAACTTGGCCTCAGCTCTCTACGCCTACCTGTTCATCCGAGAGTCTGTCCACCCGGACCCCAGCGCTAGGCTTTTCGCCACTCGCCACTACAAAGCTGTCTGGCACCTCTACTCCACAGGAGGCATCAGCAGTGAAGGTGGTGCACCACTTCACAGGAGCAAGCTGTGGCTCTACACGCTGTGCTTCTTCCTGGTGGTGACCGTTCACTTCGGCACCAGAGAGCTGTACGTGCTGTACGAGCTGAGCTCCCCGCTGTGCTGGGACTCGGCTCTCATTGGCTACGGTTCTGCAGCTCAGAACCTGGCCTACCTGAGCAGCCTGCTGGGGCTGAGGATCATGCAGCGCTGCCTGCAGGACTCCTGGGTGGCGCTGGTGGGTCTGGCTTCAAATATAACTGGGCTGGTGGTCTTCTCTGTGGCAAATACCACTCAGCTTATGTTCACAGGTGAGAAGCTTGAGAGGAATGTAAACAGTTTCTAAAGTTATGCGTCATCAAACTAATTTCAGATAACTTAGAGTTGGAAAAAAAGACAACATTTTTGGTCTTCATTACTAGGTGTGTGCGATATATCGGCTTAAACATCAGTGTTGACTGCAGGATGTGGGGTATTTAACGAAAACACAGGCAATGTGATAGTTGTTTCATGGTGTCGAAAGAGGAGGGAAACATAAAATATTGGTTATTGGCCATAACAGCAATACTAATATCAGATATCAGTATTGGCGCAGATTTTCACATCATTCAGGACTTACCTTTTTCTTGGCTTTAAAGCTAGAGTGCGATTAGGAATCAGTTTAACAACTCAGGTTACGGAGGCAAGTGATGTTTTCATATTTCCAGCATATTTATTGACTCCCTTGCTCTTAGTTCTTGGCCTGTTTTTCAAAATTGCTAGCTTGGTAAAAACCACTCAGCTACTGAGAAACGATTGCTTCCTGGAGGCGTGGACTCTGTTGAGGTTTTAAATTTTACCCAATCGCTAACGTTTGTCCGTGACGTACGTAACGCGCTAATTCAACGCTGTGAAACTTTCCGGAAATTGTCTGCGCTGTGAACAACCATCCTCCACTGCGAAGCGAGAAGTGCCGAGCCGAACGAGACGGCTGGTAATGTTGATTCGATATTTGGAGGCGTGGCCAACACGGACTGAACGACTTCGTTCACTTCCTCCGCTGCCATTGCTAAAACTACATGCAGACTACATGTCTGAAAGAGCGCAGAAAATCAACGTCATTGTTCACAACTCCTCCTTCTGTTCGCTGATTGGGCCGGTTGAAATTCTCCCGGAGGAATCCAAGTCAGTGGGAAAAAGCCCAGACTGAGCTGTAAGCGAGATTTGAATCGAGCGAAATAGCGCGTAAAGGCAGTGGCCAGGCTAGAAAATTGCTGATGGAAACATGTTCCTTTGTCAACCCCTACAGAACTGAGGATAACAACCAACTGTTTCTACTCTGAAATCCACAAACTGTTTATCTTATGGCCAGGACGAAGTAAGACCTAAAAAACAAAAGCATAAATTACTACTAATTTCCTTACAGAAAGTAAATTATATTGCAAGTCCTGGAATTTTCCACCTATGACGGATAATTCTGCTGCAAGAGAAAGCAGAACGAGAACTGTTTCTTCCCTTTTGGTTATATATGTGACATTCAGTCTCTTTAGGCTTTGTGTCAGTTTTCCTGACCAGTACATGATATAAATTCTGCATCCATGGGCTTGAGGGGAGCTTTCCCTGGTCTAAAGGTTGAAAGTCTTGGATGTTATGAGGAAGATGTGGCTGCCTCAGCACGTTTGTGTTAAAGATCTCTTCTTTTAGTCCCAGAGAAAAGTGAATATGCAAATACTTCACAACAACACAAACTATTACTGAGAAGATCATTTATTTCAGGAAGTGAATTCAAAAAGCAAAACTCATATTACACTAAGAGATGTAGTTCCTTTTATTTTGATTATCATGGCGAGCAAATACAGGTACATCTCAAAAAGCCTGAATCTTGTAAAAAGGTTGAACATTCATTCATTCTATAGAGTCATAACAGAGTGAAATATTTCAAGCCTTTATTTCTTGTGATTTTAATGATTATGGCTTAAAGATGATGAAACCCATAATTCTTTTCTCTGAAAATCAGAATATTGTGAAAAAATGAAATGTTTGAACCTCATGGTGTGACACCCTAATCAGCTAATGAAACACCTGCAAAGGTTTCCTGATTCTCTAAGTGCTTTCTCAGTCTGGGTCGGTCGGCTACAGAATCATGGGGAGGACTGCTGACTTGACAGATGCCCAGTGGACAATTACTGACACCTTCCACAAGGGGGTGAAGCCACCAAAAGGCAATGCTGAAGAAGCTGGTTGTTTAGAGTGCTGAATCCAAGCATGTCAATGGAAAATTGAGTGGAAGGAAAAGGCGTGCTAGGAAATTGTGCACAATAAAAGAGATAATTGTAGCTTAGAGAGGATTTTGAGGCAAAGCCCATTCGGGAGTTTGGGTGAAGTTCACAAGTCTTAAAGCATGGCTGGAGTCAGAGATTCAAGAGCCACAATGCACAGACTTATCCAGGACTTTGGCTACAACAGTTCAGTTCCTTATATTTAGCTACTTCTGAACCAAAGACAACATCAGAAGCATCGTACCTGGGCTAAAGAGAAAAATACTATGGCTCAGTGAACTAAATTTCCCTTTTAGATGAAAGTAAATGCAACAATTCCTTTGGAAGTCATGATCCCAGAGTGAAGAGGCTCAGAATCCAGCGCCTGTTTTAATGAACATGGTATCGTTGTGCTGGGCTGATTAACCTCATAAAGAGTCTATGGAGTATTGTCGAGCGGAAGATGAAGCAACCTCTGCAGAGCCCTGACCAAATATTACAAGTACAGTATATGTACTTACTTTTCAGCAGGCTGACATTTTTGCTATAATATTAACTTTTATTGGTCTTATTTCTGCTTTTCATTGGTTCTTAGCCATAAAAATCAACATTACCAGAAGTAAAGAGGTGAAACTTGACAGATGCTGCAGATTGTCTTGCAGTAATACATCTGGTGTTTATGTCCAGGTTACGGCCTGTGTTTCCTCTTCATGGCTTCCACTCCTGTCCTCAGGTCAAAGTTATCCAAGTTGGTCGACCCATCAGAGCAAGGTGAGCGAGCTTGGTGTTTTCATTTTACAGATGCTTAACACACATCTGGGCCTGAGAGTGAGCTCTGAGAGGTAGCTGGATGATTAATGCAGCAGTGCAGTGTGATTTCACAGAAGCCAGCTTTCAGGTGCTGCACGTTGGTTTCTGTTAAGATACATGTGTGTGTTTTCTGTCTCTCAGGGGCCCTGTTTGCCTGTGTTGCCTGTGTGGAGAGCTTATGTTTCCTTGTGGGCAGCAGCCTCTTCAACTCCCTCTATCCAGCCACGCTGCATTTCATGAAGGGCTTCCCGTTCCTGTTTGCCGCCATCATCCTTCTCATCCCTGCTGGAATAATTGGGTGAGTTTGCTGTTTTTACGACGAGGTTCCTGGGCTGCCTGGGTAACAGCAGTCAATCTGTCCATCTGTTTTTGTGTTATCCCTGTGTCCAACCATTTGAGCTTCATCCATCCTGTTTTCCATGATCTATCCAACAATCTGTCCATCTTTTTGTACATTACCCCTTTGTTCATCATCTGTCTAACAATCCGCCATCCATCCAACCATCCACTCATCATTCATCATTTTGGATATCATCCCTATTTCCATTATTTATCCAACAATTTATCATCCATCTGTTCTCCCACCATCCCTCCATCCTTCAATCTGTTCATCCAACTGTTTGTATGTCGCCCATTTCTCCATCCAGACAGCCATTTGTTCATCATCTATCTGACAATCCATCCATTTCTACACCATCCTCCCGTGTGTCCGTCTAACTGTCCAGCGATCCATCCATCTGTTTGAACATTATCCCTCTATCCACCCTTTTGTTCATTATTCATTCATCATGTGTCAGTTTGTATATTATTCCCCCTTGGCTACCAACAGTTGCAAATCAGAAATCAATATTATTTGTCTGTCTTTGTAGAGCTCTGCAGTGTTTCGACCAGCGGAGGGAACACAGGGACTCTACATCCTAAGTGTTAAGAGCTGGTCCTGATGGGAGTCAGGGAGGAAAACAGCTCAAAGAAAAGGAAACTCATCTGGTCTGTGATACTGTTAGAGACCATAATCATAACAAATGTGAAGGCTGCTATTCTGCAAAGGGATTCTTCCCTCAAGTGACACTAAACTGTCAAGACCAAAGAGTGAAGACGCAACCATATGGGAGATATTGCAGCTGAACCTCCTCGACTTGTGAGGCATCATATGAGTTTAGGGTTTTACATCATTTCATTAAGATGTTCATACAATTGAACACAAATGAAGATTTTATACATTGATTTTTAAATGTTTTTGTGCAGCTTTGAATCTGCCTTATATTGTCATTTTAATGTATTAACTTTAATCGCTGCAGTAGCACAGTACACTGCTAAACATATCAAGTATTTTGTGCTGTGTTATATGGTTTTGTTCAATTATAGCAACATTCAAATGAACCAAAACAGTTGAAGTTTCTGATTGTATTTCAAAAAGGGAGACAGCCAAGTTAAAGCTGTCTTTAGAAAACATTCTGGAAATTTTGCAAGAATTTTTTTTTTAATAAATATTACTTAAACTAGTTTTAGATCAGGAAACCCTTTTTATATACTGTAAGCAAAGGATTTTTATTTACTTGAGTCCTCATTGATAGTTTTTACATCTAAGTAACGTTTTGTCATGTTAAACAGCAGTTTGCCAAAAACTGTGAAGAAAAAAAGAACAATGTGGTATTAATATGATTGTTGTGAATTATAAGTTTGAGTTTTTTAGGCCAATGAACAACAATAAGCTTGAGTATTATTATGGTAATGGATTTTATGCTGATCCTAATAACCGATAAAATCAGATAATGCATAATATATGGACAGCTCCAGTAATCAAAACAGTTGTGTGACGGTGGCTCAGGAGGTAGGAGTTTGTGCTGTAACTGGTGGGTTGCTGGTTTAAACCCCTACTCTGTCCGTCTACAGTGTAGCTTACCGCCATCAGCGTGTGAATGGATAAATGGCTGAATGTAGTGTAAAGCACTTTGGGGTCCTCTGGCCTAGATAAAGCACTACAGACCATTAAACATTTATTGTTTTTTTTTATGCTATAATAATGTAACACCAGATTTTGATTTTGGAATTGGATGAAAATAAATTCTCTGATGAAAATATTTAATGTTGTATCTGTGTTTTGCTGGTTTTGGTTCATTTGCTCAAAGACTATGTTCATAAAAAAAATATATATATATATATCCAACAGACTTGTTTATCTTTTATCATGGTCTTGCAGTATTTTATTATATCAACGGCAGCGCTGGAAATAGACATAAATATGTTTTTTTTTTAAACCATTGTTTGTATGTTGCTTCAAAAGTGAGTTAAGGTTGGAAATTTAATGTTTTTGAAAAGTTTATCCAGTTGAGGGAAAAAAATTTAGCCTAGCTGTCATAAAAAAAATTGAAAATAACCCAGATTTTCAATGCTGTTTGGAAAAGTATTGTAAGGTATGGAATTCCAGGTATGGATAAGAATGGAAAAGGAAAATAGTACAGAAAAATATCTTTATTTCTGGAAGTTTTTCCTTATCCCATTGTTTAGAAGCTGTATCTGTTCATTCATCTTTCATTTATTAATTAGTTTATCCATCTCTCCATCGCAGTTACTTACAGGTTCCATATAAAGCTTGACTACTGTATTCATTTTCACCATATTTGTCACAGTCCGACATTCATATTTTAAAAACTGAATTAAAAGGACTGTAAATCCTGAATCTTTGACACTGGAATTTTGATGTTATGTACTGAACCTGATGGGAATTTCAAGCAATTAATTTGTAACTCCTATAATTCATTTTTTAAAACCATGAACCCACATGATACCCAGCATATCAAAAAGACGTGGGATTTATTGATCCCAAAGGGAAATTAAGTGTTGTTGTAACTCGTTTAATTAATTATAGATGGTGATGGCTGTGGGCAGGAAAGATGTCCTGTAGCGGTCTGTTTTACAACTAATTTGAAGAAGCCTCTGACTGAAGACTCTTAAAAATAGCCATTCACCTTTAACATCTGGATACAAAATGTATGGGAAATCCCCCGGACTAAAGAAATCACTCATTTATTAATACTTTCCCATTTTTTGATTTCTTGGGTATTGGTGTCCCTTGAGAAATCTAGCAATTCAGTCAATAATGGTAAAACTGCTTGGCATCAACTATATAGTCCCTTGCAAAAGTTTCTATTCCTTGAACTTTTCCATATTTGGTGAATTACAAAATTACACCTGCAAGTGTTTTAAAGATTGTCTGTAGCCAGTTTTTTCACATCTAGGAATAATTTATTTTATTTTCCAGTTGCTCCACTCAGGTTTTGTTTTTCCTTCATTTAAAGTTGTTTATTTTATTTAGGATGTTCATGAACAAAACAGGTGAAAAAAAGTGTCTTGTTTTGTTTTTATAAAAAGTTTTTAAAAAAAGAAAAAGAAAGCTGTCTGACAAGCTTTTACAAAAATGTAAGTAATAAATTGAGATTTAATAAACCTGGTAATATAAGGGAGGCGCTAGAGGTCAGTATTACAACAAGATCAGTAAACAAGATATCAGGCTTTACTTGATATCTTGCCCACAAGTGCCCACAAGTGCATACAAATAGTGCTGATTAAAAATTATATTGAAGATTAGTAACTTCTGTTTATACAGCGACAGACTGCCTGCAAACACTGGTGGCTGGTCTGTTTATTTTAGCGCAATAACAGACATTATCTCAAAAACAACATCCTGTCTGAATCATCAGGAGACTGCTGTCTTGAAATGAACTGCAGGAAATAGATCTCTATGCTCCATGTGTACGGGGTTAATTCAGGCTGTAAAATTTACCAGTGCTAAATTGCAGAGCCTTTGCAGGTTAGTAGTAAGAAATATAACAGGTTTACTGTAACATCACCTATTTTCCACCTTATTTGGGCTTTTTAATATTATGTCCTGTTAGGTTGGAGACTGCTCCTCCCTTGCGTAAACATGTCATGTCTGCAGCTTAGATCAAACCACCTGAGGATGCTTCTATGAAAAACAAAAGCTTTCATTTTTATTACAACACAAAAGCTATAACAGCAGAGTCATATCATAGGCCTGGGCTAATTTATTATGTTATATACATGTTACAGAAACAATAACTGCATATATAATAACTTTGATTGAGACTGCAGGCTTGGAGCCTTCAGAAATTGCTATTGATGATGACGTTGCTGGGTGCGAATGTGACAGCTGGTCTATCGCTTATTTTCCTGAGATACAGAAGGCATATACTTGAATGTGGGTACAGCAATACAGCAGTTAGTGAGGAATGACATTAAAGACTTAAAATTAGTTACATACAGACCGGAATTCCCTTCTTATTGTTTAAGGATTAAATCTTTTCATGAGGCATTTGTGTAAGCGGACTAAACATATACTTCACATGCTGTTGGGCAGAGCAGGGAAAACTGTTCAATGGACACGTGGAAGATGGCATCACCAACAGTCTAATAGGCATGTTTGGATTGGCTTATTTCTTCTTCTGCTCTTTGGATTCTTCTGGGGCATCAGTTGTATCATGGCGTCCTTTGAGAAAGCGGATGATCTTTTCGATTGTGGCTTCCTGATATTCATGGGACCATCTGTGACAAGAGGCAGGACAAGGAAGCTGATGAGGTTCATTCAGAGAAAACCTGTAGTGAGTATTTTCCAACTCTAGTAAGTCAAGTAAAACTCACTTAATGCCATTAAAGTTGAGAATAGCTCTCATATCCTCTGGTAGTGACATGGGGTCAGGCCACATGAAGTTATCCGTGACAGGGACGATGTTCTTTTTATCAGTCAGGGCCGTGGCTATTTCCTGCAATATGAATAGCACTTTAAATATCTAAATGATTTTCAATAAGACATTTGTTATTTCAACTCATGTATAGAAGATGTCAGGAGGAGGCACCTGAGGTGCAAAACACAACCTTGGTCGCAGTACAGTGAAATAAAACAAATTCCAAAAAGAAAAAAAATGAGCAAATTCAGAAAATTAAACAGCAAAATAAAAACCTTAAAGCTTTTCACAACCAACTTCAATTGATTTTAGTGGGATTTTATGTTTTACACCAACACAATGTAGTGCATCCGTCTTTTCATCCATTGTTCCTCTTCGTCATCTGACTTAAAATACCTTCTTCCACATGTTTATCTTGTTCCCTGCTTGGCTTGTTGCAAACTGACCATCTTTTTAACATGTGCTCCCACCTGAGCTGTGGATGTGGAGCTCCTCTGGCGTTACCATGACAAACAGACTCAAATGTAGCAGCAATGACACGGTAATAACATCGTTAATCTTACTATACTTTGAGACGTTCCACTCAGCTCGGGATGCTGGATGCTTGAAATTACAAGTGAAAGTCTTAGTCTCGACTTGACTTGCTTTGATCCCTGTCTTGACACGGTCTCAGGTTAGGTGGCCTTGACTACAGCTGAACTAGAGAGTATAACTGGGAATAAATTAGAACTGTAGAGTCCCTTGAGATGACATCTACGATTTGTGGCACAAAATAAATAAATAAACTGAACTGAATTGAATTCAAAGACTGAAATAGTCAGATACACAAAGCTGATAAACAGGAAAACAGACAAAACACCTGAAGCCTAAAAACAACAAATGGTATTCATGTTTTATATTTCAGGGTCACTGCAGATAAACTTGGACAAACATCTTTTACTTCCTGGAAAAATCAATGTGTCTTATGCGTAATTTTAACAACCAAACTCTGACAGCACATCTCATCACACTCAAATGTATCTCTACCAATTGCTCCATTTTTGATTCTTAAAAAATGATTCTATGTTTAGGAAAAACCTCCTGACCTTATGCACCCAGTCCTTCATGGCAGTGTCGCCCATGCACTTATCGAGCGCGCTGGCCGACAGGACCAAGATGAAGTTGCGCGCCCTCTGTACGCTCTGAATCAGTTTGTCTTCAAATTTACCGGCCTCCAGCTTCTCCACATCTATAAAAACACTGTATCCTCTGACCTGTAGGTGCACCTTCAGAAGGCTGGAGGATGAGGAAAACAAATGATTTGCTGTGTTTTGTATTAATTTGGGAATATATTTTCACAAATTCCCTATCAGTCTATACCTGGCCAGTTGGGAGCCGGTGGTCCGACGGTAGCTGATGAACACGTCGGGCCCTGGAGGCTGGGCGTCTGTGTGGCACGGTTTTAACGGCCTGCGGGCGGCGGACAGTATCTTCGCTCGGTGGACTCCGTTGTCAATGTGGCAGTCGTGCTGCAACTGCTGGTCAGTCAGGTTCTTGATGTTGCTGTGGTCCACTCCTGACTGGACCAGGCCATAGGTGTACTGTCGAAAACGGGGATCCACCTCAGCCAACCAGTCAGCCATGTTGTTGGGGTCACATGTGGAGTAGTCGGCATAGGTCTTCAGAACACGCAAGTCTCTCAGAAACCTGGATGAGACACAAAGCATTTGTTTCTTTCAGACCAGTGACATTTTACCTCAGGCTTTGTTGCGAGGGAGTCTTAGCTACTTGCCTCTTGCGGCTGAGACCTGCAGCCATGCTGAGATCAGAGCTTAGATCTTGATCTGTGATGTTCAGCAGGAGATCTCCATCCACCTGAAGCTCCTATAAAACACATCAGGACAGAGTGGTACTAACAAGATCAAAGTGATTTTAAGTTAGTGCTTTACAAAAGTATTTTTACAAACTAAACTTTTTCATATAATGTTATCCTCCAATGACAAGACTTCCATGTATTTCATTGGGATTTTGAATGACAGGCCGACACAAAGGATTGCATACTTCTGAAATGCAAGGAAAATAATAAACTGTTTGCAAATTCTTTTTACAAAATGAGATCAGGAAAGCATGCTTTTGTATTTAGCCCCTCTGAGTTTATAATTTGAGGAAGGATGAGGATGGGGAAAAAGAGAGAGCAGTAAAGGTGCTCATGATGACTAGGCAAAAACAGGAAAAGAATCAGGACCAGAAGCTGCAGACACGCTGCTGTGGTTTTTTTTTAGAAAATATATCACATTACTTGATATTTCTCATAAGTCATCTCTGGCCAGGAGAGAGTTTGCTGTTTGTGCGTCTGCCACACAGAACGACCAGAATCTGCCGATAAGAGATTTTCTCACAATTTTTTCCCAGTGAAGGAACTGTATCTTTCTGAAGTCCTTGGTGTCTGATCCTGGACCTACCTGAAAACGGTCACTATAGGCACTGAAGCCAACCTGCTGCAGCCATGTCTGCACCTCGCAGGTCTTCCAGTTGGGCACACAAGACAAGATTCGTTTCGGGACATCCTCTCCCATCATATTCAGGGCCCTTTTGGCGAGACTGGAAGCTGTCCCATTGCTGGAGTACATGACGATTCTTTTAAGGCTCTGCACTGCACCAATCTCTTGAAATATCTTAAAAAGGACAAAATAAATATATAGTGACAAACCAAAACTAGATCCCCACGCTGGTATTACTTGAGGATAGTGGCAGCTGGAGTGATTGTACCTTGGTGTTGCGCTGGCGGGACTTGATACTGGTCTCAACACAGAGGTAAAAGGCTGCAATACACTTTCCCTCCACTCTCGTGCCATCTAGTAATGGCAAAAGGTGCTGAAGGTCAGCTGCTGTCTTTCCCTGCATGCAGTCTGCACTGTCCAATAAGCAGCGAGCGAAGTCATCGGGATCCAAAGAGGCGATGAACGGCTCCACCAGTTCCAGTGTTCCAGACTTCACCACCTCTTTCTCGATCTCCTTGTTCGCAGCCAACACCGCCACTGCCAGGCAGGCGTGGAAGCGGATGAGCTCGTCTTCTTTGGAAAAAGCCAGAGGGAAGAGCCACTCGGCCGCCTGCTTCTCAATCATCCATCGCTGACAGCGGTGGCCTCCGTACATTGCGCAGTTGGCCAACGCCACGGCACAGTGACGCAGCACGGTGGGGTCCGTGCCCCGGCACCAGAAGAGGAGGGCGTCCAGGGCACCGTTGGAGATGAGCTGGACAGATGTCTCCTCTGTGTGTTTGAACATGTGCTCCAGGATGCCAGAGACACTGCGGGCCAGCTGGGCATCGTCCTGCTGTCGAGTCAGGTTAAGGATGACCCCCAGACCAATTCGTGCAACATAGTCCCTGTCAACAGAGGGATGAGATAATGATAAATCAAAAAAGGCTCTAACAGGTTAACAGATCTAATTGTAAACCATTATTCTTTTCTCAAATATTCAGTTCCAATCAGAGGTCCACTCATCATGGACATTATTTCATATAAACTTTGGGTTTTTAATGATGCGTTTGAGCCACGATGGGCTGATAATAGAACAAAAAATCCAATGACGCAGTTTTTAAGCACAGTCCACAAATGTTAAATAGGGCTGAGATCCAGAAGCTTCACATTAACCAGCTGTAACTAATCCTAGACAGGTTGGAGTTTGTGCTCTGGATTATAGTCCTGTTAAAACATCTGTCTCCAAGAATCAACCATCTAACTCAAACTGTTACTTTTATATGAAGGAAAATTTGTTATGATGTTCATCTATAGCCCAAGAATCACCAAGGGTCAGGCCTGAAATGAACTGGAAACTGTGGGAACACCAGTGTAACTGTCCACAGCGAACTGTCCACAGTTTAACACCAACATGAACTGAGATGTTCCTGACCCAGAAATAAAGCCTCTGCGCCAGAAATCGGCACCTTTAAGCATTGGTACTGGCAGCTTCCTACATGGACAAGACAAAGGCCTTCTGGTGAAAGGTTTGGTTAGAACTGGTAAACACTGAAAAGGTGAAGCATTCAAACCAAAAGGAACACTTTACAAGCTGTCAAGCTGGGTGATGGTTACAATATGCTGTGTCACTATGACTATCACTCCTGGTGCAATGCACATAAAAGTGTGTGGAATACTAAGTTGGAATACATCAAACCACATATTACTGATTGAAACTATGACACACATGGATGCTACAACAGGACAATGACCCCAAACACATATTAAAACCTGGATTTGAATGGATAAAGCAGACTACATTAAAGGGGAAGTATTATGTGTTTTTCAGGCACATAGAATCATTTTATAGCACAATCAAGTAACTATGTTACTTTCCGTTGTTACAAAAATGCTGTATATATCAAATATGACTTAAAAGAAACTTGACTTCGTAATTTAACGCCTTGAAATTCAGCCTCTGTCTCTTTAAGAAAGTCCTGCACTTTCTGAAACTCTGCCTTCAGGAAGTCATCACAACAGTTAACCCTTTAATAATGTTTTTAACCAGTGTTGCACTGAGAAGCAGTTTGTATAATGAGCTCAATAGGTGCGCAGTTCCACCAGGTGTTTGCTAATTTCTGCTGGCTTGCCTGAAGGAGCTGAGAGGGGAGGTTGCTCTGGGAGGCGGAAGCTCGGAAGCTTAGAAACTGCAGCTCTGAGGAGGAGCTGGGTGTCAAAGGCAGTGCTCGGTCCATCCAGGTATTTTGCACAGATGAATGGCTGCCACGGGAGATTTAAGGACTTCTTCAAACATGCATGAAAGAATCAAGGCAATACTCCAGGTATGTTTTTGATGAGGGAATAATATTATAACATGATGTAAAGCTCAAAAATGTCGATTTTACATAGTACTGCCCCTTTAAGATTCTGGAATGGCTGACTCAAAACACAGACGTCAACCCATTAAATAGTTAAGAACTATGGTTACAATCCAGATCAGTGCCAGGAAAATATATTTAGATCAACTCAAAAATGTTTGATTTTCAGTTTAGTTGTTAGACTTTGAGCAGTTAAAACAAATGTATCAAAACATAGCAGAATTTCGAGGCATAGAAATATAAATGTAGCTTTTATCCAAACAAAACTTAAATTCTCTCTGCTTAATTTATAGCGACTTTATTATCAATAAACAGTTTACCATAAAACTGCTTTACTGTGACACAATGTGAGCAGGAAAGTAATGGTAGCTTGCTAATTTTGCAGACCTGTTGCATTCAACTTCCTCTCTCTCTCTGACACAGAGTCGGTACCTGTTCTCTGAGATCAGGATCTGCTCCAGCAGCTTCGCAGACTCATAGATGATCTCCACAGCGGATGTCTGCTGCAGCTGAAGCAGCAGCTCCAGGCCTCCATCTAGCCGGATCCTGTTGCAGATCTCTTCGGCCACCTGACGGCCCACTGTGGGTAGCACCCAGGCCTCCTCCACCAGCTGATAGATCTCCGCGACGGCCCTGCGGGTCTCATCTGAATCAGAGTTTTCCTTGGCTGACTTGAGGTTCCTGATGGCTTCGCGCAGGGCGGGGAGGGAGTCCTTCAGGACAGCCTGGACGTCGGCGCTGAGACCCGGTGAGACCGGCTTGGGCTCGCAGCCAGAGCCGCTCCTGCCTCTCTGCAGCCGGCTGACATAGTCCGGGACAGTGAGTCTGTCTGAGCTGAACATGAAGGAGAGAGGTCGATGGAGTCTAAACAGGAAGAGTGTTAGAGACAAGAGCATCTATTGACTGAGAGGCAGAGGAAGAGCCTGGCCTGCAGCTGTTTACAGAGGCCTTTGGTTCAGGATGATCTTGAAGGTATTACAGAGCACCACATTAAAGCTAATACTGAGTTACAGGAAAAACACCACAAATACCACCTGACAGCGTTCACCACATTGCATCACCTCCACTCTGCTGTTTTCAAAAGCAGATCTTGAACTCAGCGTATGATTAGTCTACAGCTCTGTCCTCGCTGACAGTTCTTTATTTTATTTTTTTCAGACAAGCAAAAACTGAAGTTCAGTGGTCCAAAAAATGAACTCCTAGGAAGAAAATGCTCTTTCTTTTCTCCCGAAGAAAGAACTATTGTGTTTCCTCATTCAGTGGAGACAAAGGATGATTGTAGTTGTCATAGTCCTCGTTTCCTCAGCAACCAGCGCTCTGTAGCGACCTATTGATGCGTAAATATCAACAATAACGCTTCTTTAGAGTAACTCGAGACTAATCGCATCATTCAGTTAATTTTAGACTGTTACTCTACTGAGAGGTTGGGGTAAATAAACGCTCATCCGTTCAGTCTCCATCCTCCTCTCCTCTATCTTCAATACAGCCAGTCAGAGCATGCGCACAGCGAACCGAGCTTCGACGTAAATACTTCCGGCCCCCTGCTGGGAGAACAGAGAAAACACATCTAAGAAAAGAAAACTAATAAGGAATACGTTCAGTTAAACTTACTTAAAAAGTTAGTAACTTAAATTAAAAATTACAATCAAATACTTTTGAAATAAATGTAATTATATACAGTTTAAATAATGTTCACAAAATAACAACATTAAGGCAGATAAATATAAAAGACAAAAATAAAATAAAACATTAATAATAAAATATAAATTGAAATAGAAGTAAAAAATGTAATTAGGAAATATTAAAAACTGCAATCAAATAATAATAATAAAATAAAATGACAAAGAAATGACAAAACTTAACTTAGAAAAAACTAGATTTTAGATAAAACTAATTAAATTAGATAAAAATAAAACTATAAAAACAATCAATTTGAATTAATCATTGAAATAAAATAAATAATTATGTTTTATTCTTAAAAATAGCAATTAAATTTAATTAATCATTCAAATAAACAAAATTAAACTAATTAAAATGAAATTATATTACAGAATGGTATTTAGATTTATTCTACAACTATAAAATAAAATCAGTTCTATCAAATGTCAATTAAAAAGTAATAAAATTAAATAAATGCTTGAAGTAAAATATTACAAAACAAAATTAAAAAGTTAAATAAATTATTATTATTATTATTATTATTATTATTATTATTATTATTATTATTATTATTATTATTATTATTATTATTATTATGTAAAAAATTATTGAAAAATGTTAAATTATTAAAACATTTAAACTGTATTTAAATTAATCAAATTACAACTAGCACTGAATGTTCAGTAAAGCTTTAGCTGTGTTCTCATAGAAAAAAATTCTAATCATGAACAATACATCTGACTGATATTTAAGTTTTTCTTCCAGCCATTTTCTTCAAGTGGTTACATCTTGGCAGTTATTTGCACAGTTTCACTCATTTAAAATATCATTTCTGCTATTGTACATATCTGTTGTTTGCACAGTTTTTTATTTTTCATGTATTGTAAATAGTTTTGCCTTTAATGCACAAATACACATGTACATTTTGTAAATTAAAAAAAAGATCCTACTCAGTTGCACATTCCTTGGAATGGAGTACACAATTTCTGATATCTGCACAGCATTTCTATGTTATATTCTTGTCCTTATTGTACAGTTTTATTATTCTTAATTTTGTTTTTTTATATATTGTTTTTTTAATACTTTTTTATCTTTGTGTGAAACTCCATGCCTTGATGCTGCTGTGACCTGAATTGCCCCACTGTGGGACAATAAAGGATATTTCTATTCTATTCTATTCTATTTCATGCTTTTGATAGACTTTGTTGTTTCTGGTGACCTATTTATCACTCTCTTTTGTGTAACCATATGCTTTATTACAGGGATAAATAACATAATTATCTCCAAACCTACTGTACACTGTTTAATGGAATGATGAGAGTGAAAACAATGTGAATATTCTAATGTGATCTCATGCTATGAAGGGATTTGCTTGTATTTTTCAGATTGTCTCATTTTTATTCAAACTGCCTATTCCAAATATGTAATTCATCAATGAATAGCATATAAATCCTGTTACCCAGTCAACTTCTTCTCTTTGTAACCTTTTATTGTATTTAGATGTTAAGATGCTTGATGTATAACACAAAATCCACATTGCCTCCTCCATTTGATATAGTTTAGTCCAAAACTATGTTCCTGTTTTGGGGATTTTGTTCTCTATTTCTGTTGTTGTGAATTTCCTTGTTTCAACTACGTTACTTTCAGTTTTCTGACTGGATGCTTAGACTTTTTTTGTTTTCCCTTCTACAACCATCACATTGTGTTCATAAGCACTTTAAATTTCAGACAAGGGTGGCTGAGAATAGCCAACATCTTTTACTCAGTACCGATAACAAACTTTTCAGTTTGTCAGTCTGTCATTCTTGACAGCTCTTTTGAAATAAGTTTCCTGTTTAAAAAATCAGGAGCAAAAAATCTTAATTAGTTCTACAGGGAGCCTTTAATAACAAACTCAATTACTAGTTTAATCAATTTATCAGTATCATGTGTAAGACAAAAACAACCTATTCACTGATTTGGTTTAATTGCTTGGTTTTACTTTACCTCTCAAAAAAGTGAACTTATCGAAAGTAAATCAAAAGTAAATTGTTTTTAATAGATAATAAAAATTATATTATTTTCACAGCTAATTGTTAACCTATACGGTTTGAAAGAAGTTGTAAACATGTAATTAAATTCACTTTAGGGCATATTCAGATCTCACAAGCTTTCCTCTATCAGTTGAAGAAACATATCTCCACAGCAGGAAGATGGCACCGCCTTGAACACACCATAGGTATTGTATGGTGTGTTCAGGGTGATGTGCAGGGTTTGTTTTCAAAAACATGTGGTGTTCCTTCTCCCACATGTGTGTTGTGTCCTCTTTAAGACTGCAAGCCTTTCTTTGAATAACAACTTTCTTCTCATCATATGGAGTGCCAAACTAGCAGCTGTCCTGTCCACACATTATATCACCTGAGCTGTGGACCTCTGCAGCTCCTCCAGATTGAACTTGGGCCTCTTGGCTTCTCTGATTACTGTTCTCCTTGCCCAGCCTGTTAGTTTATATGGATAGACATGTCTTTTTAGGTTTTCCCTAGTGCCACAATGATCTCATTTTCAGATGATGGATTGTACAGTCCCTTATGAGATGTAAAAAGCTTGGCATATTGTTTCAGTCTAATTCTGCTTTAAATGTCTCTACTACTCTATTCCTGACCTGTCTGTTGTGCTCCTTTGTCTTTGTGATGCTGTTTGTTCACAAATGTTCTCTAACAAACCTCTGAAGCCTTCACTGAACAGCTGGATTTATTCAGAGATTATGTTACTCATAGGTAGACTTTATTTGTTAATTATGTTACTTCTGAGTAAAAATGCACTGGATTTCATGAAGAGTTTCAGATTAAAAATTACTTGACATCATGTCAGAAATAGGTCTTCCAACTTCCCCCCCAGGTAACAGAACGGAAATTAATTTTTAATATAAATAGATTTATTCATCATAACTGAGGAATAGCAATCGTTGTAATGTTTTGGATTATTGCTGTTGTCAACCTGGGAGAAACATCCAGAGGTTAAATTGTTTTTTTGAAGGTTGATTTTTACCCTTACTTGTTATTGTAATCATTTTCTTTAGGGCAGTGTTTTAAAGGGACATTTAGGAAGCTCCACATAAGAAGCATAACTTAAACATAATATCCAATACAATCAATTCCATAGAAAATACACCACTGGCTTCAAGATCCATAAACTGCACCAAAAACAAATAAAATTGTTCCTTCAGGCCTGAGCAGAGGGTCAGATGAATCCAGCTTTGTGTTTCTTATTGATTCATTTCTTTTCCTGTCCAGGCTTGGTTGCTCGTCAACAAATGAGGTTAAAGTAAACAGAGGGAAGAGGGGTGACTGACACATGTTTCCAATAACTGAGAGCGCATGGTTTATCATTACCTCCTCAGTCTGTCTGCTGACAGAACAGAGACAGCATGAAGTTATGTTTCCTCATTCTGCTCGTTCTGAGCACCAAGGCCTTCACTGAGGAGATCTTCACTGGTGAGTGATAAAATGAAAATTAAGTTAAAAGTATTTTCCACTTCATCAACAACTTCTTTTTACCCTATTTAATCCATATGAGGTGTTATTCTGGGTATCAAACTATTTTGCTGCTGCTACTAACTTTTTGCCTATCCTGGTAGTAAAACAGATAATATTTTAGAATTAATCTGTTTATTATGATTTTGATGGACTAATTGATTCACTTTGATCTGATCAGAACCCTGTTTTAAATTCATACATGGCAGGACACTACAGGTAAATTAATAAAAGTTTAAACAGGGAATAATCTGTCGAGGTGGTGGACAATAAGTGTGAATTATTCAAAGAACTAGAGATCTCAATGTAGAAATACTTTATACCTCTTTCAGAGATATGTATCTTATATTAATGGGTAAAATAACAAGAAAACATGTCACATTGAACTTGCATGAAATCAATATTTACTTAAAAAAAACAAAACTGTAGTAAAATAGCATACAGCACCTTTTTGCAAGGTATTCATGACTTGGTCTTTTTCACATTTTGTCACTTTAAAATGATAAACATCATTTTATGTGAAACATCACCTCAAAGCAGCACATAATTGTGAAGAAATAAAGGAAATGTGGTTTTCAAGATGTTTCATAAATAAAAATCTGAAAAGTGTGGCTTGTAACTGTGTTCAACCACCCAGAGTATACTTTGAAGAACCACTTTGCGCTGCAACAGCTGTAAGGGTTTTGAGGTATCCCTCTTCCAGCTTTGCATATTCAGAGACTGAAATTCTTCTTTTTAAACTACAAATTTCTGTAGAGCATCTGTAGACATCAATTTTCAAGTCTTGCCTCAGATTCTCAGTTGTATTTAAGGCTGAACTTTCACTGGTTGATTCTAACACAGGAACATGATTTGCTCTAAAACACTGTGTTGTAGCTTCGGCTGCTTTAGATACTGTTGGCAGCTGTTGTTCTGTTTGAAGGGGAACCTCCACCCCAGTTTCACATTTTTTGCATCCATCACACACACAAGCGTACACACACAGCATGATGCTCCCACCACTTTGTTTCACTATGGCCTCTCTGATTATTGCTCTCCTTGCCTTGCCTGTCAGTTCAGATAGAGGGTTGTGTCATTGTAAGTTTACTACTGTGCCATACTCTTGTGCTCTGTGAGATATGTAAAGGCTGGGATGTTGTTTTATAAACTTTAAACTTCTCCACATCTTTATCCCTGACCTGTCTGCTGTTTGGTCACTAATGTCCTAAAAAGCCATTTTATTCTCAAGACAGCCAAATAAAACTCATTTAGACCCGCAAATGTCACATGACTTTTTGAAAAAAGACAAATACCTACTTTACGAAATTTCTTGTCATTTTTTTTTTTTTTTTTTTTAAACAGCATTTTATTTCTATTTTTAGGATTTAAAATAAAGATAAACATAAAAGAGGGTGGATATTTTTTTTTTTTTTTTTTAAGAAAAAAGCACACAGATTCCAACCAAATGACAAGGAAAACACATCTAAAAACATATGACTGATACTTTTACTGTTATTCTTTCTTAAAATTCAATGCAAATATTGCAGGAGAAAAATTGAAAAATGGTTAAAAACCTGCATTTGTTATAATATCTGTAGTTAAAAACATGAACTGGCTCCTTTTAATTTTTGGTTAAAGTTATTAAGAGGCATTGTGGAAGGCGCAAAGAGCCACTTGTGGCTCCGGAGCTGCAGACCCCTGGTCTAAGGACTTCAAAGAAAAGCTGGTAAATCACGCACAGCTTGGGACAGCGTGTGGTGTAGAGAAGAGCAGATGCCTCATATGTAGAGGTGAAAAGTCCATGAGACTGTCAAAGTCTCATGGACTTTGACAGTCCATGAGACAGTCACGGACAGCTGTCCATGAGACTGTCAAAGTCTCATGGACAGCTGTCCGGTTTTCGATTCCTGAATTTGAGACCATTCTTGAATGTCTTTCTCTTTCTTCCAATTTTTTGTCTGATCACTGTCATCAAAAAACATTAGAACCACAAAATCTTAAACTTCTGAAGGCAACTGGTTTTTATTCAGCTGTGCCAGAATAAAGGACTTGAAAACAAATGCACACAATACTTTTCAGATTTTGAAAACCACAAATCCTTTTTGCTTCACTTAGCAACGATGCCCTTATGTGTTATTGATCTACCACCCACAAAACATTGAAGTTTGTGGCTGTAACATTTAGCCAGGCACTGATAATGGGCAGTTTGGATTCATTTCGCTGCCTGACATCCAGCGAGCCCATAATTTGATCTTAGTGTTTTTGCCATGAATAATTGTTTGGTTAAAAAAAAATCCAAAAGCTGAAAAGTGTCTCACAAAGTTGCCTGAATGCAATCATACATTCCTGTACTATGGATGTTCCATAAACTGACCTGTCCTGCCCTCAAGTAATTAATCAACAAAGGAGCTTTTCACCTATCAGGGCACAGCTTGATATAATTGGGAAAATCTGATTTTTGCCCCTGGTGTTCTGTCAAAGTCTCATGGGAAGTATAATCAAATAAAATCTAATCAAGAACTGGAGGAAATTAATTTGTCTGGGAGTGTCACTAACAAACAGAGTCAGCTCAGAGACAGAAAGTGAACGAAGTGCATCGTTTTATCCAAAGAGTCCTGTGTGGACCGATGTGAAAATGGCTTTGAGGCTCAGAGGAAGTGCCAGTGTGACTCCATGTGCAAGTATTACAAAAGCTGCTGCTCTGACTATGAGGCCATCTGTGGCATGACGAGTAAGAACCCCCACCACCCATTCACTCTAAACTATAGTCTGCATATTTTACAGCGTCTGCTCCAAATCCTCAGACAAGCACTGCTAACATTACTCTCGTCCCCCCATCAGCTCGTGGCGACACGTTTGTGTTTGCAGAGGATGATGATGACTTGTTTGAAACCACCACTCCATCTCCTGGAGGCCCCAAAGATGTTGCATCCACCCAGGCTCCCATCTCAGACTTCAACCAAAGACTGCATCAACCTCCAGAGGCCAGTCTGAAAATGACAAAACCACCACAACTTGTGAATCAGAGAGTCACCCTCAAAAGTGAGCTCGCTGCCACAACTGAAGCTCCTCAGACTTCTTCAACCACCACCACCGCTCCCATCACCACTGCTCCTGCCACCACCGCAGCTACCACAGCAGCACCTGACCCGGATGCTGAGGTCTGCAGTGGGAGGCCTTTTGACTCCTTCACGCAGCTTAAAAACGGCTCCATCTACGCCTTCAGAGGTGACACACATTATAGCTCAACTCCAACAACATCCCACGAACCATCAAGGTCCTGTTTGGTTGTGATGAAAACTTTAATGTAAGTTTCCTGTTTTCCAGGGGAGTACTTCTTTGAGATGGACCAGAAGTCTGTTCTTCCCGGTTATCCAAAGCTGATAAAAGATGTGTGGGGCATCAGCGGGCCAATCGATGCTGCATTCACTCGCATCAACTGTCAGGGGAAGACCTACATCTTTAAGGTGATGGCACTGAGGCATCAGCTGTTAGCTATCATTCTCCCCTGGTTTCTAACATTTGTTCTGAAAAAAAAAAAAAAAACTTTCGTTAGGGAAACAAGTACTGGAGGTTTGACGATGGCGTGCTGGATGGTGACTATCCACGGGACATCAGCGTTGGCTTTGACAAGATTCCTGATCATGTGGATGCAGCGTTTGCCCTTCCTGCTCACAGCCACCATGGAAAAGAGAAGGTTTACTTTTTCAAAGGTATTTCCAGGATTCCAGAACTTATTGTTGTATTTCAGACCTTTTCTTCCAGTTTAAAGGTGATGAGTAGCTTATTAATAAACCCTAGATGCTTCATGGATTTTATGCTGTGGTTTCATCCAGGTGACCAGTACTATGTGTATGAGTTTTTGCACCAACCCTCCCACGAAGAGTGTGCCGCCATGTCTGAGAGGTCTCCATCCACACTGTTCAGGCGCTACACAGATCTGTACTACAGCAACTATGAGCGTTTCTTCAGCGAACTATTCTCTGACTGTAAGTTTAGCAAGATGATTCATACAGCTTAAACTTTTTCACATTTTGTCTCTTTACAACTACAAACTTAAATATATCTTAGAGGGACTTTATGTAACAGACCCACATAGTGTACCAGTGGGATTCAAAGTGCAAGTACTCTGATGATTGTGAAGTACAAGGGAAAAGATGAATGTTTTTATTTTATGTTTTACAAATAAAAATCTGAGAGGTCTCTTCAACCCTGCTGAAAGATTTTTTAAAAAACACAATGTTTTCAGACACTTTAGAGCAAGTCTGACAAAAATTCAGCTATTTTGCAAAGAAGACAGGGAAAGATGTTTGTCTTTATTTGTGCAAAGCTTCTGGAGATATACCCTTAAAGGAGCTGTAGCTGTAATAGCAACAAAACATGGTTCTACAAAGTACTGACTCAGGGGGCTTGAATGCAAATGCTTTTGTCACTTTCCAGATTTTTATTTTAAAAAAGAAAAAAACATGGATCTTTTGTTATTTGCACTTCACAACTATGTGATACGCTGTGTTTTTCTATCATAAAATAATGGTTGCAACGTGAAAAACTGTGGAAAAGTTCAAAAGGTGAATGCTACTGGAAGCCACTGTACACCCATGTAGAAGAAGAAGCATGCCTGCATGTTGATGACTCTGATCTTCTGCAGTGCCTCAGCATCATGATAAGCATCACTTCATCAACAAAGACTGGAAAGGCCTCAAGTCTCCAGTGGATGCTGCCATGGCCGGCAGGATCTACGTCGCTCCTTTGAGGTCATCATCGTGGCCTGACCAGCAGTGGGGGCAGCAGTGGGGGCAGAATGGATGGCTAAGAGGTCAGAGGCGACGGAACCGGTCTCCCTCCTGGGGGTCCATTGCCGAGCAGGGGATGAGCATGGGCCAGGGGTTTGCTGAGAGGGGGATGGAAATGGGTCTGAGACTGGCAGAGAGGAGGATGGAGATGGAGGAGAGGCTGGGCCGAGACTGGGACAGGCGACGGGATCAGGACTGGGACCAGGATAGACGATGGAATCAGGACTGGGACCAGAACAGAAGGTGGGATCGGAACTGGGATCGTTACAACCAGAACAACAGAGGCAACTACGACACCAGAAATGATCGATTCTTCCAGAGGGAAATGCCCATCCAGAGTGTGTACTTCTTTAAAGCAGGTAAACAGTAATATTTAATCATTTAGACCTCCTTTAGATTTAGATATCATGTTCATATTAGATTAGATTAGATTATAATGTTTTCATACTCCTTGAACTTTTTATTCTTTTTGTCGCACTAAAACCAAAAACAAAAACAACAATTTTATGAGGTCAACTTTACGTTACTGATCAACAAAAAAGTAGTGTATCATTGTGAAGTGGAAGAAATTTATAAAAGGTACAATTCTAAAAGTGTGGCATGCATGCATATGTGCTCACCTACCTTTGTGAAGCCATTTAGCACCACAGTGATGAAATAGCAAAAATACAGACCACAGCTTGTGTTCTTTACTTCTTAACCTAGTAGCTACTGTCTATCAGGCAGGTTTTCAAAGCATCATGGGAGCTGTGAGCCAGTCTCATACTTTTTAAACTTTATTAAATCATGACATAAATCCAACCAGTTGTTGCCATCATTCCTGAACCATAACAGTTTTCTGATCCAAAAGTAAAAGCTAAATGGGTTATTCAAAATGTGTTTGAAACAGGTCACATGTTTCAGATCAACTCTTTTATTTAGGCTAAACCAGTTCACATCAGAAACTGCTAACAGTAAAAAGATACAAAGATTTTGCATATTTTCATGCAAACTGTTGGAAAAACTGAGTTTACTGCATATTAAATGGAGAACTAATTTGATTATTCTTCCAGCTCTGTCTGAAAGACTTATTATAGTAACCAGTTTCACATGCTCTGTATTTGTCCTCATGACAAAAAAGGAAATGGCTAAAATCACAGCAGTTCCTCTTTAAGCTCTCTTGCTGTGTGATACTTTCTGCATACCTCTCACCACACAGCGACGCAGGATTTCTCTTACTTGTTTTTATGACATAACCAAACAAACTAAAACAGTCCTGTAGTACTTCTTTGAAATACCTGCCAGGATGGTGGTCCTTGAAGCAACGATGCCTCTTAAAAAAGTTTGAGAGTTTCTGGTTTAATAGAAGACTGCTTTTGTTTTCTAGATAAATACTACAGAGTGGACCTCAGGACCAAGAGAGTTGATCCTGCTATGCCTCCATACCCCAGATCCATTGCCAAGTACTGGCTTGGCTGTTCAGACACAACCGGAGCAGAGAAGAAGTAGTTTGACACTTCCTTTTTCTTTTATGTTTGTGTCTGTGTCGTGTGAGTTTAAAATGATGTGTCATGGATACATCATTTTCACAGAAACTGTCTGTGCTGGTTGTGAAAGGTTCACCAAACATTGTCAGTGTAACTTGTAAAGATCAGCAAACAGCAGCAATCAGAGAAAGTTCAAACAGTCAAAGTTCAGATGGCTGATTTTCTGAGAGGCTATCTTATGTGTTCGCAGCGTCAGCTGATTGACTTTATAAAACACGGCTGCACACAAAACAGATTCACTTAAGATGGAAAAGATGGAAAAGATCTAACACTATATTCTGATTTAAAACAACTAAAAACTTGTACGAAATCTTTTTTGTTTCATGTTTCTCATCTGTAACTTTAACTTTGTTGAGTAAATAAAACACAATAAACCGCAGAGATGTTATTACCAAACAGCAGCGCCTGATTCCAAGTGGTTTCCTGTTAGAGGGAATGTTGACATTACACCTGTGGATGTGAAAACATGCTCACAAGTTCAGCTTTCTCTCCTCTGTTTCATTACACAACAGAAGAAATCTACAAGAAATCTGCTGTGAAAAAAATCAGGACACCCCACGACGGCATGTGTGTTTTCCTAACATATCAAGACCCATGGATGTTTAATATTAATTTGAATCAAGAAAAAACTTCAAGTAAAAGCCTTTTAACATTTTTTGTAAAATTTCTGATATAAAAATTTAGTGTGTTTGTGTGTGTGGTCACAGACCCACACACAAACACACACACGTCATTTGAACATCATTACTGAGCATTTGGAAGGAGGTTTGCTCTGTTTAAACCTCAGATATGTAGTTTGGAGTGGTCTTGACTTAAGCTGAGAGTGAACGGTATGGTCAAACAAGCTCTGAGGCCTTTAAGAAGATTTTAAGAGCCTAAAAGTCTGGCAAGAGATTTAAAGAAGCCTCACCAGAATGTGAATTAAAATCAAATTCTTCAGTCTGCAAATAGAGGACTTTCAAAACAAGTGCCAACATGCAAAGCTCTTCCCATCCAGTTCACTCTGAGAACGCACCACAAGATGCTAAAATAAGTCTTTAAAACCCCTAAAATGTTATCACGGGACCCACAGCAGAATCTTTCTGCTGTTGATATGATGATTCATTTCCATATAAACAGAAGGAGACTGGACAGATATAATTTTCATGGGAGATGAAAGGCCAGACTAACGTTTGCCACAAAAGAACACAGACAGAGACAAGGAGTTTTGAAATAATGTTCTGCTGACAAATCAGTCAAATTTAATGATGTTTGTGTTTGTTTATGTTTGTGTGTATGTTTATGTTTAACATGTTTGGTATAAACCAAATACTAGATTGCAGGAAAATAACTCTTACCAGGACCTTGCCATCACTGGATCCACCATGAATTCTACCATATCAGAGAATGCTTGAGGAAAATGTGAGATCATTTGTAAAAACATTAAAACTGACACAGAATTATGAAATGGAAAGTCTTGGGTGGAGTCAGAGCCCATATCTTCATCTCACTGAGATGCAGTGTGGTGACTTGAAACAGGCTGAACATGCAAGAAACCCCTCAAACATCTCACAGCTGAAAGTGAGGAGTGAGGCAAACTTTCCTGACCGATGTCAGAGACTGGTAGATGTCTACAAGAAGCATCTCAGGGAAGTTATTTCAACCAAATGAGGTCAGATCAGCTATTAGGGAGTCAAAAGACCTGTTTTTCTTTTGTTTTTTGATAGTCAGAAATCTCATTTTTGTAAATATCTTTTAAGAACTAAATCAAGGTTATTTTTTATGCTTAATAAAATCCAGAGATAAAAAATAGGATTAGACGCTGACATGAGATAATTTCTCAAATCAGAACCAAATCTTCAGTGGGGTGTCTTATGTTTTTCACATAATTACACTTCACACATACAAGTCACCCAGTTTCAGTTCCCTGCAACTCAGTTTGTGAATGATGATTCGTGTCAAACAACATGACCTCTTTTTCTGACGTGTTTTTAAGGTATTTGTTTTCATACAGTTCACATAAATATTTCAACCAAAATCCAACATAAACAGATCGTAATCTTTGTTGTAAACTGTACTTCTGTAAATTTCTCTCCTCAAGCATCATTATCCTGAAAGCTGTGGTTTCTGTCTAAAACGTTACTGCAGAGGATTAAACAGGGTGCATCAAGATCAGACCTGCTGACGTAGTGTCTCTGAGCTATGGTTGTGTAATTAAGACATTTTCATAGCAGGGTTCATCATTTGCTGTTCCCTGGTTGGTGATAATCTGAGTGGCCTCTCCTGCTGATCCCACTGTCAGATAGCTGCTCTCTGTCTGTCCTGCAGCTGCTTCCACACCCTGCATGGCTCCTCCTTCAGCTCCTGGAGCTGACCCACAGCTGGCGGCAGCCACCTCTGGGACGCTCTTCAGGATTGATGACAGAGGCCGTTTTGGAGTGTTTCCATCTGACGGAGGAGCCTCTGAAGAGGTGTTCTGATTAGAGGTGTTCTTCCGCCTGACTGGCTTCGCCTCCCCTCCAGACGGCCCTCCATGCTCCCACATGGCGGCCCGAGCTCCCAGTTTCCTCCTTGGGGGTTTTGTGATCCCCTCAGCTGCCTTTGATTTCGACCTTCCACCATCTTGCTCTTTTTGTCTCTGCAGGCTGCCGAGTCTGCGCAGCATGGCCTGGACAGGTCCTTCAGAGCTCGGCTCTGTTTTGGTTACAGGCCTGCCAGCCTTACCGACTGTCACATAAACTGTGGTGACCTTATGAGAAGCCCCCACCTCACCATCAGGTGTGAGCAGCGGGGTTCCTTTATGAGCAGCTGTGTTGGACATGGTCCGTCTTCGTCCTGACGTTCCAGGAACTTGTAGAGTCACATGAGATGGGGTTCTGTCCACTTCTTGGTCCACAACCTCATAGCTTGACCCTTGATCCTCTGTTGTTTGACCTTCTTCCCCATCTTCCCTCTCCTTAGCTCCATCCTCCTCCCCAGTCCTAGTTGTGCCTCCCTGACTTTGGAGGGCCGACAGCATAAGAACCCCCCAGGAAGTCTTTGGTTTGCCACGTGGTGGTGCACCAGGATCCTGACCGGATCCACGTCGCTCTTTAGGACTAAAGCGGGTGCCCTCGGCAAATGACACAGACGGCCGCTTGGACTTGGCATTGCTGGAGGTGCGAGGGATGTTGAAGGGCGAAGTGATGTCCTCGCTGCTGAACCCAGATGGGTCCAGGAACATGTTACACTTGGAACTCATCTCCTGGAACTCCCCACCCGCCACGGTCGGGATATCTGCAAGGCCGACGCAGAGAGGACATTAACAGAGGGCATTGTTGTAAAGCTCCTGCTCCCCCGCAGTATTTGTGCTCCTACCCTCTCTTGGAGGAACGCAGTAGAGCGCCTCTCCCTCCTCTTCATCACTGTCGAAGGACGACCCCTCAGTGACCCAGCCAGACGAGGGAGGCTCGATGAAGCTGTGGTTGAAAGTCACTTCTGGGTCATGGTGAGACACTGTGTGTAAATGAAGCAGAAACACATCAAAACATGTCCAAAAACATTCTGAAAAACCAAGACATCAAGCTTGTGAAGTTAAACTGAAACATAGGAAAGAAATTAAGCTTTAAACATACATTGCTTTAAAAAGGTATTCATGCTCCTTGAACTTTAACACAATTTGTTATGGTACAACCACAAACAGCAGTGTGTTTTATTGGGATTTTATATGATAGAACACAAAATGGCGCATAGTTGTCAAGTGGAAAGAAAATAATACAAAATAATTAATCTGCCCCCTTTATCCTGATTCCACTAAATAAAATTAAATGAAACCAAGTGCTTTTAGAGGTCATAATTAATAAATAGAGTCCTATGTGTGTCATTTAATCCTAGTATAAATCCAGATGTTCAGTGAAGGCCTCAGATATTTGTTCGAGAGCATTAGTGAGCAACCAGCTTAATGAAGACTAACGGATGCCACAGACAGGTCAGGGAGAACATTGTGAAGACATTGAAAGCAGAGTTAGGTTATAAAGCAACTTCAAAAGCTTTGAACTTTTCGCACCGCATTGTTTAATCCATCATGGGATAATAGAAAGCGTAAGGCGCAACTGAAAACAAGGCTGCGTTATATCAGGAAAATGTGTGATTGCGAAACTATTGCTGCAATGATTAGGAATGATTAACCCTCTTTTTTTTCTTGGTAGTTTCCTTCATCACATTCTCTACCACTCTTTGTGAGCTCTCAGGCATTAAAAATATCCTTTAAGTGTGGCTATCAACAGCAGGAAAAGTCTAATCAACAGCTTAATGCAGACTTTGTGAGAACAATTGATTCAGGAAAAACACTTTGTGGTACTGACCGGTGACTCGAGGCAGGCCGGAGGACCAGTCTGACATACAGGGGAGGGCAGCGCCGATGTTTGCCAGGACGCTGTAGACGTGATACTTCATCCTGACCAACAAGCCACTATCAGCCACAGTCGCACTGCCATAACAGAAAGAAGACAAGACCAGGTGGTTGAAATAAATACTATTTTTACCCCCCCCCCCCCCAAAATTTAAGAGTTTATAGTTTTGTAATTATAGAATGTTCTATTTGTCTTAGTTTCTCAAGATGACCAGGAGGCTCATTATCAGTGAATAGTAACTGTTCATCAAAAGAAAGTATCAACTTAGGCATGAAAAGGTTTGTGCAATTATTCTTACTGCCATAAGGGGGCGACAAATTTTGCTTTACCAAAAAAGAGAGTTAAATTTAATAAACTCTAATTATAATTATTAAAAGGATTGACAATTTTTTAAAATAAATTTTGCAGCATTTTCTTTTAACCAGTAAATGAACATAATAAATGATATTTATTTGGGAACCAAGGAACTTAAATAATGTATCTGATACCGATCCTTTGGAATGGTTAGATATAGACTGCAATACATCCCGTATAACTATTTAAACCTGTAATATTTATGAAGGTAAGTGGGAACAGACCTGTTTTTGCCATCAACAGCACCTCCTCCACAACACAGGCAGCAACACAGTACAGCAAAAAACAACAACAGCAAGGGAACCAGCACGCCTGCAAGCACAGCACCTCTACCACCTGGCAGACACACAACATCAGAAAGGTCCTTTAGGCTTAAAAGAAAAACACTTGCATCATGACAGACAGATCCTGTAAGTGGGTATACATACTGAAGGGGCAAGCACCCGTGGCGGGGTGGCAGCTGACTCCTTCACCACAGTCACAGACGGACGAACAGTTGAGACCAAACAGCGGAGCGGGACAGGTGCTGTTACAGCTGGAAATTACACTGACATTCAGAGCCCTGCTTTCAACTAGAAACAGTTTACTAGCATTAAATCATGTCGTAATTTAATGTTTGCTGAACAACGAACAAAGAGCTGTGGAATAAAACTGAATAAGAGATTTCTCTTGACGAATTCTCACTTTCTAGCTGTTTCTACCTGTTTGTTCCCTCTAAGAATAATTACTTGGTATTTCATCTGAACTCAGTCATAAATAACACTAAAGGTACAAATGGAGAAGATCAGATCCAATTTTGGCTGACTATACTCTGAAAGTTTAAGCTTTGAGCAAAATATGAATTATACATTTAGATAATAAAATACATTGTAATCTAATAGACTGTATAAAGAGATGTTATATATTTATAAATAGATGTATATAGATTTTCTATGTAATATTAAGTTTATACCAGAGGCGTTTGTTGTGGTAATCTCCTGTCAGTAGTGGTGTAGTTGCTCTGTACAAACATTTGAAAAGTTATTTCTGATTGTTATAGTACTAGTAAGCTTCAGTAACAAAAGGAAGACAAACTGGTTTATAGAAAATTGCTTTATTATATAATTATTGAGTTTTTAAACCTTTGTCCTGTTGGTAAATGTAGGATTTAGAAATGTTGTCTGGAAATATTTGATGAATCAACTGCTTTTCCAGTGGGCAGATTTAACCAGTTAACCAATTTATAATAATCCCTTGATTCAGCTAAAAGTATTCATTACTGTAAAATATGACATTTTTATAGCTACACACAGCGACAGAGAATATTCTGCCTTGAGACAAAAAGACCTTCATCTTGCATCATTAGAATCTCTGGTAATTTCCTGGATTTTAATTAGCTGGTGGGGCTTGCCTAGGGCGCCATTCACATGAGAACCACCACTGATCAAATTAGCTGACTTTTGGAAAACAGGTGCTTGAAACATTAACAGACAGTTGATTTAAAGGGGCAGTATTATGTGTTTTCCAGGCACATAGAATAATTTTATAACACAATCAAGTAACTATGTTACTTTCAGTTGTTATAAAAATGCTGTATAAAAATACAGCAAATATGACTTAAAAGAAATTTGACTTCGTAATTTAACGCCTTGAAACTGGGCCTCTGTCTCTCTTTAAGAAATTTTTGCTCTTTCCAGCACTCTGCCTCCAGGAAGTCATCACAACATCGCTCCTCTATTAACCCTTTAACAACTTTTTTATCAGCATTTAACTGAGAAATCGCTTGTATAATGAGCTCAGCAGATGCGCAGTTCCACCAGGTGCAAACCGCTGCTGGCTAGTCTGAAGGAGCTGAGTTGGGAAGTTGCGGGAGATGGGGGCTCTGTGAGGTGGAAGCTCAGAAGCTTAGAAACTGGAGCTCCGGGGAGGAGGTGGGTCTCGAAGGGAGAGCTGTATCAACTCAGGTGTTTTGCAAAGTTGAATGGTTGCCATGGGAGATTAAAGGTATGTTTTTGCTGAAGGAATAACATTATAACATGATGTAAAGCTCAAAAAGTCGATTTTACATAATGCTGCCCCTTTAAAAAGATCTGCTTATCTTCGGGTAAATCAAACATGGTTTTATTACACAAAAAAACTCAGCAATAAGCCCCAGGTATGTTTTAAGAATGGGAAAAAAAATATGAACAATATTCTGGATATGTTTGGCTTATGTCATCAGTGTGCAAAAGCAAATAACGAACATACTGTTGAGTAATATTTTCTCATAAAATTTCAATAAATAATTTGAGGGCAGCCAGGATTAACACTAAATCTTTACAGTCTGATGTGAAAGTGGAAACTTTTGAGTTTTTACAAAATAACAAAGATATTTCTTTGTCTTGTACAGGTATTAGATGAATGACATTCAGTGTGGCTGGCTGTGTTACATGTCTGTGCGAAGTTGTACTTTTATTTCTAGATAAAAACTATCTATATTCAGAGTCTCGGTCTGACACGGTACCTTTCTCCTTGAAAACCTGGCTGACAGACACATCTTCCTGTCACGTGATGACAGTTACCATGAAAACAGGGACTACACCGGAAGTGGCAGGCGCCCCCATATGTCCCGTCGGAGCAGGGCCCCTCACACCTGGACAAGCACACAAAACAGGACAGATTTATGAGCTAAAATCTCAGTCACTCTTCATACACTTGCATTTGGTCACCAAGGTGTAGTTGTATATCCATTAGGGCTGCGTCATATGTTGCTAATTTATGATTATCGCAAAATTGCTACACGTAACATTCCAAGAACTGCTTGAACTATAATAAATATTAGCTAGTTGTATAAGTACCACGCATTCAGGCTGGATGTCCCAGTAATATATATTTCTAAATTGTTTCATTGCAAAAACAGCATATGTAGCCAGATGCAACTTGTTTAGTAAAACCATGTTGTTGAGGTGGAAATAAATTTAATTGGATAGACTAATCACTGTCTGGGGCTAATGTGTTTATAGTGTGGCACAGCCAAAACTCAGCGCTTTTTAGTTAAGCATTTCTTTATCACAGGTCATTCCTTCATCATGACATTAACCGACACTATTTTTTATTGCATGGTTTCCTGATATTAAGCAGCCCTAGAATCCTACATTTAATACAGTCTCAGTCTATTTTTATGTTACAATGTCAATTTTTTTATTTTCTTGGAATTCATAGAAATTTTGGTATAATTAACATTTTTTCAAAGAAAATTGTAGAGACAATATGAGTATTCATTCCCCTTAATTTTGTTTTTTTCACATTTTACAACCACAAACTTCAATGTATTTTATTGGGATTTTAAATGATAGACAAACACAAAATAGAGTCTAATTGAAAGGGAAGGCAAAAGATACATTATTTTCCAATTTTTTTTACAAATAAGAATCTGAAGATGTGGCATGTGTTTGTGTATTCTGACCGCCTGAACAAAACCCAGTGCAACAAATTGCCTTCAGGAGTAACCAGTTACTAGAGTCGACCTGTGTGTGATCTAAGCTCAAGTAAAACAGTTTTGTAACAGTTTTTCTGGAGCTATTTTCCAAAGATGAATGAGCAAAGCTTAAAAGTCTCTTGATATATGAAGCTGGCTCTCATTGGAGCAAAAAGTGGTTTTATATGTTGTACCTATTTTAATTTTTTTTATATAGGTAAAATACATCAACATAGCATCAGAGTTATCCACTACTTTGTGTTGGTCTGTCACATAAAATCACAAAATAAAATCCATGAATGTTTGTGGTTGTAATTTGAAAACCTGTGGCAAAAAGGGGGTATGAATACTTCTTCAAAGGCATTGTATTTGTCAAGATCAGTGTGATGCAATTTGCATAACTTGGATTTCTAGTTAACAGTCTTCTTTTTTTTCCCCTGTAATTTCCCTTCTTTCTTCCTCAAAAACTCTTGCACACCTGGGGCCGGTCCATCCAGGGTCACATCTCCAACATTTCCCAGTTTTTGGATCGCAGGGTTCGTTATTCCTGCACCGCGGACACTTGTCCTTGCAGCCATCACCATAAAAACCAGAAGCGCACGGGCGGTCGCATCGTGTGCCATTCCAGCCGGGTTCACAGGCAGCACAGGTACCATCAGTGGATGAGCATGGCTGTTTGTCTTTACAGGAACCACATCTGGAGACAGGAGTTGGAGTCTGGACAACAGAATGTTTTAACATGGAAATAAACAGATCTAAATTCATCTTTTACCTCTTTTTACAGCCGCTGCCATATTCCCCAGCTTTACAAGGTGAATTGCATGAAAACCCCTTGTAACCCGGTTGGCAGAGGCACTGCCCGGAGTTCGGGTCACAGCTGCTGTGTGAGAGGTCACAGTTACATTTCCCGTCACAGCTGAATCCCCATGAGCCAGCCTCGCACTCACACACGCCGGTCCGCTCATTACACGGAGACTGGTTACAGTTGCACCTGCCCACACATTTTATCCCCCAGTATCCCCTGTGGCACTGGCAGCGTCCTGTTAGTGGGTCACAGCTGGAGTCCACGGATCCAGCACTGGAGCACTGGCACGGTTTGGAGCACATCGTGGACCACCAGCCATCTTTGCAGATACATTTTCCACTGACAGGGTGGCAGTGCCCATTGCCATTGCACTTGCAGTTGTTCTGGCAAAGGGGACCCCAGCGGGTGGAGTTGCATGTACACTCGCCAGTGACAGGATTACAGTGGCCATGAGGGTAGCACGGACACACCTGGCGGCAGTCTGGGGCCCAGAATGCAGGAGGACAGCCTTATGTTTAAAACAAAACAGAGATTATTTACAAAACTGATGGAAGACCTTTTCACACTGTATTTTTTAGACTGTCTAGTAGTTTGTTCTAGGATAAGGCTCAAATTTAAGCATCCAGTGTCCTATTATTTCAATACTAGAAGCCACACGGACTGAAAAATTTGCTCTATGTAAATATGGTTAAAAGAAAAGCAGCCTTTTAGTTTCCATAGACAAGTTGCTAAGAAAGTTTAGACTAAAGCTAGTTTTTTAAACGTTGCCAACTTTTCTCCATCTGTGCAAGCTGCCTCAGACAAAAAAATTCTCTAGCTTCGCCTATTTCTACTCTTCGACCACAGGATATGCAATCTGACTGCCCCAATATTTCAGCCGTTACCTGATAAAAATATTACTTAGTATCATGCTACCAAGCTGTGAAAAAGTATTGGCCTCTTTAAGATTTCTTATTTTTGTTCTTTGGTAACACCTAAATGTTTCAGATTATCAAACAAGTTTTAAAATCAGACAAAGATGATTCCTGAGTAAACACAAAATCCCATTTTCAACCTTCCAAATAAACCTGGTTCACCTTGGCAGCAACAACTAGTAATGAGTCTTTTACATCGCTGTGGAGGATGTTTGACCCACTCTTCTTTGGAGAGTTATTTTAATTCACATCAGAGACTTTTCAAGCATGAATATTTAAGGTCTTGAAACAGTATCTCAATAAGATTTAAATCCAGACTTTGACTAGGCCACTCCAAAACTTCATATTATTTTTTTTATTTATTTTTATATTTTTTTGACACATTGAAAGGTGGACTTGTCCTTGTTTATTTGTGGAGAACGGTTCTGATTGAAAATTGTTTTGTAACCCTTTCCAAACTCAAGGATATCAGTGACCTCGTTTTTCATCTTTTATTAAATTTCTTTAGATCAGGTTATAATATGACGCATCTTTCAGATGTTTTAGGCTACATCATGTTGTCAAGCAGTTTCTGTTTAAGTAATTTTTTGATAGTACAGGTCTGGCTGTGATCAGTAATCAAAACAATTCCTCCACAGTGATGTAAAAGAGTCAATGCCAATTAAAGCAAAGGCTTAATGGCACAACCAGTTATCAGTTTCAGGAAGCAATCACATAGGGTCAGTTGGTTTGCATAGTTTCTGCTTTTTGAACTCACTCAGGTGATCTTTGATAAAAAAAAAAATGTGTGTGATGATCTGAAGCATTTAGGTGTGACAAAAAACATACGAGAGGAAATCTGTAAGAGTCAAATATTTTTTCACAACATTGTTTCTTGACAGTACAACACAAAGTAGTTGTTGCTACTTCTAACTCCACCAGAGAGAAACCTCAAATAATGGATGCTGCAGAACATCTTTTCTGTAAATTCTGAATGTACTTTTTGCATTTTTGACATCCAACTGTGTTTCTGCAGATTTTGTTCAGTGCTGTTCTGGTCATTTAACAGATTCCACCCTTGATTTAAAGCAAGAAAACTACTTTCTATGTTACATATCTCATAATTTTTAAAACCATCTGTGCTGTTCCACTCGTGATCTCTGTCATATTGCTAAAAAGGTCTGGTGTTGTTTGCAGCAACTCACGTGTTTTACACTGAGCTCCATAGTAGCCAGGTGGGCAGCGACACACTCCAGGAAATATACAGATCTCATTCTCAAAACACGCCTGTTCACCTTCACAGACAGCTACACACATAAACACACACAGTATGAGAATAAATAACAATCCAACACACATAATACCTTCAGAGTGAACTTTGGATCACTCAAACTCACGTATAGTGCACTCTGCTCCCTGCTGACGCCATCCAGCGCAACAGACCAGAGTGGAGGAGTCCCTGAATATTCAAGACATGATCAAATAGCGCCTCAGAAAATCTAAAACTGCATACACAGAAACAGAAAATGCCAGAAATAGAACAAAAATAGCCAATTCTCAGGCTATAAAGGTGCTATATAGCTGATTGACTAAAAAGCTTAAAGGAATATATATTTTATTACCCTACAATAAATTACAATAACATATATTTTTTTAAAATTAGGTTAGTAATGCTGAAAACATCTAAGTGAGACAGTCTCATGTGTGTGCTGCAACCCGGTAAAACAAAAAGGAAACAGCAGGTGAAGCGTACCTTGAATCCTTGCAAACATTTTTCCCACCAGGATCCAGTGTCTGAGCAGAGCACAGCGAGCAGCAGAGCAAAGCGCTCAGAGCTCTGAGAAACCTCATCTTCACTCAAAACCCACCGCAAAAATGTCCTACGCCTGGAACCAAATGTCTTTCTGAGAGCTTCTTGCTTCCTCACTTCTTCTAGCACAATGAAAGGTAGTGTTTGTCTTCTCTCTATTCATCCTCCACCCTTCCCTCCCTCCCTCGTTCTGTCCGGTGAGTCTTCTTGTGGCTCCGGTGCAGCCAGAGAGGTCAAAGCCCCCCAAGTTTCCTCTCCACATTTCCTCAGGAAGTCGGAGCCACTTCCTCCTATTCATGCCAGACGCAGGGCTTTTTAAAGAATGATGCACACACACACACACACGACAAAGAGCATGTACAAACACCGACACACACATGGTGGGGGGTTCACCTTCTTCCCAGAATCTATTGTCTTCCTGGAGATGATGAGGAAAGCCTTCGTCATTAGTTGAGAAAGTCAGAACACATGACCACTAAATTTCATGCAACGCTCTCAACATGATGCTCAGTCATCACAAAAGGGCAAAAACGCAGAAAGAGAGATTTCAGCTTTTCAACATGTTTGATGTTTTATTGAAAATCCAAATTTTGCAGATATTTAACATCCAAAGAATTTATTCCTCCTGCAAATTGTTACAAACATGCTTACAAAAATACACTCCAAACGTTTTTTTCAGAAGACAGTCTCTTTGGGTGTTCACTGTTTGTCCCTCAATGACCTAAACCACTGGTCTGTCTGAGTAGTGCATTTAGAGGAGGGGCCAGACAAAGTAAAAGTGGTGACTTTATCCCTACATGTTAGCTGGAAGTGGGGGAGGGTTGAAAACATACAAAAAAATGAAGTCATCATTACGCAGAGGCATGGAGAACAGCCAAAACCTGGCACCAAATATCAAATACACCCCTCCCAATACTGTTGCTTTGTTCGAATAACGAATGACTTAACAGCAGGAAAATACATCTACAGTAAGTTAAGGCATTAGGGGTAAAAATGCTGTCGCTACCAAAAGAAACTGGTTCTGTGGCAAAAACTTTTTCTTTTTTCCTGTGGACAAAAGTACCTAAAATCATAAAAAGTATTAAAGTAAACTCAAGAATTAACTATGGGGGTACAAGTTAAAGAAACATACATTCACCTTAAATAAAATGCCACCATGTGGAACAGATAAGAGCTTCTTATGACAATTTCTGCCATACTATATAAGTCAATACCTCACAAATCCTAAAGCAAACCAATAAAATATGAAATAGATATTTTTTGTACATCTCCAATGTTTATTTGGAGATTTATCTCCCAACAGCAAAAAAACTGAGAAAAATTAAATGATCTTTCTGTCTTTGGTCTTAGCAAAAAATCTTTAAGGATAAATATAAAAATATATATGCTTTGGTATATTTCTCAATAATTAAAACCATTTAAATGTTTCTTTTACATATGTATATGTACAGTTGATTGTTTTAATTTCTGAATAATACCAAATAAGTTTAGGAGTTTAAAAGTGTCCCCACTACTGCGTTTATTTTGTACTATTTATGCAGTGTTTAAGCTCTTACTGAGCAAAAGTCATGATTGAAACAGAACTGAGAAGTGAGTCAATGGGTTTGTTTAAAAACACTGACATATTATGTCTTCTCCTCATCAGATACTTAGTTTTGTGCTACCCAAGCATACGGTGGATTAAAAATGCCTTTAGCTCAACCAACAGATGCTCTGCTATGAGCTTCAGAGTGAGGAGATGAGTGGCTGACAAGCACAGAGAAATCTCACAGCAGCCTCTCCGACTGGACTTAAGAAGTCGGCTGTTGCTCTGTCTCCTCGCTGGCCTCTGTTTCTCCCAGGATTTCCCAGCTGGAGGCAGAGTTGCTCATGTGGGTGGGACTCCTGCTGCTGCCCGAGCGCGTCAGGAAGCCAAAGCTGCAGTCGACAGAGTGAAAGAGACAGGCCTCAGGTCAGACATGTAGTCAGGGATTACAGCTAAATATAGACAAGGATTGGCAAATCATCAGGACACTGACAGAGGCAGTGGAGTGGAACTCGTGATGCTGTGTTTCTGCTCCGTGTCTTTTAGGGGTTTGGGTTAGGTTTATGTGATGCTGCATTTTTTTAACTCTTGCAAAGCCGCATAGATACAGTGCCTTGTAAAAATATTCACTCAAACTTTTTCACATTTTGTCACCACAAACTTGTATTTTACTGGCATCTCAAGTGACAGACTGACACCAAGTAGTACATAATTACAAACTGGGAGCAACATGATATCTGGTTTTTAAATGTTTTGCAACTAAAAATCTGAAAAGCGTGGAGTGCATTTGTATTCATCCCCCTGTTCCAAACCTTTGATGACTCCCCTTCACTGCAAATACAGCTGCCACTATTTTAGGAAATGTCTCTGTTAGTTTTACACTTGAAGAGTGTGAAGTTTTTGACCATTCTTACTAACAAAATAGATCAGTCAGGACGGATAGACATCATCTGTCAGAAGCAGTTTTCAACTCTGAAAATTGCATGGGCCACTGTAACACATCAGTATTTGATCTAAGCAGTTTCATAGTAGCTCTGACTCTGGGTTTAAAAGGTCAGCATTGTACTACAAGGCGAACCTCCGCCCCAGTCACATGTCTTCTGCAGCCTCAAACAGGTTTTCTTTCAGTATCGTTTGGGATGTTTCTCCATTCAGCATTGACCAGCTTCCTTGTCCCTTGATCCTCAGAGCATAAAGTTGCCAACACCTTCTTTCACAGTGGGGATGGTATGATCAGGATGATCTGCAGTACTTACATATAGTATTATGTATGTAAACGTTATATTTTGATCTTAATAGACAAGAGCTGTGTCCCCTAAAGGTTTTTGGCAATCTACAAACATGACTTCACTTTCTTTCTTCTCTTGCTGCTTTTTAATGAAGCCCAGCTCATGGTGTTGAATCCATAGGCCCGCCACCGCTAACACTGAGAAAAGATGTTTTTAGCAAACAGTGGTTCTGTTTTCAGTGTGAACGCCGTAGTGCAGGGGTCCTCAAATCCTTGATGTCTGGTGTCCTGCAACTTTTAGATGTGTTCATGCTGGTCCAACACCCCTGAAGCAAATGGCTGAATTACCTCTTCGGTATCAGTCAAGGTCTCCAGAGTCCTGCTAATGACCTCATTATTTGACTCAGGTGTGTTGAAGCAGAGACACGTCTAAAAGTTGTAGGACGCTGGCCGTCGAGGCCTGGATTTGAAGACCCCTGGCGTAGTGTATCGATGAAGATGAACTTACAGGTTTCGAATCCGTGACTCAGCTGGTTTGTTAGGCCCGTCTACTTCTGAGCTGTCCACTTCTGTCTGCCCATTCAGGGAATTCGTGTCTTCCTCATCACTGAAGAAAAAACATGCCTATATTCTTTACCTCCTTAATGTTTCTCCATCTAGATGTTATTTCTGAGTGAATTTCTCCAGATAAAGAATGTATTTAGTGTCTAAGAGATACCTGATACTGCAGTCATTCAGAGGAATCCCGAGCATCTTTGCCTTTATCAGCCTCCTTCGTTTTTTGATTGCCGACCGGACAGCTTCCAAAAGGAAACCTGGACACCTCTCCTCGTTCAAAATCTCCCTGCAAAAATAAGATGATGAAAAACATTAGGAAACTCTAAAAACTACATAGTCAAAAAAGCAAGGCACCTGAATCCAAATTCCACCCTAACATTCAATTGCAGCTTTTTAAAACCCACCTCTGATAATAGTTGAGCTCCTCTTGCACCAGGAAGAGGTTGGTTTTCAGCTCGTTCCTCTCAAACAGAATGTCCCGAACCTCCTTCTTTGTGAAGCATGGCTGATCAACGTCATTCTGCTCAGCGGCTGGCTTTTGGGTCAACTCTTTTACTTTTCGACTTGGATTAGACAGCTGGGAGAAAAGAGACTCATTAGTCTATACAATAACAAACTGCTAACAACCTCTCCTAAAGAGCAACCAAACTATATCTGAATATCTGAAACCTTTTGGGAATTAAACCAGCGAGCAGTGATGCTGGTAACTTAGTAACACGTTATGACCCCTATATGATCCCTTTTTTCCGTAACGTAATCGAGCACGTTACCATTTTCAAACCAGTAATCAAATTAAAGTTACTTATCCAAGTCACTGTGCGTTACTATTTTTGTCATTTTCCCTTTTTAAAAGACATATTTGCTATTTTCTTGCGTTGCGGTGACTGGCGTTACATATCCAACAGGTCACATTTTCAGCATGAGGACAACTCATGTTAACAGTGCGGCGGTGCTAAACGCTCTCATTGACTATAACAGGTGCGTCATTACTGCGGAGTTTGTTCCATGAGGGAGCAGAGTCGCAAACAGTGTGTATTGGGGGTAACCTTCAATTTACACAGTAAATTACACCTCTGCGCCGCCATCTGGTAAAATACATACCAAGCAACCAGCAACACAACCATAAACAACAATGGAGGCAGGAAAGAGATTTGCTTTTTCTTGCTGGAAATGCCGTAACTATTCTGATTGTGCCGGCTAAAGATGACAATATTAAAGTTCGCTGTACACGCTGTGCTGGTCAGTCTTATCTTGTTTCAAAAACACTAGAAACGTTCTGAGTTGCAGCAAGGCACAAGCAAACTTAAAGAGAAAGTTCCACCAGGTAGTGCGAAGCAGAGAGCTGCGACTACTGCAGGAGGTCCCCCACCACCCAAACAAGCTGGACTTCAGTGCAAAATCAGAAGCCTAAGTGGTTTTTTGTTTGCTTGTTTTTGTAAAAACAAGTATTTATCTTAGGTTGAGTCACGAAAGATTGTCTTTATTTATTTATTTAATAAAAACCCATATTTTCTTCAGGAAACACTTTTTAAGTTAAAACGCCAGGAGAAACATTGTTGACGTTACTGTTAAAAATGCACTTCCAATAAAGTGAGTTTTGACAAGACCTGTTACTGTGCCGGCGAATTACTGTGGTTTAAAGGCAAAATGTTTCCTACTCCTGCTGGATTGTTTAACTCGGCAGGTTAGAACCATTCTTTCGAAAATGAGCTTTTTTATTGAAAAGTTTGTATTTTAGAAAGGCCAAATTTAATTTTCTTATCACCATACAGTCAGCGCAAACCGACTTTGGTATGTGTATTTATTTTTGCACATTAAGAATGCACAAAGTACTTAGAGAGGTCATGCTCTGGCAGAAGAAATGGGTGTTTTTACAGGACGACCCTAAACACACCAGTAAGCAAGAAGCATCTTGGTTCCAGATTAACATGGTTCGCATTATGGAGTGGTCAGCACAACGCCACAACTTAAATAAACAGAAAACTTGTGGCTAAACCAAGAAATTATGCTAAGTAGACTGAACTTATATAGCACTTTTCCAGTCATACTGACCACTCAAAGCACTTAACACTAGAGTCACATTCACCCATTCACAGATCAGTAAGCAACCTGGGGTTAAGTGCCTTGCCCTGTCAATGTGCCACAGGGCAAGGCACCTGGAACCAAACCTACAGCCTACCGATTGCAAGATGACTACTTTACCCACTGACCCACAGTTGCCCTGTTATAGAATACAGTCCAAAGGTCCTGGGGCAGCAGTACCTGATGTCAGGTGCCAGAAGCTGGTCGACTCCATGCAACCCAGAACTGAAGCAGGTTTGAGAAACAGCAGCTAGTTTGGTGATTCATAGGAAAGCTGAATATTCCATTTCCCTCAATTTGCTGAGATTTGTGAACAATTTAAAACATTTTTCTTGATTGTTTCAATTTGAAATAAAGAGCATTGTTCACAATGCATTTGCATGTATGGAAATAAAAGCTAGTATAAGGATTTAAACATTTTTCAAACATACTGCTATCATTTTGAAACACCTGTAAATGTAACAAGTACACCACTGAATGATTTTTGACTGTAAAAAAAACAAACAAATGAACTATGTGCAGCAAGACTACATACGGGGCTGTTTCCGTTGGCATTATTTAGCTGTGTTTGGAGCCTTTCTATCTCTTTGTTTTTCTCCTTCAGGTCGGTCTCCACGTCGGCCTTCCTCTCCACCATGCTCTTCAGCTGCGTCTGCAGCACGTTCTGCTTGTGCCGCAACTCTGCGTTCATCTTCATGAAGCGGTCCAACTGCTCCTGGAGCTGCAGACATGAACACACACATGGTTTTGTGATGGCATCACGAACAGTGGCACAGATGTTTGCTGTTTTTCTCAGTGGTTAAAAATAGAAGTACAATCAAAGTCCCAATGCTGAACATAAAGACAGGCAGCCCAAAAACACCTCAGTAAGGAAGAAAGGGACGGAGGAAGGAAGGGAGGAAGGAAGAAAGCAAAGAAGGAAGTAAAGAAGGAAGGAAGAGAGGGCAACATTTAGACAAAAGAAATATGCAGTTTGTCATACTTTTATTGTTTTTCTGTACTTACCCCCGATGTTTACAATATTCCTGACCTTTGACTGACTACATGGGGATTTTTCATAAATCAACTGTATGCATGGTGACTAAGCAGAAACTCTGCTTGAAGCACATAGTGAATGAATAAGCCACACACTGTCAAAATAAATACATTCCATTTAAGAGACATATATTTTAAAAACCAATGCAGAGATAAAATCATAAGAAAACGTCATCAACTAAACTACGTCAGTTGACATTTGAGGTTTTTTCCCACCAATCCTTTATGTCGACTGATTGGGAGCGACAAGTTAAGCATTAACAAACACACCCAAATTCGGCTGTTGTGTATATCACGTGGTGTACATGCCGTGACAGACACAGAGACACATACAAGCAATCATTCCAGACTACACACACACACACACACACACACAGAGAGAAGCTGCGTGGGCAAAAACAGCGCCCGGACTTGCCTGAAATCTGTTACCAGTAACAATTAGATTAATCTCATCAGTGTTTTACCAACCATTAAGATACTCTCCCTGATCCAGTGCCCTTATTTATGTTGTTTAGAAGCTGATGGTCTTTCAAAGTTTTTCTTTTGGCTTTGGCTGTTTTTTCAGGACTTTTCTGTCCAGTCGTATTTGACTGTGTCAGCATATTATGTAGTGAGTGCTGAAGACCTACAGATGATCACCTACAGTATCGCCAACTACTTTCCAGATGGAAAATTATGGGAATCAGCTCACTGGTGCTTCCATACTATCTTCTGTCTGTTAACACTGATATCTTTCATAGTGTTTTAGCAGATTGATGCTATAAGAGTGGGCGGTATGGGTGAATGTCTCTGTGCCTCCTCACCGCTTCCACCTCTTTTGAGACTGTGGCGATCTCCTGGACTTTAGCCCTCAGCTCATCTCGCTGCTTGTCCACCACTCCCTTCAGCTTCAGCATCACCTCCCGCTCCTGCTTCTGAGTACGATCTGAAAGTAACAAACACACACTAATTATAGGCGGAAGGAAACAAAGGTACAAAATGGGCACTGTTGGTAAATTTCCTTTCTTTCATTCTTTGGGGTCATTACAAAACATCTCATTCTAAGTCCTATTATTAAAGACAAAGTAATGCAACCCACTTAGTGTTATTACGCTTTGAAGGCAGTTACCTTTGAAATGCGTGCCTTTAAAATTATGCTTCATATAGAAATACACAGAACTCTAATTGTGTTATAATAGTATAAAATAATACATAAACAGCTGATTAACAAACACCAAAGTGCAACTGTGGACAATAGTGAGAATCTATGTGAGAATCTATCTGTAAGTGGAGAGTTTCCAGTTATCCAACCTAACTTGAACGCTGTGTCAAGAAAACATTTCACCACAAAGCTAATACAAACATACCACAGATAACTTTCTATTCTTCACTATTGTACTGTATTGATTCCAAACTAAAACATCCTGGTGGATGTCTAAACCTGAGCACAGAAAGATAGATACAGCACACAGATATCATTCAAGTTAGATATGCTTTTTCTCATATTTGAATAAAATGACCCTGACTTTAGACAGGATGGGGCTGCACTGAGGGACGTAACAATGCGCATGTCCTAAAACTAAACCTGTGAAGACTAAGGTTTGGTTCAGCAGCATCACAGCATGCAAAATAGTTTCCACTTTCACCTGCCACATGGCCTCTTGTCAAAACAATCCAAAACATACAGAGACAGCATGATATTCTGTTGAAGTACATGAGAACAGGCCAGTAGAGACTCAACTCAGCGTGACATCACTGCTGTGAGATCTCGATGTGCTTGAATTTGAAAAATAAAAAAACCATAGATTTTATCTTTCTGTTTGCCTTTTAAATTGCACAGTGGAGTACCATTGCTTTGCAGCAAGAAGGTTCTGGGGGCTTTCTGCATGGAGTATGCAAGATCTCCCTGTGCTTGGGTTCTCTGCAGGTCCTCCAGCTTCCTCCCGCATGTTGGGCTAATTGGTAAATCAACATTGGCCTTAGGTCTGAGAGTGTTCATTCATGGCTCTAGATCTCTGTGACTGACTGGTGATCTCTCCATAGTGTCTCTCACCTCTTACCCACTAAACGGGAATAGAAAATGGGGAGAATGAGGTGTCATGACAAAAATGGAGAACAGAACATTTAAAACCTGACTATTTTATTCAATAAACATAAAATTTGATATGTGAACTTAGTTAGAGCAGCATGAAGCACAGAAGCCTATTAGTTTTTACTTTCACTGATAAAATTAGGTTCCATTTTCATTTTCTTCAGCATGAAAAAACAAGTCAGCATAACTCCATGTTCATTTTCACATTTGAATTTTTTATTATGAATACATGACAGATTTAGTCTTTTATGTTGTTTTGTCATTCATCAAGTCTGTTGAAATTAGGGCTGCACAATATTAGAAAATCTTGCGATGGCGATAATATTGGTAAATATTGGGATGACGTTATCAGGTGCGATATCTGCCTGTCTTCTTCTTTCCTGTCCTTCTAATCTGTGCATCCTACTCTGTAAAACTGCCTTCACTGTGTACAGTGATTATGGTGTTTATAAGACCATTGAGCTTCGGAGGTTCCTGTGCTGTTCTAAAACATCCTAATAGTCGTACTTTCAAGTTTTGTATCGCTTCGACCTGAGCAGCACAGAAAATTTGCAAACTATGCTTTTAAACTCAGTCTGTGTCATGAAACCAAACAATCCAAACGAGATTGACCAGTTCTACTGAGCAGAGCGGTCAAATATCAAACCAGAAATGTACCAGAAGCTTGTTGCTGGCTGCAAAGTGTAGACTAAGTGTCATTTGATCAAAAACTGTTTATAATTTTGACACAGTGTAGACAAGAGAAAACCCACAATAAATTTAAACATGTGGACCCAATTCTTGTTTTTTGTTTTTTGTTTTTTTTTTAAGAATCCTGAATGTTCTATATTGAAAATTATTCCATGCTGAAAAAGAATGTTTCAAAAAAATTATTAGTGTCCAATATTAATACAACATTCATATACATATAATACAACATTCATAAGGATTCCATAAGGACTGAAGATCAATTTCTCTCCGGTACCCTACCTAAGAAGACAACATGCTTTGCACAAGATCATATCTTCTATCGGTGTGGACCTCTTCTTTATGTTGACATAGTAAACATCTTTTTACAGAGCCTTTCCATGCTTGGAGAATTAACAAAAACAAAGCAGAGACGTCCAATGAGAGCACTGCGTTAACGAATTGGCCTGCTTTCAGGCTTAGTATGCATGTCTTACAGTTAAACCACTGTTTTGAATGTGTGCTGCAAGCATCTGATACATTTTCATAAAGCTGAATCTTTTACATACACCACCGTGACTAAATTTGAGGACGAAAATGGGGAAACTACAAGGCCTGGAGGTGGGTTTACTTCGTTAGAGCAAAGCAAAAAACGGTAAAGCAAATGTTTGCATTTTTGAAAAGCCTAAAAAAACTCTGATGTATTTCTCTGTGTATATAATGCAGGACATGATGTTGCATGATTTCACAATTCATATCCAAACATATCCTGTTTAGAATGTGTATTCTGTAACATGTATAATTTCAGAAAGTTTAATAGTGTAAGAAATTACCCCCAAATAAGATTTAAAATCAAAATGGAAACAACGGTATTAGGAATTGAACTAAATCATAACTATAAAACCCAAGAGATTAGATATACCATAACTAGTTAAAAAGTATTCAAAGAACATACCTTCCTGAGCATAGGTGCCCTCCAGCCTGCTCTGCAGCTCCTTCTTGTCCTCCTGGAGCTGCTGCATCTGGACCTGCAGCTCCTCACATCTCCTCTTCCACGGTTCTTCCTTTTGCTGCACCTCCTGCTCCCAAAAAAGGAGAAAAATTAGGAAAATCATGACCTCGGAAGAACCAGATTTAATGTTCAGATGTAACTGGCCATGCAGAGTAGAAACTCTCATGAACATTTAGGAACCCACACCAGTTTTGTTGTTGTTGTCGTTATATGTCACAGTGAGTGTGTTGTCTGGTTAAGTTAACACAGATGGTATGTATATTATTGCCAAGGAATCTGAACTGCAAAGTAATAACCACACCTCATAGCTCTTCCAGTAATGACTTGTTATTTATAACTCATTACTATTGACAAAAGGGAGAGTGGAGACAGACATGCATGAGTCAGGTTAAAATGTAAAAAGCATTTACTATGATAGATCTGGTTATAGGGTCAAAAACAGCATGGAACACAAGTGTAAGACCTATTTAAAGGGACATTAAATTATGATATGCTCCACTGCATAAAGCCTTTTAGTCAAATGTTATGTAAGAAACATAGAACCTTGTGAAAGTCGTGCTTTTCATCAGTGAAATCTACACCACACTCACTTACAAAGTCTATACAAAAATTTTCAGGTATCAAATAGTTCTTAACTGATTTTTTAATAATGCTTGTCATTTTTCCTCTACTCTATCCATAATTACAGTTTAGTAAGTAAATTGAGACACCTTCACTAAATTAAGATTTAGCTGTCTAAATAAAATTCTGACTATTTTCATAATAGTGACATATTACATAAGTAAGAGATACTATCTCAAAATTATGATACAGCTAATTCTAGCCCATAATTATGATTTATTCTGAAATACTGTCTTATACAGTGGCGGTTCCAGCATGAATGGAGCCCTGTGTGAACCCCTCCCTCTGCCGCACTCCAATTAAAATGCAAGAAATTCTTGCATTTTAAGAGATTCTGAAGTGCAATAAAATGCAGTGTAATCCTACAGAAACCATGTAACCTTGTCTCCCTGCTCTCAGCAGCAATCAGGGGATTACTACATTGGACATGCATAAATAGAACATTTCTTCAGAGGACAATTGACAGATAACTTAAAATTTATGTACCCCCGTTTCTAATGCCGCCCTGGACAACTGCTCATGTGGCCCAAATTAAAAACTGCCACTAATCTCAAAATTATGATTTATCTATGTCATAATTGTTAGTTTTTATATGAGATACTATGTGACAATTAGTAGTTTATTGTTATGACTTATTGTGAGATAGGTAAGTCTTCATTATTAAATATCTCAAAAAAGATATGGGATACTACCTTATAATAGTAAATTTATAATTGTGACATGAGAAAGTAATCTCATAATCATGACTTTCTGATTATTACACTATCACATAAGTGAGATACTATCCTATACAATTACTAGATATCCATCCATTATTTATACCTAGTTAACTGTGGAGGTTATTGGAATTATGAGACAGTTTGTCGTTATTATGTGATAGTGGGGAAGCAGTAATGAGGAAGTAATTATTATATCTCATTAGTGAAACAGCTGTTATATAAATATGAGATACTATGTTTTTTATCTTCACAGGGGTGACGATGGGTTTTCATACATACCTTTTTGTGAATAATAAAGTTATTTTATATTTCAAAAGTTCAGCCGAGACGTTAACAGATAACTGTACTGATCGTGTTGCCTTGACAACGAGGGATTTAGCTGGGGTTATTTGTAAAAATGGAAAAGTAAACAAATAATTTCTTAAAATAAAATTAATATATACATGGTAGCTACATCCAGCTTCGATTTCCATTTTATTATTTATATAACTTCTAAACACACTTTAAGGCTGAAATAAGTATGTTCTAGCAACATTTTGTGGAGGTCGGCCATGTAAACCGTCGGCTGCCTGCATACAGAGCTGTTTGTTACGCCGTATGTTACTGTTGTATGGTTAGAACATCGTCATATGAGAAATACTTAGTTGGTATAACTGTCATAACAAAATGGTGGCTGCATTTAAAACTCACTCGTATTTCATTTTTCTCGTTGCCCTCGTCGCTGTCCTTCCCCCCGCGCTTCCTCTGCTGTTGTCGCTGGATTTGCTCGAAGGTCTTCAGCAGCTCCTCTTCCCTCAGACTGAGCGCTTGGTTACTGGAGGCGAAGCTCTCCAGCAGCTCCAGCACCTTCACTATCTTCGGAACCAGACCCTCGACGCTCTCTTTGCCGTAGCCGTCGATGAGCTTCTCCACCTCGGCGCCGATCAGCTTGGCTATTTCGTACACATCGTCGACGGTTAGGGCGGAAAAGGTCCTGTTGAAGCAGCAGGACTCCTGCGGGACTCTGGTCTCCGTCTCCATGATATCTCTGAGGCCAGCAGCCGCCGGAGTTCGCTTCACATGCCTCCCCCCCTCCCTCCTGCTTAAAGCGGACTTGTTTGCTCGATGTGAAAGTGAAACAGAGAAAGTTAATTCTTCCACCCCTCGCCTGCTTTGGTGTGCACTTTAAAGCGCATACGCTGAACACACGCCACCAACATGCCTGCTCATGTTCCCGGCTCTCAATTATTTAACGTTACGTCTCGTATCAAACCCTACAAGCAGCGGTGTGGTGGGATGAGGCTGGAGGCAGTGCTGTGTCGTAAACCCAGGACCCTCCTCCTCTTCGGACCAATGTAAGGGCAGAGAAACATGCATCAACTCGCTGCCAGCTCCTGCAGACTCAAGCACCCAGCAGAGCGTGAAGGCTGGGTTTCCTCTCTGCAGCTAAAACCACCTTTACCGTCTGCAAATGCATGCAGTTATAAAGCGGCAGGACACACAACATACAGTGGGTTGCAAAAGTATCCATACCCCTTAAACCTTTTCATGTGCTGTTACAAACTTTAACGTATTAAAGACAAATCTGAAAATTGTGGCGTGCATTTGTATTCAGCCCCTTTAACAAGGAAATTGTTTGTGAAACTACCTTTCTCTGCATCTACAGCTGTAAGTGTTTTATGGAGTTTATCTCTACTAGCTCCATACATCTTTATTTTACTCACTCCTCTCTGACAAATTGGCTCAAACCTAGTCAGTTGGGAAGTAGAGAGTCTATAAACATTCATTTTAAAGGCTCCCCACAGGTCTGAATTTTGATTGCACCACTGCAACACATGAAAGTGGTTTTGTCTGAACCAATGTAACTGACTGTATGTTAAGAGTTATTGGTCTGCTTGAAGATGAACCCCTTCCATTGCTTTTCTAGGACTGTCCTGTATTTAGCTTCATCCATCTTCCCATTGACCCTGAGCAGCAACCTAATTCCTGCAGAAGAGAAGACTTTCCTTAGTATGGGGGTGTAGTTAGTTTCCACCACATTTGTACCAAAAATTTCAATTTTGGTCTCATCTGACTAAAGCATCTTCTATAATCTGTTTAGTGTCTCTGATAAGGATAGTGACAACTTTTAAACAGGACTTAAGGTTTTCCTCTTATTAACCTTCTTGTGGAGTGCACAACTACTAGTTGTCCTGTCAGTAAACTCTCCCTCCTCAGCTGGGAATCTCTGCAGCTCCTCCATAGTGGCCACGGCTACTCGATTTGATCAGCCCCATGTTTAAGGCCATGTCTTAGTTGATTTGCAGTTGTCCAATACAATTTGTTTTCAGACAATGGGCTGAACAGTTTTGTGTGAAATGTTCAAATCTTGGGATGCTTTATAACATGTTCTTAACCTTTTCCCCCGACCCGTTTGCTTTGTTCCTTGGTTTTCATTGCGCTATTTCACTAATGTCCTCCAATAAACCTCAGAGGCCTTCCCAGCCTGGAGCTGCCGTTTATACTGAGACTGAATGATACAGGTGGAGTCTATTTACTGGGTGATTTCTAAATCATGTTCTTAATGTGCACATTCATATGCCATCTTCACTACTTTGTGTTGGCATATCACAACAAATTCCAATAAAATAGATGGAAGTCTGTAATTGTAACATGACAAATATATATGGTTCTGCTGTGAATGTGCTTGCTAGAAGTGGTTGGTCTAAAATATGATGGCTGACTTTTGACCTGAAGAAGGAAGCAGTGTTCGCTAGTACAGCCAGAGTAAATCAAGATAAATAATTTCCTCTTTTGTCACACCTTATGTCAATTTCAGAGAAAGCATCAAAAGGACATTACCCAAAAACACCATCTATAAAAACTGATCTTTATTTAAACCCAGCGTACAACATAACAGGATGTACAGTTGGAACAAGTTAACAGCGTATTTCTGGTATGAAAACGCAACTTTCAATTTCATTTCTCAAAGGGAGAAGAGGAAGCTGTGTTTAACCTTCTGAAATAATGTCAAAAGTTACACCAAATATTGTGTCCTGAAAAATACTAGCTCACATACAAGATTTATGAGAAGCCACGAGAACCAAGACTTACCAAGAGTTTTACTGTAACGTGACGGGAACAAAACATTTATGGAAAATAATGAACAAAACTAATTCTTAAATCTCCTCAAGTCTTCACATTTAAAAAAAAAAAAAAAAAAAAAAAAAAAAAAAAAAAATCACAATTACATGTCCTCAGAAGAAACATTAGACATCTCTGGACTGGCTCTTCATGATTCTGGCAGATCTATCTACAAACATTCGAAGAGCAGAAAGGTGGCACTCAGCCAAACATGTCCTCTCTGTCAGCGTTGTAAATCTCGCCCTCCTGCAGCGAGGCGAAGTTTAGGAAGTGCGAAGGCCGATGGACTTCATGGTAGAACTCTTTGGGGTTGGACAGCTGCAGGTCGTACTTCATGTTGGGATCATGGCGCACACCTGTTGGCAAAAAAAAATCATCAGTTCTGGAAAAAACATTGAAATAAATAGTAAAAAAAAAAAAAAAAACTGTAAAGCTAAACTAAGGACACCCACCCATGAAGTTGTAGTTCCAGGAGACTTGGCCGGGAACCATGAAAAAGCCCAGGAAGCGATCAGAAAGCAGCATTTGGACTCTTTCATAGTGGGATGGTAGGTAACCTTTAGGGTTGTTGCCTTTATCGGTGTTCTGGCGACCCCATTCGTAGCCGCTGGGAGTCAGCTTGTAGGCTGTGAGTGTGCACGAACCAGGTGTGAAGCTGAAACGAAATATGAAAGCATTCAAGTCAGAAAACTCATTTATTACATTGTCACAACCTCTACCAGGGTTCCTTCACATTTTCATATCTAAACAGATACTTTTCTATAGTTTTCGGTCTTTTTTTTTTTTTTTTTTTTTTTGGCTCTTTTTTAAAGTATAGTATCCAGTAGCAATAGTAGTATCCAGATTCACAGAAATGAATCTGAACTTAAACCTACCTGCAAGTGATTATGATGGTCTTTTCTCCATCCCATGATGGGTTATCAGCCATGATCTTAGCGTGGGTTGTAACATCCTGTGGCGACAGCTGCGGGGACTCGTTCGGCTGCGTGTGGATCCAACCAAGGGGCTCCATTTCCTGATCAAACGTAATAATAAAGTTTACAACTTAACTACTGACACACATCCGTCATAAATTTGAGAGAACAAAATGTATTTAGTGCCCTTACTTTGAGGTATTCATGAGAAGGCAGCTGGTTGGGGAGGTGGACAGTCTGATGAGTTCCCCACTGAGGTACCATGACGATACAACGGATCTCCTTCACCTGGGGGTTGTCTGGTGGGCTGGTACCGTACAGGTAGCCTGCAATCTGGAGTAACAACACAGTCAACATCAACAACAGCAATATTCATTCAGATAATCTGCAAAAACATGACTATAGAAGAGCAATAAGACGATGGAGCAAGGGGCGTTTGATTACAGCATAGTTTAGGGGACGGGGGTACCTGAGCCCGCAGGTCTGAGATGCAGATGAACTTCTTGAGAACATTCTTGGGCAGGATGTAGGTGTAACCCGTCTCCTTGATGTCATCAGAGGACACATAGATGTGGTTGGTTCGGAGATGGAGGTTGGCAGCAGATATGGCCCTGACCGAGAAAAGCAAGGAGAATTATTTACAGTACGCCAACACCTTCACAAATAACACTTTAAACCCAAGTTCCCATTTACCTGACTCTCCACTCAGTCTTCGAGGAGAAGGTCTGCGTCTCGTAGTTGGAGGTGGTGGAGGTGATGATCTCATCTCCATGTTTGTTGACGGTGCGGGTCTGTGTGGCCGTGAGCTGCGACTGCTCTTTGGTCTGTTTCTCGATCTCAGCGATCTGCTGGCGCTGCTGAGACGGGGCTGAGATCTCCATACCCAGGATGATGTCACGGATCTCAGACTGGGTCAGCGAGGCAACGTTCACGCTGCACACAGACAAAACGAGCTTTTACTACAAAATGCAAGCTATGCTTTATTCTGTCTCACAAAGTTACTTGAGCCACATCCTGAATAAATGAACAAATCAACTCTTACTTGTTCTTCTTGCCGTAATCGGCCAGAATGAGATCCTTAAGTTGAACTTCCACCTTGATCCACTCCTCATCAGTGAGTGTGGGCCAGATGTGATGGGGCTCAGTTATTGTGGTCTTATCAGGTTTCAGGATCACCTTGGCGCGGTCGTTGTTGACGTGGAGCGCTCTTAAGATCAGGATGAGACGGGAGAAGGCCTGGATGTTGAGGAGAGAAGCATGCAAGCTTTTTACACAGGGAAAGTCAGTTTGTTGCAAAAAAATCAAAACGATCTCTGATGGTGTTTGTTGGTAAATCAACTTGGGTCAACCTGAAAGGAAACTTTCAGAGTAAAGTCAATATACAGCAAATAGTCTTGCACATCCTCTAAGAGACTAAACTCACAGTGTAAGACGAGATGGTCTTCAGCCAATCGTCGTAGAGGTTGAACAGCACCATCTGTGGCTCCGTAGCCTTCAGGATCAGGTCTCCAAACTTTTCCACCTTCAAGCAAGCCTGGAAGGGCAGCTGTAACTCTGAGCCCTTGATCACAATGTTGGGGAAGTCGAGCAAGTGGACCTAAACAGAGACAGCGGGCACCGCAACTGTAAAACGTCTTCACATACTAAATTCTCCATTTCCAACCACTTAAAGTCGAGGAAAGTCTTGCCTCCAGTGGGTCCAGCATGCCCTTCCTGGTCACAATGATCTGCTTCGGCTGCTCCTCCACAGGGAGGGAGCGGATCAGGGCAGCAACCTCTTCAGCTGTTTTCCATTTGGCCAGCTATAAAAATAAAAAGATTATGTTAAATACATTTAGCAAAACCAGAAACCATTAAATGACCAATAAAATAAAACAAAGTCATGATACGGCAGAGAAAACCATTACTTAACCAAATCTAGGAATCCAAGTTCAATTTTGCTTTTTAGTGCTTTAAAGTAAAGACGGAAGTCAAAACTACAAACCAAACCACGGCTAAGACATTTATTAAAAAAATAAAAAACAAACAAAAAAAACAGAACAATATTTTAAAACGAAATCTAAACTAGCAGGTTAACTTCATTCATGAAAGCTGAGTGGGTTTTCACCTGTCCCAGACGTTTCTGTCCAGCCCACACAGATGTGTGGATGATCTTGAGGAACAGCTGACCTGTCCGGGGGTTGAAGATGAAAATGGCTCCGTTGATGGGCTTTGTGGTCAAGTTTCCTTCAAAAGTCTGTGTGCACAAATTAAATCATCAATGTGACAATTCAAATTCCATTTTTCTCAATTCAGATGTAAAACGCCATTTATCCTGTCATTTATTTATTTCATAACAACAATTCTGACCTTGTGGATAGTGACTCTGTACACATTCGTGTCATCCACAAACCAGATGATCTGGTTGGAGAAGAGTTCACCGTAGTTCTGAGAGGACAGGTACGGCTCAGTGGGCTCTGAGGAGTACAGCTGCAGACCCTTGCGGATGCGCTCTCGGAGCACATACAGAGCCGGGTTGGCCTTCATGATCTTGGCCATGGCCTGCTGGATCAGAGGCTTGCTGCCAGGGAACCAGTTACCATAGGCGCTAAATGAAAAGCAGGTAAAAGGCGATGTTAGATACACCTGTTCCTCCCAAAAGAAATATAGAAAAATATTCAATAACCCTAAAATGGTCTGTGTAAATATTTACATTTACAGTATGGCGGCTGAAACTAGTCGCCATATTGGACGACAATCCCAGAAAATGCTACATCTAAGAAATGTTTAAGAGAGAGGACCATAATGTGAGCCTTCACATACTGCCCTAGAAAGATAAATTATCTTGGAGGAGGCCATGGGATAAAGACGGATTTTTAAGCAAAGGTTTAGTAATGATGAATCAAACAATGGACACCTGTGCAGGTTGTACGCCAGGTCAATAGCAATGAGCACTCCGGTGGGGGAGGGGTAGATACTCATGTTGTCTGTGGTGTAGTCCAGGAACTTGGCTCTGGCGTAGCGTTCAATGTCGTGAGAGTCGTAGTCGCCCCATCTGAGCTGAATGTCAATCCAGTATTTCTGTGTGGTGGTGCTGTCCATCACATCCCTGCGGAAAAAGCTCAAAGGTTAGATTTACTTGCATCCAGATCAGGATTTCAATTCGCAAGTTTTCTCTTAAAGACCTACTTTGAGTCGGCGAGCAGAGACGGGCGGGACACGTTCCACTTGTAAGACGCAAACAGGAGGATGTCTGCGCAGGAGGAATTCATCTTGTAGGACTTCCTGGGATGGATGGTCTCCTTCTGCACAGTTTCGATCTCTAGAGCATCAAGCTCCTGGTCAAAAACCTGAGACCCAAAAAGTACAACTTTTATTAAATCTTCTGGAACTGTGAGACTTTAGTTCTGCCGTTTCTTTTGGGGACACAAGACTCCTTCACTACTGGATAAAAATCAAGTGACGAGAACCCACTTGACAGAGATCCATGACGATGCTCTCGTGAATCTTCTGCCACAAGTGAGCCCTGAAGATCTGAATGAGGGAGATCTTCAGTGTGGGGATCTTGCCGTGCATAAAGATGCCTGTCAAGTCAAGCTGTACTTGGAAACCCACGTACACCTGGAGATAAGACAGAAATAAAACCTTAGAGTTACAGACCTTACAGCGAGTAGACTAGCTCATTTAGAAACAGATAATGGTACTAACGTTGGCTCTGTTGATGGTGGGTGACCACCACAGAGTGAAGCGACGGTTTGGGATTTGGTTCAGACCAGACCTCTGGGCATTCGTCAGTTTCTTCCATTTCATCGACTCTTCAAAGCCGCTGGCCTTTTCCCTAAAGCAACGAATAGCTGTTTATAGGACTGAAAATGATTGACAGAGAGAACTGAAGACAGTTTGCTATAATATAGGGATGACGAGCGACAATGTAAGAGTATTTAATCAAAGGATTAAAAAAAAATAAATAAAAAAAATTTTTAAAAAATGAAGCGCTCAGAAACAATAGACAAACTGAACCATTATCATTCTTAGCGGTAAAGTGTACATACCAGAAGAGACCCTCCCAGGTGGGGAAGTAAGTGCCTTTGAAGAGTGTGTGCTCCAGGATGCCCTCCACGCCACCCAGAGCCTGGATCATGTCTGTGCGGTAGTTGTTCAGGTTCCACAGCTTCCCGTCGTGCCTCTGGTGGGTCCACCAGAAGGGATTCTGCTTCAGCACCTGATTTCAGGAGAGAGACATCAACATGATCAAGGGAAATCTTTTTAAATTTTTTATTTTTATTTTTTTAATTTTTTTATTTTTTTTACACGCAATATAGGTTAATATTTCTCATTTTAATGCTTTTGAGCTGGGAATCTCATCAAAAGTTGTTAAAGGAGGCTCTGGAATGCAAAACTTTACTACAAGTAGCAGCCCCCCCCCCCCCATTTCCTCATTAACTCTATTGTACCTGATACTGTTTGAAGTCTGTCCTGACTCTCCAGCCTTTGTCATAGGCCAATGTATGTCTGTCCTTCTGGAAAAGCGTGTTGATCCGAGGTATTCCTCTATCCCATGAGTCCTCCAAGTCCTCCAGAGTGAGTCGCCTGGAACAACAACAACAAAAGTATACTGTAGCATAACTCTAAGCAACTTTCAAAGAGACTGCCTTGCAAAAGTTTCGAGAGCCCTTAAGCTTTTTAGTTCATTTAAATCCACAAACCGTTCTGTGAAAGCCTCTCAGAACAAACACGCAGACAAAGGTGCTCTGGTCAGATGAGGGCAAAGCTGACTTTCTGCATTCAGTACATTCAGTATACTATGGGTAGACCTGTTACGATAAATTCTGCTGAATGATAAATTGTCGCAGAAATTGTGATAAACGATATTATTGTTGTTTTTGGACCATTTTCAAGTAATATATTGATAATGTTTGCCCTCTCAAAAACCGATAAACTGTAATTTTGTAAAGAACACTTAACATTATCACTATTTAATTTTCCTTTTTATGTCCAATCTTATTGTTTTACTAGTTGTCTTTATTTCATTACTTTCCTAATTTTTGTGTTTATTTAGTCATTTTTTTATTTACCGTCACTTTTTTTGGTTATGTATTTTTTTCTATACCATATTTTGTATTTAGTCATTTTTTTTAAACATATTTTAAATATCCAAAATAAAACATGACAAGCAAACACAAACAAACCAAAAAACAAAACAAAACAAAAAAACCAGCACACAACCGAAACCATAAATAAAATCAATTATGACGTCTCTGTAAACAAAATTGCCCTGCAAAAAATATCAATCATCAGAATGGAAACTATTGAGCTCATTTTAAATTTATCATGCGATTAACTGATTCACTGCTTATAGCGAGAGGCCCAACTATGGGTGTTGGAAACAGCACTGCATCTTAACTCTGAAACATGGTTGTGGCAGCATCATGCTTTGGTGAGGCCTTCCTTCTGCAGAAACCTGAAGTTTAGAGTCGATGGGAAGATGGATGAACCTTAATACAAGACAATACTAGATGAAAACCTGTTAGATAGTCTGATCTAACTCAACTAGAGCTAATCTACAAAGAATGATAGAAGAAAAAAGAAATTTCAGTTTAAAAAATTCAGGGTTTCTATACTTTTTAAAGGTACAGGTGATGAAGGGCATACCTGTTCTGGGCAATAGCCTCCTGTCTCTTGAGGGCATACTCGGCCCAGACTCTCTGAGAATCGATGAACTCGCTCTCCCATGGCTGAATGTAGCGGTACAAGTTAGGAATGAGCTGATCTTCTTCATGACTCATCCCAGACCTAAAGTGGGTGATGCCCACATCTGTCTGCTTGGACCACCTGGTGAACAAACACACAACCAAATGAGCTGACTGTTCAGGCGTAACAAGCAATCTGATAAGAGATGAGTTCAAGCTCTCAGAGTCTGTACCGTAGGTCTGACTGTGGGATGAGCACGTGACCCATGGACAACATGCCGAGACCGCCCAGCTCTTTAGGAGTATAGAAGACCACTGGAGGGAAACGGCTCGGCATTTTAGAGTTAAGCCCGATCTTGATACGGGTCTGAATCTTGTTCTCGCATTTCACTAGAAGGTCCAGGAGCTCCTGTGTGTTGACCACAGCCTCACGGAAGTACGTCATCAGACCGATCAGAGCCGTGTTCCATTTGTTCACGATCTGAGCGCAAAAACATTTATTGAGATGATACTCTTCCCTTTTAATGAACTGTTTGTTTCCATAGTAGTTTGCAACGACTGTTGTCTAACCTTGGTGAAAGTGGTGGATCCAGAGGCCATGAGAATCTGACGCACTCTGTTGTGGAAGCGCTGCATGGACTCATCATCCACGCGCAAGAAACACTGTGCTGTCCTCTCTTTAGTGACCTGCATCAGAATGCACAACAAGACAAACTCAGATTCATTGGAAAAAGAAAATCCAGTACAGTTGAACTTCGGACTTCCTCATTTCATTTTTTCCACCCATCAGTTGCTTCTTTCCCACCTCATTCTGCAGGTTCCAGACACCATCTTTGTGAGTGAACTCCTCGTAACTGGTGCGGCACTTCGGGAGGATGCGGCATTCGAAGCCACACATGTTGAAGAGCAGGTTGGGGTTATCTTTGCTGTAGACCGACACAAAGCTGTTCTCCCACTGCACTGTGGTCACAGACCTCGGCAGGCGATTCTTGATGTCCCAGAACACTGCTCGTCCACTGAGGACATTAAGAAGAGGCTTTAACTCTACAGCTGCCTTGTGAAATAAGTCGACTCTTGAGCAACCGTCTGGCTGATTATTTGATGTTCAACTTACAGGTTGACATCGTGCTTCATCAGTCTCATGCGAGCATCACGAGGCCAGCACTTCTTGTTGTTGTATCCCACGATGTTCTCGTTGTTGGGGTCTGGGTGCTCCGTCAGATACCGCTGAATCAGGTCTCTGGCCTCATCAGCAGAAAATCTGCAAAAATCAATAAAATAGTTAACACCATTTTAAAATTCTTAGTAAAGCGAAAGCCTTCAAGTAAAGAAAGAAAAAAAAAACAAAAAAAACCCAATACGAACTGAAAATGTTGAGTTGATTTATTCTTACCTGAAGAAGATATGAATGCGGTCGATGTAGCGACAGTACAGCCTGATAGGATGAGCCGATTCTGTGGTGGTATCCTGGAAACTCAGGAAGTCATTGGGCATCTGGGGAGGCCCGGCCATCTCGCTGGCACGATGCAAACCGAGCACCAGCAGGTCCATCACAAGGCCGTAATATTGAACAATGAACGAGGCAAACTGGAGTCCCCTGATGATGCCGTAAGAGTTGGTGTGGTTCATGTCCTACAGCGGAGATAAAGGCATTGAACTCATCTTCCTTCTAATTGGACACTGCGTCCTAAAAAACGGCAAACACTGTTACCTTGTAGTTTATCACCACGTTGTTCTTGGCCGTCATGTAATCAGCAATGTTGTGGTCGACAATAAGACGCAGCAGCCTGTTGAGCAAAGTTAGATCGATCTTCTCGTACATCTTCTCATAGCGAGACTCCAGCATCACGTTGCACTCCCCTTCAGCCGTTTCCCACACATCCTGCAAGTTGTTGATGCCTGAGAAATAATCAGACGTGTTAGAGTTTGTTTAAGGTTTTAAAAAATATTAACTGTTACGGGGTTCTACATGTCAAACTTTGACACTTTGTCCCCTCTGAAAATGTATGGATTTTTCTGGCAGTTTCTAAAAAAATTTCAGCAGAAAACATTTATGTTGCTCAGTTTTATGAACTTTATGTTCCAGAAAGCACAAAACAGCACAAAGAAGAAGATGGATTCTTTAGTTTGGTAAGGAGCGGTTACTTTTTTGGTAGTTGGACAAACTTAGATAAGCAGTTTCAAAATCAATATCTTGAGAAATCTAGAATGTATTTATCTTGCATTAAATTCAGATTCTTTAAAGTTTATCGTCATCCCTTTATTTTATTTGTAAAAAAAAAATTCCAAAAATGTATTATTGGAATGGTTTACTAGCCATTTAATTCAGACCTGGCCAAAGAACCTCAAGGTTAAAAACATAATCCAAGACAAAAAAAGAAAACCCTTTTTTAAAATTATTTCTTCAGGTAATGAAATTTTAAACAGTTCAGATTACTTATCCAAATTTAGAAAATGGTTTAAGACAGCACAGGAATCCTGCCATTATGAAATATGAGGCTCAGAGGTTCTAACATGTTTCCAATAGCACAAAGCCTGGTGTGAACATCACCTTGACACCATTTGTAGACCAGAAGCGGTGGTGGTTCAGTGTCAGCAGGTTTGATCCAAGGAGGGAAAAGACGTCTCTTGTCTGCCTCGTACCACAGGTACTGGTCCAGGTATGCGTCGGTGATCTTCTCCAAGGGTTCCACATCGTATACAGGCACAAGGTGGCTGTACAAGTCCATGAACTCAATACCAACCTGGAAAAAAAGAAGACACTCTGACAAAAGAAATCACACCTGCTGCGTAAGAAAACTTACTCGAAATTACATTTAAGCTACAAAGACATCAGGATTAACTTTAAAACTATTTCAGAAAAAAACTAATTATTTTTTGTTACCATACTCAAACTGACCCAAATTAATTTTAAGATTTTTCTAACAATGTTTTGAGCGTGAAACTCCCTGCCTTAAAGAAGAAACATCTCTAAACTGTTACTAAAATTCTCCAAGTCTCTCCATTTCTTAGTGCCGACCTCTTTGAAAGCTCTCTGTGTGAGCAGGTGACGTTTGATCCTGGAAAGGGCCTCATGAGGGTTATCATAGGCCTGCTCTATCAGGCCCAGCTCCTCCCTCTGACTCTGATTAAGACGAGACTTCACGCTGCCAGACACAAAAACATACATGGAAAAAAATATTAAATGTTGAGACAGAAAACGTCCAATAATATAGCTGATGACCGTCATAAGATGCAATTACCTGTATGCCTCTTTGAGCCTCTCCAGGGCCAGGATCAGCAGCTTGGTGTCGTGTTTATAAGACAGTGGGGGGAACGGTATAGGAGAGAACCGCCGACTCTCCAGCCAGTGCACAGTGGTTGTGTAAATGGCCACAGCCTCTTCTGCAGTGATGTAAGGTCCGTCCTGGAGGCAGAAAATACACAAATCAAGATCCACTTCAGTGAAAAAGAAACTTTTCAGTTTCACTGATCTATGCACTAAGTTGTACATATCTTATAAGCAAGTATCCGAACAGTGGAGAAGCCAACTGCTCATGCATCCAGCTTTATAAAATCCACCATTCAGTTTTATATTCCTCCAGTTCTTACGCACAGGCAAGCTGACCAATGCAAGTGCGCCTTTGTAAGAGGACTTCAAAATAAGGGAGTCGAGTTGTTTTTAAATATGTTTTCTAACTGATGAGTCCAACAGAAACTCATTTACCCAACGACTGAGTACAAACGAGAGAAGAAGCAAAGTTTCTCGGTGCTGAGAGAGTTTAAATAAGGGGGTTACTCCCGTGTCACCTTCAGATAGTTGTGCTGTCTTTCCTGCTCGGCTTTCAGGTACAGACGGGTCAGCCTGCCCAGGTTCTTCTTGCACACCGTTTTGTCTACGGTGGCTCCGCGGCGAATTCGCTCTCTGTTGTAGTGAGCCGTGTTGGTCCACCAGTCAGCTTTGGCCTTCACGTATCGCAGGATCATGTTCTCGATGGGAGTAGGCAGCCCAGGCACCTAATTAACAATTGGGAAAGAAACTATTTTATTCTTTGTTGAAGTATGTAAAAAATCTAGAATGTCAGCCAGTTTTGTGCCATTGGAAACTGGTGTTTATGAACTCAAAATGATCACAAGGTTCTAAAAATAAGACAATACTGATTTTTAAGACTTACTACATATAAAAGCTCATGTAGGTCAAGCATACTATAATATTAGCTTACACACCCTGAGCAGTGATGAACTTCTCAATTTTTTTGAAATAATTATTCTATTGACAAATTCAATTGGGATTACTGGGAGAGAGAGATCTGGAGGTGATTGGAATCAGATGGTTTTCGCCTCGACTGTCCTGAATCCCAAAAATTGGATTTTTTCCTCATCAGTGAACGTACCATAGTGATGTGCTGCCACAATGCATTTTAGTGAGAATACTTTTAATCTGTAAAAATAACTCAGTTTCTTTCCAGCGTCAGTGAGGTGTTTAAAATAAAGAAAGCAAAGAAAAAAGCTAAATGAAGCAGTTTTGTGTGGTTACACAAGTGCAGTTCATTAAGGCTACGAGAGAATAGAACTGAGGAGATACCAGGAAGGCTGAATGGAGTTACATCGTTATATCCTACTGACGTTGCAACCTCGTTGTTATGAAACATGGGGGATTTGAAAATGCTGGCAGATTATTCAACCTGATTAAATCATAAAGTTACAATGCAGAGCTGCTTGCATTCTCCAGGGACACTGTTGTTTAGTGACACTAGTCGCCCTACTCACTAATAAAAAGATACTAATGTTAGTTTAAAATGTCAACGCTAAACGTTTTGTCTTAATTTTAAAAACAGTAAAATCCTGTTTTTCAGCGACTGCGCTGCATACGAAGGATGGAAAACCATATCTAGAATGGTGCTTCTAAATCCTGGTATGGTTCTTGAAGCCAATCTGAAGCACACTGAAATCAGCAACAGCAGTTTTTTTCTTCTTTTTTGAAAAGTCTTGTATCTCTTGAGAGTACCTTGTAACCCCAGCCATCTCTATGAAGCACTGACCTTCCATGGGATGTTGGCTTTCCAGCACCTCCAGGACTCACTGAGGTGCTGCAGGATGGTTCTGGCCTTGTTCTGTTTGATACCTTCAGGCATCATATCCAGGATGTCGTGCATCACTGCAGCACGCAACTCCAGGTCAAAGTGAGACTCCACGCGCTGTTTGGTCACAGTCTTGGCCACACCCTTTGAATGACGTCCTGTTGAGGAAATTTGGCAGTATGTTCATTTTCCCACCTATAACTTCTGAATGTGTGCACAACAGCAATCAACGGTTAAACTGACAGCAGGATGTCTCACCTTCGAACTGCCTGGCCAGCAGATTCCCGAGCCACCTCTCCAACAGTGGAGTGATCCCCCGCATGAAGAAGAGCCACACTCTCCAGCCAGGAGACCAGAAGCCACAACCCGGTCCCTTGCCCACAGGACCCTGATCAAATGAGATGACTTAAGACGACTAAAAGATTGCGATAGTTGAGATTCTTTAAATGGATGCTGAAATCACCTTGTGTTCGGAAACAGTGAAACTACAGGGTGCGTTTACTCACAGTGTTAAACCGGTAGTAGACCAGATGTTTCAGGTCTTTGCACATGCGGATTTGTCTCATCAGCTTGTACTTGTAGCGGTACATGCCCGTCAGCTGTCCCACATGCGCAAAGATGTACTGCAGCCCGTCAGCCAGCTACAAAACATAGAAACAAAATCAGGTGTAAGGTCAGCATCATATGATTGAAAAGGCCAAATCCAACAGGCACAGCCCATCCCTCATCTGTTGCTAGACATTGCCAATCAGCTGGATGAAATACAACAGCTGCATTTTCCAGAACGAGAACAGATTTGAACGTTTGGAAATATATCTGGTTGCAAAAAGCAGAGTCAGTGTGGAAACTGAAGAGGGGCCATCACTCCTATCATGGCAATGCTGTTTAAAAATTGCAGCTGGAAAGCTACAAACAGCACGACTAACTAACCAGCCAATATTAGCAGCCATTACAACTGCAGCACAGCAAAGACCTATCATATTCTGTACAAGCACAGCCACTTGTTGCGAAAATACTTCAACTAAAGATAAACTTAAAAGCATCAGGAGATCAATTGCAAAAAAAAAAGTACATTTTTCCGTTTGATATTTCGAGTGGTTAAACTGAAACAATGGTGCTCAGCAGAAAGATCAGATGTTCTCTGTGGCTCAAAATGTGCACCCAGAAAGCTAGATAGTCCTGTTTACAAACAAACTAAGCCTGCAGTTAATACAGAATGAATAGGGATACCGTTAAAACTCACCTGAAAAGCATCAACATTTCCCAGTCTGTACTGCACATGGCTGTCCACTACCAGCTTGCTCAGACGTAGCACCTCTCTGCACAGATGGAAGGCATTGCCAAATCTGGACTTCTTTCTCTCCTGCAGGGCAAACGTGTACAACGCAACAGCTTACACAACAATATCAACAAATTTAAGAAGTTTTAAGCACCAGATCTCATTACTCTCCAAGCTATTTATTAAAACACCTATAAAATAGATGCATCTGTGCAGGAAACTGTACCTTTGTGGTGAGCGTCTTGACAGGCTTCAGGTTGAAGTTGTAGTCCAGATGCAGGTAGTTGAGGTTCTTGCGGTGAATGAGCAGATTGAGCATGTTGTAACCCTGCCTGCAGACCTGCAGACCAACCTCCACCCAGTCCAGCTTGGTGGACTGAAAGAACTTTGTTGCCTTGAAGGAGCGGAACAGATACCTGAAAGACAGCAGAGGCAGAAACTTTACTGAAAATATTCCCGAATAGCGATTAAACTGCTTCAAATTTAAACGAAAATGAACAGGAAATCAAAATTATGGCAGCTGAAGGTCACCTCTTCTTCTGAGCCTTGGGGGGTCTGTGTTTGAGAGCATTGAGCACATAGTACTTCAGCAGCTTCTGGTACGACACGCGCACTTTCACCGGCTGTCCTGCAGGGCAATGCTCTCGGTACCTGAAGAATAACACACACTCGTTTAAAGTTTCCCAAAATGTATATCCTAAGAGCTGAATAAAAATGTTTCTGGTTTTTCAAAACGTGATACTTGTTAGCTCACCAGTTTTTGACCAGGGGGATATCAATGGCACGCCTTGTGCGACCAGAGCGCAGGTTGAAGGGTCTTGGGGCCCAAAGCAGAGCGATGCCATTGGCTGTATTGTCAGTGTAAAGTGGCGTCTCTTTAAGGAATGGCTCCACAAACTCGGGAAGCTCAAACTCCTCATCATCTTCAGGGAGAGGCTCTTGGCTCTGAGGGAAAACAAGAATTAAGAAAAGTGTTCTAAGAGTTTCTGGCTTTTAAAGAGAAATAGCCAAAAAAAAAAAAAAAAAAAAAAAAAAGGAGAAATTATAATTAGAAAGAATATCTGAATGGTCAGGAGCACTCTGCAGCTGCAGACAGGCATAAGATAAATAGTCACCATTCACGTTCATATTCCTCTTCTTCTTACGCACATGCAAGCAGGCCAATGCAAGTACGTCTTTGTAAGAAGATCTTTTAATAAAGCACTGATTAACTTGTCATCAGCAGCAAAATGAAGATGATAAACCACAAACCTTGACTGAATGTCTGTGAGAAATGGGGTTGATCAGTGGATCAAAGTAGAATGCTGGAAGGTCTGGGTCCTCGGTCTTGATAAATACCACATTGGGTGTGTGGTACCTGCAGAAAAGCAGCGATAAGAGACCAACTCGCACAAAAATATACATCAAAGTGAAATGTATGTTTCAAGAGAAATGGGGAATGCAATCAAACATGTCTTTGTTTCAACAAACAGTGGATCATTTAGTTCTCACCAGGTAAGGTGCACATGGTGTGGCAGGTTATTGTACAAGTAGGGGAAAGCAATCTTGTACTCGGTCCTGATGGGCTGCCGGATGATGATTTTGTTAATGTCGTTGAACTCGTTCCAGTCTTCATCCCTGCAGAGCAAACAGTCAGCTACAATGAGGGAAGGGTGTTTCTATACATTTTAAATGTTATTCTTTTCAAGACTCCGAATTCAAAGGTTTTCCAGAACATTTCTCCTGGTTAGGTTGCATCTTCTAAAAACCACAAAACACCACAATGCTGAAGCTGGCTTTTGATCGAACACTCGTTAGGACCAGTGATTTTGTGGAATCGGCTCCACTTTAAAATAAAATCTAAATTAGTCCAACATGAACCTAAATTCAGCCACATGATCTCCAAGCAGCTTCATGTTCCTGTGACTACAGTTGCGCATATTATTCACAAGTTTCACAAGTTCATGGGACTGCAGCAAACCTCTCTGGCTGTGGCCGCAGGCAGAAAATTGACAAACTAAAGAGAAGGAGAAGGATAATACGAATGGTAACCAAAGAGTCCAGAACAACCAGAACAACCATAGTACAACTAATATTAATACTACATGATATAGATCAACTTAAGTACAGTGTGTACATATTCAATACCATCATTATTAGACCGACACCTAAATCACACACAGGTCCAGTCTAAAGCTCTGATCTAAGGTCTTGATGACAAAAAAAGCTGTGAATTTTACCTTTTGAGAAAATCTTTCAGTGTTTATCAGTGGCTTCTCTCACTAACTCCAAACTAATACGTTTGACAAAAATTCTAATTAAGACCATGGATGTGGATAGAAATAAACCACAAGAAGAATCACCCTATTTTTATCTTTTGAATAACAGGGAAAAAAACAAATCCAGAAACTCCAATATTTTTCTGTATTCCACTTATTTTCTGCAACAAAAGATAAATTCTGTAAAAAAAAATGTTTTAGCATTCTCTGTGAAACTTTTCTTCCTCAAGCCACATGGAATGTTGAAAGGAAATTGTTATTTCCACCCCTGGCTTCAGGTGAAGCAAACAGTGATCAAACAGTTTCACTCAAGTGTTTCTAATAAAATAATGACAATCAATTAGAAATTCTAATTCCACAGTCCAGCAAAAAATACAGTCAGGGCTGAGTAGGAAGTACTTACTGTAGGTTAATGTCTCTGACCAGGGGCTCAAACTTTGGTCCTCCTGGGATGGCCATGTTCAAGGCTTTTGAAGTGAAGAAAGCCTTCAGGTCAAACAGATAAAAGTAATTGAAGTCCACCAGATCTGTTAGAAGCTGATTGGCCAGACGATACAGTGTCGACATCATGGGGAGTGTGAACTGCCAGCGACGATAAGTGGTGCCATTCACAAACCTGAAAGATAAGCAGATTTTTTTTTTTTTTTTAACAATTTCAAGCCAGGTTGTAGCTGAATTTTATATTTTAAATAACTGAAGACTCACTTGGGATTATCTTTGAGGGGCTGGTGCTCATAGAACCACTCCACAACTGAAGAATCTTCCTCAGTATCAAGCTCCATCTGAATGGCCTCCAGAGGTTCCACATCCAGGATGTTGTCAGCGTAGTCCAGCGGCGGCTCCTCGTCATCAAACGGTGGAAAGCGCATCCTTTTGAAGTGTCGCCGGTCACGCTTCTCACGACGCATCATGATCCACATGGTGCTGAGATTTTATAGGAAACAACGCTGACAATTAAAAAAGGAAAAAAAAAAAACAGGACATACACACTGCATCCAGCAAAATCTTTAAGGTAAACAATTAAGTTTAAATAAAATTAAAAACAAACAAAAAAATGGGATGCCCAAATTTCTCACCCCCATTGGGCAATGTAGACAGGCTCTATGACCCAAGGGATTTCATTCACAAAGGAAATGGCTCCAGTGATGTGGTAGAGCACAGGGACATCCCTGATCTGCTCCCAGGGCATTGGCATGTTTTCCAGAAGCTTCAGCACTGCATGTGGCATGTACTTCAGAGCACTGCTCAAAAAGATCAAATACACATGATGAGATCTAAAGAAGCTAAAGTTCAAATAATTGATTATCTTATATTATTAGTACGAAAGTAAAATTCAGTTTTACCCTAGGTAGACTCTTTTGTCGTGACGGAACTTTCTATTGGTCATGTCTCCATGGTCCCTTATTATCTTGCGGACGTGCTCAGGAGGCATGTCTTCCTTCTGGGCATCCACAAAGCCAAACTTCCTTTTCTCTGCATAGCGTTTGGCCTGTAACTGCTGCCATTTCCTTGCTGGAAACAGCATTAATTATTATAATACAAATGTTCAGAAAGTGAAACCATATTTTGACACAATATTTTCTGATTTAAGTCAAAAGTAATACCTTTTTCCTGTAGTTTCTCTTCAGACATATAGTCTGGAACAGGGGCAGGAGGGGGAACAACAGGGGGAACGCCTGGTGGAACACCTGGGGGGACAACTGGAGGTACACCTGGAGGCACACCTGGAGGCATCCCTGGAGGGACTCCTCTGTAGGGGAAGGCAGCTGCCATGGTGCCTCACTGATCAAGACAAAAGGTTGGGAGCCACAATGATCACACATCATGATTGGATTTTGATTATTATAATGCAAACAAAATAATCATATACATTAAGCTAACCTCTACTAAATTAAAGACAAATGTATCTGGTTCTATTTTTTAGGGTAAAACTAAAATCAATTCATAGGCAATAAGGAAAACTTGTTATATATATATATATATATATATATATATATATATATATATATATATATATATATATATAGTTTTACTATTAATTTCAGTACCTATAGTGTTTATTTCAGAATGAATGTAAGTCATAACTGTGTTTGCTTCAAGGCAGAATCTTCTCTGTCACTGTTACTAAACGACGCAAATGTTAAATTTTACGGCAATACAGCAAACGTAACCTCTAGGCAAAATAAAAGGACAGTTATGAATCTGACATTTACTCTAATAAAAAGGCAGAAGATTCATTAAAGATCGTTTATTAATCATTTCCTAGCTATATGAAAAAAGTTTTGAAATTATGTATTTGTTCAAGCGTTCAAGTCCCAGTTTTCAACGCAAATTGGGGGCATAATTTATCATAGAATTTCAGTCTTTTAAAGGCCGCAGTGACCTAAATTCTTAAATTACGCACACTATGCCTTAACTTAAAATCCTTTAAATACTCTTAAATCAAATGGTTTGTGATGACATAATTTTGACAATTTTGCCCACATCCATATTTTTCAACAAATTTAGGATATAGGTGAATACAAACAACCCTGTTTATTTAGTCGTTTTATAGGAGTCTTTGTATTTTCCTCCATTAAATTAGCGTGATTCTAAAACGCACAGCCAATTTTAGGGTCCACACTCCAGGGTTTAGATTAAAGATAACACAACGTTAAATTACACTAAACTACGCATTTATTTTCAAGATATCACTTTATTTAGGAACAAGCCGAAGCGAATAACAGCGGCTTCTTGTTTGCGGACGGTGCTAACTTAGTTAGCTCACCACGGCTTCATCAAGCGGCGCATACAGAAACCATGTATACAACCACAAATAAAACTGTCATATCACCCGGCTTTAAAAGTTTACAAAATCGTCTCAATTTAACGTTTGTAACCTAAAAAAGACTAAACACCCACTTTGCTGCAAATCAGTGTTCGTATTTAAATTACTAACTGCAGGCCCAACATGGTAAAGTTAAACGCTAGCATAATGCTAACGTCCGGAGAGTGGCTAACGGTTGCATGTTAAGTAACAATAAAGAAAGCATGGTAGAGATTACACACCTCGATACCTTCACACCAAGGGCGGTTTTTGCGTTAAAACGGCCTCTGAACTTTCAATAACAGCTTCTACAACATATCTCCCTACTCGTGTAACCGTATCTTGCTTTTTTCCACTTCAGCGTTGCACCGAGCTGATCCAGCGCACGACGGTAACCACACGATTGACGCAGATCAGTGGGATTCACAAATAACACTTACGCAAAATCGCACGCCTTTGAGTACACGATTGTGTGCCCTCTACGCCAAAAAGAAGCGCAAACTTTGAAGAAGCGCTATTTTGAGAATACAGATTTGACTTCCGGCACACTACTGCCCCCTGAGGTCTTGGAGTGCATATCGCAGGGGGAAAAGCGTTAAATCGCATTTTAACCTGAGACTTGTTATAACGTTTCTCTTTACACAGGCATACAACCTTATCAAAGCAATTAAAAGCTTTATTGTTTTGTGATAACAAAAAATTATCTTTTAATTGAACTCTGTGTATGTTTCTATTTTTTCAATGATCTTTGTCCACAGTCCTTTATAAATGGCAATGTGTCGTAAGCGTCCCAAAGTCTGTTATATATCAGCACGTTTTAGTTAACTTTTTTATGTTACGATTTGATTTTGTTACCCAATTTTTGGTTACTCTATATGTAAAACAAACTTATTTGTTTTGCATATAAGTATTGGTTCATTTGTAAAACTAAATTATGAGGAGCAGGACATTTTACACGCGATTTTCAACATTTCATTCATCTGCGTTTTATTCTTCATTTATCAGTTTAGTATTTCTTAACTTAATACTTTCATGTTAAGTTTTTCGCACACTGGGGAAGTCGCAGCACAAAAACATTTGTTGTGTTACACAGTGATTATACAGTTCTTCATATGCGACCATCTAACATGAAGAAAACACAATTTATTTATTTTATTATTATTATTATTTTTGAAGGGCTTGTACAAAGCACAAGGCAGTAATACAAATAGTATTCAAATACAAATCAGAAATTATAGACAAAGGTGCAGAACAGACAAACGAAAAAGTAAAGAAGAAAATAAATAAATAAATAAATAAATAAATAAATAAATAAATAAATAAATAAATAATAAAAGAAGGAAGGAAGGAAACAGAAATAAAGAAAAAAACATAATGAACACAGGACGATTTCGGGCTACAAAACTGCTAAATTATGTTCCACAATAATGTAGAGAATTTTTTTAGCATTAGGAAGAAAACACTAATCTACACTAATCATCTCTATTTTTTTCTTCTTCCAGCTAGGCTAAAAAAAAATATGTGTTCTTCATCAAAATCGATTCCCCCGTGAAGACATTTAAAATGCTTTCTTTCTTACTTTTTTTTCTTTTTTTTTTTTTTTTTTTTTTTTTTTTTTTTTTACCTTCCACTTTCTCCTTTTTTTAGGAACATATTTTTTAAGCAATATTTTACAAGAAAATCCGCTGTGCTCATGAATGTATGTTGAAGCTTTTATTCTGAAAAGGTAACACGGAAGAGACGCTGCTCTACTCTGACCCCAATGTGGTTTTTTTTTTATTGCCCAGTGTTGGATTTTTTTTTTCTGGTAATTTGTGATTGTGTTTTTAAACCAGAATGGCAGAAGGTGACGACGTGCGGGAGAATGTGAAGGTGCGTCAGTGTTTATTGTGGATCAAACTCCAAATAACTCTGTGCTTATTTCATGGAAAAGTTTTCCAACGGATTCGCGGACATTACAAAATAGTTGCTTGTTATCGTTTGATTCTTATTAAAGGAGAGGTTTTGCTTTCTTTGAATGTTTTAGTTTATGAATCTGAGCTCATATTACCTTTTGACTCCAGTCACTTTTATGACACGCATTAAACCAACCTAAAATTCATTTAACTTCTAAATTAATTTTACTAATGTGATTTCTTTGGTTAAGATAATTTATAATAATAATAAAAATAAAACTCTGATATTAAATAATTCTGTATATCTGTAACTTGAATGCAACTTTACATTCAGTCACATAAAAATTACAAGCAAAAGGATGTTTAAGCAATTGACGTACAAAAGTCTTTCTATTACCCATTCAGAAGTACTATGGCAGTCGCCTGGAGTCTTCCAGTGACTTGCAAACTTCTGCTACTTCCTGCAGTTTGCCCTGCAGCCAACTCCCAAGGAGTTTAAGAGAGGCCCTAAGTCTGGTTCACCCTGAAGTCATCAAAAGGTACACCTGCCTAAATCCAAATAGTGACAACAATACCAGAATGTTTCTTCAAAAATAGCAGACAATAACAGATAAATGCTTTTTCATGGGGATATTCTGTATCAGGATAAGCCTTCAGGTTTATTATGTAATTTGCTCATGGTTTATTTCCGTGAACATATTGTAGAATGTTTGCATGTACCCAGAGTCTACCTATATGTTATTTTATTTTTATAAAATATAATATACTATGCCCGTGTTCATGTTTTGTCTCATCACAAACTTCAATGAATTTTGGAGGGATTTATTCAATAAAACAACACAAAATAGTGCATATAGTGCAGAAAACAAATGAAGAAAAGTTTAGCATGCATTATTATTTAGCCCTCTTTATGTGTTTATGTAACTAAAAAATCCCATTCAGCTGACCGTTAGACATTAGTGGTCAAACACCATCACGAAAACCAGGGAATACAACAAACAGCTAAGAGATAAAGTTGTGGAGAAGTTTTCAAGCATGGTTAGGTTATAAAACAATATCACAAGTCTTGGACATCTCACTGGGAACTGTTTAAGACATTATCCAAACGATAGCACACATACTACATACCAACACCTACTGACATGGTTACTCTGTTAATTGCTGCGACAGGTGGTTCTACAAAATAATGACTCACGGGGGCTGAATACAAAAACACAGCAGACTTTTCAGATTTTGAATTTGTGTGAAATGTTTGAAAACCATCCTTTTAATTCCACTTCACCCTTATGCACTACTTTTTGTTGGTCTATCACAAAAAATATCCCAATAATATCCCAATAAAATACACTGACGTTTGTGGTTTTGAAGGAAAACAAATGGAACAGTTCAAAGGATATGAATAATCTAGCATGGCACTGTATCCTTGTATTACTAATACGCTTTTCCAGATTCTTCGGATGCGGCCTTCCATTTCCAGTGAAGCTTGAGGGCTGCAGAGTTCTGGACCTTGGCAGTGGATCAGGACGAGATTGTTTTGCCTTCAGCAAACTTGTTGGACCGAGTGGACACGTGACAGGCATCGATATGACAGAACAGCTGGTAAGATACACTTATGTGAGTCCATTGGACCTCCTCCCTGTGCTTTTTCTGCAGCTTATTCGGTCATGCTTCTGTAGATCACAGCATCTCGCCAGTTTGTTGAGTATCATCAGAGGAAGCTCGGCTACGAGGAGCCCAATGTCACATTTATCCAGGGATACATGGAAAAGCTTTCTGAAGCAGGGATACAGAGAGACTCGATGGATGTTCTGATGTAGGTTAAGAGTTTAGTTGTGACCTTTTAGCCAATTAAAGTGATCTGATTGATAAAGGAGGATAATCTCTCTTTTTCAGTTCCAACTGTGTGATCTGTCTCTGTCCTGATAAAAGAGCAGTGCTACAACAAGCCTACGATGTTCTGAAGGTTAGTTTGAGGAGTTGCTGCATTGATGTGGAAAACAAACCTTACACTGTTTTATGTTTTTAACTCTTTCTCATTTTAAACAGGATGGAGGAGAGCTGTACTTCAGTGACATGTATGCCAGCAGTGTCGTTCCAGATCACATGAAGCAGGATCCAGTCCTGTGGGGTAACATTACTACACTTTAGAGGAACCAAAGGGAATCCTCGCATACAAAAAAAAATCCCCTGGTGAGAGTCCTGTTTTTTTGTGCCGTTGCAGGTGAGGGAATGGGTGGCTCTCTGTTCTGGAAAGATCTCATCTCCCTGGCCCACAGTGTGGGCTTCAGCACTCCGCTTCTGGTCTCAGCAAGCCATATCGAGGTCCACAACATGGAACTCAAAGCAAAAGCAGGTAGTAAAAGGAAACTTTAGGCAATGCCGTATAACTCAACAACTCTTCTAAGCTCTGTGTTTTTCAGGTGACATCAGGTATGCTTCAGGAACATACAGGCTCTTTAAGTTGCCCCAGCAACCAGGGATATCAGGTGCTGCTGTGATTTACAAGGGAACCATTCCTGATTTTCCAGATCAGCTGGACTTTGATTCTTCGCACTGTTTCAAGGTGAGGAGAACAATTGAACAAAAGCTGTCTTGTTGGTATTTACTTTGGGACATTTATTAACAGGATATTCATTCATTTGACAAAACAAAAATAGGTCTCAGACTTTGCATTAATAACCATGGTTTGTTTGTTTTGCTTTTTGCTTTCTTCCTGTGCAGAAAGATGTGGAAGTGGAGGTAGATGCAGAGATGGCAGCGATCCTCCAGATTTCCAGATTCTCCTCAGATTTTACTGTCCGGATGTTGGATAAACACAAGTCTGATTCTGATTCAGCTCCACAGGTAGCTCATAGTGTGAGTTTGGTTAAATGCTTTAAATTTATAATTTCAGCTTCACTGTACACCATGTTTTTGTATAAATGTATAGTTTCATTATCTGTACTATTCATTTTATGACTTAACAGCTGCTGATGCCTTTTGAGATCATGCCGCAGCATCTCAGTTAGATTTAAGTCCTAACCTTCACAAGGTTTTTGCAAAACCTCCATTTAGTTTTTGTTTGTTTTTTGTTTTTTTTTTTGAGTCATTTAGAAGTAGCTTTACAAAAAATGCCACAGTTACTGCATGACTTAACAACGGTGAGGGTTTTTTATGGGGCTATATTTAAAAAAATTGCATTCTGTATTCACTTCGGTTATTTTAATAAAAGGTGTTCCATGATTTAAAGCCTTTAAATGTGACAAAATAGCAAAAATCATTATGCTATGGACTGCATAATTATGTGACCACAGTTATTAATTGTTCTTTGCAGTACTGCCACCTCAACCCATTCCTGCTGGCTGACAGACGGGGGTCCTCTGTGAAGCAGTGCTCCAAAACTTCCAGATAAACCAAACAGGGAGCTGCACCAGCTGAAGAGAAAATACTACACACACTTTAAAGTTTTCTTCTCTAACAATGTTTAATTCACGTTGTACATGTAATTCCATTTGTGCCTGTAATGACTGATGTTTGTGAAGGAATGACTGAATGAAGGAATTATTTAGTTGAGTTTAACTGGACACAAAAAGTCACCTTAATACATTGTAAAGATTGGGAAAACTAGAAGAAATAAAAACATTTACAAACTGTAATAGATTTTGTAAGTGCCCTTCAGGGACCTAATGGAGTGAATTGAATTGTGGCAGGAGGCTGGAATAGAACCCACAACTTTATCATTGCAAGATGACTACCCACTGATCCACAGTCGTCCCTTTTAAAAAATATATATATTAGTATGGGTGTGTGTATTTAAGATTTTAAAATGTACATGTGTGGATTAGAGAAAAAAAAGGTCTATTATAAATTTAAACTTGTGAATCTAATTCTCGTTTTTATAAATTTTTGGTATTTGTTGCATATTCATCCCACCTTGAAAACAGAAAATGATTAAAAGCCTTAAACTAATACCACATTCATTTACATACACACGTGTAGGTAAACTTCGAAGCTGTGCTGCTCACAAACCAAGAAAATGGTGCACAGGATGAGATGTCTGTGTAAATGAACAATAGTTTGAGAAACAAACAGATTCATTAAAACAGAGATCATTTTTAATTAAAAGGAAAACACAAAGTCCATCACTATATGCACTCTCTGAGATAGATAGATAGATAGATAGTTTCCAGAAAAAAAAAAAAACATTTCTAAAAGGTTTTGTGCAGATCTTTAACAGGCTTGGAAATAATTTTGCAGTGTATTGCATTTTAAAAACTAAAGCTTCACTAATACCTGAAAGCCATCACATCAGTTCATACTAAAAATGATTCAAAACAGTATTTTAACCCTATTATTTTATATATATTTTTAAAGTATTTTAACCGTATTATTCTATATATTTTTGATTTTTAGACAGTATAAGATAAGCACCAAAGGCTTAACAGAAAAAACATTAAAAAGGACAGTGTACTGTTCTATTCTTTGTCCTACAACACAATCATATTAACTAAAAGAACAACTGCGTTTGTTTAGTTAAAATCACACTGAAAGCACCTAAATGAGCCTCTGATGCGTTCTGGTAAGCTGAAACCAGTTTAATTGCACTTAATTAGTCCAACAAAGAATATTAAAGTACACATGTCAAACATTACACAAACAATTTAACAGTGAAACACACAGATTGTTACACCTCTATAAAGATTACAGGGAAATTAAACCATTCAGTCTGCACTATCAACAGATGCATTAAAGGTTTATCTGCTGCTATGGTAACAGCACTGTTTAGGAAGAAAAGACAAGCGGTCTGATTAGTTTACTGCAATGCTTGAGGCAAGAAGTGGACCGATCGATGTAGGCACTGTAGGGGAAGAAGGCCGAGACAAAAGCGATGGAGACAACATCATCGATCGCAGGGAAGTTTCCGCTCCTGATGACCAGTGGTTACATCTGTAGCCAGCGCAGATCTTCAGCTCTGCAAAGATCAGCAAATTAGTTATTACACAGAACATTACTGTCAATAACTTGATTATAAATTTCATTTTTATACAGACTTTAAACTGTTTAAACTTGTCAAAAAAATATCCTCTTGTAACTGAGATTTAACAAAATCCAGATGACATTTTACCCATCTTATCTTTTAAAGTTATTCACCTATTAAATATTTCCTTTATGTTTTCTCAAATGTATGTATGTATCTGATGCTCTTTCCAGCCAGCACAGACCAGCAAAAAGGAACTGATTCCAAAACAATCATCAAAGTCAAAAGTACTTGCTTTGATGCTTTAATTGTATTTACTTTATAAATGAATTGTTAGGGTTGCTGCTAATCGTACCATTGTTGATAGTAAGTAATAATTTGATATGGATAAAGAGCATCTGTGAGAATATGTTTTTCCTCCTCACTGAAAAAAAAATCCACTCAAAAAAGGTTGAGTTTTTCCAAATTTTTCCAATTTGTTAAAATTATGCCTCTACAATAAAATTTTTATTTCAAACCTTTTAACACATTTTGAGGAGGACACTGTATTTAGTGTTTAGCATGCATTCTATGCCACGTTTAAATGCGAACTATGACTTACTGAGCCTGTGCCTTTGTTATGACTGTGCCTTTAGCCATCAAATCTGCAACGTGAGCCACGGCAGGCTCAAACATGAGGCTGGCAGCAGCTACCACCACCTCGTCCCTGTTAGACACACGAACAGGAGAAATTTCAACAGGACCAGTGCAGATATAGCCCCAGCTGTATAAATCACTCCACAACTGTTTACTTTATGTAGAGGGCCAGAAATTTCCGTTCTTCCACTTTGCCTTTAAATATGATTTCCGTGTACCCCTCACCATAACCTAAAGAAGACAGATGATAGTGAAATGAAGATTAAATTCAACTTAATATAATTTAAATCTAATTTAAAATTTGCACTTTTCAAGAAATTACCGTGTCATTAACTTTTTTTTTTTATAAATTACAAACAAAAGCATGAACTAAAAAAGGTTTTTGAGACTTCATATTAAATACTCTACCTGTGCATCTGATGCTCTTCCCAGCCAGCGCACACCAGAAAAAAGGAACTGAGTCTATTGTGGTTGGTTTATTCAGCATGTTCAGAGCTGCTACTCTTCCTGGTGTTAGAAACGAAATTAAAGTTCATGACAAAGTAAAACACGTGTAATAAAAATATAGTTTTAAAAAGATGAAAGAAAGAGAAAAGGTTTTTTTTAATATATCTTGAAGTGTCTAACCGTGTGCGTGGGACATCTGCCAGTGACCGATATTGACCCGCTGGCCCCCACGAATGGCCAGAGGGAAGGAGGTGACGTCTCCAGCACTGAAAATATCTGCTACGTTGGTCCTCATGAACTAAGTGAATAGATGGAACAGATAATGAATCCGATGCAAATGTCTCGTCTTCACCACAGTCAAATTACCACTGAAAATTAAAAATAAAAACTGCACTGCTTTCATGTAAGGGCCTTCTGCACTACAATTTGATCTGTTCTTAAGCAATCAATATTTAACTCACTATCCTACTAAACAGAAAGTGACTTTTTAAACATTTTCCTACTTTTAACTACTTCTATAATGTTTTGTTCATGTGAGTGATGCGTTTGTTTGTTTTTCTGTTTGCCTTAACCACTGGATCACAAAGAGACATCCAGTTCAACGTTTGGCACCAGCAGGAAAATAATGTCTCTGTGACATTAAATCACGCAACAGTTCCTCTATGAAATTAGGGTCTCTTTTTGGGAGTTAGATTTAGGGGAGGTTCTGTTTTTAATGTATTTTTTTCAATATTTTCAAAAAAAAAAAATTCTTTTGATTCTATTTTTCCATCAAAGAGATCTCAGTTTGTCTGATACCCTCCTTCGTGTTGGATGTTACCTTGTCAACAATAACCGCTTTTCTTGAATCCACTGCCACGTCACTTCCTGCGAGAAAGTCTGAATTGGGAATTACACCTAAGAAACAAAACAAAAGAGATTTTTTTTTTTTTTTTTTTTTTTAAATCAACGTTTGTTGAAGGAAAACAAATTTCACAAGACTTTTTGTGGGATATACAGTATTTATAAAAAATTAAAATTTAGAAAATCGAGGTGATATCTTTTTTCGAAGCATCATGTAGGTTTTGTTTATCTAGACAAATGTTATTTTTCAGGACCAAAACGGGACTCTCTAAACTGTAACAATTAGCCACTACTGGTCTATCATAATTAGGCTGACTGTTGTTTAAATAATATAGTTGCTGAAATACATAAATCTAGCAAACCTATTGTAATATTCAGATATTTCTTCAAATTTGAGGTCACATTTTTGAACTTCAATTAAAACAAAATTTGACATAAGATCATTCTTATTTTCTTTTAAGTCTTAGTAATTACCTATTGTTTCTAAATAATAAAACCAAGTTAAACTTAGTTCAGCTTCATTGCACTCCCCTTCTTAAATAAATACCTTTATCATTCATCCCAAGGTTATCCAATAAAATAAAAATAATTACCAATTCCTGCAACCACCACATCAGCTTCCAGGACAGTACCATCATTCAGCACCACCTCCTTCACCTGAATAAAGGCAGCAGACAACAAAACACACATTACATTTTAGAGGTTATGTGAGAATATAACTGGGGATTTTTTGTTTCTACTGAGACACTTGAATATTCCTTAATATAGCGCCCTCCACAGTCATTGGCATCTCTACTGAAGATGTGTACAACATAGGGATTTAAAAGGTACGCAACAGATGATTGTTCAGTACGCATCTTGGTTTGAAAGTCACAGTTTACTACGTTTTCACTACGTTACAATCACAGAAATGAAAAAATATGGTTTTGTTTGATAATTTTTTAAGCAGTGAACAAAGAAAGTATTCACAATAATTTGATTTTATCAGAATGTTCAAGAATTTCACAAGGTAGTCAGTATAGATCTGACTGGAAATTTGGTTACCAGTTGTACCTGAATGCATCATAAAAAGGTGATTGTTGGGAAAGCCTCTGTTGTTGGACAGACTCCTGGTCTGCAAGTCTGCCATTAGAAAGACTTATGTTGCATTTGGGGCTGGCTGAATGGCAACAGGCTGCTGGATTTGGACTTTAGCCTAATTTTCTCTGTATCAGTGATGTTTAAATTTTGCTTGTCATTGTTCAAAGTGGGTCATTAAGTAATTAAGTGCTACCTTTCTTATCACTGTTGAAAAGTGGTGACATGAAGCTTTGGTTCAGTCCACTTTTCTTTCCTCGGTCATCACTGTAGCTGAATAAGAAATCGTAATGTTCCCTAATAGCAGATACTAGTGGTAGTTGGGAGTTATGTTTTGTTTCCATTTCTGTTGCACATCGGGGCATATAACTGTGCTATTTAGTTTTGCACATCAACATTTTTTTATGGTTATGTTTCTCCTTTTCTCATCCTTTTCCAATTTCTTTGCCTTCAGCTGCACCGGTACAGCTGTTTTACTGTAAACACCATGTAGGTGCAGCGCAAAGCTAATCTTTAACAGAGAGGTAACATTGGCTGGCTTAACGGCATATTTCCAAGCGTGGGCTCACTTGACAACAGTAAATCCACATGTTCAACTTTAAAATAATGTTGTGTTTGTTTGGTACAAATACATGTGAGATAAATTGTTGATATGGAACCTTGGTGACCCCCAGATGCAGCTCCTTGCTGCAGGCTTTGGAGATGCCCTCACTATTCTCCTTCCTGTTTTATGTTTAATTTTTGGTTTGATTGTAAATGTGGACAAGTTAAGAACAGAAGATACTTTCCTGTAACCATTTCATGCCTTACCGCAATGACACCTTCTCTTATCTTTCCCATTTTGAAGAGGAGATAATAGAAATGGGTTTCTTGATCGTATCATGTTTATGCCTCAGAAAACCAGGAAGTCACTGATTACCAATGTTTTTCCCCTCTTTTGTGACCCTGCTTATATCGAGGAATGCAAAATAAACTTGCTTGTCACATGTCTGCTGTTTTAAATGTTCTGATTGTTGCTCCCACTTTAGATATGTAGCTGAGCAGCCATTTTCTAACCTACTTGGATGACATGTTTTTCTGACTTTTCTATTTTGAAAAGAAATTAAGATATTTTAACTCCTCTTACCATTCTCCTCATTGTGTGGTGAGAAGAAAACCTTGGGTCCCCGATAAGCCTTATTTACTTCCACTTGTTTAAAAAGTCTTATTTATTATACTGTAGATATGAGCTACTTTTGGTTTCTTGTAGCAATTCCTTGACTGACAAATATCAACACACATCTGCCTTATATAAACAGCATGTTCTCTTGTGTTTGTCATTTTGAAGAGGGACTGAGAGAAATGGGAGGCTGTTTTAATGTTATATTTGTAACCCAAGGAAACAGGAGGTCATGAAGTTATAAGACACTCCAATGAAATGAAAAAAGTAAAGTGAAAACTTGTTTTATAAGAACTGTGAACTAATTTGTTAAAAACAATAATTTCTTACCAAGAGATTTGTTCCCTACAGAATGAATGTCCTCAAACTAAAAATAATTAATTTTAAAGCTTTTTACACATCTTTACCAGGAAAGCCAATAAGTGTAAAAGACACCATAGGAGTGTTTAGAACAGGGCAAACAATAAAAACTGAGTTACCTTTCCGTTCTCCCCTCTGATCTCTGTCACTTTGTTGTTCATGAAGAACTTCACATTTTTTTCCTCCAACATCTTGCAGTGAGAAAACAAGAAAACTAAAGCTGATGAGATAAATTTTTTTTTTTTTAAAAAAAAGGTGAGAGTTTTCTGCTCCTTTTTTACCTCCATGGTCATCTTGCCGATCTCCAGCCCCAGAGACTTCTGAAAAGGATACTTGGTGGGACCCACCAGAGCCACGCTGGCAGCTTTGTCCGACAGGTATGAGGCTGCTTCCATGCCTGTTTTACAAATGAAAAACAATCCAGTCATCTGCAGATTTACCATGTCGAACATCTGCTTACATATGGGAACAGTTAAATATTCATCATGATTGAATAAACTGATTGAAGCCTTAACCTATGAAGGACGCTCCGACTACAACAACTCTGTGGCCGAGAGAGGACGCATGAATCTCTTTGGCATCTTCATAACTCTGCAGCAGATACACCCCGTTTAAATCTGACCCAGGACACCTGAGAGGGCACGCTCTGCAGACATAAAAAATATTCCAAATTGTGTTTATTTTGTGCATTTAGAAGACACTGAGAGTCTGCTTTGAGGATGCCAAGACACACCTGCAGCCTGTTGAGATGAGGAGCTGATCATAACGCTCTGAGGTGCCGTCGCTCATCTTCACAACTTTATCGGCTGGTTTCACAGAAACAACCTGCAACATAAAGCGCATAAGAATAGCTGAATCTTAACGTGATAGCAAATCACATGCACCTGTAGCTAGTTGGTTCTGGCTTTGACCTCTTTCCCCGTCCACATTTCTATCCCGTATTGTTGATAGAAGTCAGGTTGGCGCAGGAGGATGCTGCTGCTCTCCACATTCATAGCCTAGAAGATAACAACAACAAAGCTAAAATATATTTGAACCGTTTTTAAAGTGACAGTGACTTCAAGCTAAAGAGAATTTAAAGATTATTTCCCCTTTTTGAATGAAGTTTCTCACTTTGCTTAGTTTGGGTTTGTCAAACGGAGGCAGGCTATCTTTGGTTACGATGATGATGCGACCCTGGTAGCTGTTCTGACGAAGCGTCTCGGCACAAACCAGCGAGGCAGGGCCTGAAATGTACAAAATTTCTGCTCAAGATGTGACCCAATCCAGACTTTTTAAACTGTTTGCATGTTGGCCGCTAAGTTACGAACAGCTGACAATTAAAAGAGGTACTACTACCCCAAATTTACCTCCTCCCACTAGCAGAATGGTGTGTTTGATGTCAGGTTGAACTGTGCACATCTCCTTCACCCTCTTGGTCAACTTCATAGACTGAGGGCAACAAATTATAAATGTTAAATGAACATTACATGAAAGGACATTTTATTTATTTGAGGCATCAGTAACTTATGTGGCTTACCTTTTTATCAATAGAAACATAGACATTGCCATCTTGGACCTTTACCTGTCATATAAAAAAAATAATTTGCATGTAAGAGCCAAGTCGTGTTTTTAAAAATAAAATGTTCACCACAGCAGCTGCTCTGAATAGAGGAACTATTTTTACAGAGATGGGAAGCAGCATGAACTATAGGTGCATTTCTATGTAGATGGAAACTTTTACAATGGCTTCTATGCAACTGATTTCTTTAATTTGCTTCCAGACTAAAACGTGTATGAGTTCTGAGTGAAACATCAATGAACATATTTTGTTTTAATGTTATATTTTTACCTGTGAAATACCATGAACAAAATTTTTATTTTTTTCCTGTTCTGTCACACTCAGATGTTTCAGATGTTCAAACAAATTTCAATAACAGTCACAGATAAAATTAATAAATATAAAGAGCAGAGAGAAGAAGCATATCCAGACCAACCTGGCATTATGTGTAAAAGTAATTGCCTGTTAGATCTTTTTTTGTTATTTGACTTTACAAACCACTCCTTGCCCTAATAACCGCCAAACTTGTAGATGAAAGAAAAAGCTTAAATAGAACCTGTTTGACTACATGAATAAATGTACTAAATGTTCTTAAAAACAACACATCATGATCTGATCTAAAGAAGTTTAATAAAAGGTGAGAAACAAACCTGTCTTTCTGGAAAGAGTTACAAAGCCATTACTGAGGTTTTTGGGACTTCAGCAAACCACAGTGAGAACCATTTTTCACAAATGGAGAAAACAGTGATGAACCTTCCCAAGAGTGGGCAACCTGCCAAAATCACTCAAAGAGCGCATTGAAGATTCTGAGTCTCATCTGGTGTAGACCTAACGATATTTTAGAAAGGCTACATTACATGGACAATCAAAAGTGGTGGTAGTGATCTGGGGCTCCTTTGCTGCTTCAGGATCTGGACGACATGCATCACTTGACTGAACCATAAACTCTGCTCTCAACATAAACATCCTGAAGGTCACGAACTGATGTCTGGTCATCAGTTTGTGACTTTAAGTTCAAACCACCTCCGATTATGCAGCAGGACCTGAAGCTTAAACACTTGATGGGAACCTAATAATTGGTGGTGCCGAGGGTGGCACCACCAATTATTAGGTTCCCCTAAATAAATGAAATCATACTTTGAAACTACTTGTTGTATTTCATCAAGTTATCTTTGTCTCATATTTTTTTATTGCTCTGAAACATGCAAGTCTGACAAAACAGCAAAGACAAGAAATCTGTAAGTGAGCAAATACTTTTTCACAGAAGTGTACTGATGAACTTTTATATCCCTACATCCTAAGCGTCTCCTTCAGCTCGTGTGATCAGGGTCTGCTGACTCTAGCAAACAGAGCCTTTGTAGCATAGCTCCCCAGACTCTGGAACCTTCTCCCTCAGAGCTTCAGATCTGTGCAGGTTTCTTTTTAAAAGAACTCTCTTGCTTGTATGTAATTCTTTGTTTTACTGTTTGCTTTTATTGTTTTTGTCTTGTTCTGAAGCATTTTATGAAGTTTATCTTGAAATGTGCTTAACAAGTAACATTTTACTTCCTTACTTATAGTAAGTACACTGTTATTAAAGGGGATTCATTTTGCAGTTAAATGTTGTTTTTTATTATTGTTCTACCTTGTAGGTTGGTAGACAGTCCAGGCCTGGATAGTCCTCGATGTCTCCAGTTCTCACATTGAAGCAGGCTCCATGAATAGGACATCTCACTCTCTCTCCATCCAGCGTTCCTGGGAATTTAATAATCACTATTTGGTCACATTTTGTGTGTGTAGATTAAGAATAGTAACAATAATCTGCAATTAAATGGTTTTACCTATAATAAGTGGGGCATTATAATGGGAACACCTGCTTCCAACTGCGCTGTACTGACCCTTGGTACGGACCAACAGCACCTTCTGGTCCTCCACAGTTACCTCCTTCATTCTGCAAAAACACAAAATGTGCAGAAGAAGGACAGTTGAGACATTCATTGAAAGATGAAATCTGCTGTAAAATCGGATCTTTTTTTTCTTTCAGAGTCATGGCGAATTGCTACTCACTGTCCATCATGCAGATCAGACTCCTGACAAACCAGTCCCGTCACCTCCTCTTGCTCTTCACTTTGCCCCACTCCTTGGTGCATACTCTTTCCTGCATGTCGACAAGCAAACATGGCTATTGTTGCATCTGTTGCAGGAGATTATCAATGGGTCTTATACTCATATAACCTGTATGGAACATGTTCATTCATGCAAATTATTAAGCAAACACACCTATTGTTGCAGTAGTGGCTGCTGTTACAGATGATTTATGGAGGGACCTTTACACACTTACAGGGAACATACAACATACAAAAACGTTTGTTTCAATTAGTTCATGTTTACTAGCACACAGAACAAACGAGCAGTGTCTATTTTTCTTTGTGGTCTTCAGAATAATGAAAAAATAAAATATGTTACATTTTCCTGTTTCATCCCATTTGATTTGTAGCACCTCTAACTTCTTTTAATATAGTGACAACATGTAGTCATTTGAGAACTACCAAATCAATTAAACGCATTTTACTAATGCTAGATAACAAATAATAATAATAATAATAATAATAATAATAATAATAATAATAATAATAAAATCAAACTAACAATCTTGAGTAGTTAATAAAATCTATAATCCTAACTAGAAATGTATGTTAATACCTGAAATCTGAGTGTACAACAAATACTATTCTAACATCAAAAACCTTGAAATTATTACCAAAGTTATCAAACTATTTCCCAATGACCAAAAATGATAATGTGCTATGACTTTCCAAACAGAAATTAAGACAACCACAGTGCTACATCATTAAAGCTGTGCTCACCTGAGTTGTTTCCCCGAACAGCGGTTAGAGGTGCAGCAGGCGCTCCTAGAAACTGGGTCGCCGCCCTTCTGTGTTGTCGTATATTACTGAGCAATTGCCAGAAAACAACCCGCTTGACGCTCACCAGAGACAACCCGTGAGTTCCTTCCGCAGACCGAACGGGCTCTGCACCATATCAGCGCCGGCGAACATGGCGTTGCGCCAAGGAGGTGGGGTTTGCGCAGCGTCCTGACGTTTCCCCAGCAACGGCTTAATCTGGGTTGTTGTGATGGCAACTTCAAAGCGTTGTTAGAACTAAAATCACGCATAATAAAGGGCTAATCCACTGAATATTGGGAGTCTTGATGGAGATGAATACTTGGAGTGCTCAAACTTGAACTGTATTATGAATTATTTTAGATTCAAACTAATTTTCAGTCAATTTGTGTCAGTCAGTTTTCAAGTCAATTCAATTTGAATTGAATTTGTGAAAACTTAAGTAAAGGAGACTTTTTCTTTTTTTCTTTTTTGGTTTAAGACCAGATGGGATCTATTTTCAAAATTACCTCACAATTATTTATTTTACATCTATTGCATGCACGTTTGGACCTATAGATGATAGGTGACCTCTTAACATAAATGGGATGATTTACTTATATCATTATCTGTGCTTGTTCTGTACTATGCCCTTAGAGTCAAACTGTGGATGGCTTAATATTACAGATACTATGGTCAGATAGTATGGTTAGTTTATATATTTTGCCTTAAATACTGTATTTGTATGGGCCAGGAAGTTTTATGGTTGTTTGTGTGTACAATTAATAAAATACTTTAATATACTCAAATAAATATACTGGTTTAAAAAAATATCAATAAAACGAATCCATAGAAAATGTTATTATACACTAAAGCCAGACGAAAGACAAATTATTTTAAAGAAAATCTCTTTTTTTTTTAATTTGTGAAAATTCAACTTATCTTTTGGACCACCTCATATGGATTTCATTTTATAAGCTAAACTTCCTATGAACTGCAACTCCAAGCTGTACAGAATTATTTTTACAATGAAGCCATTGTGATTTCTAAAGCATATTCTTTTCATTTTTCCATGAAAAGTCAAATAGGCCATTTTCAGGCATTTTATTTACTTGAGACCATCTTGCATGGAAATAGACAGGTAAAACTTGGACAAAATTATTCTACACTATTGACAGACACAGTGTGTGGTCTGAGAAAGTTTATTCAGTTTGTGAAAAGTCAAAAAAGTTAAACAGAATCAGTTTGAAATAAGATTTAAAGTTACTGCGATGAGGACAATCTGTTGTTAATGTGGAAAATATATGATGAATATACAATAATCCATTTAAAGTTTGATCAGTTTGACAGAGTGGGTCAAAGGTAGTCCAGATTTAATTAGTGAAATAGCCCTTTAGTCAAGCGTCTGATCTAAGTTGTGAATCGGATGACAGCGTCAGCATCATTGAATCTGCTTAATATAACCAGCAAGAGGTTTCCAGAAGATGATATTTCTGTTTCATATGTATTCTATCAATAATAGTTTACTACATTAAACTTAATGTCAAACTCTGACAGGTAGTTTCTGATTTACAGTAACCCCACCACCCCCGGTCCAAACGCTCTGTTCCTATGTTCGTACGACGGCTGACTGGTAGGGAGCAGACAGACAGGAGGGAATGACGCTGTATTGTATTGTTATAAAATGTGTAACACGCATGCGCCAACTCTGTGTCGCGACCACATTTCTGACCAACTTTGCTGGTAAATGCCGCAGATGATCAGCGTGCTCTCCTTTGACCGTACTCCTCACCTGTTTGCCGTTTTTCTTTGATGATAATAAAATACATGATATTAGCAGTTTGTGTTACTCCTAATCAAAATGGTTGTTTTGCTCATTAAAACAATATGAAGCACCCATGTGTTTTAAATAGTCAAGCCACATAACTGTATCTAGAAAATAATTAACCCAGTCAAATACAAGTAAAAGTATCAGTTAGAATGCAAGACACAGACACAAAGAAATTATGGATACTGAAAATAAATGTACCAAGAAAAAGCAGAAAAAAATATATAATATATACTTCTTTAAAAAATCTCTATATTCAAATTTAAGGTTAATAAAGAGCTATGAATCCAAAAACAACATTAATTGTAGCAATGAGTACATCTTGGGTGATTGTCACTTTAGGAAATAAGCGATGAATTTGTTTTTTGTGTTGTTGTTGTTGTTGTTGTTTTCATTTGAGTCTACGATCAAAATATTATGCTATAATGCCATACTTTTCTCGGCCCAAAGGTGTCGCAACATCTCCAAAAATCACAACAACCATTCATGTCCCGGTTTGTTGAATGAAAAGAGCGCCTAAAGAAGATGCAGTAAAACATGTTCAGCCTTCAGGCAAGCGTGATCAGTGCGGGTATATAATAAACTGTAGCAGTGAAATCCCACAGCAGTGTTTGTCCTGCGTGGTCACACATGTAACAGTCTAATTTTCCCATAAATCCACGGTTGTGGAGGTGGGTTGCGTTTAAGAGCTCTATGTAATTTACACCTTCAAGAAGAACGTGCTGTTTTCTAACGTTTTCTGGTTGCTCTTAAACCAACTCTTGATTCAAAATCATCAAACGCTGTCTCTATTATTATTATTATTATTATTATTATTATTATTATTATTATCATTATTATTATTATTATTATTATTATTCATTTATTTACTCTATTTCTCACTTATGGCAATTACCATTAGCCCTTCAGGGTTTTCTCAAATCATTTTTAAATGTTTAAATCATGTCATGGTCATGTCTGATTTTATTACGTTGCCTTTTTTATTTTTCTTGTTGTATCAATGGTCGAATTGTATTTCTTCAATTTCATTACACCCTGTCATTCACCCTTTCCATGTATTTTCCTTTTAATGTGACTTTTTGTTAGGTTATGGTGATGTTTGCTAAACAGCCAGATCTCGTGAGGTGTAAAATTTGAAATTACAGACAGCTCCTAAAGAAATATATATCGTGTTTATGAAATAATTAAACAATATAATATGTTTGCTTAAAAACATCAGTTAATTGAGTTACCATGAGTAATTTTTTTGGTCTAATGTGCTGATTATAAAATAAATACCACATAGAAAGAACTTTGTGAGATTAACAAGATAATAGTGTTAGTAACCATAACCCACAAACACAAACAACAAATGCTGTGTTTAAAAAAAATGTAATCCACAGACCAAAACAAATTCGGTCAAGTTCTAACCACTTTAAAATTTAATGATTTTATTGAGCAGTATTAGAAGTAGAAAAAGATGAGGTATAACAGACCTAAGAGCTGCACAGCTGATAAAGATATCAGATAAGAAGCCGGGTGAACACATTTTCCCAAAGTTCAAGGTCAAAACTTGTCATGTAAGAAGAGCAGAAACTATGAGATGTACTTTAAAATGATGGAGGAAAAAAAATCCACAAATATCTGAAAGATACAATTTAGTAGGCAATTTTGTAATCAGTCCTAAAGCTCTACATCCCTGTTTATAGTGATAGATGTTCTACTGCAGTTTTTAAATACATGCAAATAGTGCTATTAGTTCTGGGGAAAAAGTTGCTTTCCATCCAAATTGTGTTTTTAGAAATATGTTATCAGTGTACAAAGAGGCATTGATTCACAAATAGAAAAAAAAAAATCATAAATCCAAAGCTGCATAGAGAATCTCTGTTCCGTGTAGAATAATCCAATTTGACAAGAAGAGATGTTTTTGTTTTTTAACTTTGAGCTCATAAAAATAAAGTTCATGCTCCATCTATTGAAATAATTCTTTCATTTAGCGCCAAACACAAATCTTTAACCACGTCGGCCTCACTCAATCATATTCTCTTACACCACACAATGTAGCTTGGCACCCAAAGAAAATGAGTAACAGAATGGCCATTTAGGGCTGGAATGACAAATAACTCTGCTTTTGTTATTTTGAACAGCTTTGCTACCCTCTAACACAGTAGCGCCCTGGGCAAAGAGCCATTTCGCCGACATGAAAAGCTACAGTGTACATCTCAACTACATGGTTTATGGAATCTAACCAAGTCCTGTCATTTTGTTTCTAACTGGGTTCAGCTTATGTAAATTGGACTTTTTTCCCCGACTGGAAGTGAACGCAACAACACGTGAAACGCGCTCGTAGCCACGCCCTTTCATAGTAGGGCGGGGAGTGCCAGCCGTTCTGTTGATGTCAAAAAGTTACACAAGCTGGAGGTGGGGGGGGGGGGTTTACAAAAGGGCGGTTTCACAACTGTCAACAAGGCTTCACACCGGTTCTAATCGTGAGCAGGGAGCGCTTCTTCAGAGGAACACCAGCCTGCATTCAGTGCAAATCAGCGCGGAATCATTTTATCTCCCCAACTCCTTCACGTTTTCGCTCTGCTGGACGGTAACCGTGAGATTTCTGCTACCCTCCTCCTCATATTCCCAGTGATCAGTAAATATTAGGAAACAAGCGGCATGTTAACGTGATCTCCTGGGTTCCGGGTCTCCAAACAACTTTCTCTGTCGTCCGTTTGTCTGGCCCGTGGATTTGTGTTTGGCTCCACCGTCTTCACGCCGCTCTCACTCACCGTGGACACCCGTAGCCTGTTGAATCATCACCCACACCATCTACCAGCATCTCGCCGATGGAGCTCAGCTCAGTGTTTTTAACCACCGGGGGCTCGGTGGCCCTTTTCAGGCTGGTGAACGCGGGGATCGGCAGGCTTCATATCCCGGAGTCAGCCAGCAGGAATTCATGGAAATGGAGAAATATCTCCACATCGTTCGTGCACAGCTTCATCACGGCGGTCTGGGCTGTGCTTTGGTAAGTTTTTCCCACGTAGCTTTTAAACCTTGCGACAGTTTAGTATTTCTGCCATTCATGGTATCGCCAAATCAGATTTGCTGCTCCAGATATTCCAGTTATTCCACTTAAAGAGACTGACGTGGTGCAGAAGGAATTTTATATACGCATGGCACAGAATCTCATCACACTGACAAACAAGATATTTCAGTCAAAGTTCTCTCAAGTTCATTTTGTGTATCTTTTATTGCGCTTATTGGAACCTTTTGTTTATCTTTTCAGCTTTTTCCGACATCCACAGATGGCTGAGGATCTGATAGAAACTCACTCTGTGTTTTCACATGCTTTGGTGTCCTTTTCAATTGGTGAGTATCTTATTAAATGTGATTAAATGTCTGTTTACCCTGCTCCCATCCTAAACAGAGCTGAGAAACTCCCTCCTGCAAAGGTGGGTAGAGTACTGAAAAGTTGTACTCAAGTAAGAGTAGCTCTACTTCAGCATATTTTTACTCAAGTACATCTAATCTAATATTTTAAAATGATGTAATCAGACAAATACATAAAGTTATGTGCAAATTCTGGTATTTTCAAAACAAAGGTAAAAAAAAAATTCAAACACAAATAATTTCAAAATGACAAATTCAAGTGGAAGAAATGCACTAATAATACTAGAACTAATGCTTATGGTAGATAATGTACACGTATTTAAAAAAATACCTCCGGTGATAATATTGATGTTAACTGTGTATTTATTTACCTGAGCTCCAAATGGCACATTAGAGCAAAAGGAAAATAACATGAACATGGTGAAGATTGTCTATGAACAAGAGGTCTCACTTAAACATAAATTGCAGGTGTGTGTCTGGTGCACTTTTGGTAAAAACAAGCAGTAAAGTTACTTAGAGTAGAATTTTTCTCAAGTGGCACTACTTCATAATATTATTGAAGTGAAAGTATGGTGCAGTAAAACTACTCCTAAAAGTACTTTTTAAAAAAAAGTTACTTAAGTAAATGTAACTAATTATTTTCCACCTCTGCCTCCCTGCTAAATCTGAAATGCTTCACAGAGATGCTACAGCTATTACACATGTCTTTTTTAGAGGTTGATGAAGAGGTGGATTACTTGTAGTCCAGAAGTGTCTTTTTATTGCCAGAGATATATGATTCATAAGTTACTTAAATGATGCCTCTGAAGATGGTTAGATAAAAGAAGTGGGTGAGGAATGGAAAAGCAGCCAATCTTTAAAGATAAACCTTTAAAAGACCTAGACAGTATTGGCCAAGAACTATTAAAAAGGCAAGAGAGCAATTGAAAGTAACCTATGAAGAGTTGAGGTGTGACTCAAGATGCATGTATGTAAGAATGTTGATAGATTATCAGATGTGTGGAAAACATTTAGGAAGCTTCTTAAGCATTACAGCCCTCTTAAAACAGATTAAAGCTGCCTCCAAGACTGTTAGGATGTCACTGGGTCACAGCAAATTTGGAATATCTTATTTAGCGTAAAGGCAAACATATACCTGTTGCACTTAGCATCTTCTGTCTTTCTAAGTTTAGGCTGGTGCCCATCTCCAGCAGTCATTGGGCAAGACATGGACTAGACCCTGGACCGGTCACCATCCGGTCACAGGGCAGAAAAGTAAAATGTGTGACATAATGTAATTTGTTTTGTTTAAAATAGGAAAAATAGATATTTCCAAACAGCCAAGCTTGTGTTTCTTACTAATGAGGACAAGACACAGCAGCCTTGTTTCAGCCAGCTGACCTAAAGTTCTTAGCAACAGGTAGGGGAGCCTTGGCTACTTTTTACTCTACACAGTCAAGAAATCTTGATTACTATGGTGCTCTTGCACATAGCACCTGTGGTGCCCAAAATGACAACAAATTATGCTCCCTGTAGAGTTCACATTAGTCTTCCTGGCCACTCCTTCGTGACATCTGACCTACCTAAGTAACAGTGCATCCATGCAACACCCACATATGCTCCCACCAATGGATGTTTTGTTCATGATCAAAGCTGTTTACACACCATTACACTCCATCATGCATAATTAGGAGCTTCTCCAATACCCTTAAGAGACCCTACACTTTCTGGCTGTTGCGTGATCTCAATCTGGTGTAAAGAAGGCTTGAAGAATTATTGTTAGTGAGTCAAATTTTCTGCAGTTGTAGCAATTTTTTTTTTTTTTTTTTTTTTTTTTTTTTTTTTTTTTTTTTTTTTTTTTTTTTTTTAAGGGTATTGATGTGAATAAGTAGCTTTTCCTTATGTTAATTTGGCAAATTGTGGTTTCCCTGCAAGAAGACATTGAGTTTTTGTTTAACATCATAATTTCTACATGGGGCATTCTTAATTCTTGTTCGATTCTGATCAATTTTATTTACACTGTCCTTGTCCTTTAACCAGCAACTAATTTGTCTACAATGACGCGTTCGATTTGTACTTGGAAACTATAGTTTCTGCGTTCCAAATCAGAAAAATCAAATGGAGCATGCACTAAAGCTGAAGTTTATTCTTGGAAGGTCGAAGTTTCCCTAGATGTTACAAGTTTAGTATCCAGTATGGCTGCTATTTTAGTCAAAGCTGCAATAATAAATGTGTCTATTATAATCTTGTCTGAATCAGAGGAAAAACACCTCAAAGCAGTGATAATCTAACAGAGCAGTGCGTTTTGTGCCACTAGTCTGACTAAAGAAATATAAAGCAAAAGTTAAAATAACCAACAGTCACATGCTGGTTACTACTCAGCCATAAATATAACATTTGCATCAGATGCATTGAGTTTCTTCAGTCAGTACTGACTACATCAGTGCATGGGATCAAAACAACCCTGTTATATTTGTTGTAGACGTCTCATCAAAGTGAACAAATGCAGCGCTCACTGCTGAATCTAAGCACGGTGACCAGATGATGGTCTGTGTAAATTATATGCAAATGTCGTTTGCTTGGAGGGCCCGTTACATGTGCTGGTCCTGAACAGGCCTAATCAGTGAAGTGTTTCATCACATAAAGAATTAATAAAGACTTCTGCTGTAATATGCAGCACCTTTTATAAAAGTATTCACTCCCCTGGAACTTTTTCACATTTTGTCCCGTTACAGCCATAGACTCCAGTTTAATGTGATAGACCAACACAGTGTAGAACATAAATGTGAAGAGAACAGAAGACGATACATGATTTTCCAACTTTTTTGAAAAAAAAAATAATTTAGTGTATTTATTTAGCACCTATTCACAACAAATATAATCTCAAATCACTTTACAAAAAGAAGTCAATTCAATACAATCATAAAGACAGATTCCAAGAAAATTACATGTATTCCAATTGATCCTAGTTATCAAAATTAAAATGCTGTCAAGTTCAGTTTCTTATTCAAACTGGTTAAAAAGGAAAATCGGAGGAAATCATGCTGATTGCTTCGAGTCACTGACTTGCAGAATTCACTCCTGGATGAGCTTGTGTTGACAGTGGACTGTGGCCTGCATTGTGTGATTAACTTTGCAGCAGTCCCTCATACTGAGCATGTATGTGGTGACAGTAGAGAGGAAAAAAACTCCTCTTTAACAAGAATAAACCACACACACACACACACACACACACACACACACACACACACACACACACACAATAAGAAACACAGAACCACTGATCTAGGAGTAGTAGTTCCCATACCTGCTTCGTTTAGGAGAGAAACAGCTATGCAGACAAGCTCTGAGCCAATTTTGCAAGTCTATAGGGTGAAAGAGACCTCATACAGTTAGTCCCAGCAATAAGCTATGTCTAGAAGAGAGAGAGATAAACACAGAGAAGGCCAATGTATCACCTATCGAAGGAGAACATTAAGCTGCCACCCCTGCAGGAAGGTGTCACAGCTAAACAGAACACCAGACCAGATGTAGCTTTAATGAAAAGAAAAAACAGAGAGAACATAAAGTTAAAAGCTAAAACAACATCAAATAATGCAATATTGGAGAGTAGTAGGAGAACGTAGCAGTGAGGAAAAGTGGTCCAGCAGTCCAAGCCTATACCAACAAAATATAACTATATAAAATAACTAAAAAGCTGCATCTGCATTCATCTGTCTTTATTCTGATATCCCAAAATAAAGTCCAGTGCAACCAAATGCTTCATAAATTGCCTAATTAGTAAATAGGCTCCACCTTTGTGAAATTTAATCTCAATATAATTCCTGCTGTTCTGTGAAGGTCCCGGAGGTTTGTTGGAGAACATTAGTGAACAAACAGCAGCAAATATAATAACTCTGGGGGAGATGCAGAGATCCACAGCTAATGTGAGGGAATCTGTTGGCAAGAACACTATTAGTTGTATACCCCACAAATATGGGTACCAAGAAGGAAACTGCTGTGAAGAAGTCTTGTTTGTAGTTTGTCACAAGGTTACACAGCAAATATGCTGAAGAATATGTTTTGGTCAAATTAGGAAAAACAACTTTTTGGCATAGCTTCAAATCTAAGCCAAACATTGCACATCACCCTGAACACACCATTTCCATAGAGAAACTTAGTGGTGGCACCATCATGCTGTGGGGATACAGCTCCAATTACAGCAAAAAGTGGTTCTACCTTGCTACTTTGTGTTGGTCTATCACATGAAATCCCCTTAAACAAACACTGAGGTTGATGTTTCAAGGGAAATGGATACTTTTGGAAGGTGCTGTACACAATAGGAAAATTGGTGTTTTTTGATCCATTAATGTAGGAAAACGTATCAAGCGATTTCTAAATAAACTATGCATCTGTTATGAGGAATAAGCTCTTTAAATGTAAAAGCCTTTGCAGTCTGTCTAGAAGGACATTTTAGCCAGAAGTCTTCCAAAGAAAGCAATCGGGATCTGGATGGTAATCATGCAGATTTTCTTTTTGACAATACTCCTTCCAGCCAATTTTTTTTTTTCTCAAAAAACAACTAAGGGGTTGTTTTTCAATGATACCGTGAACATTACGACTGCTCTCTACAAACCACTTTACAAACTTGTACAATTAAATTTTCCCTCATTTCATTAGAATTTCTCAAACACCAGCAGCACTTTGCTCCTAAAACAGCAGCTTGTCCTGTTTTTCTCTTTTTCTCAGCATTACTTCAAACCATCTCAGAGCAAATATTTTTTTCTATTTTTTTTTTCCTCTGTTAAATAAACAATTTTTTTTTTTTTTTTTTTTTTTGAGGATTCATGTTGTGTGGAAAGTGCTCTTAAAGATTCTCCGGATCTTTGATGTTCCTTTAGGAAGTCCAGCTCTCCAACAAGGAGCAGTAATGTTGTGTTGGTATGTGAAGCTCAGTAAAGAGCATTACAACGCCAGGCAACCGGCGTAAACACTCATGATGTTACGGAGGCAGTGATTGCGTTGGGGTACAAAAAGTCAGTCCAACAATGCAGACTGTCTGCATCAGATTTCAGCAGTAACAGAATAGGGCTGTCATCCACCTACACAAGTTCTTCTCTTGACTCATCCCTTCAGAAATGTGCTGTGATTCTGAGACCTGAGTCAGTTGTTTTTTTAAACATTGTTGTTTAAATATTTGCACCAAGCTGGAAACATATGTCACATACAATAAATGCCTCTCCTCTTAAAATAGACTTTTTCCAGTACTTAAGACAGTTTGACCCAACTATTTTTCAATATGTGTAAGGAGCAGAGGCGCAGTGATCAGAGATTTTCTGGCCGGTTACCGATCTGATCTGAGCTGATTCCAGGTACTCTTTAAAAATTATAATTAACAACAACATTTGTTTTAAATTTCTTTTTAAAAATGTGAAATCACATTAACAATGAAATATTTGTAGTAAAACAACGATTTTCTCAAGAACAGTTAAAAGTTACAGAGCTGTCTCTCTCTGAATCACAGAAAAGTAGCCATAAATGAAACCCAGGTTTGATTTTTGGTCTCCATCCACTCGATCACGGTCCATCAAGCATAAGATCTCTCTTACCCATTTATCAATTTATTCCAGCATAATAAATTTAAAGTTAAGAATTTTGTTTATGTAGATAAATAATCATAACAAACCTTAACTCTGGCTTTTATTTGATTGTGTGTCATTCTTTGATCCTTTTATTTTAGGGCATGTTTCTATATTGGCCTTAATCCCCCTTTTGATCAATTGATCCTTATTAAATATGAGAACCCCCGCTCAAAGCAAAATGACTCACTGAGTAGCTTTTGATTGATTATATTTAACTGAGACACATTACCACATTTCCTTTCAGTTAATTATGACCAAATTGAAGGTGGTAGATGTTAATTGGATTCACATAACCAGTTTTATTTGTACACCTTTAATAGACTATTGAATTACTTCAAACCATTGGCTGTCAAAGCTGGTAAGAAAAATGCTCCCAAGATGAGTGTGAATTGGCACCTGATTTGTCCAAGCAGACTGCTTTTTTTTTTTTTTTTTGTACACCAGTAAGTCAGGAGCAAAACAAACCAAACTAACAAACTACAACACGGAGAAGCAAAATTGTGCAAAATTTGTGCCAGAAGAATCACATGGTGGGCATGAATGTATTTAATAAATGGACATGTGATGCAGTAAAAGTCAGCGTTATTCAGAATTGGAGAAACAGAAAAAACTTTGGTTGCACAGTTGGTGAGAGACCGATGTCCTAATCGGATTTCCCAGTCATTCTAGCAATTCTAGCAGTCGTCATGAGAGTCAGTTGTCTCCCTGAACCCATGTGGTTTTGACTAACCTGTTTAAGGAAGGAAAGCCCCAGTCATGTGCACATGGTTCTTTTGTAAATATGTTGACCAGTATAGAAAATGAAAGTCTAATGACAAGAAAAAAAAGTGCTTCATTTATCTGTTTTTCTCCACCTTAACTGTGACATGCCTGGTTTCCCCTGTGTACCGTGTAGGCTATAGTTTGACATTAATCAGGTTTAACAAAGAGAAATTCCCACCTTTAAAAAAATAAAAGAGGGAAAAAAAAAGAGCAAGATTCGTTTCTGTTTTTCTTTCTCACTTGTACATAGTCACACCTGCGTGCTTTTAGGTCAGGTATGACTCATTATTTGAAAAAAACACAAGTGAAATACTCCCATGAGGCGTGGCTCTATATAGGATTTAGACAGTGTGATGATCATGAACAAAAATAATATGGCTTTATTGAATCAGTATAAAAACAAGATATAACAGTATTAAATTAGAGAGTGAGAGAACACAGGTATATTTGTCAACAGTCTGTTTAAAATCAGTTTTACTTTTATAAATGTAACATTTCAACCTTTTGACTCATCATTAGCTATGGATATTTTTAAGAGCGAGGTTTTAATCAAAGTTAAACCCGTGTTCATGATAAAATTCAAAGTCGGTGCAGGAGTTTAAAAAAGCTGACATTTGAAGACAAATAGAAATAAATACTATTTAAGTTTGACTGTTATAAATGTACAAAATTATTTTCTGTCCTCCTTTTCTTTGAAAAGTAATGTTGGAATTTTGACAAGCTAATGTTAGCCTGTTAATTATCCAGGCTATCGGCCCCAGGAAGTGAGCCTACAGAAGGCAGTTATTTTACCAGAACACACATTAGCTCTTTTAGCTTCTTGCTAACTTGGTTCTGAAACAAGGTTACCTTAAGCTGTTGTGTCACAGTTTCCTTATTGGAAAAAGCAGTGTTTCATGGTTCTTAATATGAGGAAGTTGGGGGTTTTGTGGAAAATCAAGTTCTGTATGCCTTTTGAAGTAGATGTATTGAATTTGATGCCCTCCTCTTTTGTATAGTGAATGGACATTGGGATCAGTAGTATAAAATTCAGTGTCTTACCACTTCTTGACCTGGCTCTGTATTCTCTCATAGCATTGCTCTCATGTTTAATTTATTTTTGATATTCTCTTTCACATGTGAGAGGATTAGATGACCATCTGGTGATTATATTTCAATGATCTGTAAATACCTGCAAGATAATTTTTAGCTAAATCAGAAAGAAATCAGACTGGAAGCAATACCACCAAATTCACTTAACATTTCAAGCATCCAGCATCCTGAGGTGAGGGAAGCATTAGCCTAGCATAGTGTGATAGCGCCTGTATGTGGTTTACTTGGCCTGTATGAGCTGTTGGAGGTAAAACCTGTGGCCTGCTAGCTCATGTGGTGTTTTTCAGTTGGAGATGCTCTGAAAATTTGTGCCGATATCAGTAACTGATGTTAACATTACTATTATGGTTGAGAACTGATTTTTTTTTTTTTTTTTTTTTTTTGCCCTATACCCTTTCAACTCTGTGAAAAAGCAACCACAACCCCGGCAATGCCTCTCTGCTTCAGCTAAACATATTTTAGGTTTCATGGTCATTCAGTCCACATAGACAACAGATTGGCAGCTCACAGCAACAGGTGGGAAGCAGGACGTGTTACTATAGAAACCAGAGAAACATTTTAGTGGTTTTAAAAGCATACATTTTTAAAACCATGGTATACCTTGAAACCAGAAACCAGCCCGTTCCTAGCTAGAACAGACTGGCGAAACCTGACCCAGTCTGTTTAACTGGTGTCCAAACGTAGTTAAAATATATGATGTCTGTGGCTTCAGGTGGCTGTGTTGTCTTTTCTAGGGTTTATTTTTTTCTTAATCTTTTTTGTCACATCAACCTTAAGTTGTCAAACTGTCCCTCTCCCCAAAGCCTTCGGTTCCTTCATTCCTCTCTGCCCCTCCCAACACCAATTCCTCATTTTTTCCCCCCCAGTATTCGTAAAAGCTGTCTCCATGGAGACAGATGGTGGCGAGAAGCGGGTGGTGGATATGAATAGCCTCTCTCTAGGAAGCCTCCTGGTTGCCATCGCTGCCGTCATGAAAACAGCCCCCCCAACAGCCCCCGATGCACTCCATTAGCTCAAAGCTGCCTGTGTCAAAACAACCTGTTATGTTTTTGGTTTGCTAATGAATTGCTTGACTGACCCAAAAGATGGCATTAACCTCGGCCGAACTTTCTCTGTCCCAACAGGTTACTTCATCTACGACTTCCTTGACATGGTGTGCAACCAGAAGCTGAGTCAGTCCTGGGAGCTTCTCTTCCATCACATTGTGGTAGGTCTCTCAACCACTGAGGAACAACTTGGGCTAAAATGCCTCATACTATTACAATACATTTATTACTGGCCACCCTAATCATTTCAACACAGAGCAATTACTCAATGTGTAAATTAGATCATGCTGCACTTGACAGAAGCATTGTGAAAATATCTTCTGGTTCCAAGATAGGAAGGAAGAAAAAGACAATCACTCCACTGTGTGACCGCCCCCTCAACCCCACGCATTCACACTGTCAGAACATTAAACTCCACCCAGCCTCCCCAGTTTCTTGTTATTGCTCTAACCACTCTTCAGTTATTATCAGATTCCACTGAAAGTGAGACGTTATTGTCACACGACGGCCCCTCAGCACGCAGCCATGTTGACAGATATTTTCCTGGAGAAGGAGTTGGGTTACACTGAGGAAAATAACTGTGGAAATAACCTGAAGCAAGGATTCTGATTGAATTTTCCCTTTCCACCTCTTGGTTTTGTGACCTACATTCAAGGCAATGCTTTTCTTGATTCTGTTGTTGCTGTGTAGTTCTCAGCACTAAAAAAATGTTTTCCTTCCTTCCCTGTGTCTGTGCTTTACTGAATTGTCTCCTTCCTTCCTGTCTTTCTTGTCTTTCCTTCATCTCCTTGTGTCCTTCCTTCCTTTGTTCATTCATTTTTTTCCTTCCATTATTCCTTCCTTCCTTCCTTCCTTCCTTCCTTCCTTATATCCTCACCCATTTCCTTTCTTCCTTTACTTGTGTGTGTGTGTGTGTGTGTGTGTGTGTATCCTTCTGTCTAAACTTTCTTCATTCATTTCATTTCATTCCTTCCTTGCATCCTTTCTTCCTTGTCCCCTTCTTTATTGTGTCCTCCTTTCTTCCCTTCTTCTTGCTCTCTTTCTAAAGCTTGTCCGCTGTAGAAATATCTGCCATTAATTCATATTTTGTGTTTTAAGAGGAATGCAGAGGACTAACAACTTTGTAGAGTTGAGTCTGGAAAAGTCTGGATGACTATGAATCCTCAGAGACGTCGCTCACAGCTTTTCGACTGCATTTAAAACAGTTTTACCTTTTAAAAAGAGTGATTGTTGACTGTTTTACATATTCCATACCGTAACTGTCTGTTTTTGGTGAATGAGAAAAATTTCAAACAGACAAATAAGTTTTTCTTGTAAGCAACAGAAAATTGTATTGGTCCTCTTTTAGCTAGATCGCAAACAGGCCAAAGGAACAAGTGGGGGAGGGGCGATGGGGGAGGGGTTACAACATGCTTTGTACAGACAACAAAATGTCCAGTTACTCCAGTACTTAAACATCACATTAAAAGTACTGAAACTGTAGGATCAGTATGTTGAAAAATAACTTTCTATACTTTTGTATACAAGTAACATGTCTCTGTCTAGAGTCATTTGCAGATAAAGAGTTTAAATCATAAACTGCTAAATCGGGAACATACCCACAGTGTGCAAAAACTGACACGTAGTCAGTTCAAAACATCCTGCAGTAGATCGCCTTTTTTTGGACCCAATAGTGATGCTTGACAACACCAAAACTGCCAATGGATGTCTCCTATGGTGAACAATGATCTGGTTTTTCCTTCTCACATATTAACATTCAATATAAAAAAAAACGCATATCCTTCCTTTTCCCCCAAATCTGACATTTACTCAGATTAAACCTTTCCTGTTTTGGGGCAGTTAGGAAAACCAAATTTATTACTATAAGTTATATTACTTATTTGCTAAATGCCACAAAAATCTAAGGAAGATTTTTTTTTTCATGTATTATTTTCTTCCAAATTCAGAAGCTTACCTGCACTTAGAATAATATGGTTTTAAGCAATTTGGAAAAGCCCAGGTGATTTTTGAGTTAATCAGCTTCTATTCCCCAGATTTGAGTGCAATGGAGAAAGACCTGTTGATGTATTTTAAGGCAACTCCTCAAACACTTTGCTTCCTTGTGTATCATCATGGAAAAGTCAAAAGAAATCAGGAAGAACATGTTGGGCTATGCTTGGGTACATGTATTTCTAAACAGCTGACTTTGGTGCAAGTATAAAGAGCATGGGAATGTACAGCCATCACTTGGTTCAAGTAGGAGATGGGTTCCGTGTCCCAGAAATGAAAGTGTTTGGTGCAAAATCTGGAGCTTTCTGCCATTGAAATACAAGCATTGTAGTTTTGCTGTGTCGTTCCGGTTAAATCTACCTAAATTGGATGTGCAACATCCCTATCAGTTAAGTTGTGTGAGGTTTGTTCTTCATTTTTAAGATGCAAACCAGGTGTTTGTTTTGAAAACTGCCTGAGCAATGCCCTTGCAAAACCTGACAGATTCACAGAGAAGATTGGTTTCTTGCTTTTCTGTGAAAGTCTTGTGCTTTCTTGCCCCGACTTCCGGGGAGACTTGTGAATGGGCTGTTTGGCCCGGCCAGCTGGCTTCAGACTGTCATTAGAGCGTGGGAGGGATGGAGACTTGTCTCTCATGGCTCTGTGGGCTTCTCAGAGAGCTCCCTCTATTTCTCTTTACCCTCTTTGTTACCCTTTTGTACCATCTCTCATTCAAACTTTCCTGCAAGGTCAACTGCTGGATTTTAGTGTGAATGCATTTCCATGACTGTTGTGCATGTTTAGATTTATATTGACTTCTTTCTATTATTATATTTAATGCATTTGTGATAAATTTGGTAATTTACTCACAAAGCAATGTGCAGCATCCCAGCAGCATTCCGTTCCAGTAGTTTTGCACCAAAACATACAAGACCAGCTTATCATGCTGTCAGCAGCCAGCATGATAAGCATAACCTGGAATATTTGGTGGTGAAAGACAAATGTTAGAATTTGTGTCAGCAGTGGAACAAAATGGGTATTTTCTTTCTCATAAATTGACTCTGCTGACATATAAACAAACAGCAGAAGCTGCAAAGGTTTGTTCCCACTTCTGTTTCGCACTGTTTAATGTTGGAACATTATGTCCTATTGAGGTATATTGTATATAAAACTGCAGCTGCATTGTAAAGGCAGCAACATTAGTACCTTAAAGCTTCAGCTGATTTATGCCTGTGGTCTCTCCCTGTGTAAACTGCATCGTCTTGCTATAATTTATATTATCACCATTGTAACTCCATGTTTAGGTTGCTTGCTCTAATCTGTATTTAAATATAGCTGTGCTGAATCTTCATGTCTGAAATCTGCTCCAAGGGTTTGGCTTGTTTTACAAGCAAACACTGAACCAGCATGTGGTCAGAGGCAAGATTTGCTGATCGCTGTTATTGCAGTCCTGGAGAAATAAGTCAAATATTCCATGGAAAGTTTTTCTTTCTTTCTTTTTTTTTCTTTTCTTTGTCAGTGTGTCTGAAGTTTGGGCCCCGCCGCAGTCACTCAGTCCTGTTCAACTCCTGTGTAGCATAACATTGTGGTTCGTCTAGGAAACAGGAAGACATCCTGAAATCACTGACAGAAATAGTGTCAGTGATTTCACTGACCTTACCTCCTAATTTGAAAAGGACATGTTTAGGTTAGGGACATGACCAATTATTTATTTTTATTTTTATTTTTTTTCTTTTTAATGTATGGTATCTTGTTTTGCAAAAAGACACCTGAATCAGACTTTGTCATTGTCAATCGAATGACAAAATCAGGTGTAAGATTATAAAGCTGTATAGGTAACATAAATAATGCAAACATAACATACAGTTGCAAAAAAATAAAATTGCTGCATCTTGCTGTGAAGTGATTTGTGATATTGTTCTCAGTTATAAAATAATTACGAGACATGAAACAATGAGCCAAAGTGTGACCTTAAAGCTCCACCATCTTGGATCCAGTTCACAAACACAAACTTCAATATATTTTATAGCGATTTTAATGCAGTAGGCTAATACAATGTGTTGTTAACATTGTGAAACAGATACTCATGTTTTGCTGCAATTACAGCTTCAAGCCCTTTCGGGTATTTCTGTACCAGCTTTTCACATCTAGAGCCTGAAATTTTTGTCCGTTTTTCTTTGCAAGACAAGCTCAGGTTTAGTCAGCCTGGGTGGTGAGTCTCTGTCAATGTGAGTTTTCAATTCTTACCTCAGATTTTCAGTTGTATTTAAATCTGGACTTTAATTGGGCCATCATGTCACATGAACATGCTTTGGTCTTGAGTATCATCACTTTTTGTCAAGTATGCCAAAATCATGTCAAAAGTACCTGCAAGCAAAAAAATAAATAAATAAATAAATAAATAAATAAATAAATAAATATATATATATATATATTAAAATCACAAAAAAAACTATAGCCTATTATGACTTTTTTTTTACCTATTCAGCAAAAAAACTAAGCATGCAATATTTGTATTAAACGGGTCCTCAGATTTTTTTGTAGGTAACTGATGTGAAAATCATTGTAGATCCAAAACTTGAAAAGGGTTTTGCACATTTACCTAATTAAAAATAAGGCATCCAGTTGCAAATTCTTTACTCTATTCTCAGTAATAAGAAGAGGATCCTGGTCACTATTTCTTTGAAAACACTTGCTGTATTTGGCCAAGTTTTAAAATTTATTTAAAAGCAAGATTTAGATGCACACAGGTATTGAACTATGAGATTAAAGGAAATTTAAAAAGTGTGGATAAAATTTTGCCCCAGTTAAAAGTAAAAAAAAAACTTCATCTGCATCTGCTGGCAGGTCAAATTAGTTTCATTCTTGAATTGCAGTTGAGGGGGTGCAAATGCCCCCGGGGCTGCACTTTGGACATCCCTGATTTAGGCAATGCCAGTGTAGGTCCATCTGGATGTCTGAGTTGTTGTTGAATACAAGCATTCCCACAGCCTGGTGCTACCTCTACCATTTTTCGTGGTTGGCATGTTGTGTTCAGGGTGACGCACAGCATCCATTTTTTTTTTTTTTTTCCCCATCTGACAGGGTGTTTTGATGTAGGCCAAAAAGTTCAGTTTGGGTCTTATCTGACCAGACCACCTTGTTCCACATGTTTGCTGTCTCCACCATATGGCTTGTAGCAAAACTACTAAATTAAGATTGAATTACACACATTTAGTCTAGTTGTTAATTAAATTACTTCTGAATCTGTTGCACTGGGTCTTATTTAGGGGTATTAGAATAAATGGGAGTGGATAGAAACGCATACTAAACCTGTTAAAAACTATGCATGATTTTCCTACCATCTCACAATTATGCATCACTTTCTTTCGGTTTATCACATAAAATCCCGATTAAACACACAAATGTTTGGGGTGATAACCTGACCTCATTGTACAGTTGGTTTAAAAAAATGGTGTCAAGTTAACTTTCGCCTAATTTTTTTAGTGACTCCTAGAAATACTGTGCTTGTAAATAAAACAAAAAAGTAAGAAGAGTGAGTCCATGCAGAGGTCAGTTACAGAGAAGAGGGAAGCATGTGAGTTGCAGCAGCTATATTTAATGTTCTTATTTTTGAAAATTGAATCATGTAGCAATGGCACAAATCAGTTTCATCCCTCTGCACTCTGTTTGCCAGCTTACAGGCAGCGATTGGACATTTTACAACATCTATATTAAGCAGAGTTATGTTGCATCTTTGCACATGTGGTGTTGAAAATCTGGGTTCTGCAGGTTAATTAGGTAAATGGCCTCTCATCCCAGCCTCATCTGCTCTGAAGCTAAAGTGGTTTACAGGCTGTAAGATGTTGATTACCACTCTTCTAAAATGTCATTATTATTTAAAATTACATTAGTTTTGAGGAATGGTTACATCTGATTGCACAAGTAGCTTTTGTAATACCATTAAAAAAAAAGGTTTCAAAATACATGAGGAAAGTGACTAATTTCTGAGTAGTCATCTGTTTCAAGAGTTATGTATGATATACAACTAACCAGGAATTGTGACGTACTTTTGAAAAAGTTCTGATTAATCGTGTTTTTTTTTTTTTTTTTTTGTTTTTTTTTTTTTTTTTTTTTTTGTTTTCTCAAATCTTGTTCAGCGACTCAAAGGCGCCACCATCATTACATTTTTAGATGGGTTTTTTTTGTGTTAAGTTCCTGCTACAGGTAGAGGGTATGCAGTGATGTCATAGAAAATATGCTTTTAAGGAATCTAGTTGATTGGGTGTTTGTAGCCTAGAAATACTCTTAGCTGCGTTTTAACCTTTGATCTAATTTCATCTGCTTGGTCTGCTCCGCACCGGCCTCAGATATGAATGGAACGTGTTTCTGTCCACAGGGAATAAACGTAGATATTATTTTGTGAGAGAGGTGTGAAGGTGTCTTGCGTAGCTGTCGGGGAATGACATATATTTAGAAAAAAAAACACCTTGTTGTTTTGTTACTGGAAATCAGATCCGGCTAATCTTTGACATCTGTGGAACCGGATTATCGAGACTTGAGTTAACTTTTTTTTTATTTCCTCATCTTCCTCATGTTGTGCCCTGCAGAGCCATAAACCAACATTATTTTCCACAATCTTTCATATTTTCAAAGGCTTATTTGGTTCTTAATCTTTATTTTTGCTAACTTTTTAGTTTTATCCAAAAATGTCTTATGCTTTGGATCAAGTGATGCTTTCATTGTTTATTCTTGCATTGACCAGAATATTAACTGGAGCTTTTAAAACTTTTTGTTTATTTTGTTTTATGTTTACAGTTGCACCTAAAATTATTCAACCTCCCACTCAGAACTAGGTTTGCTGGCAAAATACTAATAATAAACAAATTACACAGACAGATTAAATAATTAAAGTCAAATTTATTTATATAGCACATTTAAAGCAATCAACTGAGGTAAAAACAAAGGAAGATACGACAAAATTTATAAAAGGAAGTATAAAATGAGAAACTTAAAAAAATAACACAAATAAAAATAAAACGTGTAATACTAGGATTTTATCAAAACTCAACACCTAAGACCTGCTATAAATGGTAAAGATTTCATGGCTTAAAAGAGTTTTCCTTGACAGTCAGAGAAGAGTTAATTGCACAGGAAATGAGAAGTTTTCAAAAAGGCAACAAAGACCTTGAATTTTCCCGCAAAAACAGTAGTTTGCAAGTTTAAAGCTAAAGGAACAGTGGAGAGATAGCTGGACGTGGCAGAAAGAGGAAGCCATCAATGGCAGACAGGTGGTCAAAAAAAAAGCCGACCTACTGGAGTTGGGGTTGAATAAGTTTAGGTGCAACTGTAAACACCCTGATGCTGTGCAAAAATCTTGAATCATTTTTCTTGTCGTTATATTTTGCTCTTAAGCATCCAGACATTTTACAATCTCTCATTGTGATTTAAAGTAATAATTTTTCTACTTTTCTTTGCACAATGCTCTGCATCATCTTGGCTGCTGCTCATTTAGTATTTATGTATTTGTTTTTGCTATCCTACACATCAGTATATTTCCAGCTGCCTACATACTGTGGGAACTGTAACTCCTCTTTGTTGACCCACATTGTGGTGAGACACACCTCTTGGTATGAATGTTTCTTCGCTACATCTCTTGTGTCAACACATCACAAGCTGCTGAGAGCTCCTTTTTGTTGTTCTAGTTGAAATATGAATAAAACAAACAGCAGATTAAGCAGATTTATACATCCTATTATAACTCTTTAAAAAGATTATAAATGCTGAAAAAAATATATATATATCATAATGGTGACGATGGAGCACCTGGGGCTGGGTGCTCAGGTATGTGCTGGCTCACTCTCGGTGGCTCCTTGGTGAGGCGTCGGGCCTCTGCTTGGGGGAGGTGTGCCATAGATAGATGGATAGTTAGTTAGTTAGTTAGTTAGTATGTATATTGGAAGCTGGAATGCTCCACTGGTGAAAGTGAATCTGTTTGACTTCTCCTTGGCACTCAGACTGCAGTTCTGAGTGCTACACTGCCAGACATGACACATTAAAGGAATAATAACAAAAATGAAGATGGTTTTTCTTCTGTTTGCAAGGGAAAATGGCTGATGCATCATCTATCTTTACGCTTCTATCCACCCCAGATTGTCTTCACACAAAGCTTTATGAAACAAGGGCAGATAACAGATGCACACCTTTAAATATTAACCCGGCTGCATGGTTTAAACCAGACAGAAAAACAAACCAGGAACATTTACTCCCACAGACCTTATCCTTCTCCTCTTTAACCTCGTAAGGTCATCTTATCCAATTTAACAGAACTATTTGCTTTAATTAATTTCTGTGCACCAAAAATTACTTATTATTTGAGAGAAGCACTTGAAATACAGTTAACTAATCATTAATTTATTTGTACAAGAAAAAAAAAAATCTAATTCATACTTGTGAACATGCAGATAGCTTAATGACTGAAACCTCTAATAGGGAATCATATCTCTGCAGATATTTGTGTCAGCTGAAAACAATGCGCATTTATGCCTCTCACTCTCCAACAAAACCACTTAAGAGATCTAAAATGTGCCTCACCCCACTCATATACCGCCATATATAACATGCTGTATTGTTCTCCACCCTCGGATCATGGTTAGGCTTCCAAACATTTTCTTCCCTTCTTCACCCAAACGCCTACTCTGCAGCTTGTCCCATCCCTATAAATGCTCCACACATCTGTGCTTCTGGTTTGTATGGAAAGCTGTGGGTCTTTTTTTTTTTTTTTTTTTTTTTTTTTCTCACATTGTGTCACTTTGAGGAATTTGGTTGTTCAGTGTTTTGTGGGGTAAGAAATATTTCACTGTTGTCCAAGGAGCAAAAACAAAAATAACCACTGATTTATGCATGGCATTGGGAATGCTTTTAGAGATTTATGGTGTGACTGTCTTTGCGTTTGTCAGTTTTGTGCAAATCAAACTATAATAATAAAGTAACCAAACTGTAAATTTTACCCTGGAAATGCTATTGTGATCAGATTAACACAAGTGGTGATCAGATGTACAGGAAACATGAGTAACTGCTTGGAAATTTAAAATTAAGAAAACTCCTAAGAATAGTTTAAGAGTAGAATAGAGTCGTGTGCATGACCATTTCATCTCAGCCTACTTCCATTTTGTACTTGTAATCAAACCTTATACCCACATACTTAACCATTGACTACCAATTTATTTCTTTTGGTATGTGAGGAATTATGGAGGTAAATAACCATTAAAAACGGTCAAATGTCACTTATAGATTAATTTGATATCATTTTTGGCTAGTTTAATTTGACGCCCTATGTTTGTTGCCAGACGTTCTGATCCCCATATTGATTGGTTGATTCTTATGACATAAGAGTGATTATGACCTCAAAGCAAACCAAAATAAATCCTAGTGATGTCCTACTAATAGATGTTTCTGCAATGACAAAAGATTACTTTAAATAATCTGTTTTTCAAAGTAGAACAAAATGGTGAGGAGGCAGAATGAGCAGAACCAAGTTCATAAAAACAGCAAACCAGAAACTAGACCAGCCTAAATGACTGCAAGTTAAAGACAGGTGGTTTTATTTGTTCTGGTTGGTATAACAACCAGGAAAGCTGTTTTGTTTGGAGGTATCTGTCTATTAGTGGGATTGGAAAACTGTAGGGTAGCAAGCTGAGAACTGTGGGTGTGTTTTACCGTGGCGCCACACCTGATGACGGAGAACCAAAGCATGAAAGAGATGTTCCACATACTTGGATGAAATCCAACTGCTGTGGGAAAATCAGGGTCACAGCACGTAGTTTAAAGGAGTGTCGATGGGTGTGCCAGTAAGTCGGAGCACAATGCAGGAATAACCTCACACTGAAATTATGCAGTTGGCAGAGAAAAATCTGTCACTGTTTATTTCTGTCCTAACCAATTTCTAATTTTGTCAGTGGGGTTTTACGAGTTAAAAATTTGATGATTGTACTAAGGTTGGGTAGTATAAAGATTAAAAACATAATTCGTTCCTAAAAAGCACTGCGGTATCCCACATTACCAGCCGCGTAGTCTGAACTGTAATTTTGTAATATTACAGAAGGCAATTTGCTACTTTTTAAGGCTTTATAACTGATGGCTAGCCTTTTTTTTATTATTATTATTAGATTAGAGATACAACAAAAAGCTATTTTATCACGACAAATCCTAGGCTATACCAGGATGTCAGAAAATATAAGCTGTCTTTAACACAACATCGTCCTAACAAATCTGCTGCAAATATAGATGCCGACAGTCCATCAGGTTGGTGCTTCTGCTCATTGCATTTGATAAAAAAGCTTAACGTCAGTTATGTGATACTGCTTTGCATCCGTCGCTTTATCTGTCCATCCTTAGTGATCCAATATCCCTCCACATTTTCTGCCTGTGCACAGCATTCGCACACAACTTAATCCACAGGACTTTACAGGAATAGAAAGTAACATAAAAAAATAACAACAAAAAATACATCAAAATAACAGTAAAAACGATGTAATGTAAATACAAATTTAAAATTAACAACAAACTAAGACCTGATGGAGATGGACTGATGATGCAGTCATTCACTTTATTGAGAAAACTGCAATAAACTGCAGTGTTTTCCTTGTTGATCTGAGTCAGCAGTGTCTGCTCATCTCAGGTTTTCAGGGAGTTTGTTCCAGAGCTGAGGAACTCTGGGAATACGAGTCTGGAAACGTTGGGAATTTTACCATGAATAATATGTGGGAAGCATGTGATGGAGTTACGGCTCAGCAGAGCCTCATCTGGTGTCAAGAACGTTGTTGTTCCATTTGGTACGCATCATTGTACAGCTGCATCTCTCGGCTTTCATAAGAAGTCATGAAATATTTGATGTATATGTTTTACTGTAAGCCTCTGCTGAGTGTTTTTTCATACTCACTTCCTTTTTTAATGCCTCATTCATATAAAGGTCACAATTCAGTCATAGACACCCTCCCCAGAAGACTAAAAATAATTCTTTCCCTTCATCTGATTAGCCCGTTCGCTCCTCTAAATGAAGAGCCTCGCAGTTCTAATTCACTGTGTTTATCATAGTAATCGTGTTTTGTCTACATCCGTTGAACTTCTGATCAGATGTGTGTGACAGAGAGGCTCTGAAGTGGTTTGTTGTATGGCAGTCAGCTGACTGGCCTCATGATAGCATTTAAGACCCCAAGATAACCTCATGTCTCTGCTGAAACTTTGGATTTGCTCTGTGTGTGATCCTTGCTATCTAGTGTTTCCTACCTCCTTCCCTTTTGTTAGACCCTTCCTCCTGCCAATCACCCCAATGTTCGCCTACAATCACCATATGGCTGACATCCCTGTACTGAGTATCCTAGTGCTTTTCTTTTCATTAGCTTCACTGAACCATTTCCTGTCTGTTTATGGCCCTGCTGTAGCAGTCTAATGTGCTGAGGACAACCAGGCAGAAAGTGGATATAAAGTGCACTAGTGCCCTAAATAATCAATTAATTCATTGTATGCAAACACAAATGCAAAACCTTGTCACAGATGCATTTATAGCTGCAGTATGTAACTTTTATGAAAAATATTTTTTTTTTACATATTTGTTAATGCTATCATTATCTCATGACGGATAGTCTGTGAAAAAAATCAAGCTCCCTCTACTGTCTTCCAGTGCTCCCAGTACTAACTGCAGAAATACACCACTCAGTCAGAAACAACTAATCAGAGCCAGGAAGAGGGTCTTAGCGCTGTCAATCACCCTCATGTATCACCGCTCACACACTCCCCCTTGTTCTCTGCTACGTTACAGCTGGTTCACCACAACATAGCCTGCCACTAATGCTAAGGCTAGTTAGCATGGCCACCAATGACGGATAAATGGTTTTCCTGGAATGATAAGTTGTTTCTTCACCATTAGCACATTTAGTGACACATACATGAGGTTGATTGACAGCACTAATACCTTTCTCCTGCCTCTGATTGGTTGTTTTAGATCGGGAGCGGTGCATTTCTTTAGACAGCAATAATAGCTCAGGGAGGACGTAGAGGAGCTCAATCTTTTCACAGGTTATCTGTCTCATAACATACTGTCGCGACAGTAAAATGTAAAATGCCTTGTTTGGCAGAAAACAAACACCCTGAACACACCATACTCACCATTAAACATGATGTTGGCAGCATTATGCTGTGGGCGTTCTTTTCTTCTGCAGGGAGTGAGGAGCTGGTTAGATGATGGGAAGACTGATAGTGCAAAATGCAGAGCAATCATACGTCCAGAGCTGCTATAGAATGATGTTAGAACAGCCAAGACCTGAATCTTGTTGAGAATTTTTGGCAAGACTTTAAAATTGATGTTCAAAGATGCTGTCCATCCAGTCTGACTGAGCTTGATCTGTTTTAAAAGATGGATGGAATAAAATTTCAATCTCTAGTTGGGCTGAAACGATTAATCGGACTAATCGATTATTGCAATAACCATCAACTTATTTAGTCATCGATTAATCATTAACTGGAGAATACAGACTCAAAAAAGGCCATTTGCTGAAAGAACAACATACTCAGAGCAGCAATTAAGCCAAAACTGTACAAAAATAGATATAATTTGCATTTAAGATAAAAAAATGTTTTAAAAAAGCTTCTTTGTAAATATGTTCTACCCAGAACTCCTCAGGTGGTATAGTTTTAGCTTCAGTCCTGTATTGATGTTAAGTCAAGCAGAAAGGGCTGAGAGCTTTTCACATGTTGATGTTAGAAGTATTATTTTTTTTTTTAGCTGCAGATTGATCCTTTGCTACAAATGATCAAGCATTCACTAAATGAATGCTGTTATTGTATTTTAGAAAATAACATGTTTATTTTCTTATTTAAAAAAAAAAAAGAATTGAATTATTTGTTTATTTGCATCTTTTAATGTAATTCTCATATTGTATTAAAAAAAAAAGGCTTAAGTGGTTATATAAAAAATCTGCAGAATTTGCCAATTTTTTTTATCTCATTGATTATCAGAATAATCAATTAATAAAATACTCTTTAGTTGCAGCCCTAACATTTAAATCCACAAAAGTGGTAAGAACGTAACCAAAAGACTTGGAGCTGTGTGTGCAGGAAAGCTTTTATACTGAGGCTGCTGAATGCATATCCACACCAGACTGTGTTCAGATCTGTCAGTTTCCTTCCACTTCACAATCAAGTGTTACTTGTGTTGCTCTTTAAATAAGAATATATTATGTTCGCGGTGGTTACGTGACAAAATGTGAAAGTGTTTAAAGGATTTTATTACTGACGCATAAATGTGCAGTACTGTTTGCTCCAGGGAGAGGAAGCGTGCTCAAAGCTGTCGCTCCACCCTCCCACCTGTTTGAAGCATGTCTCCCCACACCCTGACATCTCTGACCTCTGCTCCTGTTACAGCTTTAAGAGGCGGTATACGTTATTTCTTTTCTTTTTCAACTGGGTTATAGAAACTAATAATAAAGACTGAAAATTTTTTTGCAAGTTCCTCTTTATTTTTATCTCCCAAGATACCATCCAGCATTTGCTTTGTCATGTTGAACAAAAGGCTTGTGACTCGTACCAAACCTGAAAATCTCCACTGACGGGTCAAACAGCACATTTTCACATGGGGGCTAGAGGAACTGGTTTGACTTTCTAAATATTTTTTGAAATCGTTGTTACTGTTAAAGAGTAAGAGACAAATAAGGCTGTTATCAAAGGGATACAGATGTGACTGTTGCATCATTGATTAGGGATTTTGTCTGACATGCAGTAAAAAGTGTCCAACGGACTCTGGGTGGAGTAGCTTCGGCTGAACAGATGCGACCACAAGAAGCGTTTAACCCTCAGTCTTGACTGCACCCTGAAAACAAAATCAAACTGAAACAACAATTGGGCTTCTGTTGTCCACACACAGTCAATAAAATTAAATACACTCCATGGTTCAATAGTTTTCTGCACAGAACTTTTAAGGTCCAGTCGCAGCCTTTCAATGAGGTTGAGGGGTGAACTTAGACTGGTCCATTGTGACACGTTGATTTTCTTTTTCAGGCCTAATGTTGCAGATTTGTTCCCCTGTTTTGGATCATTTTTCCTATTGATGACCAGAGGACTTTGATATGCAGATGAGTTTTTGCTCAACTCAATGTGTACTAGGTGCCCAGTTCATGTGGCGTAAACCAAGCCCAAATCACCACCCGTCCACCACCGTGCTGGACAGCTGGTATGCTGAAATGCTCTGTTTAGTCTTCACCAAACATGGTGGGTACTGTGCAGCAGTCCAGCAGCTCTACTTTAGTCAGTGTTTCAGAAGTCATGGGGTTCGTTCAGATGCAGTTTTGCAAACCCAAGTCATGCTGCCTAATTCCTTTCAGAGAGAAGAGGTTTTCTCCTGGCAACCTTTGAAAATGACCCATACTTGTTTGTCTGTTTTCTGTTTGTACTGTTATGCACTTTAACTGCTGACCACCCCACTGAGGCCTGCAGAGTCTGCAATGCCTTTAAACTTTACATTATTTGACCTTGAAGTGAATAAATGTTAATATTAAATATTTTTACAGATATCAGCTTGTTTGGAAATGACATTATAACCCTTACCAGCTTGGGGAGCAGTATTAATAGCTTCTCTAAAGTCACTGCTGATGTCTTTCCGTCTTGGCATTGTGCTAAATGCTCTCTTATTTGCCACAAATCAACAAAACTCCTGCTTTTAGATAGGTGATCACACCTGATCGTGTGGAGGCAGCTAGGGTGTACTTCTCTCCGTAACTGCACTGATAGTCGCAGGAACTTTTTATTTGTATATGTAGAGTGTGTATATACAGAGTGGGTTTGTTTCTTGAGCAATTTAAAATTCAAACAAAGAGGTGTTTGTGGTCTAAATACTTCCACACAGAGCCTTGTTGTGCGTTCCAGGTATCACGTTTCTTTGCGAGGATGCCTCTATTAATGTCTCTGTGAGGGAAAGCTATTGCTGGTGAGGACTGCTCTCCTCTGGGATGCTAAAGGTTTAAGATTTGTCTTATTTCTCTGTTTGTCAGTTACTCACCCACCCAGTTCACACCAAGTGTTTTCCCCCTGAAAATGGAGGTAACTCACCAGGGTTTAGAGGAGGACTAATTGAGCCCATGGGGACGAAGATGCAGGGAACAAACATGCTGCTTTGTTTTTCTGATGTAGTTTTATTGTAAACTAATTGTATAATACTAATTTTCACTGACAGGCAAAAGAAAGACGTAAAGTTTTGTGGTTGAAATATTAAGAACTATAGGAAGTTTTTTGTTTCTTTTGCTTTAACTACATTTCTCTATAATGGAAAATGAATAATGATATCATTAGCAATTTGACAGATAGCTTTTAAGAACCTATAATAATAAAAGATCAATGCAATAATGAATTACAGAATTAGATCTAAACTGTTTTTTTGCATTTGCATCTCATTTGAGATGTAGTTCACCCTGAACACCCCATAGGCAAGCTGAAACATGGTGGTGGCACCATCATGCTGTGGGGATGCTTTTCTTCCGTGGGGACATGACAGCTCGTAGGACTCTCAGATTCTGGAGGAAAATTTGTGACAGAATACATGATCCAAGCATATTTATTTGTTAGGATGGCCCCGTCAAAGTCCAGATGTAAATCATTTTGAGAATTTGTGGTCAAACTCCAACTCTATTCTCACTGAGTTTGTGCTATTTTGAAAAGAAGAATTAACAAAATATCTGTTTGTAAATGTGCAAAGCTTGTGGAGACACACACCAAAACGACTTGCACCTGTTACTGCTGCGAAAGGTGGATTTAAAACATGTTTAGTGGAGCTAAATTGAAAACTCTTTTCAGATTTTCTTTTAGAAAGTATCTAAAACCCATGCATCATTTTCTTTTCACTGCCCAATTATTCTCTGCGTTGTGTTTGCCCAGTATCTTTATGTCACGGGGCGCTTAAAAGCTGCTGTATGTGAAAGTTGTGCTTCAGCAGAGCTTTATACTGCAAAATCCACCTAATGCTGAATCAATCCCATCATGACAGATCCAGAGGCTGGTGGGGGGATTATTGTGAGCCCCCTTCAGTGCACAGTGCTGACAACAGCGTTGACATCAGGGGAAGCAGGTCTCTATTTTTTTTTTTCCCGACAATGGTGGACACACAGACGTGCTGTCGATTCTCAGAGAACACCAGGATCAGTTTTTAGGAGCAGTCTCTCGTAGTTTTTCTGCACGTGGTTTCTAGTTCTCCTTGTGTACATTGACTGGGGAAGACCTTGAAAAGGTGACACATTACTTAAGTTGAGGGTCTTTTATCTCTGTGGGCCACTTTATCTGTGTTTATTGGGATTTGTTGAATTATAGAACATCCACAGTAAAACCACCAATAAAAGAGACTAAAGATCGCACCAAAGTCGTGGAAAACATGTTATGTAGTCTTTTCAAGAAACCATGGGTAATGCGTTATTTATTACCCTTCTCCTGAAAAGCTTTGATCCATATAAACTTCCTTTACTACATTATATAGTAACTCGGTCTGTTATCAAATCGTCCCATTTCTGGATTGTGTAAGGGTTTGTTTTGACCTTTGCAGTTCCGTGGTCTCTCTTGATTTATCTGCGCAGATCAAATGAGACATTAGTCAAGCCAGCTAAAAGACTAAGTTATGTGGTTGGAGATGTGGTTTGAGCTCCTCTGTGTGTGTTTTTGCAAGCAAATGGAGCAGATTGCAAACTCCTGAGGTTTATTTATGTGCTCTTCACGTTTGCTTCGGTCCTTACGGCACGTGGATGTGTTGTTTTCATAACTGGACCCATCCCCCTCCCTCACATGATGTTTTTATTGTAGCTGTGTTGGGTTCGGTCTCATCACATCTGTCGGATCTCTGAGGTCAACCTTCTATAAACGGGAGTCTGAGCCTCCTAGCTCAGACACATTTTCCTCACTGTGAGATGGTGTTTGTGTATTTAGGATATTAAAAATAAACTGTTATTCTGCTACATTGTTTATTGTCACCATAGTAACCTGCTGCAGGTTGGGTGTTATCTTTTCGTCTGCTTCTCTGAGTTGTTTGGAGTTGTTCCTGATGGACATTTATGTTTGAGAAAAACTGAACTGATAAAATGAAGCATGTAGGTATGACGATGAAGAATAAACAAAAATCTGCAAGAGGGAAAATATTTTTTTTTCATGGCCCTGGAAGTACTTTTTGTTTTTCAACAAAGAGAAGAGATTGCCTTTCTTTGCACAAACACAAAACATACATAAAAACTGAGGTCAAACTTACAGATACCATAATTCCATTATATTATTTCCAAAAAATAATTTTTCTGCATCTTTCTGTATCGGCCCTGCCTTAAAGCAGCTACTTTGTAGGAATCAAATGATACACATATTCTTTTATGGTCAGTGATGATTTGTTTGGTCACCAAGCCAACAGATAACTTGACTTTACCTTGAAAGTGAGTTCAAAGTGTATGAAAGTGTCAACTGTTGAAAAAAGTTTCTTGCGTTTAACAGCATGTTTTTTTTCTTATTTGGGACAAATACAAATCAGTTTGAAGGAATGCCTGTCATATAATATAGTGCTTTACAAGATGAATCATGCTGTTAATTTTCTGTCATTGTGTCACATTATAACCACAAAGCTTATTGTGTTTTATTGGGGCTTTATGTGAAACACCAACACAAAGTAGCAAATAGCTGAAGAGGGAGGAAAATGAGGCAGCATTCAGATATAAAAATCTGAAAAGTGTGGCATGCATTTATATGTAGCTGCCCTAATATCATACTTTGTTGATATTTAGGGTAATTTCTGCCAGTTCTTCTTTGTAAAATAGCTCAGGTCAGTTATATTGGATGTACTGTGTCTGATAATCAGTATTTAAGTTGCCACAGAGTTTTTATTGGATTTTCGTCAGGACTTTGATTTGTCCTGCTGGAAAGTGAACTTCCTCGTCAGTATCATCTCTTTCACAGAATCTAACAGGTTTTCTTGCAGGACTGACTGATATTTAATTTTTAATTTTATTCCATCTTCCCATCAACTCAGTTCATCTTCCCCATTCCATAAAGACCAGATTAGTGAAGGGCATAACTTGTCAGTTTAGGTAGACAGCCATGTTTTGCTATGTTTGCAGTTGTGCCATACTCTTTCCACTTTCAGACTGAAGAGATGTTAAAAGCTCAGGGTGTTTTATGACCTAAAGGATACCAAAAGCAATTTGATGGTGCACTTTAAAGAGTTTCAAATGCAAAAACTTATTGGAAACCTTGTATAACTTCTTTCCACTTCACAATTAGTTCCTACTTTCCGTGCAGTTATTGCATAAAATCCCAATGAAATAAATACAGGTTTGTGGTTGTAATGTGACAAAATTTGAAAAGATTCAAGGACTGGTGTATTTCTTCCACTGATGTGACATTATCTCTGCACCATTTTCTGAACATATCCACCCACCTGTAACTTATAGATGTATTTGCCGGATAGAAGCCGTCCACGGTAAAGCAAACCCTTGAACCATAATGTAACGTAGTAAGGGATGATGTTTACTGCTCCTCACGTGACTTGTTGCTTAACCAACAACATGCAGCATGTCGCGCCACATGGAACACGCATGCATAAACACAAGTGGTCCTTTCAGCTGATGGTAAAGGTCATCCTGTATGTCACAGTCTGCTCTCTCCAGTTTTATCCCTCCTGTAAACATCCCACTTAAGGTGGTTAAGATGTCCTAAACCACACAGTAGCTGTGTGCTGACCGAATGAAGCTGTCCCCCATGGAGAGCTGGCCGAACAGAGAGTTTTTATATAAACACACCCCTGTCATGTAGATTTAGAGCACCAACACAGCTGCTGTAGCTGTGTTAGGTAACGGTTTGGTCTCAGACATGTTCAATAATCCGTTTCTGTCCAACTTTTCTGCACTGAGGCAACAGACAGGGATTGTAGATTCATGCGTTTTTAAGACGTTGGTGCCACCTTGTGGAGTTTGTCCGTCCGTTACATCACAGACTTTCATAAGTACAGTTCACCAGAAAGGAGTGGTAGGAGATTTGACCTTTCAAAGGAATCACAATGGATTATAATACATAACCATAAAAAGCAAAGTCACCTCCTCCCCACCACCGGGATCATATAACAGGGTCATAGATTGCAACTTGATCATAATACATTTCTCTTTGAGATGCATGCTGTTCAGTCATATTTACTGGTTTGCTCTTCCAGAATCAGTTCAGACATTAGAAGCTCTTTCTTATTTAAATGACTTCTTTTTCTTAGACTTTTAGTCTCAGTTGTGTCTTTGATTTATAACAGCATTGTCCTAATTTACTGGCCTCCTCCCCATGACAGGATTGATTTCAAAATATTTTCTTGAGCAGTTTCTCAAGTTCCTAACTACAAAAAGTCATTTTACATGACAATAGTGCATATCAGTGGTCAGTGACCTTTACAGTCCAAACAACCATTTTTACTCTTGGAAAATGAAGATTGTCTACAGCTGCAAAACTTACTTCTGTTTGGAAAATCAATAATTTTATCCAGTTTTCTAAATATGTAATACAGAGGCAGTGATCAGAGTATCAGATTTCTGTTTTTTTGTGAAGTGCTCAGCTGCCAATAAGGATTTCTGCTAATTCTGTTCATCCTGAAGAGCTAAAATTAACTGCATTCAAAATGGTTTTAGCTTTCCTGCCTTAAAGGATCACCAATTATTTATATTAGAAGCAAAGTTGATATTACAATATATGTGAGAGAGGACTCGATGTGAAACAGCCTTCTTACTGTTCTTTTCCAAAGTTTTCATGAGGGGGCTAACATTTCCCAATTCAGCAAGTTCAAGAGAGGTTTAAAGCAGTTTTACTGTAATGCTTTCCTACTATCTGTTAAAGTTTTAACTCTGTTTAAAAGCAGCCTGAATAAAAGATTTTGTTGTTACCATAACATGTTCACTGACTGGCAAAAATATTGGGGTTGTTTGAGTCAAGAGCAGGGCACCAGTTAGGCCTGGTCAAGCTGAAATATGCCCAATTTAAGGGACAAAAAGATTTCTTCAATGCATTTCTAATACAAACGACATAAAAATGTGTTTTTGTTTAAAAAAAAAAAAAAAAAAAAAAGTCTGATGTTTTACGGGGTGAAATACAGTCCCAGGAAACGACCAGACTGATATTTGTTGCCATGAAAAAGCATTTAGTGGAAAACAGAATTCAAGCGGTCCAGACTGATGGGTGTCAGTGACTTTGTTTCTCATTGTGTCTCAGATTTCTCTAGATAGGGGTCATGGTAGGATGCCTTTTGGTATCTTTGTCCTACTTCATGTTGTCAGTTGGGTTCTACTCAAGAGATTTATTGAGTCTACAGGTCTGGCAGTAACCAAGTCTGGGCATGGCTAATGAGGTTGAAACAAACAAATGTGGTTAATCACAGTTAATTCATCATTTAACAGGGGTGGGCAGTTACTTTTGCTGAGCTGGAGAGCTCCTTGAGTGATAGACTGCTGGATCCCAGGTGCACTAAGGAGCGTTATAGGAGATCCTTCCTCTCAGCAGCTGTTAGACTCTATAACCATCATTGCTCCCAACAAAATCAATAAGTGTTTACATCCATGCTGGTATCTGTATGACTCTGCCATTTTTCTATTGTTACTAACTGTGAGTGGTTTGTATTTTTAATGCTCATAGACATTCACATCTCATGCATTTTTAATTAACCAACTCAGTTGCACACTCCTCTGGACTGGAGTACTTTTCACAACTACACAGTATCATGTTGAAATTTTGCCTTACTGCACAGTATTTTTCTTTTTTTTTATTCTTCTGTTTATATATATATATATATATATATATATATATATATATATATATATATATATATATATATATATATATATATATATTATGATCTTTTGTGAGTCTGTTTTCTATCGTTGCCTGTCACTGCCACTTTGCTGCTGTTGCACAGAAACTTCTCCATTGTGGGACAATTAAGGATAATTCTATTCTATTCTTTTTCACAGAGGAACTGGTTAGTTTTGCTTTTTTCTTCCCTAAAAAAGTGAAATTATCAGTTGAATATTGCTTTTTGTATTCAGTATTTGTGTTTATTTACTGTATTTACAAAAGTTGAGACCATTGCATCATTTTTCTGCTCTGTACTTCGATCCAGCTTTTCTTAGTTTGGGAAATAAAATTGACATTGTGTAGGGAAAGCACAATGACTGCAGGATGCTAACAGGAACTTAGTAAAGCCAGTGTGACTCTAATATCCTCCCCCTGTGTGTGTGTGTGTGTGTGTGTGTGTGTGTGTGTCACTCTGTAGGTGATCACCTGCTTCGGCCTCTCCGTGGTGTCGTGTCGCTACGTGGGATTCGCCGTGGTGGCCTTGCTAGTGGAGATAAACTCTGTGTTCCTCCACCTCAGGCAGATCCTGCGCATGGCCAGCATGGCGGTGAGCACGCTCTACCGCGTCAACAGCATCATCAACCTCGGCACGTATGTGGTTTTCCGCATCAACACGCTGGCTTGGATGACCCGCTGGCTGGTGCTCAACAGGGACAAGATACCCCTGCTGGCCTACACGCTGGGCAGCGTGGGGATGGCCATCATGACCGTCATGAACATCATCCTCTTCTGTCGGCTGCTCAGGAGCGACTTTTTAAAGAGCAGCACCCGGGAGGCCAAGAAGGAGAAGGAGATGTAGAACTTTGTATTGACACCTAGTGGCTTGGATCCAGCACTGTTTTTTCCTGTGTTTAACATCCTCATAGTTGGGAGATGGAGATGGAGAGATGTGCCCACACTGTAAGTGGAATCAGACCGCTTCTGACCTCGCTCGCCTCACGCTGACGGAAACTTCTTCCTATCAGCTGCAGTTTTGGCATCAGAGCTTGCGTGCTTCTTCTCATGAAGAGCATGAGTCCTTTAAACATGTCACCAAATGCCTTAACACCCCAATCAGAGTTTCATCTTAAAATGTAGCTGGGGATAAGTGAGGGCACACTACCTATATAACAGATCCTTATACAGCCACTGGGAACAGAAAATACAAAATATCTTTAGTAACATCAGAAATATATCGCTTAATTCAACTACTTTATGCTATGAACACATTATGCTGTTGATTTTTAATGTTTTTGTTTTTACCCACTGAGTAAATAAATCAGTAGCGCCCTCTGATGGTTTAACTTTAGCACTGCCGAAGTGATGTTTTTTTCCACCAAATGTCCTCAGCTAAAAACCGCCTGCTACCTCAGAACTGGTTGCTAGCTCCCACTTTGCTGACAGTGTTCATTACTTTGCTGAAAATTTATAAATGGCTTGAAAGTAAAATGTATGTACAGCACCCGCTCTCTACAGGTAATGTTAAAACTTTCAAAAATTTGTAAATAATTTCCTCTCATCTTTGCTGCATTTCTTTTACCGTAAGATTTGGTTGATCCTTGTTTTTTTCTCATTTCTAGTTGCTTTAAGCCTTATTTTAACTCTGACTCGAGATATGGGCAAGTTTATGCAAGCGCTCATTTTCATGTCGCTATTTCCTGACTTATCGAACATAAATACGCATCTGCCTTTCTTGAATGGCTTGTGTTTCCAATTTTGAAGAGTAGCTGAGAGAAATGGGTGTTTCTCCCATCCTTATACCCCAGATACAGGAAGTCAAGACTTACGATATAATAGATCCTCGAGGACTGGTGATTTTTATATAAACAGGGTTTCTCCATACAAAATTTAACACCTATTCAAGTTTAAATTTCTAGATTTTTTTATTTATTTATTTTTTTTTCCCCCATTGTTTTTATGCCATTCTGGACATATAAAGGCAAAATATTAACCTTAAATGTCTTGAATAAGAGTCTAATCTTAGCAGATTATAAATCATGAAACAACACTGTAACATATATAACCTTTTGATTGTTTGTCATGGTATGGAGCATGGCTTGTGAACTTTATTACCTTTATTTGGTTCATAAAACCTCCAGTTTAAGCTGAATTTAAACTCTACACAAGTAGTAAAAGGACACTTTTTAAAAATAATTTTTGAATGATTGTAGTCTGTAGGTCTAAAACTAAATACCAACTGGTTAAATATTAAAATTACTGTGTGATGTGGCAAATCAGCAATAAAGCTTGCTCTTCACAAATTAATCAATGTAAACATTACTGCAGATATGAAGCATTAATTTGTGTCCTTTAAAAACAAAGAGAAAACATCTGGAAAATCAAACATTTTTCCAGATTCAGTTTTCTTTTTTCCATATTTTTCTAAATTATAGAAGCAAATTCATTATTTCTCCAGACTGCTTAGGAACCCAGTTGTTTTTTTTTTTAATGTGGTATTTTTTTCTCCCTCTCGGTCAATGTATTAAATGAAGGTTGGACTTTTCTAAATTTACCATGTGAGATTAACCCAGTGCAATACCAGATTTATATAATTTAAGCATTTTTACACATCTTTTACCAGGGGTGCCTGTAAATGTGGAGGGTGCTGTATATAAACTTAAAGTAGAAATAGAGCTGGTTACAGGATAGTCTGATAAATGCTTCAGACAATAATTTGAATTTCAATTGTTTCTTGAACAATAAAATAAATGACTGGATGTTGGTGGATAAGAGCATGACACATGCTAGCCAAACAGTGACTGCGGTGTGGCTTGTAATGAAGAAAATAAACGTAGAAAGAAAAACTGACAGCAGATTTTAAATAAAAAGAATAATGCAACCCTAAAAATTGAAGACTTAAGTCAACATCAATCAGATTCAAATTGAAGGGGCTCTGTGGATCAGTGGTAATCACTGGAGACAGGAGAACAAAGTTTAAAATAAGCTTCATGAAACTTTGATCACTTTAAAGACAAATTTAAATGAAACTGATTTTATCACAAATTTGAGGATTAGATGACACTCCGTATCTAAACTTTAACAGCTTTTGTTTATTTATTTTTTTTTGACTGATAAGAAATATTTAGGAAAAATTTAGAAGGAATTGTAAATTATTACCCAACAAATTAGCACTGAAGGGAAAAAAAACCCAACACTCTGCAGAGATTCTGACTTTACGGGCTCACTGGATCATCCCCAGCGGTCATCAGTGGAGACTCGGATCTCCTGTTTCCATCTGTAAAAACACTTGAACCCAGTAAAATAGGAGCAAATACATGCCGTAGATAGTGCTGTATTGCGAAGTGCCATTAATAGTGGTTCTTATTTGGTGAATTATTGTGCTATTATGTGCAGTAGTGGGTTTCAGTCTGCAGTAGGAGCTTTCAGACGGGCAGGAGTCCCTGTTCTCCGCAGATAGGAGGATGGGACATTGCTGAACATTGCCTCAGTGACCTCACACAGCCAAGACCAGGTTTATATTTTGTAAAATTTTCCTATACAAGTGCCATCCTGCCTTTAATCTGAAGGATGCTGAAAAACCCCAACAGATTGATGGGGGGAGGGTTTATTTCTGAGTTCGGTGTCGGAGAACAAACAAGTCTGAGATCTGTGAATACAGCAAACTGAGCTGCCGACTCTTCCAATTCTAATCATTGCATTATAATTCTTATACTTCAAAGAAATGTTGGACTATTTTTTGGATTTTTTTTTTTTTTTTCCTTCCTCTGTGAATCATCAGTGTTTGTTTAATTGTATATGTTTGTAATTTATTTGTGCTAAGAACAAGTTACGGATTACAACTGTAAGTAATGTGGTAAATAAGGTTTCCTGTTGTAAAAAGAAAAGTTTATCACGATGAAGCTTTTTGTTTTTTAACTGACTGTAACGTTGAGCTTTATGTGAATTCACATCAGATTTATTGACATTAAAGGCAAAAAAAAAAAAAAAAAAAAAAAAAAAAAAAAAAAAAAAAAAAAAAAAAAAAAAAAAAACCCTCACCAGATTACAAACACAGCAGCACATCCAGATATTCAGATGGGATGAAGTTGCCTAAAATTTAAGATGAGCACTTAAGGTTGCTGCTGATTAGGAAGCATAAACACATCTTCAGTGTGGATCCGTGTTTGTTTAGGCTGATAACAACCATCTCATGAAAATATGGTATTTTTTAGTGTTTCTCTCTCTGTTCTTGATTTGCCCTTTTTTATTTGTTCAAATAAATTTTTTTAGGGCAGCTTTTGTGGTTGTAGTGAAGACCGTTGGAGACAATTGAAGTTCTTTTTGAAAAGTTGAGATGACACCTGTGCGTCTTGTAAAGCTGCACTGATACTGTTGTTTTCTGTGCTTTAATGAGTTGTAATGAAATGTGGCAGAAAAGTTGAGATTCAGACCTATTTTAGTGACATTAGCCAAAACAAGCTGTTTCCCTGCTCCTTCCTGTGCGCAGTAACTGACTTGTTTTCTCTTGGTTTTAATTTCCAAATGCAACTCCAACAAGGCTGCAAGATGATGGTCTTGTTTTCAGATTCACAGCTGACATATATAGATGATGCCAAAACAGCCTCATGTTCCTCTTCACGCACAATAAACGTCGCAGCTGATCGCATCAGTCCACATCTCTAATTTTTTTTTTTTTTTTTTTTTTTTTTTTTTTTTTTTTTTTTTTTTAAAGCTCCATTATTTAAAAACTTGAAGAGACCTGTTTTTATTTTTCCACAATATAATCTTTTTGACTCATCCGTACACTTATTTTTAGAGCTTAGTGAAAATACAGAACCAACTTTTGACACTGTGCAGCTTTTCTGTGATTTCTGTCCCATTTCTCCAAAAAAGGAAAACTCAAAAAAACGGAAGAAATCAAGACCAAGCTCTGAAAGCAGCATCATTTGCCTTCAGATTACTCCAGTTATATTCTGCCGTTTAACTGTGTAAATATAACAGTTTTATTTTTTCATGTTTTGGCAGAAATTGTTTTGTAACTGAATTTCCTGTTTATATATACATTGTGTTTCTATAATGTAATTGTTTAACATGACAATAAAGATGAGAGGGGAAAAAGTACTTGGCTCTGGTTTTCCTGTATGTTTGCAGAGTTTCAGAGTTCATTTTTAACCTAGAAAATATATCCACATGCCATAGGTATAATGATGAATATAAGCGTTAAAAATAAAACAATTTCTCCTCCAGCAAACCTGTTGGAGGAGAAAACAGAAAGCTGCAATAACCTGCTGCAACGTTGTGCTCATCCTTAAACTAATACTTTTCTAAAGCACCTTTTGACTCAGTTCCAGAACTTAGACTTTCATGTTTAAACATCTTCCATCAATTATAGGAAATCTAAAAAAAACTAAATAAAGTTCATATGTCCTATTAGGGTCTTCCTGACAAATGCTCATTGTTATCCTGAAACCATACTAGTTTTCAAAAGATTTTCTCTGTACGAAGGTGTCACTCAGGTGAAGAGTATGAAAAAACCCACATCCTTAATCAAAGAACCAAATTACCTCCTCAGCATGTAGTCAAATTCTTCAAAGTCCTGCTAATGACCACAGAGGAACATTTAAAAGTTGTAAGACGCTGGCCCTCAAGGACTGGAGTTCAACAACCCTGAGACGAACTAAAGACAGTCATCAGTAATTGGAGAGAATAAGGAGCAAGACCACACCGAAACATTGACTTTGTTCGCCTTAAGCAACTATATAACTAATTTTAGGGTTATTGTCCATTGGGATGATCCATTTGTGTCCATTTAACTTCCTGTTGCTTCAACATTTTCACATAATTTCTTTCCTTATGATGCCATCTATTTAGTGAAGTGCACCAGTTCCCCCCACCATGATTCCAAATGAAATGCACTGAAAACCTAAAGCAGACATTATAGTCTAGTACTGTTTTAAATGCAAGAAATAGCTGCGCCGCTTTGCCCATCGCCTACACCACAGAAAACAATTGGGATATGGTTCCTTTTGGCAAGAAGATGTAAAATGTAAGGTTAAAGTCCGAATAAATGGGGTGGCAGAAGCAGAATAGGATTTAACCAGTTTATTGCTGGAAATGCAAGATAGAACTCCAAGAACCATGCAAATAAGGAACCTTTATGAGGAAGCACAAGGATGTTGCAACCTCCTCTGGACCAGAACTTGATAAAGATGGGATGAAATGAAGTGCAAAATTGTCCCAAGAACTCAAAATTACACTATTAGAACTTTATAAATTGCATAATTGTTAAAAACCAAAACCATCTTATATGTATGAAAGACATTTTATCTGGAAGCAGAGAGCATCATCACAGGGATTATTTTAGCAAGGTGAAAGAATACAAAACATGCCTACACTCCCCTCTAATGGGATCATTGTTTTATAACACTTATTTCTCAAGTTGTTCAGGAATGTTAAAGTTACAACAGGATGACAACAGGACAAACAACCACTTACTCTTAAGGAGTAAGTGTGTGTGCACAACCATAACCATGGACACACATTCACTCCTAAGGTCAGTTTAGTAACACGTATTTCTGGGCTGTGGGAGGAAGCCAGAGTACCCTGTGAAAACCTAAGGAGAACATATCAATTCCATGCAGAAAGACACCAGGAACTCAAACCCCCGAAATCTTGCAGCAAAGTCCTTTATAAATAAATCTCTATGAGTCCCTTTTACACAAAAAGTATGTTAAAGTGCTCTTTTAAAGATGACCATAGAAATATAAGTTATCATTGTAAATGTTTCCAATTTCTTGTTATAACCTCCACTTCTGCACCATTATCTGAACATGCTTATTGTTGCAGGGTCACGAGGGGAGCTGGTGCCTATCTCCAGCTGTCATCAGACAAGAGGTGGGGTACCCTGGACAGGTCAACACAGAGACAGACAGGACAACCAAACATGCACACACAGAGAGAGAGACCAATTAACCTAACAGTCATGTTGTTAACCTAACAATTTGACTGTGTGAGGACAGAATTTGGAGTACCTGGAAAGAACCCACACATGCACAGGGAGAACATGCAAGCACCATGCAGACCCCAGGTCAGGATTCGAACCCAGGAACCTTCTTGCTGGCAGGCAACAGCTGGGCTACCAGCTGGGCCACTGAGCCTACTTCTGCACCAGCCATGACAAACATTCATGTATTTTCAGAAATTTTAATCACTTAAATGGAAGTCTTAAAGTAATTGAAAGAAAATTTTAAAAAGAAACGAAAGCTTTATTTTTTCTCATATCCCAAACATAAATTATCTCCATTGGGGGGGGGTTGAGTGGTGGATATGATTGAGCCTGGGAATGACAAAAACTGGCGGCAACACTGATTTTAAACAATTTTAATTTGTTGCACCTGTGTATTTCCTTATCCAATTTCTTTTCACGAAAACCATTGTGAACTTATTCCATACCATGCAAAATAAAAAATTATAAATCTATTTAACTTAGCCTCTTAAACTTTCGCTTTAAAATTTATTTATTTATTTTACAAAAAATACAAAACAATAAGTGTATTTTTTCCCAACCCATGTATACTGGTAAAAGTGCATACACAAACATCTTTGCCTTGTTCAAATGAATCTAAATGTGTCATTATGGTAATGATGTATTTTAAAAAAAGATTAGGTTAGTTCAGTGGCACAAAAAATGTCTCACGGTCACAGATTGCTCTATTAAAGAGTTTTATAAAATTATGAAAAATATTTATTTTCCCGAATTACACAGCCTGGCGAAAATATATGCCAAAGTTATCCAAAAATAAAGTAATTTGAAACAACAACAACAACACAAACAAATCCATGCGATTGACACACAAATCAAACTCCTTTCTCGCGGTTAGAAGCTGTATTGCTCAGTTTTGCGCTCTCTGGGGCGCAACTGTAACGCTTCTGTTTGCGCCTCCTATACTGGTCCTGCTGCGTGTTGACGCGCAGCTGTCAGGATCTCTCTCCTCCAATCGGCTGGCCCTCTGACTCTGTCGTAAGATGCTCTGATCACGGTGGCTTGTGTTTTCATCACTTCCCAGCTCCATCCAGCAGCTCTGTGCTTCAGACAGAAGGCTGAGGAAGGAGCAGAGGCATCCTGGGAAATAATAATGGACTGCGCACTTGCAGGCTCTCCTCCATCCCAGCAGTGATCGATGCTCTTCCCCGTGAGGCTCGGCGCTGGTGTTGCAGGGAGGAGCGCCTTAGTCGGAGGACAGACGGCGCCGTTCAGCCTCGCAGCATCTCTCTCCTCTAAATAAACGGCGTCACATGCCACTGGGAAGCGCTTTATCGCTTCAGATGAGATGTGTTTTGGCGAATGTCGCATCCTGCAGGATTTGGAGCAACACCGGGGAGCAGCATGCTCACATCACAGGACGTTTTATAACGCTTCTGTGCCATTTTCTTTTAAATCAACCTGGTTACGCTCACTTTAAAGGTAAGCAAGTGTCTTTCTTGGAAAACTGTCTCCATCCTCTGTTGATTTCTCGATTCATTAGCAAGGGCGCCTCTAGAAAGTTTCCGAAGGGGTGGCCAGATGGGTGTCACTCATCTTGGAGTGGCGTGGCGCACCAAAACTAAAGCAATAACAGAGTTTCAACATTGTTGCTATGATGTTGTCACGTTTAGGAAATGCAATGATCGAATGAAAGACGATTAAAAAGTGCCTACTGATTATGAAGGACAAAATGGCAGATGCATAAATAAATAGATAAATAAATCTAATGCCTTGCAAAAGTGTTACCCTCCTAACATCTTGTTACAAACACAAGCTTCAGTGCATTTTATTGAGATTTTAGCTCATTAACACAAATTTGTGTGGGATTGTGAGGTAAAAAAGATAAATAATACATTACATTAATTTCTTTCTTTTTCTTTTTTTTTTTTGAAAGATAAAAATCTGAAGTGTTGCTGTGCCATTTTGTTCAGCCTCCTGAGTCAATAGTTTGTAGAAGCCTTTTGGAGTTTGTCTCTACCAGCTTAGCTTCATCCATTTTCCCATCAATTCTGATCAGAAAAGCTTCCCTGCAGCATGATGCTGCCACCAACAGGTTTCAGTGTCGAGTGAGGTGCAGTCTTTTAGATGTTGCCAAAAAAGTTTAACTTTAGTCTCATCTGACCAGAGAACTGTCTTCCACAACTCTGCGTCACTTTAGGCATATTGAAAACTGGACTTTTTATAGTTTCCTTTCAGTAATTGCTTTCTTTTGCCACAGGACAGATTTGTGGAAAGATCAACTGGCAGTTGTCCTGTCGATAGATTTTCCCACCACAGTTGTGGATTACTGCAGCTTCTTTAAATGGGACTTAGGGCTGATTTTCTGCTTGATTAGTGTACAGCCATGTCTTGGTACATTTTTTTTAAATCAAAAACAAAGTAGGTTGTATTGATAAAGGAGCAAACTGACCAGAAGTCTTTTTCCTCACAAGCATCTGCATTAAACAAACCTAAATGTGCTCAACCCCCAACCAAAACAATGTCTTGACTTTCATTTATTATATTTACTCTGCATGTAAGACTGCCTATTTTTTGGAGGGGGGGGATCAGTCCCCCCTTGGTGCACCACTGGTCTTTACTACTTTATTTATAGCATCAGTGTGGCCTCGATTGAACAGATTTTCTTCAATTGAGTTAAGAAAGTCAATCTCTTCTTTGCCCTCCTTCTGTCCTTGCAGACTCCTGCAGCCATGGGTGAGGAAAGCCGCATCTCTCAGCAGATCCAGAGCGTGGAGAGGAGCATGGTGTTCCTCAGGCAGGAGCACCTTACTTTGCTTCATGGCCTCCACCTGGAGATCCTCTCCCTGCAGAAGCGCTGCTCAGGTGAGGGAAGCATAAAGCTGCTTGTGTTACTTTGCAGCTCCAGGAATGTCAAACACTGTTTGATTCTGAACATTTCTTTTACAAACAGGTCTTTACTTTTTCTGTGTTGCTAGCATGAAAAGTGACATAATTTTGAAAAATTTTATATTTATATTATATATTTATATTATATATTTATATTTTATATTTATTTATTTTTTGTATTTTTATTATTGTGGATTAGAAATTAAGTTTAATTTCGATACACATTTTCATGTGACAACAAAACCCAGCAATTACCCTGAAGAGGACAATAAGTTGTATAAATGGAGATATGTAGGGCAGTGGTTATCATTGGTTTGTAAAATGATCAACAAAAACAGTGGAAAATGGCCCATACCTTGTTTTCATTGATCAGACAGAGTTATCAAAGCGTGTGTGAAAATCTAAATAAAATAATTTATTTTACTGACATATTTAAGGATTCAAAACTTTGTTTTTGGCACACTGTTCTTTCTTTTTTGAATTATATTCCAGTCTCTCTAAGTTTGTCTTTTGGTCACCACTGTTCATATAAAAAGTGTTTAAAAAATTATGTATTTTTATTTACATTTAATGTTTTGTTGTTTTTTTTTAAATTGCCTGCTTATTTATACCCTTCTCAATATTTAGCTATCAAACACTTCTTGTAACAGCTGATCAGGTCTTTCCATGTTTCTAAAGGTATTTTGATAAATGTCTTTGGTGATGAGCTCCAAGTCTTTGAGGTTGAAAGGTCTCCTTGCCATCACCCTAATCTTTAGCTCCCTCCATAGATTCTCTAATAAATTCAAGTCTGGACTCCAGCCGGGGCCGCTCCAATACATTAGTATTGCTTTTCAGAGGAAACATATTGGTAAAAATAAAAGATCACTTTAAACCTACATTTGCCAGGGGTATGAATAATTATTGGTTTAACTATAATGTGTTGCTCCAGTCTAAATTATGAACTCACCAGAAAATCTACACTATTTAATCAGACAAAATGATAGTTATATTGTTGCTGTGCGAATGCTGTGGATGTTACATAGAGTTTCCATCTTGGTGACATTAATGTGACAAGAACCACTCCTTATTTCAGATACACTAGACTAATATGCCTGGTGAAGGAATAGTTGCCAAAATGCTGCTATGAATTCATTTTTATGACTTTAGATTTACTAATTATTATAATATTTTAAGAAACATGTTTGAAACGTGATGTTTTTGTACTTGAAAATTTCTAAATACTTTTCAGTATGAAGTATTTAATTTACTGTGGTGATCTCACCCTCAAGTCAAAGATTTATTTTGTTAATCCTCTTTAAGTGTCCTTTGTGTTTTCTTCTTAGTGGCCACAGCTCTTTATTAATCAGGAAGGACTCAAATTATTAATCCTTTCCATGAAATCATTAATTTCCATTAGTTCATATCCATTCCTTTTTCACTCATTTTGGTATTTTATTATAATCCATCTAGCTTCTAACCCTATAATCTAATAGAAAAAAAGCAGCCATTGTTTAGTAAGTGTGTCCACATCACCATGACTCAAATTCAGACAATGGCTACATGATGACATCATGCTGCTTTCCTGTTTGGAGAGTAATGGATTTGTCTTTCATGTAACCGTGCTTCCACATCCATTGATTTACACTGCTGGCATGGAGATATTATTCATCTTAGACATTTCTTGAAATACATTTTTCTTGGTTTTTATCACCACACCTTTAATACCTTTAATCTAAATCAGCTGGCAAATCAAACCTAAGTTGGTCAGAACCCGTTTTGAAATTAAAGACAGATTTTTGTCCCTTCGTGGAAAAAAGCAACACACTGTCTTTTTTTATTGGCAGACATGCAGTGCGTCCCTCAAAAGATGTTTGCAGATATATGGGTAATTGTTTTTCCATTAATATAGCACAGCTCCACTAATCCATATAAAAAGGATTGTGGTGCACAAATAAAGGGGAGAGCAGAGGGGGGAAGGGTTTGTGTGTTTGGGAGATGGATGGCTCCATGCCAGGGTGACCAGTTGTGCTGAAAACAACCCCCTTAATCACTCAGTAGCTCGGCGCGCTCACATCTGGTCAGTGCAGCCGGAGCGGTGACAACACCAATCTAAAAAAAAAAAAAAAAAAAAAACATTCTCATCTACTGTTTTATTGTCTCCTCTTTTTATTTTTCCCTTCAAGAAGTCTTCCACTGCAAATACTGATGCCATGAGAGATTGTTTACAGCTTTAGGCGCTCACTCGTGCTCAACTTTTCTATAATAAGAAAGGAAAAACAAACAAGAGATGAAGGCAGGCTTCCTTAACAGCCTTGAGAAGTTTGGAAAACTCAAGATCTGAATACCCGGAGATCATGAAACTGCATTAGAACAGTACAACCCAGAGATCTTTGTATCCCAATATAAAGAAATGAAACAGCAGTTTTCATGAGAAAACGCTAGATATCGCTATAAAATCAAGCTGTTATAGCATCAAAATAACCCGAAGAGCTTGTTATATTGAGATAATGAAACTGTTATCACGGCAGAGCAAGCCAGACATCCTGGTTTTCAGAAGAACATGATAACTGAAAACAAAACAAATCGAAGATCTGATTTCTCATCTCAAAAGCACGTCATGAAAATACATTTCCATGGATGACCAATTTCAGCTTCTGCCCAGATGGGTATAGTCATCATGATGTCTTGTCCAGCCGTTTAACTTGAGTCTCTGGCTGAAAACTCACCAACCACCTCCATGCTCACACAGCTTCATCTGCGTCACTGAAAGCCCTGCGACAGACAATAACACAGGTTTTCTGCACAGTTTTGGAGCATTTGTGTTTGGAGCATACCTACTCTATACAATAAGTTTTATGAAGGGGATTTTTCCTAATGTCTGCAGATAAGATAGGTGTTTTCAATTAGCTCACTAATGTGCTGCCTTGAAGGTTGCTGCAAGGTTGAGCTGAGCATGTTGTTGTGATCGTCAGCTGCCTCTTTGCACTGCTGACCTTTTATGGCTTCCTGAATTTTCTCATCAGCATAAAGGGCTCCATGCTGCTGTCTCCTCCAGCTACAAGCTATTTCCCGTTTTTAAATTAGGTCTTTTTACCCCTGCTATAGTGCACATTTATTGTTCGTGTCAGTAGGTTCGTCCTTCAGGATATCTTTGCAGCATTCAGGGCCGAATCGATGAAACAGAAAACCTCTAATGCTCAGTTATGGGCTGCTGGAGATAAGACTGACCTACAAAGCATGGCTGGATGTTGCAATGTGCTGAATGTTCTGTTTTCAATCCTCCTCAATGTCGGCCTGCCGTTAATGAATTGGCTGCATAAATGCCTTGTGTTGATGGTGCATAAGGATAACAAGAAATTACGAGCTTTTGAAGTACTTCAGCAGTCCTTATCACTGTAAAACCAGCTAGAAAGATTTCTGTTCTGAAGCTGCCAGTATTCCCATCACCTTCCTTTCTCTATGTGCTGCTGTGCCATCTTCGTTCTTCCCCTCTGTCTTGGTTCATGCCAGCTGCATGTGTGGGTGTGTTGTAGCGACTGCAGAGGAGAGGAAAAAAGGTGTGACATATAGGACATGAAGATAGAAAAGGCCAGGAAATAACTAACACATGGAATGATTTATAAAACTAAAGGCCTAAAAGTCCTTTCTTAATGTCTAATAGAGAAATTCAACAGTTTGCCAGGTTTGTGACTGAAAATAGGCACCTTTATAGATCTATTTTTAAATATTGTTTTAGTAAATGCAAAACCTACATCTGGTTTCTAGAAAATTAAACAAGCCAGTCATCGTTCCGCTGTTGAGCTGAAGTCTGTGACAAATTCGCTGGCTGAGCAGATGTGTTTGATGGTGACACCCTGAATCTGGGCTGATTGACAGGCCAGACACAGGAGGCAGTCCTCCTACGACTTCTTACTTCAATTAATCTTTGCTGGAAAAGTGGCAATTAATGACTGAGCACCATAAACACATTAGTCGGATGCATTATATTGTCAGCAAATCATAGTAAATATGAGCTTATTATGATAATACATATATTTATGCTTAATATTACAGTGATTAAAAAGTGTTTTCTCCCCTGGATTAGTGAAGTGGGAATACAAAACATCAATGAGGTGATTTTTAAAGGTCTGAACTGTTGGTTGACAGACTGTGCTGCATTCAGGTGAACTTCAACTATGTGGGAAAACACGAGCCCCTGAGAGCTATCCCAGAGCAGAGATGTTTCCTTACATAGCCCACAGTCATGTTCAGGACTTTGGGGATGAAAATAATTTATACATCTCTATCTACATTGCAACCTTGGTAAATCTCTTGTACTCTGCTCTAATTTTCTAATAAAAAATGGCTTTTTAACATTTTTTTCTTTCTATTCTTGCAGTTTCTATGTTTTAGTGTTATGCATTTACAATAGTTTTCATTTTACTGTCTTTTTTTCCTGCAAATTGCTTTGAATTACCTTGTGTATGATAGAAGCTATAAAAGTAAAATTGTTTGGTGAAGATGCTCCAATCAGAGATTTTGTGACCAATTTGATACTGATTACTCTTTAACAAAATATTTTTTCTACTTTCTGGATACATTGAAAAATGAACTATCTTCACAATAAAATCTTTACAGTAAAATAAATAAATTACTTTTTGAAAAGCATCTTATATTAACAATTACAACAGAGGTTGTTCACATTACATTTTACTTTGTGTTTTTACCTGCAGATTAAGTAGATCCTTACCTGAACTGTGAGATTTCTTAAAGGCTCAACGACCCAAACACTGAGCTGAATAGAGTCCACTGACTGATTGCCCCATTGGTGCCCTTAATGGCCCTGTTACTGTGACTGTTCTGACTACAATTTATAAGCCTGTTACTTCCAACATGTTTAGAACTGAAGAAGCCTTTTGGGTCAGAGGTGAAGCATCTTCAAGAAACAAGGGAAGAAGTCCACTTGCCCTCTACTTAAAGCTGCAGTATGTAACTTTTATGAAAAATGTTTTTTACATATTTGTTCAAATTATCATTATGTCGTGACCGTATAAGACAGATAATCTGTGAAAAAATCAAGCTCCTCTGCCTTCTCCCAGTGTTCCCAGTACAAACTGCAGAAATAGACCACTCAGTCAGAAACAACTAATCAGAGCCAGGAGGAGGGTCTTAGCTCTGTCAATCACCCTCATGTAGGTGCTGCTCACACACTCCCCCTTGCTCTCTGCTACATTACAGCTGGTTCACCACAACATAGCCTGCTACTAATGCTAAGGCTAGTTAGCATGGCCACCGATGACGGTGTATAAACCGTTTTCCTGGAATGTTTTTCACCATTAGCACTTTTAGCAGCGTGTACACGAGGGTGACTGACAGCACTAAGACCTTCCTTCTGCCTCTGATTGGTTGTTTTAGGTCAGGAGCGGTGCATTTCTTTAGACGGCAATAATAGCTCTGGGAGGAGGTGGTGGAGCTCGATCTTTTCACAGATTATCTGTCTCATAACATACTGTCACGACATGGTGACAGTTTTAACAAATAGGCAAGAAATGTATTTTTGTAAAAGTTGCATACTGCAGCTTTAAGCACTTTGGATTTCATAAAGTGTAAAGTCTTCCAGCATTTTCTAATACAGCTTAATATTAGGACCTGGCAGCATTTATGTGTGGTGCATTTACTGATTGGAAGAAGATCAGATCTTTAGTTTCAGATTATTAAAATGCCTTTGCCACTGGTTAAGATGCCCCCTAGTGTTTTATAGAGGCATTAAAAGGACAGAAAAGTTTCTTCATCAGGAAACAACTTGCCCTGCTATGATCCAAATCATTTCAGTAAAATGCTCCACATAGGAAAAGAGATCCAACACATTCACATTTTTCCTTTTTTTTTACTTGTTGCTTCTGTGTGGCTTGTTTAAAATGCAGGTTTATGTTGAGACTTTAATTGTTTAGGAAATAATCCCACCAAGTGTAATAGGCTCTGCAGGATGATCAGATGTTTTATTATATGCAGAATGGTTTGAAGAGCAGAAAGCAAAGTGCTGAGCTTGTGAATGGTTTCTGTTTCTTTATATTTCCTCCTGAACCTGAGCCACCAGTTCTTATTTAAATATGTATTGATTTCAGTGAGAAGCGATAATACATGTATAAGAGCAGTACAGAGCCTTTTTGATGTTGGGACAGCTCCACCAAGTCTTTGGCATACAGTTTTAGATGATTTCACATTTTGTTTTGAATAAATTATGTATATGTTTGCTGAGAATATGCTATAAACTGTATCAAGCATATGATATGATAACCAGCAAGTATAAACAGAATAAATGAAACAAGATGTGCTTCATCCCTGTGACCCTTGTTTTTGTTTTTTCTCTTTTCAGAGCTGACAAGTGAGATGAAGTCAAAGCCTCCAGGCAGGACCCAGATAGGTATGAAATCCGGAAAAGTCTGGAACAGAAGGCACAGAAAGGTTCAAATTGAGTACGGAAAAAATGTGGGTTTCAATATTCAAATTCTTATCTAAAAGACAAAAATCCAAATGTCTGAAAAATAAAGGGGCCCTTTACACTGATTGTGACTTTAGTTTTCTACATCACCCCTTGACTGTCCAACTCACTGATGATTTTGGTTTCTGTCTTACTAACACACTCATTCAATAATAGAAACGATTCTTTTCACAGATTGTTTAACCTCTAGTTCCAATTACTGCTTTCAAATTGAACTTAAAGTTTTAAATTGTGAAAGTGTTTGGTTTAGATGCAAACAAAGCAGTGAAATTCCTATTTTTATGAATTTTGTTAAAAGAAGGTACCACTGATCCCAGTCCTTTAGAGGATCTGTATTTTATTCTTCAAAATCTAGTTTTTAAGTGTGATTCTAATTCATTGAAGTTCCCCTTTACTATACCGCTGCATCATAAAACTACCTTTTGTTGTTCTCTCACATAAAATCTCAATAAAAAGCTGTAAAGTTTGTTTCTATAACGAGCGAAATGTGAAAAATTGCTGCCTCTTGGATTTTTAATCTGTCCTTTGCTCTGAGGACATAAAGACAGACATACATTTACATCCCTCTGAGCCTGGCTCTCCTCCCCACACTCACGCCGACCACCCATCTGTCCTTCCAGCCTTCCCATCCCTCAAGGGAACCGATCCCTGTCAGTCAGCCTCATCCTTCATCCCTCCTGCACCAGCTAAGAGAGAGAAACCTCCGACAAAGCATTCACAGGCCATGAATGTTTTATTCATTTGATCATATGAGCAGCTTTGCTGTGTGAAAGAATTTGCAACAGCTCTGCCAGACTGAGAGATACACACACAGCTGCAGAGGCCGCATGCTCCAGCAGTTTCGCTTCATGGCTGATGTCCTGTTGTGGCTCCATTTTGTCACATTGAATTAAACACAGAAAGGAGAAAGAGGAGTCAAAAGACGAGTGAGTGGCTGCTTAGAGTAAGAAGTTGGTTTTTTGCTGGGGTGCATTACTCAGCCATTAGATCCATTTTTCCAGAGCAGGTTATCCCCCAATCCATTAATACGGCATGGCCTTACAATCGATCCATTCCCTTTTTTCTTCTTCTGCTCCAGTTTCTACCAGAGGTCCCAGCGGGAGTGTCTGCTTACAGATTTTACTCAGATGTAGGTCCTGGAAAAGAGAGAGGAAGAAGTGGGAGGAGAGAGGTAACATGAGGTGGAGAGGAGAGTAGGATATGATTGGTGACAGATGTGGAGGAAGGGAGGATAAAGATGGGCAGATAACATTACAGCCATGGTTAAAAAAAAAAAAAAAAAAAAGTACACTGTCTCTAATTTCTAGGGATTTAGGTATCAGGTCATATTAAAAATGATCTGGTCTTCACCGGGTTGTAGAATTATTTGAATCTAACCTGAAGTGCAACAAACCCCAACAGATCACTGCTGATTCCTCTCTCTGTGTCTTTATAGGAAAATGTCACCATCAAATGCACTTGCTTATTTGAAAGCAGACCTTGTTGCTCTGGAGCTTGATTCAACAAAATGATCTGACAAAAAAAAAAAAAAAAAAAAAAAAAAAAAAAAAAAAAAAAAAAATTCAACTGAAAAGCATGGTGGTGGAAGCATAATGATTTGGGCTCGTTTGCAGCCACAGAGCCGAGCTGCCTAACATTAGATCAAGCATGAACTCCTCTGTATATCAAAATATTGTACTGGGTTCAACTGCCTAACGTTGACTCAAAAGGTTTCTGATGAACAAATGAAGGATTGTTTTACAAAGAGGAGTGAGCCAAAATGCCTCCACAACATTATCATAGATGATATGAAACCAATCAACTGCTTAGCTGATAAATGTAGTTCTAGAAGTAATTGAATGAGCTGTATTTGTACACAGAGCTTTTGCTTTGCAGTGAGGTATCTGTTTTGTGTTTTTCTACACTTGAGGTAACGTTTTACAACATTTTGGAATCCGATAAAAAAATAAAAAAAAAAAATCATTTTTATTGTGTCTGGATACAGAAAACCTCAGAAACCATAAAAAGAGGGTGCGCTTTCTTTTTGTGATTACTGTAGCTGTGGGATGTCTCTATTCTCTAATGTGACAGACAACGTGATGCTTTCCTGTCCTCAGATCTGGGAGAAGGAAGATGGATAAAACAAACATTAAATGTGAGAGCAGATTTAAAACATTTTATATGTTATATATTATATATTATATGCTAAAGACTGATGCAATAATCTCTGACACCTGTAACCCTTTTTCCCCCCCAGCTTAAGTAAAGAGTGATTTTTAAGGTCAGAGTGGTCAGCGCCAGCCTCTGTGAACATAATCCTCTTCTCCTCCAGCTTTGTCAGCTGAGAGGTAACTTCACTGACTCAGGGCTTTTCGCCTGAACCTCCCCTGCCTTTTGGGACTGAAAGAGCTAAAAGGTTGTCTGCACAGACTAAAAATTAAGCAGCAGAATGTGTTAGACCTAACCTTAGCAGAAAACCGACAGCAGATTAGTCTTACTTTGAGGCTCTGTTGGGAATAATACACGATTTGATGATTTGAAGACAGAACAGGGGTTTTTAAAGGGTGAACTGAGAGGATATAAAAGGTTGACTGTGCAGTGATTGTAATTTCACAATTTTTACGATGTGCAGCAGTCATCCTTTCAGGTGGGGGGCTACAACAGCAGATGAACCAGCAAGTGCGTTCATAAAGACAGAGTTATGATCAACTATTATATTCACTCCCTGACAAAAGAGGGATGGATGAAGGATCCAATTTAGACATTATCTGCAACATGCAGAATGGTATATGTGAGAGAAATCAAACCCTGCACATCAACGCAAACACATCTGGTGCACTGTGAATTATGGTGGTGGCAGCATTATGCTGTGGGCATGTTTTTTGTAGGTTTTTTTTTTTTTTTTTTTTTTTTTTTTTTTTTCAGCAGAAACAATGAAGCTGGTCAGAGTTGATAGGGAGTTGAGTGGAGCTAAATACAGGGGAACCTGGAAGAGGTTCACCTTCCAGCAGGACAACGACCCTAAACAACATTGCCTAAGTTACAACGGGTTGGCTTAGATCAAACCAGATTCATGTGCTAGAATGGCCCAGTCAAAGTCAAGATGTGAATGCAACTGAGAACATTTTTTTGCAATGATTTAAAATTTTATCTTCTCAATAACAGCACTGGAGCTGACATAAGTGTTGGCATCAAACATGGAGCAGTAGCGCTTAAGACCTTAGGGTCTGATGGTTGGAACATATACTGAGGTTCTCCAGATGCAGAAGATGCCGTGTAGGCACAATAGGTGGCGTACCGGTGCTTGATAGAACTTGCTACAGGTCACAGTTTCAGTTTGCAGATTACTCCTGTTATCTGATTGCCCATTGAGAAGACAGACCACATCAAGAGAGGATCTATCTATTGTGGACTAAGCGCTGAACATGTCCATGTCTGTCTTTTGGACAACAACTCACTATGTCATCCTGCTGGGTCTCAGCGATCACCTTGATTGCTGCTTCACCTCAGATGTCAACCACAACACAGTGCCTACATGCTGGACCTCAAAGACCAGCTACAAAAGCTATGGGTCAGCTTACAATAGGAGGGACTTCAGGAACTACTTTCACACTCTGCACCAAATCACTGCTTGTATCAAGGCAGGAGGGGGCACCACACCCTGCAGATATGAAACCCTCTGTGTGCCTGTACTGCTGACTCTGTTGTCTGTTTTATCTGATTGGGTAGTCAATGCAATACAGCCACATGGCCTTTCATCATGAGCATCTCTCAGTAAGGATACCTCGGTGTTTTTTCATTTGCGACTTTACTGTCTGTGTTGTTTCTGCGATAGACCGACACGAAGCTGAAAATAATTGTGAAGCTGAAAGAAAACTAAATTTTCAAATCTTGCCACAGTTTCTTAAATGGAATTAGGTTTCCATAAAGGTCAGATTTGCAAAGTTTACAATAGTTATCTGGTCCTGCACTTGATTTTATCTAAGGCACATGTGTCAAACTCAAGGCCTGGGGGCCAAATCCGGCCCACCATAAGTTTTTATGTAGCCCTCCAAGCTCATGAGGGCCACATGAAGAGAACCTTCAAGATAACAGCTGTGTGCTTAAATATTATTTTATCAATCAAATCAAAGCAGTTTTTTCTGTATACTGCCAAATTACATCAGTGTGAAAAGATGTTTATTATTATTTCATTTTAAGAAGTTGTCATTGAATAGAGAAAGCTATTTATTAATATTTTAACAGTTTGTTAATAGTTAGTTTTATCAATACATTCTGCTAGAACCGGCCCTTTCAGGACATTTGTGATCTTCATAGGGCCCAAAAAAAAATGAGTTTGACACCCCTGATCTAAGGTTATCAGAGTAAAAGGGTTTTATATACATGTCACGTGTTTATAAGATACAGTATTCATAAGATATCTGCTCTGTTCCTGTGACAGAATTACTGGAGGAAGAGGAGATGCTGGAGGCCCGCTATAAGGAGCTGGAAACCCGTCTGGACGAGCAGGAGTACACTCTGGGAGAGCTTCGAAAGGAGCTGGGTCACAAAGGAGCTTTGGTTGGAGCCCTCAGAGGCAATCTCAAGGAAAAGGAGCGTCACTTCTTGGAGGAGCTTAAACGGCGCAGCCACTGTTCCACCGTCCTGAACACGGAGCTGCAGAAGCAAACTGAGGCAGCAGCGTACCTCTCCTTCCAGCTGCATGCTGCCAAACAGAAGCTGCATCACCAGAGGATGCAGCAGAGGCAGGGACTCCTCGCTAGAGCCAGCAGCCAGGGGGTCCAGCATGGAGCCGAGCTGAACTCCCCCCTCTCTGGAGCCTCCCCATCCTCTCCTGTGGTCAAACCCAAGCGTAAGAACATCAGGGTGTCTTCAAGGGTGGAGCGTGCTCGGGAGTGCGTCCCCGTAGAGAAAGTGCTGGGCCCTGCGGAGCCCACTGCCATGCCGGACCCAGCACTCTTCCTGCAGCCTCGCAGGCACAGAGCCCGCTTCAGACACACGGTGGCACAAAGACAGCCTCCTCTGGGCCTGGAGAGGGAAGACCAGGAGGAAGGAGGCGGGGAGGGACCGGTGGAGGTTCATGATGAAGCAGCCAGACGGATGTCTTCAGCAGCAGTGCCCCCTGCTGCTCAGGCCAACGCAGATTAGTGTCAGAGCTTTTCTGCTTTTACCTACAGTGTGATCACTGTATGTTATCTTCCATCAGACTGTTATACTATTAACTGTTGCTCTGCACCTTGACTGAATTATTACTGAGACTGGTTTTAGCTGTTTAATTACCTTACACCTACTGCTAATACTTTTCTTATATGTACTTTAATATAACCTAAAATACCTTGCATAGCAAATGTCAGTGTCAGAACTTAGGTTTACACTGCAGTTAGATGCTCTGCACACTGTGGAGCCTTGATTTTAAAGCTTTGATTTGTAAAGACAGTGAGTTTGACCTCGACCCAGTTGTGCGACCCAATCAACTGAGATCTTCCAAGGCTGGCTATAAATCAGGCTGCGTGTCCAAGTGTTTGAGTGTCCTCCGACTGAGTCACAGCTGAAAATACCAGAGCACGTGTGACCAATTATGATCCTTTCAATCATAATAAGCAGAATATAGCAGAAAAAAATTACAGTTTATAATTATTTTTCAATTTAATGTGAAAACCAGTATTTAGTTCCACCTCAGAACTTGTGAGGCCTTTTTAGCACGCTCTGCTACACATTCAGATTTTACAACCCTGTTTCCAGAATACCATTTACCTAAAATAGCTCAAAAGTAAAATGTTTAAACTGAAAAATATTAACATAAACTTATTTTGAATCTGATGCAACACAATTCAAAAGCACATGTTCTTGAAAGAGTATATAACATCCTTTTTACAACTTTTTCTTTTCAGTTCTCTTCTGGCTTGTAGCTCAGGATAGTTATATTAAATGTCTAAGTACAAGGTTAAAAAATACATAGAAAAAAAACTTAATGCTGAACATCAGCATTATTGTGTAAAGCGATAGCCTGGCCAATTCCTTCCTACCCAATTCAGCTCGATTCTCATCTCCCTTCAGTGCACTGTCTGGGATTTCTCCCATTGAGCTGGATTCCTCCAGTAGAATTTTTTTTGTGCTGTTTTAAAATTGTCGTTTGGCAATGGCAGCCGAGGAAGTGAACGAAGCCACTCAATTCATGTTGGCCACGCTTCCAAATATTGAATTAACATTAACAGCCATCTTGTTCAGCTTGGCAGTTCTCTCTTCACAGTGGGGGATATTTGTTTACAGCGCACGCAATTTCTGGTAAGCTTCATTGCGTCAAACATTGCAGCCAAATGTTAGCAACTGAGTAAAATTTAAAACTTCAACAGAGTCCACGCCTCCAGCAAGCAATCGTTTCTCAACAGCCACGGGTCCAGACCCTCTGTATGAAGCAAAGCTTAGAACAAGGGACTGGTTTTTACTAGGCTAGTAAAGCGATGGCCACCCAAAACAAAAGCAGGTATAGCAAAGTTTCCAGCTCTTTTGGGAGTTCATAAAGTGAAGATTAATGTGGTGAGAAGAAAGAGAAATGTTGCAGAAGTTGCTGGAAACCTAGCAAACCGGCACATTATGCTCTATGTTGAGCATCGTCTGCCTGTAATTCATCACAAACAAAAAATTATTTAAAATATTAATAAATTCTGGTAGCATTTAGGTAGAGATTGTAACTTCTGCTGCAGTTCTAACCAGCATTACCACTTTGATGGACACAGGCATCAGTACTCCCTTTTCTCCAAACAATTATGTTAGCAAAACATTTGAATAGTTAGCCATGAAGTGATTGTCTAAAACATAGCAGAATTGAATGGAAGCTGAAAGTATCACTTCTCTATAAAGAATTAGCTTGTGTTTTACTTCTTATGTTGCACTTACAGTAATGTCATCAAAAAGCTAGTCTGGATCTATCTGTCACGCTACTCAAACGTCTGAGTTTTCTCTCAACAAGGAGTCATCTGATTTTTTAAAAAATCACTTCAAGCTACTCAGGTGGTGTTGAAAGGGCTGGTGAAATGCTGACATACAATCTGTCATTCACTTGGCTCAGACACTGAGAAAAAAAGAACTGCTGTTTCGGATCATTTTTGTGGGTAGGACGAACATCAGAAGACATTTTGTACTAGCAAAAGACAGATGAAAGTAAAAACCCCTGATTTTCCAAAATCTATCTAAATGACTTGATATTTTGAAATGTGCCTGAAATTTGTTATAAATTCTTTAGGTAATTTGATTGGTTGTGTCCTCAGTTTTCCTCCTAGTATTTCATCCACAGACAAAAGATCCTTTGAAGAAAACAAAACTTTAGAAGACAAAAAAAAAAAAAAAATCGAATGTATTTCAAATGTCTGCAAACATGATCACAAAAATGTACGTTTTAAATTAAGAAAGTTTCTCTTGCATCTTAAATAATAATCTTTCTATGGGAAGTAATTCAGTTTTCAGGTTTTAAACCAGAACGTGTGCCTCAGTGCCTGCCTTACCTGATGATCTTCAGGGTTTTCCTTTTCATTCAAGCTTTACAGGACAGGACACATTCAAGTGATCCTCAGCTGTGACTCGTTGGACCACATGCTTTTCTTGACTCCGGGTCAGTTTACCCCTTCGCCGATTCCTACCTCCATTTTATACACATATGTTGCTATTTCATCTCAAAATCAGAGATGGCCAGAGGGAGCCAGAGGCCACCGCTATAAATTTGCTGACTCCACATGGTGAGACAGTTTTATGCGTCATGTCTTTTATAAATATTAATTTAAATATGGACTTATACACGTATATATTCATGTCATCAATGTCATTTTTTTGGTGTTCCATTTCAAGATTATCAGTGGCCCCCTTTGACAACTTTCTGGAACCACCGCTGCCCAACCTCCTTTAATTTTTGTACCTATTTACAAATCATTTGATGCCCATGTCCATAGCTAGATTTATTTCAGTTAATTTCCTTTGCTGGTGAAATATTTTGATAAATCATACAAACATTCAAATCTCATTTCTATTTAATTTTGTTGTGTGTTTTTGTGTATTTTTTATGGTACATCAAATTTCCATTGAGTATGATTCTGATTTCCATTTGGTCCAGTCAAGTAAGACCAATAATATGATTATGACCAATAATCAAACCAAAAGAAGTCTGTGCAGCCTTCTGATGGTGCATATTCTGGTTCATATTGTTTATTGGGGTCATATAATCAAATTTCTCTACAGTCGACATGAATAGAATACTGAAAATTACTTTCAATCATTAGCTGTCAGAGCAGGTACGACACAAACTAAAGTATGAAACGGCGACGGGGCGAAATGACCAGCCCCCATTCTTCCTCAGGTGTGGTTTGTGTGCTGAACTGTTACTTCTTTTATTGTTGTTGTGTTGGAGTTTCTTTTGACCTCAGGTTAACAAACAAAAGCAACTGTTGAGTTTCATCTTTGAGGAGTGTGTGAATTTTAAAGGCTGGTCTATTCGCTTGTGTCTCTTTACTGTTAAAAATCTGCACAAAGACAGTAAATGTCCAGGAAGACAGGAGTCCTCTCTGTCTGAAAACGAGAAGGTGGTGACCTCTGGTGTTACATCAGTAATATATAAATTAAGTTCAAACTTTAACTCTTTTTTTTAATGTCATGTAGGAAAGATTTGTTTCTGCTTATGCGCCGACTTGTAAGAAGGCAATCTCTAAAAAGTAACTATTCCCCAGTAGTTACCGCCTTATAGCAGAATATCTGTGAGTACACAAAGAAATAAGCAGGACAGAGTGGAAACTCCACATTTCTTCTCTCAGTTTGTGATTTATATATATATATATATATATATATATATATATATATATATATATATATATATATATATATATATATATATATATATATATATATATAAAGTTTTAGTGTGTGTCATTCTCAATGTTATGCTCTGAATTTTCTGTATTACTGACGTCAAACGTGATTTTGCTGCTGTACTGATTTTGTTCTTTCATAATCTTCTAGTTAAATGTTTAGCACTATGTTTCTCAAATATACAATAATATGTTAATGTATTATTAATTATTTGTATTTATAATTTAGGTTGAAGATTTCAAAAAGAGCTAAAGAGGAACTACCTTTATATTTTGGAATAATCCAACCCTCTGAGTTTGGTTTATAATTTTTGTCTGTTTTTTTCTTTGCTTCCACTCACTAAGCAAACAGGATTATTATTATGTCTTCTGATGGCCTGTCTTATTTAAAATGACTTATTTTGGTAAGTATTTTCTCTCACCCTCTGGTTGTTATTTTGTTTCTAAAGACATTTGTTGCACTGAAAATAGGATATCTGGACTTTAGACTGTTAGACTCCCTTACTGCATCATTGTTCATCAAAATGATCTATGCTTTGGCATTAAGTTTTCTCAATACACCTTAAAACCTATGATTTTTCTTTTAATATTCCAGCTGGAATGACTCTTCCAACCCTGGATTAATCATTTTCAACTTTTTACAACATACTCCTATAAATCTCACATAACAGAAGCATAAGAAACATAAAAATATTTAATTTACTCTTTTTTCGTTATATAGAAGAGAAAGCAGCAGCAGCAATACCCGTATATGTTCTCATTATTTAGGTCTCAAGTTGATTTTAGATCATAAAAATATTTCTCTGGACTGTATTTGCCTCCCTCAAGCCTCTTCTTGGACATGCGTTTTTGTTTCTTTCTAGCAATAATGCTGTGTGGGACTCATAAAATGAAGAAAGGTGTCCCTTAAGGGTCTTGTACTGGTTTGGCCTGTGGCTGAGCATGAGATACTGACTGATTACCGCATATACTGTGCTGGCATCCTATGGTGAAACTGTACCCAAAAATGGAATAAAATGGAGGACTGTTGAGTATGACGATTACTTTGTTGTTGTCGCTGAAGGTTAATCTAAGAGGAAATTAGAGAGCAATTTTGCAAGTGTATTGATGAATTCACAGGAAGAAATTTGTCTTATTTTTGCAGTCTCCTTCTTATATTCAGGCATATTATTGTTGAAAATTTCAAATAATACATTAAATGTTTAAACATGAGCATGCTGACCCAAATAGTAGGGCCTCCTAAGAACTTACAAGTGAAAGCAGAAGTTTTGTGTAAAAAAAGATACATTTTTCCCACCATCTGACATTAAATCAGATTAAACTTTTCCTGTTTTAGATCAACAGGGTTAAAAAATCATTTATATTTCCTAAATGCCAGAATAGTGATAAAAATCCTTTTTGTGTTATATTGTTTTCATTGCTTCCTATAAATTCAGAAGTTTAGCTACACTAAGATTACTATGCAGGTAAACAATCTGAGAAAGTCTACAAGTTGGATTTCTTGACTTTGTAAGCTTCTGATGGGTTGAGTCCACAAGTCAAATGGAGGTAACACCTCAGACTGTTCCTTGTGTGGCACCATGGAAGAATCAAAGGCAATTGGGCAAGATATCAGGAAAAGAACTGTGGTCCAGCCATCATACTGTTCAGGAAGGAGATGGCTTCCCTGTCCCAGAGTGGAACGACTTTTTTTTTTTTTTTTTTTGTGCAAAATGTGTGGATCAACCCCAGAACAAAAGCAAAAACCCTTGTGAAAATGCTGGCTAAAGCTGGTAAAACAGTGTCATTATCTCCAGGGAAACACTTCTAATATTGACATGGTATAAAAGGCCACTCATCAAGGAAGAAGCCATTCCAGCCATGTAAAAACAACAAAAAGTCAGATCACAGTTTGCAAATGCATTCAGGAACAATTACATTAATTTTGAAGACATGTCATGTTGTCTGGCGAAACTAACACCGAAGAGTTTAACTATAATTGCCGTTGTCATATCTGGAGGGAAAAAGGGGGGAGCTTGGAAGCCAGTGAACATCTTACTTGTGAAGTTGAGGCAGCATGTTGCGTGTTTTGCTGCAAGAGGGACTGGTGTTCTTCACAAAATAAGCGACACCACAAGGAAAGGACCGTATGTGCAACATCTCGAGTTATTAAGCTTGGGCACAAAGGATTTTTCAAATGGACAATGACCCTGATCACACTAGTTTATGCAGTTAAAATAGCATGGAATCTCATGATTCTTAAAGATTTAAAAAAAAAAAAAAAAAAAAAAAACAAAAAAGGGTTTCTGGATCATTATTCTAGAATTAGCAAATACAAATAGTTTTGGTAACCCTAAATGACCTAAATCAGGAAAACTGTAGCTTAAATAAATGTTAGACAGCGAGGAGAAAAGGGTTATGTCTTTTTATACAGTGGATGTAAATATTTAGTTTCAGCTGAACATGAAATTATTTACTGTTACCAGACAAAATGTCACACTTCAATTTAGGAAAGTTTAAAGCTTTTACTTCCGGGTTGTGCCAAATGTTGTTTGGTTGGGTGTTAGCTATGATCATGTGCAGATAACTAAAACCAAGCTGTTATCAAAGAAAAAAATTCTCATGTGAAATACACATGTGAGAAGAAAAAAACCTTCGAAGAGATTAATATAATCCCTGTGTATGAATCATTTCATATTTGTTTGGATACTGAGGTATTATTTTAAATAACTGAAGAATAACTTTATTCAAAGTTAATTCCTCTTATTCATTTTATTATTGGTAAACAAATGTACAGATGACTAAAATCAGGAAAAAAAATTTCATCAGTAAGATCTGGATAAGGCAAAAATACTTATAGACATTTGAAAATAAATGCGTAAACCTATTATTGTTATTGAGGACGGTCGAAAACCCGCTGATTTTTTTCTTTCTCTTAAGTACTCTCCAGTAAAAACTACACTAATTAGATTCAGTAAATGTCCGTAATTCTCAGCCCTCATCGCTATCAAGAGTTTTATTTCAGCTAAATTAAGATTCATCTGGTGTCAAGAATGGACAGTGCTCCCCCTACAGTTTCTGTTAAAAACAGTAAGCCTGTCATCATGATTTGCGTTTCAAAATGCCCCTTTCCACCAATTTGTCTCCGCTCAGGGTGATGTGTCGCACGTGGCTTTCCGTAGCGCCACGCTCGGTGGGTGGAGATCGTCCACGCAAAGGCAAAGAGGTCAAGAGGAGGGGAGGGAAACCACGTGTGCTCAGCGCCACCACCATGCACAGCTCTGTCCTTCCTCTGTAGCCTTGTTTTTGTAAGCCTTTGCTGCCCTTTGCATGTAGACTCCGGGCCCTGAGTGAGCCTCAGAAACACGCCGGTTCTGATTCTTGTTTTCTGCTTCAGCGACAGACGAGCCGCACACTGCTGAGAGCTGCAGGAGGTGGAGGTGGGGGGGACGCTTCTGGAGCTACATACTGACTGCCGACCATGGTGAGCAAGACAGATGACATCCCGGCGTCAGTGCCTGACTGTAATCCGGTCGATCTTCCACGGGATGGAGCTGGGGACGGAGCCCAGCAGGGTACGGGGACCAGTAAGAACGGCGTGAAGGAGTCCTGCGGCTGTGGTGAGTCCCGCTGCAGACCGGCTGAGGTCATCAGGGATGCAGCAACAACACCGCGTCCTCAGAACCGGTGCAGCACCGACTGCCTCCCTGGCTGTGTTCAGTGACATGTTCATGCATCGTCGTGGTCCTTCAATGCCTTTAATGCACACTTAAAAGTATAGGGAGGAGGGGGGGGCAGTAGAGGGTAAACGTGCTGTCCCCTCATCTCACCCTCTGTGATATTTACACTTTTGCATGAAAGTTTTTAACATGTTGGTCTACTGTGACCTTAAACAAAATTACATGGATGTGCTGTATTCTAATATTGCTTTCAGACGTTTGCGGGCTTAGGCCACTTTCCTGACATCTCCTGACCTAAATAACGAGTTCCCGGTGTCTTGCGTTCAAAATTCAGCGCTTCTTGCATCCAGTTGTATGACAGTAAACAAAATCTGTTAAGTTTGAATAAAATAATAGCTATACTGTAGTTTATCGTAGTAGCTGTCATGCACTTTTAGCCTGACACTTCTATTACATCATGCTAACCCAGGCAGCTCCAGCTCCACACTGTTAGCTTCTCTGGCTAACCAGCTAGCATGCACCTCGCCACCGCTCCTGTTGCTCTACTCGAGTCTTTTCAGGCCTGAAAACCTGCGCTGAAAAAGCCAGATATCTTTTGTTCAGGCTTGAATCGATAGCGCAGCACATGACGGTGTGGGGCAGCTCACCCCGAAGCACATGTTCGGGAACAGCGTGTCAGAGGAGCCGACTGAAGGTCACCTTCACTGGAGCCTCTCTCTGCCCACAGACTCACGGAGGAGGCTCGGACACACGCTGAGTTTGGCACTAAAGGGGCCGTGTGTTGGACAGTGTTAGTGACAGGCGTGGTCCATCGTTATAACTTTGTTTAAAGTCGGGTTTTCTGCTGTGACGCCGGTGAGCCGCTCGCCGGCTAGCGGCAACACACTGATCGGTGTTGTGTCGCAAAAAGCGCCTTTGCCGTAAAAAGACCCTCATCACAGAAAGCACATTTTAAAAGTACTTGTGCAAGCGGTTGTTACTAATGGTAGTCTAACCTTTGTATTTACTGTAATTGATAGTGATAGCAAAATTATAAGTAGTTATATTATGTTGCATATGTACATACTAGATTGGGGTTGAAGTTGGTATACGATTCGGCTTTCCACTAAAGGGCTATTCCACTGTTTTTAAGAACTCTGGACTCTCTTTGATTTGCCAAAACCTAACCTTGGCTAAAGTCTAAAAGACTTAGGGCAACATTTCTCTGGTTTTTTGTGCACTGTTTAAATATTTTTTTTAAAAAAAGCAGGATCTATTATATTGTGGTACTTAACTCTGCTTAAATGGACAAAAATGGTGGTTTAGACCAGAGATCTCCTAAGTGCATCTTTGGGGACTTGGAGCAATGTAAAACTGGTATAAAATAATTGTTGGGGTTTTTTTGTTTGTTTTTGTTTTTTCCATTTTAAGCTAAAATGGAAAATAAAATTTTTAAGCCCATTAGTACTTGTTTAACTTGACCATTTAGGTAAATCCTGACCACCTGTTTGACTTTAATTTTAATTTTATAGAAAGTAGGCCCACAACACTACATCAAATTTGTGTAAAAAATTTTTGGCCCACAGTTATCTTGACAATTTTGGCGTGTGTGGAAAAAAGTTTGGACACCTCCAATTTAGACCATCTTAAAGTCTTTCTTGAAGACTGCAGTGTTTGAAGTCAATCAGAATTGGACAAAATTATTTTTCACAGATCACATAGTTCAGCAAATGCCAAACTTGAACTGCTGTTTATTTGCCAAACTATTCATCTGTTTTAGAAAACAAATGGCTTTTTTGCATTTAGAACATATTAGAAGGACTCCTTCTTGTAAACAACAGCTTTCACTCAAGTCAAACCTGGGTGAAATAATTTAACACCAATTTCATACTCTAGAAAACAATTTATTTGTATGTACTATATTTAGTTATTTTTGGAAAAAACATTTTATTAAGAGTCATGGAGCATATTGACGGTTCCTTTTGTGTTTCACAGTTGTGATAAAGGCTTTACAAATTAGAAACTCTGTTTTAGAGAATCTGTAAGCAGTGCAGAGTAATTGTGTATATATTTGAGTTTTCAAACTATTTCATATTTTAAACCAGAACTGATCATAGGTCGTCCAGAGTCTTTAAAAGCAGCCCTTTAGTCAAGAAACAAATCGGACACTAACTTCAGCGCCGCCATACCGGGTGCTGCTGACGGCAGGGTCGCGCTTTACGGCACAACACCTGGAAGCGGAAACTCGCTGTAGCAGAAGTCATGATGCGCGGCGAGAGGAGGAAAGGTTACGCTAAAAACAGAGCAAGTGTCGCGTAAAAAGGTGAGTGAGGTGAAGGTTAAAAGTTTTTGTGAGCTGTTGATGGAGGCAGATGAAACTGACCCGAGCTCCGTCTGGTCAGACGGTGCAGTTTAAAAGCTGTAAAGCTTCAGGAGACGCTGCAGCCGGTGGTTCAACATGTGGAGAGGACATTGAATTGTCTCTGTGCCTGGCTGTCAGGGACTGAGCTGCTCCTGCATAGAGGGGATCAGGAGATGTGTTAGTTTTATTTTGAATTGGGGTTTTAGGACTGGATGATGAGTTGTCACTCATTGAGCAGCAGATTCATGATAAAGAAACTAAAATTAATAGGTTAAGCATAAGACAGCACTTGCATTTATGAAGTTTCCCTCTTAGTTATTGTGATTCCCTTTTTATATCTTCTTTCTAATCACCAAAAAAAACTTGCAATCTGGTTGTCTCATTGTATTTGTGAACAAATATTTCTTCAGTCTGCTTTCAAACTGCCCTGCAGACTGTATTTGTTTGCATGAGACTTTAATAAGATTCATGGGCTAATCATGTGTCAGAGAGGAGTTGTAACAGGAGCAGCCTCACAGCGGGTGGCACCGCGGACACATTAAGGTGAGGGTCACTTTCAGTGGCTTTAAAGAGCTTAATGCTCTCGTGAGTTGAAGAGTGGCCCGGTTAATCCAGGAATCACTGACACCGTTGGCATTGTTGGTCAATGCAGATACAGTTATCATGTCTAGGACTTTCTGGGCATGGCATGCTGTTGCATTTTCATGGTGTGATAATCTTGAATAAACATACCAGGGTTTCATGCTGTGCTGTTATCGAATAACCTTATCAGCAACTATCATTGTGACTAATGTTTAAAAATAATAGATTTGTTATCAAAGCTTAATAGTACCTGTAACATTTATTTATTTTTGTGTAGAATTGAGAAAAATTTTATAACGAACACGTGTAGTTTTGTATATGTTAACCGTTTTCATGGTCATAGACCAGCACTGAGTATAACAAGCTGATATTAGCAGGTTATTTCAAGTGTATTGGACATGGAGGTTGAAAAGAAAGGAGAAAGGTGGGGAAAAGGTTTAAATGGAAAGGAGGAGATGGGAGTAGAGGAGAGAAAGAAGCATAGAGAACAGAAGTCAACACCCCAGAAGTCTGCTTCTAGACCTGCAGGAAGAGGGGAAAAAAACAAAACTGGTCATGTTTCTTCAACTGGGCATGACGATTGTTTTTATTTTTTAAGCAGAGTTCAGCTATTAAAGTTTACTGATTGTGCTTTTAAGGACCAGTCATGATTGGCAAAATCTAAGCATTGGAAATTTTGAAATGGAACTGATTGAAGTTAGTTCAGATGCTAACACAGCTGTGAAATAAACCTTTACTATAATACCAAGTCAGACTCCAACTTCAGTGTTGCTTTTTGTGATTTGTGCAGCATGCAAATAATTATGAATCCTCACTACTGGATGAACATTTTCAGGTTAACCATTTTGTTTTCAAATGCTTAGAATGATTCTGAAGCTGAAGTCTTGGTGTGGAAAAAATGTAGACTTTTTTTTTTTTTTTGAAGCTGGAGTATGTGCAGGAGCCCTGCAGCTATGGTCCCGTAAACAGAATTACAGAGAGGCCTTGTACGCTGTTTTTGTTTTCAGGGTTGTCAGGCTGGTTAATTTAGCTCTGGCAGCAGCCATGGTCCTGAAGTCAAGGGAACCATTACTGTGGATCAGAATGAACTAAGAGGGGGTTTATTGTGAGCCTTCATTTGTTAGTGGAAACGTGAGGCTGTTCTTGTTGCAATGTGACATTGTGTCTAATTTAAATCCCTGTTTCATGAATTTCTTATCTTGACCTCAGAGAACCCTTCCTCAGGCTCGAACAGTTTAATTGTATAGGGTCTGGTCAGTGTTCGCCCGACAGCCCATTGGTTTTTGATCCAAAGAGCCTCTGAAATGACACAGGCTATTCTGGGCTATGGTTTTGAATCACTGTGTAAATCAGTGTAATTATGGTGTTCTGCATATCTGTGTCACAAAGAGATATACAGCCATCTCTTTAGAAACAACATTGGATCCAGTCCCTTGATTTGAATGTAAACCTCGTGCTTTAACTCTGTTGGCACATATTTGCTCTTTTCCTCACTTATTAAACAACTTTATTCCACCAGTTTGGAGATTAATGGACTCAGCTTTACAGAGCTTAGTCTTCTGGAATTTGTCCTGATTTGTTAACCTTCTTGCCTTTTGATATAATAAATGCTGCTACTAACAAAATAAAAACACATTATGCTATATTTCCTATGAGATACCAGCATCTTTTTGCATGTTTTTTTTTTTTTTTTTTTCATTGTAATGAACAAATCATTGGGCAGTGAGTTGTATAACTTATACTAAATGTGAATTATCAGTATTTACTAAAGAATTACATAATATTTATGATCAAACAAGATTTCAGAATCATGTTGGTCTTGTCTTACTGACAACCGAGAACCCAAAGATCTACTATGCTGCAGATGGTCACATTTAAAGACGCGCAAGCTACTTTTCTGTTTTTGTTGACACTGTAAACCTATTTCTACTAGAGACTGATATTTTGAGAGGAGTTTAACTTAATCTGGACATGTACAAGCCCCAAACTGAGGGCAGGTCAGCCTGATGATTTTTCTCCCCAGTCCTGAGATTACTCATTAATGTCTCTTCCTGTTCTTGGTGGGTGGTCCACATCAGACAGTGATAGATTAAGCTAGAATAAATTGCTAATGAAGTCTACTGCCATCTCCAAATTGCATGGTAAATTTAGCATTTGTCTCATGGTATATAATAATCAACTGTGCATTGTTCTGTCTTGTACAGAGGTAGAAAAGTAGTGTGCTGAGCACACATCCCTGAGAAACACCTGTACACAGAGCTGGGGGATTATGTTATTATTATGATTATTAGCGCTCAACAATAAATCAATAACAGTATATATCGCGATAGACAAGTGATCAATATTAATAGATAATACGTCTGACAGAATATTCAATGTATAGAATGTTCACTGAACTCCGATCCAGAACCGCTCAGCATTCTGGGGGATGTAGGCAGAGGAAAGACTTTAGCCGCTCAACCTCTCAGGGCCAGCTAAGCTAGGTTGGTGGCAACAACTACATCACTAACTCTTTGGTTACCTAGCAACAGCTTGTTGAGTAACTTGCACAGCAGCAGTTGAAGGTTTTGCCACCGTGCCTCATAACTGCTAAACTAAAAATAAGAAACAACGGGGTGCGGCAGTAGCGTAGGGGTAAACCACGCGACCCATGTACAGAGGCCTCAGTTCTCAACGCGGCTGTCACAGGTTCGGGCCTCGGCTCTTCCCGCTCTCTCACAGCCCTTTTTTCCTGTTGACTAATTGTCAAATAAAGGCCACTAGAGCCCAAAAAAAATCGTACAGAGAAAAAAAAAAACTGAATTAAAAAAAAAATAATAATAATAATGGCGTGGAGTGAAAACTGTGGATAAAAGAGGAAAGGTCATGTCACCAGTTTGGTAGTATTTCAGATATTTAAAACAAAAAAATAATCAATAATTATCTATCGACTGACATGGAATGCTTTTATTGTGATACGTTTTTCAGCCATATCGTCCAGCCCTAATGTTAACTACGTAGATTTTGTGATGATGGGGTTAAATTCACTTGGCTAAAGCTCCCAAACAATGTCTTTGAGTATTTGTTATCCTGAAACGTTTTATTAGACTCTTGTTGAGACGATGCTTCGCTCTGGTAGCAACCATGAACACGGATCAAGCTACGCTGTAACACTCGACACTGAGCCCTGAGCTGCCTGTAACGTATTAGCTGGTGTGACCTCTCTCAAGCTGTTGTGCTTGTTATTCAGAGCGTGCCTTCCTCCACCTTTTCAGTGCATTCATAGCCAACCGGGGGTCACCGTCCAGCTATAAAGCCCCCCTCCTTTCTGTCTTCAGTAACCCTGACGCTAACTCAGCAACGAGCAAGGACACATTTGCTGGCAGCAGTTGTGTCTCTGTGAGGGAAAACGGTTGTCTGACAGTTGCATAGTTGGTCTAATCTTCATTTAAATTAATGTGTCCCAAGTTTATACTTGAGATTTTCATGTTTTTGTTCTTGACTCAGGAGGAAAAAGCACAGTTTCTGCATTTACAAGAAACAATGTCTTGAGTGCAGATGTTTAACAAAATGTTAAAGTAGCAGCTGATTTAAATACTAACTCCCCCCCCCCTTTTTTTTTTTTTTCCTCCCAAGGTCTCCCGTCTGAACTGCTAACAGTGTTTGTCTAAACAGGCTGCAGCTGGAAATGCTGTTTCTAGATGAGCTGGTTACTGATTATTGAATTTCTGAAACAATCATTTGCAGATTCTGCCCTTTTTTTCGTCAGATTGTTACAGTCGGTAATTAAAAGTGAAATAACTGAAATCTGTGCTGTTTTACTCTTGCTGTGCTGTGTTTCTCTAGTCTGTTGGCCCTTTCATCATTTTTTCTTTTTTATATATAAAGGTAACAGTGAGATTATCTAGTTTGAGCTGAGATGCTGTCCTTGTTGTCTTGGATCAGCACTATGCTACTAAGAAATGTCCATCTGAAACAAGTGCAAGAAAAAAAAAAAAAGCTAAAAGAGTCTGAACTTCACCATGCAAGAGTAGTCATAGTTTTTGGTGTGAAAAACAGGGTTCCAACAATAGCTGCGTTTCCATTACAAAGGTGCACAAATCTGTTGATTTTTCTGCTAATGTCGGGTGGAAAAAAAAACATAGTTTCACAGTTGCAGTGTTTCCATTAAAAAGAAATGAAATGAAAATCACACGTGAATAAGCTTGTTCATGTGAAAAGTCGTAAAAAACATGCCGCGCTATGATCCTCCAACTACTTCCTGTTGTCATCATCTTCGCAGTTTGCGCCAGTGGCAACATCCGGTTGTTGATCATGTGACTCGTGTGATGCGAAACGGTGTTTCCATTGCAGTTTTGCGAAATAAACCATTTTTGATACGACCGAAAAACCAAAAAAGATTTTGGTGCCTCATCCCGGCACCAAAATCTTTTCTCAAAAGAGGAGAATTTTTTTCAAAAAGTTATTTTCATAATTTCAATTTGCGAAATTTCAAGGTTAATGGAAACGCAGCTACTGTCACGGAAAGTGTGGAATTTGATTTCACTGTTTTCCACATCTGGAAAAGTATGGAAAAAGTGAATGAGAGTATAGGAAATTATGTGCATTTCCATACTTGATTTCTGATCCCATTGTCTGAAATCTGTCCTTCATTTTTTGTGTCCTAAACACTCCTTCCTTCCTTCCTTCCTCTCTCTCCTTGACTCTTGCTTTTTGAAGATTACATGTTTGAAACCTGCCCGCTGTAGAAATATTTGGCATAAATTCATGGTGAACTTGTATCATTTATATTTTAAGGTTAACACAAGGTACTGGGAAGTCTGGAAAGGTGCAGATTTATCACTAGAAAAGTGTGTAGAATGGTGGCAAAAGTAAATGTCCAGCTGTTGTACATCCATTAAAATAATATCTTTCAGCATAGTGTTAGAAAGGTTTCAGCTTATGTGGCTCTGAGAAGCTCTACGTTTCTTCAACAGCTGGTCACAGCGCAGATACAGCCATGGTGAACGGTGACTGTGCTCACACAGAGGAGGGAGAGTCGAAGCAGGACGGGAACAGCGAGGCGGATGGCGGTGAGGACTCCAATGAACAGGAAGTGATAGTGATCCAGGACACGGGCTTCACCGTTAAGATCCAGGCGCCTGGAACGGAGCCGTTCGACCTGCAGGTACAGATTAGCTCCTCGCATGGATAAACCAGCAACAGCTGTGTGTTGGACAAGAAAGGCAGCTTATTAAGGGAGTCTGAGCGGGTTCTAAGTAAAATACCTTTTCACAAACAACAGACGAAGCGATTAGACCTACTTACACACGCACTTCCTAATCTCTGTTGTTCGCCAGGTATCCCCCCAGGAAATGGTACAGGAAATCCACCAGGTGTTGATGGACCGCGAGGACACCTGCCACCGCACCTGCTTCTCCCTGCAGCTGGACGGAAACGTGCTGGACAACTTCGCTGAGCTCAAGTCGATCGAGGGCCTGCAGGAGGGCTCGCTGCTCAAAGTGGTTGAAGGTTCATCTCTCATTTCTCAATACACTGCATACTCGGACGGGCATTTATCGTATCGTTAATCATTTATCGTGATACATTTCTTATGATGATGATAATTTTGATTTCTCGTTATCACGATAGGTTCCAGATAATGTCTAGAAACCCCCCCAAAACTGTCTGTATTTTTGGGATTCTTAGTTTTACTATTTTCTCCACTGTTTGTTCAGTGAGAGCATCAATAAGCTTGAAAATATGATTAAATGCAGTTAGTGTTTGCAGTTTAGTGATGCAAATCACACTTCTTTGTGTGACTGGTGTCCTAAAGAAGTGTATTACAAATGGTAAGTCTTTCAAGAGCAGTATTTGTTTTTTTTTCTGGGGCTATGATTACTGTGTCATTCAGCCACAGCAATACAGTTACCTAAAAAAAACAAAGGTAATAAATAGCTCTTATCGTCAATTTTATTGTTATCACAGTAGTACCGCTAAGTATTGCAATAAAACTTTTAAGTCCATATTACCCACCCCCACTGCAGACACTCTGCAGGAGGCTTTCACTGATTGAGAGCCTCTTTAATAAGATCCTCAGGTTCTTCTTAATCTAACCACACATTGTGAACTCAAATATACTTAGTATGATAACAAATGCAGTCTGTAAGCCCTGTTATTCTGACAATGTTTTCAGTATTTTCATCCAGTATTTCCGATAAATATGCCAGGATATAAAAAAGCCCCTTGATTTCAGTGTCTGCATCAGTTCAAATTACATGCTGACAACAGCTTAAATAGCTTAAAGATTCATAATTAAGTAGCAGAGAACTAATTAGATGGGTTGGGATAAAATAGCCCTCTTATGTGTTGGTGATTCTCAATAACTTTTGCATGTACTCGAAGCAATTTGACATGTAGGAAAGGGAAATTCTTACAAAACACTATGACCTGTGCATCAACAGAGTATTGCTTCCCTACAAACATCTGCTGCTCTCTTGTTCAACAGAACCCTACACTGTGCGTGAAGCCCGCATTCATGTGCGGCACATCAGAGACCTGCTGAAAAGCCTGGATCCCTCAGATGCCTACAATGGCGTGGACTGCAACTCCTTGTCCTTCCTCAGCATCTTCACTGACGGAGATCTTGGAGGTATGATCCATTTGAAAGTGTTAGATGAAACTTTCTAGAGTCAAACCTGCAGCTTTCTGCGGGCTAGAAAGTTCAGTTGGGGTCTCGTCAGGTTTAGATGTGGCAGATTAAAGGGAGCGGTTCCTCTCCACTGTTGCCGTAATATTTGATCAAGATAAAGGATTGCTCCAAACGCCATACAGTCAGCTGAGATTGCATGATCTATTGACTTTGATTGTACTGTGCTATAATTAGGATCATCTTAGACTGGGTATATTTGAATCTGAAGGTTTGATTTAGTTACGTTATAATTAAATATGAAGGTCTTTGATGTGACATTTTTGTAATTTGACGGTATGATAACTGATTTGACGGTATTGATAAACTGATAAACTGATTTGAGTTAAATTAACACAGGCAGGAGGATAAAAACGCATGCTCAGGATTCATACTAATGTATGGAGGTTTCATTTGGGTCTTTCCTGTGTCTTAAGATAGTGGCAAGCGGAAGAAGAAAGGCACCGAACTAGAGCAGATTGACTGCACCCCTCCAGAACATATCTTGCCTGGCAGCAAAGACCGCCCCCTGGTGCCCCTCCAGCCACAGAACAAGGACTGGAAGGTTAAAATATACCTATGCTTGGCTTCATCTTTTGGCATTTTATGATGATATAACCTGAGAGTTTGTCTTAGGACATGTTTATGTGATTTCATCAACAGCCCATGCAGTGCCTGAAGGTCCTGACCATGAGCGGCTGGAACCCTCCACCTGGAAACAGGAAGATGCACGGCGACCTCATGTACCTGTACATTGTGACTGTGGAGGAGCGCCATGTTAGCGTCACGGCCTCAACACGAGGCTTCTACCTCAATCAGTAAGTCTGCATTTCATTCTTCTAATTCCTTACAGCTAAACTAACTGAGTGCTGCCAGGTCTGTTGAGAAATTGTCAGGATTTTATTAGACACCATCATGCTTTATTTTTGTCAAACCACTAAAAAAGGCACTGTTTGTAAAGTTGTTGAAGTATATTTCCAGGACACTAATTTTAGATGCCTGCAAAAAAATACTGAACTTCTGTAGACTGGGCTATAAAGAAGGACTGCATCACTGCTTTGTAATTTGTTGATCTACCATTTTTTTTTTCTAGCCATTTTCTATAAAACATTGTTTGTATGAGGTTTCAAATGGATTTAGATGTGGATTTGCTTTATATGATTCAGAACCTGGTTCCTTTCATGCACAGGTGTTTTGAGACAGGTCAACCTCATTGTTGATGACTTATTATTCAAAACCATGGTCATGTGTGCTTTTCAGATCAACAACCTACACCTTCAACCCAAAACCAGCCAATCCCAGCTTTCTGAGCCACTCTCTGGTGGAGCTGCTGAGCCAGATCAGCCCTGCCTTCAAGAAGAATTTCACCTCACTGCAAAAGAAAAGGTTATAACATAGTTTTAATTAAGTATAAGGTACCCACATTTGTTTTAAGCTTTAACAGTGATTGAATACTTCTTAGTGCTAGGACATGGCCAAAAGGCATCAAATCACAGTTATTAGACAGAATATGGAAAAACCCCACAATGTGATTTATTGCTCTTACTCTAGTAATGTCTGCTAATTCAGATTAATATGGACATGTATGAGAGGTTTAAACGTTAAAAGGAACCAAACAGCTGAGATGTTTTCCACTGCAGAGTCCAGAGACATCCGTTTGAAAGGATAGCCACGCCTTTCCAGGTGTACAGCTGGACAGCTCCTCAGGTCGATCATGCAATGGACTGTGTCAGAGCTGAGGATGCCTACACCTCCCGCCTCGGTTATGAGGAGCACATACCGGGACAGGTAGGTGCAGCTAAATCCAGCTGTGGATGATATCTGTAGGAGCTTCCACAGCGTAAATGTGTGTTCTCTTGCCTTCAGACCAGAGATTGGAACGAGGAGTTGCAGACCACCAGGGAGCTGCCGCGGAAGAACTTACCTGAGCGACTGCTGCGGGAGAGAGCCATTTTTAAGGTACTGCGGAGACTCTTAGGTCTTGCATGTGTACGTAGGAGTATAGTGTTAATTTTAATGTTTGTTTTTCCCACATAGGTCCACAGTGACTTTGCAGCTGCTGCCACTCGTGGGGCCATGGCAGTGATTGATGGTAATGTTATGGCAATAAACCCCGGCGAAGAAACGCGCATGCAGATGTTCATCTGGAACAACATCTTCTTCAGTCTGGGCTTCGATGTGCGGGACCACTATCGTGAGCTTGGTGGCGATGCTGCCGCCCATGCTGCACCAACTAATGACTTGAATGGAGTACGTGCTTACGGGGCGGTGGATGTAGAGGGTCTCTACACCCTGGGGACAGTGGTAGTGGACTACAGAGGCTATAGAGTAACGGCACAGTCCATCATCCCAGGGATCCTGGAGCGTGAGCAGGAGCAGAGCGTCATCTATGGCTCCATTGATTTTGGAAAGACTGTGGTGTCTCATGGCAAATATCTGGAGCTGCTCGATAAAACCAGCAGGCCATTAAAGGTCAGAAACTATTGTATTTACTCTGTTTGATTTATAGAATGACTGAATACATTTTCCAAGTAGCAGATGCAGTTCCTTAAATAGTTTTTTGGGGGGTTTTTGTACATAATTGCTTAATATTTAAAAAAAAAAAAAAATCATAAAAAAAGCCCTGTTAAAAAAATCAGGGTTTGTTAATTTAGTTATTGAGCTCTTGGGCTCTTTTTCTGACTAAGTTACCAGTTGCTTTTTTTTTTTTCCCCCTGGTTAGCAACCTCTTGCCTGTTTTTTGCTGGTCGACGACATCCTACATCTTTCCATTTCTCTGTCTAGTTGACTCTTGCCCTACCTTTTTTTTTTTTTTTTTTTTTTTTTTGACAGCTATCTACCGCTTGCTTTTCCAGGCTGGTTAGTTATCGCTTCCCCTTTCTCTGGCTGGTTAGCTATCGCCTGCTTGTTCAGGCAGGCTTGCTACCTCTTGCTTTTTCAGCTGGCTAGCTATAACTTGGCTAAAAAAAAAAAACTTGTTGACTCTAGTTGGCTAGCTACATCTGTTGCACTTGCTGGCTATCTCTCACTGAAACATTACCTCTATTTACCTCATAAATATGACACTTCTTTTTGAAAATTTACTGTAGTATTTGTTCATTTTCCTTTTAGAGTCTGCCTGTTAACAGAAATGCTCCCTTGCTGTGAAATAGACGTTTTGTGGGAAGCGCAGTGTCAACTGTAACAGCACTGTGTTGTCCACACAACTTCCTGCCTTTTTAATTGTATTCTCAGGCCAGTGTTCAGTTCTTTAAAAAATGGAAATAAATCTCTAGCTAAAAGTCTGTTTTGGTAATGCCTCTAACATTAAACCTATAAACTTAACATTGGGATCAAGGGCTTATTAACATGTTTTTGTCTACTGTAAATTCCAGGTCCAGCAGCACAAAGTACTGAATGAGAAGGATGAATCAGTGGAGTTGTGCTCCTCCGTTGAATGCAAAGGCATCATTGGTAATGATGGCAGACACTATATCCTGGACCTTCTTCGAACCTTCCCTCCTGACTTGAACTTCCTGCCTGTGGATGGTGAGGAGCTGTCTGCAGAGAGCCAGCGGCATGGCTTCCCCCGACAGCATCGTCACCGGTTGGCTTGTCTTCGCCAAGAGCTCATCGAGGCCTTTGTCGAGCACAGGTTGGCTTTGAGCTTTTTTTTTTTTTTTTTTTTTTTTTTTCTGGAGATATTGTTCCTGCCAGAAAGATTTGAATCAAACTATTCATTTTCTTCCTCTTTAGATATCTTCTTTTTATGAAGATGGCAGCATTACAACTTATGCAGCAAAAGGCAAACAAGGACTCTAACAAAACAGACGTGCCCGCCATTACTGAGAGCTCACAGGCAGCGAAAGATAGCGTTGATGCCACACAGACTACTGGTGCAGCAGTGTCAAGAGATAGCACAGACCCGACAGACCATAGCACCTCTGCTGCCCCACAAATGGCAACTGAAAGCGAAGAAAACTCTTCAAAGCCCACAGCAAACGGCCCTGTAGATCCCACAGGCACCCAGAACGGGGAATGCAAAAGCCCACTGGAGGGTAAGGAGCTTGAGGAAAGTATTCCAGGATTAGCGCAGGCCAAAGAGCTGGCGGAGACCTTAGTGTCCGAAGATGGATCTGGTATTGGTACGTCCAAAATTATCCAAAACAAACTGGGGCCAGGACAAAGGAGGGAGAGCTACTCTGGTGGATGATTGCATCAATAAAAAGCAATGAGAAGTCCTGGAGAAGTGGACCAGACAATAACTTAGTGTATATATATATATATATATATATATATATATATATATATATATATATATAATTTTTTTTTTTTTTTTTTTTTTTTTTTTTTTTTTTTTTTTTTTTTTAATGACAATAGTAGCAGAACTTCAAGCAACGGATAAATGTAAACAAAATGGCTCTGTCCACCTGATTAGCTGTCCCTGCTAATTGTCTGTCTACAGTTGGGGAAGAGTTGGCTGCTGATCTCCCATCTCCAGCATGTGATTCCTGTTCAGTAGGATCTGACCTTAATAAACTCAGTAATCAGTGGTTCTGTTGTTTAACCCAAATAATCTTATCCTGAGTGATTTGTGTGCTGCTCACTTGGTCTTTAAGTGTTTGTTAAAACAGCCTGACCTAATCAGTGGTGTCTGTAGTGTAGATTAAATGGTGGTGGTCCAGGACTTCAGCCATGTCTACAGTAAGTCCCAAAGGGTGGATTTGATTAAGGTTTACAATCTTAATTTCAATCTGGATTGTTGGTGTTAAATAAATTGTAGCAGAAAAGGGTCTATCTCTTCTGGGAAAATAAAAAGGAAAGGCCAGGTTAAAGTGGCTATTTTAAACTTAATGTAGACATGGCATAAGAAACAGAATAGTTCAGACAAGATGTTGCCTTTTTTAAAAAATATTTGCCATCTTTTTTAATGTATGTAAATCTGCTGACAAACAGATCCTAAAAGCCGCGAGGTGGTCCTCAACGCCTGCAAGGCCGTGGGCTCCATCAGCAACACTTCGTTTGATATTCGCTTCAACCCTGACATCTTCTCCCCAGGTAAGCATGAAAACAAGGATTTAACTGGTTAGAAAGAGGGTTAAACTGGGAGGATTACTCCTTGCCAAGTCATCTAACCTGTCGAGTTCATGCATCAGTCATAAGGAAACAAATTTCATGTTGATTTATTGATCCTGGGACTTCCAGTCCTGTATTCAAACTAAAAAAGCCTTTTGAATAAGAGGTGGAAAACCTTGAGTGGGACAAAAAAAAGGAAAGAAGTCCAGTTGGTTTTGATTTAACCTTCTAGATTGCCACATCCTGGATGATTCATGAAACCAGGATCTTTCCACAGAGGTTCTCATAGTCTATCAAGTGGCTTTAATCAGTATTTCTTTAAGCTTTCTGAAGGTCTTCATTTTTTTTCTTTACACACTAAAGCTGCTTCCTGTCACCATTAACATTGTTTGGTTATACTGCCACAAAACCACAAATAGTAATCTAAAAATAACACTTAGCCTTATCCGGTAGGCTGTTTCTAATAAACCAGTTCCATAAAGTGGTGCACCGGCACATAGTCCATAATACTTGCATTCAGCCATATTGTTAATGTGTCAAAAGGCTTTCTCCCTAAACTTAAGAAATGAACCATATTTGTTGACTTAACATACAAACTTGTCAAACTTTATCACCATTTGTAATAATTAGTTTTTTTTGTATGAAAATGCCAAATATAACAGTTGAGTCGCATAAAACACAGGGTTTCTGTTGGTTTTTAAAAAGTTATCAAAATATTACATTTGATGATCTGTTTTAAGAGTTTATTCAGAGTTCATTGAAAGTTTAGATCATAAGTCTCAATTTTCCTTTAGTTACATCTTAAATAGACACATCCATTTCTTCCATTGATTCTTATTTTGTCAAGTAAAGGCTCCTTTATTATTTAATAAGGTCTGGCTTGAAAAACATTGATTTCAATGCTTGGCTAAAACCTGTAAACTGTGTAGTATATACAATATAAAACCTGTTTACTGTATAGACTACTGTGTAAGAGGCTGTAAAGTGAGGTAACTTGAATGCAAAAGCAATTACTTTGCATGCCAAAGCCAAACAACTAAATTCCATTTTTTAAGTTCCTTATTTTTTAATAGATGTAGGTTTTAAATATACAGAATAATGGTCTAATAAAGGTCTTCAATTTAACCAGCTGAAAGTGAAAATAGTCCTTTGACCTAAACAAGATGATTCAGAGAGCTGTTTGCTAAAAGCCTGGCTTACAGATGGCCACTTGAATGGTTTTTCTACATTGTTGTGGATAAATGATGGCATCATCTGTAAAGGTGATTGTCTTAATCAGCCAGAATTAGAAGAGAATGATCACTTGTGTGAAGCTCAAACGTGTTTTATGTTGTCCTACAAGACCACCTCCTGTTTCAGTAATATTCACACCCTTTCGTTTAATAAAACATAAAATCAGCTAACTTGTGGTTGTGTGTGTTTCTGCTGTTGAATCAGGGGTCCGTTTTCCAGAGGACACCTTAGGAGACATCCAGAAGCAGAAGCAGCTCCTCAAAGACGCCGCCGCCTTCCTGGTGACCTGTCAGATCCCGTCTCTGGTCAGTGAGGGTTACTGGTTTCCTGCACAGTCTTGGAGAAGTGTGGCATTTATTGTGGTCATTTTGGGGGGGGGGGGAGTGTTTGAGTTACTAGACTTGATTCATGAACCTGTTATCAGTAAAATCTGAATCAGGAAAATCAGTTGGTTTTTTTTCTTATGTTGATTTATATGTAGATAACGTCCTTAATTTACAAATTGCCACCCTCAAGTTTTTGTCCAACTGTTTGATCTTTTGGGTTTTGAGTGATAGATGGAACGTACAGATAAGTCAACACTACATTACATATGAACAAAGGCCCATTTCATCCATGTTTGGCCTTTTAGACCACATGTGTCAAACTCAAGGCCCGGGGGCCAAATCCAGCTCGCCATAACTTTTTATGTGGCCCTACAGACTAAAGAGAGGCACATAAATAGAGCCTTCAAGAAAACAGGTGTACCTAAATATTATTTGATCAAATCAAAGCAGTTTTTATCTGTATTCTGCCAAATTACATTAATGTGAAAAAAGTTTATTTAACATTAAGGACTTGTCGAATGCAGAGGCACCTATGTATTCATATTTTAACAGTTTAACGGGTAGTTTTATCAATATATTTTGCTACAGCTAGCCTTTTGAGTACAATCATGATCTTAATATGGCCCGAAATAAAAGAGTTTGACACCCCTGTTTTAGACCATCTGAAATCAGGATTTTAACCAAATCTGGTTTAAATGCCGAAAAAGGGAAGTCACTTCAGTTTATTTTTGTTTTTTTTTAAAACAGATTAAAGAAATTAGTTTAGGATTTTCCTGTCTGGCATTGACAAGTCTTTTAGATATTTTCTTAAATATATCAGAGTTGGTCCAAATGCCACAAAAGCTGTGCAATAGTCCTTCACCGCCCTGCAGAATTGAAAGCTAACTTGCAGCTTCATGTTGCTTTGGGTTTTATTATCTGCATGTTGTTCTACTCACAGCTTGTTGAAGGTTTTCTTCTCAATTTACCAGAGTGTTTTCAGACAAATCTAGAAATTTGAGTCTGGAAAATTATGGAAATTAAGATTGTCTTTAGAATCTTTATTTGAGCTGGATTTGTATGCAAATTTAAATCCACATATGTGTGTGCATTGTCAACCAGGTTAAAGACTGTTTGGACCATAGCACTCTGCCCATGGATGGAGCCACACTAACAGAGGCCTTGCACCAGAGAGGCATCAATGTCCGCTATTTAGGGTCAGTTTTGGAGTTTGTGGACAAGACCCCAGCCAAAGCCCAGCTTGAGCACTTCTACGTGAGTCTGATTTCACAATTATGTTTTCACCTCTCATGCAGCAGTTGTGAAGAATATCCAGTTAACGTTTTATACTTTTTCCCTGTTTATCACAGAGAATAGGAATCATTGAGCTGATCACAAGGTGTGCAAAACATATCTTCAGGACATACCTTCAGGTTTGAAGCTTTTCACACACATTTTGTAGTGCAATGTTGATAAAATGGGAGTAATTTGTGTCAATCTAAATGTCAAAATCAATCCAAAAATCTGGAATTCTGTAACTTCTTACTGAATAAATTCACACATTTAAAGACGCAAACCATTCAACGGTCTTTTACAAATGTTTTAAAGATTATAATAGAACCAGTCAGTAACTAGTAATATAGTCAAGGGTGAATTTTACTATGAATCAAACTAAAATTCATAATTTATTTACATTAAACAGAAATGCTGTGCTATTTCCACTGTAGAAACTGCTTTAGTTGGGAGGTTTTATGCATGAGAAAGTGAATGTTCAGAACAGTATCTAAGCTGATAGATGGATTTAACACCATGTCACTGCCTTCTTATACAAACGGCAGCACTTCCTACAGGAGGAAAGCAGACGCTATGGTTTGAATGGGAGTCTCTCCAGTATCTGGGCTGCTCTGTGCAATAAAAGCCCAAAATGATCAGATAAATGTGCTCAGAAATGATGCCAGAGAAGGCAAACAATTATGCCAAGTCACTGATTTGGAAAGTTTTCTAGAAAACCTTAAAGGAATGTGATCTTCAATGGAGGCTAGCTGAAGTGACTTTTTGTCCCTTTACGTTGATGTTTTCATTGTAGCGCTGAAATTAAGCGTTTCCTCCTTTCCCCAAAAAAGGAGGCATAGACACTGCACAAGGACGTTTGAATCCGTCTACTGGAGTCTAATTTTGGTCAAATGTGGTTCATTTTCGAGGAGATCAAAAATGTGGGCTCAGTCTGAAATTTGAGTTATAAAACTCGATGCTAATTTGAAGGGAAAGTTTGGGAGAGGAGACAAAAGCAGGTAGAAATGAAACCTTTTGATATGTCAGCTTCCAGGTCCAGAACTGTAATAACGGAACAGGAAAAGATGACCTTCTGAATAACGCCAGGTTTGTGGTTCCCGGATTCCTGGTTCTCAGCTCTGATCGAAAGTTCACTCGGACTGGAAGGTTATCGGTTCTGGCTCAGTTTGTGTCTTGGCAGTTCCTCACTGAATTCAGAACAAGATATGATTGAGAAACAAGGTGAATATTTTGCAGGACTTTCACACCAATTTAGGTGGACTTGGGATAATGAGGGATACCTCACACTAGACATTTAGTGTCATTTTTTTCCTTTACATTGAGGGAGACCCAAAATGTCAACAAACTATCCTTGTAGATAAAATCTGTTAAATGAGGGGAAAGGTCAGATCTGACAGCGGCAAACACACATTAAGCTACTTTGAATGTTATAAATGCGTTCTCTTCATGCAGGGTGTGGAGTTGTCAGCTCTTTCTGCTGCCGTGAGCCATTTCCTGAACTGCTTCCTGAGCTCCTTCCCCGACGCCGTCGCACACCTGCCTCCGGACGAGCTCGTGTCACGTCGCAAAAGCCGCAAGCGTCGCAACAGGGTCCCCGGCGGCGGTGACAACACGGCGTGGGCCAGCCTGACGCCCAGCGAGCTGTGGAAGAACATCGCCGCTGAGGCTCAGAGCTATTATCACTTCAAAATGCAGTGGTGAGTCTCCTCTGTCCAGCCATCAGCTCTGTCATAGACTTGGTGTTTGCAAGCTGACTTATTTGTTTCTCTTTAGTGAGAGTGTCGACCAGGTTGTGGAGAAATACGGCCTTCAGAAAACCACCCTGCTCAGAGAAATTTCAGTCAAAACTGGCATCCAGGTAACAGTCACGGTTCCTACACAGTCTGGGAAAGTTTTACATTTGATTTCAGTGTTTTCCAGGTCTGGATGAGGATGGAAATATTTGTATTTCCAGACTTTTTTTTTCCGCTCTACTATTGTCTAAATGTAGTGTCTTAGTGCCAACCATAAATTCATGAGCTCTACTGTTGTATATTTTAAAATAAACATTTAGAGCTGAGAAATTGAGCCTTAAAAAGTATGACATTCACTTGACTTATAAAATTAGTTTTGTTTGATTTCTAGATCCTGTTGAAGGAATATAATTTCGACAGCCGTCACAAGCCGGCCTTCACAGAGGAGGACATCCTGAATATTTTCCCCGTCGTGAAGCATGTAAACCCCAAAGCCTCAGACGCCTTCCACTTCTTCCAGAGCGGTCAGGCTAAAGTGCAGCAAGGTGAAGCTCTTGTGGTTCCCCTTCAGAGTCCAGCGTAACATTTTCTGAAACAAGGAAGATAAATGTTGTTAAAGGCAGCTTCTTTTGTGTAGATCTTTAATTTAACAGTTAATTTTTTCTTTTCAGGTTTTCTGAAAGAGGGCTGTGAACTGATCAACGAGGCTCTGAACCTCTTCAACAACGTCTACGGAGCCATGCACGTGGAGATCTGCGCCTGTCTACGCCTCCTGGCCCGCCTTAATTATATCATGGGAGACCACCCTGAGGTCAGCAAATAAATAAAGTCAGTGCTAACTCATTGTTTTGCTTCTTTTAGGCCATAATTTACACTTTTTTTTTAATCGTCTGCAGGCTCTCAGCAACCAGCAAAAGGCAGTTCTGATGAGTGAAAGAGTCCTCGGCATCGAGCATCCCAACACAATCCAAGAATATGTGAGTTGTCAGAAAGTCAGCCTTGTGTATGTTTCACTAAATATGTTGATATTCTGAACTGGATGTTTGTTGTCCTCTCTGCCAGATGCATTTGGCTCTTTACTGCTTCGCCAACGGCCAGCTTTCAACTGCCCTGAAGCTGCTTTATCGGGCTCGATACCTCATGTTGTTGGTTTGTGGGGAGGACCACCCAGAGATGGCACTAATAGATGTAAGTGCATTTGTTGCCAAATATCCAGACCCTTTTAAATGTTGACATTCTGGGGTTCTCTCCATTCAGTCTGAACTTGAGTGATTTTGTGAAAAAGGTGAACAAATACTTCAGTCCGCAGATGTGAAAGTTGGTAGAGACCAACTCCAAAAGATTTGCAGCTGTAATTTAACCAAAAGGTGGTTCGACAAGAGTTTTGGGCTGAATGTAGATGCACACCACACGTTTCAGATTTTAACGTGTTAAAAAAGGTCTGTAAAAGCATATTAAGTTGAGGTGAAAGGAATTATTTTGCCTCCACTTAATAATTCTGCACCAATTTGTATTGGTCAATTACACAAAATCCCAATAAAATACATTAAAGTTTGCACTTGTGAAGTGAATAAGTATACAAACAGTTTTGAAATGTTTGGAAGGCACTGTAAATCATATCGTCCCTTTTGTTGTTCTTGGTTTACAGAGTAATATTGGGCTTGTGCTTCATGGAGTGATGGAGTATGATTTATCTCTGAGATTTCTGGAGAACGCCTTGACCATCAACACAAAATACCACGGAGCTCGTTCCCTCAAAGTAGCTCTCAGGTGAGCGAAGACTTACAGCAGCGCATCCAGCAAAAAAAGATAACTATGTTTCTTATATAATTTTTTTTAACTTACTTTTCATGTTTTTCAGCCATCATCTGGTTGCAAGGGTATATGAGAGTAAGGCAGAGTTTCGTTCTGCTTTACAGCACGAGAAAGAGGGTTACACCATTTACAAGAACCAGGTAGGTCCTGCAGGGGTTCCCACACTGGTCTTTATCCCACCTGCCAAAACAAACATCTTAATTCAGCTAATATTTCCCCTTCCCAGATGGGAGAGGCTCACGAGAAGACCAAGGAGAGCTCCGAGTATCTGAAGTATCTGACCCAGCAGGCTGTAGCTCTCCAGAGAACCATGAATGAGATCTACAAGAACGGCTCCAACGCCAGCATCATGCCGCTCAAGGTGAACGCTCTGACTCCAACATGTCTCTCTCTCTGTGGCTGGAAAAAATCTTTACCACTAAAGTACTAAAATCACCCTGTTTTCCAGTTCACTGCTCCCAGCATGGCCAGCATCCTGGAACAGCTCAACATCATCAATGGCATCATCTTTATTCCACTCAGGTAAAGTCAGAGAAGAGCAGCAGAGTTTGTGACCTCGGAAGGAAAATAATAGAAATGAAGGGGAAATGCAGTGTTTTAATGAAAATGTGACTATCGAGGCAAAGCTTTTTAATGTCCTGTTTCTATAATAAAATCAGTAAGTCTTGAAAACTGTACTTGAAATCATTACAGATACTTAGAAAACACAAAACTCAGAAGGAAAAACATGTATTTACACCACAAGGTTAAAAAAGATCAATTAGCCAAAGTGTTTTACATGTAGGCATGTTTGCATGTAGGCAAAGAACGGATGCTTCAGTGAAGACTTTTTGTCCCCAAACCTGATCCAAGTCTTTTAAGAATAGGCATAGATTGATACTGAGTCCTGTTTTAATACTACATGAATGTTAGTAAAATCACCGCCACCTATATTCTTAAAATTTGTCTTCGTCTAATCTGTTCCATCAGATTTTGTTTCTAGTCAAAGATGTTTTGTCCCTCACTTAGTTTTATAAGGACTCCTTTATATGCTGAGGTGTTTACACTCAGTTTTGACATCACTTGTTGATATTTCAACTGTTAAAGTATTTCAGTGTGGTTCCAGTTAATTGTACTGGGACAAAACTTAAAGAAAAACTTGTTCTCCTCCTTCATAAATTTGCTTTTGAACATCTTTAAACTTAATGACTAGTATTTCAGCTGCTCTCTGCACAGCATCCCCCTCCCCAGAGTGGAAAGCATGGTACATAGAGAGACGGGAAGCTGCAGTAGCCAGTACAGTCTCTCTATAGCTCTAAGCATCATTTTAAAGGTTGAAAAACTCTCATATTGTTATGAAAAAAGTGTATTTATTAGAGCAGTAATAAAATGTCCTTTAGCAGGGTTTGCAAGCCATGCGTGTGGAAATATGGTACTTTTAAAAATGGAGCTCCATAAAATGCAGCCACACAGCTTTTTCGGATTGCTCCTGACATAAAATCACAGGCAGTACACTACCAAGTATGAAATACCCATAATTGAAACCATCCCTACCCTTATCCTTACATTATAAACTCTTTGAGTTGCAAAGAGTGTAAATGTGCAGAATATTGATATTGTGGAATGGCCAAACACGTTTGTGATTAGGGACATGTGTTTTCTGTTGTTTTATGTTCTAATTTTTTGTCTTAACAGACTTTCACTGCAATCTTCAAATGTTTTTGAGACCTTAGAGTAGAAACAGAAGTGTTTGATGTCTGAATTCAAAGAGTGAAGGCAAAGACTTTGTGTCTGAGTATTAAACATATGGATCACCCTACTCACTTGTGCCGCTTATTTAACCATCTCTTTCTGTGTGATTAACTCTAAGAGTGAGTGAACAGTACATGCAGAAAAAAAAAAAGATATGATGCCTTGTTGGTGGACTTCAGGACTAGCATTAGATTGAACACCTCTCATTAGAAATTACATAGATAAATGAAACAAAAAAAATCTCAAGGCAAGTTAAAAGAAACTCTCTGTTAGGGGGTTGGATGTCAAATAAATGTCATCGTATCTTTTTTTTTTTTTTTTTTTTTTTTTTTTTTTTTTTTTTTTTTTCTTTGCAGTCAAAAGGATCTGGAGAATCTGAAAGCAGAGGTGCAGAGGCGGCAGCAGCTGCAGGAGCTGGGAAAGAGCGAGGACCCCGCAGAGGGCAGCCCACTTGAACTAGAAGACAAAATCCCTGTTGATTAACATTCAGTAGCTCCAGACACAGCTGCTTTCTGCTTCAAGAAAAGGAGAGAGGGAGAGGCTGTGATGCAGCAGCCAAGTGATGGAGCCTGTGGACCTGAAAACTAAGTAAATCAGCTTTGAAATAAACAGGGTGAGGGTGGGGTCAGAGAAGTCCTGGGAAGAAACACCGAATGGACTGTAGGACAAATGAATACAGAGCAGGAGTTTCCTACAAAGTAGGAGAGGGAGGAGAAATTACAAATGACATAGATTCAGAGTGAAGGTGCAATCAGTATAATCCTGGGCTCAAGAACGTGGCGATGAAGTCCCTGAAAGTATTGGCTGCTTAGAAAAATTACATTTGAAAGAATGGCTGCAGCTGAAGGAGAAAGACCAAGAATGACCATGACATTACGTACCAGAGCCTTATCTGCCATGTCATCATCCCCACATAATGCTTCTTGTAAGACCCCCACCCTAACTTCTCAAAGGTGCTCTGAATGAAACGGCACCAAGCTTGCCCGAGAACTCAGGGCGTTACTACTGTGCACTAACAGACCCGAATAAACGCAGTAAACTCGAGATTTGTTTCCAACGGGGCCTCAGAATGTAAACTCCCATCTTTATACCTTCTTTAAGTCACTTTGTAGCAATCAGACTTCATCCTTAAACATCCCTGATCAGTCATGAATATAATTTGTTCTGTCATTTGTGTGTGCTACGTCCGAGGACGGTGCCTGCTGTGCCCCTTTGAGCAAGCCGTCAGCACAGCCAGCTTTGAACCGATCAATTCATTTGTTTTAATTTGGTGGGGGTTTTTGTTTTGGTTTTGTTTGTATGTTTTTAATGTGTGTTGATCATCAGTATCAATTTAAGCCATGTCTGTTTTATGGAAAATGTATAGGGGGGGGGGGGAGATGTATAAATCTTGATTGGATTTAGGCAGGTACTTGGTGTTAAGGGAAATCACGGATCTCAAATACGTCCACTTTAAACCGTAGATATATCCAGATATATATATATATATATATATATATATATATATATATATATATATATATATATATATATATATATATATATATATATATATATATACTAGCTGTGTTCAATCTTTTATTTTTACATTCAAACAGAATATACATGCATGTATGTTGACAGTGTGCGTCTCTGTGTGTAGTGTGACGGAAAATCTGCCGAGCAGGACTGTTGCTTTCCAAATGTTTTATACCTCTGCACACGTGAAAGCTGTTAAATCGCTGATGCATATTTTCTTAAAACATTCATGGCCACCAATGTAAATCTGCTTATGTATGAAGTTGGTTGTTCTACTTATCACTGCACAAGCTCTCACTTTTGGACAGTTTTATTTTTATTTTGTTCTGGCTTTCAGAGATTTAAAACCTAGCCAAGGCTGAGTAGCACTTTTTTTGTGCAACTGCATGACCAAAAGTGGGCAAAGAGCAGGTATTATTTTTAAAAAAAAAAAAAAAAAAAAAAAAAAGGCTGATAAAGATCTGTTTGTATACATGCAATGTTTCCCATCTAATGTAATTTACTTAATTGTTGCAGTGTGTAGATGTGTGATTAAAGCAATAGAGAGGGGATCCTGGAGTTTTTGATCGTTTGTAGAGAATGCGTTTTTGTACGTGGCACAAGACCTGCTAAATGGACTACTTAAGATAGGCTTGTTCAGAAGCAAGCATCAAGCCCTTCACAATGAAATCATCCTTTCTCCTAAAATTTCATATCAGTTGCAGAGCCTATACGTGCCTCTTGTTTATGCTCTTGAATTGAACTTTAACAGAATATAAATCTCCCATTTCCCTCTGTTTTTGTTTTGTTTTTGGGTCTTGAATCAGATTGTTATCTTTAGTTTGACTTTCATATACTTTCCCAACAGTAACACCAACACTGTCCATAAGAGGACGCCAAACCTCTTTAGAGGGAATAATAAAAACTAAAAATGTGCTGCAGGTGCACAAATAAACGTTATTTATTTTGACAAAATATGATGAGTTTGAGAATAAATTAATTTAATCAACATTGCTCTACAAATCCATACAGAAAACATCAGATGGGATTAAACTGTAATCTATTACTTAAATGACAAAAAATATCATATATGCACTCACTTGACCTGAATATACATTATCCACATGTGTGGATAATGTATATTTGACTTATGTCCAAGCTGTTTTGCCATACAGCATAGAAAGAAAATCATGAAAAATCACATTTTCTGATCAGTTTCTCTCTGTGTATGAAAGCTTTTATGAATGTGTAGTGGCTGAATCCACGCTCCCTGGCTGTGTGTCTGGTATTTGTGTAATGCTCTTTACATACTAATCTAATTATTTTTTGGTCTGACTACTTTTTTTAATAAATAAAATAATTTAGCTAAATATTTGCTTGGGATTTCTTCTAAATAAGGAAGGATATCTTGATACAGAAGTATAAAAATCAAAACATTGTATATGCTAAGAGTGTTCAGCACGTGTAGTTTAGCTGTAGCAGCTGAACAAATAGTTTTACTGAGATGAAGTCAGAGTTTCAATGAAATCTTGAAAAGCTTCAGTGTTTTTCAGTTCTGGATATGAACAGAAGACCAAAGCTTTCCCCCACTGTTCCATTTCCCAAATAATCTAGATTTTTTTTAAAATACAACACCTTAACACAGAGTTTACTTTATGAGCTGTCTTTTATTTAAAGAATTATATCATCTGTTGTCTTTGCTTACAGTTGCTTATGGGATTTAACTTTTTTTCAGTGTTCCATTTCAAAATATCAAATTCATAACAAAACTTTGGAAATGTATTATGGAAAAATGTGTAGGAACACAGGTTTTTATCTATTAGTCAACATATACTGATCTTGTTTTCCATATGCTTTTGTAATATGCATGGTGAGTAAATCTGATGGTTAAAGAAATGGGGGACAAGTAATGATTTCGGAAATCTTGTTAAGAGAAAGTGAACCGCCCCTGTGATACAAAACTAAAAATGTATTTCACACACAAAATCAATAAATCAAAAAATACATAACATAGATAAGAATTAATCAGGTAAAAATGGATGAAAACAAGCAGGAAATAAAACTCATTTGTAAAAATAGCAATAAAGCAATAACGAACATAAATTTGAAAGTAATGTAACCCTATGATGCCAACCTAGATGTATTTTACATACAGATATATATACAAATAAAATATAAGTTCTTTAAAAATAAAAAAAATCCTAAATCAAAAATGTAAAGTAAGCAATCATGTGCAGAACTAAAAATGTATTTCATACATTAAAATAAAAGATACTTAAAAAGGATTTTTTTTTTTTTCACTAAACATATTCTGTATATTATAAGTCTATAGATAAAATTACAAATGTGTTTTGAAGAATCTGATATTGTTTCCTGATTTGTCCAGTGTTGATATGTTTGACACTATTACCATTAGATTAAAAGGTAATGGTTTCATCTTTTTCCTTAAATCTACACTTCGGTCGTTCAGCCCAAACATATTTATTTTCCACACACAATTTCCTCATTCAATACGTGTTGTTTTTGTGCGGGAAGGAAAGAGTTAATCCCCAGATATAAAAATAAATACATTTTATGTTGTCAAGGGCGTGCGCGCTCCCGTCTCGCAGTGAACGCGACCTGCCTGCGCGCTCCCTCGCCAAGGCGACTGCGGTAGCGCACAGAAAAAAACAAGCGAGTCGAAGCTGAGGAGACAAGACGGTCTACAGTTTACCTCCACATCACAAGATCAGGTTTTGGAGCAGAAAATCTCACGCCCTGCCGGGTCGTGTTAACGTCGGAGACGGCTGAGGAGATCCACTGAGGAGTAAAAAAAGGGTGAGTGGTGTTATTTCCCGTTTAAAGTAGCGGCCACAGTCGAAGGAATGTGGCGTTAGGTGGGGAAAATGACGATGTGGCTGTAATTGTTGCGCCTCCTTTTTATGTCTCAAAATGGCGGACAGGCCGCTTGGACTGGAGCAGCAGGTCCGCTGTCAGCGGACTTTAGCCCTGTTTTCAGATAAACAGTCGTATGCCTGTACAGGAATGGAGTGCGTTTCTTGTTATATGTGTGTGATACAGCTAGCTGAGTTTGAAGGCACGTCATGGTGGCTTTTATGGGGAAGAGTCTCTGCAGTGGCTAACTTTGTGCCGGGAGGCTAACTTTACTGAGGGTAACTTTGGCTAAGCTACCAGCTGGTGATTGTCTCCGGTTAAAAAAAAAAAATAATAATAATAATAAAAAAAAAATCAGTTATTGTGTGGATCCATTTATCCCGATGGTTTTATATATATTAGAACCGCATTATCATGTAAGTAAGCAGCAGTCTGTTTTCTGCGGTGTTCCAGATGTTGACGCTCTGATTTTTTTTCCACCCTGTAAAAACCCAAATGTTTGGTCAATCTTAGCATAGTTTAATGTTGGAAACTGCTGCTTGTTCCCACGGCTGGTGTTGCCTGTGACTGCAGCTACAAAGGGCGTGTATTGACATTCCACTGATGTTTCAGGTTGTTTGGATGTGACAATAATGAAACATCAAATTGTCCAGTTACACTGACATACCTCTGGGTATGTTTCCTCAGCAGATGGTGGCTGTCATTCAGCCAGATGCTGACTGGTGAAGCTCCCATCATCTTTGCTTGTACTACACGCTGGTTTGCTGGGTCCCTGTTGGGGAAATTAGGGTGGAGCACATCGGAGGCGATGTGTTTCTAGGAATACTCAGGACCATGTGTCTGGCTAGGGTTTTCTCTCTTTGTGTGCATTGCCACTTTCACTGGGAGCTCAGGTTATTCTCTGCTCTTCAAACCTGGAGCGAATCTTGGATAATAAGCATTTGCCAGTGCATGGGTGATTTATTCTCTCCTCCACACCTGTGAAGACTGTCTAGCAGCTTAATAATGGGAACTATGGGCTTTTAAGGAAGTTGTTTACTTTTGAAAGCAGCATTCTGCATCAGAAATAAACATCACTCTTCTTTCAGGCCAGAGGATTTGTCTTTGAGTCCATGGTCTTTGTTGATGATCTAATCAGATGCAAACCAAACGCAAGTGCACAGAATCCTGACCTTAAATACATATTTACCATTTCAGACTTTAGTCCATATCCCATTTCTGATCCATCTCTCTGAATTTATACAGTCATATTAGGCTAAAAACTCTTGTGAGAAAGTCAGAAATTTTAAAAATGAAAACAATCAGAGAACCCCAAACTATCTTTTCATACTGGATTCAGACTGTCTTGTTTATTGATTTAAATTATAGAAACAGTCACATTTTCTCAGTTATCCTTTAGATATGCATCAGTCAGGCTTTTCCTGGCCAAAGCTCATTTCTATTTTTCTTTCCTACAAATGTAGTTTTTTTTTTTTGTTGTTGTTGTTGTTGTTTTGTTTTTTTTTAATATTTCTTATTTTGACAGGGGTAGGGGTTTTAAATCAATCTCTAAATAAAGGAAATTTAAAATTATCTAAATTTTTACATCTCAGCATCTGTCTCTCACCTTTATCTGATTTTTATTAAGCTCATAAAGGTTCCTCCAAGTAGAAGCTGTTGATGATGCATTTATAGATCAAAAGTTGTGAGTTATGATGCATTTATTGAGTAGGAATAGTTATGATGCATTTATTGAGTAGGAATAAATTGAGATTGTTCACCATTTGACCTACAGATCAATGGAAAATTGGCAGATTCTGATCATTGGCTGATTGATTGATGTATCTGTTATCCTTTATTGTCTTAGGCGTGGAAGCTTTCTTTAATGTGTCTCACTGTACACCATTACCCTACTGCATTGTACCATTAGATAAGGAAGGATCAAATTCATGTTGTTCTCAGGTTTCCTCTTAGTTTAGAGGCTTCCCTTGATTGTTTACTACTGATTCAAATTCACAGAAGAACCACACAGTTGGCTGAAGACCATAACTTGGTCTCTAAATAGTTCATCACACCTTCCTTCATATAACGTTGCATTAACAACAGGATCCAATAGTTGATAGTTGTGAAGCACCAGAAGTGTATTGGACAATATGTGTAGCTTTAGCAGTATAACTCATTATCAATTTAATAAACTTTAAAAGAAAAAAACCGGGGGGGGGGTTAAAAGGCATCTATGCAAAAGGTTTCAGATTGTGTGTTTAAAAATAGGTTGGTTTATAAAGGAAAATCTTGTGTCCTTGTTTTCATTTCAATATTATTTTGAATTGAATTACCTATCTAAACATTTCTCGAAACTCTACACACTCCTTCGTTCAGTTAAGCCATCCTTACCCCTAAAATTGGTTATGAATGGTGAGAACAGCAGTTTAAGTTGATTGCATAGCTGACAGCTCTCCCAGATTTCCAGCTGACCCTGGGGAAAGTTGTTGGAACGTAAAGATCTGCTGCTGCTAAATCTTTACATACTTGATTATTTCACAGGAGATCTTCAAATGCCTTGGTAAATTAGAGCTTTTACTGATTACCTTTTTTTGGCAGCGTTATTGGAAAGTCAGTACATAAAGAAAGTGATTCATTGCGGTCTTATTGCCAGTCAACCTAACCCACAAATAACAGTTTGAACTTAACATTAGTCCTAACATAATACCTAATGGGCTTGACAGGCTTGTTGATTCTTGTCAGAGAAACAATTTTCAGCTCCAATAGACTAATGAGAATATGCTTGGAGAGTTTAAAGGTTTTATTTGAAAAATTGTCCAACTTGGTATCATGCTAACACTAACTGAAATATTTAGAAACCACTCTAGTTTATATTTAGTAATAAAATTAATTTACTATAAATTTAAAGTTGCAGTATGTAACTTTTATGAACAATATGTTTTTTTTGTGTTTTTTTTTTTTTTGTGTTTTTTTTTTACACGTTAAAACCGTCACTATCACGTTTTAACAAAGTTCCTCTGCCTCCTCCCAGTGCTCCTATTGCCATCTGCAGAAATGCACTGCACCCAGTCAGAACCAACCAATCAGAGCCAGGAGGAAGGTCTTAGCATTGTCAGTCACGCTCATGTATGTGTTGCTCAATATGCTAATGATGGAGAAACAATTTACCAATACAGGAAAACTGTTTATCCGCCATCATCATTGGTGGCCATGCTAACTCGCCTGAGCTTTCATGGCAGGTTCTGCTGTCAGGAAGAAGCTGTAGCCTAGCAGAGAGCGAGGGGAAGCATGTGAGTGAGGGTGATTGACAGCGCCAAAACCTTCCTCCTGGCTCTGTTTGGTTGTTTCTGATCAAGCGGTGTATTTCTACAGATGGCTGTAGGACCACAGGGAGGAAGCAGAGGAGCTCAATTTTTTTTTTTTTTTTCCCCTTCACAGATGATCTGTTTCATGTTATACTGTCACGGCATAGTAACAGTTTTAACAGATATATAAAAAGCATATTGTTTATAAAACAATATGCTTGGAACATATATTAAATTATGCCAACGCTGGAAATCACGTTTTTGTTAGCTTCAATGTCAGACGTTATCTTATTTAAATAAAATGTGAAATCATCCCTGCATCCTGTATGTTGACTCCCTGTTAGCTCCTTCTCTGATCAAAATTAGATTGAGATCTTGTAAAGTTTAAGGATGATGATTTCACTGACTTATGTTTTTAGATTTACGACATGACATTATACATAATTCAAGAATAGCCAGCAGGTGTTCTGCAACATTCAGGTTTATGTGCCGTCTTTACGTAAGTCTTCTGATATGAGCCTGTTGTGCTACGACAGTATGTTGGCTGGAAAGTGTCAATAGCACGAATTAAACCAAAATATTGTTTTTGGTTTTTAAAAAAAGTTGCATGAAGCTAGAAACCTGAGGAAATATACACCATCCTCCCCCCCAACTCGACTGCACCCCTCACTCACCTTCTTCTTCCCTAAGTAAAAGTAACTTTTATATATATATATATATATATATATATATATATATATATATATATATATATATATATATATATATATATATATATATATATATAAAAGAAATACAAATGTATTATGTACACACATATGTATTATATGTACACACACATATATATATATATATATATATATATATATATATATATATATATATATAGATAGATAGATATATATATATATATATATATATATATATATATATATATATATATATATAGATAGATAGATAGATAGATAGATAGATAGATAGATAGATAGATAGATAGATAGATAGATAGATAGATAGATAGATATAGATAGATAGATAGATAGATAGATATACACACACACAATTTACATGGCACAATAACTTTTTAGGGTGCCATTTCAAGAAGGTACAGCAAATGTAACTTTCTTGTAAGACCATGTCATGGCAATAATATAGCTTAAAAAATTATCAACTTTGTCTGCAACTTTTTGAAAAAGGTACCGCAAAACCAGTAATTTTAGACTGCAGCAATCACAAAAAAGCATTACAACATCCTGGAGGGACGGATTTCCCGAAGACTTCTTATGTTCAGTGATAAGAAATGCATCAGATTTCTAGTTTCTGATCTGCCCATCATAGTATGTTGGTCAAAACAACATTTTTACTTTTCATCGTCTGCGAGTGATGTCTTTTTTTTCTTTATGTGTTTGGTGCCACCCTTTGACTGGGAGTATTGCTGTCACTGTCGGTGCACACAGTCAGTGAGGCCACAGAAATATGGGCAGACATCCACAGGGTGTCCTAGTGGGCAGGTATAGATGGCAGATCTATGCCACTCAGGCGTCATGGTCGAGTGTACTGTAGAGCGGACTGGAAGGCCAGAGTTGGGCTCTAATGTCATTATGCTGTTTTGGTTCAACACATCCAAGGTTTGCCTTCGCCCTATGGAGTATTCTGTTTCGTCAGATTACTATGAGCTTTACTACAGACATTTGTATTTCTTTTATTTACTTCTGATATTGTTTCACCTCACTACTCCCTTAAATTGATTTGATGTTTGAACAAAGGTGTCCAATGCTACATACCCAGTAGTTCCAGGTAACAAGATCCTAAACACAGACTTGACAAGCTGCTCTTTCATGTCCTTATGCACAACACTCAAAGATGTGCAACATAAAAGTATTGGATTATGTAAAGGTTAAACTACAAGTTTTCACACTTTAAATAGTTCTACAAGAGGAAATTTTCTCTACCTGAGCATCATTAGGACAGTGACACAAATTTTTATAAACTTCATTTTTTTTTTAATGTATCTTTATGTTGTTGGGAAAATATTTTGGATTGTATCCTTTAGGGCTGCACCGATTAATCGTGATGAATCAATTATTGAAATAATCGTCATCTAATGTAGTTATCAATTAATCGTTAACTGGAGTATACAGATTCTAAAAAAGGCCATTTGTTTACAAAAACAACACACCCAGAGCAGTAATTAAGCCAAAACTATAAGTAATATATGTATACATTTTGTATTTAAGATAAAAACAAACAAAAAAAAGCTTTTATCTGTAAATATGTTCTACCCAAAACTTCTTAAGTGGCCTGTTTCAAATTCACTAAAGGAAATCTATATTATAGCATTTTAGACAATAAAATGTTTGTTTTCCTATGTAAAAACGGAATTTAATTATTTGTTTATTTGCATCTTTTAATTTATTTCTAATATTGTCTAAAAAAAAGCCTAAGAGGTTAAATTAAAAATCTGTAGAATGTTCCTATTTTTGGGGGGAATAATCGATTCCTAAAATAGTCACTAGTAGCAGCCCTAGTATCCTTCAGTCTTCCTGTAGTTTTGGCTTTATTGCATTTCATCATCACTTTGTTAGAAGAAGGAATAGACTGTTGCCAAGGACAGAGTTCCTGTTGGGGATGTAGAGTCACCATTAGAAAATTAAGGTCCACTGGATTCCTGCAGGTTTAGCTGCTTGTTTTAGAAAGAGGATGATGCAATGACACCAGGAGAGAGGGAATGTGAGTCAGAGGTGACTTTGGGATCGTAACCGTCAGCCTTGTTAACATCGCTGCAGTGCTGTGTTTTGTGATAAGATGTCAGGACACACTTTCACCATGGCAGCTAGACTTCATTCTAGGCTCAGTTGTCTTTTCTACATTCCTCAGGGGTGTGGTCCTTTTTCCCAGACATGAGAGCATTTATTTAAAAATGTTCACGCATAACTGTTGTATAATATTTTGCCTGCAGCAAAATGCATTTATGTTTTACAGTTTAATATTCTATAATTTAAACCAAAAATATTTGGTTTAATCTTGAAATCAACTCCAATTATGGTACATTTACATTCATTTTAGTATGAACATTTTATAGCATCTCAAATTTCTTCATGCTTTTCTTTTGACACCATTTTTTAGTTTTTTTCCTTTTATATCTCCAGGTCTATTTTTATTTGTTTTGCATGCATTTCTATATTAGGCAGCTGATCTTTTCAGCTTCAGCAGATAATGTTTTTTTTTCTTTTGTTGACTTAGTAAAAACAGGGCTGGTGACCTGATAATGAGAACAGGGTGTGGCACATTAATTTTGACACTAAGTTGCTGTTTTTCTTGCTCAAAAGAGATGGGGGACAGTTTTCCATTAGTTAAAATGGAGCAGTTTAACAACAGATAACCTCCAGGGATAGATCAGCAAATTGCATCTTACAAAGTCAGCATCATCCCCTGTGAAAGATTCCTATTGTTTGGTTCCTGCTGCTTCACAAATCAATGGGAGGAAGATTCATTAGGGTTATTAACCATCAATGGGCAGATTTACTGCTCCATGTCTGCAGGTCAGACTTCTCTCCCTGAAGACTCAATATTTCTGCAGAGCCAATTAGCTTGATGATGTTGTTGTAAAAACCTTTTTAAATTATAGAGCTACAATTTTTAAAGTGACAGTCAAACAACAATGTCAGTAGCTTGGAACACACAGTAGTAAGGTATGCATTGCCTTGTAATGCAGCGTAATATTTATACTGTTGTGCCTTTGTTTTATAGATATTCTCTGTATTAATTGTACTAATTCATTCACAATTTAGTTCTGTGACCCCGAATGGTTGCAGGGCTGTTAGGCAGCTGCCAGAAAACCCTGCTTGTCATAATCCACTCAGTCTGCTGTAGGCGGACGTTTGGACAGCTGTCAAGTGGTGACGTGAGGGTCCAGAGGTTAGGCGTCTGTTACGTCAGGCTGCTTTCTGTTGTTCATGTTTTCTACAATTTTAGGGTTTATAATGGCCAAATGAATGTGTTACTGAACACCAGCGACAAAGACGCTATATTAGAGGCATCATGCGATTGTCGGGTGTGGGATGAATACAGTCTGACATCTGTAATCAGCCTGAAGCTTCTTTTTTTGTGAAAAGAAACAAAGAGTGACACATTGCCTTTTTTAGAACATGTGAAACCAGTATTTTTGCATCCGGACATGCAGTTGGTCTGAGAGCACAATATTATTTTATGGAGCGATCAGCACAGGGAAACTCTCTCCAGGAATACTTGGGGACAGCAGTTTTTATCCAAACATTAGGCTGACCATTGTCCAGTTTGGAATGCAGAGAGGACTTCCTGATGGACACACACACACTAACTACAGCTGTTCAATAGGTTTGACTTAATTACTGATATTACTGATAGTTATGTCAATTGTGTGTTGAAACTGAAAGTCTTTCTAGTCGCAGATATGGACATGGTCCTCAGATGAAAGTAAAATAGAATATGAATAGACTAGAATAGAAATATCCTTTATTGTCCCACGTTGGGAAAATTTCTGTGCAACTGCAGCAAAGTGGCAGTGACAGGCAATAACAGAAAACGAGAGAGAGAGAGACTGTACAGAACGGCTAAATTTCAACATAAATACTGTGTAGTTGTAAAAAGTACTCCGGTTCAGAGGAATGTGCAACTGAGTTGGTTAATTATAAATGTACAACATGTGCATGTCTCTGAGCATTAAGAATACAAACCACTCACAGTTAGTGACAAGAAAAACAGTAGAGTCGTACAGCTACCAGCGTGGACATATATACTTATTGATCTTGTTGGGAGCAATGATGGTTATAGAGTCTAACAGCTGCTGGGAGGAAGGATCTCCTATAACACTCCTTAGTGCACCTGGGATGCAGCAGTCTGTCACTGAAGGAGCTCTCACCCAATGACCGCTGCAGATGGGCACCTGCCTTTGGATGGATGAATTTCTCGTTGTTGTAACTTGCTGGTGTTCTTCCAGCCCTCATGACTATTTTCTTCACTTCGCTTAACATTTATTCATACCACATGCTCAAATAGTGAAAATGTGCTGATGTCTGACTTCTCCAGGTTATGTAAATTTGTGGCAAGCCTTTAGAGAAAGCCATTTGGCTTAATTTGAGCCTTTCTAGTCTGATACTTGTTCCAGTTGACTAAAAGGATCACACTAAATGCCCAGCTGACAGTACAGTATTGAAGTGGTTAACTGCAGCTAATCTTGCTGATATAAATTGTTTGAAACAATGAGTGCTTTATACTACATTTTACAAAGTGATTATCTTTATCACCCAACCAGGCAGCTCTTGTGATCAAGTGATATTGAGATTTTATGCTCAGGAGATTTTGCTAGTAGAACAAGTTCTACTGCAGCCTCCATGGCTTAGTGCTGTTTTTCTTCTTTTCTGCTGGTAACCTGTAGGGTGAAGTATATTGCTTTGAAAAATGTAGGTCAGTGCTTGTATGTATTTGGAGAGAGCCGGTTGCTGCAGGAGAAGACTGCTGGCAGTGCAGATTAGGAAGGTAGATGTGAAGAAACAACTGTCGAACATGTGTGGATTGGACATATTTTGTTTTTAAAAAATACAGAAACAATCAAATGAGTTTCAAATGTAGTTTGTTCTACATAGCTACTGGTATCAAAGGTATTCTGTCCCAACCCCCTTTTCTTTTCTTTCAAAAATGCAGCTTTATTGTTATATTTTGGCATTGTTCACTGAATTTCAATTAAGTTTTTCTATCTGGTGCAAACACTATGGCGTTAACCCTGGGTTATGAACATTTTTATCCCATCCTGCTCCTCATGTTGTTTTTTCATGCATATCTAATTCTGACTTTTTCATTCCCTGTCCTCTCCAGATGCGGTGTAGACTTGACTGGTGACTGGTCTGCACGCTCTCTGCTTCTCTCATCCCTGGAGATAGTCAAGTTGGAGGGGGGGCAGATTCCTGCATTCCCCTCCTCTTAGTCTGAGTCTTTGTTTGGGACAACAACCATCCACCTGCACCTGGAGTACACTGCCCACCCTGTCTCGTCGTACCTGGCTCAGCGCAGCTCATCCTTTGACTGAGGAGATCACTCAATCTGCAGGAGATTCACTTTTAACCTGCTGATCCCTCCCGGCCCCGCCCATACTCCCCCATCACCATGGTGCTGTCACAACGGCAACGAGACGAGCTGTAAGTAGTTATTGCACCTCTCTTGAGGTTTACACAATTTCAGATAGAAAACTTGAATTTATAAACTGTACTTTGCTTGTTCTTGCCTCAAGTGATGGTTCTTACACTTTTACAGACACACGTGATAACACTGTGAAAGAGTGAAAACTGCTTTATGAAGAATTGTGGAAGAATTCATGTAATTCAGTTGCAAAAGATTCTCCAGAGTTATTGTTTCACATGGACCAATTTTACTGATGTTTACCTTTACATGTTTACCTTTACACTATATAGGAAATCACACATTGTTAGACTTCTCACCAAAATAGTAAACCTGCAAATTACGCTACTTTTACGAAAGAAACTGAAGCTAAAAGAAGTTGTACAGTTTTACTGGAAAGAATATAAAACTTCAGTGCAATATTTGTTTTTTAGGGTTTTTTATTTGTTGTGGATTGGTCAGTGTTTTTTTTTGTCAACATGTTAGCCAGTGCCAGCCCCCCTCCTTAAGCTGGTGTAATCAAATCAAAGGTCTGAACATGCAGTTGCTGCTGATTTGAATCTCATGTTTCTTGAAACTGTTCAGGAACATGAGTACAAATAACCAGCTTCAAAGGCGCTCATTAGAGTCTCAAGCAAGATCGGTCTATGCAAAGAACATATATTAATAGGATTATTACCTTGTTTCTTTTCTTTTTTTTTTTATCTTAAAATCTAAAAAGACTTCTTGATCTTGTCATTTATTGTAAGTTTGGACCATTCTTTGTTTTGATGCAAGGTGATTATATTGATACAGGATGCAGTTTATTTCAGGAAATTGGGAATTTGTTTTTTTCCCCCCTTGTCAAAGAATCAATGGGTTGTTGACGTTTCCGGAGCCCTCCTGAGGCCTGAAGCTCAAACCTATTGATCCCTCCTTTGCAGCAAGTAATTGTAACATTTACTATTTACTCTTTCCTGATGCAACCCAGCATCAGGAAAGATGCTGGGTTGCATCAGGAATCTTTAGTATGCTAAAGGGTCACCTTTAGCATACTAAAGGGTCACCTTTGCACAAAGTATTATAACAAGGGGTAAAGCAGTGATCGAATTTGCTCAACATGTCTAAAAGCTTACATTGGCTGACAGAAATACAGTGCCTTGCAAAAGTATTCATGTCTCTCAAGCTTTGTCACATTTTTGTCTCATTACAACCTCAACCAATGTATTATATTGGCAGTGCTCTAGAGTGCGACCAATTTGGTCGCAGATGGAACCGGATTTCTCAATAGTGCACCTGGAAAAAAATCTCAGGTCACACTGGTGCAACCAGTCGTTGGGAGGTAAAAAAAAAAAAAAAATCTCCGCAACCATAATATATAACAACGCTGAAAGTTTCTAAGGTTCACAACAGACTCACATGAGGTGCATTTCACAGTCTTGGCCAATCATGAAAGTAAAGGCCGGACTGGTTAGGTAAACAGAGCGGATGTCACTCGGCTGAGGAGAGAAATTGTGGAGAAGTTAAGGTCTGAGCCATCCGAAAATAATTCCCACTGCTCTGAGACGGAGCTATCAACATCCCAGGTTATGTCAAGCTGTGGTTCGGAAATGGTATCAGATAATGAGCCTTTATGATCGATTCCGAGCCAGAACCACTGGAATTAAATTACATGGGGTAAGTGTTTATGTTTTGAAAACAGCAGCTCGACCAGGAAGATTAGGCCATTGTCTTACTACGATACAATAAAGCTCAAAAAGTAATGCACCGTATTTACTGTAAAGAGTGTCGTGCCGAGGTAGTTATTAGTTTCTCCTGCGTCGGGAGCAATGTAATAATAAAAATAAAAACGAAGCAGGCTGACAAAGACAATTCAAATAAATAAATAAATAAATAAAAGAATACTCCAGCCTTTAGTTTATGTATTCATCTTTAGTCAATTTAACAGATGAATTCTCACTTTACATGGATCTTTGGCACCTTTGTCAGACAGAGAAAAACATATGCCAGCTATGTAGACGCCACTGTGCACTCCGCCACCTATTTGTTGCAACCTGGATGGTATGTTACTTGTTTTCCGGTTCGTCCGAAAAGCTACTCTTGCCCTCAGCATCAGCTATAGGCTGGAGTGCTCCCTGCTGTGTTCTGTCTGTCTGCATGCCTATCCGCTCCACCTGTATACATACGCCCGCCGCGCACTTCAACACCGTTCGCTCCCACTATGCATCAGCTCTGGGAGGATGTCCAATAAAAGAGAGGCCGTCGTATTCCACGCATCACACCAGTCAATTTAAGGATGCCTATTGGTTCCCTGAAAAACGATGAAAACCCGAGCATTGAGCGTTGCGCAATACTAATAATTGTCCGGCCGAAACACGTGGCACTAAATAGTAAAACGTAATTTATCGAAGCCTTGAGGCAGATAATTTGCCTCGAGAAATTTTAATAATCGAGGTCCTCAACTCATTCGAGGAATCGTTACAGCCCTACTTCAGACAGGATCAACATTAGCCCCGCCCTCTGACTAACGCCGGCTAACACGCTATTGTGAACTTAGAGATATTTCAGACCAAACTAGGGATATAGAGGGTGGAGTTTCTCACCCAGAGTTTGTGGTGAATGAATTGCAACAATTTAATTATGTTACTGAAGTAATTGACAAAATGTGAAAAAGTTCAATTAGTATGAATGCTCTTGCAGGAAAATATACACAGTGGACTGGGCTCTGCCGACTCTGTGGGCTTGGCAATTAACCCCTGAGGTGTGGTATTAAAAGTATTAAGCATTCTTAAAGACTGTGAGGGAGATTTGTTCATGAAGTTTATGAAGAATACAGTAGAAGTAAATCATTATTCGAGCTGAGTGGAGAGTTTTGTTAAATTATCTTTCTGTGTTTCGCTCTGTCAAGGAAAAAATGCATCAGCGTTCACATGACGAGGTTCTCCACATTCCTAACAGTGGTTCAGTGTATCTGTGGTTATTGCCCTGCAAAGGTCTGTTGGTATGGAGGCGTCTATTGGAATGCTAATCTTTGCTATTCAGAGGAAGCGGGGAAGATCCCCCACCACCAACAGTCACTTCACACCCCCATCTTTAAACCTGGTTTTCAGTTACACACGTCTCTGGTGCCATCGCTCACAGGAAACACTTGTGGGACCACTCGAGTCACATTCAAATAGCCGTTGCATTCCACCCGCCGGAGATGTCGCTGCCCCCATGGGAGCTTTCATTGATTGGGGCATAAAGCGATCCTAAAATTGAATTTCCCAACTGGCTCGCTCATTTTGGGATAAAACCCAGCAGTCCTTTCAATGAATCAGACATGCTTGCTATCAGATCACTTTATTTATTTATTCATTTATTTATTTATTTATTTATTTATTTTTTTGCTTTGACCTTGTTAGCAAATGTTCAGCTATTAATTTTTGTTTTCAGATCCTTATTTATTTATTTATTTTTCCTGTTTTACTTTCTTCAACAACTGCTGGCTCAGTTTCAGTATCTTTTAATTTATTTCACACAGAACTGAATGCAGATATATATGTAGAAATCAATACTTTGCTCTTAATCCCACTTTTTGTTTCCAGAGATTAATGAATTGCTCTCAGCATAGAGTTTAAGTTCAGCACATCTTAAAAAGATAATCTTTGTCCCCTAAAATGGTGTGTGTTGTTTTTTTTGTTTTTTTTATCAGCACCACAGTCAGCTGCTGTGTTTGTTCAGCATCTTCACAACAACTCTATTTTTGCCTGTTTTAACCAATGAAAGCATATTTGTGTTTCTGTGTAGGGTCAAGGGACTCATCCCTGGCAGCATGCTGTTAAAACAGATGCATAATACAAAATATCTGCTCTCCTAAAATACCCAGGGGCAGCCATGTGCAAATGGGCTCTTGCTTTTGTGCCTCTTCCAAGCAGTACAAAGAAAATCCCTTCAGCTACCTCAATTTCTTAGTCAACAAGCTACTTCATGTGATTTCTGTTCTCCATCTTTCTACTGCAGTGAATGTATCATAAGGGTTATTTAAAGATTTAGATACACAGTGGTGGTGAGGCCTCACTTTGTTCACCTGAGCCTTGGGACAGATATGTTGTGTAATATCAAGACTGTAATGATCATTCTACGTTAATCTGTGGCTCAAATTTCTGCAGCTCTCTAAAGAGGTGTGAATTGTCAACCACAAACATAAACTCGCACAAAAATAGGTGGGAAGTATTGAGACAAATATGTAGTGAAAAGCTGCGTATTTGCAATGAAGAGGAGAAGTGAAACAAAAATAAATCTGATGCCCTTCAACAACTCATGTGCAGTACCTCAGTGTTTATCCAACACACTGGATTTCCTCTGGTTATTTTTACCGGAGGAGCAGCAGGGTATTACTAAGGCCTGCATCAAAATCAGATCTGCCTCATTAATGCAGCTCCAGCAGATCCTCTTGGGGTTGTTTTGAGTGCTCAGCAACCAACTGAACGGTTTGGAAAAACGGTCAACGATCTTTGACCAAATAGTGACGTATGGATGATCTGCAAAGATGAAGTTTCCTAATGGATGATGGCAGTGTGGTTGTTCCCTAGCTCTACTCTTGAGAAACATAGCATGGCAATATCAATAATAGGCTTTAAAAGTCAGTAAGACGGACTATACCTGCGGCCTAACAAGGCAGTATGTGGCATCGATGTTATTAAAATAGTTTTTAAAAGATGGAAACAAGATTATAGATATTAGTGTGAACTTGATTTGCATTATTTTCTGGTTGCGCTGAAACATATTTGCACTTCTAAACAGTAAATCAACAGATGGCAGATGAGAAAGTGTCATTTTTATTCCATAAAGACACACTACTCTTAAGGGAATTATTTAGTTTGACATTTTCTTTAAATACAGCTCAGTAGTTTATATTAATGTTTTATAAGCTATTTTATTTGTTCTTTAGTTTGCAATGAAACTAATACTAGACTTTTAATGTAAAACTCAATAGTATTAATTACTGAAACCATTTCCATACAGAAAAAATATACTTTTCTTTTATCCATATCGCCCGGCTGTAGTTTATACCCGTAAGTATCAGTAAAATCATACGGGCATTAGGCCTGTCATCGTTTAGAAGGAGAAATGTAGTCTGAGACATATTGGTATGAAGTATCATTTACTGCTAAGCCCTAAATTATTTCTACCCTTGATAAATTGATAAGTTTCGAGTAGGCTTTTAATGTTCATAGCATGTTTCTTCTGACTGAAAGTAATATTGTTGTTGAGTGACCTGACAAGAGTCCTGCTTCAACGTCTTAGAGAATCTGAGGAGGGTGCTACAGATGAGGGTGATGGCAAGGAGGGTCTTCCAACTTTAAAGACTTGGAGCTCAGCACCAAAGATTAATCGTAACAATACCAGTGGAAACAAATGTGGTCAGCAATTATAAGAAGGCGTTGATTGTTGTTGACAAAAACTTCTTTCAAAGGTCTACCACACTGTGTTAAATAGGGCTGCACAATATTAGGAAAATGTGCTCTATGTAATATTGGCAAATGGCTCTAACAAGATGACTTTCCATAATTAAAAAACAAACAAAAACCTACTGTCTTTCTGTTTTGGGTATATAAGAAACATAGCCCTGGATATTGAGTAATCCATCGAGCTACTGACCACATTTATTGCAGTCCAAGCAGTTCCTCGTAATATTAATATGAATGTTTCATACAGTGATGTTGCCATAACAATAAATTTGTAATATATTGTGCAGCCCTAGTGTTAAATAATATTGAGTGTTCATTTAAACCAGGGATCTGCAACCTTTTCAGTCCGAAGAGCCAGTTTTGCCCTCAGTCCAGCGAAGTGAAACTCGTTTCGAGCCACAAATGTCACATGACCTTTTGAAAAAAGACAACTTGTAATTTTTGATGAATATCTTGTACAGGACATTTGTTGTTGTTTTTAAAGAACCACAACTTATCTCTATTTTTAGGTTTTAAATGAATGAAAAACAAACTTTTGCAAAAAGTGTATGAATACATTTTCTTCTATGGGATGTTGATTTGTGGAAAACAATATGTAAAAAAGTTGTTTCTAATTTAATGACAAGAAAAATAGGTCTGGAATATGTTACTGCTACGTTTCATTCTGTTGTGGAAATTCAGTGGGGTTTTTGGGGGTTTTTTTTAATGAGAAATCTGAAAAACTACTAAAACCTGCATTTGTTATTATATCCATATTAAAAGATTTTGTCATTTTGTTTGTTTTGTTTTTTAAATAATATTTAGCCAAAGTTATTAAGAGCCATTGTGGAAGGTCTAGAATACCACTTGTGGCTCCGGAGCTGCAGGTTACAGATCCCTGATTTAAACACTCAGGCAACGGTATTTTCATTAAATATTGGCAATCTGAGTTTTAAAAATAAAGAGTTCAACCAGAACTTATTACTCCTCAACAGCTGTTTCCCAACCAACAATCATCAATAAAAATCTACCTTATTGTTCCAATTTTGTAGATATGATCTGAAACCTGGATGCTTATATACTTTATTTTAATCTAAAGCTGGTTATAAATGGCCTAAAAATAGACTAAAAAGTGCCAACATCACTGTGTGTTACACACCCTTCAGAAGAAGAAGTGTGTGTTTTGGTGTGTGCCAGACAGGTGGCTTTTCAGTCTCATTTTTCTTTAGATCTACTCCTACATGTACATGCTTGTATTTTTAATAATAAAGAGCAAACATTGGATCCATTGTTGCACCCATCAAATCCAAGAGTCACTCTTCACATGACTCTTTGTTTTCTAATGTCCCGTGTTCCCTTTGAAGTTTTCTCCTGGCTTGATCCGCTGCAGTGATCTGAACTCATTTGAAAGTGAAACTGTTTCATAGAGAAACTAGACTGCCTTATGTTAAGAGGTTTTGTCATGAATAAAAGTTTTTATTGTATCTCTACCTTTTTCTGCTTAAAATCATGTGATGGAATAACTGTGTGGTCAAGCAGCAACTGTCCCCCCGGTGACTTGCTTCTTGTCACTGTAATTATTCCTGTTGGACTCTCCAGACAAGATGGATATTAAATTTTAATCAGTAACAGATTTAACAGTAATCTTTTTATAACGGAGCAGTTAAGCAATCCTGTCATAAGATTTCAGGTTTTTTGTGTAACTTTCTCTTTGAAGTCATCAGCTGTTCAGTTCATGCCTAAATTAGCTCTCCACCAGTCTGCTTTCCTTCATGCTTCATCTGCTCCGCTGAAAGTGCCTCTTGTTGCTTTTTACCCTGGAGCCTTTCAGAATCGGTACACTGATTATGTTTTTTTTGTTTGTTTGTTTTTTTGTTTTTTACATAAATAAATATGGATTTTTCTTGACCCATCACAGTGTTTTGGACATTTGAAATGAAGCTGGATTTACCAGAAATATTTCTATTTATAACTTTATTTATTAACAAATAAAGTTATAAATAGACCTCATCCTTGAAATAGATGAACAGTTTTAATCTCAGGTGTTCATATTTCTATTGGTTTGGTTGAGCACATTGCAAAATGTTTCACGTTTCTTTTGATCCTGATTAGAAGATTTTTAAGAAAGTTAAAATTGACTAATTTGCTATTTTTGAAATGCCCACTAAAAAATTAAAATTAAGAAACAAAATCACGTGCAAGTCAGGTTTTTAGGTTTACACTTGGTTTGTTTCTGTCATTAATTGTCAGTACAAAATGATCTTTGTGTGCCTTGAATATTATGCAGCTTGTAGGCCTGAAAGATAAAATAACGTTCTTTTCATCAGTCGTTGAACTGGATTAATATTTTGTTCAAACACATTTAATATTGTGGTGAACATGGCTCAGATTTAGATTTTAAAGGAGCACAAGCTTTCCATACCGCAAGCCATCGTTAGTTAACTCAATCTTAATCCCAAAGAGTTCAGATTGAAATTAGTTTGTTTTTTGTAAAGATATTTATGCAACAGAACTGCCTTATATTGGTATTTGTGTTGCGGCTACCTTGCAAAGTCCCGTCATGAATTGCTGTCACAATTTATCCTAAACCCCATTGTTCCTCACTTCATGTTGTTCTGTATCTTTCAGAGATATTGTTGAAGGTTTGTGTTGGCTGCTTGAAGAAAAAATAAATAAATTCATGCACTTTAATGATGTCATCTGCTGGCAGGGAAGTTTTATATGCAGCAAGGGACTCATCAGAGTACCTAGACTTGAGATACACCCTACTTACCATTTATTGGCTTTCTGAGCAGTCGGTCTTTAAAAGATGCATCTTTAGATGTATATCAATAAGAGTTTGTAATGCCTTACTTTTTTGGTATATATATATATATATATATATATATATATATATATATATATATATATATATATATATATATATATATATATATATATATATATATATAAAAGAAAGCTTTTGAAGATGAACCGATCAAGCTTTTTCCTGACTGGGATATATTGCCAGTTTCCTCTGAGGTCTGACTTGCTGATTCAGATTCACACATAAGAGGAAAAATGTGCTGTAGGTGAGGTGGCTGTTTCAAATCCAACAGAAAATGAATGAATTACAAGATGATCCCAATGTTTGCATCAAAGCATCTGCCTCAAAGCGTACAGTTTTTAACGAATTGAAGTACATGCTGTTGGTGGGTGCATTCACAGACTGAAAGTAATGGGAATATTTTGTTTTAGTTGCCTTTTGAAGAGGACAATGTCAGCATTTCACCTGCTACTTAGACACTTGCAGATTTATGTATTTCTAGTATTGAAGTAAAACTGAGAAATAAAAAAATATACTGCAAAAGCCATAGCTATTGTGAAATTAGCCCCAGCCATCACTGTGTAGTTTATTTTTTACATTTTAAAATCATTAATTCACATAAGATTATTCCCTTTTTGTATTCTACACAGAATCTGGTGATGTTTTTTTTCAGATGGATGAGATGATGTGGGTCACTTCTGTGATGATGCGATCATGTAGCAGGAAATGGGAGGATGTGACGCTGTTTGGCTGACTCACCTCCTTTCTCTGAAGGATGAGATCATGAATTTCTCATCCTCTCCTTGTATCTGTTCATATGGCTGTTTCTGCTTCCTCACTCACTTAGGCGTGCAGCTGTAGCAGAGATCACAGCACTAATGTCACCCAGATGAGATGGACAGGATTTACTCAGACCTTGAACAGATCCTGCAGTTTTAGAGCCATTCATGAGCCTTCAGGACTGTTTTCCTTTATGTCCTCACATGGGCAACCCTTTTATTTCACTGCAGGGAAGCAAAATTTATATAGTTATTGTTTTGCTCCTCTTGTGTCTGTCATCTCTGTCAACAGCTCTCTCTCTCTCTTTATCGACTCATCTAGCTGCTTGTAACCATGGAAACCAGCTAGTTTGCTCCCCTTCTGTCGCCATCAGTGAATCTCAGCCTCGCTACCTCTGTTTTCTTTCCATCACAATCACTGACGGTTCTGTCTTTTCAAAAATGCTTGTTGATGGATGTTCGATCTGTTCAGCACATTCGGGGTGAACAATGTGTTTAGGGAGCGGTGGGCTTGCCATGTCAGTATCTGTACTGTCATAGTTTGATCGTGCAATGCTTTTAGCTTTGCAGGTGGGTGTATTATTCTGCTTGAACGCTCTGTTGTTGGAACATAATGTAAAAACTAACAGGAAGCCTGTTTTGTGGATCTGTCTCAGCATTTGGATGACATGTTATATAGACATTTTCCTAAATTGTTGCATTATAAGATTGACATGAAACTACTTTTTTTTTCGTTCAGCTCTCATCAGTTTCCTACATATTTAAGCACTTTCTCAGACATACTGCAACACCGAGGGCCTCCTTGTCAGTGTTTTTTATTTATTTTCTTTCAAGCAGGCTGCAGATAACCTCCTGCTAACCTTGAGCTGTAACGAGGTCTGCTCCTGTTGTCATGGGGATTCAGGTAATGGTAAGAAGAAAGGGGTTTTAATGCTGAACGCTGCCCGAGAGGGCAGAGGGGGCACAGGCTGGGCTGACAGATTGTAGTCCCCCACCCCCTTCATACTGGCACCTCAAAGCATTGCCTCTCTGCCAGCTTGTCTGGGATCTTCTGGTATTAATGGTCTGTGGAAACATAGGAGGGCAAGAAAATGTTGGGCTGCCGAGGGGAAAAACTCCAGATTTGCTTTGCTACCTTTTTGAATTCATTGTCTCTCTCGCTCTGTGTCTTTTTGTTCTCTTTTTGGTTTTTGATTTTTCAAGTTGAAAAGAAAAAATATAAGAACTCAAATCTGTAACTGGATGTTATCTAACTTTTATGAAGTTGCATAACTCATAAAGAACCAGAATAAAAGGAAAATATGCAGCTTGTGGACAGAATAAATACTTTAGTGCAGCTTGACACAACCTCAGTGAAAATGTTTGGTATTACTAATAGTAGAAAATTAGAAACTAACCCTACTCTTCTCTCATGCCTTGCTCCTACTGTTATCCTATCGAGCAGTTTATTTAAGTGTTATATTAATTATGGCATATTTAGTGCTTCGATTTGACTTGTTGATGTTTTCAGCTCGTTGCATATTTCATTGCAGTTCCACTTAATTATGTGCAGGCAAACCTGACAGAGGAAGTAGTTTTACCTCTTTATGAACTCCGTGTTTTGCTTCGAATGTTGTGAAGTTTTTAATGACAGGTGCTTCGGACCAGAGTTGAGTGCATTCGAAGCAGGTAAAAACAGTATTGCAAGCAAATTTATTTCTGTCCATTTTATCCATTCAGACACTGAAAGAATGGGATCAAAAACTGAGGTTGTACAGTTGTATTATGTGCCACTGCTTTCATGAGAAACAGTAGTTTATACTTACAACTTTTAATGTGATTTATACACAAAGCAGTTATGTTGGATGTCAACATTTGTGACCACGATCTTTTGAAAGTCTGGTGTCCTTATTGTAATGTTGATTATTTTTGAACTAGGAAAATCCAAAGTGTGGAAACAACAGGAACGCACCATGAGCTCGGCATGAAAGCAAATCGGATGACGAACACAGACAGGGAGCTGCAGCAGTCCACACAGTCAGACTCGGATTGGTTATATCAAGAAAATTATGTGCACCACGACCTAAATACAGTTGGTTTTTTTTGTTTTTTAAAGCTGTGCACATGAAAATAGGCTTTAATATTTGTAATAATCATCTTACACTTTATGTTTGGTTTTCTTGAAATTGGATGATAAATCAGCAGCAGCTACCATGAGTTCAGTGTAGTCATGTACTCCCATACCCTGATCAGGACCACACTGCAATCCCAAGTGTTAGGTTGAGATCCCAATGAAGGCGTTCCTTACTCTGGTGTTGCAATGACTCTAAATCTAAAAGCTTAATTTTGTTGTAGACAGCTTTGCAATATCACCATATTTGCTAAAGTTGTCCTTCAGACACAGCAACCTTTTTTTTTTTTTTTTTTTTTTCTCAAGCTGATGAACTTACTACAGCTTCACTTTATACCTCATCGAGGATTTTTGAGTACCTTTTTTCATTAGAATTTGCATTTGTGCATTTATTTTGAACATGATTAAATACATAACATGAACATAAAAACCTTTTAAATAAAAGTAATAATCTAAAAGATTTCAAAAGTAAAGCAGAGTAAGCACAAAGCTTTTTTTTCTGTCCCCACCTTAACTGATTAAAATTATTAGATCAAAGATAATCACAACACCCAGCACTATAGAATCTTTAATATTTCAATATATGTTCAATCTTTCACCTCCTAAGTTAATAACAGGGGATTAAAAATGCATTTCTTAAAAGAAATATACACAAAAAGCAATGTTAAGATATTTAATCTTTGCTTTTTTTAAATGCATTTCAGTATTTTTAATTTAACCTTTACTTTTCAATTTGGAGCTATTAGTTGGGGGAGAAGCAGTACTATAAATAATTCCCTTTTCTGCACCTTCATGAGAAACTAATTAAATGGAGTATAAAACCTGACCTGTTGAGACTACGTGACTTAAGCCTCATTAATAACTCTTGGTAAATTGAACTGCTGCTGATTCTGCAGTCGTAACCTGGCCCAGTATATGTGTGTGAGAGAATGTGTTAGTTAGCTGTGTGTGCGTTTTTATTATAGGTGGAAGCTCAGGGGACAAAAAAAAAAAAAGGAAGAGTGAAGGCAGCTTCCCCTCTCCTGGCTTTCAGCTCTGACAGCCTACTCTATTGTCTGCGCTATCTGTCCATCTGTCTTTACATTTTTGAATTTGTAGGCCTACTGCTTGGATCCCCGCCACCTTTTGTGTGTTGGCTTTATGAAAAAAAGCCGGTGTCTTCGAAGTGCGGCTTTTGTTTGTCTATAAACCTGAGCCTGACAAGGAGAATCACCACCATATGAGTAGCCAGAAGCTTGCTGGGTTTGCAGGGATTATTGTGTCTGCCAATGATTTTTGTCTGCTTCTTTCTCCGTGTGGGGTTGGTGATGGTGAGATAGAGACACTGGTTTTCATTTTCCCCATATATACACCATGGGGAGTTGAGCATTCTTGTTATTTGCCCAGAGCAATAGGAACTCGTTACAGAAGCTACACAGATGTGATCTGAATTTGTGGTAAACTGGATAGAAAAAGATCTGTATCTGTAGCAGAGAGCATGAGTCTGTATATGTTACAGGCAGTGCTCGGTGGTACGCTGAATTTATTCATGCAGAAGCATTTGGATTCGTTTTAGTGATCCAAGCCTGTGTGGAAAAAACATGTTCAATTTGCATCTTTGTCTGACACCTTTGCTGAACGTGCTCATTTTCTGTCTTTGTTTTACAGTTTTGAATGCATTCCCATTAACCTTGTCGTTTCTCGTGGCACTTTAACCACTATCTAGTCTGCTAATCTGGAGAACTAATTATAGCTCCTCTTTGTCTTTCAGAAATCGAGCAATAGCCGATTATCTACGTTCCAATGGATACGAAGAGGCATATTCCACTTTCAAGAAGGAAGCGGAATTAGATAATGTGAGTAGATTAAGATTGGACACACACACATCTGCCCTGCACGCACACCAATTTATACTAACAGTATGTCTTGATTCCCCATTTATTTCTCATTTTAGTCGTCATGTTCTCAAGTGTGACCAGGAGCACCTGCACCCAATTAGAGTTTGCTGTCTGATGAGGGGGGAGTGCAGCGTGGTTTTAGTAGTCAAGCTTGAGAGAAGCGTTTATTCACCTGAAACTTATGGGTTCTTCTTGGTATTAGAAGTGCACAGATTCTAACTGTGTTGGTTCATTTCAGGTTTCTGGTTTGTGAAGCTTTGACCTGTCAGGGCCAATTTTAGCTGATCCCAATTTATCTTTAGGCACTATAATATATGAAGATACAAAACAAAAATCACTGAAAGTATTTATTGAACCTTTTAGCCTTTCCTCCTTGAGGAGACATTAGTAATTACTATTTAGAGCAGAAGTGATGGCACACCTTATGAGAGATCAGCCACATATTTTTTCTCACATTGTCTTCAGAATCTTAATGAATAAAATGGATAGCATTGCAAAAACAGCTTTTTCTTGTTTTGCATGTTCCATAACAGAGGTTAAAAGCTCAAATGGATAAAACAAAGCACGTTTAGTGTACTCCATCCAGCCTTTTGGTTATTTGCTGAAAGCCTTGCTCTCTCTCGCTTTCTTGCAGCCTGATTTAATAGGCAGTCATGTCTAAACATTTGTGCTTCCTTTGGCTAAAATACAATGAGGTTAAATTAGTTTGAGAATTGTTATAGAGATGTGTTCTTTGTTTCTTAGATTCTGTTTTTGGACTTATACAATATCAAAGGTGATTAATATGAAAGTAAGCAAACAGTCCAGTGATGATCCATTACAAAGATATGAGCTTAAAAACAATCACACATTTTATCAGAATTACAGTAGCATCTTTTTGTTCTTATTAAAACCTAAAGATTCTGTTTAAAACAATTTGCGTAAGTTTGTAGTTTTTGTTCTTGTTATTTAGATAATATATATAATACCATTGAGGGTAGTAATAAACATTGACATAAGGTAGAACAACATAAAAGAGAAATACAGAGCTTTAAGTTAATTATGTTTTCCATCATGTGTAAAATGTTCTTTTAAGGAGCTGCTGCTCATTGCATGAAAATTATTTCTAATATATTTAAATCCTCTTTCAATCCTCATCTCACCCACTTATTTCTGCCTCATCTAGCTCTGTCTTTCACCCTTGCCTTCACGTGACGCTCTGGTGGTGTGTCTTTATCCACTTCCCTCCCAGTCATTTTCCATGTGGCAGCTCTTTGGAAGCAGCCTGAATAATAGATGAATGGCACAGAGAGGATCATTGCTCCCTGTTGAGTTGTAGCACTGAGCCACACATACCTTGGTAGAGCCGTGCCAAACAGCAAGGTGGTTTAGCCTCATATTCCTGATACCTCATTGTTTATACTACTTCTGATCTTTTTGTTTGGTGAGGCAAAATTTTATCCATGTTATGAAATGAGCTTCACCTTGTAGCTGTTGAAGTTGCAGGTTTAGAGATTTCAGTCTCTTCAGATTAACAGGAATGATTCATAGAAGTCAAGCTCTGTTTTATTTCCTTGATGAAAGAAAATGCACATACCTACATGCACAAGAAAACACACATGTTCATTATCAATTGCCAACAGGCTGGCAGACTGCATGGTCTGGCTCTTGTGGTTCAGTTTGCATCTTTGTGTGTGTTAACATCCAGGCAGATGGCATATTAGATGATTGAAGACTTGTCCAGAGGAGGTTGCCTGTTCTCTTTTTTTTTTTTTCATATTGTTTTTTCTTTTTCCTTCGCTATTTCTCCCTCTTTAAATGTTTAACCTTTCTGTATTTTTAATCTCAAGAATAGCCCTTCCGTCATTAGAAAGTGTTCTCTACTTGATGTTGCTTTGTTTAGAGCTGAGGGTGTAGCTGTGAAATAGGAGCACAGTGTTAATTTTCCCCCTCACTGACGCTGTAGCTGTCTGTCAGTGTGGGTTTTTGATTCTTTGATCGTTTGCAGCGCCCTCGGGGCATGGATAGATGCACATAGTGGTACTGGATCTGTTGTTTGTAATAGGATGCAAACTTCCATTGCATAATGGTGAGAAGGATAGTAGAACTGTACCTATCAGAGACGTTTAGAATGATTTATGGATATATTATTTTCTTACCAGAACTCATTTCTTCTTAAGAACTACAATTACCAACATTTAATACACATTTTCTTTTTTCTAGCTAGCGGTCTTCAGAAAATGTTTATTGTTCAAATAAAAGTAGCAGCTTTTGTCTTGTTTCCACTGAATGGTACACGGTATGGGTCAGTGCGGTACGATATTAAATTTGGTCTATATCCATTGCAAAAGCGGCCCATACACCCAACCCATACTGCACCATTCCTGGCCCCCCTTCAGTTGTAGGCCCATAGGACAATGACACGGTATGGTTAGCATGGAGCTAGCGGTGTTACACAATAGTCCATTGATTGGGGGCAGAAAAATTTCACTGCTTGAGACTTAATAGTGCATCACCTTGTCGTGCATTAGTAGGATGTTAGGTGTTTGAGTTTAACCCCGCCTGCCCCGTGAGAGTCCAACTGGTGGTGGAAACGCTCTCCTGAATACACCGGGCCACAAAAATAGTGTAGCGTACCATGCCGTACAGCCCAGTGGACACTATGCATTAGAGAAGTGTCTCTGGATCCGTTTAAAATGAGAAAGGAGTGTCTGACCTAGTATTTGGGAAGAAAAAGCTTAAATTTGCTGTTGCTGATGTTTTAGGTTGTTGAATAATTAAAGGGGCAGTATTATGTAAAATTGACTTTTTTTGAGCTTTACAGCACATTATAATATTTTTCCCTCATCAAAAACATACTTCGAGTGTTGCCTTGGTTCTTTCATGCATGTTTGAGAAATCCTTTAATCTCTTGTGGCAGCCGTTCAGATGTGCAAAACGCTTTGGTGGGGACCGAGGCGCGGCTCCTTCTTTCTTTGAGGCGCAGCTCCTCCTCAGAGCTGCAGTTACTAAGCTTCCAAGCTTCCGCCTCACATAGCACCCCTCCCCTGTGACTTCCTCACTCAGCCCTTTCAGACTAGCCAGCAGCAATTAGTAAACACCTGGTGGAACTGCGCATCTCATTATACGAGCTACTTCTCAGTGAAACACTGGTTAAAAACGTTATTAAAAGGATAATAAAGGAGTGCTGTTGTGATGACTTCCTGAAGGCGGAGTTTCAGAAAGAGCAGGACTTTCTTAAAGAGACAGAGGCCCAATTTCAACGTGTTAAATTATGAAGTCAAATTTCTTTTCAGTCATATTTGATATATACAGCATTTTTATAACAACTGAAGGAATCATAGTTACTTGATTGCGCTATAAAATGGCACTATGTGTCTTGAAAACACATAATACTGCCCCTTTACTTCATTTTTATTGTAATATTCTAGGGATGCTCTATAAAGCCTATTTGTGATAGATCAATAGTTGTTTATATTGGGACCAGAGGTGATGTCACACTGGGTGAGAGAGGGACACGGTTTTAAACAGCTCTGCAGTTAAACAGGATTTCAATGTTATTTCAGATGAGAGACAGCACGAGTACAGAGTTCGAGTTTTAAACAGTCTTTCACGTCCCATATTAATGATTAGTACTCTCAGCATTACTAAAAGCCATACAGCACTCCCTGTACAATAGAGATTTTAAAATAACATAGGTGTTTCAAGATCATTATTAATGACTTCTTTGATTAGATAAAACAGAACAGCTTTGTAATATGTTCTTTCCTGTTAAATACGAACATCTCCCTTCCTGTTTAAGTTGAGTGGTCCTCAACTTAAACACATTTGACCGCCCTTGATCACCGGTCAAGGCCAGCCAAATGTGGAATCGTTGCATTTCTCAATCCACCAAGATTTAAGTGTAATAAGCGAAAGGTATTGTTAAAAAGTAATAGCTCAAAGTTGAAGACAGTTTAGATTTTGTTTTCAGATGGACCGTCTCTCTTCATTGCTTTTATAAAAACAGAAGCAGTTGGTAATTTGGCCAGTTCTGATGTAAGTTTAACAATTTCCTCGACGTTATCAGCTTAGAGGTGTCTTTTCTTTCCTCAGACATTAAAAACCTAAATCCAAGTGTGAGGCAGCAGAGCAAATTGAGCTTTTTGAGCACTTTTTAAAAAAATTGTGATGGACACATTACAAAATTATTCATTAAAGAAAAACTTGGCTGTAATGGAGGTAGTGTTTGTGCCATCTCTGTTCTGCAAAGCGTAGTGGCCAGCTCAGGGTATTAGCCTGCAGGGGGAATCAGACTCGTCTTCCAGGACTGCTACAAGTTAACTTCCACTGCTGCCTCAGTCCCGGCTGTGTGGCAGTAAACTGCCTAAGCCTTTCTGCAAGAGATTAGCTTAGTGTGAGAAGGATTAGGACTAGTCCCTCCGTTTGTGTGTGTATATTATAAAAGTGTGTGTGTGTGTGTGTGTGTGTGTGTGTGTGTGTGTGTGTGTGGTGTACACTAGGTTGGCACAGTCTGGAAGCCAGCCTCGGTCTGTGTGTGGTGTGTAAATAATTCCCCGTTCTTTCTTACTATAGCTGCAGACCTCGACATGCCACTCCAGCTGGCCCCCGTTCCTTAGGCCCCACTGATTATGCTGAGCTCATGACTTTGATTGGCTTTCTTTGTGTCTGATATCCTCTTGTTCCTGTACAGAATGAAGAACTGGATAAGAAGTATGCTGGCCTTTTGGAAAAAAAATGGACCTCAGTCATCAGATTACAAAAGAAGGTTTGTGGGGTGTTTTTCCTCCTCAAAGAATGCTTGTGGGGATTACAGTCTTGTGAACAGTTCGTGACATTACAGCTGAATACGGTGCTAAAAAAAATCAACACAGTTTAAATAATATGCTAAGTAAGAGCTGAAACTTGAGCTTGTTAACAAGTTTGGTAACATATTTTCCCTTTTTATTGTTTATTTTACTCATAGTAACCTGTAATGTTGTGAACTCTGGACAGGTTATGGAACTTGAATCTAAACTGAACGAAGCTAAAGAGGAAATCACCCTGGGTGGACCTGTAAGTCAGAAGCGTGACCCCAAAGAGTGGATACCTCGTCCGCCTGAAAGATACGCGCTGAGCGGCCACCGCAATCCCGTCACCCGTGTCATCTTCCACCCGGTCTTCAGTGTCATGGTGTCAGCCTCTGAGGACGCAACAATAAAGGTCAGTGCCGCTGGAAGGAGGAGATGGTGTAAATATTAAAGGGATAGTTCAGAGTTTTAAGATGTGGTCTGTTGAAAGGTAATGACTAGAAATGTCCAGACAAGTCCTTTGTCCAAGAATAGTCGTTTGCGAATATAGAGTCATAGTCTGATACTACATTAGCTCATAAAATTGAAGCTGTAGAGTTTTAGTACAATAAAGTACTACAGTACATTTCCCCAGTATTCTTTTTTGTGATTGGGTCTCGCTCAGCTGAGTCTCCAGTGAGGTTCAAAATGTTGCAGTCTTTCCTATCTGGTTTCCTTGACAACAACATATATTTTGTCCCAACAAGATTTTGGACAGGATAGCTTTGATATGCTTCTCCATGAAGAGCATCCTCTTCACAAGGTGGTAATATCATGTCTTTAGTCAGAGGGTTCTTCCAAACCGCTGTCACACAGACCACTACAGAAATCCCTCCTGTCCACGCAATTCCAATAAAAATGATGAAAAAACTGAATATTATTTGAGTTAAAACAACTTTTTATTGTTGAGAGCGACTGGGGCTCAGTGGCAGAGTAGTCATCTTGTAATCGGAAGGTTGTAGGTTTGATTCCAGCTTCCTCTTGTCACATGCTGATGTGCCCCTGGGCAAAGCACTTTAACCCGAAGTTGCCTACCCATGTGCGTATCAGTGTGTAAAAGTGTGTGTGTTTTTTAAGTGTGAATGGGTGAATGTGTCTGTAGTGTGAAGTTCTTGGGTGGTCAGTGCTTACTGGAAAGGCACAATATAAATTAAGTCCATTTACTTCCCTTTGGGATTAATAAAGTATTTTAAAATTGAATCTACTGTCTTTACTCTGTTTTAATATGACTTGTTGATAATTCAACATATTTAAGTGCAATTTCAGTTGATCTTGAGTGACAGAAAAACAGAAACGTTCTTTAGCAATTTGCTCTGAAGATTGTAAAATCTACTAGTTTTAGTTGCACAGGCCTCATCCAAAGCTGTATGAACGCACTGCATTTAGCAGGACACAGACAAGACACTGAATCTTTCTGTCAGTGTCACTAGAAGGAGTGAAAAACACTGATTGATAGGAAAAAGCAAGCACACTGGCTGCACATGCAGCTGACATGTTATCACAGAGAGCAGACCAACTGCAGGTATGGGGTGTTGACTTTGGTCATGGACACGGATACCAATCATTTTAAAAAGCCTTGATTGGGACCCCAGTTTGATTCTTGGGATTGGATCAGAACGTTTTTAATTACTAATAAATCCCTTGAGTGCATAAGAACTCTGAGCAACTTAAGTTTGATGAAACAAAGAATAGTTTTCCAGCTACGATGAGATCAGATTTGTGCAGACGAAAGAAAGCTTCTGCCATGTTGAAACAGCTGCAGCCTTAAAAATGTCACTGCAGTGATTAGCAATCTTTATACCACAGTCACAGTCGCATTAAATGATTATTTTCATTAGTTACGGTAATTTGCATTGAAGACTGTTTGGTCGCATAACAATGACTTTTCCTTTTGAAAAGCACACTGTGAAATGGAACGTGTTGAGTCTTCCCAGCCAGAGTAACGGCCTAATGGAAGAGAAACTCTTTACATGTTTTGCTCCAGAAGCTTTTACTCTGGCTCGATATGCTCAGCATGTTCCATCTGGCAGCACATGTTTCACATGGTCATTGTTGGAGAAGGCTGCCTACAATGGTCTTTGTTCTACATTTCTAGAAGCGGCAGATTCTGGGATTTTCTGATGTTTTTTCCAGTTTCCACGTAACTGTATACGTACGAACATTGTATTTTCCAACTGGTTCACTTGCACAGCAGCCTGCAGTATGATTATCTTACAGTTTTCAGACTTTAAATATGCTATGGATGGCTGAAATTTTAAGTCAAGCATCTTAACGAACCTTTTTACATCTTGGTTAATTTATGTGTAATTACAGCAAATATATTTTCCTCTGGCTGTATTTATATAGGACATGAGTTAATGGTCTGTAAAAGGATGCATCACAATTCACATGCCTTCCTTTCCCAGCTTGTACAGATGGCACAGCTGTTGCTCTGTATGGATAGCATTTAGGTATGCTAATGCCTTTTAGTTTATGATGTTTGCAATAGAGCAGGCTTTTAAACGTACATTGTGGTTTCAGAGTCATTCTTAACACTTGCCTCTATTTGCAGCTTCCTCCTATAGGAGAAGCTGACATTAAAACATTGTTGTTGTTTTTTTTTAATCACTGATGAAAGCTTTTCGGATATATGTTGCTAGTTGTTCCTCCTTTTATTTCGCCTCCACTCTATTCCCTTCAACCTTTTTCTCCCCCCTGCTCTGACACTCCTCTACATGCGCCCTGCATGGAGGATCTCTCTGTGTCATCTTGATGTCTGTAGAATCCATATATAAATCCGTCAACCTGCCTCTGGGCAACCTTTGCTGCAGCATCCCTCTGGTGCTTTGCTGCACACTCCCAATACTCTGCTGAGCTGTTTGTTATCCATCTATTATTCATGAGACAATAATAGACACTTGTACATTTCCTACTAGGATACACCCACACAGCAGGGATGCTTTCCTCCACGTTTTGGCACAGTGATCCCCTTTCGACCCCTCCTCTCAGCATCCTGTCTAATTTATCTTCCAATTAAACCGTTTAACCGTCCCACCATGACTACCCACCTTCAGCTATCCCATCCCCTAGCAGCAGGCAGGCCCTGACTGGAAATTACAAATTCAGCCCTGCTTCTCTGCTCATCTTTACTTGCTTACCTCTTGTCTCCGTTGCCTGACCTGACTGTGTCCTACTTTCTGCCTTAAGAGCTTTATTACATTTTTAAACACAGACTTGTGCTGTGTACTTTGACTGAAAAAGTTGGCATTCATTGAGCCAGAATAGAGATAGTAAAGGAGTAGATACTGCTAAATTAGTTAACGCTACAGGTAACAAACTGACCTGTAAATATAAAAGCCTTCCAACACATTATTTCTTGTTTAATCAGTTCATTAATATAATTTATTTTACCTTTTTTATTAACTAGGAAATCCCTTGACCTCTCATCCCCATTTTGAGGGAGACCTGGCCAAGATGGCGCACCATTACAAGTACAGTCAAGAAGCGACTGTTAGTTATCTTGTTGTGACTTACAGTGCTGTCCAGAAGTATTCACAGCCTCAACCTTTTCTCACATTTGGTCACATTACAACCTCCAGCCTCAATGTAGTTCCTAAATATAATGTGGAAGGAAAATGAAATGTGGTTTTAATATACTTTAAAATTAAAAACCTGAAGTGTCTTGTGCATTTGTTCAGCAACCATTTTTGTGACACCACTGTGTGTAATTTCTCCTCTGTATAAATATTTGGAGACCAGACAGGTCAGGGGATTAAGTTGAGGAACATTTTAAGGCATGGCAGCAGCTAAGATGCCCATAGATTTCAAACTCAAGTTGGAGAAACCGTTGACCAGACAAATATTAGTCATTAACGCCATAAATCTGGTCTTTAAGAAAGAATGACAAGAAGAAAGCTGTTGTGGTGTAAAAAGTCATGTTTGTGGTTTGCCTCTAGCTGTTGTAGAGGGCACAACAAATGTGGAAAGGGATGTCGGATGAGCATAAGAAACCTAAGTTGCACACACTGAGCCCATTTTCTCCACAGTGAAACATGACACTGTCATCCTTTTGAGGAGTCCTTTTTTTTTTCAGCAGGGACAGGGAAAACTTGTCACGGTTGATGGGAAATGATTTGAAGTTTCTGATTGTAACATGACAAAATGTGGAAAGGTTCAAAGGGTGCAAACAGTTAGTCTGGAAAGTTATTGGGCAAACAAGATAATGTTTTATTGTGTCTGTGCTTAAAAAATGGGAACTTTAGACACTCAGCTGTTTTCAGGACCCTCAATTAGCTGAAATGCAAAAATATTTAAATCCTTTTAATTTGTGTGAAGTCAAATATATCAGACGTCTCCTTAATGCATGTTAACGTCATGCATATCCAGCATTTCTTTTTTAAAAAAAATAAGGTGTAATTAGCATTAAAAATCTATTAGGGCTGTGGAAGGTATGTGCAAATGGTCTGCTGTGAGGGATCAGGTGATTTAAAGGGTACAGAATCTAACTTGGTTTGTAGTTCCTAAAAAGCAAATGGAGTGTGTTTTTGAATGTATGGTGTGTGTTTTGAATGATAGAGACAAAAACTGTTTCCACTCTAATAACACGAATATTTAGGAAAGTGTAAAAATGCAGCTTTATAAGTAGAGCTTTTGTAGCTGCTGATGAATAATGTAATGTGTTGTTGATCCAAGTGCAAACACATATTCCCCCACTGCACTTTGCACCTCTTGGCCATCTGGAGCTTCCTTCAGCGTAAGGGCAAAAGCACTACAAGGAATAGAGGGGGGGGGGCATCTCCTGTCACCGTCTGCCCAAAATCCCCTCACCCCCAGAGAGGGACCAGAGGAAGGTTTATCCTTCTGTGACAAACCGTCTGTCTGCTCAAAAGCCACAGACTCAACAGCTTTCTCAGGCTAAAGAATCAGGCTTACCACTGTTCACACCATATTCTGTCTACAGTCCAGTTGGCAGTGCTAGGCTTAGCGCAACGAACTGTCCGCTGGCTTTTATCAAGCACTACTTTAATAATAACAAGCAACACAAACTGTCATTTAATTTAGATAATTTTATCCAAAACTTGGGTTAGATAAAGATAGTTGAATAGTTATTATTCCTATTTAAGCCCCTTGTTATACGTGAACTAAAGATATGACATTAGGGGTTGAATAAATATTTGTCTTCGAAACAAACTGTGGTTGTCTAATACTTGTGGTGTATCTTGAAATGTAATCAGTGCTTACTGTGTTCAGGTGTGGGACTATGAGACAGGGGACTTTGAGCGCACACTGAAAGGCCACACAGATTCAGTGCAGGACATCTCGTTTGACCAGACTGGCAAGCTGCTGGCATCCTGCTCTGCAGATATGACTATCAAACTGTGGGACTTCCAAGGCTTCGAGTGCATCAGGACCATGCATGGTAAGTGGATAAAGCAGTGTTCTCAGGTCTCTCTGCACACATTGTTATTGTTTCCAGGACACTGTTGACTAAATGTTGTTTGACTTGTACATAGTGTTCAGGTGGCAGAGAGGCTGTTTGTTGTCACTTGAAACAAGGCTGATGGTCACAACAGACTCTCTCCAAGGGTGTCTTCAGTATTCAAGCCACTGCATTTACAGTGTTCCTTAAATGTAATTATTTCCAGTCATTGGGATGACCAGAGGTGATTTTTGCGCGAATAGGGTCCTGATCCTGATTGAACAGAGATCATATGTGGGTTTTTCTCTAGGCTCCATTCTCCAGTGAAATTTATTCTATTCCCTTAGTTCAGATTATGAAGCAGTATCTCTTAATGTATGCATGCTGATGACACAGTTTTATATTTGTGAGCACATGACCTCAGCCCAATACTGTCATTAAAGCTGCAGTATGTAGCTTTTACTGTTGCCGTCTAAAGAAATGCACTGCTCCCGACCAAAAAAGCAACCAATCAGAGCTAGGAGGAAGGTCTTGGCGCTATCAATCACTCTTGTGTTCGCGCTGCTAAAAGTGCTAATGGTGAAAAAACAACTTATCTGCTGTCATCTGTGGCCATGCTAACTAGCCTTAGCATTAGTGGCAGGCTGTGTTGTGGTGAACCAGCTGTAACGTTGCCGAAAGCAAGGGGGAGTGTGTGAGTGGGGCGTACATGAGGATGATTGACAGCGCTAAGACCCTGGGAGCACTGGGAGAAGGCAGAGGAGCTTGATTTTTTTTTTATTCCCCCCCCCCCACAGATTATCTGTCTTATACTGTCACGACATAATGATAATTTTAACAAATATGTAAAAAAACATATTTTTAATAAAAGTTACATACTGCAGCTTTAAGTATGTCCATAATCTAAGTGAAGGGATGGGGCTGAATTTCCACTCTACATCCATCCCTCTATTGTCTTCCACTTATCGGAGATCAGGTTGCAGGGGCAACAGGTCCGGGGGGAAACCCCACACATCCCTCTCCCCGGCAACATTCCTCCAGAGAATTCTGGGGAATGCCAAGCCGTTTCCAGACAAGATGGAATATATGTCGTTCCTCCAGTGAGTTCTGGGTCTTCCCCAGGGTCCCCTACCTCAAAAGGGTGGTGCCCAGGAGAATTTCCACCAGCTTTCATTTTTTTGGGAAAAAAAATGAAAGCTGTTTCTTGCAAAACATAAATTTAATGGCTACAACCTCTTTACATCGCAACATTTTGAGTCAAATCATCTTCATTCACAACAATAAGTGCTGCTACGATTTCTGTACAATTTAAAACGCTGCTTTTCAACACATACTGCATCCCATACAGATTGTTTCTAAGAGGTACTCTTCTTCAAACATTTTGCATTAGTGTGTAGCTTCTTAGATGTAAAATTCCTCACAAATTTACTCAGATTTTGTCTGAACTTTCAGTTTGTACATTGGTTCATCAATGCATGAGCTTTGCTGCTTCGTTTTGTGTTTTCCAGTAATCGTCACGTTTTCTCCTCAGAAATGTATCCAGTTTCTGAATAATGTGATGTCTCTGAATTTTACCGTCAAGCGTAGCTTAAAGCAGTGACGACAATGATGGGCTAACATGCACCTCAACCCATGTGGCCTCAGTTTAAGTGATAACAAAAACAACACACTAATGCAATAGATGAAATTGTTAGCTTTGTGAACATTGGAAATATGCAGATTATTAGTTTGTAGGAGAGATAATGAAAGGTAAATGCTCTGTGCTCTCAGACACATCAGCAGTAAATGGAGCAGCTATAAACACAGGAGTGCATGTTTGATGAACCACAGGAAAATATATTTATTGTTTTTGGTAACGACATTCTTTCATGAAAAACAATGAAAGACAAGAGACAAGCCGTATTGTCAATATCAAGCTTTACTGGCAATGATAAGGCAAACTTACTCTGTGCAAAGGTAATTTAAAAACATTCACATGTGCAGTTCAATAATAATAATAATAATTTGAAGCAGTTTAAAGTTTGTATTGAGGACTAAACCTCTCCAGGTTTGACTTGATAGACTGTGAAGTTGCTTGTTTAAACAGACCCTTAAGCGTGCTTCACCTCTTTAGCATCCTAATGGCTAAAGTAAATGATGGCAGAGTCGTTTACATGGGACTCTGACCCTGCTAAAATACAGTTCACGTTAAATTGCTTCTAACCCCTACGAAAGGTGCCCATTAATAACTGCCTGTGAAGCAGACATGAATGAATATTAATGAAAGTAACAAACCCTCTTGGTGACCAAACAGAAACCATTGTAGCTTTTCTTGATGTTATGCTGAGGTTGCAAATCCTGCACTTTGTGCAAGTAAGCAGCAGACTTGTGTTGTTGTTGTAAACGAGTGTGTGAGCAGGAGGCCCACTTCTTCAGATATCGACTATATTTTAACCTAATTTTTGTACAAATCTGTCATTCAGAGCCTGCTGGATGGCTTTATTCCTTAATATATTTTCTTTACCCAATTCTAATTCATCTGCTTAAAAAAACAAAATCAACAAGGTCAACTAGTGAAGTAGGTTAGTGCTTATTTGGACAGCAGTTTAATTATCCTCTTCAGCCCCACAGTGCACTTTTCTGTGTAGCTGCCCCTTTATATCACAGTCTCATGGCATCTGTGAGCGCATAGACGCATGCACACGCTTCAGCTGGCCTTTTAGGACATACTTACCGTCTTCCTCATCAGTTTAGCGGCTTAAATACGGCCCAGTGTCTTATTAATTAGGCATCTCTTATTCTCCCTGGGAAAAAAAATTCAGACCCAGCAAATTGACTGCCTGGTTAGTCATTTAATTGCCTAATTACGACCACACCAACTGCCTTTGCAGTATTTAGTGCTGAAGATGTGTGAAAAAATTGAACACGTTTTTAAAAAATACGGCTTAGCAAAACTCTAAGAAGACTGTATTGTTTTGAATGTTTCTGTTTCTTACTGATAATTAATTTGGGTTTTTTTTAGGACATGACCACAATGTTTCATCTGTAGCCATCATGCCCAACGGAGATCACATTGTTTCTGCCTCCAGGGACAAAACCATTAAAATGTGGGAGGTGGCAACTGGGTATGAAAAAAAAAACCCCACAAAACATCAATGAATCATTCCTAAACATACAAAAAACATAACGTTGGTACCGCGTTGTAGTTTTACACATCAGACCCACTTTGATGTTCTAACATCAATAATTTCCTCCCTGACAGCTACTGTGTGAAGACCTTTACGGGCCACAGGGAGTGGGTCCGTATGGTGCGGCCCAACCAGGACGGCACACTGATCGCCAGCTGCTCCAACGACCAGACAGTCCGCGTTTGGGTCGTGGCCACCAAAGAATGCAAGGCGGAGCTGCGGGAGCACGAACATGTGGTGGAGTGCATCTCCTGGGCTCCAGAGAGCGCACACCCCACCATCCTAGACGCCACAGGCTCTGAGGTAAGGAGTTGGTTGTTGTTGAATAAACTGGTGCAGCCTGTCTTTTATTAGTCAGGCCAGAATGTCTGAGATCGGCTCACGTTGCGTTTAATTGCGTCTGTTTGGTAACAGCGTGTCAGGCGGTGGAAGAAGGGACAAAGAAGCCCATATGAGATTAGAGTGGTGAATCGGTGCCACTAGAAACACATTTGCAAAACGCATTAACCACACAAGGCCATCAGTCTGTGGTAAATTGGTAGAGATATCAGGCAATCTTTATCCAGCCACGTCCTCCAATCGACACCTGAAACTGAGCTGTTTGGGTTCGTCGAGTTAAAGCCGATCTCAGAGAGAAACTCCCGAGACGCGGTGACGTTTTCTCAACGTGTTGCATTATCACCTCGAGATGATCTGCGTTCTTCCTCCGCAATCAGCACCATGTCAGTAGACCTTATAACGTCACCGCTGAGACTGATATCCACGTGAAGCCAGCAGCTGGAAATGAAGGCTGTGTTGGGATAAACTGATAGAAGAACCACATGGCCTACAGACAGATCAGGCTCCCCATCAGGCCTTGTGATCTGCAGTGTGTCCAATTGTAACCTTGACATATTAAAATAGTGTTTCCCTTGCAGCAGTTGTTCCAGACTAACATGTGCGCTCTTGTTTTCTCTTGTAATACCTAAGATTCAGTAGAGTGATAGTTGAGTTGACACCTGTTTTACAGCGAACAAAACCACACTTAGATTTGATCTCTAGGAATTATCAGGTTTATTATCTGTTCAGAAGCAAGGATGTGTGTCTGCTTCCTATTGTGCCTAGCAGAAGTTTTTAAACTCATTGAACTTTTTTTTAAAATAAATAAAATTAATTAATTAAAATAAATTTCAATTCGGTTTATTTATTGGTTTATTTATTCATCAAAAAATAATTTCAATTCAATCATACATACATTCCGATTGATCCTAGTTATCAAACAGTCCAGGAAGCTCAATTAATTACTCAAAGTAGTTCAGAAGGTTTCTAAGGAAACCCAGCAGACTGCATCGAGTTGTTGACTTGCTGCATTCACTCTTCCTGGACGAGCATGTAGCGACCGCTGACAATCGCTTGCGTTGTGTCGTTGACTTTACAGCAATCCCTCATACCGAGCATGCATGTAGCGACAGTGGAGAGGAAAAACTCCCCTTTAACAGGAAGAAACCTCCAGCAGAACCTGGCTCAGTACAAGCGGCCATCTGCCGCGACTGACTGGGGGTTTGAGAAGACAGAGCAGAATGCACAAGAAAAACAGATGAACTGATGTAGGATTTTTTTTTTTTTTTTTTTTTCCGATTTTCATGAAAGTAAAAAATAAACAATAAAAACCTAATATGTTGTAGAGTCACCTTTCACTTTGGAACTGCAACTGCATGTGTTTTGGGGTGCGTCTCTGCCACCTTTGCATATTTAGAGGCAGAAATTGTTGGATTTTGTTCTATGCAACGCCTGCAAGGCTCAGTCTGATTGGATTGGTCAGTGATTTTCAAGTCTTGCCACAGATTCTCAATCAGATTTGGATCTGGACCTTTCTAACACATTCTAATATACATTTCCCTTTTTAATGCCATCTTCCGGTCAGCTCTGACCATCTTTCCTGTCCCTGCGGAAGAAAGGTTATCTCAGAGGATCATGCTATCACCACTATGTTTAACCTTGCGGCTGGTGTGTTCAGGGTGATCTGCTTGTTATTTTTTTTTTTTTTTTTTTTTTTTTTTTTTTTTTTTTTTTTCCTCTCTGCAAGCAGTGTTTTGGATGCTTGACAAGAGGATTGGTTTTGGTTTGGTTTAATCAAACCATAGCACATATTTCCTTGTTTTCTGTGTTCTTTACAAAGCTTGGTGTAAATTAGACTTTTTATGGGATCTTTCAACAATGTCTGTCTTCTTGCCACTCTTCCATGAAGTCCAGATTTTTGGGGGAGTGCTCAACAATGGTTGTCAAACTATTCTCCCACCTGAGTAGTGGATCTCTGCGACCCCTCCACATCTACCATGGGCCTCTTGGGTTCTTATTTCATGAATGCTCTCCTTGACTGGTTTGTTAGTTTAGGTTATGCCCTGGTAGGATGCTCAGAGGTTTCAAGAGGTGTATACGGGGAACTTCAATTAATTTATGAATATACATACTGTTTGTCAGGAGGGGGGTGGGAATCTTTTACTATCTCACGATTCAATTCAAAATCGATTTGAGTCAAAACAATTATTCATAATGATTTCCACTTTAATCTACCGGTGTGCAAACAATCCTCATGATCTACCTCAGTCTGTTTTGCAAGCTGGAATAACAAATTGAGATAAAGTGCCATATTTATTTAATTTTAAATAATAATCCATGCTTACATGGAATTACTCCCTTCCTGCATCCCCCGTTTTGTTTTTACGAAGCGTCACGCAGAGAACACCACGTCTCTGCAGACATCGTCCTCCATGGACAACAGCGTTGCGATTTCCATCCTGAAGTTTTTTGCCATTTGACAGTCTTTCTAGTTGTTTAGAGAAGAATCATAAAAAATGTACATCATTCCTCGCTACGTCGGCTAAACGTTCCGTATTCATGTCACCTGACAGACTTCTGACCAATCACACAAAACACAGCATAGAGCTCTACATGGAGGAGGGTATAGCGTAGCTTAGCTCAGCTGTAGCTTAGCTTCATGTATTTGTGCTGTTCCTGAAGTGCTCAGTCTTCATTTTGCAAACTTTGTACACAGTGAAGCTCAGTTTAAGCGCAGTCTTACTGGCATTCAGTTAAAAAAGAAAAAAGTCCAAATGTTTGCCGTCAAGACGGACCGGTTGAATCCCTGTCTTTCATTTTTGTAGTTTCCTCTTTATTGTGGTGCCCTCCATGCATGCGTACATTCCAGTACTGTCTGTATAGAGACGTCAGAACATCCCGTGTAGTTACAAAATGGGAGCGGATTTGTTTTTCATTTTCTAAAATCGATTTTGGGACATTTTAAATCGATTCTGAATCGTAGTAGATGAGAATCTCGATTTGTATGTGAATGGATTTCTATTTTTTTTTTTTTTTTTGGCACACCCCTATTTGTTAGATGCATTGCTTTATGGTTTCTGCAGCCTGTGTGTAAATATCAGTAGTTGTTCAGTTTAAATGTTGCATTGTATACACCAATTTTTAATATTATTTTCTCCTTGAAAGACAAATCTCTCTTCATTGATGTATAAGAAACATTCTTATCTTTTACTGAGAGTAATGAACGACTTGCATGACTGATTTTTACATGTTTTTGTCATTTTGTGTTTACCTAGACAAAGAAGAGTGGAAAGCCCGGGCCTTTTCTGCTGTCTGGCTCCAGAGACAAAACTATAAAGATGTGGGATGTAAGCACTGGGATGTGCCTTATGACACTGGTAAGGATCGTCTGTTTTTAACAATAAATATATATATTTGAGTGCCTAAAGGAAGAAAACACAGTGGAAGAATGTTTTTCTTCATGAACAGGATGATTTTAGCTGGAACTACATCAGCATTGTCTGTCTCTCAGGTTGGACATGATAACTGGGTGCGTGGCATCCTCTTCCACCCTGGAGGAAAGTTTATAGTGAGCTGTGCAGATGACAAGACCTTAAGGATCTGGGACTACAAGAACAAGCGCTGCATGAAAACCCTGAGTGCCCACGAACACTTTGTTACCTCTCTGGGTAAGCTGCCCTTTAATCCCTTAAAAAGCTGTCCTTTGAGTTATTTTTGAACAATTGTTCCATCTTCTCAAGCTTCGCTAACAGCTTTACAGAAAAACACATTTCCCCAAATCTTGATTAAACCAAAGGCATCATCAAAATTATTTGGCTCTTAATTACGTCGCTGTTATTGTATTTACCAATATTACTGCTTATTGCAGGTTTTTCTATTGCTATGCAGCCCTACGTTGCATTACTCATGGGGTTATGAAAACCTCGAGTAAAAATACAACAGTTCAAGGATATCATATTAACTCTAAAATTTTAAATAAAAACATGATCTAATTGATTTATTTTAAACAGAAATGCAACAAATATTCCTGTTGTAACTAAACAACATCTTAATTATTGCACTTGTAGTATTTATTTTGATAAACACACTTTCTGGGCTGGGCGATAAAACGATAACGATATCTATTGCGATAGCTACCTGATCAATATCAATAGAAAATACGTCCGAAAGAATATTCAATAATTTCACTGAACTCCGATCCAGAACTGCTCAGCATTCTGGGGGATGTAGGCAGAGCAAAGACTTTAGCCGCTCAACCTCACGCCCAGCTATCCATGGCTGGTGGCATCAACTAACTCACTAACTCTTTGGTTACCTAGCAACAACCTGTTGAGTAACTTGCGCAGCAGCAGTTTCATGTTTCGCCACCGTGCCTCGTAACTGCTTAAAAATAAGAAACAGCAGCGTGGAGTGAAAGGAGAAAATGAGAACAGCTCGAGAAGAAACTATGGCTTAAACGGGAAAGATTACGTCACCAGTTTGGCAGCATTTCTGACATTTAAAACAAAAAACGAATCAATAATTATCGATATCAACTGATCTGAAACCCTTATATTGTGATACGTTTTTCAGCCATATCGTCTCGCCCTACATTTAATCTAAGTGAAAGAAGAAAAAAAAACCTCTAGTCATTTTCAAGTGATTATTGTGTAGAGTATTTTCTTTTGTTGGCATTCTGCTCTTTACAGACTAACAGAAGTATAACAGGCTGATATTAGCTGGTTAATTAGCCTGGCTATGTGGTTTGTAGAGCCTTCATGTCACTTTAAAACATCACTATCTTAATAACATTGATGGTGCTCCTTTACTTTACAAATCCAGGTTTAGGAAATTTTTCATTTTTTGGTCTTTCTTGTAAGAGAGGAAAAGCAGCAAATCCATATTTCCATCCTGAGATTGAATTTTACTTGGAAATGTTTTAGTTTATTTCATGAACACACTTTATGATGCAGTTATGATCATTTTATCTTGAAGAGAAATGTTCGCATACATGCTGTTGCGTTACTTGTGTTTGCTTTATTCTGAAAGTGCTGTTTGTTTTTCCAGATTTCCACAAAGCTGCTCCCTTCGTGGTCACTGGCAGTGTAGATCAAACAGTAAAAGTATGGGAGTGTCGCTGATTTGGTGATTTGGACCTGGGAGGACTGGACCGCCAACCTCATTACCCCAATGCTCCTCTGAATCCCCTCATCTCCTTTTTTTTTTTTTTTTTTTTTTTTTTTTTTTTCTTCCTCCTCTCCCTTGATTCCCTCCCCCGCCCACCTCACCTCATCCCCCGCACATCTTCCTCATCTTCCTCGCCTCCTTGCGGCTGGGCTCACCACTGCGGTTACCCACCCTTAGCGCTCTCGTCCGACAACTTCTTGTCCTTCTGTGTAAATTATTCCTGGATGTAGATCGAGCTATTAAATGTTACACAAAAAAGTATTCCTGCATGGTAATCCAAAATTGTATACTGTAAATTTGCATAACGTTGTCTAGAAGTACCATAGGTTTAACACAGGGCTGAGCGTCTGTTCCTGCAGCCTTACCGACCAACTGAAGGCAGATGGTGTTAAAAAGGAAAAAAAAAAAAAAAAAAAAAAAAAAAAAAAGTAGGGCACTAAAAACTGATAATTTAATAAATGACAGTGTCTTTATGTGTAAGATTTATTTTGTCTATTTTTTTATTTTGATTTTTTTTCTGTTATTTCCTCTCCTTCACTGTTGTAGTCTGTTGGTGCCTAGCTTGGTTTGAGAAATGAAGCAGGAGGAGCAAATTATGATGCAATGAGATGTCTGGGGGCGTTGTTATTCACCTAATCTGTAGCTTTATAACATCACTTCTCGAGTGTGCGTACCATTTCTCTTCATGTGGAGCTAGGTAACATTTTAACTGCTTTGTATATATATACATATAAATATATACGAATGTTTCATACTGTCGTCCTTGGACCTGGGGGGCTTGAACAGCTTTGTACTCTTCTCTTAGGGGGACCACATAAACTGCTGCTGGGCTTTAGATAAACCATCTCTTTTGATTATAAGTGGCTTTTTTTTAGTCACTGTGCAAAGCTTTGTGAGCATTTTGGCTCAGTGCAGCCCCTGAGCAGAGTTCAAGGATCACACCTTGACCTGAAGATCTGGGTGGGCTCGCTTTTGTAGCTTCTTTTGAGCTGAATTTTATTATTTTGTTTCCTTTTTTTTTTTTTTTTTAATTACTCAGCTGAAGCAGAGTTGGTGCGGCGCAGAAAAGCATGCAAAGGTGCCAAGCTATCCCATGGTGCCACTAGAGGATGTAAACAAAACTTTAACAAATCTTTGGGAAGAGAAACAAAGACTTAATGATTAAAGTAAAGCCTAGCCCCCAGGTTTGATATGAGATGTGCAAAGATCTGTAATTTTTGAATAAATTCTTAAGATTAAGAAGGATTTTGAGGAAAAAAAAAGAAATAGGAAATATACATTTTGCCTGTACATATGAGATTGGTTGTGCCGGGGCTCGCTGAGATTAGATGTGAAAGATCTCTGCAGATAAGCCCCTTAGACCACAGCACGTTCAAATGAGCTAAGTGACTTTCCTTAAACATTCACAGACTGAAAAAGCAGCCATTCCACTCTTTGTTGGACAGAAACAAATGAAACCTTTTCTCTGTAGGAACCCAAAGCCTTCGTATTTGTGACCAGTTGGATTGATTGGAGGAACCGTCGTGGAAACTTGGAGTGTGCGGATTTGCCTTTTTTTTTTGGCCTGGAAACTAAAAGTAGAAGGCAGAGATCCAAAACCTCTCCATTTGAAAATGATTGGTCTCTAACTGGCTCGAGTTCAGACAGCTCTGTCGTTTGGTTTGTAGAGAGGTTGGTTTGTTGTGTGTGATGCTATTTTTTTCTGTATATGCAGCCGGATTGTGGCAGACTAAGTATGCCCCCAAAGGAGAAATGATCTCTTTCAGGGAATTTTACTCTTGATACTCCCTCTGAAGATCTTGATTTGGGTTTTTTTCCCCCTCTAAGCTGTTTTCTGTGTCTGAAATGTGGGTGAAGAGGGAAGCAGTTGGTTTTTGTAGTTCAATTTGGCACGATTTGTTAAGTGTGCAAGCTAAAGCCAAAAATGAAGACGTTTGTCCGTACAATCTGGTTTAGAAAAAAAAAACGAGCCTAATTTTTGTTCCGCCCCTTTGGATATGGGAATTCTCCTCTAGATCACGCTATGACATGCCAGACCTTCAACTTAAAAGCTGAAAAATGTATTTCCCTTCTGTGGTTTAATTCAAGGAGGGTGGTTCTCCAGAGGTCGGGATGATGTGTGCTCTCTTTATTTTGTAATAAAAAATCAGTAGGACAATAATCCCCTCTAAAACAGCTGATGTTTTATGCAAGTGTTTAGGAAAATTCAGTTTTGCCATTCGCAGGTCCTAAGCAATCCCTGTGCTGCCGTGGCTCGGTGCGAACAGACCGACAGGCCAGGTTTTGAAAGCCTGTGGGTTGTTTCCCTCAGCCATGAGTCTCTGTGTCCTCTGTGAGCTGCCTGTTGAACCACATCTGAGGGCTTCAGACTGCACAAGAAGCTCCTTACAGGAGAGCTCATGATGTTTTTGCCACTATGGTCTCACTCTTCACACAGCAAACTGTTAACAATATACCTGGATGTCATTATTGTTTGCGATACAATAAAAGAAAAAAAATCTGCATTTGTGTTTCCTGCTTTATTGTTTTGATGTCTTGACAGCACCAGAGGTGTTAAAGATTGAAATGTGTTTGAGCGTAGCCGAAAGTGTAAGAACAAAAGGTAAATTGTTGAAATGCATGAGAGGACTACTCAAGTGGAGTCTCCAAATCTGTATCATAATCAGTTGCTGACCAAACATCCTAACGAGACTGAAATTGGTCCCTGTCCAGGCTGACAAAATGGTTTACTTTAATGAGGGGAAAAAAATAATAATTCGTTTAAAAAGACTTTTCACTTGATCTTTTGAAGTAATGAAGATCAATACTGATTTAATGGCAAGAAAAGGTTTCAGATTAAAGTTTCATTTATACAATTAACAGTCTATACTGTAAGGCACAGTGGTGGAAGCATCATGGTACAGAACTTCCTGTGTTTGACATAGTTAGGATTTTGCAGAAAGCAGTGGCTTGTTTATGTTTTTCCCTTATTCTGTGTCCTCTACAGATCACACTGGGAACTTAATTTTATCCAATAAGAGGTTGAAAATGACTAAACCAAACTACAGATCTTTAAGAAGCACTAAAAATTGTCCTTTTTGCATTTTAGATGCTGATCTGTGGATCAAGGTAGAACTTTTGGTTGTACATGGAGGGGATAGTGATTGGAGTGAGAACATAAATGCTACATGCTAATATGAAACTTATCCCAATTTAAGCATCATTCAGGATTCCGTGCATTCCTTGAAGAAGCAGACAGCAGCATTGAACGCTAAATGGTTAAGAGAGATTTGATGATGAAACAAAGCAATGACTTCAAGTTTCTAGCTGAGTTACAACTGGTATGACAGATAATCTGTGAAAAGATCAAGATCCTCTGCCTTCTCCCAGTGCTCCCAGTACTAACTGCAGAAATACACTACTCGGTTAGAAACAACCAATCAGAGCCAGAAAGAGGGTCTTAGCGCTGTCAATCACCCTCATGTACGCTCCGCTCACACACTCCTCCTTGCTTACTGCAACGTTCACCACAACATAGCCTGCCAGGAATGCTAAGGCTAGTTAGCATAGTCACCAATGATGGCTACCAGTAGCACATTTTAGTAGGATGTACAGGAGGGTTCTTGACAGCACTTAGACCTTCCTCCTGGCTCTGATTGGTGGTTATTTTGTCGGGAGCTTCATTTCTTTAGACGGCAATAGCAGCTCAGGATAGAGGTGTTCAATACTGCATATTTTGGTATCAATCAGATACCAAGTAAAGACATGGCCAGTATTGCTGATACCGATACTCATAGCAATACTTTTTACTGCTTAAGTTTAATATATCAAACTTCTGACATTTAGGGTTTTTGTGGGATTTCCTTTGAATCATATTGTTAAAACCTTAGAATTTGAACACAGTTTCTAGGTGCCTACAAAATACTTTAATAACATCTTAAGATAAACAGACAATAGAACCACAAATTAATTTGTGTGTGGTTTTCCTAAATAAACAGTGCAAAAAATTATCATCTGAGAGAAAATCAAAATAAAATCTTTTTTGAGATAGAGCTGAGAAACTACAACACAAAAATAAAATTTCATAAGGTAATTGAAACAAAAGTATCGGTCTTACCTTGTTGGTATTGCTCTGATACTGATACTGACTTAGTATCGATATTATCGTTATTTTGGTTCAATCTGCCCACCTCTAGCTCAGGGAGGTGGAGGAGCTCGAGCTTTTCACAGATTATCTGTCTCATACCATACTGTCACAACAAGGTGACAGTTTTAACAAAAATGCAAAAACATATTTTTGTAAAAGTTACATACGAAGATCTGGTATGACCACAATAGTGCAAATTTCAAGACAAAGAAAATATGACTTTCTAAAGTACAGAACCTTGCAAAAGTATTCCTATTCCTTTAATTTTTTCACATTTTACAACCACAGTCATCAGAGTGTTTTGTTAGGATTTTAGGTGACAGGTGAAACTAGCTTTCACTACTATCATGGCTGCAACGCAAATATTTTGGGATATGTCTGCAGCTTAGTTATCACACCTAGATAATTTCAAATTTTGCTGGTTTGCTTATTTGCAAAATAGATCAAGGTCAGTCAGATTGGATGTGAAAATTAAGTTTTTCAAGTAATGTCACACATTCTCAATTGACCAAAGTTCTGGGCTTTGACAGGGCCATTCTAACTCATTCATAAAAAATCTCAGTAGTTTGTTGCACTGGGATTTATTTTGGGGTATCTGAGTAAAGGGGCCTGCTTACAGATTAATGCCACAAGTTTTAACTATTCCTGTCTGTTGCAATCAAACTATACAATTTCAACCTCTGACAAAAGTCTTTTACACTAACGGATTACCTTAATGGGAAAATCCTTTAAAAAAAATCTTTTTGTCTTATTGTCTTAAAAGTTATTCAGGTGTCAGGATTAATAAAGTATTTCTGATACTGATCATTTTTCTTCCATTTTCAAAATCAGACACTAATTAATGTTGGTCTTTCACATAAAATCCCAGGAACACACACTGATGTTTGCAACGTGTCAAAATCATGGGGAACGAATATTTTCAACCTGAAGTAACGGGAGAGAGAATACGACGTCCGTGAAATAGGGGGACGTTTCGGTGACGTCAACGCGCAGCAGCGTGGATCGGTGACGTTTGAAGGCGTTCAGGAAAGTGAGAAACGTTTGGTCAACGTGAGTAGTTTAAGGTGCCGTTGCCTTAATATTTCAGCGCCAGAGTTAAAATACTGTTAACGAGATTAAGCTGCTGTGCATCCAGATAGGTACAGAAACCGGGTATTTAGTAGGTCATAGAGTTAGCTTCAAAGTTAGCCTCTGACTATGTTGTTGTTTACTGCAGTTAATTGGTTGTTTTTGATCGGAAAGATCTGCCAGACAAAAATAATCTGTTTTACAGTTAGTAGAAGCGCACTAGTTTTACTCTGAATAACAGTGTTTTCTGTTGTTTGCAGCTTTAAAAATAAATACCAAATATTCATGGGGGTAATATCTGCTTCACTGACTCTGTTTAGGTGTTATTGTTAGACATCAGGGTTATCCTCATGGCTCTCAATAAATCCATGCATCCTCGGAACCGGTACAAGGACAAACCTCCTGACTTCGCCTACCTGGCCTCCAAATACCCGGACTTCCAGCAGCATGTTCACACCAGCCTCACAGGAAGACCCATGTAAGTTGTTTTCTGCATTAGATATAGTACAGGTGAGAGGTTTTGTTAGCCAGCCCCCAAAACATGTTGCTTAAAGTTTCTCAAACCTCTTGTAATGATGATGGGAGCGTCTAACTGCTGAGTTTAACACATCCATTTGTGATTAGGTGTGTGGGGAAACTATGCTCGCTAAAACTCTCGTTCACAGTCTGAGCCCAGTGAATCCTGATGCAGCCATCTTCTTGGACCTACAACACTTTTGGACCCCAAGCACACAGTTACACACACACACACACACACACACACACACACACACACACACTAGTTATTCATTGAGCATACCCACTTGGATCGCTGGTGCCTATCTCCAGCAGGTCGCCAGTACATTATCTACACAGAGACACAGGACAAACAACCATGCTCTCACACCTAAGGGAAATTAAACTAGCAGTCATGTGTTTGGGCTGTGGGAAGAAGACGGAGTACCCAGAGAAACCCATTCATACATGTGGAGAAGATGCAAAGTAAATGCAGAAAGACCATCTCACTGCTGTTGGTGTTTTCTTTCGGAGCAGGTAGCAGAAGTTCATTCTTACTCTCTTTTTGATATGGTTCATTGATAATTAGACATATAACATTTTTCATGTTGTGTGAAAACATTTTGCCTGATTAATAGCCATGAATGTCATAAAATCTGATGATTAGCCTTACAGTTATCTCCCACGCGGACTACATAAGTATAACTACAGTGCACACAGCAGGTCACATGACACAGGCAGGAACCTGCAGCAGCCAATACAATCTCTCTTTCATGGCAAACCTCAATTTAAAGGTTGAAAAACACCTAAAGTGTTATGGGAAGCACTTATGACTTAGGTCAACTAATTATTTTTTAAGTTGTTGATCTAACTGAAATACATTTTTGCAAGCAAGACCGATTCCTTATTGGTTTCCATGTGAAACATGGATACCAATGATAAACAAGTACCAGTGTAACATAGGACTCGGATGACAATCATTTAAAATGGATTGATTGGGACACTAATTTACTAAAGAACTAAAAAAAAAAAAAAAAAAAAAAAAAAAAGGAAATCCTGTCAACTGAGCTCTCATGAACCTACAGATCTTTTTATCTTATTTGTTAACTTCTTTTATAAAACTTGAATCAGTTAAAATCAGTCTGGAGGTCGGCTGTATTAGAGAAACCAGAAATCGGTATTAGTTTCAAACCTTTTCCTAGCAAAGCGTTACACCCAGGCGGCAGAAACAAAGCTGATTAGATATCAAACACACTTAGTTTGAATTATTTGCGTTTGTTTATAATAATGACCTCTTAAAGCCTTGGAAACTGGGTCTCATCCCCTGTTGTGCATCAAAACAAAACCATCTATTTCTGTGATTGGTAGGACTTACTGTTGTCCCTGTCCTGTTTGAAACAGGTAGAAGGAAACCATTTTTCCTCGTTATGCAGACGAATATGGACGCATGTGTTTGGGAAACCTCTGGGTGTCTCTGGGAACATGTTGGTGTGGGCTGTGAAGTGGCCAGCCAGTCGTCTTGCAGTGGACCGAGCGTGCATGTGTGGGCACGCTGCAAAACATCGCTCCATGTGCTGTTCTGACAGGTGCTAATTAACATTTGATGGCGTTTCTGTGTCTGCGTTTTAACTTGCACACAGAAGATGAACAAAGAGCTGGCAGGTTTTGACTGTCAGTATAAAAACTAAATACAGACAAGAACTTGCTTTTAGTTTTGAGCAGAGACACAAAGGATTAGTCTGAGACTCCTGAGCTGCTTCACTTGTGATAGATGGATTAAATCCCTCAGTTATTGTCTTTTGTATTCCAACCTATAAAGAAACAGAAGATTGTTTGGGTTTGAGGCACATAAACAACATTTTCTTTGCTTCATGTTCAAAACTGAGAAATCCTGCATTTTTTTTTTTTTTACTTTGTTATAACATTTTTATTTATCTGCCTTGCACTTGAAAAGTCACCCGGCATGCTCTGATCGGATCTAAAACCTGAACAACAGCCCAGAGCTCCTTCAGCTTTTCCAGCTGATGTCCAGGATTGAAACAACACTTGTGTTCTGGTTGGCTGTCTGCAGAAATGTGGCTCCTCATCCTCCTCTTCCTCTTTAGCCCGACGTTCCATCAGTGGAGAGGGGGGATTAGCGTGGTTTTGTATCTTCCAACTAACTCATCTACTGGGCTTTTAAGTATTTAAGCAAAAAAATTGGGGGATGAGAGTAATCTCAGGGAGACACTCGCTCCATCCTCAGAGGAGATACGTCCCCCCTCGTTTAGAGGCCGCCGGTGGAGAGGACTGATAGCACCCCAGACCAGAGGCAGCAGCAGAAATGTGCTGGATTTGATTTGAATGGAAGTGAGGAAAAGATAACCTCCCCCTCCTCACCAAAGTCATCCTGAATGTTGGTTTGTTTTCAGTGTTTTGGGGTCTCGAATGAGGCGAACAGAAGGAGCAGGATTAGGAAGGAGTGGTTATTAAAGATGTATTAGCCTGCTTGACACTTAATTTAAAAATGTTAAATTTTCTCTCCAGTTCTGTTCAGACATATATTAATAATCAGATTCTTAGAAGAGAAAATGAAGATATAATTAGGAGCCCTGATGGGTTTAAATTGATCAGCGTTACCCTGCAGTGATGCACAGCTGAGCTGCTAATTTGCAAGGGCTTTTTAAGCGTCTGATGTGAGCGAGGTGAGAAAAACTGCAGGTTTTATTTTTACGTGTTTGATTTAAATCCACTGTGAGGATGCCGGCATCTCCTTTTTTTTAAACTATTGTGTCTGTGCAAGCTTGATGTCAAACATGTTTGGTTATTTTATTACAAGCAGTAGTTAGAATATTGGGAATCATTGTCATGAATTTCTTTAGTTCCTCCAGAAAAGCACTTCTAATCTGCGCAGACAGTGAGCCAGTGATGTGTGGGATGGTGGGTGTGTTTTGGTGACAATAAAGCACGCAGAGAGCATTCTGGAGAGATCTGCCGCTTTTTGTTCATCAGCTGAGAGCTCCCCCACCCACATTCGAAGTGGCACTCATTCATTTATTGTATTATTATTATATTTATTTCTCAGATGTCCTGCATTTACAATAAACTAGAAAACACAATCGTAGATGCGGTGCAGAATCTTGATGAGACAATATATAGATAACAGCCAGAGAGCTTTTGTTTTCTAAAAAAAATAATTTAAAATAGTAAATGTGAGCTGCTTCTCTTTGTGTGGTTCACTGCTCTTATTATGGGTAAAGAGAAGAATTAGAAGCGTCATAATTTCTGTGTTTCTGCATTCAGTTAAAAAAAGGTTATAAATGTCATTGTAAAAAAAAAAAAAAAAAAGCTGAAATCACATGATATTAAATTTAGCAGCTTAATTTTGCTCCTGCCACTAATTATAGTGAATCTGATTAACCTGGAATTGTTGTCTTTGTAGGCTTTTCCTGACATTTGTGTCCTTTAGCTAAAGCTATAGTTTACAAAATTAAAAAGCCATGACAGCTTTATTTATAAAGGGCTTTTTAAAACGGCAAACACTGACCAAAGACATCAAGATAAAATTAATGTACTATACTGGGTTGAAAGCTAAACCAACGAGGTGGATCTTAAAAGCAGACTTTAAAGAAAAAAGATGCAAAGGTGTCAGAGTACAAAAACATGCTCAGCTTTATATGTACCAACTTCCTGTTCTGAAAAGAGTCGCACCCTGTTTGGTTTTAGGCTGTTTCAAAGTTTGGCATGTTGTGCTTTCAGAGATGGTTGTCTGCAAACCCTGGTTATGACAACTAGTAATCTGAGCTGCCATTGCCTTCCTATCACCTTGAACCAGGAGATGGTTGAGCGTGAGCATCTCAGTACATCAGCATATTTCTGAAATACTGCACCAAAGTCACTTAAATCCCCCCTTTTCCCCTTTTGATGCTCATTTTGAACATCACCATGTTGTCTTCACCACGTCTAGATGCCTAAAAGCGTTGAGCCGCTGCCATGTTATTGGCCGATTTGCTGTTTGTTTTAGCAATCAGTTGAAGGGGTGTATCTAATAAAGTGGCTAGAGTGTATTTATCATACGAGGAGTCAGACTGGTGACGTTGAATGCAGAGTTTTTATCGCTCCCCAATAAATCTTTGTCTTTACTGATGAACTTGTGTAAAAAACTGTTTATATATGCAGTTTTAAGCTGGTGCTTATTGTTTGTTTGTTTCCCTGGTCTCTTAGTGGGTTTAGATGAGGGTCACCTCTGTGAGCAGGCTCTATAGATTTGACTGTTTCGGCTTTAATACTGATCATAGAAGCATAGAAGAATAGAAGAATCAGTAGTCTCATCTAAAACGCCTCTGAGAACACGAATCCGTATTTCTTCACAGAATCAGCCGACGCCGAAGCTCCTTCTCCATGTGTCAACACCGCTTTTCTCTCCTCAGCTCTTATTCAGAGTCCCACTCCCACAACAACTTTTTCGTCTCGTGTTTGTCCCTCTTCGAGTCCCGTCGGCTTCGTCCGTGGCGTAGTCACGCAGCGGCGAACCTACATCGGCGTAAAGCTGCGGGCACGCTCACGCTCTCCTCCTGCCATCAGCCATTGCTCCAGCGTGGCCGGATTTGCGTGCTCTGTTCATCTGTTTCAGTAGGTGTGGTTGCCATGGAGACGGTCAGCCCTGCATCACAGGCTCACACACAGAAAGGTCTAAAAATAGAGAAGCGGCCTGAGCATCCTCCCTTGTCTGAATATTGATCTGTATCTAATGATGCCTCCGAGGAGAAACGAAGGAAGGGCTGAAAATCTGGGAGGTGGACATGGTGATGAGAGAGGCTGGCTGTCATTTCGGGTCTGATCTTGAGCGTTATGCTGATGTGCCTGATTACTCACCATAACCCGGCCCAGTTTCTTCACTGGTTCATCTTTTTACAGTCATGCCGTGGATCCTCAGAGGTCAGCAGCTGTTAAACTGACCAATTACCTTATTGAATGTTTATTAGATGAGGGGACACAGGGAAGATAGAGCTCAAATCTGAAGCTAGGAAAGTTTATTTTATATTGAAAGTTTATATTGTTTTCACTTTTGGTATTTGATTTTATGTTTTTCAAAAAAAAAACCCTGATTTGTCATTGATTGGGCCCAGTCGGGCTGGAAATTATCTGATTCTGGTGACTAGCTGATTTTAGCATCTTGAGTAAATATTTTTTGTTTACTGCTTAGAAGGGGAAAAATCTGACTTTCAAGTTACTAAATTGTGCGTCGTCATCATGAATCAGTTTATTTCTGGCGAATTAAATTATAATGCTGTCAGTTTGATAAAGGATAAAATTATTGCTGCCAAGATGCCTTGAGGTAAACGACTGAACTGTCGCTGAACCTGATCAAGAGTCTCTCCTTTTTATAAAGTTGTTTTCTGTTTGGATAAGTATTTAAATTTATTGCTTAAGAGTTTTCTCATCTTACAGACAAGAAAAACGAGAGCTGTACTTCTGTTTCTTGAGTGAATAAAACCATCTGTAGCCAAATGTTTAATCTGTTTCTAACTGATTTTCCTGAAGAAAAATATGCATCTAAAACCGAAATCCGAGATAAATTGTTTGACATCTGCATCTTTATCAGCGGCAAATATTTTATCATCTTGCTGGTTTACTTTTACACTGACCATGTGCTGTGTGCGATGCTCCCAATCACCAGGATGTAATTAATTGCATCTGCCAAGGTGTAAAAGGACTCTGCGAAGCTCTAATTACATTTACCTCACCTACACCTTCTGGTGTGACAGCTGAAATAGTTAAACACGTGGAGGAGGGAAGACAGGAGTGCAGATGAGTCAGAGAGGTAGGGCTGGGAGTAAGAAAGTGGGAAGCTTTGTGTTTTGTGTTAAGTGTGTAAAAATCTCTGTAATCAGCGGGGGATTTTAATTTGATGGGCTGCTTATCCCCACGCTGTCCCTCGCATTTATGTTTGTGTGAAATGTGAAGTGATGAGGCTTGGTGCAGAAAGCTGCAGCAGGTTAATGAAGTGTCGTTTTAAGAGCACTTTGGTGAATTACTGTTAATCCAGCAGGGCACAAACATAAAGATAAGTGAAATCAAGCCAAATTTTGGGTTTATATGTTTTTGGTCACAAGCTATAGCAAAAGCATTAAAGTTGATTTGCTAAATGCTGTCAACTGCGGAAGCTATACAGCATATACTAGGTTTATTGTGTAAAAGGTTGAAAAATGGCTATTTAGTCACCCATTGCGGCCCTTTTCACGGTCACAATACTACAGAATTACAGTAACAAAGTAATAGTAAAAACATTGGCACATTCTGTATATTTTTCATTTAAGCCTTTTTTATGCAATATTAGAAATCCATTAAAATATGCAAATAAATAATTAAATTCCTTTTTTTAAAAAGAATATAAACATTTTATTGTCTGAAATGTAATAACATAGCATACTTTTTATTGTACGTTTGGTCATTTGTAGCAAAGACGCATCTGCAGCTAAAAAAAATACTTCTAACATCAACATGTGAAAAGTTCAGTTCTTTCTGCTTGACTTAACATCAATACAGTGGAGGACTAATCTGTTCATTTTTTTATTTTTTTTTTAAATTTATTTATTTATTAATTTTTTTGGATTAATCGATTAATAATTGGATAGCAAAGGTGCTTAATTGCATATTTTATTTTATTTTATTTTATTTTTACAGATTTTGAACTGGAACTGATGAAATGTGGAGTTCTGGGTTGAACATTTTTACAGACAAGGGTTTTTTTTTAAATTTTTTTTTATTTTTTATTTTTTTTTATATTAAATGCAATATATTTGTTTTTTTGTACAGTTTTGGCTTAATTATTACTCTGAATATGCTGTTCTTTTCGCAAATGGCATGTTTCACAGTCTGTATACTCCAGTTAACGATTTATCGATTACTAAATTGGTTGACGATTATTTCAGTAATCGATTCATCATGACTAATCCGATTAATCGTTTTATCCCTATTTAACTAGTCTTAAAGGTTCATTTCTCATTTTTGACTCAACAAAACCTGTTACTTTTAGGAGCTAATTTCAGATTTGAAAAAATATTCACCTCCATTTAAAAAGGTAAATACATGCTTGGAAAAATTGATAGGACCACATTAAAAATAATCTGCTTTTGTTGTGTGTGATTGAACATTTTGGAAACAACTTACCTTCAATCTGTTTTTCTTTCAGTGTGAATTTCAAAGAGCCGGAAGCAGTACGAGCGCTGACCTGCACTCTGTTAAAGGAAGACTTTGGTTTGACCATTGAGATCCCTCTGGAGCGCCTCATCCCCACTGTCCCTCTGCGCCTCAACTACATCCACTGGGTGGAGGACCTCATCGACGGCCAGAAGCAGCCTCGCAGGGGCATCGACATCGGTATACCTTGCATTGCATTTGTTAATGTCTGCACACACGTCATCATGCAGTGTGGGAGCCACTAAGGCGTTAGTAATCTGCTTCAGCCAAATTTCTACCCCCCCAAAAATGTAAATGCACTGTCCACAATTTGCACATTAGAAGAAACAGATGGTAAAATAAATGAGAAGGAAATCCCATCTTCATGAACAGTTGAATTTTCAAAGTGAATTTGATATATTTTTATTTTAATTATGCAAATAAGTGTTATAAAATCATGAGTAGCTGGATATATGAGCTGCTTTGCATACAGTTGCGAAGCTCAAGTTTTCAGACGCTTCTGCACTGGGAGCCAAACATAAACTGATGTTTTGTCCTGTTTTTGTGTCGCTGCACCTTTAGTACAATCAAATCAAATTTGGTTTGCCTTGTCTCCTTAAACTATAGTGTGCTCCAGTACGTTGCAAAAATATTAATACCCCTTGAACTTATCGTTTCCTGACATTACAGCCACAAACATCAGACTTGCATGTTTGTAAATTCTTTAGAAAACAGCTCAAGTCGACTCTGCTGAACTTCCCTAACCCTGCTGGAGATAAACATCCCCACAGCATGATGCTGCCACCATAGGGGTACTATGTTCAGGGTGCAGTGTTAGTTTTCTGCCACACGCAGCCTGTAGGTCAGTACGTTCAGTTTGCTGTGTCTCCTACATGGCTCACAGCAAACTGCAAACCAAACTTCTTACAGCTTTCCTTCAGCAATTCAGCCTTTACCCCTTAACTGTCACCCCAAAATGTTAGTCAATAGGTTCATGACGGTTCAAGTATGTAACTTTTATCATAATATATTTTTTACATATTTGTTAAAATTATCATTATGTTGTGAAAGTATAATATATGACAGACAATCTGTGAAAAAAATCAAGCTCCTCTTCCTTCTCCCAGTGCTCCCAGTATTTACTGCAGAAACACACCACTCAGGTAGAAACAACCAGTCAGAGCCAGGAGGAGGGTCTTAGCGCTGTCAATCATCCTCATGTACGCGCTGCTCACACACTCCTCCTTGCTCTCTGCTACATTACAGCTGGTTCACCACAACACAGCCTGCCACGAATGCTAAGGCTAGTTAGCATGGCCACCGATGACGGCAGATAAATAGTTTTCCTTGAACAGTTAGTTGTTTCTCCACCAGTAGCACTTTTAGCAGCGAGTACGGGAGGGTGATTGACAGCGTTAAGACCTTCCTCCTGGCTCTGATTGGTTGTTTTTTTTTTTGGTCAGGAGTGGTGCATTTATTTAGACGGCAGTAGTTACTTACTGCAGCTTTAAGAGGTTAAACATAAAAGTTCTTGACGTTTTAGGAAGGTTGCTTTAAGAAATCATGTTTTTTGCCATTTTTTAAAACAGTTCATGCTTTAGTTTTTGTTTTTCTTTATGTTTTCTGTTCGAGAGGATTACAAAGTGTCATTTAGAGCCTCCAGCAAATGACTTTAGTCATTCCCAGTTTTCCCAGTGTTAAATCAAATCCCTGTCCACATGACTCTGCTCTTGTCCCTTCTGTCAGTCAGAGAGACGAAAACATTTTCTGTTGTCCCTGCAGATGCGTGGGTCTGTCCTCTCTGAGACTTCAGGTCACTGATTGGTGACCCTGTAGCTGTTAGTAAGCAGAATGAAGCTGTCTTCTCTTTGATGAATCACCACTGGTCGTCTCTTTAGTAAAGGAGGCCGTCTCTCTGAGTCTGACCTGAATAATGCACCTTGTTCCATTAAAATGATGTGATTATCACAGCTTTAACTGACGTTTACTGGCTTCAGATCTTCAGAAGCGCATCACATCCTACTTTTTGTTTGCTTTAAAATATGAGTACACATTTCCATATCATTCCCTGATGGCCACAATCAGTCTTCATAGTGATACATCATTTTCAGACGTCTTAGATGTGCTTCCTGTTTCCTCAGGCACTGGAGCATCCTGCATATATCCCTTACTGGGGGCCACAATGAACGGCTGGTACTTCCTGGCCACAGAGGTGGACGACATCTGCTTCGACTATGCAAAGAAGAATGTGGAGCAGAACAATCTGTCAGACCTGGTGAAAGGTGAATGTAGGCTCAAGCATGGTGTAGATGCATCATGCTGTTGGATTTGACAGATTTTATGGGAGTAGGTGGTTTTAACGCAGTGAGTAGTAGTAAAATAAAATTCTGTCACACCAGTGTCAGTTTTGCTGTTTTACTTGTTTAGAGCAGCTTACAAATCATTACCTTATCTGTTTTTTTTTTTCTTTCTCTTTCCCAGTTGTAAAAGTCCCACAGAAGACTTTATTGATGGACGCCTTGAAAGAAGAGACAGAAATTATTTATGACTTCTGCATGTGTAACCCACCTTTTTTCGCCAACCAGCTAGAAGCAAAGGTAAATGTTTCTCTTCAGTCTTTGCAGGTGCATCTCAGTCGATTATAATGGCATCAAAAACTTTATTTGAGTAATTTCGTTGGAAAAAAAAAAATCTCGTATTATAAAGCTGGGGTTCATAGACTCAACTCCTGTCGCCTTCTTTGTGTCAAGCCACTTTTGAACTGGATAAAACACAGAAGCATCTTACCTGGGCAGTAGAAAAGGGACTGGACTGTTGCTCAGTGGTCCAAACCCCTTATTTCAGTTGAAACAAAATTTTCTTTTAAAAATAAATGGAGAGACACAGAATCCAAGTGTGATTCGGGGAGCCATGTTAGACTAAATCTGGACTGATTTTGAACATGCACGCTGGTACACATACGTAACCAAATGCATACATGTATACACCCTTACATACATGTAAATATTCCTTGTTGCTTATTATTCTTTCCATGTGCAGAATAGAGAGTAGAGAAGGAGAAACATATCCTACCCCATCTGATAGTGTTGGTCCACTGTTGCTGCGTTTCCAATGACCATAAAATTGAAATGACGAAAATACATTTATTTAATGGAAACATGCCAATTTTTAAAAAAAAAAAAAAAAACAACTCACATTTTTCGATAAAACGTTTTTGCGCTAGAATGAGGTGGTTTTTCAGCCGTATCAAAAGTTGTGTGTTTTGCAAAACTGCAATGGAAAGACTTTTTTTCGCATCACATCAGCAATGCGCTTATTTGTAGACACTGACCTCCTTGGACAATGTGCAGCTGGCTCCACCAGAGGTCTCACAACATCGCTCAGTTCATCAAAAGTCGAGTTTGTCATTCGAAAGTGTTGAATCCATAGCTCTTCTGTAAAATCGCCGACGATAACTTCCCCCAAACGCTGCATATATACGTAGCCGCTCCCAAGTTTAAGGAGCTTGTCGCTCCAACGCCTCAATAAGATGCCAACGTCTCCTCTGATGGCTGACGATGAGCGCTAGAGCCGTGGCTGAAATATAAATACATCTCATGTTAGTGTTAAATCCGTCGCCACCATGGTTTTCATTGACTTATCACATGAACAAGCTGGTTCATGTGTGATTTTAATTGCATTTCTTATTTAATGGAAACACCGGAATTGTGAAATTGTGTTTTTTCAACATTTGCAGAATATCAAAAAAAGGGTCGTGCGCATTTGTAATGGAAGTGCAGCTAGTGTTTTATCATGTCCAAAGTCAGAGCAGCCATCTGCCAGGATATTTTAGAGCATTTCATGCTTCCCTCTGCTGACAAGCCTGACAAAAAGGTTGATTTCATTTTTGAGGAGGACTTTAAAGCTATCCACACTGCCAAAAGTATCAATCTATCTCTGTGCTTGATTGTCCGTCAAAATGGCCTAATCTAAACCCTGCAGAGAAACTGTGGAGTATTGTCAAGATGAAGATGATAAACATCAAACTCAACAAGCTGGAAGAGCTGAAAGTCGGTATCAAAGCAACCTGGGCTTCCTGAACACCTCAGCAGACCCACAGGCAGATCGCCTCCATGCCACACTGCATTGATGCAGAAATTCATGCAAAAAGAGCAGTTTTCAGTGCATATACTATACAACATATAGCATATATTTTGTAAGCCAACATTACTGAATTAATTTTTTTTGTTGGTCTTGTTTGATGTTTTAATTATCTGAGAAATTGAATTTTGGGTTTTTGTTTCGTTTTTCATTAATATCAACAGAAATCAACATTTGAAATGTATCACTCTTTGTGTAGTGAATTTTTGAAATGAAATGCTGAAATAAATCAGGATTTCAATGATTTACTGAGATGCATCTTCAGGTGCTGCATTTTATTTAAGTGCAGGGGGTGTAGCTGAATGTAAAAAGCTCTCCACAATGTTTTTGCTATCTTTATGTTTCAGTCAGTCAGTTCGGATCCAGCATGAAATGCTGTTTGTTTACGTGATGCTAATAAGCCTCTAATAGGATTTCTTCCTAATCTCTGTCTGTCTTGTTGCTCTCCCTGCAGGGGGTGAACTCCAGAAACTCGCGAAGACCTCCTCCCAGTTCGGTGAACACGGGCGGGGTGACCGAGATCATGGCAGAGGGCGGAGAGCTGGAGTTCGTCAAGAGAATCATTCATGACAGCCTGCAGCTGAAGAAACGGCTACGGTGAGGACAAAAAGTCCTTTTTTCCCCTTATTTATTTTTTTATTATTATTTTTTTTAATTTTATTTTATTTATTTTATTTTTTTTTTATTTTTTTTTTTTTGTCATGGTGGAAGTTCAGTACAGAGATATCTACATATAGGAGCTACACATGGTATTTACATGATGGATGTTGAATCGTGGTACAGTTTGGATGGTTTTAAAGGGGTTCAGATTGGCTGAAATGGCTCCAGTGAAGAAGAGAGATTAGGAGGTGGAACAGGCAGATGGATTGCTGATGTAGTTGTCACCCTCAGTTACTGTAATGATTTAGGCACACACCCACCCCGCGCTGTATCCAGGAGCCCACAGGGGAGCAGCTGGGTTTGGGTAGCGGCCGTCACTTCACCCTCCCCCGTTACCAGGGCTGTCACCCAAGCAGCCGAGTGAACCCCCAGCAGAGAGGAGCTATTAAACCTGATTAGACAGGCCACACCTGCTCTGGCTTTTACAGGCCGTACAGTGTGTGTGGGTGCGCGCGTGCTCATTCATGATGCTTCAGTGGAGTGGGACTGATGTTAACACCTGCCTGCTCTTATGTGGCTCCATGTTACAAAATCATGAATACAGGAGAGGCAGTTGGAGCGGATCCAGATTTGTTTAACAGGTCTGAGGTTCTAGACAAACCAAGCGGAGCCGGCTGTCACTCCCAACAGCATGCTGGGATACCACAGCTACCAGGTGTCCATGGAAACAGTGCCAGCCTTTAGAAATGGTCCAGTGAGACATCCTTCCACCCCGGCCTGCTCCTACTTCCCCATTAAAGAGTAATTACTGTCAGATAGAAGCTCCACAGTTGAAGTGACGCTCCTGATTCATCGTGCTATTGATATGAAAATTATTTCTAAGTTCATCTTCTGGCTTCTCTTTTCAAAGGAGGAAAACTGAAAGTGTAAACTGCTGCAGCTGCAGTCTTTCATTTCTGAAAGAACTGCAGGTGGAGGTTGGTGGAGATGGTAATCAGGGGATTTCCTTCCCCGCTGTGATTAGAAGTGGGGAACATCTGTTAATATTACAGCTGATCAATATTTCATTACGTCAGCTAAAGGTTTGACATGCTGCTCTCCCTGCACTATCACTTTCTCTGCATGCCCGAACCTCTCTAACCTACATGTTAGTGTAATTACAAACGTCTCCCTCTAGGTTACTCTGTGGAAACACAGAGAGATGCTTCAAGCACTGGAAAAGCCACAGTTTCAACAGAGAAAGTTGGAAAAAAAAAAAAAAACTCTTAAAGAAAGAAAACTGATGTTCACCAGAATTGGACAGTTTTCAGTTTAATCAGCCCTAACTTGGTAACTTTAAAATCTGATCTTTTTCCAATCTGCAAATGGTGCATGTAAGCGATGTAGCAATGATAGCAACAATCTTCGGTGTGGAAACTGTTACTGGGGGAAGAAAACTCGATCGTTAGCTAATTTTACCAACAGTAAGGTGTTCAAAAAATTAAATCCATTGAAGCAGAGATTTAACAGCTAATGTTGGGACATACAGGCCGTGTGAGAGAGCGAGACTTTCGGCAGTTAACAGGAAGGCTAAAGGAAATGATCCTAGTCATAAACAAAGACTTGTTTCAATAATGCTGAGCACGCAAACCTTAGATATTAGATGCTAAAGCCAGTTTAAAATGTCAACTCAGAGACATGTATAGGGTTCTGCAAAAATGTACAAAATATGGCAACCATTGTTGTAACACATTAAGAGACGCCGAGACAATTCTGCATAAAGTCAACTAAGAACAGCTTTCTTTCTTTCTTTTCTTCCTTTGTTTCTTTCTTTTGCTCTCTCTTTCTCTCTTTCTCTCTCTCTCTCACTGAGCCTTTTGCCAAAGTGAATAAAACTACGATAATTTCCAAATACCAAACATTTAGATGTCTGCTGGAAAGTTGAGGATGAAGATCCGTGTGTCAATGAGTCCAAGCACAGCATCCAAATCAGTCTTAAGGAATGGCTTCATCAGGATAAAATCAGACCTTTGCTTTTCTGTAACCAGAGTCCAGAACTCAACCTGATCGGGCGAACATTTTGGAGGTTAAGTAGGTAAATGTTGACAAGTCAAGATGTGGGATGCTGACAGACCTCTACCAAAGTGGACTGAATGCTGAAATGGACTCAAAAACTGCTTCAGTAAAGCATTAGTTCAACAGTGTGCCACATGGTTATTGCAGGTTGTTTTATTTTTCTGGTTGAATGTACAGAACAGATTTCACATTAATAGTTGAAAAACATCTGAAATGACTTATTAAGTCAGGAGAAACTGGATTTTTAGCATTCATATATATGCTTATGAGATCCACTGTCTCATAAGCTCCAGCATCTACAGATGAACTCTATTGCTCCCTCCATCCATCACAGAAGATGAGGTCTAAACGCCACCGTAGCCCGGAGGACGCAGCTTCACCAGCCAAGTTTCCAGACTGGGACTCCCTGATGTGTTCATATTTCCTCCGTGCGCCCCAGTTGGACTCTGCTGCACATTGATCAACATCAAGCTCATGTCTTTATTGCACAGCGGCGATTATTGATCAGGTCTTCACCTCGGGAACACTTCAAAACCATTTTTCTCTGCGCTGCAGGACCCCGAGCACTCGGATGTTTTCCTGTCTCTCATGTTTTTACTTTGCCTTTGTGTTGCTCCCTGAAGATTCATCTGCTTGTTTGATCTCTGCTTTGTAGTTCAGGTCTGGACAGTGGGCTGCTAACACACACACACACACACACACACACACACACACACACACACACACACACACACACATATGTGTGCACACAAACAGCTGATTGATGTTGATTTTTCTTTCTGCAGGTGGTACAGTTGCATGTTGGGGAAGAAATGCAGCCTGGCACCTTTGAAGGAGGAGCTGAGGAAGCAAGGGGTGAGTATCCGCTGAGACCCAGAACAAAGAGAGGCAGGAGCAAACTCTGACCTCTGATCTCAGTTTGTTCATGCAGAAACAGCTTAGACACTTATAACAGCAGGTTCAAATCTTATCTGCAAATTCTCCCAATTAATTTTCCTCTGTGCATGGGTGTTAGGAGGTTGATCAGGCATTTCTAATATGCCACTAAGACATAAATGAGTCCATTTAAAAGATAACTCCAGCCTCCCCTCCCCATCTGCACCAGCCTGCTCTCAACCCTCTTCCAGAGGCCTGAGTCTGCCGTAAGGCTGCTCATCAGAGGGAGTGCAAAGTTGGCGAACATCCAGGGGGGAGACTGATGCTTCGCTTTAAAGCGTCTTTCAATAGAAACCTCTCTCGTTAATATACTAAAGCTTTTATCACCCATTACCCAGTTTAAACCTTGTTGCGTTTCAGAGCTTTGAAGTTAGAAAATTAGTCATACAGCCCTCTACATGTATTGATATTTATGGGCACAACTGCTAAATATATATTTTTTAAAAATTATTTTTTATGACTGTCGCAAGCTCACCTTTCCCATGATTACTGGCACTGATTACTTTAAAATAAATGTAGATGAAGCTTCTTTTTTTTCCCCTTAAATCTATGTGCCTTTGAATTTTTTTTAACAGTAATCCATGATTTCCTGTTTTCTTTGAGCATAAATATGAGTAATAATAATAATAATAATAATAATAATAATAATAATGCTTTATTTGTCTAGCACCTTTTTAAACAAATGTTACAAAATGCTTCACATTAAAAGCAATTAAAACAGCATCAAATATGACATAAGACGCACAAAGAGTACACCAAATCAATTAAAATACATACCAGTGTAAGACAAAGTGAAATAATAAAAATACAAAAGAAATTCAAATATTAAAAGCCTTATTATAAAAGTAAGTTTTAAGTAATGATTTAAAAGACTATGATGAAGAGGCCTGTCTAATATTTAGAGGAAGGGTAAACAGCGAGGCCCTTTTTTTCCCTTTTTTTAAGCCACTGGGTCCTTTGCTGGATGACGACCATTTATCTTGCAACCATAAACTGTATAGTTAGTCAGTTGAGGATTAGTATGGAGGTTAAAAATCTCTGCAGCAAAATGTGGTGTCCTGTGGTCGCCATGTCTCCATAACGACCAATAAACACCATATATACACCAACCAGTTGTTTTAAGAGGCATGCCAGGAGAAAGGCGTTCCTGTCCTACCATCAAAATGTAAACGTGTGAAGTTTCTAGAATGTACTTGGACTTTAGCTGGAACTGTGCACTTTCTCCCTTCTCCCACATTGAGTTTCTGAACACTCCTTATCCCCATTGTTGGGTATGGTGGAGGATCTGAGATGCTGGGGGTCTGTTTATCTTATTGAGAAGATAATTTCTCCTAATTTTATTATTATAAATTATATGCATTTCCCTACCCCTTTCAACCCACTTTTACCGAAACCGATGTTATTAATGGACCAACATTGGTGGATGCCGATATTAATGCTGATGTATCGTACCCCTAAAAACCACATTTTGTATTTCCTCAGGTTATCTTTGTCTGACATTAAAATGTGAACTGAAACATGTAACTATGGGGAAAAAACAGAAGAAATCTGTAAGAAGGAAAATAAGCATTTTTGGGCAGGTTTGAGTAATGTACAAAAAATATATACATTTTTCATTTAGGCTACAAAAAAAAGTTAGAAGAATGTATTAAGCCTCTTTTGCTATCCAGTTATTAATCGGTTAATCCAAAAATGTATCAACAGATCATCCCTTTACTGTATTGACGTTAAGTCCAGCAGAAAGGGCTGAGCTTTTTACATGTTGATGTTGGAAGTATTGTTTATTGCATTTTGGCAATAGAGTGTTTATTTTCTTATTCAAAAAAGGAATTGAATTGTTTTATTTGCATCTTTTAACGTAATTCTTGTATTGTGTAAAAAAGGCTTAAGTGATTAAATGAAAAATCTGCAGAATATTCAATTTTTTTTTTTTCCGCTTAATCGCCAGAATAATCAATTGAGTAATCGATAACTAAAATAATTGTTAGTTGCAGTCCTAATACAGTGAAACAGAGTTGAGTGACTCGTAGCCTTAAGCTCTCAGAGTAGCAGGGATCTCATGATGAGGATGGAAAAAAAGAGAGAAGATTGAGTTAAATGCTTGTTAATGAAAACTTACGCTGCCATTGAAATATTCAGTCATAATTAAGAAACGTCAGGTTTTTCTAATGTCATGCAGCTCAGGTTGGTAGTTCTGTGTTTGGGAGGCTGTAGTCTAAGAAGCAAAACTCTTCTGATGAAGCTTGATACTTACCTTGTGAGTTAGAAACCCACAACTGGTTCAGTCTGTTGTAACACTTCTGTTTATCCTCTCAATGCTTGGAACTTCAGGCATATGTAATTGTTTCCATCAGCGGTTTATTGTGTTGGCCATGCCTGACTCTCTTTCCTTGTTGCTCAGGTGCCCAAAGTGACCCACACAGAGTTCTGCCAGGGACGGACCATGCGGTGGGCGCTGGCCTGGAGTTTCTATGACGATGTGATTGTCCCGGTAAGGTCCTGTTTTTTGTCCTGTTTATTTGTATCGTACTAAATTACAACAGAAGTCATGGCCTCCATGCTGACAGACCACTGTACAAAGAAAACATACAGGTTCAGCTATAATCCAGTTAAAAAGCACTTTTAGGTTGTCTCGGTCATTCAAATTCAGATTTAATACAGATCAGTATCTTCAGATTCAGTAAATGGGGTGGACTGTATAACAAAACAGGAAAAAAATTTAAGCTTTATTTCTTGTCTTAATTTTTAAGAGTAAAATTAAAATTTCTAAAAAAAAAAAAAAAAAAAAAAAAATAGTTGACATGTTTTTGGTCTTCCCAGGTATTACAATTTTTTTGAAATTTAGTAAAATGAAGTAGAACAGAGGCCAAATTGTGATTTTAATTTTTTTTTTTTTTCTACAAAACCCAGTCTAGTTATTATGGATTTTAACCGATCCAGGTTTGTCCAGATGTCAAAAGGTGTGAAACAGCACTTTATGAGCCTGCAGAATGAAAAGCTAGTTTCAGTGCTGTGCAAAAACAGATGATAATACCCAATTAGGTAAATATTTTGTACTCAAATGTTTTATTTTCTCCTAGAAACTGATAGAATAATCTTGAAATATGAGTCTGGACATTTTTAAATGGTAAATCTGTAAGAACTCTGGCAATAGTGGGCAATGCAGTACATGGATTACCTGACAGGTGAGTTATCATTTCCTCCTTTTTTATTTCAGTTTTTGCCGATCATTTGTACCGATACACAATTGATCAGTGTCCTCTGTTTATCATAAATAATGAATAGATCTTTAATCATTTTTCTTCGTTAGACTGTTTTCTTTGGTATTTTTCTCAGATTCAACTAAACTTAATAACAATTTGTGATTTTGTCGCAGGCCTCGTTTAAGAAGGAGCCTGAAGATCCCATTTAAATTTTTCTTTGCTGTTATATGGTATTTGTTGCCACACTATGACTTTACCTTTTCAATTTAGGAGCCCTTTTCTGCCTGATTGATTCATGGAGGAGTTTCAAATGACTTTACAAAAATAAGTTCCTCTGACTATGAAATCAAGTCAAACTGAAATCAAATCAAACTCATTGAAAGAGCCACTGATTAAAACTACTTTAAAAGATGACAAGAAACTCTGCCTCGCTTGGAAGGAAATTATAAAACATAATGCAAAAACTAATGCGTTTGTTTAATGGTGTACCTGAAGAACAGGACAATGGGGGGAAAAGGCGATGGATACTTCAAAGGATCTCACGCAGCACTCTGAGGCTGTAGCAGAATAAATAAAAGGAGAGCTCCGGGTCAAACCTGTCAGCTTCATTAACAGAGAACTTTTAAGCCTATCCTTGAAAGCAGAGGGGTGCCTCCTGAGCCCAAACTATAAGCTGAGTTGGTTTTACAACAAAGCTGCCTGAAAACTTAAAACTCCCATTTCATGTTTTCAAACTCTTTTCAGTAAAAGTATTGTTGCAGCCTGAGAATCATGTAGTCTGAGATATTTTAGAACGTGATTATCAAGAACTTTATATACAAATAAAAATTCATTTTTGGATTTAATGTGACTGCCAGACTATTAGAGTCATAAACTGTTGTGCAGAGTAAGGAGAAATTGATTTTTTTACAAATTAATTTTTACAAATAAAACACGAAGAAGAGTCTTCAGTAAGTTTGCAAAGAAGAATGTGCAAAATTCCTTATCGTTAGATGTGCAAAGCTGGAAGAAACGTTCCCCAAAGAATCGCAGCAAAATGTGATTCTACAAAGTACTGACTCAGTGGGGTTGGGTGTTTTTTATTAGTGGAAAAAATGCTCAGCTATCCACGCCTTTGTGTTGGACTGTCATATAAAGTACCGATAAGTTTGGAAGGCATTGTAAATGTATAGACTCATTTTTCTGAGTCACCCTGAGACAGGATGTTTACGTTCAGGTGGAAAACAGGCATTCGGTAGACCAGCTGAAAGACAGATGCTGACAAAATAACCTCCAGGATTCACACCATTAAAACCAAAGGCTAAAGGAATAGTTGAGAGGGGTGATCACTTCTCCTTATCTGGATGTAGATGCAGAAAAAAGTTGTAGTTATATCCATGAAATGTATTTCAGAGAAGCTTGTTTTGTAACTAGCTGATAGCTATCAAAAGGCTTATTGTCTGCAGATGTGTAATCCAGCGTAGGGCGAGGTAATAGAATTAGGCCTCTTTATTACTGACTTTGATCAGGACTTGTTCATCCCTGATTCCTCTGTTCTTGTTGATGCACCATCTCTGTCCTGCTCCATCCCCAGCCCTCTCTCTCTCTCTCTCTCTCTTCAGTCTCGATCCTCTCTTCCTTGCCAAGCCCTGATCCATTATGTGCACTTAACTCCTGTCCTCTGGGGAGATGTTTATGGGATTTCTTGCATGCAGTAGCCAGGCAACAGTTGCCAGGGCAGGGCTGTGCGCGCACTGACTTGTCTGGACAGGGAGAAAGTCGGAAATGATTGTGACTGAAGGAGGGGATGAAAAAATGAGGCTGCGGTTCTGTTACCCTGCCTAGCCCTGAATTAAACATGGTTAAGTAGAATAGATGATGACATTTTACTGGAGCTCGCTCTGTTTTGGTCTTTCTGGCACAAAAGCAGCAGCGCAGAATGATTGGCCTATTTTTCCTGCTCCCTGCTCTTATATATCCAGCATCATTCACGCTCTGGAGTGGCTCTCCATCGGTATCACACCGACCCCCTCAAAGCATGCGTGTGTGTTTACCGTTTGTGGTCACATGGCAGAGTTTATCCATGTGTGGTTCTTCCTGATTCTGCTCCCATGTTTCTGTGGTCGCCATGAAAATGTTCATTCATGACGAGAACATTCAGAGTATGGCAGATGTGACAGAGGTTCAGCTGTGACCCACTTACCACTACAGATTACTGGTTGCCATCACCACCAATACAAAAGCCATGAAAAAAATCTGGAATTACAAAGTCCCTCGTGTGTTTTTAGCTTGCACATGGAAGCATCAAGTCCTACAATTACCAAATTTATTGCTATTTGCAAAAATGGCAGAATAACGAGTTTTTTTCCTCCAGTTTTTAAGGTATGTTCTTATTTGCTTTCTTCAAATCTGGATGTATTTAAGGAAAACACCTAGAATATGTGAGACCATGGGGAAATCAACCAGGATGTCAAGAAGAGAGTGTGGACATCAACACTTCTGGTTCATCCGTGGGTATACTTTCCACATTCATCTGTTATATGGAAACATAAACCCAGTGGAAATGTCCAGGCCTCGTACTGGTTTGTTCAGGAAGGAGGTGGGACTTTCAAGTGCACTCAGGGACAAATATCTTAATGCATGAAGACATGGTCTGTGGTCTGATATGAAACTAAAATTGAAGTGTTTGGTCAAAATGATGATCATTACATTTGGAAGAAAACAGTGGGGGGGTGGAGCTACAAGCCTGTGAGCACAGTCTCAACTGTGAAGCATGGAGATGGCAGCATCATGAAGTTAAAGCTTTGGCACAAATAGGACTTCTGAATGGATAATGACCCAAAGCATACTGCTCTATTAACAAAGTCGGTGTTTTGGATCGGCCATCTTAAAGCCTTGATCTCAGCCCTGTCGTCCTATAAAAGCCGTGGACACATTTCCACCAAACTCTTTAAAGAGAAGCATGTGAAAGGTAATCCAAAACATTAAAAAATAAATTATACCAAACACTGAGGTAGCATATGTAAACCATTAGATTAGCATAAAGTTTAAAAACTGTCTTAAAAAGCTCATTCTTTTATTGTGTGGCATTTAGTAACACCCAAAATGTAGTTTCTCAGAAAGTTAGAACATTATATACATGCACTCAGTACTTGGTCAGGGCTCCTTTTGCATGAGTTACTAGATAGATAGACATAGATTCTTTGTGTGCTGGCTGTTGAAGCACCGGCTCCAGTCACAGTCGCCGTGTGAATCCTCTACACACTCAAACCTGCAGTTATTCTTTACACGTTTTCCGCCCACTCAACTTTCCATAAATGCGCTTGGATAGAGCACTGTGAACAGTCAGACACTTCTGTGGCTTACCCACCTTGTTGGTCATAATGTCACAATTACAAAACTTTTCTGTATTATTGAAACTTTTAATGTTTTATAAAACGAAGATTGTGAGGTTTTTATTCTCTATAAGCAATGATCATCATGATTTCCAGGTGCTGAGGTGAACGAGTTCATTGCAGAGGCAGACAGAATAAAAGATCATGCAAATAGAAAAGACTGCTGAGCTTTATCACAGCCCCGAGGCTCTGTGTTGCTCATGCAGGCCGCTGGTCAGAGGACGGATCAGAAAGGTGCAGAGTTGACGCTGAGGTTCGGGTCAAGTATGATTTAAAATGTTTGCCTGAAGGTGGACTCTGCTGCATTTTGTGTTTCCAGTGGGAGTATGTTTGGTTTTCAAATTTAGCCAGAATGCTGAGGGTGCTAGCCCAAGATTATATCAGCAAGGAAACACTTCTTACAAACTTCTTATGTTTTAAACATAGTATTTTTTTAAAACAAACAAAAAATAATTGGATCTTTTTTATTTCGTCATAGGTTGTCCTCAACTTGTGTGTAATTATGAGGCACAGCATGGAGTGAGATCAGGGTTGTGATGAATAATGGAGTGAAAAGCAATCATAAGAGGGACTCAGAGCGCATATGTGCAAGTGTGAAGTGGACAAGTTTCATTTTACAATCTGTTTGTATTAGTTAAAGAAGCTGTGTCAAGGATGTGGGCCACAGGTTCAGCTTGATGAATTTTATTGATTTCCTTCGCCGGTGCAACGAGGCAGATCTTTAGAAAGCTTGAAGGGAAGAGGGAGAGACATCTGAAACAAACAATAAGAAAATAAAAGAAGTTTTAACAAGTAGCGAGAGGAGGCAGAGTCGAACCACAACCTCTTTATTAAAGAGGTCCATCAATCAAAATGTGAATCAGATGTGTTTTTAATGTTTATTTTTTGTACATGAACCAAAACGTACAGATTTCCAGGTATTTATTCACAAAGATAAAAAAAAAAAAAAAAAAGTATTGCAGACAACTATCCGGAATGAGAGGAGATATTTAGCAGCAGCATGAAGTAAAACAGCATCTGGGATTTGTCTCCAGATCCGTGCAGCGGTGTGAAGGTCGCAGTCCGCTCCTCCGCTCTGCTGTTTCTAGGTCAGTCGGCCATGCTGTGGGCTCCATCTCTGCTGCCGCAGACCCCCGCTGCCCGCCGCCAGCTCCACCACATTCGACCCCACCGCAGTGACTCACGAGTGCAGCGTTCGTGCCGCTGCTGCACAGCGTCTCTGCTCAGTTTTTTTCCTGGATGATGACCTCCACCGCCCATTACTGCCTGACATTAGAGGAGATTAGACAAAAGAAGCTGTTTGATGCGCTGCAGTTTCAGGTGGAAGCTCACGCTGCTGCAGCGCTCTCTTGTGGCACAAACGCTGAATGTGCTAGCATTGCTAGAGACACTGGCATTAATTGATTTGTAAGTCTCTCACTAATGTAGCGGCTTATTTTTCAGTTTTAATATATAAGATGTGGTTTTTTTTTAAATCACTGTGCAAAATCTGAATGAAGCATCTTTAGCAGACGTCCGGTCAGACACTATAAGGTCTATAAATTTATTGCATCATTTTCTATAAAACTGCTTCTTTAAAAACACATATGTAATGTCAGATTGTTAAATGAGACATAAAGGTGTGACACGTCTTATAATGAGTACACACTGCCCTCTGCTGGCTGACTTAAATCACAACAAGGCTTTCTTTACATGAATCTATAAATTCAACTGGAGATTATAGATCTTAAAACAGTGGTTAAAGACTTATTCTTCACATTGTTAAAATCCAGTTTAGGGAAATATATATATATACACATATATATACACATAACAGCACATAACAGCAGGGTGCAAGATGCTGGCAGGGAAAGCCTACATGGAACGTCATAACCAAGTGGCGGGCATAGTGTACAGAAACATCTGTGCAGGATATGGACTGGAAGCCCCGAGATCAAAGTGGGGCACACCCCCAAAGGTGGTGGAGAATGACCGAGCTAAGATCCTGTGGGACTTCCAGATCCAGACAGACAAAATGGTAATGGCGAACCAACCGGACATCGTGGTGGTGGATAAACAACAGAGGAAAGCCGTTGTGGTGGATGTAGCAATACCAAGCGATTGCAACATCAGGAAAAAGGAACACGAGAAACTGGAGAAATACCAGGGCCTCAGAGAGGAACTGGAGAAGGCCTGGAAGGTGAAGACCACAGTGGTGCCTGTGGTCATCAGGGCCCTCGGGGCAGTCACCCCCAAACTGGAGCAGTGGCTAAAACAGATCCCAGGAACAACATCAGACATCTCAGTCCAGAAATGCGCAGTTCTCGGCACAGCCAAGATACTACGCAGAACCCTCAAGCTCCCAGGCCTCTGGTAGAGGACCCGAGCTCAGAGGTTGAGAAAGACCACCCGTGGAGGGTGAGAAGGGAATTATATATATATATATATATATATATATATATATATATATATATATATATATATATATATATATAATTTTATTTATTTTTTTTTTTTTTATTTTTTTTTTTTTTTGCTGCATCATAAATTACCAGGGTGATCTAACTGAACCAGTTTGCAACTGTGACTAAATCATTTGTCTCCCTTTGGTGCTGCATTTTACTCCGAATCGTACAGATAATAATACAACTCTTCCCATTTCACCTGTCCAGATTGTTTGAAGTGCAGATTAATGTTGGATTATCAGCTTTTTGTTATCCTCCAGTCTCCTCCCAGTAAGAAGCGTAAACTGGAGAAGGCTCAGAAACCGCTGTCTTTCACGCTGCCGGAGGCGGGTGTAAAGGAGCTCCAGGCCAAGGCCTCCGCTGCAGGCTGCAGCAGCAGCAGTTCGGTGGACAGCATCACTGCTCTGCTGGAGAAAACCCTCACTGAGCTGCGGGTAAGCTTTACGTCAGTCTTATCATTATTAATGCTTGTCTGAAGCCGGTCAGTGTGCAGAATCACAGAATCGCACTATATGCACTTTGCGTAAAAGAACTAGATATCCACATAGACACAATGAGGTATAAACTTAAAGCTTTCTCCCACAACTCTCTGAACACACTTTTATTTGATTATTTCGGGATTTATGGGATGTAAACATCCATGATAGAAAGTTAAATCCTGTATGATTCAACTGAAAAAAAAAATCAGTGAAAGATAAAAATAAAGCTGCAATAATTTACACACAAAAGGTGCAAAAGACATTGCTGAGGAGAGGGCTTGTTTTAACCAGGAGAGACTAAATTCAACTTTTCTGCCCTCGTATAGACTCCCAAGTACACAACACAGTGTGTAGGGCTAAAAAAAAAGGTGGATTTTGCATATGTCCCCTTTAAAGGTGTGTTCATTTATGCAGCCTGATTATTACAACTTCTGTTTTTTTTATTTAGAGGGATTACCTGTCATGTTCATGTTTTGCATTTCTGTTTGTAGCATTCTTTTTGTGCAGTGATTTGAAGTTAATTGTGGATTGTTTCGATCGTGCTCCTGCTGTTCTGGTCGTGATCTTGTTTCTTTGTTCTGTAGGTGCTGCATAAGCGTGTCCCCTCCAGACAACAGGAGCAGAGCCTGTTCCTGACCGCTGTGGAGAACACCTGGATCCACGGTCGACAGAAGAGACGCGAACAGACCCGTCAGCTGCGAGAGCTTCCCAGGGCGCCTCCATGTGCTGGAGCCAGTATACAAACCAGTGCGGCCATAGCTGCTCCCGTTTCCACAGCAAACGACAAGAGCCAGGATGCAGACCTCAAAGGCAAAACCGTGTCTTCAAAAGAGCCGAGCACAGAAACGGAGACCACGGCTGAAAGAAAAGAAGAGGCGCTGGCAAATGCAGGGGTAGAGGATGTGGACATGAATTCCTCTGTCTGCCCAGAACCAGGACAGGAAACGGATGTGAAAACTCCTGCTGCTGCGAGCGCCGGTGACACCGGACGGCCCCGTACCCCTGGAGGGGTCGAGCAGTTTCTGTTCAAGTGTCTGCTGAACGTGATTCCAGAGGGAAGCGACGTAGAGATTGAGATGTACTGGGTGGAGGGTCAGAACAAAGACCTGATGAATCAGCTGCGTACCTACCTCAGGAACACACTTCTAAAATCTGTGGGGAAGGTCTGAAGTTCAGGGAGACAGGAGCTGGTCTCAGAATGGTATGTTCAGACTTTAAACTCTGAAGTGCTGATTTTGAAATGATTTCTGTGGTTTTATTAAATGCTTCAAGTTGACTAATGTCATTTCATATTCTTTTTTTTTCGTGCTAGTTTACCTTTTAAGGTAATTTGTACTTTTGAAACAGAAAAGCTGTCCAGCCTTTTAGAATAAATGTTTCACGAAAATCTTTGCTTCATGTTTTTATTTATTTATTTATTTATTTATTTTTTATGGTGCAGTACACTTAGGTAACCACAAGAGGGTGTGAGAGTGTCCTGCCTCGCTCTGTACTGGCAGTAATTCTTGTTTAATTTACCAGATTTTGGAATGACTGTCGTGTACAATTTGTTTAACTTATGCCTGTTTTTCTTCAGGAAGTTTGTGAAGTCTCTCAGCATTTCCTGTGCTTGGAGAGCTGTCAGTGTTGAATCCGTCTCTTATGACCCTTCTATTCCTGACATACATCCATATTAGAGTCCAGTCAATAACAGGAAAACAGATTTAAACATCCAGAGCCTGATGCACGTAGATGCGCGATCCCTAACTTTGTAGTAAAAAAAACACAAAGCAGTTCCTGATCGTACAACGTGTGCCTGAGTCATAGCCGGACTTTGACTCTACTGCTCTGTGTGTGTGTGTGTGTGTGTGTGTGTGTGTGTGGAGGGGGGAGCGAGTCATGTGCTACCCGGTGAAACTAAAACAAATTTGTTTGCTCCTTTTTTGTGATTGGGCTGAGGTTAATTTTAACAGCTCAATTTCTTGATGTGTTTTTCTTAAATGTAAAAAAGGATGCTTGCTTTATCGATAACACAAGAAGTCTCAGTGTTGCTGTGTGTTGGGATCACATAATAATAATAATAATAATAATACCTAAAATCACCCATCCATCCATCGTGTATACCCACTTGTTCGTGCAGGGTCACGGGGGAGCTGATGCCTGTCTCCCCCAGTCAATGAGTGAGAGGTGTGCTACACCTTGTAAAGGTCGACAGTCCATTGCTAAAAATTTTTACCCATTTGGTTTCTGAGTTAAAGAACACTAATGTGAAATAATCGTATTCAATTGTGTTCCATTTTGTTATAGATTTTACTACATTGCCTTTGGTTTCCTCCGATTTTGAAGGTTTGTTTCGATTTCAATATTAGTTGGGTTTTTTTTTTTTTTTTTCTTTTGTCTTTACTGTTTGACACCAAAGTTGGGCTTTAGAACAAAAAGTAACTTTTGGATTCCACTAAAAGACCAACGCACCATGGTGAAGGTTCTTTGTTTTTAAATGGATAGTGTGGCCATGAGCAGGAATCTCAAGTTTTGCAACTTCTAAAATATTTTATACATTTATGTTAAATAAAATTATATTTCTTATATGTTATTTGAATATATTTTTATTAAGTCTCTCTGTGCTTGATTTTCTCTGGTGTGTAAGTTCACCATTTATTTAACATTTCTGTCAGTATTTATATTTTGGGGGTATTGGATTCCATTGTTGTAGACCAAAGCGTTTAATAAATAGTTTTTTAGAATGACTTCCTTGCTCAGTAGCAACTGAATAACTTCAGATGTGGGCAATTACCTAGTTGCATTTACTCAGTTGCATTTACCTGAGTAACTTTTTGTAAAAATACATACATTTAGGAGTAGTTTTACGGCACTGTAGCTTTTACTATTACTTGAGTAATATTATTATGAACTATCACGACTCTTGAGTAAAATTTCTGGCTACTCTGCTTACTGTCAGTAACTTCACTAAATGAAGAACATGCTTGTTTGAACCAAAAATGCATTAAACCCACTGCTACATTTTATGTTCAACTGAGACTTCTTGTTTGTATACAAGCTTTGTTTTAATTTTCTATCCACTGAGCCTGCTGTGTCATTTGGAGGTCAGGTAAATATACAGTAAATAGTATATGTTGCCATTGGATGTGCCTTAACATATAAATTACCTACTGTAAGTATTTTTGAAATATTTTTAGACTTTTATTTTTATTTAAAGTTTGCACATAACTTTATATTTTTGTCTAGTTACTTTTTTTTTGAAAAATATTAGATCAGATCTGTTCCTCTGTGCTTGAGTAGCCTTTACCCAATACTTTTTTTGCTCTTAATTTGTCAGATGGCAACCTTTTACTTTTACTCGAGTTAAAAAATGTTGAAGTAATGCTACTTTTGAGTACAAATTTTGGGTACTCTTCTCACCTCTGAATAACCCATAAAAATAAATAGCTGTCTATAGCTGCAAAATAGCCAAGTAATCATTTGAAATGCTATCTTGGAATCTAGCATTTTTCTCACAGTCGAAGAAATGGTCTTCAATATTGTGCACTGGTTTATTTTATCAGCTTTATTTTTGCTGGTATACTGGGTCAAATTTAAACCTTAAAAATGGTTAAAAGCTAATGTTAAAAATTACAAAGTACATATAGCAGCTGAATTTCTGCTCGATACCATTATAATTTGAGTTCGGAAGGTATTTGTTTGAAAACTACCAACTTCGAAAGTTTTCACAGGTTGACGTAAGCAGGTTGCTAAGCGACACTAAATTAGCTAACGGTTGCTAACTATTTTTGATTAAAATTCTGGAACAATTTCCTGGATTTTATGACATTTTTGACAGATGAATATCCGCCATAAGTAGAGGTGCATGAGTTTTGACAGCGACGGTGGTAAATCAGATCTCGGATGCTTGGAGAGGATAGTGAACTCTCAGAACTGCAACGTCCGTTCACCATAAAGGGACAGGAAACGCCATTAATAGTAGTGAAACGTTGTATTTGTCAAATACATGCAACCCGGAACTTTAAAATGCATAGAAAAGCTAAGACGGTTTTGAAACAGATACCGTCCTGAGTCATGTTCCGTGTTTTGTCTTCCTCTGACTGAGGGTGGGGACGGCTACGTGTCTGTGGGCGTGTCCTAACGCTGCGTGATTCACAAACCATACTACTTTGAGCGCCATCTTGTTTGTAACTCCTCTACGTAAGTGGTTGAGTTTGTGCAGAAGAGAAGGAGGGAGGATCCGATTACTTCATTTTTTCAGTTTGTTTTCCCTCCCCCAGAGTTAGTCTGGGAACCTCTTCCCGTACTGTAGTCCACAGAGGTGTATCTCTCTTTCGCTGAAGTGCTTTTCTCTAAACAAAAATCCAGGCAGTATTTGCCACTGGACAGAAATGAGCATCGAAACGCTTCTGGAAGCTGCCAAGTTTTTGGAATTACAAGCCCAGCAACAACAGAAAGCACGTGGTAAATTTGGATTTTATTTTTATTATTGTGTTTGATATGTTTTCCGAAGGATCGTTCTCAAACTGCGGGGTTAAATAGGCAGTAAGAAGACTGATATTTTGTGTAAAACGATGTATATTATTAATGTCCTGGCATCACTCACGAGGCGATTCCTGTGCAATCGCATCTTAATCAAAATATGAGCTCTGTATCTGCGAAATGTCAGGGAGTATTTTAGTTTTACTTTCGTATTTGTGTGCAGACGCTTGACTTGCTGCTGGTTTATTTGATTAGCAACGTAAATAATAGTGAAATATGCATGTTTTACTGCAATGAATGCCAGTTTACTGCATCGAAGCCTGCTGCGGATTTCACACTGTAAAGTTCTTAGATGATTTCTGCTTTTACCTCAGTGTTGTAAGGATTACACGCTCACGACGTAATAAAACTGCTTTATAAAAAAAAAAAAAAAAGAGAGAGATATTTGTAATCCAGCGACTCAAACGGGGGCGGGGGAGGGAGTATAAAGGGCGGTGGCGCTGGGAATGCCAGGCTCCTTTTTATATAATGACCTGACAGCGTCCAAAGGGGATCAAGTGACTGCCTTCCTAACATGTCTACCTCAATCACCCGCTGTGGTTAAAAATATGAACTGTAGTCTTACTGTACACAGACATGACTGCGTCTTCCAGTCTACTTTTACCAGTCAAAAAAAGAAAAAACAGAAACAAACTCCTGTTCATCTCAGACGCTGGTGGGGGGGCTTTGAATGTCTGTCGATGACGCGCTATCAACAAACCTCGCCCCAAACTATTAACGACATGTTGACTCCGCCCCCTTCACCACGTGCGTGCTGGGCAACCCCTCCCAGAGCTTGTTTATACAAAAGATGAGTCACTACTCTATGAAAATCTAACCTTCTTCTAAAAAACAAGAGCAGAGAGCTGAAAATGTAGCTAAACGATGAGAGAGAGCAAAATCAGCTGAAGCAACTTCCAGCCATCCATCCATTGTCCGTGCAGTCATTGGGGAAGAGGCGGGGTACACCCTGGACAGGTCGCCCTCCATCCCAGGCCAACATAGAGACACACAGGACGACCAATTATGCATGCACCCCTACCTAAGGATAATTTAGAGAAACTAATTAATCTAAAAATTATGTTTTTGGACTGTGGGAGAAAGCTGGAGTACCCGGAGAGGACCCACGCATGCACAGGGAGAGCTAAAGGAACTTATTTAATATTAAAAATATATACTTAGATTTTAACAAACCAGAGAAAATATCATCTTCAAAGATCTTTTCTTTCAAATTTCACTCACATCATTTCTAGAAATGTTTGGGGTAGATCCAGTTGAAAATTGTGTTTAATTAGGGTAGCCAACTTTTCCATGGATCTTGGAGTGAGATGAGGGTAAAAGTGGGGTTGGTATAAAAATTATGATTGAATAAGCTAAATAAATAAAGGAATATCGTTGGTTTACACAAAAGAGAAGGTGAGTGACATTTTCAATTAGTAATTCATAAGTGAAGACCAAATTTTAGAGCATGGCAGTATATTTTATTCTTCATATTACCATGTAATTGTTGTTTTTAGACAATTTAACATCTCTGATTGGATGATTTTAGCTTCTTTTGTTGTGATCAAGGCTTTTTGGTGCTCTGTGAGGTGTTAGGGTTAGACATTTGGCACACAAGTGTTTTTGTTGTGGTTAAGTATTTTTGATACATTCTGAAAAGAGCTGAACAATATGTTAAATTGCAATCATTGTAAATTTAATATGTGAAACATTGCATTTGCAAAGGTCTGCTTGGATGTAATATTTTCAAGCGCCATGCATTCACCCCCTGTATACTACTGATGTCTGGCCAGTTGAAAGTACTTTCACAGTCTGTGATGCCCACACTTGATGCATATTTTTGTAGCTGAGATGCTAAAGCTTACAGAGAGAGAATGGTGTGTGTGTGTGGGGGGGTCACTGTACTGAAAGTGAATTGTAAGGAAAATGTGGTCAATGCAAATGCGTGCAAGTTTCAAATGCACGCATTTGAAACTTGAGTACCTGGAGAGAACCCACACATGCATGCGGAGAACATTCAGGCCACTGCTGGGATTTAAACACAGGATCTTCTTGCAGTTAGAAAACCTTATTACAAAGTTACCTTAACATGCGCCATCAGAACCAAATACAAGCAAATTAAGATTTTACAGCTACACTTGGGATTAAATTTAAGATCCTTTGTGTTGTGGGTTATATGTATTAATCTTGAATTTAAAACTGTCTTCCTAAAAAAGACTTTATGTGGCAGCCAACCCTTTGATGGAGTTGTATTATGAAGCCATCAGCAGTTGTTAGAACAGGATCAGAGTGAGACCTCATGTTTCTCTCCTCTCTTAGCTCATCCTGCTTTGCTGCACTGGAGGGGGGGCAGAGTCCTCCTCCTCTCTGCTGCTGTAGAGCAGGTCACTGTGTGCGGGAAAGTAGGCCAGTGTTTCTCTATGTGCTGCTGCAGTTATATAATGCCTATAGAAAACCCGCTGGTTTTTTCTACGTGCCTCACTTGTTTTGTGTCTGAAAAGGCGCTGCTGTTTATGTGCCCACGTCACAATACGATGCAGCACGACTGCAATAACACAACCACCACATCTTATAAAAGTGGGCCGGCACAGTAAGCAGAACATCCTGTTCTCTTAGTGTTTTTCCTACTTCGAGGACAACTTTTGACATTGCACATGTCATGTCACGCTGAGCAATTAGCAGAGGTTTACCAGACTCATTTAGAACCGTATACCTTCCCTTAGGTGTGGGTTTTTTTGTTGTTTTTTTTCCTGGAATATGTCAAATATGTTTAAGAAGTTACAGCAGCGTCCGTTGACACCCATGAAGTAGTACAATACTTTGCTTTGCCCAACGATTAAAAAAATGTTTGCAGTTTTCTTGGTTGTAATAAATAGAGCAACCCGAAGTAAATGTTTGTGCTGAAAAAGGAGGGCTGTAACGTTCCTGACCTTTGAACTTTTATCAGTTGGACAAATCCAACTCTGATGGATTTTACTCTGCAGGGGAAAGTTAGAAAATATGTTTTTTTTGGGGGGGGGGTTTGAGTGTAAAATATTTGACTGTTAATATCTTATGCCATCACCTACTGACTGGTTTAAGGAATATTCAAAGTGCTGCTTAATGCTTAGTGTTGAATGCTTCAAATGAAACCAACCATAAATTTTGATGCACTTTCTGAGTGTAACAAAGATCAGCTGAGGGACATAAGCTTTGATGCATGTTGTAGTACCTTCAGTTGCTGTTGAATTCACAACTACTACATCTCTCAAAGCACTTTTCTCCTTTATATCTCACAATCCTTGGGACAGAGAGATGTATCTGAATAAAAAACTTTTGTTTAATAAACACAAAACGTGTTCATTTTTTCAAACGACTGTTTCTGATTTTTGTTACCTGCTTTGCAGCCATGAGCGAGCTGTCAGATTTGCTAACCTGCTTTTTTTTTTTTCATTCCACAGAGGATGAAATCAAGGAGAAGCTGCTTCTGCAGCAGAAGACGGAGTACGTTTACCCTGATGGGAATTATAGCTCGGAGCACATCAACAATGTCCTTAAAGCAGAGGAGCGTCTCACCGAGTGCCGCCCGCCACCCATACCACCCTCCCTGCCCCCCCATTCCATGCCCGTCACGGTCTTCTCCATCCCAGTGGTCACCCCCAACCCAACAGGGTCACCCTCTTTACCCGTCACTACCCTTTCGTCTCCAGCTGCTCCCTCACTGGCGTTCCCCAACAGGGACCCTCAGTCCCCTCAGGAGCAAAGTGCTGCAGCCGTGAGGGGCTCCCCACCCCTCAGAGCGGACTACCCAACCCCCGCGGTGACGGTCAACCACAGGCAGCCCACCCAAAACCACCACAACCCCTCTCAGCCCATCGACCAAACCAACACTCAAGTGCAGCAGACGCCGCAGCAGGTGGTTCAGTGCTATGCAGGTTCAATCATCTCAGCCCCTCAGCACCAAGCTTTACTTCCCCACCCGAGCCCCTTGCTTCAGCCCGCTCCCCCACAGAACGGCACCATCAGCAGAGGGGGGAGTCCTGATGACAGCCGCCAGCTGGACAGCAAGAAGAGGCCCGGAGGGTACGTCCGAACAAGTCACCTTACATACACAAGTGAAACGAGGCTGCATATTGTTCCTACTGTTATAACTTTGGTGTACTTTTACCAAACCAATATGATGCTTCATAAAATGTCCGAAATAACGATTAACCCAAACTTAAGCTATCAAACAGTTATAGCCGTAAAGTATCAAACATCCTCACTAACATGTCAGTAACAGATGAAGAAATCAAATATTCGATTAACTTTGATTGTTCTCGTCAGGTTGCCTCAGTTGGACATGAGGGTTTTTTTCTCTGTTCTTGCAGGGCCGGAACGAGAGAAGTGCACAACAAACTTGAGAAGAACAGGTGAGTTTCAATAATTGGCTCTCTGGTTACAGAAATATAAATGTGCTGTTAGGTCTGAGAGGTTCTTAAAACTAATCCGACTGTGAGTTTGCTCTGTTCTCACTGACTCAGTCACTGTGTCTGTCAGGCGAGCACATCTGAAGGAGTGCTTCGAGACGCTGAAAAAGAACATCCCCAACATCGATGAGAAGAAAACCTCCAACCTCAGCGTGTTAAGAAGTGCGCTGAGATACATTCAGGTGAGAACTTTGTGCAGCTCCTTGTGGGTCTTGCTGAGACTGTGGTGTGCAGGTGTGTCTGCTCTCAGGATAAAGACAAACTATGTAGTTTCCTTTCTGAGGACCGTGTGTCATTGGAAGCAAAGCGTGAGGAACAGAGGGAGTGGCAGGACAGAAACCTGCTTTTCGACTGTAAAAGTGTGATCAGATCAAATGCAGCCAGCTCTGTTAGCGCAACAATAAGAGTGTACAAGCAGTTCAAACATCCTTTGCACAAGGTGTTTAGATCTCTGTTTTTAGCTCAATTTAAGCTTCTTTTGAATTTACAGGCTTTTTACTTTGGTTCGGTTTGATCATTAGGATGTTAAAAAGTCCGGTCATGACTCATCATGTGGGTGCTGTGGTTGTAAATTGCTGGTGCAAAGGTCCAACGCTGGCCCAGTTTAATAGAGTGAGAGTCCGTTTTTACAGGCGTTCAAATTTTTCTTTCTTCCTTCTTTTTTAAACAAGAACCATTAAATACAAAATCACAAGATCAGAGTTTTATTATTGATTTTCAGCCTCTGGTTTTTGTAAAGCTTGGACCTTCGATACCAATTTCAAAAAAAACTTATTCTCATTTCTCTTGAGAAGCTATAATACAAGAAAATATAGGTCAGTATTTATTATTTTTGTTCAGCCTTTCTGCTGTGAGTGGTCAGTAATGATTAGAGTTGGAAACAGTTGATTTCATGTTGCTGTGTGGAGGAGCAGTCGCTTTAAAACAAGGTTTCATCATAAAAAAACCCCCCAACAAGTCAGTTATCACGGAGCTACAAAGTGGCTGTAGGATTTCAAATAAGCAATTAGCACAGTTTGGGCGATCAGTGTTTATTTTTCTTGGAGAAAATACAGTTTATATTATATATTAAATATTCTTACATCCGTGTTCTCCCTCTGAGTTTTTATTACTGAAATAGCAAAAGTCTTCTTCACTCTGTGACAACTTCCACAGTGAAGAGTGTTGTCTAATTAGAAGATTTTTCTTGCTGGATCTCCTAAACTCAGTCTGATCTGAGCGCACCAGCAGTAGTTGTGAGGTTGTTTCGTTTTAAACCGTTGTTACCAAACCAGATTTACTTGCTCTCAGGTGTAGCTCTCTTCGGTTCTGAGTTTTCCTGGCCTTTATACCAGAAGTAACTCTGCAGGTTTTATTATTTAACAGGAGGCCATATTTGTGAATGTTGAAATTGAAGAGGTTGATGTGTGTCTGACAGGAATTAGAGAAGCAGCAGTCTGGTTGGTCCTTTCTGCTTGTGCGTCCTCAGGGGGAAACTGGGACAGCGTGGGTGCACGGCTCATCACTCAGCCTCCCTCCCTACGCCTCCCTCTGTGATTTAGCATCCTACTGTGCCTGTTGTGATTAACTGGCACGCTGACATCCCCAGCTTTTTTTCCTCGTAATGACTTAGGTTGACAAAACTACCTATTAAGGCACAAAGAGTAAAGAAAACTCTTATTACTGGCACTTCCATTATGTAGTTGAACAATTCATGTATTATAGGTCACAAAAGTCTACCTGTATTTGTTCTTGTGCACATCTTTTTCCCCGCAAAGAGGATTTTTCCAGTCACTGGGGAGGGGGGCAATGGAGTGACACACACACACACACACACACATAAACTTTGGTTTTCTGCGTACACCTCTCCCCCGCCCCGGTTCTCACCGTCCTGGGCCGACAGCAGGAGGTGGAGCAGCTTCTGCACGAAAACACAGCTCAGAAAAGCGATGATGTGTGGGGCTTTAGGCTCAGCATCACATTTCATTTATATTGCAGTGTACCCCGAATGTTTACGTAACACTAAAGCGGCCACTGAGGCTGGACTTTACCACTTTTCCACAAAGTTTCCAACTCTTTCAACATCCTGACTTCTCATAACATCTGATCACCCTGTGAGTCAGAGCTCTGATGAACATGGAGTTTCATATTTTCCTTCTCACACAGCTATGTTTGTTTGTTTGTTTTTTTTAAATTTAATTTATTTATTTTTTTTTTTATTTAAATATGAGCCTCCCACTCCTAAAGGCTTCCTCGTGAGCCTGCAAGATAAAATTTATTTAAAAAAAAAATAAATCAGAGACTGGAAAGTAAGCCGACGCATTAGCGCTCCTCCTCTTCGCTCCCCCTCCCTTCCTCTATCCTGCCCCTCTGAGCTTTTAAGGCCACATGAGCAGCAAGCACATGGCTTCCCTAGACCGCGAGACGTCACCTCCCCCACCCCACCCCGTGCAGCAACAGGCAGGACTCGCTGTACCACAGCGTTTAGCTGCCAGCAGCAGGGAGGGAGCGTGGAGTGGTAAACAAGGCTCAGCTTACTCCACTCCCGCTTCATTTCCCTCACTGTCCCAACTTGTTTCTCCACTGCCGGTCCCTTAATGCCAGCCTGAGACACGCTGCATTCTGCATTTCTTTTAAAATCCTCGTTTAATTAATTAATTAATTAATTGACCGTTTTCACATTTTGTATTATTTCAGCTTCCTTGGCAGAACACATTAAGCTCTAAAAAGTAAGAATAATATAAAAATGTGTTACAACCTTAATTGTGTCCAGTTCATCAAATAAAAAACTTATTCTAATTTATTATTATTACAACTACTTCTACTAAATAAAAAAAAAAAAAAACTATATATGAATGCATTTTTATCTTAAGTGCTAGACACAAAGGAGTGAAAATTTAAAATAATTTGAATAAAAACTAAAAACACAAACACTAAAAATACTCAAATGCAATAAGGTTCTTTTTAAATGCAATATAAGACAGAAATAATGACAAATTAATTCTTGTAGACCAAATTATACTAGGGGGTACTGAAAGTAATACTGAAACGAAGCTATTATCTTGCATCATGAGAACAAATGTTTAACCAAAATCTGGACCTCGGATCAGTTGGATCTGATCTAAGAGGAGGTAATTAGGCCAGATATTAGTTAGTAAACCTTTGCTCACAAGGAAATCATTCAGAAAGTAAATATTGTTCCCCCCTCAGACAAGCTTTTGCATCAGGCATCAGGCACCGCGTGAAACTCTCACTTCCTGCTAGAAGGCAGAGAAAGACAATGGTTTATGGTAACCGAAGCGTCACAAGACCTCTGCAGAAACGCGGTCGGTGGGCCAGGCTGAGCAGCATGTCTGCAACGTGGCCTGTGGCGCTGCTGGCCCTTTAAGAGGAGCCAGCCGTGTGCTGCCTGTCCCTGCAGCAGCAGTGAGTCAGTGAGTACAGCTTGTGTTGCTCTCTTTCAACTCCCCCCACCCCCCATCTCTGTGGCCATGTGCTCGGCACTCGCATTGCTTGTGACGGAGCTTTGCTGGTGTTTACCTTGCATTCGTGCGCGCAGACACACACACAGTTCAGCCTGTCTATGTGCTAATCTAGATGTTCGCACACAAACAAAGGTCAGGTGAGGCCCTGTCTTTCGGAGGAAGAGGATTGGTCGTTTAGAGGAATGGCCATGTGCAAAGAACGAAAAGGTTCCTGGCACCCTTGTGTCCTACCAACCTGGTGACATGATTAACATGCTGATGAAGTCATGTGTGATCCATCTGGTGCAGATTGAGCCACCAGGTTAACCTGGTTAATCTCAGACTAGCTGTTATTAACAAGATGTGCGCACGCTGTTGCCTGTATCCTCCACCAACGCCAGGTTTAGTGGGTCTCCATGTTTCTGGAGCGCGTCTCCTCTCTGTTCCATTCTCTCGCCATGAGTCACATCGTGTACTATTATGGTGGCTTATGACTCATGGAAGATTGGGAAAAAAAAAAAAAAATCAGTTCCATCTGTTTCACAATTTGTTTCTTCCAAACTGACTTTAAAAAAAATCAGTATTTTATGTGTTTAGACAACATCAGAGACAACCTCATGGCACCCCAAGTGTCCATGTTTGTCCAGGGTTATTATAAAGGAAACCTTGGGAGGTGCTTGGTTGTTTCCCTGCCAAACAAAGATGGAGGCATTCCAGTGACATCAACACAGAGCCGCTGGCTCTCTCTGAGAGCCACTTGTGTCTCCGACTGTACGATACAGAAGATGCGTTATCAGTCATTGAGCCGTTTATGCTCTGCCTGACTCATTGCACAGTGAAGTGCTATTATCTGTTACATTTCCATGGCTCCAAAGCTTTTCAGTATATCTGAATACCTTCGCAACTTAAAAAGGCTGAAAACTTGATCATCTTACGAAGACATATTTAGGAGAGCCATTGCTTATTTAAAGATACTATCCAATAAAAACACAGGTAAAGGTTTCCACAGCCAGGTTTCACCTGTTATACAAACTTTTTGAAGTTTACAACAACTGACAAGCGTTGGCCACACCTGGCAACGAGTCTTTCTCATCACTGTGGAAAACTTTTGTTCCACTTTGGCTAAATTAAAACAATTCTGCATATTAGAGGTTTTTCAGGCCTGTTTAAGATCAAGTCATTGAATCTAAGCAGACTTTGACTAGACCACTCCAAAACCCCCATTTGTTTGGACCATTCAGGGGTGGACTCTCTGGTGTGCCTCAGATCAGGACCTTCTCTTTGAGGATCTTTTTCTAGAGAAAAAATATCATAGTTCTGTCAATTATGGCAGCCCCAGACCATCACACTACCACCGCCGTGTTTGACTGTGGGCATGATGATCTTTTTCTGAAATGCTCATAGTTTGATACCATTAACAGGATATTTTCCCGAAGGTTTTGGGGATCATCAAGATGTTTAGCTGCCAAATATCAGATGGATCTTTTTGGTCAGCAGTAATTTTCACCCTGGAAGTCTCCCATGTCGTCACTTTTGTCCAGTCACTTTCTTACTGCTGAATCTTGAACTTTGACCTTAGGTGAGGCAGGTGAGGGCTTTAGATGTTCTGGGTTCTTTTGTGACCTCCCGGCTGAGTTGGCAAAGTGCTCTTGGGGTGATATTGGAAGGCTGGCCATCCCTGAGAAAGTTCACTGCTGTTCCATATCTTCTGTAGTTTACTGGAGTCCCAAAGCCTTAAAAATAGTTTTTAACTGATGGATGTCAGCAACTTTGTTTGTTTTTTTTTAGATCGGGACATGATGAAGTGCCTACTTCATGTTGTCAGACAGGTTCAATTTAAGAGCTCGCTTGATTCTACAAGTCTTGCAGTAATCAAGCCTGGTTGTGGCTTGTAAAACTGAACTCAAAATGTGGTGAAGTACATTAAATTCCTGCTTTAACAGAGCGGATGATTGCTTCTTGACAAACTTGTTTAGACAGATGTTTTTCCTTAATACAATTATTTGTTTTGAAACCTATCGTTTATATTCACTCTTTATCACATGCATCAAACTCGAGGCCCACGGGCCAAACCCGGCCCATCAGAAGTTTTTATATGGCCCTTTAGACTCTAGAAATGGAGCCGTCAAGATTACAGTTGTGTAAATATAATTTTATCATTCAAATCAGCAGGTTGATCTGTAAAGCACCAAATTACATTGTGTGAAAAGATGTTTAATATTTAATTTCAAGAGGTCCTCGTCAAATGCAGAGACGGCTATTTATTCATATTTTAACAGTTTTAATACGTAGATTTATCAATATATTCTGCCACAACCGGTCTTTTAAAGACAGCCCTGATCTTGATGTGGCTCAAAATGAAAATGAGTTTGACACCCCTTGCTCTGTATGATTTTAAAAGTAGTTTTAAAAACATTTAAGTGTGAGAATTTCTCACAATATTGTAAATCATATTTATGGATCACATTGATCAGTCCGTGTTTTTATAACCTGATTGCCGCAGATCTTTACTGATAAGATTATTCCAGGCTTCTTGGGTTTTATTCACAAACCATGTCTCACACACTCTGATTGGCTGCCTTGTGTGAGGTCACAAGAAACATGTGCATTTGGGAGCTTGGCTTTGCGAGGGTGGATTTTATCCCGATTAAATATCAGTTCAATAATAGGAACCATAATCATGATGTGTTGTTCTGTAGGCGAAAAGCTTTATTTAACGTGGGTTTTTTTTATTTTACAGAGAATTCCTGCTGGGAGCTTTAAAAACTAGATGTAGCTTAGAAACTTTGTCCATGTGTTTTAGTGACGCCCTCATTGCAGAGCTGCAGAGGCACAGAGCGTCTGGCCCGTGCATTTCTAATCCTGGATCAGGACTAAAGAGAGACAGGTGCCGACCCACACTCGGCCCGCCTTTTGTTCCCCTTCGCTATTTGCGTACATGTGCAGCGTTGTGCTGTGGGACGTGTGCAGGGAGCAGGCCTGCAGAAACCATTCCCATCTTACGCTTCTGCTTTAAACAGCCCCCCACCCCCTCCTTTTCACTCGTACGCCGGTGTTCACCCTGTGGACTCTAACGGGAAGTCCACCGCTGGAGAAACTGGCTTTATGGTCCTGAGTCATCAGGTTTCACAGAGTCACTTCCCTTCGCCTCTGCCCCCCTCACCAGAGCACGTGTTGGATAAATGATCCAAGCGAGCGAACAACACGTCTAATTATAGTTTTCAGTTTCAAAATAAAGCTACTCTTGCTCCGTCGGGCTGGGTTCTGTTTGTGTCCCTTGTTAAAGATCATTTCACTCTGAGTTCCTGGAGGATTTTTGGTTTTCCTGGATTCCATTTAAGGTTTGGTCCCGTTTTCGTGTCTTTTCCTCCTGACGCCTCACACGGGGAAGTCCAGCTCAGTCAGCTGGTAAAGGCGAATTGGGTCACAAGAAGTCGCTGCCAGGAAGCGCCTCCTATTTTCCATACTCGTCTTGTCCTTCCCTCCTCTTTCCTTCCTTCACGCTGCAGCTCTGTTATTTTTGCCTCCAGCACCCAAGCTTGGTCTAAGGATCGCAGCACAATGAATAATTTTTAGTAATCAGCTTTAAAATCTGGTAATTATTCTCTGTGATAAAATCCTAGATCTCAAAGTAGAGCAAGTAATCTGTAACTTATTACACTAGTAAAAGCAGCTAAATCTGTCAAATCATTCTTTCTTTATTCACAAATGTGAATTAGGCTCATTTATTGGTAGATAATAAAAGGGGCAGAGACCATCTTCCCACCAAACCAGATGTGCCATTCACTCATTCTTAGTTCATTCCACAAAGCTTTATCCAAACAAACTGCCTTCATCAACCCGACCCCTTGGTCTGTTTCCAGACGTTAAAGCGCAAAGAGAAGGAGTACGAGCACGACATGGAGCGGCTGGCCAGAGAGAAGATCGCCACCCAGCAGCGACTGGCGGAGCTGAAGAACGACGTGAGCCAGTGGATGGATGTGGTGGAGATCGACCGGGTCCTCAGACAGACAGTGCAGCCGGAGGAGGACCAGGCTTCAACCTCCACCGCTTCAGGTAGGCAGAGCCGGGCCCAGCTTAGTGGGGTTTAATGAGGAAGACCAACACGAAGTAGTTCACAACTGTGAAGGGAAGGAAAAGGACACTGTTCAGTTCGTCATCTGAAAATTGTACGGCTGCCAGGACGGTGAAGAAGAGGTTTAATCAGAAAAGCAGCCTGGTGGTTAAAGTAACTCTGGGGAAGATTTTACTGACCGGGCAATTATTAGTCACGAAGGAGTGGCAAGGGGCAGAGAAACTGAAGAAAGCCTGCTGGAGGCTGAAAATACTCGAGGCTGTGGTGGACGATCACCTTCCAGCAGGACAGTGACCCCAAACGTGAAGCCAGAGCATGTTAGATCGGCCCAGGCAACACAAACACGACTTATTTCTGAAGAAAAGTACATTCCTTCCATTTCCCAACCATGCACCACTTTGTGTCGTTCATATAAAATCCCAACAAAATACTCAGTTTCTGTTTGTGTCCTGAGACTGAAAACGAATGCTTTTGTTGCCACAGAGGGTGAGGACGTTATGGACGAAGACCTGGACGGAGAGACGCCACAGAGAGCGCCGACCGCCTTACCAGCTGCAGCCCGCGGCACGAAACCCGAGCTGCTCAAGATCGCCGCCCAGACTCCAGCTGTGACCCCCGCCACCACCACTTCCATCATCACCCAGCACGTCTCCACCCTGAACAAGGCCCCCCAGCACCAGCCGCTACCGGTAAATCCTCCGCCCATACTCCCAGCTCCCACAGCCAGCACTCCCAGTCCACCCTCCATCCCTGCCCACACCACCGCCAGTCTGCATCCCACAGTCATTGCCCACGCTTCAGTGTCCCACCCGTCAGTCATTCAGGCAGTAAACCATGTCCTCCATGGAGGGGGTCCCAAACATGTGGCCCACCTCGCTCCCTGTACCACCAGCAGCTCCGTGCAGTTGGCCCCCAGTCCTCAGCCCATCGGTCACATCACCGTGCACCCAGTGGCTCACCTCGGCCAACACCTACCGGCCCTCTACCCGCAGCCGGTGGCGGTCACGCAGCCGGCCGTGGTGGGCCACATCACCCACGCTTTGAGCCACGCCCACCCTCACGTCAACGGTTCCTCCCCCACCCAGGTGACGGCCGCCACCATCGTCGGTAAGCAGGCGGCAGTAAGCACTCAAATGATGGCACACCACCCACAGCTGATGGGTCAGACGGTGCTTAACCCCGTCACCATGGTGACGATGCCCTCCTTCCCCATCAGCACTCTGAAGCTGGCCTGAGTGCAGTGAACCGATACTGGAAGAGGTCCAGGACGTGGCTCAGGCAGCAGGCAGAGGTTCACCACTGCTAAACTTCACCCAGGTTTCACCATGGATCAGGCAGCATGGGGGATGGGGGGGTCATCAGCATGTGCTTTTTGTAGACACAGGAGAGGTTTTCACATCACGATCTGAGCAAATGCGAGGCTCTGCCTCTGCTCAGTGTGGGATCAGAGTGGGGGAATGTGATTTAGAGCAGCTCCTCCTCTCCAGCAGCAGCACATGCTGTCGGGCTGGAGCTAAATCCTGGACCGAACTGAGCCCTCTGCACCAGAGCTGAAGTCAACGGTGACGCTGCAGGCGACTACAGCGCCCCCTCCTGTCTGTTAGTGCAGAATGTTAAACCACTCTGATTATGATGATTATATGATTATACCAATCAATATCAATCATGCCCTCTTAGTGTGCAGTTTTGGTTTCGACAATCAAAGTTTTTGCTGTTACCTGTGACTAGTACCTGCAGTCGTACACATGTGGAATTAGTACGGTTTTCGTTACTGCTTAGTATACCAAATATTTTTGCCAAATTGAATCAGTTGCTGCGTTGAAGTACCCAGCAGCCTGGTTTATATATTTTTATGACTACATGAGAAATGCTTATGTTCAACGGAAACAGATTAAAGTATATAATCATAGGGATTACTCTGACTTCAGCAACAGACGGGAATGAATCCTCCTTTAACGAAGCCTGCACTGTGAACATTTCTACTGTCTGAGAGCAGCGACACGCCGTGCTCTCAGAAACAAACCTGAATGTACTGATCTGTGAAAGGATTTGAAGCAACACTCTCCAGAGGTTGATCTTTTTCAGAAATGCGATCACATTACTAAAATGTATGTAGAGTGAATTTGTATTTGAATTTTTACTGTTGCTCATTTGACCTGATGAATAATGTTTCCACTGGGACCATGTAAAAATACTGTACATAAGGTGGCGATAACCACACTTGGGCACTTAAAGTTTCCCCCTCATGTTTTTTGTAATATTACATTGACGACATTTTATTTCTACAATAAAAAAAGCAAATTTTCTCCCACTGTCATCACTTTTATTCAAATGATTTTGGCCGATTGCATTTCTGTGCTGCATTGCTGCAAAACTAACCGAAAAGTTCACAGGGATAAATGTACTTGAAGAAGCAACAGTATAGCGGTGTGTTTTTCCCTATGGAGAAAGTTCAAGCTGTATATAGTTTGTGTATGTTGGACTGCATATAGAGCTAACTGTATTATGTAAAAACACTCTGAAGAATGTCAAATATAAAATTTATAAAATAAATTCTATTATGTTTACAAATGTTTTGCTTCTTTGTCATTTAATTATATTCAGGTAGGAAGTGAGGTTTGAACCATGAGGAAGAATCCAGTTCTTTTTCTCCTGTTCTCTCTGAGCTGATCACAACGAACAGAAATAAACGCTTAAAAGATCCTTGGGTATAACGAGCATATTTATACACACATTTCACTTTTTTTTTTTTTTAAAACTGTATTTTACCTTCCTGAGGATCAACCAGCATTCTGTCGGTGAGCTCCGGCTGCTGGTGCGTCCTTTCTCACTATAGGGGAAGGAAAACATTCAGCAATTTTTATAAAGCTAAACTGAATTTCCTCATTTACATTTATGTACACAAGTTGTAAACTTTATTTATTAAAAGCAGATTAGTTGAGATTTCAATTAACCAACAGGAGCATTACGTAAAACAGGAGCTCGACCTGCATGGCTGAATCAACTACGTTCAGACGTGTGACGATGACAGAGAAAAAAAACAAAACAGTAGCAAGCAGCACTGGAGCGTCAACCTGAACATATGCTGCACAATCAACCAGAGTTCAAAGCGTAAACTGTTAACAAGAAGCCTGCCTGCGTTAAAGCATGGTAGAGGTTCCATCATGGTCAGGGAGACACCAAATTGGTAACATTATTATTTCAAAAGGGTAAATCATGAATAGTTTATATGAATCAGTTTCATTACTGCTAAAATTAAATAAAAAGATGCTACTTACATTTGTCGAGCCTGAAGCGATCCCTGTTTTCGCCTTCTGTGCACAACCAGAACTATAGTTGGTGATTTTTATTTATTTTTCTTTAAAATTGTTGACTTCAGACAAGAGATTTTTAACACTAACCACAGAGAAGTACTTCAAAAACACAAAGATCAGTTCTGTATGAGCACAAAACTGAATTAAAAAAAAAAAAAAAAAAAAAAAAAATCCAGTTAAGGCTGACAGGTTCAAAAATATTTTATTACAATATTACTGTAGAGTTATTACATAATTCATATTTTCCTCCAAAACCAGTCAAAGTATAAATTTAATACATAAATATATTCCAAGAAACAAAAGAACAGAAATCAAGTTTAATATAAAACAATCTTAAAACAGAAATATAATCTTACTGACAGAAGAAGGAGGAATGTCAAACTTTTAACCCAAAATGATGCTTTTTAGGATAAATTCAAATTTAATATTTAAGGACTAATATTAACTTTTACAGTCCCCCAACTAAAGAGTTACCTTAAAGGAAGAAAATATCACCAAATCCAACCAAACAAAAAAAAAAAAAAAAAAACCCCACATTGTTCCTGACATTTTTTTTTTTTTAAACAAAAACCCAAAGGTCATTCAGCAAACCTGCAGTCTGAGTTCCTCATTTGAAAACCGCATGCAAACATAAACACACCGTCCACTGGAGCCGTCATGTTCTAAACCCTGGGCCGACCCGAAAGAACTTTATAGAACCTGTAATTTCGTGATTCACAGCGTCCTCCACGTTCATCAGCGCCCCTGATGCAGACGTGTAAAAAACCTCAAAATAATCTCATCCTAGTGACCCAACCTGAAAATGCGAGAATACAAACTTTGTTATTTTAACAGAATCACTGGTGCTTCATTTATGGCCAGGTTGGAGCATTCAGACAGCGAAAGCCGTTTCACCATTTCCCTATTTCCCTCTGCATATTCGCTCCAGATCAGGGGTGTTCAAAGTGTGGCCCGGGGGCCATTCGTGTCCCTTGAAATGATTTTGTTCGGCCCTTCACAACAAGTCAAGAATAGGAAAAATGTGGGCAACAGTCTGAAGCCCTTTTCATGTTTTGGATCTTTAAATATACAGATTTCATAAAAATCCTGTTTATTGTTGAACAGATTAAAAAAAAAAAAAAAAAAAAAAAATACAGTAAAGTAATTTTCGCATTTTCAATGTAATGAATTTTGTGGCCAGCCAGTAGTTTAAATTTGCCAGTTTTAGCCCCAAAGGGCAAAAAGTTTGGACACCCCTGCTCCAGATCAAACCATTGGCCCTGGGTTCCTGTACTCTGAAGAGCTCATGATGTCCTGCACTCCTAGAACCTCTGAAAGAGAAACTGACCCACAGCATCACAGACCTTCCACTGTGCTTTACAGTGGTCATGAGGTGCTTTTGCACATACTCATCGATTTTGGAGTGGTTTGCTGTTTAAAACGCTTTCTTCTATCTAAATGTCATCCATTTACCCACCTTTCCGTCCTCCCCACTGTGTGGTGACAGGATAAACATGACTTGTCTTTTGAGAGCGGCTACACGGGGTGGGCCTGTCTAACAAGTAAAATTTGTATCCTAGGGAAATAAACTCCCCGATTACTAATATCAAGTTTCCACATGCTCTAATCAAACAGTTATCGTAGAGAAACTGTCAGCGTGTCAGTAAGTGCTGCAACTGGGAAATCTTTTTCTTGTCAATAAATCAACTCAAATCCAAATTGGATGTTTCTACATTTTGCAGTGAACGATTGCACTACTGCAATTCATTAATTTGAAGGCTTTTACACACCTTTACCAGAACTGCAAGTCACTGGAAGTCATTTGTTGACATTATATATCAGTGAGTAAATATGTGAAGTCACCACTGGCCAAAAACTAAGTCATCCATAAAGTCACGAAGTGAGGCGTTGGAGGTGAAAATAAAATTAAATATATAGACACTCTTACAACAAATATACATAAAAATTGAACCAATAACAACATGAGTGGCAGAGGAGTCTAAATCAATATTATCCATATAAAGTGAAGGAGTGTGGCTGGGTAAGTAAACAGAAAATGGAAGACAAAATGTAAAAGAACATGCAGGATGAGCCACAGAGAAAATAAAGACATCAGCAAAGTGATCAGGTCACCAGTACTTCGATGTAAACCTCATTAAACTTTTGTGATCATGTGGCTGAGAAAAAGTTCTGATATGTAACCGGGTGCTTGTTAGACTTCAGGAGACAGAGAGTCACTAAGGTCAGGTCTTACCATCTCCTCACCTGGTTGGTGAGGCTCATGCTTGCTGACGAGCTGAGCGGAGACGGACACCAGGACGATCTCAGAGTTCAGCAGTGGAATAAGGGATGCCTGCGTGTTTTCTCTCTTTCTTTTTTTTTTTTTAAATTTTTTTTATTTAATGAGTCCTTTGTTAACAGCCGTCTTACTGGGTGATCAAATGATCCTGGAACCTCTGCAGCATCTCCTGCATCCGCCGCAGCTGTGAGGAGAGACGAGGAAGAGGTCAGCAACAGGGTGCAGCTTCGCCTGAGCTCGTCAGCCGGCTGCGGCTGCTTTGATCCGAGCGAGTTATTCAAACACGACCGCACACACAACAAATCGATAACACCAGGAGGATCGTGTGATCGACGTGGATCACGTGATCTGGGAGCAGCCGAAGGGAGGCAGCAGCGCCTCCACCTGGCTCCTCTGCAGGAGTGTTTCATGTTAAAGTGACCTGCAGGCTGTTCATGTGGCAGTCTGCAGTTATATTCTTTAAAAAAAAAAAAAAAAAAAAAACAAAAACAAAAACACGCCCTTTAAAATAAAATAAAAAGAAATGAGGGAAAAATTGTCTCTTTATTGCCAGAAATAAATAGATCTCAGGATTAAATTGGGGGGAGAGAGGGATCATAAAACACATTATTCACACATTGTCAGCTATAATTTTCACAACTGCATTAAGATCAAACATAAATTACTTACTTTTTGGGTTCATATATGAGGAACTGAAATGTTGGGAACATTTTAACAAAGGCATCTTTAATAACATATTTATAAGAATAAATAATTTAATACTTTTTGCTACGTTTATTATAATATTTCTGTGATCAGTGCTTTACGTCACGCTCCTAAAATACCTTGTTTTCATACTTACAAGGATGCAAATAATTTATTTCGCAGTTTGACTCAATAAATGATCAATTACGGACCAATAACATCCTGAAGTTGATCTTATTTGTAGTTCTAGTCGGAGGTTTACACACACACACACACACACACACACACACACACACACACACACACACAGTTCATCGGGATTAATTGTTATTAATTTTTGACTTCAAAAACATTCATATGACTTTTCCTTTTTCATCCTAGAATAAATATAAAGACAAACCAATATAAGTGGGTGCACCAGTTTGAATCTACCCAAGATTCTCCAAATTATACATACAGGTTCAAATATATACATACTCCCTCTCTAACATTTGGTAAATGGTCCTCACAAGCTGCAGAGAAATCACACACTTTTCGTAGCCATCAACAAGCTTCTGGAATCATTTTAGTTGATTGCTTTTTTAATAATCAGGAATGGTGACGCACATTTGAACTGGTCGGTTTCCTGGCACTGAGCCGACATTTAAACATAATCCACAGGTTGGTGCAGCGAAGAAGCCAAATGTTAGCCTGCTTTGTCCACTCTAAGGCCAGTTTTGAGCCAGCAAAGCATAACCACAGCAGGACGCTGCCACCACCTGGGAGTTGCTTCAGGGCTCTTCGGTTTAAAAGTCGCATCATGATTCCTTTGAACATGTTTCTTGTCACTGTGAACAAACTGCTCAGTTTTTGTCTCATCTGACAGTAAAACTTTTCTCCAGACAACTTTGCCATGTCGTTGTGGGCCGCGGCTTGAAAGTGTTGATTTTGTAGCAGAGTCTTCCTTCTTGGTCAGGAGCCACTTAGTCCACGTTGTTGTGAATCTCCCCTCGTCTTCGAGCCTTGGGAGCCCCTGGGGGGTTTTCCTGAACAACCTAAACAATTTCTTTTCATCAGAGGAGACAATCTGGGTAAGATGGTTGAAACTCGGATACAGTTGGGTGTTCCAACAGGAAAATGATCCGAGATACAAACTAAACTGGTTTTGGAATTGAAAAAACAGACTAAACTTCTGAAAGGCCCCACATCAGCCGATTAAAAATCTGTAGACGATGTTGGAAAGCAAGGTCTGTGGCATTAAATTTAAAACACTTAACTTAGCTCGATCATTACTGCCATGAAAAGTGAACAAACATCCAGCCAGAAGCTACAAGAAGCTTGTTGAAGGCAATAAAAAGTGTTTGATCTCTCAGAAATCTGCTAGGAAACATCTAACCTAATATTAGTGGAGGTGTAAGCATAAATTTGAACCTGTGTGTATAATTTTAAAATTATATATTTTGCTTTGAAAAATGAAGTTTTTCATTCTATTATGAATCTAGCCTGAAAAATTAATAATTTAAATAAATCATTAAAAACCCCAGATTAATATGACATCCATAGAAATGATGAGTAAACTTGTGACCAGAACTGTCCTTAAACATTAATCCGTCTAAATGTCACGTTGTGAGTAAAACCAACTGGGAAATAACAGGATACTCTGAAAAGTTAAACATATATAATGTATTCATGGTGTAACATGGATTATTTTGCTTCCATTAAACTCGTTTTCCTGCACATTTTATTTTGATGATTACATAGATGTGACGATAATAAACCTGCAAGGATTCTAGTTCCTCTGATGCATATCTAACTCAAAATCAATCTCTGCCGTTAACTCAGCAGCAGTTTTGTGACCCTTTTTCTCCTAAAAGTGCAAATATCTGTATAAATACGCTACTTCAGTCTCAGTTTGGAAGGACTTTGAGGTAAAGATAACATCAGAGGGCTTGGTCAGCTTTCTGATCTGAGCTTGTCGCTTTGCTGGGCTGAGGGTCTGGGGGCTCGTGGTGCTCAGAGTCATGCTGAGACTCGTGCTCTGGGTCGGGATGAGACTCCTGTTCACGGTCGACGGTCCGTACCTCCTCGTCTTTCTCTCGGATGAGCTTTTCCGTCTCGCTCTCCGACGCCCCGGGGATCATGGGGATAGGGAAGTCCGTGCCGCTCTCCCTGGTTAGCTTACTGCAAACAGATATGGGGCATTATTTTTATTGGCCACAGCACGTAACAACATCGCTCCAGCGGTTTTTCCTTTGTGAACATACTTGCGGTTGCGTTCCTTTACAACCATGCGGGTCATGCTCTGGATGCACTGTGCTCTGTAGTTCTCGTAGTGAGTCTCTCGGGTCACATCCTTCAGGTCTTGCATGTGTGTGCGTACGAGCATGTTCCTCAGCTTGATGAAGTCACAGTGAGCAGAGTTTTCCACTGAAACAATGCAACCGTTCTTGATAAATCGTACGTCATTAAGCTCGGAGGCAGATGGACCTTAACGAGGCCGTTTCTACTTTCTGTCACTAGAAAATCACTTTAACTTGTGAAGCTACCTTCTACGATGCCCCAGGGGTAGAGGCGGCCCCTCACCCTCTTCCCTTTGGCCTCCACCACCGTGTTGCTGCCAATTACTGCAAAAGGAATGCTCTCCTTAAAGAAACACAGAAAATACCTACAATCAGAATGATGTCTTTAAAAGCATCAGCAGGTTTACAATGGCTCTGTTTAATAATGCCACTCTTTAATAACTCTTTATGACACAAGCCTTCTTCTCTTTTATATTTCCTAATTCAGGTCATTAGAGTAAGTTTTTAAAACAAAAACTTTTATCGTCACTTTCTCCAGTTATCAGAGGAAACGAGGGCGAACAGACACATTTCCTGGTAAAACACTGCCATCCTAATTGTCTCTGCACAAACAAATTGTGAGAAAAGGTGGACAAAGGTTGACTTAATAAAACTGAAAAGACAAAAAGCTGATATTACACAGAGACTTGCAAAAGTGTCGAAACACTTGAACAGTCACATTTGATCCTGTTTTAACCACTAACTTCGGTTGATGTTATTGGACCAAAACAGAGCAGAGCATTACTGTGAATTTAAATCAAAATTATAAACAGTTCAGAAATATTTTTATTTGAAAAATCTGAAAAGTGTGGCTCATATTTGTATTCATCCCTCTGAGTCAGTATTTTATTGAACCGCCTTTTGCTGCAGTTACAGCCGCAGGTTATTTGGGGCAAGAAATCTTTAGCAGCTTCGCAGATCTCGAGGGTGAAATATTTTCTTATTCATCTTTGCAGAATAACTCAGGTCAGTCAGTTAGGATGGAGACAATCTATGAACATCGATGCCACACATGCTTAATTGGATTTAGGTCTGGACTTTGACTAGGCCATTCAAACATGAAAATGCTTTAATGTAAAACAGTTTATTAAAGCTCTGGTTGCATGTTTCAGGTCATTGCCCTGCTGAAAGGTGGATATTGCAACTTCTACAGTTTTTCTTTCTTTCTTTATTTACCTCCTTCCATCTTCCCATCATCTGTGACCAACATTCCTGTCCCTTCAGATGAAAAGCATCCCCACAGCAAGATGCTGCCACCACCTTGTTTCATCTTAGGGACGCTCTTTTTCAGGCAATTCGTGTTAGTTTTCTACCACACAGCTGTTTGCATCCAAGCCAGAAATTTGAAGTTCGCTCAAGGGAGATGAGAAACAGACCGCACTATTTTTAGATAATAAATTTATAAAGCTTTTCCCCCCACTTGACAATTAGGCATACTTTGTGTTGGTATATCACATAAAACCCCAATAAAATACATGAACATTTGTGGTTTTTGTTTCGTCCACAGCTCCTGCAGTTTGGATGTTTATAAATCAGCAGCTTTTTTTGCTCCTCAACACACACCGCAATAAAACGTGGGAGGCTTGGTGCTCACCTTCAGCTCGTGGTCTTGCTGCTTGAACTCTTCGTCTTCGTCGGAGTCACAGTCAGGAAACTGATAGATCTTGATGCCGTACTGCTCGATCTCCTCTCTGATCTGTGGAGACAACATGTGCTTGGCTGTAAGGATTTAGTCATTGCTGCTGATGAAAACATCAGCGATGGACATTTTGTGACGTAATTACTGCATCAGTATTGTGAGAAAGATTATCTAAGATCTATTGATCGCCTTGCCTTGATTTTCTTTTTCTTGACCTCACTCGGGGTGAGAGTATCAGCTTTGGCCAGAATGGGTACAATGTTGACCTTCTCATGCAGAGCCTTCATGAATTCAACATCCAAAGGCCGAAGGCTGGAAGGAGGAGAAAACACACTGAAGCGCTCAGGGAAACAACACCCCCTCCTTTAGCAAGCGGACTTTTTATGAAACAACTTCATGATGATTTACTGCTACAGAAGATGCCTGTAATGTCCATCTGATCTGGTGGACGTGCAGTGCTTTGTTGTAGTGGTAGATCTTACTACAGATGTGCCGCCTGAAGATATAAACTTAAATTTTAAATCTCTGATGAGCCCATTATTTAGTATGAACAGGGATTGACTTGCATATGGTGTGGCACCTGGTGAGTAATTGCAGATACTAACCAACAGAGGGAGTCCTTTCTCCACAACTTTACCTTGTAATGCACTGCGGGCTTATTTTATTGGAGGTCTGGTCAATGAGAAGTTCAGCGATGTGGAACAGTGAGCGCGCACGAATGTGATTCAAAGTACCAAATCAGCAAAAGCAGCTCATCAGTGTGAAAGCACTGCACAAGATCTAGTCTCCTTAAGGCATCTGAGAGCAGCGCAGGGTAAAAGCTGCTCCATTACCTGTTTTACTATGTATGGGGCTGACTATACAGCAAGTACACCCTGGTGCACTAGATTTTGGTAAGGAGGAAGACAGAGTTTCAACACATTTTCCATATCAGACCTCCATACTTTTACAAACTCTCATTTCTAGACTTCTCAGTCATTTTCGCCTCCTTTTTTTTTAAATATAAGTGCAAGATTTCACTATAGATCACTACAGTTCACCTAGATATTTCCATAGAGGGATGATAATGCAAGGAAGGGATAATGGACAGAGAGATGGATACAACGCTGTGATGTCATCTGCCAATTAAAAGCCAGCGTTAGGAGGATTTGAAAATACTTATACTAAATCCAGTACTTTTCAGGATCATGTAGAAACCCTGGAACAAACATGAAACTTTTTTGGTTTCTGGTTGTGACATAAATCCCTCTGCAGACACGTTGAACTGCAGCAGGAGAAGGTTATTGTTCCCTTGGATGAGGAAAACAAACACCAGGCAGGGTCACTACAGAGAACGGCAGCTTTCTCATACCCATGGCCGAAGGGTGAAATGAAATAAAGGCAGCAGTGTACGCGGTTGTCCTGGATGTTCTTGCGGTTGAGGCCGCTCTCGTCCCTGAAGTACTGCTCGAACTGCTGGTCGATATAGTCGGCCACCGACTTCCAGCTGCAACAGAAACGCAGAGGGACGTTCAGCCTCTCAGGCCACGCAGATTATACAACAGCTCAGTGAGCGCACATGATGTTTGAATGCCTTTACTTATTAAACACATCTGATATGTACCATTCAGTGTTGTTCACAGCATCACCAAATCCAGGGGTGTCCACGATGGTGAGCTTAAGCTTCACACCTTTCTCCTCTATATCCACGGTGTGTTTGGTGATTTCAACCGTTTGTGTGATTCTCTCTGAGGAAAGATTTCAAATATTAGCCGTAACACAACAAATGCACCAATGTTCAAAGCTGCAGTTCCCTCACCTTCGGCATTAAGCAGCTTCCTATCTTTGTACAAATCTGTGAGAAACAGGCTGTTGACCAGGGTGGACTTTCCCAGGCCAGATTCGCCTTCAAACAAACAACAACAAAGACTAAATCAGCAAGGCTGAAAACCCTGTGATTAGCAGGCTCTTCAAAGTCAAAGATGGGCTTAGGATCAAATGTCTAGAAAAGTGTAAATAAGGGGTTTACCAGCCACCATGAGGGTGAAGTCAAACCCTTTCTTGACTGATTTGCGGTGCACCTGGTTTGGCAGTGTTGCAAAGCCCACATATTCCTTGTCTGGGTCCTAAAAGTAAACACAGATGCAAAACTTAATCAGTCCAAGATGCATTAAAACATTCAAAAATAATTCAAAACTAAGAGCAAATACTAAAAAAAAAAAAACAAAACAAAAAAAAAAACTCCTAAAACTATTACTAGACTAGAAAAATATTAAAAACATAAAACATTGAGAGAGAGGATTGTTTAAGATCAAACAGATCAACAGCTGTGACATCATGATGGCATGAAGGAAACAAAAAGTTTTAAATATTTACTATATTCTTCTTAATAAATTAAAAAATAAAATATGAGTGAAGCTAAAAGTACAAAACTCTGTTTAAGAAATAGAGGTTGTTGATTATGAATTACAATATTTGGACATGACTTATAGGGTACCTCAGGGGTCACTGTTGGGACCCAGGTTATTTATACTATATGTGAACATAGTATCAGATATAATGCAATGTATTTTATTTGTACAAATATTACATTCTTCACTCATCTTGCCACATCAAGATTATTGTGTAGAGATGTGGGGAAATACATACCAACAGCACTGGAACAAGTAGTAAGCGTTTAAAAAAAAAAAAAAAGGTAAAAAAAAGCCATGTAGATAAATGATAACAGATTTTTATAAACACGTTATGTTAGCTAATTTAGTAAAATTTAGATTAAAACAGAGGATATTATTATTATACTTTTACTCCCTCCCTCCCCCCCGTTTTGGACATGACTGAGTTGTTTTAATGTAAATATAGTTTACCGTAACTTCCAGACTGTTGAATGCACCTGAATATGAGCCGCATGTACTAACTCTGGGGGAAAATAATTACATATATAAGCCGCACTCGTCGATAAGCCGCAGGTGTCTGCATTGTGCGTACCTTGAGTTTGTCATTTGAGTTTTTAAAAAAATGTGTTATTATAACCATTTCACTTTTTCCCCCTTTATTATTATTAAAATGGTGAGAAAAAAAACCAACTAAAAATGGTCTTTGTGTCAAAGCGTCCTGTACGTACATCTGTGCGTCTGTGGGTGTGGGGCACATACATCCCAATCAGAAATTAATTGGTTAGTATTCTTTTGTTTATTTGGCAGCTGGAGTTTTTTCCACCTGGAAAATGTGACTGTGTGGTGAAGCTAACTACAAATGGATAAACTGATTTTTAAAAAGTTAAATCTCATGAAAACGTTTGCCAGAATGAATAGAAATGAAGCAAACGTCACTCCACCTACTCCTCCATGGATGTCACAGACACAGGACCTGAGCCTGGGAGCCAGCAGGAGCAGAGTTCACTTCAAATAGGTAGGCTGCGTTTTCCTTTTTTATTATTTAGTATAATTTGTAACAAGTACGCTATGTATTCTATTGTATTCGCTATGTATGTATGTGTGGTTTTCATGCGTCCCACACTCTTCCTCAGTTTCTCTCTCTTTCATTGTCACTCTCAGTGTCACTTTCGTCTTGCTCTTGAGTTTGAGCCATCCCCTTCATCACGCAGCAGTCCAGTCTTTTGAAACCCGTTGGTAAAGAGTCGTACATTAGCCGCATTGCAAAGCGGGAGAAAAAAGAAGCAGCTCATAGTCCAGAAATTACAGTATTCCTTTATATTTGTTATTGTTATACTCATGACTATTTATTTATACAATATGATAATTATGTTGTATTTTTCTAACATGTTTGAAATAAAACAAACAGACCTAAAATGAAAGTTCTGCCACCAACTAGTCAACACCACCACAAGACCTAAAAGTGTCACCTCAAGGTAAAAGAAAAACAAAAAACGACTTGTTCTTCAGTTACAACAGCACATCGACTTTAACACACATCTGTCTTTATCAAAGCACGCAGCCTTGAAAGCAAATCTAAATGTGCAGGTTAATTATCCTCCGTAGTTTGCTGAGGCTGCTTGTTTTACCTCATTATTGCTGTACGGATCAAACAGAGCCCAGGGGCTCCTTGGTCTGGAGGGACTGATGGGAGACGGCAACTCAAAATCCACACTTTTGCTCTGCAACAAGCTGGTATCTGACCCTGAATCTGACTGGGCTCGGCCAACCATGGGGGGCTGCAAATGAGACGGCGTGAGGGGCCGGGCGTGGCCCTCAATCCCTCTGTCTGCATCATGAGCTTCGAATCCATGCTGGCGGTTTTGGCCGTGCCCTCCGTGATGCAGAGGATCATGCATTATGTTCTCCACCTCTGAGTCGTCTGAATGGCTCAAATGCTAGAGACACACCAAGGCCGGAGGGGACGGGTGAGGAGGAACGGAGGATGAGGAGGAAAGAAACAAATGGGAGCAGAGGTAGGGGAGGAAAATGGTGCCAAAAGTAGAGGGAAAGATGCAGAGATCCAAGAGGGCACAGGATTTTAGAGATGGTTTTAGTTTCTCTTCAGAATCTCTGTTTATGCCTTCTCTGTATAAACAACATAAACAGAGAGATTATTCCAACATTTAATGCCAAACTGGTTATTAAGCTGTGTTTTTACAAGCAGATAAGGAAAGCCCTCACTGGTATGTGAATTTGCCTTTAACTATGGGAGCAACAAGCTAAATGTTGGAACACATTCATCTGGTCATTACTTTCATCAGAAGACAAACACCTGAAACATCAGCACCTCTTATTTCTCACAGAGGATGATAAGTTGTTGTACATTACCTTCAATTGATTTTCCAACTATTTGAGATGTAAAACTAAGTTGGGTAAAAATAAACCCAAAAACAACAACAACAAATAAACAGTTCATTGGAAGGTTAGATGGATCCATCTGGTTTATCCGTGTCGATGCCAATTTCTGCTTTTATCTGAGGTCTAGCCAGCTGATCCAGTTTTTTTTCTAACAACTACAACACAGGAGAAATAAAGGTGTTGAATTACAAGAGATTGCTAGATCAGCCACCTTCATGCATAAAGGAATTTAGTGGTATGAAAAAGTGTTTCCCACCTTACACATTTCTTCTTTTTTAACTTTTTTGTCACACTTAAATGTTTAGACTATCCAATAAGTTTCAGACAAAGCTAACAGCAGCAACGTTTGCCATTATGGGACTTTTTAACATCACTGTGGAGGAAATCAGGCCCTTCTTTATTTGCAAATTTGTATTAATTTAGCTAGATATGAGGGTTTCTGAGGATGAATGGCTTGTTGAAGGTCATGTTACACCTTATTAATCCAGTTCAAGCCCAGACTTTGCTTAGACTGATTTGATTTTGTTTTGTTTTTAGGCCATCCTGGAGTGCTTTGGATCATTGTTCTGCTGGATAACCCAAGTGTGTTTGAGCTTAAGGTCACAAACAGATGGCCGGACATTTTCTTTCAAGACTTTTTGGTAGAGAGCAAAATTCATGATTCCATCGGTTACAGCGAATTGTCCAGTTTCCAAAGCGACACACTCCCACCATCATGTTTAAAATGCTTGTTTCTATTTATTCCAGATGTAAAGGGATACACGCCTTCCAGAACATTACATTTTTACTGTCACTGATCCTTAAAATATTTTTCCAAGATGTCTTTGGGATCATCAAGCTGTTTGGCAAACATGAGAACGCTCCCGTTTGTTCTGTTGCTCATCAGTGGTTTTTATCTTGGAATAGTCTCCTGGGTGCCATTTTTACATGAACACTGACATTAAAGTGAGGCAGTAATCAAGCCTCACTAGTAAAACTAAACTGAATGTGATCATTTAAAGTTGATTTATGATTCTGAAAATGTCTTTTTTTTCTTTTTCTTTTTTTTAAATTTATTTATTTTATTGGACCAGGTTGGTTTATAGAGATGTTTTCCCCAAATTAAAGCACTATAAATTTCAAAGCTGCAGTTTGGTTCCTTCTCAAATTTGTTTAATGAACTTAAACATTAAAAGTGTGACAATAAACCAAAACAGACTAAATCAAAAATCCACTAATACTTTCTCAGCGCACTGCAGATCCTTAATCTTTATTTAACTTATTTAACTTTTAAAAATGTGCATCAAACGACGTGTTTTTTTGATGCATTACTAGAAATACAAAACAAACAAACAAACAAAAAAAAAAAAAAAATCTAATTCTGCAGATAGGGCCTATTTGATTTCAACAGAAAATATCTTCAAGCATGATCCTCAGAAAGCTTCTCTGGAGTGGGAGGGATACCTGTGCAGCATTGTGGTGCCTGATCTGATTAGGTGAGGACGGGAAGGAGTCCTGCTCATCTGATGAAGAGGAGGGCTCATGGTCACTGTCCTCCATCGCAATGGGTGCTACACTGCACTCTGCAATCTCCAGTCACAACAGAGAAAACAAGTGGAGAAGATATCCAGGATAAAGACGGGAGAGGAGGGTCCAAAGAGGGAAAATTAGGTGCATGAGGTTCAAAAGGCATGAACAGTGTGGCAAAAGGATCAGGGGAGATGGAAGAAGACAATAATGAAATAACAGGTTATAGAAAGAATAAAAACTGGAAGAGCATACCATTTAACAGATAAATGGTATGACTACAGCTTACATGGATTTGGTTTGGTTTAGTGAATAAAACAATGATTGAGCGGTGCATGAAAACAATATGAGGGCACCTGTGTATGTTTTTTTTTTCTTTTTAAATTTAGTTCTGCATAGCGAACTATTCAGCCTTTAAACAGCACTGCTGATTTCCACCCATTCAGACAATGTTGGTGGCAGAAATAATGGAGTCCCAGCTGCAGCTACATAATGCAAAAAGTCCCTGAATGTTTGATGAAAAGGAAATCCACTCACATTTCAGTCCAATGAAATGTTTTAAAAGAATAATGCCACGAAAAACTAGTCCATTGCCAAAGTTTTGGACATTTTAAACTGGGTACCCAGCATGATTATCTCACAGCTGTTAAAATAGTTGGTGCGAGTTCAGAGATTCAAATGTACAGAGATTTGTAGCTCGAGGGCAGCAGAAAAATTGACTTGCCTCCCTGTGCTATCATCAGATCAGTAAGATCAATGACCAACATGGAGAGCCTGTGACCTACATAACACCACAGAGATGCTCAACCAGCTTTAATTCAACTGCTTCCTGGTTTTAGCTTAAATATGATGCCATGAAGCTTCAAACACAACTAAGCAAAGTGTCTTCCAGCAACATCAGCTGGTCTGTCTAACAACCACAACTCATGCCATTACTAAAACCGCATAAAAGCATCAACTCGTCCATCCTCAAAGAAGTAGATTATAAAATCCCTTCGTTCCTCATGAGTGTATGCAGAGCATCACCTCCTCTGTTCCAGCTCCTCACCTTTTGTACCTGCAATCTGAATGCAAAGCCTCCACTCTGCTCCACAGTTAGCTGCTCTTCAGACAGACTCCAGCAGGCAGGGAGAACATCAGCTCCACCATTTATACGGAGGACACGACGTCCTTCAGCTCCACTGAGCCAATCAGGGCCCCGGGAACTGATGGGCAGCATTGATGAGCTCCATGGCATCATTCAGAGGCTGCACACACGCAGAACAGCACCAAAAACCTGAATACAAAATGGGCTTCAAGTTGGAGAGGATTTCTTTTGTTTCCCCCAGTTACTTTTAAGACTGTGGATTAATGAGAAAGAGGTACTTTGAAAACTATTTTCTTACGTAATAAACCGAATTACTTTCAGTCTTCCAGACTCTATAAGACGAGTCTGATGAGTTGCTTTGAGCTTTAGAACAGTAGGCAAAACAACTGCTGGGAGTGAAAATGGCTCGACTTAAAAAGGTATTCAGCTTATTTGTCATAAACAATTAATGAACTAAATAACTCTCTACTTGCTATAAAAAGGATGTGGTAGATTTAGTTATTCAAAAAATGCAATTGGTAAATGATTAAAAACAACAATAACAAGGGTTTTTGGCATTAAGAGACAAGCATGACGTCTTGCATAGAATGACTGTAGACTTATGATAGTTGATCTAAAATAGAGATGGATCAAGAAATCGACTGGAGACCGAACTGAATGCATTGCTGTTAAGTGGCTAGTTTGCCTGGGTAATAACACTTTTCAAGGGCTGCTACTAATGATTAGTCTAATCGATTAATCAGCAGACTAATCGATAATCGGATAAAAAAAATTGGAGCATTCCGCAGATTTTTATTTTAACCTCTTCAATTTTTTAGCCAATGAAAAAGAACATATAGTGTGCATGGTTCCCTAATAAAAAGGCATAAAATGAAGGAAGTTTGAAAAACATAGTTTTAGTTATTTTATTGGGAAAACAGGTTCATTTCCAGTTAAACCAAGAAAATAGATATTACATTCATTGCTGTTAAACTGAACTCTTAAAAAGAGATTGGAATCAGCAAAAATTGGTCAAAGCTCAACAAAAATCTGATCAGAAACTCTGATCGGTGGAAGGCCACATTTTACATGTGTTGGCCTTAAAGAGTGTGTCTGTACTTTTCCCTTTCTGCTTTCTTTCAGTGGCATTCCTGAACATGACCCTAAACTTCACAGTGCACCCTATCAGGTTACTGGGACAGGCATTATGGTGTGCTGCAAGAGGATTCATTTTCCTTTAAAAAAACCCCAAAACACTTGTACGGCACATTTTCCTCTCAAGCTCAAACAACCAGCCCAGGAGCCCACACTCATTCCTGTTTTCAAAATGTCTGTAGATGAATAACTTGCATATCAAAAGGTTTCAGGATTAAATTTGACTCAGACTCAAAACCTCAGACACAGAATGACAGAACTAAAGGCATTAGGAAGAAAAATGAGCATATTTGGAATGGTGTCAAAAATAAAAATGGTGTAGATTAATTAGTTTACAAGCATTACAAACATGGCACCAGAAGAAAGACACATCAATCCAGTTCTAGTGAACCATGCCAAAAAAAAGATTTTTAAGGTTGTGAAAGACAATCAATGCTTCTTTTCTGTGGCTTTGCTTATGTAGGCTTTAAAGTATGAATCCCATCAATTTATATTTAAAAAAAAAAAAAAAAAAAAAAGAACCAATAACACGAAAAGAAACCTCGAAAAACACCCAGTGAACTCTGACACCAGTTTCCCACATCCAAAAAACGTCCCACAAGAAAGAACCTCATCTGAGATCTGAACCAATTACTATTTCTATAACTAGCTGGGAGTCGATTTATCTGAGGTTGTCTTTAAACAGACAGAAAGCTGAATAATCTCCAGGCCAGGTGACAATACTGCTGCGCTAAGTTCAGCTTTAACATAAGATCAGGTCCAGCGGCAAAACTCATGACTTGTAATTCTTCTGAAGCTCTGCAGCTGCAGAACTAGTTTATGAATAATAATCTTTTTATTCTGTCAGTCAGCTTAGGTCCATTTGGCCTTAAAGACTTCCTAACATCACTTTAAAATAGTTTAAACACTTCCTCACATTACTCAGAAATGCTATAAAGACTTCCCCACATTATATAAAAACATGTCTCCATTTTTTCCCTCTCAGCCATAGATAAAAAGTAAAAAAAAAAAAAAAAAAAAAAAAAAAAAAAAAAAAAAAAAAAGAGAGAAATAAACAATGGTATGTGGACAAAAACATTGGGCCTTGGCAGTGACATATCTTCCTTCAGCAGCAGCTTCTTTGGCATTTCCTGTAATACTGATAAAAATGCACTTAAGATGTTTTCAAGCTTCAACACAGACATTTGTGCAGTGCTTTGCAAAACCGTTCAACACCCTTTAAACTTTTTAATTTTCTGTAACATTACAACCACAAAGCTCAGTATTATTTACTGGATTTTTATGCAACAGATCCACACAAAGTACATAGTAACTGTGAAGTGTAAGGAAAATGGCATTTTTTTATTTTATTTTTTTTTACAAATTAAAGTCTGAAAAGTGTGGTGTGTACTTGTTTTACACCCTTAAATAAAATTCTCAGCAACCAGTTGCCTTCAAAAGTCATCCGTTTAGTAAACAGATTTCACCTGTGTGTAGTTTAAGGTCAGTACATATGAATCTGTATTGTTAAGACCTCAGAGGTTAGTTCATTCTAAGTTAGTGTGAAGATGGATGGAGCTAAACAGTGCAATGATGAAGGAAAACCAGTTAGAGGTTGCAAAAATATCAGATTGGGGTGGAGATTCCCCTTCCAGCAGGACAGCATTAAACATCCATCCAAAACCACAATACAATGATTTAGATCAAATCATTCATGAGTTAAAACGACCTAGTCAAAGTCTAGACCTAAATGCAATTACGAATCTGCAGCAATATTTGAAAGCTGATGTTCAGATGCTCTACATCCAACCCAACTGAGCTTGAGCTTTTTTTCCACCTTAACACCGCTGGTAAATAATGATAAATTCCCCAAAACACTTGCAGCTGTAATTGCTGAAAAAGCTGGTTCTACAAAGTACTGATTCAGGGGAGCTAAATACCAAATACACCCCACACCTTTCAGATTTTTGCTTTTAAAAACATTTGAAAAACTATGTATCATTTTCTTTCCATTTAATAATTATGCACTACTATGTGTTGGTAAACTGCATAAAATCCCAATAAAATCAGTTTTAGTCTGCGCTTGTAAAGAGAACAAAACAGAAAAAGTTCAAGGGCTATAAATATAATCATGACCCAGCGAAAGGTCTCTTTCATGAACTCCAAATGCCCTGTTGGCCTGGACTGCCTTGCTTATTGTTTGAAATAAGTGATGGTAAAGTAGCAATCTGAGCAGAGAGCTGTTTGTGGTATAAACACTCCATGAAAATGAATTTAATCATTTTAATAATATTTAATAAGCCATCTTGAAGGTAAGGGATAGGATGCTGCTCAACTACAGGGATAAATAATAGTGTTTATAGTCAACTCTTAAAAGACACTAATCTAAGAAGAATAAGCTGAAGTTTGTTACACAGAAGTGGGACATGCCTTCTGCTGGAGCTAAAACCTACACAGCAACTGTGCCCTGCAGCCCCAGAGAAACAATTGAAGGACATGAAACCCAGCAGAACATAAACAAGTTGCACAACTGAATACGCTGCTTTGTTACTCTTGGATCATGGCAGTGCGTTTGGCTGACACAGTACTGATTGATGATGATTTGTTACATGAAACATGGCTCTCAGGGGGAAAGCCCTCTTCAAACGCTCCCTATACGACATGGGAAATGCAATCAGAAGCTGCCAGAAGTCATAAAGAAACTGTATAGCATGTCGTTATTGATCAACTGTGATAAAAGGCATATTTCAGCGTGGGAGGAAATGAATTCAACAAAGTCGTTTATAAATCCAGCTCCAATAATTACCCAAATCATTTCTCTTGGCAATTTTTAGAACTGTTGGCACAGAAATTTACATGACTGCACATTATGAGAATGTGACAAATTATGTATGCATGCTTTATATGCACAGCTGTTTCTTTTATCTACATATTTTTTTAAAAAACTAAATAAATGTGTCTTAAATAATAATAGAAACAGAAGTCTATGTGTTTTCCTCCAAACTGAATAGCAGTGAGGCTCCCCTTGTGATGAGGCCAATAGCAGGTGGTGAAGTGAGCCATGTGCGCTCTGTGTGAATGCTGTGGTTGTTTGGATAGTAATAGCAGCGCTCTGTGTGAAGCTGGCTCAGCACAGAGAGCGCGGGAGACGGAGGGGACAAAAATAACCCCTCCTCAAAGTACTATCCCCCAGCTCTAGATCTCATGCAAATGATAACTACCACAACTCCATAGCCTTAGATAATACAATAAACTTTCCCTAGATAGACCATCTAGATGTATAGTAAATAAAATTAAAAAAAAGGTAAACTGATATCCATAGTGTAACGTTGTCTGACTCTTGCTCTAATCTACCCCATCAGACTCACTAAAAACTCCATTAATGTTTCACACCTGATCAATAATTTCGTGTCTTAGCATCTTGGCGTGTGGATAATCTAAAGTCTGGTACATAAATTCAATACAGGGAAAGCAAACACCTACAGACGGTTATTTTAGAGAGTAAGCAAAAAAAAAAAAAAATCACTGGAGATGCACAGAGAAACTTACTGGTGACCAGAATAGGACAATTTTTAGCTTGACTGGCCATAAATCATTGACAGCATCAGTGAGGTGTTTTAAATGAAGTTAGATGAAGCATTTGAGAAGCTATTTAACAGGGAATTCGACTTTCTACAGAGGCTTCACTCAGGTTGCTACAATACACGGCTAGACATAAGCGAATGCTGGTCATTGCGCTTCTTCAGCAATTTGTACTTTTGCAGTTTTGGTTGTTTTCTACCTGACTTTTTCAGGTCAGAAAAAGGATCCATCTGCCAAAAAACAAATTCATCCCAGCCTTGGGGAATTTTAGTTGAATCAGCGAAAGACGGAACTGACCCAGAGCAAACTTTAGTGGATAACAGGAATGCTAAATGTGTTGCAGCAAAGTTGCGCTGTTTTAACTGGGGCCGGGACTTTAACGTGTTAATTCCGATTAATTAATTATATAGATTTTAACACGTTAAACATTTTAACACAAAATATTAATACCAATAACTTTTTTTTTTTTTTTTTTTACATACAAAGGTTCCCGCCGGAACCCTTTTATGTCTGTGTGTTTCTGGTAGGCCTGTAAATCTGACGCACAAATGACATTGGCAAACAACACAACCCTCACTTGACCCCCTGGGGGTTAATTTTTGCTTCAAGATACGATCTAATGGGATTCTGGAAAAGGCTATTGTGTGCAGTTGTGGCAAAAGGAGTTGGCCTATCACTGAAGCAATTCAAGCCTAAAATAGCATCTCAACACTAAACATGTTGCAGCAAGCACAAGCGTCCCCAACGCTGATGTCAGGGTCCACAGTTCATATTTCTAAAGAAGTATTTTTTCAAAGAAGGTACATGAGTGATCAGGGGTTCCTGAAACACTTGAAAGCTGAATAGGTATAACATCACAATGCACCAATCTGATGGCTGAATAACAGATCAGAAAATAAATGTCTTTGTTGTTGAGCTCATATGTCTATTCAATAGTTTAGCAGCAAAACAGGTTTTTAAATTGAAAATGTTGCTTATTTTGTCGATATGTAGTTTGATTAAAATGCAATTATTGTGATTAATTACAGACTCGTAACCACTAATTCATGTAAGATGTTAAAAACTGTTTAAATAGTGAACTCTAATCATTTTATCTTTGTTTAAATTTAGTGCAACACTTTTTTGTGGATGTCCCCACGTGTTAATATAAATACTTATGGAACGCTTACACTTGGGCTAGAATGCGGTTAATTAGAACTGGCTAAAATTCATATCAGCAGACAAAAGCTTTACAAAACACACACACCAGCCGCAAAGCTCTGATCAGCACATCTCTAAAAAACAACACATAAACCGAGTCACAAACAGAGAGAATCTTAACTGTCAAGGCAAAAAAAAAAGCAGCACATACCGGCTCTGCATCACTATTAATCTCTGAATTCATTGCCAGAATATCCAATGAAGAGGCAATAAAAATCCTTGACAGAGCCTTAGACGACTCCTCAGAGAGAGCAGCTCCTTTAGCCTTTAGGAACTCAGCCTCACAAAAGCACATCTACTTCTCTCAGCCCAGTCAGTCAATGGCAACAGATACTTTTACACCCCCTCCCATCACGCTCAGTCTGGGGCCATTTTTCCCCAGACAGGTACAGCCTCAGTCTCTGCCCCTCTAAATCTCAAGTGTTTCCAGAGCTCCACCCTGCTGTCCAGTTTTGTCCAATCTTGTGGCCATATGCAGATGAGCGGCAGCAGGTCATGCGTGAGCGGCCATCCTCCACTGAGAAGAGATGCTTGTGTGCAGAAACGCCACCAACATCTGCTCTGTCATCTGGATTCACTACTCTTATACTCCTATTCCACAAACTGTACCTTTATCACAAGCAGATACAATTCTGAACTAGTGACAATGAGAATATAGTTAAAGAGACAAGTTGAGCAGTAAAAACAAGTGTGAACAAAAGTTCTTACAGTGGCCGAGACATTTAACTCTGATCTTCCAGATGGCAGTACCAGGCCCAGGACAGCACAAGATGTGTGCCTTCATGTGTGTCCGTGGAGGAAAAGAGAGGTGGCTTGTTGCTTCCATGCAACAAATAATCTTTTTATCTAACGCAAACTTTCTTTCACTTATGCACAGAAGCAAAAATGCACACTTAGGTGGGCCACAGCACAAAGCTCCTCTATTAATCTTAGCAGATATCTGAGCTTTGAAAGTCTTGTAATACTCATTTTTTAAGATTAAGATGTTTTGGGATTAAAGCACTTGACTCACAATGATCTTGTGAGTCAAGCTTTTTTTTATTTTTTTTTTATTTTGGTAAAAAGCCAGTAATACCAGTGGGGTATATATCTGCATGAGTGTGTTTCTTGGTTTAACAAATCATGAGAGTCCCTGAGATGAAGCACATACTTGGAAACAAAGAAGTATATGTAGTTGGAAAAGCCCAGCTTGTGTCTGGGCTCAGATTTAATCTCATCGTTCTATTGCAGAGGATAAACAAGGGCTGAATTCAGATGGGAATTCATTTTCTGCCTGTGGGAGGAGAACTAAACGTCAAACGATCCCAATCTTAATAGTTCTCAACTCAAGACTGCCAACTTATACTACAGTAATGAGTACCATAAGTAGTAGTAGACAGAAAGTAACACAAATGGCATCAGGTTGACATACGTTTGTTTAACAAACCACACAGCAGGCAAATCCCAGATTTAAACGTGTCAAAGTTGGTCTGGACGAGAGGGTGAAGAAACAGCATTGGCCAACAGGCCGGAGACATTACTTCCTGTCAGGGAAAATGGTGTCTGGGGAGAGGGCTGCTGCTCGGCTTTAATCTTCTCTGGCTGGACCACATCATGACAGTGATTACTATGGACTGTCTTAAAGGGCTGACAGAGCCCGAGGGAGGGATGGCTTAAGTAAGCCAGGCTGCATGCCTGCACTAACCTGCCTGCTGGCTTGAATTTATACACATAAAAACAAAAACAAAGCTAAGATATCAAAAAGGCTATCAGTCTTGTTACTGCAATTTATACCGCAACTAACATGTAACTGCAATACTACTGCTATAATATTGTGATTGCAATATCGATGATATTTAAAACAGCATTTTCCTGTTTTTTTATTACATTTTCCAATCGCTTTTTTGGAGCTTTAGCATCTTGACCACATAAAATATACATCAAGTGTGAGCACTGAGGACATGTAAAGTCTATCTAACAGAATCAGCATATATGGACCATGAAATATAAAATCCAAACAAATATTACATCCAAGGAGTTCTTTGTGATTGTAATACTGCAGACACTGATATTGCTATGATGACTGCAGTTTAATGTATTGTGCAGCTCTATTGCAACATAATCTCAATTGAGGCCAGCAGGACTCGATTGAGTTTTGATAATATCTAGACCTAAAATAAAATAAGAACAGAGGGGAGGATAACTGACAAGTTGCATGTGCACTGCACATACTGTGCTCAGGGAAAGTGATATTTCTGCAGATTCTCAGCAGCATGGACAGTAGAGGATGGACAGTGCCACCTGCTGCTTATGACTGTAAAATGCTTTACTGTCATGCAGATGTGCAGTGAAGTCATACAAAGTAATGTATCTCTACATACTTTCTAAGCATGACTAATCCTAAAGAGGAAATACTGTCAACACTGCTCAAGTAAGACAGGAAACGCTTAGTGTTTACTCAGAAGCTTTGAGTTTAATGTGCATTTTCTCATGGTGTCAGCCTTCGTTGATAAAGCTAACAGAACTGTAGCCCTCAGAAATGCTGACACACTTTGATGTAGATACCGCCATCTCTGCAGGAACATAAATATTGTCCCACAATGGTGAGGAACCAGGAGCTGCTGGATTTGCTGAACTTACACTTCCTACACTTCCTCCTCCATTCAATTAAGGATCTTTATCTGACGCCAAGAGATTCCTGTTGGAAAGGAGCTCAACTAGTTTCTCACTTTGTTTTTTTTTTTTTTTACCCCCCTTATAAGGTGGTGTGCTGCAACAAAGGTTCATGGAGCTCTTGCAAGGAGGGGTTTCCACTGGAAGACTTAAAGAAAAGGAAAGACTTTCCCTCATCACAAGCAAGGAATTCCATTGTTCAGTTTATTTCAGTCATAGAACATACTAGAATCTGTTCTCATGGCCAAAATATTTCACCATGGGTTAAGTGCTTTGCAGAAGTATTCACACTCCTTGATATTTTTTACATTTTATCACATAACAGCCACAAATATCAGCTAAACATGAAGAAAAAGGATACAGTTTTCAAGTATACAAGCATTTGCATTGAGATTCTCTGATTCAATACTTTGTGGAATCCCATTTTGCTGCAATTATACCTGCAAGTCTTTTGGACGTGTGTCTCCCAGCTTTGCAGAGATATTCCGCCATTCTTCTCTGCAAAATACCTCAGCTTCAGTCAGACTGGATGAAGAGAATCTGCAAACATTTTTAAGTCTAATCACAGATTCTCTATTGAATTTAGGTCTGGATTTGACTAGGCCATTCTATCACATGAGAGTGCTTTGATCTGAGGGTCGCTGTCCTAGTCCATAGTGAACCTTCTCCCCCAGTCTCAAGCCTTTCTCAGCCTCTAACAGATTCTCCTTCAGCTTCTCTGTTCCTGCTTAAGTAAAGTATCACCCCCGTCTGATGCTGCCACCACCGTATATCACAGTGGGAGTGTTAAGGAAGATGTACAGCTGTGTCTTTCTGCAGCACATAGCATTTAACATGTAGGGCAAAAAGTACAAGTTTGTGATCTGACTAGAGCGCCATCATCCACATCTTTGCGGGGTCCTCTACATTGCGACTTGTGGCAAACTATTCATGGGCTTCCTTCAACGACTTCATTTCACTCTTTAATAAATGCCAGCTTTATTTTGCATAGCTAATAAAGATGTTGACAGATTCTTGCACCAGGCTGTGGAGCTCCTCCAGAGTTCTCCTTGCCCAACCAGTCAGTTCAGAAGGACAGCCATGTCTTGGTAGGTCTGCAGTTGAGCCATATTGTTCACGTTTCCAGATCATGGACTGAACAGAGGTCAAAACTGGGATACTGTTTCATAACCTAACTGCTTTAAATCTCTATACAACTTTCTCTCTGACCTGCTGTGTTCCTTGGTCTTCATGATGCTGTTCATTCTCTCACAAACATCTGAGACCCTCACAGAACTGGATTTACAATGAAAACAATGTATAACTTTCCTCAAATTTCAAAATTATGTTATACTTTGTGTTGCCTTGTCACATAAATCCCATTGAAATACATTAAGTTTTATGATTGTAATGTAATAAATGTGAAAAAGTTCAATGGGTATAAATTAGGCCTGCGCAATATCAGGAAAACATACAGTGCGTGATTATATTTTTTAATTGTTGTGACAATAATATGACTTGCAATAAACAACCAAATAGCGAAGAAGCATCAACGTCTTTCTGCTTTGGTTTCATACCAAACATGGACTCCTGATAATGAGTAGCTTTATCCAGTGACTGTAAAAGAGTAAGATTTCCATCCAAACAGCAACGTTTTATTGAAAGAGTGGAATTATGTAAATAAGTATTACAGACACAGAGAGCCCGAATAAATGATTCCTCAGTAATTAAGCTAACACTCATTGCACTCCAGGCATTTCTTCACCATATGCATATATTGTGATATATAATATATTGCAAAAGTATTTATATTGCACAGTCTACAGCAGTTGTATACATTTGAACATGTCTATCTGTGCGCAAACCAGCCTTTATGTACATAAACCCAAAAGAACTCATGCCAGCCTGCAGAGAGTGTGATTTCCAGCTGACTGAAAATATGTTTCAGGATCATTTGAGCAAGAAGGGTTTTTTTCCATTTGGTTAATGCATGTTGAGAGGGCACAGAGACCCTGAGGGGCAAAAGCAGACAATAAGGACCTCTGTTCTAAATAAAGTGTTTGTGCATTCTTGTTTAATATATTTTAATATCTTGAGAAATCCGAGCTGCATCATTAGCATTAGCATGAAGGGTATAGACTGTATAAATTGAGAAATACCAACTTTTCATTTATAGCAGAACTAGAGTTTGCACATCAACACACAACCACATTACATTTCCCATGAACTGCGTAACTACCCTTTATTTTACTACCTTTGGCAGAGACCTGGAGATTTTAATGAGTCGCACTGTTTATTCTCAGTCATTATCTAGAATGGGAACCAGAAACAGACTCCCAGATTTCTGAACAAACTGCTGCTGAGTCATAAAGAAACCACAGGTCAAAATGTATGACCAGTGTGGAGAAAACGGCTGGGGAATATTTCTTTACACTGGTATGCAGTCAAGCAAACACCTGTAAGACAAAAGGCGACAAACAATTCCCACATCTGCTGGGTGGTGCACTCCATTTGCCCTGGTGAAAGGAAGTCAGAGGGATGGTGTGTGGCCCTGCTGTTGCTGCTACGGTAAATTCCAGTCTGTCTAGCTCCCACATTACATGAACACAAAACCCCTTCGTGTGATTTTTGGCTCCTGCTGAGTCTTATCACAACACTACTGAGGTCTGAAGTGGGAACCCCAGATCTGCAGAAACACAGCTGCATTGTGTCTGCAACAGATTCAATAAGAAAAATTACATCCATGTCTGGACTGAGGGGTGATATTACTGAAGGTGGCAGCTTGATGGAAAAGTAGTAAAGCTATTCTGAGATGCATCACTTCGTCAAACAAAGCTATAACGTTTATAATAATAATAATAAAAATAATAATAATAATAATAATAATAATAATAATAATAATTATTATTATTATTATTAACACTCAAAGAGAACAAATTCCATTAGATTGTATGATAATAGATTGATAAGTCAACTGTTTCACATGTTTAAGCAGTATTTTTATATTTTTATGTGTAATGGTTTCAATGTATGTTACACAGTAGCTTGATGCAAACTATGATTTTGTAGATAAGAAAAGTGATAGTTTGTTAAAAAAGGAGGTCTAACAGTGAACCTTTAAATAATACACACCAAAGCCATGGGAGGGGCTGGCTGGTATACATTTGCACTTGTGCTTTCACACAATTGTTCACACATGAAGTGTTTCTTAAAAAGTGAGAACAAGCCAGATATTTTAGTTCCAAAGCCTGAGCATGTGAAAGTAACTCCAGAGAAAACTGCTTTACAAAAAAAAAAAAAAAAACAAACAAAAAACAAACAAACAAAAAAACAAACAAAAAAAAAACAACATCATTGTAAAACTTTATCACATAAACATCATTTGCTGTCTTGCCTTTCATAAATAAAGTTTGGCTCAGTATAGAGATAAATATACAATAAATTACCACAAACCAGGGAGGAAAAAAAAAAAAAAAAAAAAAAAAAAAAAAAACCCCTTTCATCTCGAATATTTTGTTCAAAAATTGTCCTGATTTCTCAGGCAGTCATTCTGATCCATGCAAATTGAGGTTTCTGTGACTGATCAGTTTGTCTTGTGTGCCAAAACTGTTGTGTTAATCATGTTATAACTGACTGAGATGGGCCTGCTTCCTGCAAACAGACTATTACTGAATATCATGTTGGGGACCTTTCTAGCCATTACCCAAAACCAGTAGCCTCAGCAGGGAGTACATTAGACAGAGAAGCATTCAGAAGGCTCATGGTAAGAAATTTAGCCTCATGAGATTTAGACTTTTTTTTAGACATTGAATTTATAATGCTGAATTTTTATTCTGTGTAATTACGTATAAGAGTACATGTGATCAAATGAGCGTAATTTGATTGGCTAAAAGCCGCTTGACTCGATCTAATGCTGCTTGCTTTTGCTTGGGTCACCAGAAGATCACCATATTTACAGGCAATTTATTTTTAAAATTTTTTATTTTTTTTAACAGGTGAAATTTATGCTGCTAAATTTAAAGTAAAAAAAAAAATAAATAAAAAAAATAATAAATAAAAAAATCATATACATAATTGGACAGGACATAAATTCAGTGTATATTGATATGCATTTCTTCCATTTTGGAGGACAGGCAGTGAACCAAAGCTCAGGTGGGATCTACTTGTTATGCACTCTACAAATCAGGATCGTTATTCTCAAAGAATCCCAGGACTAAAAGTAGCTCCGAGGGACGCCATTTGGTTTTATGCATCAACCAATCACAGTCAAAACTAGAACTTACTGGTTTATTTCAGAAAGACTCAAGAAGTAAAAGAAAAAAAAAAAAATGTCCCAAAGAAGCTCTGATTTACAATTGGCCACAAATCATGTAGGAGGGACAGCAGATGTCGATCAGAGAACACCAAAATATAGCCTTTTTGCATGCAAAACGTTGTGTGTTGCAGAAAACCAACAGTGCCTGTGAACACACCATTCCCAGGGTGAAACATAGTTGTGGAAACATCTTGCTGTGGTGATACTTTCTTCAGTAGAGACAGGGAAGAGGCAGAGGTTCACATTCCAGCAGGCGGTGCCTCTCAGTGACAACTGCAGGCCTCAGATACCTGTCCACCCTTGGATGGGCTGTACTGAAATGTAAATTTATCCCCTGGGGGACTAATAAAGGAGTTCTGACAGTAATGCAAAACACACAGCCAGAAATACAACTGAATGGTTTAAACCTAAATCCAATAGAGAATCTGTAAAAGACTTGAAAATTGTCATCCATAGATGCCATCAATCCAATCTGACAGAAGTTGAGCTAGTTTGTAAAAATGAACTGTCAAAAAATAAAATAAAATAAAATCAGTACATAGATGTGCAAAGATGGCAGGTATATAACAGACTTGCAGCTGTAATTGCAATCCAAGTCAACAAACTGCTGACTCAGAGGTGAATACAAACGCCTGCCACACTTCAGATTTCTTTTGTACAAAACATCAATCAGTTCAGTTTTACTTCAACTCAGTTTATTTATAAAGCACTGATTCACAACAAATGTTTTCACATAAAATCCACCCCAAGGCTTCAACATGAATTCTTTTCACAGTTCAACAGGTATGAATACTTCTACAGGGCACTTAACTTGACTTGCCCAGGCTCCACCTAATGCTACACATAATTGTCCTCTTCCTCCTTCTCTTTTCATCTGGTCCTCTCTTCCCTTATGAGAGCTGCTTCTCTAATCTTGATACAAAAGTATAAACACATGCAAAGTCTCGAGTGCACAACACAAGTACAAATGAGATGCCTTGCAACCCAACTCGCATACTGTAGTGGCAGTGGCACATACAGCTCAACCGTATGTTGTACTAACGAACAAGCACGTTCTCACTCATACAAGAGATTCTGTTTGGCTAATCACTCATGAGACTACTGTATATCCATCCGCCTTCCAGGAGGTGTAAAAGCCTACTCTTCCTACTTTACAATGCCAATGTAAACTGCAGATAGAGCAGATTCTACGCAAAGTCGTTAGCATTGGTTCAGAGAACACAGCCAACGTGAATAACAAAAAAAAAAAAAAAGGTGCAAACAGGGAGAGGTTCCCAGATGCAGAGGGCATGTGTTGTGTTGCTGAATCTACAATATTTCATTTCTCATCACAACGCAGATTACATGCTTCACTCACCATACTGCAGATGGCCAGGGCACACACGCATTCACAAGCCAGCAGAGGATGCCAACCAGCCGTGAGCTGCTCCAGGTCTGTGTGCCGACAGACCGTTGTTGCTTTGAGCTCCAGTGTATTAACACAGTAATAGTCGCATGAGCTGCACTTAAAACTGTGCCTGAGCAGTGGTGACACAGCTAAACGGCAGAGATAACAGAAGAAGGAGGGGCAGGGACTGGCTACGGTGTAATGGGTATGGAAAATAAAAGAGCAGGAGAAGCTTTCAGTTTTTAGGACTTCCTTTCACAACAAAAAAATCCAAATTAGAGAAGTAATATTAATCACCAGTCAGAAAAATACCAGCTGCATGTTTTTCTTTCCATCACGTTATACAGCAATGGTCATTACTCCACAGCCAGCCAGGAAACAAGAGATAAGGAGTTGAGTGAAGTCAGCTATTCTGACACTGACCATTTCAAAATGCCTTGATTGAGATTCGGGACAGTGGGCCGATACTTTGGATCAGATCAGCAGTGTTTCCTCGAGATGCACCGATTTCCAGGTTTTGTTTTTTTTTGTTTGTTTTTGTTTTTTTGTTTTTTTTTGAGGTCTCAGTTCAGATTTAGTCTAATTTTGATTATTTTGACATATAAAAGAAAAAAAAAATAAGTGTTACAGTTCTTTGATAGAGGTAAAAGTATCGCATCCCACAGAAAAGAGAAGAAATATATTTTTACTAAACAACATAACTGCATCAAAGTGCATGCTGTTGGCTGATTTCTTCTTATTTTTTTGGCTTTTCCCTTCAGGAGTCGCCACAGCAAATCATCCATCTCCATTTAGTCCCATCCTCCGCAACCTTTTACTTCATGCCCTCTTTCGTCACATCCACAAATCTCCTTTTTGGTCTTCCTCTTGGCCTTCTGCCCTCTGACTTTATCTAAGAAAAAAAAAAAAAATCAAAATCAAAACATCTAAGATGACCTGTCCCTCTAATGTACTCATTCCTGATCCCATCCCTCCTCATCACTTCTGCAAAGAACCTCAACATCTTGAGCTTTGCAACATCCAGTTCTGCCTCTTGTCTTCTGGCTTACACTACAGTGAAAGTGTTTAGAGTTCCTGCTTTTGATGTTTTTACTGAATAAATAATCATAAAAAAAAATAAAATAAAATAAAAAAAAAAAAAATCTTAGCATTTGAAACTTCACATCACTGATTAGAGCCCATCAAGGGAAACTGATATCTGGCCGAATGACTGGTGTATCTCGAATTCTTACATGAAACTCAATTATTATTTCCTGGGTTAATTACATTAGAGGTCAGCAGGGCGTGTCATATTCTTTTATAATACTGTAGCTATAATTAATAACCACTGCAAATTCCCTTAAACTGGGCAACATTCAAGTTGGAAATTCTGCATTTCAAATAATTTGATATGAGTAATAAATATGATGGGAGCCTGATTGTATATATTTATATTGGTAAAGTTTGCAGACGTAAAAGCGAATGACTGACAAACATCAGTCAGAAGCTAGCGTTGTGATATAAGTAGCTTATCTGTTAAGTGTAACTCTCTAATTGTTGCTGTTTATCAGGAAATATTTAAAGGTGAAAACAACGTCAGAGATCCAACTACTGTATAACCTAAAATGAAGTTTTGCACCATGACAGGGTTTTAATAGCTTAGCAGTATAAATAATGATGAGTACACAAGAACACAAAACACATACTGCTAGCACTGGGTTTGGCGCTCACGCCGACACTCTGAACAACACCAAGAGCCAATATTGTTTGGGTCTGGGCAGTTATTCTGTTCTTGCCAACTTTCAAAGAGGTAAACTTTCTCTTTTAATCACTGGATGTTTCTCATGGTGGAAAACTGGGCATGGCTCCGGAGTTTCGAGATGAAACGAATTTTGATTTGAGGGAATAGGTTTATAATACATGTTTATTTCCCCACTGGGGGAGCTGAAGAGAGAGAGAGAGAGAGAGAGAGAGAGAGAGAAAACCCCCCCCCCACATGGATGAACCTGAGTGTGATTGCCTTTAGTCTTAGTGGCTGCAGGGATCAGCAGGCTCTGGGGCCATCATGGCACAAGGTGACAGTGATGTTTTTTGATTGGGTTGTAAATGCTACTGCCACAGAGGAGGCAGAGGAGCTCATCGTTTTCACAGACTATCTCATGTTATACTGTCACGTCACAGTGACAGTTTTAATAAATATGTAAAAAACTCATTTTTATAAAAGTTACATACTGCAGCTTTAAAGAGACGTTCGATGTAAGAGTAGAATACACCGTCTGGTGGAGCTTGAAATATTACGTCCCAGTAGCACGTAGTGGGGGTCCAACAGCGAGAGCAGTCGTCGGAACCCAGCGTCCTCCACCCCTAAGAGAGGCTGGTCATTTAGCCCGGTGAATTCAATTATTTTTCGGGTTATTTTCTGAGCTTTCTGACTGTTATGCTCATACGGACGAGTGTTGGCAACTGTGGGCTGATTTAACCGCTGTCTGACTGCTCTGGGTGCATTTTTTTTACTCTCTGCCAGTGAGCCTCAATAGTAGTCCATCAAATGCTTGTTTCTTAAATGTCATAATAAATTCATTGTGTTGATGCATTTTGATGTGCTTACCCCCCCCCGAGGTATTTTTCTGTTGCATGTTTTGTAAGACGCAAATTTCACATCACTCACAGACTGTGCAAATGCTCCACATGACAGACATGTTTGCTTAGGATATGCTGCCGCGCATTTGCGCAGTGTGAAGGAAAGGAGGAGAGACACCACACACAGGGCCTCTGCAGGCTGCGAAGTATGAAGTACAGGTGATCGGGTTTTGTGATCGGCAACTAAAGACACTGATCGGTAAATACCAATCGCATACTTTTTCACGGAAATCGGCAGATAACGATCAGTGGCCGGTCGATTAGCACACTACTACAAAAATGGTCAGGTTTTAGAAAACTGTACTTCTTTACAAGAAGGTACATAATGAACCTTTTATTTTGTAACACAATGTGGTCAAACTAGAGAACCTTAATCACTACCAAAAATATCAAGATGTTGATGAAAATCAAAGCCCATCAATCTGCTTTATCACTAAATATTCAAGAACTGGTTGTAATCTCTGTGGATCCTAATAGGATCCTGACTGGATGTCTGGGTGTCAGTGACTTTGGCAGCGTTGTTTTAGCTTCCTACAAGCCATCTGTGACTGAGGAATAAGAGCTCCTGTATTTGTCTTTGAGTGAAGCTGAAAACTCGAGATGTGCTTTCACTGACGCTCCTGTTCTATTTACTGTATCTATCTGAGTGAACAGACACACTGCTGAGAAAACCGCAGCCGTCCAGCCAGCAGCTGCGGTGGGCTACTAACAATAATCTAGTGAGCCACATGTGTGATGTACAGAAAACCAAAACCATTATACAAAACAGGTAAAGGAAAAAAATACAACGAACCTGCCAGTGGAAATCTTCACACAGAAACAGTGTATGAATGTCTGCTGGAAAGACAGGAATAACTGATGTATTTTTAGCAGATAATTCAGCTAAATATTAAATTGGATTTTAAAAAGAAGGTAATTTGTCCATGCCAAGAAAAGGGACAAAAAGTATTGACAGGCGAGACATCAGCTGATGATGATCATGATGACACTATGGATACCTTTTCTCTCAGTGATATGCTCTGACAAACTTAGTTAAGTGCCAAATAAACAATTTCTACCTCCATCTTCTAATTTTCTTTACAATGAACAGAATTTCTCACCTAAAAAGCTTTGTGCTGGTTAGTAGTGGTCACTCTGTCAACAATGATCGTAGAGCATCTGTCGACCACATTTTTGTCACTTATTGTCAACATTTTACATGTTCCTGCTAATTGCTAAATAAACCTATTCCAAGATAGCCTGGTAAAAACCAGCCCCTTGTTCTACACGTTGCTTCCTACAGATGGTCTGGACCCAACCTGGCGATTGAGAAACGATTGCTTCCTGGAGGCGTGGACTCTGTTGAAGTTTGAAATTTTACCCAATTATTATCGTTTGTCTGTGCCAGTTCAACGCTGTGAAGCTTACCGGAAATTGCCTCCGCTGTAAACAACCATTCCTCACTAAAAAGAGAGAGTGCCGCGCCGAGCAAGGTGGCCGTTGATGTCAATTCAATATTTGGAAGTGTGGCCAACACAGACTAAACGGCTTCGTTCACTTCCTCTGCTGTCATTGCTAAACTACAGGCAGACTACATTTCTAAAACAGCGCAGAAAATCATCATTGTCATTCACAACTTCTCCTGTTCGCTGATTGGCCCGACTGAAATTCTACTGGAGGAATTCAGCTCAATGGGAGAAAGCCCAGATGGAGCATCCCAATATTTAGGGATGTGGAGGGTGTAGTTGTATAGATCTATATGACGTATGATTATGATGCGGTATGGTGGAATGTTTCCCTTTTGTTCTAAAAACAAATAAAAGATTGCTTTATAAAAAAAAAATGTTCTTTGTCTACGTGTGCAATAAATTAGATTTGAGTTCAGTTAACTCCACAGGAGTTTCTTTTTTAACAAACACTGTAATAGGATTGTGGCTAATCAACTTTGTATGTGGCTAATTGAATTTGCAGACAGTAAGCCATAGTGGCAAATCATTTTTGAGCCCAAGAGAGAGAACCCTGAAATGTAAGTATATAGTTTCTGCTACGGTGAATCAGGTAAAAAGCAGTAGGTCAACGGAAGCAGCAGGGACACCTTCAGCACGTTCTTAAAGGAAACCTGAAGTAGTGAATAACCTCACCTAACAGAGCCGGCATACAGAGAAGGTGAAGGTTTACATACATGATCAGAAATGTGAGAAATGTGCTTTTTTCCCCTTCTCCATCAGTTGGGAACAGAAGTCTGATAGCTGACCTTAAACCAAATTCTCAGGCTAACTCTATTAATAGCCCAGACACCAGTGAGCACAAGACTCAGCAGCCTGAGACTGTGTGCTGTGCCATGCTTTAGTCTAGCTCTAGATGGACCAAGTTATTAAATCAAGCCTCCCACTCTATGTTCCGAACACATTTATGGTAGTAAATCTTTAGGGAAAAGACACAACACAGATTTAATACACACACAAAAACTGAAACTGTAGGTCAACCTTCAGTGTTTCTGTTGTGGGGTGGCCAAATGTAGACAAACCACCTCAAGACTCTCCAAGCACAATCCCTGTGATTTATTTGCAACTTTATGTTGCAAATGCTTCCAACATTGTCATCTGATGCAAAGACTTTAAAAATAAGAGGGCATCGCTTTGGGTACGACTCTCCGGGAGACTGGGCAGCATTGCAAAAGATATGACTATGCCTTGAGCAATCTGGTTGTTTGTGAGGAAACAGGCTCTGGTGAGGAAAGCAAAGTATTCTGAGACTGCTGATGTAATGCAGCTCCAGCACCAACAAGGTACTGCTATAGTTCCTTGCAAATGCATCCATTCCCCAGGAACTTCTTCATATTTTGTCACATTATAGCCACAAACTTAAATGTTGTGCCCAATAGAACTATATGTTCTGTATCCTGTCTTGTGAATTATGCAGTGCAGTGTTTTATTATTTTTAATCTGTTTCTTCTCTCTTTCTGTAATTACTAGTCTTAGGACAAAGTATGAAATGTAGTTATTGTGCTCATTCCAGCATATTTACATTGCTGTAAATTACAGCAATGGTAATTAATGTGGACTGTCCTAATCAAATCAATAAATAAATGTATTTTTATTGTAACTGTTTGCGAGTGACCAGAAAAAAAGTAGTGTTTTGTAATAATTGTGAGGTGAAAGAATGAGAATACATTGGTTTTAACATTGCTTACATATAAAAACTAACTAAAAAGGTGTGGTGTGTGTTTATTTTCAGCCATTGTAAACCTTGTCTATTGCAATTATAGCTTCAGGACCACAGAGGTATGTCTGTACCTGCTTCACACATTTACGCCTGTCCTTCTTTGCAGAACAGCCCAGGCTCTGTCAGGCTGGGCTGGAAGCATCCAAGAACATGAGTACTGAAGTCTTACCACAGTTTCTCAAATGAATTTAAATTTAGATCAATTAGATTTATCTAAGCCATATTCGCTGTACAGGTGGTTTATGTTTAGGGTTGTTGAACTGCCAGAGGTCTCAAGCTTTCTGCAAAACTCTGACCAGCTCTCCTCTTCCTGCTGAAGAAAAGCATTCCCACAGCATGATGTTGCCACCGTTATGCCTAATGGTGTGAAAAGTAGTGGTGAAGATGTGAAAAAGTCTGAGGGGTATAACACTGCAAGACACTGTATAAATCAGGCACAAACTGCCCTCGACTCAACAAGAGATTAACAACTTCTATCAGGTTTCTGAGACGTGTGTTGCAAACTTGTTTTATGATGACAAATATTTACTGTGCTGTATTAAGTTTGCTTTCTTTAAACCACCAGGAATTGGTTGGCGCTGTCTTGGGATGCTGGCAAAACCAAGATATCATTTCCAGAGCCACTCATGTGGTAGTTTTCCCAGTGAAAACAATGTCACAAGCAAAGCCGCTGAGTGGAAAAGGCCACAAAAGTAATTTTAGATAAACGTGGTGTCAGAGCTACGTTTCACTGTCCGCCTACAAACTTTCTTCTTATAGTTTTACAGGCAAGTAACAAACAAAACTACAGTAACTGAGATGCTCTCTTCAGGAAGTTCAAAACTGTGTTCAAAGCTTACTCTCACAAAAAGATCTTCTGACATAAAATTGTCATTTTTGACAATTTTTTTGGTTGTACTGAAGCAGTGTACAAACAATATTCCACTACTGACCAAGTCAATGAGAGTTCAAATAAATGTAATGAAAAGTTACTTTTAAATACCGGTATTTCTCTTGGTCTTCCCAGAAAAAATGACGAATACAAGCTGCTTCTAAGGAGCACGAACTTTAGCACTCTATATTGCCATTTGTAATGACTATAAAAGCTTTCTATAGTCACATGTCAGATCCTATGTCTAAAGACAGCTAAGATCTTTAACCCACTAGTAAAAAGCTAACTAAATTTGACAATGCCATGGATCATGTTATCGTTATTCATAATCTGATTGTTGGTGTACCTCTCAAATGTTAAACATCGATTTCCAAATGTGCCGGGTAAATTTAATCCTGTAAATCAAAGGTTAAGTGCATTCCAGCTTCTTAAGAGCACTCCGAAAGTTTTTTGCATTCTTCACAAACATAAATATCACAGATGAGCAACACAAGAGGGCGGCACGCTGCAGTCAACAGGTGCAGCAGAAGTGCAAGGAGACAGAGTGTTCCTGCCCAGAGGTCTGAGGTGGACATGAAGACTTTAAAGTATCTGAAACATTCAGCACATGATTTTTGTTCACTCAGAACCTAAGCAGAGATTTGACTCTGGCTTTTCAAGAGTGGAAAAGTGATATATTCCCCCCCCCCCCCCCGAGTCTAGAGAGTTAAAAAACAACCTGATTAAAAGTAGACGTTACAGCCTACTTTAAACATTATTTTCCTACACATTATTAATGTAAAAATTCCGGACATAAAAAAAACAAAACAAAACAGAAAAAACAACCTACAAGCAAACAAAGCAAAACAAAAAGAAATGTTTTCTCAATCAAATTTCCACCCAATAAGTAGTTTCTCTTGACAACCTGTAAATGTGCTAAAAATACCTAATGGTTTCTTGGGGTTTCTTTGTGGAGCACTGGATTCTAAGAAGGGACTCCAGGAGCTTTTATCTTTCAGAGAGAGGAATTTTCTTTACAGCGAAAATAAGGAAGTCATTAGCTGCTCATAAGGTTAGCTCCATAAACCTAATAGTAAAGGCTGTCTCTGGGTTCTCTCAACTTTTGAAGATTATAGGCACACTCTCACAAATAGTAAGAGATACCTGTAATTAAGGTAACCTCACACAGAGCAACACTAAATTAATGTACGGTTTCCTGGTGGCTTATACCACAAAGCAGGGTTTCTACAACACTGTATTTTAGCAAGTCTGGTTAAATCTAAAGCAATTTTTGTAAATTTATTGTGCAAACCTTCAGATTATGACATGTTATTTCCATAGTACCTGTCTTTAATATGGCTCTAACCAACAGGAACCTATCTGTTCTAATTTAGGTCTGCCACCACAGATTTTGATTTAAGGTTCCTCAATAAATACAAGATTGTAAGGGTTAATTTTAGAGTCAGAAACCTCCTTGGCATCAAGGATGAAGACATATGGAGAAAGATGGGTATAAAAAGGGATCTTGGTATGGCTGGTTGGTCATGGTATGATGTGCCACAAGTATGTGAGTATGTTTATATGTTGGTTAAAAAAAAAAAAAAAAAAAAAAAAAAAAAAAAAAAAAAAAAAATAGAAAGCCTAAAGGTGCAAAGGGTGATTCCTTTAAATTAGAGATTTTTAAATATAAAAGGAGAGGGAGCCGAAAAAAAAAAAGTCAAAAATTTGCATTTAAAACAAAAGAATAAAAGGAGTCCGAGAGATGCAGGAGCTACACATTTCCTCTTTGATCCTTCAATGAAACCCATGTCACTTTCACAAAGTTTCAAAGCTCCTAGTTCTCAAAGAGGCAAACTTCAGACCCTTCAGACACACAACCAGGCACTACATCAATACGGTTTTCATCTGCTGGTTCTCCAGACGTTTCATTTTTCAAAGCCTTCACCACAACACCCACCTCACAGTCTCGACTCTAAACAAATCTGATGAGCTAGGGAAAATATAGTTTTGAAAACAAACAAAATGTTATCCAGAACAAAGGGAAAGCTGCTGGAAAACCCGGCCACATAGGTCAGGAGATGATCCGAGCCCACAGCAGCTCCCTTATTACTGCCGGTTGTTCCAATTTATGTTCAAAAATAGCAGCTCACCAGGAAATCTAACTTAATTAATGTAAGGATAACCTTAAAAGGTGTTTGAGAGACAGATGGTGGCTTTTTATGAAGCAGAATGTGCATGGCCAAACGCTGAGGAGGCAGCCAAGCTGACTGAGTTTGGACACCAAGTCTGAGTAGAACAGCCAATGGCCGGGCCCAACTCGGAAATGACGGGTATAAAACTACAAAACCGCTGGTTATTCACAAGCAACATATCCACAAGTGTGTTTTTGTTTTTGGTCATCTCCACGGCAACATCTCTGACTCCAACTGGACAAACTGACTGGATGGCAGCTGACATCCTGCTGTCCAGGTATGGTTTCAATAGCACATCATCTACCTTACTGTCCCCCACTGTGAAGGACAGATTAGAGACTGGTGCTGCCAGAACAACAGCACGAAGTTGTTTCTGGCACAAAATTAAGTTTCTGTGCCACTGTAAACTGTGGAAATCAGAGACACAGAAATGGAAAGAGGAAAGGCAGATCCCCTGCTACCTTGAACAGATATTTTTTTTAATTTTTAACCACCAGGCTGACATTATATCCTACTGACCATCTCTGGTTTAAGGATTAACAAAATTATTTCTATATGATAAAATTTTTGAATAATGAGATACCTAATATTTATTCGCTTTTTCAAAAGTTTATATGCATTTCTTTAGTATTTGGTGGTATTGCCTTTTAAACTGTACATCGTCTTGGGTCTTTCAATTCGACAATACCCAAAATATTTTACCCAAGTTTTCTGGGTGCAAAGCTTTCTGTTCTTTCCTCATGATGCAATCTATTTTGTGAAGTGCTCAAATCCCTCACGCAGCGAAAACACTTCAGCAACATGATGCTGCCGCCCCTGTACTTCACAGTTGGGATTGTGATCTCAGGCATGCAAGCTTCCCTCTTTTACCTTAAATTGTTACAGTGTATGTAACAAACGTCTGGCCACAAACGTCAGTTTTATTTTCATCAGACAATAGGACATGTTTCCAAAACTTAAGGTTTACTGCAACAACGAAGCAGCTTTTTTTAGATTTCATTTTGAGTAATAGCTTCTTCCTTGCGGAGTGATCTTTCAGCATATGTTGGCACAGGACTAATTTCACTGTGGATGACGACACTTCTGGGGCTGATTGACATTTGAACCTAAACACATTCATCTCTGAGACAGAAAACCCATCTCCATGCTAAATGCTAAATGGTATGATGGCTGGGCAATCCCATGGTGTTTATACTTCCGCGACCAAATGAACATGGCACCTTCAGGCACCTGGAAATTGTAGACTTGTGGAGGTCCACATTTATTTAGATTTTTCCATTATGCTCCACAAGAAGGCATGTTGAAATGTTGCCTCAAAATGAATCCACAAGGTGTGCCTCCAATTGACTCAAATATTGTGAATCAAAATACCATAAGTTTACCAAGTCATGAGAATATCATCTGGACTTTCTCCAGTTGTTTAATGGTTCAGTAATATGAGCATGTAAACCTCTGACTTCAACGAAGGTTTTCTTTAAAAAAAAAAAAACAAAAAAAAAACAAACAAACAAAAAAAAAAAACTAATGCGTCTTTATCAAACAGGGTATGTAAATATCTGTTTTCAACTATAAAACATTGGACTGATGGACAGACATAAAATTACTCAGTGGGGAAACAGGTCACATCTTGCCTGTAACTTGTTATTTTAATATTTGCTGTACTGTTTATATGTGATGCCAAATTTACACCTATTGCAATCAGTGACAACAACTATACTAAACTAATATATTTAAAATGGTTTCAGGGCAAAAAATAGCAGCTTTGCAGAACAAATACTATTCTGCTGAAACCGCTCAGGAGTTGTTAATATTTACTGAACAATAGTGGCCTGTTCTGTGGTTATGGCTTCAGTGTCTGGTTTCTAAACGCTGGGCTGTAGAGGAATCAGTCAGATGTGATATATGGAGAAAAGGACACATCCCACTAAAAACCAGCTGGTCTCATTCTGCTCTGATTACATTTGAGTTTATTTTTTACACTTTCCTCACACCTGGTGAGCAGTTACTTCATGGTACAGCATCTTACTGAACAGCCTCCTGTTTAAGTCTGGAAAATTGTCTGAGAAAATCTGATTCAAGCACGTCATGTAAAACCATGATCAAACAGCTATCTGACATCTCATCCTGAATAGATTTCCTATTTGTTAAGATCACATCTATCATCGTGTCACAGCATGCTAACACATTCCACGTCATTCAGATACACAAGTGCATAAATCTGATACCATCACCTGCATAAGAACCTGTTGTGTCTGTGTGTTCCTGCTGCTTTGAGGATGACAGTACAAGGAACAGAGGCAAAATTGGTTTCTTCATAAATGTGTTTGGCAAAATCCTAAGATGTCACAACTGACAGCATCTTGACCAGCCAACAAAACCATAACAAAAGAGGCACATTTTATTTGGCCTAGCATGCTGTATGTTGGCCCTTATCACTCAGTCTATGTAGGTTTTTATTTTTTTTTTCAAATATTGTTTAATTGTCTCCCCTCGTGGCATGTATAAATCACTGACTACAACATTTTTTGTTTTGTTTTCACTTTAACACTGAATGTATTGAATTCAAGACTTTTTTAAAACTGTTGTATGATCAACCATCCTTCACTACATCTCCTGCCCTCAACAAGATCTCCACAATCTTTCCTGCTCTTCCTTCTGGCTTGCCTGGAATTTCCTCTGACTATTGCAGCTTGGTGGGAGCATCTGGAAACGTTTCCTAAAGGGGAAGAGAGGCTGCTGCAGCTGAGGACCATACAGGTCTCTTCTCTTTACAATAACTATCTATAGTATTTAATGATGGAACAATACCTATGTCTTAGAAGGTTAAAAAAAAAAAAAAAACAGGAAAGAGTTGTTATCATGAGCAGATAAGAACTGAAGAATAAGGATAACACTTATCCTGTTGCTTTAATCATCACCAAAGCTTTATGTGCAACTTGTAGGAGGTAAATCACAAAATAAATTTCAACCTGAAAGAAAATATTCATCATGCTTTCTGATACTGGCTTTTACGTATTATCCAATCTGTTTTCCGTCTCATGCCTGACTGTGTCTTCAAAGTGCAGTTAAAGAACTTTACAGTTAAAGAACGCTCTGAACTTGTCCCCAAAAGCAAAAAGATAAAATCGAGACATCCGGGATTTTTGGCCAGGCTATTGACCATCACAACAAACATCGGCCTTGATACACTGTATAGAGGCTTTGGGAGGTTAGCACAAGAGAAAATGTATGCTTCGAAGTTTGGATATGCCTTTTAATTTTACAACTTCACTTTTCAACATGGTTTTTCAACTTAACTCAGGTTTAACTCTTTACTATTAACTCTTCACACTGGAGAAATCGCCACAATGTAGCCATGAGAATGAATTTAATTTTCTGCAGCTATAAGTTTAAGTCTTGTGATGGAGTATTTAACCATAAGGTCGTATTGCATGTTATTGTTTACAAAACCAGACAGTATTTGGTCCTTTGATTTAAAAGAGTGCGTCTGCATGTTCGCATGCGTTATGGTGTAGCTTTTGCTGAACAAACACCTGCATTTGACTGCAGAAAAGTATTCAATTTTCTTTAAAAAAAAAAAAAAAAAAGAAGAATTTTAAGACAGGAAAGTAAAGGGGAAAGCAAAAAACCCCGGGCCACCTGTAAATTTTGTCCACCGCCAGGATTAAAGATACGCGAAGTGAGCGGGACGACATCTAGTTTTACTAGACAACTGCAGCAGACACAAAGAAAAGTAAGTGGTAATGCGAAAAATATGCACAACACAGTTTCAATAAAACTGGAAAAATAAGGCTCAAAAAAACAAGTGCTTACATTTCTTAAAACCAGCGATTGAGAAAACAACAAAATGACGTTCACGAACACAATATAAAAAGATTCTGTTTGCTGTTTTGTGTGTGTGTGTGTGTGATAAGAAGCAGAGGTAATCAGCTCCTGAGATGATTACCTCTTTGGTTTTCATCAAGCCAAAAACATAAATTCAGTCTTACCTTCAATGTTTTATGGTCATAATCTATGTTAGAGAAAATATTCCCACTTGGCTCCTGTAATCTGTTGTCCCTGCGTCATCCCTGTTGGCTGCGTGATTTTTGTAAATCCCACGGATTCTATTGGCTCTCATTGTTTTGGAATTCCCCCTGTGAGACAATCTGCGTGCCTGAATGGACTAATAATAATATTAAAATGCCTAATAATATATTAATATGTCCAGTTTATTTGTTTTTTAACATCTGATACTCTGAGGAATTGCTTTTATTCAGATGTTCATAAGAGGAAAGATTTTTTAAATATGACAAATCTTTATTAGCCTAATCTCTCACTGTTTTTTAAAAAAATTATCATACAAGCATTGTGCAGTGTAAGATGACTGTTTCAGTTTAGAGAATGCGTATCAATGTATGGCTGCATTTATTAACCAAAGTATTAGTTTATTTTGACCATTATTAATTTAATACCAAGAAGTGGGTTTGGTTGAGTACTTAACCGTTTTTCCATTAATTTTTGCATTTTATTGTGTACAAAAAACAATGTCCTGAAATATTTGTCAACGTTCTAAACATTCGGCTTTGTTCTTTGTCTCAGTCTTGGAAGGTCTGGTCTTGGTCTCAGAAGAACCGGTCTTGACTTCATCCCTGATCTGATTAGAACTCTGTATCAGCAAACGCTTATTAATCTTAAATGACTCTGGTTGGTTTGGAAAGATTTTGATCTAGAGGTCCCTACTAGAAAAGTAAAATGTAATTGTAACTAAAAACTCTCGAGCCAGCTACAGCTTCAACATTTAACTGCATATTTTGTCCTTCCAAGGCATTGTGAAATCTTATCTACTCTCACTCAATAAGGGAAAACCCCCTTTAATTCATCAACATCTCCCACCGTCTCAACACCTGTCCCAACTTCAACCAGAAACGTATCAATCTCTCAGTTATCAGTGTTTCCCTCTTCGTGGTCCAATATCCCACATTGCTATGTGAGTGACGGGACTGCTGTGGGGGCCATGGGAACTGGGCTGAGATTATTTATAGCAATGGGAGGGGGGGGTTGTTTGGCAGGGGCCACTTCTGTGAGGCTAGAAGAAGAATGCTTAAGGTCGCCCTCTTACCAAAGAATGCTTAAGGTCACCCTCTGACTAGAACCTCTGCAGAGGGCTGAGGCTAAAAGGCAAGATGATGTAGGACATCTGCAGAACTGAAGATTTAGGCCACTTAGCTTGCGGGTTGTTGAGCAATCGGAGTAAGGACGAGACAGGAGCAGTGAGAATAGAAGGTCAGGATGTCAGGGCAATTCAACAAGACATGGCTGTTTTAGGGATGATTGTATAATCCTTGAGCAGATATTTTAGAGTGGTTTGTATAGAAAACCATATTAAAAGAATGTGCTTATTAAAAATACTATCCCTTCTGTTTATGTTGGCAGTTTTAGCTGTTGGTATTAAATCATAACTCATGTTTCTTCTGGTTGTTTCCTAATTGTGTCAGCATTTTTCCCCAGACGGGGCAGCTCTTCTAAACAAAACAAGCACAGTATAAAAGTAATGCTGCTAATGCATCATATTGCAAAGGGGATTAGAGATATTTTAAAAGAGTAGTATCTTGGAAATGTTATAAACACATGACTGTACTGTATAGGCTCTGTTTGTATTGCCTACAGTGTAATTGACTTTTTTCTACAGCTTTAATTCCTGCAGGAAAAACCAACAAAGCATACTGAACACATAATGGAATCTGATGTTGACAACAAATCCCACTTTAAGCACTCATCTTTCACCATCCTTTTATTGTTGTGTTATAGTGGCCTTGCGTGTTGCGTGCCTGCTCCCTAACCCAATTGTTTGCCCTCACATCAAACTGCAAAGGCCCAGAGGGCTGCACGACAAAGTCAAATCCACAGGCTGAAACCAGGTCTGCATCACCACAGAGCTCAAAGAATAACAGCCATAGACCTAATGTAGTGCCATGCTTCACAGAATGATGGGGCAGTTTTCATTCATGGGTATTTTTCATGTTCAGATGTAGATGTTACCCCACTTCTACAGAATTTCAAGTGAGACGTTTACTGCAGATAAAATATAACATTAGGTCAACAGAACTATCACTGCTGAACACTAAATGACTAATAAACATCAACACTCAATACCAGATTCTCTTCTGACCTGAAGAAAATGCCGAGACAGCCTATGATTTCAAAATCTCTGCAGGACTTAAATGACAAAATCTTAACAGTAACTCCCGTCACACTGCATGACCGCATCACAAGATTGTCTTAAGAGTATTTCATGAAATAAGATTCATCAAAAATGGTCCCTCACTGCATAGTGTGACCTTGTTTCAGGCAACAAGAGTTTTTCTTGTGAGGCTTTCATTTCAACTCAGAGACCAACAACTGGCAATATTTGACATGCTTACATTTTGCAGATTAAGAAAAACACATCAAGCAATAACTGAGCAAAATATAACAGCACAGAAATAATAAAAAAGAATGCCAATAAGGCATTGGGTCAGATCATGAGGACAACAAGCAAAAATGACATTTTGTTTTCAAATGAAGAGTGGGGGAGATCTGCTGCTTCTCTGTTTGGATACAGTGGACCCCCAGTATTTGTTGGGGTTAAGGACCATAACCATAATACTTTAGACATGCTCTAAGGCTAATTTTTCGTGAATAATTTTAAGTTACGTTCCACAGAAAAATATGAAAATAGGCAAATCCATGGATACCGAATGGCGGAAACCACTGTAATTTATATCTCAGGATGAAAAAGACGTCACAAAAACTGCTTCAATATCTGTTGACAGAATACCATGTTCTTTTTTCCTCATTATTTGCTTCTTCTAGTTCACAAACCACCTCATCGTTGCCCTCTAGGCAGCAGTAAAAAGTGCCTACCTCTGAGTGGAATGCTGTGGTTCAACTGAGCTAAAAATCGTAGGACTGGGGACTTGTCCACAAGGTCCAAGAGGTTTGCAGTCACTGACATCACCAGGAATGTCAAGGCCTTACTGTCACTTTCACAATATTGTCTTAATGAGGTCAATTTTGATAAATTGTCAACACGGCCACAAAGCAGAATTTGAAGTCTGTTAAGTCCATTTCAGAAAAACACCAGATATCCGCTCGTGACCAGAATCTGTCAATTTTCAATCTCAAAAACCTAATTTTCTGATCAGTGAATGAACCATGCCAAAGCGTTATCGAGCCATCGTAACAACAACACTGTTCGGTGTGGAGGCGGTAACAGAGTGAAGAAGACTTAAATCAATTTCAGAATCAGGAAGGTGATATCAGAGACAGCATGGAGATGTAAAAGTCATCTAAAAGAAAGCTGTTTTTCATACAGACATGGCCGCTGTTTCCACTTAAAGAGGAAGAAAAAAAATTAGCACGTTGGATATATTACCACAAAGCTGCTCAGTGCTGCACGGTGGCACAGTTAGTAGCTCTGGTACCTTGCAGCAAGATGATCCTGGCCTGATCCTGCATGAACTTTGCATGTTCTCCCCGTGCAAGCGTGGGTTCTCTCCAGGGACTCCGGCTTCCTCCCAGAGCCAAAAAAACATGACTGTTGGGTTAAACGGTCTCTCTAAATTGCCCTTAGGTATGAGTGCGTGCGTGAATGGTTGTCTGTCTCTGTGTTGCCCTGTGATGGACTGGCGACCGAGTGAACCCCACCTCTCGCCCAACGATCGTTGAAGATAAGCACCAGTCCCCCGTAACCCAGCACAGACAAGCAGGGACGGATGGATGGATGCTCTGTTTGATTCTTTTGTGCTTTTAACCTCTGTCTGCTAAAAGAACTTACTGAATTTGTAAACAGTTTTAAATTCAGTATAGCTCGAGTCATGGTAAGGGTCTATATTCTCTAAGAAATACCCAGAAAACTAGTCAGTCTTATTATGCTTATTGCTGATATAAGATGCTAAAGGCAATTTGAAATGTCAACTTTGTAATCATTTTGTAGGTTAAAAACCTGTGATCAGAAATCTCGCCAGATTCTGACTCACCAGATTCACAGATGTGTCTCCAGTTTATTAATTTAGCTGCAGTTCACAACTAATGTCATCTCAGGGCACTTTACTAGACAAACAAGTCAAATTAAATCCAATTAATGAGTCCAAACTGGTCCAAATTTAATTTAAATCAAGCCACTTAATTCAAACACAATCTAGTTACAAAAAGGGAATGAGAGAGAGGAATGGGAATGACACTTATCTCAGGTTCAGATAAACCTTTAGGCAGGAAAAAAGTTAAATGCAAGATAGAATGGTACTGGTATGGGAGGACAAAATTTAAAATGAAGGATCAGAACTGCTTGAGCGTTTGTTTATGATTCTTCCTCTTTAACAAGTAAATCAGGACTCGCAACAATCATTTGCCTGTCAGTCATCATAATTACTTGTTATGTTATTCCTAAAACAATTAGTACTGTATATGTTCTTCAAACAAAGTAAGGTCAGTCAGTAGATTAATGGGTGTGGTGCTGCATATCTGTACATTCTGCCAATCCAGTTTGGTCATAAAAGAATAAGTGCTCGCACACTTGAGGCAACAGCAAAAGGATGGGGGCGGAGGGGCGGGGGAAGCAAAGTAGAAATGAGCTTCAGACGCTGGCAAACTAATGGGCTAATAAAGTCCAAGTATAGAATGTATTCACTTTGCAGAGGCAAGCAGCAATTGAGGGCACAAGAAGCTAATGGCTAGTTGAGTAAAAGCCACAGAGGAATGTAACACTGTGGACTCTGTCCATGTGTGTGTTTGTAGAGAGGTTCCCTCCAGAGACAAAACCATCCTGTTCTGGCACTGCCCATGAAGAGTGACACCGGTTTGTCTGAGTGCACATTTGTGACAGCTTTAGGCGTACAGAAGGAAGTCAACACCACAACCCAGAGTCCCATGTGGTTTACAGGCATGGGTGTGGGTGTGGCAGAGGAAGGGCGCTTTAGTTATGTCAGTCTGGACTTAGTGATGGTGTTCAGAAGGGATATCCAGCATTTTTACAGAAATCACAAACCAGAATGTTGAAGTCTTTGCCATGTGTGAGACATGATGACTGAGACAGGCTAAATGAGACCAGTGGCAGCCACTGAGCTGTTGGACAGATGCTGAAACGTCATGTACAAGGTGTTCCCTTTGGTGAAACGCACAGCTGCTTTGTCACAAAGCTCTGGAATGTTGCTTCCAGGGAACCAGAATGTTGTCACACTCCAGTGGATCCACACCTCACCACCAGGCTGAGAGCTGCTTGAGATTTAAAAAAAAGACAAACAAACAAACAAACAAAAAAAAAAAACAAAAAAAAAACAAAACAAAAAAACGCTTCCCTTTTAGTCCCCCCTCAACTGGATCAAACACAGTCAACTGGAAGGTCCTTGAATAGAGATGGAGGCATAGGAAGGGGAAGCAAGGTCATCTTCTAGTGACCAAGCAAAGACATGACAGATCATCAACCTTGGACTGATACACTGACTGAGCAGGTCAAGCAACAACAACCACGCAAATGAAACTTGAAACACAACCAACTACACAAGGAACTAGAATACTTGAAAATCTAGGCACCACACCTTTCTACAGATATTTCCAACCTCCCTTCAGGACATACAAGGGCTCACAGCAGAAATCACAGTCTTTGTGTTGTAACCATTCTTATAATTTAAGAGTGATGCACTAACCACACAAACCCAAAGGAGCAGCAATAGCCATTAGGGATAAAATGCCCTGACACGAACAAACCACACAATGTCCTAATTTTACTGAGATAATGGAGGCCAGCAGTCCCATAACAAGTGGCCTATTTTATCCTCAGTGGTGGAACTGAATAAAACTCTGGTTTCTTACCTCATCATCTGGTCAGAGGAGGATGATTGATCAGTGCAAGAAATAATTTCCAAATCCAACAGCAGTCAGGCACATGCAAGGGGAACAGAAGCATATAGTTAACATTTTGATAACGTATGATGAAGGAATGTTACAATTCAGTAAAAATATTTTTGGCTAAAGAAGAAAATCTTCAGTAGGAACAGAAACTGACAAAAATCTGAGGTGTTTCAAGATCCATTTATATGTAATTAAAAAAAAAAAGACTGTGCTCTTAAAAATAAAAAAAATACAGCTCATACATTTTTAAAGTATATGATTTTATTTCGGTGATAAAATATGTGTACAGATGCACCAAGAAATAGACTCTTGACTGGACAGCGCTTTGATCAGCCCAGACTGGTGGCTGGCCTGTAAGGAAACTCAAAAAAACAAAAACAACTTTATCTTTGATCACTGAACGCACCATTTACCAATCGCTACCAAATCAAGATTCTTCAGTGTAGATGTGGTTACTTCTACTGTTCTTTAGTTGTTAAATGCATTCTGATAGAATATCTTATAGATCAACATAACACCGCTAATTTACACAAATATTAAAGCCTTGCACTTCTAGAGCAAGCAGCCTTGCAAGTCAGATAAAATTAATCCAAAAAAAATGGTCACAGTCCAAATTATTCATGATGGTTGCAATTTAGTGATTCCATCAGCTCTTAAGCAGAACTAATATCTTTACTCCTAGCTGCTAGCTCTGGGAGACCTACTGGCAGAATGACAAACATCGATTCACTGATTTAAACATTGCCGCCTGTAAGCTCTCAGGAGAAACAGCTGTGACGCAGCACAGAGAACGTTTATATCATCATGGTCCGTGCCATCATCTACAACTGCTTCAGGCACAGCAGAAATGTTTACTTTACCCGTCACTGCCAGATTCACTGCTTTTTACTTCTGAATTGCACATTAGTGCTTCTTTAAAATCTGTCCATGCTGAGTTCATGAATAGGCCTGTCACAATCACAAATTTTGCTGGACGATAAATTGTCCCAGTAATTATTGCAATAACCAGTAATGTTGTTTTGAGACCATTTTCAAGTATTGATAATCGCAAAATAATACAAGTTCGCCCTCTCAAACATCAATAAATTTTAATTTTGTAAAGAACACTTAAAGCTGCAGTATGTAACTTTTACAAAAATATATGTTTTTTGCACATTTGTTAAAACTGTCACCATGTTGTGAAAGTATGTTATGAGGCAGACAATCTGTTAAAAGACTGAGCCCCTCCACCTCCTGCCTGAACTACTATTGCCTTCTAACAAAATGGACCGCTCCCGACCTAAAACAACCAATCAGAGCCAGGAGGAGTGTCTTTGTGTTGTCAGTCACCTTTGTGTATGTGCCGCTAAATGTGCTAATGGTGAAGAAACTTACCGTGACAGGAAAACTGTTTATCTGCCGTCATCGGCTGCCATGCTAACTAGCCTTAGCACTTATGGCAGGCTACGTTGTTATGATTCAGCTCGAGCTTAGCAGAGAGCAAGGGGGAGTGTGTGAGCGGCGATACATGAGGGTAATTGACAGCGATAAGACACTCCTCCTGGCTCTGATTGGTTGTTTCTGACTGAGTGGTGTATTTCTGCAGTTTGTACTGGGAGCACTGGGAGACGGCAGAGGAGCTTGATTTTTTTCACGTTATCTGTCTTATACTTTCACGACATAATGATGATTTTAACAAATATGCAAAAAAACATTTTTCATAAACGTTACATACTGCAGCTTTAATAGTGGAACAGGAAGATATTTTAAATATCCAAAATAAAACATGACAACAAAAACCAGTAAATAAAGCGGAAATAAAAAAAACTTGCAACCAAAACCATACATAAAATGGATTATGATGTCTCTCTAAACAAAACTTTGCTTCAAAAAATATTAAATCATGAGAATTGAAATTATTGAGCTTGTTTTAATTTATCCTGAAATGAATTGATTAATTGCGATAAAAAAACCCGCAGCTGGAGACATACAAGTAAGACCTGTGTTGACCAAGAACAGACACATATCAATCAAAAACAACCAACTAACACATCGAAAAATTTAGGACTATAAAAAGAAGAAGTGAACAGACCTAGGAAATATAATAGGTGTTAAAGTACTGAGCTACACCATAATGGGCACTCTCCTGAGCTGCTCATTTTTCCCTTGTGGTTCATCTGCTGACCTCCATGCTGAGATTCTCCACCAGTGATGGAGTCAGTGTGGTCGCAGACAGCAGAACCATGGTAGGATTTCTCCACAGGGATTTCAGGGAAATGTTAACCACTCTTTCACCATCCCCAACACTCACTACCCTGCTTTTTTTCATAGTGAGTTTTTCTTTTGTGCACTGATCCCTGTAGTTGACATTTCTTTTTGTTTTTTAAACAGTGCCTTGGTGAAGTATTCACACCCCTCAACATTTTTCGCATTTCGTTACAGCCACAACCTATAATGTATTTTATTGGTAATTTCTGTGATAGAGCAAAACAAAGTAGCTCATACTTGTGAAGTGAAAGGAAAAAGATCCATGGTTTTCATCACAAAAATCAAAAAAGTACGTTCTACATATGCACTTAGCCACCCTGAGGCAAAAGCTTGCAGAACATATTGTTCCAAGTCTTTTAAGGCATGTCTCTTGCACATGAATTACTATTTGTGGTGCCTCGAGTTTGAGCAAGCAGGTTAGTTTAAAGGCACAGTACATCACTGTCACATACATAAACATAGAAACGACCAAACAGAACAAACTGGAACACAACATCAGATTGGATGGAGAGCATCGTGGACAGAACCGTTCCACTCTTATTACAGATTCTGAATAAGATGTAGGTAGGACTGGACTTTGACTGGGCCATTCTAATACATGAAAATGCTTTCATAGAAATCATTCTATTGTAACTCTGGCTGAGTTTGTACTGGAAGGAGAACCTCAGCTCCAGTCAAGTCCTTTGGAGCCTCTAACAGGTTTACCAACAGGATTTTCCTGTAATTAGCTCAAACCATCATCAACTAATGCCTGTTTCCCACAGCATAATGCTACCAAATCATGGTGGTGGCACCATGGTTTTTACAGTAGGGGTGATGTGTTGTATCTTCTTCCATACAAAGCATTTTGCACATAGGCCAAAAAGGGGTTTGTGTCTCTGCTGACCAGAGTGCCTTCTCCACATTTTTGCTGTTCACCTACATTTTTTTTTTTTTTTGGAAAACTATAAATACTTCTCATTGATTTTCTTCAACAATGGTTTTCTTCTTCCCACTCTTCCATAAAACCCAGATTTGAGGAGCAAATGAATAACAGTTATGCCATAACGTTTTGGATGCTGGACTGATCAGCGCTCTACGAGATGTTCAAAGCTTTGGATGTTGTTTTATAACCTAACGCTGCTTTAAATATTTCTCCAGTTTTGATCCTGACTTGCCTCTTGTGTTTCTTGGTCTCAATGATGCCATTTGTTCACCAGCGTTCTCTAAAAAACCTCTGAGGCGTTCACAGGACAGCTGGAGTTATACTGGGGTTAAGTTACACACAGGTGGACTGTATTTATTAATAAAGGTGACTTCTGAAAGCAGTTAAATCCACTGGGTTTTGTTTGGTGTTATCAGGGTAATGACGGCTGAATACATATGCCAACCACATTTTTCAAAGAAAGATCAAAGAGCACAAATATTTTTACATTTGGAGCAAATAAATTTAACATTTTATTTTTACTGCTTTACCAAGTTTTAAACTCATTGACTTATGAGGCAAAAGCAGAGGTATCACTAAAAACATCTAATCCTCCCAGTGAGGTGAGCAGTTGTAATATAACAACCTACACATGGAAAAACTAACATTTGAACTTCTCACCACGCTGCAAAAACTGAGGCAGCTCCAGAGAAATCACTGAGCAAAGGTGCTACAGGTGAACGCAGAGCATGTTAACAACTTCTGTGAAAAAGATTTCAAAGGAGAGCTTCTACGCTTGTTTTAGATAATGGCTTTATGATCAAGAGCTCAATAAACACAGCTGTAACGAATCCTAAAGTTATAAGAAAATAGAGAAAGATACATTTGTCGGAATGATTAAATGGACTAATGCAAAGTTTTCCTTATGCAACAGTCTGTCTGGATGAGTTTGAGTAGAAACAAACCAGCTTCCAATTAATGCAGACATAAGTCTGGAAAAGGGTGGACTGGTTCAGTTTAGTCTAGATTACAGCAACTAAAGTGGATTTTTTTAATGCTTATTACTCACATTTCGGGTGTAGTCAATGCTGTAAAAAGCCATAACGACCGTTTGCATGTTAAAGTCAAACATTTAAATATTTTTTATGATTCTGCTACCACTTTTGAAAACTGTTTACTCTTTCACTTCTATTAATGATATATTCCCACTGTTTTCACAATAAAAAAAAGGGGGGAAATACTCAAAAGCATAATCATTATAAGCCTCTAAAGCCCACAAACATATTTGGTCCAACAGCACGGTCCATTATCTTCACCTCCATGTCACCACCGGTCTCTCACAGGACATCCGTGGTCCATGAAAATAATTTATGTATCCAAGGTGGTTTGGCCCCATAAAGGTTGAAACCAGGCAGGCCATAAAAATAATTCAGTTTGAGTTTGGTATGAACGACGCCTTAAGATTCAGCCCAAGCTGACTGGCTCAAACTCAAGTCACCACAAATAGTTTTTACCGGGGGTGTCACAATCATGAAGCTGACAACTACCTCTTATCCAATTATTTCAATTAATGATTTAATTTTATCTTGTCCTTTTTGTGTCACTAGTTGACTTAATGATGATTATTTAAAAAAAACAAAAAAAAAAAAACAAAAAACAAACAAAAAAAACTCCATATAAAATAATGGATATTCATTGTATTTAAAAAAAAAAGTAAATATTTAAAGAGTTTTCATATCGGCTGTTTACACCAAAAATGTTGGTAAATTTGGGAATGGCAATATTATCGACACTTTCCAAATGCAGTGGGAAATAAATGACATGATAATTGTTCATCCAGTGTTAAGAATAAACAATAAACTCCAACTAAAAAAAACAACAAACAAACAAAAAAAACAAAACAAAAAAAACAAAACAAAACACTGCTGAATTATCCAACTTCCAAGACAGAAGCCCACTTCTGACCAAAAACACCCACAAAAGAACTGAATGCATATTTCTCAAAAATATCTAAATGATGATCTTCTGGGAAAACATTCTGCGCAGTGATGATATAAAACATGAACTTGTTTAGAAGATTACATCTGGTGTATAACTAACACAGCATTTCAGAAAAAAGATCATAACAACAACAGTCATTAGTTGGTGGTTTGTTCTGTGGGTGCTTTGCTGGTTTAGGAGCTGGATGACTTGAATTCTGCTCTCTACCAGTGAAGAACATCTGACTGTGAGTTTAAGACCTCAACCTCAAGTTCACTTGGGTTGTGAAGTAAGGCATCAAACACACCTGCAAGTCCACCTCTGTGTTGCTCAAAAAAAAGATGATTTTGGAGTGGCCAAGCCAAACTAGGTAAAAAAAAAACTTGAAAAGCCAAAGCCTGAAGTCATCCAAAGCAATGTAAAAAACAAACAAGCAAAAAAAGACTCATTGTCAGGAGAATTGGGGAGAATTAGATTTTTCACAAAGCCAAGCTGCTTTGGTCTCTTCCTTGAGAAATTAAGTCATTAGAAAACTGTTGTATTTTTATCTTTGTCTAATATTAAAATATGTTTGATGATCTAAAGCACTGAAGTGTGACAAACAGAAGCAAAAAACAGAAACAAATGCAGATTCCCGACTTGTTTAACATAAAATGTACTTGAGGAATTAAAACATATGTTGTAATATTGTTTGGTTAAGTTTAATCGTGTCAAATCCAGAAGAAAAACACCCATGAAAGAATCCGATCAGTTAAAAAAAAAAAAAAAAAAAAAAAAAAAAAAAAAAAAAAGCTTATTGAAACAACAAACCACTCTCGGAGCAGGAAACAAACTCCAGTCTGGTTGAGCTGGCTCTTTAGTACCACTCATGCAGAGCTGCAGAACTGCAGTGTGCTGCTCCAGCGTCCCACCGCAGCTCCAGCTGCCAGGTTTTTTAAGGGATTTTCATTTAACGGGACCAAGTGCGCCCGCTGTGCTGTCAGCACACATAACAGCAAAAAAATCTGCGTCTAATCTTCAGCTTTAAACCCGGATAAAAACGCTGACATGCAGCCATAAGACCCGTTACCAGGACACGGTTTGCTATGAGTCTTAACAGATACAATTACTTATTCTAAAGGAGGACATCGTAGTGGGTCAAATTTCGACAACAGTAATAATAACCTTCATCGGTTATTCAGTAGTGAAGACACTCACCGTGGTTGTTGAACATTCCGGACCGAAACCGGTTGTTACTGCACAAATTCTCCATCTGAAAGTTTCAAGCGACACCAGCGGCTCTCACCCTCTTCGGTAATTTTTCCAGCCGATTTCTAACAAGGAGAGAGTGGAGACGCCAGCCTATGTGCTGTCACGGATAGAGCGGTTCTCCGGGGCGGTCTGTCACGGCTGGTGTTTGTGTGGGAGCAGCTGCGGGAGGACTATTCACACACTCCTCGACGCCCAGGTTCAAACTGACGAGCAGCCTGCCTGCTGCCCGCTGGCTCCGTGACGTCATGACGCAGCCTCTGCAGCTCCAGCGTCGGAATAAAAACAATCGCACGTGGATACGATGGGAGGATGATCGCGCAAGAAAGCTGGGAGCAATTGCACCACCTCAGTACCCCCATATGAATTATAGACGAAGGAATACTGTAGTGTGTAACCCGATATGGCAGTCTGTTGTAACATTTAAACAAACGACACCTGTCTAAGGTCTTTTTAAGATTCCTCAATGTTCATTTTTCTGTTATCACAAGACATTACTGAAATAATGAAACAACATTCATACATCTTAAATACTCTTATATTATCAGATCTCGACATTTCAAAGTGCACATGGAAAATAAAAATTTAAGATAGAAATTTCTTAACAATGGGAACATTATTGGGTGATATGTCCATCGAGGACTTAGTGTGCCATAATTTCGCCGATAAATAAGTCATGAATTAAATAGTTTTATATGTGATCATTTAAATAAATTTAAAAAAAGATCAAAATGTGCTTAATTATTTCATAGTCTTGTGTTGTATCAAGATTGCATGTTATTTGTCAGCTTTCATCAAAGTCAATTAACAAGAGTTTGTAAGTGTATTGGTCTGCAGTTAAACTGCGGTGCAGCTGATGAGTCATACTGCCTGTTTAAATTACTTCATGACGGACTGTTGCACACATATCTTGATAAGATCTTAACATAAAAGGAATTTAAGCTTGAATAAAAATGTACTTTTTTTTATTGAAATTTTGATGAATTATTCACATCTTTATATATATTTTTTTACACACATTATCAAGTGATTATCTAAGCTATTAATTAATTAATTTACCAATTATAGTTTTATTTAAATTGTCATGTGTATAAATATGTGTATATGTTAACATTAATAAAATGTTTTAAAATATTTTATTTGGAAGATCTCTTGCACATATCTATAAATCATTCCTTTCTAGTGATCTGTTCAGGGTGTATTCCTACGTTTTGCCCATTGACTATGACCCTTCAAGTATCAAACAGGTATAGAGAATTAAGCAATGGAATTCTTCTCAGTCAAAAGGAACATTTAAAATATCCAGAAGGGCTTTTTCTTCATCCACAATTAACAATTCAAGTATCTCATATCCCATTCTTCCAAAAATAGTTATGGCATTCTTTCCCAGTTCATTCGTACTGGCCTCGAAGCTTTGATATCCTCAACAGTCTGTCTATCCCAAATGAATATTGTGTATATTTAGATTAGTAACTATCCTAAGAGTAATTTACATTTCAGATAGCACATAGTTACTCTACTAATCATAAATTTGGATGCAGTAATTTTATACCAAAATGGCACATAATCAAATTCTGATGTTTCGACACTTTAAATTAAAATGTTTGTTGCAATTACCCATCATTATTTTAATATTGCGCTGCTAAAACATAGGTTATTAAAAATAACAAAAATGAAACAACTAATAATGATATCCAGGTTATCTGAAATGCAGTTCTTTTTCTTGTAAAATTCTTACTTTCTGCATTCACATTGTTCATTTTAGATGGGAATAAAGTTTAAACTCTGGGGCCAGAAACAGAGATGTCAGATTTTTCTCTGATACATGCAGGACACTGGCTCTTGAGGACTGGAGTTGAATTCTCCTGTCATAGGTGATATGATTGTTTCTGTGGCAGCAGAGGCTGACATCTGCTGGTCAGTTTCAAAACATGTCCACCCTTCATTTAAAGCAGGAATGACACAAGGACTACTTTTATCATTCTGGACTGATTATCCACTCAGGCAGTTCCACTTCAAGTTCAGGTACCAGAGGCCTGGGAGCTATGCGCATTTTAGCTATTCCTAAGACTGCAGTTTTATGGACAGAGATCGTTCCCTGGAATCTGCTGCAGCCACTCCCCCAGTTTGAGGGTTTCATTTCCAAGTGCACCGACAACCATTATCATCACTGAGGACTCTCCATAACTTCTCTATTCCCTCTTTTAGCCCTTGGTATTTCTCCAGCTTCTTGTGTTCTTAATGCTGCCATTACTAGGGATTGCTGCAACTATTATTACTCTTTTCTGCTTTGTTCACCACCACAATACCCAGTTAATTAGCTATCACTTGTTAATTGGTCTGGATCTGGAAATCCCACAAGATCTTAATTGTTTTGTTCTCCACCACCCACTGTGACGAGGGAACCTTTAGCCTATACTTGGTAAAGACGTTCCTGTATTTTGTACCATTTCTGCCACTTGGTTATGGCATTACTTGTACCCTTTACCTGACATCATCTTACATCCACTATTATGTGTTGGACTCTTTCAAAGAGATCTTTACACATCCTGCATCTTGGGTTCTGTCTGGTGTGGTGGACCATGGTCTCTCTTGCTTTTATGCTAAGTGTCTGTTCTTGTGCTGCCATGATTTTCATTCTGATAGGAAATGAAATCGCCATTTCTTGAAATACATGAATGTAAAAGTAGTATCAGATTTGAAAAAAAAAAAAAAACAAAAAAAACAACAGTTTTTATGTACATTTCATTTTTTTTTTAAATGGCGTAGAAAATTATTTATACTCTTCTCAATTAACTGAAGAATCTTAATTGGCATTAACACTATCGAACCCTTCTTATAATTGCTGAGCAGCTTTTTGCATGTTCTCTAAATGTACGAGGTGCATGTATAACTAATACACGTGATCAATATGACGCAACTGCACGTTTTGTAGGTATATACAACTTTTACATAAATGTAGACAAAGATGAACAATGTGCTGCATTTAGACCTCAGAAGTTGTTTTTTTTTTTTACAGAGAAAGAATGACATTGTCAAACATCTGGATTTGCTTAAGAAGCATCATTTTATTTTCAGCTGTGACCAAAAAGAAACAAAACAAAACACAGTAACCTCCTCAGAGTCCAAATGTTCAGGATTAAAGTGCAGAATCGTTTTCACAGCTTGAGTAAAAAAAATTAAATAAGACAAAGGAATATAATATTAAAATATCAAAACTGACAATGGAGTTCTGGAAAATATAAATATGAAACAGAACACGATGAAATCTTATACATCATGGTATCAACTTTGATGTTCAGTTCACTTGAATCAGGCTTGCACTGATATTACATTAAAATAAAAATTAAACAGGAAATCAGTTCATGTTTTTGAGTCGTTGGCAAGGCTAGCTTACAACAAAGGCACAGCATTGTTCAGAGGTAACGATCCTTTGCAAAGAAGTGCTGCGGCGACATTCTCAGTAATCAACAGGTCCTCACTGACATCTAACATGCTCGACATGGCTCAGACAGGAATGGTGAAGGAAACATGGGGCCACATGTATATGCATGCCAGAAAAGTTGTGTGAAATGACACGTGTATAAATGCTCCTCCATTCTCACGGTTACCGGTGGGTACTTATTAAGATGTGAGGAAAAGCGCCAGAAAAAAATTACGGCCCTGAGCCAAAAAGATTTAAGGTGAGGAAGAGGTGAAGTTTAAGTGCTCAGCTATCAGAAAGAGTGATTGCAGCCTCCGTGGGCATCACAAGCAGTCAGAAACAGCACAGAACACCACTCACAAAGGACCAGTCTGTAGGCAGCAGGCAGAACTGGGTCATCACGGCCTCACAGTAGCAAAAAGATGAACATTTTATCTGTTAGATGCAACTTAGCTAGCCTTTTCTAGGCCTAGGACTATATTGCATGGCATACATGATTTTAATTCAATTTGAGCTGTATCTAAATAATTAAAGAAGTCCAATTTGCTACTGAGAGGGTGAACTTGCCAGATCTCTTTTTTTAACAGTTGAAAGGCTCTATCAGTGGCTTGCATTCAAATATCAACCTGAACTGACATTATTCATTTTCCTTATCACAAGTAGCCCAAGAGAAGAAATTAAGAAAACACGGCCTAGAGGGGCCATTTAGTGCAAACAAAAGTCCTCAAACGTGTACAAAAGAGGTTCAGAGGGTAGATATAGAAAAACAGATTTTTATTTTTTTTTTTTACTCTCTACTCAGCCCTGCTTTTCTTGCTTAACTTTTTAAAAAATCTTTTACTCTTTGTTTTTATTTATTTAAAAAACACAATGTTTACAGACTAAAGTAGCTTGGAGTAGAAGCAGAAAAGACCTGGCCACTACATCATGCAGCAAATTTAAAAGAAACTAAAAGATTAAAAGATTCATAGAATAAAGACAAAGATGGGACGGTTAGAAGGGTGCCGGAGAAATCTGACAGGGCGGGAGTAGTGAGGGGGAGGAGATCCGACAGACACACAGATACCAGAGAGAGGAGACAGAGAGAGAGAGAGACAGAGAGAGAGAGAGAGACAGAGAGAGAGAGAGACAGACAGACAGACACAAAGAGAGAGAGAGAGACAGACGCAACAGACGACACACACAGAGAGTAGAGAGACAGACAGACAGACAGACACACACAGAGAGAGAGAGACAGACAGACAGACACACACATAGAGAGATATACATACATACATACAACACATATATATAGACATACATACATACAGACACATATATAGATATATACATACATACATACACAGATATATATATACATACATACATACACATATATATATATATACACATATATATATATATATATAGATATATATATATATATATATATATATATATATATATATATATATATATATATATATATATATATATATATATATATCTATATATATATATATACACACAGTGATATTTACAGTTCGTCTAGCTTTATATGTAAACAAACAGTGGGTCGACGGGAACATGGACAGACAGCTGACATGATGAGGCAGTATCTGGTGAAATAACACCTTCGCTACTGTACAGTACATCAGAAATGAGAGAATGGATTATAAATTATTTTTCCAGTATCGGGAATAGAGATGATCAGAGCATGTACAATACCTTCCAAACATCTTTATACCCTATAGACGTTTTCATACTTTGTCAGATTACAAACACAAACTTCAGTGTTTTACATTTTGATTTTTGGTGACAGGCCATCACAAAGTAGAGCAAATCTGTGGAAAAGAAGGAAATATGTTTTCCTAATTTCTGGAGGAAAGCTGACACTCTAAAAACATGTGCTTAGCATTCACCTTCCAGCAGGACATACAGCCAGAGCTACAATAGAATGGTTTAGATCAAAACATTTTTATATGTTACAAGGGTCCAAGTCAAAGTTCAGGCCTAAATTCAACAGAGACTCTCTGGCAAGAGTTGAAAATTGATGATAGATATAAAATTTATATTTTATTTAATATATCCCACTCTGGGATTAATCAAGTATTTTTTTAATTCAATTTTGAGCTCTTGTGCAAAGAAGAATTGCTAAATATCTGTAAAAGTGCAAAGCTGGTAGAGACATAACCCATTGGTCTATCACCTAAAATCCCAATAAAATACATTAAAGTTTGTGGTTCTAACTTAACAAATTGTGAAAAAGTTCAAGGTATAAATACCTATCAAAGCACTGTAGCTTCAGTGTCTGCAAAGTTGCAATTACATTTGATTTAACTGCAGAAGGGTCGAATAATAAATGCATACATTTCTCAGAATTGATTCTCAGTTTTTTTGTTTGTTTGAAAAGTATTTTCTGCAGAGGTTTTTGTGTTTGAAGATGGTCTCAAAGCATTTAACCTGACAAAGTGGTGACAACACATACAATAAATTAAAAAAAATATTTTTGCTGTGCCTTTTTAACTCCAGTGACACCTCCACTCTCCTTTAAACCAGGTGGCCAATAAAAATATGGCGATGCAACATACGTATATAAAATATGTCTGTACATTTACAATATTTAAAACATTTACAAAGTTGCCGGTTATGTTCACATAATGTGTTTGAGTGTTAATGTAAGTGGGATACACTAAGAACTCTCTAAGCGGAGAGAAAACGTACCAAATTTAGGACCTTATCATAAATTCAGTGCTACAGTATAAAGAGGAGAGATGGCGAGCTCCAAGTGTAGATTAGTGGTTCATGACTGAATGGGGTCAGAGGGGCACAATGAAGCAGGAACTGACCTGGCAGCATTATTTACAGCCATGCATTTGTCAATCAGATACTTAAAGCTTGAAAGGTTTCACTTCACTTGTACAAGTAGGTCTACAAACTGTCCCTCAGATAATGGGAGGGGGTTGCATTTTCTTTGCATTTCTCATACAATCAGTTCTGAGATCCAAAGCCAAAAGAAAACCAAACACAGCATCGTCCTTAGACACAAACTGCACAAAACACTCTACAGAGAACTGAAGTGATGTGGTTGAAGGCTTGTTGCTATGTTTTGCATGTGAAATTACTCACTACAGTAATAAGCACAGTAAGTATTGTCGAGTAGGACCACTTTTGCTAAATCTACATGATTAAAGCATAATTTGAAATTTGTTTCTGATTGCATATGACATATAAGTTTAGCTTCAGAAGCAGCTGCAGTGAGATTGTGTGTGTGTGTGTGTGTGTGTGTGTGTGTGTGTGTGTGTGTGTGTGTGTGTGTGTGTGTGTGTGCGCGCACCACGCACTGGTGCCTTTTTAGATTCATATTTTCCCCCTGAGTCTATTCATTCAGCCTGAGCCAGCTAAAACCAATGTCATCTGCTTCAGTCATGAAAGATGATTAGAAAGTCTTCTCCAGCAGCACCCTGCCACCCAAAGGGGGTAGGTCACTACCTCTTGTGGGGCCAACTTCAATCTTGCCACACCTCTCGTGGTGCTCTACTCTGATTGCTCAGGATGAGTGTGCAGGCCGTTCTCAGGGCGCGGGATGCTGTGGTGCTCCCAAAAGGCCTTGTGCAACTGGTCCAGTTCAGACATCAGTGGCAGACCAATGTCCAAGTGCATCTTGAGGTTCTCTAACCACTCCTCCAGTTTGGAGAATGCAGGTCTGTGAAGTTCAAAGGGGAACATGGAAAATCACTTTTTGATTCATCATCAAAAGCACTACTCACCTAGAAACAAAGTAAAAAATTTTTAATTGCAGTTTTATTCATCGATATAAATTGTTTTAGATGCTGCAGATGCAGTCACAACAAAAGGTGCTTAATATAAGATTTTTTTTTTTTTTGTTACAGGATTTGAATCAGGTAAAGCTAAAACTTTGCCACTTGAAGAGTTTTGGGTAGAACATATTTACAGACAAAGATTTTTTTCTAAATCTTATATGAAAAATGTATATATTTTTATACAAGTCTGGCTTAATTACTTCTCTGAATATGTTGTTCTTTCAGCAATTACCCTTTGTTTGAGTCTGTGTACTCCAATTAACAATTAATTAATTACTAAATTAGTGGACGATTATTTCAATAATCAATTCATCACAATTAATCCAATTAATTGTTTCAGCCCTAATTGCTATAAACAGAAAACTGCACTCTTGACCATAAAAAAAGATCCTTCTAATGGATGTGTGGCCACTTATCAGACAGACATAGAAAGGATGGAGTGAGCACTCTTACTTTCTTCAAAGTTCTGCTTATGCAGAAAAGTAAACAGCTGAACTACCTAAGATAGACTCTGATCAAAACACCTTTTGCCTCAGGATAATGAAACATTATGAATTTGGATTTTAAAGTAAGAAACAATTCAAGGCTAAAGGGACAACAAATAGCTCTAGCAGAGTCAGAAGTCAGACCACCGAGGCGACTGCCAGTTTTGTTTGTGAGCATAAAGTTTCAGGTAAAAACATGTAAAAAAAAAAAAATACAAACAATACAAACAAAATATACATAACTGCTATTGAAAAAGTACTTAAACATGTCTTGAACATGTCTACATATTCAACAGAACACTCCTAAGGAAAAAAAATAAAAATGTTCTCCAAACAATGTTTTGAGGGTTTACATGACTGTAGTCCAGTTAAACCCTTACATGAACTGATCGTGTGAAGAAAGTGAGGTTTTCAGCTGCTTCCATTCGCTATGTTTTGTATAAACGAAAATAGACTATTCTGATGACTTAGTTGCAGGGAGAAAAACAAGTGCTGACACTGGTGTGCATCAGAGTAGTAATGCTAGTCAGAAATTACTACTTAAATTATGTCGAATTTTCTGTTTGTTTTTTTTTATTTAAAAATTTTTGTATTCTCCTTTGTGGCAAGTTGCAGGTATAGATGGGTCTCCAACTTACAGCTACAATTCTTTTAACTTCCTCCTCCTCATTGGACAAATCACCATACAAATCTTCATTTTATGATCTCAAGCTCAAGCTGGAGACTTTTCTTATAACTCTTTTGATCTTGGATATCCATTGTGTAATGCTTTCTTTCTTTCATGCATTAAAAAAACAACAACATTTGAACAATGCAATGAATATAATCTTTAGGGACAAATTTGAAAAGGTTGTAAAAATAGGAAAGAAAATGTTTTACAATCAAACAAAAACTTAGGGAATGAAAGGGTTCTAATAAGGGATGAAATGCAACTCTGAGTATAATTACAGTGTACATTTTTGGGAGCTTTCTGACCTTTTGTCTGCGTCGAGGTCACAGCACAGAGCAGCAATAGGAAAGAAGGCAGGGGGACAATTGGAGGGATAGTAGTGCTCTAGGAAGCCAGCAATGTTCAGTCCAAAGTCCATCGCCCTGGGGAGGTAATCTGGATCTGCGTTCACTCGGCCAATGATCTGCAGAGGGCAAAACAGGGAAAGGAGGAAAGAAAACGAGTGAGAAGATTTGAGGATCGAAATGTCTGAAGCTCTTCTACTGGAAACCTTTCAGACTAAAGCAGATTGCTCCCACTAGACCACAACTATTTGTCTGTCAGTAGCCACATGAGGACAACTTTGCTTTTCTGCTCACTAATCCCCCTCATAGTCATTGGATAATGGTGTCCATCTGGAAAAGTCGTAGTCTGGGGCCTCTGACTGACTTAACTAAACTCATGATTCCAGCTTATGAGTATGAAGATGATGTGTGTCCAGGCTCCAATCCAACAACTCAGCAGGGCTGCTGGAAAAATGTATTCCACTTTAAGAGATGTTGAAATCTGGCAGAGTGAAACTATTCCCTCATAAAATGAAATGGAAATTATATTTAATGAGTTTGAAATGTTGACAATATGCATAAAAAGCTGTCAAAACCGCAGATTTCCAAGCAGTATTGACAGAAGAAGGAGAAAACGATGAGTCAAGTTTTCTGTGAGGGCTCACATTTTGCAAACTACTGCTGAACACCGACTCAAATGAGTCCCTTTAGCAAAGGCAGCGTAGTTACCCTCAATGGACTGGTACCACCTCTAATTACTGCATCCACGGACAACCCTTCCTGTGCAAAAGAAAGGAATGGTTTTCAGTTGTCCCAAGGCAGTGGTGGACCACAGTTTCTGCTAGGTTAGACGTTCTGAGTCAAAATAACTTTATTTTTAAAGGGACTGAAAAAGTCAGCCAAACACAGCAGTAGTCAATCTGAGCTGCCAGCCACTGAACAGACTATTAAAATGTATCCATCACATCTTCTTTTATCTGCAGGGTGGTGCCCCTGTCTGCTTTAAAGCCTCAATTTGAAAAATGTGGCAATTCTGCCTTAAAAGTAGGGTTCATTGCAGGGATGTGTCAATCTGATCTAAAGTATTAGACTGGTGTCTTTTGTAAATGATCAGTCTCCTCAATTAAATGTCATCCCTCCCCTATTTAACCATGTGCTGTTTTTTGTGCTAAATCTAAAAATAAGGACCTCTTTTCTAATGCAGGCTTGCAGAACTGTATTATAGCCCCTTCAGCTTTGTTGCTGTCGCTTACAGCGTTCACAGAGAAAGAGAGACTTTACTGGCTGCTGCAGAATCCTGTCTGTGTCATGTGACCTGCAGTGGGCTGTGTTCACCAGACAATCACGTGTGTGAAACGGAGATGTTCATAGAGAGCAGATGAAACACTAGTGATTAAAAATTTATGACATCACAAACAAATCTTTATGAAGCAGGAGAACCTTTTTGTAAGTTGTGTTTGTAAACGATTGACAGTAACTGCATTTAAATGTTTCAAGATGAATTAACAATTCAGATCAAAACAGACAGGGACTATGCTAGCGTTAGCCTGCTGGCACTTCAGCAAACTGCTCTACATCATCTTTAACAGGAGCAGGATGATTTATTGAAAACTTTGGATGCTTGTTTTGTCTTAAAATTCAAAGCTGTCCAGCAGAAACTCCTGCTGGGACTAAATATCTGTCACTGTGAATTAAAATCAGAAACTGCAGCATCCGGAATTTCTTTGGCCAGTTATTACTGATGGCATTTCTTTAATCTCTCTTTCTTTATTGTTTATTTGCATGGGGAGAAGTGTTAAGTATAAGGAAATACTGAGCACTACAAAATGTACAGGGTTATTGATTTTGGCATGTTTGTTTCTCAGTTTTAAACCTCTGTAAAGCATTTTTTTTAAACATTCATTGTGTGAAACCTGCACTGTGAACAGAATCTTACTGATTGCTGATTGAAATGTGGTCTGTTATTTTATGGAGCTTTAAAGTGTATTCACTGAATGGATTTTAATATATTATTAGACTCAATATTGGTAAATGCCTGATAAATGGCTGACCTGGTCTAAAAAAATTCTGATCTACCAGTACTTGTTGAAGCCAATATAGTGCAGAGTCATATGGCCTGCAGCTGAATGCATATTGGACTCTTTCTCTGTAAAGTACAATGTTACTGATGGTTGGCAGGAAAGCCTTCTTTATCCCAAAAGTACTAATAACGGCATTGATCCTTAGGTTTATTACTGAAACAATAGGTTCTTGGGGCTGTTCATGTTGATTCTTAACTTTATGCAGGCCAAACAGTTACTTACCTCGCAGAGCATAATACCAAAGGAAAAGATGTCCACTCTCTCATCGTAGCTTTTCCCTAAACAGAACATAAAATAATAGTATGTAATTATTAGCATAAATTAGGAGGAAAAGGTCAGGATTATTTGGATTATTTGTGCAAAGAGAGCCACGTGTATTCCTGTATATCATACCATGAATCATCTCAGGAGCCATCCAGTAGGGGTTTCCCACCACCGTGTACCTCTTCCTGCGGTCAGGCTTCTTCAGACCTGACAGTTTTCCCTGCGTCAGCTTATTTTCACATTTATCATCCACCATAAGCCGAGCCAGGCCGAAGTCTGCCACCACCACAGTGAGGTCCTAAATAAGCAATATCCCAAAAATTGCTATTAACACGTGTGATAGCCAAGATCAAAGCTTAAAAATATTATGTTTTAGTAGGGTGATATATTTTATTTTATTGGAACCTTTCAACTCAAGGTTTTGAAAGCTTTTTTCCAAGTGTAGACACTTGTGCTGTACAAGTACAATAAATGTTTTATGTATCTAAAACAGTATGGAACGAGATCAGAGAACAAAATACCAAATGTACCTAAAATATAAAGGTTGGTATGCACAAACATTTTAAAATGGAGCAAAAGTTCTTTACCTCTCGGACTAGACAGTTGTGTGAGTTCAGGTCCCGGTGGATTATGTTCATTGAATGCAAATATGCCTGAGTGACAGATAAAACAGTGGTGAGGGAAAATGAAAATGTATTAATTGAATTGGGTAATCAAAAGTTGCCTCAAACTAGAATAGCACATTTAAGTTGCACTCATTCTAAGAAAAATTGACAAAAGCTGAAGTTAGCATGCTTCATAAGACTTTTAGAGGGAGGAAAAGAAAAGTACTGACACAAGGCTTGCAGCTCTGTAAACTGGCCACTAGAGGGAGGCAACAGAGGTTATAGCACCTTCTGCTGTTGCTGTTAAAATCAGATTGGCTTTTCAGTTTTTGAACTCACCATTCCAGCGGCAATATCCTTAGCAAAACTGACCCTCTGGTTCCAGGGATAGTTACTGTCCTGCAAACAGAAACTGCACTTAAATTTTATGCTTCAGAGACAAAACTGTATATAAAAAAGGACCTAAGGGTTAAGACAGATCATCTCATTAACTCACAGGCAGCAAAGCATATCATGCTTACCATCTTCTTGATTATTTCCCTCAAGGTTCCTCCCTTTATATACTCTGCGATGAAGTTAAGTCTCTTGTCTTTGTAGAGGACTCCAATGAACTTAAGAACATTGGGATGATCCAGGCAGCGCATCACCTTCACCTGAGGACAGATTTACAAAGACTCACTTCATATTTGGAGCAACACAAAAGCAAAAGTCAACAGTAATGCTGGCCTAAATCAATAAAGTTGTATGGGATGATCAACATCAAATCAAAATACTCAAATCAAAAAGCTAAGATTTGTTTGCAGGAAAAACACTTACTTTTGTTCTATTAATCAAATTTATTCTACATATAAACTGATTTTGGATAGATTTAGGAGAAATGGTGCCACAACCACAACCTTTCCAGACTGGAAGTTGTTACTGCATGAGAGGCTAGGGCCACTATTACACCCAAACATTTGTCTTCCTGCTGCAAGCAAGATTAAAAGAGACCCAGTAATGTGAGACTTGGGCCAAATTACAAAGCAAGCACTTACTAAAAGCTGCAACCACATACATAAATACACAGCACCAAACAAACACTGGTAAACAGATGCTTGAGGCTTTAATACTGAGGATGAAACACCAACAAGGAGGACTGATTCAGACCTCAGGGAGTCTGTGGTCTGTTTCATTCCAGCTACTCAAAGGTGGGACTAATGTAACTTGACTATTATGCCTTGGAGTCTTGGATGTCTGCTTGCTATTTAAATGAACACACTTGACACACACACACACACATACACATACAATGAAGTGTGTCAACTTTTTGCATTTTGTCACACCATAACCACAAACTCTCAATTTATGTAGGAAGCCCATAATAGTGAAGTGGAAGGGAGATAATATGCGGGTCTCAAAATGTTTTACAAATTAAATTAGAAAAATTGTGGTGTGCACATGTATTCATTTCTATTCACTCTGATACCCATAAGTAAAATGCAATGGAACCACTTGTCTTCAGAAATCACTTCATTAAGGCTTAGACTGCAAGATTACTGTCTGTTTGAGGAAAAACGCAGCCAAGACAGTCATGGTAACACTGGAGGAGCTGCAGAGAGACAAAGCTCATGTGGGAGGATCTGCTAGCAAGAAAACTTTCACTTGGACACTCAACATATTGGGTCTTTATGGAAGAGTGGTGGTGGCAGCATTATGCTGTGGGTATGCTTTTCTTGAGACTAGGGTGGATGTTTACTTTTCAATTAGACAAAAACTCAAAACATACAACCACAGTCACAATGTCTTAGATTAAAGCAAATTCATGTGTGGACCAGTCAACATATTAACTTCAAGGAGGCTAAATAAAAATCCACGACAAACTCCTCAGATTAGTATTTTTACTTGAACTTTGCAACTACTTCATGTGTTTACCAGTTTTTAAATCCCAATAAAATACAATGAGGTTTGTGGTTGTAGGGTGAAAATCTTCGAGGGGAATAACATTTTTTATAAGGTACTTTATGTTGGCTCTATTTAGTCAGCAGGTTCAATGACAACCACATAACAAAGGCACTTAATTACCATTTTAGTTGAGACAAAGTGCAATAGCTCCATGAAAAGGATCATATAGTGCTACAGAAATCCAAATGTTTGTCCTCTGTTATAATTAAACATGAACAGAGAGTCTCTAGAGGCGTAAAGCTTTCTGTGGGAGAGAAATGATTCATAATTTTTGGGAAAAGACAATGTCAGCACACCCCTTCAGCAACTTTCCCAGAGGTTATGCAAGGTATTACTTGTTCCCTTGAATTCCACCTTGTTGCACAGCAGATGCTGGTTCTGACCAGCTTCTGGTGACACGTAATGCACCTTCCTAACATACCCACAAGTTTTCTCCAGAAACATTTAAACACCAGCAGTATGATGCTGTAAAAGTTGTGTACAAACTCATTGTGAGCATGCCAACACTTTTACAATAAAACCGCTAAGGATCAAGTAGCAACTTGCATGGATCATCTGCACGCACCTCTTTCAGGAAGGTTCTCTGTGTTTCGTCGTCAAAACGAATCAGCTCCTTCATCACCATCACCTCCCCTGTTTCTTTGTGGGTAACCTACAACATGACACAATCATGTCAAGACGGAGATAAGCAGTAAGCTGGGAGAGCATTAACTGTAAAGAGTCCCGTCATCTGTATGACGGCATGAGAATTGTAAAAGTGTCCACGATGTGTTAAAACCAGTCACTCCTTCTGCTCTGAGATTGTTGTCTGACTTCTCTCAATGCTGCCATCTTCTGGAGTCTTTAAGTATAACCATATTTTGCAGATATGTGCTATATATAAACAGGATTACCTTTATGGCCTGTCCGAAGCATCCCTTCCCGAGGACTTCTCGTGGATGAGGTCAGACGGACGGCAGATGCGGTTGAGTCCGATTGGAGACGACCCTGAGCGACTCCGACCGATTGATGTCCTTCCTGTTGTGAGATTGGCGATGCTGCGTTGCTGGAGCCGGGGTGACTTATCAATGCTGTAGCTCCGCCTGAGAGAGAGAAAAGATATAAGTTGATCTGATTACATTCTATGATGCAATTGCATAATTTGTACTTAACAAAAAAAAAATAACAAAATCAGATGCTATTCTTACGTGATTATGCGCGATTAAGGTTGCTGATGTCGGGGTTGGGGGGCTGGGTGATTGCAGGGTGGGGCTAGAGCGTCTGACACCGGTTGTGGACAGGCAACCGTCCCACCTGATCCTCGGCCTCCGAGGAGCCTCCCTCCTGAGCGTGAGGGTCGTGTTCAATGGTGAGCTGCAGCAGTCGGCTCGTCTCTTGGATGAGCAGATCGATCTACAGAAAAAGAGCAAGTTACATGAAGTTAATTAGAACAAACCTCTGACAGTGGATTGAAAGAGGATAGTAGTAAGGGCGAACAGTTTAAACTCTGGTATAGTGTAATAGTTATGGCTCTCAGATGGTATCTGTTTTTATTAACTGATCGTTAAATTTTCCCTTCTTTTTCTCTCTGAAAGAGCTGGAGGATAAACATCCAATATTTTAGAAAGAAAATCATAAAAGGTGGTTTCTACCTCATCCAGGGGAACGTTATGAATGGGCGTCCCGTTGATTTCCAAGATCTTGTCTCCAACATGAATGGAGTTTTTCACATCTGGGCTGATGCAGTCAGCATCCACTCTGGATATAAAAAAAAAAAAAAAAAAAAAAAAAAAAAAAGGACAATAAGCACCTTTCTGCACATTTAGACAAACGGATAGAACCACACAAAGTGATGTAAGAAACTGGAAGGAAAACAAGCATTTTTGCGTTGGTATTCAGCCTTCCGGAGTCAAAATGTTTTTTTTACAATTAAGAACTTTGGAGATATTCAGGGTTTTTTTTCCTCTACTAGCTTTGCACATGTAAGGACTTAAATAGCAATTTTCAATCCTCACCACAAATGTTTAATTAGGCCTTTCTAACATTAATATGTTTCCATTAAAACCTTTCTATTGCAGCTCTGGCTGTGTGTTTAGGGCTGTCGTCCCACTGGTAAGTAAACCTCACCCCTGTCAAGTTTTTTGCAGCCTCCAACAGATTTTCTTTAGGAGTACCCTACATTCAGCTCCCTCAATCTTCTGTTCAACAAAGCATCCTCACAGCATGATGCTGCCATCACTGTGTTTCATAGTTGTTGATGGTGTGTTCTCCTCTGAGGCCTTTAAAGAACAGCTATATTTACCCTGAAATTAAACTACATACAGCCAGACTCTTTACTAAATTCAGGTGACTTTTGATGGGATTTTTTTTGCGCTGGATTGTATTTACAGGTATTCGAGTAAAAGGGGTTGAATACATATCCACACTACACTTTCTGAATTATATTTGTAAAATAATATGCATAGTTTTCCTTCAACTGCATAGTGATACGCTACTTTATGTTGGTCTATCACACAGACTCCCTATAAAATACATAAAAATGTTTGGTTTTAACAGTAAAACGATTTGGAAAGTATCAATACCGTCTATACTTTAATTTTCATTCTCTCTGCAAAGCAAAAAAACAACAACAAAAAACAAACAACCCGTTTACACTCACTGGGACACTCTGACAGTGCGCCCATGTTCTGGGCTGAAGCCGTTGGTAGGGTTGAGCGGCTGGTCAATAGCCACAGAAAAGCCCCGCCCTCTGCATCCGTTGTTTCCCTCGCTGGAGGCAGGGATGGACACGAGCGTGACGGTGTGTGGGATCCGGGAGCGCGGCGAGTCTGGCAGCGACACCGGGGTCACGATGGTCTGGTAGTAACAGTGACCGCTGCAGCCAAGAGAGATGGAAAATATGACGGGAGGAATGAGAAAAGAGGTACTGTAGGGTGTGAGAAACCTTGTGAGAAAAGCCAAGCTCTCATTACATCAGTCTTTTAAACATCACATGTTGTTGATGAGATGCAGCTTCAGCACATGGCACTCACTGTACAGTCATTGTGAGGAAGCTAACCTTCAACGTGAGCAACTTAGTTTTGAAAGCCTACAAAAATGTGATGGGAATTTACCTATGAAGGGATTCAGAACCAAGACAACAGTTCTGTGGCTTAACTTAATTTATGATAATACAGAGAAAAAAGAAGTCATATGATCTACATTTACTGCTGCCTCATTAATTTGGTCTGTGTTTAATTCTATTTTCAACTTAAATTGTACAAACCTTCCTATTTTACAAGCCAGCTGTCAGAACTAAATGCTGGTAGAAATTATTGTCTCTGCAGCCTTATTTGATATCAAAATGACTCTGTATTGGTGAGATCATAGCTGTGTAGGGGTTATAGTACTTCCTTTTTTTTTTTTTTTTTTTTTTTTTTTGCTCATGATTATGTAAAAGCGTCTTGCTGTAAGACAAGATGCCGCCGTGATAAGACAGCATGATGGAAAAAGACTGGAGTGTGCCTGAAGCTTTTGGAAGCTTCATATTCAATCTGTTTGAAAGACTGCATCTTGTGACAGTCACACTCATACATCCCTGCTGGTAATGCAGGCATGAGCAAGTATACAAGATGCGAGTATAATGAAGCTCACACTGTCGGTCTCTGATCTGTCATAAAGAAAAAACGATTTAAAAGCATTGTTTTTACCATTTTCACAATGTAAGGTCTAAGTTTTAAATGTAGCAGGTGGTTGCAGATGCTCACCAGTAAAGCTTGGATCTTTCCACCAAAGCGTAAGTGTCTCCATCACCAATAAATGCTCTGCAGTTCAGACAGCTGAAGCATTCTGGGTGATACTTCTGTTCTCCTGCAACCTGCATGAAAAAACCCCATACATAATTAATTATTCCTTAAAAGTGTTCAAGGTGCATGCATATTATTTCACTTATCAAACAAAAAACAACTTGCTGACAAGAAAAGCTTTCAAGAGCAGTTATGGTGCAGGATGAGTTATAAGCTACATGAGGCTTTTATGACCAATCTGGGAAGCAAGCTGAGGTCTGGTCACTGAGGTTAAAGCGCAGCTGCAAGCTCTGAGATCAAGTTTGCTGCAGCCAGATGTCTACTGAAGCTGGGGGCAGTTTTGTAAACAAGAAGTGGAATTGAATTATTGCTATAAAAACAGAGCAGGGAATGAGGAAATCATTTACACTGACAGATGTGTGGATGCTGCTCTGTTGGGGGTTCCTAGCTCTGTTTGTTCTTCACACAGAAAACAGGTAAAATAAACAACTCTTCAAATGCAGTGTGGGAGGAAAAAAAAAAAAAAAGGCACTTTCAAACTTAAAAGTACACCCTCTGCATTGCAATAATTGTTTACATCATTTATTTATTTAAAATATTCTTAAAAAAAACTCTTACTAAACACTTTTTTAAAATAAGCTAGCCCCTTCTTGCTGACTCCCGAGTGAAACAACTGATTAAATGGCTCTTTCCTCCACATAATATTAATGACCTCCTTCAACTCCTTCAGGTAAATCTGTCGCCTGTCAATGGAAATAACGCCTCCAGTCAAACAGTTAATGAGGATCCATGATTAAACATGAGCAACAGCGGTCAGCACCATAGGTTGAGCCGTTTCGTCCCTCGAGGCTGCGCTCTTGGTTTAGTTTTTTTTGCCTTCAGAGGCAGAATCTTTTTTTAAACAGCTGCAATCATCTGCATTGCTAATGTTGTAAAGAAAGACTAACAAGGGAGTTCTGCATACAACATAGCTAGACAACGAGGTTAGATCCATCTAATTACCCTATATTGTGAATTTAGCTTTTCTGCAAGAATAAAACACAAAGCCCATGACAGCCAGCTTCAATTTACCTCAACTGTGTCCCGAAGCCTTGAAAGCAAAGGCTTAAATGGAAGCATTTATGTCACACAATTAAATAGAGATGCACTGAGAAATCGACTGGTGATCATAATTGGTCAATGTTTTGGTTGACTCTCCCTACTCGTTGATTGGCTGGTCAGCAACTAGTAGCGCAATATAACTATCACCACTTGAAACAGAAGTTTTTACTTGGGACAGAAGACTTTATGTTTAGTTATCAGCGATCAGTTTAAAAATAAAGTATTTTTAAATTTTAATTTGAAATTAAGTCACATGAACAAAATGTGTATGAAGCTTCCAGAACTCCCCCACCCCCTCCAAAAAAAAACTATTCTCTAAGGTTAGTTTATTTTCAGACAAGACGACCAGCTGAATTAACATGCTTAACTTCAGCTGGTCGTCTTTTCTGATTTGAGGTTGCAGCCAATTTTTGAGTCATCTGCAGATATCAGGACGCTGACTATATTACAGCAGCATACTACCCTTTTATTTTATTTTATTGAAGAGTCCCAATTCTGTCCATCATATATCCTGCTGGATTTGGAGAGGTCATGCGTGTTTTTGAAACAGAAATACAGAAACAATGTTTACAACAATAATGCCAGTTCTGTTAATTGTGCTAAAAGTTAGAAGTTTTCAAATGTCAATGCTGTTGTCAGTTTGTTCTTGTTATGAAATACAAGTAAGATCCTGTTTAACTGCAAAGCTATGCTACACCAACTCCTTTCTTTAACATACACAGCATGATTTTCACAATAAATAAAAAAAAAGACACTTTGACATGACAAGCAAATCCAAAACAAAAGCAGAAAACATGGAAAAAAAAAAAAAAAAAAAAAAATCCATTGCAAAAAGCAGTAATGTCTGCTGCTCCATCATACTGAGAAAACAGCACTGATACCAAAAGTGGACAGAAATGAGTATCAAGACAAGATGATAGGCCTCAGGCATCACAGAAACAAAGTTTATTAATTAAAAACTCCCTCCAAACCATGCAGCAATATGTAACCATGTGGCTTCAATACAAGAACAACCTGACCTGATGTATGTCACTTTATCTAAAAAAAAAAAAAAAAAAAAAAGAAGAGACAGAATAACCAACTGGTACGGTCAGAGAATGAAAAAATAAACCCAACCCAAACCAAACAGAAATCTAATGAGTTCATAAAAGAGGACAGGACTGACCTGAGGGTCTTTAGTTCTCTATATGGACTCCACATGGCCTGATAAAATGATTAATTGAGGCAAACAGCATGTGATATCTGAATGCAACAGTGGAAGAAGGAAAACAACTATCCAGTCATTATTTTGGGCATCACATTTGTTTGTGGATATATGTGGATTTCCTCTATGTGTCTGCGTCACTTTAGGTGCAACACCGTAAAAAGGACAAGACAGGAAGAGAGGACAGCTGGGCAGAGACGTGAAGGGTGTCGGCTCGACACAGCCTGTCACTAAGACTGCCATTTGCCTGCCATGTGGGCACACACACCCATTTAAAGACAGACAGCTGCTCCCTTCCCATAAAAGACATCCTTCCTTTCCAAAGCATGGATATAAAGAGGATTCACGTATTTTAGACAAAATAAAACAAATTTTAACCATGTGATCAGAATCTTTCTTAAAACAGAGTGAAGACACATCACATGTCTGGTTCCTCTGGATGTTACTGTCTCTCATCAGGGCTGTGGGTGTGGAGTGTTTGTGGTAAATTTACTGTGTATGAGCTCATCATCACGCTTATGACTGTGGTTCTTCATTTTATCTCCATCTGTGACCAAAATCAGCCCCTTCCACTAACAACAAACCAGAGATTGTTCAGGTCTGTCCTCAAGGTCCAGTCCACAGGGTGCATGAATAAACATTGGTTACATATTTACCACAAATTAAAAAAGGTATATCTGAAGGATAAAATTCAAATATGAATAAGTTATTAAAGGGGCTGTATGATGTAAAATCAACTTTTTTGAGCTTTACATCATATTATAATATTATTCCCTCATCAAAAACATACCTGGAGTATTGCCTTGATTCTTTCATGCATGTTTGATAAATCCTTAAATCTCCCGTGGCAACTATTCAGCTGTATAAAAACGCCGCATGGACCAAGTGCCGCCTTTGAGACCCAGCTCCTCCTCAGAGCTGCAGTTTCTCAGCTTCCGAGCTTCCACCTCACAGAGCCCCCCCTTCCCCGTGACTTCCCCACTCAGCTCCTTCAGACTAGCCAGCAGCAATTAGCAAACATCCTGGTGGAACTGCACATCTGCTGAGCTCATTGTACGAGCTACTTCTCAGTGCAACACTGGTTAAAAACGTTGTGAAATGGTTAATAGGGAAGCGCTGCTGTAATGACTTCCTGAAGGTGCAGGTTCAGAAAGAACAGGAGTTTTTAAAAAGACAGAGGCTCAATTTTAAGGCATTAAATGACAAAGTCAAATTTCTTTTAAGTCATATTTGATATATACAGTATTTTTGTAACAACTGATGGTAACATAGTTACTTGATTGTGCTATAAAATGATTCTATGTGCCTGGAAAACACATAATACTGCCCCTTTAAAAAAGGCTAATCTATAAGTCAGTGGGCTTTTTTTTGCATTTAAACCAACTTTATTATTGTGCACCAATCAGTTTTTCTACGTTTGCATCAACTAACAGAAACAGTCAGAAATGTTTATTTAGAATATTTATTTATACTGAAACAGCACAGGTTTAGGCTGTTAATGCTACTGTTTTCAAACTTTGTTGTTATGTTTAGAGATTTACTGATCAGGCTTTCCGAGATGCACATAAAACACAAACTAATTTTTGTAAAGTTTGTTTTAATCCAACAATTACATGTAAAAAACTGATCACTGAACTCAATGGAGAATGAAGGAATAACCAAATTATTCATATTTCTGTGACAGTCAAAAACCGTCACCTATTTTTACTAAACTCTTAGACAAGACGTTGTCTGTTGATGTGCTTACAGAGCGAAAAAATTAAACTTTTTCCTTTTGATGAATTTAATAAACAAAGTAAGCTCCTACACTGATTTTCCTTTAATAATAATTGCCCATGAGGTCTCACAATACATATTTAAAAATACAACTGTCAAAGGGTTTTTTTGGAGGGGTAAAACATTTACGTTATTAGCAGCATGAAGTCTGAAGATTTATTTCATTATTTTCTAATTAGTAGACCTAAGTAGGACTTCAGTCGATTTGTTAACTGAGCTTTGAAACATAAATTAGGCAGCATGGATTTGTCTATTTTAACTGGTTCAGCTGCCCAAGTTACAGCTGTACATAAAAGAAAATAGGAGGTGAAAATTTAAGTTCAGAAACTAAAAAAATCGTATATTTACTTTAAAGTGAAAGTCCTGACACACATTCAGATCTCCTGGTTGAAGTTAACCATGCTGTTTTTCCCCCATCCAAACATCAGTAGAAAATAAAATGCATGCATGCAAGCACTGACCTAATTTTAAAACATTTTTAAAAAGATTTTGTCCATGAACACAAATGAAATGATTAAATTTGTGGTCATTTTACAAAAAGCCAGCTATACTTGGGCAGTTCATCAACATTACTGAATGCAGTTTTCTTATCCAGTGGAAAAACAGCAAAGCTGGAGACACATTAAATGATCAGCTGGGTTTCCAAAGACACTTTTTGGCACAAAAACTTAGTTTCCAAATTTGCTGGTTTCTTAAACACCATTCTGAGGAATTTATGATGGTTTTTTTACACTCGAAGCTCAACAGTTAAAACACACGTTGGTTGTTCTTAGTTTTTTTTTTTTTTTTTAACGATGCAGCCATACTGACTTCTTGAGTGGAAATCTGATTAATTGAAAAAAATTCAACATAAAAATGTCAGAAAGAGCTCCGAGAAAACCAAACGAGCCTGTTGTCAGATATATCATTTGAAGAGTTGTTTTAGTCGTCTTTAAGACTCATTTTTAATGTTGTCCGAATCCCTTACCACTTTTAAGGTTAATAATACTTTGATCTTTTATTTTGTCTTCCATTTTGTTCTTATAGATATTTTTCTAGGTGGTGTTGGTGTCAAACCTTGTCTGTTGATATACCATGTCTTTCATTTAATTTCTCTTTTAATATTATGCCATCAACCTGCCTGGGACTTCTGATCCTGGCATATCTGCCAGGTTTTACCATGGTCATTTTCTGCCTAAATAAATAACATTCATTACTTATTAATAATTAAAATATTTGGTGATAAAGTTAAGTTATTAAATTTTTCCTGTTGGTATTTTATAATTGTATTATTTTGTTATTTTTTTAGTTGCTTTTGATATTAGTCATATTTCTAACCGAGTCATTCAGTTCCTATTTTAATCAAGTTTAATTTTAGACTTTCCACCATGACATTCTTCAAATTCCCCATGTAATTTCACAATTTTCTTGCAGATTATATTATGAAATAGGAAAACAGACTCAAACAGAGCAAACCACAAGTATCTGTACCAATACAAAGATGAAGTCAAGCAGTTGTTTATTTATATACAAAATAATAAACTGCAACAAAAAAGGGAACCAAGGATAAAAATAAACCAGTAAGTTTCAAAGTATTTTAGTTCTGCTTAACTCAAAGTAGCTGCTTATTTCTAGGACTCCAGAGAAGAGTATTGGTAAGGTCACTTATAGCACTGACTTGCGCACCAAATGTTAATGACAACAGATTTAGCGCATGTATGTTCATTCACCTGCTGTTGATCCTATAAACTTTACTTTGTGTAATTCAAAAATAAATTAAAGCATAGCTGTATGTGACAGATTTGGGAAAAGCACATAAATTAACACTAAAAACACAAAACAATACCTTGAGAGAAAGCAAAAACGTAGCCAACAAACATGTAAAAGGGACTCCATGCGACTCAGATTCACATGAATATGAATAAAATGTAGCAGAAAGCTGGGATCAAGGCTGTTTGAGCAGAAATAAGGTCAAACAAAGCTTGGCAAGAGTACTCACACTTTTAAGCCACTGTGGACATTATTTAGGGAAATAGAATTGGAATGAAGAGTGAAGACAGTGGGGCACATTGATGCTCTCTGAATGGAAGCCCCCTTCTACTACAAACAGTACAGTAACACAGCATATACACAGGCCTCCTCTTTGGTAAGCATTAATGTATTCTGACTGCTCACTCTGCAAACCCTACATGCACTGTAGTGAAATAAGGAACCTCATCACTATGGCTAGAAAGCACTTTAAGTGGTAAATTAAAAATGCACTTTTTAAATTTTACTTTTATGTTAGGTATCTGAGAAAAGAGTAGCTTCTAAAAATGGAAGGCATGTCTCGTCAGTTGTTCATGACATGATAAAACAAGAGCAAAGAGGAGGCAAAAAGAGAGCAGATCTGTAGTTATAGTGTGATACAGTGCCTACTTTAAAATGACCCACAAAATGCAGCCTCACATATTGAATTCAGCTTTGTATTTTAAAGAACATGCTGGAGAGCGACTGTGCAAAAGCAACCCGGCAGACCGTCCCCCCGGCAGCCTCCTAGCCTGCTTCCTCACCGGCTCATGAATACTACATATGATCCATAGGGCACCCAGGAAGTGAGAGCAGGAGCGGCAGCAGTGATCGTCCTCACCTTCTTATCCCGTCTCCACAGCTTGAGACAGCAGAAGCTCCAGAAAAAAAAGTCTCCCACCATGTCAGCAAGAGCCGGAGTCTCCTCCTGGCTCTTCTAGTTCATTCTACTGAGGCAAGCGTTTCCCCCGCTGTCACACAAAACACTGGCAGCAGCCAAGCCGAGTGGAGTCACAGAGCTGCAGGGGGGAGGGAGGAGAGCGGCCCACGCCTTTGCAGCTTAGCTCATCTCTGAATCAATGTCCCTCCTCCAGGCTCTTCCACCCATCCCTCTCCTCCCCGCTTTCCTCTACCCTCTTACTTTTACAATGACCTCATCGTTTCCTGTTTGGCCCCGCCTACTCTTGGTACATGCGGTTGTCAGCCAGCCAGCTGCTTCCAACGCACACACCTCCACCCCTTCTACCCCCTGACATTGGCTTGAGAAATTTCCTCCCTCATTCGCTTACATGCTGCCGCTTAATATTTAGCTTTCAAAGATACAGATTTTCTTGTGATCTGTTAATGATGTCAAGATTTATTCAGGCTTTCTGCAGGTTTTTTTTTTTTTTTTAATGGTCGTTTGCTTTTTGGCTTTTTTTTAATCCACAATCTGACCATTTTCAAAGGAATGTTTGTTTGTTAAGCCACTTAGCTCTGACCTATGAATCATTTTGACAGAAAACATTCTAAACCAAAAGAAAATGCATCAGTGTTGAATCAACAGGTTACAACAGGAAAAAAGAAGATCTTAAGGCTCTTTATCAATAGCAAACTGCTGCAGAGACACAGACAGTTCCCATTTCTTTAGTCAAGTTTATTTGTATAGAACATTTCAGCCGAAAGGCAGTTCAAAGTGCATAAAAACATCAAACAAATATACATCAAAATCATCGAGCAATTAAACACCATTAAGAAAAATACCAAATAAAAACACAATCTGACTGACATGGAGGCATTTTAGAATTTTCTGGTTCTTAAAGACATCGCTTCCAGATACTGCAGTACATAGTTTCTGGAGCTGACACTTCTGTCTCTGTCCTCCACTTACTTCTGTGATTTTCAAAGACTTGCTGAATAAATAAAACCACCAAAGTCTAAAGGAAAAACTAGAGTAGAAAGCCTTGCAAAAGTATTCACACTGCTTGAACTTTAAAAATAATTTCTCAGGTTACAAACAAAATTTTATATTTTATTCAGTTTAAGTTTTGATTTTTATTTGCTAAGCATTTTAAAAACCATGCACTCTTTTCTCAATTATGCACTACTTTGTGTTGGTCTGTTGCATAAAATCCCACTAAGATACACTGAAGTTTGTTGTTAAAATAAGTGATGCACTGATACAAGGTTTGAGGCCAGTTTCTGTAATTCCAGCTTTTTGTAAAGCTTTAGCCAACCGAAACTGATTTGAGCCACGTACAATTTCCTTTTAAGAGCTACAACAACAAAGATTTAAAGAATGCCAGTGAGAATATTTTTTCTAGTCTTCCTGCTTTTAGCAGTCAATCATTATTAGGAGCAGCAGCTTTTTAAGTTAACTTTGGCATTTTATCTTAGAGATTGGCCTGGATAGTGTATCTATCATTACAAAAACAGGAATCTCTGTGTCTTTTACCTAAAGAATGTAGATCCATATCTAAATTTCCAGACGGCTATGAATGTTTCCAATTCCAGTATGTTCAATAAAATAAAGAGGTTAGAAGCTGAAAAGGATAAAGGACAACAGATCTTCTTTCACTCTTCCACTTATCAAGAAAACGTTTTGCTCTCTCTCGCTCTCTTGCAGCCTGAATGAACTGAAGATGTCTCAACATGTCGTAGAAAAAACAACTTTATCCGAAGTAGCTTCTGATGGTGAAAAAAGTTTGGATCTTGTCCACTAAGGAACAGCGTCTTCACTGAAGAATATAGTGGTCAGCGCGACCGGGTAGTGCTTAGTATGGTGGTTTTAAGGATTAGTAAAATAATTGATTGCTGAGTTTCCATCTAGACATAAGTCAGGGAAGATCAAGCTAAAAATAGATTCTAATCATTAGTCAATTTCTCCATGTAGCTCTATTTTGTGGGGTTTTGATACTTCTTTTGCCTCCTCTTTTCCACTTTCCTCATTTTTAAAAGGCACATTTCACACTCCATGCCATAAAGTAAGTTTAAAAAAATGGCCGAAGACCTTCAGAAAACCTGGAGAACTATCGATCAAGACCACACTGAAGGATCACAAGGTCACTGAAAGCAAAAATCTAAGCAAATCAGATGTGGTGGAAAAAGTTGTCACTTTTATTGAATCGTATTTTGTTATGCGAAGTCAAATTAAATGAAATAAAAGCATATATTCATTACAAGCCATCACCCTTTCAGCTTTGTTAAATTCAATCACAAAAGCTCCACTACTTGGGTTACAACAATATAATAAAATAATAAATATTATGTAACACATGTAAAGGCAATAAACATGTCTTTCTAACAGATGAAAAGTTAAAAATTATACTGTAGTATAAGTGGCCTCTCTATCTTATAGAGTATATTAGGTATAGCTACTAACATTTTTTAGGTTTTCATAATATAATCAGAGTTTAATATTTTAAAAGTAAATCAAACATTCACAGTTTTATTGTTAATAGTGCGGTAAAGTGTGTACAATTAATTAGTTTTCTTTTTTCTTTACTTGTACAGTACAGATCACAAGACCGAAACATGTTCTGCATGCCAACAAGTGCCGACCCTGTCCTCACTGCAGAAGCGTGCAGTTATTAATAGAAGGTCAAATGAACTCTGTGTGCTTCCTGCTGGTTGTCATGATAAAGTGGTGGAGACAGAATCCAGGTGGAGGATGGCTGCTGGGCTAAACCATTATTAAGTTACTGTGGGAGTTCTGGACGCTGCACTAGAAACTGGACAATGCTGAGAAATCCAGGAATCGAGGGGGAAAGGCTGGACAGCTGATCAAGTTAACCTGATTATTTTAACCACACAGATTTGACCGGACTGAATGGTCACTGCGGTGGAGCAGGAGTAAAGCATGAACCTATATACCGGCTGTCACAGGTTCGAGTGCTGACCTTTGCCGAATGTCTTCCCCTTCTCTCATAACCCACTTTGATGTCACTCTACTATCAAATAAAGGCCACTAGAGCCACAAAAATCCTAAAAAAAAATCCCCGGTCTCAACCACCATTGCTAGTCAGCAGTTGCTTTGACTAAATGATCCTATCTAAGACAAACATGAGTCATTTTAAGCCACAAAACTGAACTGTAAGTCATTTTAAAAATTTCTTTCCATTTCACTTGCATCAAATGGTTAGTTACTAGAACGCTCCATGGAGGACTGAACTGATTCTATGACAGGTTGGGCTTCTTATATAATGCAAGCAACACAAACTTGCTCATTTTGTTTTCATTTATTAATTTGCAAGTCTCAATTCTTAGCATGGGGATTACCAGGTTTTAGCTACATCTCTACTTTGTACTCTTTTTATAATATAGTCAATTATGTAGGATTTAAAGGCTTTTTGTCTCCTTACGTTAAGTGGGAGGACTTTTAAGGTTTTAACGTGTTCCTAATGTATGCAATAAATTACTAAGTAAAGACGTAGTGTAGTGTGTCTACACTTCGTCTTGTAAGAACGTAGTGTAGACATTTCTTTAAAAAAAAAGAAAAAGCAACAGAAAAAGCTTTTATTTTAACCAAAAGTGCTCTTGTAATGACCATTAAGTTCAATAAGATGCTACAGCCAACATAAACAGATCATGAACCATTAGTAATCAATGGTGTACAAATGTCTCTGTCTAATGAATCTAACACCCTTTAAGATGACAATATTCACACCTCTGTTAGTGCTGCAGTCTGTGCGCCCATATTCTGGTACATACTATCAAGAAACACTACAGAGAGCCCATGCGTACTATATGCTATGTTACCATGACAACCAAACAGTTGTATACTCTAAGTTAACCAAGAGGAGACAACATCAATCATTTACTCAAATGATTCGCTTTCTTTCTGCTCCGATCAAATGGGATAAAGATTTTTGTGATTTAAATCTGACGGAGACTCAAGTCCTGAAGTCTCACTGGTTATAAACCACTTGTTTTGTGGAGTTAGACTTCAGATAAAGGGAAGCTTTGTTCTTTTTTTAAGATGTACTATCTCATCTAGATAGAGCCTCATTATGCTGGTTTTGCTGGTTGATCTCCTGTTAGTCTGGTATGACACAACGGTATATGTAAGACTTAAAAACTGCTGTGAAACAGGTATTACTTATTGCAGTCACTTCTTAGTTCCACTCTTTAAATTTACTGGAGTTTCTTTACTAGGAGAAAAACATCTCATCAGTGACTTCAAACTCAATTATTTTGATGGTAGACTGTGCTGAAAAATGTGTCCAAAAAGCAAAAGTATGAGTTTAATCTAGTTTCTTGTCAGTCAGGCCATAAGTGAAACCAAAACAGCCCACAGCTACACCTCAGGGGGGATTTCAGCCTACAGAGGCTGCCGCTTTCGTCACCATTTCCACACCAATAGGAGGAAATGAGAAGTAAAGTCAATGTAGGTCTCTGACTGAAGCATTAAATGGAAAAACTGAACAAAGTATGAAGTCTGATCCATTCAGTTACCGTGTGATCGAATAAAAAGGTCCAGCAAGTTGAAAACTCCAACTGAATGTGATCTGGACCTCCAACCTCCCTGAGGTGGAAACATGTTGCCAGAAGTCACATTTATCCCTCATGTTGCACAACTGAAAAAGTTCCTACAATCTTACTAGGAGCCCCCCTAAACAACTCTTGCAAAAAATGACCAGAAACATCACAGCAAAAATGATTTCCCAACAACAGATGGTTCTGTGCTCAGTTAGAGGCAAAAACAACCATGAGGTATTTACAGAAACAGCAGGAAGATTTATAGTTACACATAGCTTCATAATACTAGTGGGAGTTGGTGAGCTAAGAATGTAGATCTGGGACTTTCCATTAGGTTTCCAAACAAAAAAAAAAAAACAAAAAAAAAACGACATCTTATTTCTGTGCCCCAATGATTTTGGTTTGGGATTTAACCCAAAACTGCTACAAAGTAAAAATTTGAAGCCCACCCGTTAATATACCAATCTATTTTATTTTTATTTTAAAATGTTCTAGGTGAAACAGTTCAATAACTACCATTATATATAAAAGAGAAAGTGTAACAGAAAACAGAACCAGTGGTGACAGTAGAGATACATTCCATGATGTAACCTCACAACATGTTTTTGGGAGTTTTTATAAAGGGAACACAAAATGCCTTCAAAGGATTTTCAAGTACATGTGATTTCACAGAAACATCTTGGATTCCTCCTCCAAGTGTTTCTGAACATTTTGTAACTCCAGAAAAAAAAAAAAAAAAAAAAATAAAAAAAAAAAAAAAAAAAAAAAAAAAAAAAAAAAAAAAAAAATAAAAAAAAGTGAAACAAAGGGGAAACCCCCCCCCAAAACTGGCATAACTCCAAAGAGTTAAAAAAAAAAAAAAAAATCTAACCATCGATCTGAATGTGGCGTTATATGATGGAAAATACACACAACTGCCAATTTAGGACTCTTTAGGTCAAAACACCTGATTAAGGTCACCTCAGCTGTAAATATCTAAACATTAATAGTGAAAGTATAAATTTGGCTGAGGCAGTAAGTGACAACTGTTTTGTCTCTTAAACTCAGAGGATGGGTCAGTTTTTGCTCGACACTAAGTGAACATGAATCTTGTGTTGCGGTATCTTTACAATTGTTTTGCTTCATATTTATTATGAGTTAAAGATATAAAAAGTTTTCTCACCATTTGGAAAAATGAAAGCAAGCCCTTTCAATTCTGGGTTGCTGTGTATATAGATTAAGTTTTTTTTAAGAGTATACTTAGTTTTTCATAAATAATTCCTTTTACTCTCCATATTTGAGAAATATTACTGGGGCTTCTAAAATAAAATTTCTGTATGGACCCAAGGCCAAACAGATAAAAGGCATTCATGTTTTCAGTCGGGGTGTGAATAGCACAATGCTTTTAATAGCAGGGTTCTATGCAATGAGAACCATTTTAACATATACAGTGGATCCCTGGTATTCCCGAGGGTTAGAGACAGTAGAGGCGCCTGCAAATAACCAGCCTGGCCTTTTAGCGCAGTTCTGCTCAATTTGAATCTTACCTCACAGCTCAGTCTGGGCTTTCTCCCACTGAACTGGATTCCTCCAGTAGAATTTCAACCGGGCCAATCAGCGAACAGAAAGACAGGTTGTGAACGATGATGTTGATTTTCTGCACTGTTTTAGAAATTAAGTCTGCCTGTAGATTTAGCAATGGCAGCTGAGGAAGTGAACGAAGCCTTTCAGTCACTGTTAGCCACGCTTCCAGATATTGAATCAACATTAACAGCTGCCTTGTTCAGCTCGGCACCTCTCTCTTCGCAGTGGAAGATGGTTGTTGATAGCGCAGGCAATTTCTGGTAAGCTCCATAGCATTGAACTGGCGCATTACATATGGTATGGGCAAACGTTAGCGATTGAGTAAAATTTAAAATCTCAGACTCCATGCCTCCAGCAAGCAATCGTTTCTCAATAGCCGAGCGTCCAGACCCTCTGTACGAAGCAAAGCATAGAAGGCGCTGGTTTTTATCAGCGAATAACTAAAATACACAAACACTTGAGGCCCCAATTTAAAGATGGTTAGAACTGCATATTTTAATGGTTCAAACACCAAATATACCTTAATATGCATTAATATGCAAAGTGGAACCTGTGTTGGCACTACTGCATATCTAATATAAACAGTCTTAGTTCCGCTGTTTGTACAGCCAAGGAATATAAATGACGCTACTGGATTTTTATGCTTTGCAAACGCCAGCCTATAGCGTGTCAAGCAGCATTGCGACTAGGTTTTTCAGCTTCTCAAGCTGAATTTTCTTTCAAAATACATTAGAAACGCGCTACAAAAAAAAAATCTTCAAATAGGCAGATTTTTCATAATTACTTAGGAGTTACGTTCCAAAACAAACAAACAAACAAAAAAAACCCTGCAAATAGATGAATCCATGAATACTGAACCGCAAATAGGCGGTGGTCGACTGTACATTCCTTCAAATGATTATTAACACAAATAATCCAATCACAGTGCAGAAGCTCAACGTGTTTACGCATCTATAGGTGGTGAAGGCTACTTGTTAAATTTCAAAATGAGAATCAGTATGGAGAAAAAAGAAAAAAAAAAAAAAAAAAAAAAAAAAAAAGGGATTTAAGTGACTTTGAAGAAGGAATGGATGTTTATCGGAGTATTTCAGATTTTGATTGTCTAGGCTTTTCAGGCACAACAATCTCATATTTACAGAGAATAGACTGCAAAAGAGCTCCACCGACTGGGTGCCACTCCTGTCAAATAAGAACATGCTGCCTGGTCCCAGGTGTCACAATTGCAGCTCTGACAAGCAAATGGTAGGGCAGAATTTGGTGTGAACAAAATGAAAGCATGACTCTATTCTGTTTTCTATCAACAGTTCAGGCTGCTGTTGGTATAATGGATAGTGTAGGGCAGGGTTACTGAAGTCCAGTCCTCGAGAGCTACTATTTGGCAAGATGCATCTCTGCTCCAACACACCTGAATAAAATGTATGAATTTCCTCATCGCCATTTATTCGGGAACTACAGAGGCCTATTATCGAGTCATTCATTTGATTTAGGTGTGTTGGAAAGGGAACGCATCTAAAAGTTTCAGGATGGGAGCTCGCGAAGACTGGACTTGGGCACTGCTGGCGTAGGGGTTATCTTCTCTATCTAGTATCTAGTACTGAGCATTGCTTAAATGCTACAGGCATCTCTTTATGACCACAGTGTACCTATTTTCTAATAACCATTTCCAGCATATTAAAGGCCTATACATACTCTGCAAGAACAGAGAAACGTGTTCTCTCTCCCAGAGCTGCAAGAACAAAATGACATCATTCTGTTCTTAAAGCCCTGGTTTTGGAGTTTTTGCAGCTGGTGCTTGCTGCATATTCTGATCAGAACTTTTTTCTTGCTTGGTGTCCAAGAAATATGAAGGTGGTGTGCTGGAGTAGGAGAGACCTATGAAGACTTTCTAGAAGTTCTGTACCTGCGTTGCGTTCATGTGAAGTATGAGACGTCCTGGGGAGAAGGAACTTTATTCCTGTAGACAGGGGTAAAGGAACAAATGCTTCTGTTCTTGGAGATTATGTTTTGGCCTTCTTGCACAGAGCTTATGTCACAGAGCTTAAATAATTAAAAACTGAGATCTTTAAATGAGGTCACTGTGCACCAATGGACCCCAAATTCACAAGCGCTCAACCCCAAAAAAGGTCACCTTTGGGAGGAGGTGGACTGAGAGGAATAGCATAATGCTATATTACCAGTACAGGCTAAAATCTCAGAGAACTGGTTCCAACACCTTTGTTATGTTTATGCAACAAAGACTTAAGGCAGTCCTGAAGCCCAAAGGCGGGCTAACCTAATAATAGTGGCATGTAAAATCCTTGTTTTAAGACAATAACCAGGATTCTTAGTTTTCCCCTAATTTTCGCAATAATCTTGTAAACTATTAGTTAGGGCTGAGTGATATGGCTAAAAAAAACGTATCACAATATAAACATTTCATCAGTTGATAGATAATTTTTGATTAGGTTTTTTTTTATATCCAAAATACTGTCAAACTGGTGATCTGATCTTTCCTCTTTTATTCACAATGTCTGCTTGAGCAGCTGCACTCATTTTCTCCTTTCTCTCCACCCTATTCTTTTTTTATTTTTAAGCATTTATGGGGCACGGTGGCAAACATGAAACTGCTCCCACATACTCAGGCGTACTGTGTGTCAGAGGTTGCACTAAACTGTCTCGATGTCCGTCATTTTGACTGATGGCGTCACAAAAAAAAAAAAAAAAAAAAAAAATATCCCATCATAATCATTTTTTTCCCCATCAGATTGTAAATAATAATCATGACAAATTCAGTTGCATCTAAGATTAATTTGGCTTAATTAGTAATGAACAAGCTGAATGGAAAATCCACATCATGCCATCACACATTAGGGAGATAAATACATGCAACTTTTTCTCCAGTGACAAAACCCACTGACTTTGGAACCAGTAACTACATATAAACAATTAAATGAAACTATCGCACTTATTTATGAACATTGACATGAATTGTGCACCGGATTGTGCGTAATCAAATGCCTCAGGGTCTTGATGTTGATCTGCAGGCTGAACACGAGCTCTGCTGCTGCACTATAAGCTGGAATTACAAGCGCCACTTCAACCAAAGTTTTGAAATCAGGGAATCTTTTCTCCATTTGAAGCAATCAGAAGTCGGCATATCTCTCTAAACGAGGGGCAGCAGGAGGAAATCTAGAGAAACCATAGAGTGAGTTAGTTGATGCCATCAATCTTTGGGCCCTGAGGTTGAGTGACTAAAGCCTTTCCTCTGCCTACATCCCCCAGAATGCTGTACGGTTCTGGATCGGCATTCAGTGAAATTATTGAACATTCTATCGGATGTATTTTCTACTGACAGGGGTGGCAACAGAAGTGGCTGGGGCAAATAACATCGGGAGCATGGGACCTGAGAACGGTTCTTGTAGCAGGATATTTCTCAGATAGACAGCTAGCTCCTAGCTAGTAGGATACCCTACTAGCCAAACAGAAAGCTAAACAGGCTTTTCATTTACATCTACATGACAAATCATAGACATGATTATTTCAAATTATAAATGCTTTCTTTTTTTATAGAACTTCTTCCAAAAATATTGATGTCTAGTTATCTAGTTATTAATTAAGGGATTAAAATATGCTTGAATTAATAATTACTGGCTCTGAACTAAATGTTTAGATATCTGGGATTATTGCAGATTCATTAGTTCTGACTGACTGATTAGACACAGACAGCAGGAAAGAGGGATAAGGAGAGGAATTTAAATTACATCAGCTAACTCTGAGCTCAGCACATCAGTCAATCTAAGGTTGTAAATAACTAAAAGCCTCTTCTCTGGCTGAATTACTCCCAATTTACCCAATGCTGACTGCAGAGAACAAGACAATCATTCTGAGCAAACAGACAGTCAACACAATGCAATGTTATTTTCCAACATGAAATATTCTGAAATGTTGGAAACAACAGCTCCAACCACATGGTGTCTTGGATTAATAAAAAAAGAAATGAGGGAGAGAAAAGAAACCGTTATTTTGAAATAGCAGAAACACTAGGTTCAAAATAGTTACATCTTTTGCCCTGGGGACCACACGTTTCTAAAAATGGGGCAAAAGTTCAGGGTCCAGGACAAACCAGAGAACCCCCTTAAAAAGCCTTGCTCTACCAGCTCAGAGAGGTCTGATCATTTGGTCACAAAAAGCATCACAAAATTTGGTTGAGATAAATGTTTTGCTTGCACCATGCAGTATGCTACATCCTTCTAATTTTGAAAGTCCCTAAAAGATTTTGGTTTTGTTTTCCTTCCACATCTTGAATGAGTGCTCTGAAAGACCGAAAAACTCTTGATAAATCTTAAATGTCGATAAGTTTAATTACTAACTTTAACGTCCAATCCATAAACTTCTCCTTTTTAATTGTAGTGTGTAATTATTTTAATAGTTTTTATCTTTAGATTTGTTTGTGCTCCATTAAATTATTAGTAAGTAAATCTCAGTGTGAATAACAATCATCTTAATTACTGAAGACGTTGATTACCAGTTGAGAGATCGATTGGGCAAGGAGCATTAACATAGTTTAAGGGAACTTACACACGTTACCACAGACAAAAACAGGTCATCCACCACTTAAAATATGTGATTATAGTAAGGTTGGTGCATTCAAAGATAACGTGGAGGATATGCTGTATGATTTCTGTTAAACATAACATTCATAACAGCAATTTTCTAAAGGTGTGTTAATCCAACCTGTAGAAGTAAGGCAAATCCACCGTCGGTGTAAAATAGCTTTACCTTCAATCTACTTGATTCATTGCCCAAAAATATGACTTTGTAACAGAGCTTAAACCCACTGCCACAAGCAAACAACTCTGCCATAACAAGTAAGATTAATGCAAATCATGACTTAGTGTGCATGACGGACATAGTAAAAATAGGCTTGATGAAATCACTTGAAATGAGAACAAAGCTCCTTGCCACCCATTTTCAACAAACTGACCATCAAGTGTAGATTTTGTCTCCGTAGACTCTGACTCATCACTGCATCATGAAATTGTTTTCAATAACTGGGACAACTGTGTTTTATGCGGTGTGGAATCAGTGAATTTTAAAAATAGGGCAGTTTCTCTGCTGATCTGCACAGGAGCGACTTGTGCCCAATAAGCTCAGGCATACAGTCCTGACCTTGGTGAAAACGTCAGCAAGGTAATACAACTGATACCATCTTGGCATTACAGATTGAGCAGCTTACTTACGTCAAATCTGTTAAAGTGCAGCTGTGGTCAATCAGTGATTCTGCAGAGTGAGAGGGGCAATAAACCAGAGAAGAGACAAGCAGCAATCTCTCTGCCCAATTCATTCACTTTAGGGAGACTCCTACATCACTGAAATTGCACTGTAAAGGGTAACCTGTCTGAAACTGGTGGAAATGATAACATACACACTAAGATTTAGAGAAAAGCAGTGAGATTATAATTCATTTCAAATGAACACCAACAGTCAGAAAACAAACGATTAAACCTTGCTTTTGAGGAGCAATCCATCCCCTCAACTAGTTATTAAACGTTTTGTAGCAATTACAATTTGACTTGTTTGAAAACCGAAAACAAATTTTCCTGGTGTGACATTCTGTTGGCAATAAAGCTATAAAATATAAAATAAACCCTCGTGATTAGGCACAGCCACAAATGGTAACCACATTTAAGACACAATCTGGATTTTTCTGCCCTTCATCAGAGGGAGGCCAAATTGCTCATCATTTACATTTCATATTAAATAGAACAGATCATGACACATTTCTATAACACAGCCTCTGCATACTTCCTTAATCAGCTGACATTATTTTCCACACTGTCTTCTTCATGGGTGGTATATACATAAAAACAGGTCTGCACAATTTTAGGAAAAAAATTTAATTGCGATGCCATTGCTGAAAATTATGAAAGCGTTGATTATGATTTACCCCAATTTCAAGACACTTTTCTTTCTTTACAATTTTACAATTTCCTCACCACTACATGTGCTCCAGCATCTCAATTCCTGAAGATAAAAATATTCCTGCTGTGGGCATTAAATGATGTTAGATTACATGCAGCTTGGCAAATATATTAGAGATATGTACGGCGTAAATGAATTATGACACTGGAAATAATATGTTTTACCAAAATTGCATCCAAGCAATTCCTTAAAATTTTGACATTACACACACTGATATTGTGATTCGATGTACTGTGTAGCTCTACATAAAAACAGTCCGATATGCACCTAAGTATTTGCTGGAAAGCAAAGCAATGCCTTAACACCAATCGGTTTTATAGTGTAAGTAGATACAGCTAAAGGATTGGAAAATCACAAGTATTTTTTCCCTTCTATTTGAAATATGTAATTTTAGAGATAACTTGTCCCTGGGTTCATGTGTATAATTCTTTATCAGTAAATTTGTCAATAATTTACCATGAATAACTTCTAGATGTAGCAAACTTTCAGTTACATACAGACTTGATACAATTGGAAAATGTTCCTGTTTCTGTACTTACAAATGACCATGTACAAATTTCCAAAATACAGAAAACAACCAAGAAAACGACAATAAGTTTTTAAAAAGACAATGCTCTGAAAAGATTGTGAATTGTAAATCGTGTCGCATTTGGTTGTTCATAATTTTATTTGCAGCGCAAACACCAGAAGACATAAACTTTTAGCTTGTACAACAATGCATCCACAGCACTGATGTGTCCTGACAAGCAGCTTTTGCAATGGACTGTTTGTGTTGTGATATTTCCAGCCTGATAATAACAAACAAGTTCAGTGCTGTACAAACGTTCATACGGGTATCAAAGTGACTTTCCAGATTTAGGTTTGCTTGTTTATGTAGGTCTGTATGGATTACCCAATCCATTCCCAAGCATTTGATTTGGCACTTGGGTATCAGAGTGCCTGACAAAACTCCACCTCCAAAACTTCTACAGAGATCTGCACAGATATACATATAACTTGTAAATTACAGCATACTCTTTGGTTCAAAAGCAATGTTCTAAATTTACGAACCTGTGAAATTTTTTACTTATAGAAATATAAACAAGTCATATCAAAACAGAGAATAAACATACAAGCATTGCACGAGGTTTTTATTAAGCTGCTTCTTATGAAAAAACAAAAAAAACAAAAAAAAAACAAAAACGTGAACATGAACATGAGAAAGATAGGAATTTATTGAAGGCAGTGGTTGTAAGCAGTGAATCAGATAAATCTTTATATACAAATGATAAAGCACATTTAACTGGCTGTATTGGGGACAAAACATCTAGATGGGGAATAAAGTAGGAAACTGATGACAGCATCACCAATCTAACAAATTCACTAAATTTCAACTGAAGCTAGCTCTGTGCAGCTACACAGCATGTTTATTGAATATATTGTTAATGTTTAATAATATCTTTACCATGCAGTAGACCAGATTTCTAAATTATAATGTTTTTGGAAGAAGATTACAGTTATCAGGTAAAAACCATTAGACAAATAGCACTGAATAGATGTTTTGTTAACAAAAGGAAAAGTTTGCAAAGAGAATAAAACTTTCAAAACAAGAAAGATGAAGGTGCCTTGATAAGCTTTTGCTGCTTTTGAGATGTAAAAATGAATAACAATTGAGGAAGGTTATAAATTACAATAAATAAGTTATCTGCTGAATAATTTCTAATGTTCTCATGTCAAATGAACTCCATTAATCTTCTTCAACAGTTAAAATATAGAGAAACAATAAAGTTTTAGATTAAAAAAAAAAAAAAAAAAAAAACTACCTACCCTTATGACTGTTTAATAAGCAGCTTATCCTTTCGGAGAGGTCTTTGATTAGTTTGAACCAGATTTATGCTCCAGTGTCAGCTTTGTGTTAAAAGGTGATCTTTGCTGCTCATAAAAATTAGCTTGCTTTTAAGGCACACGTCCACATCTCATCTGCATTTCTGCTGCTTGCAAACAAAATCCCCACCAGCCTCTCTGACGTATATGGAAAACATGCGTCTACTAAATGTATAGCAGTTTGTTTAAACTTTAAAAATGTCACTGAGCAGACACACGTCTGCTCTGATGTTGGGATCTTGTCTTCTCAATAATGCAGCAGCACCTCTCAGCAGAAGGAGATTCTATTGTTCATCTGCTGCTGTGACCACATCTGTGGTCCACCCGATCCAACCTTCTGTCTCAACAACAGCCATTACTTTCAGCGGTGGTCCGGAAAACAGTCCCACAGAGCAGCTAACACAATCAGGGTCAGTTACAGGTCTGGCGTGCATCCACATATGTTGGCACACAATCACCGGGCAGGCAAAAATGTGTGGACTCAGGTGTAACTCGAGTTTTATCAGCAAACAAAGAGCCAGCAGGGGAGAGGGGACGCTGAGGGATGAGTCTGCTCTTACCATGATGAGGCCGGTGGTGATCGGGTCGTTGCAGCCATGGCAAAGCTCCCCAAACTTGGCCCAGTAATCCTTCTTGCAGTACAGCTGTCCATCTTTCTCGTAATACCAGTGGGAAAGCGAGGCGCTGCAATCGCAACATCTGAGAAATGGAAACGGACACATTTAGCAAAATTCAAAAAGTATTTCATCCAGATTCACCAATCAGGCTTTTGCTGGCCAATACTGATTTCACGTTTTGTTTGGGATCGGACTTACAATTCAGACTTTGATCTATTAAAATTTTGTAAGGACCATAGCTCATTGGAAGAACATGTGCTCCAGGTGCTTGGTAGAGATAATAGTTCTGAATACAACAAAAAATAGACAAATTGCAGGATTATCCCCATTTATTCAATAAAGCATATGTCCTTAACTTTCATCAGATATTTTTAAACTCAAAAAAATGTATCAAAGTGCTTGTTCTTGGATGATGTAGATCAAAATTAGAGGGAATTAGTTTTATTGCGTTTGATGAAGGGGCAAAATCCTATTTTAATTACCTATATTTCTAGTTTTTTGCACATTTAGTTTGACTTTATATTGATTCAATTCATTTTGTTTTAGAAATGTGTTTTATACACGTTTTTTGCCACAAATATGAACTTCATTTAAATAAGCTGATCAATTTTGAACTCAAGTCGATCCACTGGTGAATCTCTGTTGCAACACTCTAAAAAACATGATGAAAACAATTCACAGCAATAATGCATATTACAATATGGTGCATATCACAATATACCTTTTCATAAGACTTCATAATTCTTTTATGAGCATTACTAAGTGTTACTCATTGTTTTCAACACTAGCAAAGTTAGATTCAAAGTTATCTTTTAATTTGACTTGTATGTCATTGTGAATAGAAGAATAATTAATGTTTCTGAGTAGCCCTGGCAAACTCCGCTGACTTGAATCTGGGAGGCAGTCTGTGGAGGAAGCTATAGAATGAATAGGGTGATGGCAAGGAGGCCTTCTAACTTTAAAGACTTAAAGTTCATTGCAAAAGATGAACTGTTGCAACAACAGTAGAAACATGCATAAAGCTTGTCAACAATTCTAAGAAACATTTGGCTCAATGCCAATGACACATTTTCTAAGGATTATTAAGAAAGGAGGAGGGACAAAAGAGTAAAGCATTTTTAAAATGCAACTTAAAAAACAAAATATACCTTTTGTACATTGTCTTATCTTTTGGCAGATGTCTGTCATTTCCAATCAGAAACAAACTTCTTGATTAAATGAAAATAACTTGCATCTAAATCTGCCAGATGTATTGTTAGTGGAATTTCAGAAAATAGCTTCTGCTTCTTTCTTTGTAAAACCGCAAAAGGTACTTACTTTGCCTCTTCCAGCAATAGCCACATTCATGTGAGGCTTATTGTATTTTCACCCTACTGGAACTTAGGGAGGGTTTAGATAAGAATAAAGTGTTCCTCTATTTTCAAGGTTTCAATGGTCCCAATGCTGAGCCAGCAATGCTGGTTCCCAGACTCCCTGTGAGAAACTTTGTGATAATCCAAGTTTAAGTAGGTAGTGACTCTCTGCCTAGTTAGAACAGAACAGTTCAGACTGAGCGGACACTGAACATGTCTGCTTGCTGTTCTCATTCTTCCAAGAATGGATAAAGTGCTGTTTGAGTGAAAATCGCCGATCTCTGCTTGGTAACTAAGAGTGACAGTTCATTAGGGGAAACTCCTTTTTCTTCATTTTAATTTTTTTTCATGATCAGCTATGAATAATTTTGGGCTCAATGGTAAATGATATTGGAGTCCCTGACGAAACCATTTTCAGCCTCAAAGCTGCGGGGCCATATTTTGAACAGATAATTTTAAGAAATCACAGCCTATTGTCTCATGCACAGCTTGTAGGCCCATATTACAGGCCATGGACGTCATTTTGTTAATCTAACCGGCCTTGGTTTTCTTCAACAATAAGTGTTTTTCATCCCTTTTGGTAAGATTTCAAAAGCGACTTTACTGGCTGCTGCAGCTGTGCTCTAACTGCTGTCGATGTGTGTGTGTGTGTGTGTGTGTGTGTGTGTGTGTGTGTGTGTGTGTGTGTGTGTGTGTGTGTGTGTGTGTGTGTGTGTGTGTGTGTGTGTGTGTCTTTTAAAGCAAAGCGCCAGGCATGTGTAGCAAGAAAACTTTTTATGTAACTTTAGAGCTCATTCGATTAACTTAACCACACTGAAATATGTTGACTCAAATCATTAGCCAGTCATCTCCAAACTGAGAGTAAACATGCTGGCATTAGCACTGAAGCAAACTCCTCTGCATAAAACAGCAGCAGGAAAGATAAGTGAATTCACTGAAGATCATAGCTGTATGTCGAGTCAGATATAAGTTTAGAAACAGAATGATGTCCTGCAGAAACTCCTGTCTGGACAAAATCTCTGATGTTGTCAAGGAAATTGATATTGTAGCATTTGGTTAATGAGTTAAGAGAGGCAAAATCATAACACTAATTTAGACTAAGGAATACTGATGAAACATGGTTTGTCATTAGTTCCTTTAAGTAAATGCAAGGCGTTGATGTTACAAAGCATCCAATTTGGACTTGATGTCAGCAAGTACCATCTTAACTGACACAGATCAATATCGGCGACAAAAACGTCATGATTGGCACTTCCAACATTGACACGGGAAAGTGACTGGACCATTAGTATTCTTCCTTCATCAGCGGTTCACACAGTAAACCCTATAATAAGTCATTATTCTGTTGATAGAACATAATATTGTGCTGAACACTGAAAGCTGCACTTTCACCCTCATAATGACCTCCTACAGAGCCACAAATTACAGTTTTCATGGTGAGTAAGGAGTTCCTCGGTGAACTCATCTGTTAAATGTGATCACACCAAAACACACCGCAGCAACTGCACAGTGGGAAAAACAGAGTGATGTCAAGAGACAAAATAAATCTGCAGCTGAGCACACTGCATCAATCCGCTGATTGTTTAACTCTGCTGACCACCATTTGTGTTCAGTCGCTGAAAAGCTAAGGTTGGTTCAGAATGGAACAACAACCTGTTGACCGCTCACTTAATCTCCAGGAAAAAAAAAAAAAAAAAAAAAAAAAAAAAAAAAAAAAAAAAAAAAAAAAAAAAAAATCAATGCACTTCAAGTAAACAGCCGACAAACACCTACAGGCGATTTCCTGAAAATATGTCAAGGCTGCAAAAAATAAAAATTTGCCATGTGAACCAATACCCCTAAACAGACAAATCAGCCAAAAATAATCTCTGAGGACTGATTCTGAACCCAAAACACCAACACCTGTGTTGATCCATATCTTTACTGGGACCGTATTCCAAACAGAAACTGGTAGGAAGCCTGATAGACATCGGATGTAGGAATGCAGATAACACACAGTTGGAGAAAATAAAAAAATACCCTCCGAATTCAAGCTCATGCTGCAGATACCATGACCCAGTTTGACGGTAGCTGGAAAGTCAAAATAAATACAGGTGGGTAAACGTTCATCATTCCTTTTAACTGAAAACGAAGCATCTGATTATCTCATATGATGCAGGAGCTTCTGGCAAATAGTGATTTAAAGAAAAAGCATAACTAACCAGAAAGAAAACAAGCCTCTGCAAATACAAGCACATAAGTGCGTACAAACATGATTTTAGATGTGTGCTAATCCCCTCAATACACACAATCATGCATTTGTGAGTATGCTAACAGCTGACGTGTCTGAAGGCTTATCAGTGCTTGTTTAGTAATCTGACTAAATCTCTGCGTCCAACGTCCATGACTGAGTGAGTTTCGACACTCATTTTCCAGAGGAGTTCCCCTCCCGTCAGCCGGTCGTCAGGACTTGTCTTCGCTCAGCGCCTCTTCAGAAGGCGTCAGTTAACTGGAGGCAACATGGCTTCAAAGGCACCTTAAATCGCTTTGTCCAGCAGTTCTGCTCAATGTCAAACTGTTTACACTGAGTACTATAATAAACATGTATTCATGGCATTGCTCAGCGTATTGTTTCAAGATGAAGCCATATTCTCCTACAGATTTATCTGTCAAAGGAAACAATCAGGAGATACTTTTTTTGTTGGAATTTTTTTTTTTTTCCTTCTAGTCACACTTTAGTTTCAGTGTCAGGTTTTGTACTTGACTTTTCTGGGGCACCAGTTTCATGCAGCCAACCTCTGCTACTGTGCACATAAATTATACAGACCCTCCAGTGTCCCTGTGAACAAAGCACAGATCCCGAAATGCTTTCTGGAATATTCCAAGAGTTAATTTTAAATTGTCAGACAAATAGACAAAACACACAAAACATCACAGTTCAGCTTTTAAATGGTTGCTTTTTGTTGGATGGCAATAAAATAATGGCCATGCCCTGGAGAAAAAGGTTGAGTCCATTTGTAAATGTTTCACTGGACTATTTATTAGTCCAAGCAACTGACTGATATCAAAATTAATTGTACAAACCTCTGTAGCAAAATCTTTCTGCTATGATTCAAATTTAATCTAGATCTCTGCAGTTATGTAGTGGCTTAAAAAAGTATTTACATCCCTAATTATGTTTTTCCCATTTTGCTATTGAAAGTTGCGCTTCACTGGGAAGCGCAAGGAAAATATTGCATCGTCTTAAAGATTTTTTTTTTTTAAATAAAAAAAATGACACGGGCTCAAGTCTAAGTCCAAGTCAGGTCTCAAAGTTTTTGCCCCATCTCAGGGGTCAAGTCTCAAGTCTTCAACAACTGATATAAACATTTACTCATCAAATCCACAACATCTATTGCACATTTAACTGTGCACATAAAGCTACAGCTAAAACGAACAGATTGCTATGAGCCATTAATGTCCTATAACCTATGAACCTCACAAGCTAATATCAAGCGCATCCTTAACAGTAAAACATCGCAGCAGCTGGAGTCTGTGGCTCACATACTGGCTTCCTTTCACTCTTCATTATATGAGATAAAAACGTTTCATAAGACTTGAATCTCAGACCAGAAGTCCAAGTCAAGTCACAAGTCTTTAGGACACAAGTCTAAGTTGAGTTTCAAGTTTTTTATGTTTGCGACTGACGTGCAAGTCAAACTGGAGTCTCAAACTCGAGTCGCCATCTCTGCTGCAAATAAATCACCCTGAACACACCATCTCCATGGTGAAACATAGCGGTGGAAGCATCATGCTGTGGGTATGTTTTTCTTCAGCAGGGACAAAGAAGCTGGTGTTTGATGATGGATGTGGAGTTGAATCTGATTCAGAGGCAACAGCTTCCAGCAGGATATGGACCCTGAAGATGCAGCCAGAGCTACAATGGAATGGGTGATCAGCGACCAACAAGGCAGAAGTCAGGAATCTATTGAATATCATCAATGTGGGGTCTGGAGATCCTCTTCAGAAATCAAACCGAATAACAGAAATGATGATCGTTCAGCATATTTCTGCTGCTCACTGGGGTAGATAAATATGCACACTACACTTCAAATTTTTATTTATAAAAAATAAATGTGAAAAACAGATACCTTTTTAAATTTGCTACACAATTATGTCCTACTTTATGTTGGCTTATCATAATAAACAGCAATAGCGTATATTAAAATTTGTGGTTGTAAAAGTTAAAGGTATGAAAATACATTTGTAGATTTTTTTTTTTTTTTTTTTTTTACCCAGCAATTCTATTTTTGCTCTTCGTTAGCATATTACCCTAAAAACAACAGCTCAGCATGGCTTTGCCCATGGTGTTGGACACTCTGAACTGCACACACATATGACCTTGAGTCAAAGGCACAAACACACACATGCCATTTCTTTATTAGACAGATACAGACAGTATCTCCCCAGTGTGTGGATGTTGAGCTTTGCTGCAGCTCAAGCAGATTGTTGCAGAGCTGCTCCAGTATGCAGCGTGTTGGAGCAAACTGAGGGGTGGGGGGACGTGGAAGTGGGTCAAACCCTCCAGAAGACGTCTGCAGCTACTCAGCTGTCTTTGCCCTCTGCCTCTCGATAACTGCAAAGCGCTGCTGATGCAGAAGTCATACCTGGGTGTGATGCTCGCACTCTCTGGGGTGGGGGTGGGAGCGGCTTTTAATGCTCTAAGGTTAAGGCGCAGCAAAATTTTAAAGATCTGACTGAATACTGAGATGTCAAACTCTTGCCTTCAGAATCAGAATCTTTTCTCAGAGGTGAAGCAGAAAAGCTGCAAAACAGAGTTACAACTTAAAGCTTTTAGCCTTGCCAACGCCTTTTTTAAGATAGCGGTTAGTGTGTTAATCATGCGTTTTTGGCTGCTCTGTGTGTTTTTGGTTGAATATGGTTGCGTGTGCTCTGGCACTGACACATAATAAGAGGATTAGCGGAGTGAAAAAGCTTTTCCATACTCCGATATGAAGCTAAAATACATTTAAGACAGCATGACTTTTTTTTTTTTTTTTTTTTTTTTTTTTTTTTTTTTTTTTTTTTTTTTTTTTTTGCATTCTGCTAAGCTGCAACATCTTCCTGTGCAAAAAAAAAAAAAAAAAAAAAAAAAAGATTATGTGAAAAAAGGCTCCATTTCAGAAAATCTCCACTAAGGGAAAACCAAAAAAACATATGGATGATGATATGAAAACTTGAGACAAAAAAAAAAAAAAAAAAAAAAAAAAAAAAAAAAAAAAAATATCACAGGCTGCTCAGACATAAAAGCAAACTCAACGAGCTTTTCGGGATCCCTGAGGGCAGGAAGCAACTAATAGCAGAAGGAGCTGAGATTAGGGGAGGAGAGTCAGTAAATCTGCTACTGCCCCCCCCCCCGCTCCAGTTAAAATCCCTGATGGAATTAGCTCAACGTGTCAAAGAGAGAAATAAATTCCTCTTCCAGCCTGAAAGGAGGCAGCCTTGTTGTCAGGGCCCCCCCTCACCGACCTCCAACTGGACCCACAACAATCTGGTTAATGTTCAGCACTGTCACTTTTATTTACACTCCCTCTGTAATCTGTCATGTCTGGTTTCCAAACCAGCGATAACTCTAAGTGGGTGATGATAGGAACAACATGATGGGAAAGTAAAGAGAGGGGAAAAAGAGCACTTTAGTGAGGTGTTTGTGAGCCAAAAGCCCTGTTAGTTTAATAAGTGTCCAAGATATCTATTTAATCTCTCCTAAAAATTACACTTCGGCTCCAAATATCCACAGTTTTCTTTTGTCATAGTTGTAAAAGAAGTTAAGTGGGAGAACGGTAACACTGTGGACTAAAATATTAAAAACAGCAACTGTATTGCATTTTATAACCATCTATAAAAACTGCACAAAAAGCACTGTTGGCTCTTTGTTAATAAGTTAAAACTCTTAAGTTTCAGTTTGAAGGGTATACTTGTATGACTGTTCATCTGCTGCCATCTCAGATTTTGTAGCTGTAATATTTTCTGAACAGATTCAGGCTTAAACCCATAAAAAGTGTTTTCTATGAGCTGAACTTTAAAAAAATTACTCAAGACAAATTTGTCAAAACCGAAATGATTCACTGCTTGTATAGCCTCCTCAACAGCGCAGTGGCCACCAGCACAGAGGATGAAAAGAACAAGGAAGCTGCACAATGTAGAAACAAACAAAAAAAAAAAAAAAAAAAAAAAAAAAAAAAAAAAAAGGAGAGATGCACCGAGGTGAGCAGGTGACTGGGATTAGCCAATTTCCAGGTTGACTGGCTCTGATGCCAGCTGGTTGGAAACTCAAAAGTCGTTACCTTTTCTGATCATTAAATCCACCTCACTAAACAGCCCTGCATGGTCGGGCCGACGTGCTGAAATCAGTTCTCATTGTCGCAGTTGCGTGACAAAAATCACACCATTTTGTTCTCAGCTTCATGTCATCCACCCTTTCTTGTCAGAACCCCCCGGCAAACGTTTTGCCCCCTCTGAATGTGAAACAACTGTGTGATTGGTCGAAATTTCGTGGGCTTGCTTGTTTATGCGAAACACAGCCCGAACTGCTCAACTTCCAGTCAGAAGCTGGTTTTTCAGCTCCAGAGCAGGACGGATAGTTTTGAGGAGCCATCTTCTCCAGGGAAAACTTAGCGACTGCTGTGCAATGCTAACCATACTAGCCACACTAATCGCTCTTGTAGGATGATAAGGGGAGCCTAAAATGTAAATTCTTTAATCATTTTTAAAAGGAGGACACTATTTACAATGACTACTCTGTAACACCACTGCTGATATAAATTAATGACCAATTATGGTGTAAAGGATAGAAAATGTTTTGAATGCTGTTCTTATTTCATAGTTCTTTAAGAGAAATGAAAATTATTTAGGAATCAGTAATGAAGGTCAAAGCTTTGCAAAAATATCTCCATCCATCCATCCATCCATCCATATATATAGCTACAAAATTCTGATCTGTGCTTGTCTAGAAAGAAAGTTAACATTGGGCAGTCTCTTAAATTAATAATAGAGCTATGGAGATGGCAGAATACACAGTGGAAGAAAGAGCAGAAGCAGAGCCAAGGTGATCTAATAGAGAACCTGTGATCCATGGAGAGGACAAAGATTAATCAGCTTCTCTCTATGTTCGCTTTAAGCACATCTTTAATTTGAGTCTTTGAATGAAAAGTTTAAAGCTGCTACATCCTCTGCTTAGAGCTGATGAGGCCAATATGCTGGTACGCCTGATTCTAACAACAACAACAACAACAAAAAAAAGCCTTCGGGTTTAACATGTTAATTCTGTGACGACATAACCAGTTTGAACCATTATTAAATTAATTTACTCCATGCTGCAAATAATCTGGAAAAACAGGTAACATAGCATCTTTACCCTAACAAACAACAGAAAAAAAAAAAAAATCTTTAACCATTAAAAAGCCCCATTTTTCATAGTTATCAGATAACATAACATGCATTTCTAGGCAAACAATAATACTGTATGTCCCAGTATAATTTTGAAAACCTTTATGAAACCAAAAATGGACACCACCCAGTTATAACTGGAGCAGATTCTGGTCCCAGTATAAAATGGATCCTGTTTTAACTGGGTAATCCCCAATCAAAGAAATACTTATAGGAAAACCTGTAATCTGCATTTTCAAATATAAATTTAACAAGGTTTTGCTGATCAACTTCTATTAAAAATGTTTCATTTTCAGTTTATGAAAAGTTTTACCTTTAAAAAGTTAAAAATTAATGAAAAAACAAAATAATCACATGTAAGCATGAAGAGTAAAGAGTCAACCTGAGGAACCGATTTATGGGATTATATAATGTGTTCAAAACGTGGTAAATAAACACAGACATACTGTAAAATGATAACATATGAGTGAGAGGCATCTGTTGTAGCAAGGACTTTTCATTGATTTATCCTGTGAAAGTCTGACCAGGGTCCATACCAGACATGATTACTTTGTTCCAGCTGATATAAATAATCTGTGTGAACAACTGAGTGGAGGTAAATCATCTCTCAAACAAAAGCATCACAGAGGCAATGAGGGTTTTTCCTCCAACAGCAACTTCTGAATCTTTTTTCTTATATTAGACTATAAATCCAGTTTTTACTTTCAAAGCAACATTTGAGGATCCTTTGAAAAGACTACTAATACCTGCAATTCAGAAATCATGATTTCAGAGTTATATCTGATGCATATGGAAAAAAAACCCAACATGCAAAGATAGTTTTCTTAGAGCCCTTACTTTTTTGTTGTTGTTTTTTTCTACCTACAGATATTAGTCCGATTTCCTCTTTATCCGTCTCTAACAACAAACTTGAAACATTCCTCTTTGTGAAATTCAATGTCAGCCATTGTTCAGACCTTTAACGTTGGAAAGAACATCCATCCAATCAAACTCCACTCCTCCTTTCTTTTATAACACATTGTAACTGTTCAGAGAATGCTAGGAAATGCTGATATTTTTAGAGACAGGGCTCATCAGATCCAATTTCAGTATCGGACTTAGTACCGAACCCATTCAAAGTTTGACAGATTTGAATGTGGATGTTTGAGCTAAAAAGTTCCTGCACACTTCATACAATATAAATATAGCTAAGGCCAGAATTATTCATGTTTCTGGCAGATTCAAAATCTGCCAGAAAAAAAAATTATGTTAATTAAACCAAACAGTTTTAAACATAAATCTGCCAGGAATATGAATAATATTGGGATTAATTCTAGATATGACACATTCTGACTCTCTTATGTAACCATAAGTGTTCTCATTATAAAAAGTACCTGAATTTATGGACAATAATTGTAACAATAGAGTTGGAATACTGCCGACTATGTACTCAAAGTCCTTTTTATGGGCACAATTTACCCATTCTCTGATGGTTACTTCCAGCAAGATTATGCACAAAGTCCTACAGATCAAAATAATCTCAAACTGGTTTCTGGTTTTCCAGATCTCCACAGTCCCCAGATCTCAATCCAACAAAGCACCTTTGGGGTGTGGTGGGATGGGAGATTTGCATCGTGGATTTTCAACCTAAAAAACGACAGCAGCTGTTTGATGAACCAAAACATCTGAGGACTGTTTCCAACACCTTGTTGAATCTATGTCAAAAATCATTTAAGTACCTCTGAAGAAAAAAGTCGTTCCGACCTGGAGCTACCATAGTGTACGTCTAGAAGTGGCTGAGATGTCCAAATTATCCTGTGCAACACCAGGTATTCTGTCTGGATCTGATAGGTAGCCATAAAACTCAGAACAGAACATCTCTAAATATTTTATCATCATCAGACAATCAGAGTCAAAAGCTTATCAAAGAAAGGCAACGCAATACATGAAGATGTCTTACTGTGTCTGACGTAACTGTGACTGTGAAAATAAATGCCTCGCAACAAGAAAAACAGTTTGGTCCGACTCCCACATGCAAACCTCACTCACTGACCATCATATTCTGGTCAGCGATTAGAATGTGAAACTGGGTGTGTGTGTGTGTGTGTGTGTGTGTGTGTGTGTGTGTGTGTGTGTGTGTGTGTGTGTGTGTGTGTGTGTGTGTGTGTGTGGATTTAAAACCAGAGGTCACTGAATGACACAGAAGGTGAGGCAGCTACAGGAAGCAGAAGGGCTTAAAAGGAAACGGCGTCTCCGTGTCCTGGTAGAGACGTGGAGCTGGAGGATTACTGACCGACAGATGCAGAGCCGAAAGATTTACGAGGAGCCAAACCTGTCTGCGACAGACACACACCCACAAAACACACACATGCTGCTCTTCATGAATTATTAAATCTGCTATCGTCTCCTTCACGCTCAGGAGGACATCCATCTTCCATATCTCTGCCAAGACAGCAGAAATGCCTCGAGTAGATACGATCAATAAGCCAATACTCTGATCTGCCCGGAGCTCCATTAAAACAGGAAAGATCAGGCAGTCAACATCGAGCATGGGGAACTGATGGAAGCAAGAGTGTCTACAGTTAAGATGAACTCCTCACTGATGAAGAGAAAACACACACACACACACTGAGGGTGAAAGCCGACCACAGGAAATGTCAGACTGTCTGGGGGGGCGATCCCAGTCAATCCCCTCAAATGAGACATAAACAGACTGGGATTTCTGGTTCAGAGCCAAACGCCATCCACTGATGTTTTCCAGAGAAATGACGGAAAAACCTCCGAACTGTCTCAGGTAAACTTATTCACCTGATCATCTGCCAAACTGATTTACTTCTGACGACAGATTTAACAGAGTTAAACGGGTTTGATATGTTAAGCTTTCACTAATTACCGTTCTCAGCAGACATAATCATTCAATTCCTCCCCCCCCCCCAACTCCTCCCTCCTGCCTCCTTCGCCATGGTAACCCAGGATGCCACGGCGATGATGTCAGACTCTCGCACATGAAAACACTCGACATTACCTCACCTCCTTTTGATAAACCTCAGTCTCTGTCTATTGGGCGGCTTCAGACTCATTCAGGAAGTCCCACAGCCAATCAGACTTCATTCTGATGTCCTAACCTTAAACATAAAGCTCAGCGGCCTTTACTCTGATGTATTTAAACATCTTTCAGTCTTAAATGTAGCGGAGATGGGCCGTGCATTTAAAAACAGTCCACGTCATCGGACCGTGAACAGACGGTCTCTTTATCTGACGGCCTGTTCTCTATTCAGGCAGCAAACAGGAGTCCTAGCAGCCTGTGAGTAAATGAAGAGCACGCCAGCACTTTTCTTTGTGTCTGTTAAGCTTCCCCGACCGTCAGCACGGTCAGTCTGGGGCCCGCTCACTCCTTCCAGAGCGGATGAATAATAAAAGCTCTCTGGGAGTGCTGGGAACCAGAATGAGTGTTGTTCCAGCTCCAAGCAAGGACTCAGTCGGGAAGGCAACAAAGAAAACTTGTTTACTGAGTTATAATGTTTTGGTTTTTAAACATTCTTTTATGTTTTTAACCACAGCTTCATTTTACTATTACAATCAGGCTGGTGCGAGATTCGCAACATGTTACACTTTAAGTCAAAAGACAACTGCTTCACTGTACTAAACAAAAATCTAAGACAAAAATGTCTAAGAGTGAGATGATCTAATATCTCTTAGTTATTTATTATCAGAATAAATTTTCCACTCTTACACTGTACATCTGCTGTTTAAGTCCAGCTACTGTAGCCTGATTTAACCTGACAGTAACACCTTGGTGGTACATCCAAACAAGGGCTGAAATGATTAATCGGATTAATCGTGATGAATTGATTCTTGAAATAATCATTAACTGGAGCATACAGACTAAAAATAAGGCCATTTCCTGAAAAACAAAAAAAAAACAAACAAACAAAAAAAAAAAACAAACAACATTTTTAGAGGAGCAATTAAGCCCAAACGGTACAAAATATATCTACATTTTGTATTTAAGATAAAGACACCTTTGTCTGTAAATATGTTTTACCCAAAACTCTAGAAGTGGCACTTTTTTTATATTCACCCGGTTCAAATTCACTAAAGGAATGCTTTGTTATTCCATTTTAGGCAGTAAAATGTTTATCTTCTTATTTAAAAAAAAAGCAAATAAATTTGTTTATTTGCATCTTTTAATGTATTTCTAATATTGTATAGAAAAGGCTTAAGTGATTAGATGAAAAATCTGTAGAATCTGCCAATTGTTTTTATTCGATTAATCGTCAGAATAAACAACAGATTAATCGATTACTAAAATAATCGTTAGTTGCAGCCCTAATCTAAACTTAGCTGTCCAATCAGAAACTAGAGATAATGCCAGATGTTTTCAAACTGTCTATGAAGTGAAACCAACCACGGACACATGAATTTCAGCTGAACGACCGAGGTCAAAGGTGACAAAGGCAGAAGAAAAAAATTAGCTCTTTTATCTTTTTTTTTTTAAAGTCACATTCAGGATTTAAGAGTCTAGACTCTATGAGGTCATTGTGCAACAGAAATTTGATTTTCACAGTGTGATTAAAATGGAGAGCTGCGAGCCAAAGGTTAGAGCTGACTGAAAGGCGATTAATCAAAATACTCCAACAAAGAGAAAAGGTATCTTCTCTCAGAGAATGCCCTCAACCTGTATTAACTCCAGGTAACGGCAGAAAGGAGGGTCAAAGAGTTTAATCCACCAAGAAAATACTTCTACATGTATGAAATTTAAGGAACAAAAGTGACAAAATTTACAGAAATATGAAACAGCCAATAAAATGCGATTTCAACAACATATATTCTCATTCGATTGTTTTAGAAAATCCTAAAAATAAATTAGTCTTGTGTTGAAGTAGCATAATCCCTCTCTAAACTCACTGCTGCAGTTCTCTAACAATGACGGTACTGTTCAGATAAATATGAGGTCCTTGTCTAGCTGTCCTGTGTTACATCCTGTTTACTCCCCAAGGAAGCAGAAATCCCTAATTTTCAAATGAAAAGTTCTGGAGTATTAGAAAAATCCTTCAGGTAAACTAATTTTATAGGAATAATGCTGTGATCAGTGGCACCAGTGATGGTGAAACCAATTATTTCTGAACATTTTTCCCCACTGATTAAATGTACTCAAATTATTAGACTGATTTTTCTATCTTTATATGTGTGACATTATGTTGTCCAACTCAGAAATGGAAACATTGTAAAGTTTCCTACTTGAAGGAATTATGTCAAGTCAAGTTTAATTTTACAGCACATTTCAGCAGCAAGGCAGTTCGAAGTGCTTTACATCATAAAAACATCAATCATTATGAATGTAGACTTTAAAGGAAATAATTTGATTAAAAAAAAAAAAACAAACTGTGGGATAAAACAGGAAAAAGGAGAAACAATTCTTTTACAATTCACAAAGAAAAAAGGAAAAACCAAGCAGATTGCTCTTTTTTCAGTGTGAATGTTCCCTTTATGGCAGAAAATGCGTTACCATTAAAATAATTCTCTTCAGTTTTTTCAGCAAGAGGAGCAAGAAATGTGTAAAGAAAAGAAATGAAAATAGAAGAAATACTATCAAACTCATTTAAGTAAGATCATTTCAAACACTGATATTCAGCTTTCACAGCTGGACTGGGACCTTTCTGAAGCAGAGATCATATTTTTGTATTGTGGCTTTAGTTTTGATTCTCATTTCTCGGTTTCTCTTTTCCAAAATCTTCTGAAAATAAAATGTCATACAAAAGTTATTTTTTATTAGATCTTTGTCTGGCAAACATCTCATATATGGGACAACGTAGAAGAGTTTCCTTTCAGACGATCTGTGTCAACAGGATGACAGACAGATCCAAAACAGTCTGGTAAAGGCAAATAGGGCTCACTCCCATGATGAAACTGATAAATGACAGATGAGGCTGAAACACTTCTCAGACAACAACGACCAGACCACACGAGGTGTGAGTCACATGTTAAACGACGGGCTTTTATTCAACATTCCACTGAATCAAAAAAAATAAAATAAAATAAAAAAAAAAAAAATAGAAGAAGAAAAAGAGGGAAGCCGAAACAAATTTGGGGGTTTTGGGGGCATCCCGAGATAAAGAAGTGTGACGAAGGCGGTGGATAGATGTGTGATTGAGGTTTGGGGAAGTAAAACGCAACAGGGAGAAATGAGCATATCTCAGTTACTACATGCCTCTGGAAAAACCCAAAATGATGAAGATGAAAAAAATGTAGATTCTGCTCAGTTACATTGTGTCAGTTTCAGAGTTTCAAACTTAAACACAGGAAGTGAAAAACAACTGGACTGAACCTCATTCCGTGCAAAACACACATTTTCTGCTTTTCTATGAGAGGTAATCAAACATCTTTGCGTGCAAACTCTTGGTTAAAGAAAGAAAGATGGAATTTTTCTACATTCAGTTTGGTTAATATGAAATACTACTAAATTAAAGAAAAAAGATCTATAAACTAACAATATAATGGTGGCCAATGCTCATCTTACCTGTGGTTTCAGGCTCGCACCTTCAGTCATTTTAATAGTTTTAAGGCTAAAAAATAAGCTAAGATTTCAAGCACACAGAAAATTTAAGCTTTGTGAGTTGCTACCCTGACTAAACAATACACTGTTGTACCATCTACAATCATTGGGAAGATCAAAACAACTAACTACATATAAACAGGATATTTGATGGCAGATTTGTTTATTTGACTGCTAAAGTTAAAGCCTCAAAGTTTGTAAAAACTTTTCTGACTGAAAACTTGAACCAGACCAGCCTGAGTTGAGATTAAGTTCAACTTTCAGGTTAACACTCAACAAACACAGAGACTCTCTGCTTACAGTATAGGCCGCATCCCTCTGCGTCGGCTCTCTGCTGACACGTCACTCCGGGGAGCGAAGCTCTTGTTTTGACAGTTCGAAGACACACTCATGTCAGTGGCTCTGATGTTCAGCTATTGCAGTCTGGCTGTCAGAAGCATCAGTGTCGCCGTCTATCTCTATGCTCAGTCCCTCCCTTCCTCTACTTCCTCTCTCAGTGCAGCTAAATCGAAACAGGAGGGGGGAGGTCACGTTTTTTTTTATCTGCCGTTTCCCATCCTCAGGGATTGGACCTGACCTTGTGACGGTACAGGCTTCACCCACTGAAGCTCACTTCATCTTCTTTTTTCAACGCGGTGAGGACTCGGCCCATTTCCTAGACGTGTCAATTTGTTTGGCAGCACAAATCCAATTTCCCAGCTCTCCATCATCTGTTCAGGCCTTCCACCTCCCCTTGGATAATCAGATATATATCAGCCTCTTTCCAGAGTGCGAGGCTTTCTAAAAGATGAGGTGAAGTGAGGAAGCAGCTTCTCTTTCTCACACATGGTGAAGTGTAACCTTACTAATGAAATCTCAACAGCCACAAAGGGTAACTTGTCATCACTGATATCAGCTTATATCCAGAACATCGCAACAGCGATAATACCGCTTTAATTTCTTTAGATTTTCTTACAATCGTAAACTTCAGTGTATTGCCATGCATAATTGTTTGCAATTGAAGGAGTGTGATGAATGGGTTACAAACATTTTTTCAAACCAAAATCTGCAAAAAAAAAAAAAAAAAAAAAAAAAATGAAATGAATCTGTGTTTAATGTCTTAAGTCAGTATTTTGCACAATGATCTTTCATTGCAGTTACAGCCGCAAGTCTTTTAGGTTATGTCTCTAGGTTAGGTTATGCCTCATTATGCAAACGAGGAGGGCTGCCTTCTTGGTCCAGCTCCTCTACTATCGGTCAGCTGAAAACTTACTGTCTTCCAACTTGTCCAGTCTGTTTGCAGCTTCCCTTAACAACTCCGACACAGACTGTCTTTCTGCTCCCTCCATAACTATGCTTTGGTTGCTAAACTGAAGCCAAAGGCGAAGGCATGCACAATTGATTTGCACATGGATCCTGCTCCTTCCTGTTTATTGACCAATAGTAGAGGAGCTGGACCAAGAAGGCAGCCCTCCTCATCCTCCTCATTTGCTTAATGAGACAGAAATGCATACAGTAAAGTAAAAAGAGGAGATGAGGAAATGTAAAAAGAACAAATGCTTGGATAAGGACAAGGCAAAACAAAATATATACATTTCTTGAAGAAAACACATGTAAAAGGTAAAAGAAAATATATATATTTCAGCTTTTATTTTTAATTATGTCAGTTTTGGTCCTCCATAATTAAATGCAAGCAAAGTTATTAAAGTAATATCAGCTCCAGTACATATTTATACTTTAGTTTCTTTATTTTCTTTTTATAAACTAATCAAAGTTGCTGAACACAAACTTCCCTTTGTTTTTGTTGCTGCTGATTATTTAGCATCTTAACGCCTCCCCATCACCATTACAAAGCATTAATATACGTTTTGTTATGATATGCTGCATCAAGATGCGTCTTTTAACTCAATAAATTATTCATCACATGATTCGTCTCCATCACGTCCTGTCGACTCTGTTACCAGGCAGAGTTTTTCTGCAGGTGCTGAGTCATTGCAGCTCTTTTTGGAGCCTGTTAGAAAACCCAACTTCAGTGCGTCACAAAGACACATTTCTCCCAAGAAGTGACCACATCTGCATGTTTTTCATCTGCAAATCAAATATGTTGCACAGCACAGGACGGCAAATCTACAGGCTTAGCATCAGTTTGTCCTTGAGGACAAGCAGCCTGGTCCAATCATATTTTACCAGAAAAGCTTGCACTGAATATCTACAATGAATGTGAAAAAACCCTGTTATTTAAAATGCTAAGTAAGCAGCCTACTCCCCAGGCCTTTGGGGTGAATATGGGCAGCAACTAAAGCAGGGGTAGTTTTATAATGGGGGAAGATGGAAAGCTGCAGAGGGACTGCAGCACTGCTTATGTTTTTACAAACTGGAGCACACTTTCTTTGAAAGTTTACTCAGATGCACATTTCTGATGCTTTTTATGACTAATGCAACAGAATATGCATGAAAACCAGAATAGGTTTTAATATTTTTTCAAGCTAATGATTTAGGTCGCAATATACATCAGAATAACTTTTTCTGTTTTTTTTTTTTTTTTTTTTTTTTTTTTTTTTTAGAAAAACGTAATGAATCACAAGAAGGTTGTTAAATCTGGAGGTTTTTCATCTCTAAGAGGCAGTCAGTAAGATGAAATATATATTTTTTTTTACAGTAAGGTTTCAAACTGTCTTATAAAGTATTTGACAGCAGCTTCTTCAACTTAATCTCCTGAAATACATATTAAAAGGCAAAGAAAAGTGATTAGTCTTAAGCCCGCTCAGACACACACGTCCTAAATTCACTGAATTGCAGAAATTACAGTTTTTACACCGAGATTCTTGAAACTTGGGTAAGTCAGAGACAAAGAAGGTAAATTACATCCTGTGTTAAAGTTAGTAGCAGCTCTGCAGGCCACAATGCAAACAGCAAACAATGCTACCTCTCAAGAGACAGTAAATATGAGTAGATGACATTACACTGTACAGGATGCTGTGATGGAAGCAGAGCCCAACAGACAGAGATTTATGACATAACTAGGTGATGTTGGTCACTTTCTGACTGGACAGCGGAGGCCAGCAAATTTTACTGTTCTTCTCTAAATTGTTCATCTTAGTTTTGGAGACTTTAAGGGAGACGCAGCAGTTAAGACAGTTCACACTGTGCAATTATCAGCCGTCTTAAACTAAATATTTTGTCATGAAGAAATTGTGAGAAAATCTGTGGTTGAGAGCTTGAATCTGTGTTCTGTGGTCTTTTTCTGTGTGACAGATGCATCGACTGCCGATTTAACAATCTCCCGACCAAAGACGAAGGAAAATCGTGACCCATGTCTGATTTTCTTTTTTCCCAGCTATGAGTGTTGACACAGCTGTCTCCATTTCCTCATTTTCCTCTTAAGAATCTGATTCAAAGAATAAGCTCATTATCAACAGCAACTTGCTTCCCAGTAATTGTTGCACTGACATGTTAGTCAGATCTCTCTGACATGAGCTTGCAAAATGCAACAAGTTCAAAGTCTGAACAGTTTTTCCAGGGCCCCCCAGTGGCCTGGTGAGGTAGCCCAAGGGAGGTCAATAGAGAGGGATTTCCTCCCTATTGACCTCTAAGCCAAACTTAGACCCTTCATACATCCCTGAGAGCCAAAGGCTGCCAACCGGGAACCCACCACGCCAGGACACGGCCTGAGCCACCAGAGTCCCCCAGGGCCTCCCAACACCTCCAGTCTGGGGGGGGGGGACTTGTACATATAAATATTCTACACTACGACCAAAAGCAACACTAAATGTTTAGACAAAAATACTCTAGATTAGAAAGCAATCTTGAGAGAATTTTTAAAAGTTGCAGATATTGGAGTCAGATCTAGCCTGGCTATTGCCTTCCTGCTCGATTTAAATCTCGCTTACAGCTCCGTCTGGGCTTTCTCCCACTGAACTAGATTTCTCCAGTAGACTTTCAACAGGGCCAATCGGTGAACAGAAGGAGGAGTTGTGAATGATGACGTTGATTTTCTGCGCCGTTTCAGAATTGCAGTCAGCCTGTAGTTTTAGCAATGGTAGTGGAGGAAGTGAATGAAGCCGTGTTGGCCACGCCTCCAAATATTGAATTAACATTAACAGCCACCTCGTTCAGCTCGGCATTTCTTTCTTCACAGTGGAGGATGGTTGTTTACACCGCAGACAATTTCCGGTAAGCTTCATAGCGTCGAACTGCCGCATTACATATGTCACGGACAAAAGTTAGCAATTGGGTCACTTCAACAGAGTCCAGGCCTCTTCATTTATTGACAGGAGTTATAAGACTCAAAAATCCAAATGCAAATGAAAAATTAAACCATTGTTTTTGTGATCTTTGATCTAATTTGAATCTTTTCTGGTCATGCTCCCCACTCAGGTCCACATGTACTCATCTCTCATTAAAACAGTGCTGCAGCTCCTGTCCCAGCGCCCAGCTCCACCGTCAATAAACATGGAACGTGTTCTCCGAGTCTGTAATGTATTCCTGCTTTGTTGTGGTTCAATCAATAGCTTTCACTTACTGATGGAAGAGGACTTTCTTCAGTCTGGTCATAAAGAGATGCATCTCAACCATGATATGCGATAAACTTTGTTTGCTTTCTTTTGAATCTTCAAACAGAAAGCAGAAAAAAGGAAAATATTTAGCAGCAGGAGCTCGGCTCCATTTTCCCATGAAGCCTAACCAACACTGAGGCTATTTTCAGAGGAACTTTTTACATTTTTCCACCCAGGGGACAGTTCCCAACAGTCTCTGGGTACGTTCACTTTGCAGCACAACCACCTCTCCTCTCTAATCTCACCTTCTTTTCTCTCTTCTCACAGATTGTTGCAACCTGGACTCTAAAGCACATCTGCCAATAACCTTAAATCCTCTTTTTAACCTGCCCTCTTCTCCAGCATCCAATCATGTGATGGCTCACAGATATATTTACTATTCCCAGGAAAGTAAACTTTCCTCTGTACTGATATGTGTTCTGTCATACAATGTCGCACAAAGAGGCCAACGGTTCAGCCTGATATCTGACACCTCAAAGGAGAGACATGGAGCTGGAAACTGCTTCACATTGATGCTACGATTACAAAGAAATGCAAAGTAGTGTTTTTACTTTCAACTTGAATATTCAAATGAAAACATGTGGAAAGGTTTTCCATGAATGCATAGACACAAGCAAGAACCCATCATCCAGATGGATCTGAATGTGCCACACACACACACACACAGACCACAAAGCCTTTAAAGACTCTGACCTCTGCACAGATACCCTCCTAAGGTTTCCTATTCAGACTTCCGGTGGGAGGAAATCATTAATGACACATTGAGCTGCCAGTTTTCCACCCGGCAGCAGCAACCCCGTCGATGATCAATCGACTCAGAGGAGCACAGCTAAACGAGCACGGACATGCATGAGGCATTAACCAAATCAATGAAAAGCAGCATGGGAGACAGGAAACATGGTGAGGAGTCAGGAAGCTGCTGCAGCTCTACTGTAACATCTAGTGGCAGCTGACAATATCATCCTGAAAAAGGAAAAGTTTCAGGTTACAGTTAAGCTCAAGGCTCCAGATCCTACAATTACAGATGATGCCCCATATAACACTGAGAAAAGGTTTCTGTGTCAACCTAAGATTTGAACTGATCTAGTAAGTGTTTCCCTGCTGTTTAAAGGCCATTTCTTACAGATTTTACATATGCATGTTACAGGTCAAACATGCATATGTATGAAAAACTGGATATTCTATGTAGAAGCTGCAAGCTACATGTTTTTACATCACTACAGAGTTTTTAAACCAATCATCAAACTGCTTATAAACTGAATATAAATAAAATGATGAGGCTTCTGAATCTGGTCCAAACTGCATGTTGATCAATGACCAAGAGGGGGCGACTCCTGTCGCTGGAAAATACAGATTGTATTAAAATGAATGAAAAAAAAAAAAACAAACCATTTTTTTCCTACAAGATATTTTACCTCGACTTAAGATTTATTTTAGAAATGTATGATCACTACAAAACCTGGAAAATATTACAATAATTCTCCAAATAGTTTCAGATTTCAGGACAGAGTAAAACTCCAGGAACAAGAGCTGATAGCAATGGTAGGTGTTTTTCATGATAAGCTAGGAATGATCCCAGTGTTCTAGCTCTCGATCTAGGAAGCATGTAGTGATGAAAATAAAAGGCTTGGTCTGATGATATTGAAGTAATTTGGTTTTTGGTAACAGAGTAAGGACAGTTTTTTTAAAATCCAGTCAGCATGGTAGACATCCTGGCTATTAATCTGTAAAACCTAATTTATACCTTCCAGTCCATTCAACTCCACAATATACCAAATTGTGTGAATCCAATGTTTGCGGGATATTGCATTCCAGAAAAGCAGATTCTGGATGCCAATTACAGTGGACCCCTGAATATTTGCAATTCAGTATTCAGGAATTCACTACGAATTTTAGAGGGGTCTCAAGTATTCACGAATTTCAGCTCTTCGCAGGCGGTTGTGGTCCCTAACCCCCCCCCCCCCCCAAAAAAAAAAAAAAAAAAAAAAAATATCAGGGGTCCACTGTATATTTTTGGCCTGCAGGATGGTTTTTCACTGGCCACTCCGGATGTATATTTTTAGCGGAAGAGATGCTAAAGCTCACAAAGAGTGATGGGAATATTGCCATGGAAAAGAAAAAAAAAAAAAAAAAGTCTAACTGCAATATTTAGCAAAAGAATCTCAATTATATGTTTTCCCAATAAAGGGCAGGGCTTTGGGTTAGAACTGTGTGACAAATTTGTTCAGGTGTACCCACCCACTAGGGTCCACCAGTGGTCTCTGCAGATGACCGCAGCTCAGATTTTTGTGTCTGCGTTCGCTGTAGATGTTGGTAGAGACAAACCAGAGACCCCCAGCCAGAGGGTGGCGCCAAAACGCACAGATCAATAACAACGTTTTTCTCTCAGGAATTAATTTATCTTTCTGGTGAGAAACCCTTTCATTCATTCATTTTGTTTTTTTTCTTCTTCTCCTCCGCTTCTTAGTAGACAAATAAACCGGTGAATTATATCACCCCCTGTGTTGCTGTGCCAAAAATAGTATTAATAGGAATCTTGTGTAAATGGACACCTACATGTACATCAAGCCCTTAATGGTGCAAACAAGATCACCTGTTTAAATAAGCACCGAAAACTAATTTTATCCCTGAGGTGCAAAAAAGTAATTATTTTGTTTTTCATTTTTGTGTTTGTTGAGGTTGCATGGCAATCTATGTTCTGCTGAATAATTAAAAAATTAAAAACCAACTGAGGCTTAGAGGCAAGTGAAAAATGGCACACACTAACAAATGGTGTTATGCAGTTTTCACACATGGAGATGAATAAAAAGGAACATGGTGTGAGATTGTGAGGACAGTGAAATCTACAATTTGTTGGATAAAAACATTAAATTTACTGTCTGCAGGCCAGTAGTGACAATATGACCACCAAACTGCACTTCTATATTATGTAGAGAATGGTAAATTTAAGTAGAACTAACTAAATACCCAAATATTGTTAACATTAGACTCAGGGTTTTGATAACAACTCCATCACTTGATCTTCACTCTCAGAAGTTCTGACTACGATCAGATCAGTTTGGCAGAAAGAAGCAAGATTTAAAAATGTTACTAGAATTCATTCAAGGCGACTCAAAGTCTCTCTGTCTGCAGCACAACTAACCAGAATTTCAATCCTTGTTGCTGTTTTTTGGGTGGATTTTTATTATAACTGAGCACAGCTAAAGTGGAACACCAGTCTGTAAAAGAACTTGTTCAAACATCACATCAGTTTCCTGCATCAACATGAAGGCCTGCTGCTGCTGATATGACTGTGGACCATTGGTATGACTGACAGGAGCCACAACGTAACATTCCTACAACCTGCACTGAGGCAATCATAGAAAGAAGTTCAAATCTGAAGTGAATATTATTTTGTTTTCTCCTTTTTTTGACATGAACTATATTATATCACAATAATTATGTTGGATTCAACCAAATTTTTAAATCAATAATCTTGTTATCCACTCAAGGGGTTAGAATAGCAAAGTTTGCATTGTTTAATAAAGTTTTTTGGCTTTCCACCTAAATACTATGTCAGGTCTATACATGCTTATAGAAGTATGGTTGAAACATCAGAAGTTACACATGGAAAGAAATGTGGATGTTATAGTGAAATATGGCAGTTCAACTAATATCATTCAGCTATCGCTAAACAAAATCTTTAAAATCCTTAAGATTTACAACATAGTCCTTGAACACACGACAAAAAAAAAAAAAAAAAAAAAAACAGTAAAAATGTCTCAAGGCCTCACAATGATCTGATAACAAACAGCAAAAACTGATGTTCTAGCTCTAAACAAGCGCTCATGAAATCAAATGCAATACATCAGCAGTGCTTTAAGTAATTTTACCCCCCCAAAAAGAACATGAATACAAGTGAAACAAATTATGATTCAAAAAATCTCAAAGGAGGAGGAAGATATTGTGTGATATAACCAGAGCAGCAGGAACTGTCTGCAAACAGAGAGTTTAAACCAGGTAGAAGCTGTTGACACAGCCTCAGACGTCAAACTGGACCTGTTCTCAGTATCGCATGCAAGTCAAAACATGTCTAACTTTCATCAGGATGAGAAGGCTGTTACAACCTTTACGCTGTTAAGGAGACATTTACAGGTATTTTTGAAAACCAAGTAGAAAACAAGAAGCCAAGGTCATGGCAGAGTATTTCAACTGCAGTAAAACCAGAACCAGAGACAGCATGTCGACCATTAACCATTGACCATTGACCTAACCACTAAAGAGTTAAAGAGTGAGTGAGTTGAAAAGCTATAACCAGGTGAGCAGTAAACTGAGGCTGGAACAATTTGCATATTTATCCCTCTATAAATAATAAAGAAAGGAAAGGTGCTGAGTTGGAACAAAAGGTTTTAAGGCACGAAGGGATTACAGTCCAGGAAAAAAATTAGATATATAGCCTTAAGGTATGACTTAGTATTAATTGAAGAATTCAATTTTTTCTACTTCATTTAATAGTCTGCTGGTGGGGGGTGTAAATAAATGGTACAACAAGACACTAGGGCTGAAACAATTAATCGGATTCATTGACGTTAGAAGTATTTTTTTTAGCTGCAGACACATTCTTTACTACAAGTGATCAAGCTAAAGGAATCCTATGTTATTGCATTTGACACAATATTTATTTTCTTATTTTTTAAAAAAAGGAACTGAATTAGTTATTTGTATTTTTTATGCATTTCTAATATTTTATAAAAAAGGCTTAAGTGGTTTAATGAAAAATCTGAAGAATTCACCAGTTTTTTAAACAGATTATTCAACTAATTGTCAGAATAATCAATAGAATGATCGATTACTAAAATAATTGTTAGTTGCTGCCCTATAAGACACAAACACCTCAGATGTAAACTTTTACCTATACAGTCATTTTTCTGCAGGTCACCCAAGATGGCCTCATAAAACCAAAGACTCAGTCAAAGCAAATTTAACCTTGTTAAATAATTTTGACAAGATGTCTATTTGGAAGCCTGACAGTGGATGTGAACGTTCCATTTAGACAAACCTGAAAAAAAAAAAATCATTAAAGTTAATAATTTCATTTTGTCATTTTGTTTCATAAATTTAAATAATGATTAATACGTCAAAAAATTGAATGTGAATTGGGAGTTTTACGCTCTTACTGCTAAACATGCTTACATGCTTGAGATTTACAGAGGGAAGATGCATATCTAAAGTGACAATTATATATAGTTTACTATCTGTATAATGGCTATTTTAGCGAATTTAATGGTCCTCAAATCAGAACCTGAAGCTTCGAAATGTTTGGTATTTCTATCCAGTTAGATAAAATCTATGGTCAGTAAACAAAAGCAAGGAAAAACAAGCAATCACAACGCTTCCCTGATTAATTAGCTGCCAGCCCTTTATAATACACTGATATATATGTTGCAGCTTTAGGCTTATGAGCTCATTCAGCAAGGAGACCTTGTCCTTTGCTTCAGGGTAGAAATAAGTAAAAACATTGTTACAGTCACCGTTTAGCCTTCAGTGCTCTGGTTCACCCTCTGAGGGTCATTTTTCAGTCAGAAGGCCGTGAACGTCACGATAAAAAGCATCACAAAGCACCTAAAAAGAAAAGGGTATTTTCTATAACTACTAATAAATAGTAAACAGACCTAATAATAGGTCAATTTTGGGCTGGATCACTGCATCACATCCAGGATGTGTAAATAAATACTTATGCCCAAGGACATTTGCGATGTGTTTTTCAATGGTTGCGTGCGATCACAACACTTGGGTCTAAATTTCTGTGTTGGCGCTGATGTGAGGTCAGTTTTCTACCTGAAGCAGATGGTGTGCCAGTCGGCGTTGAGGGCCTGGAGGTACTGCTCATCGTAGATCCTCTCTTTGCATCCTGCGCACTCCGGCAAACTTCCTCCAGCTGCAAAGACACGTGGGGAAACAGAATTAAACCCACACGGATATGAGATTTTACACGAGCCTCGGTAGATCCAACAATGTTCTGTTTGTGTCCATCTTTGCATGAGACTGTTATCCGGTTTTCTATGCAAATTGACCCAGCTGGTTTATGATGCAGCTGAGGCAGAAATCGAACACACAACAACCAGCTTCTCTGACATCACTGCTGGCTGAGCTGCACAACTTATGCTCTGTATGCATGTATGAACACTAGTCCTCTGATGCTAACGATATAGTTATATTTAGCCTTAGAACTCAGCTGTGTTGCAAGAAAACAAAAATGCTGTGATGTTTTAATTCCCTTAATATTTAAACTTTGTATTCCAGCATGTTTTACATGGATCTGTAAAAATATACTTAATATCAATTATTAAAGTTGCTGTGGGCCTTCAGGGAAGCTTTAGGAAACATTCCATGCAGCTTTTTTAAAGGTTAATTCATGAAAGTGGAAGAAACCCTTCAAGAAACCTTCAGAGCACCTTTAGAGGTTCTCTAAAATCTAGACTTTGAAAATTGTTTACATCCACGGAACCTTTAGAGATTAACTGATAGTTTCATGAAGCTCACCCTGTGATCAGACAAACTTACTTTCAGGGGAACATTTATGGAAAGTTTCTTGAAGTTTCTCTAAGGGTTAAATTGTGAAAGTTGCTAACTTTGATGTAACTCTCCTTAAAAGTGTTCATGACGTTATATCTTGAAAATGGTAAGGAACCTTTGGCAAACATTCCTTGACAGTTTCCAAAAGACTGCACAGTCAGCTTTGTATTTATCCTGTAGGAATGGTCCAAAAAGGTTCTCTTACTATTAGATTTTGAAAGTTATGGCTAACATTCAGGGAACGTTTAGAGAAGATCTCCTGACAGCTCCACAAAATTCAAGCTGTGGCACAAACATTCAGGGAACCTTTAGGGAAAGGTATTGGAGAGGTTTCTGGAGATTACATTCTGAAACTTGTAGAGAACTTTGACTGAACATGCAACTTTTATAGGTTGAAAGTTAAAAGTTGTAGGGAACCGCTAGATAACATTTAGGTACTCTTTGCTGATAGTTTTGAAACGGTTGCACTGTTGTTGTTGAAACTAACCTTGAGAAACCCTGCAGGGAACATTTCATAATGTTCTCTAAAGGTGTCATTGTAAAAGTTGTCAATAAAACTTTCAGAAATCATCCATTAAAATTTTCTGAAGATCACATCATGAAAGGTGTTGGTAGATTTAAGGTGACTTTTAGGGAACATCGCTGAAAGCGCTATAAAGGTTACATTGTGAACGATGTAGTTAACCTTTAGGGAACTTTCCCAAAAGTTGGTCTTTAGATGACATCCTAAAAGTTGTAGGGACAGGCTTCAATTGAAGTTACTCTTCAAGGAACCTTTTAGGAACATTATGAAAGTTTTAGTTATACTTCAGGCAACCATTACAGAACATTTCATGATGATTAATATTGATTAATGATGGTTTCATAAAGGTCACACTGGGATTATAGAGGCCAGCTTTCAGGGGCTTTTAGGTAAGGTTCTCTTAAAGCGCCAGTATTATGTGTTTTCCAGGCACATAGAATCATTTTATAGCACAATCAAGTAACTATTTTGCCTTCAGTTTTTATAAATATGCTGTATATATCAAATATGACTTTAAAAAAAATTTGACTGTCATTTAATGCCTTAAAATTGGGCCTCTTTAAAAACTCCTGTTCTTTCTGAACCTGCACCTCCAGGAAGTCATTACAGCAGTGCTTCTCTATTAACCCTTTAACAACGTTTTTACCAGCGTTTCAATGAGAAGTAGCTCATATAATGAGCTCAGCAGATGTGCAGTTCTATCTGGTGTTTGTTAATTATTGTTGGCTAGTCTGAAGGGGCTGAATGGGGAAGTCACGGGACAGGGTGCTCTGTGAGGCGGAAGCTCGGAGGCTCAGAAACCGCACCTCTAAGGAGGAGCTGGGTCTCAAAGGAGGTGCTAGGTCCATCCAGGCATTTTGCACAGCTGAACAGCTGTCATGGGAAATTAAAGGATTTCTCAAACATGCATGAAAGAATCAAGGCAACAGTCCAGGTATGTTTTTGATGAGGGAATAAGATTATGATGTTACACATGATGTAAAGCTCAAAAAGTTGATTTTACATAATACTGATCCTTTAAGTTTACTTTGTGAAAGTTGCTGCTAACCTTTAAAGAGTCTTCAGGGAAACAACCTTTGAGGGACATTTAGGGAGTGGTTCTTGAAGGTTACATTGTGAAAGTTGTTGATAACCTTTAGAGAACATTCTCTGATAGTTCCCACAAGGTTTCATGTTCAATGTTGATACTAACCTTCAATAAACCTTTATTGAATGTTCCCTGAAGGTTTAAGTAAGGTTAGTTTTTGCTGGGATGAACATCATAAACAAAAATAGCATTTTCACAAAGCAAGTTTTAATGAGTAAATTACTCAACAGAAGTCAAACTAATATACGATACTTACAAAACGTTTCCAACAATGACATGCAGTCAGGGGAGGCATGACAACCAAAATCGGTACTAACAGTGATAAGAGAAAATCAATTTGTCCACTTGACTGATCTATAAATTTGTTTTTTTGTATAATTTCAGCATTTTTATGGACAAAAAAAAAAAAAAAAAAAAAAAAGTGGCTAAATTTATGCATTGCTTGTTGAAATACATGGAAGAAGGTTGGGGTGAGGCGATGCTGTCACACACAGTGAATGAAGCAGGCAGTTTGCACATGCCCATTGCCGTCTCTCTTTATATTGCCAGTATACATGTTTGATTAGACATGTTCTACACATCTTGACATTCAACATATTGTCTAATATATTTAATGAATGTGAGTGAAATATTTCGTCTTTCTGATTGGCCATAAATGCGCAGTGAAAATGCGCAGGATGAGCCAGAAAATACCGTGCCTCACTGATAGGGGGCAGTGTTGAAACCCATAGACACAATGGGCAATAGGTGCTCTTCTTCTATGCACTGAAAAGAGTGAAAACAGAAAAAAATACAGAAAATTCAGTCGGAATAGCATAGATACAGGACGATGGCAATCATCCCCATTAAAGCAGCAAGATTTTTAAAAAATGAAAGGAAAATGAGAGACAAAGTGATGGAGATATTCATGAAGAACAGGTGTATTGACTTCATATACAACTAAATGTAAGATCATACCCAGTTTTCAATTAAAAAAATAAAAAATAAAAATAAATTTGACCCTATATTAAGTATTATTTAATTTTTCTTGTTGAACAGTATGGATTTGATTAATGTGTAATTAAAAGCTTTTAAAACAACTAAATTTTTTTTCTTTTTTTAATATTTAGTTGTTTTAAAGGCTTTTAATTACACATTAATCAAATCCATACTGTTCAACAAGAAAAATTAAATACTTAATATAGGGTCAAATTTATTTAAAAAAAAAAAAAAAGGGTCAAAATTGAAATATAAGCTTCTATTTTGGATTTTGTACCCTTTTGTACTTCCGGCTCCAGAGGTGAAAGTGCAAGAACCACACAAGCGTGTCACTGGTTTCCAACCAAAAGCTCCTTTATTAGTCATCACCAGTTTAACAAGCTGTTTTACATCCATGTTTTCCATTTGTTTTAAGAACTTTGCTTCCTTTTATTTTTGCCTATGCAACATCAGCTAATGGGATAAAGTAGCATTAATGTGATCTCTCATGTATAATTAAGGACTTGGATTATAAGGTTGTACAACAGTTTTCTTCAAAGTTGCCTTTTTACATAACATAAAGCAACACGTGGATACATTAACCAGACCTCACAGGGTTCTTCACAACTGCATTCCTTCTCACTAATGAGAAAAATGTTCAGTCTCAGGAAGAAGAACCAATTTGGATGAGTGGGAACAAGTTAATCATTTGATGCATCATTTACTGCAGAGGAGAAATTGGCTGCAGCTGTAGACAGGAGACTTTAGAAGACATCAATTTCTTTAAAAACATCACTTCCTAAAGAGGAGAGGAGCTTCGCTGCAAAGTATCAACAAATATGAATAATGGAGGCTATGTATACGACACTCACTGGTTTCAGAAGTTGCATATAAGAGAGTCTTTCTTTCTTCCTTGTATTTCTGAGTCAGGACAGTAAAAGCAAACCGGAGACACACCCTCATCTTCCCACACAGTATTATCTGCACAGCCAAAGCTCTGGTAACTCATTTCTCAGAGATATGTCTTGCAGAATCATTGCAATGCAAACATCATACAAAGCCTGGATTGTTCTATTCATAGAACATGACAGGATAGCATTACTGCACTGTCTAACTGAAGGATACACACAACAGGGACAGATAATGAAATGACACTGATCCTTACTGTCAAAAATCTACATCTATCTAAAATAAGATTAAGTATAATAAGCCCTACATTTCAATGAAATAAAGTACTTTTTTTTTTTTTTTTTTTTTTAACCCACAATTAGGAATAAATACTTATGAGAGAAGTTATTTATCTCATTTAAACCCAAGAGTCTTGTCTTTTCACCGTTTTGTGGTTCTTCTTTCATTCTGATCTTAAACAAGCACGTTTATACTGGTTCCACATGCAGAGTGAGTTTGGTGTGTGTCTTTGGTGCATACAAACATGATGGGTGCATCAACTGGAGGAAAACATGGCTTCGAGCAGCACCAACATGCACATGCAGCCTCCCTGCAGACATAACGCTGACACATCAACATCTGATCGGTGGATGTCAAACAGAACTACAGAACTGCGCCTTTATCGCTACCCAGGCACCATCCTCTGCATTTTAAACGCCCTCAGCCTCAGCTCCTCACCTTCCTCCTCTCCCATGCGTTCGTCCTTCCAGGTACAGCAAAGCAGCATCAACCTCATTCACTCTCCTCTGGTCTCCACTGGAGAGCCTCTGGTCGACAGATAACCGGTAATCGATGTCCTCCAGCGGCTCGACCGCAGCGCGCTCCCCGGTGGTGTTGGTGACTGTGCCCCGGTCGATCCCTGCAGCTGCAGCGGCCCACGCTGCTTCCTTCTGCCCGCTGCTGTTCGCTCGATTCTCCGGCGGTTCATTTAACAGATCCGCCGACCAATGAAGTGGCAGAGCCGGGGAGAGGAAAATACAGAGGCTGGCCAACCGAGAACACGCCCCAGTTAATGAATTCAGGATTTTTTTTTTTCGTATTAGGAGGGAGAAGAAGAAGAGGAGGAGCGTCCAAATATGGCAAGCCATTGTAACATATAATCTAACCACCCTATTTTGGATACAAAAGCAGCTGTTTTACCAGACAGAACCAAAAACTGCAATTAGCAGTAAAACACCTGCGGTAGTCTTCAGATAAAATAATGCTTCATTATCTGAAAATTACCTTGCAACACTTTTGCAACAATTGCAACAGGAAGACACAGGACAGGTTATCTGTGAAATATCAAAATCCGTGAAACGGATTATGAAAGCATAAAGTATCAAAATATAGAATATTAATTTCTCATCAGAAGAATGTGTGTTGATATTTTCAGACGACTGTCCAATATAAAGTATAATCTTATTATACTGAAAAGTACAATCAGAAAGGACATTCTGATTGTAGTTAGAGAAAAAAATCGGGTTTGCAAAAAGTGCTGTTTTGTAGTAGGAAGTTTTAAAATATGGGTGTCTGATTTGAGAAGTCTATGTTAAGGAAATTGGCTTGCCATAAGCCAGCGTCCCAAACCACTGTAGTTATTAAATAACAATTATCCAGAATATATTATAAGCCGTTTTACCAGCAGGAAGAAAACATGGAGTTTGTTTTGTTGGTTTTTTTTTTTCAAAAATAATATAGAAGATATAAAAGAGGCCGAAATTTTTGAAAATTAAGGAACTGAAATGTCCACCATTTAAGGTATGTTTGCATTTCCTGTTCTTGTAACAGTTTTTTTAGTGGACTACCCAGTTAAAGGAAACTGTGCTTTTCTGACATTTTGTTGGGACTAAGTTTATATGTTTTTCTTTATCATAAGTTTTTCTTTAAGGAAATTTGAACGAAATAGTTATGTAATTATAGACAGTTATACCATGACAGTGTCAACATTCTGCAGCTCCACAGAAACACTGCTGCAGATGGAAAACAGCGTCAGCTACTTTTGCAGGATGTGAATCCTGGGTCAGCGGCTGTCCCTGGAGATCCTCAAGAAACAGCAGCATGACTTTATCATTTCCATCTGGAACACTGAATACAGGGTTTACATAGCGCTTTGCAAAACTAGTCATATCCTTTAACATTTTGTCACATTACAACCACAAACTGCAATCTTTTCATACTTTTTATTATTTTTAAGGTTTTTCGGGCACTAAAGGCCTTTATTTACAGCAGATCAGACAGAAAAAATGGGGTAGAGAAAGATGGGGGGAAGACATGCAGCAAAGGTCCTAGAGTCTGGAGTCAAAACCCTCACGGCTACATCGAGGACTAATAGCCTCTGTATATGGGGCTTCCAGTCGTCTATCGCTACACCACGCATCAGCCCTTTTATTTTGACGCGATACACCAACACAAAGGAGTGCATACATTTGGTTTTACAAAAAAAATCTAAAAAGTGTGGTTGTGGTATTTCTTTGTATTCAAACCTCCTGATTCAGCACTTTCTGGAATCACATATTAGTGCAATTATAGCTGCAGGTCTTTTGAGGCATGTCTTTGCTCATCTAGAAACTAACATCTTTGCTTATATCCTTCCAAAATAACTCAAGCTCAGTCAAATTGGATTTAGAATCTCAGTTTTTTCATTCTTGTCACTAATACTACATTGGCTTTAGGTCTGAACTTAAACTGGACCAACCTTACTGATTAATATCCTTTGATCTAAAAAAAAAAATCAAGTGTAGCTCTGGTTGTGTGTTTTCTGAAAGGTGAACCTCAGTCTCAAGTTTTTTCAGTCTCTTACAGGTTTTCTTTGGTCTCATCTGACCAGAGCACCTTCTTGCACAAGATTGTTGTGTCCTCTACAGCAGCTGCACACAAACTGGAAACATTGCTTCCTATTGCTTTCTTTTAATCTCAGTTGTCTTACTTTTCTTCTAGATTTGTACAGAAAATACAACTTATAGTTGTCCTGTTGACAGATTCTTCCACCCTTGCTGTCCAGTACTTTTTCCATTTTCAGATGATGGATTAAGCATTGCTCTATAGAATGTTAAGTCTTAGGCTTTATAACCTAATCCTGCTTTAAATGTCTCCACAACTTTCTCCCTGAGTTGTCTGCCTATCTTCCTATGTCTTTCTGATCGGTTTTGTTCACTAATGTTCTCTAACAAACCTTTGAAGCCTTCACAAAACAGCAGGATTTATACAGAGAATAACTTGCACACAGGTGGACTGTATTTAATAATTAGATGGCTTCTGGAGCCTTGATGTTGGCGCTAAAATTTTATTTGGGATATTAGAGTAAACGGAGCTGATTACAAATACATGACTCAGCTTTTGAGATTTTATTTGAAAACAGAAAAAGCAGGAAAAACTTGGATGGTTTTGATCAAGTGAGTTGTTCTGGTGTTTTATGAAAGAAGCAAACAGACAAAAAGAAAACTTCTTTAAACACATTTTATTTTGTTATCTGTTAAAGCAAAAACATTTTGCCAGGATGTTTAGGATCGAGTCGCATGTGTCGTGGAGATCATAAAAAAGTGCAAAACCTCACCATTCCTCCTTTTAAAAACAGCTTTAAATAAAGATGAAGAGCATCCCACGTCACATATGACATGGTCCAACCCGGCGAGGCTTAAAAACAGTTCTCACACAGCCCCGAGTGAAAGAAACTGAAGCCAGCTAACATCAAAATTTGTTAAAAATACAGTACATAGTTACACATGGAGAGATGCGGTCACGTTGGCAACAGCACTCAGAAACCTTTGGTCAGTAAAGCCTGATAAAAGCAGCTCAAGTAAATAAACAAGAGGCTTTTATGCCTCACATAAACACACATCCTCCCCCATTAAACAAAGCCTGTAATAATAATTAGTAACAGAGGATAAATGCAAAAGGATTGCTCTTGTTCTATGCTTTCCTGATAACAATAAAGCTATGAGTCCAAACACTTATAACAGTTAAAAATAAATGAAACTACACACTCAACATTCAACCACACTTAAAGTACATGCCAGACTAACTTCTATTGCTAGCTAAATACTTTTTTCTTCCTGTAAAGCATAAAAGACATTTTAATTGGGTTCAGCTTTCTGTTCTTCACGGATCAGAAAGTGCTGAAAAGACTTCACTGCACAGCGACAAGAATCAGCAAAATCTCAGAGAGCAGATGGGTTGGCCCGAGCAAGCTCCTGCTGCTTTACACTCTGCATGGCTAAAAATAGCAGTGGAGGAAGCAGGGAGCAGATTGGACAGATTTGATCAGTGTTTGGGGCAAGCTTTGACCAAATCAACCTTACCCAAGAGCGATGAGCTCTGCTCAGACAGGTGAGACCGATCCACTTGTTTTGGGGATTAAAACAAAAAGGTAAGATTGATCATCATGATACAACACACACTCGCTCCAATGCTAATGCTGCAACACAAAAACACAAAACATTTTGAACTCCTGTGATGGAGTCCTGAAAGTTAAAGCTGATTAACTGAAGCACATAAATGATTATTTAAAGGCACTATCTATAACATATGTTCACAACAGAACGTGTACAAAATTCTGGGTCGGTGGGTTTGTAGAAAAACAGACATTGAAGTCAAGTAAGCAACAACAAACATCTTTACAGGTTGTCTAATCGGGCTTTGTTTGCATATAAAATGTACATTCTAGATCATGCAGTAGCACCATGGTTTCTTGAGGTCACTGGATCTGGAGACCCTCTACTTCCTCCTCCCACAGTATTTACCCTGGCATCCTGCAGCGCCACCTACAGAGAACACCAGCAGGCTTAATTATTAAGTAGTACCTTCTCAATTGATCAATCAAGTTAAGCTCGCATAAGTGTTCTTATTGCCTTAAAATAAATGAATGTCATGTTGCAGTAGCATATTTGCACAATTTATTTAAAAAAACTGAAAAACCCAACCATTAATGTGAGTACATTTATTCTTTGGTGAAAAAAAAAAAAAAAATCACATTAAGAAATTATGAGAATCAGAACTATTGGTACCCATGCTCGTAATACTTTTAGTTTCTAGTCTCTAGATTATTGAGTTCTGGTTCTCTCCTAAAGACTCTGTAGCCATTCTGTAACTTATTAAGATGAATACGCAGCTGCCTTAATTGAATGCTATGTGCGCTTGTCTTTCCCATTTTTAAGGGGAGCAAATAGAAACAGGACTCCATGTCATGTCATATTTATACACCAAGGAAAAATCTTGGATTACTAACTAAAAGTCTTTGGACATGCAGAGCAAGTTAAAAAGGGAAAGTATAAATTGCAGAAAATGATTAAGTTACAATTATTTAACAGTAATTATTTGGGGAGATAATAAATATGGCACTTATCATTATGTAAAAATAATTATTTCTTAATGTTTATTTCTTCCACATTAAATAAATGAACTCAAATGAAACGTTGGGAGATTTGACTGTGGAAATAAAAAAACATTTGCTTTCAAGGCTTTTTAAACATTTTTACAAGGCAATGTTTTAATAATAGCAGAGGGTTAAAGACTGCGACCCACCTCTGTAGAACCCTCCACCTCCTCCTCCTCCTCCTCCTCCAAGGAAGCCCTGCAGTGCACCGTACTTTGCTGCCTTGGCTGCAAAACAACAAAAATAACAAACAACATGCTTCATCACAGGGCTTGAACCATTTTGCATACCAAATTAGTTTCAGTGTCACTATTTTATTATAAATTAAATTGGCAACTGTTTGGTCCATACCATTGTAACTCTAAAACAATTTCAAATAGCTCTATGTTTCTTATGTAAGAAATCTTAGTTACAAATTTATTCACAAATACTTTGGTAAATTTGATAAATGTCATCATCTCTAAGCTGTTTCTAGCAACTCATCTGAATTAGCATCCATACGCAGCAAAATAAAGATCATCATGCACTCAGTCTGCTCTGTACCATCTCCACTGACACACCCTTTTTCAAATTGACACTTTCATAAGGAAGTGTAATTCAATGTGCAGCAAGGTGATGATCTTGGTCTTCGATACCTTGTTGTGGGGTCAGTGGGGCTGGCGCATATTGACCTAAACAACATCAAAAACAAAGAAAATATGAGACATCTTAGTATTACAGACTTAATCTACACAGTCTGAGTGCCTCCAATTTATCAAATAATTACTAACAGAATTAATCAGAAAACATGGTCATGCCAGCAACTCCCCACAGCAATCAGCATGCTGATGTGAGTTAATTGTCATCAGTGCAGACAGAGGGTCTGCAGAGTGGACCATTAATGTCATTATTGGTTTATTGCTACATCTGAGTAACACTTATGTAAATTTAGCAGTGAAGTATATTTGTGGTATAGATCATATTTTTGCGTAGCAAGACTCATGACAGTGAATTTTGAGGAGTGTCCAAACATTTTGTGGTTCCTTTCCTTAGAAATATGCCGTCACATCTTAGAAGATTAACCTGGATCATTATTTACTTAGATTTGGGCAGCTTTGTATTTTAGGCATACACACACAAGTGTGACATGTGACAGTGGAGAAAAGCATAACTTGCTTCATAAAAAGTTGCTAAGCAAAAGTCTTGCAATTAAAAAAACTAACCTGTTCTTGTTTCTAAAGTAATTTAGTTCTTTATGAACAGAAGAGACAAATAAACCATCCTCTGGTTTATGAATAAGATGAGCTTTATGAATCCAAAATAGCTTAATTTTAAATTAAAACTGAAGCATGACCAAAAATAATTTCCTGATATCATGACATCATGGTGCTGAACTATCATTAGATACAGGACACTTATTTTACCAGTGTTAACTGGTAAAACTGTTGTTCTCACATGGACTGGTCAAACCATAAATGTGCCATGAAATGTAGAGAGAAAAAGAAATTGAATCTTATTAATCTAGAAACCCTGGTAAATATTTTCAGTTTCTGGTTTCTTCTTTCTTTGTTAAATGAGAGGAATATTAATAAGCTAGAAAAAGTTTTAGAAGCTTACAGCTTCCTCAGTCTCTTTGCCTTTATTCTAAATAAATTATTTATAAATATGAATGATGCAGTAGCTTCTCTATTTTTATTTGCATTTCATGGAAGTCTTCTGATCAGTGCTAATCTGCCTGATCCAGAAACGGACATGAAATGTTAAAGCAGCATCTGTGCTATAATATTTGTCTATCTGAACACAGTTTAATACAACTAGTACATCTTTAAAATGCTATATAGTGAAAACAAGCTCTTGTTTTCATGTGGTGTCTGTCTCTATTCTCAGTTAATCACAAAATTGTCTCTACTGATTTATGGCACAACAAATCCTGTAAAGGCAGTAAACAGTCGTTTCTATCGAAAATACAAATTTACATAGCAACATCAACAAGAAAATGTCACAAATTTAATGACAGCAACTATCAATGTGCCACCAGGGGGGCAGTCATGTACCTGGGAAGTACTGCTGGGGGTATCCTCCACCATAACCAGGAACCACACCTGTAGGTTTAAAAAGCAGTTACTGGTGGGATTATGTTGTGGGAGTTCATCAGGGTCACATTAGAGTTCAACCAGACAACATAAATAAATAAATAAATAAATTTAATTAAATCAACCACAATCAGTTCAGAGAAGTGCAAACAGTATACAGTACAGTACAGTTCGACCTCATTTTTTTGTTTACTGAATTTGATAAATGTCTCTCCTAGTTATGTTGGGCAGCTTCCTAAAAATATTTTTGCACCATCTGCAGCACAGGCAAACATGTCTTTGACCTCTGGGAGAGAGATTAGGGACATATCTGTTTGTGATGAGCTTGTACACAGTCTGGGGACGTGGCCGGCTGCTGCTGTGTGATTACACTCATTCATCACTGGTAGAGGAACAACAGGACCAACACACTGCCTTGCAAAAGTATTTATTCCTTTTCATGTTTTGTCACATAAAACTCACAAACTGGAATTTATTTTATTAGGATTTTATGTGACGAAGCAACACAAAGTAGTGCTTGATTGTGAAGTAAAATTTCTTTTAAATAAAACTGTTTATAGTTTTCCACAAGCCATGTAGGAGACATAGCAAATTTTAAAAAATATGCTCAGGTCAGATGAAACCAACACTGAACTTTTTTTGGAAAAAACAATACGTGTGGTAGAAAACTAACCTCCCACATCACCCTATGCATGCCTGCATCACAGTGAAGCATGGTGGTGGCAGCATTATGCTGTTGGCATACTCTATAGGGTTAGGGAAGCTCCTCAGATGGATGAAGTTAAATACAGGGGAATACTGGAAGAAAACCTATAAAAAACATTTACCGGTGCAGACTTAAGTAGAAACCTAAATCTAATTAGGAATATGAGACCTGAGACCTGAAAAGTTATCCTCACACATGCTCTCCAGCACATCTGACAGCACCCTGAGCTGTATTTCAAGAAAGAATGGGCAAAAATTTCAGTCACTACCTGTGGAAAGCCGGTAGCGACACATGTCAAAAGACTTGTTGTAGTTACATTAAAATGTGGTTTGTGATTCAAAGTTTTGAATCAGGTGCAGCTGGAGGAAAAATCCTTTTTTGAATTTTTATTGGCTAAATATTTTGAAAGCCATGCATATTGCTTCCATCTTACAGCTATGCACACCAGCACGTTGGCCTGTCACATAAATTCCAATAAAATACATTGAAGTTTGTTGTTGGAACAAGACATGAAAAAGTTTAAGGAAAATAAAACATTTTTGCAGGTCACTGGAAATACAATCACCCATATCTCCAGTAAATAACTGCACTTTAAAGATGCTGCATAAATGCTCACATAACAGAGTAAATATCATATACCTGTTTGAACTCCTCCTGGTCCTACTCCTGATGGGACACCTAATGAAAGGAATGGACAGACACTGAAAAACTGTTCATCACTTTTAAGCTGTGCCCTACATTTAAAAATCAACTTCAACATACTTTTATGACTTAAAAGTGATATTCAGCACATCCCCTATATAAAATTCTTTTGACCTGCATCTGTGTGTTAAGCATTTGTACCATATTTAGCAGCTTTTGCAGCAGCACCAGGGTATTGTCCAGCTCCCGGTGCGACTGCTACGCCTCCGGGTCCCAGTCCTGTCCCAGCACCACCTGTAACTCCGGATTCAGACAGACATTAGGCTTGGAAACTTCATTTGCTGGAATTTAAATAACGTGTAGCGGGAAAAAAAAAGAAAACATATATTTGCTGAAATTGTGTAAAATTGTGTATTTAGCAGTTTTTGGAGCTCCTCCTGATACCTAAATGGCATGAATTAGAGTAAGATAGAGAAGCATAATATGATCCTCACCTGGCTGATATACTCCTCCCCCTCCAAGGTTACCATAACCTGATCAAATATAACACAAGAGAGCAAATGCGAGAATCTTTTTGTTACCAAAACATTTCTATTTTTAGTTACTTCTCAGACAGTATTGTTTTATTTCTCGCTAACAGGAGCATATGGTTCATTTTAGGTCATACAAGAATTCCTCAAGACAGATTTTAGCTTTCTTCTGGGAAGGACTCTATCAGAGGCTTATTTTCTTGAAAAAAAAAACAAAACATTAACTGAGATGTTATCAGCAGTATTACCAACAATCGCCAGTCTCCAGTGTAAAATTATCTGTAGTTTCCTTGCTTTATTTACAAACTCCTAACGGTGCAGGAACCCTACTGGGATTCCTGTTTTTGGTGGAGCTGAATTCTGCAGACTTTTAAATAAAATAACTGGACCTCCTACATCTTGTGTTATGATTATATAAACAAAAAAAAAATCTCCTAGTATAATTTAAAGGGGATCCAGGATACATTAGGGTTTGCTGTGACAGAGTGAGGTTCTGGTATGTTACCTGGTTTGGGTGGTTTAACTCCACCACCTGCTCCTCCCTGTCCGACTGCAGAGGGACAAAGAAACGCAGGGGTCAGTAGAACAGAGAAATGACTGTTTTATACAGCTGGTCAGAGAGAGGCTATAAAATACATTAACAATGCAGACACAAATTCAGAACAGAAAGACGGGAAAAACTGTAAACATTTTCTGCACTGAAACACCATCAAAGCAGTTCCTCGTTCATCACTTATCAGGGTTTTGGCCGATTTCCTGCACAGGAAGTGTGATGTGATGGCATGTCCTGACCAACTGTCACTCTGAGCACTGGGCCGGACAGTGATGTTGTCAGGGGAACATTGTGTGTTAGTTCTTCATGCTTCGTTCCTTTCATATGAACACTGTTTTTATTGTTTTACTGTTTTATATGACACTTACCCTTCCAAATCTTTAAGAAGCATGAAATCTTTGTCATATACAGTTGAAACCATTTATTTATATACACTGTACAAAAAGACATATAACTAGTCCCTCCCATACAGGATGCTGCAACCACTGTCCTCTGCACTTGGGATGATGTTCTCTGGCTTGCAAATTTCTACTTTTTTCCTCCAAATGTAACAACAGTCATTAGGACCAAAGGCTTCAATTTTGGTTTCATCAGATGAGAGCGAATCTCACCTGAAACTAAGGTATTTGTCCCTGAATGTATTTCCAGACTCCAATCTGGCTTTTTATGTTGCCTTTAGAGTAATGGCCTCTTCTTCATCTCTGTGAGTGGCCCTTCAGCTCATGTCTATACAGAACATGTTTCCCTGTGGATAAATAAGTTCTAGGATCTTCTGCATTTCCTCTGGGTCTGATATGCATGTTTTACACCACAACATTTATCTCATGAACACAGAACCCGTCTCTTTCTTGAACAGTATGGCTTATGGCTTGATATTCCCATGTTGTTTATAATTTCATATAGTCCCAGATGAACTTGGCACCTTCAGGCATCTAAAGCTTGTTCCCAATGATGGAACAGACTTGTGGAGGTCCACAATCATCTCTGATATCTTGGCAGATTTCTTTTCATTTTTCAATTATGTCATATGAGGAAGCAGTGTGTTTGAGGTCTTGCCTTAAAATATATCCACAGTTGTGCCACCATTTAACTCAAATGTTGTCAATAAACTATCAGAAGCTGACTAAGCCATGATATTATCATCTGGGCTTTCCTAAATGGTTTAAATGCACACTAATCTTAGTGTATGTAAAGTTTAGTCAGCTGTGATGTCAGACAGAGAAAAAAACAAAACAAAAACAACTTTAAATGCCTTTTTTATATGGAATATCTGAACTCCTGGTTTCACCTGTATCTATCTTATATCATTTCAATACATAAAATGAAATAATTTGTCTTGTTTTCATAAACTTAGGAGTTTATAGAAACGCGAAAAGAGGAGCACTGACTTGGATAGCCTCCTGAAGCCAGAGGGATTCCTACTCTGCCTCCTGCAACTGCAAAACACAACACAGAGATTCACAAGGCTAAACTTACAGCACAGCAAGGCAGATGTTCTCTATGAATTAACATGACTTGGTTATTTTTTGAGAAACCTGGAAACCTCTCACACTCTTTTGTGAACTAGTTTGCATGTTTGTTTAAACTTTAAAGTGAAAAAGACACAACTGTACCTGGAGGTTTCACTCCTGTTCCTGCTCCCTGCCCAGGCACAGTGCCGATACCGGTACCGTAAGGAACTAACACAGAGAATACAGATACAATATTGCAGTTACCACCACATCTATGAATGTTTAACAGGAAACATTAAGAAACTTACCTCCATAAGGATATGGATATCCACCTGCACCTGGAACTACAGAGAGCAATAGTAAAGATTTCACTGTAGGCTTCAAATTAAATGTGTTCAACTCTTCATTAATGGCGGTTCTGTTCTTGTCCAGTCATTTTCTAATATTATTTAAAAACAATATAAATAACACAACCATTGCTGTTTAATGTTTTCTTTCAAAACTTAAAAATGGGCATAAATTTTGAATACATTGCATTCGGAAAGTATTCACAGCACTTTTACTTTTTCCACATATTATGTTACAGCCTTATTCCAAATTGTATTAAATTAATCTCTTTCCTCAAAATTCTACACACAAATACCCCATTATGACAAAATAGAAAAAAGTTTGATATTTTTGCACATTTATTAAAAATAGAAAATCAAGAAATCACATTTAGTTAAATATTCACAGCCTTTGCTTTATACTTTGTTGAGCTTTTTCCACTGATCATCCTTGAGATGTTTTTAAAACTTAAATGGAGTCCACCTGTGGTAAACTGAGTTGATTAGCCTTGATTTGGAAAAGCACACATCTGTCTATATAAGGTCCCACAGTTGACAGTGCAGGTCAGAGGTCAAAACACCAAACACCAAGCGTTAAATCAAAGGAATCATCTGTTGACCTCCGAGACAGGACTGTCTTAAAGCACAAATCTGGGGAAGGGTACAGAAACATTTCTGCTGCTTTGAATGTCCCAATGAGCTCAGTGGAATGGAAGAGGTTTGGAGCCACCAGGATTCTTCCTAGGTCTGGTCGGCTGTCTAAACTGAGCGATCGGAGGAGAAGGGCCTTAGTCAGGGAGGTGACCAAGACCCTGGTGGTCACTCTGTCAGAGCTCCAGCGTTCCTCTACAGAGAAACGAGAACCTTCGAGAAGGACAACCATCTCTGCATCAATCCACCAATCAGGCCTGTATGGTAGAGTGGTCAGATGAAAGCCACTCCTTAATTAAAGGCACATGGCAGCTCGTCTGACTCATCGCCAGGCCAATACCATCCCTGCTGTGAAGCATGGTGGTGGCAGCGTCATGCTATGTTTTGCAGCAGCAGGAACTGGCAGACGAGTCAGAATAGAGGGAAAGATGAATGCAGCAATGTACAGAGACATCTTGGATGAAAACCTGCTCCAGAGCGCTCTTGACCTCAGACTGGGGCGATGGTTCATTTTACAGCAGGACAACGACCCAAAGCTCATGACCAAGATCTCAAAGGCTTCAGAACCACTCTGTGAAAGTCCTGGAGAGGCCAAGCCAGAGTCCAGACTGGAATCTGATTGAAGGTCTCTGGAGAGATCTGAAAATGGCTGCGCAGACGTCTCCATCCAACCTGATGGAGCTTCAGAAGTACTGCAAAGGAGAACGACTGAAACTGCCTAAAGACAAGCGAGCTGAGCTGGTGGCATCATATTCAAAGAGATTTGAGGCTATAATTGCTACAAAAGGTGGAACAACAAAGTATTAAGCAAAGGCTGTGAATATTTATGTAAATGTAATTTCTTAGCTTTCTCATTTTAACACATTTACAAAAAACTAAAACTTTTTTCATGTTGTCATAAAGGGGTATTTGTATGTAGAATTTTTGAGGACAGAGATTAATTCAATATAATTTGGAATAAGGCTATAAGACAACAAAATGTGGAAAAAATGAATCGCTGTGAATATCTTCATGATGCAGATCAACTCCAGTTTATTTGAATAGCACATTTCAACAAGGCAGTTCAAAGTGCTTTATATGACATGCACTCTATTTATTGCTTATACACAACATGTGGCAATAAGTATTCATTTTTGTTATCATATGTGAAGAAATATTAAAATTATGTGCCTCTTGTTTATTTTTATTTCATTTACTATTTTATTTTATTCAATTTTTTCCACTTTATTTCACATTTGATGATTTTTTTTTTTTCTTAGATTGGTGGGTTTACTGACAGGTGGAGGGCTGTTTGTTCAGTCTGCTGAGGGAAGCACAAAACAGGAGTGGACACCACAGCAGGCTGTGATCCTGAAGAAGATCAAGCTTGGTTAAAACATGTTGGTCGGTACAGATTTTATATGAATTGTCCTGTAAAATATTAGAAAATATACATTTAAGCAAATTTTGAATATTTTTAAGCAATGGCTTCTTACATTTTCAAACTGTTTTTACATTTTTATTTTATTTTATTTTTTTCTCACGTTAGCATTTAACTATTGCACACAGAAAATACTGCAAAAATGCAAAAGATTTCCGAAACAGTGAAGCTGAACATGTAAGAAAAATCTAACAAGCGTTGAGTCTGCTAAAGGTTTAATTGGACTGAAAAAGACCTGATGCAGCCTTTCCTTTTATACAAACTGCTTTTATTGATTTATTGATTATTGATTTGGTATGGGTCATTTGTTGTCTAGACAGAACCTGCTTGTTCAGAGTAAGGCAGCCTGCATGTTAAAGAGGGATTGCAAAAAGTGTTTATTGATCAAGAATAATGTTCTGATACTGAAATGAGGAGCGCAGTCTAAAGTTTAATGAAATAAACACAGCAAAAAATATATTTTATATATATATATATATATATATATATATATATATATATATATATATATATATATATATATATATATATATATATATTTGTATTTTATATTCAGCTCTGAATTTCAGCTTAATACCTTTAATGTAACTATATTTACAAGAAAGTGCTAGAATTTGAATGTTTGGAGGGGATTACATAACCAAGTTTTAAATTAGAAGCAACTAAGTCTGAATCCAAATAGACCACAGAAGCACCTTCGAGCTTATCTTTACCTGGTAGGTATGGTTTTGGTGGTTTGACTCCAGCGCCTGCAAAACAACAGAGTCAAGGTCATTAGAGTTATTGTACAGCAATACAGCTTCTTGTCTTTGTCTCCTCCTGGTGGTCATGGATGTAAGGTGACCTCTCCCAACTCAATAAGAAAAGCAACATTTTCTAACCCATTTAGCAAAACGGGTTAGAAAAGAATCCCAGAATTAACTACTGAAAAGGCAAAATCATATGTTATGATGGCAAACAATAACAACATTCTGGTAGAATATGAAGCACAGGCTTTTTTCTTCTTGGAATTGAACTTCCACAACAGAAAGACACGAGAAGTAACAGTAATATATATTTTATTATCTCTTTTCCTTGTGATTAGGTTGGAAACAGTGCTTTTTTTTTTCTTTTTTTTTTTTTTACATCACTTTGCAGAAATATGAACATCCCACTAAAGAAACTTCGTCCATCCTTTTTTCAAACTTTACTTTAAACTTTTTTCTTTAGTTTGAAACTTAAAAATAGAAATACAATTTTGGTTCTTTAAAAATGACAAAGTCCTATAGTAGATATTTCCTAAAGAAACTAAGTTGTCTTTTTTTTTTTTTTTTTTCAAAAAGTCATATATTTGCAGCTTTAAAGAAGGTTTTTTTTTTTAATATATAGCTGGACTGAGGGCATAAATGGCTCTTTAGACTCATAAGGTTGCAGACATCTGATCTAGGAGGCAGATATAGTTGTGTATACTCTCCAGTTATTATTTAGACACAATCACAACTCAAACTATGGGACAAAAGTGAATTCACTTTCTATCACAAAACATTAACAACTGGGCTCTTAAAGGAATATTATGTGACCCCTACATAGACTAAAAAAGAAAAAGGAAATACAAATATATCCGTCCTCAGGATGAATGATTGCTGCAAAGCTGAATGAAATCAACCTGCTGGGCTTACTTGGATAACTTTGTACTAAATGGCATTAAATGAGCAACTGAATCTGACTACACTGCATTAAGATCTATTTGGACTATATGTAATTGGATCTGGTTGTAGCCATATTTGATTTTATCAAGGCAGCGTGCTCTAAGGCAAGGCACTTGTAGCCTACTGAGTTGGTTATTGGGTTAATGAATGAGCAGCTGAATGAATGTAGTAAACCTCAGTACATGTACTGTGGAGTTAAATTATGACTGAGAAGGATTCAGTCTTATTCTTCACTTCCTGCACTTTTGACAGCAAGTTTTGTGCAATTTTCAAATGAGAAACAACTTACCAGGTTGAACTTGTCCACTCGTCCCAACTAAGAGGAAAATCAAGGTTGAAATAAATTAAAATTAAGTATGCAACTAATATCAAGTCAGAGAATTGTTATTATGATAAAATAAAAATAATAAATAAAATTTTATATATATATATATATATATATATATATATATATATATATATATATATATATATATATATATATATATATATATATATACATACACACACACACACATAGACACCAAGGATGAAAAATAATTCTCTCACCACCAGAGGATGTCAACACTCCTGTTCCCCCTGTAACAGAAGCACACAAGCGATTTGTCAAGTAAGATATTTGCCTCAATGCTTAAAAGCAAATTTAACATTTGCTTAAATTTGCTTCACAGTTCAGCAATTATTATTAATTTAATACAAAACGTTCTTGCACATTTATCAACACATGTAGTGAAATTTTTATGCAGCCAAACAAACTACTGCAAGTAATTTTAAATGTTTTTATGGGCACTCACCACTAGGCTGTATTACTCCACCTGAAACTGTTAAAGTTGAGATAAAAATGTTATGTAAAAAGTGGGGTCATATGATAAAGTATAACAGTAGCAGCAAATAAATATATATTTTTAGGTTTATTGTACCTACCGCCTTTTTTCCACATAGCCACCACAAGAAGGAGCAAAAAAAAAAAAAAAAAAGAAGAGCAAAGTTAATCAAAATCTGTTTTTTTTTTCATTGTTGTGCCTTCTTGTGTTAATAACAATAATATTAATCAAGTATGCAGTTATCAGTTTTGAGTAAATGATGTATTGGTTCTGCATAAATTACTTTCATGTAATTTATGCAGAATCAGGGGCATTTGTATAAACAGTGTATAAACTGTGTCTCACCAAAAACTTTACATTAAAATTGCATGAATTGAACTAAATATGGACATCGAGAAAAGGAATAATCAGTGTCAGAGCACATTGCTGCAGTTGTTGAAAAACAAAATGAAACATTCAGGATTAAGGGAACACCATCCTCTTTGTGGTAATTAAAAAATGAAACATGTAGACACTTGGAACTTTGAAAGCTAACCAATGAAGCAAAGTGAGCTGTTAGTGAGAAAGAATGAGGGGATGTTATCAAAAAAGAAAACAGCAGACACAACCAGATTGTACTGTTAGATGTAGCAGAGATCATGCAGCACACATTAGCCTCTCCCTCTTTTTTAAGTATTACTACATCTAGGACCCTCCACAAGTACAGGCACCCCTGGTAAAGATGAGGAAAAAAGCTCAAAATAGTAAAAATGTTTTATTGCAGAGACATTATCTGACACAGTATAACTTAGTGTTAGATTAATTTGAGTACATTTATTCAGAGGGGGAGAAATTCATTTTAAGGTTCCCTTGCTGTAAAATCCCCTTTTGCTGAAGGGGAAGCACCCTCTTAGTCTGATCTGAGCAAAGCATATTGCTAAAGTCTTGGTAGAGTTTGGCAAACTGCACATTTACATTTGTGCTCTTTTGGACAGAAATGTATTTTCTTTGCATCACTTCCAAACAACACATAGATATTTTTTCCAGGTTGTTATTGAGATTTAATGACCTAAAGATGCCACTCTTTGCTACAATTCTCCATCAGTGAGCTATGGAGACTTTTTCTAACTCCCCTTACCATCCTGCTCACTGTGCGTTGTCACAATATAAAAATGGGTCCTCCTGCAGCTTAGTGGCTAATCAAAATGTAGACAGAAAGTCTTGATACCTTACCTAATTAGAAGTTCCTAGAAACTCCAGTTAACTTAAAAAAAGAAAAGAATAAGTTAATAAATACTTTGTTTTAAAAGAATTGTTAGGACTGTCAATGACTGTACCGCTCATGATTTCTTTAACAATACTTTTTAACATTGGATTTTTCTTACACTAAATTGATGAACTCAAGGTAAAAGTTAATTTCTTCTAAAAATCTCAGCATGGGATTGTGCTACTGCAATAAAATAATTTATTCTATTTCACTTTAAGGATTGGAAATTAAATGTTTTTATTATTATTATTATTATTATTATTATTATTATTTAATAAGTTAGATGCCACTGATACCAAAAGCTGCAATTGGTTTTCACAGTTTTTTAGAGTGACTAAAGTAAGTAATTAAACAGCACATTCATTCAGAAACTAGCTCATGTTTAACTAACACGAGTTAGTAAACAAAGCATGCTTGCAGGAATTTTTCCCATGCTTTTTGGAAAGGTTATTTCTAAACCATTCAATTCATTTCAAATTTCAGATAATTCAGATAAATTCTATGCTATAAGTTATACCCATATACGGTTGAACACAGATATTCACAAACACTGTATAGAAAAACTCTTTTTATCCCCTTGTCTGACATTAAATCAGAAAACACTTTTCCTTAGTATTTGGTAGAACTCCTTTAAAAACTGTAAGGCTTTGGTTAAACCTTTCCACAGGCTTTTCACAATAGCTTGCTGAAAGTTTGGCTCATTCCTTCAGATAGAACCGATGTAACTGAGTCAGGTTTGTAGATCACCTTGTTCACAAACATCTTTTTTGATAAACCTATGAATTTTCTATAGGGCTTTGTGATGGCATCTCCAAAACATATGTGTTTAGAGTCATTATCCATTCACAAGACCCATTTGGGCTCAAGTTTTGACTTCCTGGATGATGTCTTGAAATATTTCTTCAGTATTTTGAAAAATAATGTTATTTCCTTATGATGCCATCAACGTTTTGAAGTGAATCAGTCCCTCCCGCACCAAAATACAGCCCCAATGATGATGCTGCCACCCTCGTACTTCACAGTTAGGATGGGGATCTTAAGCTTGCAAGCTTTCTTTGTTTGACTCCAAACGTGACAATGGACATGAAGACCAAACCTTTCAGTTATAGTTTTCAAAGTCCCCGAGTGCATTCCCAAATTACACTCTAGCTTTTTATGCTGCTTTTGAGGTTTTTATCTCTCTAAGTGGCTTTTCAGCGCATGTCACTACAGGACCTGCCTCACTGTGGATATTGATAGTCTCTTATCACCTCCAGACAGCATTTTTACAAGGTCTTCTGCCTTTAATCTGGGGTTGATTTGCCCATTTCACACAAAAACAAGTTCCTCTCAGGGACACAGAACCTGTATCCTCTCTGGACAGTATTATGGCTGGATATTCCGATAATGTTCAGACTTGCATGTGCTTGTTGAACAGATGAATGTGATATCATCAGGTAACTGGAAACTGCACCCAAGAATTAATCAGAATTGTAAAGATCCCTGATTTTCTTCTTGATATTTTGGTTGATTTCTATTGAGGTCACAGATGGAAGCGGTGTGTTTGAGGAGTTGCCTTAAAAATCCTTCCACAGGTGAACTTCCATTTAACTCCGCAGCTGGGAATTAACCAGAAGCTTGCAAAACCATGGCACCATGGCTTTTCCAAATTGTTTAAAGGTATTGTAATCTTAGTGTATATAAGCTTCTGACTTTGAAGAAAGTAAACCTTTGACTTATTCTGGCATAATTCTTAACAAATAAAATAATTTCAGTGACCTTAACTGACCTATGACAGAAAAGGTTTATTGTGAGTTAATGTCAGACACTGAATAAAAAAAGGACGTGTGAGTATAAATATCTGGTTTCAGCTGTGAACCTATTAAAAATATTCCCATAATTCTAACAGTTTACATGCTGTCAGTGTGGGAAAAGAGTGATGCTCATCTGTGAAATATTTACATTCACATATACTGACTTGGATGAAGCATGTAACATCTACTGAAAAATAAATGAGCCATGTTGCACAGTATGGTGAGAGGCTTTAGGCAAGCAGCAAGTCTTACTGGGCTGTGGGACCTCTGGGGCCTTATTAAGCTCAGCGAGAGGAGTGGGCCCTGCCAAAAAGACAACAGGTTCCAGTTTCATCCAGTGTATGAGAGAGGCCAGAAAAGGTAGAAGCTGTGAAGTGGATCTTAATACTGCCACAGCTGGAGCCTGTGAGCTGGAGGTGGTCATTAGCTGCCAGCATTAGCAGTATAAACAATGTGTGAGTTTTATGTGCAGAGCTCATTGGATACAGCAGTTACTAAAGCTTACATCTGCAAGTGTGTGCAGTTAATGGTCATGGAAGAGTTTCAGTACTGAATCTACCTGGCTGTGGAGTTCCACCAACACCTACATCCTTCCCTGTAAAAGCACAAAAGGATAATCTCTAATTCCATGATTTATGAACTACATGTTTAAGTGACGATAAAAACTGCATTTAAAATTGCACCTGGTTTCAGAGCTGATATCGAGCCGTTTGCAATGCCACTGACAGACGTGTCCGGAGTCGCACCAGGTCCTACACCTATTGCATGAAGCACAAAGGTTACCAAAAATGACACTTTATACTTCTTCTGAAATCTGTTTCTGTGTGTATGACATTGTGTGCTATTTTATCAGTTCTAAATTTCAACTATAATCAGGTGTCCCTTGTAGAGAAGCCTACTTTCCTCAGGTGTGAACTTAAATCAACTTTGCATGCGTTTCTTCAGGGCAGTTCCAAGGGTCATTGTCACACAATAGATGTAATCCAAACAACTTCTTATAATATGAAGTCAGCTAAAGTAATGAGGTCGTTATTATGACTAAAATGAGTTTGTTGACATTTTTTAAATTTTGAGAGGTGTCTCTGATATCTAAAGAATTCATCTTAGAAAAAAAATAGATGGATCTATTTTCAGTGGCTGTCTAACATGATGTACCTCTCATGGGTAACATGAGAGGTTCATCGTGATGGTCGATTAGTTCCAATTTACAATTCTTTCCCTGAAAGCACATGCTGCCAAACTAAGCTGAAATTAAGAGACTCAAAAAAGAACCATAGCATCCATGAAGAAGGTTTGTCTGACTGAATAACAGGAGACTGAGCAACGTTTCAAAATCCAGTTGTGATAAATCATATGCTAGGTTATAGATTACTTTCATCTGTCTTTGTGCAATCCCATTTTTTCCTCCATAAATCTTTGATGTGTGTGCAGTACACATCAAAGATCAACACATCTCTGTAGTTATGCTGCAATAGGCTTGGGCTACTGAAGGACAAACTGATCACTTTTCCTCACTCTACCACTTTCTTCTTCTACTGCTCTACAATTTGAATTATTTGCTGTTTATCCAACTGTTAAATTTATGCTTTCTCTCAATTTTTTTCTCTCCATAGCAGCTACATCTGGTCTGGCGTTCTGTTTGGCTGTGATGCCTTCCTGGAGGAGGGCATCGGATGAGATACTGCTGCCAACAACTAAACGTTTTCCCTTTCCTGCTATTAACTTTTTACTTTTCATTGACATAGAAAATACTCCTACATCAGTTCTTCTGTGTATCTGCTGTGTCTTCTCAAACCACCTGTTGGTTGTAGCAGATGGCCGCTTGTACTGAGCCATCTGCTCCTCAGGAGGTTTCTTCCTGTTAAAGGAGAGTTTTTCCTCTCCACTGTCGTGCATGCATGCTCGGTTTGAGGGATTGCTGGAAAGTCAATGACACAAAGCAAGTTATCGACTGTCGCTAGGTGCTCGTTCAGGGGGAGCGATGCTGCCAGTCAATAGAAAACTTTTTAAACTAATTTGATTAATGAATTCAACTTAATTTACTGTTTAATTATAGAATCAGTTGTAAAGTATATGTGACTGAACTGAAATGACTTGTTTGTAAGGTGCCTCGAGACGACAGTTATTGTGAATTGGAGCTATATAAATTGAATTGAATTAAAAATGAAGAAAACGGCAAAGACAGACTAATGTAAGACACTCGTCTTCAGTTCTGCTGTAAATGGTCTGGTGTCAAAGGCTTATAAACCAAGTCTGGTTCTGAGTCTTTCCCCTTTTAGTTTAAAGGGAAACGAGAACTCACCATTAAAACCTCTTTCTTTAGGCTTCAAAGAGACAGAAAATCTGGATAAATGTTACATCTTTAATCTGTTTATATAATATGGATGTTTATTTCCGTATTATAAAGAAATTTCCCCTGTATTAATAGTTTGTAGTATAATTGTCTGTCTTTGTTGGATGTTGATGTTTTTGTGGTTCTTCTGCTACATATTTTAAGAGAGATGTTGAATGGATGTTGAAATATCAGGGTAGATAATGATGGCTCTACCTGATGGAACGCCTCCTGTTCCAACACCGGTTGGGATGCCTAATGAAAGAAAATAGGTGAGACTGAAAAATTGTAAAACTGTGTCCCCATCTTCAAAAAATTTCACTAACAATACCTAAGCACAAGAAAATTAACATTAAATGTTTCTTTATCCTTTAAATCTCTGTTTGTGTACTCATTATTTGTACCATATTTAGCAGCTTTTGCAGCAGCAGTGTATTGTCCTCCTCCTAATCCTCCTGGTCCGAGTCCTGTCCCAACACCGCCTGTAACTCCTGATTTAAAAAAAACAACAAAACATAAATAGGTTGCCAACTCATTTTCCAGGCTTTGAACCTAACAAACCCTAACCCTATCAAATCTGTAACTGGAAAAATTCTGCATTTGGTCAGAGTTTCCTTACTCTAATAGAAATATACCGGACTTTACAGTTTTTGTGTTTATGTGAACATTATTTGTACAATATTTAGCAGTTTTTGCAGTGGCAGAGTATTGCCCACCTCCGCCTACTCCTCCTGGTCCTAGTCCTGTTCCAGGAACACCTGTAACATAAGCAGGTTGTCACCTTATTTTTCCAGGATTTAAATAACAAATGTGTAACTGGATAAAATGAAAACAAATGCATACTGATAATTTCACACTCTCATTGTTGTTTGAATCTTATAGAAATTAAAATCCAAACCTAATTTATTTATAAAGCACATTTTAAAAACAGCAAATTTGCCCAAAGTGCTGTATAAAAATAAGATAAGAAATGACACCAACACATGAAATAAATTTTAAAACATTGTTTAAAACTCAGTTTGATGAATGATTTGAGGCAACCAAAATAAGCAGATTCAGTGAGGTATTTTTAGGCCTGAATAAAATAACTTCTGTCTTGTTTTCATTGAAGCTGAAAAGATTTAGAACCATCCAAGTCTTGATGCCTTCAGGGCAGTTTAATAGGGGTTGGATGGAGCATAGATTATTAGGTGTTAGAGGCAGGTGAATCTGGCAGTCTGTGAGGATTCCAGTCTGTTTGTTGTTTTGCACCACTAGCCATCATCCTACAGCTCTGAGGAATGGGTGGAGCCTAATTCCTTCCAGCTGTCAGTAAACCCGGCTACTTAAGGCTGAGTCAGACCAGAATCCGGTGCTGGAATGTTGAATGCCAAATGGTATCTCTGCCTCTAGCTGTTTAATTTTCCTTTGAGAAGGATAACCTTGTGACTCTGGAATCCCTCCTTCTCTCCTAATATTGACAACCGCTTCATCGTAGGAAGAGAAAATAACCAAATCATCTGCCAACCCTTTTCAAATTTACCAATCACCAGTCCTCTTCCTCCACAGATTCCCTCCTGTGACCACTCAATAAAGTTGCTTAGGTTTTGCATTGTTTGTCCTCTGTGCTCTGAACTCTGGGTTAATAGTTTAAGACAATGAGAGTTGTCTGCATAGTGATAGAAGGAAATGCCATGTTTTCTAAAAACAGAGCCAAAAGGGAGCAGGTATAAAGAAAAAAGAAGAGGACCAAGAGTCAAACTCTGAGGAACTCCACAAGAAAGAGGGGCTAAGGTGGACAGAACAATTTCAACACTAAGCATTCTGTCACTCGAATAGGAACAAAGCCAATCTATGGCTGCACCTTTATTCCCAACCCAGTATTCCAAATGAGGGATAAAACTACTATCGTCCACAGTCTTCTGCAGTAAGATCTAAAAGTACAAGAATCACTGAGCTGCTAAAAGGATGTCATCAAAAATCCTTAACAGTGCTGTTTCAGTGCAATGTAAATATTTAAAACCACACTGGAAAACCTCTGTAATGTCATAAGTGCCCCCAAAAAGCATTTGATTGAGTAAAAACTATTTTCTTCCATTTTTGAAAGACGTGGTAAGTTTTGAGATTGGTCTTTACAGTGTTCGTGTTTGTGTGCTCATTAATTGTACCATATTTAGCAGCTTTTGCAGCAGCCGAGTATTGTCCTCCACCTTGGACTACTCCTATTCCTCCTGGTCCCAGTCCTGTCCCAGCACCACCTGTAACTCCTGATTCAAATGAACAAAAAAAAGCAGAATTAATTATGAGCAGGTACTGAGTGAATTAAAACTTCCCTTAAATGGCGATGAAACAATTATGATATAGTGCCTGTATATCACAACTCCCATTTTGTCACATTACAACCAAAAAAATTCAAGAGATATGTTGGGATTTTGTGTAAAAAAAAAAAACCCAACCCAAAATAAAACCAAGTTTTGCATAATTGTGAAGTAGAAGGAAATCAAACTAATAAAAATATGCAAATGTGGCCTGCATTTGTATTCACCACCTGTCAGTCAACACTGTATCACAGTTGCAGGTTTTTGGGGTCTCTACTGCTTTGCACATCTTTTTGCCCTGTTTTCTTTGCAAAATAGGTCAAGGTCAGTCAGGTTGGATTGAGAGCATATGTGAACATCAATATTCAAGTCTTGCCCTATTAACTTTGACCAACTTCCCCACAGCATGATGGGGAACATGCTGTGCACCATCCCAAACATGCACCATGCTTGGGATGCTGCATTCAGGGCATTCAGTTTTGGTCTCATCCAACCAGGCAACTTCTTTCCACACTTTCCCCTTGTGGCTTGTGGAAAACTGCTAAAAAGACTTCCTCTGTAATTTTTTTCAACAATGACAATACTGAGATAAAATCACACAGGTGGATTCTGTTTAATAATTGTTTGACCTCTTTAAGCAAATGGTTTCACTTGATTTTATTTAGGGGTAAAACCTATGCCAGCCACACTGTTTGAAAATAATAATTACCCTTCTAACAGGCAATTATGCAGTACTTTGTGTTGGTTTATTGTATAAATCATGATACAATACATTGAGGTTTGTGGCTATGATGTTAAAAATGTGTAAATTTAACAAGTGTGAATACTACAAGGGACTGTAAATGATGATCTAAAACCTTGTCAAGATTTTGAGTTAAACTTGAATGTTTCACACGGAACCATCATTTACGGGCATGTTTATGAAATTAGAATTAAAAAGCAACTCTGATAGGTGAAAAACTACGTACATTTCAAAAACCATCGATATGTACAGAAAAGGAATAATTCTAAGGGGGTGTACTTAATATGTTGACTCTATCTACCATATTTAGCTGCTTTGGCAGCCGCAGGAAATTGTCCAGCTCCCTGTACTCCTAATGTTCCTCCTGGTCCCACTCCTGTTCCAGCACCTCCTGTTGCAACTCCTAGTTCATGGAAACAAGCTGTACTGCATTACAAGGTTATGGTCATGAAAAGAAAATATAACCATTTAAGATTAGATCAAAATCTGTTCATTTTATTTAAAATATCAATGTGTGCTCATTATTTCTACCATATTTGGCAGCTTTTGCAGCAGCTGCTATGTATCCTACACCTGCTGGATCAAAAGGCAGTCCTCCTGCTCCTCCAGGTCCCCCCAGTCCTGCATATCCAAATCCTGTTCCCGCTCCTCCTGGAACCCCTGTTTGAGGTCAATAGAAACTGAGGTTTGAACATTTCACTATCAAAACAAGAGTAGGTTTGTAAAATAAGCTGAAATAATGTTTGACAACCACATTTTAGTTATACCTATAAGAATATATTTTTTCATGACAATAAACTAAATATTCTGCTATTTTTTGTTGAAACTTTTACATCAATTCCAATTAATCTGTTTTCTTACTGACTGTCTCTCCCCCATTTTAATCTAGCTTTCAGCTTTTGCTGCTCTAAAATGTATTCTAGCTTTAAACAGCTAAAAAGTAAGCAAAAATATTAATCAATTTTGTATTATTTTCAAAATATTCTTCTAAACCTATAAAAGGAAACCAGAATTTCATACCATACTTTGGAGGTTTGACTCCTGCACCACCTCCATAACCTGCAAAGATGTTTGAGTTTATTAAGACAGATTTTTTTTAATTAAGTGGCAAACGCTTTTTTGCCTAAACTCTACGAACTTACCACCATAGCCACCCCCAGGCAGTACCTGCCCTGCTCCACCGGGGACTCCACCTCCTCCAAGGCCGGTTTGAGGAGCTGTTAATTGTAACAGTTAAAAGCTCTTTTCATATTTGGTCCTCAAATAAAATTTTAAATACATTTAATGTGAAATTTGATTAAACTTTGTAGAAATTAAAGTCTCACCATATTTTGGAGGTTTGGCACCAGCTGTCAAAGCTGCTCCAAAAACAGGACAAACATGGTTGGATTAAAAGATCATCTGAGTTTCTCTAACCTCTAACAAATTAAAGATTTGCTTTACAGCTAGTGAAAATTGTAAATCTGTTAGTTTACATCCATATCCTGGTAGATACAATGTCCCAGGGATCCCTCCACCACCACCTCCTCCACCTATTGGGATAATGCAATAACAACAATTTAAAATAATTTTTTCCAGTCTTGATTTTAATCAATTTTATTTCACTTACCATATTTGGCAGCCTTGGATGCAGGGGAGTATCCTCCACCTCCCACAGTTCCTAATCCTCCCACTCCCACTCCCGCTCCTCCTATTCCTGCTCTTCCCACTCCTGTTCCCCCTACTCCGCCTATTCCTGCTGACAAATTTATTTATTAGCACTATCGATCACTGTAATTAAAAATGTACCATCAAAGTGAAGTATAAATGATCCACACATGTTGTGGCTTTTAACATGATTCTGTTTCTTATCCACTGCTTCACACACATATTCTCACTCACATTCAGTTCAGCATACAGCGGGGTAGGGGACTGATGCCCATGTTTTTGAATTTAGACAACCACCCTAGCACTGGGCTAAAACCTGACAGCAGTAGCTTTGTTCACTTTGACGAGCATAGCAAAGAGAAACCCCCCAACTTCTGAAATTAGGAAACATCTTACTCATATTTCACAAGAGCAAAAGCACCTTTTGAGATCTTCCTTTTCAAGGATTTTGTACATTAAAATCATATTTTCTAAAAGTATAAACAGTATTGCACTGACATCCTTATTCATGTCTGTAGGATGTCATGTTCTTAGCAAAGAATGGGACTGAAAAAATGACCCAGTTGAAAAACTAATGAGAAAGTCTTTTACTCCTTTTTATCTGCAGACATTTTCAGATTCCAAGCTTGTGGCTGTTTGAACACCGCTTTACTCTGTGAAGTCTCCAACTCAATGCTAAATATCCAGATTTACCAAACTGTCTCTTTCTGGTCTTCTGTACTGTCTTGCCACGTCCTTATTGAAGCTGTTGTATCTCACAGTTTGCATGAGATTTGATAAGACTGAGCTCTTTCCAAAATTAAACCATCAGGGCACTGGAAATGTACTTTTCCAAGAAGGGCCTAAAAGCAACAAAACATTCATATAATAATGTAGTTACCAAAACCCCTGAATTCACTGCAATCATTATCTGTCTAAATGGCTGCTCCATAACAAAAACATATAAACAATGTTCTGACTTGGAAGCACAGGAATTTTAATTTGCTGCTTTCTAAGTTTTTGTAGCCTCTAGCTGTGTTGCCGTGTTAATCATAGGCAAATAGTTCCATTTAAATCTTTACCCAAAGCACTAATGAATGATTCAAAAAGACCTACAGTAATGAAGAAACCAGTTTTAATATTTGAGCAAAATTAACTCTTATTTACATACTTAGCAGCTCTGGCAGCATTAGTGTATCCCTTTTTACTCCTGAGATTCAGTATCTTGCATACTAAGAGTGCTGTGACAAACTGTATCTGGCCAGATAATTATTATTTGACTGATTTTAAAACAAGTTACAGTCTGACAGATACACAAAAATAAACATATCTCAATAAACTTAGTTTCTGCTTGAGATAAAATGATTCTTGTACAGAAAAGCAAGGAATAAATGATAAGTTGCAAATAAAATCTAATAGAATAGAATAGAATTACCCTTTATTGTCCCATGATAGGGAAATTTCTGTGCAACAGCAGCAAAGTGGCAGTGGCAGGCAGTAACAGAAAAACAGTCTCACACAAAGAACATAAAATATATGTAAAAAGCAGAATAAATAGAAAAAATGCTGTACAGTAAGGCAAAAATTTCAACATGATAACTGTGTAGTTGTAAAAAATACTCCAGAAGAATGTGCAACTGAGTTGGTTAATTAAAAATGTACAAGATGTGCATGTCTCTGAGCATTAAAGATACAAACTATTTACAGTTAGTGACTAGAAAAATGGTAGAGTTGTACAGAAACCAGTGTGGATATAAACACTTATTAATTTTGTTGGGAGCAATGATGGAGTCTAACAGTCTAACGCTCAATAGTAATAGTGATTAGCTTTCAAATTCAAATCCAAATTAGAGGAAGATTTATAAAATATGAGTAATTATATAAAAAACCTTATTTTAATTGGTTAAACAGTCCAAACAAAACTAACATTTGTTACAAGATCAGTTGTGAGCTCAGATTATTCCCCTGAGTTAAGGAAACAAAATGTCTGCAGATGCTTTTATTTTCTGGTGCAATGAACCCACAACATTCAGTTGGAGATGCTCTCAGATCCAAGTAAAACAGGTCATCTTTGATCTTTGAAACCAAAACAAATCCATCAGAGTGAGACTGAAGGATGGATAAATCAACAGTTTGGTTCTTTGTGAAAACAAAAATGTTCAAAGAGCCATTATCTGGTGATAGCTGTGTTCTTTTTTTATGTGATTAAAGAAAGCTGCTTCACATTTAACAAAGTGAAAAAGCAAAATCAAGAAAGAAACGTACTTCCTAAAAATGGAAGAGAATTGGTTTAAAACTGTTTTAGACCTCATCTTTAATCAGCGGAGGAATACATGCTGCACACATTTCAGTTCAACAGATGCTACAGATTTCTAATTCATGCATGTGGACATGTGGCCTACAAATAGAAAATCAGTGTGCTATATTTGGCTCCTAGATTAAAGCAAAACAATGAAAACTGATTTTGATTATTCTTGTGTAAACAGATTTCAAAAAGTAGAACTGGGTGTTAGAGTGGGTGTGAAAGAGTGGCTTCACGCAGTGTTGTGGACAGTGGGAGGAAGCTGGAGAACCCTGAGTATTCCAACTGGGGTTCAAATCTAGGACGTTTCACATTTGTAATGATTGTTGCTCTGGATGGTTCAACCCAGGTACTTAAACTCATCCACCTTCAATACCTCGACTCCCTGCAGCTTCACTGTTTTCTTTGCCCCCTCTCCTTCATTCACACACTTTAATCATAATTCTGCAAACTTTCTTCCTCCTTCACCTTCCCTTTACTCTCTCTAAAGATAATGCAATTCTGTTTAAACTTGTGTATTGTAAATGAAAGCAACTTACCATATTTAGCAGCCTTTCCTGGTTGGGGGTACCCACCTCCCCCTGGTACTCCAATTGGTGCACCTCCTGGTACTCCTCCTGGTACTCCTCCCGGTACTCCTCCCGGTACTCCTCCCGGTACTCCTCCTGGTACTCCTCCTGGTACTCCTCCCGGTACTCCTCCTGGTACTCCTCCTGGTACTCCTCCTGGTACTCCTCCTGGTACTCCTCCTGGTACTCCTCCCGGTACCCCTTGTAGCAATATGGACACTCCAAATTATGACTTTAGACGTTTTATACTCGTTGCCTAAGGTTTTGTGGAAAGCCTTAGTCATAACATAAAGGTGAGCTCAAGGCAACCTTTTATTTCACTGATTGTGTTTGTGATATTGTGAAACCATCTTAATGCAATATTTATGATCCAGATGCTGTTATAAGAAACTATATTTAGACACATTTAAAATATTATTGAAAGTAAATGATCTTGTTTTGCAAGTTTAGAACTTAGTAAGCTTTTAAAAAATAATTCATTCTTGGCTGGCCCTCCTTAGAAGGGTTGAATGTCAGCAAGCCCTTTATTAAATTACTACTTCCAGCAATTAAAAAAAAAATCTTTTTTTTTTTTAACTTTCTCTTTTCTTTTTTGTTTTTTAAACAATTTGATTTAAAAACAAAACAGAATAATCTATTTCCCCTGACAGCTATCTAATGTGACATGGCAGAAACCTTTCTAAGCCACTTTAAGATCAGTGCCTGATGACATCACAGTGGGCAGCTTTTGTGTGGCGGCTTACGCTGACTCAGGTAAGAGAGAAGGAAACAGATGAACGAAGAAACTCAAACACCAACATCAAGGGATTTCTGCTTCAGCCAAACTTTTTTGGAGGGCTGATCAACCAACAGACTTGGTTGCAGTGTTTTTCCACTTCTTCTGTTTTTGTTCCCTGTCTAATCTTTAAAAATCTAACAAAGTTTAATTTTTATACCCCCATGCCTTGATGTACTGAGCATCACTCATAGATTTTTTATTTTTTTTTTAAGATTCTTTTATTTTCTTCATGTCCATTTTGGCTTTGGACTGATATGGTGTGGGAAACCATCCAATGACCTGAGCCAGATAATAAAACCACTAACTCCCTTTCCCAGAACAACCTTCAGGCTGGTTCAAACAGATGATGTGCAGAGATTTCCTTATTAGCAGAACTAGAAAATGGGACTGTAAAAAGCACAGGTCAAAAACACCCAGTCCAGTTCATTGACAGAAAGCACAACATGACCCAGGCCACAAGAAGGCATAGCTTTTCAGATAAAGATGTGTTGTGGCTTAAATTTTAAGCCTGGCATTCCCTCCTTCCTTTCTTTGTGTTTACCAGCATGTCCTATATAATATATATATAGGTATAATAAATAGGATTTTATTAAATATTGTTATTATAAATTACTAGATATTTGTGTTTACATGTTATGAAGACAGAGACATTGACAAAACTTTTTATAAAGTTGGACATTTCATCAGTTAATGATGCACGATTCTGCTCAGTTGCCTTCACAAGTCCCTTTTAATAGTTTACTAGTTTTATGTTTGTTTGCTTTGTTCAATTACTTAATTACTCATTAGATATATTAGTAATTAGTAATAAATGATTCCTGAATCTAAAAGTGACTAGTTTTAGAATAATAACTCAATTTCTATTGAAGTTTGATATGGAGAAATAAAAATATTTTTTATAACATATACATTTAATTGTTTTCTGTAAAGTATGCAGTAAGATGGGTTCCTATATGAGGAAATATATTTATCACCTCAGATTGATTATTGAGAATTTTGACTGATAACAATTTTAATACATAATTATAATTTAATCACTGCAAGTGTTACATTCAATGGTCCTCCATGTTGTAAGTCTATATCATTTCCTACACCCTCCAGATAATCATCTCCTGTCTGTTATACAGGAAAAAGTAGAAAAACATAATTTCAGCATAAGATTTTTAAAAAGTACTGTACATTACACAATAATATTTGATTGGTGAATTATATTTTTGTCAATATAATTAATTACATGTTGTGAGTAAAGCAACTAGATAAAACATGAATTATTCTTCAAGTATAGTAAAGATGCCTGAAAGTTCTCACCATATTTAGCAGCTTTGGACCCAGTTCCATATCCTGTAAATAAAACATGAAGAGATTAGTTAAATGCAAACTTAAGCATTTGTAACAATATTTTACACTGGAGTTCAATATTCTGTACAGTCAATCAGTGACCTCAAATCGTCAAATAATTAATTATTAGCTTAATTTAGCAGGATACAGTCACTTCAAGGATTAGAAATGCCAACATGTATGAATCTTCATCAGTGGAGACAGAGCATCTGCATAGAATAGCCAAAGATTAAGTAATGTTATTATTGGGTCATCTCTGTAACATTCAAGAAGCACTTGCATAAATTCTGTACCAGTGGTACGAATGTGCAATATATGTGGCGTCTCTATATTGGACTGTCATGCTGTGGATTTTTTTTTTTTTTTGACATGTCTAAAATATCCATGGCAGCATGACTAAGCTAGGGATCAAACTGCATGCATATGCTACAACATTAGATGGACACAAAGGTGATGATGGAATGTTATTTATTTAAAGCTGTGCATCTGTATACACTGTTGAAATTCAAGGCAGATGAACAATGTTGTAATAGAGGTATTATAAACAAATATCCATGACTATATTGCAATAGGGTGCTATTCAAATGTCACAGCAAAGACCCAAGAACAACATTACCTTCACCATCATACAAAGGTATGCAGAGACTCTGTCTACACTGATAAAAATTCAAATTCATTCACATATTGAACTTTCATCCCTAGATGGTCAGCAGAAATGTAAACATGGGAAAAGAAATTGTGGAACAGTGACACAGCAGTAGAAATACCGTAGCACATCCTGATGCAGTATGAGTCTCAGAATTTTACACATTTCATCCTAATACACATGCAGTATACAAAACATGGTGCAATGTAAGCAAACCAAATATTTCAAAAATGTGACAGGACCTGATGTTCCACTTACTTTAACTTGTGTTTTTTGATTCACCAACATACATGGAAAGATCAGAAACTGTCATAGCAGCTTAAGGACCTTATGTCTGGTCTCGAATTTGCAGCCAGAGTAGAAAGATCATTTGATATTTATTCCATTCGCAACATGTTAATACCTCCAGGCACCTGCCCTGGATACAGTCCACCAGTGCCACTGACACCGCCGACACCGCCGATACCGCCGATACCGCCGACACCGCCGACACCGCCGACACCTGCACCTGAAGAGGCAAGCATATGGTTCAGGCAGTCATGCTGTATAACAGTCTTTAATGTTTTTTTTTTTCTTGTTTGCTTTAAGGGCAAGAAGAATTTCAGAAGTAGGAAATTCTACCATATTTAGCAGCTTTGGATTGAGAAGGTAAGATGCCTCCAGGCCCCACTCCTGCAGGAAACAAACAGAGAAAGAAATATTTTATAGTGCTTTCCACCTTCAAAGAAACATTTCCATTATAATTTCTTGAAATACTTACCAGTTCCAACAGGATAACCAGGTTTTGATCCAGGACCAGCTTTTCCTCCTGGAAGTCCAGCTCCACCAACACCATAACCACCATAACCTAGAACACAGATTGTTATGTGACACAGCATTAAAGGCTGCTTTTCATCTGACATCCATTCTGTGTAAAATTATTAGAAAAAAATATTTTTACCATATGGAACTTTGCCACCTCCAGGTTTAGCTCCATAGCCCCCTAAAGAGCATAATATATATTTTAGATATGAGAAGGACTCAAAGTCAGCCATGTAAACTGTAAAAACTGTGAAAATGTTGACTTCTGCTAATTTGTATTGATTGCCTGGACTCCAAACTGATATATTTTAAATGCATAAAAAAATATTTTCTTCTGCGTTTACCAACTAAAAAAGGAAACAACATGAGCCAAGAAATATCTTTAATATTTCAGATTTTCAGAAATGAGGCATCACTGGATTTGTTAAATCAAGCTTAGCATAAAGAAATATTTACTGCCAGTTTCTGCATAATGATATGTTTGTTTGTTTTTTTTTACGTGTCCTGTCCGGCAGTGAGGCACTGAGAATTGTTGTCCGAATGTCAAAGTAAGGCCCAACATACGCCTAATCATATAAAAATTATATTTGAATTTAATGTGAGTGGAGTCCAATGAGTGATCAGCTTTAATAAAATCAAGACTGTACCGAATCATATGGTTTCACTTGTGAATATAGTTTTATGGGATAATTTTCAAGCGCTGGATGCCTTTATTAACAGTAGTTTGACAGGAAATGATCAGAGAAAAGGACCATGCAGCAAAGATTCCAAGGTTGGGAATCAAAAAGCCACATTGAGCAATAAAAGCTTCTGGATATGTTGTATCTGCTCTACCACTATACCACAAGTCAACTAGATCAATTTTTAATATAAATCTTTACATTTTTCTGTCTGACAGCAGAAAAATATATTGCTGGAAGCAGTTTTATTGTAATTTTGTCCATATTTACATATGGTACACTATAGCACAAAGCAAAAAACAGAGAGAGAAGATGATTAATCTAACTAAGATGTCAGAGACAAGATTGACATGATAATAAATGTTATTGGATGACATGCTTGATGTACAACTTAACAGTTGACACAATTTACCAACATTCAAGAAGTTATTTCTTAAGACTTTATCTTGTCAAAAAAATGTATAAATTAAAGTTTGGTTCAGAACTTTTAGGTGTTGATATCGAAACATGAACTATGTCTGATAAAGGATACATTTGCACAACAGCAAATGTATCCAGCAGGTGGGGTGGGGGTGGGATCTGATCTATTGCAGTATTAGAAGCAACATTGTAAAACTCTTCTAGTATTTTTCCATTTTTCTCTTTAAGATCATGTATGGACAAACTCAACATTAAAAAGATTACACATCAAATAAGCAATATTGAGTAACAAAATATTGCATTTTAAAGGAACAAAAACTTCAGCATCTAAAAACACCTTGTGCTTTGGGTGATTTGAGGGGGTAACCATGAAACACTCCTGGCTGCATTGGTCCACCGAACCCTCTGGTTCCTGTGACAGAGAAGGAGTACTTTAATTCTGATGTCTACACCACCAACGCTAACAAAGTATAAACAACTTTGTAATAATAAATATAAATATTTCATATCAACCTTGGACTTGGCCTCCTTGTTGTCCTGCAACTGTATATAGAAAAAAAAAAAATAATAATAAAAAATCACATATTTTTGTCAGAAGAATTAATTCTGTGCAAATATTAGAAAGTATTGCAGCAGCAAGCTGCACTGTTATGGGTTTCAGGAATTACTTTCTCCAAAAGCTGAAGAATTTTGAAATGTGATTTGGCTTTGAATAATATATGTTGATTTTGTAAAGAGTATGTTTTACATTGCAGTTTATTTCTCTTTATTTTGTTATATACATTTAAAGAAGAAGGACATCAGAATCACTCATCACATAAGAATCAAAATCTTAACCTTACTCGATTTGGGATTTAGGTTAGTTCCAGTAGCGACCCCAGGCAGAACTCCACGGCCACCAAACCCTGCAGGGGTCACAGGAAAAAGAAAAGAAAACAAACATATAAACATGAAAATCATAGACGGAAATCTGACGCATTGTGGTAAATATTTCCTGAGAGTGAAAACAAACCAGTTCCTGGCACAATTCCACCTTGGTAAAGCCCAGGGACACCAATACCTGAAACAGCCAATGACAGGACAACAGTGTGCTTTCTCATTCAGAGACATACAAAAAAGAAACATTTTTGACCAGGTTTATTTTTAAATGTAAATCAAAAGAAATAAAAGGCCTCACAGACACAAAAACTTTCCATACAGACAAACAGACAGAGAACGTGCAGAAAACAGAAGTTGACTTGCTAATTAATTCTAAGGCAAATGTTTTCTGCAGTCATTAATCAGTTTGCTATAATTAAAGCAACCATCCACTGTCCTCAGTTAATTATGTTTATCCTTCACCTATTTTTATTTACGTAATGACAGAAACATCATCTCTGATTCAATGACACCCACAAGGCAAATCATCAGAAAAAATGTGATAAATGCTTTATTTTTAAGATTAACATTAAACAAAATCATCCTCCCTATTTATTGGCACCCTCAGTAAATTTGTGTAAGAATCTGACCTTTAATGGAGGAGTGGCAAGATGAAAGCTATCGCTGAATAACTGTACAAGAGGTCCTGTTTGCAGTTTGCCACAAGGCATGTGGAGGTTAGAGTTAGCATGTGGATAAATTGGTTCTGGTCACTTTCTGACACACATACGAAAAGGTTATGTGAGGAGAAAATCTTATACTAAAACTCATCACCTTTAACACCCCATCACCACATTAAAACAAGGTGATGTTAGTATCATGCTGTGGGGTTGCTTTTCTTCAGCAGGGATGAGGAAACTGGTCAGAGTTGGAGGACAGATGGATGGAGCTAAAAAAAGTGTTGAAAACCTGGTCGAGGCTGGAGAAGACTTGAGACTGGAGCAAAGGTTCATCTTCCAGCAGAGTTAAAATGGTCTAGTCCAATTTCTCAATTCTGGTCCTCAGGGACCACCGCCCTGCAAACTTTAGATGTGTCTCTGTTCCAGAACACCTGATTCAAATGATTGCAGCCATCAAGTGCTGCAGAAGCCTGTTAATCACACACTTATTCAAGTCAGGTGTATGGAAGAAGGTACCTAAAACATGCAGGGCAGTGGTCCCTGAGGACCGGAATTAAGAGACACTGGTCTAGTCAAAGTCTAGATGTTATTCTGACTGAGAATATGTGGGAAAACCTCAAAGTTCTCTGTCTAGTCTGAATGAGCTTTAACTTTTAAAAAAGCAAACAGCCAACAATTTGAGTCTGTAGATATGTACGGCTGGTAGGGACATACCACAAAAGACTTGCCGTTGTACATCAAGAAAAAGATGGTCCTTCTTTCAGATTTTTATTTCTAAACTTTCTGAAAACCATGGGTCCTTAATTAACGAACTCCTATTTATATGCACTATTCTGTGTTGGCTGATCACATAAAATCTCAATAAAATACACTGACGTTTGCGGCTATAACGTGACAAAATGGGAAAAAGTTCAAGGTGTGTGAATACTTTCGCAAGGCACCGTAGCTATTTGCTTAAACTTGTACAAAAAAAACAAAGCTGGGCAAGGACCAATATTTATCTTGCTCCTTTGCACAGTGAGGAGGAAAGAGAGTGAGATCTAAAACTCTTCAAAGCTCAGAGTTAGGGAACGGCAGCAAAGAGCTGCATCTTGTGGTCACCAAGCCTTTGTACAGATCTTCACCGGGACACCATATCTGTCCATAATAACCCTTTGCCTCTTCTCCGTTGATGTCAGCTGAGCAGTAGAAATGATGCTGATAAACCATTTAAAACAATCTTAATGGTCCTGTGTTTCACCTAAAAATTAAACCTCTAGGTGTCAGTAATGTAGCAGAATTCAACAGCTAAAGCGAGTCTCTTAAATCAGAAAATAAAATTCAAAATAACAAAAAATAAAACAGTAAAGAATCTGATGGTATCCCATTATACTGTAAAATTATTTTAAGCTAAAGCAAATAGTCTTTTTTAGGTCAAAAACATTGGATCAGCAGTGTTAGGGTTCAAAGTTTTAGACAGGAAATCATCTTTTTAAAATTTGTTTAACCCTTTTAAGCTTTTTTTCAGTCAGTTGGCGGGGATTTGAATCACTATGGATACATTTCCAGCCGCACCAAACATCTACCACATTCAATGAGAGCTTGTCTTTAATGTGGCTCAACACTGTTTTCTGTCTTCCTTCGGCCGTATGAGTTTATTGTTGAGTCTACGAAACCTGGCACTTTGGAAGCTTTCTTTGCCGCAGCACCGCTGGGTCCTCCTGGAAGGCCGGTCTGAGGAATAACAGGTGCTGGAAAAGAAAAGACAAGAAAGAAAAAAAAAATACATAAAACGTTACATGGCTCATCAAGCAGGGAGTGACAAATGTCCTGGCTAAGACAACACATTTCTAGTCAAAGTGCTGAGGTGAGGGCAATTATAACTGATTCATTCTACCAAACTGTGATTTTTTTTTTCTTTCTTATTTTACTTTATTACATTAGGAAAATGTCTTTCGTTTGAGTTCAAATATGCTTTTTTTCAGACTGATAGTCATTTATTAGAAGTGAAGTTTTGGGATATTTGTGTAAGAGGAAAATTATGAAAAAAAAGACTAAATGTAAGAAAAAAATGAAGTAAATGTCTTGCCTAAACCAGGCACTGAGGGTCCAGTCCCAGTGCCTCCAGGCCCGACTCCTGTCCCAGCCCCTAATAAAAAATGTAGAAACAAACACAGAATGTTAGAAATGAAATTTTCAGATACATCTTAATAAATTCAAAGAGCATGGAAAACTTAATTTATTTTGGAAATTCAACTCAAAAACTGAAACTCATATTATAATGATTCATAAAAACAGGGTGATATCCTTCAATAGGATTTTTTTTATATAAATTACAGTACAGTACAGTAGTTGGCTTATAATATTACATGAGACCAATTCAAAAAGGATTTCTTTTATCCAGAAATGTCAGCCTGTTGAAAAGTAAGTTAATGTATGGTACACTGTGTGGTTTTAACATTTGGTCATTTCTCCTTTACTGTGAATTACAGCCACAATGGAGTGTGGCATGGAGATGATCACCCTTGGGACGTGTTGAGGTGTTAAGGAACCCCAGTTTGTTTTAAAAGCGGCCTTCAGCTCATCTGCATTGTTGGGTCTGGTGTCTCTCATTTTCTTCTTCACAATAATTCATAGATTCCCTATGAGGTTCAGGTCAGGTTATTTTATTAGCCAATAAAGCTCCACGATGCAATGGTTATTGAAGCAGGAATTGGTCCCTTTGGCTTTGTGGGCAGATGTCAAGTCTGGCTTGAAAATAAAATCAGCATCTCCATAAAAAATGTCAGCAGAAGGAAACATGAAGTGGTCTAACATTTCCTGGTAGACGGCTGGGCTGACTGTGGACTTCAGGAAACGGAGTGGAGCAACACCAGTGGATAACGCGGCACCCCAAATCATCACTGACTCTGGAAACTTCACACTGAACTTCAGATGACATAGATTTTGTGCCTCTCCACTTCTACTATAGACTCATATTTATTCCAGATAAAGTGTAAAATTTACTTTCATTTGAAAAGGACTGCTGTGCGTTTGTCACTGAAGATAGGCACCATCCACTCCACAGCCCTCTGAGGATTAAGCATGAATAGAAAATAGATGGATGGGTAAATAAACTGATGAAAAGAGGACTTTAGGTCACTGAGTAACAGTCCTGTTCTCTTTTTCCTCTGTAGTCCTGGAACCCCAGTTCTGACGTGTCTGGTTCCGGATTGACTCAATACAAGGATGGCAATAGTTATAGTTCATCTCCTGGATACATCTTTGTGTGATGGCTCTTGAATCGCTGACTATGGTGTCAGCATGGCACCTGTGAACTGCCCTCAAACTCTTGACTGGACTTTGCTTTCTACCAAGGTTGTGGTTATGCTTTTTCTACCATACTTTTTCTTTCCACTCAACCAACCTTTTTGTATCATGGTTGGATATTGTACTCTGAGAACAGCAGTCAGTGACTTCCCTATAATTGGAGGTGACATGTTCATAAGATAAGATTGCTATGGTAAAACTTATGTTTTTATGTAATAAGGAACAGAAAACAAGAGTATTTATTAGCTGCAAGCCATAGTTGACAGGATTAAAAGGTTGAAATATATCATCCTGTATGAAGAAAATGAGTTTCCTATTTTAGATGACATCCCGAAATGAATGAACTTTTTGATAATAATCTAATTTACTTAGATGCACCTGCAGCTTCTAAGATTTTTTTCCAGCGACAAGCCTCAAGCAATAGAGCGGCCGGTGATACTCTCTGAGATGTATCAAGTTCACTGAGCGATCATGGATGCTGAGAAGGTCTAATCTGGCTCTACCAGTCTGTCATCATCACAACACAAAAAGCTCCGTGTTTGACTTCACTCTAATCAGAGGAGACAAGGAGAATCCATGGCATCTTGCCCCGTCAAATACATAATTTCTTTTCTCCTTTTTGCAGGAAATGAGCTGTCAGGTTTTGTTGGACATGAGTTTTGCAGCAGGATGAAACATATTGTTTATTTGTTTAAACCCCCCCAAAGAAAAAATGTAATCTTAATTTTCCAATACTTTACTGGACAGACGTTGCGCACTGCCTGAAAGTATGCGGCCTGGGAGATTTGGTAAGAAAATGTTTGGCGAGGAATCTTTTTTTAAAAATCTGTGCTGTTTCAGAGAAACGAGTTGTTATTTTAAGTGTCTTGAAAGCAGAACAGACTGATTCCAGGGACTGATGGTTTGTCACTGCCAAATACTGCCAATATTTAAGCCCAGGCTTTTTGCCACGGAGCAGCCCCAGACATGATTGAGGCCCCCTGAGTTCATATCTAATCAGTCAAGCTAATTTAGAGCAAATGATGTGCACGCACACGCTCCAGATTTTAACGTCAGATCCAGCTCTGCGGAGGTTCAAACCATCTAAGGTTTACAAGTATATGATAAAAATGTATATGCTTGCCAAATGCGGCTTTCATGCTGGGCCTCCAATAATGCACAACATACACTCTGGCTTTCTCCAAACATGCAACCATGTCGATTTATTAAAAGTCTGAGAGGGATTCAGTCAGTACGGTCTGCAGTCTGCACAGTAGTCTGCCAACAGGCTGAAAACAACCCCCTGGTGGCGGGGGCCTCCTGCACCTGCCCATAAAACAACCAGAGATTCAGTCGTATTTGTCAGGATTAGAGACTGAGAGCAGCCATCATGGTCACTACTGGAAAGTCCGTCTTCTTTATTGTTTTCCAAGCAGACTGGTGATGAAAAAGCTGCAACAAACTGAACCAAACGGGCTGAATATTGTTCCAGTTGCTGTTCTTCCCTGAGCAGGTGGGTAAATAGGCTCTGCATTTTGAGTGAAATGAAAGTGGGTGCAACAGCATGTCCATAGAAGACAGCTGCCTTCTATGAAGGACTGTCCTCCATAGCCTTCTTGGTCCAGCTTGTCAACTATTGATCAATAAACAAGAAGGAGCAGGATCCATGTGCAGTTCGACTGTGCATGCCTGCGCCTTTGGCTTGAGTTTAGCAACCAAAGCATAGTTACGGAGGGAGCGGAAAGACGGTCTGTGTCGGAGTTGTTAAGGGAAGCTGCAAATAGACTGGGCAAATTGGAAGGCAGTAAGTTTTCAGCTGACCAATAGTAGAGGAGCTGGACCAAGAAGGCAGCCCTCCTCATTTGCATATTAAGGCAGAAATCCATATAGTAAAGTAAAAAGAGGAGACGAGGAAATGTAAAAAGAACAAATGCTTGTATAAGGAAAACGCAAAACAAATATTTACATTTCTTGACGAAAACGCAGCACTTTCTTAATACAACATAAGTGTCATATTTCTATCAAGATATTAAACACTTTACCTGCTTTGGCAGCTTTTTGTGCTTGGAAAAAACCCCCTGTACCTCCACCATATCCCCCATAAACGCCTAAAAGACAAAAAATTTAGAAATAACCATTAAATCACTACAAATTTTTTAACTGTAAGAAACATTATACATAACATTTAATCCTTTTAATGTCAAATAATAACGAACTAATTTGAAGCACCAAAAAGTGTTAATTCAAGAAAACAAAATACTTACCAATCCCAGTTCCTAAATTTCCATAACCTGGACAAGGAAATAAAACAAGAAAAAGAGGGATAAATATGGTTAAGTGTATCATCAAAAATATGCAGTGGCGCCACCAATCAGCTGTAGGGGTTGGGGGATTGTCAGCGGTGAGCCCTATGGATTTCCTGGCCCCCCACTAAATGTTCCCTGGCCAGTGAGTTTTATATGCATAATATTTTTATGAATATGAAAAAATGTTGTGCATGATAACATGATGAATATGATGATATATTTTATAAGTAATATTTCATTTTTAACTTTTTGGCCCTTACAGCAAGCCTCTTTTGAGTGCCTCACACCCACCTCCCTAAATATGACTGGAAATATGACAGTCAACTAAAACCTCTAAAATTTGTTTTGGGGTTGAGGTTTTTGGTGCTCCACCCCAAGGTATTCTGTGGCCCCCATCAGGCCACCTTAATGAAAGCTTGGAGGAGCAACTGAAACCATCGTTTACTTTACTGAAATGCATAATGAGTTACTTGTGGTTCCTTCAGCTGTAATTACCCTTCAATAAAAATAACCATAATCATTCAATATTTCATCAAAACTCTCTCCAGAGCATCCAGAAACTGCATGATGTGTGTTAAAAAGTTGGTCTGTGACACTTGAAACAAAAAAAATCATGTGCATTGCATTTATGTCTTTGGAACCAGGCATTGTCAGGGGAAGAGAGCTGACTTCTACTAAGAACAGCGCCTGACAGAAATGGCATGAAGCCAGTTGTTCGGTCTGGTTGTAGGGTGACCCCCCTAAATGCTGTGGGGAGTGATGCATTCTTAAAGCTAAAAAAAAAAATATCTATGTGCTAATCTGAGGGTGTCAAAAGAGCTAAGTTCAGCTGGATGCATAAATTAAGTCACATCTCAGTTTGAGTTTCCTCTCGATGACAAGATTGACACATGTGAAGAGGGAAATATATGGAAATGGAAAAAGTGTCAGGGAGAGAGAGGGAGAAATGGTACATGAAAATAAAACGCTCACCACCTGTTTTTCCAGCAGGAATAGAAGCCAAATTTGGGCTAATTCAAAATGATGCACCATATGTGATTTTATTGTCTATTTATGGGACTTAAAACGGGCTTAATAACAGATCCTGTCATAGGAACTATCATAAGAACAGCGGCAACAGGTTTTAAAAATGTCCATTTTTGGTTTCCAGCATCATGACTCAGTGACTGGAGCAGGTGCACCATATCCTGAGGCTCTCAGTCTGGAACCCTGCTGTCCCATGTTTGACTCCTGGTTCAGGCTGTTTGCTGCACATCTTCCCCACTAGAGTCCACTAGAGTCAGAGAATCCCTTTTGGATTTTGCTCGGAGAAAAAGGATGCTGTGTTTACGGCAACATTTTTAATTCATTGATTGGATATACTGATTTTCAGAAAAATACCAAATTATGGACCTATATTTGTTTATGTACAGCAGTGTGCAAAAGTTTTGAACCTACTCAGTTTTTTATATTTTACTTCAAAGGAGCTACACTTTTTAAAGTATTTTAAAGTGGTCCAGAACATTAATTCTTTAGACATTCTGGAGGTATTTCAGTGTTTTTATTCTGACTTTTACTACTTTCACACTCATTTTATGAACATGATGTTCTGCCATTCCTAACAAAACTTTTTATACCCCTTAAACCTTCTGATAGTTTTTCACATTACACTGACAATGTTATTTGGATTTCACTGAGACTTTATATGGTAAACCAACAAAAACAGATCATAATTGTAAAGCAGAAGGACAGTTAAACATGGTTTTCAACTTCTTCTTCTTTTTTTTTTTTTTTATAAATAAAAATCTGAAGAATGTGGTGTCTATTTGTGTTCAGTTCCTCAGTTAATATTTTTAGAGCCACCTTTTGCTACACCTGCAGGTCTTTTGGGTATGTCACCACCAGCTTTGCACATTTAGAAACTGTCCATTTGAAAATAGTTACTCAAAAAATAGTCTAAACTCACCCGGATTGGATGGAGTATTTCTAGACATTAATTTTTATCTTTTCAAACAAATTCTCAGTTGGATTCAAGTTTGGACTTTGAATCTGGACTGAGTCTTTCTGTTTTTATCTAAACCATTTCTTTGTAGCTCTGGCTGAATGTTTTCAGTTCTCCTGTCGGACGCATGGTGTGCTTAGAGTGGGGCGCAATCTTAGTTTTCTACTCATAATGCTTTGGATATTAGCTAAGAGATTAAGGATTGGTCTAATGAGAGCTCCTGCTTCCACATGTTTGATGCTTCCATTACATGGCTTTTGGAAAACTTTAACAAGCAAAAGAAACATTCCTCTGAAAAGTATTAAATATATGACTAAAAATTAGAGAAAGAGCAGCCAAATGTCAAAACAGAAATTCAAAAACAAATGAGAACTATTGATAATACAAGAAGTCTGACTTGTTGGAAGCAAGGTACAAGGAAATGAGTGATGACTCAAGAGTTTTGCACAATACTGAACATTAACTCCAGATTTCATACTGTGTTAGTTTTTTTTGGGCTGTATGTGAATGACATTTTAATAAAATCAGTTTCAGGAAAAAGATTAAACCAAAGTTGGCTTCAAAACAACAACCTCTCTAAACAAAAACTCTTTGAAACCAGGAGAAACATTAATGCTGCCAACAAGTTTGTCCAGCAAGGAATTCACTTTCATCAAAACCGAAAATAAAAATAATCTGGGGTGAGAACAACTGTGTATGGGAAACAGTTCATGAGGATACAGAGGCAGAGGGAAACAGGGATCAGGGTGGAGCTGGTCCAGCCAATTGCAGGTGAGGATACTGTGCTGATGAGGGGGAGGAGGAATGTACAGGGAGCGATAGGAGGAAAGCTCAAGCATGAATCAAAACAAATGTGGGCACAGCTCTTGCCAAAGCCTTGGCAACTAAGAGAGCGTGCAATACAAGTCCAGATTTGAGATAATCCGTCTCCTTCAGCCTTATTCCTCAAGATTTCTCAACCATCTTTAGACATATGTTGAGGTAATAAGAAGTGCCATCAATTTTAACATAAATCAAACTGATAGTTTTCCATTTTCCAGTCATTCTTGTATTAACATGAGGTCTCTGTCTCATCACATCCCCGACAATAGTTGGACAATAGTTCCAAGAGAGTTTATGGTCAACATGCATAGGATGTTAATGATCTATGATACCATTAAATTCACCAAACTGACTGGTTTACACAATGTTCCACTGCAGACTTTGATGTATTCTGCTTGTCAGTATGTCTATGAGAAATCCTGCAACTAGCAGAATCAAAACAGGAGGAATTCTGGAGACTCTTGCTTAATAAATCGATCACCTGTGTTCACATGTGCTTTTATGCACCGGTTCAGACAGGGTTTGTTTAGAGTGATCCAGCACCTGCCCTGCTAAGCTCAGCTCTCAGCTTTGAGATGAGAAGCAGACGTGCAGAAATTGGTCTGTAAGGGTGTTGATCTGTATGTGAGACCATGAGCACAGGCTTTGAGCACAAACACAAAGTTTCCATAAGAAAAAAAGAAAGAAACTTTATTTTCTGTACTACTGACATCATCTAACATTGTGAAAACAAATCGCCTTCAAGTAACAAAAATACCATGCTGGTGGTGGTACATGTTCAGGGTCAAAGCATGAGGAGCTCCATTATTTTGGCATCCATCCACTGAGTTTTCCTACAAAGGTTCTCTGTTCACTCACCCTAACACCATCTTGTTAGCAAAAACAAACATGCTTTTGTTGGACGACTAATGTTACAGACAGAAACCTACGTGTCGGACATCTGCTGCAACGTTGTTTGTTGTCATGAGCCACACACGTAGAAGCCTGATATCAAATCTTCAGTTTTCTTTGGGGCTGCTTGCAATACTTAGCTGATTGCTGACAAGCCTGAAGGATTTCTATATCCCAATGTTATGCCTAATTTTCTTCATGACCCTCAAGACAAAATAAGACCCCTTGGGATCAATTGAGAACTACTCTGACTTTGAACCTTGGACTAGATCAATGCTCTACATGGAAGATGGAAGGAATAGGAACCTGATATTACCCAGAAGGTGAGGGCTAGAGGCCAAGGAAGGGAAAGTAGAAGTTAAATGATGCAGTATGGCCATGCATCACACTTTCCTTCATTAAAAAAAAGAAAAACACGATAGAAACATGGTTTCCCTGCCAGTTTCCATCCAGAAAAGACCACTCATTTGCAGTGGCTGATGCAGAATCAGGTCTATGAGTTTAAATCTGAAATAAACTTCTTGAAACTCCTCTCCTCTGTCCAGAAAAGTCCCCATCAAGCCAGTTCCACTCCTAAACTAGTGCAAGCCAACACCAACTTTTGACTTGTCTGGGGGAAGAAATGGAAGAAACCACTTCATCTGAAGGTGGCTCATGAAGACCAAAAACCAATAAAATGTTGTAAGCAGCATATTTAAAATTTCCAAGTTACACCGAGTTTATGGCTGTCGTTTCTAACCTGATGAATGTCGTAAAAACGTCAGCGCACACTGTGTTGAGAGGGGATGCGTTCTCTTATTTCAACCTGTTATTCACGTCACCAGATTTGAAGCATAAGCAATGTGGAATACATAATATTTATTACAATATGTTACATATGCTTCAGAAAACGCCTCAGTGTTTTAAATATACTGAAACTGTGTAGTTATTTAGTAATAAAGCACTTTCTCTACATATTCTTCTTCTGCTGCTAAATGTTAAATACAGGCAGATTTCCTATGCACTGACATCTACACTTTAAAATGAGAAGTACAGTGAGTGACATGCACCTCAAAGGAAGATATAAACTTCTAAGTGATGTTAGTGATGACATAATTCTCTTGAGACATCCGTCACTCAGTGACGTAATCGAGTATTTGAAGGGCAACACATGTAGGTGGCGCGTGACACTTTTGAAACGTGTGTGCCTCCAGTTATTTCCTGGCAGACACACTAGCAGTTTGTGAAGAGCAGCCAAACGCTCCAAGGTGCGATCACCCAGTGATCCTTTTTATAACCTGTTCTATTCAGAAGCACCACCACTTCTGATGAAACCACCAACAGTGGTTTTATCAGAAGACAGTGTTCTTATTTATGAGGATTTATGAACACCATCAGGTGGTGTTCATAAATCCTGTCTTAAATGCTTTGTGTAACTTCTGTTTTGCAGTACTGTTGTTTGGTGGTAATGATTGTCAAAAATCTGACTTACTCTCAGACATGTCCAACCACCTTTCACTCTTAAGACCAAGACTGTTAAAAAAAAAGGCCTTCACTGCAATATCAGATTGAGCTACAATTACATTTTATTTGGCAGATTGTTTTTCAAAACCATACATTGTTTCTTTGACCCTGAAGCCATATTATATTTATTTAAATATTTATTTAGATGCATGTCAATATATACATCATTAATTGCAAATAATGCTCTTCAAAGATGTGATCTTATTTTGCTAAATTGATTAGCTTTTAAAATATATGTATCTTTTTTCTCTTTATTTTTTGAAGGCTCGAAGGTCAGTTAAAAAAAAAAAAAAAAAAATGTTTCAGTGACACAACATAGCAGCTTGGTCAAATAGATGTAGAGTGAAATTCCCAGGTCCACACAGCAAAATATGGGTTTCAGAACCACAGATCCAGAAACCCAGTTCACTGAAAGGTGACACAACAAGACCTAAGCCAAGAGTAAGGTGTTTCCTCATCAGTTCATATGAGGCTGTTTTCTGGTGTCAGAACCTCGCTCACACCGTTAGATGTCTAATTTTTCATCTTCAAACTTTTCCTAGACTTGGTCAAATAAATCCAAATGATATGGGACATCTTGTGTTTCTGTTTCAGAGAGGAACATTGACAGAATCTTTAAAAACCCTTTAAATAGCTAATGATACTCTGAATCTTCATTCTCAGTTCCCAAAATGAACTTCTCTTTAAGTATCTAAATTTCATGTTTATTTGTTTATGTTTTCTTTCTTTCCTTACTTAATCATTTATATATATATTAATAGTAGCACTAACAGGTCAATTGTTGATTCTATTAATAAACAGTTACAACACAACAATTCACTTTCCAATTGAAGTGTCAACATTGTGATTCTCAGAATAAATGTATTTTCATACCATAAAAAAAACTTTCTATAGAGTACATAATCGGACGGTTCCTTGACATAAAGAATGTATTCCTTTAGATTGATTATTGATAGAATTGAGACTTATAAGGAAAACAATCGATTAGATTTTTTTAAACATAAATATGTTTAAGTAGTTGTATCATTTGCTCTATTTAATGAAATAGCCCATTTATGACTCTTTTTTTACTCCTTACAGCTGGTAGCAATCAGACAGAGATCAGATGGTCAGAGTTGTTAAGCATTCACAAACATGGATTGTTTTTTAGAAATAGCTTTTAAACAAATTCAGCTGGTGCTATCAAGGCGTCTGTTTGTAAGGACACAGAGGAACATAATGTGACTTGTGTGATTGAGCTGTTTCACTGGACTGCTGTTCACAAAAATGTGTATTAAATCAGACAGAGGATCAAACATCAAGTGGATGGGATGTTTCATGTGATGTAATGATGTGAGATTGATTTGACTCCCTGATTGTGGAAAAGAATCGCTTAAAAACTGATCACAGCACCGGCCCTGGTTAAGCCTTGGAACTGCTATAGTGGAAAAACCCAAAGTTTGTTACTTAAAAAAAAAAAAAAAAGATTGAAACACAGTGTTCAACATGTGTCTTTGGTATCAATTTAAACATTCGATTTGCTCTTTGTACAGATTTCAAGTGAATATTCCTTCTTTTTTCCACCAAATGATTGCAAGCTGTGCTGATTTATATTATACGCAGCACCCCAACTTTTGGGGAAACAGGGTTCCAACTAAGCATTGCCCAACAGTGGTGAGTCATTTGTTGTTGCTTGTTTAGAAATGATCTCAGTAAGAACAAGTATTTCTTTCTTGTGTTAGGAGCAATGGAAATGAGCCCTGGGTCGAGTACCTACAGCGTGCCCCCTGCTGTACCAAACACATCACGACTCAAAGTGAAGATTGATACAGGGGCAAAACAGCCCAGACACTGCATGGCTTAGTCTTTCCGTCACTAGCCATGTTCTCAAACTGGGGTCCAGTACAAGTGATGGATGTGAGCCAGTGTGAGCAGAAATATCTGGTTTCAATCTGGACTGAAATGTCTTGCTCATTCTCCACTGGGTTTAAGTAAGGTAATTCTGTTTTAGGACCAGAGGACTACAAGAACCATTAATCAAAACAGCGTCCTCGATCTCGGGCTCTTTCTTTTACTTGTTTCGGGATCCTGATTTTTTCCTCTCCACTCGATGAGGGTTACGCAGACCAGACAAGAGGCGTTAGTAGCAGAGGGAAGCCAAACGTGAGAAGCGAAGAGAAGTATTAGCTCCCTCCTTTCCATCTCCTGTTTTCCTCCCCCCTCATCTTTCCCCTTCTCCCTGCTTTGTGAACTCGTTGGCTCTGGTGAAGGGTTTAATTTAGGAGAGTGAAGAATTCCATGGCAGAGATCCACTTTAACTGACAGCAGACGCGAGGAGAGCAGATTCTGGAGCTGGAGCCGTCGGAGTGTCCAGGAAATATCTGTGACTTGTTTCTCATGGTTTTCCCTGTTCAGTCCCCTTTGTGATCAGGAAAGCTTATAGAAACAAATTGTTTGTTAAGCAAAATGCCAGAGAAGAAAGGCTTGACGCACATATTTCTTTAATTTGGTTTTCGCAGTTAGAAACCAGCACTGGTGTGCAAAGTGACAGGAGGGTGACAGACGAATGATAAATTGTCCTGCTTGTGTAAACCTAAACATTATGTTAAAGCTGGAAACCACAAACATGCAAAGAGAAAGAGAGTTCAAAGCTGCACAGAGGCGTGCTGTGGCAGGACATGCACTAATTTGCTAAAGTATTCATACCTCTTTCCACTTTTTGTCAAGTTACAACCTCAAATTTCAGTGTAGTTTAGGAGAATTTCATGTGACAGACCAAAAATGTAGTGCATAGTTCTCAAGTGGAAGAAAAATCAGAAAATTGTTGCATCCTTATGTCTTTATCCCCCTTTACTCGGATATGTCTAAATAAAATCCAGTGCATCCAGCTGTCTTTTGAAGTAACCTATTTAGATATAGAGGTATTGGTATGTAAAGTCCACCTAAGTGTAACTAATGAGAGTACAAATCCAGCTGTTCTTTGAAGGCCTCAGAGATTTCTTAAAGAACATTAGTGAACAAACAGAATCATGAAGACCAAGGAACACAGCAGACAAGTCAGGGAGAAAGTTGTGGAAAAGTTTATACATAATATTATCTATTTTCTCAAAACAAACTGCAACTTTACCCTGACATGGTTGTCCACCTAATCTGACAAGTTGGGTAAATAGAGCTTTTAACACCAGCAGCTAAGAAGCCCGTGGTAACTCTGGAGGAGCTGCAGATCAGGTGGGAGAATCCCTCGAAAGGACAACTGTTAGTTGTTTGCTCTACAAATCTGGTCTTTACTGAAGAAAGCCATGATAAGCCAGATTTACAGTTTTTCACAAACCAAGGAAGGGGCACAGAGAACACATGGGAGAAGGTGCTCTGGTTAGATGAGACAAAATGGATCTTTTTGGTCAACAAGCAATAGCCCTGAACACACCATCCCCATGGTGACATATTTTGGCAGCACTGTGGGGATGAATTTCTTCAGCAGGTAGGTGAAAATAGTCAAAGATTTTGTTAAGATGGATTGGAGCTAAATTCAGCGCAACCCAGAAAGAAAACCCATTAGAGGCTGCAAAATTCTTGAGACTGGGGTCAGAGTTCGCCTTCAAGCAGAACATAAGTCCTAAAAATACAACTAGAGTTACAGTGGAACTATTTAAATCAAAGCAAGTTCATCTCTTAGAATGGCCCAGTCAAAGTCCAGATCTAAATCCAATTCAGAATCCATGGCAAGAGTAGAAAAATAGTGTTAGCAGACACTATCCACTCAATTTACTGAAGTTGAGGTGTTCTGCAAAGAGGAATTGGGAAATATTTTAGAGTTGCCACTATAATTGCAGAAAGAGAAGGTTCTATAGTGTTTACATAGGAAGATTACATATGCACACTACATTTTTTAGATTTTCATGTATAAGCCATGCATCTTTTTCTTCCACTTCACAATTAACTACTTCTTTGTGTTGGTCTGTCACATAAAGACCCAATAAAATACACTGAAATTTGTGGCGGTAATTTGACAAAATGGGAAGGCGTTCAAGGGTCATGAACACTTTCATAAGGCTCTGTAATGTTTTATTTTCATGTGATGTGATCAAATATCTTCTGGAAGATGAACCAAATCTTCAAAGGCAATCCGAAGGTCCAGGGAGGATCAGCACTTCACAGTGACTGACAGGTAGTGAGTCTCTTCTTCGGCTGTAGTCCCATAGAGATTTGCACTTCAAAAGCTAAGCCCCTCATCATGTCCATCAGTGTGATGACACCATTATTTATCAGTATCAAATTATCACACCGATTCCCTTCCAAGTTGGTGGATAGATTACATTCTTTCAAGGTGATGCAGAACAAAGATGGATGAAAGCGGAATGATGTGAGGTACCGCAGTGATTCCAGATTGCTTGAGACAAGTGGACATACCGAGGCTCTGCCTTGCTTTCTGTCTGGTGACCTCCCCTACTCCTTGTCCCTTCAAGGCGCTGTGTGCTGTCAGTCATGGGCATCGGGCTGGGAAAAGCAGAACTGTTCACATGCGGGACTAATTATGCATTCACACAGTCACACCGCTACACACAAGCTCTTTTCCTCACTCGCTTGTGGTGAGCCAGTCTGACTTTGGCGGCAAGCCTTTTATTGTTTTCTCGTTTCCTTTTCCATGCAGTCATTGACACGATCGACAAGAGGTCCCAAAGGCTGAACCGCATTCTCTGCCAGATGACCCTCCAGAGCAAAACTGCCAGAGGTCCTATCAACAGACTGAGAGGTTGTCTCATTCTCTAACGTCTTTGGTTAGGACAGTGTCCAGGTAAAAATATGTGCAATAAATCTGCCATCTCAGCTGCTCTGGGTGGCAATTTAAATTTTTATAGAGCTCTTCTACATCATACAATAAAGCTAAAGCACTTTGTTTCATTACGTGGCAAGAGCTAACACAGGTGAAGGAAATTTGGCAATATCACTCCGAGTCTCACCAGTTAACTTGGGCATCAAATGTATCAACTCTGAGGGACTGAGTGCTTCTTAGAAAGGGCTCCAAATTAACCACAACTGTTAAAGTCGCCTCAGCATGATGTTAGAATTACAAGCACCGCCATCATGCTGCCAAACCTGGCAGCCATGCCCTCTGACGTCTGCTGCTGTGAGAGCTCAGCCCGACTCTGCTGTCTCTCACCACCACAAACTTCATTTGAAACGCATCAGTGCAAAGACCTTCATTCCTTGCTCTTAGTCTGTGCTGAGTTCATTTGAGCACCATGCGTTACAGCAGATCCACAGTGTCTCTGATGTCATTGTTTACACTGCAACTCTGACAGAGCAGAACGCAATTGAGTATAGACTTTAAAATCATGCTAACATTTCTCCCTCTTTCTTGTTCCTCTACAAGATGAGAGTCTTACTTTACATTTTATCCACCTCCAAAAGGAATGTCACAGTTCCTCTGCCAACACTGAGCCTTGACTTCCTTATCCAGAGCTCATACCATCTGGTTCTTGCTTGTATGCAGCAGCACACTGGATACATGTGAGGACAGCAGTTTGAAAGGCTGATCATTTCTGTTCACTGTGTTCCATCTGCAAGGATGTTCAACTGTGCAAATTACACACAGGATGAGAAAACCAGTCAACAAACTCAGCCTGTGGCCATGGTATGCAAAGTTGGCCAAGTGTGCCTGTTTTGTAGCTCACAGATGGTGCACACATGCATCTTTCGGCAATTCCACCAAATGCTTTCCTGACAACTCTGGGTTGAAAAAGAAGACGAGCTCCCCCTCGATAGATGCTAATTAAAAAGTTGACGTTAGGTTAATTGCGTCAGCCTCAAAACTGTTTTCTAAATTCTTCAGCCATAACAGAGGCTGTGATCATCAGCAGAAGTCGTAAAACATTTCAGTGCCAAGTTGTTCATTCAACCATAGAAATTTCAAAAAGTATCTGCTGTTTTACAGATGTCTTTCTTTTTTTCCCTTTTTTTGTAACACTTAAAATGATTGACCAAAGTTTAATGTCAGACAGAAATGACCAACCTTGTCCATGCGATAAAGTAATTGGCCCCTGAACCTAAAACGATTGTGTCATCCTTGGTGGCAACAATTACCTTCAAGTATTCACAATAACAACCAATGAGCCTTTTTATCACTGCGGAGGAATTTTGGCTCAATCTTCTTTGCAGAATTATTTGACTAAGTCACATGGGAAAGTTTTTGGAGTCCCAGACCATCACACTACCACCACTCTGTTTGCCTGTCAGTATGATGTTTGTTTCCAAAAATGTATTAGTTTTACACCAGATGTAATAGGACTCACACTTTCCAATAAGTTCCACTTTGTCTTAGAGCTATATTAGTTTGGATAACATTTTCTGTTAAAACAATCATTTAAAAATTGTGTTTTGTATATACTGTTTTTTCGCCAAATTTGTTTGATGTTCAAAAATATTTAAAAGAGACCAAAAAGCCAAAAGAGAAGAAATCTGTAAAATGGCAAAAATGCTGTATGTAGAGATGTTACGACATGGACTATCAACACAGAATAAGCCAGAGGCCTGAATGGCAAACACTGATGTAATGTAAAAACAATTTTTTTTTGTAAGGTTATCTAGTCCAACCCTGAGGCTGATAAATACTGAAAAATCCAAGAAAAATCCTTCACTGAGATGAGATAATTACACTGACGCACATCACTTTGAGCAAAAAAGCGAACAAAGAAAAGTCATCTGGGTTCCTACAATGATCAAAACTTGCTTTCTATTTGCAAAACATTTGGAAATGTGTAAAAATAAATAAATAAATGAGGGTTTAGCTTTCCATGTATCACATTTTAGATGTCTAGGAATCAATGATCAGATTGATTTCTATCATCATCATTTGAGAAGAAAACTCAGATTGTACAGCTAATATGCATACCAAGTATTACACTGTTAAAGGACCTCCCAGCTCTTCAAACTGTAACGGCAGCACTGTAATTTACCTAGGCAGACACAAATCTACAAAAAATTCCTCCAATCTAACAGTCTGCAGTACACTCTTAAAAATGACTGAAACACAGTTTTTTGGCTTATGATCTTTTTTTCTTAAGCTTTTAGGGAAATAACAGAGAAAAAAACTCCTCATCACCACATAAACGGCACTTAGGCAGTGCTTCCAGATGGATAACGACAGCTGTCCAAGCTCCGGGCCTGATGGAGAAGAGGATTTAAGAGCAAGACAAGAGATTCATCAGTGCTGCTGATGAAAAACAAATAATAAAGCTAAGTAGAAAGCACCCAAGCAAACACACACAGTCCAAACTGGTGAAAGAAATATTTCTAGCAAGTGTGTCTAGCTGTCTTAAAGATCCACCACTATAGAGCCCTGTACAGTATGGAGATGGTTTTTAATCCTGCACTGCAAAAACACAAAATCTTACCAAGTATTTTTGGTCTAATTTCTGGTCCAAATATCTTGAACACACTTAAAGTAAGACAAAACTAACTTACAAGTAACTTTTCAGCATGATATAGGAGCTTGTTTTAAGTCAATAATTTTCAAAATATTGATGAAAATGTACTAGTTATAAGTGAAATAATCTGGGACAAAACATTTGAACTTATAATATGGGAAAATGTTCTGCTGGCAGATTATTTCTCTTATAATTTGTATTTTTAAAATCAATATTCAGGAATTACTGACTTAAAACAAGCTCCTATATTGTGCTGAAAAGTTACTTGTAAGTTAGTTTTGTCTTACTTCAAGTGTATTCAGCACCCACTGTCTTTCATGTTTTAGCTGTTTCTCTGCTCCAGCACATTTAAATCAAAAGGTTTCATTACCCCCTCGGCATGCCTCAAGGTGCTGTAGAAGCCTGTTAATCACCCATTTAATTAAATCAGGTATGTCGAAACAACCAAAACATGATGGACAGTGAGCAAATCCTGAGGACTAGGATTGAAAACCACTGGTACGTCCAGTCCTCCAGAGCTACCTCATACAACTTTTAGATGCGTCGCTTCTCCAACATACCTAAATCAAATGAATGGCTCATTACCAGGCCCCTGCAGAGCAGAATGGCTGATGAGGGAATTCAGCCATTTGGTTCAAATTTTTACATTTTTGTGATGAAAAGATTAAGAATCCATGTTGATTATTTTGGTCCAATATCAATTTCTGCAGATTAGTTTTTAAGACTTTTGAAGACGTCTGCGAGAAAAACTTGTGACATAATTCAAAAATTATGGTTTGAGAAACAAAAGGAGCTTCTAATGTGAACAAACAAGCTGTGCTGGCCAAGCCTGCGTTGGGTGGGCCTGGTCCTGTGGGGTTGCTGTGGCTCGGCTACAACAGCGTGTCCTTGCAGACGGTACAGGTTCCAAGATTACAAAAGCTTCACATAAAGACTTGATGTTGGACAGATTAGGGACACAAAGTGAGAAGATAGATGAGTGGAGAATGGAGCCATTTTTTTCACAGTTTGTTTGAATAAGCAAGTATGTCTGTGTATGGCCGCCATCGTGCTGAAAGGAAAAGGGCATGCCTGCATGACAGGCTGAAGGACCATTTTAGTTATTTACGCTGGTATGTCCAAATGTGTTTGGTCACATTTATAAATGCATACATATGAAGATCATGAACATATTTCTGCTCTTGCACATTCATATACAGATGCTTCGAATCTCTGGCAGCTCAGATGACAGGTCTGAGCTTTGGTAATGAAAAACGTGTGTGTTTCAGAAACTAAGCCTCCTCCGAGCTCATCTTCTTTTGGCAAAACTCTCTTGTCCTCACCTCAATCTATCCGTCTTCTTTCTTTCAGCAGACTCTCTAAGTATGTGTTGCATAAATTAATGTGCAAATAATTCTGTTTTGATGGGAAGGAAGTGATATATGCTTATGACATTTGGCTTGATTAAAAGTAATATTTGGCCTTTCCATCCTTTGTGCATTATACAGTCTCTCCCTGTGTGTCCTCATAACGTCTATCATATTTTTGTATCTTTTCACCTTTCCCCTTTCTTCTTGTCGTGGAGCAGACAAGGTCAAATTCAAATTCAATTCAAATTCAAAAATACTTTATTTATCCCAAAGGGAAATTAAATGTTGATGTAACTCATTTAGTCAAGGAGTTATTATAGATGGTGAACACATGGTCACATGGTGCTAGTTCAAACAACGACCATAATGTGAACCAGAATCTGAATATGAGTGAATCAGGTGAAACAACTTTTTCTAGAAAGAGCATAACAACCTCTGAGGTGCAACGAAAAATCAGCTTGGGATCAAAATTAAAAGCTTGTGCTCTGATATTTTTCTTATCATTAAACAAACCATACCTAAGCACTAACAGGTTATGTTAACCACAACCCTTTTCAATTAGTAAGTTGTTACTGAAAATGTATTTTCTTCTGACTTATGTCGGTTGTTTATTCAGGCTGTTATCAAAGAGAGCTGGGTTTCAGTGGATGTTGGTTTAATTCGATCCTTTTGGTAATTTCATACCTGACTTTTCCTGCTACAAGAATGAGCTCTCGGCTCCTGGAAGTCAGTTTATACCTTCTTTGTTCCTGCTGTCTATGAATCAGAGAAGAAAGGAGTTGATCCACAGCTGACTTCAGCAGACATCAGGAAGGCTAAATGGATAAGCGGCTCTATTTTATTTTTCTGGCCAAATATTATCCATCCTACTAGAATATTTAAATTTATAGTGATCTTTTAAATTTTCGTACATGGTTCTTTGGACTTGCGGTAACATTCACATTTTGGAGCTGCCCAGCCAGAGTCCATACTTGACTCTGATAGAGAATCTGTGGAGGGAACTACAGATATTTAAAAATGATGCATCAGCTGATCTCTGATACTCATGTTGTGACATTGCCCATGTTGCTAATATAAATACTTAATGACTAATCACAACAAGAAGGCAAGAAAAATATTCTGAGTGCCTTTAATTAGTTTTCTTCAAGAGAAACTGAAACCAGCTAAAATCAGTATGGGCACGACAAACCTTTTTGAAAACCAAAGATCAAACATCAGCCCCAAATCTCTGATTGGCGCATCTCTAAATGAAGCCCCGTTTACACGGAGTCAGCTCTCAGTGAAATCGAAACATTTTTGTTGGAGTCCAGCCGCTCATTTACACATCTCCAGTGATCGGAGTCTCTGACACCGGCAGTTTTTGACACCAGGTCTCAGAGAGAAACTGTTCATCCCCCAGGGAGGTGTGAAAGTGCACATGCGTAGAACGCATGGCTGCATGGTTTGTTCCAAGCATGCACGGGCAGATAACAACAAAAACAATGGTGGACATCTCACCTTCAAAACAGATTAATGCTTTATGTGACGGCTTTAAATGGTCACCTAAATGTATATATTTCTCCACAAACACCTCTGCAGGTTGACTTTATGTTTTTTTTTAACAATAAGCATTTGCATGCTCTGAAGTTTGTCATTTTTATGATTTTATTTTGCAATTAATTCTTAGAATTATATATTTTTTATTCTACTGGTGCTTTACATTCAGTGAGAGTGAAGATGATGGTTCAGTCAGACCCTTTGGGATGAGCTTGTTAATGATCTACAGGCAGTTGAGACCACAGTGACCAAGAACACTATTAATATCCCATTACACCATAATGGAATGAAATTTTGAAGCCCCTTGATATGGAAGACATGCACAGTGAATATCTAAAAGACTCAAAGAAAGTTTAGGAGAAAGATCTGTTGTCAGAGGAGACTAAAACCATAAGACCATAAGATGTCATACTATAAAATAATGGACGAAAACCTTAGTCCCTCAACCTGATCACTGAAGGTGGAGCTCTTACAGCAAGACAATAACTCAGCATATACTAAGGCAACAAAAGAGTGGCTGAAGAAGAAGAAGCACATTAAGGTCCTGGAGCAGCCTAGTCACTCTCCAAAGCTCAATTCAATAGAAAATCTGTGTAGGCAGCTGAAGTTTAGAGTTTCTGTGAATTGGACTGAGCCAAAATACCAGAGATCTGGTTTTATACTTGGTGACAACCTACAATAAATGTCTTAGAGCTGTGCTTGCCAACAAAGATTTTTCATCAATTTCTAAGTCATATTTTCTGCTTCAGGATCAAACATTTTATTCAGTGACGTGTAGACACACATTAAACTTTTATTTAATGTGTTTTTCTGGATTTTTTTTTTTGGATGTTCTGTCTCTCGACCTAAAATAAAACTATTATAAATATTTGAGGCTGTTCATTTTTTTCAAGAGAGCAAACTTATAAACTCAGCAGAGGATCAAGCAATGATTTCCCACAGTATTTTCAGTGGAACTCCTGTTTCTGAAGACTGACTTTTTTATCAGCAAATATTTGACAGATTTGTGAAATGTAAATAATATTATACTAACTTTTACTTCATGGATTTTAAATGCTTTATAATTTGATAAAACATAGTAAATCATTTTAAAGTTGTGTTTAATTGCATTTAAATTGAATTTAATTAACTCACATTTGTTTTTGCAACCTAAAAGACACTCAAAATTTTTGTAGTTAGTTTGTGGCTCAAAAACAAAATAATCGGAAGTGGACTGAATTAAAGTATATTAAACTGAATTAAGTCAAACTGAAATAAATGTAATTGAATTGAACACACATCTGGTATCTTGAAAGAGGCAGCAGGGATACTTCTGCTCCAGGGTTTGAGAATTTAAACTCGAATCAAGAGCTGAATGCACATCACTCTAATGGCCAAAACAGGAAGGAAGATTTCTCTCATGTGTCGTCTTAAGGATCCCATTATTAATTGAGATGGACAAAATATTAGAGCTATAAAGATGATTTCCTCTCTGAACTTCAGACTGCTGAACAGAAACACAAACTCTATTATACTTTCCCTCTCCTATCTAAGACTTTCTTATCTTAGAACAGGTTCCTGTATTGGTGCAATAAAGCAACCACCAACAGCATCCAACAGTCAACTCTGTGTTTAATTTCAACTGCCTTCAAGTTGCCTGAAAGAGACAAGAAGCTTGCTTAGGACAGCCAAGTTCATGTAATTATGCCATATTTAAGTGTGGGAGCCACCTTTGCTTACAGCAACACCGGATACAATGTTTAACAGCTGTTTATAGGAACAAAGCTCCCCTCTGCAGCTTTCAGTGGTCTGTCAAAGCGGAGAGCTTACAGGCTTCACAATTAGTGTAACATTTACAAGGTTCTGCACGAGCTATGGTGCAAATCACTGCAGTCACGCTACTCACACATCCAGCTGCTGTTCTCTGCTCCAGGCCCTGAAAGGTGCATGTGTGGAATGCAAAATCGATGCAAGATTTATGACTAAAATGACTGGCAGCCCTTTTTATGTACATGCAGGTATCCACAACAGTAAGACTCAGAAAGCAGACTAAAAATAACATTGAATCGGTTTTAGGCTTGTTGGTAGCAAATTGCTTTATCAGTCTTGTTTTTACAGCACCAACCAAACACCGATGGAACTGATTGGGCCTGGGTGAGGTCTGCCAACAGGTGAACTGCACGTCTGTACAGCTGTGAAAACTTCATAGCTTAGAGGTGCGTGCAAAATCCTCACATACCAATTCAAAGCCTTGTAAAATCATTCATACCTCTTTTTCAATTTTTGTTGTAGTGCAGCCACAGACATCAATGAATTGTAATTGGATCTTGGCAAATAATAGTGCATAACTGCAAAATAGCAGGAAATGTTACATAGGTTTACAAACTTTATATAAATAAAAATTTGAAAAGTGGGGTTTGTGTTTGTTTTTCACCCCCTTTACTCTAAAACCTCTAAATGAATATAGTTTAATCTCAGCATGAATCCAGCTGTTCTCTAAAGGTCAGAGAGGATTTTCAGAGTAGAATATTAGTGACCAGACAACATCATGAAGACCGATGAACAAAGCAGACGGGTTAAGGGGAAAGTTATGACATTTAAAAAGGGTCAGATTATAAAACAATATCCCAAGCATTGAACATCTCATGGAGCACTGTTCAGTCCTTCATCTGAAAATGGAAAAAGTATGGATCATCTGCAAACAAAGACATAGCCATCCACCTAAACCTGACTGGCTGGGCAAGAAACACATTAATCAGCAAACCAGCAGAAAAGCTAGTCATAACTGATTTAATGGAGAATAAATCTAAAGAGAGGGTAACTCTGGTAGAAAACCTGTGAGATGCTGCACAACACATGAGACAGGGGTAGAGTATTACCTTCAGCTTGACAGCAATTGTAAACAAACAGGCAGAGTTTCAATGGAATCCTTTAGATTAAACACATTCATATGTAAGAATGGCCCAGTCAAAGTCTTTCCCTAAATGCAATTCAGAATCTGTGGTGAGAGAAAAGTTGATGTTTAGTGACGCTCTCCATCCAATTGGACTCAGTATGAGCTTATTTGCATCTAAGAATTTGGCAGAAAATGTTCAGTCTTTGTGTGTAAAGTTGGTAGAAAACACTCCAGCTCACCCCCCTCCTGCCCTTCGCCACAAACGAAGTGCTTCTACAAAGTATTGACCAATGGAAGCTGAAAACGCGAATGCAACACCTTTCCATTTTTTTTTTATTGTAACGAATGTTTAAAAACCATTTATCATTTTCCTTCCATTTACCAGGTATGCACTACTTTTGTTGTTGGTCTAGCACATAAAGTCCCAATAAAAAATACTGAGGGCTGTTATTGTAATGTGACAAAACATGAAAAGGTTCAAGGGGTTTGAAAACTTTTTAAAGCCACTGTAAAGTGAGGACTTTAAGGATAATCCTTCTGATCGATTTAAATGTGCTGCTAATTAAAACCAGCATGAACATTTGATTACTGTACTGCTTTGGAGCAAGAAAAAACACTGTTATATTAAGCCTTTTCTCTTTATTTCAAAAGTCTGTAACCCTTAATTACCACTGTGTATTTTAATAATAGCTGGGATTAGTATGGATGATGGATAGCAATGCAGAGATCCAAAACTGCACTGATTAGAAAATGAAAACATGCTTTTAATACAGTTTATTTCCCATTTTCTCACAAATGTAATTTCTTCCAAGAGCACCTTGCGAGGAGAGAGCTGGGTAGCTCGAAAGTTAGAAATATTTCTCAAAGAATGCACTGCTGGAACCAGCCAAAATCAACTTCCGCTCCATGCCGGATATTAGGTCATTTTTCACCAAATGGCCCTCTGGAAAGTCATGTTCGGGGACGGGGTGTGGCGGGGCCTTCTGTAACCCGCTCCCTGTGTAATCAGGACTACAAGATTATTGCCTGGTTCCTTATCTTTCTAAACAGACAGAGGTGGGCTGAGATTGTATCAGCAGTGCTTGGGGAAATTAACCGATAGCTAAACACCACTAAAGCACCGATAGGGGCGAATACTAAAATACAGAAGGGAAAATATTTACAGTACAAGTATTGAAGAAAAGGATCATGCTAAATTTCAACAAGAAGGTTTCCATATATTGTAAAGGTCTAAGATTACAACAACATTAATCAGTGGTTTGGCACCATTGTTTGGCAGCTGCAGATGAATGTTTGCATTCTGACCACCATCAGTTCCTTAATTCTCTAGTTACAGCAGAGGTGAAGGAGTGCTGGCACCCACAGTGCTCCCACTCAGGATGCACAGAACAGCTGCGAGGCCAGTGAAAACAAACTCACACTTGGTGATAAGAAAACTTGGTGACAACCCCAAAGACCTATTCCCCTGCATCGGTGAACCCCTGCATAACTTGACGGGATTGACATCTATACATTAGGCTCCTTTATCAATTCAATAACAATACATCAGATTTCCTTCCTTTTGTGTTGCAGGTTATGGAGAAAAGCTTTCCATGTTGTAACACCAAATTATGATTAATATCTGTACTGTCGAAACAAGAAGGCAACTTCCAACTTTAGTTTAAAAATCTTTAACAACCTTAATATATGCATCTAAATAAAAAAAGCTTTGTTTCATAAAAGAGGAAAAAGAAAAACCCGGCTTACCTGGTTTTGGAGCCTTTCCTCCTTGTCCTGTTGGATGAAAATGAGCAGGGTTTTTGTGAATTGCACAAAATCTTTTGTACAAAAATATTTTATTTTGTCAAAACTCAAAATTCACAAGCTGATCTACTTTGTTTATAGAAGCCTGCTTTGATGAAGATTTTTGGCCTGTTTGCTTGGTGGTTTTTCCAAAATCATACCTGCTGGCAGCCCTCCATAGCCAAGGCCACCTGCTCCAACTCCTCCTGGTACCAATCCGCCAGGTCCGGCACCTCGGCCTCCACCTCCATAACCTCCTACTGCTGGGTTCAAACAAACACATGTGTGACTGTAATCCGTGTCAATATTAAAACCATGCTTAACATTTGAAATCCAAAATTTCAAATATTAAAATTACAAGACTCTTCATCCACCAGACTTAGCCATTCTGAAAAGAATGACTGCCTTACTCTTGAGGGTGTTAATAGGATATGTGGTGTTCTTTATTCAGAAAGACTTTGTATTATGTTCAGAACGTTTTGCTGGAGCTTCGGCCTGGAGCTTCTGTAGTTGAAAAAGCAAAAAGAGGAATTTAAGGAAGATATGTAGAAGAACTTCTGGTTCGTCTCAAGAAAGTTGTGGAAAACACTTGAACGAGTCAGGAAGGAACGCAGGGACCATCCGAGGCTAAGTATCATTTATGGCAGCAACTGTTGACCCTGACAGACATGTTCTTGGGGAAGGAGGAGCACTTTTAGGATCTTCTCAATCTGGTCATCACGTTCTGCTCAGAGGAGCCAGAGCCTGAGTACTCGGGAAATACTCCGACAGTTTGGAGAAGTCTGTTGCCATGGGAGATGTCGCTAAGGTCATATAAAGGCTTCCCAGTGCATCATCTGTGGGGGTTTAATTGTTGTCAAACCACTTTAAATCCTATTATCATCTTCAATATGATGATAATTTAGGCTTTTAATGATTTATTCGTTCACAACATACGGCTGGAGATGGTCTTTAAGGGTGCACAAGTTTAAATTTCTTCATTTTTCTGGCACTTGTGAGTTTTATTAAGTAATTAGACAGGAAATGGGCAGGTAGAGTAGGAATCGGGAATTGAACCCAGAATACCTGGGTAAATGGGACGGCTGCTCTACCTCGATCTCAACTGAACTTTTTGTAGCAATAAACAAGTCTGAATCCCCCCCATCCTGGCAGAACTCGTAGAATTTGTTTACACTGAAAATCTCTCGAAAAATTTCTTTAAAAGTTAAAAGAACAAAACAAAATGTAAACTATCCTTTTAGCACATTATTTGGCTGTGGATGTTGGTTTATTTGCCACAACTGCAGCAAATTAGTTGTAGATTCTCAGTAAAAGAAGAAAATCTAAGGTTCTTTACCACTGATCTGATCAAACCACTGACTGCTAACAGGAACACTTCTCTCCACAGCAGCAAACTGTTCTACCTTATGTTTGTTTAACTGTTGAATGTTCCAACAAACATAAAGATGTCAAATGTTCAAAGGTCACGTCAGTCTTCCTGCAGCCGTAGCTTTAATATTTTTGGCTTTAGAAAGCTGCACAGGGTCAAACTTGTTCAGCAAATGGGAGCTGAAGGCTGGCCAGCATTATGAATACAGAGGGCGACTTGCTGCTAAAGTGGGCTGTGCTGCAAAGCTGTGAGTGATGGATGTGTGAAGTGACAGACAGCAGACAGAATGTATGTGGCTTTGCACCATTCCTGGTGGAGGAACCGGCCATTTGGGCCATCAGAATAATGAGAATAAAGAAAAACTTATTTGAAATACCTTATAAAAACTGCAGCTTCATATTTTAATTTATGTATGATAAGCAAGAATTCCTAAGAGTATTTGTTTAATATTGTAAAAATCCTGAACCCACTTACCTCCAGGTTTTGCTGGTTTATAGCCTACAGAACCTCCTCCAGTTGCCCCTAAAAGAGTCACAAATTCAGTTTTAAAATTTGGCAGAAAAACTAAATAGAGACACCTATTTACCATCTTCAACCATCTGAATCTTTAACATCATCCAACTTGACAAGGATTGCAAAAATGAAATCAGCTGCAAAAATATCATATCTAATGTTTTCTTCTCCACAGTAGTTTAATTGACCACAAAAGACAAATAGATTAGGTTGCTGGAGTTGTTTTCTGTTACCTGGAAAATATCCAGTCCCTGGTAAAGGGGCTCCTGGTCTAAAGCCAGAACCAGGTGGTACATACACACCTGCAACACACATTGGAAACAGAAAAAAATTACCTTGTATCACGAGTGTACATGGTAGCAGAGTGAAACTTTATCAGGCAGTTCACATGAAGTCATCTTTTTTCTTTTTCAATTTCCATTCTAATATATATATATATATATTTCTTATTTCTAAACAAGAATCCCATTTATTAGTCAAACATTCTCAAACACATTCATCATCCTGGAGCCGAGCAGAAACACTAAAATCTGTCCTTGACGGTCACATCTGGGGCTCATCACAGCTGTGATGATGTGGACAGCGAAAGGTAAATCACAAAGTCGTCTGCTAGAGTAAGAGTGAAAGCAGAACTTTATAGATATTAAGTAGAGTCCACTTGAATTTTTCTCATACTGATGAGGTACTGCAGTTACAAGCTTTGGATCGAGGACGCTGCTCTAGCACTGGGGACATACCTAACCCCCATCTGCGTTATCCCCCACAGCTTTATTTCTAGCTGAAACTCCTCAGATGGTCGTTTAGGACTCTAGACATGAAGGCCTCATGTGTGCAAGGAACAACAGGAGAACCTTTTCTTTAAAAAAAGGAGCAAAAAGAATGACTGGTTGTTCTGGAACAAATAACAGCTGAATCCAATGGGACGGGTGAGCTAATGCCTAAATTACAAAAATATATTCTGAAAAAGCTGGTTCATATCAAAAAACATAATGCAAAAGAAAGAGCTGGGGCACCCTGACCACAGTGATTATGCCTAATGGCTCCTACATGTGCTGGAAGACCAATTAATTTAAACCATATGTCAAAGGCGTTCATGTGTTTATTAGAGAACACTGTGTGAATGCAGTCAAGTTTATTTGTACAGAACATTTCAGCAGCAAGGCAGTTCAAAGTGCTTCATATCATAAAAACATCAATCAAGTATACAGCAAAATCATTAAAATCGCTGAGCAGATATAAGCAAAATTATCAAAATCATTGATTAAATATCAATGCATCAAAGTCATAAAGCTCATCAAGCAAATATCATCAAGCAAATATAATTCAAAAATACTGATCAGTGTTCCAATTACTACTAATCAAAGGCAACTCTAAACAGGTGGGTTTTTAGCCTTGATTTAAAGGAACTCAGTGTTTTGGCTGTTTTGCAGTTTCCTGGAAATTTGTTCCAGATTAGTGGAGCATAAACACTAAATACTGCTTCTCCATGTTTGGTTTTGGTTCTGGGGATACAGAGTAGACCACAACCAGAAGACCTGAGTGGTCTGGAAGGTTGATACAATGACAACAGGTCTTTAATGTATTTTGGTGCTAAGCTGTTCAGTGATTTATAAACTAACAGAAGTATTTTAAAGTCTATTCTCTGAGCTACAGGGAAACAGTAATCAATGCGACTAAAAATAAAAGCATGGATGAGTTTTTCTAGATCTTGTTGAGACATTAGTCCTTTGATCCTGGAGATGTTCTTCAGGTGATAGAAGGCTGACTTTGTAACTGTCTTTCTATGTCTCTGAAGGTTCAAGTTTGAGTCCATCACTACACCCAGATTTCAGGCCTGATCACTAGTTTCTAGCTGTAATAGCTGAAGCTGCATGCTGACTCTAGATCGTTCCTCTTTAGGTCCAAAGATAATAACTTCAGTTTTATTTCTGTTCAGCTGGAGAAAGTTTTGGCACATTCACACATTGATTTGTTCGAAGAATCTGTTCAGTGCTTGGATGAGTTTGGAGTCACCTGGTGACATCATAACATAGAGCTGTGTATCATCTGTGTAGTTGTGGTAGCTAATCTTATTACTTGTTATAATCTGAGCTAGTGGGAGCATGTAGATATTAAATAGGAGGGGTCCCAAGATTGAACCTTGGGGTATTCCACATGTGACTTCTGTCCACTCCGATGAGAAGTTGCCTATTAACACAAAGAAATCCCTGTTCTTTCGGTAGGATTCAAACCAACTGAGTACTGTACCAGAGAGTCCAACCCAGCTCTCCAGTCGCTTCAATAATATATCATGGTCAACTGTGTCAAATGCTGCCCTGAGGTCCAACAGAACCAACACTGTGGTTCTTCCACAGTCTGTATTTGTGTGGATATCATTGAACACTTTGACGAGGAGAGTCTCAGTGCTGTGGTGAGCACAGAAACCAGACTGAAAGACATCAAAGTGGTTTGTCATTGTTAAGAAGCTGTTTAACTGATGAAACACAGCTTTTTCAATAATTTTGCTGATGAATGGAAAGTTAGAGATTCCCCTGTAATTCTGCAATAGTGATTTATCCAGCTTGTTCTTTTTTTAACAGTGGTTTGATAACTGCTGTTTTTAGAGCCTGAAGGAAAACACCTGATGAGAGGGATGAGTTTACTATTTGAATCAGGCCAGATGCAATGACAGGCAACGACAAGGCATTACTGTCTGGTCTACCAGCAGGGATATTTATGACACCTAAAAAATTATAAATCCACATAGTTTGATGAGCTGGATTCCTGCTTCAGTACCTTTAAACATGAGATGGCTTTGAGTTTTTCACTAATGAGCTTTTTGTTTTATTTCTCCTCAGAGGTGGCATCTAACCTGTACAATAACCTGCCGTTGCACCAAGCTACACAGTGACGCATTTCAAGGCTCTTTTAAAAACCCACTTGTTTGCTTTGACTTTTAGTTCTAGTTAAACAGCATATTTTAGTTTTTACTGTGCTAACTGTCATTTTATTACTTATTTGTATCTTATTGGTTTATTCTACTCTTTATTTAACTATTTATGGTACTAGTGCAGTACCTTGATCAACTGTTATTGTTTTTAATGTGCTATAGAAAAAAACTTGGACTTAATGATAATAGCTTTAGTATCAACTAATTTTTTTCTCTGTGCCTGAGCGATATGAGGAAAAGAACATTTGACAAGAGATGCCATCTAAATATTTTAACTTCCTTTCCCTTCACCATATGTGTGGCATCAGTAGAAAGCTACGTTACTGTTGCGTAATTTTGCTGTCACAAGTAAAACATGGATTGAATAAATATGGAGAATAGTGAGATTGCATGGTTCGTTAATATGAAGCATTCTGGTGACAGACGGTGGGAGTGCTGCTTCTTATGGGCAACAGAGTAACAATGTTGGTCAAAACTAAAGCAGACATTGCAACATCTAACCTGAACGCTGCCAGAATTTTAGTGTTTTGAATAGTTTTTGTCACAGATGGCCCCATTGTCATAAACTACAGGAACACTGCGCTCATCACAATGTTCTGCACTCTGAGAACATTTCTTCTGACTTCATCCTTCTCACTGGAAAAAAAAAATGCTCTTTCAAATTTGAGCTGCAGACTTTCCAGTCGCTACTTATATCTTGTGTTATGCGTTGATCCCTGAGATTAACAATGTAAACATACCTTCGTCACTATTTTGCAGCTTTTAGCTTTTGTGTCCCTTGTTTTAATGTCTCAATTTCTGTCTTTGAATCTAATATAACTATCATGATCTACAAGCCATAATAGTGGTATGTGCCCATTAAGAAAAAAAACCATGCTGGGATGTTGTTGAAATGTGCTGATGCACCTATGGTCTGTGTTGTAAATTGCAAGAACAATAATATTCCTTTATGTAAAGCAAACCTGTGGTCACAATCTAATGGGAAGCACATCTGCTCATGATCATAAACAAAATCTTTTCTTCAGTAGGCAGCCAAAAAGGGTTTACAGTCAGCCTGATTATGCTGAAACCAGGAGAATGTGCCTTCTTCTACCAGACGTGTTAATGGCAACAGTTACAGTGACAGCTGTGCATGGTTTCATGAATGAGCAAATAACTTGGAAGATCAGAAAGCTAAACAATCGTGAAATTTCTCAAATTTCTTGCGGTTTGGCCTTGCAATACTAACAAAAAAGAACTGAAAATACTTCAAACTTAACATGATTACAGTTAAATGAGTAACAATGCATTTGATTCAGTGTCTTGTTAGCAGAAACAGCTAAAACAATAAATGTAACACCTATGAGCATATGTCTGTGTTTATGAGCATGTGACATTTTGTCCTGTCGAAGAGATCATATTAGCCCTCAACTCACAACGGGTGGAGAGTGATTGTTCTCCTTTTCGCTCCTTCGTTTTACAATCAAAAGAAGGATTTCCTGTTTTTGGCAGGAAAGTGGAAACTTCCATTCTGTGAGCAGCACTTTTTCCTTTTGCTTAAAAATCACATCTTGCTGCTGATACATTCTTGCAGAGTGCATTCAGTTCACTAAAACCTCACATCACAAGGATGGCAAACACTGATTTCTGTTGGGGGAATAAATTTTAAAAACTGTTTCCTGATCATTTTAATTCAAGTCATCATCTGGCGATTGCTTTCCTGGAGAACTCAACCAGGTCATGGGAGTAAGTTGGAATGTGTTTGAGTGGGTAAAATTCTCCAGGAAAAGGGATCAATTTATTCTGGAGTTAACTCAGGTCAACAGTTTACTTTAGGTGTTTGAGGTATAGTTAAGTTTGATAACTATAAAGCTCTGCAAATTAAAGACCTAAATGAGTTGAGGCAGAAGCTCTTGATTAAAATTATAGTAAGATTTAATATAAGAATTTAAATACAGTGTATGTTTAAAGCATTACAATAACTTCATCTGTTATACATTTGCATTATCCTACACTGAACAATTTAGAAAAAAATCCTACCTTTATTTAAATAGATTAATTGTTTTTATCTAAATTTTCCAATGCCACATTTATTGACACCCTTGCTATTAATACATTTTTAACCCATTTTGCCGTTAGGACAGAACTTGTATAACATTTGTCAAGGTTGGGGCAAACAGAGGGAGGCATTTTTTAAAATCTGTTCTCTTTGCACAATCTCTCCAGATCGAGATCAGAGGCAACTCATTTTCAGTTTACTGTCCTGATATTCCAAAGGACTTCTTGAGACTTTGAACTATAACAAAGTTTCCATGACCGTTGGAAGTGAAACAGACTCACATCATCACGTATCCTCTACCGTGCTTTACAGTAGACCTATAATACTTTTCAAACAATTTCTCCTTTGTCTTACCCCTGACCCACAGGGTGTATTTCTTGTTTAAATGCTGAATCTTAGCCCCATCCGGCCAAACAAAGTCGAGCAAACCCCATATGTTTATGTCTGACAGGAGACTAACTATCATGATCCACAGGTGTGTAATAGTTTTCTCTCTTTCTCTGTGTTGGTTTTCTGATCCTTTTCGGGTTTTCTTTATTTGTTATCTTAAGCCATTTAGTTAATTCTTTTGAGTTTACTTTACTTATTTCTGATGTTCTGTTTGTGGTTTGTCTTACTCCATATTAATCTTGCAATTTTTTGTGTTTTGTTCAGCTCCATCTGTACTAATTAGTGTCCTTCCCTGAGTTACCCTGCTCAGTACTCTCTTCTCAAAGCTGTTCAACATTCCCCTGATTAGACTCACCTGGTTCCCATTCAGTCGATCTCATCTCCTCCGTAAAAGCCCCCTGGTTTTTATTGTTCATTGCTGGGTTGTTTCATCACACTCAACCAGTTCCATGTTCCAGTTTCTTCATGACAAACATTGTCATCATTTTCATTATTATTATTATTATTAAAACCTTTCACTGCATCCCTCTGCCTTTAGTCTAGCTGCATTTGGGTAAAAAATAATAATAATGATAATAATAAATAAAAAAAAAACAGCAAACATGACACTAAAGGCTTTTTCCTGACATGCCTCCCAAAAAGTGATTAGTATTTAGATCAGATCTGATACTTTGGTGACTCCAAGATGTCTCTAACAGGGAGATTATTTTACCTCTGATACCACCCCTCTCACTGTGCATGGTGGAAAGATAAAACCTGGACCCTCATACAGTCTTGCTTGTTACAGTTCTTGTTGGCTGAAGTTTAGAAAAGTATCTGTTTTTGTTTGCAATTCTATCAGATAAAAATAAGATCAAAAAGTATCTGCTTTACCTAAATGCCATTTGTTCCTGTCTTAGCCTTTTTTGAAGAATGGCCAAAAGAAAAGTTGATCATAGTTATATCCCATGTTTTGAAAAAAATGCCTTAGTTACACTGATTTCAGAGAAACCATTACTGGTATCAACCAATTATGCCTCAAGATGATATATTTCCCCCCGCTGAACTATTGTACTCAAAGTGAATGTTTTGATTGATTATCTTTTTTTTTAATGTTTCATTTCATGACCCTGCTACTGGAACACAAAAGATTTATTTATTCATTTTCTTTCTTTTCTTAGCCAAAGCAGTTTTCAACTCTCTACACTTCCTGGCAAAGTCATTTTCAGAGTGCCAAAGGACAACTCATCGTCAGCACAATGCCACATGAAACCCAATATTTGTGACAGCCCAGAGTGCACTGTAAACATATGTGATTCATTAGGAAAACAGTAAAAGATGAATATTACATTAAATTTGGGCAATAAAAACATTCCTTAGTTCCACAAAAATAAATGTAGATCTTATTTTTATGCCATGATGTTAGGTGGTGACTGGACCCAAAAGTAAACAGCCTGAAGCCGCAAGTAGTTGGTGGAAGTTTAATGAAAAATAATAAATAAGAACTTAAAAAACAAGGCGATCACAAGGGACAAGAGCAGAGAACAATCATGGACCAAGTACATGTCGAGTAATGGGAGGATCCAGCAAGGAAAGAAAGAGAGATGAGAAGATATTAAATATTGGGAGTTTTAATACTGAAACAATGGACCGGTGCTAATTGAAAAACAAGGTGCAAGTGTGAGGGGAGAGCAGAGGGCAAGCAGAGAGAGAGAGAGAGAGAGAGAGAGAGAGAGAGAGAGAGAGAGAGAGAGAGAGAGAGAGAGAGAGAGAGAGAGAGAGAGAGAGAGAGAGATGGTGCAGGGGAGCAAGAAGGAGTAACACCAACAAGGGAGCAGGGAAGCCAAATCTAACAATGACAACAACTAACTAAATAAAGGAAACAAATAATAAACATAAGCTAACTAAAATACCTAAGAGTGGACTGAACGAAAATAAAACAGAAACAAAGCTGATCTAATCAAAATAAGAATAACTAAGATAAACAGAGATAACAAATGAACAAAACAACAAACCCATAAAAGCCCAAAACAATCCAAGATCCTGGTATTTGACCTTTAAACCATTAGGACTGATGAAAAAAAAATCTAAAGCTGCAGGTTATTTCCCAGTCGGCAAATCTCTAGAATAACCAGTGGCGAGGTGTTGCAGCCCAGTCAATACAAAGCTGGCATAAGTTGATCATCTGTTTTTTAAGAAACTTCCAATAGGCCCAGATTGCATTAATTTTTATGTTCAGTGTAAGAGGGAGCAACATTTACAATTCTGTTTTAAAAGTTGAAAGCAGACTGTCTTCCCTTCTGAATAATGATGTAAGCATTTGCAGATGTAGAGATGGCATGTAGACAGTAATGAAAGAGGAAGTCAAGGAAACATTAATACTGCCTACCTCAGAAATAAAACAGCTATAATCATTTAGAATTCCTTGGTAACAAATGTTTCTCTGTGCTACAAATTAAATTAGGATGTCAGAAGCAAATTTAACAGGGTGACCCTATTCTCTAAAGTGAAAAATCACTTTATTCTAGAAAGTTTAAAGGCATCAAGAGAGCCTGAGATGGATCTAATTTAATGACTTCTACTTAGAACTTGAAAAGCATTTATTTGACACATGTAAAGTCAGTAGGAATACATCAGTGAACACAAAATCAAACTTATATGTAAGGCTTTAGTCCAATATTGAGTTAATGAGGACGTTCCAAGAGTAAAGTTGCTGTGACAGTGTTTTCTGGAAAAAAAAAAAAAAAAAGAAAAAAAACAAACAACCAGTTTTACTTTGGTCTGTATGTTGTAAAATTAAATGCGAAACTTTACCAAACAAAAGTGCATCATAGACAAAACACATAGTTCAAAGATGTGAAAGATGTGAGAGTGTGTGGTGGGATAAAGGGTGGAAAAATAAAACCCCCAACCCTAATAGGTGTAATTTACGTTGCATAATGTCACAGTCTCCTTTTTCTTTATTTTTAATACATAATGATCATCTGACCATCTTGGGCTGAAAGTACAATGCTTCATCACAGACTGTGGTGCCCCGAAGTTTTCAAATAATTACTAGCTGAATTAATGAGAAAATAAGTCGGACCGACCTCCCATAGGAGTTACTCCCTAGCTTTTGGCACAACAAGAGTGATTCCTCATTACTGCAGACAGAGGTTATGCATAGCACAAGATTAAGGAACATTGTTATTCATAATTACTGTGTTGGTGCAAAGAACTCTGTGGAAGCCTGGTTTAGTATCTTATTCTGCATGTGACAGCTTAAAAAAGTGATGCTGCAGAGTTCTTGTATTTAGTGGCGCACACCTTTGTATGCCATTGAAACACAAGATATCAATACAAAATAGCTCACAGAGGCTAGGCTAGTTAGCATAGCCACCGATGATGAGAGATAAACGGCTTTCCTGGAACGGTAAGTTGTTTCTCCACCATTAGCACATTTAGCAGCGAGTGAATGAGGTTGAGTAACAGCGCTAAGACCCTCCTCCTGGCTCTGATTGGTTGGTTTTGGTCAGACTACAAAAGAGGCTCAGGGAGGAGGTGGAGGTGATCGATCTTTTCACAGATCGTCTGTCTCATAACATACTATCACAACATGGTGACAGTTTTAACAAATATGTAGAAAACATATTTTTGTAAAAGTTACATGCTGCAGCTTTAACTGTCACACTGGAAAATAGAGGACTGATGTGTTGATCAACTGTTTAGCTGGCAAAATAATTCAGCATTAAAATCAGAGGCTACAGAGAACCTGTATGATTTATTACAAAGTCTAACTGGAACATTTATTCTGCCTGAAATAATTTATTTTATGGATAATAGCAGTTACTGCACCCAAGACTAATGACTGAACATAAAAATGTTCGGAAATTGTAAGTCAGAACATGTTTTGTTTTCGGATCAAACCAAAGCCAATGATGTGTTTTTCCACAGTGCCTCCCATGTTAGCAGGGATTTTTACAACCCCTTTTTGTGGCTCTAAAGAGATGTGTTTTAGTTCATTTACAACAAACTGGTGAGTAATTTGACATTTCCCTGACCCCTCTGCTGTGGTTGTTTAATGGCTGGCTGTTGGGGATGACAATTAGCTTCACTGTAGGGAAGCAAACAAATGAATGTGGGTGCAAACAAGACATACATGGAGAAATAAAGACAGATGGTGGTGTTCTGTTTGAAAAAAAAGTTTACACAAACAGGAATGATTGTAATGGACAGTTTGGTAAATTGTGAGGGGAAACTGCTGAGAAATGTTTTTATTACTTCTTCAAATTCAGCAAGAAAACTACTCACGCTAATGTGAATTAAAAACATGTATAAGGATATTACCAACACATAACCTGTTGGGGTTCATGTGTATACAGTCCTGTGAAAAAATCATTTTATTCTCTTACAGATTTCTTCTGTTTTTGTTTGTGTTGTTTCTAAAAGTTTCAAACAAATTTCAATACATGACAAAGATAACCTGGGTAAATATAAAATGAAGTACACACAGAAGAGGCCGAGGACATATGCCAGTTTACATCAGGCAATGGTTTTCAACCCACAACAAATTACTGATGGAGTTCCTCTCACCCTACTCCTCATTCCTTAACTCCATTGAGGAATTTTTCTCATGGAAAGTATAGAAAGACTGCATGTCTTTCTATAGTTTCCATCTCCATGCCGTAATTCCTACAGCACCGCATGTGCAGTTTTCCTTAAGGAAATTGTCTTATATTCCCATTTCTAAATGCTTTTGCATTTCTAGAGCTTTGGGACTCTAGTGAACCACAGCACAAACATGGAACAGTCATAAACCTTCCTATGAGTGGCATGCAAAAATCTCTCCAAATATGTATTGAGGACTCAACCAGGATATTACAAAAGAACTAAGAACAACATTTAAAGCACTGGAGGTTTCACCTTCTTCAGTTAAGGTAAGGGTTCACTATTCAACAAGAAGAAAAAATCTGGGCAAAGACAAGATCTACGAGAGAGTTCCAAGATGAAACTCACTGCAGACCAAAAAATAAAAAATAAAAATCGATCATCGATTTTCCATCCCTCTTGATGATCCCCAACACTTGGGAAACATTCTGTGGACTTGACAAGACAAATGTGACACTTTTTGGAAGGCTTACTTCCTGTTATCCCAGGCATAAAACTAACACAGTGGTTCAGAAACTTCATTCCAGTTTGTGACCTTAAGCTCAAGCTTGTTCTGATGAATAGGACAACGAGTTCACCCCTGAATGGCTCAAAAAGTTATTCCAAACACCTGATGGCGGCTGTTCCTGCCGAGGGTGTCACAACCAGCTATTAGATCTTGATGACAATTGCCTTTTCACATAGGTTCTGGTTGGTTTTGGATAGCTTTGTTCCTTAATAAATGTAATCAGCATTTGAAATCTGCATTTTGTATTTACTAAGGTTGTCTGCGTCTGATATTAAAATTGCAATACATGTCTAAAACCTTTTTACAAGAACTTATAAGCTATGGTAAACTCCATCTAACTCACTTGCCAATCAGAGGTACAGTGCAATTAGGCAACCACTCTAGTTCTATGCAGCCTTACATCTCCCACTAGCAAAGATGATACACTACTGTAGCTTTTACACTATTTTTTTGAGCATCTAAAAGAGTGAAGCAAAAACATGTCAAATGCATCTTACAAAATAAATTTTATCCTACTTCACCATCTCTCTTGGTCATGTCCAACCTTGTCCCTGATTGTGTTGCTTCCCTAAGTTGTTGAAATAAGAATCAAAGACAAGACACAAATCCTGTAACTCTATGCCTTCCAGCATCTTGAGTGAAACTTTTCCTCCAGAAGCAAACAGCGAATCATTACAAGATTAGGCAAGCCATGTCTTTGAAACTAAAAAAAAACAGAAAAAAAAACTATAACAAAACAAAACAAACCCAGAATTCAATACAAAGGGGGGAAAAAAAGCCATGCTCAAAGATAACCATTCACCATGAGAAATCACCACAAGCTGCTCAAACAGTTCATATTATCACTCCTTTCCAGAGATGAATTTATGTGATCAAAGCTGACATAGTTACAATTTAAAACCAAAAAAGTGGTGTGTTACATTTGTTGCTCACTGTTATTACAATATACAAGCAGTTACCACTCTTCAAATGTATAGTGATTAAGTTAACAGACTTACTCATTAGAGGGCATCAATAGCCCCGAGGAAATGTTGAGTTACTGGCATATGTTCAGTCAGGATTTTATAAAAAAAAAAAAAGAAAGAAAAAAAGTAAGATAGTGTCCACATCTTGTCATGTTGCCTCTAAACTTAAAAGATCTTGGACGTCAATAGTGTCTGGAGGAGAATGAAAACATTCCCGTCAGGAGCCAACCCAGACTGCAGCGAGTCTGCTTCTGATAGATCACAGCCTGGTGAGTTAATGTGCTTCTTCTTTGAGGATTTGGCGCAGGCAAACTGCAGACCAAACACATGACTGGGAGATGTTAAAACTGACTTTATCCAAGCCTAAACAGTAAGCACTATATAGATAAGTGTTAGAAGCACTAATGATGATGACTGAAAACAATACCAACACCCCTCAGTAACATTACCTTTGAAGGAAGCCTATGAAAGTGATGGCTTCAGGAGAAATCTGGGAGAATTTGAGACCTTACCAAGTTAGCCATTCATTTCTGAAGGCATTCAACTGGATTAAATAGGCCACATATAAAAATAACCCATCCATTCATAAATCTGTGGTGTAATCCTCACAAAACGTTTAACAGCAGTTATAATAAAAACATAACAGGAGAACCTTTTAGCCAACGTGTTAGTAATCGCTTCTGGCTCAGATTTTGATGTGAAACTATGAATGTGGATGGAAGTGTCCCTCTTGAATAGATAGTTCAGATTTTTTGAAGTGAGGTGCAGCTGAAAGATTTTTGGAGCAGCTGATGGATCTCTTTCAATCATCCCCCCCATATTTGCAGATCTAATTTCTAAAGTTAACAAGTCCAAGTGGAATGAAAATATAAGTGGATTTCTATTGTTAAAACAACTTCTGTCCCAAAAACATACCAGCTGTTTACATTTTAGAGTTAGGCCCTGCTGACTATGAGCAGTAAAAAGATTTATCTTATGTCCTCTTTGCATAAATATAGATTTGTTACTACCAGGGGCTAAAGCTAAACCCTGGATTTCTTCAAAACAAACAAACAAACAAACAAACAAACAAACAAACAAACAAACAAAGGAATTACGTCTCAAAAATGTTGCATTTAGTATTTGGCTTTTGTCTCTTTGAGGTGTTGTACAATGCGTAAATTGAACTGTGGTGTCAAATTCGAGGTCCATAACAAACGATGACCCCTGAGAAATTATCATAAATTTTCACATTTATATTAAGTTTGTCTGAGGAAAACCAATCTGGATATATACAAAGTACGAATGGTAATCGAGTTAATAACGGCAAGTAAGCTATTAACTGCTCATTTCCTTACACGAGAACCTTGCTTAGGAAAATCTGGGCTTAAAGTGCCAAAGTTCTTTCACAATAACAAGTACAGTTCAATCAGTGCCTGAAACCAAACAGAATCATCCCTCGATGTGTTCAGAATGAAGTCATCACACTACAAAATCACACAAAGCCATTCAATATAAACAAATTAAATTGCTTTAGTGGCTCAAGCAATAAAGAAGTTAAATTAAAACCTCACTGTGAGAGAACAGTCTGTTTTTTGTCCAGACATAGGTTCAGTTGGTCTGTTTCTTTAGACGTGTTGAGTGATGGGACCCATACAGTAAATGTCATGTTTGTTCAGTAAGCTTTGGTTGGAACGTCACCTTGGCAGAACTGGGAAGTGGAGCCAAAGAGAAGCACATGACATGGTACCAAAAAGTCCAGAAGCATCAAGGTAATCAGTTCAGATACAAATCAACAATCTCAATTCCTGCTGCTATTCATCACTAGAGGTTTTCTGGACTGAACAGACTTGCCGACCAGTCTACAGAGATAATTTCAATAAGCTTACTAAATGCCAAGCAAATTTCACTGATTTGTATAATAAACTCCTCGCGGCTGATCTGGTCAGCGCCAAAATAGGCAAACAGGCTTCTAGCTGTACTAAGAAAAAGCTTACAGAGCTGCCTTCAGTCTTTGGAGAACCATTTTCCCTGGTTACATCTGAGCTCAGAACTAATCAAACAGTTTTGCTAATAACTGTGGACAGGCTGGTTTAGGGCCAGCAGTGATGCAAAATGAATAGCGAGGCTGAGAGAAGGCGACAAATAAACATGGAAATGAACGCAAGTGTATCATGACACAAAAGGACCTGAATGAACTAAAAACTCAAGACTAATACTTAAATGAGAGTCTAAACCACAGGTGTCCCTGGTCTGAACCAATACCAAAAAGCAGAAAAGACAATAGAGCTAAGAATCTCAACACACAGGAATTAACTGCATATGGGCAACCACAAATGACAAAGATCAACCACCTACAATAATCCAAATACAAAACTAATTGAGTCAAAGACCCATGGATCATAGCAAAAGAAGCTAAACAGGCCCAGACCATCATGCTACCACCACTATTTCTGACTGTTGTTCTGATGTTCTTTTCTGAAACACTTAGATTTATGTTAGATGCAACGGCACACACACCTTCCTTTTTTTTTTTTTCTTGGTAAATGTGAGATGGGTTTTGTGCCTTAGAAATTGCTTTATAGCCTTTTTCAGACTGATAGATGTTTGTTGCATTTTGAGATCTTTTGGTCTACTTCGTGCTGTCATACAGGATTTGTTTAAGGGATTCTACAAGTCTGGCAAAAATAGACCTGGGTGGGGTTACTTAAATTAAAAACAAAAAATGTGGTTAATCACAGTTAATTTATGATTTAACAAGGAAGACAGGGGTTAGGATGGTTTGGATAACTTTTTCTCCCCTCAATAAATAAAATCAGAATCTGAAAACTGTATTTTGTTTCTACTTGGTTTATCTTTATCTAATGTTAAAATTATGTTAAAATTTGTTTTATGATCCAATAAATTAAGTGTGGCAAAAATGAAAAAAAAAAAACACACACACAAAAAAAACAAGAAATCTATGTTTCACAGCACCACCAAATAGACACAGAGCAGCATGGGAGGGGGCACATGTATTAACAAAAAACACGCCAGATGTTTCCTCTAAGACTATAAGTCATTTATTCTTGTTGATGGAAAGCTTTCAGACAGATCTGGCTCCACACCATGATTCTGAATTTCTCAAGCATAAAGAGGTGTTTTCTGGGCAGGAGCTTTAAATGGGTGGATGGGGTGTTAATGAGGTTCATGTTACTCACAGACAATTTACCCTTGGACCATGCACAGAGACATTTTTTTGTCAGGTTAAAGTGCGCGTACAGATGGATCTACTTTAAGTCTCACAGAAATGTTTGATGGAGATGGATTCTGTATTTGCTTTTGAGATCAAAGTTGTGCTCCCAAGTCAGTATTGAAATGTTTTGGCTCCTTTTTGTGCAGCATATTTAACCTGACAGCAGCTCAAAATTTCAGCTGAAATGTGGAATGCAAATAATAAATGTTGTACAAGATAAAAGCGAGACAACGCGATCTTCAAACTGACAGCTGCCTGATTTGATAAATTATTCACAACACGGGTGGATTAAATGGGGCAACTGGAATGAGCGAAACTTCACTGTACATTCACTGAATATTTATTTTGGGACAGTAACAGAATTTTGGACAAAGACGCTGGGACACTGGAGGATAGGGAGGACAAACAGCTGTGACTTTTAGGCTGATAAATACAAAAAAGGAAAAATGGAATTCACAGCAGCATTTCCAGCTCCAGATGATTAACATGTTTTCCATTTGGAGGTTGAATAACTTCAAGACTCTCAGCCAAAACACAGACTGAGAACCAATCAAAGCAATGCAAATAAAGGAGGAAAAACAAATCTTGCAAGCTGAATGATAGTGGGAGGAAAAGGCATGCTCGTAGCCTCACTCTCGTCTTCCTCTCTGTCTAAAACAGATAAGGCGTAACTTCAAATTGCTCTCGAAGCTACTCTCTCATATCTGCAGCAACAGAGTATCTTCTCAAAGCTTTCTCTGCGACCCGCACCACGAGAAGATCCACCCAGGGGGGGTTCATCAGGGTGTATTCAATCTGTGTGGTTTCTCTGAGCAAAGAGAGAGGCCAGCTGGAAGCTTCTGGGTCTGACATTTTTTAGGATGGGATCTGGGGCCAAGTGAATATACACATACACATGCTAAGGTATGTCCAGAAGCCAGTTCAACTATGTGAAATATGATAAAAAGTGCATACCCATGAGAAACAAGCTTGGATAACAAACCAAAGTAATAAAATTGAGATTTAGATTGCACAACATTCCATGATTATTATCAAGTTATTGTACAGGAGTTACTTTTAGATCCAATAACAAATTGAAATCTTTGGACATAGATATCTAGTCTGATTCAGACAGCCGTGGGACAGCAATGATCCTTTTTTTTTTTTTCTAAAATTGCAGCAAGAGTCTTTTATGCTTGATGCAAATATGATGCAAAGTAAAGATTCCACTTGCATTTACTGTGTTTTTTTTTTTTCAGTTAGCAGTGCTACGGCTGATGTGTCATTTTGAAAAATGCATTTAAAAAAGCACTTGGATTAAACTAAACTAAGCTTTACCTTTTATTTCACAGGAAAGTGCAACAAAGTGCATTTTGACAAAAAAATGACTATAAATTGGTTTAATATGAAAAGCTTTAATTTGATCACCTAAAGCTGAAAATGTTTGTTTAAAAATGCATAAAGTGTACCTGTTCTAAGTCTGTGACTGATGCAGCCCAAATTCCTGCAGAGTTCACCTGTTGCACACTTACCTCCTTGAAGAGAGGATTGAATCAGCGCTAGGAGAACGACTCCACAGAAGAGCAAGAGAGAGTTTCTGTTAGCCATCTCTCTCCAGAATGCACCACCCCTCTCCCGATCAGCTGGTTTTATTCTCTCCGAGCTAATTACCTCTTCCCCGAGGTCTCAAAGAGCAGAGAAGTAGAGTGAGAAAGGTAAAAAGAGACGGGGAGACTCTTTGTAATTACAAGAGGGGAGACGACTCTTTGCTTTTTTTCCCCCCACTCTGAGTCTGGTGTTGCTGTTTTTATTCTGGTCACTGCTGCCAACAGCCAAGACGCTGCTGCCAGCAAGGAAAGAAAAAGAAGGGGGGAAAAGACACACATACACACACAGACACACACACACAGACAAATATATACAGGCAACCCCCCCAACCCCCCCCTAAAACCGCAAGGAATTGGAAAGTCATCCAAACATTTACATGGATATACAGAAATATCTGTACAAGTCAGAAAGAATATAAAGAAAAGCAAACTGCATACCAGAATAATGATTTATCAGCTATGGTTCTCATTACTACCTCCTGACGAGCAGTGACACAACTTTTTCTTGTTGTTTTTTTGAACTAAAAGAAAAAACACAGAGAGAAAGCATTGGAGTGTGAGCAAATCCATAAATACCTGTGAAAGGAAAAGAAAATAATAATGCATTTGGCATCAAATAGCTGTCACAAAGCAAAAGAAAAAAAAAGAAAGAATAAGGAAAAATGGATAATTTGCACTGGAAATCTTGTAACAGCAAGGGATAAAGATGCATTTCTTGAAATAACTGTGCTCCAAGATTATTTCCCTGTTTGTACTCATTTTCCATTTCTAAATTGTCTTCTTTTCCAGACTCACATTTCAAAATCTGGCAGTTTTTCTAACAGTCTGAACATTTGATGACAAATTATGTACCTAGTTGGGTTTTATAGTCTTTATATTCTCCAAATCATTAAATAACATGAAGCAGAGGTTGGCGTCTGATTCATTTCGCAGTTTTTTTGCCGTCCGGACTAAGATCAGTTTAACTTCAAAATCTGAAACACCGAGACTGTCAAAACTAGACTTGGGGCATCCTGGATTCTTTAAAGGAAAACCTGTGATTTTGGATACCTTTATTCTGCAGCTTTCCTTGGTATTAAGCCACACATTTTTCATTTAAAACTGACATTTGAGTGGGGATTTGGGATAATCCAAACTCATTTTTTACTAAGGAGTTGAAATGCATATAGGTACAACACTTACTAAGCATAAATGTGATATTCCACACATGTAAACATACATGTAGAGGGGTTTGTTGAAGTGCTAGGCTAATGCTAGCTAGTTCCCTCTCTGTTTTGTTATGACTTGTTAATAATTTTGCTGGTAGCATATTTCAGTGCACTTCCAGTAAACTGTATAACAAAGAACCTTACACTACTTAGACAATAATCGTAGAATCCAGTCTTAACGTTCCTTAGGTGTTTACTTGAATTACTTACTTACTTATTTACTGGATTGTTTACTTGGATTTTATCCCAGCTGCAGCCCACTCAAACGGTGACACCAAACACAAAACAGACAACGATGACGGTAAGCCAAATCATGAGCAGAAGATGAAAACCAACAAAAACACCTGCCTTGAGTAAATGAGGAAACATTGAAGATGATTTGTGGAGTCCACAGCTGAATGATTTACTTGGGGATCACAAAGACACATAAAGTGCATAGAAATTCTATCAAGACAACATTCACACCTCAGTCCATCTTGTGTTTTGAACTGGCAATGAAAAAAATAACGACTATTTCCCTATTGGGCTGGAGGGTAAAAATGTGAGATCTCAAGTTGACCAAATACAGTATGAATATAAAGCGTCTGTGCAAGGTACCAATGGCTTGTGTAGACGGACACAGAAAGACATGGTGAAAACTTTAGTTGACACGTTGTTGCTGACAGAGCTGTCAGTGTCCATCTTACTGTTCTCCCATGAGGCACATATTTAGGATTTCAACTTAGAGAAGGTTGAAGAGAGGTCCTTTTTATAGGCAAGAGCTGCAGCCAAAGTCATTACTCTCTCAGACACAAACCTGACGGATCAGACTGTTGCATGCAGGCTAATGGGTTCTGCTTTCCAAGACACACAGCATCCTTCACACCGGTGACGTTCACTGCATTAATGTTCGTATTACCTCATGTTTATTTCCTTGAAGTTAGCTCAGGCATGTTGACAAAATCAGCTGTTAAAGGTTTGTTTAGAATAAATGCAACGCATGTTTTCACATGAATGGTGAAGCTGTGGATAGGACAAATTTTTCAGAAATTTGTTCCATTTTCTTCAGCCTCCACTATAACATACATTTGAGCAACACTTTATCAGTGCACCTTGAGAGACCCACGCATAGCACATAACCACTCTTTACACCTGAAAACTGATTCATTTTAATGTTTCTAATGCTGTATAAAAATACACAAAGCAAGACCTCATTGTGCATGCATTTCCTCAGACTTTATTCAACTCCAAACCGAAGTTTTAATTGCTAATAAACTGCAGATATCCTGCACCCTGGGATGCTGATTCAAACAAGTGAAATCATCTGTTTTTTCTGCAGTAAAATCTTCTGTTACATGGAGAGAAGGGGGAAAAAAAGCACAATATAAGGAGAAAACCTCAAAAATTTAAAACAAAAGCAAATACCGTGTAAATATTTGAAGTCCTTTCAACTCTATGATTAAAGTAAATCATTAATTACAATCCAAACATCAGGAGGCGACTGACCTAACACTATATTATGCATGGTACTAGTCTTTCCATTTTTGATTTAGGACCAAAAGCCCCAACTGACCAGTCTGTTTGGGAAGCTAGAGTGTATTCTGGATGGCAGCACTGTTTTCCTCAATCTATTTGCAAGTTCTAATGTCTATTTTAGCTAATGTCTGGTTGTCATCCTTTGGGCTGAGCTACATGGTGTTTTTGCCAAAAAAGCAAAGATTGAACATGGACTTAGGGAAAGGCTCAGAAAAAGATCGAACAGAACAAACTGTAATTATTAAAACAAATAACTGCTTGCTCTTAGCAACATTTATGGTGACTATTTTCATATTCATGGAGGTACATTAAAGTATTATAATAAAAAAAAAAACTAGAGAACAAATTGTAATGAATTTTGTCCTGTTCTTCATTATGCTTCTTAATGCAGACAGACAGCTACAAATACCTGTCAACATGGCATCAAAAATAAGGTGAGGAGTTCATGCAGTCATCATCAAAATCTTTTGAAATTAGAAGTAAAAGACATTTACATTGTTACGGATCAGTTCTGCAAGTCAAACTCGAGGTAACGAGTAGTATTTGTTACTTATAGTTCCCCATTCATGCTTTTCCTATGTTTGTGTGACAAACTCAGAAAATAAGAGATCTGGATTCACACACTTCTTTTTCACTATTTACAGAAAAAGTTTTCCTATTTATAAAAAGGAATAAAGTTGAATGGTGATGCATAGAAGATAAAAGGAGGCTTGTGACACATAAAGACAGTTACAAAGTCAGCTTTCTATCATCTGAAGAACATTTCTAGGTTTAAAGGACTAATGTCTCAACAAGATCTAGAGGTACTCATCCATGTGTTTATCTTCAGTCGCACTGCAACAGTGTCTTCACTGGTCTGCCTAAAAAATTCAATCAGACAGCTGCAGCTGATCCAGAATGCCGCTGCTCGTGTTCTCACTAAGACCAGGAAGATAGAGCACATCACCCCAGTTCTAAAGTCCTTATACTGGCTCCCTGTAGCTCAGAGAACAGATTTTAAAATACTTCTGTTAGTTTATAAATCACTGAACAGCTTAGCACCAAAATACATTAAAGACCTGTTGTCATTGTATCAACCTTCCAGACCACTCAGGTCTTCTGGTTCTGGTCTGCTCTGCATCAGCAGAACCAGAACCAAACATGGAGAAGCAGCTTTCAGTTATTATGCACCACAAATCTGGAACAAACTTCCAGAAAACTGCAAAACAGATGAAACACTGAATTCCTTTAAATCAAGGCTAAAAACCCACCTGTTTAGAGTTGCCTTTGATTAATAGTAAGTGGAACATTGAACTATATTTTCAAATTATATTTGCTTGATGTTTTTTATGTATATTTGCTTTACGTTTTTAGTGATTTTGCTGTATACTTGATTGATGTTTTTATGATGTAAAGCACTTTGAACTGCCTTGCGGCTGAAATGTGCTGTACAAATAAACTTGAACTTGTTTGATGGAGAAGATGTAAAAAACTCTGAATCTAGCAGAACGCGCTTCTGTCCAGACAAAGAGTTCTTCACAAACTTTTCAATTTTTGTTTCACCTTAGTTTAATAACTGTGAAGGGTGGGAATCTGGGGTTTTGTGCACAATTGAGGATAATTTTAAAACCTGACAAAGGTCATATGCTAAAGCTGTAAGACTGATTGAGGGTGTACTCTCTTTTAATTGTGGCTATACTCTGGAACTGTGTGTATTATTTCTATGGCATTTTATTTTTATACCAGAACATGGGCAATGTGATGCCTGGATACACACTACTGCATTGTAGGTATTGAATTTATTTCATATTGCTAGTGTTGTTTTTCATATGTCTATTTTTAATATCTTTACTGCAAAACCAACTTGCCTTATTGGATGATAACAGCTGATTTGTGTTGAATTGGTTTTCTTTCTTCAGTCACACAAAGGTCAAATATCAAGTATTGTATGTAAGTATTAAAGCTTCAACTAAAAAAGATGATTGGTTTACAAAATAATTATTTTGGATTTTAGTTTTTGGAGAAGATAAGTGAAGTCTCCAAGGACAAACTGATTTTCCTTTCATAACATATTTAAACTCATCATGTTTGAGTTCAGTAAATTCCTGTGGTAACTATATTTTCAGCAGTGGTTCCCCAATTAGAAATCAGGATGCCACTTTGGGTCAAGAAACATTTAATGGGATATCTTCTAGATACAAAATAAATGTTTAATTAATTGCTCAGCAGAATTTCAATAGGATACTGGAGAAAAGGGAATTTTTGCAGATTGTAAAAGGAGGATTTATGTTGCAATTAAATCCTTATTTAATTGGCCTATTAGCTGTCTTTTATTCTTCAACCAGTGATTTTGTGGATCAGAAGCTGAAATGTTTGGAAACCACTGATTTATAGGCATCTTTACCATAAAACTAAGTGCCAAGTTACCCCAGTTCAACATTAATCATAAGGACAATTCAGTTCTGTTTACATTGTTTAATATTTGGTCCAGCAACAGACTTTATATTATGAAGGATAACAGACAGTAGGAGGTGACACGTCCTTCCTGGTCGAAAAAACATTTGCTTGGTTCTAGTCTGAAATTAACACGAAATAAATGTGAAAGCTCAAAATTATAGGGATATTAAACAACGTTAATCTAAAAAGTGACAGGGGAACTGAAACCAAGGTTCAGAACCTGTTTTGTCAGTCAACTTTCAGCCCTAGATGAACCACAACAGAGCAAAACAGTTTTACTGGGTAAGATGTGGGCTGTGCAGCTTTCACAGTACCAGCCTATCATGTAAGTATGTCTTTTACTGAAAAAAACACTGATTCATCCCCTCTGTTAACTGATGGATTCAAATATTTGTTGAATCTCCAAACACAGCTCAGCTTGGCAGCATGTGTGGGGTGGAGCCCTGACGAAGCACCAATCAACCAACCAGAACCGGACCAATTTAAAACTTATGTCATTTTAGGTAGCCAATGAGAAATGGATTCTACTACTGTTCTAAAATCCCTGTTTTAGGCTTCTGAGAGACTTAGGCTAATTCACACTGCAGTTATTATTGCTAAATTTTGTTTTTTTTTGAAATCCTTTTTTTTTTTTTTTTTTTTTTTTTTTTTTTTTTTTTTCTCGTGGTCATTCACATTTCCAGATATATATGACTTGTATGTGATCTCCTGTGTGAACTGCAAACAACCTGAAAGTGTCCCACATGCGCAGAAGAGGACGAAATAACGTCACAGGTGGCGAGTGTACTCAGTGGAAGTAAACATGGATGGTAATGGTGGAGCATATCTTACCATTTTAAAGTTGTTGTCCAACCGGAGCCAGCACATGAACAACTCTCTCCACTGACTGCTCTCCGCATTATCGTCCGCCATGGTTGTTGTTTTTCTTCCTGTTTCTGTGTATCAGGACGCAGAATAGTGAGGCTTGTCGAGTATAAATGACGTACAGGTCGGATGAATGCGACCTGTATGTACAGACACAGGTCACATTTGAAAAGACAAGATACGCATCGGATTTAGGACCACATATCCAAATAGCCTGGGTTGCATTTGTAAAAATCAGATCTGTGCTGTTCAGACTGTCACGAAAAGATCAGATACAGGTCGCATAAGTGCAAAAAAAAAAAAAAAAAAAAAAAAAAAAAAAAAAAAAAAATCGTATTTAGGTCACTTCAGGCTGCAGTGTGAACGTAGCCTTAGAAAGTGTTGAAAAATATTTTTAAAATATGTGTAACAAAGGGGAAAAAAAAAAAACCTTCCCGCAGTCCCAGGAGGGGTTGAGTGGACCCTACGTGAGGTTTTTTTTTTTGTTTGTTTGTTTGTTTTTTTTACCCTGCGAGCCGTCCCGGAGGGCGTCAAGTGGATCCTCCCCTCCATGCGTCTTCCCGGAGTGGTCGGAATGACCTTGCGTACATTATTATGAGTTTTTTTTTTTTGTGTGTGTGTGTGTGTGTGGTTTTGGGAACTGACAGGCTGATGGAACATCCTCATCGCTTCCCTGTTGTCCGACCATGACACCTGCCTCGCTCTTTCCGAGCTTCGCGCTCGGACTGCAGGAGTGTTAAAGCGTCTCCACTCGAATAGTTACTGTATGTTAGGATCATGGCTTTGGAATTAACAATGTTCAACTGGGGTCAATTTCTTTTACATGATGTCATCGTTCAATTGTATTTTTTTCCCCCACGTTTGGGATGAACTGACCATCTTGGAATGAAATGTCAATGCTCTCCGAGGGCCCCCTGATTAATATTGGCTGAATCAATCAAAAGTAGCTCATGCTTGTGAGTTCGGTTTCAAGAAAAATATTGCAACGGAACAAAACAGGATTTCCTTCACTATTAAATACAGAATTATAATGTTACTGTTATGTTCAGTCACCTCTCAAACACATCCATCTTGCTGAAATAAACCAGTCACAAAGTCTAAGGAACATTGTGTGTGAAGGTTACAAATGATGCTTTGCAACAACAACAAATAATTATGTTCTGAATGTATGTAAATGATATATACTCTGGCCAGAGCTCACTCTTGGAACACATATTCACACCATATGGACATCATGTCATATATAATAAATACAACATCTGTTCCGCACTGTAACATGAACTGATTTGGCTCTCTAATAGCCTCAGATTTAAACAACCAGCACATTGATACAAGTGCTGGTGTTTTCTTGTATATTTCTTGCATCATGAGGAAACTCACTGTTTTAACAGTGTGCATATGTGCTACTATTGGTACAAAGAAACCTTGTTCAGTGAGTAAGTGTTTACATCTCTGTGTGGGGCACTGCATTGGATCAGCTCTGATACCATCATCACGCAATAATCACAGAGCAATTCTGGTTTGTTCCCGCGGAGATGTTGTGTTGTGCCAAATATTCTTACAAACACAGACACTAAACACTGCTCAGAGGTGCATTTAGTCATTAGTATTAACAAAAGACATGCCAAATATAAACCAGAATGGTCTAACCACAAATGAAGCTCCTTTGTCTTTATCTTTTTTTTTTTTTTTTTTTTTTTTTTTTTACACAGCAGAGTAAAAACCATCCTGGCCTGTGGTGTTACCATTATACACAGACATGTACATTGGGCTGCCTCCAAAGGGCGATACACAACCAGACCACGATCCAGATGTGGTTGCTCTGCAGCGAGCATTACTCTGAACATGAAGCAGGTTCCAGTGAACTTCAGATCCAAGCCCGGGAACCCGGGGAAAACTGATGAGCTCGGTGAGGGCCAGACCAGGAAGCAGGGTGACTCATGTTTGGCACAGAAATCAAACCTTAGGAGCACAGTGCAATGGAGGCACTCAAGCAAAACATTCAAATCCTTATAAATCATTTTTACTTAGACCTCGGTAATGATAATAAATTTCATAATGTAGGTCTGAACTCCCCATGCAGTTGAGCCAGGCTATAGATTTGGTTACATCTAGTGTGAAAAGAAGCACAGATTTGTTGGTAAGCCTCCGTTTTAATGGGTTCACTCAGTTATCTTAACAGGAGCATTCCATTATCACAAACTCACAACACAAAATACAAACATTAATCATTTTACCATTTCAGAGTAGAAATTAAAGAAAAACATTGTCTTCTTTATTTAATTACAATTAAACAAAAGAAAATGTGTTTCTTTACTAATTAACAGACATCATTCAAAATGAGTGTTTTAGTAAGAAAAAAGTAAGGACACCCTACTCCCTAATAGCTAATCTGACCTAATTTGTATCTGACATCAGCCTGATGGGAGTTTATTCCACTCCTTACTTTCAGCTGTAAGTTGATTGATGGGTTCCTTGCATGTCCCTCACCCTTCAATGAGATCAACTTGTCTTTGACTTGTCCATCTTGTTGCAGGGTTCAGATCTGTTTCAGCTGTAAATAAACTAACGATTTCCTTAAAGCCACAGTACATAACTTTTATTTAAAAAATATGTTTTTTCATATATTTTTTTAAAAATGTCACTATGTCGTGACAGCATAGTATGAGACAGATAATCTGTTAAAAAGATCAAGCTCCTCTGCTTCCTCCCTGTGGTTTTACAGCCATCTGTAGAAATACATAGCTCGGTCAGAAACAACCAATCAGAGCCAGGAGGAGAGTCTTAGTGCTGTCAGTCACTCTCATGTACGCGCTGCTCATCCTCCCCCTTGCTCTCTGTTATACCACAGCTAGTTCAGCACAACAGAGTCTGCCATGAATGCTCAGGCTAGTTAGCATGGCTACCAATGGCGGCGGATAAAGAGTTTTCCAGGAATGGTAAATTGTTTCTCTCCACTGCACATTGAGCGGCGTGTACACAAGGGTGATTGATAGCACTAAGACCTTCCTCCTGGCTCTGATTGGTTGTTTTTGACCAGGAGCAGTACATTTCTGCCAATAGGAGCACTGGTAGGGGGTGAAGCAGCTCAGTCTTTTCACAGATTATCTGTCTCAAGCCATACTGTCACGACATGGTGACAGTTTTAACAAATATGTAAAAAACATATTTTTGTGAAAGTTACATACCCCAGCTTTAAGCACCCTCTAACATGCGGTTAAATTAATGATGGGGTCTATGCTGGTGAGCAGGCCAAGTCCTGCTGCAGCAAAGCTTCCCCAAACTGTGAGACTTTCATCTCTGTTTCTTACATGGCAATTACAGAAAAAAGGCTCTTTGTTCTCCTGCCTACTTCAGATGGCCAGCTGGATTTTATAATTTTACCAAAATAAAGCGAAAGTTTAGCCATTCTTTCAAAATGATGTTTTTTCAAAACAATCAGTTTTTCTGACCTTCCAAACTGTACTGTTTTGCTTAAATTAAAACCACCATTATTATGACTAAGATTACAGTTGATGTTCAAAATCTGCACAAACTCTGTCTCTCAGATCCCCTAAAGGAAATCTGAATTCAGTAATATTTCTTTCCCAGTTAACTCATTGCCCAAAAATTCACTTCTGATTGGCTGACAGACCCTTGTTATGACTGCTTTCCTAGAATCTCGAGCTGCCAGGAAGCTGTGCTGTGTTCGAAGAGACACAAATGGATCCAGAGAAACTTTTAACATCAAAGATGTCTAACTTGACCCAGTCATGAAGCCTGGTCAAGCAGACTGAGATTTTGATAAATATCTACAGTCACATTCAGTGAATTACATTGCAAAGTTCCGTTATTTCAGTACCTCGATTCACCAATTAAAACACAGTATATAGATTAGTAACACAACATTCAGGGGTGCACTGTGGTGTAGAGGTGGAGCGAGTGGCTCAACACTGCGATCCTGGGTTCAATTCCCAACCCTGAGACCCCCCTTCTCGCTCTGCCCATTTCTTGTCTGGTGACAGTCAATAAAGGCCTCTAGGGTCGAAAAAAAACTAAAACTAATCCCCCCCGCACACACACAACATTTAATATTAGAATATTACATCAATTATTTACCAATAAAAAATATGCACAATACTTTCTTGAAGGTTTTTTCAAAAGGTACTCTTATTCTGACAGATGATCCTCATTGGAAGATATATTCTACATTACTGAATGTGACTATATATGGGAGGGACGATGGTGATGAGGGAGGTCATTGATATGTGGACATGCTGCAAACTAATTTCCCATTGGGGACAATAAAATTACCATTACCACCCCTGCCACATCTGTCTCTGTCATGTCCTTGGGCAAGACACCACCAGCAGGCAAAGTGGGTGAAGGCTATACCGATGTCTCTGGTATCGCAGTCTTGCTTCTATCAGACTGCCCCAGGGCAGCTGTGGCTACAATCCAGCAGCTTACCATCTTAGTTTGTGAATGTGAATGGAAATGACTGATTTCATTGTAAAATGTCTTTGGGTATTCAGAAAAAGCACCACTTTATTTCATAAATAGCCTGTAACCCCAAGGTGCTTCACACTACATTCAGTCTTTCACTCATTCACGCACACATTCACACGCCGATGGTGGCAAGCTACTACATAGTAGCCACAGCTGCCCTGGGCCAGTCTGACAGAAGCGATATGCAGAGTAGTTATCTCCCCTTTTCTAGGAAGCTCTGCAAGACTTCAGTTACATTTTCCACGTACGTCCTCTTTGCATCAGCAGTCTAATTCCAGTATAGCCCAAGGTGCAAAAACACCAGTTTAGACCTCCAGGTAATTCTAGCAGTTTGCAATCAACTCATCTTTCAGACACACACACCGACATATAAACCAAATGACTGAAGGTCACACAAACAAGTTACTACTACATCAATGTAGCCTGCCTTCTTTGAAGCTTGCACATGTAGGCAATCATCAAAATGCCAAACACACACACACACACACACACACACACACACACACACACACACACACACACACACACAAACACAAACACACACAAAGAATCCTCTTGGCATTCTGTTTTTCAGTGATATGTGATATAATTTTCCATTTTTGGAGGTTAATATATATATCTTTATGACTTAATTACATTCTTCAGATTTAAATTTGAACTTTTATGCATAGTAAAATGTAGAGTTAACAACAGAAAAGTAATTCCAAAAACAGTAGCAAATCTTTAACAGAACAGCTAAAAAAGAAAAGAATCAAGGAGGTGAGGTAATACAGTGAAAATCCAAATCTGAACCTGTTTTTAATACTTCAGTAGGACCTTAAGAGGGCTGAGCATTAACAAACCTCCACAAACTGAGACAACATTGTTCAGAAGAGCGAGCCAAAAGTGCTCCACAATGATGTGAGACACAGACTGATAAGGTAATTCAGAGGAGGATTACTTCAGGTTATTGCTGCTTAAGGTGGTTCTGTAAGTTTATAAATCACATGGGGCATGCTTTCCTTTTGACATACTGATTCAACATTTTGGCTCAGTGGATGCTAAATAAATATTGGCACTATATCATGTGACATTACTGAACAGGAATTATATTTAAGGTTTTTTCACTGTATCCTGGCACAGTAAAATCTGTGTGTGTTAATTAAGTTGTTTGAGAAGGAAGATTTTAGGGTAGCATCATAAGATTCAAATATCAGGTCCACAATGCCTGGTAAAAATGAAAACAGCTCTGACATAAGAGCAGAACTGATACGGATTAGTGACAATAACCTTTATAAAATTAGGAGCTTTCCTTAAAATACAATTTTTGATAATACCAAAGTAGGAAATTAGATTTATAAAAAGAATTTCAAACCCTATTTGCTAAAAGGAGCTTATTTGATAAATGTATTCATGGGGAAATAAGTAACCAAATATCTATTAAAGTGAACACAATTTCTGAATCAGCAGAAGGATTTTTTTTTTTTTAGGCTTTAATCGTTCTTCTCTCAATTTGAGCATTATTGGCATATGCATCATTTGCTGCTGTTAATTTTGAGTTCATTCTATGTCCCACCCCCACAGACAGTACTCCTGGTCCTGTGCTTTTGTGTTAGACTGTCTGTTACCTCAACAAATCTTCAACAGAGCTTTTGCTTCCATTACTGTTGTCTTTCTCTTAGAAAGTACTTCTGGTTCATTGATGTAGTTGCTGCTTCCACTGACATTTTGTACTTTTTTGTAGTTCTGAACTCTGAACTGATGGTTCAGCAGATGGTTACTCACACCGAGACTGATTCTGCTGGAAGTTTCTTGCTGTGAAAAAGGGATGGTTTATTTTTAGAGTTGCCACACATTTGCTCAGGAGAAGGGAATTGCCCGCAAATTCAACGAATCGATGCAGCCAGATGGGCTTCCTTAGTAATTTTTCCTGAATTGGCATTAAATGTATAACTGAATTTGACTATATTTTTCTATATTTGGAAAGAGACTGGGTTAGAGTGAAATAAATTAATTTCAGCTGAATCTGCTCCAAATATAATTTATATATTTGAGCTTGAACTGGATGTGTTTGGTGTAATAAAGTGCCTTGGTAACATTTGTTGTGAATTGGCACTATATAAATAAACTAAACAGAATTTCCCATCACCTCTTTTCTGTCTGAGAAAAGAGTAAAAAAAACAACATATGTGCTGGGAGTGTATGGCAGTGTTGATTGGGAAAGAACAGTGATGTCTTCATCTTTTAATAATATTTGATATCTGTCTTATCAGAGACTTTCTCAGGCAGTCTTTAGGACTCTGGGTAAGAGAAGTTCAGCAATGTGACACAATGTAGAGCTAAAGAGTTGGTGTAGACAGCAATATTCATGGGCATTATAAACTGCTGATGAAAACTTTTCATCAGGTCAGATGATGTCCAGCTAAAGAGAAATGCTTAAGATACCACAACGAATGAGTGAGATATTAACATTTTGTGGTACCAAAGGCATGGGAAACACTATTTAGAAAAGGGATTTCACTGACTTAAAAAGAGAGCCATGAAGTCACAGAGTGAAAACATTTCTAATACCTCCTGCATTTACAGATCAAAGTTGTATATATATACAAAATACTTCTATTGTTACAGCTTGTTTAAACTTACTTCTCATGACTTAATTAAGGCCAGTGGCCTTCATTTCCAAAAAGCACCCGAACACACTTCCTTAACACAACTTCCTGATGTCACCGTAACAAAAGTGCTGGGAATAGCTTGGAGCCTAAGAGAAGGGAGTTCCCATGCGATAAGTGCAAAGTGGCATATTTCACATCGTGTGGAAACATAAATCAATAGCTTGACTGATGAAATGATCCTATACATAGATAAGTCAGTGGGTTCTCACACAAAGTCAAAATGGGGCACAGTATCAGAGAGAAGATGCTTTCCAAGAATCTGCCATCTAAACCATGTACTTTGCTCTTTATTATGAGTTCTGAATATAAACACATTGTTCATATTTTCAGATAATCGTTAAAAACATGTTTAAAGAAAGTTTAATGAAAAAAAACAAAAAACAAATCCAGACTCAACGAGACACCAGATGGTGTTTCTGCATGTTCAAAGATGAAACCGCAAGTTCACCATTCATCACTTTAGGATCTGAGCCAAGTTCATAGCCCAAAAAAGAAAAGGTTTACATTCATGTTCCAATTTTTATGAGCTAAATACTATCAAGTAACTAATTAAATATAGTTGGGTGATGATTCCTTGGGTAAACAAACAGGCCAATAACGTTATAGATCCTGCCCCATACCTAACAGAGGGCATGTGGTGGTTTTCCACATATTCATCCATTGTTTCACCCGGCTGAAGTGTTTGTTGCAGAAAAAAAGCTAAATCTAAAGTCTCATCTGACCAAAGCACAGCCACAGTTAAAACTCTGTTTAGAAAACTGCATATTTTTTTTCTCTAAATGAACCTACTCAGCTACACATTCCTTCAATCTGAGTATGTTATTCTTTAATACCTGCACAGGATTACTATTGCAACAACACATTATCAGTAGGGTAAAACTAACCTGTCTCACGACGGTTACTTATTTTGCAAATTTGTACTTGCTGTACATCTCTTATTCTTATTTTTATTTTTTTTAACCTTGTGTGAATATGCATGCTTCCACCTGAATTGACCCACTGTTTGACAGTAAAGGATATTTCTTCTATTCCATTCTTTAATTTTTAATGGTGGGAGAGAAAAAAACTTTTTCACATTATTTCCCCCAAACAACAAGCTGCAATTAGCATAGCACCCAGTGTTTTTTATGGTTGTTTGTTTTTTTTGTTTTTTTTTTAAGATTTGGTGACTCTGTTGCAATTCTCTAGCTGTGAGATTTGGAGGGTTTCTTTAACTCTGCTTTACCATCGTGCTTACTGTGTGTGGTGGCAAAATAAATATAGGTTCTGGTCCAGCCTTGTTTGTTTTCAAACTGTTGAATTATTGCTTTGACTGTCGATGTGGGAAGGTTTAGACGAGATGATTATTAATAGTTACATTAATAGTTAGACTACTTATGAAGCTCTTTGGACATCTGCTTTCTGTTGCATCACACTTTATACCCTAGGGCAGTATTGATATATAAAAGATCCTACAAAAGTACAAATCCAAAAAAAAATATTCTTTACATTTATGTTTGTTATTAGGGGTGTCAATAATTGTGTCATCAGTGATTTTGTTTTCTTAGTGTGAGATTTTATTTTCTCCTCCCAACTAAATACTTGTGCTCAAATTAAAATAAGGATTTTACTACTTCTGCACTTTTTACTCTCTCCAGAACAGTGGTGTCCAAAGTTGGTCCTCGAGGGCACCGATAAAATTTTTAATTGCATCATTTGTCTGCTTTGTGGTCTTTAACTTTATTGATTCTCGTTGAGTTCTCATTTCTTACCTCAAATTTTTTGGGACCAAAAACAATGACTTCTATTTTCTGCACTATGTTGTAGGAAATTCTGACCCACCCAGTTATGGATATTTTGGAGACACTGAATGACTGACTGTAAAGGACTAGGATCAAGTGGTGACATAGAATTATAAAGTCATCAGCACAGATATTGTACAAAATGTAGTACTCCATAATCCTAAGGTATCATATAAACGTTTAATAAACATTTAGGAACCCCATGTCATCTTTTTATGCTCAGATTTATAATTACCAAACAACATAATGTAGGTTTACCAATCAACATCTGAAACAGTTTAGCACTGTTCCAAGCAATCCTATGAAATTTTGGAATCTGTTAATAAGGATGTTGTGATCAGCTTCAGGTCCTGACGGTGTTTTTTGTGAACAAGGAAGATTCTCTCCTCTTGTGTTTGATCTGAGTTACCTCCGCTGCTGTTTCAGTCTTGAAAAAGATGAGCAAAGATGAGTTTAAAAGGTTTTAAAAACAGCAAAGAAGTACACAGTGAGTATCATCCAGAGGGTGTTTTTACCACTCAAAGCATTTTAATCTGATCATAATTTCTTAAAAACCATGTAGGGTTTAATGACTGTAATCATAATAAATTAGAAGCAATTTGAACTAAACTCAACTGTCTTCAAATGGTACAGATTTCCCTTCACTGTTTTGCTTTGCATCAATATCAAAGTAAAAGATACATCAATTTAAGATAAAAAGGAGACTTAATGACACTTAATGAGAAATAGGAGGATGACTAATTATGGCAGGTTAAGTGCAGTATCAACACACTAAATGATGGCTATCAACCTTGAACAAGCAGAAATAAGGGCAAGAGAAATATGTCTGTAAGAGATAAAAAAAATATCCACTGTCATAGTTTTCCTTTTATGGAAAATTATTCAATGAAAAAAAAAAAGGACTGACACACTTTTCAGAGATATAATCGGCATTTGAGTCACTCCCTTCCAAGACAACCATGTCCGACTCTCATCTCCTGTGCGACTTCTAGTATAGAGAAGTTATGATTGGTTCAAATCCCTGACTTTTCATGACAAACAAGAAGCAGTAGGGTTCTGCTGTAAACATACTCAAATATATGGTGCCTTGCCAAAGTATGTATACACCTAAAAATGTAACTTTTTTTTTTTTACATAACCAAAAACCTCAGTGTATTGTTTGTTTGTGATAGACCAATACAGAATTATGTATAATTCTGAAGTGGAAACAAGTGGTTTTCAAGTGGTTCTCAGAATTGTTTACAATACAAATCTCACTGTGCTTTGCATTTGTAATCACCTTCCTTTACTTTTTTAACCTTAAACAAAGTCCAGTGCAACTAATTGCCTTCAAATGTCACAAAATGAGTAAATATAGTCCACCTGTGTGTAATTTAGACTCAGTATAAATTCAGCTGTTCTATGAAGGTCTCAGAAGTTTATTAGAGAACATTGGTGAACAAATAGCGTCACGGAGATCAAGGAACTCAACAGACTTGTCAAGGTTTAGAAAGTTGCGGAGAAGTTTAAAGCAGAGTTAGGTTATAAATCAATCGTCCACACTTTGTAAGATCTTACAAAGCTGTGTTCAGTCTATAGTCCAAAACTGGAAAGAGCATGAAACAACTGCAAACCTACCAGGAGATGGCTGTAAGCCTAAAATGACAGACCAGGGAAGAAGAGCATTAAATCAGAGAAGCAGCCAGGAGGCCAATGGTAACTGTGAAGGAGCAGCAGAGATCCATAGTTCAGATGAGAGAATCTGGTGAGATTTGTGCAATCCACAAATCTGGTTTTTATGCAAGAGAGGCAGGGTTTTTGAATTGCTGAAAGAAAATTAAAGTTCTGTTTACCACAAGCCATATAGGAGACACCATAGACATGACATAATAAAGAGTAGACCCTACATTGGCTGCTCAGGCACATAAAATACAGCCGCCATCTTGGAGAGGTAGTCCTTCTTACTTGGCTAAATCAAAACAGCAGAAGATGCCTCATCACTGTGCAGGATATTGATGTCAAGGCTCGGGGGATAACTTTTCACAAGTAAGATGAACATATTGTTTGTATGTTGTAAATAGAATATTACTTTACTGTATTTATGTCCACCAGCGAAATGCCCCCTAATGCCAGCAATAATATTTGATGTAACACCTGTGTTCAGCTGGTTATGAAGGCTAACCAACATTTTGTAAATCATATAAAGTTTCAGTTATTCTCTAACATTTATTTAGATTGACTGACACAAGAACACTACTGTAGAAATAAAACAAATATTACTGTTATAACATTCAGCAGCAAATTTTACACAAGTGGCACAAACTGTTGAATTTACATGTAATTCTTTCACCCTGTCAAAAGCAAGACACATCTAATGTCTCATATCTACCACAAAATACAGACAACAGAACATCTGACTGGAATAGTTTTATACTCACATACAGTTTCAGCAGCTTTGGTTCATTAAAAACAGATATTCATCAAAATAGGAGCTTTGCTGAAACAAGGTTCTCAGAAATTTGAAGATGAAAAATAGGGAGAACTTCAGAAGTATAATGAAGAAAATAAGATTGACCTCCTTTGGACACTGTTTTTGTGTAGACAGTTCCAAAAGTTTTCTCAAAGACAAAGATGTGAGGAAGAAGTGGGAAATGTCTTTAAGGAGGGAGGGAGTCACTGCGAGTGATTCATCTGTGCATAGCACAGATGAATCACTCGCAGTGACTCCAATTTATTATAAATTTTATCAATTTATATATTATAAATGTATGAATATAATTTTTTTATCTATTAATTTATTATCAATCACAGGGCAGGGTGAGATACCTATCCCTCTGTGTGTTTATGTGTACAGGTAGCTATATATTGTCGAGTTCATATTCATTATGCTTCTTTTCAGCTGGAAAAGTGCAGGACGACAGCGACCTCCATCACTTGGAGCTCCTGTTTAATTCAATCAGAGCTTCAAGTAGAGTTGATGTTCTTTTAATTACAATAAATTATAAAAATATAGTTAATATCTTTGTATGTGAATAATGCATGTATTGTGTATAAATATGCATATGTGCAGATAGATATTAATAAAAAAAATGTATGAGTGGCTGTGTGGTTTGTAAAATACTTATACATAACATCAGAATATTCTATTTCTGTTAACCCCACTAAGAATATTTAAATAGGCTGATCCATGTGCCAATTCAATTCAAAGATACTTAAAAAAATACATGTGTCCCTATGCATGTAGCTGTGATAGCTGTATGTATAAGGTTTGCAGCAAAAAAGTGTGAAAATCAGTCTAGTATTCAGCGAGTTATGATTGATTAAACACACTGATTGAACGCACTGATACTTCATTGCGCCTGCCAAACAGATTACACTGAGTTGAGCGGGTGACCTTTCCTAGATCGCGGCCCCACGCACATCAGCACCAACAGGCAAAAGCAGTCCATGAGGCATATACTCTTTATTATGTCTTTATAACACAATAAACATGTGGAAGAAGGTGTTCTGGTTAGATGAGACCAACTTTAAGCATTTTGGCTTTCGTGCAGTGCAAATAAGTGTTTCTGACTTGTAACACTGTACATGACTTTAAACACCATCCTCAGTGAAATATGGTGGTAGCAGCATCATACTATGGGGATGCTTCTCTTCGGCAGGGAAAGGAAAGATGGTCACAGTTGAAGGGAATATGAATAATATCAAAAGCAGAGTTGCAAAAGACTTGAGACTGGGGCAAAGGTTCACCTTCCTACAGGAAAACAACCCAAAACTTACAGACAAAGCTACAGCGGAATGGGTCAGATCTCCACATTTTCATGCATTGGAATAACTTGGACCTTAATCCAAGGAAGGACATAGAGCTTGAGCTTTACAGATGCTCTCCATCATTTTTTATTACTGAGCTTGAATTATTCTGCATAGAATACATATCTCAGTTTTATATGTGTAAATCTGGTAGACGTAACCCAATAGACTTGGATTGTAGGGAAAGGTGGTTCTACAGTGTATGGACTCAGGGGGCTGAATAGAAATGCACATCAGAGTTTGCAGATTTTTATTTGTAAAAAGAAAATATGGAAAATCAGGTATCATTTTCCTTTCGTTTTGAAATTGTAGGTTGATTTAGTGATAATTAACCACATAAAGTCCCAAGAAAGCACATTCAAGTTTGTGGTTGTAGCATGACAAAATGTAAAAAAAGTTGTGTTAGGTTGTGAGCGTAATCCCAACTCTTAAAGACCCAAACACCAGAAACCATGAAATGTACTGCCAAAGTCAAACCTCTCTAGACACCTCCAGATGTTCCATTGCTAAAAGAATGATGCAGTAGAGAAATAAAAATGGCACATTAAGAAATTCTGACCATAAAACCTTGTAATGATGGAACCCAAACAGGAGAGTAAATATAATATCCTTAAAGTTAGGGACAAATGTGAAAAGATCAAGTCCAAGAAGGGTCTATGTCATATCATTTGGCTTAATTCTCAAAATGCCACACATTTCATTCCACCCTTCCCATCCTGTGATAGTTCCAATTTGCTGAGTTGAAGATTGTGAAATGTGCGCCCCTGTTCCTAATTATGACCCCTGTTCTTCTGTTCCTTTCCAAAATTTACAGTACATTCAAAAACTATGTTGTGTACCATCAAGCATATGAAGCTTCCCTTATAACAATGTTTTCCCTTTTCCCCCATTTTATGCTTTTGAGAATTAATATGCTTTCACATAACTCGATTTAGACCTCATGTTTGTGTCATACAGTGTGCTTTTTTAGCTAAAAAAAAAAAAAAAAAAAAAAAGTGTACCATCACATTGCAAAATAATCTAATTTGTTGAGTGAATGAACAGCAAACTAAAGGTCAACAGTAAAGAAAGTAAAGTAACAACTCATCCGAGCACGCACACGTAAGGAAAATTAGCACTTCGAAATAAATGGTCTTGCCACTGATTTCTGTCATTTTTATGTCAAATAAAATGACCATGAAAGTGTGAATACTGCTGACTTGTGCAAACGATTATAGCTATAGACTGTTCTTTGGTCTCAGGCCATCAGGAGACATGGCAAATGTAAGCGCAATGTTGTCTGCATAGGTACAGAGATTAAACATCGACAGAATGAAATGTAATTCAAAGTGCGGAGCCTAAAAGTAAACCTTGTGGACCACAGAACATTTCATTGCTCTGAAATGTGTAATTGATAACAGAAAACAAACAAATCTCTTAGATATGTTTGTTTCCTGAGGATTTTTCCAATCTAGTTAAATGTAAAAAGCTTTAAGATATTGAACAGATCAAAACTGTTTAAATGCAGGACACGTCACATCCAGGTTTGCTTTGTTATACTGCTTGTATATATTTTAAAATAATTTTGAGTAGTAAAAATAGCCAACTCAGATTCCTGAATCTAAATTTGCTATTCTTTATCTGGAGCCCAACTGGGACAGCTGAACAGTTATTACTGCTCTAAACTAACTTTGCAACGAAGAGCCATCGCTTTCTTTTTTCAAGTTGCCATTCAACCTCCCCAGCCTTAGAGGACACCTTTTAATGTTAGCATTGGTCTGATCATTTCCTGAACATATTTTATTGCTCTCTGGAAGTTTTTTTTTTTTTTTTTTTTTTTTTTTTTTTTTTTTTTTTTTTTTGCTGCATTTATTGTACAAATATAACCAAATTTACTTTGGTTATGTTTGTACAATTTTCAAGTTTATTTATACATAAATAAACTTATTTCAAGTTTATTTGTACAGCACATTTCAGCAGCAAGGCAGTTCAAAGTGCTTCACATCGTAAAAACGTCGAGTGTACATCAAAATCATCTGGCAAGTATACAGCAAAATTATCAAAATCATTGAATAAATATCAATGCATCAAAATCATGAGGATCATCAAGCAAATACAATTTGAAAATATTGATCAGTGTTCTACTTACGACTAATCAAAGGCAGCTCTAAACAGGTGGGGTTTTAGCCTTGATTTAAAGGAACTCAGTGTTTCAGCAGTTTTGCAGTTTTCTGGAAGTTTGTACCAGATTAGTGGAGCGTACACACTGAAAGCTGCTTCTCCATGTTTGGTTTTGGTTCATGGGATGCAGAGTAGGTAGACTAGAACCAGAAGACCTGAGTGGTCTGGAAGGTTGATACAATGACAACAGGTCTTTAATGTATTTTGGTGCTAAGCTGTTCAGTGATTTAAAAACAGAAGTATTCTAAAGTCTATTCTCTGAGCTACAGGGAACCAGTGTAAGGACTTTAGAACTGGGGTGATGTGCTCTATTTTCCTGGTCTTAGTGAGAACACAAGATACAGAAAGAAAGTATGTCAAAGTTGCTTTGAAGAACACAGTACAGGGGAGCATGTGAATATATAACAAGCGCTTCATATGAAAAAAGATACTTTAGAGCATATTTAAGTGGCATTAAAAAAAAAAAGGATTGAAAATGTAAACAACTGAACTTTAATATATGAAAAGCTATATTCATATTTTTAAAAAACTACAATACTTTGAGTTGTTGTTTTTTAAAAAAAATATGACTAAATATGCTATTTCATTTCAGTGAATTACAGTTCACCATATTCAAATAAAAAAAAATATATCCTCATGGCGCTTTTTTGCTTCACTGATAGTTCCAAATCAACATAGTTTTCTCAGATATCTGAACCTTCAGAAAAGAAAAAAAAAATGCCTTTGAACTGATTTCAGAATTAAAATAGCACATATGAGAAATGTATTGGGTACATCAGAGAAAATCAAAAACCTAGAACCATGAAAAATCCCAAAACAGAGGCATGTGAGGAAACAGCATAAGTTAGTGGCAACAGCTGGGAGGATCTGACACTATTATGCAGGGGAACTTGATAACTGGAGAAGCAGGTGGTTAATTAGCAACAGGGTGCAGCTGTGAGGGAAGGCAAAATACTGAAGCTAAACTGGGGAAATAGCTGACAGACAGGGAATAAGGAAATACATAACATATTAAACAGAAAGGTAAACAAACCATAAACACAACCCATCATATGAACAATTGAGATTTAAACTAAAAGATGACAAAGAAACACAGAAACAGAAGCAACTGGAAAACATGAAGCAAACAGAACAATGTTTCCCAACCTTGGTCTTCAGGCACAGTGACCTGCATGCTCAAGGTGTGTCCCTACGTCAGCACATCTGGTTTCAACTGATGGCTTATTAACAGGCTTTTGCTGAACTGCAATAATCTGAAACAGGTGTGTTAAAGCAAGGAAACATGCAGGGCAATGGGCCTTGAGGATCAGGTTGGGGAAACACTGAAATAGAACACAGACCTCAAAGAAAAACTGTTTTTCAAAAATAAAACAGGAACTAAGAAGATACATAGAATAACCTTAACTAAAGACAATAACTTAGAGCACAAAATGTGTACATATAAAATACTAAAGTACAGAACAGAAATACAAGCAATCATAAAACTAAGGAATTAAATGAATATGAAAAGCAACAAGTAACAAAACTAAAAGCAAAACACAACCAAAGTCCCAAAGATCATAACATGTTATAATTTCAGAGACATTAAATAGTCCATTCAGACAGCTATACCCAAAAGTTAAGATATTTAAAAAGATATCTTATCCTATCCATCATTTTGAACAACCTTAGAAAAGATGTTTAACCTGTCATTTCCAAATTATATATATAGGGGTATTGCACTTGTTAAAAGCTTCAGTGGTTAAATGCCACAGAACCTCTGCAGCCCCTGCTTCTCTTGTCCTCTTTTATCTTATCATGGGAACACTGGGTGGCCTGGAGTGCTGCTGGTCTGAGTTTGAGTCTGGTTATTCTCAAAGGCTGTGTGCATGCATGGTTTACTAGGAAAGCAAAGTCACCACCTTACAGCAGATTAAGACCAGCTGAATACCCTTCCCCCCTCGGATCTTCTTTGATTCTGCTGTTTTCCTTGTTTTTCTGCTTTTCTCAAGTTGGAATTTAAAGGCTCTATGTTCTCTTCATGTTTTATGTATGTATCTGGTGTTCTCCATTTTGTTTTTTGTTTATTTTTTTTTTTTTTTTGCTTTCTAAAGGAACTCTTTGCATTTGCATGACAGCCAAGAAATTATGACCTACACAATGATACTTGGATGATATGCATTATGACAACATTTAATTTTCCTTCGGGATGAATAAAGTATTTTTGAATTTAAATTGGTTACATTCACACAGTAGGGAAATGCATCATAATGGGACTGACACACGGGGAGCAACAAATGACAGCCAACAAAAGGGACGTGATAGTGATGGACATTTTTCAACTTTCTTGTGCTGCTCCACACGTCTGCGTGTACAAGGTCCAAATTTCACATGCACAAATTTCACCAGTTGCTTGGCTGGAGGAGGGCAATCGATTGTCCCCTTATCATGCAAGTTCCAACGAAAATGAATGGACAAGGAGCAAAGTCACCTCCCGTGTCTTGAGCCCTTAATTCTGGACCAGAAGAAGCCAGACACGGTACCTCTGGACATAAATAAGGGCTGAAAATTATAATTATGTAACAAGTCTGTGTCACTGAAGCGAATCACATCACAATCCCACCACTCCTGGCTCTGACTACACATCCAGACAGACTTCTCTACAAAAGCTGGAGTCAATGCACCACAAAAGGACATTGTTATTAGTATGCTTTCTTTTTATTAGCTTCCTTCATCTCGTTATGATGTTGTAATAATACTATCAGCTCCCATTGCTGAATGACTTCAAAAATGATTCACAAATGGCAGCATCTTCCTCAGGGCTGCCTTCTTGGTCCAGCTCCTCTACTATTGATCAGCTGAAAACTTACTGCCTTCCAACTCGTCCAGTCTATTTGCAGCTTCCCTTAACAACTCCGACCCAAACCGTCTTTCCGCTCCCTCCATAACTATACTTCGGTTGCTAAACTGAAGCCAAAGGCGCAGGCATGCACAGTCGACCTGCTCCTTCCTGTTTATTGTCCAATAGAAGACGAGCTGGACTAGAAATCGAAAAACTGGAAGAAATGCATACAATAAAGTAAAAAGAGGTGACAAGGAGATGAGGAAATGTAAAAAGAACAAACGCTTGTATAAGGAAAAGGCAAAACAAAATCTATACATTTCTGGACAAAAATGCATGTGTAAGGAAAAGGAGAAACAAAATATGTATATTTCTGCTTTTACTATTAATTATGTCAGTTTCGGTCCTCCATACATTTCTGCTTTTGAATCTAACTATGTAATTGTTCTGCATTGGAATGAATTGAATTGATTTGACTTAGATTTGGACCAAATTTGATCCCACATAACTGGACATAAATAGACCTTTTGGTTTTGTAAAAAGCCTAGAGAGTACATTTTTGTCTGGTATGATATGAACTGAAGTAGCTTTCATGTGGATGAATGGGTGTCCACAAATATTCTCAGGACAGCAATCAAATGATCATTGTTATTGTTTACAGCACTTTTTTCTTTGAGTAGTTGTTGTCATGTTTTTATAACTGTATTTTTACCGATTTTCAAATAATCTATGGCTTTTTAAATACATTTCTGCAGCATAATGAATGTCTATGAAAGCAGAGTTCTCTTGTTGAATCTTTATCTTACCACCACTAATTAGTCTTAGTAAATAGTATGGTTCCCTGAATGACAGTGCCCTTGAAACCTTGCATGATCTTCCTGAACAGACTATATTTTGAAAGAGGAATGCAGAGACTTTGTGTGCATATATACCAGGGGGTAAGTAAATCAGTGAGCAGGTTGTCCCACAGTAACTGGAGGAACACTACTGACTCATTTGCTGGCAAAGCTTCCCTGAGCAAATAAAGTCTGACAGGCAAATTGTACATAAAACAAAAACTCTGGCATGTCATGAAATAAGCTAAAAAAAAAAGACAACAAAAACACTCTCACAGCATGTAGTAAAAGAACATATCAGGATAATTGCTCAGAAAAACAGTTAACGCTAAAATAATCAACAGTTTGAATCAAAAACAGAGTGCCTTTTAGTAAATTGAAAAATGATCACTGTCCAAGAGAAATTCTTTGTGATATATATCTTGGGGATATCAGAATACCTGATGTCTTACTTTACCAATAAATCTCTCTTGAGGCCATGTCGAGCTGATTTCTCTATCGTTCACATCAGCGTAACTGGGAGCTAAAACAACAGAGACCGTTTTCTACATTTTTAACCAGTGCAATCTAGAATGACACATTCTTTCCACCGGTGACTCTCACATGTATGAAATCATTTTCAACTCTTTTCTTTTGGACATTGCAGTTGATGCTTTGTAAAAGGAATCCTGGACACTTGAGGTTCCAGAGATTTTTTAAAAATGAAAATCCGTCCATAAAATGGAATTATCCCCTTCGAGGGTTGAACATTAAACCACAGCTTATTAAAATCTTTGACCTTGGCAAACTACAACTAAGAGATTTCCTTTCCTTCTCCAAGGAGGCATTACTATCCAACTGCCTACATGAAAATTGCTCTTCTTAAAGTGTCAAATAAACTGCTGCTGTTTAATGTGCCTTATAGCTGCTTTGGTTACAGCTGATCCTTGTGTTTTCCGAAATTGTCTAAGGTATTATCTGTCTCTGGTTTGTCTCCTCCAGCAGATTAAACCCTCTGTAATAACTGTGGAATCTCTTATCCTCATCTGCTTCCATCTCATGTTGAACCATTTATTTTCCATTATGCTAAGTTTTACATGTACTCTGTGCTAGGAATAATTTGTCTTTTCTCTTCATGCGTTTCAAGTTGGCAAAATTGAGTTATGCATTCCACTCAATCAGACGCATACCAATTCAAATCCCTTTACTTCTCTAGTCCTTTCAAGATGTGCCGTGAATATAAAAAGTGTACACGCCTTTGTTAGGATTTCGGGTATTCGTGACATAAAGAAATGAGGTGAAGATAAATCATTTATGAACTTTTTACACCTTTAATGTTATATATCCTGTAATATTCAATCGAAAAACTGGGCATATTCTCAGACTAATACTTTCTTGAAGCAGCATTTGAATCAATTTCAGCATTTGGTGCTCTTGGGTAGGGGTCTATCAGTATCCCAGATCTTGACTGTAATATACTTGACCACTCCACCTTGCAAAAGTGATCAAAATCTATATTAAGTTGTGAAAACTTCTTTAGTCCACACTTCTCCTCAGTTGACCTCAATGATTTCCTGTCTGATTCAGTTCTGAACTCTGGCTCAGCCATTCTAAAAATTTCAGTCTTTCTCTGGTGAACCCATTCGTCTGTTGATTTTGACATTTCATTGGACTCATAGTAATCCGAAAAAATGCAATTCCTCTTCACCCTTAGCTTTCGAGTGAACACCTGAAAGTTTTGGGTCAAAACTGACTGGCATATAGAAATTTTCATGATTTCATCCAGCTAGTCTGAAAAAAGTAACCCCAGAGCAATCATGTTTTACTGTTGATATAATATTCTTTTGAAGATGTTCAGTTTTGTTTTTGTACCACACGTAGCTTTTTTTAATGTGGAGTGGACCCTAGGCGATCTGAATTCAAAACAGGCTTTAAAAAAAACGAGTGTAAACATTGTTTTTTTTTTCTGCACCCTCTGTGCATAACTGTGCATGTGGCAATACCCAATAATTTATTCAAAGAACAAACCTCTCCAGAATAGGTATTTTTTGTGCTGTTATCAAATTTGAATCTGCAGTAGGTACAACTTGTATCTATAGCCTCTTTGATTTCTGAGTCCATAACTTTTAGACCTCCGTTTCATAAAAACAAATCAAAAAAATCCCGATCAGAGAAAAGTGTTACATTTCTATGTGCTCCATCTTCATTAATTACAAAACCGTTACGATATATTACACTGTTCAGGTTAATTATTCAAAGTGGTGCCTTAACAGAGAAACTAATCTTCTGCATCTGCTCCAAAGGGCTGAAGAACAGCATCTAATTCAATTCAGTTATCCTTTTTAAGGTATTTTTAGGTGTACTGGGAGGGAATGTATCAAACCAGAACAAACACGTTCTTCTGCCAGGTTATTTGGAGATTTTAATCAGTTCTGGATGTTTTACTTCCCATCCTACTCCTTTGCATAGCTATTTGGAGAACACAAGATACTGTTGTCCCATGTAGAAGACAACCAGTACTAATCAAATATTCATTTAAATCCTTCAGTGTTAAATCCTATCAGGGCAGCTGAACTTTAATCAGATTAGGCAAAATTGGTGGCAAGTGTGCAACCAAAAATATTGAATAACTGAGTCAAAAGCTGGTCCAACAAAGTAGTAGTTTAAAGGTGTATGGCCATGCAACTAGGTTACTGAAGCCTGTTTAGCTTTATAATTTTTCCCTTTCACTTATTTGCATGTCATGTTCAGGATATACGACACACTAAAGATTTAAGAAGTTCTGAACAGATTTCAATTTGTTGAAATCTGTGGGATGCCAGACTTGGCATTTTAACAGGGCTGTGTAAAACTTTTATATCCACATGGTTTAGACAAAGGTCTAAACCTGGATTTAAGAAACTCTGACAAACAGACTGCAGAAGAACATTACTGCCAGTGCTCCTCAGAGGATTTGCCCCACAAGGTTGTGTTGAATGACGCCTCTCCACTTTCCTGCAGCTAAATGCTCTTCAGAGTTAGTTGCTGTCACTTCATACCACTGGCAGGGAATTCAACCGCTTATGGTGCTGGAGTCCTACAAGTTTTGGAAGTGTCCTTCTTTAAAAATGTCTGAGAATCATCTAATAATAACATCTCACTAGGTTTGCAGAAACCTGCTGAAAACCACATTTTTAAACCAGTTGTGTCCAAAAAGGGAAATATTAGAGGGGAAATACCCATCCTTGCTTTGATACATTGCAGCAATTTAGACCCAAAGTATTTCATAAAATACCAGCCAGATAGTAAACTGATGTCATGTTTGTGGTTTGTTGAGGATCCAAATGACACCAGGACAAAGAGATGTGCATTGCGGTTTCATGAAAAAAAAAGGAAAAACTTACCGAATACAAGGAAAAGAAACTGAGAAAAATAAATACCAGGCAGTCTGATTACTAGAACACAGATTGGTCTAATTAGTAGAAGGAATGTCAGCTGTTAGGGGAACATGCAGAGGTAAATGAGGTTAAACTGAGGAAATACAAGGAAATGACTGATGGAGTCCCAAGGGAAGCAAAGACACAGGAGCCAGAAAAGAGTACAAACCTGAAACAGGGCACAATCCAACAGCAAAATTAAGATTTAAGCCAAAATGTGGTAAAGAAATTCAGAAATAGGAAACATTCTGTCATATCCTGCATCTTTTGGACTTTTGCTTCTGTCATTTCTTTGTATTAATTTCTTATTTTCCCTCTGTTAGTTCAGTTATTTGAATGGTTCTTTACATTTAGTATTTATTTTCATTCCCCCATTTTAGTTTATTCCTTCTGATTAGTCCAGTTGTTTTAATGTTCTATTGTTTCATTTGGTTTCATCTCTTTTATCTACTCTTAGTTATTTTTGGATTACATTTAATGGTAGTTATCCTCAGTTACTGTTAGATTCATTTTCCTTGCTCCCCTGTTTACTCTCCTACCTCTGTCTACCTCGCTGGTCTCCTCTCACAGCTGCAGCCCGTTACTAATCAACCACCAGTTCTCTGTCCAGTAATCAGCTCACTTGCATTTAAACTCCTCCTGATCAGCCAGGCACTGCAGGATCCTCCTGTTACTCATCCATTATCTTCCCGTGCCTCCACGGCAGCATCGGCCATTGCGCTGACCTCTTGAGGTCCCCATGTGATTACCTGAGTTTTCAGACTTAATTAAAATCATACCGAAGCTTCCATGTTCCTGTCTTTGTTTCAATTCCTCTCGCAAAACATGACAGTTTCAAAATAAAACAAGAACTAACATCTACAGAAAATGACCGTAACTAAAGACTGCAACTCATTAAATTGATTTGTTTTTCTTATGTGCTTCATCCAGTTGTGTGACTATTGCAGCCCCTCCAACAGCTAACAGAGAGAGGCAGGGAGACACTCTAGACAGGATGCAAGTCTATTAAAAGGCAAACGGGGAACCATAATTAAGGATACACATAAACACACTCTACTGAAAGATTTGACAAGGATGTAAGGAACCTGACTGGCTAGTAACTGCTGGGGTGATGGTTAGTACCACAAGAGCCAGGCGAGACTAATCAGTAGAAATGTTTGTAGACTTTTGTCATGTTTTAGTGTTATTGGGGACCCAAATGCAGAGACAAGGACATTAGGAGCATAGTGAAAAAAGATGATTTCAATTAATTGAAGTTATTGCCAGAGGATCTGAAATGGAGCAGCTGAACCAAGGACTATTTATTCATGGGAGTTTGAGTACTGAATCCTATACAGGTAAGTAAATGGCCAGTTGGGAACACCTGTTAAAGATCAGGGCCAGTGTTCTTAAAGACTCTGAGTCCTCAACAAGCTCCGACCTTAGCCTAGAAACTCCTAGCCTAGAAACTTGACCCTGTTGCTTGGTGTGACTGTCTTCTAAGGACTGTGATTGGTTCCTTTTCTTCTTCTACTTCAGTTTAATGGTGGTTGGCAAACAACTTAATGGAGCATTACTGCCACCAGCTGGTAAGGAGTGTGGACCAAACATCACAAAAAACAAACAAACAAAAAACCCTTTATATCCTTTCATACAAACTACACTGTCTTAAAAATAGAATATGGCCTGGTAGCTTTTACTCAATAGATCTAGTTCTGGCTGTGACTGGATGATATACAAAGCAAAATAAGACACACACAAAAAACCCAAATAGCTTACACCCCCAGTAATCAGTTGATAGAAATGAACAGATCATACAATCTAGACTGTATAAAGAAAAATATGTCGTGATGATGAAGTTATGCAACATTAATTACCACACACGCCTGCTGTTGGCACAGATCTATCCATTTAACAGAGAATAGCTCTCTTTTCTGTCGGTCTTTCCACCATCTTCCCATCTTGACCCTCCTGCAGTCCCAGGAGGGGTCGATGCGACAGCCCCCTCCCGCCCCCATGCGCTATCTCTGTGGGGTCGAACTGACCCCATGGGTGCTTTTACGAGCTTCTATTTATTTGCTTTTGTTTGGTTTTTTCGTGGTTTCGTGGCCTGGCCATTGCCTTCCTGCGCTATTCCACTCAATTCAAAGTTCACTTCACAGCTCAGTCTGGGCTTTCTTCCGTTAACTTGGTTCCTCCAGGAGAATTTCAACCGGGCCAATCAGCGAACAGAAGGAGGAGTTGTGAACGATGGTGTTGATTTTCTGCGCTGTTTCAGACATGTAGTCTGCCTGTAGTTTTAGCAATGGCAGCAGAGGAAGTGAACGAAGCCGTTCAGTCCGTGTTGGTCACGCTTCCAGATATTGACTCAACAATAAGAGCCATCTCGTTCAGCTCAGCACCTCTGTCTTCACAGTGGAAGATGGTTGTTTACAGCACTGGTGATTTCCGGTCAGCTTCATAGCGTTGAACTAGCGCATTACATACGTCACTAGCAAACGTTTCCGATTGGGTAAAATTTAAAACTTCAACAGAGTCCACGCCTCCAGGAAATATTTGTTTCTCACTAGCGAGTGGCCAGACCCTCTTTACGAAGCAAAGTATAGAACAAGGGGCTGGTTTTTACCAGGCGGGTGGTTTTGGGAACTGATAGGCTGACTGGAGACTCCCATCACATCCTTGTTGTCCTACCGTGGCATCTGCCTCGCTCTCCCCAAGCATTGAGCTGCAGGAGGCTTCAGACACTCTTAGGCTCACTAAAGGTCCTCCTCACTCCTCCTAACATTTTGTCACATCAGGAGCTCTCCTAAGGCGCTTCATGAATAACTTTTGTCTCATCGAGGTAAAATTCGAAGAAAGATCTTCGAGAAATTCAAAGATTTTTCCCAAACCGATGTCAGTAAGAGCTACTTTTAGTGTTAGGATTCTCTGAGACTGGGCCCTGGAAACTGATGTAAAACAGTAACACTAGTAACCAAAATCACAAGAATGCAATGAAATATAAAAAGTTTGTTAAATTTACGTGGGTTCCTGTGTCTAATCTGTTACTTTTTGGTGAGTTATCATGTCTAATTAGTTTCCCCCCCCCCATACTTTATGGTTGTCTATGAGTGCCCCAAATGGTCAAATTATTTTTAGCTGGTTTAATAAGAAAATAGGTTGCACTTGCTTTCCAGGTTTGTCTAGATACAATTTCCATTAGTAAAAGAATTTGAAAGGTGCTTGTTTTTACTCTGGTTATTTTTGTCGGATGTTTTAAATTTGATTTGTGATCTAAAACATTTAAGTACGACATCGATTTGAAGTATTGAATTCTATAACTTTTGAGAGATGTTTGTCTGCAACAAACTGTATTTTACACTATATGATGCCTTTAAAAGGTCTCTCTTGAAAATGACATTTTGTGCCTTAATGGGACTCACCTATGAATGAATCAATGGAAGAAATCTGAACAGGTAAAATACCTTTTTACAGCATATTACACTATCTTGACATCGTTCAATGGAATTAACAGGGCTAAAACTGTCATTTTTGAAACATTAATCTTTGTCATTGAGGTCATCTGGCACTGAAAGATGAGGGGAATTTATACTCCACCACCCAACTATTGTGCTGTCGAGAATTTCGAAACACTTGCTGAAAGCAAGTGGAGTAAATGCATAGTTTTAGCACTTTTGGAACTAAATCATTCAATTTTATTAAACTAACATCTGTAAAAATATTGCTTGGAATCTATTCTTATTGCTGGATACAATTTCAGAAATTAATGTAGTTATCAAAAAATGCCAAAATCTAGTAGAAACAATGGCGCAACAGTTTGTGTAGGAGTGCTGCAATGAAACCAGAGTATATTGACATTAGAAGAGGTAGAACTTCCTTGATTTAGCAGTTTCATCCCTCATAAAGAACATCTGTGCAAATTAAATATTATTATAACATAGGAGTTTGCAACTGACAAGAAAACATATGAGCTATTCTTAATAAAAGGACTTGTCATATATCCAAAGATTTAGTGGCTAGCTATAAACTGAATAAAAATAGAGGAATGAGTCTCAGTATGGCTGAATGCTCTGGTAAAAATATTCAGTTTGTATTCAAGATTGTATTTGAATATAATTCAGTGAATTTAATTCACATTTTAATTTTCACTATCACTTAACAATCATACAACCATATGAGACAAAGTGTAACCAGAGAAACACCCATCCAGGTTTTCCACATTAACTACAGCAATAAATATGAAAAATAGACAAATGGCAAGATACATGTACTTTAAAAAAGCTCAACAAGTGACAGCCATGGGGCAAGAAGACCAATAACAATGAATGAGCCACATTAGCCAACAAATTGTTAAGAGCAAACACAAGCAGTCCAAGAATGTAAGGCAGCACAGACATATTGTTAACAAGAAGCATGAGACCGGGTGACGTCTTTTGTTTTCTTTGTCATGCTTTCTTAGCAACGACTAGACTTTTGATCTCAAAGGGGGACCTCATGTTGCCAAATCATATTCTGCACTGAAACACAATTCTTTGGATTAAGATTAATTATAAGCATGCTCACGTCTGCGTGTGTAAAATCATTTCCAACTACTTAAGTGGTTTGATAGTCACGGGGAGATCCAACACATATCTCCAACAACCAGTACAGCACATCAGAGAAGCAATTGTCACAGAATAATATTGACCAAAATTAATCAAATACTGTCAGGAGAGTCAGTCTTTGCCTGCTTGGTTCAACAATAATATTAAATATTTACAAGCATACAAGTTTAAAATATTTCTTTCATTCCATGACTTTGACATAAAACCATTTTCAGTAACTATAGACAAATTAGAAAGAAAGTATAAAGTGGCAGGGTCCAAACTATTTCACACGACCTCTGGTTTACAAGTTAATAAATCACTTTCAACAGAATTAAGCAGTCCCAGTGAAGCTAATCAAACTACAATAATAAAGTGATAAGGATTTATCTGTGCTGCAATAATGTCCTGTCTTTCATCAGGCAGGCTGGGGGACTTTGAAAGAATGTCAAGTGAAAAATAATGGTCACAGTGATTCTGAGATTCTATTCAGTAAAAACATGTTATACCCAAACATCTGAATCAACACACCAAAAGGTGGGATATTTTATTTCATTGGAGATTGCTTGTGTGTGTAAGCTGATTTCGCTCTGTAAGCTGTCTGGCAGATTCACATAACAGGACACTGTTCAGAGTGTTTCTCAGACTATTGCTTTGGAACAAGATTGCTGTCTAGGTCTAGAAACATCTTGATATCTACCATTGCCTCATTAAATAGCTTGGTATTTATAATTCATGTATAGCCTAACGTCAAACCCAATCTCGTCTTTGTGCCAGTCTGTCTGGACAGCTCACTTTGGGGTTGAGGGATGAGATCAGGTAGTCAGTAAGAGTGTTGCCTGATCTTATAATAGTAAACCACCTCTACAGGTACAGCTAAAAAAAAAAAAATTATATTCTGAAAAAGTTCAATATTTTTTGTCACTCATTTCAGAAAATTAAACTCAGTAATTATGTCAATTCACAACACACGGAGATAATTTTTTCAAGATTTTGTTTCTGGCAATTTTGATGATTATAGCTTACAGATAATGAAAACCCAACATTCAGTGTCTCAGAAAATCTGAATGCTGTGCAAAAGTTACATTCACACCCTGAATTGGATAATTAACTCAAAACACCTGCAAAAGTTTCCTGAACCTCTAAATAGTTTCTCAGTCTGTCCCTTTGGTGCAAAAGAAACCTATTTAAATTATCTGACAAGGAGATATTTAGATTGGGGTGGTGATTGCTGAATAGCAAACAAATGAGTGAGTAGTTGATGCAGAGCAGCTGTGAGAACCTAAAGGCTGAGAGAGGCTGAACAGAATAAATACACAGGGATCCAGGGAAACAAACATGGAAACCTAAACATAAGGACACATCAGAAACAACAAAACCCAAAGGGAAACGGGAAGAAAAACACAGACCTTAAAGAAACAAATTTCAAAACAAAACAGGAAGTGAGAACCACTCATATGAAAACAGTACCTAAAGGCTACAACTTAAATCAGAATATCAGAGACATAAACTACAATAAAACTTCACAGTTAACACAAAAACCAATTACAAGGTCTACAGCATCATGACAAGATGTAGATCTTAGACTTTGAGAAAGTTAAAGTAGCAGGAAGTGGTGGAGACATACTGGAGTTATGATGGAAAAAAGACGAGAGGAAAATGTGTATTTACCATCAATATCACGAATGTTTGTGTTCCTGAAAACCATGGAGAAAAATCCAGAAATTAAATAAGTAGTTTACAAACATGCTAACTATATTTAGTGTGTCATGTACTTTATGCATATATTCAGACAGATTTCTAAAATGTCAGGCACTTTTTAAAGCTATCATATGTGAATAAAAAAATATAATGTATTTTAATGTATTTTGCAGAAGTAACTCTAAGGTCAGTGATCAACTCGAAAGCCAAAAACATTAGATCATATTCACAGAAACATCCAAGTTATACATCCCTCTCACAAATACACACACACCTGTGTCCTGTTTTATGGTTTGATTTCCTGACATAAGAACAGCATTCACGCTAGTGTATAGTATGTTGTTTGGGGGCTAGGAGGGGCGTAAAGGTTTCTCTCTGATGCATACATGTTAGATGTAAAAGTTTTTCTGCAACATAAATTGATGAGCCTGCAGACAGTCTGCTGAGGCCTGCAGCTGTTGATTCAGCTGAGTTACTGCAGAGGGAAAAGGACTTGTTGCTCCTGGCTAAATGCCCTAATGTGCATTTCACTTTAACAGATCCACGTTAGCTTACTGATGCCAGAACAGCCAAAAACATGACAGAGATATTGCAACTGTTGCGCCTCAAAATGATCAATTCAAAAAAGAAATCAATCTAAATATTAACACTGACTGTGTCTGGACTTTGTTTTGACTTCAATCCAACCACAAAAAGGCACACATGTTCACTAGATTCACATAAAATCATATAATAGAACACATTCTTATGTCAATATTTACTTTCCTGGAGTGCATTTTAATTGAAAACATATCTCAACAATGTCTAAATTGTCTACAGTTAGAGGTGGAAATTCGGATTTGGTCTAAAAGTGAATGTTTTGTCTAAACTAGGGTTATACCATTATTAGTAGTTCAAATGAAGAGATATTTAAGCTTCTGCTATTTTTATTTTATGAAAATAAACTTGACTGGGTCTCTGGTGGTATCTAAAAAGGGTCTTGTTGTCAGTTCTCAGAAGATTGAAATTTTTTCAACGCAGTCGATAAAATATGTAAATATGTCTTCATGTTTACTGTTATTTTTTCAGTTTGAATGAGCGAAACCTGCTTAAAGACTATTTTTAAAAAGTACTTTTGATCTTCATCAGAACAAATATTCTAATTTACTGAATGTTACATTTATGTTGATGTTAATTTATTATTGTCCTGCTGGAAAATGAACCCTAGCCCCTGTTTCAAGTCTTCTGCAGTCTCCAACAAGTTTTCTTCCACGATTGCCCTGTATTTAGCTTCCTCCATCCTCCTATCATCTTTAACCAGGCTCCCTTCCCCTGCTGATGCAAAGTATCCTCACTCTATGATGCTACCACTAACATGTTTCACTATAAGGATGTTGAGTTCAGTTTGATGTGCAGTGCTAGTTTCTCACCATGCATCATTTTCCTCCCACTTTACTATCATGCCCTACTTTTTGTTGCTCTATTCCATAAAATCCCAGTAAATATCAGGTTTGTGGTTAAAAATATGACAAACACCCCACGTGTAAAACCCTGCTTTAAACTTCCCAAGTTTCTCCCTGTCCTGTCTGCTGTGCTCCTTGGTCTTCATGATGTTGTCTGGTTCTTTAATGTTTCTAACAAAGCTCTAAACCCTTCTCAGAACAACTGGATTTATAATGGAATTAAAAAACACACAGAGGCACTCTACTTACTAATTAGGTGACTTTAAAAGGCATTGGTTGCACATCAGAGTAAAGAGGACTGAATACAGATGCATGCCACACTTTTCAAATTTTTTGTTGCTTAACCAAAAAAAAAAAAAAAAAAAACAGCTACAGACTTATACCAGATATCCAGAGGAGGTCGATGTGTAGCCTCGATTTTAAAATTAGGTCTGGAAATGATCTAAATAACACAGTGAAAACCATTAATTATATATTATTCCTTTTTCTGATTAGGTGAGACATTGACACTTAAGTCAGAGTGTGTTCAATTCAACTGAAAACTAGGTCTTTTTTTTTTTTTTAATCACTCAAGACATCCACATCTGGGCAACATCAAATCCCAAAAGACTGGATCAATTGTTCCTAACATCAAGGTCATGCTGGCACAAAATTCACCAAATAACTGCGTACGTCTGGCTTCTCAGATCCTCCCTGGCGACATGTCAGCTGGGCTGGCAGCCTCCAGTGACCAGTACTTGCACAAATAGGTTCCAGGATAAACATCGCTAAATAATGTTATGTGTTGACAAACCAGAACATTACTTATTGCAAAGAAGAGCAGTTACGGGAAATACTTGGTAAGCATACAGACAGATAATATTACAGCATGCCATGAGCACACTTTTACAGCAAACATACTCTTGTAGCTGTTTTGAGGACTATTAAAATGATGGAGTATGATGCAAGAGATAGTGATTGGCTAGTCGGGGAGAGTTCACGTTGTTTTTAAGGCACAGAATCAAAGTACGTCGCCGCAACACAGCTTGAAGCCACCACGGGTTAACAGGTCAAAAATGTAGTTATCTGAAAAGACTTTTGTAACAAAACTGTTGGCTTTGTGACAGTTAATTTTTATGCCTTGGGAATATGGAAAATCCATGAAGACAAAATCATTCTGGTAACCACTTTCACAAGGGTTTTTAAGCATTTACTTTAAAAAGAGAGAGAGATCTGGAGTGATCATTTCCCTCACTGTAGCCATAAAGAAGCTAAATCCCACTTCCCCAACCTTTTCCAAGTATTAGCTTTGTTGATTTATGGTGCAGCCCAAATGGTGGAGCAATATCACACATGCTGAAAATCCCCATCAAAGTTTTACTATTCCCAGGACTTACTAACAGAATTGTTGGTCACAATCTAAAAGAGAACATTAGGTAAAATGCAACCGCAAATGTAAGCCTTGAAAACAAGTCAGCTCTATAAAATTAATAAAGATAAATTAAATTCAGCTGGGACAAAAATAATAGCGGCAAAAAGGTTGACCCACTGCCACTGATGCATGCCAACTGTAATCTCTGCGTTTACAGTTGCAAACTGTTTCTCAAGAAATAGGCTCTTGGACGTGTCATGCACATCACATTTTATCATTTATCCTGTGGTGAGAATGAGGTAAAATGTAAGCACAGACTAGAACCGGTCCAAACAATTCACTCATCCAACACTGTTTTTACTTTCTCAGTTCAAGCTCAACTCCAGCGAAATCAGAGCATTTCATAAAGACACCACTGTTATGACATAAGGTTTGCTTTACATGCTTAACATGATAGCTATAATTTGACACATATCTATCAACCCCATAGACAAAAAAATAACTACATGCCTCAATAGCTTTCTAGTGTCTTTGACGGTAAGCAGGTAATCAGTGTCATGTGACTGCAATGTTTTCCTAAATCTGTTCAGATATCTTTCCACGATATCGAGAACATCATCTCTGTATGGAGTAGCTTCTCATAATCGCACTGCCAGTTTAGAGATTCATGCATGTGCATAATAAACACTAACCACAATGAGAATATTATCAAACATGCAAACACTGTTGAAAAATAAACTATGCTGAAATTCTCCTTAAGCAAAACCATCTGCTGATTTCGTCCACAGCGGCCGACCCTTCGGACAACATCCCTATATCTAAATCGTTAATGACACCTTGATGACAGTTTTAATGGCATTTTAAAAAGACACTTGGGTAAATCAAGATTAATCTTGATCTTTTTGTGAACAACACCGTGTCTGTGCAACCCAAGGTTGGATAGACACAACACATTTAACTTGAGAAATTACTGTTTCTTGTTTTGTGTCAAATTGTGCTGGGCCTCACAAGCAGTCATCATGCAAACCGCCGCCTTTGTTTTTGTTAAAACTTCAGCCTAATAATGCTCTGCTCTGTGTCTATACATCTCAATTTCATTCATGGAAATAGTGTTTCAGGATAATGAAATTCAGATGTGCAGCCTGGCTCCATGCATTCAGACAGCGTATTGCATGTGACCTAATTCTGCAAACATTTGGCTGAGCAGAGGTAACATGGTGTCTCATAAATGTCGAGGGTGCTTGGAATAAGAACTTAAGTACAAGGCATTAGTTGCATCAACATACAACCTCTGATAAAGGACACAGAGCACAACCGTAGCTGTCTTCTACATAGAACAACAAGGACAACAAGCTGATGGTGATGTTTGTTTGTTTGTACTGAATAGTGGTTCCAGAACTTGGATTTCTCTTTTTGGACTAATCATTGTATGAGCTCTTTGACTTTGTACAAATCTGATTTTGCTATTATAAGAGCTTGCACCGTTGTGATTTTTATATAATCGATTAGTTATAGATATCTATAAACAAGAACCACTCTGGCAGCTTTTTTGGGGGCGTGTAGCTTTGTGAAAAAGTCTTCTGAACATTCTTACATATTTTTATATATATATATATATATATATATATATATATATATATATATATATATATATATATATATATATATATATATATATTTCAAAATTAGACTAATTTCTCTCTCTCTCTCTCTCTTTCTCTCTTTCTTTCTTTCTCTATGTAACTTTGTGTCCATTTTTATTGTATGAATAAAAGAGCCATAGTTATTTCTACAGTGCTCAGGTTTTAAATGGCTTTAAATACCACAGGCTATAAAGAAACAAATATAAAATCTTCTCATTTTGTATTGATTTATGGCATATAAATCAGTGTTCTTCCCTGTAATTATTAATTCTTTGCACGTTTTGGTGATTTTATTTTTTTTTTTTCTTTTTTTTAAACAATCTTTAAAAAAGTATGGTCAAAAATATCACAAGATTTGTGTGTTTTGGGGAATCTTTGACTGTTATTCTAGGAGAGCATTTGTGAGGTCAGACACTGATGTTGGTTAATAAGACCTGGAACCTAGGGCCTGAGGCCAACTCCTGGAAATGAATTACCTAATCCTCTCTACACTAAACTTAACATTACTTAACATTAACTCAGACTGATTCAGTGGTTTGCTTGACAGAGATGCAGAGGACATATCTCCACTGCTCTGTAGTCCGGTCGCAACATCCCTAACATACCGCATCACACACTCACACTATGCTCTTAGTGATTTAAAGCTTGGATGCAGCTGCTCAGCCCTGGAAACCCATTCCATGAAGCTCTCTACGCAGTCTTCTTAAGGTTAATCTGAAGACTATAGGAGGTTTGAGGCACTGTAGCCTTGTGATTTTCCAGATCAGGGGTCTTCCACTACAGCCCTTGAGGCCTGGGGTCTTGCAATTTTTAGAGATGCCTCTGCTTCAACACACCTCAGTCAAATAATGAGGACTCTGGAGAACTTGACTGATACTAAGGAGTAATTCAGCCATTTGATTCAGGTGTATTGGACCAGGGACACATCTAAAAGTTGCAGGATCTATGAAGTCTGGATTTGAAGACCCCTGTTCTAGACCTCTTTGGGGCTGAGTTGCTGTTATTTCCAGTCAGGTTGCTATAATACCACTAAAAGTTAATAGCAGATTCTTTCACAAATGTTTGTAGAAGCAGGCTCCATGCTGTAGTGCTGGATTTCATACACATGTTGCCTTGGGACCGATTGGAACAGCTGAATTAATAAAAGGATGTGTTAAAACCAAAATCTCCACACCAAATCATTCATCACTTTATACTCTAAAATCAAAATGTCACTGATGCTTCTAATACCACATACTTTTTATTTAGTTGTCCATTGTATTGTGCATCTGATGCTAACACAGTCCCATATAGGTGTATCAAAGTTGATTGGCAACACAAAATTTATTAGCTTCACTTCACAATAAAAGTTGAAAATGTTGGCTGCATGATTTCTCTCATATAGTTTTTTTTTTTTTTTTTCTTGGCCTTTTATGTAAATAGTTTGACCTATTGTAACTGTGGCTACAGTCCAGTAGCTTGCCATCATCAGCGTGTGAATGTGTGAGGGAATGGGAATGACTGATTTCATTGTAAAAGGTCTTTGAGTGTCCAGAAAAAGCACTATGTAAGTCTGATGTCATATTCAGCAGTGGTCTCAACAGCCTCTCATAGTTAACAGCTGTAATTGTAAAACACACTTGTAAAATCTAGTTACACGTTCATATGATGCTGCATGAAACCAATTTAGACCCTTACTCTAACATAATGTTATTAGGATGATTCAGCTTGGTGCAAATGAGTGAAAGCTGTTGTTGCCCATGCTTGTTTTACCTCCCACACTCTCCACCACACAGAATCTCTGAGTATTTTCCTACCATTTAGATTTTCAAAGAAAAACAAGCAAGTTTAGCTTATTAACAGCAAATCATCAATTCCCAGAAAAATGCACCCAATATATCAGGAGGAGAAATTTCCCAGATAAGGGAAAATGTTATTTTAGTTTTATGATTCATCTATTTCTCATGAAATAAAAAAGATTGTACAAATAAATAATACAAATTATGCACTTGAGTGTGAGACTTTTGCAAGCTGCAAATTCACAAAGCCATTTCTTTTTCTGCCAAAACAGAGCTCATTAAGGGAAAACTGATCCAAAGGTTTTTCCTTAAAAATTAAACAAGACATTTAGATAACACATTTTCAACACAGTTAACTAGACATGAAGATAAACAAACCTAAAAATACTGCGTTTGTTCCTGAGAAAGATGTTTTATTTTTGTCAGCAGTGCTTTTCAAGAAAACAGCATGTTTTTCCTGCTTCAGCCGTATTAGTTGCATGGCAGACATGCTTACATTTAGGCACTGACAAAAACGCATTTTTTCTTACCTCTAAATTAAGAGTCTAGTTAATCCTAAATTTAGCATATTGCTTTTGCAGCTGCATTTGCAAAATACTGTTGTGGATAAGAAAAACAGCAACAAAATGTAAATACCTTTTCCACTTTAATCTTATAATATATTGCAACTACAAGACACCTCTGAAATTTCCTCAACAATTAAATATTTTGATTGCCACTTTTATTTATTGTTACATATCACAGAACACAAGAGTTGCAATCATCATGGGTTAGTTTAGATGTATACTATTTTATTGTATTGCTTAAAGGACAGATATTACCATACTTTAGAGTCTTTAATGCAATGAGGTATGGAAATCAAGTAAATCACAATCTGCCTTTTTTCATTGTTTTTCAAAGCAGATAAGTAATTTTAAAAGCACTTTCTGAAAAGAGCAAGAATGAAAGAGCAGAAATTACAGCTGAATGCTACACAACTTGTAATGTTTCAAATTACAGTTTAAGTTACAAGCAGTCATTTGATTCTGTGTAGATTTACAGGCAGACTGGACTCACAACAAAGCAGTTTTAATTTCCTCTGTATGGTGCCAGTTTGTTATATCTCAAAGCTACTGCTCTCAGACATTTATCCTCACTTCCTCCTCCTCACTAAAAAAAAAAAAAAAGCATAATAAATCTTTATTATATGACCTCATATTGAAGCTGGAGACTTTGTGTTCTGGATTAATGTCTGTGTTTGCCATTCGAGGTGCCTCAGCAACTTTCAGCTGCCTTTGGCTCCCCTTTTGTCTCCAATCTATAAGACTGAACACAATTGAAATAAAAACCTTGTAAAAATTACAATAGTCACACAACAATGATAACGAAATTATCAAGTAATACACCAGCAGCTCTTGTATCCTACAAGCAAAAAAATATTTATTTGGTCCTAGAAGAACTCAAAGGTGTGTAATATTGTATTGACTAGTTTCTCTAGTATAGTTACAGCCTAGAAATTTTTGGTAAGTGCCATACGCCAACTTTGCTATTACTATACAGCAAAATACAAAAATTGGTCATATATTATGCATGGACAAAAGAGCAGACTCTAAACTTTAATTTGATGGTAGTCATATCCAACTTGAAGGGTTTATGAACTACTGAAAAGACTTTGAGAACATGCACACTGCTCCATTCATACTACGGTTTATGTGTGAGCCGGAGTGAAGTGTTGACACACTCCAGATGCACGCACAAGGAAGGAAAAAGCCAACCTTACAACATCACCTGTGCAGTGAGAGCAAAAACATGTCAAAAAGAAAACATGACATCATTTTTTTTATTCCTGTGGGCCCACTCTTTCAAGAATGCCATGCAAAAGAGCTTCTCCTTGACGTGGTAAAACATCAGTTTTTGAGCTGTACGTACACATCTTAAATGGAGTCCTGCAGACTGTGTGGCATCCAATGAAAGCTGTCAAAAAAGCAAGAGCTTTTTAAATTCCATAAAATGGTAAGAAATAGAGCATTGGTGCACAAGAAACAGAGGAGATTGAGATTGTTAAGTCACACAGTTGCTTTAAGCAGCAACTTTAGGACTGACTCCCATACAGATTTATTAATCAGGTTCTATATAAATGAATCCATAAATAACAGAAAATAAGTCTTGTAATTTAAGCATCAGTAATTTGCCTGCAACTTCAACATGTGGGCTAACGTGTTGCCACCAAATCTTGGTAAATGTCCATAAAAAAATATTTATTGTTCTGTGAAAAATGTTAATTACCACAGTTAGGAGAATTACCCCAACATGGTCAAAACAACAGGCTGTTTTCTCTGCAAACACTTTGACAATTAAATGTCATAACAAATAATCCAGATATTTATCAAAGCAACTGCACTGCTCTTGTGGCTGTGATTTATATATTGGGAATATAATTCATAATGTTTGTAGTTTTCAAGCTGGGACATTTTAAACTGCTGAAAAAAGCAGGCTAAAAAACTGTCAAAGTAAAAACTGGCATTTGACAGACAACTGCCATTTTTTGTTGATTTGATTATGGAAACAAAAATTTCTACCTTGAAATTTTGTTTAACTCAGATTCATTCAGTTTATGAATGTAGAGATATTTTACATTTTTTAAATGCAATATTGATTCCTCGTTAAACAGACTCAGAAATAAACTGAAGCACACATACAGGGGAAACCGGATATTTACACACACTATGTAAAAATATATATAATCCTTTTTTTTTTGTTTTGTCTCTGTCTGACACTAAATCAGACACTTCAGATTACCATCATCATTTCTATTTGCTCAAATGCCAGAATAATTTATGAGGGAATTGTTTATTACTGTTTTCAAATGTAGATGTCAGGATCTGTGGTTGTGTGTGAGTCTGAGTGTTTCTCCTGACTGGGCTTCTGCTTTGAGCGACCGTGAGTAGAGCTCTGCTGCGCACCGTCAGCTCGTTTGCTCATCAACCTGTGAGGATTTAGGGAGCTGCAAGACCTCTGATCTTTGCTGGCTGGTTACTTCTTCATGGTCGTCTCTCTCATACTTTTTTGTGAAGAAGTTTTTGCCTTACTGCTCAGCTTGTCCCTCCTTCTCACCCAGGTAACTTTTCATGTTTTTGAGTCACAAGCTGAAACCACTCTGTCTCCTGCAGCCTCACCTGCCTGCCTGCTCACTCCCACTTCATGTTTGGAAGCCCTGAGCCCATAAGTCCTCACACAGATCCAACAACTCCCCTCGCTGCTTGTGAACTCTCTAAGGAACCGCAAGCCCACCAACTCTTGTAAATCAACATTTAAGAATCATCCCAACCTTTGCCCAGCAGTTAACCAGCCCTTCCTTTCCAGACGAAACCCAGACTGGACCCCAGAAGAAGACATCTGCATTTGCCTTGTTGTACTACTTGTAATTTTTTTTATATTGACCTCTGAATGTGGGTCAGAAAGCCTCCACCCATCATGATAGCTGCTTATATAAGCTAAAATTGCTAGGCCTTTGAACAATCTGGGAAAGCCCAGATTATGATTCATGGCTTTAGAAAACTGATAGGTTAATTCATTACATCAGATTTAGCCCACTTGTGGATGTATTTCAAAGCAACGCCTCAACCCTTGTGACATGTAAAAATGAAAATTACAAAATATCAGGAAGAAAATTGAGAAGCTCCGAGACTGGATCGTCCTTGGGTTCTATTTACAAATGCATAAAGGAACTGCATACATGCATAGTATGGTTATGTCCATCCGTAATGTCAGGAAGGAGATGAGATCTCTATACTACAAACATGTTTTGGTGTGAAATGAACCTCAAAACTAAAGCAAAAGATCTTGAGAAGATGCTGGCTGAGGCTGACAGTGAGAGAGTTTTACTATCCACAGGTAAATGAATCTTACACCAAAATCGGTTGAAAAGCCACTTGGAGAGGAAGAAGCCATCATTCCAAAAGCAATATAAAAAGCCAGATTGCTGTTTGCAAATGCATTCAGGGACAAAGACCTTCATTTTTGGAGACATGCCATGTGATCTGATGAAACTGAAGTGTTTGGCCATAATGACCATGATTACATTTTGAAGTAAGAAGGGGAAGCTTGCAAGCCTGAGAACACCATCTCAAAGTGTGTGCAGGCATGACAACCTAGCTGACTCAGTTACACCAGTTCTGGCAGGACAAATGGGACAAAGCTCCAGCATCTACTCTGAAAAGAAGTATCCTCAAAATGTTTGAACCAAGTCATACAGTGTAAAAGGCAAAACTATCAGATACCAAGGAAATGTCTGTGAACCTCTAAATTTGAAGAATGTCTTAATTCTCTCACTTCTCTGGCATCTAATTTTGTTTTTTTAAACCTAAAACAGGAAAACAGAATTAGCATGATTAAACATCAGTATGAAAAATACGACTGTCTCATTATACCTCTAGTATTTACAGAAAGTTTACTTTCTCATTATGACACTTTCAATTTCCTGTCTGATATTAAAGATACAAAGTTTATCAAGTTTTCTGGTCTATTTTATGTGTATATTTATCCTAGATAGATATAGATAGATATAATAGGATAGGATATCATCTGATGAGCTACACATGTTTATATTCAGTCTTTCCCAATTAGTTGTCCTGATGGATATAGTCTTGCCCATACTCACAGGGACATGAGGTTGTGGAGGACCGAGTTCAAAACAGGAGGAGTCACAGGAAGTATTAAAGAAATGGGGTTTTTATTTTAACCCAAAAATTATATTTACAAAATGCTGAGCTCATAAAAGAGGTCAAAGAAACAAAATTGAACTCAGACAAAAATGTGAACAAACAGACTAGCTACACAAACAAAACATAACTGACCTAACATAGAAATGACACACAAGGGTATATATGCTGGCTGATCAGACCATTAACACACAATAGGGGTAACTAAGCAGAATACAGTCTCTAACTACACCAAACACAGTACAGCTAAGTTTGTTAATAAACTAAACACCAAAAAATAGAAAGCAAAAAGTATTAAACTTTAAATACAAATATTCACTTAAATACAAACTCTTGTTTAAATAAAGAAACTCCAAATCCCCCCTCTCCAGCATGAACTGGTGGTGCAATCCAATCTACCCATTGTGTTTAAGTGGGCTCAGCCCTGACCAGCATCTTTTGTCAAGAAACTCCCACAGATCACAGCAGGTAAGAAACAAGAATTAATCATAAGCACAAACAAAGATGAACCATGAGTTGAGAAAAATACATCAGTAAATCAAATATGCGCACTTACAAATAGAACAAATATATTTAAACCAACCAATAAACATTTTATTGCAAACTAAAGTGGTGTTGTGTTTGGATGAATAATAGTGCATAAGGGACTTACTGACTTTAATGGAGTGTGGCCATGGGTTTGGCCATTACAGAGGTCATTGTGGTAATAAAAATAAAATAGTTCAGTCACCTGTGATACTGAAAAGAGGAAATGCATCATATTGAAAAGAAATGATACACCCTGTACACTTCAGAGCAGATACACCTGCAAAAATCCTGCAGCTGAGAATGCACCACAACAAGATGTAGTCCCAATATCAGTCTATTTCCTTTTAATATATTCTACCTGCAACAATCAGGAATACTGCAAAGCTTTAGCATGAGTTTGTTTTGGAAACATTTAAATGTGACTGAGCAGATAGCTGCTATAATAAAATAGATCATACAGTGTTTGGTTTTTATATGGCAAACTACCAGCATCTACTAAGAAAACTGAAATGCCAGTAGATGTTTGATCATAACAAAGGAGAGAAGATACGGAGGCCCATATTCATCCATCATGCCTCTGAAGCACATTCCCTCACATGCGTCCACTGCAGGATATTGGGAAGACGGCCCAGCTAAAATCAGAGAACTGACCTTGTTGAAGTGGCCTGTGATGTATGAGAACAAGCAAAGCTGTATTCTGTGGACATGTTCCCGTGCGTCTCAGGATTTGATGTACAGGCCAAATTGTTTCCAGACAAACATCTTATACTGTAGGTGAAAGAATACTATGGCTCAGGAGAGTAGTTCCTCTTCTCAGAAAACACATTATTGGCCTTGAATATGTATTTTTCAATCACACATTTGTGTCAAAGTATTGCTTTGCGAAGAAGAAGAAGCCATCAGCTGAGACAGAGAAGGCAGACATGGTGTTGCGTCATGAAGTACGTTAGCTAGCTTACAGGGTTTCTTTGTCTCCATAAACCCCTTTCTGTCCTTTCTTAGTGACCGATTTATGACACAACATGACACAGCTCAGGGGCGAAGCTCATGTCACGACCCTGCTGACATCAGCCTTTGTGCTTTGGTGTCACAGTTTTTATTCATGTCATCATAAATCCTCTCTCATTTTCTCCCAGCTGTATTTTATAACATGTAGAAATCCATCTTAATCTGTTTTGAAATTTCAGACCAAAATAATGTTTCAACTGTGGATCACTTGTAGGGAAAATTGTATTTGAATGTTTATAATTCGTAAATCTTTGTTTTAAATTTGATGCCAGCAGCATGACTTACAAACTGGGACAGGGGCATGTTTTCCAGCGGGGTGCATCATGCAGTGGTGAACGACACTTTGTAAATGTTTGGAAGCTGAGAAATGTTGTGTGTCGGCTCTGGGCAACAGTAAGGAGATTTATCACCTAGGCACCTTAATGACACAACTGATATATTGTAAAATATGCATCATGTTTTAGATAATGTCATCTAGAGGGCAGAAGTGAAGCCAGCTTCTACGCTGCCCATGTCATCTGAAGGGATTTTTCTCAGATAACTGAATGATCCAGCTTCTCTTTACCCTTAAAGATACAGAAGTTGAGATTTACAGAAAGAAATGTGTATCATGTCTCTACCTTCGCTGTGGTTTAACCTTTATACAGCAAAAAATTCTTCTTATAAAAATGCTTCTTTTGAACATAATGTATTGTGTATATTCAGCTTGTAAAACACTGATGAGGAAGTATCTAAGCTTTTGCTTTGCTTACTTAGTTCATAACTTCCAAATTTGATTTTCATTGTCTGTTCAGCAAGTTAAATTAGTGTTAGAAGCCTTTTTTATTGTCATGGGTTAAGGATGTGGTCTGGGTTATGGTTTTGATATTTTTATGGATTTGCGCTGATTTTATGGCTTGTATTTGCACCTTAGTCATTCATGTTTTTGTATTTTTGTTTTTTATTTTCTATAGAATCACGTGCTTACATTTTTGTGATTGCTTTTCAAAGAAATATCGTAGGTTAAGAGATAAAAAGGTAACATATTTATAGGAAAATCCAAAGCATACTTTTTTTTTCACCAATGTCTTTTCAATTAACATGGAGAGGCAGGATTTACCACAGGAGTCAGCCTACAAGGGAGCGCTCCATTCTGTTGTTCATATTTTATGCAGTATATAATTTCTCCCTAATGTTTCTACCCTTTGGTTATTTTCTTTAAGCCACCTTAGCTTCCTGGTTCCCTCTTATCAGTTCATCATCTTTAAATGAGTCTTGCCTGAATGATTATTATTTTAATAATTGCCCTCTACAATATTTATACCACCCAGTTTGTCTCATTTGTTGTCAGATCCTACTGCTGCCACCTCTCTCTGTGGTTATGTCTGTTGTTTAACTGATTTTGCTTGTAAATTTGTCCCTTTGATTTATTACAGACACACTGTCTCCTGCCTACCTATATTTTTAGTTCTGAGAACACATTAAGTCTTTCTATCAGCCAGAACTTGGTACTGGATCACCAGTTGAAGTCAGGTGACATCAAATGTAATTTAAAGTTTTTGGTTTTGTTTATTTTAAATTATTATTATTACAAATTATTTTAAATCTATTTTATAGAAGTTTAGGGTTAATTAAAAACAATTAAGTAGATTTGATGTCCAACTGACATCAGGCCTTTGTTTTTAGGACATTTCTCACTTTCATAAAGCTGTTTTTTATTTTTTTTTATTCTAAGAAATGTTAGGTGTAATATTCTTGCTGCACTGGTTGATAATTTATCTTGTTGGTATCAATTTGTCATATTTCAGTTTTCAGTTGGACCCAAAATATTGGTGGATTTGGAGACATAAGGTAAAATGACAGTTTTTTAATAAAGTAAACATAAAACTTAAGAAGTAGTGCGAAGGAATCATGGCCGTATTCTCGAAGAATCCTAAGACAAAAAGTAGCTCCTCGTGATGTCAGAAGAGGCAAACAGGCTAAGAGAAGGAGATTAACAAACATGAGGGAAGCTGAGCAGGATGTAAACAACAACCAAGGGGAGAAGCCTTATTATCAGTCCAAGGAAATTAAACTCAAATGAACAAACAACAAAATGTAAGGATAAACAAAGGAACTAAATACAAAGGGATGAACTGATAAGGCAAGATCTAAGCTAATACGAATAAACAGCAAGGCAATAATCAAAATACAAACATGGATGAAAACCAAAACCAAGACACTCAAAGATTGTAAAACAATTAAGTTTTCATTGTTTATTTAACTAACCATGTATGTTTGTCATCTTTTTTTTTTTTTGCTTTTTAAACTAAACATTTTTTGAGTTTTTTGTTTTCATTTTACTTACAAAATATTTAAAGTGGGCCTTTATTAGCAAATATTTATCTTCAATGTCCTTATTAACATCAATGCATTTTGTTTTTAGAAACATTCTTAGCTTGGCTGCGAGAGTGTAAAATGTAAGTATGTGCTAAAAATCAATATAACTTTATTTTGAGAGTTAACGAAATGCGGTCATGTTTCCTAACCCCCGTTTACCACTCCAGAGAAGCGACATATTGAAGCACTCAGTTTCTTATCCCTATTAGATTATTGAAATATAAACAAAGACTGATTCCTGGATATTAATCTACTTATTGCAAACAATATAAATGCTTTAGTGCCGCTGTCTGCCGTAGAGCTGCACTCATTCACTGCAGAGCCCAGACAAGATAAGGTGGAAGAGTGTAAACAAAATGTCCAAAGTATTTTCTCACACGTCCGGCTGCATTTCTTGGAAAGCTTTCTCCAGCATGCAGATCTGTGATTCAGCCAAAGATAATAGGAGGATGGTGGGAGAAACTTTAGTGACAGCCAGTCAGATAATGTAGCTTTGGGATGTTTAACTTACAGAAGATCCACCCTGCGTATGAGACTGGTGTAGGGGGCAAAGCTATATTAGTTGAAGAATGTGAATGTGCTTTAATTCTTCTAAGCTCTCAGATGAATGGCATCCCATGTTTTCTGGCACATTAGCAGAGAAATCATGTCAGCTGTTTTTACAGCTGTTCCTCTCAAAGTCTTGGTTTAGAGCAATTTATGCACTTAAAAGCAAAATCCAAGGAATTAGGCCCACCAAAGGCTGGTGCCTAAACAATCAAAATGAGTGAAAATGTAAACGGATAATGTTACAGAGGAGTGACATAGCTCATACTGTAATTTCTAATTATTTTAGAACAAATAAAGTTATAATGAAGAAATATATTCAGTTTCAGCATTGTGAGAATTTTTTTATCCAGACTTCCAGACATTTTGTAATTTTGCCCTGGGATTTAGCAATAAAACCACATTAATCATAACTGTAATCTGCAAACAATGCTAGGATCGGATCATAGTTCTTTTTCACCATTTCTAATTCATTCCCTTTAATGAAATAGTGATTACTAAAGAGGTTTGTGCATAAGAAAGCCGCAGAGTAAACTTTCTTCTGTCTTTTAACCAAAAAGCAAATTTTTATTCATGATTTTTAGTTTAGCTAGTTGTAAGAAGAAGAAAAAATCAGAAATCACAGCTGCATACATAGCAGTAGCAGTCCTATTATGCAATTCACTGGCCATTTTATGAGGCACACGTGTTAAAGTGCTTGTTAACACACATAGTGAACTTGCTAATAACAAGGCAGCAACACCATTATTTAGGAATCTAGCTGTGATGGAGGTAAGTCTCTAAAGTTCAAACCGAGCATCTGGATGATGATTTAAGTAACTTCGAATGTAAGATTGTTGTTGGAACCAGACAGATTGGTCTGAGTTTTTCAGAAACTGCTGCTTTTCAGGGATTTTCTCAGACAAAATGAGAGAATATTTGCAGAGCAGCAGTTGTGTGGACTCAAATGTCTTAATGGCGTCAGAGGATAACGGGCAGACTGGTTCAAGATGATAGAAAGGCAGCAGTAGCTTAAATAACCACTCCTTACAACCAAGGACGCTGGATATCATCTCTGAACACACAACACATTGAAACTTGAAGCAGATGGGCAGCAGCAGCAGAAGAACACCCCTGGGTGCCAGTCCTCCCAGTCAAGCCCAGGAAACTGCAATTTGAATAGGCTCCAAAATGGGACAATAATAGGTTTGAAAAATTGTATCTGATCCAAGGAGTCTGGATTTCAGCAGCAACATTCAGATCTGGTATGGATCCATCCTGCTGTGTCACAGTGGTTCAGGCTGGTGGTGATGGTGTGGGGGACATGTTCTCGACTCACTTTGGGTTCCTTAGCAGCACCTGACCATTGTTTAAACACCACAACCTGCCAGAGTATTGTTGCTGACCATGTCTTCCCCTTTATGACCACAGTATAACCATCCTCTGAAGGCTGCTTCCAGCAGGAAAAAGTCATGAAGCTCATCTCAAACTGGTTTCTTAAACATGATAGTTCCCTGTATTCAAATGGCCTCCAGAGTCACTAGATGAGGAGGAACAGGAGTTCTGCATGATATGCAGTCGACAAACCTGTAATAACTGTTTGGTGCTATTATGTCTACGTAGACCAAAAATCTCTGAGGAATGTTTTATTTGTTGAATCTGTCAGGAAGAATAAAGGGAGATCTGAAAGTAAAACGCTAAACCTATATTGGGCAAAAGTTGTGTTAAGAAGGGCTTCAAAATAGCTTTAAGACTCTACAAAACATATTTTTCTATGCTGAAAACGGTGTGCATCATATATAGCTGGAGCAGTGAAACTAGAACTAAGTTTTAAAGCTGATGTCACTTCTTCCAACAATAAAATGCACCGTTTGTAAAATCCTTCCATGTCCAGCTAAGTTTGGTAAAAACACAGATCCGACTGCTCTGAACAATGCTGACATGATTGCAGCTTCAACCTTCTGCTCTGCTTTAAAATCCTACTGGGTATTAAATTGGTTCTTAGGGAGTCTTATTCCTCCATTTTAATAACAAAAGCCAAAACTTTATTAAACTCTTTTGAATGAGTTGAACTAATTAAATAGTGCACTGGGTGGGTGGGGGGGGGAGAAATTAATTGAAATCTTTCCACAAATGCAGATGAGGTACTTTCTTTACTTAAAGAATGAGATTTGGTTGAATGCAGTCATTCTTTGAATTCCCAGACATATCCACATTTTACCTGTTGTTGTTCAAAAATGTTTCACCATCCACATACTCCTTCATGATTTATGTCTTTGAACTTAAAACAAATCCCTCCATAGTTTCTGAATTCCACTGGTGGTAAAGTATCCAAGTGGGCTTCAGCAATGTGGCCCCCGTTAAATTATGGTCACTCTGTCAACTAATAAATCAATCTAAACTATACTGAACTCTTCCTCCAAACTCCAATTTCTCGTGTGCAGCTGGATCCACCTGTGGTGACCAACTCTTCCTGAAGGCTTCGGAGAAACATCACAGCAGCTCGTCTGTTTCAGATTGTAATAAATACATTAAGAAATGCTGGGTTCTAATTTCCCTGTCAAAATCAGCATCTTTTCTTTAGGGTCTGAATGTTCCTTTAACTTATTTTAGCAAAGGTTACAGTAAGCTGCAGCCATTAAATGCATAAAATAAAAATATACTTTGACATTGGAAAATGGAAGTTTTGGGAAAAACACTAAAAATGCTCAATATCTTCAGTGAGCTGTAAAGGAAGCATCAGAATCAGAAAATAGCTTTTGAAATGGATTTTCTTATATATATATATATATATATATATATATATATATATATATATATATATATATATATACGTATATATATATATATATATATATATATATATATATATATATATCTATATATATATATATATATATATATATGTGTGTGTGTGTGTGTGTGTGTGTGTGTGTGTGAATTTCATAAAGTTCTTTAACACACATTCCTTTACAGTGTTCAAAACCCTGAATGGGATTATAATCTCTATATTCTTAATGGTTTTGAGTTTCATAGCAATCTGCCTTTGTTTCTCTTCTCATAAAGAGATGCATCAGTGGTTTAGTTTGACACAGCATCTTTTTATGTAAAAATTAGAGCTTAACGGCTTTATATTTTACAAAATGACCACTTACGGAAGGTCTTCATGCTGTTAAACTATCTCAGCTGTGATGCACTAAAGATAGATTATCAACTGGATTATGGCGCCATCCCATGTTCAGAAAATGCCACATGTGTGCATTAAATGATTCCATTCTGTTCCAGTATCCATCATGCTTATCCATGCAGGGTCGCGAGGGGGGCTGGTGCCTATCTCCAGCTGTCATCGGGCAAGAGCCAGGATACACCCTAAACAGGTCGCCAGTCCATCACAGGGCTGAATTAAATAATGATATGTTTAATTTTGGTCTGAATTTGAGTATTTCTAATATTAGGTTTTTAAAAACCTTGAATTATTTATACAGCATTTCCCACAGTTTTTGGCCTCCCTGATAAAAATGTGTCAAAAACTGAGAAAATTTGAGAAAGAAATTTGGGGTTTTTTTTTCAAGAATGATTGGTGCCTCAATTTGCTCTCTTTGGGTTGCTCAGAGTTTCTAGAGACTCTTGGTAATCTATGACTTGATGTTTCTCAGGGGTTTAAATAGATCATGACACAGAGTCCCTTTTGTTTTAGCCACTGACCACGAAGATGGAAGAGGACCCAAGTTTGACCTGCCACCTCTCACAGTGAACAGGATAAGAAGGAGGTAAAAAAAAAAAAAAAAAAAAAAAAAAAAAAAAAAAAAAAAAAGCCAGGTTCTTGGTCATCATGTCTCCATAGCAACCTTTAGAACAGTTTTGTCCAATTACAGTCCTCCATATCTTGTATCTTGCACATTTATATATGTTCCTACTCAAGCAAAGGGTGATCAGGTGATTCAAATGGATGAATGAGCTCCTCAGTATGGCATCAAGTTCTGCAGGAACTTGCTAATCACCCATTTATTTGATTCAGGTGTGTTGGAAAAGGGAAATAGCTAAAACATTCTGGACACCAGCTATTGAAGACTGACTTTTGACAACTCCTGACTTAGGTTGTCCTACCATCACAACCGTAAACATGAGGAGTTCGTTAAATGCCGCTGGAACTTTAACTGGAACTCTGCGTTTGGACAAGACTACGGCTTTTAGCAGTATTATTAATTTGGCAACAGACACTCCAGGTGCATTTGGCATAAAACCAAGAATGAACATGTAGAAAAGCCATCATCCTCAGTGTTGTTTACAACTGTATATCTATAGTGCTGTGGGCCTGTTATTTTTCCAGAGGCCCTGGAAACCTTGTTAGAGTAGATGGCATCTCAATGTCTTTGAAATCTGGGAGATTTTGAATAGAAATCACCAACTGGGACCAATAAATGAGACATAGCTGATTCCTTTGTTGTGAATAAATTGTTCAGAATCTGGCCTTATAGTAGACAGGCAAGAAAATGTTAATTGATAGAAAACCTTTAACCACCAAAACACAGTAACATCTTGGAGTGAGGGTGTGTTTCTTCAGCAAAGGCAGGGAAGCTGGTCAGAGCTGATGGGAAGATGGATGGAGCTAAACGCAGGACAGTCCTGGAAGAAAACCTTTCAGAGGCTGCAAAAGACTTGAGACTGCAGAGGACAATCACCTTCCTGCAGGACAAGAACATTATACATCCAGCCACAACAGAGTGGCCTAGATAAGCATGGTCATTTGTTAGATTGGTCCAGTCAAAGTCCAGACTGCATAAATGCAAGCAAAAAATGTGTTGGACTTTAAAAAAAGTGATGTTCACAGACACGCTCGATCCAGTCTAAGACTGAGCTAATTTCTTAACACGAATGGGTAAAAAAAAATCACTCTCAACATGTGCAAAGCTGGTAGAGCCATACTCTAAAAATGTGTTACTGTGATTTCAGGGAAAAGTGGTTTTAGAAGGTTAAAGTGAAAACAAATGTGTATATATATATATATATATATATATATATATATATATATATATATATATATATATATATATTTTTTTTTTTTTTTTTTTTTTTTTTTTTATCAGTGAAGCAGAAAAGGGGCAGTGGACGCCTCAGTGAGCCATACTGGAGGTGCTGTGTCGCCAGTATAGAAGAAGAGCTCTGTCGCCACCTGGCGGTCAGAGACGGTCACTGACGCTGTTTCCTGAACTGAAGATGGCGACAGGAGTCCTTCAGAGAGTCCGCGGAGGCTTCAGTCCGGCTAAAAGCAGGGCTCTGTCAGCCGGAAACCTCTCCCTCTGGGTCAGGTGAGCAGTCACTATCATAAGCGTCTGGCTTTCGTGTTTGCAGCTTCTTATTTTGGCTGTTGTGTCATATATTCAGACTGTTTTTCTGTGGCTACCATGAGCTTGGCAAAGCTAACCTGCAGACTGTTAGCAAGCCGGGGTTGGCCTTCAGCCTTCAGTCACTCTGAAGCTTCATCTCCTATTGATTTATCCCGGGAGGTGTGTGATAAAAGCTGCCTGTGTTGATTGGTAGAAGTGAAACAATATGAGTCTCTGTCATATTTTCTCTTTAACCATGTTGAGTTCTCAAGGTCAGCTTGTTACTCCTTGTTTAGCTTTGTTATAAAAAATACCACAGCTCTGTTTATTTCTTTCAAACGGCATGTGGGTCATCGCATTTCATGGAAATGCTCTGCTTGTATGCGCCAGGGTCACTGTATGATTTTAAACTTGCTGTATTGCAACAGTTTCTCCTGCAGTCCTTCATTATTTGCTCATGTGTTCTTTGTTCAGAGGATTTTCAACATCCAGCAGCAGAAACAGAGAGGACAGCTGGTTTAGGTCTCTGTTTGTCAGGAAGGTTGATCCCAGAAAAGATGCCCACTCCACCCTGCTGACCAAAAATGAGGAAAGTAACCTCTACAAAATTCAGTGTAAGTCCCCACATGAGCACTGGATTCTCAACATTCAATGTGTCAAATCGTAAGACCGATCTTGTCTGCCTTTTTCAGTCCATAATGTGAAGCCAGAGTGCCTGGATGCCTACAATAAACTCTGGTAAGTTTAATTATGACTAAAATGTGTGTGTTGGATGATTAAAATTAAGTAACAGCTTTGCAAAATTATTCATAACCGTTGCATTAGACTTTAAACTACTTTAGCTGGTTTACGAATCATTGAAAGGCTTAGGACCAAGACACATTAAAGACCTGTTGTCGTTGTATCAACCTTCCAGACCACTCTGGTCTTCTGGTTCTGGTCTGCATCCCCAGAATCAGAACCAAACATGGAGATGAACCATTCAGTTTTTATGCTCATCTAATCTGGAACAAACTTCCAGAAAACTGCAAAGATGTTGAAACACTGAGTTCCTTCAGATCAAGGTTAAAAGCCCATTTGTTTAGAGCTGCCTGTGATGTAATATTAACAGGAACATAATTCAGTCTGTATTCCAGCTTTTAATTACTTTTCTTTATCATGTTATGTTTATCACTGCTATGTTTTGTTTTTTGTTTTTTTTGTATTATGTTTGAATTTTCTTGTTGCTGAAATGTTCTATACTAATAAACCTGTCGTGCCTTTTGGCCATTGCCTATTCTGCTTTGCAAAATTACTAAAACTCAGTCAGATTGGATGGAAAGTGCCGGTGAAGATCGGTATTTGCGTCCTGCTGCAGACTTTCACACAGTTTTAGGTCTGGACTTTGAGTAGGCCATTCCAACACATGAAAATGTTTTGATCTCAACCATTCTGTTATAGCTCTGGCTCGTTTTCCTGCTCCAAGGAGAACCTCCTCCCTAGTCTTTTGTTGCCTCCAGTATTTATCTATATTTAGCTCCATTCAGCCTCCTGTTTATTCTCACCAGCTTCCATATACCTGCACAACCTGCTTGTGGTCAACTGCAAACACAACTTTGTATGCATTCTTTCAACAGCGGCTGTCTTTAATAAAGACCATATTTGTGGAATGCATTAGTTGCATAGTTGTCATGTCAACAGAACTTGTTCCCACTAAACTGTGGATCTCTGCAGCTCCTCCAGAATCAGCATGTAACCACTCAGTCAGATTAGGTGAATGTTTTTGTAGGTTTGCAGTTTCCATTCTCAGGTGATGGATTGAACAGTTCTCTATGTTTTGTTTAAAACTTGGGATGTAGTTTAATAACCTAACCTTGATTCTATGTTCTCCATAGCTTCACTGATGTTCTCTAAGAAACCTGAGGCCTTCATAAAACAGCTGTATTTATGCTGTGATTAAATTACACACAACTGAACTTTACTTGCTATTTACTTCTGAAAACAAGTGGTTGCCCTCCATTTTATTTGGGGTATCAGCGTGAAGGGGGCTGAGTACAAATGCACATCCTTTTCTTTTTTTTAATGTTTAAGAAATAAGGAAACTGTTTAATCTTTCACTTTCAACTCATAATTATACACTATTGTGTTCCTCCATTATATAAAATCCAATATATGTAATGCGACAATGTCGGAAAAACGAAGCGGTATGATTGGTTTTGCAAAGCTCTGTATAATTTCAGTCCCAACTGTCTCAACCTTGTGAATACTGAAGGATGTGTTTTTGTAGTTGTAATCTAACTATATGGTCAGATTGTTGTTCGTATTCTGCTGTTTTGAAGCTTTTAAAAGTCACTTGTGCACATGTTCGTCATAACTTCCAGTATCTGGCTTCATGTGAGTGTTAATGTGATTTCTGGTTTCTTGCAGTGAGGACGTTTTGCCCTCCATCCATGCTGATAAGTACTACCCCTGTGAGCTGGTGGGAACCTGGAATACCTGGTATGGAGAACAAGACCAGGCTGGTAGGATTACTAATAACAACGTACAAATCTGCAGTGTAGCAGGTCTATGCTGTCTTGCATGGCTTTGCAATCAGCAGGCAAGGCTTACTGCATCTACATAAACTCCACATTTCCAGACGATAAACTGCCAGTTTGTAATTAAGATCTATTTAGGTTTTTTTGTTTGTTTGTTTGTTTTTGTGAAAACTGAAACAGCATCTGACTAACTTTACATCAGATTACATTCCGTCTGCCGTAAAGTTGAACTTGTATTAATGAGAAGTCGTTTCTGCAGTTCATCTGTGGCGTTACAGAGGTGGATACCCAGCTCTGACTGAGGTCATGAACAAGCTCAGGCAGAATAAGGTGATCACCGTTTCCTGTACAATTGCTCTTGTTTGATTTCCCGCTCAATAAAGTCTAAGTAAAGCTCATCGATCCGTGTCTGTTGGACATCAGGAGTTCACGGCGTACAGAAAGGAGCGCGGGAAGATGCTGCTGTCCCGCAGGAATCAGCTCCTGCTGGAGTTCAGCTTCTGGAACGAGCCCGTTCCCCGGGAAGGCCCCAACATCTACGAGCTGAGGTCTTACCAGCTCAGGGTGAGGAACCCCCCCCCCCATTGCATTAGTGCTGCGCTGAGTGCTCAGAGCGATCACTGCACTGGATCACAGGAGGAATCTGCAGAATCTGTTGATCTACATTAATTTATCTCGATCACTTTCAAATTCAATGCAGATCTTTAAATATCTCTCAAACTCATCAAGTTTATTTTTATATATGATTATAGTTTATATGAAACCTAAAAACTTGACAATCATGTATTGCTTTTTGCAGAGTAGAGCTGTGTTTGATAGAGCTGGAATTATTATGAGCAGCTGTACCCCTAAGATGCAGAATAATGTTTAAAATTAAAGTCTGGAACTAATGCTCGGTATCAGCTTTATCCTGTTAATTTGGGGCTTTTATTTACTTTAAAGCCATTTTCTTCAATTGAATTCAATGAATTTTATAACCAGGAAAATGTTTCATTTTGTTGTGGATTTTATCTAATCCACATAGGGTCAAAATTATACATACACGTTAAAATATATACATACACCCCCACTAATATTTGGTTACATGTCCTTCAGCAAATTGTTGATGCTACACCCTTGTTTTAAACCCATCACAACATGCTTGTTTACCTGGATATTTGGCGTTTTCCTACCAGAATCACTAACTCTGGTGTAAATTGGTTGACTACCTGGCACACATCTGGCTTGTTAAGTATAGTCCCTTCATTTTTAATAGCTTTCTTATCCTGCTTTATCAAGGTTATGTTGCAATCATTGAACATGTTTCAGCCATCGAGCTGGTTTTAGTTCAGCTTGAAGGTCTCCGTTATGGAGCGAGTGCTTCGTTCTTTTTCTGTACCTTCGCAGCTCATGCTGATGTTAAACTTGCTTCTCTATGGAGAGTGAGAGTAGTGTTCAGTTCATGGCAGGCAGAGTTTTTAAAATCCTAACAAATTTTCCTTTTATCTGAGAGTGACAGTTTGGGTTAGATGTTTGAGGCTTGGATACAGTTGGCCTCCACCAGGAAGAGACGTTAAACACACATAAGAACTGATTTTAGAATGGCGAAATCAAGCTCACATTGAGCTTCTTGTATGGCATTAAACCTCAGCTCTATTGAAAAATGATGGACTGTGCTTAAAAGCCGGGTCTGTGCCGGGAAAGCAAGCAGTTTAAATTAGCTTTACCAATTCTTCTTGGGAGTTTGGTCAAATTTGGTCCTTTCTAATCTGAAAAGACCGGCCTTCATCTGGATGAGCTCCCGCTGCAACATTTGAAAAATGCAAGCCATTATCCCTCGTCTCACGCTGAGATTATATCTGAGAAACAGCAGCAAATCTGTTGTCTTAATCCCAGTTAGACGATTGAAGACGCGCTCGTGTGTATTCTTGCATACTAATGTATTTAATCAGAAAAGACGTTTTGACCCCTCTTTGTTTGATTGCAATAAGGAATGTTGTGTTTTTTTTCTCCCCTCCTCCTGCAGCCAGGAACCATGATCGAGTGGGGTAATTACTGGTAAGGCAGCCTGAATTCATTTGACTCGTTGAACTGTAGTTACAGAGCAGTTGCAGCACATGAACTCTCCCTCATCACATTGTCATTAACAAGAGCTAGTCCCCAGAGAAGCTTTATATTTGAGGCTGCGCTATCGTTCACTGTAACTGAGATTAAATCTCAAGTGAAGCTGTGTTTGCTTGAAGGATCTGTACATAATAAGAGACATAACTTTAGAATTAAACAGGCATCTTCTTAATCACATATGACAACTAAATTGAGGCGGCTGAAGATTTTTCCAATAAAAATTGTTCCGTCAACACATCTAGTGCAGTTTTTTTATGCATCCATAAATACACTTTAGAGCAATGAAATGATGTGTAGCTGTTTTTCTGCTGTGAAGCCTCATGTTTCATTCTGTCTCTGGGGGGGAAAATATATGAACAGGATTTTTAAACATCACTCTAAGACCGGTTAATTTCATCTTTTTTTTGTTGCTTTTAAAGTTGCTTTAATTCGCCGTTATTTGAACAACCCCTTGTCGACCTATAAATAATGTCAGCAAAGCTATTTAAAGCAATTTCATTGTAATTTGTGTAGGTGACAGCTTAAAGTTCTGCTTCAAGTTACAACAACATTTAGAAATGAGTCTTCAGAGTTTAATAGACACGATGTGAATACGCATGTTTGCTTTGGGGCGAACATAATGAGAGTAAAACATTCCTTTCACAACAGCTCACCCCAACCTGGCCTGCGTTAAGGTTCATGAACGTGAGCAGCAGGTCATTGATTGATCGGGTTATTGCCAGTTTTTAGACAGGGTCAGTTAATTCAGAGATGAGGAGAGTTTATGATCTTAGACGAGGGTTTGTTGTGTTTTGGCTCTGGTTGTGACTCGAGTTGCTTTTCGTCTGCAGGGCCAGAGCAATCCGATACCGCCAGCGCAACAGAGAGGCCGTGGGAGGGTTTTTCTCCCAAATTGGCGACCTATATATGGTCCATCACCTTTGGGGTATGACTAAACACAAGCATGTCCAAATTTACATCGTTTCACCCATTACTGAGTAATTTTGTTTGTGGACAAACAGGAATCTTATTTCTCACTTTTTTCTCTTTTCAGTATTGTAAACTAAATTAGATATCTTGTTAAAAAGCTTCACCTTGGCCACGTAAATCTTGCATTAGGATTTCTGAGAAAACAAGTAAAATATAAGCGTAAAAAAATTTAAGATTTCATAAGAAATGTTTAAGAGCTCTCTTAAAATAGTTTTACTTAGACAATATAATTTTATTGAGCTTAATAAGGAAACCTAAACCATCAGTACTAATGGCAAATGGCCTGTACTTATATAGCGCTTTATCAAGTCCAGAGGATTTTACACTACAGTCATTCACCCAATCACACTTCATACAGCTATTATTTTGACTGTGTTGTACAACTTTATTCTTGTAATATGACTATTCTCGAAATGGGGGGGGGATATATATATATATCCAGTACCAATTCCTGCTGGAAAGCTTGTTGATGCTTCGAGGCTTGCCCTTCTGGTGTAATGCATCAATGGCTGGCTGGACATCTGAGAGTTACTGGTCTAATATTCAAACTTTCTGAGAAACTGAAGTTTGGGTTTTCATTAATTTTACTGACTGTGGCTTTCAACTAACAGAAATAAACCCTTCAAATGTATTATTGTGTATAATGAATCTCTAGAATATAAGTTTAATTTTTAAAATTAAATAAATCAACTTTTTATAATGGTATTCTAATTTACGGAGGTGTTGCCGTACTGTTTGATTGCAGCTTACAAAGACCTTCTGTCCCGAGAAGACACGAGGAATGCCGTCTGGCAGCAGGAGGGCTGGCATGAAGTGGTGTATTACACCGGTGAGCTAAATTAATCTCTTTGTGGTCCAACTACTGTGTTTTTGTTTTGTTTTTTTCTTAAATGAAATCAGCACGATGAGCCCCTGCATTTGTTCCTCTCTGCAGTCCCTCTCATTCAGCACATGGATTCTAGGATCATGATCCCAACAAAAGCTTCCCCGCTGCAGTAAGGAGGGACGATCTCGTATCAAGTGGCACCCCTTCGAATGTTACATCTATTTTGTGAATCGCCATCCTGGGTCCAACTTTCTGTCAGTGCTACCAAAACACAGCCCTTTTTAATTTTTTTTTTTTTTTTTTTTTTTTCTTTATAATGTCAAGAATTCATTCAAATATCTGTAATTAATTGAAAACGGATATAAAAGGGAGCAAGCTCTTGATCACAGACAGATTCTCTATTTTAGGGACTGAAATGAACCAAATTGAAACCTTCTGATTGTCATGTGCAACGTCTTGTGCCACATTAAAAGCGGTCCAAGAGAAGAGCTCGTCTCCTGTTTGGGAAGCCAGAAAAGTTACTTGAAAAAGTGCAGGTGTGCAAAAAGAAAGGTAATAGTGTTGCTCAGTGCAGTAGCCGTTTATTTATTTAATGTAGAGTACATGGTGTATAAATGTGTTGACAAAGTGACTCTTATGTAAGCCATGTCATTGCTGATTGAAATGAGACCTCTAGAATTTAAAACATATTTCAGTGTCCTATTAAGATAAAGTATGACATTACTGTACAATGCAGATATCAGAATTTTATATTTGCGGTCTGTTACAAACACTCCAGGTTTTGTTGTTCTGTGTTTTATTCTTATTTCCTGTCAAAGCAATGTTGACTTTTCCTGGTGCTGTGTTCGTAACTTTTTCCTGCCTGGTTTTAAAATCTGATTTTATTCAAACGTCTCTTAACCGTGTAGAAAAAGCATGAGAACATCGAGTGAATCTGGTTGGAGGGATGCTGCTTTGTATTGTAATAATAGCTGATTTATCATTAAGGGATCCACATTTATCATTTTCTTTTTAAGAAGAACTATTGTTGGGAGATGGGAGAGAATGACAAGAAATTAAAATCATTCAGGCATTCTTTACAGCACGTTCTGGTCTTTAATTCTGATTCTCCTTAAAGGACTGGAGTCGCCACAGTTATTGACAGTCAAGTCAGGTTACAGTTTTCTTAGTACTGAACACAATGCTAATACAGTTCTCATTGCACAGACCATTATACCTTTATCAGGTTCTGATGTGAAAAGTGCAAAAACACTAAAACCTTAATGTCCACTCAGTGTTTGGTTACTTTTTAGTACAAAAAAAAACAAAACACAACAACAACAAAAAAAGACATTTGTCTAGTGTAAATACTTCCTTCTTTATAAAACTCTATTGAGTGTGTAATGGACAAAAAGCTTCACTGGCACACCTTTGGGTGCAAATATATCATCGGTTGAATTAGTAACAGAATTCTTCTAGCATATCTAAATCTTCTCCAGCTCCTTGAGGAGCTCATCGAAGCTCATCACATACCAGGAACTTCTCTCCTTGACTTGAGATCTGACGACATTCCCGCCGAATCCAATAAAAGAACTCTGAAGGTGAAAAGATTGTATATTTTTAAATATCTGTTATATGTATAGGGCTATCTTGTCATTGATGCTAAAGATGCACCTAGATATCAGCTGGTGATTGGAATAGGCCAATTTTTACCTTGACTGGTCCAAAGCTCAAAATTCTACCCTTATTGGATCTGTGAAAAAGATTTACGCCTGATAGTGTAGGTAATCGCCATCAGGCTATGCTGGCAATGCTAATAGGTGTGGAAGTTAACAAGAAGGCTAAAATTCAGTTGTTTTCATTATCAGTGAGGTATTAAAAAAAAAAAAAAAAAAAGAGGACAAACAGCTGTAAGAAGCTATTAAAAGGAAGCTTTTTTTTTATGATGCTGAGACATGCCTGTAAGAGAGAGAGAGCAAGACTTTCAGCAAACAACAAGAAGGCTGAACAGAGTACAGCAAAGCTGCTCTATTTCTGTTGAGCTTTTCACCTCTGTTATGGAAGATGCTGGATGTTAAAATACGGCAACCTTTAGAAAATCTCAGGATTACAGTCGAGGTCTAAATTCTCGAGTAAATACTCATGATACACAATTCAGGCTTTAGTAATGCTGGATTCTGTTGTTGCTGATACAAAATACTAAAGACAGTTTAAAACATCTCAGTAATAAGTTTGTCTCTGATTTCAAATATTAATAAAGCCCTATTTTACAGAAACTACCCTCTCACAGAAGCAGCGTGACGTCACCTTTGGTCCTGATATAAGTAATGAACAGCTTACAGCAGGAAGGTTTGAAAATATATACAGTTAAGTCCAAACATATTCATACCCTGGCAGATTTGGGTTTAAAGTAATCTTATAGGTTTTGCAAACATGTTTCCTCTAACTTGAAGTAATATTAACGTTTTGGAGTGGCTCAGCCAGAGTCCCGACGTGAATCTGATAGAGAATCTGTAGAAGGAGCAAAAGATTAAGGTGATGGCAAAGAGGACTTCCAGTCTCAAAGACTTGAAGCTCATCATCAAAAATTAGTCACCAAAGCACCAGTGGGGACATGCAAAACGTTAGTCAGCAGTTATAAAAGGGCTTTGATTGCTGTAACACCAAAAGATTTCTCCATTGATTATTGTAAAGGATATAATTTTCAACATGTTATCTTTTATTAATTGGTCTGTAAAAACAGACATTTTTTTTTGTTTGTCTCCTTTTAGATTGTTGTGTTATCTTTTAGAAGATGCCTGCTCATTTCCTGACAGAAACAAACCTCTTGTTTGAATGAAAATCATTTTAAATCTACCAGGGGCATTGATCTTACTGCATATTGTGAATGCTGTTCCTATCTTATAGAGAGAATCATAATCAAATTTGGGATCAGCAGGTCAAAGCTTGACAAAAATTGGAAACTGGCCACAAAATTTTGATCAGTGCATCTCTAAACATACCAATGCAGAACTTCTACTGTGAACACTTACGGCTGGGGGGCACGCCTCCAGATCAGTGGCTCCATCTCCAATCATCACCACCGTTTTGAAGCCGTACTGCTCCTTCAGCATGCTTATCACTTTTCCTTTGCCGCCACTCTCAGCTGTGGGCTGAGTTTCATCAAAACCAGCATATTCTCCTGCAATTTTAGTCAGAAATTAGAAAATGACACGAAATTTAAAAATGTTGAGCGAGTGTCAAACATCGTGACCTGGTTCTTACCATTAAAGTAGAACTTGAGTCGGTTGGCGTAGATGTGATCCAGAGGGATGTTTAGCTGAGAGGCCACATGTTCGACGATACAACGAAAACCACCAGAAATGAGAAACACCTTTATGTTGCGCTGGTGAAGTCGGTCCACGAGCTCCCTGGACAAAAGATAAAGAAAAACATTTATCAAATACATGGAAAATAGAAAAAAAAAAAAAACTCTTGAGAGTTGACGAGAATATATTTATTTTATTATATATTAAACCATCCTTTTCGGTTTATGTATCAGCTAATTTTACATTTTTTCCTCAACAGATGTTATCCTGTATAGTATTGATACAATCATAGGAAAGTACTCTCCAGCCACTTCCATGTAACTTGAGGGAACATTAGCAGCAAGACGAAGCTCATTAAGCAATTCTGACAGTTTACAAGCCTAAAGAATACAATGCTACAGCGGAAAGATATCAGGAATGCCCTTAAGAAGCAATTGCTGCGTCCTGTAAACCTGGGAAGGATTATAAGGCCATTTCAAAATTATTAGAAGTCAGTCATTTTAGACTGAGAAAAACTGAGAACAATTTGAAAACATTTAGGACCGTTACTAATATTCCCTGGAGCGGATGTCAACTTTACCCTAAAGTGATTCAATTATAATTTGAGATCTAGAAGGTATTTGGATTAAGGCTGCACCGATTAATCGGGATCATGATTAATCAAAAAAAAAAAAAAAAAAAAAAAAAAAAAAAAAAATCACAATTGTCAACTAATTTAGTCATCAATTAATCGTTACCTTGAGTATACAAACTAAAAAAAAAAAAAAAAAAAAAAAAAAAAAAACCCGATACACCCACAGTAGTAATTAAGCTAAAACTGTACAAAATATACAAACATTTTGCTTTTAAGAAAAAAAAAAATCTTTCTAAATATGTTCAACCCAAAACTGGGTTTTTGATGTGTTTATTTGCATAAAAAGCTCAAGAGGTTAAAAAAACAAAACAAAAAAAACTGCAGAATTTTTTTAAATTCGATTAATTGTCATTAAAAAAAAAAAAAAAAAAAAAAAAAAAAAAAAACCCCGATACAAAAATCGATAACTAAAATAGTCATTAGTAGCAGCCCTAATTTGGTTCTGCATTAAAACAGAAAAATCTGTTAGGTCTCGATATGGCTAAATGTAAGAGTTTTCTTCATACATTTGAACTACATTTTTGAAAGATGTCTTTATTTACTTCAAAGAATTAACTGATGGAACACTATTGTTGTTCAAAGCACACAAAATATAAAATAGGTCCATCATTTTTACCACCTTCAATTTTTAAACTTCTGATTTGTTTTAATACAATATTTCTAAGTAGGTTCCAAAGGTTTTGAAGCAAAAAATACCAACGGCCACGATTTTTCAACTGGTTAAGAGCTGTGTAGGTTACAGCCATTTCGTGGCTGTAACCTACACAGCCATTTGAAGTAAATTTTGTATTACTTCAAAATTTTTAAACTTTACGACACCAAATATGGGCCAAAGTTACCTGGACCAGGTTTGGCTAAACCATATATCACAAAAAATCTTAATCATATCACAAAACAGTCAGCAACAACAAAAGACATGTGGCATATGGACATATAACATCAAGTTTGTTCTTTACACTTGGATCCAATGTTTCTGCAGGCAATCCAGAACAAAATCTGTTGAACTGATTTACTTTATCAGCTATCCACACACTTACTTTATGCCTGGAGTCAGCTGAGGAGGGTGATCCGTTATGAGTTTGTTTACTTGTTCTCTGGAACATCGGATGATGGAAAGACGCTCAGTAAGGGCCTTCTTAAACGTCAATGAGCCGCCCATGGCTTTAAGAGTCCTAAAATGTGAAAGTGTATTTGGTTCAAATCTAATAATAGGGTTCATTTTTGGAAAACAGAGTAAATAAATATAACAATGTGTTGAGGACAGTATGTGAACAGATGCAGCACCTTACAAAAGTATTCATACCCTGTGAACTTTTGGACATTTGGTCACATTACAGCCACAATCTTCATTTTAAATGAGAGGTGTGTGTGTGTGTGTGTGTGTGTGTGTGTGTGTGTGTGTGTGTGTGTGTGCGCGCGCGCACGTGGGGTGGCAGGGGGGGTTGTACCTTTCTAAAAGCACTTTTGTCAACATCACAGTTGTTTTTAATCCCCAATATAAGCAAACTTGAACTTATGCTACTGGGAAACTATTGGGATCAACTGTGAAGTTGAAGGAAATTGATGCAAGGTTTTCAAACAGTTTTGGAAATAAAATTCTAAAATTGTGACATTCATTTGCATTACGCTACCTTCACTTAAATACCTCTAAATAAAATCCAGAGCAAAATGTTATCTAATTATGAAATTGGTAAGAAAGACAGTCATAGTTGAAGACGACCCATATGAGGGGAGCCATCTGCAGTTTGAAACAAGCCTTTTAGAGGACAAAGCAATCATGCAGAAAGTAATCTGATCAGACAAAACCGAAACTGAAGTTTTGGGCCTTCATACAAAACTATGTGTGGTGAAAAACTAACATCACCCTAACATTCCCACAGAGAAACATGGCGATGGCAGCATCATGCTGTGAGGATGCCTTTCTCCAGTAGGGATATGGAAGCTGGTAAGAGTTGAACTATCTTGTCGCTCTGGAAGACAGATGGAGCTAAATATTGGATCAACCTGGAAGAAAACATGGTAGAGGCTATGGAAGACCTAAAACTGGTACAGAGGCCAAACTGGAATGGAGTGATTTGACTAAACACAGACCTAAATCAAATTTAGAGTCTGTGGCAAGACATGAAACTTATGTTAAGAGAAATTCCCTATCCAATCGAGGGGTCAAGGTGTTTTGTAAAGAAGATTAAATATTAATTAAATGAATGATTAAATAAAAACATCAGTCACCTAAACGTACAAAGTTCTTAGAAGATTACTCAAATAGATTTGTAGCCTTCACTAAAAGGTAACTAGCTTGCATTGAAAGGTGGGGGGGGGGACCCAAACATAGTTTTCTTTTTCCACAATAATGCTCTAGTTTGTGTTTGTCTATCATGTAAAGCTTTTGTTGTAGCATAGCAGAATGTGAAAAAGATAAAAGGGTACATATTTTGCAAAGGTGTGCATGAAAAGCGGCCAACGTACATCTCTCTGACCGCATCCCCCACACCACAGAATTTGGCCAGTTCATCGATGCCTTCTTCTTTGATGACTGTGCTGTCCACATCAAAGCAGACAGCATCTGCTCTCCTGAAGAGCTCCTTCGTCTCCTGAGTGGTTGTCATCGTGCTGGGGAGGGAGACAAAATTCAATTTGAGATGAGCAGCAGTGCTATTAAGCCTGATAATTCAGTGTGAGGATGTCAGGTGACATGAAGAGCTAACACTGGGAAGTCATCTGGGCGGTCTGTTGCTGAGTTGTTGGTTTAAGGGGGCATCTCTTATGCCTGATTTCCCCCTGCATAATAAGGATAGTTTCTCCGTTAGAGCCGAAAACACAGCTATTCAGTGAAATACCTATGTGCAAACTGTATGTGCTGATCTGAAATTATAAAAAGTTTACTATGCAATAATATGAACCAGAAATGGCGTTAAATAAAGTAGCGTGTTAAACTGTTAAAAAAGCCGGGAGGACAGATGGACATCTTCTGTCCCTGTTGCATCACCCCAAAGCGGCATGCAGAAGACTAAAGGTTGACACTTGAACCCACAACAAAACAGAAAAGGATAAAATTCATCAATGCTGCTACTACTTGTCTTCTTATGTAACATATCAAAGCTTTAGTCGACAGGAAAAGCCTCTGGAATGTCTTTGCATTTGTATAACCGACGGTTGACATTTATCTACCTTCCTGCTGCAACTGACAGAAGTAATAAACAACTAAGCCCTGCAGCACAACACTATAGTCGTCAAAATAGGGAATATTGCGATGTTCTTTATACATACCGAAAAAGAAGAGCGCTGATATGACACGCGCAGGCTGGTCGTTTTAACATGAGCCGACCGAAATCGCTCTCAATGGGCTCACTGACGAAGAAGAGACGTGCCAGCCGCCCGACCAATCAGAGCGAAGCCGACAAGGTTCCCGCCCACTCACCCTTTGGCTCGCTGCCATGGCGACCTCAATGGGCAAACGCCTAACATTAGCAAAGCCTAAAAAAAAAAAAAATTGCTAAAAGGTTGGCAGGAAAACTTGTAAGCCGTTTGATCAATTAATGTAAAGAAAATAAACTCAAATAAGTTTGAAATTAACAAATTAATAAAATTGTATATATTTGTTGTAAAAACAGCATTTTTGTTTATAAAGCATAATTTAATTAAAATGTTGTGAGCAGTTGTAAGCTTAATAACATTTTGCAATTCTAATAAAGTTCATTTTTTAAAATGTGGGGCTTCAACTGTACTTTTGGCCCCGCCCCACCCCCAGAAAAACTTTGGTAACCGTCTTTAGAGAAGGACAGTGGAAATTTCCACTGAAAACCTGCTTAAAAAGAAAGAGTTAGCTGCATGGATTTTTAAATCCCCCTAGTCAGGCGTTACAGCACCATAAAGACCTTAAAAGAGATGTGTATCGAGAAGATGAATAGAAAACAAAACATGCAAAATCCCTACTAATGAGTTATTATTTTTTTTAATTTTAAAAAAACACTGAAAAAATATTTCTTAATATATAAACAGAAAAATAGTTATCAATATTAGACAAAATACAAAGAGGGCTATAGGGAGGTGTTTGAGGGATATAACACCTAATTTTGTTGTCAACTAATAAGAGTTGATTCACAAATGTTTAACTTTTATTAACAAATAAATCAAAACAAGCAGTTATCCAGCCATGGACATAGACATTTGACTAAGAGTCAAGTGGAAGGCCATCACACTATTTTTTTTTTTTTCATCATCAAATATAGGGTTATCTTGTAGGGGAAAATATTTATTTGATTGATTGCTATTTTTGTAAGTTTGTTCACTTACAAAGAAATTAACAGTCACAGATGGTGTCATAGTTTAATTTTAAAGTAGTCAAACATCCATCGCATAAAAATTAATAAACTGATTTGCAGGTCATCGAATTAAATAATCACCTACAGTTTCCACAAGTCAAACCTAAGTGATACACAGATTATTATCAAGACAAAGAAAGCACATTAAAATGCAGAAAACTGATGAAAAGCTGTTTTATCTGATGAATCATTCTTTCAGATTTTTAAGATATCTGGGAAAGCCTTTGGAGTGGAAACAGCATGCAATTGTCTGGGATTGCTTCTTGTGGACTTGCTCCCAGTTCTACCCAAAAACAGAGGTGCGTAGAGTACCCCAAAATTGTACTCAAGTAAGAGTAGCACTACTTCAACATGTTAAAAGTATTTGGTAAATAGGCTACTCAAGGACTGAGTAACTGATCAAAATATCGGTCATTTAATTTTTAAAAATCATCATCAGATGAACAAAACTCTAAAGTTTTGACTGAAATATTCAGAAGTTTTACTCAAGAGTAGCAATACTTAATATTACTCAAGTAAAAGTCAAAAATATACAGTAATGAAACTTCTCATAAAAGTACTTTTTTTTTTTTTTTTTTTTTTTTTTTTTTTTTTTTTTTTTTTTTTCAAAAAAGTTACTCAACTAAATGTCACAATGATTAAATGTAACAAGTTACCCGCCTCTGCCCAAGAACAATTACATGAATAAAGAGTGGAATTAAATCTTCCTCTAAAAGCAGTACTTCAAACTATTCAAGCAATACCAGTCAATCTTACAGCCTGATGACGAAGGACAAAAGTAATAAAGTGGCTCAAAGATTGTACTGCTGACATTTTTGAGCTAGTGCTGAGAAAAATCTCTGGATGCCATGATCTTGGGGTGTTTGAGGTTGTATTTGTTTATTTATTTATTATTATTTTTTTATATAATTTTCTTGTTTTTTATATTCACTATTGCTAGGAAGGTGTCACATCATTTTATTACTTTGTATTTAGATATTTAATTTATTCTTTAGTTCTGTTCTTTGTGCTTTTGGATTTTATTTTATTTGATTAGTGCTATTCTTTTCTGCTTGATTTGTAGTTTCCTTGTATCTCAGCCTGCCAGTTTGCTCCCTTCCACAGCTGTTTTCTATCTCCTGATTTTCCTCTGCCTGTTCTACATTTGCCTCTGATTAGTTCTTCTGACTTGCTTTATCATTTCCACCTTTGCCTCAGGATCTAACGTCCAAAGTCGGTCCTCGAGGGCCAGCAACCTGCATGTTTTAGTTCTCTTCCTAGTGGTAGTAGCTACATCATCAGCATGTCAATGTTCTGCAGAGGCCTGCTAACGAGCCATCATTTGATCCAGGTGTGCTGAACCAGGGAGAGAACTAAAACATGGAGATCCACACTACTGATAAGCTCCTCAGTTCTCATTGTTCGTCACTGGATCCTTCTGTTACTCTGCTTCTTTGTTTCTCACCTCCTAATTGGTTTACATTATTCCTGAAAATTCTTTATTTTCCTTAAACTTCTCAGTTCAACCACAGTTTTTTGTTCTGCCTTTTGCTCTGTTTCAACCACAAACATGGCAGCCACGTTGCTGTAGTCATTAGATAGACTCTTGCATAAATTTGATACTTGCTAATAAAACCCCTTGAAACTTCATAAGTATTTTACATTCCTATTTAAATGCACCACAATAACCTGTAGGGGAAAAACCACTAAAAATAATTAGTCCAGAAAACACAACAATTATGTCTTTGACATGAATGTGTCTACTTGAGCAAACTAAAAAAACTGTATGGTGTTTTATAGCATATTCAGTCTCTTTAATGTACTGTCATGCTGTTCCCTAAACAGATGTAGTTGTAAAAAGTTAGAAATGACTCAAAATCTCCATTGTTGAAGAACAAGCTAAAGAATCCAAATAAAAGATTATTTGTTGTATATTTCTGCAGAACTGATTTAGCAGTGTTATTTTTATTTATGCATTTCAGCTTTTTTAAATTCAAACTCTGAAGAATGAGGAACTGATGCCATATCTAGTCAGTGTGAAGATTCATAGGATTCTTCATAAACAAAAGCAAATCTATGAGTTGCAGTTGGCATAGTGTGTGTTTCAGTTTCTAATTTCAAATTTCAGAACCACAGCAGAGGAAAGTGAGGAGTCTATCATAAATAATACTCTGAAGTTTACGAGGTCCTGCAGCTCAGAAACATAACTTTGATCCAGTCATTCTACAAAAAACAGGTTTAACATATTCTGTGAATCTTTCCAAGAAAGAGGATGGCTGTTAAAAAAAAAACAAACAAACAAAAAAAAAAAAGGTTCTTCATTGTATGTTTTTGTTGGACTTTCCCTTAATTCATATGTACAAAGCTCTTGATAAACATTCTTATCTAGAAAAGCAAACCACACTACTTGTGATAAATTGTAAATGCTAGCAAAGATAATGGTTGCCCGGAGATTCTAGACTGAACAGCATTGTACAATTTCTAAATAACCGCAAGAGTATAAGGAACACCTTCTTCATATACCTGTTAGGTGACAACGGTGGAATTTAGTGTCTTCTCAAATGTAGCTGCAGAAAAATTACTCATTAAATAAACAGACATACTTATCGGTGGAACTTGGCCTATAAATAATAGTTACTTCATGTGAAGCAATAACAATGTTTATTTTGAACATAAAGCTTAATTTATTCCAAGATGGTTTGACAGCGGTAATATTCAAGTCCAGTGGGTCATTATTCTGGTGGATATAGAGTTTTTGTTAGAAGTAACACACCATGTGACTGTGTTCTCATTGGCAATTTCTTAGTTAAAAGATTTCGTTTTGCATTGCTCTTGACTTTTTTTCTTTTCTGTCTTACAGTTTTATTGCCAATCTTAAAAACAAGAAACAAAAACTCCAACCTATATTATATAGGTTGGGTATTTATTGTTCTCCCCCACCATACCCTCAAAACTTTTATACAATGTAAGATGTTCAATGACTCTTGCAAATAACCATATGTTTTATATATCCTTATTTGCACATTTTGTGTTGACATATCTGTGTTCCTCCTGTCATTCTGTTCTCTATTTTGCTCTTTTTTTTTTTTTTACATCATTAGATGTAAATGTACAGTTGAAAGCATTATATTTATATGTAATGTATTTGAAAGACAAATAACCTTTTTTTCCCCTCATCATCATCTGACATTAAATCAAACTAAACGTGTCCAATTTCAGGTCAATTAGGATTACCAAAATTATTTCCGTTTGCTAAATTCTTGAATAATTGGAGACTCATTTGGAAAATTTTATTTTTTACTTTCCTCAAATTCTAATGTTTTGAGGAAAGTATGTAATTTAATGTTTAGCATTTTTGCAGAATTGCTTTAAACTGTATGACTTCAGTAAAGTGTTTTGGTGACCTTTCACAAGCTCGTCACCACAGTTTTCTGGAATTCCTTCTGAAACTGGCGTAACGGAGTCCGTTGTGTGAGCCGCCTTACTCACACACACCTTTTCTGCTCTGCTTGCAAACTTTCTCTCGGACTGAGATCAGGGCTTTGAGGTGGACACTCTAAAACACGGACTTTGTTGTTCTTAAGAAAGTTTGTAACTCATTTGGTTGTGTGATTTAAGACATTATCCATTTAAAAGGACCTCTTTGTGCCTAACTTTCTGGCAGATGTCTTAAGATGTTGCTTCAGTAGTTCCCCATGATGGCATCTGTTTTGTGAAGCGCACCAGTTGCTCCTGCAGCAGAGTGTCCCTACATGAAGCTACCACTCCTGCACAGGTGGGATGGTGTCAGGTCCTTATTAGTCTCTTCTGCCCAAACTTGAAAAAGGCTTAACCTGGAAGAATGCATGGCACCTTTGTCTTTCTTTCTTATCATTGACTTTACTGAAGGCAAATTCAGGTTGATAAACCCAAAAGAATACATGCATGTACTCTTTCCAAGTCAACATGCCTAATGTAGAGTTCACAAAATTCACTTTACATTGTTAATAACTGAAATTAATCTAATTTTATTTTTGGAACTCTATCAAAGATTAAAAGCAGGGTTATCGTTATTTAAGTTGCTTAAGTTTAATTTAAACAACTCAGAGATGATGATTTTCAGACATTTCAAGTTCAATGCTTTTGCTACCATCATTCATCATTATTACAATAACATCCAATAATCAAAATAAATCTCAAAGTTTCTTTTACCAGTGGCATCTTCTAAGTTGATTAGTGAGATTTGTTGTCTTCTGTGTGTTGGGCTGTGACTTAGAGAGTTACACAGGTGTCTTAAATCTAATTAAACACTTCCCCTCTTCTTCAGGTGGTGTCTCAGATTTTGGAGTTCCTCCGGAAACACAAGTCTCAACAGAAGCTTCTACCAGAGCTAAGAAATAAATTCAGCAGCAGTATCTGTTAAAACAAGAGCTTCTTGTATTAACGAGATACTGCTCTTGAGTTTATTTCCTAGCTCTTGTAGTTAAATGCTTCCACGAGTCTCTGCTTTGTTTGGTTGGGGTGTTTTTTTTTTTTTTGTTTTGTTTTTTTTTTTTGTTTGTTTGTTTGTTTTTGCAGACTTGATTATTTATTTTCATTCATTGCTTTGGATTTCAACCAGACTTAGACTTCCCATTTTTGATCCAGATGTAACCACTGTTATTAAGGCTGAATACTTCGATTTGATTTAATTTATTTAGAGGTAGGCCTATAGTAATTCTGAAATTAAAGAAAATAATCGAATAAAACATTTTTAGTAATCCTAAATTACCTAAAACAGGGAAAGCTTAAGCTGATTTAATGTTTTGCAAGATTAACAAAATTGTATTCTTTATACACGGTGTGTGTAAATATCAGGTTTCAACCGCATACAACATGCTTTCCGGCAAACTTTTTTTAAGTGTTGTAGTTTGGGTTGTAGATTAGCGAGGGGCGCTAATGAGCGTGTTGCTGATCAGAGCAACGAGCGTTCTGAGGGAGAGAAGAAGAAGAAAGACGCCGATGGGCCACGTAGGTTGAGGTAAGTAGGAAGTGAGGTTGGAGATAAAACCTTGTGAAAGTCTAGTATTTAAAAAAAACAAAAACAAAAAACAAAACAAAAAAAAAACTGAGGGAGATTTGAAAGGCGAACAGAGGGAATTGCCGCATTCAGGTCATTATAAGTAATTTAACTGCGTTTTAAATCTAAAATTGTTCGGTTAATTTCTGGTTTGAATGCGGAAACGGTATCTGGTGATGATAACGTGTCTCCTGTAAATGATTGATGTGTGATTTAGACGATCGTGGAGTTTACAGATCGGTATATGGTTACAACATTATGGTGCATCTTGTTTTCTATGATGCAGGAGGAGAGTGAAGCAGGAGGTGCAAAAACACGCTGACCTGTTGGCGGCAGAGGTGAGGAGGGGGAGCATGCACATGGTACTGGGTTGATGCGCATATAAGATTTATTTCTGATTTCCCACGTTTAGGTGAAACCAACTTGTAAATAATAATGAAATAGACACGTACGTCTTTTTTTTTTTTTTTTTTTTTAATTAAAAAGAATAATCAGCATTTCTGCTATTAAACTTTATTGATGTTAAGAACACTGAAAAATGGAGCAGCAGTAAAGCTCAGAATTCAAACTAAAGCGGGTATTATACAGCCAGGTTCTGTTTTATTCTGTAATTTCATTGCACACCACAATTTAAGAACCAATTCACAAACGCATACATGTTCCTAAGGCTGCCCTCATGTGGCAGCAGCATGAAATACCATGGGGAGCGCCACAAAAGGCATGTTCAATCTCTAATTGTTTCTGCAGACTTTTCATGTAGAATTTGTACCTAAAGTACAGTTAATACATAACTTAAACTAATTCAGTTTATTTATATATACTGCCATTTCACCACAGATGTCGTCTCAACGAACTTTACAAGACAAACAGGTCCTATTAATTTTTCAGGGTTTCCCCCAGAAAACCTGTTAAACCCGATGGTTGGGGTGCTAGGGCAGTTCTCCAGTGGTCCACCGTGTTTTTGTGTTTAAAAAAAAAAGCTAAAAGTTGACAAGAAATTTTAATAAAATATGGCTAGGCAGTGATGTTATTGGAAGACATTATTGATAATACGTAAACACCAGCTATAGAGTTTTAAAAAGGCAGACTATTAGTTGTAAAGTTTTCAGCTTGGTGCAATGTTTTGATTTGCAGGTTGTTGGTTTTTATTTATCAAAGTGAATGCAGTATCTGCAAGAAATACACTGACTGGAAAAAGAGCCTGTCTGTTTCTGCAAAACCAACTTCCAAATCCTCCGGTTTGAGTAAAAAGGTAGCGTGCACGATCTGTGCCGAATTATAAGAACTGTGAGGTGCACGACCAGAAGCTGCATCAGTGCTGGAGATCAACACCAGGGGTGGGGATGGCGTGATTGGTGTGTGTCTCCTCGTGCCCAGTTCAATGCGTCAACTATAAACCTGGCTAAAGCCGTCTCGGCTATAACGGTTTGTGGTTTATTAAAAAAAAAAAAAATCAATGTAAAATAAATAAATATGTGACACTCAGCCTGGTGGGCCGCCAGGCTTATAATACACTGGAGGAAACCCTGTATTCAAACAGAATCCTGTTAAGTCTAAGTTCATGTCAAATCAGTCTGATTTGTTCTTTTATAAAATCATCAGAAAATGTTGAATGTGAAGGACAGGGCATCAATATGTATCTAAAGTTGTGTTAATGCTTATCTAAACTTTCAGGACAGCTCTGTTTAAATGTCTTTCTTTTTTGTCTCAAAAATTATCTCCTACCATTCACAACAAGCATGCTTTGAGTGCTTTTGCTCTAATCCTGTCGAATTATCGCCACATAACATATCATTAGCCATAACTTGCCTAAAACCCAATGTTCATAGCACGTTTCTGGATGCATGGCAGAATTCTGTGTTACTTTGCATGTAGTAAATACAGTCAGACACCATGCTAAATTACTGTTCTCACAAACTGACACGACAAGATCAGAGTGCTCGTTACACACCTCGTTCTTATGTCAGAGTGACGACAACATGTGTAAAACCTTGGGTTTAAAACCATGTTGGTTGGGTTTAAAACCATGTTGGTTGGGTTTAAAATCAGTGAGACTTTTTCTTCATAGTCTGTTCTGCTTTTCATTCTTCAGAGTCCTGCAGCAGGTGATTGAGCTCTGCTACACTCAGGGGCTGCGGTAACTGACCCAACCTTCACTCAGGACGGTATGTTTTACTCTCATCATTAACAGTCACACACATGACATGATTAATGAGATCACTGGAAAGGTGACCTGTGCCATGGCTGAATTCTGCTCCAGCTGGGCTCTGTGCTGGATGCAGTCAGACACCATGCAACAGCCTCGTCTCATTTCTGCCAAAATCACCTGGACAGCTGCTTTCTTCAGCTATCTCCGGCTACACGGGAATGAGTACAGTGATACACCTGACGCTCATGGTAGGTGTTAGAAATAAATTTTTCTGCCACATCTTCCAACAGGGCCTCCACTTTCCAAACAGCATGAGGGTCAGCGCTTTCATCTGTGGTAACTACTGTCTGCGTCTGTTTTGTTTTTTTTTTTTTTTACTGAAATCCCCCCCCTCCCCACAAAGTAGTTGTTTGTGGCATTATTTTTTACAGCATTTAAAAACTGTCAAACATCTTGTTTCATGTAACACCGTCACTTTTCACCTCACACCTGAACACAGCCAGACCACATGTGAGGCTAAAAACAGACACAGCAGGAATCAGGAAGAACCCGTGCCAAAAACAAGCACTCTGTGACCTGTGGTGATTTTATATGAATGCCCCCCCACTCCCCCACCTCTCTCATAATAAACTTGTTACTGTGCTGAAACCAACCCTGTGTCCCCTGCATTTGTGTTGTTGGAAACAAAGCGCTCTAGGGGAGTTGCATAAAACACATCAGAAAAGTCTACACCTCCTCAAAGATCAGACATGAATTTCAAATAGAAGTTTTAATAAATATGTTTATATTGTACAAATTATAGTGCTCCCTTATTAGAGCTATTCCAAGTACCCAGTACATTTTTTTTATTTTTTTTTAAGCCTGTACAGTTTCAAATATACAAGTTCACAGAAATTTCAGCCATCCAAACTCTAAAAGATTATTGACATTTTGGGAACAAAACAAACTTTAAAACTGAAGTCTACATACTGCACTTTAAATAATTTAATCTGACCAAAGATGAAGACTTGAATCAGTGCCTTGGAGGCTACATTCACCTAAATTAAGAACTTGTTTTCCAGAACATTCTCTGCTTGTTAAAAACTGAAAGCCTGCCTAGCATTTAAACAGTTTTTGAGGTACGTCCCCCTCACTTTAACGTTCAAAGAACACCAGAGTTATGCTGCTTTTATTTTACCAGTTCAGTTTCTGGAATAGAAGTAATTCCCAGTCCTGCGGGCACATTACCAGCCATGTTGGCCCTGCTCCTCCGCCTCGGCTGCTAAGGACAGCAGGATGGTCTTCGGAGAGTTCTCGAAAAGCGCAGCTCTGTTCTGAGTTTGGCCCTTCTTGACCCAGTGGCCGTAGATCTTGAAGGCGCATGCGTCGATGAGTTTGCGGATGGGTTTGACGGCGTACGGGTCGCTCTTTATCACCTCCTTGGTGACGGGCTTGGCACGCCGGTAGTGGCAGTAGATGCGCATTGTGGCGAGCACAGTCACGCAGATCACCTGATGAGGAAACATAACCATTTATGAGCTTAAATTAACAATGGAGTGGTCGTTGCACCTTTAATCAGAATCCAAATTATGGCATTATAAATAAGACCAAAAACCTGTCAAAGGATGTAGGGCAACAGATTAGATCTGTATAGGCCAGAATTGTTTACAAGACTATTGCTAGAAAGTAAAATTAGAAGACAACCGCTAGGTCTGTTGCAATAAGCAATTATTTGTATGATATATTAAAATGAGCTTGATAAATTTCCATTCTAACGATTATTTTTTGGAGGGCAAGTTTGTTTACAGAGACAATTTTATTAACGGTTTCAGTTGTGTGAGTTTTATTTCTGTTTTATTTATTGTTTCTGTTTTTTTTTTATTTTGGATGTTCAAAATATCTTAAATTATTAAATAAATGCAGAATATTTAATAAAATAGCAAAAAAAAAACAATGAAAAAAATGATGAAAAAATAATAAATAAAGAATATGGAAAAAATTACATAATGAAAAAAGTGATGATAAATCAAAAAAATTACTAAATATAAAAAACAAATAAAGGTAACTAATAGAACTGAGATTGGAAATAAAATGGAAAATTAAAGTTTATTAATCTTTGAAATGGTGAACATTATCAATATATCACTTGAAAATGGTCTCAAAACAATATTATTTATCGTAATAATTTATGGGACAATTTATCGTCTAACAAAATTTGTTATTGTGACAGGCCTAGTAACCACCATTGGTTCGATTATTGATTTAGAAATCAGTAATACAGGATGAAACAGTTGCCATCTGCCTGGAGCTCCGTGCAAGAGGACGGTCATGAAAAATATGAGTAATCAGGCAACCAGTACAGGGTAGGAGCTCAATAACAATCTAAAGGCAGCTTACTGTTGCTGAGTGTAACTGAAGGAAAATGTACAGGCCTGCCTCAAGTTCATCAGTGAACATCAAAATGATTCAGAGGTTTGGGAGAAAGCCTTCTGGTTTCATCAGCCCAAAATTAAATCCTTTGAGGTAAATTCCACCCAGTGTTTGGAGGAAGAAAATTACAGAGTATGATGTGAAGAATGGCATCTAGAAATTCAACCACAGTGGTAGATATCTATTATACTTGGTCGCTGTTTTTCTTGTAAGGGTACTGCACACCCTAACCACCACATCGAGGGGCTCTCAACCACCCTGGAGATGGGTCTTCAAGCTCAACAAAACCCAGAAGTACCATTGATGTAACAATAAAGTGACTGAAGAAGAAGAAGTCCTATTACTTGGTACAAAATCTTCACTGGCAAGGACAGAGGTGAGATGTTTCTTGTAGCAGGTCACCAGGTTTAATTTTACATAAACACCCCAAATCTTTTGGGTTTCTTGGCTGTTGCTTGGCAACTTGAAGTTTCAGCACAGATTTTCTGTAGGACTGAGGTCTGGAGACTGACTAGGCCATTATCTAGTCTTATTACTTCAGGGCTACATAAGCAGATCTACTACTTATGTATATATGTGATGTGCACATTAATGTCTTATTTGTACAGCATGTATTGCAATTATTCTGTATTTTTTTCCCTACATATTCAAATAAAAAATGTTGATTTCATTGAAGGTGAGCAAATTTAAAAATACAAAGGAATGGGATCAAATACTGTTTTTCCCCCTATGGATGCATTAATCAATAGATTCCGAGAAAAAAAAAAAAAAAAGAGTCAAAATCTGTTAAAGTGTATAATTGTGACTGGATCAGTTGAACTGATGGGAACAGACTTGGCCACAGCCTCGGAGCTCGTTCAGATCAAACGCAAATCTCGAAAGTCTTTCAGTCTGCAAGGTAATAAAGTACTTTGCTGTTAGGGACACCATTACCTCGAACATTTGCTTTATTTACTGGCTGTGAATAAAATCTTTTGAATCTGTATTCTAATGCTGGCAAACAATGTATTTTTGATTCCATTTCTTGGGAAGAGAGATCTCTTGAAATCTGGTGTTTCCTTACCTTGAACCGCCTGTATGGACTGAACTGTCGCACCTCGTTCACCACGTACTGGGAGAAAAACGTGTGGTTTAGAGCATCTGAAGCGGTGAACCGATGCTTTGGGTCCACCACCAACATCCGGGAGATCTGAACAAACAGCATGATTTGCCTTTTAGATAATTACACGTTTTTAAAGTCTTTAAAACCTTAATAAAAAAAAAGTCTACCAGATCTTTGACTGTGTCAGAGCAATCCTCCCACTCTGGAGAAGAGAAGCCGTAGCTCCCTGCCAAGATCATCCGCAGCATCAGCATCTGCTTTCTGTGCCAGAAAGGTGGGGACCCTGCCAGCAGCGTGTACATGATGACACCGGCGCTCCATCTGTAAACACAAACATCCACAACAGTCAAATCTGCGACCTGTTTAAACAGAAACTTTATGTAACTTCTGTAACTGAGGATTCAATTATAGCAATATATACAAAGAACAGGTAGAATGTGATTAGAGAGCTGAATTAGCTTTTTGTGTACATGTGAGATAGACATGTCTGTGTCTGTGGACACTCACATGTCAACTGCTGTACCGTATCCTTTGTGTCCTGCATCCATGGAGCATTCGATGATCTCGGGAGCAAGGTAACCAGGCGTCCCGCACACTTCTGCAATAAACACAGATTCACACTTCTGCTTTTAAAAAACTGAAAACACTTCTTTCTGCTTTTTTAGACATTCTGCAATAGATATCCACAAGTAGGTGTACTGGAGAGGAGGGTTGTTAGAATGCTTAATAAAACAAACATCATTGTTTCATAAGTAGACAGTGTCAGTCTAGAACATTGACTTTTTCTAAAATGAACTGATAGTATTAGGTGTTCAAGTACAGTTGAATTCAGATCTTTACATACATTATATAAAAAGAGATACCCCCATCCCTCTAAGCCATTTAGTGTTAACATTTTTTTATTTCCTGTAAGCCAGAATGAGACTTTTTTCATTTGTTTCAACTTTTTCTTTCAAAGTCAGTTGTTTCCATACATTTCTTTGCCTTTTAAACTGTATATCTTGGGTCAAATATATTGGATATCTTTCCTCAAGCTTCTCGCAATAGTTTGCTAGAATTTTGGCCCATTCTTTCGGACAGAACTGGTGTAACTGAGTGAGGTTTGTAGGTTGCGTTGCTCAAACACACGTTCTCAGCTCTGCACATGTTGCCTAATGTTATCATATATAGCTCCCAAATTGTTTAAAGGAAGTGTATTCTCAGTGTATGAAAACGTCTGACTTTGGAGAAAGTAATGACAAATTATCTCTCATTACTTTTGGTATTTAGCAAATACAATTCAAGCCAGTAATCCTGACTGACCTAAAATAGGAAAGGTTTTGTCTGGTCTAATGTCAGACAGTGAGAAAAAAAAGTCGTCATAAGCCTTTTTTTAAAGTGTATGTAGTTTAGTTGACGCATTCAAATAAACAAAAGAAACTTTTAGCTCTTTATATAAATATTAGGAAGGATGGATAATTACTGGTGCTTTTACAGTGTATTCCCTCTATTCTTCATAAATTTACCTAATGATGAGAAGATTTATATATTTTAGAACATGTACTGTATATAAATATAATTATAAGCTTGATAATTATGGACACTTTAAAATGAGGTTGCTATATGTTCAACTTAAATAAAACTTAAACTCCTATTATGATCAGAAATATTAATCAAGAAGAAATGTGACCAATAAAACAATCCTTTCTATTTAAATATGTTCCCGGTTATTCGTTAGTCATTACACTGTTGTTCCATCCATTATTAACATTTTTATAATTGTATGATCAGCCGGTGATGATTGACAAATAATTGTAATTTTTAAATGAGAAATACCATTAAAATATTGAAGGATATGGAAGCACAGTAAAAGAGAACTTGTTAAGAAGGAGTGAGTTGTAGAGAACTTCTGCCAAGCCTCTAAATATAATTTTCTGAGTTCACTGATTGTATTTTATTTTCTTATCTTTAAAACACAAGGAAGAATCTGGTTTATAAATTGACAAAAAAATATAGCTTTTCACATGTTTAGGTTTGAGAATGTGCTAAACTGTGATCCAGGCTTTAGTAGTGACATTTTTCAGAGCATGTTTTAGAGACACCTTAGAATGTTTGCTCATCACACTGAGCTAGGTCTTCACCCAAACCCTTTAAGTCCACAAGCAGAAGTATCGTTCATCAGAAACCTGCCTTGCCAGCTGATCTTAAGCTTTCTGAGAAGTCTATTTAGAAAGGTCAGCGTACTGCGACCCTGTGGCAGTACGCAGTGTCCTGTGCTGTTCATAGCAGGAAGCACGCTTTGCAACCAGATCCAGATTCATGCCCCCCGACCACCAACTGTTCCTGTAATGACCAGCACACTCTATAGGCAGCAAAGATAGCAAGTTTACTTGTGGCGGATGCTAACAGTATTAACTGATCTTGCAGGAAGTGACACTGTAACTGTTGTTGAACTTTGAGTCAAAGCTTGAAGTTGTCGTTCTGTCTGTTTTTATCGGATCGTAAAAGAGCTAAGTAACTTTTGAGTTCAGATAAAGATCATTTTGATATGGCATCTGTCATGTTTAAATTGGTCACTATGGAAAACTTTCCCTCACCTTTGAGTGTCTGTCCTGACTGGATCTGCACAGCAAAGCCGAAGTCTGTGAGTTTGATGTTCATATTGTCATCCAACAGGATGTTCTCGGGCTTGAGGTCCCGGTGGACGATGTTCTGGCTGTGAAGGAACTGGACCACCTCCAGCAAAGCACGCATGATCTTTCTAAAAGGAGTAACACATTGAACTGTAAAAGTCTTTAAAAACATTACAGTGAGTAATGATTGGGAGAAAACGGGCAAACAGACCTGGTTTCTTTCTCTGTCAAAGTTACTTTCTCTGTAAGGTAGTCAAAAAGTTCCCCTTTCTTCATCCTGAGGGAAAGAAAATGAAACATTAGAGAAGCTGCAGCTTGTTTGAGCAGTTTCATGAGCAAATGTAACGCTTACAGATCAAAAACCAGGAAGAAGAAGGCATTGGACTCATAGCAGCCTTTGAGCTGTACTGGAGAAGAGAATTCAGTTCATCAGTTGATCAGCTAATATCTAAGCATCATCGGACAAAGGTCAAAACAGTGTGAAGTCTTTCCAGTTAAACTGAGAATAAGAGAAGCCGTTTGGGAGAAAGTGCTTACTGATGTTTTCCTGCCCGCAAACTTTCCTAAGGATGTCGATCTCCTTCACCGTTGCCTCTCTGATCTCTTCAATCTCCTGCGGCGTCATTTTGTCAGACGGGGTGATGTCTATGATCTTCACAGCATATTCCTGATCCGTGCGCTTGTCGACACAGCGACGGACCACACTGCTTACTCCCCTGTCAAAGGAAGAGCGACAACATCAGCTCATCTGGGAACTTGATTGATATCTGAGCAGAAATGTTACATGTCTGTTCACTTCAGTCAAAACTTTAGTTTTATGTGATAATTTATGCTTTTATCCACCTTTTTCATTAATTTACAGGCACAACTGAATTAAAATTTCCATTACTGTACTCCTATGAAGTGGATTTTTAAAGGTTGAGTCAGATCCCAGAGTTCAACCTAATGAAACTAAACCCCCTGTTTGTGGATTTGACTATCAATGAACAGAATGTCTTCACTTCCAGCGACCTGGTGACCTGTATGTTGAAATGCACTGAAGTTACGTAATGACTCAGCAGGACCACCATTACCAAAGCCCTCTTAACACTATAACCTTTGTCCACAACACGCTGAAGTTAATGAATGCTGCCTCCTGCACACTGAGGCTTACATAACAACTGACTGGCTGTGGGGAATGACAATGAGCGAGCTCTGGGGTTTGGGGTGGGGGGTTGGCACAAAAATCTTACGGGACACAGGGAAACACCCTCTGCTTGTTCTGTATGGACAGAAACATTGATGTATTTAATTTGGATATTTTGTGTCAGATCAACACAAAGTGGTTAAAAACTGTGAAGGGGAAGGAAGAAAAGGGATCCATGGACTTCTGAATCTTTTACAAATAAAAACCTGAAAAGTGTGGCATGTACATGATGGTCTAAAAAAAAAAAAAAAATGAAAAAAAAAAAAAAAAAAAAAAAAAAAAAATATTCGCCCCCTGATTAATTACTTCTGTTTTTGCTTTTTTCCTGCATCCTAATTGTTTCCACTCTTCAAACAAACTGGCAAATCAAACAAAGAGAACCAGAGTAAATATAAAATACAGTTTTCAAATTATACTTTAACTTACAAAGGGACATCTGTCCACACTGGTCCTTTGGGAAAATATATTTGACTTCCTTGCAATTTTTTTTTTTTTTTTTTAGAAAACTGTGATTTACAGTAATCTTGGTCCAATTTCCCTTGCTGAACCCAGGTCTGATTACGACCAGATATGTAGAATCATGAAAACACTTGGTAAAGAGAACCACCCTAACAAATCAGTACAGAAAAAGTCATCATGACAACACAATGGTGGTGCTGTGACAGCCTGGAACCACTTTGCTACTTTAGGACCTGGATGAATTGCTATGATATAAGAATCATGTTTTCTCCTCTCCACCAGAAAATACTGAAGGAGAATATCTGGCCATCAGTTAGGGACTTTAAGATTAAGCGTGCTTGGATTATGCAATTATAATGAAAATCCTGTTTTGATTTCGGAGTGGCCTAATCAAAGTATGTACTTAAATCCAGTTGAGATTGTATAACATGTCTCATTCATACTTGAGAGATGTTGTGGAATTAAAGCAAAAGTGGGCCAAAATTTTTCCACAGCGATCTAAAAAACCTTTTTCCTAGTTAAATGAAATCTTCATTTGAAAATTACATGTTGTTTTTACTCTGGTTATCTTTGTCTGATATTAAGATTTGATTATTTGAAACTTTTAAGTGTGACAGTACAAGTCTAGATGTTATGTGAAGGCCTCAGGGGTTTGTTAGAGAACATTAGAAAACAGGCAGCATCATGAAGTCCAAGTAAACAGCAGAGTAGGGGTGGGCATTTATCGTATCGTTTATCATTTATCAAATTTCTTATTATCATAAGAATTTTGATTTATCGTCGTTTTGATAAATAAATATAAAAACTGACATTGGAAATGTTTTTTTTTTTTTTTTTTTTACTATTTTCTCCACTGTTTGTTCCCCAAAAGCATCAATAAATATCAGTAAATTTGAAAATATGATTAAATAGTTACTGTGTGCAGTTTAGTGATATAAATCACACTTCTTAAGGTAAGTGGCATCCTGAAGAAGCCAAATTCAAATGGGAATGTTTTTCAAGAGCAGTATTTCTGTTTGTGGCGCTATGATTACTGCGCCATGCAGTCACAGCCACACAGTTACCTAAAAAAGACGTAATAAATAGTTTTTCATTATCATTTTTATTATCACAATAGTGCCACAAAATATCGTGATAAAACTCAAAGTCCATACCCCCCCCTCTACAGCAGACAGAAGTTTAATGAAGGTTTAGGTTATAAAACTATATCCCAAACTTTGACCATGTCACGGAGCTCTGTTTGATGTATTATCTGAAAATGGAAAGACGATGGAACAAACACCAAGATACAGTATGATTGTCCACTTATGCTGACTGCCTGGGCAAGAAGCACATGTAACAGAGAAGCGCTCCATAAATATAATCTTTATGGGAGATTGGTGTGAAGAATGCCATGATTGAAATGAGCCTCTTTGCTGTTTGCCACAAGCCCTGTGGAGGACACAGCGATGCTCTGGTCAGATAAGACCGAACTTATCAGTCTGTGTGTAAAACGCTATATGTGGCAGAAAAAAACTGAACACACCTTCCACATTATGAAACATGGTGTTGGCAGCATCATGCTATGGTGAAACTTGTCCTCAGCAGGGGAGCTGGTTACAGTAAATGGGAAGATGAATGGAGCTTAATATAGGACAATCCTGGAAGAAAACCTGCGAAGAGGCTGTGGTCCCTCAACCCTTAGAAGCATCAATACATGTCCTACAAACCTGATTAAAATGACTAAATAACCTCCACAGCTTGCATCCAAGTTTGACGGAGTTCAGCTAATGACCGATTTATTTGATTCAGTTGTGTTGAAGCAGATGCAAAACTAAAACTTGCAGGATATCAGCCTCTAATGACTAGAGACCCCTGGTTTAGCTCAACACATATTTATATGGTCTAACATTGACAAAGTCCAGCCCTAAATTCAACTCGGTCTGTTGAGAATCTGTATCTTTCTCTCTTGTACTTCACAATTAAGTGCAACTTTCTGTTAGTTTATTACATTAAATCCAAATAAAATACGTGGAAGTATGTGGTTTTAATGTGACACAATGTAAAAAAAAAAAAAAAAAAAAAAAAAAGGCATTTGCAAGGCAAGGTATTTATTTAAGCTGAGGTAGAAAGTAATGTCCAAAAACCTTTAATGCTAAACAACACTAACAGCTTAGAACAGGAAGGTTATCTAAAAGTTTATTGCTGAAGCTTTACAGACAGTCTGCTTGTAGCAGCCTTACAAAAAAGATGGAAAAGACCATGTCACCACAAAAATATATATTTTTAAAAAGCACACAAAGTCACTGAAGGAGAGAATATGTTGGGACCTTCAGTGTCTCACGGTACTCACTACATACACATACCTGCCCAGAATCTCCTTGGGCTCGTACTTGTCGTAGAACTCCTTCGCTCCCACCCAGTCTGGGATCTCCTCCTCTTTCGTCATGATGGAGCAACGCTGGTTCACTTCCAGAGGTACGCACAACTGTTTTCCTCTTATAGCTCACAGCACACTGCTGGAAATAAACTTGCTCAAACTGGCACAACACAGGGGTTTTTAACTTGTGTACATACAACATCTTCAACACGCACTGACACCCCTGAAGACGTTTAAAAAGCCTTAAATTTAGTTGTGTTTACTGCAGCAGCACCACACTGGAATAACTCACTTTTTAACTTAACATTTACTTTCTTTTTTTTAAGTTGATATGAGTGTCAAAAAACTTTCAATTAGTAATTAATTACTTCCTATTTCTGTGATGGACTGACCATCTGTCTATGGCAGGGGTGGGCAATCCCAGTCCTCGAGGGCCGGTGTCCTACAACTTTTAGATGTGTCTCTGCTTCAACACACCTGAATCAAATAATGAGGTCATTAGCTGGACTCTGAAAACTTGACTGCACTGAGGAGGTAATTCAGCTATTTAATTGAAGTGTGTTGGACCAGGGTGACGTCTAAGAGTTGCAGGACACCGGCCCTCGAGGACTGGGATTGTCTATGGTGTACACCACATCACTGGAGATAGGGACCAGCCCCCCAGCAACACTATAAGGATAACAGGCATGTACAGAGGGTGGGGTGGGTCGCTGACTTCCTTTGGTAAAAATATGACATATAGTGTCCTGATTTTCTTAGCCACTCTTCTAAATAGGAAAGAATAGAGAGCATTTAAATCAAGCACAGGGATTGGGTGCTAATCTTCATAAGTCAGGAAATGACCCAAAGAGCATAGCTCCCCACCTTATCAGGCTGATATCTACAGTCAAAACAATAATTAAAACACTGGAACTGTGAAAAGAAAAAAACAATAGCACTTTGGGAGGAGGTGATCAAGTCTCCATAGTAACCATTAGATGCCATCTACATGCTGACTGGTTGTTTGTGAGGGACAAAAAAAAAAAAAAAAAAGAGTTTGCTAAGCTAGGACGGGACATGCTTGCTGTAGTCAGATGAGACCAAGGTTGAGTCTTTTGAAAGCAAACACTCCAGAGGGACTGACATGAAACAAGTAGGTGAAAATGCACCCCATGCTCACTCCTAAGTACAGTTGGGAATCTTTGGTGCGGCGGGCCCAGTCCTCTTTCAAGGGCCCAGGAACAGTTGTTAGTGCATCACAAGCTTTTGAGTATTTAATGACATTTTAAATAAAGATCTGTATGATTCTGACAGAAAACTGGAAACAGGTCATCATTGGCTGTTTAGAAAACCTTTGGCCAAATGAACACAGAAATGATTAACTGGAGACAATTCCTTTAGAAAAGCGATGGGGTGAGCCAAAGAGAACTTCGACCCAGGACTCTAGACAAGTGATTCAAACGGCTGAAATGTGAAGAAAAGTTCTAACCTATTAGCAAAAGTAGGTTGTATTAAATACTACTGTTGCCTCTCTATTGAATAAATGTACTCAGATTAAAAGCTCTCCTACATTTTTCAGCGTGGGATTATGGTGCTGCATCTTAAAATGAGTGTATGTGACGGCTTTTTGCGCATCTTTAACTGAGGATCCTGTGTGAAAGCTGTGAAAACTGCCAGTGTCAGGAAACTTGCTCTAAGGCATGCAGTGGATTATTTCCAACCCTTTAAAAAAAAAAAAAAAAAAAATTAGCTTTGACGGCACTTGAACTAATCCCTTATCCATCATTTGTCATTTATTGACCTCCGGTAAATCCAAACATATGAAAAGCTCTACTCAGTTACTGCTCACTCACCGTGCCTTTCAGTGCCTGGTCCCACAGAGGGGCTCCATGGTTAAACTGGACGTCCTTTCAAAGAATCAACCACAAAGAAATCCAGTCAGACTCCAGTGCTGTAGAAGAGCTGTAGGATCGCTGGTCCCATGTTGTAAAGGTTGAGCTTTAATGTCAAATGCCAAAAATAAATGGCTGCTTCCGCAGCAGCAGCTCAACACGTGCACAGTCAAGGTCCCCAAACTCACACCCAGCAGCTCTTTCTCTCACAGCTGAGGACAGTTTAAGAGACACTTCCCATGTTCAGTTTGTGGTTTGCACTGAGATTAGAGTGACACAACAGGTGCTGCAGCCCTGAGGTATCCCTGCTGTGAAGCTCCTAAATCTAATTGAAGAGTGTAACAGATAAGAATAGAAACATTTCAGTGTAGTGTAATGCAGTCTGACTGAGGAGGCAGTGAAATAAAACACAGCGACATTATCATCCAAGTGCTTTATTTGTTTTCTCCCTGTTACAATCGAACCATAGGATGAGAACTATGAGCTTTATTCTAAATATCCTGTTAGAGATTTTATAATAAAAGCACTAATGAAAAGCAGTCAAAATTACGCTCAACTCAAAACATGACAACAAAATATATAAACAGTATTTATAAGACTATCATTACAAACTCTGCAGCAGTGTTTTTACAACAAATGATGTCTGAAGTCAATTGTTTAAATGAAGCGTGTTTATTGATAGACTGATTGATCCCTTGAAGATTACAGCCAACTAGTATCTGGTGAGCCGACTTGTGATCTCAACTCTGCAGGACTTTGTCTCCATCTCAAGAAAATCCTAAAGAGAAAAAGAAAGTTCAATAAGAGGCATGTTTTTACTTGTTCAATAATAATAATAATAATAATAATAATAATAATAACAACAACAGGAAATATCCTTCTATGTAGTATCAAAAACAACAATTAGGAAGCATGAAGAAAACCAGGAAAGACGTTTAAAAAGGCACACTACTCCTCCTAGTGGTTATATTGAGTACTGCGCCATTTTCCTTCATAAAATTGCAAAGTCATCCCTAATCCCACTTTACATTCTCAAGCTCCCATCCTCATTTTCTAGACCTCATCCCAGTAAAAAAATAAAATCAATAAATCAAAAGGATGGAAAGATATAGGAGGAAAAACATATCTGAGCATTTAACAAAAAAAAAACATTACATAAATTTGACATAGCTCACCAATTTTTAATTACTGCACATGCACAACCTGTTCCTGACCAGTTCCACATTTATGATGTGAAGTTCACTTACGATTGCCAAAGATAAAAATGTCTAAAAAGGACAGTTTATACAGGTGAATCTTAAAATCACTGGAAAGTCCATTTCAGTTATTAGATTCCTAAAGTGAAACTAACATATAGGTGCATTTCACACACTGATAGATTTCACTTGTCATTCTCTGTTTATGTAAATGTCATGGCCTACACACAATCACAGAGAAAAACTAATTTCACAGCTGTGCTACAAACTTTGCAGGTCCTTTCTAAAGAAGCTGGCTGTTCAGAGTGCTGTATTCAAGCATTTTAATGGAAAGTTGAGTGGAGGGTGGTAGAAAAGGGTGTACAAGCATCAGCAGCACCTATGGCAGAGATTTTTGAAGCAAAGCTGTTTCACGAGTTTGGAGGAGATTCACAAGGCGTAGACTGTGGCTGGAATCAGAGCTTCAAGGGTCACCATACATACAAATCCAGGACATTGGCTAGAACTGTCATATACCTCGTTTTAAAGCCACTTCTAAACCACATGCAATGTCAGAAGCGCCTTATCTAGACTAAGGGGATAAAGGATGGAGTCTCCAAAGCCAGAAAGAGGGGAGATGCTCAGAATGCAAGCTGTTTGAGGTCCAGTGAGAAGTTTTCACAGTCAGTGGTGATTTGAGGTGCCATGACATCTGCTAGTGTTTGTGTACTACAAAGCTGCTGTCTACATGAAAAGATTAGAGCACTCCATGCTTCCCTCTGCTGACAAGCTTTGTGGAGATGCTGATTTCATTTTAAGAGGACTTTGCAAGTCCTCAAACTGCTAAAAGTATCTGTACATGCTTTAATGACCATTATGTCAATGTTCTTGATTGGCCAACAAGCTGAATTGACCAAAACATCACAGCCCACGGAGGACTGTCAAGAGGAAGACAAGGGACAGCCAAAAGGCAACAATCCAGGAGAGCTAAAGGTGCTATTAAAGCAACCTGGGCTTCCTTAACACCTCAGCTGAGCATCAGGCTGATGTCCTCCATGCCACAGACGGAAGGAAAAGGCTTAAATTTTACTGAAGACCCTAATTTGCTTTTAAATATATTCTCTAAATACATTTAGCTTTAAAACAAAGTTACAGTAAGGAGATAAAACTTGAATTTGATAGTTTTTTTGATAGAATGAAAAATTCTAAAGCTGCATGGCAGACAGAATTAGAAATAACTGTTTAAGAGAATTTGTTTATTTGTTGCGTTATTTGCATATGTACACTTACCGTTACCGGACCTGCACTGTTTGAGTACCTCGCTGAAGCCCTCACAGAGCTTCAGATCACTCTGGTTCTGAGCACATTCCAGGAACTGCTTGAGTTCATAGGAGCAGACCTCCTGCTGCTGCTGCTGGTCTGCTTGCTGCTGGTACGGCTCCTAACGGACACAAAACACATGAGGACATGCTGACAGATCTTCTGAATGTGTAGAAAGCAACTTTTGGTATCCTCAGTTCTTTCCAAAGACGGAGATCTTACAGTGTAAAGTGTAAGACACGAAGCCAGGCTTATGTGTGTTCCACTTCAGATGTTTACCTCATTACAAGCAACACTTCCAGGTTGCATTTCATATCTTTTCCTGTTTCTGGGGGTTTTCACTGGTTCTGCTGCTGTAAGATACGTTTCTTCTTTTCCTTTTATTTTTGTTCAGGCATTAAAATCCTATTCATTGTGCAAGCCTTGTTATTTGTACTTACATATTTTAGCTCTCAAGTATTTCTATGCATAGTCCAATGGTGAATCAGTGCAATGAAATGTAATTCTGATGTACGGCTACTGGTGTGTGTTTCTGAATGACGGTGTTAAACGTAATTTCTTGATCTGAACTGACTGCACGGTTTCCAGATTGGAGTCGTTAAAGAGGTCATTCTTGCTTACAGTACTGAATCCTTATTGTCCCTTCACTGATCCTAACAAGAGCTTTACCTGTCACGTTCATTTTATCACTAATCTTTACTGGTCTGTGATTACAGTCTTACCAGCTGTCTGGTAAACAAAATAATCTTCTCTAACACGATTCTGGTTTCCCAGCAGGCTGCTTGTGGGTTTACCTGGTATGTGACGTCAGGACTGGCAACTTCAGAGCGTCCTCCACCGAAGGCTCCAGTCATGGCGTGACCGATGGTGTGTCCCACTGCAGAGCCCACAGCCACCCCAGCAGCTGTCGATGCCATCTGTGCAAACAAACCTGGCTGTCTGGGCGCTGCAGCTGGTGCGCCCACTGCAGACGGAGGGGCCTGCATGGGGACCGGGGCGTGAGATGCGGGAGGTGCAGCTCTGGCCATTGGTGGAGGTGATGGTGGCGCCCGGCTGTGAAAAGTAAAGTTCAATTTAAAACGTCAAAAGAAACATTGTCAATAAGAGGCCAAACTCAAGAGTACAGAACATTTTTTTTTCTAACATCTCTGTAATCTCAGAAATAAAATTTGGAAAATTAAGCACCACTGTAGATTGACAATTAAACCAATAGAAGAAACAAAATAAATCTGAGGTATAATTATGTAGGGCTTTGTTCATAAAGAATTTTTTTCAATTGTTAAAAAAAAAAAAATAAATAAAATTCAACGTTCAAACTGCATAAAAGTCCAGTCCGGTATTTTTTTTTAAGGTCACTGATTGGAGGTTTCTTCAGGTCGCCTTACACAGCAGAGCTGGCAAGACCGACAATCACTGTTCATTACATTGATGTGCACTTCTACACTTAAAACTCAATCAGCTGTTACACTCTTAAGCCACCGCTCCATCCAACAATCTACATAAAAACAAAAAGTTATTTATAACATTAACAATATTTTACCCCTGATCCATATGCAGCCAGGGTTTTAAGCAAAAATATCTGTGTAGCTTCAATGTCGTGCACCATCTATACGTGTTTGTATTCTGTATACATAAGACAGTATTTTGCACAATTTAAACTTAATTTTGCATTTAAATGTGTTGTTTATAAATTTCGGGTAGTAATTGATTTTAACCATCAGTATTATTTTGCTCGTTACCAGTAACATTTAAAGGAAGTTGTTAAAGTTTAATAAAGGTCTATTCACAAAACAGACATCGACCTCTAATTTGGTTCAAACAATCCTAATAAATGTAAAAGTTGATCTGTTTGCTGGTTTTAATGGAGATTTTCTTTGCTGTAAGACATTTTCACAGTGACCTTCAGTCTTTTCTGTCAATGACGTCTGAAACATGACTCTGCTGTTAAAACATTTAAATGTCCAAATACAGTTTTATATCACTGACAGGAGTAAATCTCATTAACTTTCCTGGCTCAGTCTGTCTGACACATGATACTGTAATCGTTACCTGAATGTTAGCATGTAGCTAACACGCACCCCAAATTCACCCGCTTCAACAACCTACAACTAACAACATTAAATATATCATATTACCTGGGGGGAGGGCTCATCCTGGCAGGCCGGCTTCTGCTTCCTCTTGGCATTTTCAATAACTAAGTTTATTTCACTGTTAGCGTAAGGAAAGACCAGCGAAACTCTGAACCGCTGTGACACACGCTCGCAGTTTTATCTCGACCTTTAGTTAATCCGGAACCTTCCATGTGTTACATCAGCTATCCTCCGGCTGACTTCCGGTGCCTCAAAAACAATTGTGTAACTGACTGACGATAAGTTTATGTTTTTTTTAAAGAACTATTTTGTCTACTTTCATTAGTTTTATTAAAATCTTTTGACAAATTACGTTCATAAATTGTAAAACATTTTGGAAGAGGGGTTTTTAGAAACATGCTGGAACTTCTGTGCTTATATCACAAAATTTAACAAAATAGGGCAACAAAGGGAATTGAAGGTCAGGAGTAGAGGTGGACCGATATGGGTTGTTTTCTGAGGTCGAAGCTGGGGCCGATATTTCGAAATCGTGGCAGCCAATCATCAGTTTTCCAGGTTGAATATTATTTTCATTTATTGATCCAGGATCAAGATTATACCATTTTGTTGGAGGCATCAATCTAGAGTTGAAAACAGATTTTTACCTACAGTGTAATAATAATAATAATAATAATAATAATAATAATAATAATAATAATAATAATTTCTCAGACTAAACCTTTTGTAGTTTAGGTCAGTTAGATTTACAAAATGTATTTCTATTTGCTAAATGCCAGAAAAATGGGAGAAAATATTTTGTTACTTTCTCCTCAGAAGTTTACATACACCAAGACTGCAGATGATGATGATGATGATGTCATGGCTGTGTAAGCTTCTGATAATTTACAGTTTACAATTAATTTACAGTAATTTACAGTTAATTCACAACAGTTAAGTAAAAAAAGTTAATCAACACACCACTTCCCTGTGGGACATAATGAAAAAAAAAAAAAAAAAAGAAAAAGAAATCAGTCAATATATCAGGAAGGAATTTGTAGACCTCTGAATGCCTGGTTTTAGCAATACATACAAATAAACAGGTTTTGGTGTAAAATGTTCATACTGACCCCAGAACAAAAGCCAAAGACTTGTGTAGATGGGACAAAGACAAATATCTTAGTTTTTTAAGGATGCGTCTTATGGGCTAATGAAGGTAAAATTTAGTTTGCAAATCTGAGAACACCATATCACCTGTGGATTACAAGAGTGGCAGCATTATGCTGTGTAGGTTTTTAGCTGCTGGAGGGACTGATGCATTTCACAAAATAGATAGTATCATGAGGAAATAACCTTATGTGGAAATATTGAAACATGTCAAGACGCCAGCCAGAAAGTTAAAACTTGGGCACAAATGGGTCTTCCATTTGGCCTACCCGAAGCATTCTGCTAAATTGTGAATGCCACTCAGTGTTTTGGAGTGGCATTCACAAAGCTCCAGTCTCAGTCCTGTAGAAAATTTATGGCCAGAGCTGTAAGATGTGTGAGAGCAAGGAGGCCCACAAACCTGACCCAGTTACACCAGTTCAGTCAGGAGGAATGGGTAAATATTCTAGCAAACTATTGTGAGAAGCGTGTGAAAAGATACCCAAAATGTTTCACCCAAGTCTTACAGCTAAAAAAGGGAACTTGGCCAAATACTAAGTAAATGTAAGTAAAATTCTGAATTTTGAAGAAACTAACCAATAACTGGAAATGGTTAGTCTGACTTAAAGTCTAATAGGGAGAAAACAGTCATGTTTTATACATCCATCCACTATCCATCATCCTTATCGTTTTTTGTTTTTAGGGTCGCGAGGGGGGCTGGTGCCCATTTCCAGCGGTCATTGAGTGAGAGGCGGGGTACACCCTGGACAGGTCGCCAGTCCATCGCAGGGCAATGTTTTATACAGAGTGTGTAAATATCCCACAATTCACAGTTTAATATGATTTCTGGAAACTCTCTTAAAAAAAAAAAAAAAAAAAAAAAAAAAAAAAAAAAAAAAAATTATATATATATATATATATATATATATATATATATATATATATATATATATATATATATATATATATATATATAAAATACATTTTTCTTTACAATATTTGTTCAGATAAATCTGCTGTTTATGAAATGGATTGCTCTCTTTTGAACCAGGATATATCCAGGCTAACTGTGGTGCTTGAGGAAAGCCATGTGGCATCCGTTGGTGAATGAGTGGCACGACAGGTAAAAATTGGCTGATGTGATGGAAACACTGGAACAATGGTTCACAGACTAATGCTACACAAACAAACAAATCTGTGTCATCAGGTTTATTTGTTTAAACAAACTGATCTTCAAATATGGAAAATCCAACAGATAAAAAAATATTGCTTATTTATCTCTCAAATGAAATAAACCTTACAGAGATATCTGGTCATACACCAGAACATGTTTGTAATTATATGCTTTATAGTACTTCAGAAAGGTACTCAATGTGGTATGTACATAAAAGTACAAATTATGCATAATTTTATAATTAAAAATTATATTACAAGCAGCATTCTCTGATCCTTTTATGACTCACAAAAAGATTCTATATTAAAAAAAAAAAAAATCAAAACAAAACAAAATAAATAAAGTCTAGAAAGAGAGACAGGCTACTCTTTTTTCCCTTTCTTTTTCCGGTGTCCACTTCCTCTTCCTCCTCTGTTTCCTTGTGATCTTCGTTCTCCCCATGTTGGCATAGGAGGCTCAATCTCCCCAGGCCGTCCTCCTCTGTCTGGAACACTGCCCATCAACATCTAGTGAGAGCAACAACAGAGGTTAAAACCATAAAGACAACGTCACCCGTGAAAATATGTCCACAGTTGTACCTTGTAGACGGCGGTGCTCTTCCCAGCTTTTATTGGTTCAATGAAGGATTGATCTTCTCTGGCAGCCAGCAGGAGCGATGGAGACACTTGGGAGGATCCGACGAGGGACACCAGAGATGGCACTGAGGCTAGAGCAGCTCTGTGCTCCTGCAAATAAAAACCTATTAAACCAGGGAAGTTAATGCTGACACAGCTCTAGTGAGGTCATAAATTAAAGGTAACACAAACTAGAGGTGTTCAGGTGGCAGACAGTTATCCAATAGTTTACGGAGAGACTTATTTTAGCTTGGATTAAACATTATTTAAGTTTGTTTTTTTAAATTTATTGATTAAAGTGGATAAGAGATATATAGATGCACCTCCATCAATTTGAAAATCATAACTTTTTATTTTATTTCAGTAATTAAGGTCAAAAAGTGAAACATAGATTAATTTACACAGTGAAATTTTCAAGCATTCATTTCTGCTCATTTTGATGATCATAGCTTACAGACAATAAAAATAAAAAAATTGAGTTTCTGAAAAAGTTTGAAAATTACATAAGACAAAAAAACCTGGGTTTTTTATATCAGAAATGTTGGTCTAAGTTATGCCCATATACTGTACAGTAAATAGACTTAATACTTTGTGTATAGCATGGTTCTGCTGAGGTGTAATGACAACCCAGGCTGCTTTCATGACGGTCTTCAGCTCATCTTTATTGTTGGGTCGAGTGCCTCATCTTCCGCTTGACAAGACACCATAGATTCCCTGTGGGGTCCAGGTCAGTTCAGATAGCTGACCAATTAACCACAGTGATTCCACAGTTATTAAAGCAGTTATTGGTACCTTTGGTAGTGTGGGCAGGTGCCAAGTCTCCGTAAAGCCCGTTGGCTGAGGAATTCATAAAGTGCTCTAAAATTTCCTCGTTGATTGCTGCACTGATTTTGGACTTGATGAAACAACTTTATCTCAAGCAGATTAGTTTTGGTGTCTCTCCACTCCTTCAGATTCTGGGACCTTGATTTTCAAATGAAATGCTAAATTTACTTTCCTATGAAAAGAGGACTTTGAGCATCAGAGCTACAGTCCAGTCCTTTTTTTTCTTTAGCCCAGATAAGACGATTCTGATGATGTCTCTTGCAGTAGATTAAAGGGGTAGCATTATGTAAAATCGACTTTTTTAAACTTTACATCATGTTATAATGTTATTCCCTCATCAAAAACATACCTGGAGTGTTGCCTTGATTATTTCATGCATGTTTGAGAAATCCTTTAATCTCCCTGGCAGCCATTCAGCTGTGCAAAATGCCTGCATGGATCTAGCGCTGCCTTTGAGACCCAGCTCCTCCTCAGAGCTGCAGTTTCTAAGCTTCCGCCTCACAGTGCCCCCCTCCTCTGCAACTTTCCCACTCAGCCCCTTCAGATTAGCTAGCAGTAATTAGCAAACACCTGGTGAAACTGCACATCTGCTGAGATCATTGTACGAGATACTTCTAAGTGAAATGCTGATAAAAATGTTGTTAAAGGATTAATAGAGGAGTGATGTTGTGATGACTTACTGAAGGCGGAGTGTTGGAAGGAGCAAGACTTAAAGAGACAGAGGCCCAATTTCAAGGCATTAAATTACAAAGTTAAATTTCTTTTAAGTCATATTTGATATATACAGCATTTTTATAACAACTGAAGATAACAGTTACTTGACTGAGCTATAAAATGATTCCATGTGGCTGGAAAACAATACTGTCCCTTTAAGACAAAGAATGTAACATTTGCAGCCCATGTCTAGGAGACATCTGTGCAGCAGCTCTTGAAGTAAAGACTACAGCTGCAATTCATGCCTTGTGAATGGATTCACGTTTCTCTCAAGGCTGTAAACAACACACTTTTTCCTTCCCCTTAACTTTCCATTTAGATACAGTACTCTGAACAAACAGCTTCTTTAGGAATGACCTTTTGAATCTCAATAACTGTGGAGATGCTAACATAGCCATAACAGTGTTGTGATCAAAATCCTTTTTATTGGTCTTATGTAATGTTCAAATGTTCTGAAACACTGAGTTTTGGCCTTTTATTAGCTGTAAGCCATGATCATCAAATTTAACAAACGCTTGACATATATCACTCTGTGTGCAACGAGTCAACAAGATACATGATGTTTCACTTTTTTAATTGAATTACTGAAATAAATTATTGAGATGGACAGTTGATTTCTGAACTTGACCACACAGTGGCGATGCAGTCACTACTGCCATTAACGTTTGGTCAAGTTTCTAATCCAGGTTGAATTTTAAAAATCTTTGTCTTTATTGGTGACTCTTTCAGGTCAGTGTAGGTCTGCAGATGTTTTTGTAATCTCTTTAAATTAGAAAATGGTGGGAAAAAAAAAAAACAACCCAGACCAAGTGTAGGACATCCTGGGCCACTCTGTGTTGAACCGGCCTATTTGGACAGACAGGGGAAACTCTACTTTAGGACTGCTGCTGAAAAGCAAAGGTCCAAGGCTTATTTTCCAAGGCAACCACTTCCAACAGATAAGTCTTTAGCCTGTCCAGAAAGACAACTGGGTATGGTTCCCACCACAACCAACCAGTGACTTTTACTAAAAAACAGACCCCGCACCCCCATTCATCATAGCGTAACCCTAACCCATATCTAGTTCCTTTTGCCAGACTCGAAAAGGCAAATGTTCAATACCCTTACATGGGCTAACATTTTAAATTATTACTTTTCTACAAAAATCTGACTACTTTGATTTCTTCTGCTTTTTAGTCAAACAAACAAACAAAAAAAACAATCAGAAAATAATTTTTGCAGATAGTTATTAATACTAATAATATTTGGGGATCCCGAAGTACTTCAAATTTGGCAATTTCGGCCTAAACGAGAAAAGTCAGAATGTCATAAAACTGCAACATTGTAGTTAAAAGTAAAAAATGTGCCAAGTCCAAAACTATACTTTTAATCATCACTGACGTGCAATCATTGTAAAATACCTCAAATTTTTATATATATATTTATATATATATATATATATATATATATATATATATATATATATATATATATATATATATATATATATATATATATATATAACTGATTTTGTCTTCAATCAGCCAGTTTTTTGGAAGTGACAAGTTTTTTGTTCAAGTCTGATTAGAAAGGAAAATGAAACAGGAAATATGACATGTATCATTCATGTAATAAACTAATACTTCAAACTTTAATTTGGTTTAAATAGTTTCTTCATAAACTCACATGGAAAAACAAAACTTTTATCCAAAAACTGAATGATCCACTTTCATTTCAGCTTTTAGTATTATGAGAGCATTGAAAAAAGGATTTAACATGACTACCTTTTGTTTCTCTCCCCACGCAAATGACTCGAGCGTAACCTGAAAGCGTTTAATCATCATCTGTCGCCGACACTGATAATCCACAGACAGAGTTTGATTGATCTTCTGCAGCTCCAGCTGAAGGAACAAAAGCAATACGCTTCAAATATTAATGATAGGCAGTTTTACATGACAGGCAAACATTTATGTGAACTTACCCACTGCTCTGAGCTGAGGCTGGTGTGTAGAAGAGGGTTTGTCATGTCTCCACCAGGTAGATGAACAAACCTCGACTTCACCTGAATTTAAAAAAAATATATTCTTAAGCTCTCAGGGCTTTTCAGTACATGTATAATTTATAAATGTCTTTCTGCCACGCTTACTTCATTCTGCACATCTTCAAACTGAGAAGAGGCATCCAAACCAAGCGCATGCAGCACTAAAATCCACTCTGCCTGCATCTCCGCCTTCATTCTGTCTGTGTCTGCAGCATCACCATCTTTGTATTCTTGACACAAATCATCATAGCTATGATGCTCAACTCGCTGCTCCTTCACAGATTCTTCTTCTATCGAATTCTCTTCAGGATGCAGGTCCTTCTCCTTGATTACATGAGCTGCTAACAGCTCTGACACAAGGAAATCTGCAGATTCACACAGTAAAAAGTGTGATTTCCAAAACAATTCGTTAACATATCACCATCAATAAAATAAAGCAATTTCTCACCAGTGATCCTGTTGAGGGTAGACGGTTCCAGCACATCAGAGGTCATAACAGCGAGGGGAGAGAACATGTTTGACAGCAGATTTTTCAACTCTTCCACCAACAAAACATCACCTGCTCCCTTCAAATCTAAAAACATAAAACCAGAAAGAATTTAACAAAAAAAAAAAAAAAAAAAAAAAAAAAAAAGGGTTGAATAAACTTTTTACTCTGATAGCACAGTAAAAAAAAAAAAAAAAAGGCAATAATCGTCCAGTTTTAGGGCTGGACGATGTGGCTGAAAAACATATCACGATATAAGCGTTTCATATCAGTCGATATTGATAACTCTTGATTAGTCTTTCATTTTAAATATCTGAAAAACTGCCAAACTGGTGACGTGATCTTTCCTGTTTTATCCACAGTTCCTTCTCGAGCTGCTGTTCTCATTTTCTCCTTTCACTCCACGCTGCTGTTTCTTATTTTTAAGCAGTTACGAGGCACGGTGGCGAAACATGAAACTGCTGCTGCGCAAGTTACTCAACAGGTTGTTGCTAGGTAACCAAAGAGTGAGTTAGTTGATGCCACCAGCCATGGATAGCTGGGCGTGAGGTTGAGCGGCTAAAGTCTTTCCTCTGCCTACATCCCCCAGAATGCTGAGCAGTTCTGGATCGGAGTTCAGTGAAATTATTGAATATTCTATCGGACGTATTTTCTATTGATATTGATCAGATAGCTATTGCAATAGATATCGTTACTGATTTATTGCCCAGTTCTAACACATTTGCATGCATTTGTTTGATTATTCCTTAGAATAAAAAGGCTACTCTCTACAAGAGCTGAATTTGTGACTTCTTACTTTGAAAATACTGTTATCAGAATCAGAATCTGCTTTATTTGCCAAGTTTGTGCACACAATTCAACCTTGGTTCCACTTTGAGCTCAATGAAGACATTTCAAATATGAATGTATAAAAAAGGGAAAATGAAAAGGAAAAGGTTTTTTCTTTCTTATAAATATGTATATACATACAGTGTTTTTACAAAAGAGGAAGACAGGGTTATCATACATTACTATTTAATATGCCTTATAAAAATAAAAAGACAACATAATATCTGAGTGAAATAAAGCTATCCTTGAAATGGAATTAGATGCTAAATTTGCATTGCTATACACGTAAAATAACACCTAAAATGTAAATTGAGCCTCATTGATCTATCCTCACCAGCAACAGTATTCATACCCATCCACAAACTTCTATGTATTTAACTGAGATTTTAATTGATAGACCAACACAAAGTAGTTGAGTGAGAAAAAAATTAGACATGGTTTTCAAAATCTTACACCAAAAAAGATCTGAAAAGTGTGGCTCACATTTGAATTCAGTTGCACTGAGATGATACTTTGTAGATCCACCTTTCACTCTAACTAAAGCTGCAAGTCTTTTGATGTGCTCTGTGATATGTTCAAAGCTCAGGATGTTGTTTTATAACCTAACCCTGATTCTCCCTGACCTGTCTGCTGTGTTCGTTGATCTTCAAAATGCTGTTTGAAGGCCTTCACAGAACAACTGGATTGAGATTAGATTACACACACGTTGACTCCCAACTACAAAATAGAAGATTTGTATAGGATTATATCTAGGGGTATAAGAGTACAAGGGGGTGAATATTAATGAATGCCCTATTTTTAGATTTCTATTTGTAAACACCATAAAAACTATGGGGTCTATACTTTTCTTTTTTTTCCCCATTTCACAATTATGCACTACTTGTTGTTGGTCTATCAACAAAGAAAATTATGTTTGTAGTTTTATATTTTCAACTAGATTTTAAACCTCTGTAAAACTTAGGAAATGTTATCTTACTAATTATGAATTTTTATGAGCTGAACACTAAATGACCGCACAGAGGAGCTGTGGTCTGCCTCACCTGATAGCTCCGGACACAGAGCCCTGAGCTTCGCGGACAGCCAGCTGAGCAGCGGACAGGGGAGCTCATCACACTTGCACCGCAGGAGGCAGGAGCCGCTTCTAGGGTACCTGAACAGGGAGTGAAGACGACAGGTGAACTCACCAGAGCAGACCTCAACAAGATTCACCATGCACCGTGAAGTCCAGATTTAGTAAACTTTAAGGTTAACTAATAAAGATGAAGCCATAAATCACAGTTAGCTCCTAAGCTAACCTAAAACGGTTATGAACTTTTAAACGATTTGCCATATTAACCAGATTAAACCAGTACAAAAAACGATCAAATAATTATTCCTCACCCCAGAGACACAACAGCTGAAACTGTCTCCACGCTTCTCTCCATTCCCACCGTGAAACGTAAATGAAAATATAAATCAGTTTGTATCAGTTCTCAACTGGGCAAGTACAAGTTCAGGAGTGTTTACAAACCCTGCTTCCTTCTTGGGACGAAGCACACACACACACATATATATATATATATTGCCCTCTACTGGCCGGAGTAGGTACGACAAAACACAACATTCAAACAGCAAAATAAATACACAATAAATTAGATTTTAGAAAAACAAGGAAAAAAGTAGTTGGAAAAAACTTAATAATGAAATTTGATTTTACGGAATTTTCATAAACAAATAAAACATCATAAAAGGATCTGCCACACTATTATGAAATATATATATTGGAGAGCTTTACCGCAAGTACTCTAGGATTATTATGATAAATTTTCCTACAGACTCATCTAACTTTCTAAAGTTAAGTAGAATAAACTTTCCTCTTCTTTCTCCTAAATCACTGTCTATTTACATTTTATTTCTGTTGCTTTCTTAACAATTTGTTTTTTCTTATCCTTAATTAATTAAAACAATTATTTATTTATTAACGTATCATTTTCATGTTATTTACATTTTTGCCTCTTTATTTATTTATTTATTTATTTATTTATTTATTTATTTATCTCAGGTGTCTTTGTTTATTTATTTATACTATTTTAAAAATAAAATAGAAGTGTCAGTATTTATCACTTTGTGGTTCCTCATTACCACAATTGATTACCATGATGTCCTCCAAAACAATCTTGTTCATATTTGGATTATATCGCTAAGATCAGATGACATAATTTTGTTGTTGTTTATTTTTCTTCTTTTTTTGTACTGGCAGGACCGCACAGCACTATTAGCGAAGTTTTATGGTCTAATTTTTAAAAAATCATACAATTTTACACAGTTTGTTTATTATTAAAAGCTTCCCTGAAGTAATATAAAAGGTTTCATATTTTTTCCTTTTAATTCTGTTTTGTTGTATGTGACAAGAGGTCTGTAATGTGCTGAAATGGACAGGATGTTATGCCATTTAGCTCTCCAGGTTATGTTTTTGTAAACTGGTGTCACTTCCAATAAGATGGAATAAATATATTAGGTACACCAAGGTTTGAGTCAACATTACTTTCTTATTTTGAACATAGTTAATAGCTGCAAGCCAGTGCACTGTGACGACAGTTACTATTCTGTTTAAGGAAATATTTCAGTATTTCCTTTTTTTTTTTTTTTAAGTTATTCACTAAATTATTGAATAACAATAACATTCTAATTATTTTTACAGGATTTTTAAATTGTATTTACCTCAAACTGAATGTGAGGGTGCCGGATAACACCTCTCTCACAAGGCAGAGCATACACGTTGGCTGACAGGAAGTTTGTTTAGATTTATGCTTTTATTTTGAAGACCACTAACCTCTCTGTCTTCAACTTCCTGAAGGGTAGATCCATGGAGTGCACACATGATGATAGTTTAATGACTTCACCTGGAAGGAATTCCCTAATCATCTTCCTCATTGGGACAAACCAGCAATAAGCCATTTAAGAAAGTGAACTTAAGCTTTAGTTTGATTTTGTTTTGTACTTTTAATCTTTGTTATTTGGTAGACAGATGTATGTTGCATATGTAAAACAACCTTAGAAGCAAACTGTATACATTCATTTGTGAATGCACTGTTTAGGTGAGCCCCCTAAACTTGATCATGTAGTGAAGGGTTGAACTGTGATGCAAGGTTTTTCAAATGCTGGATTTCAGCCTAAACTGCTGTTTATGTGACCTTGGTGCCAAAAACTATGATGATTGAAACCTGTTAAAAATCTCCTTGAAAAGTAAAAGAAAAAACATTCAGAGCTCTGAAAAAATGCTGCATCCTGTTGTTGCCTTTTTTTTCATCATATGGTCCTCCTTATGACTGCTGATTTTCACCCTGTTTGAGGGTTCAACAACAACAAACCTGTACACTGAGAGGAAAGTATTACCACGCATTATTAATTGAGGAGTTCATTTACTACCCCAGCCTTTAACCACCCCTACAATAGCCCTCAGGGTTCACGACGGATTAATTTAAGGAAGAAGAACCAAATATAGCCCTCTTTATGACTTGTTTAGGTCAAACAGGAAAGATGAGCTCATACAGTTAGTGTGACTGAGCTAAAATTATCAGTTATTTCCCAACTTGGTAAATGATGACATAAATCCACTCAGAATCTGTTTAATAGGCTCTGTAAATGTTCTCTTGACTTTAATTAGTCTTTATGACCCAGCTCTGTCACCACTGCATCATGTACTGCTGATAGCGTGGAAATGGATGAATGTCTGGTGTCACAGGGTATGATTTGCTGAGGGAGCCATTATCACCTCCCTCTGAGGATTTTATGGTCGTCAGATCTGCTTCAAGGCCACCATTTCTGTCTCCTTCTGTACTTTCTCTCCACAGATAATCTGGACCATACTTAGAACCAGTGTTATCAGAAGCACCTGCAGTCTGAGCTAAAAGAAAGCGTCATTTGTGCTGCAGTGATTTGTGTAAGCAGTTCACATTTATTCAGTTTAATCAGACAACTCCCTCTTCACATGTCCGACTGTATGCACACATGTATGAACCCAGGGGCTTTATTAGCTTTGCCTGCATGTATTGTTGAGCTCTGCAGGACTTCGCAGCAGGTGGTCTGTTAAACAACCCATCACACTGGTGGGACATCAACAGGAACAATGGAGACAATAGCAGTGAGGCGTGCTGAGCTCTGACGTACAGTCCCTCTATGTTTGCCGATACCATATGTACAGAAACCGAGGCTACACTGACTATGAAACTCTGCCATCCGTCAGGATGCTTTGTCTCTTATTCCCCAGACACCAGTCCCTGCTCCAAGAAAGCTTATGGATGATGGCCTTTAACCCCTGAAGAGTGTCCAGACAAAGAAGGGCACACACTCCCCCTATGAGGCAGTCAGAAATCTTCCACATCAGACTCATCATAACAAGGAGGATGAAAAAAAACACCTGTTTATTAGCTTCTGTATAATTTAATGTCTGGAACTTGGGAGAAAAAAAAATAAACCTGTAGAAATGTTAACATTATCAATCTGAAACGTGACACATAAACATCTGAAGCCCATACCCCTCACCCCCCAAAAAAAGGGTTAAAAATGGTAAACTGTTAAGTAAAAGTATCTTAAATGTGACTCGAGTACACCTAACCAGCATGCATGTTGTGCCTTCAACCGATATTTGTCCTCTCACAGATTTCCTCTGTTTTGTTACACCTACATGTTTCAGATCATCAAAAATAATTTTATATCAGAGAAAGAAAGTAAACATAATATACAGTTTACAAACAATAATTTCATTTATTAAGGGGAAAATGTTTTTTTTTTTTTTTAAAGAATAGTTTTTGATTCAGCAATACTGGAAGGGTCTCAAGCAAGTTTTAGGCCATTCCACAATGCTTTTTTTGGTTTCAGATACAGACTTTGACTAGGCCATTTCAAAATCATTATGTTTTCAGTAAATTTCATGACCTTAAATGTGTACAAAAAAAAAAGAGAAATTAGAATTATTTTTACTGCGGGCTCCATATGACAAACATACTCACCATGGATGGATGGATGGATGAACGGATGGATGGATAGATCGAATGAAAACTAGAGAAAGAAAAAAATTAAAGACATAATAATACTACAAGAACATTAGATAATATAAAATATAAATGCATACGACAGAAAAAGCAACATATTAGTCGTGAAACTGAATCAGTCGGGAAGACAAAATGATAAAAATAGACTTGTATTTCTCTTCCGCAAGAATTTGAAGCAACATCACTGTTTGAGTTGGAGCTTTAACGAAACCCAGATGAACTCATCAGTCAGGCAGAAAAACCACAGTAAAAAACGTGTTTTTCTGCATGTCCGAGTCTCAATCAGAAGCTGTAATGTTTCCATGATGAGGAAACATGACAAAGGGGCCAAAGAGGAGGACAGGTATCTGTTCGGGCGGGGTGGAGACAGTCGCTCAGGTGAGAGAAGCCACACCCGCCCTGGAGACAGAGAAAAGCAGACAAATTTCACCACAGAGTCCTCACTGTGATCCAGGCTGTTGGAGACACAGGAGCTGCACTCAGGGACTACCAATGAATGGCACCAGTTCTGCGCTTTTATTCTCTGCATTAAAAAAATAATCAGAATCAGTGTTTTATTTGTTGCAGAAACAGTAAAAAAGAGCGATCGCGTTAGTTATGGAGCGGCTGCATGAGTGGAGCTTTAAGCCCAAGAAATTGGAGCTGCAGGAGGACTTCTACTTTGGCTACGGAGCGGAGGAAATAACAGATTACCAGGACCCCTCTGAACTTCTGGCTGCTCTGAAACAAAAGGAGGAAGAGGTTATTTTGGCAGCGCAGCTGGGAAACGCGTTACTCCTGGAAAACCGTCAGCTGAAGGAGAAGAACGAGAAGCTTCATGAGCAGTTCACATACAAGCTGGAGGTAAGAAAAAAAAAAAAAAAAAACAAAACAAACAGCTGTTTCTCGTTTTTATGCGTTTTAAGCAGGATTTAATTAACTAAAGGTGTAATTAGCGATCATGATAAAAGTGCTGCGTAAAAAGTTTGCGTTTTAGGTGGGCGGCGGGTAACTGGGTAAATGCGTTTTCATAGCTCGGAGGGGAAATGTCTTCTCCTGTTTTAAAGACAGAGCAATAAACAGAGAAACACACGGATTAAATTAGGGAATGAACAATAAATAGATCTGTAGTTTGCCTGATCAGGCCTTAAAAGGTTAGTTTAATGAATCTGCCAAATTCATGAAATATCAACTCGTTAGTTTCTGAAAAGTGCTTCAAGTCTATCTTCCACATTTTACAACACATGAAGGGGAAATGAACGTTGACATTTTTTCCCTTAGTTGTTTTTACTTTTGTGGGTGTTTTTTTTTTTTTTTTTTTAAATCAACTTTCCGCCTATTTGTTCTCTCTAAAAGCAATCACTCTTTCAGTTTCGGTGACTGCACAAGCATTTCTGCCCGATTGAAATGTCAATACAGAAATGTTTCTCATGCTACAAGGTGGAAAAAAGCTGCCAAACGTCTCTTAAGGCGAACATTTGTTGTGCAGCAGCTACCTGGTGATGATCAGACTATGAGGAGGGATGCTGTTTCCATGTGCCATGTTTTGTTGCACAGAATCTCACACCTGAGAGGTGATTAAGAGACTAAAAACAACACATCTTGTTTTTCTCCAATCTGAAGTCCTGTTCAGCTATATGCTGTAACTTTAACCAGTTTGGACCCGGACACCAGCAACAAAATAACTCTAAGGGATTGGAGCCAGTCTGGCCTAAAAACTCAGATTTGCCCAGATACAATGTGCAGGCCCTGCAGACGACAGTGAGGGGAGCTGAAAGGGTCATTGGAGTGTCCCTACCCTCTGTTCTTGATCTGTTTGAGTCTCTGCAGGATCAGGGCTCTGAACATGCTCAGTGGGCTCCTCACACACTCTACAGGGACTTTCTAAATTGTTTCAAATGCTGAAAAGCTGTTAAGATTGTGTTTAAACTGTGGCACAATTATCAAGGTTTCTTTTGTTGTCTGGAAAAGTGTGGGGCTTGAATAAAACATTTTCTGAAGAATGGCAAAAGAGGAGAATAGAGTGTGGTATTTCTAGACTGTTCATTGTCCCATCTAAACCTTCCTTCCTTTGAAGGAGTGTGGAAAAATATGTAGGAATTTAAGATTGCAGAAAGCGCAATGGAGCACAAATAAAAAATGTTTGTTTTTTCTCTGGAATCATTCAAACTCAGATCTGGTTTTTGAGAGCAATACATTTATCCCTGATTGGATCACTTGAATGTTGTAAGCTTTCAGCCTCAGTTCTTATTAGTTTCTGATGCATTCTTACGACAATATCCGTTATTTCCAACGTACCTTTCTCCAAACCTAAACCTTTATTGAAGGTATTTATCATCATTGAAAAGCCACCTTCAAACCAGGAGAAGATACAAACACACCGGATGAACTGCATGAATGACTCGATGATTTTGGAGCTGATATTCCCAGTGTCACCAGTTAATCGTCTAACTCATTTTCGCCTGGGTTTGCAGGAGCTGGAGCAGGGACGTCATGAGCTGCGACTGAAGCTGGAGGGCTGCCAGTCCCAGTGGGAGAGCCAGGTGGGAGACCTGGAGCAAGACGTGAGGGAGCTGAGCGCCCAAGTAGAGCAGCTGACCCGGGCGCTCAGCAAGACCGAGAGGGACAAGGGTCGACTGCAGCTGGAGCACGGCGAGCAGACCCAGCGTCTCAGGGAGGAGCTCAGAACTGTGAGTCCAACACAAAGCTCTAGCTTTAAAGGGGTGGTGACATCTCCATATAAACTATTTCATGTAGTCGATATTGCTGCGGATGTCAATTCTCCAAAGAATTTAATTTTAAAAAAATAGCGTCACCTTTTTGTAGGGGGTTGTTTTGGCAGGCTACATTTCCCTCCTCGGTAAAAGAGTTGGGCACAGTAATATGTGGCTCTACCTAGTTGACTTCACTCTGATTGGCTACAACCATATTTGGGAAACTCTTCAGTAAAATGCACTGAGCATTGTCTCAAATCGAGGTTATAATTGCGTGGTACTTCCCCATAAATGAACTTCAGCCACTCTTCTCTGATTCTCTCTTCCTTTGGGAGTAAGTGGAAACTTCCAGCCATTTTTGAACTTCCTCGGACATAACAGCTCCGGTTTTTAGTAGCTGTCCTCTTCTCAAGTGGAGTAGCCAGACATGCTAGCACAACTTAGCCCTTAAATTAACCCTGGTGTATCAGCTGTGGGGAGGAGGGAAGGGGAAGACTGTTTGCTTGATGGCATTGTCTAATTGGAGAATATGAATTACATAGAAAGATAAACTGTTCTCTGATTTGTCCATTTTTCAGCAAAGAAACGAAGCTGACCATCTATGAGCAGGGCTTTTTGTACCAACTCTTGACATTCACACAGCCTCATCAGTGCACAACAGATCATATTATACCCCCAAAACCACAGAAAAATGAAATTTGTTGTCATCACCCCTTTAAGAAAAATCCAAACTCTTTAGGCTGCAACAGGAAACAAACACTGCTGTGGATCCAGTGCTTCACGCTGTCTGGGCCAAACTGGATAACTGCAGTGTAATCTGATCCGATTATGTGAAACTAAGCTACTTGTGTATCAGTCTGACTGAGTCTGAACTGTTTTAGCGTTAAGCTAAGACTCTCAGGTGGTTTATACACTCAGAGTAAGGTCCTTAAACAAGTTCTTACTGTACAGATAAGGATTACACAGTTCCAGGTCAGAAATTTACATACAGCTCCAGCCATTTCAGAAGTGTTGGGTTTTATACCCAAATTGCAACTATTGATTTTGAGGTGAAATTTTAGAATTTGGATGCAGTCTTCCTTATTGATTATTCCTTTTGATGCACCAGTACCATCACTGTAAAACAAACCCTCAGCATGATGCTGCCACTGCCATGCTTGACAGTTGGCACGTTGTTCTTAGGTTTGAAAGCCTCACTTGGACTCCTCGAAACATTGTTCTTGTCATTGTGGCCAAATACCTCAATATTTGTTTCATGTGAACATAAAGCGTTTCTCCAGAAGGCCTTTGGCTTGTAATCATACTACTCTCTACAATAAAAACAGTTCCAATGCATCATTAAAATGCTAAGATAAAAATGAAAAAATCAAAGTATATGTAAACTTCTGACCAGAGCTGTACACACAACATGTAATTTTGTTGGAAGCAGCATTCAGTCAGAAGCTGGGATTTTTATTTTTTTTCTGGCGTGCGGCAGCAGATCTGTTCCGGTGTTGAGCAGGATGGAAATGATATGTAAACAAGAAGGGGAGTGAAAGTTAATGCCGTGACTTGATTTTAGATCTGGGACACGGGGAGGAGAGCTTAGACAGTATCTGACTGCTGCTGGTGTCACTTTACAAATTAATTGTATGAGAAATTCAGTTCCAGTGACTTTTATAGATGTTTCATAGATTCCAGCTCCTAAAATGTGTTTTTAAGATGCTAAAGAAAAGTAAAACCTTTCCTCTACATCTATCAGACTCAGACATATGTGTAAGTTGTCTCAAACAGTCCCCAATAACTTTTTTGTCAGCCTAGTGATTTAGGTCAGTTAATAGAGTTAAACAAAGTTAATTTTTAACTTAAACTTTCTTGACATCATGTTTGAGATAAGTGGTGACTTCCAGCTGACTCAAATCTTTCATCTCGCATGTGTTCAAGTCAAACATTTATCGTCCACAGTTCCTGATCTCACGGAAACGCCCCTCTCAGGAAGGAAAATTAAGTCTGACATATTTTACAGCTTCTTATCAGTGAACGCGGAGGAGCTGATGAGATCCCTCAGCTGGACAACCTTGAGTAATTTTCAAGGCTTAGAAAACATGCCGTGTTCCTCCAAACATTTGTGAACATGTTGCGTTCCACTCCACTGGTCGCTTAGCAGACCAGTTCCTTTATGTTGCTGGGAAATCAGCAGCTAAAGTTAAAAATGAATCCAAACAGCAGCTATAACCCTCCCATAAGTCAAGGTCCAAATAATCAAGGAACTCCTCCAGTGCTGGGAATCAACAGACTCCCTTTAAGTTCAGGAAAAAGTCAATTTAGATGAAAGCTGAGCTCTCTGAGCTGCTTTAGGAAGGAGAGAAAGTGAAGGAAGTGTCTAATTTGGCTGCCAGGAACCATTCATGATTACTTATTGGCTCTGTGTGGCTGGTGAAATGTCAGTAATTAAGACAAGGGCAAGTCTGTGAAACAACTTTGTGAATGAGCTCCGTATTGAATGTTTGCTGGTCAGATGTGTTGAAGAGTATCGCTGCTGTCCGCTGAGGTGAGTTGTGGCTATTTGTCATGTTTTTGTGAAGTACAGCTTTCAGCTTGGTTGTCTGTTAGGTCCGGAAAGGTTATCTTATTATTAGCAAATGCAAAAACAATACAAGTTCTCCTCTTTTTAGTAAGTATAATTACACAAATCTCCTCATATTCTATGCATTAAAAATGTGTTAAACCAATAAGTCTTTACAGAAGACATAACTGGTAAATTTATCAAATTTTTCTTTACTCGGAATCATTTAGTTTCAAAATAAGAATAAAATAATAATAAGAAGAAGAAAATCTTAAATTGTGTGGATTTTTCTGTCGGGGCAATAATCACCTCAACAAGGGAAATGTCAGTCCTGTGACCTGCAGAGAGAAACACTAGAACGATGAGGCAACAGGCAGATTTACACGATCTGATTAGTTATATTTCATAAAGTCCCATGAAAGTGTATTCATACCCCTTTAATTTTTTTTCACATTTTGTCACGTTAAAACCATAAACTTTAATCGGTTTTATGGAGTTTTTATAGAATTGAACAACACCAAGTAGCGCAAAATTATAAGTTGGAAGGACAGTGATACCCTATTTTCACAATAGGGTATCACTATGCTGTTGTTTTCAGAGTTTGTTGAACCATCTTTCAATCTAGTTGCAGCTAAAAGGGAGGATTTCTCCACCAGCTTTGCACATATTGATGCTAAATGTTTTGTCCAGCATTCTTTTCAAAATTCTAGTTGTCTAGTATTTAGTTCCAGATGCTTTGTTTACTTGTCAGATGTATAAATTGTCTGGATTCTGAGTATGATAGTTTTTGCAAATTTTGTTAGAAGCAGTTGCATAAAAAAAAAAATAAAAAAAAAACAATGTAGAGAATGGCAAATGTTCAGAGTTCAGAAGTGAGTTAATAAACAGGAGCCCAGACTCAGAAAGGATCAATTTGAACATCAGGGAGTACTGAGCACTGCCAGGTTTTAATCACATTAATGGACCTGATGCATCAGTTTTTTTTTTGTTTTTTTTTTTAATGACATGATTCACATTAGTGGGAATTTTTCTGTTAGTCTTTATCAAGATAAAACATGAAAAGTAATTCATTAGAAGCAGGAGGTTGTAGCATTTTCTTCTCGGTTTGAAAAAGGAGGAACTTCACTGGAAACCTGAACCGAGCTACAGTTGATAAGAAATACCAGACTGGAACAGGAGTCTGTTTATGATGAGATGCTGGAAATGTTGACAGTGTTTGGTTGCTGTTCAGTTGAGCTTATTAACAGGAGATCAGCTTTGTTCAAACTCAGAGGCATTACTCCAATCTTCCTCCAGTCTTCCTGAGTATTCCACCTGTTTGCTTTCGCCCATGTTTGTTGTCTTTCCAACCAGTGATCTAATTATGTAAACACAGGCCTGGATTGAAAAATGTAATAATAATATAACTGAGTACATTACATGCAGCATACATTTGGTAAGTCCAAAATAAACATTTAACCAAGATAAAATTCAAATCAGATGAAAAAATATAGCATGGGTTGTCAGAACGGATAACTAAAATGAAATAAAAATGTCTGTACAGTTTTCATTTTTGAGGAAATTTAGGGTAAAATGTTAAATCTCCTCAATGTTTTGAACCCAGACTGAACCTGGAATATTCAGCATGTCTCTATAGGTTTAACATTACTTCCTTTTATTTATTGGTTGGTTGGTTCATCACACCAGTCTTTGATCTTTGTCCTTACTGTTTAAAAATTGTGACAGTCTATAAAGAAGTTTACTTTCTTTTTTTTTTTTTTTTTTTTTTTGTTTTTGCGCTGCAGAATCCTAAAAGAGTTTTTATTTATTGGTGAAATAATCGAACAAGCAATTCTAATGGATCAATTAAGGAAAATACTAACTTAGCCAACTTTTTTTCTGTTTTATTTATTTTAAACCTTAACCTGATGGAAAAAAAATAAAAATTGTTTTTTATTTTATTTTTTGATGATGTGAGTGATATCATTCTTTACACTTATTGAAAAGCTATTTACAAACTATTTTTAAACACCATTTTTTTTCAGTGAAGGTCAGGCTTTGCTTCAGAGGCCAAAAAGGGGATCTTATTTTATAAGTTTTCCCAAAGAGACATGCCTAATAGATAAATATTAACCATAGAAGTTAATAATAGAAATTATTTTAAGATTAAAACACAATTAATGATTTAGTCCTTTTTAGTCTCATTATTTGTTGTAAAACCTTGATGTCAACTCTACAAGTTTTAAACTGAGACTTTTGGTTAAACCTAATTAAAAAGTAATAATATTAAGTGTTAATTTTTAAAAGTAATATTACAATTGCCATTTGTTGGTTGTTAAATTGTGTCATTTACTTACTTAAGCTCCTAAAGCATGTTGCTTTAAAAAACAATGTAGATGTTTTTACATTTTGAAATATATATTTTTTTTTAAAGGGTAAAGGTCAAGTTTAGTTGCAGATAAACTTGATATTTATTTTCCAAAAAGCATTTGTAATATTTGGACCAACAGTACTCCTTTCCGCGAGGTTCACATTGACCCACGCTTTACCTTTCCACCTCTTGTTTCCTGCTCACTGCAGCGTGATCACAAGCCTTGACTGTGGATCACTGTGTTTTTATTAGACAGCTGTGATAAATCCCTCTCTGTGGATTTCCGTTATTGGAAAAGCAGGGTTTCTGAATTAGAAAAGCCTCCGTGACCTCTGCCCCCTCTGCCAGCATCACCAAGCTCACAGACGGCATGAAACAGAAGCCGTTCCACATTTAAGAGAACTATAAATCTGTGATTTTTGACCGTTTTGATGCTGCCTCTCACACCCAAACATCCTTGCGTCCCAGAGGGAGAGCTGACCTTTTGTGAAGGGACGGGTGGGGGGGGTGTCCCTGAGGGGCTCGGCTGGAGCTGGGGTTGTCAGCTGGTTGATATCTCTGTGTGTTTGCACCGGTGGAGAACTGAGGCTTCACAGGGCTATTAACTCAAGAGGATTTATCAACCGGGCCTCCGTATTTCTACCAGAGAAGTGTCCTTCTCTCTCTGATGTTTTGCTGATTGTCGGCAGGTTGTGGCCTCTATTGTGGGGGAGGCCCATGTTTTTGAAATGAGAGAGACCAGTAGGGGAAACGTTTATTATATGCTCCTCCTTTTCTTCTCTACAACTTGTTTCTGTGGGCCATGTTTTGTTTTTGTCCATCAGTGTCTCCTTTACTCTCATCATGCGTCCTCTCCTGTTTAAGCCTGACTTCCTCTTTACACCCACTCTGAAGCCCATTTACCCTCATCGTGTCCAAGTTTACCCCCTGCTCCAGTGCTGTCCAATGTGGCATGAAGATGTCACAAAGCGGAGCAAGATGCCTCTGCGCTCAGCCTGCTGTGGAGGCCAGCCTTTCGTCTGGTATTATGTGGGGGTGATGGGACCTGACAGGGGCCTGCTGAACTGCTGAGAAAGGAGAATCAAGGGTCTGGGTTCAGGACACAGGAGGCTGGAGCAGTGGTGATGTTTCATCACTGGGGCTGCCATTGTAGTACTGTGGTTGTTTCAGAGATGTACTTATTCTGGGTTTAAACTTTTAAATGTTGATTCTTACATTTTGAAAGAACTTTCAGGGATTGCAGCTTGTTTAGTCGTATGTGATCAAGTCCAAATCCTGCAGTTTAATCAGATTCTGACCAGGCAGAAGCGTAAATAAGTGTAGAAGAAGTCTACACTTATTTACACTTATTTATTTACACTAGTCTTATTTTTCTGTTAAAGCTATCCAAACCAAACTTAAATGGAACATGGACTCAAATAAAAATTTATTTATTTATTTATTTATTTATTTATTTATTTTTTCCATCACCTAATCTACAACTTCTTGTTGAGACTTAGCTGGAGCTGTTTTTTTTAAATTATCTAGTCATTATCATACATCTTATGATCCTTAAGCCTAAGTGATACTCATGCTTGGTTTACTTCTTCTGGATGATGTAATGAAATACTAGAAAGAAAATGCACAATAAGTCTTGTTGCATGCTTAAAGGCTACAAGCTTCTGCTCCTTTGTAAACCTTCATTGTTGTTTTGGTTTTTTTTTTTCCCCCTCTTCTGTGCATTTGAAGGTGATGGAGGTGGAGAGAGCCACGTCCAGCAAGCTGCAGGCTCTGAAACAGGAGCTCCAGCAGAAAGGAGGCCAAAACCGGCAGCAGAACGAGGAGTTGATCAGCGCCATGAAGGAACAGGTAGCTGCAGAAACACGAAATGATAAAAGCAAGCTGAATGTTGCACTCCTACCGATAACACTAATTATTGGACTAATTATTTTGTACTCAGACTGACAGTGACTAGAACAACCTGCACCCTCTTCTATGGGTTCATTATGTGTTGTCAGTCATTAATGTCGAGGTGTTTTCACTCTTTTCTGTAGCATGAACAACAAAAAGCAACTCAGGCAAAATTAATAAAAAGTTGAATAGAAGCTAACTGAGAATAACAAGATAAAAGAAAATAATGGGAGTTGAATGAATGAAACAAGGACAAACATAAAAAAATAGAACAAATAAAGGAAATCTTTACAAGAAAAATAACTTGCTTGATATTATGTTTTATTCAGTTTTTTTTTCCCCTCAGCATAAATAGAAAATATAATAAGATCAAAGTGTCCCGTTGGGCTTCTAATGGTGCATTTTAATTGTTCTTTTTTTCCCAACTGCAAACAACTGAAGATTTTCAAAAGACAAGAAAAGGGTGCACATGTTTGAATTTATTGTAATCAAAACTATACTTACACAGTCAAAAATATACTCCTAAGATTTGGATAAATGTCTCAAAGCAAATTGCAGCAAAATCCACATGCTTTATGTTGCCATCAACAAACTTCTGGAATAATTCAGTTTGGATAATCAACAAGCTGTCTTAGTGGAAATGGTAGAGCTCATTCAAATTGCTTGGTTTCCTGCCATAGACCTGGCTTTTAAGTACAGTCCATGCATTTTCAACAGGGTTGGAAAGGTTTATCCTTTCCAAAACCAGTCTTGATGTGTATTTGAAAAACACAGTCCCAGTGGAACACCCACTGTGTCCAGGTTTCAACCATCCAGCTGTTGACTGGTGGTGAAGTTGTCAAATTCGAAGGTAGCCCACTCTTTTATTATTTATTCCACTTTGTGCAGTTCACCAGTTCCACTGATAGCCAATCAGACACCCAGCATGATGCTACCACCGCCACCATGCTTGACGGTGGGTATGGTCTCCTTTGGTTTGGAAGTTTTACTTCGACTCGAACATATTTCTTGTCATTGTGTCCAAATTAATGAAACCTTGTTTTGTCTCACTTCTTTCCAGAAGACATTTGGGCTTATTCAGCTGCACAGTCTAGTCCAGATTGAAAAAACTTTGAAGCAGGGGTTTCTTTGTTGGTTGGTACCCTCTTAGTCATTGGTGCTGAAAAAAAATTGCTTCAGTCTGGACATGGACACTGGTTTTCCAGCATCTTACAGCTTGTCCCAGACTTTAGCTTCATGCTGATAGCTTCATGGCTGTTCTTTACTGCCCTAAACAAATTCCTTTATTCCTCGGATTACATTTTAGGTGAGTTGGTTTAAGCCTGGACAAAACTGGTTATTCCACCCCGACAAACATCCCAAACATGAAAATTTGTGGACTTTAACTAATCAAAGGACTGTTTAGATACATCATCAAAATTCTAAAATTATTTAGACATCAACATGATTATATCATGTATATAGACGTCTGACTGAAACTGTATTAATTATTCATTATAACCATTCACCAAATTTATTTATAGACCATTTTTAAGCCTCTACATTCTGTTGTTGTTGATGAGATGATTAGACAAAGATTTTGTTTTGTAATTTTTGTGCAGGTGTTAAGACTCACACAGAAGGAGCAGGAGCTGGAGCAACGTTTGGAGAGTGTTACTCAAGAAAACACTGAGCTCAGAGCGAGTTTGGCCTCTTTACAAACACGTTTGGCCCAGCACGACCAACTCGACCAGCAGCACAGCCAGCAGGTAAACAAACAGACACACTCATGCCGATACCTAAACCACTCGGATGCAGCAACTCTGTCCGTCCCTCTCCAGAGCTATAAAACCCTCCTATTAGAGTTAATCAGATGAGTAAACATCAAATATCACTGTGATGTTGGTGAATGAATAAAAGCTTCAGTGATAAAGGGATGCTCCGCGCTCTGCCCGGCTGTCAGGGTTTCGGGGGGATTGTAGAAAGAATTGCAAAACAATCACCTCATCCCTGCTATTGTAGCTTCTACCCACAAGTCTGGATTCCTGACGTGTTCGGTTGGTTTCACGTTGGGCTGAAACCTGGAATCTGGCCCGTCAGGATCTATCTTCAGATGAATGTTTACACAGGTTACACGAAAACATGCACCACTCTAATTTAAAATCACTGTGTGATTTTAAAAAAGACAAGCTGACGTTTTTCCACGTTGCAGCTTTAGACTTGTATTTGTACTTGCAAGTTTTGCAAAATCATTATTGAAATTACGTGGTTTTTTTTTTTTGTTGTTGTTGTTTTTAAAGCTTTGTGAAGTATGGCAGGAGGTGGAGGTGGCACGGGGTCGTTCGCAGCAGCTCCAGGCTCAGGTGGAGGAGCTGCAGGAGGAGGTGTCTCTGCAGAAGAGCAGGAGGCACCTAGACACCCCCCTGTTGTCTGAGCTGGAGGCGGCAGACTGGGGGGTCAGCAAAGAACAGGTACAAGAGTTCATTTTTGGTAACCATTCTCCTGTAACAGCAGAAAGATTGGCTAAAGCATCTGAGTTGTCTGTCTAAAGCTCATGTTGATATGTATTACTGTCAAGAAATGCTTCAATATCTGTGCAGCAAATTGGAAGTGAGTGTTCTATTTAAAAAATTAGCCTTTGATTCATCTTTTTAATTAAATCTTTCCACTTAATTGTTTTCATGAGCTTGCTTCAGAAAATGCTAGCAATTCTTGTAGAAAATGCATTAAAGGCCAATGAGGACAAAGAACTACTTTAAAAAAAATCTATTTTAGAATGAGGAAAAATTCATGCATTAGTTTGTATATCAACCTTCTACATTAACTAACGCTGTATCATTACTAACAATGTCACTATTAGGATTGTTTGTCCCCAATAAAGTCTTAGTCCAATAGTTTATTAAAGATAATAAAATCAGAAGAACGTAAATGCTTAAAAACGCTGTGGTTTTTTTAAGGTGAGGTACAGTAACACTTGCGTTTCACTTGTAATACATAGTTAGCATTAGTATTTTGATTTTGTAGCACTTGACTCCTTCACCAACAATATTCATCATACTGCTGTATCTCTTTTTGTTAACAGCCAATGATATTTTGTTCCATCTGGAGTTTTTGCAGGACAGTCTTAATATGCTGCTCTAAGGCAAAGCTACCTCTGTTAGGAAAGCTGCTGCAGTGTTCTGACAAAGTGTCAAAGGAAAATTGTTCTTATAAGTAAAAGGTTTTCATTTTATGTGTGGGGTGTTTTTTTTTTTTTTTTTTTTTTTTTTTTTTTTTTTTTTTTTCTGAATGACTTTGGAAATCTGAAATTTTTTGTTAGGATTATATGAATTGTCAATCATTGCTCCTGTTATGATTTTGGTTATCAGCCTAAGGAAATTGGGCTTATGATGGCCATATCAGTGAAGCCTTCTGTGTCACAAATTTTCATTTTTGAAACAAAAATGTAAAAGAAAATTAAGTTCTAATAAAAAAAATTTAAATAGAAGTTTTCTTTTAAAGAATTCAAGAACAATATCAGTGCCTGTAATTTAGATTTATTTTGGGGTTTGTTTTTCGTTTCTGTAGAAATCAGGCTCAAAAACTGCGTCCTTCGCTGCAGAGTTGTCGAGCCTCTTTTTGAAAAAAAGAAAATTTAAAAAAAAGAAAGAAAAGGCACAGGTGAAGATTTTGCCAAAAGCTCACATGCAGAACAGAAAGAAGGTGACCTGAAGTTATCATGTAAATATCCAGATAAAACATCTTTTGTTTGAAAATTATTTATGCTGCCATGTTCTGACTGCATGAGATAACTGAGTCAGAAACTTTGCCTCTGAGCAGCTTATAAGAGCCTGCAAACACAGTTTACTTTCCCAGTAAGACAGAAACTTGGAAAAAAACAAATGCCTTTTTCCTAGAAGTCAGAAAGTCTCTTTAAAAATCACAAACACAATCAGCCTTGACAATACAGCTGTAAATTTGGGTAAATATTGACTGACAGAGACACCAGTATTGTTTTGTTTGGGCTGAACATGCTGTATCTACATTCCAAACTCTTCAGTTTGTTTCTGTAGTATTCCAGCTCCCAGTGCTTCACGGGTCATGTGTGTTTTGACCAAAAACTTTGCAAACGTAGCACCAAGAATATTAATGTATTTCCTGAAAATCCTGTGCTGAGAGATCAAAGGGGTGGGGGGGATTTTAGGAAGTCAACCCACATATTATGATGAAAAACACTAGAGGTGTAAGATGACAAGTTCAACGTGACAGTGTGATTTGTATTTGACGCAGTCAAAAGGTGCAAATGTCTTGATATGAGGAGAGATTCAAAATAAGAGGATGAGGTGTCCTCACACTCCGAGTAGGTCATGTTATTCTACCATTATATCAGGAAGCTGTAATATGTAACTGAGTTCCTGCGTCATTCACTTTGTTTCCCGTTTGTCCTGGCAGCATTGTGGGAATCTTTTTTTTTTTTTTTTTTCCAGCTTTTGTATTTCAAACATTTTTAAGGAGATGTTCTCAGAGTGTTTTTGTTGTTTTGTTAAAGCTTATGAGCTGAGATAGCAGATGAAACATTTGATAATGGATCCGTTTTAACAATAGTTCTTTATATTAAAATGGGATCTGATATTCTTACGATAAAATTCAGCCCAGTCATCTGACATCAGTTCAGGTAAAAATAGACATGAGCTAATGCCGTTCACCTCCCTTTGTGTAAATACCAGATGTCATGAGACAACAATATGTTGCAGATGGAAAGGAAACAGAACAAAGGACTTGTTTTAACCCGGTTGACTTTCACCAAAGCATCCTTGATATGTTTCCTTTTGAAAACTGCAAATATGTTAGCATTCCCACAAACTGAACCAGTTTTATGAACCGGTCTTAATCGAGCTAACTTTTATTAGTGAGCCTAGATTAATGTGTTTCTGTCCTTGTCCCTTCTAATTAGATAACTCAAGAAATGGGCTCCATCCTCAAGTTACTCCTCCCTCTGAGCCGGGGTCTAAGCAACTCAGACGTCATGGATCAGCAGGACGACCTGCAGGCCTTGCTGCACCGACTGAAAGGAGTGGCCCAATCTCTGTCACAGGCATCCAGTCCCAAGGTGAGGGCTAGGAGAGGGAAATTGGAACAAAAGGCTGAATTGTTGGTTCACTGTACACAGATATAGATCAGATAAAGAATGAGCCAGTAAATCATGTGAGCTGCTGTTTATGAGTAAGCATGCTTTACCTGAAACTCAGGTTTGTATTTTTATACTCTTTGCTTAGCACTACAGTACAAGTTTTGCTTTTAAGTTTACACAATATCTCATTACAATGATACAAACAAGTCTGCAGTGTTGAAACGATTACCTGTGCTCCCTTATTGGAAGTCAGAAATGGATGTAGAACAAGCAAAAATAAGAACTGTGTCCTCAATCACCCCGTTTTATTAAGTCACCCTTCCTCTCTGCTGACTGCTACAAAAAGTTACATGCTGATGTTTAAGTTGCTGTTTTGCATCAAAAAGAAAATTTATAGTGGAAAAATTTACGTTATGTTTTCTGGAAGGGAATAAAATTACATCAAAGTTTCCATGAAGTTTTCACAAATCTCTTTCTACAGAAACCACAATACTTAAGTTTCCAATAACCCCAATGGAGACAGATAGGAGATTTCATAGTTTGGCTTTAAGAGACACTGACCAGAGTTATGTGGCAAGTTTCTGATCTGCTTTTTTATTTTGTTTCGGGGTTTTTTTTAAAATAAAAGTTTGACCTGCCAATACGAATTTTTGTAGATGATCACAAAGCTGATCTTAAGCCCTCTTTAGCATCATGCATAAGCGATTACAAGGTTAGATGAGCTGAAATCCCTAAAACATCAGTCTCTGTGTTTATTCGCAACATAATGTTATAATATTCTAAGATCCTGAGACAGACGTCTTGATAGCTTAAAAGGATACAACAGAGCAACTTTGCTGCGTACCATTCAGTCTTGTTATTTCCAGCTGAAAGTCAAGCTTTTTCTTTCTCTGAATGAAGCACAGAAATGTATCGACATGTAGTAGACCACACAGTCCCCCTTGTTTCAGTGACTGCAGGAATCAGGTCATGTTGGAGAGGGCAGTTGTCTTTAGGGGGTTCCTCAAGGCTCTGTTCTCGGTCCTCATCTCTTCTAAATTTATGTACTAATGGGAGAGATAAATAGTTAGTACAAATCTTCAATTGTCATCTCTTTGCTAAGCATATTCAGCTTTACAATTATTTTGGGGTTCTGAGGTTCATAATTTTTTTTTTTTTTTTTACTATAACTAACCAACTGCCTGAGCAAAATCAAAAACTCACTTTTAAATGGACCAGAAGAACTTCTTAAATAATTTGATTCATCTTTGTTTTATTTAAAACTTTTTTTAATGTAAAGCTTTATGGGATTGTTATTAGTGGAAAGTATTTTTTATATATATATATATATATATATATATATATATATATATATATATATATATATATATATATATATATATATATATATATATATATATATCTATCTCAATCTCTGTGGTTTGTCACAACTGATATTCAACAGAGTTTCTCTTTGCCGCTAGCATGCAAATACAATTGTTCTTCTGTGTCTCACTGCATTTGTATTGTAATAACCAGCCACACCTTCTCCTCCTTAAGAGTATCGTTTCATGAAGGCCAAAACCACAGAAACCCCTTCTGTTGCACATGTGTGGCTGACACCTGATCTCTCTGCTAATGTCTCTTTCTGTCTAGGAGGTGAATCTAGGCTTTGTCGACAGGATGGCCGATCACTGTGGGAATCTAAGCACAGCACGGGAGCTGAGGGATCAGGTAACCAGTGATGCAGAGAAGGGTCATTGCCTGTGGCGTGTTACTGTATCAGAACTGGGCTGTAGCAGCACAGACCTCAAATCTTTTTTTTTTTTTTTTTTTTTACCTCAGTATTAAACTTATCTTCTATCAGCCCAAAGTAGCTGGGTTAATTTAAACAAACTGCATAAGCACTATATCAGTATGAATACAGGTGTACTCATGTTTTGGCTATTTTGTTTAACAATGCCTTTACAATCTTTATTTTATTGGAAATGAAAAGCATGTTTTATAAGAAGTGATAAGATTTTGGGATAAAATAACTCTGGTGCAATATCTTGGTCTTGTTTTGTTTCTTTTCAATAACAGTTTTATTTTGTCTTGATGCAGAACATTCAGCTGCAGCAGGAGAATGCTGAATTGTTGCAGAAGCTGCAGAGCATAAAGGATCAAAAGGACTTCATCCAGCAGGCCATCAGAGACCGAGATGAAGCTATCGCCAAGTACATAACTCAGAATTTTTAAAATATTCATTTTTAAATAGTTTACAGTTTTCATTAAGTGCTTGGCAAAAATATTCATAGCTCTTGAACCTCTTTACATTTTATCATGTTACAACCACAAATTTGAATATATTTTACTGGGATTTTACATGACACAAAGTAAAGCCTAATTGTGGAGTGTAAAGAAGAGGGTTCCAGCTTTTTTGCAAATAAAACTTAAAAAGTATGACCTGTATTGATATTAACTCCACCTTTTGCTTAGATTCCCCTAAATAAAATCCAGTGCAATCAACTCTATTTAGAAGTTGCCTAATTAGTAAATAAAGTCCACCTGTGCACATTTTTTTTTCTTTTTTTAGTATAAATTCAGGTGTTTTGAAAAGACTTAGTTTTGTTGGAGAGTGTTTGCTTACAAACATTAGCATCATGAAGACAAAGGAATACTGCAGACAGGTCAGGGAGAAAGTTGTGGAGAAGTCTTAAGAGAAGCAGCCCCTTGTAACCCTGGCGGAGCTACAGCGATCTTAAGCTCAGATGGAAGAATCTGTTGACAGAACTACTATTAAGCTATTAGTCATGCACTTGTAAAAGGGGGGGGGGAAGACTGTTATGGTGAGTAGCAAAAAAGAAAGCCATTGTTGAAAGAATGCTAAAAAAAAAAAAAAAAAAAAAAAAAAAAAGTCTTGTTTGCAGTTTACAAATATAAGGGAACCATGTAAAGAAAAAAGGCTAATGTGTGAAATTTCACCCTTTGGCCTACCTCCATAAAGCCTTGTGTGGTAGAAATCTATCGAACATAAACACAACACCTCTATGATGTAACATGGTGGTGGCAGCATCATGTTGCAGGGTTACTTTTCTTCCGAAAGGACAGAAAAGCTGGTCAGAGTTAATGTAAAGATGATTAAATCTTCTAGGGCAACCCTGGAAGAAAACCTGTTTGAAGCTGCAAAAGACTCTAAGCAGAGGCAATTTTGACAAGGAGCTGAATATATGTGCACAGAACACTGTTTACCTGCATATGCTTTTATTCAACAATGTAACCTTATTTTTCCACCTCACAATTATTCACAACTTTAAGATCATCTATCAACTAAAATCTCAATCAAATACACTCAAGTTTGTATTTGTAATGCGACAAAATATGAAATGGATTCAAGAGGGATGAATACTGCAAGGCACTGTAGATGACTGAAGGCTCTACATGTCTAAACTAAATGATAGATGTAGTTAGTGTTTGTTATAACTATTCTTCTGATCCTGATTGAATTAAAAGTTGTTTTTTTTTCCATCTCTCAACAGGAAAAACTTGATGGAGGCTGAATTGGTGCGAAGCAAAAACGACATGATGGGTTTGAACAACCAGTTATTAGAAGCTATCCAACGTAAACTGGAGCTGTCCCAGGAGCTGGAGGCCTGGCAGGTGAGCTTCTTTCCAGGGTGCATGGCATCTTCAGTTTTAAGTCTTTCTGATGTCACCTCAGCTCCAAAAGATCCTTAAAAATAGCTTTAATATCTGCTGTACTGTGCATGTGTTTGGAGGTCTCTGCAATACTTCAAAACCAGGGATGTTCACATGTCCTCACTGGGGTACAAGGGACAGACATTTATGTCCCTACGGTATTGGGGGATATGAGCAGCAGGTGTCCACTGCTGCTGAGTCACGATGCCAAGCCGAGCCATCTGCTGCTCTGTCTGAGCATCTGAGCTTTGATGGAAACCATGTAGATAACATTTAGACCAAAACACTGATTTCATTTTCTGTAATTTAATTTCTTTATTTGGATTAAAAGATTAATTTATAGTAATTCATATTTTTATATCAACAAAATGGACAGACATGAAAGAAACTTCTGAAATGGAGACTTTCTGCATCTTGAAGCTTATCTGTTCAAACCTAAACTTTGTTTGAAAAATCTTTCTAAAACTCACTGTTTGGGATCAAGAATTTCCTAAAAACCTTAAAATGGATTTTCATTTCTCACATCTTAGGAATTTAGAAACAGAAGTTGAAAGTGCCTGTGGAAATGAAATCTTGGACTTTTAGTGTCATTTATTTACTTAATTTTTTTTTTTAATTAATACTTTCAAAAATGCACTAATAAACATCTGTAAAGCCCTGCCCTGTTGTACTAAAAAAAAAAAAAAAAAAAAAAAAAAAAAAAGTAGAAAACTGTTTCATTTTATGAATCTATAGCTTAAAACATGCATTTGCTTCACTCCCACTTTACTTCTGGAACATCATTATGCTGTTTAAAATTTTAGTGTGTGACTTATGCTTTTCAAATTTTAATTAGGCATTTCACTTTAATTTTCATTTCAACACTGTCTCAACCTCTTTAGAAACTTGTTAAAGGTCTAATTTTAAGAAGCCCAAGATTGTAAAAACTTCCTAGTTTAGTAAACTTCACACACTGGCTGACATTCTGTTTGATAACAAGCGATAGATCGTGGGGTCAGCAAAGCTGGATAAAGTTATATCTCCAGGTTTAACAATGTGTAAAAACACAAAATGCAATAAAACCTATCACTTCTTTTCTCAACAGAAAGGAGCTGCCTAATTTTGAGCAAAACAATTAATATTTGAGCTGAACTACAACTTAAACATTTACAAAATTCATATAAATAATTCTTGCTGTCAGTTCACGTCATCTACAGCTCAATTGTTTAATGACACTATTAATATTCATGTCTTCATTCGCCAGTACAGTCTTAATGTGTAAATGTTTTATCATATTTATCATTGTTCTCTATATTTTCAGCCACAAATAAAAGATTTTGTATTTCTGTACACTGATGAACTGAAAAAAGGCTTAAATTAGTTTATAATTCTATATCAAATGAAGCTGTCTTTGAATTTTGGCAAATGCCTTCTGCCATTGAGGGTTTTTTTATTGACTTTAGGAATTTTCAGCTTTTAGTCTAAGCTAAGACCTATTTTAGATCAGACAGTTTTGCTTGGTCTGAACCCAGCTTATGACTAAATGTGGTCTACATATAGCTTTACCATTGAAACCAGGTTCATTGCATACAGTGTCCTTTCATTAGAACAAAATGGCTGAACCCAACTCCTAAAAAAACAGCCCCACAACAGAATCCTTTCTGCACCGAACTTTTACACTTGACACAGTTCAGTCAGGAAAGTACCGTTCTCCTGGCAGCTGCCAAACCAGACTCATCCACTAGATTGCCAGACAGAGAAGCGTGATTCCTCACTCCAGAGAGCACGTCTCCACTACCTATTGCACAGTTGGCCTCCTATCATGGTGCTACGCTAGGATCCACTGAGCTCGAGTAACTCATTTTTTTTCCACATATGTTTGTAAAAACAATCAGCAAGCCTAGTCGCTGGATTTTAAACACCTGTGTCCATGGAAGTGATTAGATCATTTAAATTAAATGATTTGGAGGGATGATCCAATACTTGTAGTAATATAGCATATTTACATTGCAGCCTTGCAGCCGATGGGCTCCCCAGTATTTTAAACAGATGCAATCAAGAAAAATGATTTGTTTGAACCTTTTGAGTAAGACTGCACAATATTTATTTTTGCAACAAACTACAATGAAGTGTTGGAAATTCCTGTTTTGCTTGGCAATAAGATATTTATCATACTGGATAGAGTGGCACTGCAGTGGCCCTACTGATAGTCTTCAAGATGCCAAAGGTCTAAAAGAGTATTGAAAGCATTGTAATGATCGATAAGAAACAGAAGAGAGGAAATTTAAATTTAGTGATTCTGTTCTCCTCAGCCTTCCTGCTCACTCACTCCTTCCTTCCCTTTCCTCAGGACGACATTCAGATCGTTATCAACCAGCAGCTGAAGTCGCAGCAACAGATGGAGCTTCCCCAGAAGAAGCCCACCTCCAACGGGCTGTCATTCCTCCGACGACCCAGCAGGATGGCCTCCACCTGGACACGCCAGCTCTCTTCCTCCTCCTCTTGGAGTTCAGACAGTAATACGGATAAAGTCCAGTCCCCCTGGAGAGACTGGCTAAGACTGGGGAAAGGGGCACAGTATGGAAAATGATATATTGCACAGACTCCTGGTTGTGGGAACATGAAACAGAGAGCTCAGAGGACATCACATGGAAAGACAAAAGAGCCATGAAGTCACCTCTAAGAGCTGAAGGACATGAACAAAGACTTTACTAATGGACACTTTAATGCAACACATTTCAGTGAAGGCTCAGCCTTCTTCAGATCAAAGCTGTGACAACGAGGAAACCCCCAGAATTTTCATTAAATTGTTAACAGATTGTAAATACAGTCCCGTATTTTGTTTATTATACAAAGTCTGTATAATAATTACATATTACATGATGCTTGTAATTCAGTTGAAAGTTTTGTTTAGGTTATTTAACTTGATGAACAAACACTTATTTTTCAGCTACACTGAATTTATTTCCACCAAGTTGGATGTAAAAGTTTATGTACTTCATGTTGGTTTTGCTCATGAAGTTTTATGTACATTTGTTCTGAAATGTACAGTAATATATATATATATATATATATATATATATATATATATATATATATATATATATATATATATTATATATATATATATATATATATATATAAAAATTTGCGCCTTGTCTTTTGGTTAAAAAAAAAAAAAAGCTTTTTTTTTTTTTTTTGCCAGAATGTTTACTTGGTATGTGTTATATTGCAGACATGTCTTTACACTGACTGTTCAGTTTTGAAGTTTGTCAAACTGTGTTGTTTCCTACTTTCTGACTACTTTCTTGTGACTTTTGAAGTTTCACAAATTCATAACAGATGATGAAACAGCCATTATTTTTTATTATAAAAATCTTTAAAAAGAACAATAGGTCTGCTGACCTTTCATCCAAACAAAAGAAGTTAGTAAGTTGCAAGAAACCACAGATCTTTTTCAGCCATCAATAATGTCCTTGAAAATTCTGGGGATTTGATCATATTTATCAGAATTGGACAAGTTGATTTTAAACTGGTTGATTTTTTTTTTTCCTGTCATAGCTTATACATTTGCAAGGGTTGAGGCCAGGGCCATCCCAGAAGCTTAATGTTAGTCTGCTTTATTCTTTCCAAAATCAGTTTGGATGTGTGTTTAGGATCATTGTTCTGTTAATGATCCAACTGTATTTGTAGCCACGTTAAAGAAGGTAGAGGTAATCCTTGTTCTTTGTTATTTTATCCACTTTCTGAATTGCACTAGTCCTTCTGTGCTAAACAGACCTTAAGCATGATACTCCTACCTCCATGCATGACAGGGTTGTACTTTTTTTTTTTTTTTTTTTTTTTTTTTTTTTTTTTGCTATGGCCAAATAGTTAAGTCTGTTGTTAGCTTAGCAAGTAGGTAACATGTAAGTTTGTGTGCAGAAGGTATTTGGCTTCTCTATGTGGGCAGCAGTAGAATTCAGTTGAGCTTAGATTTATAAGTTTTTGGAGCAAGTCTTTTTTTGTTGATCAGTCCATGTTGAGGTTAAACTGGCTTCACTTTGAATTGTGAGACTGGTGTTCCAGCAGCATCCAGTTTGTGTTAGGTTTTTATGCTAAGCAAAAGCTCAGGAATCACCAATACTTCAGTTTCCCTTCATCTGAGAGGAACAGTTTTGACCAGATAGTTGAAACTTTGGGTTTAAAACAACAAAAATCCCAAACATCAAAACAGGTTTTAGAATGGATACAGCAGGCAAACGTTAAGCTTCTGGAGTGGGGTTAAATTCAGCTCTATTAACAATTAGTAACTATATGCTTAAAAACTGTCCCATGAAGTGATTCACCCATCATACTTCATATCTACTATACAGGCATAAGGGGGCAGTGCTATGATCTGCGGTTGCCGCAAGTGGTCAGATAGAGGTTCAACATATGTGCCCAAAGAATGAGGTCAGCTGACTACGTGAATATGCTGAATGGCAACAAGGGTGTGTGACTTTTATTTGGACTGGCAGTGTATTTTGGCACCAAAGTTGAAACACCTTAAACTAATCCTTGATGAAATGGGGAAATCTTTTTACATCTAAAGCTGAATTTGAGGCTGTAATGAATATCAATGACGGATTGATTACTGCATAAACATTAGGCCCGGTTCCCCATGCACTGATCTTCTATTTCAAATACAGTGGTGCTTGTTAAATACCAAACCATATATGCGCCATTGTTACCCAGTGTGGCCAGTCTCAAAATACGAAATGCTAAGCCAGGGGAGCAACACCATTGGATCTGAAATGTGGAGGACAATTGGGTCAAAATCAGCACTAAAGAAGTTGTTTGACAGTAGCATTTACTCAGAAGAAGGGATAACACACTTCCTTTTATTGAACTGCGCTGCACACATAACGTAACAGAAAGCATTACCTACTCTTTGACTTGCACCACCTACTAAATTCAGGATCACATAACCAGGTCAAGGCAATCAGTTCACTCCTGAACCATAAATCTACTTACACAAGCCATTCATAAATTTTGATAGTGCTCAAATCAGCCAGTCCGTTTCTATGTTTCTGCTGACATTTGCTGACAAGGTAACCAGCCCAAACAAAGAAAGTCCATTTTGGATTTCTAGTCTTGCTTTATTTGCCTCTCCAAGGTAGTGTGATTAATTTATTGCAGCTGCCGTCATCAGATCTCAACACCACTGGGTTGTAAATGTCCTGAGTAAAACATTGGCCAAAGGTGGACAACGAGATGCAGACACCACTGCTAAACTGTTAATGAGATAAGACTTTGATCCAGTTACTAATTTGTTTCCCTAAAGATCCACATGCTTTATATTTAAAAAAAAAAAAAACAAAACTTTAATTTAAATTTAAAACCGCTTTAATTTAATCTATAATTATCACAGATCCCTGTTTACCAAATTGTTAAGAAGTAATTTCAAGCAGTTTGTCCTTGCAGGCTCACTGGGGGTGGCGGGCTGGTTCCTATCTTCAAAAGTGAACAGGCAAGAGGCAGATTACACCCTGGACAGAACAATCAACTTTACAGTCATGTCTTTGGATTGTGGTAGAAGCTGGCGTACTCAAAGAACCTACCCTCACACTAGCAGAAACTGCATGCAGAAAGACCCCAGGCTGGGATTTAAAAGAGCAGTATTATGTAAAATCAACTTTTTGAGCTTTACATCATGTTATAATGTTATTCCCTTATCAAAATAATACCTGGAGTGTTACCTTGATTCTTTCATGCATGTGTGAGAAATCCTTTAATCTCCCGTGGCAACCATTCAGCTGTGCAAAATGTCTGGATGGACCTAGCTCCACCTTCGAGACCCAGCTCCTCCTTAGAGCTGCAGTTTCTGAGCTTCTGCCTTAGAGAGCACCCATCCCCCACGACTTCCCCACTCAGCTCCTTTAGACTAGCCTGCAGCAATGAGCAAACACCTGGTGGAACTGCACATCTGCTGAGCTCATTATATGAGCCACTTCTCAGTGGAATGCTGATAAAAATGTTGTTAAAGTGTTAATAGAAGAGCGCTGTTGTGATGACTTCCTGAAGGCAGAGTTGCAGAAAGAGCAGAAGTTTTAAAGAGACAGAGGCCCAATTTCAAGGGGTTAAATTATGAAGTCAAATTTCTTTTAAGTTATATTTGATATATACAGCGTTTTTGTAACAACTGAAGGCGAGTTACTTGACTGAGCTATAAAACTCCACTATGTGCCTGGAAAATACATAATACTGCCCCTTTAAACTGGGGACCTTCTTGCTGCAAAGCAACAGTGCGACCATCTGCATCACAGTGCAGCCCTACTTTTACATCCTTTTATCCTAAATATGTCTGAACAGTCAAATGTTGAATCTCCAACATGAACACAACTCCTCAGGTGTAAATGATATTCATTCCTCAGGGGAAGTCCTGTCTAAATAATATTGTTTCATTTTGCAAAAATCACCTGAGCCCCAGGCAGATTGATGAGTCGATATGAAACTCTATTACCTGGGCCCCAGTGAATAGGACAAACAGTACTTAAAGGTTGCATTAAGAGGAACCGCTCAATGGTTGTTTGTAATACGTAAAACAAATTGGAAAATTGCTCCTTAGAAAGACACTGGATGACCGCATGTACCTCTTATAATGAAACTGTTGCTATGCATTAGTGACGGTGCTTAGAGCAGGCATTTGGTGTGTCATAGATTGCCATGCAACTGGAGTTTTTCTGTGTTTTTGGTGCTGCAGTAAAAGCGTAGATTATGTTGTATTTCTTTGATTGTTACATCCAACTGATGAAAACTCTCAAGAAGAAAATGTCTTTTTCATAATGCATCCCTTTCACATTATTTTGATGCATATCCTTGCTTAGAAATTTAATTTGGAGGTTTGAACAATCTGGTTGTTTTTTGTTGTTGTTTTTGTAGTGACACATTAATCCCATTTCCTGGATACACATACAGACTCTGGGTCTGTATGTGTCAGATGAAGTATTACTTTGAATGCAAGCAAATTAGATTAATTGAACTAATGATGGAGATGTTTGGAAAACTTTGTACCATAAGAGCGCATTAAAACCAAATTAAAATGTTCTTATGACATTTCAAAAACACTGCAGGCTGTTTAGGATCACCAGTGATACATTATTTTGTTTAAAGAACAAATAGGCTTACCATAAAAAGCTAATATGATAAAGCTGTAACACTATAGAGAGAAATCCCATCTGAAAAAGGCTCCCAGAGAGCTACAGTGTGTTGCCACCCTCTGCAGATGGTAAAAACACATTGCAGGCTTTAAAAGAAAGCCATGAGAAGTGTTGTTTGCTGTTTCTTAGAAGTCATGCAGGTTACAGAGCAAGCATGTGGAAGAAAGTGTTCTGGCAGATGAGACCAAAATTGTATCTACTGGCCTATCCATTAAGTGCTATGTGTGGAGAAAACCTAACACTAACTTCTCAGTGAAACATGATGCTGTGAGAATGCTGCAAAATACTAATGACTGGAGCAGAGGATCACCTACCAGCAGGACTTCTTCCCTAGGCATACTGCCAGAGCTATAAAGGAATGGTTTAGATCAAAGCCCATATATGTGTTAGATTGGCCTAGTAAATATCTAGGAGGTAAGCATTGAAAATTGTTGTTCACTGTCATTTTCCATCCAGTCTGACTGAACCTGAGCAATTTTGCAAAACAGAATGGATTAAAATTGAGCTTGCCAAAACGGTAGACATATAGCCTACATGAATTGCAATTGTAACTGCAGCGAATGGTTGTTTTACAAAGTATTAACTCAGGCGGCTGAATACAAATGCATGTCACATTTCGGGTTTGCAAACATTTTTGAAAACTATGTGTCATTCTTCTCCCACTTCATAATTTTGCACTACTTGGTCTATCACTAAAAAAATACATTGAAGTTTGTGGTTGTAATGTGACAATTTGAAAAGGTACCAGGTGTGTAAATGCGCTCGGAAGGCCATGCGTTATCCACTTGGACTTATTTAACAGTAGTTTTTTTCTTGCTACTCCACCATAAAGACCAGATTTGTATGGTACTCAGCTAACAGTTGTTCTGTTGACAGATTCCGCCACCTGAGCCGAAGATCTCTGCATCTCCTCTGTAGTTACCATAGGCCCCTTGGCTAATACTTGAACACCCTGTTCAATTTAAGTAAAAGGCCATCTCTTTGTGTGCTTGCAGTTGTGCCACACTCCTTCTATTTGATTGAACAGCGCTGGATGAGATGTTGAAAGTTTGGGATGTTGTCTTATAACCTACTTTAAACTTCTCTATAACTTTCACTTTCTCTGTTGCGTTGGTCTCCATGATGCTATTTGTTCTCTAATGTGCTACTTCTGAGGGCCTTTACAGAAGAGTTGGATTTATCCCGAAATTAAGCCCCACACAGGTGGGTGGTTAGAGTACTCAAAACAATTTCTTTGAACGTAAAATGTATTAAACCAATATTTACAGAAGGCGATGCGTATATGTTAGAACAGGGTGAAGTAATTCCAGTGACATTAAATAGTGTTTACTGTTTCTTTTTGACCGTCAAATGGCACAACAGGGTCAGCAGATGGAAAACATTCGAACAGCAACGTTTGTGTAGAAACAAGAAGTCTCGCTTTAAAATAAACTGTAGGTGTGTATCTGTGGCTCATGATTTTTGGGGGGGATTAAAATATGTTTGGTTTTTGCCTTGTGATGGATTAACCATTTGTCCAAAGTATGTCCAAAGTAAGAGTCATTGTGCGCCTCTTGCACAATGACTGCTGGAGATAGGCACCAGTCCCCCTCGACACTGCAAGGATGAGCAGGTATGGACAACGGATGGATGGATGGATGTTTGTTTTTCAGTCTCTGAAGTTATAATAATAATAATAATAATAATAATAATAATAATAATAATAATAATAATAATACATTTTATTTGAGGGCACCTTTCAAAAACCCAAGGTAATCTTACAAAAACAAACAGACAAAAATCAACAAATAATAAACAGAGTCAGCAACAATTATATAAAGCAAGTCAGTAAACAAAATGCAACAACAGTTAATACATGTTTAAGTGAATATGCCAGTTTGAACAGGTGTGTTTTCAGCTGTGATTTAAAAGACGGAAGAGAGTCTATGTTCCTAATGGCAGAAGGAAGGGAGTTCCAGAGCTGAGGAGCACGTCGACTGAAGCCTCTGTTCTCCATGGTGACAAGACAGGCAGAAGGAACAATAAGATGAGAAGCAGACGAGGATCTGAGGGAGTGGGAAGCAGTGGCGATGTGAAGCAGGTCACACAAAGAAGGAGGGGCAAGGTTATGGATGCACTTAAACATGAGAGTTAAAATCTTGAAATTTATCCTTGCTTCTATGGGCAACCACTGGAGCTGCTGCAGAACTGGGGTAATGTGTTCTCTAGATGGGGTACGAGTTATGACCCCAGCTGCAGAGTTCTGAAGTTTGAGTTTATAGAGAGACTTATACGGGAAACCAAAAAGAAGAGAGTTGCAATAATTGATCCAGGAGGTGACAAGGCTATGAACAAGGATGGCAGCAGCATGGGGAGTAAGGAAGGGACGAAGTCGGTTAATGTTGCATAAGTGAAAGTATGCAGACTGGGTGATATAATTAATATGAGAATGAAATGAAAGAATATTATCAAGTATTACATCCAGACTCTTTACCTGTGGGGAAGGATGAACATGGGAGTTGTCAATATTAATGGAGAAACTGTGAGTTTGGTTAAAGTGGAGGCTGTGCCAATGAATAAAACTTCTGTTTTTTTACTGTTACGGTTGAGAAAATTAGAGGAGAACCATGATCTAATTTCCATAAGACGGTCTGACAGGGAGGTAGGTGGAAAGGAGGAATTGGGTTTGGAGGAAATGTACAGCTGAATATCATCTGCTTAGCAATGAAAACTGATGTTATATTTGTTATATTTGTGGAATATCTGGCCAAGAGGGAGCACGTAGATAATGAATAAAAGGGGTCCTAACACAGAACCCTGGGGCACATCTGCAGAAACGAGAAACAAACTTGAAGAATGGGATTTAACTTGGATAAACTGAGTGCGGCCTGATAGATATGAGGTAAACCAGGCAAGAGGTGTGTGAGTGATGCCAATGGATGCTAATCTGTTCAGGAGAATATTATGAGAAATTGTATCAAATGCTGCACTGAGATGGAGAAGGATGAGAATGATGAGGAGACCAGAATCAGCTGCCATCAAAAGGTCATTGGTGATCTTTAACAAAGCTGTTTCTGTACTGTGGTGGGTTGAGTTATTGGCAGTGGGTAGTGTATCCAGAAATTTTACTCAAATAAAAGTAGCTGTACGTCATAATAATATTACTCAAGTAAAAATTATAAGGTGAAGTGATATTAATTACTCCTAAATGTGCATTTTTTTTCCCCTAAAAAATACTCAAATAAATGTAACCAGAGGTGGGTAGTAACTAGTTACATTTACTCTGTTACATTTACTTGTTACATTTACCTTATGGAAAAATATACTTTTAGGAGGAGTTTTACTACATTGTACTTTTTAGCTTTACTTGAGTAATATTATTATGAAGCATTAATACTCTTACTCTACCCACTGCGAGTAACTTTACTGAATGAAGAAAAAATACAGACTCACCAACAGTTAATGTTAAAGTTAGACTTCTTGTTTCTACACAAGTTTTATGTTATTCTAATATTTTCTATCTGCTAAGTTTGTTGTGCCGTTTGGAGGTCAAGTGAAGACAGTAAACATCATTATCACTGGAAGTACTTTACCCTGTTCTAACACATATATACATGACCTACTTTAAGTATTAGTTTCATAAGTTTATGTTTAAAAACAATATTTTGAAAAGTGTTTTTTGGCTTGAATCTGTTATTTTGTAATTATGTTAATTGTTTGTATTATTTTTTATTTTTTTTAATTTTAGTCTTTAAAATACCAAGATTTGCACATATCTTTATAATTTTATGTGTCTGATATCCTTTTAAAAATGTTAAATCAGATATTAGAATACAAGAATAGCCTTTTTACAGAATGCATTTTTACTTGAGTAATTTCTTGGATGGTTACTTTTACTTTTACTCGAGCAAAAATATGCTCTAGTGCTACTCATTTGAGCAAAATTTTTTGGGTACTCTACCCACCTCTGAATATAACTGAGTAAATGTAACTACTACACACCACACCATTCAAATTTTTCTGCACAACTATGCTGTTTTAAAAAAAAAAGCTGCCGCCTTGTCGGTGTCTCACATGGATGACGTTTACCATTTCTGTTTACTAAGGAACTGCCCCCCCTGGCTTCGTTGTAGCATTTTTTTCTTACCAGACAGGTACGACAGCTCTCTTTATTGTTTGTACACATTATTTAGACTGAAAACACGTTAAGTCCTTGTGTAGAGAGTTTAAACAAACGCTGAAGTACGTCCGTGGAGATGGCATGACAGTTTAGCTTGTTGCTCCACGTAAGAGCTAACTAGCTACCTGCTAATCAGTTAGCTAAGCAGTGTCAACTGTCGAAACCTGCCTCTGCTTTTAAAGCTGTTTCATAGTTGTTTTGCCATCTCAAGAGTAATACGAAGAACAGTTGATGAAGTTGAATAAATGAACGAGTTTCTGTTTAAAGTGACGTATATAGTGAGATAACGGTTAATCTGCTGACAGTTGAGCAGCATGGTGGATAGCAGCCAGATCTGTTCATTCTATCAGATCTGGCGATTTACACGGTCTCCCTGTATTTCAAATCAAAATCATTCAAATCTCTTCAAAAATGGGTTCAGTATATGTTTTAATACTTTAAATATTTTTGTTAGTTTCCAATAAATGTTTATTAGTTGTTATTGGCAGACTTAATTACTGTATAATCATGCTAACGGCAACATTCTTATATAATTGTAGTTGCTCAGAACATGAAATAAAATAAATTACTGCCATCAAATCAAATTGAATTTCGATATTTCCCCCATTTTATATAGCAGAAGTCCAAAGTTTGAGTATATATGAAAACACATTTGTCAAGATTTTCACCTACTTGCAAAATATTAATAACCCTGACACATTGTCCCATTGCAAGCACACTCTTGAGTATATTTTATTTTATCTGCATTTTATGCAATCGACCAACATAAGATGGTATATAAATGTGAAATAGAAAGAAAATGATACGTGGTTTCAAAAAGTTTGACAAAGTAATTGTAGAGTGGCATTTTACATAGTAATATAATATTTGGCCAGTTGGCGCTAAATAAAGGACAATCCTGGAAGAAGACCTGTTAGAGGTCTTAAGAGTTAAGACTGAGGTGGAGGTTCACTGTGATGGGCTGCAATAACATTGAGGTGACATAATTTCTTATGTGATCATTTGAACAATATTTGCTGTTTTTGCATTGCTCCTTAAGGCTGGGATCTTAGATGGAGTGAGTGTTGAGCCCCAGTGAGATGACTGACCAGGGCAACAACAATCACAACATCTCCTGCAACCCCTTCGCTGCCCTCTTCAGCTCACTGGCTGATGCCAAACAGTTTGCATCAAGCCAAAAACCACAACAGCCGTCTGCTCAACCACCATGTGAGTAGAGTTAAAAGTCAGTTCATTGCAAAATCCTTACACTGAATGTATTGTTCAGAACTGTTGGTTGCAATGTGCTTTTCTGATATGTTCTTTCTGTAGAACAGTTGGATAGAGGTAATAAACATATTGTTATTTATTTTGATGGACAAAAGACAAATACAACTTCTGTAGCAAATAGATATGAAATGAGCCATTAGTCAAATATAAACTTAGTTTTTCAGCAGTAATTGTGACTATCTTTACTTGGGGTTTCTTATTCAGGACAAAACCCTCTGTGTCTTCAGATGGGAGATATCACTTTGCAAAAATTGTTTTGCATACTGCAGATGTTGTCTTTCGTATAGTTTCCTTTCTGTCCTGGTCATCACAGTGGAACAGTTTTAGCTGAACCTCTGTGCAGCTGAACTGTGATTTAATTTGCTCTCAGCTTGTTCTGTATTGCTCTACTTTTAAGAGTGTTAGTCATTTTGACTTTGCTGCTTTCCTCACAGCTGCTTCTTCTTAAAAAGAAGTCACCACATGTTTTAGCAAAACATCTGCTGCATCTGTTCTTTGACAGTTGTTCACTAGTAATATTGATCTAAACTCATCAAATAAAGTCCCAGTTTGTAACATGTAAGTTCATCATCTGGCAGAAGTTTAAATATATTTACTAGCTTGTCTTTTGTGTTAAATTACCTCACTGGAGGAATAATTGGTTTTTATTACCTTTAAAGCTATTTATATCTAATGACCACTCACTATTGGTATAAATGTCCTATGAATTTGAAGTTTTTAAATGATGGATTTGAGCTGCTCTTTTTTCCAGTGTGAAATGATTGAACAGCATATAATTTCAACGAATTTTAGAAACAAGTATCTGATGCATAAGTTTCAACTTATTGTGGATTTTCTCTTATCTACACAGGTCTACACAGGGAAAAACTATTTGTACAAGCTCAAAAATATACATACTCCAACCGATATTTGGTTAAATTGTGCTTTACCAAGTCTCAGAGAAACTGTTTTTTCTAGCCATCCATAAGGTCCTGGAATAATTCTGGCTAAATAGTTCATCATTTTTATTACCAGTGTTGTGATGATGGAATCAAACAGGTTGGTCTTCTACTATGAACTTGTCTTTTAAGGATGGTCCATAAAGTCTCAAGGGGGTTGAGGTTGAGGCCATTCTGAAAACTTTGTGTTAGCTTGCTTTATCCATTTCTAAACCACTTTAATGTTTATTTGGAGTCATTATCCTAATTGTGTTACTGTTTCAATCACATGACCCAAACTATCACTCTCAGATTAAATGAAATTTTCAGCATGTTTAGGAGCATCCCTGAAACCACCAAGGCTCCAGCATATCATTAACTGGTAGAGCAACGTTGCTGTCCACAGTGAAATGAGTTTTACATCAGCATAGACTGGATGGTGACAAAGAGCAAAGCACCTGTAAACTTTAACTTTACTTAAATTAAAAGAAAAACCTGAATAAAAACCTAAGAACATCTTACCAGCTGAGGGTCTTTTTTGTTTGCACTGGTATTGGTGCGCTGCACAAAGTAAATGGAAACGTGAGAATGGGGGGACAGCATCTAAATTACCATCCACATGGTTGAAACATGGTCACAGTTTTGGGGGTTTCTATGATTCCCTGGGTGCAAAATTGGGAAGGATGTTGTATTTTAAGTGTCATGCATTCATGCTGCTCATATTGATGATGTATTTGCCCAGCTGAATGGACTCTCTACCTGCCATTAATACCCACACCTAATGTTAGTGGCTAAGATGCCAAAGCTCACAGACAGCGGTGGGGACATTGCTTATTGGTAAAGAACGAAAAGAGTCAGAAAGCTGTGGGTTAAAAGTGCAAAATTAACAGCACAGTCATGCATGTGATGTGTGAAGTTAAACTTCTGACTATCGCTGCAGTAGCAGTTTTTGCTGCAGCTTTCAATGCTCTCAGTCTTTAACCTGATGAAGCTTTGCCATGTCTTTTATTTTATAGTTTGGCCCGAAATTATATAAACCCTAGGCAGATTTAGGTTTAAGTAATCTTTCATTTTTATTGATATTTTTTATTACTGGAAGTAATATTAATGTTTTGAAGCAGCCCAGCCAGAGTCCTGCCTTAAATCTGTGGAAAGAGCTAAATATTATGATGATGGCAAGGAGGCCTTCAACCTCAAAGAGTTGGAAATACCAGTGGAAACATCCAAAAAGGTGGTCAGCAGTTATCAGAATTGTTTGGTAGTTGTAATGCCAATAAAGATTTTTCCGTTGACAGTAGTATAAATACTTTTAGACATGCCATTTCTTATTTAGATTTAAGTTAAAACATTTTTTTCCTTTATAATAATGCCAAACAGCGTTGGCGTTGTTATAGAGGCTTTGGCATGTTTTTCATTGGCACAACCCACATCATCAACTCTGCTGCTTAACCCCACAAGTGTATTTTCCGTACCAATAAACAGGCTTTCCAGTGTTATAAGATGCATTGCCATTGTCACAAGAAATAATAACCAAACACAAAAGTTGTTACTTTTTGTGCTGAGTTTAGGTGATGAATAAAGGCATATGTCATAAACATCTGAAGATTAAGAAGTTATTTAGTCATATTGACTCATTTTAACTTCCAAAGTCAATAAAATCTTTTCACATTTTGCTACCATGGCACAAGATGTTAAAGTTGACCTCGTTCTCTCTGCTATCGTAGCGGAGGACTCAGGAGAAAGCCAGTCAGAGTCGGAGAACTCCGTCTCTGACAGCGTCGACGACAACGATGACTCTGTGGCAGAGATCAGCCGCTCCTTCCGGTCCCGGCAGGAGCTTTGTGAGCAGCTCAATGTCAACCACATGATCCAGAGAATATTTCTAATCACTCTTGATAACAGTGAGTACAAGCTGATTATCAATGTGTAAACAAACCAAGGATGTGATGTCATATGATGTCTTTTTATATCATTTTGAAATGCAGTTTTCTAGGTTAAAACAATTGCAGCATAGAGTTCTGATATTGTAATTAATATGTCTGGTTTATAGAGGAAAAATGCAGTTATATGCTGTCTGGCAGCTTTCAAATTCCATTTGGCTTTAAGGCCTTGTACAGATGTCGCTGGGTATTTATAAAGACAAATATCTCCGTCACATCATTTGAAAAAATGCCGTACACACACAATCGGTTTCAGAAAATTTTTCATCCACATGAACCCGCACAAATATGCCCTGGGGGTTGTTTTAAACATGCCAAAAGTGCAATGCTAAAACCTATGTCAGCCAATCCGATTGCTTTAAAACGACCACGATCACATGTTGACTTCCTGTTAGGAATTAAACATGGCACTAGGAGGTTCATTTGTGTGGACAGATGTATAAGTTGAACTACCTTTAAATGGTGTTTTAGATTATAAAGTTAATAAAACACAAGACAATGTCGATTGGGAGTCACGTCAAAGCAAGTATGTGAATAAATTGGCGCATTATTTGTCGCAGACTATAATGCGCAGGACCCTAAATCTGGTTTTCCCATGTCAAAAAAACAAATACGGAGTTTTCGCAAAGCTCCACTTTGGTCGTAGCTTTTATAAATAATCGTTTTTAGTGGTATTGAATGGAGTTTTTGTCTGGATGAATGGTCAAAACGCATACAAATGTATTTGTTTTCCCAGATATCCAGCTATATGTTGACTAGGCCTAAGATAACACCAGTTGGTACAATCTTCAAAGAATTTGGAGAACTTGAGTGAACATCTCCTTGTATTTAGGCTGTTTTACTTGCTGTTAACTCTCTGACAGTATCTCACATAACTCGATGATTCTGAGATTATGGTTGCTGAAGCAGGTTCCTCTGATTTGGGTGATTTTCACATTCTAATCTGTGTCAGTACTAATCTGTATCAAATGCAGTTACAAAGTAAATCAGATGAGTATTACCAGTGAAAGATGTTTTCCCTGAAGATCTTTCTTTCACATGAAAAGCACAGTTGAAGGCTGGAGGCTTTCCTGATGACAACACTGATCATAAATAGTTGTAGAATCTGTATTGCTCTGGGGACGTTCTTGGATGCTGCTCATTATCTTGTAAAAGCCAAAGTTTCCTGGTAGAAATGAGTCACTGTGCTTAAAAGTGACACAAAGACCTCCACTGCTGCAAGGCCTTGCTGTGAGCTGGCTGGGTCTCTCATCACACAGACTGCTCAAAAGTCAATGAGTCATGATGTGCAGAAAATATATGCTAGAACCCACAACCCACCCCACCCCCAGTCCACGAACATTTGCAGCATGAGTGAGTCTTCACCTGTGTTGTAAAAAGATGCTGTGCTTTTGGTTCCTTAATGCTTTACATCAGGAGTCTTCAATGTAATTCTACCTCATCCAAAAGATGCTCTACTAGATAGAGATCTGATGACTCTATCTGGAACTAGGCATCAGAAGGTGACTACACTGTGGTCAGAAGAATGGGACATTCTTCTGACCATGCTCAGAAGGCTCTGGCTTTTATATGAGGCTCAATTGCAACACAGGAAAACAACATGAAAATCTTCCCCATAGCAATATGCCACCACAAGCCTGAACTGTTGGTACAAGGCTGGATGAACACGTGCTTTCTGTTGTCTGTATTATGGAAAATAGTGCAATAATGTTATTCCCTCATCAAACACACACCTGGAGTGTTGATGTGAGGAGCTACTTAAAGTGACAGTGGCTAATTTCAAGGCGTCAGATACAGCTATGATGTGATGTCAAGTTATTTTCTATATATAGAGCACTTTCATAACAACTGAAGGTAACCTAGTTACTTTACTGTGGTATAAAATGGTACTATGTGCCTGGAAAATACAAAATACACCCCCCTTAAGCAACATTATGACCCTATTATTTGGATGCAGCTTTATTCAAGTCTCATCTGACCAGGCAATGTTTTTCCAATCTGGTAATGTTTTGTGAACATGTTTGAATGATAGCCTCATTTTCCTGTTCTTGGCAGACAGGAGTTGCACTGGGTGTGGGCTTCTGCTGCTGGAGCCCTTCTGCTTCAGTGTTCATATCTTGCTTGTAACCAGTAGTTCTTTGATCTAGAGTAATTTTTTCTGTCATCTGAAACCCTTCTCCAACATCTGATACCAACAAGCATTTTTTTTTTGTCCACAGAACTGCAGATAAATAGATATTTACTCTTTTTGTTTTGATCATTCTCTATAAACCAGAGATGGTCATGGTCTCTTGAATCTCCTTTCTTCCCATTCTGATGCTGTGTTTGATCTACAAGTCGTATTCACATCTCGTTGCTGACATGTATGTAATGCTAAATAAAGAGGCCAGTGAGTGTATGCTTTCACAATGTACTGTAGATTTGATTTACTTCAGAAATAAAGTTGGATTTGGCTTGTTTTATTCTTTACTTAAGGTCAAGTTTAAAATATATCAAATATTTGGGGATTTTTTTTTTCACATTAGGCGACCCCAGTCTGAGAGGAGGTAATGGGATCCCTCCTCGGTGTGTTTACCTGGAAGAAATGGCTGCAGATCTGGATGGCCAGGACTGGCTGGACATGGACAACATAGAGCAGGTTAAAAACCAACACCATGTTTTTGCAAATTATGAGAAGCACTATTTTATTAATATATATTTTATTCCAGTATGACTGCAGCTGTTCCAATTTAAATTTCCTGTTTAATCCTTACTGTATAGTTTTTATTCTTGTTTATTATGAAGTTTTTCTTTTTATTTATTATTTGATATACAGTGTGTTCTTCTGTTTGCCGTCCATTTTGTTGCTGTTAACCAGGAGCTTCCTTGCTCTTGGACTAAAAAGTCTTATTCTGTTCTATTCTATTCTTAAAACAGCTCTTCTCTTTTGTGTCTTAATTTTTTCCTCTTAAAGAACGCAGGTCTGGGTCGTTTCACCTATTTGCCAATTCCTCCCCTTATTTCCTGTCCTAGCATCACTATTTGATTCCTTCCTCATATATTCATTTCATACCCATATACTTAACTATTATACTATTCATTTATTTCTTTTGCTAGTTGTTTTTCATGTATTATGGAGAAGATTAATAAAAAAAATATCACATAATCTAATTGAATTGTATATTATTTTGTAAAGATGTTTAAATTGCCCTCTGCTTTCCATTGATTTTGATTCTGATCCACATTTAGGTCAATTGACTCTTATGAAATAAGACAGGTTATGAGCTCTAATCAAACCAAAATATCTTTTGGCTAACTCCACAAGGAGGGTACAATTTGATGCATGGCAGGTGTGAAGTCCCTCATGGTAGACAAACTGGGGAAATGTCCAGCACCTGAATGAAATGGTTAAACGTTAACTCAACTGGTGAACAATTTTGAACCCTCAAGAAATGTTTGGCGTATCGGTTTAGAGAGCATTTTGTTGTAACATTGTCTTTAGCCTTAGAATAATGAATACTCTGGAATGAAATGTGCTCAAGGGTGATTTTTCTTTCCCTTTAGGCTCTGTTTAACCGCCTGCTGCTACTGGAGCCAGGAAACCATCTCATTTATATGACATCCTGCAATGCAGTGAACCTGTCGGCTGACCGGGACGCTGGAGAGAAATGTGCCATCCCTTACCTTTTTGCTTGTTACCAGAGGGCCAAGGAGGAGGTGCGGGTTTTTTTTTTTTTTTTTTTTTTTTTCTTTAAAGAAACCTTAAGCTCTTTACTATAACTGGACCTTAAGCATCACGCGTGTTCTTCAGTAACTTAATGAATTCCTTTTTATCTTTGCACCAGTTGACAAAAGTACCTGAGAAGTTACATTCATTTGCTATTCGCTGCAAGATCCTGACGGTGTCCAACGCGCGAACCGTTCTGCTCACTCCAGAGATTTACACCAACCAGAACATCTATGAGCAGCTTCTTGACCTGTGGCTCGAAGGTTTCAGAGGAACACGTAGGTCCAGCTTTGGGGTTTCAGAGTCCCGACTATCTCAGTTTGACTTTTATCTGCACCTCTGCTCAATGAAATATTCTTTCCACACACTCCCGGTGTTTCAGGGTCTGAAGAGGTGATTCATTTTGTGGAGGATGTCATTGCTGGCCTGGTCTCTAACCAAGAGGTGCGTACCTTTGAGGAGGTGATAGTTCCAGTCTTTGATATCTTCCAAAGGCGCATCAAAGACTTGGACCTTTGCCAGCTGCAGCTCTACTACTACCTGGATATTCTCCTCTATTTTAGCCATCATAAGGATATCGCTAAGGTCAGAAGAAGAAACATATATTTGATCTGAGCCACGTTCTACCCACATTTCATAAGCGGATGCTTATGAAATGTCTTATCCTTATCTGTTTGGTTTTTCGCAGGTGTTGATGGAGCATGTACAGCCCAAAGACCCAGCTAATGGTCTGCAGTACCAGAAAAGCCTGCTGGGGATGGTTTTGAACATCTCCTGCTTGCTGAAAACCCCAGGTGTGGTAGAGGGGCATGGCTACTTCCTGAACCCTTCTCGCTCCAGTGCCCAGGAGACAAAGGTCCAGGAAGCCAACATTCACCAGGTATATGGCCATAATCAGTTTGCTTTGTTGGAATTTTTATGAATAGGAAATTAAACTTTGCCTTCTTTGTGGTGCAGTTTATGGGTCAATTTCATGACAAACTGCACCAGATCTTGAAAAACTTGCTGCAGCGGTCCACTGAGACGCGCCACTTGCTGCTCACATGGCTGGGCAGCTGTCTGCAGGCTAACACGGGCCGTGCCAAGATCTGGGCCAACCAGGTACCAGAGATCTTCTTCCAAATGTACGCCTCTGATGCATTTTTCCTCAACCTGGGTGCGGTTCTGCTGAGGCTGTGTCAGCCGTTCTGCAAGCCCCGTTTGCCCAAACTGCTCACCTTCAACCCGACGTACTGCGCACTCAAAGATGTGAGCGAAGAAGAGCGGCGTAATCGCAACATCCATGCAAGAGGTCATTCATTATATGCAATGTAAAGGTTTTTATACCCCCTTGAGCTTTTTCACATTCATGTCACATCACAACAACAAACTTCAATGGCTTTAATTGGGATTTTATGTGACAGACCTGCAAAACAAGCATATAATTGTGCAGTTGAATGAAGAAGATTCTACTAAGATAGTACCGACCATTCAAAGCGCTTTGCATTAGAGCCACATTCACACAAAGAGACTCAGGTTTATACATCGCTATGCAGGTCAGTTGGTGCCTTGCAAATGTAAAAATATTTTAAAAGCCATGTATCATTCTTCCATTTCAGTTACTTAACGTGTTCTTGGTCTATTACATATAGTCCTATCCCTTAAAATACGAAAAAGGTTTGTGGTTGTACAGTTACAAAATGTGGAAAGTTCAAGGGGTGTGAATACTTTTAAAAAGCACTTCAGGTGTTGTTTTGGTGTAAAGGTTGTTTGTATTATTTAAGGAAACAATTGTTCGTATTAATACAAATTAACAAGTAAACATTTCTTTACCAGGTCTTGAGAAGGAGACCTGCTTGATCCCTTTGCCCCCTCAGCAGCAGGTAGAGCCTGCGGTGTCCTACAGCCTACTGACTGAAAACCTCATCTTCACACAACTCACCCTGCATCTTGGCTTTCACAGGTACAAATCATTAACAGTGTTTTATATAAACAAGTTAAAAGTTAAATAACAGCTCTTAGATTAAAACAAATCTCCTTTATGCCAATAGGTATTAAATTCTGTGCTTGTGTGATGTGTGTTTGTCCAGACTCCACGAGCAGATGGTCAAGATGAACCAGTCTCTCCATCGGCTCCAGGTGACATGGCAGGATGCCCAGCGAACGGGCAACCCCATGTCCGAGCAGCTCTTGGAGCAGTTTGAGCGTCTGATGATTGTGTATCTGTCAACCAAAGCTGCCACTACACAGCCCACCATGCTGCAATGTTGCCTTAACCTCCAAGCTTCCACTGCTGCTCTGCTTGTTCAGCTCAGTATGGGAAACCAGGGACCCGAACATGTAGCACTCAGCTTTCCCCTGGCACCTCTGCACAATACCATGCTCTGCTATGTACCAGGTAGGTCAGAGTCAGTAGCTTGGCCTAGGAATAATATTGTATATGCCAATTCCGTGAAGAGTTTTAAAATGGCTGCAGCTGTGCATGTAATGTGGATGTGGTTAGTTACTCATAATACGCTCATTAAGTAAGGCTAAAAATTCCTGAACATGATACCCATGACTAAACCTTTTTTTTTTTTTTTTTTTTTGTTAGAGTTTTTTGCAGAAAACATGGGAGACTTTTTCATCTTCCTGCGTCGCTTTGCAGACAATGTCTTGGAGACTTCTGCAGAAAGTCTGGAGCAGATCCTTAACTTCATAACGGTCTTCATGGGAAATGTGGAGAAGTACATGACTTTGTCCATCCTGACTGTGACTGTTGTAAGATTGAATTAGCTGAATGAGATATATATATATATATATAGATTTAGTTAACCTGTTGCTGTTATCCCTCATGTTTGACTTGCACAACAGGATGAAGAATCCTCATTTAAGAGCAAAACTTGCAGAAGTGTTGGAAGCCGTGATGCCTCACATGGAGCCACTGGCTTCTGGTGCTTCTCAGCCAATCGTTTTCCAAAGGGAGAGAGTTTTCTGCTCCTATGTCCATGCACCTCAGCTGGCTGAGGCCCTCATCACTGTGTTTGTTGACATTGAATTTACAGGTCAGTAAAAGTACATTTCAAAGGGTTAAATTTTTCCATATCTTTTTATCAAGAGGAAGCTGCTTCTAACACCGTTTTTTTCCATCATTACGACTTAATTTAAATACTTATTTAGGACTGTGTTTGATTAAGTAAATCTAGAATATTTCTAAAAAGACGAGTGAGAGCTCAAAAATACCTGTATCAAAGTCAAATGTTTCACATAATCTGTGAAAACTAGATCTGTAATTTTTTTGTTGTAGTGTGGTGAATTTTGATGAATTATTTGAGTTTACCTGTTCATTCTGTAGCTGGAAAATATGAGAAGCTGCTTAATGTAAAACAAGTAGAGTTTAGTTCTTTGACTTGGCTTTCCATTTGTTTTTACCCAGGTGATCCCCATCAATTTGAACAGAAATTCAACTACAGGAGGCCGATGTATCCAATTCTGAAGTACATGTGGAGCAAAGACAGCTATAGAGAGAGCATCAAGGTGAATAAACAAACAGTGTCTTAATTGTTCGCACGTTTACATTGTTTACAAAGGGATTGCCATAATTGTTGTAATTTTTTTACTTTTCAACTAGAAACTTACGTTTGCCTGACTTTGAAGTGTTTTGTATGATTAATAGTTGGATTGTTTGCTGTTCCAGTATCGCATTTGTAGGCCCTATAGTTGATGTTGCATAGAATTTTAGTTCTCTTTCAAGCATTTGCTTAGTATCTCAGTATGGGGTACGCTCCCTCGCATAGCTCTCAGAAGCTCCAATAGTTGAGTTCAGTTTAGTTTAACTCTAACTCAATTCAGTTTAATTCTACTCAGTTGCACAGTCCTTTGGATTGGAGTACGCTATTTCTAACAACTGCATAGTATTTTATGTTGTAATTTTGCCCTTACTGTACAGTATGTTATTTTAAATTCTGTTTTTATAATTTTTTATCTTTGTGTAACTTTATGTGTTTTGATTGCCTGTCACTTTGCTGCCATTACACAGGATTTTCCCCACTGTGGGACAAAAAAAGGATATTCCTGTTCTACTTTATCAAGTTGCAAGCGCAGACACAGAGCCAAGCGCATGCCAGAACACATATTAAGCGAGCGTGTGTGAGATGTTAAACAAACACGTCACACATTTGTTTTTGTTCATAAAGATATATGCGCTCACATCAGTCATGCGTGCTCAACGTGAGCTGAGCAAGCGGTGAGGCTTTTATACTTGATCATGACAATGCACCATGAGATCAATGAGCATGGGCGGGGACGGTGCAATTTTTGCCCAGTTTAATATGTCAACTATGAAGCTAGCTTACTGGTTTATAAAAAAAACTATTTAAAATAAATAAACAAACAATGCTTAGCCTGGCGGGAGGCAAATAAAGCTGGGTGCCCCGCCAGGCTTAAAATACACTGGGGGAAACCCTGATGATCTGGCAGGGTTTTAAATAGAAAATGTAGATGTTTGGTCATAGAGCAGATGAACTCTGACAATCTCCTAGATATTTCATAATTTTAAGGTTATTATCAGGGGAATAAAAACCCTAAGCCTGAATAAACAAAGAGTTGCAAAAACATTCTGCTTCTAGCTCATTGATGCTGTCCTAAATTCTTTGCTGTTTTAAACACACTAAAAGGTAATAAAGTTATTGGTTAAATGGAGATATGAATTAAAAAGTTTGTAACTGCATGTAAACTTATGTGCTTTTGTTTTCTCTGGGATGGCTTGTTTCAGCATTTGGCAGACTATGCATCCGAGAACCTAGAGGCCATGACTCCCCCTCTGTTCCTCAGGTTCCTCAACCTGCTCATGAATGATGCCATCTTCTTGTTGGATGAGGCTATTCAGGTGAAAATGATTCAAATTAGTTCTCAATTGACAATACATGAGAACATATTTATTCCTTGTGACAAATCCTTACTGGGAACCTCAATCATTAACTGTGATCTAAAAATAACTAAACTCATTTTTTTGGTTTTTTTTGTAGTACTTGAGTAAAATTAAGATTCTGCAGCTGGAGCATGACAGAGGGGAGTGGGAAAGCCTGGCTCCTGATGCCCGAAGAGAAAAAGAGTTGAGCCTGCAGATGTTTGGACAACTGGGACGCTTCCACAACATCATGTCCAATGAGACTATTGGCACACTGGCCTTCCTTACCTCAGGTCAGGCAGGAAATAATAAGCCTTTGTTTAATCCTGACATGTGTTTTTTTTTATTTATTTATTTTTTTATGTTTAATTAATCACGCCACATATTCACCTCCATATTTAACAATTTGTGAAATTTTGTCCGAAAATGCATTGTAAACATGTATCTGATTAAGAAAGTACAAAAAGACACGCACCAAACACCTAAAGAGGATGTTTTTATTATTCAGTCATAGTTGAATCTGGTTTTGGAATGATTTTTAAGACTCACACCTTTTTCTGATAATATTGATCCTGATAAACATATATCAGCATAACAGATATATTTATTTACATTTACCTTAATTGTCTTTCAAAAAGAAAGTCGGGAAATTTTCTTTTAAAATAAAATGTTGCCTCCATTCTGTGCCTTCTGGTGGTATAGACGTATATCTCTTGTTTTTTTTAAAGCTGGTAAAGAATGTATTTTCATTTTTTGTTTTTTTTTTTAAGTTTAGACAGATTTTATGATCACTGGCAGCCCTAAGTTCTGATTGTGCAGCATCTGGTACCCTTGTCCCAAAATAAAATACCAATGGTGGCTGAGGCTTAAATCTAACTGGGAAAAGAGTATTATTATTATTGGGTGACATCCCACAGTCACACAGGAAGCCAATCCAGTCTCTAATTCACTTTGAACATCATTGTAAAGGTTGGAAACCACTTATGTTGTCGCAGTGTTCACAAAAGCCTTCGCGCTACGTCTGCCAAACTGGCAGATGTGGGAGTGTCTCAGGCAGGACATTTTTGAAACATGAAGGACAACTTACACCCCATTAATCCTCCCTGATGAGAAGGTCTTATGTGGATAATATTTTTATTGAATAATAACTTAAGAAAAAAGATAAATTGCTTTAGTTAGTCACAATTATTTATGTGTTTATGTCTATTTTACCTTCATGTTGTGAGTCACTCACTCAGTTTATTGCAGACCTGCGTGTCGCCTGAGTTTTGATTTTGTGTGACACCCCAAGATCATCACAGTCCCCCATTTAGCCCTCTTTAAAAACTTCCTGGATACATCCCTGCCCAGCAGACTGAAGAAAGCATTCAATATAAACAATTTTCAATACCAATACCTTTAAATATTTTGAACATGGCACACTAAATTAAAACTCACTTGGATGTGACGTAGTCAGTGTGCGCCGTGATGTAAAGCCATGCAGCTGATAAAAATACAGAGACCTCTTCGGGAAAGCTGTTACCACGGAAACAGATTTAAGTCATAAATGATTCAGCTCCCATCTGTCACCAAAGTCTCTGGTCCAAGACCGACACAACTACTGCAGACTTTGGTCACAACGTTGTCGGACATATGCAATGTCAGCACAATAATTCTTCGCACAGACGTGTTTTTGTTTTTTTTTTTTTTGTTTTTTTTGTTTTTTTTTTTCATTCCAAATGCGATATATTGGTCACGCTGTACAGCCCTGCAGTTTTCAAGATATTTTTTTAATGCTAGATTAGACAAGAAGCACATCGGTCAACATGTCAGAGAATTTCAAGGTTTTCGTCGGACAATATTAAATTACGTCAGTACTGTCCGACGTATTTTCGCAAAAACTGCTGTTGGGGAAGCCCCAAATTAGTTAGATCAGCAAAATGGAGTGCTTGGTTCATAAGGCAGCTTTGGAGGACATGGATGCAAAATCATGCTGAGATTTTTATTAACAGATTGTGCAAAACACTGCTGCACACACACACACACACACACACATATATATATATATATATATATATATATATATATATATATATATAGTACAGCTGGAACAGAAGTGGAGGATTGAGTGTAGTCAGGGATTTCTGCAGTACTTGGCATCATGTCAGGACATCACTATTAATGATCTAAATCTATGGCTTGCCCTTGAGGTTGAACTTCCAAAGAAACACTATTTCATATGTACTGTAAAAGTGTTTTCTAGTAACTGAAACCCTTAAGTGCTGCTGATTATTTTTATGTTTTACTATGGGTACTACTATGCATTATATTTTCTGGGACCAGTGTCTCCTAAAGTATTAAATTCCTGTTTTGAACTTTTTCTTTCAAAACTCATACCTAAAAGATGTATTGAAATTTGAAATTAAAGCAGATCTGACCTCACGTTTTTTCAAAGGGTTATTGTTGGAAGTAAGCAATATATGCCCTGTTTAAATAATTTGTTCTTCTGTGCTTTTTTTTCTGTTTCTGTCTCTCGCTCAGAGATCAAGGGTATCTTTGTGCACCCATTTCTGGCTGAGAGGATCATCTCCATGCTGAACTACTTTTTGCAGCACCTGGTTGGTCCAAAGATGGGTGCACTTAAAGTCAAGGACTTCAGTGAGTTTGACTTTAAGCCACAGCAGCTCGTTTCTGACATCTGCACAATCTACCTGAACCTGGGGTATGTCAGAAAGATTTGTCTTTCATTAATTGATCTGATAAATTAAAAGTAAAGAATCTTTTAAAGAAGAGCTTTTTGTTGTTTTTTTTTTTTTTTGTTTTGTTTTTTTTTTTATTTTGACAATTTGAAGTCTCCTGTGTCTGATGATGCAGAGAGTGGGAAATATTAAATGTTTTTTTTTTTGTTGTTGTTTTTTTTTTTTTTTTTTTGTAAAGTGCCTCAAGACATTTGTTGTGAGTTGGCGCTATATAAATAAACTGGATTTAATTGAATTTTTTTTTTAACATTTCAATTCATATGTTTTCTCCATGTGGGAGATATGGATTCTGAGTTGTGAAGAGATTTCATTTCTGAATAAAATTTAACATTATGCGTTTGTCTTTTGCAGTGATGAGGAAAATTTTTGTGCCACCGTCCCAAAGGATGGACGATCATATTCACCTACACTCTTCTCCCAGACTCTCCGTGTGCTAAAGAAGATCAACAAGCCTGGTGACATGATTGTAGCGTTCAGTCTCCTTGCAGATAAAATAAAGGTATCGTTTTACTTGTAGTGTGACAGAAATGGGAAACATTATAAATCAGTGTCAGTGGTCAGTAAAAACAAAGGAGACATTCATTTTTTTTATGCATCACTTCTTTTTAGTCCCATGCAGATAGGCAGCAGCAAGAAGAGGAAACATATGCAGATGCTCCAGATGAATTTTTGGACCCCATCATGTCCACCCTGATGCTGGATCCTGTTCTTCTCCCCTCTTCCAATGTCACTGTAGATCGTTCCACTATAGCAAGACATCTCCTCAGGTTTGTAACTTGTGAAAAAAAAACACCAAGTCACTCATTTGTTTAGATGCCATTTTTACAACCTTTCCTTTGTATATGTGTTTGGGCTTGTAGTCCAGGATAATTGTATGCATTTCTGTTTCTAAAGTCGAGATAGATGTAAATCATAGTGAAAGGAAAAAAAAAAAGCCCAAGACAGCAAAGAACAGACAAAAGTTCCTAAAGGATGAGGACACTACAGATGGAACACCAAACTCTGTCATCAGTGTATAACTCAAAGGCCACAGAGATAAAAAGTCATGCAAGTCCATAAATCATAGGTTTATAAGGATCGTTTTCCAGTGAGAAGGAGGATGTTAGTGGAATTATTGTCTGAGAGGCAGTAGCGGTTGTGAAAAACAAAAAAAAGTAATTTAGGAAAACTACATTTCAGGCAGAATTGAGGCTAAATGTTTTAACTTTTGCTGCAGTTCTGATTAGGGTTGTTACCTGAACATGGGCATCAGCACACTGTCTCACCAGAAGGACTTAATTTATATTAGTGAGCCTTTTACTGGCTGTCGTTTTGGGCCCCCAAAACTCACTAATACTACACATGTGGTGTTTTGGAGGAAAGTCAAAATGCTAATATATAATCTGTTGTTTATTTGGCTTAGACACGCAGAAACAAGGAGTTGTTGCTGCAGCTAGTTATTGTGGCTATACATAGTTACTGATTTATTTAGTAATGTGATCCACAGATATGGAAGATCATTTTTCTTGACAGAGGACAAAAAAAGTAAAAAAAAAATAAAATAAAACAAAGGTACAACAAAACATTTTTTTTTCCTGAGAAACTTTATGCTCACAAACAACATCTGTGGTTGCCTCATTGGTCTGGCTTTATATTTCGTGCTTACAACTTTCCTAGACTTTTTTATTTATTTATTTTATTTTATTTTTTGTTCTAAAGTATGATATTTACCCTTCACTATACTATGGAGTCATATGCTTACATTTAATCAACTTGATTAAATGTATGCAGAAATTGAATGTTTAATAGTTAACATTATAACAGTTTATTCATAATGTTCTCCATACAGCGACCAAACCGACCCTTTCAACCGCAGTCCTCTCACCATGGATCAGATCAAGCCAAACAAGGAGCTCAAACAGCAGATCTTAGAGTGGTTGGAACAGCACAGGCATGACAAGCAGCAGCTGGGACCCAGCGGCTAGTCCCACACTTCTGCCAGTGAAAAACAGTGACTTCTCCCATCTTTGTTTTGCTCCTTTACTTCAGTGGCAAATCCATAGTGTGCTTTCCTCTGTGGATTTCTTCTTATTTCTCTGCTCTAGCTGCTATTACATTAGCCCACTCATGCAGCTTTCATGCTTAATGGATCCTCTCTGTGACAATAGTCCATGCAAACTTCACTTTAAAATCAATGAACAGTAGCTGTGTTCCTCGCATGGTGCCCAATTGGGTTAACATTCGCAGGACGATGCCACAGTGGGATTTAGAGCCAGAAGCTGCAGTTCAGTATGAACTCCTATCTGACTTTTTTATAATGCGAGGTAAGTATTTTAGGCAAGTCATGGGTTAAAATATGGAAGGAGGTGTTTAGCTTTTCAAACTGAATTTACCCTTGTGAACGATACCATACACTGCCTTTAAAGTTCACCAAGACTCCATACATTTGCATCTGTTGGTTAATTCTTAATTACCAGGCTCATTGTAAATAAAATTGGCAACATAACGTGAAACCAAACATCATTTATATATTTTAATTAACAATAATCAAGTTTTACTTTTAGGCATTAAAAACCTTAAACATTGTATTTGTATTTTAACACGGTTATTAACTGTGATTACAAAGAAATTGTTTTGTTTGTTTTTTTTAAGTGGGGTTGTATGAAGTGGACTGATCAGTGTGACTCCAATTACCTGAATGTGGCAGGAGGGGTTCCCATAGGAAAGTCAAACTAAGAGCAACTATATAACAAACCTATACATCACTTTGAGCAGATTTGCAGTTAGGATTTTTCTTTGATGCTTCATACTGGGTTTGAGTTCTGTTCATTAACTGCAGGTTACACTTGCTACTCATAAGTACTCCACACAACCACTCAAAAAAGTAAAAAAAAAAAAAAAAAAATCAAACTTTTTCTTTAAATATTTTCCTGTTTCAAAAGAAGTGTTCCTTGTTGGGTGGAAGGTCCATTTTCTTTTCTTTATTAAATTATAAAATAATTGGAGAGAATTGATGAATCTGTCTAAAATTAGAATGACTAGTTTTTCAGAACGTTTGCAAGCTTTTCAAGACAATCTTGCTGACTAGCTTGATGCATGGAATTATGGATCAGCTCATTCAGGCACCTAGCAGTGGTAATGGGGCACTCCTTAGGTGGTCTTGGCCCAAACAGACAGGAAAATGCAATCAAAACTAGATTTTAACATCGTCATTGTAACAGAATCCACCTATCTGTTTTTTCTGCTGAGATTTGTTTTACTGATTTGATACAAGTTCGAGTTAATTCCCTTTACAGTCACATTTATTTGGACTAAAAAGCAAAAAAAAAATTAGCCATTGTTACCTCGGGGTGTATAATTCCTTTTCATCCTGTAAAGTAAAACTCATCATAACTGGTTTATCCTACCTAAGCATTTTGAACACTTTTCATTTTGGTTTAAATGTAGTGCATTAACATGTAGGCAAACAGTTGATCAGTAAGATTGGTGCCTAAAACCCAGAGCCTTGCTGTAAATGTCAGCAAATGAGTTTCATACCTTTAACACACACGTGCTAATTTGTTTCTGTGAATATAAGCAGCTTTGTAGAAGATAGTTGTAAAAGAAGAGAAGATTACATCTTGTTGAGTTTGAGTGTATTTGAATTAAAGAGGTTTACCTGAAATAAGAGGGGATAAAATGTGAGGAGAGGGTTTGTTGGCATGCTTTGATTCTGTTTTAAATATTTACCATCCTAATGATCTCATGGTTTAAATTACAATGCAATACTTTTGTTTTAAATGTGGTTTAAAAGATTTTTTTTTGATGTACAGTATGAATAAGAAATAAATGTATGTAAATTATGAGAATTGTTTTGTGATTCTGTGAATATAACAGTTTATTGCAGTATATGCATAAGTTGAGCTTCTATTTTCAGAATATTTTAACATACGGTGAAGGAAACGGCAAAAAATTACGTTTCCTCAAAGAAGTTTAACATAATGTGCAAGGATTTTATTTGTATATATGAGAATCTTAGGCCTTGTTTAAAGATTTGGAAGGAATTTACAGCTACTCACACAAAGATATAATATAAAATATATATAAAAACAGAATAAAGAATAAAAATACTGTACAGTAAGGGCAAAATTACAACATAAATACTGTGTAGTTATGAAAAAAATAAAAATACTCCAGGATATTCCAATCTTGGAATATCCCTGTGTCATCAGGGAAGAAACAATCCATTGATGGAATAACCTGGTCATTCAGTTTATTCAGATGACATCATCATGTTGCTGAACCTGGACCAGCCCAACTAGAGGTCCAGGTTGGTGCATCACTTCATCTGCCTCTCTTCCTACCCTGATGCACCCATCAGTCTGGAAGAGGGTAAATCTGGACTCATCAGATCACATGACCTTACATCGCTCAAAAGTCCAATCTTTATGCTCCCTTGCAAGTTGTGGCCTTTTTTTCTCCAGTTAGCTTCACTGAGTAGATATGTTCTTCTGTCTACACAGCTGTTCAGTCCCAATCCCTTGAGTTCCCTTCACATTGTGTGTGGAAATGTTCTTACTTTCACTATTAAACATAGGCCTGAGTTCTGCTATTATTTTTCTTCGATCTGATGTCACCAAACGTCTAAGTGATCACAGATCACGTTCATTCAGGGTTTTTCAGACCACGTTTTCTCCTCAAAGACGATGGTTCCCCGCTATCTTTCCGGTTTTTAATAATGCGTTGGACAGTTCTCAACCCAGATTTAGTGGTTTCTGCAATCTCATTGGATGATTTCTCTGCTTCATGCATGTCAATGATTTGACCCTTTTTAACGAGACTAGCATATTTTCAACGAGCATGGGGTGTATCTGTAAACATAGTTGCTTAAGAAATGAGAAGCTACTTGCATCAGCTGGGGTTAGATAACTTGTTGCCAGCTGGAAGGCAGTTGTCCAAGCAGTAACTATCCAATAGGAAGCTCTTACCTATTTGCTTAGTTAGATTCAGGTGGTGACTTTTCTTGGCCTGGCAGTGTATTTCAAGCTTTTACTTCAATTAATTTTGATGATTATGGCTTACAGCTAATGAAAACCCAAAATGTAGTTTCTCAGAAGATAAGATAACATATAATCAATAAAGGCTTTATTTTTAATCTGGATAATGGTTCAATAAAAAGTGTGCCCATGAAATACACAGTAAATACACTCAATACTTAATTATTGCCCCCTTTGCATGAATATCTCCATCAATGTGTTGTGGCATGATGGTGCGGCGATGTTCAGGAAGCCTAGGTTGTTTGATATCAGCCTTCAGCTCGCCTCACGTTGGGTCTGGTGACTCTCAGCTTTCTCTTGACCCTGCTCCATAGTTTCTCTGTGGGGTTTACTGGCCAGCGCTCATTAAAGGCATGGACACTTTTGGCAGTGTGGGCAGGCCCACGTTCTGCTAGAAAATATAACCAACATCTCCATAAAGCTTGTCAGCAGAGAGAAGTATGAAGTGCTCTGAAATTTCCAGGTAGATTGCTCACGGATTTTTGACTTCATGAAATGCAATGGACAAACACCAGTAGATGACATCGCTCCCCATATCATCACCAACTGTGGAAACTTCACTCAGGACCTCAAGCAACCTGGACTCTGTGGCTCTCCACTCTTCCTCCATACTCTGAAACCATGATTTCCAAATAAAAACTTTGGTTTTATCTGGAAAAAAAATCCTTTTTCTCCTTAACCTGAGTAAGATGCTTCTTATGTTTTCTCTGGTTCAGAATTAATTTTTTTGTTTGTGTTTTTCAACACAAGCAATAGATCAGTTGTAGCCCATATCCTGGATATGTCTGTGTGTGGTGGCTCTATAAGCTCTGTCTCCAGTTCCAGGCCACACTTTGTGAATCTCCCCCAACTCTTGAATAAGTTTAGATTCAAAATCATCTCAAGACTGTGGTTGTACCTGTTGCTTGTGCACCTTTTTTTATAACACTTTTTCCTTCCACTCAACTTTCCAGTTAATATGCTTAGATCACTCTGTGAACACCCATCTTTAGCTGGATAAAAATCCTTTGTATTGGTCTTCTGGGGTTTCAATGACTGTAAGCCAAAATAATTTCTTGACAAACATAATTCTGTGTGATTGAATTAAATTTCTGGAACAAATGACCTTTTCAATAGTATTTTGATGTACTGAGATGGAACTGTTCAGATCTATTCAATAAATTGAAATACTATTTAAATGTTAATTTATTTCACTAACTCAGTAACAAACTGGTGTTTTCAAGCCTTCATTTTAGTTAATTATGATTTTCTGTCCCAGCGTAGGGTCTTTCTGCATGGAGTTTGCCTGTTCTCCCTGTCCCTGCGTGGATTCTCTCCAGGTACTCTGGCTTCCTCCCACAGTCCAAAAACATGACTGTTAGGTTAATTATTAGTGTCTCCAAATTGCCCTTAAATGTGAGTGTGTGTGTGTGGTTGTTTGTCCTGTATATCTCTGTGTTGCTGTGGTATGTACTAGCAACATGTCCAGGATGTCCCCCACCACTCGTCCAATCACTGCTGGAGATAGGCAACAGCCCCCCTATGATCCTCTAAGGATAAGTGGGTGTAGAGAATGGATGGATGTATGATTTTCTGCTTACAGCTAATGAAAAAATTACATAAGAATAGAATATTACATCAGACCAATAAAGAAAATCATTTTTAGGAGTTGTCAGATGTTGAATTAGAAAGTAAGTATACAGCACCTTTTTAAGATATAAAATCACAAAGTGCTTCACAATAGCCAACACTGCATAAAAAAACAAGAGAAATAAAAAGAGTCATAAATAATTTTAATAGTGCATTATCTACTCATCCAGGAGGTCACAAAAGAACACATAACTAAATCTGATGCTCTGCAGGCTTCAGTTGCCTCAGTTAAACTCAGTGTTCTGGATTCAACAATAAAAGACTGGCCAAAAATGACATGCATGGCAGCTTTCTAAGGCAAAAGACCAGATGACCAAAAAGAACAAATAACCATCTCACATTTCCTAAAAACATCTTTATTACAAAGTGTTTTGGGAAAATATTTGGTGGAGAGATGAGATAAAAGTTGAACTTTTAGAAAGGTTTATATTCTCTTTCACAACATTTTAGAAGAAGAACATCACACCTATGGTCAAATATGGTGATGGTAGTGTTTTGGACTGTGCACCTGGTTTAAGACTTAGATGACCTGCTGAAACTAATACCATGAATTCTGCTCTTTAGCACAAAATCCTTCAGTCAGGCTGTCCAGTGATGCAGTTGGTATCACTGTTGCCTTGCATTGAGAAGGTCATGGATTCAAATCCTGGCCTAGAGTGTATGGAGTGTGCATGTTCTCCCTATGCATGTGTGGGTTATTGCTGGTATTCCGGTTTCCTTTCATAGTCCAAAAAAGATGACTGACAGGTTAACTGGTCTCTCTAAATTGCCCTTAGGCGTGAGTGTATATGTGTCTGTTTCCCTGTGAAAGACTGAGGAAGACTGAGAAAAGACTGACGACTGTCCAGGTTACCTCTCGTCCAATAAGTGCTGACCCCTCCTACTGTGACCCTAGATAGATAAGTGTGTTTAAATGATGGACAGACTTCAGTCATCAGTCCGTGACCTTAACCCCAAGAATACCTGGGTTGTGGCAGCAGGACAATAATCTAAAACACACCAGTAAGCCTGACTCTGAATTGCTCAAAAAAATTACAAAACAAAGTTTTTGGAGTGGCCTAGTCAAAGTCCAGACTTAAATCTGATTTTAATGTTCAACCATGTCCATGGTTGGAATGTGGGTGAATTAAAATGATTTTTCAAAGACGAGTGGGCAAAAATGCTTCAAAAGTGATGAAAAAGACTCATTGCCAACCGCTTGATGTCAGTTGTTGCCACCAAGGGTGTCACAACCTATAACTGGGTCTAGGTTACCATCATTTTTCCACTTATATGGCCAGGTTGCTTTGGACAACTATTTTTAGCTTAAAGGGGCAGTAGTATGTGTTTTCAAGACACATAGAATAATTTTAGAGCACTATCAAGTAACTGTGTTACCTCCAGTTGTTACAAAAATGCTGTATATATCAAACATGACTTAAAAGAAATTTGACTTTGTAATTTAACGCCTTGAAATTGGGCCTCTGTCTCTTTAAGAAAGTCCTGCTCTTTCTGAAACTCCAACTTCAGGAAGTCATCACAACATCACTCCTCTTTTAATCCTTTAACAATGTTTTTATCAGTGTTTCACTGAGAAGTAGCTCATATAATGAGCTTAGCAGATGCACAGTTCCACCAGGTGTTTGCTAATTGCTGCGGACTAGTCTGAAGAAGCTGAGTGGGGAAGTTGCAGGGGAGGGGTGCTCTGTGAGGCGGAAGCTTAAAAGCTGCAGCTCTGAGGAAGAGCTGTGTCCTCGAAGGCGGTGCTCGGTCCACCCAGGTGTTTTGTACCGCTGAACGGTTGCCACAGGAGATTAAAGGATTTCTCAAACATGCATGAAAGAATCAAAACAACACTCCAGGTATGTTTTTGATGAAGGAATAACATTATAACATGGCGTAAAGCTCAAAAGTTGATTTTACACAATACTGCCCCTTTAATGTATTAAACAATAGCAATAAACATGTAAAAGGGGGGGATTGCTAGATGCTTGGATTGATGATGGTGACATTTAAAGGAATGTAATGTTGCTTATGACTAATTATCAAAAAATCTCACGACTTCTGTTGTTAATGGAGCCTGGGATGAAAGTAAGCATTGTTACTACTCTTCTCCACGGCTGGAGCTATAAGAGTAGAGAATCACCCCTCCGTGTCCAGACTGAAAATGAACTATGCACGCTATTGATATTTATTTTTTCCTGTTGTCTTTTTTGGTTCATTAGATTGTTAATGTAGTTTATACAAAGAATGCATACAAAAGAAACAAAAAACAACAGTAATGGACACAAGAAAGATACTTTTTCATTCTAAGTATATTTAGGGTAGTAGTTCCCAAAGTTGGGGTCACGAATATGTAAGTCTCGGGTCATGTTCATCTTCACAAATCAACCTAAATACCAAAAAAGTTGACCAGAAAGCACATGAATATTAGAAAGGTGAAAGATAAAAAACAGGAATTGAAAATAATTGAAAGCAACATGCTGATGAATATATTGGCTGTAGATGCTGATCTCGTTCTCACTGTACCATTTTTTTTTTAAACTGATTTGGTAAAAATACCTGTATGCCAGTGTTTCTCAATTCTGGTCCACAGGGACCATTGTCCTGCATAGTTTTGACATTTCTCTGTTCCAGGACATCTGATTGAAATGACTGCATGATCTCCTCTACAGTCATCAAGGGCTGCAGAAGCCCTGCCTTATCCACTTATTCAAATCAGGTGTGTGGCAGAAGGGAAACACCTAAAACATGCAGGGCAGTGGTAACTGAGGACCGGAACTGAGGAACATTGCTGTATGCTCAACCAGGAGTTGTGGTCATGACCCTTTTACATTTTTATTTTGTGATTCAGAAGCTGGAAAGTTTGGGAACCACAGATTTAGGGTATTATTTTCCACATTTTGTGTCTTCTATGACATTTTATCCTCTCTCCCACAGCGTCCATTGCAATGAAATGCATAGTCCAGTGATTTAAGGATAGCCAATGGTTACTTTGGGAAGCAGCCATTTACTGAGTACTGTGGTTTGAAAGCTTTGAGTGTCTTCGTCAGAATTTCAACTTCAGGAAACTTTTTTGAGAAAGTTCCGAATGGGACCTTGGAAAATCCAACTTTCCAGTACAAAAAGAGCACACCATTTGAGGCTCTGCCATGCCTCACTGACTAGCCATTGGGCGTGGTCATATATAAGAGTAAAGAGAGAAGGAAAGCCACTGACACATCTCAAAACTTGCTACAAGAAAGAGGCGATGTAATCCTTCCAAGGCGCAGACTTTTCTGTGCATTGAATGGCAACATTCAATGGCAGCTCGATGGAGCAACAAGGAATGAGAAGGTGTTTGTCAATGTAGCACAGAATGGCAAGCCTTTGGATAACTGCGTTGGAGCCCAGTCTTTCCAGCACTCCGATACTCCCAGACTCACCTTCAGCACCACTGCCATTCAGGTGAGAAGTGTGCAGGTATATGTCTGGTTTATGCTATATTTTGTGGTTGCCTACTTACAGACATGGAAGACATGGAGCCTGTTGTTTTTAATGCTCAAACAGACATGCATATTTTTGTACATTTCTTAAATCATCCAAATCAGTTGCACAAACCTTAGGATCAGAGTATGCTATTTATAATTACTCCACAGTATTTTTATGTTGTACCTGTTCCTTTATTGTGCAGTATGTTATTCTTAATTCGTTTTTTAATTACATTTTTGCGTGAATCTACATGCTTTGATTGCCTGGTAATTATAGTTTTGGTACAACCTGCCTTTTACACTCAGTATAATTGTTTTGGATTTCCAGTTGCTTATTAATCACAAGTGTGTTTTTAAATAAACATCTACTAGCTCTCAATATGCGGTGCCGGTTTTTTTTTTTTTTTTTTTTTTTTTTTTTTTTTTTTTTTTTTTTTTTTTTTTTTTTTTTGTTTGTTTGTTTTTTTAACTAATTTTAGGCCTTATTTATCAATCTGTCCCTGATCAGAGGTTAAAATTTTGAGTTCTTTCCCGGGCAAAACCCCTGAACCTGATTAGGATTCAGCCATGCAGATCCTGAATAGGACCGCTAAGAATATGCATTGTCCGGGTTCCGTCAATGTCGCCCCGCAACATGCATTACGATGAGTTCCCCAGTACGAAAGGAGCGCTGTGGTAGAGGTTGTTTATGTGGAGTGCTTGGTTAGGGTTCCGCCCACCGAGGTATCTGATCATAGGGGCAGACAGGCAGAGAGTGTAAAATGGCGCACAGCTGTCGGTGGCGGTTCCCTGCTCGGCCCGGAGGGAGCAGCAACTCCGGTACCGGGAGGAGAGCGGGCCGTATCAGGGTTACTGCCTTTTTGCAGAGCGTATCGGGAGCCCAGCCAAACGCCGCTGGACTCGGACCCGGGTTTGACGCTGCACTACAGGTTTCTTCGGTTATCAGGAGCAACCTGCAGAAATTTCGGGATGTTTTGGGGGAATCGAGCGACTCTAGCAGCGCAGAGGTAAGCTCGGGACTCAACCGGGAGCTTTGGGTTAGACAGCTCCGAGACACCCGGGCCGGTTGGCGGACCGTTTGGTCCCTCCGAGCAGAGGAGCTAACGGTTACAGCCCCCAAAACTTGTCATTGGAAGGATGCTCGGTTAAGTTTGACTGAGCTGTGTGGCCTTTTACTCTACTGTAACGTACTGCAGCTGTAAGTTTAGTTAGATAAAGCAAAGGTAATAAGTTTTTTAAGCTCCACCGTTTAAGATGAAGGAAAGTTTCTTTTCGGAGGAGGAGAGATGCTATATCCACACAGTTTAGATGGAGCTAACATTACTCTGTTAGCCAAACCACAGCAAAGAAAACCCCGGTGTTACACTGTTAATTACATCCTACAGTCATGTTAACATACGGAATAAATACAAGCTTATACACACACCTTACACCTACTTCATTACATATGGCTTACTAGTTAGGTTACTTAAATTGATAGAGATCCGTCTGGGATGTATGTGTACCCCTGAAAATTCATTCTCACTCACAATGTAAAAGTTGACGTCCCATATAAGCATTGGTGTTGCTAGCATACTGTTAACTAGCATTTAAACACCCACGTTTAGCATGTCTTTCTTTGTAGCAAGCATGTAATGCGTATAAGGCAACTTAAAGGAAGCGAGAGAGCACAGTTGTGGTGTGTGATGAGCTAACGTGAACTTAGCTGTGTGCAGCGTATTTCTGCACTGGCTGTTCACTTCTCGATTAACCCGTGTTTAGATTTCTAGTAGTAAATCTTTGGCAGCCACATAGCCCAGTAGTATCAAAATGTGCTAAAAGGGCTAACTCGTTGCATCGAGGTGGTAACCTTTTAGCGACGTTCGCCTGGTTAGCTCGCATGCTAGCTGTTTGTATACCTTAGCCAAAAGTACACCATTATTCTTCTGTCGGAAACGCTGGTAAAGTTGAGTTTTTTACTCGGGAGTTTGCTGTGTTTACCTCTGAGTGGTTCGTTGCTACGCAGTCGAGTGGAAGCATAAGGGCTAAAGTTAGCGAGGCTCATACACAGATGTAAATGGTAAATGGGTTCTGTTTGGTGATAAGCTAAGACAGCTACCATGCTACGCTGTACGCCACGCTAGCCATCGGGGCTATTGCTGATGCATAGGAAAATGGGAGGTGGACATGTTTTCCCCCTCTCCTTACAGTCAGTACGTAGCTAATACAAAGATAATATCTGTTTTTTTACGCGAGGCGAGGATGCCCGATTTCAAGCTGTACAGAGAAAATAGTTCTGTTCGGTGTATATTAGGAGCAAAACGGGCATGTTTTGCGGGCAGATTTATCAGCGGAATGAGGCTTGCTGGTGACAGTGCGCATGTAGGGCTGGCTACAATAACAACGAGCCCCTTCCAGACGGACCGTGTGATGTGGGGGTGTGTTCGCGTTAGCGAACTACCATCTTCCTCCTTCATGATGTGCAGCATGCGTTCATTGCAGTGGGAGTACACTGAGTGGGGATGTTTACCAGCAGGTTTAGCGCTCCCGATCAGAGCTCAGGCAGAACACCTTTTTAACCAAAACAAATCAGTATTTATGTATTATAAGTTAGTCGTTTCGAGGGGCGTTTTCGGCACCAAAATTGTGTATTTATTTTTTACGTGTTTGGTACTTGTCAAAATGTATCAGCGAGGTTAGTATAAGATTGTAAACGTATTTCTTTATGTAATTCTACCAGAGTTGAAACAGTAAAAACAAGGTTATCAATTACATGTATTTATTACTTTTTTATTTTTATAGATAGACCTAAGCAAAAATGCACAATTTAATGTTAAATTTAGTGTGTACATTTCAAATGCTTATTGTTGTTTTAAGTTAAATATGATCTTTGCAGTGCAGCAGTTGCTAAGGGCTGGTTGGATGCAATGTTTGGCTGGCTGGTATTTCGAGTGACCATGCATTACCTCTCTCCATAGTGTAAAACAGGTCCAAGTAGCTCTTGCTAGTGGGCTGCTGAACAGAGATGCTACTTGTAGCTTGCATACCTTAATAATAAAAAGGTGGTGCCTTAATAAGAGTGATGGGTTACATGAATCCTTGTTTTTCAAGGCTGTAACTATTTTCAAACAGTTGATTTTGTTTTTCTTGTACAGTAAGTGAGGGAAAAGTATAGAAGCCGTATTTTAGCCAGCTGACTGGCAGTGCAGAGCCAGGTAGGGGAGGGGCAGCTCTGGGCTTGAAAGACCTCTCATCATTCTGGTACTTTTTCTGGCACATAATTAAAAGGGAATTTAAACTGTGGGAACTTGAGGATTGCAAAGTTTTGTGATTTTGAAACCATAACTTTTTAAAACGTTTGCATACCAGTAACAAGTTCATGTATTCAATGAACTGAATTGAAGTGAGGAGGTGTAAAGGTATTGTCAGCAATAAGTAATTACCTGTAACAGAAAGGTATTACAGTAAGCGTGTAAAGGAATCAGTAAATCCTCAGAGTGGTGGAAAGTTAACAGATGGATGCCCGTTTTAGCTAATTCTAGCAATTTAGAACAGCTTAAACTGGAATCGTTCATATTTATTGGATGCAGGACTATATTAACAAATATAAACAGTTTAGTTGAGTTCAGCTCTGTTTTCTAAGCTGAAAACTTATGTTTACTGTGCTAAAGTTACACTGGCAAAGTAACATTACCACCTGAGAAAACAGTGACAAACGTACCTGTATCTTGTGGAAGTGGAAATATTTAGTAACCGCTAACATAGCATTTTATTCTGTGGATATGAAAGTTTTTATTGTGAGTAGTTTTAAATTGCTGAAATCAGTGAAGGTTGTGCTCTGTCCATGGTACCACTCTGGTGATTTCTTCACTGTCCTACACTTTCACTGCTATATTAGAGCTTTCTACTGCTGGTAAAAGGAACTATTACAGATAATAGCATCGCAGAATCTTACATCAATAAAGTCCAAACTATCCCTTTAAGACTGAGAAAATGATGTGCAGTTAGGTGGATTATAAGATGAATGAACCATTTAGTCTTTATTAAGCTTAAAGTATGCAATATCACTATTCATTGATTTACATTTTTTTATTTTATCTGCGAATAATGGAAATATGTTTGTGTTTTTTGGCCATTTAAGAGTTATTCAGATCCTCTGAATATGCACTATCAATGGAAGATGATAAACAATGAGGAACAGACTAGACTATTAAATCACAAAGTGAACTATTTAGAGATTCTGGAGAATTACATTGCATTCTTTGCCCTTCTTCTCTACATTCACACTTTATCCTTAAGCTGTATTATATTACTGAGTTACTTAGATTTTTATACAAAATAAAACCCTTATAAGCAGATATCTGTTTGTAGTTAAAGACACTTTTTCATTTAACATTATTTTAATGAGTGGCCATAGATCAGTCGATTAAATCCTCATCACGTTTGAAAATGTAGCATGGTGATTTCATCAGTAATAAAAAGAAGCAGTGTGAAGCGCTTGTCTGGCCAGACTGAGGCAGAGTTGTCCAGCCTCACTGCAAGATACTGAGCTCATGGGGCAACCCTGAACAGAGTGCCAGCCGGACACTCGGTCACCCCTCCCGCCTCCTTCCAAGCAGAAAAAAAAAAAAAAGAAATCCAAATCCACTTCAGACACGCACATCCCCGTCTGAGAGGCAGAGCAACTTTTCTTCTGACAGCTGCCACTTTGGAATGGATTACTAAGCCTATTTAAGTGTCTCTAAAGGGTGCCCTTTGGTTGCTGCTGTCCAAATGAAGGCATTTATTTGCTTTTCTGTGCATGGAGAGATTTTATTGTATTGATGTGAGCAAATTGTAAATTGTTTTTCTGTATTCTATGCAAGGACAGAACATGTAAATGTTTTTGTAAATGAGATCATCCCTAGTTTTTCTGTTTCTCCAAGCAAACTGTGCATCATTTCTTCTTTGTTCTGGTCCTTTATATCCCACTTTCTGCTGCATCTTTTCTCCTCACATGTTATTATTAAAGTTTAATCATTCATAAAGAAATGCTGTTGAATAGATGTATCCACCTAAATATCTCTTTGCCTCAGCGGTTTAAGAGAAATGGTGTGCTTGAGCGGAAGGGGCTTCAGTCCGGCAGGTGTTTGGCCTATTTAAATGGAAGACCCCCACACTCGATTACCCATTCCCAAGACAGCGTGTGGATTGGAGCAGGAAGCCTTGTGTCTGCTTTTATTCTAGTTCTCACAAAGTGCGGCGGCTGAAAGAGTGCAGGCAGGGATATCAAAGGGTGTTGGGCGACCCCCACCCTCCCCTCCCAACGGGACAACGCTGGGTGGGGAATTAGTCCCAGACCCTCCCATCCACGGCTTTATTCTGCTACAGCAGGCGGGCAAGGGGCTTTCACCTCTGCTTTCGGAGTTGGCTGACTGGGAGAAAGGCGGCAATTGTGTCGTCTTTCTCTCCCTTTGTGTTGCCGGCGGTTGGGGCAGGGGTGTCCCTCGGACTTTGTCCCCGTCTCTGATTGCAATCAGGAGTGGGCGTGTTGTCTTTGTCTTTATTTTGATTAAAACTTGAGTTCATGCTGCCTCCTTGGTTTAGGAGGAGTGGATATGCACCGTCTGTATCTGCCAGTCTTTGTGAATGTTACTGTGTTGGGAAACAGTTCGACACACCGCCTGTCAGTCTGTTTGCCTTTGTCCACCAACTGTCCTCATCTCCTTATGTGTGAGCTGTAGGAAGAGGAGGTGTCCCACCACAGGGTGCGCTGAAGGGCAAATGTGAAGCAGTTGTATTTAATGTTTGAAGCAAATGTTCACCTTTTGCTTGGGTCTGATGGGACACTCATCATGGTGTGAGTCACTTCTGTGGCCTTTTCCTTTTCTTAGCAGATGTGTCATCAAAAGAACATGAAAAACAATGAGATAATCATCTATTTATCTTATAGCACTAGATGACTAATGGAGTTTTTACACTGCTTCCTAGAGGGAAACTTCCACGAATCTGTTACAACTGAGCACCAATCAGAGATTTTGTGGACAATTTCCGGGGTTGTAAACCATTGACTTGCAGACACAGATTTCCCTTTAAGAACTTTAAATAACAACAAAACATCTGGGTTTCTTTATTTCTGAAGGAGTCAAAAACTGACAAACGTAAAAAAAAAAAAAAAAAAAAAAAAAAAAAAAAAAAAAAAAAAAAAAATATCCAAAAAAACTAACATTTCCTGAAAAATAGCAAAAGTTACAGATCTTTCTTTTGCCATGTCACTGAAAATCAACACATACAGTAACATCCTCAAGGTTATGAGACAGAAGTATGTACATATATGTAAAACACTCAACAACAACAGTAGGGATGGGTAAAAATATTGATTCATGAATGCAATGCAGTTAATTTTTTCCAATTCAATATCGATTCGGAAAACCCTTTGAATCGATAAGATTCCCTGGCCAGTGGGTTCGCCCCACGGTGAGCAACATATCCGAGAGCCATGTGCGCTGTTCGGGGACGTTTGAGCGGACTGCTTGCTACATTTCCCACACTTTCTGCCAGTGGGTTGAAGAAGGACACTGGATAGTAGCAAGTTTGATGAGCTAGTTGAGGACCTAGCGCCATTTCTTTGCCACCAAGCATCCATTGCACACCTGTCAGTGTGGCGCAGAGAGTGGCCGTGATGCTGCGCCTCTTCTTCTTCTTGAGTTTATTGGAGGTCGGCAAACAGCTATTTGGTGTGCATTGCTACAACCAATTTGTGAGGAGTGTGGGTCAGAATGGCGATATTGTTCAAATATGCTTAAAAATGATGATTCAAAAATGATGTGACCTATCTCAGTTGTCACAACGAGAATTATTTACATTTACATACACTTTCATTCAATTTTAATGCTGTACTGTCATGTTTTAACTTTTGTACTCCATATTGAGCACAAGTGTTATTATACTACTGTTCAAAATTGTGAATGTATACACCATTAAAGTAATTTATACCACCATGGCTGTTTGTGGACAGGAAAAATTTAAATGATGATGGACAATTTTAGTGTTTTAAAGCAAAGTTTTAACTTTTTAAAATCTTGGTTCTGAAATACCAGTAAAATCCTGTTGAACTGTAAATAGGCATAGGCTATTTAGCAGCATCAAGGTAAACCAATGTTTTAAAAAGTCAAGACCTTGGCTAAAAGAATCAAACAGGAAGTGCTTTTTATTTTGAGGAAAAAGAAGGGTCTTTAAATTGACGAAAGTTTACTCGCGAGAAAATGATACATCCGAGGTCAAATTACATTTATAAGTCATTTAACACAGAGGTCAGTTTCAGAGACATCAGTATGGTTGTTGTTATGATACAACAAGCATAAGAAGATTGTTCTCATGGTTTGCAAATGCTCCTGGCTTATAAATCAAACACAGTTCAACAGGAGAATATGCTTATGCCTGTCAGAGCTGTGGTCTGCGGCTTACTTCCTTACTTCCTGCTTGCTCATTGGTAGCAAAAAATATCAAGAGACAAACTTGGTGTTTTCTTTAACTCGTTTTACTGGGGATGCACTCTTGAGAAACAGAAAAAGAAATCGTACATACTATGCATAACATTACCATGACAACCAGTATACACCACAGCAACTCAGAGGGAAAAACATTAATAATTTACTTAAATCATTTACTCTTATTGGTTTATTTTCAACCCTGACTATACTAGGTATAGATAATTATGGAGACTTGAGTCCCAGGTTTTGAGTCTAATTAAAGTCTGATTTCTGTCAGACACAGAACGTCTCAGATGTATCTGCAGCGTATTGTCTGTTGTGAAGAACATATATCTCTTAATGTGATATAATTTGCAGTGCAATTGCTGTAATTCTTCAATATTTTGTCATTTGTGGTAGATGGTTTCCTTTTTTTTTTTTTTTTTTTTTTTTTTTTTTTTTTTTTTTTTTTTTTTTTTTTTTTTTTTTTTTTATATAAGCTGATTTCCCACAAAAAAAAAAAAAAATATTAAAAACTAAACTCAGTCATACAGATGAAAACATGTTGTGAAACTGTCACAGCTGAGTTTATTGGCTGCATAAGATGTGGTTTGCGTTTCCGATCAGAAATTGGTGCTGTGGTTATCAGCTGCACAATATGGCAGATGATAGTCGCTAGTGTTCTCTAAAGAGACTGCACAAAGTTTGCATGGATCAGCTTCTGGGTTTCTGTTAAAGGGTGATACATATGTGTGGGATGGTAATGCTTAACAAGTTCAAATCTGCATACTGACTTTATCTGTAGTCAGTCTGATTTCTCTTAAATGCTCTTAAAAAGACTGTAAAAGTCCAGCCTGTCTCTCAAAGTGTAAAAGCAGCATCAAAACGATACAGAGAAGCGTACCTCAAACCGAATTCCCATCCGCCTCACAGGTGTCAGGGACAGTCCCAAACATCCCCTGAAAGTAACAGTATCGCTCCAACTATGAATCGGCTTGGTGTTCTTTTCTCAAACCCATTACTGATTTCTGTCAAGTAATGTACGCAGCACCACGCAGATGAGATGTGGCAGATCAGCAGGAAGTAAAACTGCTGAAGACTTCAAGGCGAGAGCATGCAACGATGAAAACCGCTCTTCATTTGAAGAGACTACATATGTTACAAAAGAAGAGAAAAGGGAAATTCTGTCTCTCTTGTTGTCCCGTTATAGCATGCACATTGCAAGGCATAGCAGCACATGAATGTGACCTCACTAATCTACTACCGTATTTGTTTACTTCTTGAAGTTGCCCGCCGTGCTGTCAAGCTCACGGCGAGCCTTGTGTTTCGCACGCTGCCGCTGCTCTGCGCTCGGCAGTCTGTAGGCGCAAAGCGAGAGATGGGTGGAATATGTGTTTTGGGAGGAGATGGGGAGCCTTGTTGTACGTGGGAGGCCTGTTTAGTTTGGGATCTGGTGAGCTTCTGCATGGGCATGCTGAAAACCTGAAGCTCTTTCATCTAGTTTTCCCAGAGGAGCGTTGCGTTTCTGTTGTTGTTGGTGGTCAAGATGCTGTTTCCTTGTCTCTCTCTTTTTTTTTTTTCCTCCTCTCCATCCTCCTACATCAGTTCTCTGGTCCTCACTCTGGTGTGCTTGCCTGCCTTGGTTGCACTCCCCTCCCCCGCATCCTCACTCATATGCTATGCCTGTTTACATCTTGATGTGCAGTTTTTGCACAGGGTGCTCCTACCTTGTATAAATGTTAAAATGATAACCGATAGAATCATGAGGTACACATGCAGAATTCATGTGTGCTTACATGCATCGGAGAGGTCGGCTTTAACGTCTTGCCTCCAGAATAGGATGTGATGTCATCTACTCACGCGCATCTCAGCGAGTCATAGTCTTCCTTTGGTACTCCACCCCCCTTCGGCTCTGCAAAATCACCACCGAGGAGCAGCAGCTTGCCCAGAGAGAGGAGAGGATGCTGGCATTAAAGCAAGGCGGGAGATAAGGAGAGAGAAGTGTAAATAGAAGAAGATGCTTGAATACGTTATGAGGAGTGTCAGATGCTCAGATTAACGTTCCTTGCCAGGGTAAACATCAGTATTTACTGTCTGTTATGGCAGTTTATATGTTGAACAGATGACAGACAGTTTTGCAGCTCACAATATAGCTTTCTATATTTTGTATCAGATTCTATGAAGTGCATCAGTTTTTTTAATGGTCTCTGCTTCTTTGGCAAGGTGATGTAACTCCTCGGTGGTGCAGAGTCAGTTTGAATGCACACACTTGGAGAGCAGCTGCTCTCCAAACTGGGCCAGCAAGACCTCAACAGCATCACCACACACCTCTATAAATAAGCATGATAAAATGACACACTCACCTCCACTCTTAAGCGTATCCAGTGTGAGGATCCTAAAGATGCTAATTGTCCCTGATGATTTCACAAACACACTTCTCAAGGCTCTATTAAAGCACGAGAGAAAGAATTAATGTTCACTCCATTAATTTTTCATTTCTAATGATGTATAGCAGTTCTTGTTCCCAAAGGGAGAAAAATAGTGAAAAAAGTATATTTTAATATTAAGCATATCTTAGCACATCTTTGCATAAAATGATGCTTAAAAGTATTTTTGTTCATCTTTTGTAGGATGAAGCATTTGCAGGATTTGGAGCGACTGATGAACAAACAGAAATACAGAGCCTTTCATCAGCTTCTTCAGGTACTAATTAATGAAAATTAAAATGGGGTTCTTGTGCACTCTGGTTTGATTTGGGCATTTTCCAGTTGTGGATAATTATGGAAAAGGAAAATAAAACCGTGCCGAAATATTTGTATTTCTAGACTTTATTCCGGATCTTATTGTTTAAAGGTTCCAGCTGTCTGTCCATCCATCCATTGTTTTTTGCAGGTTCTAAGTCTAACCACTGTGGAAAAACTTGCGATAAATTCATGGTGAACTTGTGTTTTTTATTTTGAAATGAGCTAAGAAAGAATGAGAACTCTCTAAAATTTGAGTCTGAAAAAGTCTAGCATTTAGACCTAAAAATTTTCTTGGACCACCTTTATAAGTAAACAGTGTTTTATAGATTTTGGTGTTGCATAATGTCTCAACCAATTTTTCTATGACGTTTACTAAATGCCCTATGTATTGTTCTCTGATTTGATTAGAAGGAGTACCCCTGCAGGAGAAGAAGCCCAGAGGCCGCCCACCACGGACCTTGACTGCTCAAAAAGCTGCTGCCAGTCTACCCTCCCCCTTGTCGTATCCCTCTCCGACGCAGGTGAAACCTGACGGCCCTGAAAGGCCAGCAGAGAAAGTGAAAAGGCTGCCCGGCAGGCCACCTGGTACCGGTGAGAAACGAAGGGGCCGTCCACCTTCTTCAAGCAGCAAGAAAACTTGGAGTACAGGCAACCATGCAGCTCCTGAGGACATTAGGCAGTCTGGATTTGAGCTGGGTACAGATACAGAGGATGAGAAAGACAGAAAAGGCAACAAGAGGTTACCAGGGGGCTCTGCACAGCCTCATGACACTGAGGCAAAGCTTCCTAAAGCAGGCCGGAGTGAATCCAAAGCTACCAACCTGAAGAGGCTGACGGAGACTAAAACCACCCCTCTCAAATCACGCCTCAAGACTTTGCCTGGTGCACCCCGACGCAGACGTGGGCGACCACCGTCAGCTGAGAGGCTCAAAGCTGAAGCAGCAGCTGCTGCACAGCTGTCTGCTTCAATGGAAGGTGGGGAAGGAAAACATAAGGCCTTTAGAGTCAGAGGTGGAGACAGAGGCACAGAACCATATAGCACAGAGCAGCCCATAAGGAACATGGATGGTGCTCAAGACCAGGACTCTTCTAGTCTACCCACTTCCCCATCTGCCTCTAAACCAGGTAGGCCAGTTGGCCTCAGGAAGAGCCCTCGGCACAGAAAACCAGTTAGAATAGTCCCTCCTTCCAAACGTACCGATGCAACCATTGCCAAGCAGCTGCTGCAGCGTGCTAAGAAAGGAGCACAGAAACGACTAGAGAAAGAAGCTGTTGGCATTGGGGGGAGAGGGTCAGGAGCCAGTGAGGCTGGCATCAGAAAAACCCAGCTCAAAAACATCCGGCAGTTCATCATGCCAGTTGTCAGCACTGTTTCCCTTCGCATCATCAAAACTCCCAAGCGCTTTATTCAGGATGAGGGCAGTTTTGGAACTCCAGCATCCCATGCAAAGATAGCACGATTAGAAACTCCACCATCCAATGTCGCCGTGTCTGCCCAACCTACACCCACTACGTCCTCGTCCCCTTCTCCTGCACTTGTCTCCGTTACCTCTGCTGCTACTTGCAGTGGAGCAACTGCTCCTGTGGAATCCCTCCCTCCACCGTCCTCTCCTGCCCCCGTCCCCACTGTCCCGCCAACAGCTTCCGGTCTGCTTAACAGCAATGCCAATACTGCAGCCAATGGGAGATTTAGCCATAGTGCACAATCTTGCGGTTCAAGTGCTGTATCACAGCACTCCTCGCAACTCTCCTCTGCGGAGTCTTCCAGGTCCAGCAGCCCGAGCTTGGATGACTCCTCGTCTGACTCCCAGGCTTCTGAGGGCACACAGGCTCTCTCCGAGCCAGAGGATCACTCGCCCTCTTCACAGGGAGAAAGGGAGGCCAATCTCTTAAACAGCTCAAGGCCTACCTCACCTCCTTCTGAGCCAGAGCATGTCCTGGTAGAGGGGAGTCGAAGGGGTCGGAGAGCACAGGGGACTGGCCGGGGAGGTCAGAAACAGAGGGTGAGAGAGAGTGGCCCTGCAAGAGTTAAAAAGCCCATCATTAGCCCGCCAACAGGAGTGCTGATGCCTTCTTCATCACTTGGAAATTCCCAGCAGGCTTCATCCACAGCTTCTTCCCCTTCCTCACCTCCACCACCCCCGCTCCTCACTGCTCCGCAACCTCCCCTGTCTGGTTCCTCCAACACAGCTGCTATCAGTGATCACCACCCTCAGACATCCTGGGTGCCCATCCAGACCTTTATGCCACCAGGCCTGTCCAACTTGTCAGACAAAAGGAGTCGTTCAATTCTGAGGGAACCCACCTTCCGCTGGACATCCCTGTCCCATCCCAAGCAGCAGTACTTTTCCTCTGCTAAATATGCCAAGGAGGGCCTCATTCGAAAGCCTATATTTGACAATTTTCGTCCTCCACCTCTTACGCCTGAAGATGTTGGATTGCCACCCCAAGGTGTCACAGGAGCAGGGGGAGCTGCTTCAGTTGCATATCCAGCACCAGGCGCTGGAGCAGGAACAGGGAGCCGCCTGTTTGCCCCCCTTCACCCCCATGCACACCACCAACACCCCTCATCGTCCCGCTTTGATTCACCTCTCCAGAAACGCTCATTGCTCCGTGCGCCACGCTTCACACCCAGCGAGGCCCACTCTCGAATCTTTGAGTCTGTTACCCTGCAGTCTTCTTCAGGGAGCAGCCCCGGCTCTCTCTCCCCGCACCAGACGCCTCCCAGTTCCAGTAGAACCCTGCGTCGCAGGAGACGACTGGTCACGGGAGCGCATCGTGGCCAAGCACGGTCTTCTTCGCACCCTATGACGAGACGCAGCGTCCAAATCAAAGGTGCCTCTGAGGTGTCTGCATTGACAGGCTCTGTCTCTGGCAGTAACCCCAGCTCTTTGCCGGGGGTCTCTGGAAGTCCTCTAGCCACGAGTGCCTTAACGTCTGCTTCCTTCAGCCCCTTCCCCGCTGTCCCTCGGGCTCTGCACTCGCAAGGAACACCTGATAGCAGAAGAGGGGGACCAGGAAACCCATCTCCTCTGTCAAACACATCATCGTCTGCTTCCTCCCCTCTTTTCCCTCTCTTTCCTTCGAGTGCTCAGGACACAGGGCGAGGAGGTGGGACTATTGGAAAGGAAAAAAGCTTGTCAACTCCCCAAGAACCAACTCCAAAGGAAAAGGAGAGAGAGTCTGAGAAAAACCGCGAGAAGGAGAAGGAAAATAAGAGGGATGGAAGGAAAGATTTGGAGAAACGAAGTAAGGGGTCTACTCCTGATGGCTCCCCAAATGCACCTTCTAGCTTGTTTACCATCGATGGGAGGGACTCAGAAGGCACTATTGCACCAAAAAAGACTCCTGGGAGAAAAAAATCCACATCTGTTGATACAGTTTCTGACACTGCTTCCTTAGAAGTCAGAGGGCTCCATCCCTTGTCTATCGCTAAAGGCCGCCACTTTAAGAAAGGAAGACCCTCTGAAAAAGGGACAGAGACCGATGAAGGGGAGAAGGAAAAAGAGGGGAGAAATGAGAAAGAGAAACGAAGTACATCTAACCAGCCGACAGCTAGCCTTCCAGGTCAGCAAGGCAGACATCAGCTTCCTGTCTCCTTGGTGTCGACAGAAGGAGGACAGCATTCCCTGACTGACAAGCGGCTGGTTGGACTACTAAAGAAGGCCAAAGACCAGCTCATTGCAATAAAGAAGAATAAGCTGAAGCCTGCCGAAGAGACTAAGGTCCAGGTCAGTTTTGGACGTTTTTTTGTTTTCACAAAACTTAAATCTCACTTTTCTGTTTCTCCCATTCCTAGTATTTACCTGTAAGTAACGATGAGTAGTAGTGAGAATGATGCTTTGACTATTTGCCATAAATAGAAACCTGTGCATGTACTCAGATTGAAATTAGATTAGAGGAAAGTCCCACAGAGAGTGTTTCAAGAGGGGATTTCTTATTATGCATTATATAGAAAACAGAACTGGATGTGCTTTTTTTTTTTTCAACAAAGTACTTTCCCTCCATTCTCATACAGTAAACACCGTATAAAGATGTGTATTGACAGGCAGTGCCTCCCTACTCTCTCTCATGGCAGTCTATCAATATCTCATTTAAACTGCTTTTAGCATCATATAATTATGATTAGCACAGTTACTGTGGCTCGCTGTGTATTACTTAAAGAATCTACTGAAAGTTTTTTCTCTCTCAGTCTTGCAACTTGAATGAACTGCAGATAAGCCATGACATGTCACCGGAAATACAGTTTACATATCCTTCTGAGACTTTTTGCCTCCTCTTATTTTTTTTTTTAAAAACAGCTCACTGATACCAAAAATCTCTTAACTTTTACTTTTCTTCACCCAGTAACACCTTCTACATTAAGAATGGTGTTGTGAGCATGACTTGATCATGCTTATTTACGTTGAAATTAAACAAAGATCAGACTGGAGTTTCAGATTTGCCACCAGTCAATGCCGATCAACCTGAAAATTGTCCGATTCCAGTTAACAGCTGAATTCTTAGTGCATCTTTACTTATTGCACTTTTACTGAAAAGTCATAATCACCAAGAGATACAGATTGTGTAAAAATGTCCTTGTATGTGTTCTGTAGTGAACTTTTGTCTGCATACATCTGTGTTTTTGCTGTTTATGCCTGAATTGCTGTTTTGAAACTTTTTCCACATATTTCATGTTTTGTATTTGTGCACAGGGTCAGGAGAGTGACTCATCAGAGACCTCTGTCCGTGGTCCACGCATCAAGCATGTGTGTCGCCGTGCTGCCGTGGCTCTTGGCCGTAATCGGGCCGTGTTCCCTGATGATATGCCCACACTTAGTGCCTTGCCCTGGGAGGAGAGAGAGAAGATCCTATCTTCCATGGGGAATGATGGTGAGACATCTTTAACTTAGCTCTCATTTGGCTTTTTTTCTCTTTCAAACTTGCTATTCAAACATATAATAATAAAACACTTTTTTACTGTTTTAAAATGATAATTCTTAAACATTAAAGTGCCCCTTGAGAAATAATAAATTCCTTCCTTCCTTCCTGTTGTATTTACAGTTTCCAATGGCCTTAAAATGTCTAAGAACCCTGGAAAAGTGTGTAATTTTGACATGAAAATGTACATTGCAAGCCTGAAAAGGAAACTTAACAAGTATCATAACCTCATAACCACTTTACATCAGTGGACATTGTGAGCACATTTGTTATTTTTTTTAAGGTTATCTGTGCATGTTTTGAAAATTGATTTGCAAAAGAGCAGAGAAATCCAGTCATCCATCGGAGCACAAGTACACAGTGAAGTGCTGTAGGAGTGAGAGGAGCTGGGCTGCTCTGTTCCTGTTATTTTTGACTAGTTTTTATGTCATGTCAGGGCATGTGAATTTATGTGAGGTTCTTTGCCCTGATTGTGGCATGTCAGGAGTTTGTAGCATAACCAGAATGGATACCCACAATTAGGGATGTTGTAAACGATTAGTTTAGTAATCGGGTAATCTGTCGATTATTCTGACAATTAATTGAATAATCGAATAAAAAATAGTCCTCCTAACTACTTAAGCTAGTAAAAGAAATATATGAAAGAGAATGCTAGTACATAAACTGTTCAGTTCCTTTTTAAATAAGAAAATATTTTATTGCTTAAAATACAATATGATTCAGATATCACTTTTAGTCTCAAGTTTGAAGTATGAAAAAAAAAAAATTAGTTTAAAGGACAAAAACAGATGAGAAATAAAACATTTCACATTAACTTTTAAAGATTAAAAGCAAACTTAAATTGAGGCATTAGTAAACACTGGATTTTATATTACACTTCAATTTCAAGTTTGAAGTATGAAAAAGCTTTTTTATAAAATAAATATTTCTAACCTTACTTTATTATTTTTGTCACATCATTACTCTTCTTGATAAACAAGTACAACAAGTGAGAAAATGAAGCTGGAAGCTATTAAACAAAAGCTAAAAACAGAGAAAGTTACGCTAATAAGCCTGCAGAGAGTAAAATCAGTGTGCTAAATAGTAATACATAATTTAACGAATCCCCGAGTGCCTTGAGGAATTTAAAAAAATCGAGGTACTCGAATCATTCGATGAATCGTTCCAGGCCTACCCACAATTTCTTGGTCATCAGTGGGTTTTTTTTTCCTAATCAGGCTTAAAAACTGTGAAATGTAGCATCTTACTCTTAATGCTAAACTGTCCGTGCTGGATTTCATTTACAGACAAGTCATCAGTAGCAGGCTCAGAGGAGGCAGAGCCCCAGTCTCCTCCCATAAAGCCAAGAGAGACGCGACAGAAGGCCGTTCAAGAAGCTCCTCCCAAAAAGGGCCGTCGGTCCCGCCGCTGTGGCCAGTGCTCAGGCTGCCAGGTTCCAGAAGACTGTGGCATCTGCACTAACTGTCTAGACAAGCCCAAGTTTGGAGGGAGAAACATTAAGAAACAATGCTGCAAGTAAGTGTTAGCTTATGGGCTGATGATTAATTTTAGTGATACACCATGAAAGCGATTTTCAGCTTGATCAATCGTGACTGGTGGTCAGGCGTACAGAATCTCAGAAATCCAATTTTTTCCTGATCAATGAGCATGTCATATCTTAATTGTGGATGCTATTACTGAGGGCAGAAGATGTGAAGTTAGCTATTTTTAGTATCATTGATGGCCTTAAAATGAAGGAAAACATTTTTAAAGAGTTGCCTGCCTATGGTTCATTCAGCCTGTCAGAGAGCGAGAGAGAGCAAATGACAGGAAGGCTGTATGGACTGGTTCAGTTTTTTCCCTTTGAACTTTTTACCTCGTTTATGGAACATGCTGAAATATGAATGGCATGTTGGTAACAATCTACATTCTTTGAGCAATACAGATTTTTTTTTTTTTTTTTTTTTTTTTTTTTTTTTTTTTTTTTTTTTTTTAGGACTACTACTCAAGCTAACCACACTAACCAGTGCTATAAGATGCCAATGACTGTTAGCTCCATAAACTTAGTTTTTACCGCAACTGCTCTCTTAAACACAGGGTCAAGTCGCATTCACTCCTAATATGAATATTTGACCAGTCATGGCAGGATTATTTTGAATGTTATTATTTTTGGCAGGTCAGATCCTACAGTAAAAATGGAAATTGGACACAAACTTCTGATCAGTGGATCACAATTTTTAATTGTAAAGAATAATTTTATAATATATACAAATAAGTATTTTGTATTCATTTATTTTCTTTTAAAAAGTAAAGTTTAAACTTTTTATGTCCTACTTCCAGGATGAGAAAATGTCAGAATTTGCAATGGATGCCCTCAAAGATGTTTCTCCAAAAGCAAGGTAAAGGCAAGAAGGACAAGAAAAAGAAGTTTTCCGAGAAAAAAGAGGGACTCAATCCGGTAAAAGCCCCCAGTTCAGAGTCTGCCCCCAAACCTCCTCCCGCGCCTTTAAAGGAGGATCCTGCTCGGAAAAATAGCGAGACTCCTCCTTTAAAGCTGATGGAAGAGAAGTCCAAACAGCAGCCGCTGTCCAAGCAGTCATCACCAGCCATCGCCTCTTCCCCTGCCCTGGCCGAACAAGCTCAGACCCCAGGCGGGGGCACATCTCAGCCTCAGTCTCCTCCTCTGACTCCGGACAGCAAACAGCTTCCAGTTACAAGCGGCACCTCCAGTAAAAAAGGACACAAACCACACCAGTCTGTTCAAGCTTCTTCCCCTGCATCTTCGTCTTCGCCTTCTTCTTCATCCTCGTCCTCATCGTCGTCATCATCATCATCTTCTTCTTCCTCCTCCTCGTCATCTTCAGCCCAGAACTCCCCCTTACAGTCCACTCAGTGTCAGCAACTCTCACAACAATGGCCACCTGCGAGTCAGGCGCCTTCAAAGAAAGATGCTTCACCCAAGATTTCTCTGAGCGAACCCAAGAAAAAATGCCAACAGCAGTCAACACAACAGCAGAGCTCAGCTACAACAGGTAAATGATGGGTTACATTGTTTTTCCCTCTAATAATATTTAAATAAGTTTGCTGTGAGACTAAAAACTGAGTGGTTTGGAATTGTTCAATGCAGCTATATTTCCTTGGTGCTTTGCCTGGTGTAGTAGGGGAGTGGGCACCCGATATACAGAGGCTATAGTCCTCGATGCAGCCGGTCTGTGTTCGATTCCCTACCTTGAGACCTTTGCTGCGTTTCCTGTCTGATTGCTATCAATAAAAGCCACTTGTGTTTAAAAAAACTCTATAAAAATAAAACTGTTATCGTAAATTTGATGTGATGAAGCGCTGTATCATTCCCTTTTCTGTAGTCGACTCAAAAACGGCAAAGAAGCCAACTTCCCGCACTATTCCTCCATCTCCAAAACAGAGAACAAAAGACAAGGTAAGCTGTCGCAGAGACATTTTTAATTTAGTGCTTTTTGTGGATATAATGTATATGCTTGTAGATTTCAAACACTTTCTTACCCTTTCTTTCATGCAAAAAGCCGCTGACAACAAAACCGACCACCAGCAGTACTTTAAACTTGCTGAGCACTCCCTCGACTAGGGACCAGGTGAAGTCCAGAGCTCCCTGCGACGGAGTGCATCGTATCAGAGTGGATTTCAAGAGGGACCATGATGTGGAGAAGGTGTGGGAAGCTGGTGGACTCAGCCTGCTCACCTCTGTGCCCATCACACCCAGGGTGCTCTGCTTCCTGTGTGCAAGCAGTGGCAATGTTGAGGTAACAAAATTATTCATACATGTTGAACCTTTTTACACTTTTTACAACAAAAATTGACAAAATCTAACATTTTAAGCGACACGTAAATGACTTTGTGTGGCAGAAAAGTAACACTGCACACCATCCCCACAGTGAAACATGGTCAGAGTAGACAGTCAGAGTTGATGGTAAGCTGGATGGATGAAATACAGAACAATGCTGGAAGCGGTAAAAAGGCCCAGTCAGCATCCAGAAATCTCTGTGAAAAGACTTAAGCATTGATTCTTACAGAGCATCCAATTTGACTGAACTGGAGCTATAATGCAAAGAAAAGCAGGCAAAACCTCTGTCTGTAGATGTGGACAGTGGATATTTAACCCAAAAGACATACAGCTGTAATTGCTATTCTATAGGAAGCAACAACAATAAAAAAATTTAAATCGTCGTCAGTATTATGGACAACTTCGCATTGTTCTATCATATAAAATCCCAAATAAAATACAACGAAGCTTGTAGTTGTACTGCGATAAAAGGTGTAAAGGTTCAAGGGGTTTTATTACTTTTGCAAAGATTAAAAAGTTAGAAACCTAATACTTAAGTTTTAAAAAGATTTGTTTTCAGCTTCTTAATTAAATTCTCTGTGCCCTCATTTATTTTCCTCTTAAACTTTTGTTCTCCCTCCAGTTTGTCTTCTGCCAGGTGTGCTGCGAACCCTTCCATCTCTTTTGCTTGGGGGAGTCAGAGCGCCCCCTCCAGGAGCAGTTTGAGAACTGGTGCTGTCGACGCTGCCGATTCTGCCAGGCCTGTGGGCGCCAGCACCAGAAAGCTAAAGTAAGCCTTTTAGTACAGTCTAAAGCTGGAGACAAAAGCAGCTCAGTTTAGACTGACAGAGTGGAGAATCTCCTGAAAGGAAAGATGCTCGCTGGTCCTGCCAGCACGCATCATTTAATCAGCTTCCTGGCTTCCTGCCATGCTTTTATTATTGAACTCACACCCTGTGCAAAAATCTGCACAGCATGAGCCTTGTATGGCTGCCATTTAAGAATTATGTGTGAACATATTTAATCTAAGCAACCCATTGAAGCCTCTGTATGCATTAATTTTCATCAATGGGTTGGTTTGTTATTTGTAAATCTTTATAAAAGATGAAGGATGTGTGCTGGATGATTCAGTTCAGCCATTTCTTTCAAAAGATAGCTGCTCAAAGAACAGAACGTTGCTCGCAGAAGTCTGCAATCTCAGATGTAGTTGAAACCAGATATTTAAATACCCTGTATAAAATGGTACATAACCTGCTAAATCAGACTAAACTTTTCACGTCTTATTATTTCTGAATGAGAAGAATTTATTAATACTTACCTTTAGATTCGGAAGGTTTCATACATAAATTCAGAAAGCTCCATCATACTCTTCAGCAAGGAGTTCTTTCTCCCAGAGATATGTACTGATCTGAGAGTGTCATTATCGACAGTAAAATGGGTCCCGTGCTGACATGGGCTGAACAGCCTCTCAGAGAGGAAGAGGCCATTACTCCAAAAGTTACTATTGAACCCAGATTAGAGTTGCACACAAGAGCAATGAGGTTAATTCTTTCACATATGTCCTGAGGACTAATGAATCTAAAACTGGAATGTTTTCCCATAATGATCATCATTATCTTTGAAGAAAAAAAGGAGAAGCTTGCTAACCTGGGAGCACCATCCCAGCTGTGAAGCTGCAGGAGGAACTGGTGCACTTCACAAAATAGATGGCCTTATGAGGAAAGAACATTATGCAGCGATATTGAAGTGACATCTCAAGATATCAGCCAGGACGTCCAATGATTCTGAGCCTGGGGTCTCCAACTCCACTCCTAGAAAGCTTCTGCCCTGCAAGTTTTAGCTGAATCAAATGACTGAATTACCTATTCAGCAAGCCATCAAGTTTAACAAAGCCATTATTTTGATACAGCTGTGTTGGAGCAGGGATGCATCTAAAACCTGCAGGGCAGTAGCTCTGTGGAGGACTAGAGTTAGAGACCCCTGGTCTAAGCATACCACCACATTAGTTAAAAGGACAAGAAAGTCAATGTTTTGGAGTGTGTGTCACAAAGTCCTGATCTGAGTCTCATACAACATTTGTGTGCAGAGCTGAAAAGGTGTTTGTGAACAAGGTAGTCTACAAACCTAACCCAGTTACACCAGTTCTGTCTGGAGGCATGGGCCAAACTTCCAGCAAACTGTTGTGATAAGCTTGTGGGGAATATTTTACTGAAGTCATACAGTTTAAAAAGCAATTTTACCAGATACTGAGGAAGTCTATGTAAACATTTGAATATGAGATGAGTGTAAAAAAAAAAAAAAAAAAAAAAAAAAAAGTAAAAAATGATCTCTTATCTGTCTGTCCTCAAACAGGAAATATATAGTCTTTAATGTCAGACAAGGAGGAAAAATGTAAATATCTGGTTTCAGCTGTAGATGTCAGCCTAAACTCCTGTCAGACTATATAAATATTCAAACTTTTAACGCGTTTTATATCACGCAGTGATATAAAACGCAGTGATTGTTGCTGTCGGTTAAGTGAACTGACCAACCTTTAAAAATCTGACTGCATTTGTGGGCATCCATGGAAAAGTAAGAATAATACATAAATAATATTTAGGGAGAAATATACTGTTAAGTTAAATGTACTACATGTACTAGCATTTACTCAGTTTTAAAAGCCTCTGAAATACTTGTACCAGTTTTCTTTTAAAAATCTGTATGTAGAACTTTAAATAAGTTATCAGTGCCTCATTTGTTATTTAAATTTTTGTCATCTTCCTTTTTTGCCTTTTGCAATGTAGCAGCAGCTGCTAGAGTGTGATAAGTGCCGTAACAGCTATCACCCGGAGTGCCTGGGTCCCAACTACCCCAGCAGACCTACCAAGAAGAAGAGAGTGTGGGTAAGGATCAGCATCATCTCCCACTCCTTTATAAGCAAATTTCACACTTTCTTTCCTCTTTTCCCTCCTCTTGTTGGTTCATTTCTTATCTTCTCAAGATTGCGCTACTTGCATCCAATTGACCTTTCATGTCTATCAAAACATTTTTCCTCTCATCATGGCTCCACTATCACACAATTTACACTTTTTAGTGAAGTGCTTTAGTGTTCTTGCTCATGTGGTTTTCCCTCTCAGATTTGTACCAAGTGTGTGCGTTGTAAGACCTGTGGAGCCACGAAACCTGGGAAGTCCTGGGATGCCCAGTGGTCACACGATTTCTCCATGTGTCACGACTGTGCCAAGCTATTTTCTAAAGGTGAGGGAGTCCAAAGTGCTGGTCACTGTTAAGCACTGCTACTCTTTCTTTTACTGAAGCTGTAGTCTTGAAAGAAACAAATAACTTCAGTCAATGTTAAATTTCAGATTACAGCACCCTTCATATTTTCTGGCACCCCTGGTAAAGATGTGTAAAAATACTTCAGATAAATTCCTCTTGTACTGCAGTCTCACCATTAAAATTAGGAAAAAAATCCAACCTTTTATTTGAGTAAATTTAGGTTTACAATATATACCACATTAAGGAAAAAAATATTTGTCCATAAAATCTCGACTCTATTCTTATTGGAATCCATATTAATTGTTTTAAAATAAATAAATAAATCCATATTAATTGTTTTAAAATAAATAAACCTTCCTTTTGTAAGCTGCTCAGAGGACCTTTTAATCAGTAATTGATGACTTCTGGTCCTGGAATGAAAATATGACGTCACACAGGCCACTTTCTCTTAGCTACTCTTCAAAATGAGAAAGATGTGAGAACATTCTCTTCAGTAAAGCAGCTTCTTAGCTCAGCTTGAACATATCTAGTGAGAGCAATAATTAAAAATTAAAAACAAAAACTAACAACAAGGCTAGACGAGGATGGAAAGGAGGTTATGTAAACCTCAGAGCTCACTGTTGGAGAACTATAGAAGAGAATGATTCCTTTGGGTCAACAAGTCTCCAAAACAATCAGTAGATGCTGTCTACATGCCAACTGTATGTTTGAAAAGCATACCAGGAAAAAGGCTTTTCTGACATACCATCTCAAATATCAATATGTGGAGTTGCTCAACACTACTAGACCTTTAAATGGAACCATGTGTCATGGTCAGAGGAGACCAAGGTTGAGCAGGTGGGTTTAGCAAGAAACAACGAATGTTTATGTGGAGAAGCTTCTCATTTCCACGGTTTCATACTATGATGGATCTATAATGCTGTGGGCTGGTTTGTCTTTCAAAGGCCGTGGAAACTTTATTGGAGTACATGGACTCATAAAGTCTTCGAAATACCAACATGAAATAAACATCCGGTGGATTCTACCAGTAAACTGAAAAAGGTTCTCTTAGCAATATAGTGATCTAAAACATATGGTTAGCAAAGAAATTATTCACCAGAGAGAAAATCAAATGTCTTACATGGCAATCGCAGTCCTCAGACTTAAATCCTGTGGGCTGAAGATGAGGGTCAATCCATGACTCTGGATGAGCTAAAGCGGTTGTGCAAAGACAAAATGGTTTAAGATTTCTCTCTATGTTGCAAACTTGTGAAATGTTACAAAATATTGTCTTACTGGCAAAATCAGGTTGTTAAAAAATACTAACAGCATAAGTGCCAATACTTGTAATATACATAATTTAGATGTTTCTAAAAATAACTTTTTTAAATATTTTTTTTTTCTGCCACTGAAGTGGTCTCAAATTTAAGGAAAGTTTCTAGTTTGTTTAGGCTGATATTATTCTACTGCAGTAAAAAAATGTGTTTTAAGGCTTTACCACTTCTAATAGGCGTGGGAAATGCTGTAGATAGGATCAAAAATGTTGTCAAAACACAGTTTATCTGGTTCTAATCTGTCCCTGTAGGAAACCTCTGTCCACTGTGTGATAAGTGCTTTGAAGATGACGACTGTGACAGCAAGAAGATGGAGTGCAGTCGCTGCAAGAAATGGGTTCATGCCAAGTGTGAGAATCTTACAGGTAAGTCTGAAGCCATGTAGAGATCGTAATAGTAAAGCACCCCCAGTGTCTGAGCCCTGACAGGCAACCCTGATTGGCTGGTGATAGGCAGTAAATCGAGTGACAGGGGCTTTAATGACCAGTCGTATCTCTGTCCCTCAGATGAAACATTCGAGCTTCTGTCAAAGCTGCCACAGAGCGTTGCCTACACGTGTACCAAATGCACTGAGCGCCACCCAGCCGAGTGGAGGACAGCGCTGGAGAGGGAGCTTCAGGGCTGCATTCGCAATGTGCTCAATGCACTGCTCAACTCGCGCACATCCACTCACCTGCTACGCTACAGACAGGTGAGAAACACACAAACTAGAGTCTGGGATGGTGTTACCATATGTGAGTAAATTTGGATGGATATTAAGCAAAATGAAACCTCAGTTGTATGAACTCTTTGGTGACTATTGCTTTTATTATGCGACAGGCGGTGAAGCCTCCAGAGCTAAATCCAGAAACAGAGGAGAGTCTTCCATCCCGACGTTCCCCGGAGGGCCCAGATCCTCCGGTCCTTACAGAAGTTCCTCCAACCCCTCCCAGTGACTCCCCTCCAGACCTCGAGTCTGTTGAGAAAAAGATGGATCAAGGCCGTTATAATTCATTGGTAAGTTTAGTTATCGCAGCTTTTGTGGCAAAGCCACAAAAGGGCCCAGGCCCATTTTCAAGTGACCATTTTAGGAGTTTTCTGCTCTTTAATCAGAGGTACTTAATGTACATTTATATTTAATGAAGGTAGGTAAAGTGGGAATATGTCTGCTGTAAACACTGTTTTTAACAACTTTTGCATTTTTAATGCCAAGACGACACAGATGAGTTGAAACGTTCAAGAATGAGGAGCTTCCAAGTTGATTGACTCTTCTTCTGTTGGGTTTTCTGCTGTGTAGTGGTTTCATTTTCTCTGTATTAACATGTACTGTGTAATAGAAAGGCTACAATAAACATAGTGCATACCAAGGTATGAACAATCCTGCTACATGACTGCTACAACTTGCTTACCCCAAAAACAAAAGCATTTATTTTCTTACAAAGATTTTGGGCATTTATTCCAAACCACTAAAATGAAATATAAATAAAGACACATGACAATATAAATACATAATCAAATTTAAATAAAAGGAAAAGCTTTATTACCTATGTATTTAAACATAAAAAAAAAGCCTAGATTTTCAAATTGCTGTGAATGTCAAATAGGATAAGATTGAATTGTGGGAAAAATAGTGCTTATTTCAGGCATGAGTACAACTCTAGATTAAAATAAATTTGCTTTAATAAAATCCTTTTATTAAGATGTTATTATGGATACAATAAAGTTTATTGGTAACACTTGAATTGTATTTATTATTATGAGCTTGTCTGGTTTACAAAGTTTTTCTTTCGATATTGCCATCATGTGCACAAGTAAATGTAATTAAAACATGCAGAAATAAAACCGATATTGTCAGCTGCATTAATTCAGCACATTAAGACACACAGGCACAGAGTTCGTCTCTCAAATGTGGGTTTAAACGTTTTTTAAACACTTATTCCGTGGAAAATGTAGCAGACATATGATGTGTCAAACTTCACAGAGCACATTCAGCAGCTTAAAACATCTTGACAGCGACTTTGTCTTTTCTGTCGGCTCATCAGGTGCTCAAACATCACGCTTGCACTCTGGGGAACCTAGAAATCTTGGAGAGTGTCCAGACCCGTTTATCGTTGTCTAACTTAAAGTACCCACAGATTTTAGACCTATTTGGCTTTTGAAAACTTTTTTTACTGCTGCACATTTGACTGCGATGTAGTTGCTTTATCTGCCTCTCACTCAATGACTGCTAGAGATAGGCACCAGCTTCTCCACAACCTGCAAGGACAAGCGGGTATAGACAATGGACAAATTATTATAGATAACGTCACTGATTATGTCAACAGTGGCCGGGGTGACAGTGGCTCAGGAAGTAGGAGTTTGGAGGGTTGCCGGTTCAAACCCCTACTCTGTCCGTCTCAGTTGTTGTGTCATTGAGCAAGACACTTCACCGCCTCTCCTGCTGGTGGTAGCCAGAGGACCCGGTGGTGCTGATTGTATGGCAACCTCGCTTCTGTCAGACTGCCCCAGGGCAGCTGTGGCTACAGTCCGGTAGCTTAGCACCATCAGCGTGTGAATGACTGAATGTAGTGTGAAACGCTTTGGATTCCTCTGGAGTAGGTAAAGCACTATACCAGTACAGGCCATTTTAGTGGCTCGAGCTGCACAATATGTTGCAAATATATCGTCATCACAATATCAGTGTGTGCAATATTCATATTGCAAAGGATTGTTTGGAGTATAATAATCGGCTAACATTTTCCAGGTGCTATGAACTTGCATTTTACATGTTAATGTAATATTGAGTCAGCTGGACAGTCCTATGGCAGCAGATGCTCACATTGAACACAAATGACTTTGGTCAAAATGCAAGAAGTCACAGAGTGATGGAAGCATATTATACAGCCCTTGTAGTGGCAGACCTAAAGCCTTAAAACATTTTAAATATTCTTGCTTTGAATCTTTTCACAAAATTGTTCCTTTTTGAAACATTTTTCTGTATCCCAACGTGGGGACAGCCAAGGAGCTGGTGGTGGATTTCCGCATGCGCAGACCCACCTCACTGACACCGGTGAACAATCAGGGAGTGGACATTGAGATAATGGACACTTATAAGTACCTGAGTGTTCAACTGAACAATAAAATGGACTGAACTCATACCTGCTCTACCTGCTGAGGAGGCTGAGTGCAGGTAGAGTGCAGGGGGAGCTCCAGAAGACCTTTTTCTGACTCTGTAGCAGCATCAGCCATCTTCTGTGGGATTGCATGTTGGAGTAGCAGCTTATCTACAGCTGAGAGGAACTAGTAGTAGCTGGTATTTGCACGGTTATTTGCACATCTGTTGTTTACACAGTGTTATTTTCATATATTGTAAATAGTCTGTTGTCTTTTAATGCACAAATACACATGCTCATTTTATGTGCATTTTTTTTTATTTTTTATTATCCTACTCAGTGCACATTTATTGGATCAGAGTATACTTTTTGATAACTCCACAGTATTTTATGTTGTAAGTTTGCCCTTACTGTATAGTATATTTTTCTTAATTTTGCTTTTTATATATTTTTATGCTGTTATAAATTTCATTAATGAGTGTCTTTGTTGGAATTGCATATTAGTTTATCTATATCTATCTATGCATATTAGTTTAGTGATATCTCCCTTATCAAAGTTGTCTCATTTTATTTTTATCTCACACACTTATTGGTTTTAGGCCATAGAAATGAAAGCTAAAATAATTAAAACAATATTGAACATGATTTAAAACATTTAATTGAAAGGAACATTGCTAAGTGGCTAAATATAATTGTTTAAAAAAAAGGAACAGACCTATAAAATACTTTTGGGAAGAGTTCAACAAATTTATCGTTGCCTCTAGTACCACTGGCCAAACCTGGGATGTAGATTGATAAATGATCACGTATGGATCTGGTCATTTCTTCTGTATTAGTTACACTGTGCTTGTGTTTTTATCCTTTTGTCTCCCAGGGGGAGTTCAGCGATGACGTTGTGCGAATCATTCAGACAGCCTTCAACAGCGACGGAGGCCAGTCTGAGAGCAGGAAAGCAAACAGTATGGTGAAATCTTTCTTCATTCGGGTAAGAATCCTAAACCAACTCAAGTTTGGCATCATCGCTGCAACTTCGGCAAAATTATAGCTCAAGCAAAGAAAAATAGTTCACATTTACTTAAAACTCAAACAGTGTGAAAAGTATTTTCCTCATGTTCTGCCAAGGCTCATCCTCATGTAGTCAAGCGTTAGTGTTGTGATCTATGAAGATCAGTGTCGTCTAATGTCATCATGCACTCAGCAAGACGAGTCTGTGCTGACGTGAACTTCACCGAATGTTTTCCCTTTCAGAAAATGGACCGAACCTTCCCATGGTTCAAAGTGAAAGAATCCAGGTTCTGGGAAAGGCAAAAAGTCTCTGCCAAGTGAGTCTCTTTCCCCTTGTAGCAAACACAGTAGTGATTAAATAATGTTTGATATTTGCACTATCTCGTTAATGTGCTCTATAAACTGTCATTTGTCTTTTGAGGTTCTTTGAGACTGGAACATACACTAAACTGAAACTGGAATCAAGAAATGAAATCAGGCAAAACATTCTTTCAAAATGAGCCGAACAAAAGCTTACCCTTATATGAATAAAGTCTGGAAGTCTATATTTTTAGCAAAGGCCCCTGGCACTCCATGCTTTCTGTGTCAGTGGTATTAACAAATTCGTGATGTGCTATCATTTCTTAAACCCCTGGTCTGAGTTATGTTAGTAATTACAAAGAAGCATGAGGTCTGACCAGTAATACTGCTGTAATCTGAGACTTTCCAAGAACCTTTGCGAAATTTGCAAGAAGCACTGCTCTGTAATTATTGAAAAGAGGAATAAAATGTGGGTTTTCTTAAAAAAAAAAAAAAAAAAAAAAAAAGTAGCTGAATCATCCTTTTGATCTTGGATAGAACCATAAAGAAGTAAAATGATATATTGAAAAGGGATTAAGTGGGAAATGAGAGTGTTCCTTTTTCAGTTTAATAATTGAAAGCCCAGATGCGTTTTTGTAACAACTAATAAAACATGAGATAATGATAATTATCCAGGGAAGTGTTTTTATTTTGACAAACCTTCTGATAGTTCTTAGCCTGGCCATTGCCTTCCTATGCAATTCTGTTCCATTCTCCTCTGCCTTCAGTGCTCCATCTGGGATTTCTCCCATTGAGCTTGATTGCTCCAGTTGAATTTCAGCTGAAGGAGGAGTTGTGAACTATGCCGTCGATTTTCTGCACTGTTTTACATTTGTAGTCTGCCTGTAGTTTTAGCAATGGCAGTGGAGGAAGAGAACGAAGCCATTCAGTCACTGTTGGCCACGCTTCCAAATATTGAATCTCGTTCGCTCTGCACTTCTCTCTTCGGGAGATAGTTGTTTACAGCGCAGGCAATTTCCTATAAGCCTTATAGCATCAGACTGAACCATTACATACATCACGGGCGAACATTAATGACTGAGTAAAATTTAAAACGTCAAAAGAGTTCACACCTTCGGCAAGTAATCATTTCTCACCAGCCGAAGGTCCAGACCCTTTGTACAAAGCGAAACGTTGAACAAGGGGCTGGTTTTTTACCAGGCTACACAGTTCTGGAAACTTCATTCACTCAGTCTCTCTTGGTCACTCATTCACTTCCCCAGCCAGTCTGCTAGATTTAGTTGTCAGCTTTCTCACACCATTTATTCTGCTTGCCTCCTGGCTTTGTGGGAGGCAAACTGTAACTGTGTCGGATTGCTCTCAAAGGACCTTTGATATGTATTTGTGGTCTATTTGTGGTTTACTTGTTAGCTTGGATTGTTGCGTTATGGATCATTTTAGCCGTCGTATACACTCCAGCGATCCACCCAGTGGATCATGGAGCTGTCACTGGGAGGATTTGTTTCTAGATGCCTCCTCTGCTGACTTCTGAGGCATGAGAGTTCAGATCATCAGCGTTGCTCAACTTGACAGAAAGATATCTGAGAAAAACTCTTTGAATGAGGTTCAGTGCTAGTGTTTTTCCTCTAGATCTGTATTTTAATACTAGATATTTGTTTATACACACCTTTCAGCCTTGTCACCACTGTCTGTTAAATTAAATTCAGTTCAGTTTATTTAAATATGCTAATTCAGAACAAATATCTGGAGGTGCTTTACAAAATAAATAGATCCAGTTCCTGTCCAATTACATAGAATTCAATTATATACAGTTCAGTTCAATCATGATTAGAACAGTCATGGTCTGCTGATTATTTAATTCAAGTTAGTTAAAAGTTAGCTATCATGTGGGGACAACAGAGGGAAGCCACTCGCTTTTAACAGAAAGAAACCCCCAGCAGACATGGGCTCAGGATGAGCTGCCATGACCGACAGGAGTTTGACAGCACAGAACGGAGAGACAGATATAAAAAACACAGCATTCACCCAGGAGTATTTTCTATGGAGAAGAAAAACAAGTACCTATAATAAATGTAGCTGTAGCTCAGTATAAGAGTCTGCTTAGGAAAGAGACACAGCTAAACACAAAGACGTTGAGCCAGGAGTACTCTTTATGGCAAGGGAAAAACAAAGAAAGGACTCTGACTCTGTTGCAGCAATAATTCTGTCTGTGGCTTTGTCCAAGAACAAGACACGGCTAAACATGAAACCAGTAGGCTTGGAGTACGGATAAAGATGCAGCTCAACACAGAAGCAGAGAACCAGAAATACCAGAAATATGGTAAAGAAAGCTCAAAGAGAGTACATGCAGCTTTGTCAGTGGCTTCCTCCAGCAAAGACACAGGGCTAAACGCAGCAGCTCTGAGTCAGCAGTACTTTCTATGGAAAAGAAAAAAACGAAGCTTGATTAAAAACTGATAAGCACTGCTTGCCTTATTATGAAAAATGTCTTTCTGTAACAAAAACCCTGTCCTTCCCTTCACATGGATGCAACTTTGATATTTGATCTCCAACTTTGGAAAGGTTAGGGAGTTTTTGTTTTACAAAGCCCAAAATCCACAGTGCTAATGTACCAGAATCAGAATCACTCCTCGTGATTTTCCTCAGAATTTTGCATAAAATCAAGAAAATTATGGACAACCCTGAACATCCTCTTCACAAGATTGTCATTGGAAAACAGTCTCTTCAATCAAAGGCTTCTTCAGATTGGCTGTAAAACGGACCGCTACAGGAGATCTTTCCTGTCCGCAGCCATCACCATCTATAATAACTCCTTGACTAAATTTATCCCTTTGGGATAAATAAAGTATTTTTGAATTGAATTGAATTGAATTGAATGTTATCTGTCTTTGCAGTGATTTGGTTTAAAGTGTTTTGGCAGCGAAACAGGGACCTATTCTGTATATTAGTGTTGATGAGATGTTAACACATCACAGGGATTTGCTTGAGAACATGTATTCTCACACATGAACCCTACCTTTGATTTATTGAACTTGGTTACTTGCATCAGCATCCTGAACTTATCACTCTACCAAAGTGATGAAAACCCAGTCTGGGGGCATTTTAATTATGATAGCCCCAGCTATCGCAGCTTTAAAACAATAAGTGATATTTGTCACAAAAAGATGTTTCTGTATGGCTTTGTTCACCAGCAGTGGGCTTCTCCCCAACGCTGTCCTTCCTCCATCCCTGGACCACAACTACGCCCAGTGGCAGGAGAGGCAGGAGCTTTGCCGTGCCGTGCACCCCCATTTCATGAAAAAGATCATCCCAGCTCCACAACCCAAGAACCCTGCCAAGTTTGATTCACCAGCTTCACCTCCTCCACTACCTCCTTCACTGCCAGCACCACCTGAACTCCTGCCAGGTAAGCCAAACAACAACCAAATGACTCCAAATGCATAGATTGAGGCTGGTTTTCTTCATTTCATTTTTGTTTTTGACTTTATTTTCTCTTAAGATCATGACGACAGCCCTGATCCCCCTCCTCCTCCAGGCATCACTGATAACAGGCAGTGTGTTCTGTGCCTCCATTACGGAGACGAGTTCACTAATGTAAGTCCCTAACAATCCTAACTCACTTCAAAACATCAGAAAAGCTGAGTGTTTCTCACCTGTAAACACTTCTTTTTGTTTTAGGACTGCGGCAGGCTGCTGTACATCGGTCAGAACGAGTGGGCTCACGTGAACTGCGCTCTTTGGTCTGTAGAGGTGTTTGAAGATGACGACGGTGCTTTGAAAAACGTTCACGCTGCTGTTCTCAGGGGAAGGCAAACGGTGAGACACTTTGTCCGAGTAATCTCTCTGTCAGTGTGCATTTATTCTACAGATGTCATCAACTTGCTGTGCTTTTCTGTTCAGAACTGTGAAAGGTGTGAAAAGACAGGGGCCACTGTGGGCTGCTGCCTCACTTCCTGCACCAGTAACTACCACTTCATGTGTGCTCGTCACTGCAACTGTGTGTTCCTGGAAGACAAGAAAGTCTACTGCCCGAAGCACAGGGACCTCATCAAGGGAGAGGTGTGAACTTCTTTTTTAGTGCAGTACAGTGCATAATTATTGTTATTCCCATTACAACCATTAAAACAACGTATTTTATTTGTTTTTTTTTTTGTTTTGTTTTTTTTAAACTAATAATCTGAAAAGTGTTGCATGAAAAGTGTTAATTTGTAATTTAGCCCATTTTACTCGATAAAAATCCAGCTAAAGACTAAAGATTTTTATAGAACATTAATGAACAAATAGCATCATGAAGACCAGGTAAACCCATCAGACAGGTTAGGAAGAAGTGTACAGCAAGGTCAGTCTATAAAACAATATATCAAGCTTTGAACATTTCACAGAACACTGCTCTGTCCACTAGAAAACAGAAGAAATATTGCACACCTTAAGATGGCCTTTAAGAGAGAGGGACAAGAAGGAAACCAGTCCTGAAGGAAAGCCATAAGAAGTTTTATTTGCAGATTGCTCTACGAAAGTATTGATCCTTGGAGGCTGAATATAAATGCATTGTACACTTTTCAGTTACACCATAAACCCTTTTACAACTATGAGCTACTTTGTGTTGGTCTATCAGTAAAATCCCAGTAAAACATTGAAGTTATGTGACAAAATGGGAATAAGTCAAAAAGAGTTTTGAATTCTTATGTTAGATTCTGTAGATAGCAGAAGAAGTCCATGAGCTATGCCATGAACAAGTTTTCCCCTCATCTCTTCTGTTTGTGTGCTATAAGGTGGTGACAGGGTTTGAGGTAACCCGCAGGATCCTGGTGGACCTGGAAGGGATTAGCCTCAGGAGGAAGTGGCTGGCAGGGCTGGAGCCTGAAAATGTCCACATGATAATAGGTGATATACTGCTGCTAAACATTGATTTTAAAGCCTGTTATTTCTTGATAACAGAAATAACAGGCTTTAACTTTATTTCCACTGTGTGTTGAACACTCACTCAAACGCTTTCACTGCAGGCTCCATGACGATTGATTGTTTGGGAATACTGACTGAACTCTCAGACTGCAAGCGCAAGCTCTTCCCTGTTGGATACCAGTAAGTGGAGTTTTAATCTAAATGTTGTCATTATTATCGGTGACGGACAGAAATAAGATGTATCAACTGCAGAGAAAATTTATATTGCTCATCAAACTAAACACATTTTATTGTCTTCAGGTGTTCAAGGGTATACTGGAGCACTCTAGATGCTCGAAAGCGTTGCGTGTATACCTGCAGGATATTAGTTTGTCACCCTCTAGTGGCAGAGTCTGACATGAAGAGTGTGATTGGTCCTGAGGAAAATCGCACAATTGCACACAGCCCACCTCCTATTACAGGTAATAACTTCATAACTTTTTCTGTTTCTGATTCCTATTTGTAAGCGGCCAGTCTACCCCAGGGCAGCTGTGGCTACAGTGTAGTAGCTTACCCCATCAGCATTTGAATGTGTGTGTGAATGGATGAATAACTGAATATAGTGTGAAGTGCTTTGGGATCCTCTGGACTAGATAAAAGGCTAAACAAGTACAGGACATTTACCATATGTGCGCAGGGTTTGTATTTTTGAACGTCTTGTATTTTAAACAATACAACAAGCCTCAGCTTTATATCTCCCATTGCAGGAGTCTGGGTAATCGAGACAATCACTAAACTGTCTGAGAGTTTTTTTTCTTTACTTTACAATTTTTCTGAGGGTCTGTATTTGTAGCAGTGTTTATAGTATTTAAATTTTTTTTGTGTTTTTCTTTTGTTTTCTCATTTATAGACTTTCCCGATCCATTTGAGTCACCAAGACGCTCTGAAAACCTCTCTCCTGCAAATACCCCGAAGCTCAGGGTTTACACCAGAAACAGACATCCCAGCTACCCCCCCTGTCAGCGCTCCATAGACTCCAAACATATGTCTTCTCCTGGTACCAGCGTCCATCTTCTGTTGTTTTTAGAACATCGATTTAGATGAATATTTCCATATAACTGTAAATGTTTTGGAGAGTTTTGTAAATTTAAATCCGTTTTGGTTTCTTTCATTTCAGAGGGAATCCCTCTGCCCCAAAACCAGGCTGTGGGAGATTCACCAGGGAACCTGAGCATTCGCAACATTGACTCCAGACGTCACAGCTCCCCTTCCCTTTCTTCTCCTCCCCATCAGCTGAACAGACAGAGAGGTGTGACCTCCCCACCTCAGAATTTGTCACGCCCCCTCACCTCACCTCCTCCTCTCATTCCCTCCCCGGCCAGAGACCCTGAAAAATCCAAACACCTCATCAAAGACTCAAAGAAGAATCTAGTCCAAAGAGATGGGGACAGGGGTAAATCCTTTTCCACAGATGGAAACAGGCTGCAACCAGCAAGAGAACAAGGCCTGAGAGATGCAGACAAGGGGAGGACGTCAAGTCGAGACCAAGCATCCAAGGAGTCGGAAAAAAGCAGATCACCCAGAGAACATGTGCAAAAAGACTTAGACAGGGGTGACATATCAACCAAAGAGCCAGAAAAGAGAAGAGTCTTCGGTACAGATGCTGGTCTGAAAGAATCTGAGAGTGGAAGACCGCTGAGTAGAGACTCCTCAAGAGATTCTGAAAAGGGGAGACTTCCAAATAGAGATTCGAGTAACAGAGAAACAGATAAGAGCAAGACATCTTTCAAAAATCCTAACTACAAGGGTATAGACAAATCGAGGTCTCTCAGCAGAGATGTGGGTCAAAGGGACTCTGAGAAACACAGACAACACAGCAGGGAAGCAGGAAAAGACTTGGGCCAAGGTAAAGATAGACCATCTAGCAGGGATTCTGACAGGGGTAGACCTTCCTCCAGAGACTCCAGCTATAGAAACGCAGAGCGAAACAGAGACTCTGGCTCAGCAAAGGACAGCAATGCCGGCAGTCAATCCAAGCGGGCTGGAAGTGAGAGCAAGAGTCCAAGATTGGCACCTGTGGGCTCAGGACAGTCTTCTCCTCCAGTGGGCACTGCTGCTCTCTCGGGTCAGCAGAGGAGTGGAGCCACTAAACAGGTTGACAAGCAGGGAAAACATGGAAGCAAAGACCACGATGGTCTAAGCTTGTTGCCTCGTCAACGACCCAGTCCACCCTCCAACATCCTCCCATCCAAGGACAAGCACAGCTCAGGGAAGGAGAGCAGCGCCACTGGAAACACCACACCGTCTCCACTCCATAAGGAATCTGTCGTTGGGAAATCTGGCTCCCCACAGAAGTCCAGTACACTGAAATCTAATGATTACTCTTCAGGTCCAGCTGGGAAGTCTCTTTTTTCATCACGGACATCAGTGGAGGATGATGTTGGTAAACGGAGTTCCCTGCACCTGACCTCCCCAGCTGCAGGCTCAGCTGCCAAAGAAAAACACCCCAAAGTCAGATCAACAGGCAGCAGAGATGTGTCCAAAGACCGAGACCGAGAGAAGACCCATCAGAACAGCAGCAGCAGCAACAAAGCTCCAGTTCTCAACAACAGTGCAAAAACCACAGGCAGCTCTAGCACACATTCTCCAAACTCCAGCTCTTATAACAGCAAAGCTCCAGTGCTCGGAAACAGCACCAAAGCCCAAGGGAAGCCTCAGGGGGAGAAGCAGCAGAACCAGGGAGAGGACAGGCTGTCCACAAAGAGCAGAGAAAATTTCTCCTGTCCAGAGAGGAAGTACAGCAGCAATCCAGAAAGCTTCCAGCAGTCACAGCAGACCAGTTTAGCTGCAGAGAAAGGCGTGGTGAGCGCAACTCAGCCTCACACCAAACAGATAACAAACCAGCTGTCGGTATCCTCCAGGGAGAAGAAGCGACCAGTTAAATCCTCTTCTCACACTCCACTCAAGACCGATATGAAGTCTGACCCAAATGGGACGCAATCTTCCTGTCCCACAAGCACTTCTTCCACCGTCTCCCCTGCTGGACAGGGGACCCATCGCTCCGCACCTTCCCCTCTGTTCTCCTCACCCTCCGCCAGCAGCAGCGACAGCTCCGAGTCTGACACCCAGGCTCAGATGGAGGAAGACGACCTGCGCAAAAACCGTCCGCGCCATCGGCTCAGAGACCACCACAGCCTCCTCTCTCAGTGTGCAGAGGAGGATGACGGCGAAGGCCCAGAGGACGACCACGACAGAGGCATGGAGGACAAGCATCATGAAGACGACAGCGACGGATCTGGGTCAGCCAAGAGGCGTTACCCACGGCGCAGTGCCCGCGCACGTTCCAACATGTTCTTCGGACTCACTCCGTTTTATGGCGTTCGCTCGTACGGCGAAGAGGACATTCCCTTTTACGGCAGTGGTGATGGAGCTGGAGCTGTGGTTAAGAGGAGGACCGGCGGACGGAAGAAGTCAGCAGAGGGGCAGGTGGATGGAGCAGATGATATGAGCACTTCATCTTCATCTGCAGACAGTGGTGAGGAGGAAGATGGAGGAATGAATAACAGGAGTAAAGACTCTTACTACTACAACTTCACTCGGACGATAATCAACCCTGGCGAAGGCCTTCCGTCAATAGAGGGGTTGGACGATTGTTTGGGAAGGGGATCCCAGCTTCAGCGCTTTCTGAAAGATGAGGAACAGCAGCAGCAAAGGGCTCAGGGAAAAACTGAAGAGGACATGCTGAGTACTTTGTTAGTACACAATTGTTTTATACATTATCTATTTAAATGTGTTTTATAGAGATGCATGTATTTGTGTATTTCCTTTACGCTTAATAGTCCCTTTCTTCTGAAAGACCATCAGTCATTTCCAAAACCATCATGTTCCATGATAAATGAACTGATCAAATGGAAAAAAAACGACTGAACTCTGTTGATTTCTAGCTCCTGAATCATCAACCAGCATGCCTCCATATAAACTAGTTTCCTTTCTATAAGCTTCTTATACCTTTTGTTCTTTCTCTGACTTCATGTTTAAACATCTCTGATACTGAAAATGGCTAACGTACTGAGTTCTTCAGCGATTCTTTATTCACTAACAACTTCCACATAAATCAGTGTTAGCGGGACCTGGAACCACAGAGTTTAGCTGATTCCATTTTCTCCTCTAGAGTCCTAATCAATTGTTATGTTTTAATTCCAGCCTTCCTGGTGTGAAGGTGTTAATATTAGAATCAGAGATGCTGTAATACCACCTGTATTAGAAAGAAGCTGGTGTAAAGCAAGGTTTTATAAAAGTTGACATTTTAAACTTGTATCTCATATTAGAGTTTACCGTGGATAGAATGAGTAAAGCAGCAGTCTGATTGTGTATATTTAGTAAGTTTCAACTCTAATATTAAATCTGAGATTCCAAAAAGGCTATCAACAAAACTCAAAAGGATCAAACAGAGCAGTTTTGCTGTACTCCATTCAGCCTTCCTGCTATATGCTGAAAGTCATGATCTCTTTTGCTCCCTCAAAGCCTGAATGAACCAGAAATGTGTCTTGACATGCTACTAAATACTGATTCTTATCAAAAAACACCAAGTCTTCTTTCACTGCCAACTTTCACACTGAAGAATGTTTTTCTCAGCGATGCCTATCACCTTTCAGGGCCAATCAAGCCCAGAATCATCTAATTTCTTGGTGCATCTCTAGTGTTTCTGTGCTTGCTATAATGATTTTACATATATGTTGTGTTTAACAGGACCTTGGGCAAACAGCAAATCGGCCAGGTTGACGGCGTTGACGATGGCTCCGAGAGCGACACCAGCGTCTGCACCACCAGCACCACGACCACAACAGCCACCTCCTCCTCCACCCCGCAGAAGAGCGCGCCTAAGAGGAGAGCCAGAGAAAGGCATGCTGACAAAGGCGACTCCCATGATTCGAGCAAGGAGGCTGACAATAGCGGCGGTGGAACAGGAAGCGGTAACACACGAGAAAGCAGAAAGAACCAGAAGGAAAACTGTCTTCCTCTTGGTGGTGGGGTCAAATCCCAGCCACAGAGCCAGGGTCAGGATCCTCTGGAGGCCCAGCTCTCCCTCAGCACGGACCTGCTAAAATCAGACTCCGACAACAACAACAGCGATGAATGTGGGAATATTTTGCCGTCGGATATCATGGAGTTTGTGTTGAACACGCCTTCCATGTCGCTGCCAACTCTGGGCCAGCAGTCTGAGCCGTCGTCCTCTGAGCTGCTCCTGGATGAGACCTACGACCTGAACAGGCGCAAAGACATTCTGTTTGACGATTTCTCTCAGCCGCTGCCCAGCACTGAAAGTGGAGGGGTGGTGGAGGCGAGCGTCAACAGCTCCATATCCGTTGAAGAACCGTATCTTCCTCTCGAGCTGCCCTCAGACCTCTCTGTTCTGACGACACGCAGCCCAGCTGTCACTACGAGCCAGAACCACTCGGCCAGCGGCCTCATCTCAAATACTTCAGACAGCGCTATCCTGGGCTTGAACTCTGACCCGGAAAACATCAGTGGGGAAAAGAACGGCGATAAGAAAGCAGCGAGACCTGGTGTCTCACCGTCCGAGAATCAGCACGATGGTCCAGCTTTGGGAAACAGGGATGCGCAGGCTGCAGAGGGTCACATGACTCCAGAGCAGTTCATATCCAGCCCTGCTATTGGCCAGGGGGTTGAAAGTTCAGGTAACCAGGATGTAAACAGGAGTTCTGGCTCATCTGGTTTGCCGAGTTCTCCTTCAATGCCTCTTCAGGGTCAGAAGTACCTCCCAGCAGCAGCTGCAGGTAGTCCCAGTCCAGTTCCTGGTCCAGGACCTTCCCAGGCTCAAGTCTCCAGCCCCGCAGTCATCAAACCGGGTCCTGATAAACTCATCGTGGTCAATCAGCAGTTCCAGCCTCTCTATGTGCTTCAGACGGTGCCAAACGGTGTTACCCAGAAGATCAGTGCAACAGGAGTGATGGAAGCTACCTCTTCTGCTGTGCTGAGCCCGATGACGATCACCAGAGGCTTAAATACCAGTTTATCTCCTGCCCAGCCAATTTTCCCTGCTGGTGGCAAAGTCCTCGGCACCATACCGCACCCCTCTCAGCTTCACACATTCACCGGATCCACACAGGCAGGCTTCCAAACGGGAATACCCAGCACCACCTCAGGCCTGCTCATCGGCCTGCCCTCCCAGCCCTCTGACCAGTCCCAGATTTTGGTCTCGGAGGCTGGTCGACCTCACGAGCTTGGTCCCAGTGTCGCCATAGTCTCCAGTCCTTCCTCCTTAACTTCTTCCCCGGCTGTCCTTGCCTCCTCTCACGGCAAGAAGAGGCCCATCTCTCGTCTGCCGAGGAAAAACAAGAAACCAGCTCGCTCCCGCGGCCAGCCGGCCCTGGCTCCGTCTGAAGTGGGTCCTCCCAACATGACTCTGATCAACCTGTCTTCCCAGCAGATCACTGCGAGCATCCCGGGACAACCTGGCAGCCTGGTTGAGCTAAGCACCATCTCCGCTTCTCAGCGCAAAGTCCCAAATATTATCAAGAGGCCAAAATCAGGTGGGGTCATGTATTTGGATCCCTCTGCTCTCATACAGCAGAGAATTCCTGGTCCTGCTCAAACTGGCATCCTGAGTCACGATTCCTCGGCTCATATCCTACCTTGCTCAGTCTCCGGTCTCAGCACCAGCCAGTCGGTGTTGAACGTGGTCTCTGTCCCACCCAGTGGTTCTGCTGGGCTTCTTGCACCAGGATCAGTGTCTCTCTCCACCCCTGTGCTGAGTTCTGCAGAGATCACAGGGCCAATCAGTAACCTCCTTTTTAAAGCAAATCCACATGGTTTGGGACTGTCAGATCAGCCTATGGTCCTCCAGCCAGCAGGGGGTGCTCCCCTCATGTCACAGCTCACTTCTCCTGTTCAAACATCCATCTCCAGCAGCATCTGTGTCCTACCAACCCATCAGACCATCAGCATGGCTGTCAACCAACACGGAGAAACAGAAAGTGGGAACGTCCAGCTACAGCATCAGTCTCAGCCCGTGAGCAGAGTGCACACCGTGGACTCCAGTCCAAACCTCAACGCTGCTTTATCTCCCAGCCCTTCCACCCATCTGAGCCCCTCCAAGGGACGTGTTGTTGGCGTTTTCACACAAAAACAGAACACTTTGCATTCGCAGGGCAACAGAACAAATCCCGTTCTCAAATCGTCAGATCAGAAACCGACTAATTCAGCGACAGCAACAACAGGCACAGTTTCAGGTACAGAAAAAAGCAAAAAGAAAGTAAAGCGGGGCAGACAGGGTCTAGACATCACCAGCGGGAAGAAGCTCAAGGCCTCTCAGGCGAATGAATATCACAGCAACCCTGGAAAACAGCTGCCGTCTTCAAACCCAAGGTGAGCCATTCCTGTTTTTGTCACAGGTCATGTTTACAATGCCTTGAGCTTTTCACATTTTGTCACATGTAGCACATAATTGTGAGGTGAAAGAAAAATGCTACAATATTTTCAACTATTTTTACAAATAAGAATATGAAAAAGTGCATGTCGTGTTTGTGTTCAACCCTCTTACCTCTGATACCCCTGCATGAAAATTAATGCAACCAAATGGCTTCAGAAGTCACCTAAATAGCTAATGGTGTCCTTTCTGTGAGTAATTTAATATCAGTATTAACACAGCTGTTCTGCAAAAGCCTCAAAGACTTGCATCAATCAGAGAAGCAACCGAAGAGGTCCGTGGGAACTCTGGAGGAGCTGCAGAGAGCCACAACTCAGGCAGGGGAAACTGTTGACAAGACAACTGTTAGTCGAACAATCCAGAAATCTGGCCATTATGGAAGTTTTTAAGAAGAAAGCTTTTGTTGAAAGAAACACTTAAGGATTAAAGGAACTTTACTGTCATATCAGCTCACATTTACATGTTTATGGTACGAAAATTTGGACTCAAGTTTATAAAGCCTAAAATCTAAAAATCAAACACTTATAAAATTAAGCACTCATAAGAAAGTTAAAAATGAAACGAACCTAAAAATAAATGCTAAACACATGTGAAAGCAAGAGATAGTCCGTAATATTGCACCAATAAATATGAGATAAAAAGTCTTGTTGCAGTTTCCTACAAGCCATGTAGCATGTCAAAATGTGAAGAGGTTCAAGGGATGTGAATACTTTAGCAAGGCACTGTATTTATATTTAGATGTACTTTTTGCAGTACTTTTACAAATGAATAAAAAAAAAAAAAAAAAAAAAAAAAAAAAAAAAAGAAAGAAAGAAATTAAGCTTTTTAAAAACAAGTTTTCCTCATTTCTTCATGCAGCTCCAGAGAGCTGAACTCTCCTGAACCGATGGACACCGGCAAGCCCCCAGATAAGGCAACCAACAAGAAGTACGACATACTGCCATTTGTCGCATATTCTAAAACTAATCCGAGAATATAAGTCTAATACTTCATTTCTATATTTCCAGCCTGTTTGATAAAAAGAAGACATCTGAAGGACACGCTATACCTGGGAAAATAGTGGAAAAAGACAAACCACCTGCCGCTGGAGAGGCGGGGTCTTTTCCAGCAGCTTCGCCACCCAATGAGGATGGCAACAGTACAGAGTCTGGCTTAGATGGCAAACCCAAAAAGGGCATCATCTTTGAAATCTACAGTGAAGATGGCTTCCACATTCGCTGTGAGAGTATCGAAGGTCAGCCAAAAGAACCCAACTTTACCTTGATGCTGTGCTTGTAAATTAGCTTTGATTGACTTAATAGTTAAGAGCAGGCACAGACAACACCATGTATGTTAATTACGTTCAAATAAAAAGTTACACGCACGAGTATAGATGTATATAAAATGGCTTATTCCTTAAAATTGATGCAGCAAAGTATAACTCGCCTTTAAGATATGCAGCTTTTACACTTGTATTCATGTATTAATAACTCTGTCTACAGAGGCCTGGAAGTCCCTGACTGATAAGGTGAAGGAAGCTCGCTCCAATGCACAACTCAAAGAGCTTTCTTTTGAAGGTAACAGATGTTTCGGAAAACACAAAACTATTCAGAATCCTTCAAAATTGCTCTAGAAAACACAAATGCACTGCACATATGCCCACTCAACCTCTCAAGGCTGCTGTGTCAATGTGAGCTTCTTTTCACGTCACTCTCAGGTGTGAACGGACTCAGGATGCTGGGGGTCGTCCATGAAGCTGTGGTCTTCTTGCTGGAGCAGCTGTACGGATCTAGACACTGCCGAAGCTACCGGTTCCGCTTCCACAAGCCAGAGGAAACCGACGAACCCCCTCTCAACCCTCACGGCTCTGCTCGCGCAGAAATCCATCATAGGTTAGAAAGGGGACTGATGTGTACAGCCACGCCTTAAAATGTTTGGGTGTGAAATGTATTCCAGGATTGGACGTCTCGTGTGAGACCTGGGTGTACAGAAATCCACTTTCTGTAGAGATTCTAGTTATTTAAAGTGGAGTTTTTTTTGTGGCATCATGAAGTTTTGCTCAGGTTTATAAAAGGAGCCGACCCGTTCCAGCCCTGACTTTAACACTGTGCAACAGTTGACCTAATATACACTGTGTACCGTATTGTTCTCACTAATGCTTCAACCCTGTGTTGCTCTTTACCCATCAGGAGGTCCGTATTTGACATGTTTAATTTCTTGGCCTCAAAACATCGACAGCCCCCCGAGTATCGGCCACAGGAGGAAGATGAAGAGGAAGGGCAGATCAGGACTGCCAGGTAAGTCACAGAAGTCATTTAGATCTCTGCTTTCTGGTTTTGAAATTGGTTATAATGCTACTTCAACACTCATGCTGCCACCTCAGGCGGGCCTCCATGGAGCTGCCCCTTGCTGCGAGGTTCAAACAGCTCAAAGCCACCTCTAAGGAAACGGTTGGAGTCTACAGGTAAGATAAATGCCATTTGTTATTCATATTTAAACAGGGCTGATAGAAGGCTTCACAAAAATTAACAGTGGCACCTAAACTGTTAGCAGCTAAAGTAAGAATCAGTGCTTCATGTATTTAGTTTAATTATTGCCAGTTCACTTATTGATAAGTCCTAATATTCAGGGTTAAAAAAAAGATTCACGTTCATTAAAAAAAGAAAAGATAAATCACAAAACATAAGGAGGCCTTTATAGCTCTTGAATTTTTCACAAATCTCAATGTGTTTTATTGGGACTTTAGGTCCAACACAAAGTAGATCATATCTATAAAACTGAGCCATGGATATCGACAGCTCCTCCAGAGTTAACCTTTCACCTCTTGGCTGCTTCTGTGATTAATGCTCTCTTTGCCTGGCCTGTCTATGTAGGTGGACTCGGTCTACAGTTGTGCCTTACTTTAGATGATGGAATGAACAGTGCTGTTCCAGATATCCATAGACTGGGACACAGACCCAGTAAAATACATTGAAGGTTTTGGTTACAACATAATGTGAAAAATCTCAAAGGGTATAAAGACTTCTTTAAGGCACTGTTGAAAAGCTTGAGTTTTATTTTTTTTTTGTTTCCCACTGCAGGTCGTCTATTCATGGTCGCGGTCTTTTCTGCAAGAAAACCATCGAAGCTGGGGAAATGGTGATCGAATACTCTGGAAACGTCATTCGGTCCGTGCTCACTGACAAACGGGAGAAATATTACGATGGAAAGGTGAGGTGTTGGAGAATTTTTCATGTTTTTGGGTGAATCAAGCATGCTAAACCCCGTCTTTCCTGCCCTCAAAAGGGAATCGGCTGTTACATGTTTCGCATCGACGAGTACGAGGTGGTGGATGCCACGGTGCATGGCAACGCCGCCCGCTTCATCAACCACTCCTGCGAGCCTAACTGCTACTCCCGGGTCATCGCCGTGGACGGCCAGAAGCACATCGTCATCTTCGCCTCGCGTCGCATCTGCTGCGGGGAGGAGCTCACGTACGACTACAAGTTCCCTATCGAGGATGCCAACAACAAGCTGCCCTGCAACTGCGGCACCAAGAGGTGCCGCAAGTTCCTCAACTGACGGCTCCCATCTAAACGACTTGAAGGGGATTGCGGAGCAGCGGGCTCTTCCCCTGGAGTTCGGCTTCCTGCTGGTTTACGGTTATGAAGCTACAAATGACACCAGCTGCTGCAGGTGTCAGCAGGAAACAGCAGCTACAGGTCGCGCCATACCTGCAGGAAGGGCCATATGTAGAAATCCAAACATATTGTGCCTCCTTTTGTCTAATTTATATTCGGCATTGAAAGTTTCACCTGGAAAGGTGAGTAATGAGACGTGACATTGCAATATTACCTTTTATTTATATTTGGATGATAGTTATCCCTTCATATTTTTTTATTTTCTACATCGGCCAATCCTTTTTTAGAAACATGTTATGATCTACTAATGTGAACTTTAAAGGAAAGGATAAAAAAAAAAAAAAAAAAAAAAAAAAAAAAATCAAAGAACTTGGATCCATTTTACACCAAAGTGCAATTTGTTGAAGGGACTTGAAACAGTGATTTTTTTTTTTTTTTTTTTTTTTTTAATTATTATTATTATTATTGGAGGTTAAATTAGGACACTGTTTGTTTTTTTTTTTTTTTTTGTTTTTTGTTTTTTTTTTTTTTCTGTGTTATCGATGCATATCTCCTTGTCTCAGTGTGCCCTGATGCCTTCAGAGCGGAAACCTTCCCCTAAAGTTTGTAAGAGTGTATATTTGACCCTGTAAATAGGCGCAGCCTGATGGGAGCTGTACAGCTGGAAACACTAGTGGGAGCAGTGGTTGCAGGAAAAGGAAAAGTAGCTGGAAAAGAAAAAAAAAAAAAAAAAAAAGACATCAGGGGAGAAAAGTTTTGTTCATAAGAGAACCGTTTATTTTTTACCATTGCTGTAAAAGGAGTCCAGATTCAGTCTCAGCTGATTGGTTGAAAGTGAATCTGAGAGTCTGGCAGAGATGATTGGATCAAACCTCTGGCCTGAGAGAGCGAGGCAGCTAGAGATTCTGGTGGACTGACGGCCAAGGGGACCAGAGAAACCTACTGATGTGCTTGAATAGACGTACTTCAAATGATTTTCTTTATTATTTTTGGAGCTTCATCCGAATGATGCAGGAGCGCGCAGACAGAAGTGTTTCAGGTCTGTGGGTGCTGCTGTTGTTATCTGACTTGTTTTGGGTAATTGTGTAAGCTTGGACGTTCCAAAGTCACAGCAGCAAGAGAACCAAACGGCATCCTGTTAAATTGAATTTCCATGCAACCCCCCACCCCACCCCCCAATCTTCTCGGGCCTGTTGTGATAACCATTATTATGGAGAAATGTTTTTTTTTTTATTTTTTTTTTTATTTTTATTTGTTGTTTGTAATCTGTCTTTTTACTACAGACAGGGAATATCATGCTTGCTTTTGGAAAAAAAAGAGAAAACAATGTAAATAATGTATATTTTTTTACAAAAAAAATTAAAAGCACTCACTAGTGAATAGCACTTAATGATGGTATTTATATTTTTAAAAATTCATATTTATTTTATTGCCATTTTTGTAGGAAATAGAGGTTTACAAACACTAATGCTCGGTCGATATGTTTTGTATTCCACTGCTTTTTCAAAGTTTATGTTGTTTTTTTTTTTTTTTTGTTTTTTTTATTTTATTCTAAATTTGGAGCCTGAATGTTTTTCTTTGATTCCAAAGACTGACACTGGTCTGTGGCTTGGTTCCTGTTTAGTTCAGTCCACCAGTAGCTCTTTATCTACGCCAGGCCGTTTGGCCATAGCTGATGTTTATCTTTGTTGTTTTTATAGATTTTTTTTTTTTTTTTTTTTTTTTTTTTTTTTTTTTTTTTTTCCAATGTCCCAGTTGTAGCTACTGGTATGGCCGTCATGCGAACTATTATTATGCACTTGAGAGAGTTTAGATTGTGGATCTATAGCAGATATCTCCTCTCTCCAGCCTTATCGTCTCCACACCACGTCGATCCGAGAGTCGAGTCCGCTCACAGGCTGCTGCTATCGAATCCGTTCTGTGACCAGCCATGAGCTCGACTGGCTTATAGCTAATTGGAAACAAACTAATAAGTTACCCATGTTTGTAAAATTTACCAACAGTGCTTTGCAAAAATATTCACACCGTTTTCCTCTTTTCACATTTTGTCAACCACAAACTCATATTTTGGTGGGGGTTGTGTGATTTAGCAGCACAGAGAAGTACAGAATGGTGAAGTAAATAGTTTTTGCTGCAACATTTCGACCCATTCTTCCCTGCAAAATAGCTGAAGCTCAGTCAGAGTACATTGCCCTTCATTTAACTCCATCCATTATCCGATCATCCCAACAGCATGATGCAGCCACTGCCGGTGTTTCATGGTGGAGATGGTGTGTTCAAGGTTTTCCTCTGCATGGCTTTGGAATAATTGCAAGCAGGACTTGTTTTAGTTTTCTTTCAACATGGATTTCTTCTTTCCTCTCTGCCATTAAAAACAAATTTGTGAAGTTGCAGGACTAATAGTTGTCCTGTTGATAGATTCTGCCACCTACTGCCAGCTCCTCAAGAGATATTATAAGCCTCTTGGTTGCTTCCCCCACTAATGCCCTCTATGCAAGGTGTGTCAGCTTTGGTGGATAGCCATGTCTTGGTAGGTTTGCCGTTGTGCCCTTTGCACTGACTAGGTCACTTCTGAAGGCACTTGGTTGCCCTGGATTTTATTTGTAAAAAGTTTATTTCCACTACTTCTTACTGGCTTGTCTCATAAACTCCCAATAAAATACACTGAAGTTTATGGTGTTTGTGCGACAAAATCTGAAAAAGTGAATACTTTTGCAAGGTACTGTAAGTCCCTCTGCAGTCTTGGTCTATAATAAAGAGGTGCCTTTATTTTAACTCTTATCAGCAGCACTCGTCATATCTCCATTGAGCCAATGAAAGAAAAACAAAGAAGCATTCATAGCTCACCAGCATTCAGGAAACATGTTTATCATTTGGTCTCCTTTGTTTTTGCCTCAGTTTCTCCTCCGTTTCACAAACCGTCATGTCCCAGAGCAAATGTTTAGGCAGGATCAACTGAAGCCAGTGTCCATGTTTTGTCTCCTTTCGTGTCATCCTACGTCGTTTGAGCCGACTCTATTACGACCTACAGGCCGTTAGCAGTTTCTGCCCCGTCGTTCTGGTGAACTGAAGTTAAAATACAAACCTCAGATGGTTTGCACTTGGGCTGTGAAAACAGGCACTGAATATACATAGGAAAAGAAAAACCTCATCTCTTTCTCCAGACAAGATGCAACTCAAAGTGCTGAAACCACAAGCACAGAACATTAACCCAGAGTTTTGCGTGAACCAGGCTCTGTCGGGCCTTTCTTGTTTTGAAGCTCCAGTAAAGTGCACTTGATTCTTTCCGCTCGACAAAAAGCGAAGGCAGGGACCACGCCGGCGGCCCGCTGCTTCCCAAAACGTCTCCCACGTTTCCATCCCGTGGCGCCACCGCTGGGCTCGCTGGGTTCCGCTGCTAAGGTCAACAATGAATGTATGTTCTTCCTCCGCATCACCAGATCCGTGATGGTGTTGATACTTGGTCAGCTGCATTTTATTTTTTTTTTTGTTTTGTTTTGTTTTGTTTTTATCTCGTGATTGCTCTTGGTAGAGATGGAAAACCTTAAATGGCATCAGTGGTTTAGTTTTAAGGACCGGGAATTATTTGGGGGTTCTTACTGGTTTGACTCAAACTGTTTCCACCAGTTCTGGTGATACAACATGGTTACTGATGCTAAGGGCTTTGTCTTCAAACAAGCTCCATCTTCAGGGTCAGAGTGTTCAGTAAACAATAGGTTGAGGTTCTTTTACCGTTATCAACAGCATATATACAATAAGGAAACATCTTCTGTCGTCTCTTTGGACATTTTACCACGCCACACCAGTGGCCCTTCTCCGTCATTATCTGTAATTATAGTATAAATACTCAACAGTATATGGAAACATGCATAGTACTTTCTTGTTCTTGTATCTATACAAATATATGGAATGGACAGACAAACTTAGTTACAGTAGCAAAACAGCGGATTTATAACGGTTAATAGCAACGTTTCAGTGTACTCTATAATGGTTTTGTGTTACAGTACTATCAGATAAAACTAACGTGCATCATTCTTTTTGTATATTGATATCCAGTACCAGTTTTGCTGTGCCTGTGAGCGAATCCTTCACCAGCAAGGAGCGCTGCAGTTTTTTGGGGTTTTTTTTTTTTTTTTTTTTGTTCTTTAGCTTTTTTGTTTTCTGGAACGAAACAGTTTTCATGTGATGAGAAATGTAACTGTGTTAATGTGGTTGTGAACTTCTTGAGGTCAGACGTTTGGGTTTATTTTTCTGGTTGTTGTAGTGAATGTTTTTTTTTTTTTTTTTTTTTTTTTTTTTTTTTTTTTTCTTTGTTTCAGATTTGTTTTACCAGGGACTTTTCAGACGACTTACTTGATGTGGTAAAATTCGGAGTTTGGTTTGTGGAGACAGACCAGGGGTTTAAAGAAACCATCGTAATGGCTTCTTCTTTTTTTTTTTTTTTTTTAAATTTTACACTTTGGACAGCTTTCATGTCTTCTTGACCCTCTCTTATTCTCTTTCTGTCCTCCGAAGCTTTGGTTGTTCTTATGATGTACTGTTTTATAGAAAGTGAAAATGCTGACGTTGAAAACCTTTAATTTATTTATTTACCACAGCATCCATGTGGACTGTTCTTTTACAATTCAACGTTTTGGAGAGGTCGTATGAGTACTTAACCTGTATGTGTAATTTTGTTGTGTATAGACAGCTTAAGATGGGATGTAGTGTCAAAAAAGGCAGGGTGGGGCTACAGTAGGATGTGGACAAAGAGGGATCATGAATGGGCCAGTTTTCTTTTGCCTTGAATTTACCTTTGTCTTACATCAACATCCTCCTGCTTTCTGTAAAAAACAAACAAAAAGAAAAAAAACTTCTTATGGCATTCATTTGTTCTCCCATTCAACAGTGTTCTACACATCAGTGAAATGAAGGAAAACCACCACCGTGAAAAATAAACCACAAACTACTTGGTTGAATGTATAATTAGGTAACAAAGTTGTACATAATGTAAAAAAAAAGTTTCTAATCATGTTTATTTTCTATGCACTTTTTTTATTTAAGTGATAGTTTAAATAATAAACATGTCGCCTTTACTCTTTCCCGTCTCTGTTTTTCCTTTACGTTACTAATATCTGCTGAAAGATCTACTTCAGTAAACTCTTAAAATTGCTAAGTCTTTTTTTAACTCGGGATTCCTACGTCGCTTTAAAAAGTCTGGATATCAGGCTTCCTATGAAGTTTTAAAGTCCGGAAGACGGGATTCATATGCGGTCATGAAAAGTCTGAAAAATGGAAATCAGGGTTTTACAGTGTAGCAAAGTCAACATGGTTTTTAAGCAAAATGAATCTTTACGCAGTTTTAAAAAGACAGAGACAGAGTTTCCACGCGGTGTTGTAAAAGATGATGATCAAGATCATTACACAATCTTTAAAAGTCTGGAAAGGTTTCCTGAGCAGTTTCAGAATATTTTGACAACTTTGTTCCTGCATGGGTTTGAAAAGGTCCTGAGCAGTCTTGAGAAGCCTGAAACAGGATTCCTACATAAACTTGAAAAGTCAGGAATACAGGGTCCCTGTGCAAGAAGTGCAGAAAATGTAAAACACCTGGTATGCAGTCTTAAGAAGTCTGGCAAACAGAGTACCTACACAGTCTCAAAATCCTTAGAAAACAGTGTTCCTATGTACTCTAACAACATCGAGAACACAGTTTTCCTAAGCAGATGTTGAAAAGTCGGAGACATTTTTCCTGTCTTCTCCAAAGGTCCCAACACAGTCTTGAAAAGTCAGAAAAACAGGTTTCCAATTCAGTCATAAAATGTCTGGTTTCTATTCAGTCTTGAACATTCTGGAAAAGTATGAAATTTGTTTTTAGTTTTGTAGTTTGGACCAGGATGGACAAAGGAAAACTAAGTGGGGAAAAATGCTTGAGTTTCCTTTCAAGCTGTTTTGAATCCAGCATTGAAAAACAATGACAACATTCCTCCTACACAGCCTTGGAAAGTCTGGAAAGCAAAGTCCATATGCTGTCTTGAAAAATTTGGGAAACAGGGTTCCTATGCTTTCTAGAAAAGTCTAGAAATTGGGATCCCATAGAGTCTTGAAAAGTGGAAAATATGGAAAACAAGATTCCTGCAGTCTTCAGAAATCTTAAACAGGTTCCAAACGCAGTCTTAAAAAGTAAATGACAGAGTTGCTGTTTTGAGAAAACTGGAAAACAGGGTCTCTACGCTTTCCCAAAAAAGTCTGGAAAATACTCCATGCTCTTGAAAAGTTATGAAAACAGCCTTGAACATCCTGGAAAACTATGGAATTTGTTTTTATAAATCCCCAAGCCTGGATAAAGGTAAACAGAGTATGGAAGAATGTTTGATTGTTAAGGCTTTATTTTTTTAAGCCAGTCATTTAAATGATAAAAATGGGAATTTCTATAATAAAACAACAAAAAAGGTTTGCCTATTTTAAGCCTGACCATTGTAGAAATATCTGTATTTAGAGTTAAAATACACAAAGTGACCAAGAATGTGGAATTTTAAATGAAAAACACATTGGAAGCTTATATACTGTGTAAGCCAAGTGCACCCCCACCCCCACTGAAAGTGACTTTAAACTGTCTCCTTTACTAAATTGTTCAAATTAGCTGAAAATGCTCTGAGCAGCAGTTTGTACATGCTTCCAGGAAAAGGATATGACAGAGCCTGAAAGTGCTGAATCTGGTGATTCTAATTAAAACCATGTCCTAACTCCAGCTCCAGCTCAGAGCCTCCACAGGAGCCTGCTAATAAGGCTCCTTGCAGCAGCCTGGTGACGGGAATTCAAAGCAATTTCTGCTGGTGTGTTAAGTGAGCTGCCAGCCATCATGTTCCCATAAAACCACAGTTTCACTGTTGAAACGTTAAGCAGACCCATGTGTTCTCTTCTGCTAATTTCACCTCTTTGCGCTCATGCATGTTACAGCAGAAGTATTTTATTTAGACACCAGAGGGTGTGTGCATAATTTCTAAAATAATTTCCTAATTTAAATCTTTGATTAGTCAAATTAGCCAGCCCGCTAGCCACTGTCTTCGGGTCAGAAGCGACACATAGTCCCTTCCAGCGAGTTGTGGGTCATCCTCAGGGTCTCCTCTTAGTGGAGTGTGTTTGCAAAACCTCAAACGAGGCATCCTGATCCGATGCCCAAACCACCTCAACTGAATCCTTTCGATGCAGAAAAGCAGCAGCTCTCCTTCAAGCTTCCTGCAGAGGGCAAAGCTTCACCCTTTCTCTAAGCCTAAACTTATTTCCGTCATGATCCATATCTCATGACCATAGAGGTGAGAGCTGGAGTGTGGACAGACCTGTAAATGTTTGCTTTTATGCTCTGCTCTTTCTGTAGCCAAATTAATGTAGAGATTAAAGGCTTACCCAAGATCCAATGTCACTGGCTTAATAATTTGTTTTGACTATAAGGTCAAGTTAACAAAGAATCACATACATGCATTTTTTTAATTGCTGCACTAAAGTGTAAACTCCAATTTTTTTCCTTTCAGATTTCCTAATTTTTTTTTTATTTTTTATTTTTTTTTGGATGGGGGGTGCTCACTTTAATGTTACAGATCATAAAGCAAATTTTAATATCAGACAAAGAAAACCGGAGTGCCATACCACACTATACCAACTTTAATGATAAAGCGCTTTAAAACAGCAATAGCTGAAACAAATATTTAAACATTTTTGACATGCTCTGTGCAAAATTCTGCGAGTAGGTGACTTTTCCATGAATAATTCTAAGTCATGTTCCACAGAAAAATTTGGGAATAAGCGTATCAGGGAATAGGCGGGGTCCTCTAACCAGGTTCAGACCTGAAGAAGCCTTTTGGATCAGAGGTGAAACATCTTCATCTTCAAACACCCTCCTTCCTAAATCCTGATTTAAACAAGGCAGTGCCTACAAGCTCGCTCAGGCAGTCAGCTTGAACTGTACTGCTGCTTCACACGTGAACCTTCACGCGCACATCACCGAATATACCGAACATACATGTAGAGCAACATGGAGATAAAGAGAAAGATGTTCAGGTTAATATGATGGATGCATGGCGAGTTTTGTTTTCGGTCCAGCACCATAACAGTTTCAGAATTTATTGATTCATATTGATAAACACATTTAAAATTGGATCTTTAGGAACTTTTTAACAGCAGCTTATCAGAAAGAATCTGTTTCTTTTGTCTAAGAGGTAATTCTCAAAGAGCCACCAGCTGAAAGCTTGGCAGAGTTGATGTTCGCCTGAAGTATGATTCATCTCTCAGCTCCTGTGACTCATACTTAAAAATATGACTTTTAAACAATGTTTAGCTGCTGTAAATTTCTTGTTGGTCCTCTACTCGTCCACGTCCCTTATTTTTGAGCACAGACAGGAGAAGAAACCGAGTGGAAAGGAAAAAAAGTGAAAAGCAGCCAAAGTCCAAAGCAAAACTTTGAAATATCATCCTATTAAACATGAACGTTTTAAAAGCTTACAAGGAAGTTTGGCTTCCTGAAAACAAAGTATAAAGAAAATTGCATAAAAATATCTATACTGCAATGTAACCTTTTCTTTTTCAAATAAATAAACCATAGATCAGGGTTTTGTGGCTACTTATTATAAGTCACCAGGAAAATCAGATTTCTGTTAATAAAAGTAAAAATGTTCAGCTCTCAAACAGAAAAAAAAAATCAGTCTTTTTCCAAACAAGCTCAAATAAACAAAGAAGCCAAAGTGCTGACTCCCCTCTGTTTTCCTTATCTCAGTGTTTGTAATCTTATGCTTCACAGCGTCTCCAGATTTGGCACAAGTCTGGTGCTTTTGGAGTTGGAGCTGGATGATAAGGACACAAAGATGTTTTTATTGGCCTGCAAACTGAAACCAGTTAAAAGTCCAGCTTCATCCACATGAAGATATTAGAAACTCTCTTTATCAACTTAACACTACTTCTGAAGGATTACAGAGGGGAAAGAAGATTATGGTCCAAGTCCTGCAAGAGTAGGAGATGGCTTTTACTTTGGTAGATGCTATCTGCTTCAAACAAATTGCTTAGGAAAGAGAGGAAAGTGTGTGTACTTCATCCTCCTCTCTTCTCTCTCTCTCTGTCTCTTGGAAAGGCCTGTTTTTGAGTATCGTGAAACTCTGAGGACATCTACAGCAGGGCATTGTGGGAACATTTGCTTTGACCACATCCCTATGAACTCTCTGTGGTCAAGATCTGAAGAGTTCCCCCATCCCCATTATGCAACATCCCAAAAATCCCTCTATTTATTACCCTCCCCTCTCCTGCTCCCAACCCCTCCCTACCCCTTCTTTTCTTACTAACTGTATCTTCTTTTTAAGTTTTTTGTTGTACTGTTGTTAAAGGATTCATATCCCTGAAACTTTCTTCCATTCTGTGATGTTGCAGTCACAAGCCCTAATGATTTTTATAAGGATTTTATATGACAAATCAACACAACTTAGAAGATAACTGGGAAGTTGGGAGGTAAACCATTCATGGTTTTCAAATTTTGAACAAATAAAAAAAAAATCTAAAAAGTGCGGCATGTGTTTGTGTCCAAGCCCCCTCTGATTTAAAACCTTGAAATGAAATCCAGTGCGACCTACTGCATTCCTTTCAGAAGTTGCTACCTCGTAAACAGAGTCCAGATGTGTGTGACATCTCAGTAGAAAAGAAGCTGTTCTGTGAAGACATCAGACATTCATTCAAGGATCCACCAAGATGCCCAACATTACTCTGGAAGAGCTGCAGAGATCCACAGAGCAGGTGAGAGTATCTGTCAACAGAACAGCTATTAGTCATGCACTTTGCAAATCTGTCCTTTATTTAATGTTTCTCCACAGCAAACGGGTGGAAAAAGGAGCTCTGGTCAGATTGGACCACAACTGAACTTTGTGGTCCACATGCACAATGCTACGTGTGGTGGAAAACTACCAGTGCACACCCTGAGCAAACCATCCCCATGGTGAAACATGGCAGTGGCAGCAGCATGGTGGTGGAAGCTGACCAGAGTTCATGGGAGGATGGATGGAGCTAAGTTCAGGGCAATCCTCGAAGTAAAGATCTTAGAGAATGAGAAAACGACCTTAAACATACAGAAAGAGCAACAATGGAGTTATTTAGCTCAAATGAGAATCTGTGACAGATTTAAAAAATGCTGTTAGCTGTGTCTCTCCATTTAAATTGAACTTGAGCTATTTTACAAATAAGAATAGACAAAACTTCAGTTTGTTGACATCTAAATCAGTCAGAGACATGCCCCAAACGTTTTGTAGCTGCAGCTAAAAAGGTGATTGTACAAGGTATTCACTGAATACAAATGCACACTTTATAGATTTTTACTTGAACAAACAAATTTGATAAATCACATAAAATTCATTAAAGTTTGTGGCTGTATTGTATTTGTAAAGAAGCATGAATACTTTTGCAAGGCGCTGTACTTCTCATGAGTTTGTGCTGGACAGACATTGCATATTTTTCTCCTTCTCCTCCCCACTGTGGCTCCTCCTCTCCCACTGTCCCCAGTTTTTCTAATTGGATCTCATCACCGTTTCCTTTCAGTTTTTCCCAGCCGGACTCTCAGGTCTGGAGGAGGACTTTTCGGTGGTTTGTCTCTTCAACACAGAAACATCATCTGAAGCAGCAGCCACAAAGACTGCACTGCATTCTGGTAAGGTGTTACTTTCTTAAACAGAACTTTAGAAACAAATGAAAAGCTGCAACTTACGATACTTCAGCAAGCTGAGTAAGCCCAGATGTGCTTTGAGAAAAGTCTGACCTTTCACTGTAAACTGAAGTACAACAATTATTATAAATTTGTATACAGCAGTAGGTTGCATGTGGAAAACTTGATTGTGCTCTACCAAACTTTCTCAAATAGCTGTGGCTTTGTGGTTTCTGTTTTGCAATCAGATGTGCTTATTTGCTCATTTTAAACACAAAGAGCCCTAATTATGAGCCGGTGGGCCCCTGGTCGCACACTCATAAAAAGCCCCCTCACACCCAATTAAGAAGCAAGACATCCAGACTTACAGATGGCACGGAGATTATTCTGAGTATGTTCGATCTTTAAAAGGAATCTATTTTTAAAAATGGTTGTAGGTTGCAGTAGTGATTCTGGATGCTAGTTTGATCTTTTTTAAAATTTCCAGTTGCATAGAATCACTTTTAGTTTTCCTGGGTGTCATTGACTTTGTGAGTATTTTGAGTCATTCTCAGCTCCTTGTATGTGTTACTGTTAAATATTTGTCTTTTGGGTGGCTTCAGGTCAGTTTGCCTTTTCTCCAATATTTAACCGATTTTATACCAATGGACTTCCATTTCATCCCTTCATACTTCTATTTTGTGCCAATAAACAAGCTATTTTTTACCTGTATACTTAACATTACATTCATCATCAGTGTATGTTTCTTAAAAGTTAAATATTTAGCTGAATCCTGGATATAAATGAGCACTGAAATCATGTATAATTAAATCTAATTGTATGTTATTTTCATGCAGTGTATTTCCATTGTTTGTAGTTGACATTTGCGAAACATGACTGATCGTGACCCCTGACCAAACCAAACTAACTATGAGTGTTGTCTCGGTGGTGCATATTTTTTATCCAAGTCATATAACCACATTTCCTCAGAGTAAACTATGATTAAATTACAGATAAATACTTTAAATCATCAGTTGTAAAAATGGGTACAAAGGTCCTCGGAGCAGGTATGAATTCATGCATAGTTGGAACAAAACTTCCTTTGTTAGTCGAGTACAAAACAACCAAACCTGTAATAGTCTAAAATGGTGAAGAGGTGTAATGACCAGACCCCCACTTCTCCCTACTTAGCAGTTATTTGGTGTCAGGGAAAGGAGTTTTTATTCACTTTAAATACGAATCTTTTTCATTGTCTTTTGATTTTATTGGTAAATGGTCCACAGTCATATTAAATTGTTCAGTTCGGCTCATTAATATCTCACTAATTCCCAATAAAATCTAATCACAGAGCACTGTACAAGACAAACAGATCCATATAACATTCAGAAATATGCAATTAACTCAATCCAATCATTCAGACAGATTCAAAGTTAATTACTTTCATTCTAGTTGTAAAGCAGTGAAGTCAGGTTCAGTTTATTGTGCTCCTCCCAAAATGAACATGTAGAGACAACAGACAGTTGGTTGCTTCAAGTCTTTGACATTGCAGGTATCCCTCATACTGAGCATACATGTGGCGACCGTGGAAAGAAAAACTCTCTTTTATACAGGAAGTAAACTCCAGCAAGGCCTGTAAAGTATGCTGTCTTTTTAGCGCCTTATGTTCTGCCGAGAGATTGGCAATGTGTTTCTCACTCAGCTCTTCGTAAACTAATACACTGTTTACGATTTTTTCTCTCTGTCTACACACACAGCATATGTTTCCCTCCCTCATGCACTGACAAGAGTATTGGCAGCTATGGTGCTGACAGTGTCTAACCCAAGGACACTTTGGCACACTGCTGGGCTTTGACCTTCTGACTGGACTGATGCTTTCTTTACAATTCTTTGAAATTAGCTTTTCTGACTGTGAAGATTTAGTCTTGATCTATTTATGGTCAGTGAGTATTAAAATCTCTTTTTTATTATTTTATTGAAAACATTTCCATCTCCAATTATCTGTGAGCTACTGAGGAGACAGCTGCTCCGACTCTGCAGTGTTTGTCTTCTTGTCTGCGCTCCTCTTGTGCCAGGAATGCTGACACGCAATTCTTTGTCCCACCCTCATTTTTTCCCACTGTTTCTTTCCAGTTTAGTCTCCCTCTCTGCTTCTTTGTGTGCAGCTGTTTCTGGATGTAATATTCAACATCCAGTCAGTAAACATCCTGAAAGAACAATTTGGACTTTTCTTATGAACTCTGCACACTGTTAACATCAAATAAATCTTTCTCCTGCTTTGGTTAACATTTTAGTGTCTTGCAGAACCATGCATAAATCAATTCAGTTTATTTTTATTGCACAAATTCACAACAAACATAATTTCGGGGCATTTACAAACAAGTTATTTCAGTTCAGTCAGATAAATTCCAGTTGATCCTACTTATCAAACAGTGCATGAAGTTCAGTTCATTATTCAAATGAGTTAAAAAAAAAAGGTTTCTGTCTAAGGAAACCCAGCAGATTGCAGCTGTGTGTCTCTGACTTTACAGCAGTCCCTCATACTGAGCATGCATTTAGCGACAGTGGAGAGGAAAAACTCCCCTTTAACAGGAAGAAACCTCCGGCAGAACCTGGCTCAGTACAAACAGCCATCTGCTGCGACCGACTGGGGGTTTGAGAAGACAGAGCAGATACACAAGAAAGAAGTTGAGGAAAAGTAAAAAGTTAATAGCAGGAGAGAGAGAACGTTTACTTGTTGGCAGCAGTATCTCAACTGAAGCCCTCCTCCAGGAAGGCATCACAGCCAAACAGAACGCCAGACCAGGTGTAGCTTCTATGGAGAGAAAATTAACTGAGAGAAAACAAAAACTTAACAGTTGAAATAACAGCAGATAATGCAAATTGGAGAGTAGTAGAAGAAGAAAGTGGCAGAGTGAGAAAAAGTGGTCAGTTTGTCCTCCTGCAACCTAAGCCTATAGCAGCATATCTACAGAGATAACTCAGGGTAACTAACCCCTCAGAATGAGCCACGAGAGAAGCAGAGCCAGCCGTATACCCTACCTCCCCTTTCTCCCACTCATCCCCACTGAGCTGGTTCCACAGGAGAGGAGCCTGATAACTAAAGATCTGCCTCCCATTCCACTTGTAGAAATTCTAGGAACCAGCAGTAAACCTGCAGTCTGAGAGCGAAGTGCTCTGTTAGGAACATCTGGAACAACCAGATCTATGATGCATGATGGAGCTCGATTATTAAGGGCTTGATATGTGAGAAGGAGAATCTTAAATTCAATCAATCAATCAATCAATCAATCAATCAATCAATCAATCAATCAATCAATCAATCAATCAATCAATCAATCAATCAACTGTATTTATACCATTAGGTAGATTTGGTTACAGTAAGGTGAGTCAGCTTTCTTGCCAAACAGGGAGTTTGGACATAAACACACAATAAATATAATGTGATTAAAAGTGACCAGGTGCTCAGTACTTTAGAATATTAAAAACCATAAACACAATAAAATGAAAACACACAGACAGTAATTAATACAGTATCCTCAATAGGACAAGATAATAAAAATTTAAAAGAATAAGAAAAAACAATGCTAAAACTATGCTAAAATCAAATGTTGGAAACTTACGGCAACGGGTACAAAACTGGTTTTATAGCGCTGAGTTTTACATTTGGGAATCAAACATCTGCGTCCAGATGGGAGGAGCCTGAACTTGCAGTGCAGAGGATGAGACGCATCTTTTAAGATGGATGTAGATAATCGCTCCACTTGCCTGAAGTACAAGGACTAAACCCATCAGCTTACTAATTGAAACCAGACACAAAAGCACTAAAGACTAATCACACCATTGGTCACAGTGTGTGGAAGCGCCCATCAACACCATAAACAGTCAGTTCTGTTGTGGATTTAACAGTAGGGCGCCAGTGAAGGAAAGCTAAAGTAGTAGAAATATGATCTCTCTTTTTAATTCTCATCAGAATACCCTTTGAACTTTTTCACATTATATTACATGCTAGCCACAAACTTAAGACTCTTTTACTTGGATTGTATGTAATAGATCAACACAAAGCAGTGTGTAAATATTAAGAGACTGCAAAATGACACATGGTTTTCCATTCATCACTCATAGAAATCTGAAAAGTTTGATGTGAAGTTGTATTCAGCTCCCCTTTCACTGATAACTCCAAATAAAACCCGCGTCAACCAATTGCCTCAAGAAATCACCTAACTGGTATTAATGGTCCATCTAGTTTAATCCTAGTATAAATCCAGCTGTTCTGTGAAGAACTCGATGTCCTTTGTTAGAGATCATTAGTGAACAAACAGCATCATGAAGACCAACGAACGCAACAGACAAGTCAGGGAGAGAGATGCAGAGATTTTTAAATCAGGTTTAGGCTATAAACCAATATCCAGTCCACCTGACAACCCAGGCAAGGAGATTATTAGTCAGAGAAGCATCCAAGTAGCTCATTGTAACTCCGGTCTTAATAAAATTGATTAATTTGTGATAAAAGTTGTAATGCGTCTCCCTTTCACTTTAGCCTCTACAGTGCAATGACCTCACTCAGGCTGTTCCCCTTGTTATATTCCCTCATCGTCCTACAAGTCCGTTTTTCCAGCCAGTTGGAAGACAACAAGATCCCTCCCAGTCTGTGCACTGGCCACCCTGGCATCCCAGGCTCTCCTGGGAGTCATGGCAGTCCCGGTCAGCCGGGGAGAGACGGAAGAGATGGGAGGGATGCAGCTCCGGGGGAGAAAGGGCAGAAGGGGGACAGGGGAGAATCAGGTACTCCTCTCTATTTATTACAGGGTCTTGGAAAGGTGGTCACACCCCTTGAAACTTTCCACATTTACTCACCTTACAACCACAAACTTCAGTGTTTTTCATCTGGACTTTATGAGATGGATCGGTATAAAAAAAGACTTCCATCTGTAACTGCAGCAAAAGTAAATACTAACTTAAAGTTAATAGTTCGTACTTATTTTTGGAGTCAAAATGCAAACGTACAGCACACTTTTCAGATCATTATATGTAAAAATGTTCAAAATTCACAAACCTGATCAGTCGCGGTTTTTGGCAGAAATGATATTTCTACATGGCAAATAATTTTACAACGAGGTGCTGTAGAGCAGTAGAAAACCAACAGACCCAGCCGCTCCAAAAAATATTCTGCTTATTCTGTGCAATCCATCCATCCATCCTTCCTTCCTTCCTTCCTTCCATCCATCCATCCATCCATCCATCCATCCATCCATCCATCCGTCTCAAACATACCAGTAAGTGAGCAGCATCTTGGTTCTAGCTAAAGCCTGGACTTTAATCCTGTACAGCCCTTGTAGGGCGACACCAAGCTCGCTGCCTTTAAGGCTAAACCAAGAAAAGTAGAGCGACTGTGGGATGCAGCCCTACAGTCCTGGGCTGGGATACCTGGTCACAGGTGCCAGAGGTTGGTTGCCTCAGACACGGTGGTTATACACCTAAATATTTGCACCTTCATTCATGAAAAAGCTGAGGTACTTTTTATGTAGTAATTATTTAATTTTGAAAAGAAAAATACACCCTGCTATTTTTGTGAGCTGCCCAATATTTTATTTTTCTCGATTTTGGGTAAAACAAGTTTAATATATTTTTCTCTTTATGTTTTTATTTGGAACAAAATGTGCATTGTTTCCAGTGCAGTTGTGTGTATGGAAATAAATGTAGTTAAAAGGATATTTAGCTGTATTCACTTGTTTAAATACACTGCTGTTATTTAAAACATAACTGCAAATATTAGTGAAAAACATTAAAGTTTTTGATTGTAATGTGACAAATTGTGAAATCGTTTGAAAGGTATGAATACTTTGGCAAGGCACTGTATGTGTGATGGCACTGATCATTTCTGTCAGTGTCCAATGTTCACTTTTGTTCCCCACTTCCTCTTCAGGTGAGACTGGAGTGCGAGGCCTGACTGGAGACAAAGGTTACCCAGGAGAAAAAGGGGAGAGGGGCCAGCCAGGAGAGTGTGCAGTGGCTCCTAAATCAGCTTTCAGTGTCAAACTGTCTCAGAGCCAGACTTTATCCCTAAATGTTGGGAATGCAGTCCTCTTTGATACAATACTCCTCAATGAACAGGGGGACTACAACACAGAGACAGGACGCTTCACCTGCAAAGTCCCTGGAGTCTACTACTTTGCGGTCCACGCCACCGTGTACCGCGCCAGCCTGCAGTTTGACCTGATGAAGAACGGACATACCATGGCATCTTACTTTCAGTTTTACGGTAACTGGCCCAAACCAGCATCTCTGTCTGGTGGCTCCCTGCTTCACCTCATCCCCGGCGACCAGGTGTGGGTCCAGATCGCTCTTTCAGAGTACAATGGGTTTTACTCTAGCACCAAGACTGACAGCACTTTCACCGGCTTCCTGGTCTACTCAGACTGGAAAAACTCAGCTGTTTTTGCATGAGGTGTCCGTAAAACACTCACAAATCACTCCCACAGTGACAATCTTTTTACTTTTCCCTTTTAGTGCTTTTTGTGGTTGAGAAGCTTTGCTTAAAGACTAATGAATTGGCAGGTAAAGCTGTATTTCAGCGTTTTACTTGAACTGTATATAGCATACAGATGATGTTTTACAGACACTCAACCGTTCTGTTTATGCTGAATCTGCTCAGCCCTTAAACTGCGGAGACATTTACTTCTCCCCACAGATGTTGCGACACTGGCTTCTGGAAAGACCCTGGCATTGAATTCAAATAGCTTTCATGCCATCACTGCACTGCATTTAATGAAACATTAATAAATCTGTAGACCACATAAAAGCATCTCGATTGTCATACCTTCAGCCGAATTTTAGGAAAAAAATGACAGATGAGGTGAAAGAATTTGCTGAGCCTCTGTAATGCTACACGTGAGCACAGCAGATCCTCTCTTCAGGATTTCTACACGTGTTTATGTCCAAATCAAACCTTTTTAGACTCAAATCAGCAGAGTTCACAGTCTGTTACAGCCTCTTTTTTTTTTTTTTTTTTTTTTTTTTACAAATATAAAACCAAAGACCAAAAACCATGATGGATGGATGCTTAAAAAATTCATCTACATATAAAAGTATATATTCCATTATGTAGAGGTTTGTTTCCCTCTCTGATAACTTAAGGATGTCTGCATGACATGATGTTGTCAAATGAACACACATGAACTTGAGAGAGGTTCCCATTGTTAATCCATAGGGTTCAGTATGATGCCACCATTTTCGGCAATAACTGTTTCAACTCTAGTGAAAAGACTTTCCACAAAGTTGAGGAGGGTGTTTGTGGACATTTCTGACAAATCTTCCAAAATCACATTTGTGAGATCAGACACTGATGTTGGACAAGAATCTATTTTCTATCTCCTTTCTGCTCCATTTCATCTCTAAGGTGCTTTGTTTTCTTCTTATTTGTCTGATTGGGCATTCTGCATCAAGACAGACAATATCTCCACGCACTCTGCTCCTCTGACCTGTGGGGTTCCACAAGGGTCAGTTCTGGGCCCATTATTATTTTCTTTTCACATTCTTCCTTTAACTTGCATTATTCTCTCTTTTTCTGACATCTGCTATCATATCTGTATAAATGATGATCAACTGTATGTAACTTTTAAACTGCAACAGCTGGATAGACTTTTCACCCTTGTCCGAAGATTATCTTGAATCAGTGACTGACACTCCAGAAATTTCCTGGTTTTAAACACAAATAAGTTGAAGACTTTGATAATAGCTCCTCATCACCTGCATTGTAAAATCAGTCAGACAGTTGTTTATTTTTGCACAGCAACCAAATCCAATATAAAAAATCTAGGCATTACCTTTGACTCCTCATTAGGCTTTAACTCACACATCAGATCTATTCCTTGTTTCTGTTGCTTTCATTTCAGAAACATTTCTAAAATACAAGACATGAACTTCTGAGGAGATCTACAAAACATTATTCATGCATTTGTGTCATTGTGTTTAGACTTCTGAGATGCTCTTTGCACTTGTCTGGACAGATCATCAGTTTCATACAGTAGCCATAAACACACTCATATCACCCTGGTGACTTTTCAGTCTGTGGCTCCCAGCTTCGCTTTGCTGACTGTGTGGACATTTTTAAAAGCCAGCTGAAAACCGTTTTGTTCTACCAGACTTTCATGTCATGATTTCATTGAGCTTCTCATGCTTGTTTTTATACAATGTACAGCATAAATGTGCTTTATGTTGTACAGCACTCTATGACTTTGTGTCTGTGAAAGACACTGCCTAAATAAAGTTTACTTACTTACATCTATCAGGCTGAGGTCAACGCTCTCTAAAAGCCAGCAATGTTCTAGTACAACAAACTCACTCATCCACAGCTTCATGCTTTGTGCTCTGGTGGAGAGTTATGTTGGAAAAGAAAGAGGCCATCATCAAACCGTTTCCCCAGAGATGGGAGCATTAAGCTGTGAAATGTAAAACTGACCAACAACACAGAGAAAATTTCATGACTGGATATATTACACAGACGCTACCATAGTGGATTTCACTGAGCTGTTGAGATCGACCCAATACTTTACAAGTGTTTGTCTACATGTCTACAATACTCCTGGCATGTATCGCTAGAGACTGCATACGGAAAACAAAGAGGGTGGATAGTGCTGGTAATCAACATGAGGTTACTAATGTTTCTGTTTCCTAGAAATTTCTTCTAAATTCAGGGAGTGATGCATTAGTTTATCTCATCTTAAGCCTCTGCAAGCACGTCATTTAAAAGCCATCCTCTTAATTTCACCAGATAATCAATCCGTAATTAAAACACCTTCATGACTTCTTATCGATATTTAAATTACAAGAAGTAAAAGATGGAAAGTTTAGATGTTATTTGTGCAATTTTAACACTGCAGTGTATTTGGTTTTGTAAATATAAGATCCTATATTTTTTCTTAACAATGGATAAATGCAGTAGGTAAAAATGCATTATTTGCCTCAGTTTGTGAAGTAAAATCAATTATTTAGTAAAATTAAACCAAATAAAAATTTCTAGAACTGCTTTGGGAGAAGAGAATGTCCATAAAAGCATTTAGTTACATCAATTTATGGCTGGTCAACTTTTATATGATTTTTTTTTTTTTTTTTTTTTTTTTTTTTTTTTAACACCTAAAAGGTCTAATATTTCTCTCTGCTTTTTGTTACTAAGCACAGAGGACTACCAAAGCAAATACCAAAAAAGGAAAAACAGGCTGGAAAATATTCATTTTCCACTGGATTTACTGTGTTTTCCACTGTTTTTAATGATTCCACCATTTCTCTGTAACTTCCTGGACTCATGAGTTATATTTCAACACTGTCAGCTGGTTGGTGTAAATCACTTTTTTTCTTTTTCTTACCTGCAGTAATTAACATTCTTGTTGATATACAATTGTTAATGCAGGAAGTTAAACTCTGATGGATGTAATCATGCTGTGAACGTACATGACATCATGCAAATGTTATCCTGCTTTCTCTCCCCAACACTCCCGCCCATAATTGAGGTAGAAATATGTGCTCATAATCATTTCCTTCTGGACCAAAGAAAGTTAATTAATCTTTATTTGGCATCAGTCACTTTTTTGCATTGGTCACAGCCTGCAAATTGCTCTGGAAATGTCACGTCGTTTCACATGTACTAAATCTAAGGGCATAAATGTCGAAAAGACAACATATTGTTGGAAATAACGGGCTCACAGTAACATCAAGAAAGAGGCTCACAGATACTCAGACCAGATTTCCTGAAAGGTGAATAACACTGTTGCGCACAGTATATGTGAGCTTTGCTAATATCAAATGACAAACCATAGTTGCATGGTATTAAATTATATAAATTTGTGGACTTATGTAATAATCTAGAGGTTTCCACTTATAAACATCTGTGCCAGCTTCAACTGGCAAAGATGATGATGGAAAACCCAGAGCTTTTGTAGCTCTTGTTTTGTCTTAGACATAGAAGCAGGCTAATTATTTTACCAGTTAAACATTAGGACAGTCACTTAAGGACATCGAGTAAATACTTTTTCAAAGCTTCAAAGCAGTTCACATTTAGAGCTTTAGACATAGCCATCAGAGTGCAATCTTACAACAGAGGATTTTGTGAATATGCTTTAAACTAAACCAGCCCATTGTTGGCTTTAAGTATAAGAATGTTGTCCATGAAGGAGAAACTCCACACCAGTCTTGAGTCTTTCACAGCCTTTAACAAGATTTGTCCAGGATTGCCTATTTTTTTTTTATTTCCCTCCATTTTTTCATCAGCTTTTACCACCTTCTCCATCCCTGTTGAAGACACGCATTCCCACAGCATAACACTGCCACCGTTTCAGGTAATTTCTTATTACTTTCAGTTTATTTACATAGTGTTGATTCAAAACGTATGCTGCCTCATGGACCTTTACAAAAAACAAAACAAAAGCCACCTAATCTATAAACAGCTTATTGTTTAGGATCCCCATTAGCTGGGCTTTACACCCAGCTACTCTTCCTGGGGTCCATCATTAAGAAACACACATCATGCAATAGAAATCATTCAAGTGTGTGTCAATAAAAATTAATTACAGTTCATACAAAAAGTTGATATAAAATATACAATAATTAATAATTTCAGTTATAGCTGCATTGCTCCTAAAAAGCTTTTCAGCTTGTTTTTAAAAACTGACATCTGTTCAGCTTTTATAAGAGGTGATGATAAAGAGTCCTATTTTTTCATTGCTCTGTGAGAAAAGGTGCATTTGAGAAAATTAGTATTTGCCCGAGGAATTTGAAAACATCCTTCAACTGCATGTCTGGTAACATATCCGTGTAAATTTAAATTGTTCTGTAACTGAACAAACAAAAACCTTTGAAAAAACTTTGAAATTTTAAGATTTTCCATGTAGAGAATAGTAGTGAACCTAATGCCCCATAATGAACTTTTAACCAGCCAAGATTTAAATGCGTGGTGAATTGTCCAACAATTCATTGATAAACAAGTAGCTTTATTCCGCATCAAGTGAAGTTTATCTAAGTCTTTCCTTTTTGCATTTACCCATATAGTCTGACAATATTCAATGTGAATATCAATATAAATGTAATCAATTTAATCCAGTCAAATGGACCATACAGGCTGTAAAAGGAAAGTATTGCTACATCATGATGCTGCCACCACCATACTATTCTGTGGGGATAGTGGCTCAGGATGATTCTTTGCATCAATACTTGCTATAACTCAGGAAAAGAAGAAGACATGATGTAAACTTAAATCACTGTGGGAGACATTGGAGAACACACCTGTTTGCTGTTGTTTTATTAGTCACACAAATGTTTGTTTTAGGTTAAGTTGATATTGTCAACTCTGTCAACTTTAAGTTTTAGAAACAACAAAGACCACCTCAGATACTGGTCTAAAGGCAGAATATATGGAAAAATTGTCAAAGATAAATTAAGTTACATATACAGTCCTATTCAACAAATTAGAATATTTTTGAAAAGTTCCTTTATTTCAGTACCTCAATTTACTTAGTAATATATATTTATCTTTTAATTACACAGAGACTGATATTTACAACCCATTATTTCTATTATTTTTGATGATTTTCCACTTACAGCTAATAAAAACATGACATTTAACATTAGAATATTACATCAGACCAATAAAGACATTATTGCAGAAATGTAATGAAAAGTATGTTTAATACCTGCTAAAAAGGTGGGTATTTTCAAATAGTACTTTTAATCTGACAAACGAGCCTCATTAGAATGCATATTCTATTTGACTGAATTTGACAAAAATGAGGCAGCTTGGGGAGTCCTTTATTTTTCCTTCCCACTCTGCAGAGTTGGCTTTTCCACAGTTGATTGTCCTGCTTTGTTCAGCAGGTGGCAGTGTTGCATCACTGCTCAGCAACTAAACCGCAGCTTAAAAAGAGCCAATCATCATCACTTCTGTCTAGTAGCAACACAGCTATTTCTGATTTTACAAAAAAAAAAAAAAATCTACCCAGTTGTGGTCAGAAGAAGATTGCCTTTGTTAGATACATATTAATTTGGCTATTTTCAGTATTAAACATCAAAATATCTTTTTTTTTTCTGACAAAGTTTTATATTTGACTGAAAGAGACATGAGGAGGTTTCTTCTTATTCTAATAATCATTGTAATCAGATAATTGTAGAAGAAAATTGGGAGCAATTCTACACATTTTTAAAGAAATGTTTGATAAGCAATAGGGTTAAATGTCAAATAGCTGTAATTATGTACATGTTATTGAATGTGAATTAGATTTTTCATAATATCATATTTGTCTGGTACCTTTAACACCGAGCAGACAGGTCAAAAAGATGACCTCTTCGACCCTCTCTGCTCGTTATAAATGTTTGAAAGCCCAAACAACACTGCCACTTTTACTCTGAAAATATGTAAATACTTAATAGAGCTTTAAAATGTCTGCACATCAGCAGCAAACATGAATAAGTTGCTTCAGCCGCTGGGCTCAGGTTGATTTTCTCCATCAATAACAGCTCAGAACTTATAAATCAGGATGCTTATTGTCACTCTGTCCTCATGTGACTGAATACTTAAATCTTGTTTAGCCTCAGAAATATTTTACCCAGAAACACATTGGAAACTCAGTGCAGAGTTTGCGAAGAAGCTTTAAAACACATCATGGTTTCAAGAAAATTGTCTTCAGTTAGAGGCTTCTTGAGGGTAGCTGTAATATTGACTGCTACAGGAGATCATTTCTGCCCAAAGCCGCCAGCATCTACAACTCTTTGAAGAAAACTGTGTAATATGAGTTACAGCAACATTTAATTCCCCTCTGGGATTAATAAAGCATTTTTGAATTGAATTTTGAATTAAACTGAATTGTCTGAAGAGATCAGTCCAGACCAGTCCCTATCCAAGCAGAAAAAAATTCTGCATCCCTGACTGGATAGGACCTTATGGACCAACTCATAGTCAGCATAAACTCTGTGTTAAACTGGTTTAACACAGAGGATGCAGGAACGTTGTTAGCAGTAAACAGAGACAGAACTCATAAACATTAAGAAAAAAAAAAAAAAAAAAAACGCATCCTGATGAATGCGATGAAGATTTCCCACACAGTTCCCAGCAAGAAACACTGAGGTCAAAGGGGAGAGGTTGAATCCCTGAAGTATAAAGCTCTCTTTAGTTGTTGCTGTTTCCTGCTGTCCCCTAACATTAAACTTCCTCTCTCCTGTTAACACTGCTGAGGCTGGACTAAACCCACTCGGCTGCTTTTGATCACTCACTGTTTGCTGAGTCAAAGATTAACGGGCTGATAAATGATCAATCAGCTGTAAAAATAATTACATCACCAGGATTTGCATACAAATATCTCTGTTTGATCTTGTAAGTCAATAACTGGATTCTTTAACAGCCGAAGACGTCTTTCGTGATGTGAGAAATGTGTTTAAAGGTAAGTGGAATAAATAAAACTACCAGGCTTTGATGAATTATCATAAAAAATGACCTTCAATGCCCCCCTCCCCGAGCTGTCTTCCTGCGGTTCCATATTCACATTCTCGCACGGAGAATTTCCATTATCTCTGCAGATGGGAGACATGAAAGCTGAGCTATCTTTGGACTCAAGTGTTTCTTTGTCCTCAGTATCAGATGTGTTCACAAGTAAAAGCATTCTGTGATCTCATCTGTCCACAGACTCTGTGGAAATATTTCTCACTGCATCCGAGCTGTGAAAACCTTCAAAATCCCAGCACGCATAAAGGCTGTCTGGCCCTTGAATCAAAAGGATTTTGTCATATGTTGAAAAAACACTGAGAAGTCATGGATCACAGTGAGGATCATCGCTTTATTCTGCTTTGTTTCAGTCAGGAATTACACTGTGGTCCTGACTAAATGCTGGACCTCAAAGGTTTCACCAGAAAATTCCCTTTCTTGTCTTGAAACTTTAAGAGCAGTGTGGGACGCACTGCTTGTGGATTAAATGGGATGAAACTAATCTTTTTTTCTGCTGTGGGACTTTTAAATTAATAAAAAGAAGCATCACATCATATTTACATTATTTTTTGTTCAAACTGGACTTAGAGCAACATCAGTGCATGAAAATATTCATTCTACTTTCAAAAGAAGGATTTGCTTATTTTAAAATCTACTGAACCATTGACCTGCAGCATCTTTTTTACACATCCAGCTGTGGTGTGAGTCTTTTTTACCTGCTGCAACTGCATTACAAATTAACTGGCAACTTTCTGCACAGTTAGTATCTACGACTCAAAATCAGCCACTGAGTACGTTGAAACGCTACTCAGGTGTTGGCCCCACTGAAAGCTTATATTTCAGTAATTTTACATTAGCCTCTTAGCCCCTGCAGAAGTGGCTGTAGGAGTAAACAAACCACTGAGGTAGTTTGGGTGTCACAAATATGCTCTAAGAGCAGGCAACAAGCTCAGTCTCTAGAAAAAGAAGTCTCTAAAAAAACAAACAAAAAAAAAAGCTTAGTCTCTGGTTGTGCAAAGGTTTAAAAGACAGCCCCTTTAGACTGCAACAAAAGGTGCTTTAACAAAGCATTGAATCGGGGGGGGGCGGTTTGAATACTAATTTTAAAAATGTTATTTACAAAATACTTTAAATATTTATACTTTATATTCTTTTCCTTCCACACTGCGGTTATATGCTACTTTCTGTTAGCCTATGGTGTGAAATCCCAATAAAATACATTACAGTTTGTGTTTATGTGACAAAATGTGCGAAAAGTTTAAGAGGTATAACGAACAGCTATAAGGCAGGTAAGGCAGCCTACCTTCTGGACTGAGAAGGTCCATCAGGGTCCCCCAGAGTGAGCTGGGGGGAGTCTATGAGGAGAGGTCTGGCCCATTTCTCCCACTTTCCAAACTTAGACAAATGGAAAACACCAAAGCACCCTTACGGCGATTTGCTTACGTCCCGCAGCGAAAAAGGACCACTAGTTTAAAAACAGTAACAGGTTGATCATTTGTTGAAACTCTTTACATCTCTGTCCGAGTGTGGAGCTGGAATCATGTCCATTAGGTCCATAAAAAAGATAAAATACAGCTTATTCACTGATTCTTGTTTTATTATGAACTTGCCAGTTACACAGCAGCCATCATGTTATAAAAAACCCACATTACATTCACATTTCCCAATCATATCTCACACTGTTCGCACAACTAAACACTTCAGGTAAAGCAACAGATAACAGTCGTGGGAGCTGTTTTCAGTCCACTTCAACAAGGAATGCCATCAGTGTTTAGGAAATACCTGAGAGGAGCAGCTTAGGATGACAACAGTCTCATCAACAACGAAGAGAGAAATCAGGCTGCTACACCATGCAGCTATTACTGCGAAGTCACATTTCTCTTTGCAAAGCAAGATAAAAAAAAAAAAAAAAAAAAGCTCTGAAAAAAGCAAAATTGGCCACGTTTCAGTCCTGATCCCAGCACAACCGCAATCAATAACACTGCAACATCTGGAGTCAAAAATAACGTCCTGTAAACTTTAAAACAGATCAATATGAACATTTGAGAATTATTCAACATTTCAGAAAAGCGACAACTGAGCACCAAAAGCAAGTTAAACAGTAAAGCCTTATTAGTTTATGCTCCTTTTTTAAAACGTCATAAATCTGCTTAATCACATTGTTAGAAGAAAGGAAACACCATTTATGGATTATTTGGTGGTGACTGTAATAACAGAAGACTGGGGAAAAACCCCAACAACAGGGAATAAAGCTCAAGTCTGAGGCTAAACAAAAGGTAGAAAACGCAGCGCAAATAAAAATGCTGAAGGCCGTAGTTGCAGACGTCTGCAGCAAAGCGCAGTGTTCCTCGAACATCTCACAGCTTGGCACGCCGACGGCATGACACCTCAGCACAGAAACAGCTGTAAACAGGTTAGCATCAACTGAATACGATGCCGACAACACCTGAGGCTCAGCGATGCAAGAGTGGAATATTTCTTTAAAAAAAAGTGACCTTGGTAAAAATGAAAAAAAACAAAAAACAAAACAAATATCCAACGATGAGCTGGGAATATTGATTGCAGGAGATGTCCACAGATATTATTTTCAGTCAGCACCCGACACATCCATGGCACACGTTCCCCGTCTCCCACAATGCCGAGCAGTATTGGTGCACAGACAAAAACTGTAGTCATCTTAACCGCTGAGTTTAATTTCATTTTGCTTGCCGTAATACTTCTGTAATTTAGCGAGCAAGCTTCTTTCAGTCAGATGTAGCTGCACCTCATTCAAAGGTTTGTCCAGAGATTTGATTGCTTGAGCTTGTAGTATATTACATGTAAAATAACATACTTAGAGCACTTTAGGGGAAGTAAAATGAATGAATGTTTGTCAGCAGGTTCCTGACAAAAAAGGGCCAAAAAGCCTCTCTTTGAAGGGGAAGCAAAACAGTTGTAGTTTTGGATGAATAGCCAGAGGAAACTGTTGAATTAGTGTCAGGACTCCATGTAAATCCTACATGAAGAGAAGCATATATGAATAAAACGCATATTGTTTTTTTTTTTTGGTTTTTGTGGCGTTTCTCTCAAAGAGTACTTGATCTTAAACCAGTTTACGAAATATTTCGAGGAAAATTTGAAACCTTTCTGTTCCTCCACAGACCTCAGCCTACATTAAACTTACAATAAACATGTATCTTATCAAGTTTTGGGGCAAGTTTAAAAATAAAACTTATTAATAACTTCAGTGACTAAAGAGAACCACAAAGACAACCACAAAACTTGGAAAAGTGGTGTTATTTTTAGGCTTCAAGGAAAAAAGAAATGGAAAACATCCCTAAACTTGTCATTTAACTCCTCTGTATGGTGAGAAATAGCTTAAGGCTGTGGGGCTCACTGCTGCAGGGATTCCTTCTCCCCCCTCAGAGATAAACGTCCATGGTGTTGAGGATCATCTGACGGCACAGAGGGCAGTTCTGCTGGTAGATCGGCTGCATCAGAAGGATGTTGGTGCAGTCTCTACACAAGCAGAGGTGTCTGCACGGCAGCAGCACCACTGTCTTGGTGCAGTCCTGACAAATAACACACTTTTTCCTCTCCTCCTGCTCTTTCAACAGCGTTAGCAGACTTTCAGCAGGCAGAAGTTTACCGTCTTTGCCTAAAGATGGCGACGTCTTTAGTGATCCGCCTGAACTCGATGAAGGTAAATCCTGCAACTCCTGGTGGGCTCCATCGCCCGCTCTTCCATCTGGTGGGGCCCGTTGCTCCTCTCCGGGGTCGCCGTCGCCTCTCGCTCTGTTGACATCGTCCCTCTGGAGGATTGTCCGCAACACCAGGCCCAGCAGGCTGCTGAGATGAGACAGCTGCTGCCAAAATCTTCTCTCCAGCAGGTAGTGATGTCGAAGCCGCCGCTGCAGGTGCTGCACGTTACGGCGTAGAGAACGCGGGGTGCTCCACAGGGCTGAGAAGAGCCGCCACAGAGTCCGATAAAGTCTTCGCAGAGCAGGGAAGGAGTTCACATAAACCAAAATGTGCACAGCGGCTTGTCGGCTCAGTCTGGGGTTCAGGTAGGCGGTGGCCATCAGGGCGATGGTGATGGTAAGCATCAGGCCATAGATGTTCAGGATGAAGATGGAGATGAAAATGTGGACGAGGGAGGAAATAAAATCCAGAAGCAGTTTACAGGGAGACCACAGAAAAGCGGAGGTTCCGGCCAGGCTGCTGTACAGGAAGGTGAAGAAGGTCAGGGTGAGCTCCAGCGCCTTCTGCAGGGGGCTGGACACCGTCTGCCACACACCCACCGCTGCCAGGTAGACGTTCTGGGTGGCAATCAGTGCAAAGTTCACCACTGTGTTCGTGAAGTAAACCACCAGGCTGACAGCGATGCCACAGCCCTCCAGGACAGACACCAGACCCCGACACAGGTGCTCCTTCCCCCGCAGCAGGACATGCATGGACAGGTAGCCCACCATCTTCAGACTCTCCAGGAGCCCCTCCAGAGCCAGCAGCACGCCCCCCAGCAGGGTGACGGTCCCGTGGGCCAGGTTTGAAGTCGTCTCTGCCATGTGCATGCCCATCTGCAGCAGAAGGTGAACGATCAGGGTGGGCAGGTTGGTGATGAAGGCGACGATCGCCAGGAGAGTCCTCACCACGGTGTGTACGATCAGAAAGTTCAGGTCCAGCAGCAACCCGACAACATCCAGGCATTTCCCAACAGTGGATAGCACAAAGTTCACCAACCCCATGGTGCTTTATGCTGAATTTAACCGGTAACCTCTCCGTTCTCAGAGGTTGCATCCATGTACATTCTGGCTAAATTTCAGCACAATAAACGTTACATCTTGCACGGTCCTTTACTTCTTTGTTAGCGCCAATTGAACCGGTACTACAGCATATATCTTCATTTCATTAAACACAAATCTGTTCTTTACGTGTTCTCGAGTCTTCTGGCCGCTGAAACGACGAGATATCATCACAAACACACGCGTTTACAGAAGCGGATGTTTGGTTTCAAACCGTTGACACTTCCGTTTATTTTCCTGGTTTCGTTTTATTTCTGTGGTCCCAGTGCGATCCAGAAAGGCTTCCTCGGTTGAACACTAATGTCGCAGAATATTTAGAATCTGCAAAAAGGTCGAATAAAACTAAATGAAATTAGGAAAAAAAACATCTCACAGCAAGATTTGAGGTGTTTATCGTCGTTATCCACACCGCCATACTTGCTTTGGTCACGTCAGCTGACCTCACGTTTAGAGATGGGAATTGCGACTCTTTTCCAGGATCTAAATTGTTTGGCTCGGTTCATTAAAAAGAACCGATTCTTTCAGCTCCCGAATATCTCTGGAAAGCGTGTTTACTGCGTTTTCCCGTTGAGCTGGCATGTAATTGTGCCCACCAAATCGGGGGAAAGGACAAGTATGCTTGAAAACTGGGATTTTTCAAATTAAACAATCCCTGAAACTTGCATTTAGATTTATCTGATAAATCGTTTTCAATTTTTTACTTGTGATGTTGAACAATGAGACAAAACGAAGTGCTCAACTGGATGGGAGAACCAGTATGAAACAAACAGAATAGAATAGAATAGAATAGAATAGAATAGAATAGAATAGTCACAGATACAATTGGAAGCTCAGACTAAGAATAAAAATATTGAAAGAAAAAAACAGTATACTTGTGAGAAAGATACTGGGTAAGAAAACTATGGCCTGCATTAGGTAGGGAGACTGGGAACAGTTGCAACACTTTTTGCAGATGACCCTGTTACTCAGAGATGGTTTAGATTAGACAAACCACTTTTTTATACAATAAACTTAAATCTATCTGTCAAGAGTCAAAACCATTTAAAGTCAATTAAGGAAATAATATTTGCTTCACAATTTGCATCTGAAGGTAAAGGATCAGAAGCTGCAACCAACCCTGGACCCAGGATTAAATACAATTCGTTAAATAAAATATATTTCACAGGTAACATAATAATAATAATAATAATAATAATAATAATAATAATAATAATAATAATAATAATAATAATAATGTTATAATAATATTACAGTGTTATTTTTCAGCTTTGATCACATGATAATTATATGTTTGCCTAGATGAGTGGGCCTTATATGCAGATGTCAAAGATTCAAATTGATATAAAATGCTGTATGCTTTCAGTGACATGGGACGAATGGAACAATTTGGGGGCCAATTAACTTGTATTTTGTCAGTTTGTACATGCATTCATTATGCAAAGTTTGCCTTTGAGAAATCTGGGCTTCCAAAACCACTGTGGAAAAACATAACTGTAGAAAATGCAACTATGTTGTATATTTAATTATAAAACTGCCATTAATACACCATTATCTACTTTGGTACATGACAACTATATAAATGCATCCTTAACATTTTTATTCATCAAACTTTTTTAATAAAGATATGATCCACAAAATAACTAAAGGAAGCCAAAAGGAATAAAGTTGTGAAACTTTGTGAGAATCTAATAAGTTGAGTGCACACTGATGTTATAACTAAGAACTACATGCATAAATTGTCCCATTACAACTCTTGAACTCTTGTAACAATGCAACAGAAAATTTTTTTACAATCCAGAACAATATCAAATGTACTTCCTTCCTTGTTCAGGCCTCAGCGATATGCTTCTCTTTCTTGTAGCGGGAAACTGATGCCATCATGGGAAATCCCGTTCCCAACCTTTGCACACATGACAAACAGTAATTGTTTTAAGTTCCTAATAATGCCAATGGGGATGCATAGGAAGAGTGTATGAAGCTATAAAAGGTCTTGATACATTTCTTTGTCTCTGACCTAGCGCTTTAAGATCTGCTCCTTTTATGGTATCTGTCCTTATGGTCAATCAGCAGTCAGCTTCCTCTGTTTGTTTGCTGCTCAACCAAACCCTCCCTCTTTAAAAAGAAGAGGAGTTCAAAAGTCTTTTGTCTTAAACCATCTGCAGTGTTTTATTATTATTATTATTATTATTATTATTATTTTTTTTTTTTACATATTTACTAAATACAATTCATGATTTAAATTGGTGAAGTTGTGCTCAGGGCACAAAATTCAAATTACAATTTTTGACAACAATTAACATTAAAAGACTGTTTGATCTATTGAACACAAAAGCACATTGTAAGACAAATGAAATACCTTATTTTTTTGGTTTTGAATCCACACCATGACCATGCAAAGCCTTTCAATTTGTATCAACAAATTAAAAAATAATAATAAAACCAGTGTGAGGAAGAGAGAAAGCAAGCAGCACACTTCATGGCAGGATGAAAAGGAGACAGTTGGACAAACTCAAGGATCTCTGGATGAGTAATTTACTGCTTTTGGACTTTTTTACCCTCTGAGACACTTCCACTCCGAGAGAACATCCTCTTCTTTGTCTACTCCCCAGCTTCTTTCCAAATGACTCAAAACTACACTGTATCAGTTACAGCAGCGGTCCACATGTCACAACTGCAAACTTCAATATATTTCATTAGGATATTAGGTAACAGATCAACACATATTAATGCATGCTTGTGAAATAAAGTAAAAATCATACATGCGTAGATATGTGTGTGTTCACACCCAAGTAAAATAAAAATCATATGGTTTTAAAATGTATTTACAAAATAAAATCTGAAAAGTGTGGTGTGTGTTGGATTCTGCAAACCCTGAGTGAAAAATCAGTAGAAACAGCCTTTGAACTTTGTACCCTTTGCTGCAGATTTTTGGGCGTATCTATCAGGTTTGAATAACTAAGCACACATTGTTGTCTCTGCTTCTTTCCAAAATAGCTCTAACACTTGAACTGATCTAAACCATTCCTTTGCAGCTCAGGCTATATGTTTAGGTTCTTCTCCTGTTGGAAGATGATGCTCCAGGCGAGTCTTTTGCTGCATCCAAAAGATTTTCCCTCCAGGGGTTGCTCTGGATTTAATTCCATCCACCTCTTCACTGACCACTTTCCCTGTACCTGCTAAAGAAAAGCATTACCAACAAATGCTGCCACCACTTTGTTTTACAAAGTGGTGGCAGCATTGTCCTCCACAAGTAGCATTTTGCTTGTTGGCCAGAAATACCCATTTTGGTTTCATTCGTTGGTTCTGCCACATACAATCCAAATAAGATACGCTGAAGTTTGTGATTGTAACGTAAACTTTTCTAAAGTTCTAGTGGTAACAATATTTTGTAAAGCACTGCATAATTCTTGAGACAGTTGTCAAACTAATACATATTTAATTGAAGGAAATCTCTTCACTGTAATATTAGTTTTATGAAGCAGTTCTTGCACAGGCAGCTTTCTCCACAGTCTGTGGCTTTTGCCATGACATTAGGCTGGTCTTCTGTTCCCAGATGTTACAGTTTATTTTTGGATGTGATGATGTTTTTGGCTGCTGATCAGTATGCTAGTATCACATAAACTTACATCCAGAATATGTTTGTGTGTGTTTCAGAATCCGAGTGAGCGGGGTTTGACTGACTACGGGCTTCTTTGGGAAAAAAACCCAAACTCCACACAGTAGTAATCACTGGAGTGCAGACTGGTCAAGACCCTGAGGGGGACCCTGAATTCCTCTCTTATTCCTCCACCTCTGCTGCTCACTGAGAAGCAGTGATGGAAATAAGACAGAGAAAAGGTGATGTTAAGGAGGCAGTGATGGTTTTCCTTGTGTGAGTCAGAGAGATGCCGAGGGGATGAGTAAGAATGTCAGGGGTCCCGCGGTGTGACATTCCTGTCTTCACAGGGCTTTGTTTGTGCATCTGCATGATGTTCAATAGTTTGAAGGCAGCAGAAGCAGCTTCCTGCTCCATGACACATAATTCAGCATCTGTCAAACAACACCAAATTCTTTTATAAAAAATATTTGTTTGAAGTGTCTTGTTGTTGCTCACTAATCTCTAACATTTGACATTTCTACACTATAGAGACAAATAGCAACATGGCCTCATAGAATCAATGATAATGCTGCTTTTTCCTTTCAGCGTACTCCAGAGAAATTCATCCTGAACTGAAAAATGATTATTAGGTACATTTTAGATGCCTTGTAGAGGTTAATAAAAAATAATTACTTTTTTATAGTGTTAATTGTTTAATGTCTTTTAATGTAGCCAAAGGTGTTCCCCAGGAATCAATTCTGGTGTCACTCTCATTTTATTTGTTTACCCACAACGTTTGTTTGTTTTAAAACAGCAATTCCAAGACTCTTTAAAAACATCTGAACTATTAGAAGAAACAAATATCTAACAGTAAAATTTATTTCATAGAAAATGTTTGAATAGTCTTAAATCTTGAAGATGTTGATCAATTCACAGTTATTTTTTCATTAACTTAAACTGAAGTAATTAACCTTGTGTATGTGTCTTCATTTATGTCCTGTTCAATATTAAACTACACTCAGACTGACACACAGGAGAAACATGTCAGTGGGTTAATTTATTGTGATTAATGCCACTACAACATGTAATCACCATGGAGAAGCAATGTGAAATTCTCTGCTGCTGTGGTTATCAAAGTGTCTCTTTGTCCCGCTCCCCGTTGTTGTGACGGAGTTTAGCAGAAATTCAGATTTCTCTCCCACTCCTCCCCTGAGCTCCCTCAATCAACTGGTGCCCTCTAAAAGCCCCCACATGTACTGGAGAGACTCATACAATAGCTGTCTCTCATCCTCAGCAGCCAGAGTACCCCCCCAAAAACAAGTAACTCTTAGGTCTGGCCTGAGTAGCTTGGAAAGAATGATTTCTTTTCCACCCCTTCCTTCCTTTAGTCTCTCCTTGGCCTATAAGCACAGCACAGGGAACTACGGTGAGATAAACAAGAAGATGTATTGTCATTCTTTGAGGAGTGGTTAGGACACTGAAACCAGGAGTTGAAATTTTAAATAAATAAGGGTCAAGGGCAGCATTAAGTGTTAATTTTCAAAGTTTTGTTTTACATAAACCCTGTTTACAAACAACCATTGCAAACACTGATTTAGGTTTTGTCTCAGTTATTGCAATTAATTCTCACCAAGTTTTCAGTCTGGTTACAAACAATATTCAGCACAACTACAGCAACCCTATTGAATGATTTCTAAGGTTCCAACAAGTGACACTGTGCAGGATTTTTATGAAATTTTCAAGGTTCTTGATACAGTTGTTTATACCTATGGTAAAGCAAAGCGTTGCCAGTATTGAGGTGTTTTTGGCTGGTTTGAAAATATTCCCTCTAGCATACTGTACTCAGTTTATAAAGGCATAAATAATTTCATCTGGGTACCTTAATGTAGCAGAAGGGTCTCTGTTTCACAGAGATTAGATCTGGGACCGCTCTAGTTTCATTTACCAACAACAAGTATGGCATAATAAATTCTAGTTCTATGAAAACAACACTGGGATCAGTCCTGTTATCTCATCAAGTTCGTTATCAGACTCAGCAATCTTTCACAGTTCGGAGGGAACTTGTACCAAATAGACTGGTTTGAAGACAGAAATAACACAGATCTTGGTGTTCTCCAATTTGAAATAAAAATGCTTAATCCTCAGGGTCATGTGATTAGGTTAATGTTTGAAAACAAATAATATTCTGCTTAATAAATCTTGTTCAGCAGTAAATAAAAAGAGGAAGGTAAATCTTGACTTTTAAGAATTTAATCTTGTGCTTAAAAATACTTGCATTAACTCTGTTTATGTCTTTGATGGATTAAGCTGCATATTCTTGATATGGTCTACCATAGAGCCCGAGGCTCATTATGAACCATAGAAGCCAAGCTCATCATTATGGTTTTTACTCTTGTCGTAGAGGGGTTGTTACTCTCATTTTAGACGGCCTTTACTTGGTTCCTCACTCTTTAAAGAACTGCGTTATTGAACGAAGTGACAAGATTTGTTTCTATAAGACCAAATAAGGTGTCCGCAAAAAAGGCGTTCAATTATTCCGGCCATCAACCAGGCTCAGTATTTTCTTTTTCAGGTTTTGTGCTTTAAGCATATAGTTTTAGAGTGAGTTTCTTCAGAAAGTGTTCAAAGATTTTCCGAGAGAGCTGTCATAGGTGAATAAAGTGCACAGACCAAGTGTTTAATCCTAAACAATTTCCAGTTATCTGCAAAAGTTCCCAGAGTGAAACCTGAACATGAAGGGTGTTCATAAATCAGACTCTGAATTTGTTTATTCAATTTAATCATAAACATGAACACAAACTAGAGTTTTGTTTGGAATAATTAATATTTTTCCTCTTGTGAGTAGATTTAAGAATGCCACTGTAAACAGTTCACAGCTCTGAGGTCTTTGGGAACTTTGTGGGGGAGTGGATGGTGCTTTTCCTGTTTCCCCCTGCCTCATTCCCAAACCCAGTGGCCCTTGGATATTCCCAAAAGTCCCATCCAGGATGTGTCATATTTAAAAAGGTTGAAAAGGGGACATTCTTGAAATTTGCTCATGAGTAATTTAAGTAGGTTGTTGGGAAAAAAAAAACTCCCCCCTTATGTCTGATTATTTACTCTAAGTCTCCTTAAGCCGCACCCATGTTGACTATTTTAAAGACTCAATCATCATTTACAGATTGGGTGGCAGAACCATGTAACTATTTTAAGAACAGTGAGTTCTCCTCTGTCACTTGCACACCATAAGAACTGGTCCCTTCCAAGAAAAAAAATACATTTTACACCCATCTTTATATTAATTTATGGTTGTTTTTGCTGCAGGAAACAATATTCGTTGGAAAGAACTTGCTGTTTTCTGAAAAATATGTTTTTATTTAATTGATGAAACCTTTGTGAGCATATATTGGAAGATCCTTTTTATTGGTTTTATGTAATAATCAAATTTTCCAAGAATTACAGGTTGCATTTTACATTATATTAATCTGTGAGCCATATTCATCGAAATTAATAGAAACAAGTAGTCGAAATATATCACTCTGTGTTTATTGAATCCATATGATATATGAGTTTTATTTTTTTAGCTGAAATACTCAGATTCATTTATATACAGGAGAACTCCATTTAGTACTTAGGTTGTATCGAAAAGCAATTAGTTGCATTGGATTTTATTTCTGGATCTCGGTGTAAAGTTGGTTGAGAGCATATTTATCCATCCATTGTCTATACCTGCTTGTACATGCAGGGTCGCAGGGGGTCGGTGACTATCTCCAGCAATCTTTGGGCAAGAGGTGGGCTACACCCTGGACAGGTCTGAGTGAGTTAAGCAGAGACACACAACTATGCATGTACACAGCCCAATTAGCCTAACAGTCATGCTTTTGGAGAGTAGCAGAGAGCCGGATTACTTGGAAACCCACACATCCAAAGGAAGAACATGTAAACTTGCTGCAAGGCAACATTGCTACCAACTGTGTCACTGTGAGGCCAATTTTTGCTTTTCATTCTTCGTTAAAAATTCATACTATAAAATATCTTAAAGTTAATGGTTAAAATTTAAGTAAATCTGAAAAAGTTGAAGGGCTGTGAAAACATTTTGAAGACCTGCACAACAGTCTCCTTTACCTCACCAAGGGGGGTTAAAATCCACAATGTCTGAGAGTCCAGAGGGGAAATATGTGGAGAAAGTTCCCTGCAGCTCTCTCACAGCCTCCATATTTAGAATCAAACAAATCAAAACAAATTATATAAATTTAAAAAAGAGAGAGAGAGTTTCAAGCAGTGCATGGGATGGCTGAACAGACAGGAAGACTAATCACAAAGTTTTGGCAACGATAATAATCCGACAGAAGACCTTGACTTCATGTCCTGATCTGAGTGACCGTTATCTCAAAAGCACCCCCTGGGTTGTTTGTACAGCGATGGTTATGTTTCATGAATAATAGTCTGGGACCTGCTTTTTTAATTCGATGTATGATAACAAACATCTTTTACCATCACAAAGCAATACCAAACTGTGCCAGGGTGTCGTTATAACCATAACCAAGAAAGGATTATTGTTAGTCACTGAGACGTTGCATCCATGATCAGTATAGATGACACTTTAATGATTCTTTAATCTGTTCCCAGCTGCACAGAACATGACAGTTTACAAAGGATCCCATGATGCTGAGGTTAAATGTGCTCTCTCTGTGCTGACGGTTTAAGGCTTTTATGCAAGTCTGAGCAAAGTGTGAAGAAAGTTCTGGTCTGAGTCCAACACAGATCCAAAGGTTCTCCTGCTGTCCTGATTTGGTGATTCCAACTGTGCCAAAAACAAGGGTTGACCTGACAGTGATTAAATCCTAATTGTTTAAATGTTTTCAATTACTACTGTTAAAGATAACAGGACACATTCTTACACTGTTTCATTATGTTCCTAGTTTTCAAAGATTGAAACATACTATTTGCCTAATCTAAAAAAAAAAAAAAAAAAAAAAAAAAAAAAAAAAAAAAAAAAAAAAAAAATCATTATTCTGGGTTCTCTCTCAAAAATGTATGTTTGAGTTATGATTTTATCTTAGAATATAAAATCTGTTTACATTAATTAGTCAAAAGGTTAGTGATTATAAACTAAAATATCATCTTTACATTTGAATCTACTACTATCTACTAATGAACTTGAAGTCATTTCTCTTGATTTGGTATTCTGGCCTGGATGAATTGTGAAATATTTATTTTTTACAGTGGGTAACAAGTCCAGTCTGGTATGTTTGCAAAAGGTCAATTCACAGGATTTTGTATCTTTTTGCAGCTACTTACTGGTACCCCGAGGAATTATTCTCATAGTGATGTGGCAACAACATGCGGGAGCTCTATCACTGTTTGGCAGATGCTTCAGCTATTAAGCCCTTAAATTCAGAGTGCTTTGCCTATCAAGGACTGGAATCCAGAAAACCAAATTCATGAGTTCAACCCATGTAAACGATACAATGTGTTCAGAAAGATGCAATGTTTTTGCAGTGGTTTGTTTGGAGTTGGTCAGAGTTGGCTAAACTATTACAAATAAAATGCATCTCTTTTGTTATGACCTCAAAAGCTTTAAACCCTTTACTGAGGAAAACTGGGTTTCCTCAAATGCAACTCATGCTGCATGTGAGGAGCTCATTTGCTTCTTTCAGTCTTTTGAGTGAAAGCTTTAAGAAGAAAACAAAGCCAGATGTGTTTATGGGCATCTTTGGTTAAAAAAATATGTAACAAGTCTTAAACAAATTAATCTTTTATTGTGGCATCACATTCTCAAACTGAAACATTTAGGAAAACCGAACTTTACTTTTAGCCATTTGGACAATGTCTATCCTGTCACCACGTACAGTGAGCAGGATGGTAATGCTTAAGTTTTCTGTTCAACAGAAATAAAAGCATGCAGAGTTTGTTAACTGTGCTGGTACCTTAATTGCACCCTACACTTTGTCCAGATGAGACTAAGATCAAGCCTTCAGAAATTAAACATCACAGGTGTGAAGATGAAAACAGAAGATGAAAATGCCTCATCCCCACTGTTAAGTATGGTGGAGAACCTATGATGCTCTGGGTCTTTTCCTCTTCCTGAGGATTTGCTAACCATGTCACACTGCAGGCCATGATGAACTTTGAAATATAAGACAATTTTATCTAGAAATTTGATGGTCACTACCAGTAAGCTGAAAATCGATCACCTATGTCAAGCAGGTCACATGACATAGACAGACAAGACCCTGCAACAGCCAATACATTCTCTATTTTCACTGTGAAGTTATTGTAAAAGGAGAAAAATCACTTGGAGAAATCATTTGGAGAAAACCCAAAGTAGTGTGCAAGTGGAAACTGGAAGGAAAAGAATGCATGATTTTTTTTTAAATTTATTTATTTTTTTAACAAATAAGGTGGTGTGGCATTTGCATTCAGTCCCCCTAAGTCATAACGTTGTACTAATTGCAATGCATTTACATCTGCAAGTCTTATTGGGTATGCTTCTTCCAGCTTGGCACATCTAGAGACTGAAATTTTTCTTTGCTAATCATGCTCAGTCATATGGGATAAGGGATCGTCTAAGTATTTTGAAGTCTTCCTGAAGACTATCAGTAGGACTTAGATCTGGACTTTGACTGGGTCATAATACGCTTTGATTTAAACTGTTCTCTTCTAGGTTTGGTTGCATGTTTAGGGTTGTTATCCTCATGGAAGCTGAACCACTGCCCCAGTCTTCACAGCCTCTAATAGGATTTCATCCTGGATTTTATTTTCCTTTCAAAGATAACTTTACTTGGTATCTTATTTTAATCTTCCTATGTGCAAATCGATGGACACACCTTCACCAACTACTCCCCCGCCAGCAGGCGAAGTTATAAAACCAAGCTCATCCAGTCAATGATTACATGCAATTGAGAATCACAGATCTTGCTCTGAATGTGGACTGACTGACAACCACACCCACACATTAAAACTTTCAGAGGTTTTCCCCTTCTCAGCAGGTTTGAAGTTTCCTGCTGATGAAATTAAGGATAGTGTATATTTAGCACTTCCAATGAAATGTTTGTGTTTCAGAAACAACAAAGGTGTGGCAAAGCAGGCTTCCACTTGCTCGCATCATTTGTGTTTCCTTCCAAACACCCGCCCTCCTTTCTGCTCATTTTGATTTCTCTCCCTCTCTCCCAGTTGTTCCTCCTCCTTTTTATCCACTGCAAAAAATATCCAACTCATTTGCTCAGTAAAAACTGGGATGCAACTATGAGTTAGTTTAATTGTGTCTATAAAGGAGACATGAAAGACCTATAAGAGGGTTATAAAAGCAAATAAGAAGAAGTTTAGCAATAGATAACCTGTGAGCGTATCTGAATGCATTCATGCTGGAGGAGGCCCTTTCTTTTTGCAGCGGAGGAGCTCTGTTTCTGTCTCCCTCCCTCTCTCTGCATCATCTACCTCCTCGCGCTGCTCCTCTCTCTCTCTCTCTGCTGTGTGTGCTGAAGCAGTTCACTAAGTGAGGAGCAGACTTCCTCTAAACACACCTCAGCCCAGACATCTCTGCCTCTGATCGACCACCATGGGCGTATGGAATGCTGCCTCTCTGCTGGGACTGCTGGCCCTCCTTCACACCTGGGGAGGTGAGTGAGTCACAGCTGCTGGGCTTCAGGAAGGACTGGGCTGGTTTAGGTGGGATGTTACGATTGCTTTGCAGGGTTTTCACACAAACATGCTGCAAAGTGAAAGAAAACAAGAACGTTTAACTGAGAGAGCATTGGTGGTATACAAGCATGACTTGTAATCCAGTTATGGCTAATTGTGTTACTTTTCTGTGTATCTTTAATTTAGCCACTGAAGAAGCTGTTTTTCCTGTAAGAGCAACTTATCTGTTCTGCTTCTGTTCTTTTCTTGTCTAATTTTAATTATTTTAACAAGAATGGCAAGACTCCTTCACACTCTTTTTGGTGTTTTCATATTTGTCCTTTTTTTTTTTTTTACCACCCAGAAAATAGATTTGAGGTGCACAGTTTTTATTAATTTGCCTGCTAATTTCAATGCATTCCCTTTGCATACAAGTTGTATTGATGAGATTCTGCTGTTTATCTTAACAAAGGACTAAATAGTCTAAAGGTTGGCTTGAGTAACTGTTGCACTAAGTGTTGGACTTGTTCACTTGTTGCACATGAACTTGGAAACCTGCCCTGTAATAGAGATCAAGTTTCCGTACTATCTGTTGCATACTATCTGAAGTTCTGTTGGACTGCGAAGTTCTCAGCGTGTATTTTTAGCCAGCAGCGCCCACAGAGGTACAGAATGAGGGAGCTCTCTGTCTGCTTTCTGTCACAGTCCCAGCAGCGATCAAGTGGCTCAGGGCTGCCCGGGCAGCAGGGAATAACTTGACTATGTTCCTTTCATTCTGAAATGCATGTCTGAGCTCCATCTAGCTCTGTGCCGTCTTAGAGAGAGGATTTTGACACGTTGTAAAGGCAGAAACAACTCTGCTCACATGTGTAGGAGTGCAGTGCCTTTTCTTTTTATAGAAAGTCTTGAGATGTTTACAATTTTATGCATTCTTAAGGTTAAGAGTTCCTGTTGGTTTGTTCAAACTGCACAGGCCTTCCTGTCTTTATGACTTCTCCCTTCTTCTCCCCCTTGACTCGCCTCACGCTTTAACCTTTTCCTTATCCCTATTTGTCACCAACCCCACAAACTTCCTCCTCCTTGCTGTATTGTGCTTGAACTCTTGTTGGAGTTCAAGCCATTGTCTGTGATCTCTCCATATTCCCTCTCCCCTTCTCCTGCTTCCTGGTCTTTTCCTTTGGTGACTGTCTTACATCCTGAAGTTATTCATCACAAATACATATATCCACATAGACATTCTCTGTATTCATTCTATGGTCCTGATCAGTTATGTGATCTCATGCAACTACAGATAAAGAGTGGGAAACTGTTCACTCATTTTGCAAATTATTCTTTTGCATTTATTCTTATTTAGTCTTTTTTTTCTCAATTTTATGCACAGAACGAGATAGAATTTCACTAAATGTTTAGTCCAGAGTTTCCTAAAACAACACAGTGTCAAACATACAACATTTATACCTGTTGCACTTTTTCACGTTTTGCCACGTTACAAACTCAAATTACAATATATTTTATCTGGATTACATGTGATAGACCAACACAAAGTAGTGCAAATTTTGAGCAGGAAGGACATTAATTTCGGCAAATATTAAAAACAGTTACACAAATAAAATCTAAGATATGTTCTTGCTGCTGTGACTCGGTACCAGTTAGTACCATCAACAATACTCAAACTCTGCACAGTGACAGTTGGTAGCACTGTTGCTTTGCAGCAAGAAGGTCCTGGCCTCGAGTCCTGGCCTTGAAACTTTCTTTTTTTCCCTTCAACTTTAGAATAATGTGCTAATTTGTGTTGGTCTATGACATCAAATCCCCCCAAAAATGCATTAAAGTTTTTGGTTGTATTGTGAGAAAAGGTAAAAAAGTTCAGGGTCTACACAAGCTTTTGCAAGACACTGTATTTAATTTACTCTTTTAAAAAGAGAAATCCAGACTAATGTAGTCTTTTTTTTTTTTTTTTTTTTTTTTTTTTTTTTTTTTTTTTTTTTTTTTAATAAATCTCACAATGATTTAAGTAGATACTTGGTTGAATACTTAAAAAATACTTTTAAAAAACCCACACTGTCCTGCTGATAGTACAGATTTGGGCACACAGTCGTAAAATGAGTGTGTACGTGCCAAAAAAAAGGAACCTCTCATCAGGGCACAAGTTGATAGACTTCAGTGCCGATCCCTGATAATGAGTTAAGTTCCTGTGACATCAGCTCATCAAGTCGAGCCAAAGAGTGTCCACATTAGACCCTAACGGTTTAAAGGTCATCGCTCTCAGCTGGAAAAAAGGCGCTGTGCCTCAGTTTCATGAGCTCAGAACAACTCCTGCCCCTTCAGAAGAAGAAGAGATCTGATCAGGGACAATAAATGGCCTTGTTGCGTCCCGACCGCAGCATAAAAAACTGCGGCTCAGTAATCTGGCCCAGGATCAGCAGATCAGAATTCCTTTGAAACTAAAGTCACTAAATCCAGACTTCTCTTTCGGCACACTTCTGCAATCACGTGTCATTTCACACCTAGGAGGTTTTGTGAACATAGTTTGTTTTCTGCTGTCGGCCCTCCTGAGTTGTGTTTATAAAAACAACAATGTGTCACATAAATTTGGGAATAACACACAAATCTATATTCTTCAAGGCCTTATCAACTAACAAATTTAAAAACTGTGCAATAAAATCATGCCCCTGTGTGTGGGGAAAGTGTGTCCTGGCCACTTATCTGTGTTTCTGAAATAAAAGTATGTAGCATTTCATGTTGTGTTTATGTGTCCCTGTGCAAACACAGTGAAAAGGAGCCACTCTCTGCCATTTGTTTGATCTAGACCATTACATTATATTATCAATCTGGAGTTGTCCAAAGTTGTTTTTGTGAGTTTACACTTGTTGAGATTAATGAAACATTATCCAGATATCTTGTGACTCCTGGAAAGGATACAGTGGTCTGGAAACAGCAGAAAGTGGTGCTTATGTGGAAAAAGTTTGGTATTATTGAGTTTCCTTTTTATCAAAAGGACATTTCCTTTGAGAACAACTTCTTCTTCAGCATCCTACATGCGTCGTTGTGGCATTTGCACCTGCATTGTCCTTTCAGTCTATTTAACACTTGATTTATTTTCTTGCTAGATCTCTAATATTGTGGTGAAGCTTAAATAAAAAGTCTGGCTGCTTAGAGACAAAAATTGTAAAAAAAAAAAAAAAAGTTTAGTACAGTAGTAAATTTAAATGAACCTCTAACAAGAAACACAGCAAGCTTGCTTTTATTGAGAACCAGTTAAAAGTTATGTGGCTGAAATGATCAAAACTGGGACAAAATTCTGTATAAACAGTGTTCTTTCCTCTTTCTGTAGCTAAAACTAAATAAAAGAAAGTTTTTGGTCTGATTTAAACAGACTTCTCTTCAGCTGCTGTGCTTCCAATGTGTTTCAGGATGTCACATAAATAATTCAGAGGTTTTAGGTTGGACTAAAAGACAATATTGCTTCATACTATTGTTTGGTTTGACCTGCCTCAGTGTTTGTCTTTGGAAAAGGCTTCCAGGTTATCTGGGGCACCACATGGTCATGTCGGCACAGCTGTTGCTCCTCAGCTAAATTTGCATCAAATGTTGGCTCCAAAACATTACAGTGAGATCATTGTTTTAATTCTGAGGTGTTACTCTAATGTCATGCAAACAGAGAGAGAGAGAGGTAGGGATTCATAAATGCTTTGTTTTTAAGTGATATCTGTGTAGCTTGTGTTTGGGTGGAGTGCATCATTTCCCTGCTCAACCATAATAATGGCTGTTCACTTGGGAGCAGGAATTGTTGAAACAAAGGGTTTCCTTTCAGTGTTTGATCTTTCTCTCGATGGGAATAGCATCCATTATCTCCATTACCTGGGTCAATACAGCAGTGCAGGGGATCGGAGGGCTTGTTACTGCTTGAGAAAGCTCTCAGGGCTTTGTGCTGCTGTCATAGAGGCCATTTTGTGTGTGCGTGCTAAGTAGCACCCAATGATTCTTTGTATATTGTAACTCCAGCAAAAGAATCAGCCTCCAGACACATCCTCATATCAACAGTTTTTGTTGCAGCAGTGAGCAATTTAACTTGTGTTTACAGTGCAAAACGACAAAAAGAAATTTACAGTTTAGTTTTCTCTCGCTTATCAGAGGGTAAAACGCAGCCTTTTCTTTTAAACCCTGCCGCGAACCAGGGATTCAGTCCTTTTAGTTTTTCATCATTAATATTTTTGGATATGTTAATGCTAATATCACTAGATTTTCCAAAAGGTAATGGTTTGGAGGAAAGTTGAAAACTGCCTCCTCTCTTCTCATCACACTTTACAGTTTGAAGGCTACATGTGCCTTGCACACATAGGAAACTTGTTCCTCTTGATTGCTATTCAAACATTTTCCGCATATAATCTAATTCAACCATCACATGAAACTGAAAGTTGTGACTATTTTTTCTGAGCCTCTGCTTTGAAATTTGAATTTTCAAAATAATTTCACATTTTCAGTAGTTGTTCTGATGTAGAAGTCCAATTTGAGCTCCCCTGTTTTTTCTTGTATTGTTGCACAGAAATAAAATAAGTTTATACTATAAAAATCTGTCTTGATAAACAACTTAGCCACTCCAAAGATCCCAAGCATTCTGCATTTTGCACTTTATAAATGATATGAAACATTTTCTAGATAAAAATGACAAAAATGGTATGTCAATATGTATAAGTAAAAAAAAAAAAAAAAAAAAAAAAAAAAAAAAAAAAAAAAAAAAAAAAAAAGTTACACTCATGATTAGTGCTGAAACAGATTAAAAGATTTAAGCTTTGAAAGTAAAATAGACATAATTGTCTTGTAACGCTTCTTCTGCAGGGAGCCGTTTAGGTCCCAAGGGTCCTGAGTGTGAGTTTTTCTGGGAGGACTGTAGTGTTGAGTTAAATAAAATTGCATTTTGTCAATAAATGCCTCGTCATCATCACTTATTTCTTAAATCTTTTCAGCTTCTGGCAAATTTTTCATTAGTAATGTCAAGGGAAAAAAAGGCCTCATTTGCAATGAGATGTTTCATCCCAAAGAAATTATTTGTCTGAGGGCCAAATCCATTTTTATCGATCAGGTTTTAGCTCACCTCAGCTAAGCATCTGTGCAGCCAAACTTTCCTCTGGCTCTCATAGTTGTTAAAGTCCTCTGATCAGACACACAGCTGTGCACACCTGCTGCTTCCCCTCCCCAGGCTCAAAGACAAACAAAACACACAAAGAGAACGTCCACTTAGCTCTGCTACTAGTTAGCAACGTGTTACCATTTGTTGTTGTTAAAATGTGATATGACTAACTGTAAACCATTGCTGGCTGAATTTGTGCAGTGTGAAAGCTCTTTGTTGTTGCTCATCGTGATTATTAATGACTCAGTCTTCAGTTTCTCTTTCAAAGTAAACACTTCTCTGTTGAGCTGAAAAAGCCAATAAATTCAGGACAGAAAAAAACTCTCCCTTTGACTAAACTTTCAAACCCAGTTGGTTGCAATAAAATTTAATTAGCTGCTACAAAAATGAATGGTGTCTTTAAGTTAAGGAGGATCTTTCCACTGACTGTACGGATACAGAAACTAGTTGCTGCCAAACTCTGTTTATGCTTTTTTTTGGTTCCGTTCAAAATCTGAAGAACCATCTGGCTGTTTTTTCAGGTTATACTTTACATCAATATAATTTTGACTCATCGACGATCTGATGTCATACCACCTTCTCATTATGTAGTTTTTGTATTTAGATACAGAAAGACACTGCCAGGGTGTCCTGCACTGGGAATGAGGAGGTGAATCTTGCATAATTTGGTGTTTTACTGGACCAGCTAGTAGCTAATTTGGAAAATTGTACCTTTACGAAGGAAACCATGCAATTTCGGCCAACATAAGCACAATCAAATGTGTAGTAATTTGTGCAAGGAAATTGTTCAGACATACAGTAATTATTCCAAATATCCATGGTGACTGTGGCTGTGCATGTGTATGAACATCCTACAAAGCATTGTGACAGTGAAGGAATGGCAGTGATTCAATAAGAAGAGCAATCTTTCTATCACAACCTGGTGTCTTGACCCAGTCGACATGTAATGTTTTGTTTTTAACCTGATATTTTTCTCTTTGTTTGAAAGTAAAATGTCCTTCCAGATGGGAACTTTGAAGTTTGATGAAAAATACTAAAGTTTACATTAAAATCAAATCAAGCAATATGGTATGAGAGCCTCATGCTTTTATGACTTTTTGTAAAAATACCACAATTTTACTGTTATATGGTATTACAAAGATTTCAAACAACATTTGTATTTGTATTAGTTTTCAAGTGCTTATTGTGCTGAATCCTATTCTTTTTTTCTTTTTTCTATTCTTCTCATAGATTAGCACAAGTTGATATTAGCTGTATAATTAGCAGTCTATCTGCTTGGGTAACTTGGCTTTAATCATGAGCGTAACAGCAATTTCTCAGCTTATCATCTTTAGTTTTAAAAAAGCATTACCTTAATAAAAGTGAAGGGTGGCACTCTTTTTTTAAGCCGTAACTGTGATTTTACAACGGGAAATATTTCCAAACGGCCAAATTAGTTTTGTTTCCCCTTTAACAGGAGGTTTCTTCCTGTTAAAGGGGAGTTTTTCCTCTCTGCTGTCGCTTGGTATGAGGGATTGCTGTAAAGTCAACGACACAACACAAGTGATTGTCAGCGGTCGCCACATGGTCGAGGAGGAGGAGGAGTGAATGCAGCAAGTCAATGACGCAATGCAATCTGCTGGGTTTCCTTAGAAACTTTTTGAACTACTATGAATAATTAATTGAGCTTACTGTACTGTTTGATAACTAGGGTCATTTGGAACGTATGTAGGATTGAACTGAAATGATTTTTTTGTAAAGTGCCTTGAGATGTTTGTTGTGAATTAGCGTTATATAAATAAACTGAACTGAATTGAATTATTGTATAGGTGAGGGAAACCTGTAGGAGCTTTCTTTCAGCCAGCTGAGCAGCAGTTTGCTGCAATGGGTGGGGTAGGGACAGTACTGTACTCCATATAGTAGAAAACTCCCATTACTCCAGCACTTTTTCTGACATCTCATGAAAGGGACGGCATCGAGGAAAATTTATACATTCTGAAACATTTAAAACTGGAGAAATTCCTGACTACAGTCAGCAACTCTGCCAAAAATTAACCATTGCATGTTGTTTTCTTTGAAGTTCTTTAACATTTCCTCTCATTAAATAATCGTTTCAGTGCACAAACAGATTTTATTGCAGTCAGAACAAAACCTTGCCTATGTAGAAAATATGGTAAAAAACATTATTGTGATTTGAATGCTACATACACAAAGCATGTGCAAAGTAAGCTTAGATGTTTTTTTTCTAAAACCTCTTTGTCAAACTTATTAAAAAACCACAGAGTTTCTGAAAACTTTGCATGGGAAAATCTCCAGATTTGCCCACTAAAAACAATACTTTGGACTCAGGATGCAAATGCAAGAACAAAAACAGTTTGATACTCAAAATATCAGGTGGTTTGAATATGGCCCAAGCCTCTATGTACAACCTGCAAAAGAATTTCTTAAAAAATACCTTTATTATTTGACCATAAGCCTTTTTGCAGTATGGGAGGTGAAGAGGGGAGCTCAGTGGCACTCAGAAACCACAGGATGAAAGATTGGGTTACAGCAGAGATACTCAGGTTTCCTTTCTCAATACTCTCTGCAACAGCCTGTGGGAAATCAATGCTGGTTCCAGACCTGGTTCTGCCAATCATCTATAAAGCTTTCCTACTGCTTAAGCTGGTTCAATGAAGCTGTGATTTGTGTTGTGTCTGCTCACTGTCACTTTGTTTTGCTAATTGTTCATGATAACAGTCTGCTGGGGTGCAGTGAGGTTAGTGTAATGAATGTAATCCGCCTCTGTGGGATTGCTTGGTCACAGAGTCTTGGGTCACGGCTGGAAAAACAAACCAAAGTAACCATAATCTGTTGGATGAGCCCTGAAATAATTGATAAAACGACAGCTGAGGAGGTCAGTGAGGAGACTGTGATTGTGTAAGAGATGAAAAGGAGGTGCAGGTCACCAGCTGGTAATTTTAAAGTAAAGATCAGACAAATTATTTTTCATTTTAAACATTCCAATTTTTGTTTTACAATCAGATGGCTCAGTTTTATCAAGAAAAACATAAAGGTTGTAAAGTGGAACATAAAGCTGAGCTAGTTAGTTCTTCACATAAATAATCTGCATGGATACGAGTTTAAAACAGTGTTCCATTTGTTGAGTTCAAGAATGTGCCAAACCAAAAGGCCCATAGCATACATTTTTGGCCTAAATTAAAGACACACCTATCAGAGGTTTGTGGCCGATTTTTGTTAAGCTTTAACTGGCTGATAGATGCTGAACACTACATTACTAGCCTAAGCTAATTTGTGATGTCAGTACATGGTTGTTCTTATGATTGCATTAAAACAAACAACATGCTAAAATGCAAATGCAAAACTCTATTTAAGACCTTACAGCACAAAAATATCTATATTTTACTAAATAAGACCTATAAAACTATACTCCCTGTGTATATATATTCTAGAGAATGTAGTCTTACCTTAACTACAACATTTTATAACTATAACATTTTCAAATGTAGTATATTCTATGACAGACAGACGTAAAGCTTAAACAGATAAAACAGAGCACCTTTGCTGTAATCTATTCAACCTTCCTAATATCTGCTGAAAGTCTTGCTTTCTCTTGCAGCCAGAATGAACTGCAGACAAGTCTCAACAAGTTGCAGAAAACTTTACTTTTAAACAGAGTTTCATTTCTGTGCTTCCTTTGACTATGTCTTAACCCCCGTCCCACCCCACCCCTGATACTTGAAACAGCTAATTCTGAGTCTTCTTCCTGGAATACCAACCTCCACACCAAGGAACTTTCACAGATTCCTGTTGTCAGCTAATTTCTCTGTGTGTGTGCTGTTATAACCCATCCCTTTTAAAGTTTTTGATTAGCTCTTTTCAAGGAACAAAAGCAGAAAGGAGGAAGGACAGTGATTGTGGGATATTTATTAACTATCAGTGGGGTTAATATGTTAGTTTAGAGGAGGGAATCAGCTTTACAGACCACACGAAGACTTGTTTGGCAGCTTCTTGGTGATGAATTAAAAAAAACAACATAAAAACATTGACAGATTTGGACTTTTTGACTCATACAGTCAGATGACTGTTAAGTTGGGTTTGTGGGGGAGCTTATAGTCAGCCACCACCTACCCACTCTCATTTGTCTCCTCATCACATTAAGAGCACACAACCTCATCAGTTCACACTGACGTTGAGGTACAGAGTCTTCCCCCTGGACAAGAAGAAACTTCCTTTACTGTGTTTCGTGAGGTTAACATTATCCCCAAGATCTCAAATGTATAAAGCAGCAATATATTTCTATTAATGTATGAATCCAAGACATATGTTTTGATTGCATATGCATGTTTAAAGGTGGTAAGACAAGCATGCACCAGTCATTTTTGGTTTTACTTTAGAAGCGCTCCAAATGTCTGTCTTTTTTTCACTCTGGGTCAAAGGTGGTTTGATGGCATTCAGACGAGGCATCTGCTCCTCCTTGTCAGTCACAGCGACTCCAATGTCAGAATGATGGCTTTACGGGTTAACGTGGCTTTAAGTGATAATTAACAGCCAGGGCGTCGGAGAGGTTTTACAAGAATGTTGAAATCAACACTGTTTAAACCGTCAGAGGGGATAGAAGACGCCTAATACGTCGAACATATGTGTTAAAAATGTGTTTGTGTAAAGATTTATTAACTTTAGTGTTATTGCAAAACTAAACAATTATCTTAATTTGTAAGGAAATGAAGTAATTTATTCCCAACCCAACCTCAAGACTTTTGACTTCAGCTATTTTGTTTTTGCAACAGTAAAGTGTCTTCAGTGTTGATATTTTTTTGTTTGTTGGTTTATTGCTCTGTTGCTTCACCCCTTACATATCCACTTTCCTATTAAGACTTGCAGCTTCAAAGTCCATCATGAGTACCTGTTTTCATAGATGAGCAGCATATAAAATGTGCATGAACCAAGAAATAATTTGGAGTGGGACTATCTGAATTGAGTTCAAGCATGGGCTGTTTACTGGTATAAAGGTATAACATGGTTTTAAAAGGTTACTTTTGAAAACCACAAAGGTTTTCCTTCAAATTGCTCCTGTGGTATAAACTCCTTTCAGTGAGTCAAATGGGAAAGTGCAGCCGTGGTTTTCTCTGGCTGTATGAAGGGCAGGGTAATGCAGCTTTGTCCCTTACCTGCCTGTAATGTCACACTGCCAGTCAGTTGGTTGAAAGACAGTTGCTACATTTTTCATGAAATAACAGGAAAGAACAGATTGGCTGTTTGAAACAGTTTCCTGTTGTGAAAAAAACCCCTAACAATAATCATAGAGAACTAAAGGAGCACCCCCATCACTCTTATTAAGGTAATGCTGTTTTAAAACGACAATAGGCAAATGAAAGCAACTGGATCATGTTCCACTTTTGTATAAAGTGTGAAATTATGTATGACACATGCTTACCCATTCCCAGTTAAGATCATAAAATATACTGGTGTGAAGAAGTTTCTCCCCTCCCCACTTAAATATTTCAAATCATCAGTCAGCTTTTAATATCCGATAAAGGTAACCTGAATGAATATAAAAAGGCAATTTTCAATAATGATTTTATTTACTAGGGGTAAAAATAAAAAAAAAAATCCAAACCAACCTGGCCCAGTGCAAAAAAAAAAAAAAAAGGAAGAGTAATTTCCCCCCTTGGTAAATCATGTATTAGCTGTGATTAACTACAATTTATATTCACCTGCCACCGCAGGCCTGATTACTGCTAAACCCTTAGAATCAAGAAATCATTTAAAAGGTTTTACAACAGAAAGTAAGCAAAAAGAACTCAAAAATACCCAACACATCAAGCCCCAAATTAAAGAGAGACATATTATCAATAAGAGCATTGACATCTATCGGTCTGGAAATGGATATAAACCCATTTCGAAGGCTTTGGGCCTCCAGTGAAAGAATGAGAGACATTATCTACAACTGGAGAAAGCATGAAACAGTGGAGAACCTTCCCAGTCAAGATCGGTCAAACAAAACTACTCCAAGAGAGAAAACTCAGCCAGGAGGTCGCAAAGAATGAAGGGCATCTTAAAAACTACAGGCCTCACTTGTCCCAGTTAAGGTTAGTGTTCATGAGTCTACAATAAAAACAGAGACTGGCAAAAATGGTATCCTTGTGAGAGTGATAAGACCAATACTACAGCTGACCAAAAGAACACAAAGGTAGTCTGAGATTTAAACATCTAGATGATCCGCAAAACCTTTGGGCAAACTGACTGAGGAGACAAAAGTAGAACTTTTTGGAAGGCATGTGTCCCGTTACATCTGGTATCAAAATAAAAGCATTTCAGAAAAGAACACCACAACAATTAAATGTGGTGTAGTAGTATGACGGTTCGGTCATAATTTATCGAACCATGAATCATAATTCGGTTTCAGTTTCCCTGAAACCAATGATTCATCAGTTCTTCACCTTTAGCAGGGCAGTGATCCAAAGCACACAAGCAGATCCATCTTTGAACGACCAAAAATGAATTTTCTTGTCAAAGTCTGAATTTAAATCTGAGTGAGATTCTGTGGCATTACCGTCAACAGGTTGTTCATCCTCAGAAACCCAATATGGCAGAATTATTGTGCCTGCGAAGCAGAGTGGGGCTAAAATTCTGCAGCAACATAAAAGACTCACTCACAGTTGTTACAAGTCCCTGATGGCAGCTGTTGTTGTCAAGAGTGGCACAAGTAGTTGCTGGGTTCAATGGGCATTTGCTTTTTTACATAGGACCAGATTGGTTTGGATAACCCAGGTTATCTTTGTCTGATATTTAAATTAGCTTAATGATCAGAACCATCTAAACAGAAACAGGTTTAAATTTTTTTTAGCAGTGTATCAATGGAAAATTTAGAAGGTGTAAAAACTGAAACATCTGTGTTTTTCTTTTATATTACAAAATCTGTACCGTTGACATTTTATTAATAAAAGCAGAGTTTTTGTATCACATGCGTCTACATAGCCGCAGGACATTCGCAGGAAAATCTGTGGCTCTGCTGAGTTTCAGGAGGACCTTGAAGACAAAGCTGCTTCTTTATGATTTGCCTTTTGAAGATGAAAGTAGAGTTGGATTTTTAAATTTGTCTGTGTTACGTTTCGTTTGCAGTCATCTGTGTGAGGCACACCTGCAAAACTGATGTACCAGATGTGCTTACTGGAAGAGTTTATTGCATGAGACATATGCTTTCAATCTACAGTAAAAAGTGGACGTTGAGTCTGATTGAAAAGCAGAGTGGACTACTCCGGTTATCTTATAATGATCTTTAAAATTATAATGCTGTGAATCAAAATTTAAGGCAGTAATTTGTCCTCCATCTCAGGCTGCTGAGAAAGTTTCTGATCTTTCTGTTAATTCATGTGCTTCTCCTCCTTTGGGGTCTGTATCTCACAGGACTATCTCGGTTGCTGCTTGAAGTGTTGCCATTGTGTTATACCCCCTCTTAGCTGGGTTGAAGAGCTTCACCACTTTCAGCTGGTCCTTCTTGTTCTCTAACGTGATCGAGATCAGATGTCAGCTGTTTGCTTGTTTACCAGAGTAGCTATGGCTAATAATTACAGCTGCTGGGCTGTTGTGTCATGAATAATCTCGGCTTGATGGGACCAAAAATAAGGGTTGGAGAGACAGGAGATGATGCAGGAGGATCAATCTAGGTGGGCTACTGCTACAAAGATGTGAGTCTGGCCTTAAATACTCTGAAAGTCTCTGGGTTTGTTTTATCAACAGATGAGAACATCACAGAGAACAGGGCTAGATGAGCTCTAATCTCAGCTGGCTCTGGGTGTTATATTGTGTCTATTTAATTAAGGCACCTCAGCACAGATGCTAAGAGTGTGTAGCATTTATTTAAACATTGTCAGTTCTGACACACCCAGCAGAAAGACTGGTGTTTCTATAATATAACCAGTTTTCACTGATTCGACAGAAACACCCTTCTACTTTCATTTCCCTGCTGCTGAGAGACTAAAACACATTTTTTCACCAACAGTGTCGTAGCACTTAAATCATCAGCACAAATAGCTGCAATTAAAAAGAGAAAGGCTGGTTTGAGGGGAAATCTGAGTCTGTTTTTGTTTGTCCTTTTTTTGCTTCAAAAGATTTTCTCAAATGGAATGCCACAATTTCAAACAAATCACAAGAAAAAAGTGCAAAAAAGATTTTCGCATGAATATGATATACCACATATCGGTAAACTGCTGATTTTCTCCACAAATCATGTTTGTAAAGGATTGTTATAAATATGAAGGATAATGTTCATTTTAGAAAGAACATTATGCAGCTCAACTCAATTTCCATGCTCCAACAACCTATTTTGATTGTGATCAGCTCATTTGAAGATTGCTTATCAGTTATCATCACCTCTCTGATTTACTAAGAGTGTGCAGCCTTAACATTTCCTTCAAGTTGTATTTGATTAATGTCAGAATAAGAAGCAGTGGGTATTTTGGCTGCTTGGGTGATAAAAAAAGCTGGAGTGAAAGCTAACAGACATTTAATGGGCTGATCAGTATCAGAACTGAGTTCCTGAACACAGAAGCTGTTGCCAGTGTTTGCATGATGTGATTTACTCAGGTTAAAGTAGATTTTGCACTAAAAACACTAGAATTTCTTTGCAGGTTTCAGATATCACATAGGATGCTGTGAAAAAGTATTTGCTCTCATACACATTTAATCTGTTTTTGCTTTTTGATCACACTTTTTAGATCAACAAACAAATTGTAATATCAAACAAGATAAACTGACTAAATAGAAGTGATGATTTAATTTAGTGAAGGGAAAAAATTATCCCAACCAACTTGTCCCTGCGTGAAAAAATAACCGCCTCCCTAAACCTGTTTGTCCCACCCCTGACTGCAACAACTCACATCAAACATTTGTGATAACTAGAAATTAGTCATTTTGGTCCATTCTTTTTTGCAGACTAAGTACACTTGAGCTTAAGGTGACAAACTAATACACTTTTTGCAAGAGAGCAAAATTTGTGGTTCCATCAGTTGTCGCGTCACGGCAAGTCAAATTTATTTGTACAGCACATTTCAGCTGCAAGGCAATTCAAAGTGCTTCACATCATAAAAATATCAATCAAGTATACAGCAAATCATTAAAATCATCAAAATCATCACGCAAATACACATGACAATGATCAAAATCATTGAGCAAATATTAATGCATCAAAATCATTAGGATCATCAAGCAAATATAGTTCAATGTTCTACTTACTACTAATCAAAGGCAACTCTAAACAGGTGGGTTTTTAGCCTTGATTTAAAGGAACTCAGTGTGCCGGCTGTTTTGCAGTTTTCTGGAAGTTTATTCCAGATTTGTGGTGCATAAAAACTGAAAGCTGCTTCTCCATGTTTGGTTCTGGTTCTGGGGATGCAGAGCAGACCAGAACCAGAAGACTTGAGTGGTCTGGAAGATTGATACAATGACAACAGGTCTTTAATGTATTTTGGTGTTAATTGAATTGAATTGAAATGAACTGAATTGAACTGAATTGAATTGAATTGAGGTTGGCCCTCCTAGAAAGGTTTACCACTGTTCCATGTCTTCTTCCATTTGAATATGGGCGCTCACTGTATTTCAATGGAGTCCCACAGCCTAACACAGTTTGGCAACTCTTCTCAGACTGATGTGTCTAGTTTCTCAGACAGACTTCAAAGGGTTTAGCTAGCACAGCTGGTATTCTATGGTCTATCCAAACATCTAAATAATCTATAATATCATATCTGTCCACTTTAATAAAACTGAAATGTTTCAAAATGCAGAAAGAACTCCAACTTGACATTATTCTGTTTCTCAAATTTCTCGAGCCTTAATCTGTGAGAACCAGTTAAAGTAACAATAAAGGATAAGTGATGTACCAGTGCTATCACATTTTAATGGCTCAGATCCCAGCTTGTTGGGACATACTACCCTGTGAAAAAAACAGAAAAAAAGATTTTGGCTCTAAATTCATTTAAGAAAAAGTTGACTCAACCTCAACACTGGTGACAGTTTCAGTCAGAGCATGCAATGATGTTTGTGGCAACCGCATAATCCCATCCAGCAGGATTTTTACTTCTATTAGCGTGCACGCCTTTGAAAAGATTCAGTGATTTTAAGACCTGCTGTATGCAGACATCTGCGCAGTGTAAACAATGAACATTTGTGTTAATGAAATTTTGATGAGATCAGTTTATCACTGAAAATGTGGTATTCCTGGGACACTGACACTTTAACATGTTCTTTGATTGTAAAAGCATTAAATCATTTTGCTCCACGTTAAATTCACAGGATTCAGTGGGAGTTTTGTCAAACTGCACATTTTAAAACCATTTATTTTTCCTGTTTTTCTAAACAACCTTCAACCAAAGTGTGTTTATACTTCCATTTTTCTTTGAACAATGTTGGCATCAAAAACCATAAAACAAAACATCTCAAAGTTATAAAACTTGCAATAAAACACAGTGGTGGTTGTGTCATGATTTAGATACTTAATTGTAATTATCAAACCCTAAGGTTGTTATTTGAAAAGATAGTGTTACAAAATGTCAGTGAATAAAAGTCTTTGATCTTTAAGGGGGCAATCTACCTAAAGAGGGTTTAACAGGAAACAACAATCAGGCAACAATAAGTCATACCAAAAAAAAAACAAAAACGAAAAGCTGTGATTTCCAACTTCAGGAAAGACTCCTGCAGTCTGTAAAAAGTCTTAAATAGAAACTAAAGGCATATGGCAGCAGACTTCCAAGATGACTGGCTTCATATCTAGGGATGAGAATATGATTTCATTGACCTAGCTATACCTATTTTAGCCACTTTGGATTTCTATTTAAAAGCCACCATGTAAAAATATGTAAGAACACCAGTAAAATATTTCTTTCTGGCCTTCCTACGGCCATTAATTAGACACATTAAGAGCAGGGACGAGATCATACTACAGCTATAAGAGTCAGTGTAAAACACAATTTCACTCTTATTTTAAAACAAGGACAAAATGGTAACAGAGTTGACATTTTAAATAGAATTTAGTGTCTTCTATTAGTGATTCGTATAATTAGCATGGTTATCATAGCTGGCATTACAAAAAAACAACCGTCTCCATGTGCATAGTAGATAAGGTAAACGCTTATATTTACTTTCACATTTCAGAAAACAACACATTCCATAAGAGAGGTTGAAAGAAAAAAACAGATAAAACAGATCAGGACTGATGTACTCTGTTTAGCCTTCCTATTATCTGCTAATAATCTCGCTCTCTCTTGGTCTTTCACTACCTGAATGAACTGGATATATGTTGAAAATACAGTTGCCTTTTAATTAGCTTCTCTCAGCTTTTGTGCTTCCTCCGTCTTCACTTTAAACACCTAACTGATAATGAAACTCTTCCCTCATTAACACTCTCTAGATCAAAGACTGAAGCTGTCACCTTGACCTGGCAGTGGTTAGTATGGTGCGTTCACTGACTGGAATGTGATGGGATTTTTAAAAAATTCTGACTGACTGCTTTCCGGTCAGAGCCGATCAAGCAGGACAGATTTGACAGACCGTGCATCTATTTTTTGAACCAAATAACATTAAAACTAACAGTAAGCATGTCTGTGATATATTATATGTTTGTGTTTCTTGTTTTATGACATGAAACCGTTTGCTATTGTTTTTCGTTCGTAAATTAAATCTTTTTAGCAACATTTACAGAGCTTACATTTAAGGTTGTCGGTAATTCTGCAGCCTCAGCACACAGTTAATAAATAATCATGCAGATTAATGATGTGTGTAAATATACTCACGACACCTATTGTTAATGCTCTTGTCACACACCTGCTGTTGGGACACTTAATGTAGCAGACACGTGTAACTTACGTCATTATTGCACATAATACTAAGGTTTAACAATAGCACTTTTAGTTTGGTCTGCCGTTTAGATAAGTTCACAAACACCTGCACAGAAAGGAACGACAGGCAGCAGAACAATTTCTCATTATAAACGAGGAAAAAACAGTTGTGAGTCATTGTTGCACCTTCTACCAAAAAAGGCAAAGAGATTCTGCCGAGTGCCTCATCCTGTGAGTGAATGGCCAAAGAGCTCTCACTGTGTGGCTGTTTGCATCTGTGCTTGTGTGTATCTATCTTTAGCCTCAATATGCCAGCAGCAAGAAGCACACATCTCATAGTTTAGAAGCCATGTCATGAGACTCCTCTCACTCCCCATCTGAATTTCTATATCGTCACAATCCGAGTAGGAGAAAAATATTGTCCCTGCTGGCCTTTCCCATACAGCTTGTGTTATTTTATTGCTGCCTGCTCACAGAGTGGCCGACATGGAGACTGTTTGGTGGACTGGAACGTGGGAAAGAGGATGGAGGGGGAGTTTGTACCATCATGGGAGCAGGCATGAGGAAATGGTCCACTGAGATCCACTCTAACACACACATATACACACACAGTAATGGAAGTAGGTATAGATTTGTAAGGCGGAAAGTAATTCCTCATTTTTTTTTAATATTATGAGAGCCATAGAACAAAACATGGGAAGATGACCAAATCCCACATGCAGCCATAGGTCATAAATTAAGATAATTTTTAATCTGTCAAGGGTAAATGTATGTGGAGGGTGTATCAAAATAGCTGAGTGTGGAAACTGAGTAAGGGGCACCAAGTAGTGTTGCAGATTGACTATCAAAGCCCAAAGAACATAATGAACTTCCTTTGGACTGCATGAACTGCTGACAGAAGACCAAAGGACTTCTTATCAGGGTGGAATTAGCCTCAGCTCATTGAAATCTGTGCCACTTTTGGCAGCTGAATGTGTTTGGATCTTCATATCTGGGGTCTGAAAAGGCTCATGAAATAGCTGCAATTCTCCTGTAGTAAAAAATCAAAAGCATGCAGTAAGCAGCAGAAGTTATCATGCCTATTGCAGCACAATATACTGATATTGCCACCACAATATCATTATGTACAATGTCCAATCACAAAGGACTGCTGGGATGCAATATTTGGAAAGCTGCTACAACTGAGGTTTCCTGAATTCACACCCAGAAAGCCAATAATGTATTTTATTGGCTGTAAGGATTCTCCTTGCCCTTGGCATCCACATTATAGAGACCTAGATATTAAAGCACACAGAGACCGATGGGGACATTGTGATGATAAAGCAGAATGACAAGGGTGAGGAAGATGTATTAATCGCAGTCAATATCATTATTACATCAGTCTTCAACAATAATATTGCAACAGCAAAGGTTTTATTCCTGTACAGCCCCAGTCGGACTCTTTTAGGTTTATATTTGTAAGATTTAGTAGTAAAAGTTATGTTTGATCAGTTAATGATTTCTGATCTGTTTGTAACATGGGAGCTTTTCCACTAAATGCATGTACATTTCATTTAAATTTGTGACTATATTTGCTTGTTGCAACAGTCTGAGGCTGAAATTACCTTTTGCCAGGTCTTTGTGCCTTGTGTAATATTTAATTTGCTCCAGTTTAGTGGATGTAAAAGCACCTTAACCCTTCAGTAAATCGAGCCTCAAGAATATATTATAGATTATATTCTGTATCACTCACATCTCATTTGGAGTATAAAAAAGTTGCAAAAGTTTCCATATAATCAACACTACTTGAAAAAGATGCATTCATTCTTTTTATGGCTTTCCAAAAATATTTCCCCAAAGAGGCATAAAATTAGCCTAGCCATTGTCTTCCTACACAATTTAGCTTGATTCTTATCTCCCTTCAGTGCGCTGTCAGGGTTTTCTCCCACTGACTTGATTCCTCCAGTAGAATTTCAACCAGGCCAATCAGTGAACAGAAGGAGATGTTGTGAACAATAACGTCAATTTTCTGTTGTTTTAGAGTTGTAGTCTGCCTGTAGTTTTAGCAATGGCAGCCGAGGAAGTGAACGAAGCCGTTCAGTCCATGTTGGCCACGCCTCCAAATATTGAATCAACACCTCGTTCGGCTTGGCACTTCTCACTTCGCAGTGGGGGATGGTTGTTTACGCTGCAGGCAATTTCTGGTAAGCTTCATAGCGTTGAACTGGTGCATTATATAAGTTATGGCCAAATGTTAGCGACTGGTTAAATTTTAAAACTTCAAAAGAGCCCACGACTCCTGCACGTATTCGTTTCTCAACAGCGGAGTGGCTAGACTCTGTACGAAGCAAACTGTTGAACAAGGGGCTAGCTTCTACCAGGTTGGAATAAAATATAAGCCAAACTTGGATTTTGAAGGTAAGACCTCAAAGCAAAATATCGGCCTGAAAAAAATCAGATCAGTGGATCTGGATCAGTTTCCTAGAGAAAATACTCTGAAGTGCAGACTTTAATGCTTTATTGAGTAGCACCTCAGTGGCAGCTGTTAAGAGCAGGTAGAACAGAGTTTATATTTATTACTTTAATTTAAACCTCCTGTATTGAACTGAAGTGCATCAACAGGGCTGTTGCCAGGAGTGACCTTATAAGAGTCTCATCTGGAGCCTTATTGTGGTGCTGTTGTGAGGCTTGTGAGTCAGCAGAGATACTTTTGGGGATGGAGCATGGAGCACTGGGAACCGAGCCATGATCTTTACATCAGGTGGTCTGCTGAAACAGAACACACCATCATTTCATCAGGAAAAATTTAGAGCAGTCTGACTCCCAGCTCCACATCTTCTCCCCTCTGGTGTGTGGTCTGCTCTGATCCTCTCCTCAGTATTTACATTCCTAGTCTCCATTATCGACCCCACATTTTGAGGACTTGTTAATCATATTTTGGGGTGTTTTTTTTTTTTTTTTTTTTTTTTTTTTTTTTTTTTTTTTCCCCCAAAGGCATGTTGGGTGGATGCTCCTGGTATCTGGCTCCAGATCCCAGAAGGATCTGTGTGTGTTGTTAAGGAAAGTGTCTGACATATGAGTGTGACAAGATCATGTTGTTTTTCCCTGAGGCATTGTGGGAATGTGCAGCTTGGTTGCCACAGCTGCCACTATCCGTCTCTTTGTCTCTGCACACAGTAATGAAAATATCACCTGAACCCAGCACATGCCACACTTTAAGTCTCTCATGGTGCTGAACAGTTCAGGAAATTATAGTTTCAATATGTGTATGTATTGCATCAAATTAGAAACCATATTAAAAAGAGGATGCCTAGTAAAATTAAAATGTCAAAATAAAGACAAATGTAAAATTCACAGGGTCACAGGACAAAGGATCCATGGAGAGACAGAAGCTGAACAGGACTACAATGAATATGATTTTGCACCAGCATCACTAAACTTGTGAAAATGGCTTCGTGTGACATTATTAATAGAGCGCTGACTATTGTTTGCTCATCTTGTCCTGATCAAACATGGGCCTTCTTAGTAAAAAAGCCTTGCACCTTCACATCAACACTTTGGGTAAAAAAAATATTTAAAGCACCTAAGATTTATCTTAATATACAGCTAGCACTAAAATTATTTATATCCCTGACAAATTTAGGTTTAAAGTAATCTTTAAATTTTACCATGTTTCTTTCGACTATGGGTAATATAAAGTAACATTTGAGCATCCCAGCCAAAGTCCTGACATAAATCTTACAGAGAATCTATGGAGAGAGCTAAAGATTAGGCTTATGACAAGGAAAACTTCTAACCCTAAAGATTTGGAGCTCATCACCAAAGTCAAATCATCAAAACTCCAGGGGAAACATGCAAAAAGCTGCTCAGCAGTTATAAGGGTTTGCCACAAACAACAGTTTTTTTCAATTTGTTTATGGACTAAATGCGACTCAGTAAATAATCTTAATTAAAACATAGGTCTAACAGCTTCCTCAACAATATATTTAGATGGAAAAGTAGCTGACAGAGAACATGCCTAACTTCATATAATCCACCCAGCAGCTTAAAAAATACTCATGGTGTGGTTTTTAATTTTTCGGACAACTGATTGGTGGCATCAGATGATAATGCATCACACTTTGCTTCTGTGAACAAATCCTGCAGAGCGTTCAAATCTACCCTTATAGACCCACAAGATGTTTTTATTTTCTTTCCAGAAATTCTGCGCATACACACATCACTGATTGGCAACAGAATGGCATCATTTCGCTGTTGGAGCCCTGAGAGAGAACTAATTTCTCTGTTCTTGTGGCGCATGTATCGACCTGTACAAAGACATTGTGACAAATTAACTATTTGATGTTTCCATATTGAATCAAAAGTAATTTCTCTGAGCATGCAGTCAGGGAGTTGAGAAACGTTTTGCACCTGGATTTTTTAATTACTTTTCCCACCTACCGGGCACTGTGAAAGCAGACGGATCTGCGGATAATATGATCCATTTTTTTCTTAGGGTGTGTAAAGAAGGCATATATTTTGATCATCTGCTGCACCTGTAGAGCATGGTAAGTCAAGTAAAAAAAATATGAGCATGACCTTAAAGCTCCCACAGTTTTGTGAGTCTTGGCTGTCTGTGATTTTTGCTTTTTTTTTTTTTTTTTTTTACTTTTGAAAATATAAAAGAGAATCTGACTTCTTGTTACACTTCAGTGTGTAACCATGTCCATAGCAGTCAGTCAGCATAACACACACAGGACGTCTGCAGACTACAGCTTAGGGCTACACTGCATACACAGCGATGCAGAGAACAATTTATGAAGATACAGATTTATTAGAGCAAACTGTATTTGTTGAAATTAATTTAATTAATTTAATTTATTTTGAAAAATTAATGCAGAAACTTTCTTTTAATTATTTCTGATTTTTTTCTGGATGCACATCAGATTCTTCTGTGAGTGTCATGGAGTCCAGTTTCCATACGCTATTTTTGTTTTGTGCTGTTGGTGTTTACTGCTAAGCATAGTGAAAATAAAGTCCCTAAAGCATTTTGAAAGCTTCGCCTGAATGCAGCATATGTAAGCTCAACTCTTTGGACTCATAAATGAAATCAAATCTTTCAAACTTGGTAAAAGAATCCAAAGAGCTTGATTTCAATGGTTTAAGGGAAAAGTCCTGCAGCACTATGGACAGTGAATCAAAGAGACTTAACTCAGTTGTTAGACATAAAAGGTGTCATGACAGAAATGGCCACATATTAAGCATATTTATCATTATCTGCTTTAGAAAAATCAGTCATTCTTTCATTTTAGTGACTTATTCATGGCGCTTCAGACTAAAGACTGCTGAGGGCGATTCATGGAGCAGTGAGAGGCGTCTGAGCTCTAAATCTTATGTGAGACATGCGTGTCTGTGCATGTGTGTTAAAAGGCCTCAGGGTGTATGGCTGCATGGATGTGATTGATGAACATGTGACAAGGACCTCAGTGTTTGTGTCTTAAACGGTTTCTCGTTGCATTCTTCTGCCCTGTTTAGAAGTGGGTGGCTGGGTGGGACCGCTGCACATATCGAGATGGACCGCTGGCTGGATGCGTCCCTAGTTTCTATCTATGTAAACTCTCAGACATCAAGCTGATTTATCAGATCATGAATTAATCTGGATTTTGCTTTTTGTTTAGAGAAAATATTGTTGTAGAGCTTTACATGTGGATAAAGAGAGCTGTGTTTTAAGTAGTTTCCTATTTTTTCAAACAGACTTTCTTTTATTTATTATTTAAGTCAGGGTTCCCACACAGTGTGGAGCAGGAGATTCAAGTATTTTCCAGGACTAGACAATGCCACAATGGTGGCAGTGTCATGGTTTAGCTTTGTTTAATCTGATATGTGCCCAGACAGTTTTACCCTGTCTTTTAGTTCGTCAATTAATTCTGCAATACATCTGACATCTGTCTGTCCATAGGAACTTTCTCCATGTCTTTGGTTTTTGAAGGTTCTGTTTTTAATTCACAGTGAAATTTTATTTACAATTTAAAAGTGGGCTAAAAAGGACTGAGAACTGTTGAAATCTAACTGTGGAAGGAACCTGCGAAGGAACAAAGCAAAGTGGTCTCTAGACTTTTCAGAACCTTTTTCAGAACCTTTTTCAGAACTTTTCGTTTGACACTGGTTACGTTTTCAGTTCAGCATATGTATCTGGCCATGAAAGATGAGTGTGGAGTGAGCCTTCAAACCACAGAAAAAGAGGCCGAGTAGACAGAAAAAGACGTGTCAAGCATAATTTCTTGTGCAGATGAAAAGCATCTAAAAAACATATTCTTCAAATAAAAAAGGAAGAATCCAGTGGCAACACAGGATGAGTGTCATCCTTCAGTAGAGCCATCTATATCCATATTCCCCTAGTTAGCCAGTCTTCACTCTTTTTCTACTGCTCTCAGATTTGTATTTACATCCATATAAACCCCAAACTGGTGGAGCCACTGTTTTCCCATGCTCCCTCTCTCTCATGTCCTGCATAGACTGAACATGCAATTTCTGATGCCAGTCAGGTCAGTGTACTGTAAGTTTGCTCTATCATGTAACCAAACAAGCCTGAGAGGCTGTTGTTATTCTCAGATGTGAAAGGGCTGAAAAACATGTCACCGAATTGTTGCTTTGTCAAATTAGCATAGAAGAGCATCCATTCAGCATTGAAACACAGGCTACCAGGAGAATAAACTTGAATATTTTATCTGTAATTCAATGTAATACAGAGCTCATTATTTTTAAGATGATGATAATTATGATCCCATGTGCCGTCCGTCTTCATGTTTGTGCTCCAGCTGCACAGTCACTTGACAAGTTAATGAGTGGGTAACGGAAATTAAATCTTGGTTCATGACCCATTACACCTATGCACATAAATATCTATTTCAATGCGTCCCATGAACAGAATATTTATTACCAACTTTTCTGATTCAGTGGAACTTCAATGTTTTTTTTTTTTGTTTTTTTTTTTACACAGCTGCAGAAAGAGAATTCTTTTCAAAAAAGGGTTTCAGCAGGGAAATATTTGCTATGTAAATATTAATGTAGCACCATCAAAACTAACCTTGTGTCAGAAGAGACTGATTACATAAAGAAGCTGCAATGCAAACAGAACAGCATGCTCCCTCTTTGGTATAAACGCGCTCATGCCTGCTCCCCACAGAGGGAGAAGAAAGTCTGCTTTTCATTCACTGAACGTTTTTTTGTTTGGAAACTCGTGAATGAGATGCAGCAGACTTAGAAGTTTGTCATGTGCTCTCCGGCCCATCGTGTGATAACATGTTTACAGTGTGAATCAGGTCTGCAGTTCAGGTTGGATCAGTGCGTGTCAACTTGGACCAAATACTTTAACACTTTTTAAACATTCAAGCTTGAGGTCTGTCAGATTTCAATCTGTTTATTGATTTTTTTTTGTTTTATTTGAAAAGAGTTCTTTACCACAGACATCTTACTCACAATGTCGCTGACAATGTTACTCATTGGATAGGAAATCTTTTATTCACGTGAATGATGCCCTTTAAAAATATATTGCCATGACATGCACACAGAGGGCAGCACACATATTGTGCACAGAAATATGCTGAGATCCAAAGTATTTAGCCCTTTTTTGTTCCAGGAGCTATTCTTGATTAAATGTTATTCCCCTGCAGCCTGAATAACCGTTACAAATCTGGAATGAATCTGCTCGTGCTCTTGTAGTGCTTTTGAAGACATAACACCTAATTTATGAGAAGGAAACCTGGACTTGTGGCATTTTCAACCAGAGTTGCAACAATGTTTAGTCAAGTGTTGAAATTAAACTCTATAAATCAAGTACAAGATATCCATCAGGACCAGTCGCAGTCTGTTACACTGTTTAAATTAAGTTGTTGTAGATAAGCTATTGTAAACAATTGCTTTGCTGTCTGTAAAAACCCCAGAAAGTAAGAAAATTATTATTTTAAACACAAAATAACCATTTCTCTCAAGTATTGTTCACAAATCTGTCTAAATCTGTGATAGTGAGCGCTTCTCCTTTGCATAGATAATCCATCCCACTTCACAGGTGTGGCACATCAAGATGCTAATTAGACGGCATGATTCTTGCACAGGTGTGCCTTAGCCTGGCCACAATAAAATACCGCTCTGAAATGTGCTGTTTTGCTTTATTGGGTGGGGGGCTGAAAACCCCTGATTTGGACAGATTTGTGAGCAATATTTGAGTGAAATTGTTATTTTTTTGCATGTAGAAAATGTTTTAGATCTTTGAGTTCAGCTCATGAAAAATGGAAGCAAAAACTAAAGTGCTGCGTTTATATTTTTGTTCAGTGTAATTACAATAAGTGATTAAACATAGACACATTGTGGAAAAAAAATATTGTTCAGCAGTATTACATAGCATTAGCATAGATGTAAAATATTTCTTAGTTTTACAAGGATAAAAGAGAATGGCCTTATTTTTTTTATCATTGTATTGCATAACTTTAAATAATTTAATTTAATTTTGTGCATTTGTCATTGCATTATTCTGCCACTAGAGGGATTTAAGCAACCAACTGCCCTTGGCTGATATTAGGCAGACAGAAGGTGACTGTACAACATATACTCTGAACACAAATACTGTGTGTTATTACATCATGTAACATTAGTGTCATATTTCAGCTTTTATTTTATTTAATTTTTTTAAATGTGCTGCAACAACAGCACGGGGAGGTGGCCTTGTAGTCTGATGCTGCTGGGTGTATAACTGAATCAGACTCTCTCCTGGTACCACAGCAAAATGAATTACTTTATAGATTTCAGGTTTTGGAGAAACTATTGCACACCTAGTTGTAAAACTGCATTACTCACAGAGGAAAATCACTTCTTTAAGTTGTTTCAGTCATTTTTAAGCCAAACTTGACACGACAGGAAGATTATATGACAGAGAATGTATGTCCTGGGTTAGAAGTTCATGTAGTGATTTCCTCCCTCCTCTTATTCTACTTAAATCATGGTCGTTTTCAGACCTTAGTTCATTTCAGGCTGACAGTTATCTGCACACAGTTGCTTCAGCCCTTCTAGTGGTGGAAATCAATAACATAAACACACAAACTTGCCTTTCAAATATATTTTTCCAATGTGTGTTAAATAAAGAATTAAGCCAAAGAAACATTGATCCAAAACATAGGAGCTAAAAGTTTTTGTTGCAGTAATTATGTAGCCTTATTGGGCAGCTGAGCCCCCAGTGCTTTCTAAATCAATTAGAGCTTTGGACAGTAATCTTCTGTGAATGGCAGTTAATGTGCTGAAGGTGAACGTCCTCTTCTCTCCCTCACTGATAGCCATCTGCGATCTGGGCTCCACGCCAGAGCAGACCAGAGCGGAGCAGGAGGACAGCAGGTTGATGGCTGACTGTTATTGAAACCATCACAGGGACAAAGTCAAAACAGATCCCATCCTTTGAGCTCCGTACGCCTCATCCCATCAGTCTGCCTGTCAGAGAGATGACTGCTGTGTCTGGAAAGGCATCTTTTTTTTAATCTATTACAGCCATGGACGAAGGTTTGGCAGGGACATACATGTGTTTTCCAAACTTTCCAGCTTCAGTTCACTTTATATTAACGTTATGATGGAGATTGTTAAGGTGCATATTAACTCATGTGCCTTAGTTTGAAAAGTTGCTTTATCAACAAATCAACTATATTAGTGTTTGCTCTAGTCATAAACACAAAACCTGACAGAAAGAGGTGGAGTTTCCCTATTAATGCTGGGTGATTGCTATGAAAGATGGGGAGGTATGGTTGAAGTCCTTGTCTTCTTATCTCGTGGTCTGCTCCAAGGAAAAATGAGCACAAATCCTCTGTTGCATCAAAACACACATGCAAAGAGAATGCTCTTAATCCTTAAAGGGTGTTTTTCTTTAGTTTTACATCTCTTAATTTTACGTAATTCAGATACCTTTCAAAGCAACTTTATTGATCACGACTCCCACGTCAAAATGCCCAATAGATGTTTTAGACTGGAGCAAAGAAATGCAAAATCAAGGCTGAAATCTCAATAATTTGTAAAGTTGTTGAGTAAAAAACATCTTACCATCACAGCAATCTGAACCCGAATCAGAATTCATCTTCTGTCCTTTGTCTCCAGTGTTTATGGAAGTAAAACTGAATAAAATCATCTTGGAAGAATGGCTACACCTGACGAAATAAGGACGAAATAAGAAACACAACAAGGAAGCTGACTTTCTTGGTTTTCAGACTGTGTTCACATGACCATGGTGTTTTATCAGAGACAGAACCTAAAATGTCAGGAGTATTGATTTGTGACTCAGTGCCAAGGCCTTTATCCATTAAGAGCAAAAGAAAAAAAAAGTGACCCGAAAACAGTTTTTCAGACCTTTAACATTTTGTAGTTTAGAGATTCAGTTGCAGGGAAGAATGCTTTGGGTTTTAATGTATTTTCACTTTCTGAAATTTTTGGACTATAAGCCACTGCTTTGTTCACACGCCTTGAACTCTGCAATGCAACTAATATACAGCTTTTAACCAAAGGGTTTTGAAAGACTGGACTGCTGCGTGATGAAGAGGAAGACTCAAGGTCTAGAGCGAGACGAAAGTGACACTGAGAGTGACAACGAAAGAAAGAGAGACTGAGGAAGAGTGTTTGAGGCCAGGGACGTATGAAAACCATCACCACACCTGCCCCACATGAACACAACCACATCCCCATGCACGTGACACACAAAACCAGCACAAGGTACCTGACCCACACAAATACAAATTCAGAAATGACAACGTTGCATCGCGCATTTGGCAGTCAGTTCCTGACCCATACAAATATACCACGCTAGTGTGATGCACATGGTGCACGAAACCAGCGCATCAGACCCGCACAAGACAAAGCGCAGACACATTTACACATTTAGCTTATGGAAAAAGCGCCACCTGGCAAATAAACAAAATTAAACAAACCAATTACATTTTGTTTAGGAAGTATATGCGCCCACCCTCACAGATTCACACAGATGTACGTACAGGACGTTTAAAAAAAAAATTTCCACAATTTTATTAATAATAAGGGGGGGGGGATAAAAAGTCAAAAGAGTGAAATTCTGCAGGGAGTACAAGGGTGGACCATCAAGAAGAATGTGCTTACTAACAAAAACACAGCAATGAATAAAAAGTTGCTTTAAGACCGAGCTTCTCCTCCTGCAGACAGGAACCATTTGCAGCCATTATGATGGAGCGCCATGTGCCCAAAAGTCACAAAAATGATGAAGTGGTTAAAATCCTTATAACATAGAAGTTTGCGATGTAAAAATTGTGTTTAACTCCAAACACTACTGAGACAAGAATAGGTCATCACCACTCACTACGAGGCCCCAGAAGCCCTCCAGAGGCAATATAGGTTTGACAATGTAAATAGCTGAAATTTGAGGTATTTAAGAAAACTATTTGAAATGTAATAAAAATGTGTTTAACTAATCTCTAGTATACAATAAAAACATAAAAAAACTAAAACTGAACATGTGTATGTCTTCCCCCTGAAAAATGGCCAAAATGCAGGAGGTGAGGAAAAGTTTCCAGCTGAGATCTGAGCTTTGTTATCTCTGACAGAAACTGATTGTGTTGTCAAGACTGGATACAAGTTGTGTTTGAAATTACTTCCGCTTGAGGTTATCTTCTGCTTTCCGGCTCAACCTCTGTAAGGAGTGTACTCACTGCAGGCTTTAATATGCCTCATCTTTAAGAGCACCTCATTTTAAGTTATGTAACCTGCACTGTTATCAAATGGGTTTAAAATCGTTTTTTTGTTAACTTGAAGAATAAAAAGATATTGGGGTTTTGCAGAATCCCCCTGAGCTCTTAGTTTTCTCCTGCGCTTATTTGTCATCTGCCTTCCATCCTTTTCCCCTCAACCCATTAGGACCCAATACAGCATTTGCTTATTTCCAAGCACTTTAAAACTTGATGCAACCTCAGTGTATTTTCCATAACACCCATATTTTCAGCACATGCAAAACTATTTTGGAAAACTTTTTACAAACATTTAGATGAAGTCAAAAAATCAAGCAGTTCACATGTTAAGCCTAATTTTTACCTTTTTACACCAAAAGCTGTGAAATACCTTCCTGTTCAAGAGAGTTATTTCATTATTGTATTTCTGGAGCATCCTTTTGGCATTGTTTTTCTGTTTTTAGGTAAAGGGGAAGAAGTTGATTTAGTTGATGCAGTTAATTATTTATTTGTTTTTTTTAAACATTCAAATCTAATACTGGAAATTTATGTTATAGTAAATATACACAGGAAGGCCAGGCTCCAAACAAATTTGTTCAACAGACACCAAACTGACTAAACTTTGACAAATCGTTGGATGAGGGCAACAAACAAAGGCTGTTCTGTGAAATTTGAACCAGAGCTTTTGTGCTGGCCACACCATCTGTTGCAGGGATCTGAGGTCATGGGGAGCTACAGGAAAATTAATTGGCTCTCTGATGGCTTTTCTACCTCGTAAACAAGGAGCTACCCACAAGTGAGCCCCTGATTTTAAACAGCACTAATAACAAAGTGAGTGGCTGATAAGTTAAGCAACATCATTAAAGTTACTCATTCTCCCTCTCGCTCTCTCCCTGTGTGTGTACTTGTATATACTACATATATACTCTATATACTATAGAGGACCACTCTCACCATTTTTGCCAACAAAGGGAGGTCATTTTTCTGGTCCTCACTTTTTTGCAGTTCTACTGTCCTCTACCGGTTAGGTTTAGAGGTAAGGTGTGAATTAAGTTTTGGTTAAGGTTTGGGTTAGGAATAGACTAGTAACAGTTAAGTTTAGGGAAAATTTCTGAGTTAGGCATAAATACTAAAATTAGAGAGCGAGAGCAGTCGATGTTTTATTTATATATATATATATATATATATATATATAATTTCATATAATAATAATAGAGTAATGTTATATAAAAATATAACTGTGAACATGCAAATTATAAAAACAAAATGAAATGCGTTTCTTAATTATTAAAAGATTATAACAACCCCACCACCGTATTCCACAAAGTGGTTTGGTCCACCCGCCGTTTTCCAACAGGCGGGGCAACCAGCAGCTCCTCTCTGCAGCTCCTGTTTTAGCAGGAGCTGCAAAAGCCAGTAAGTCATTTATTACAGCACTTGTTCAATGAGCATGAGGTTGTAACATGAAAAGTCAAATTTCTCCCTCTTTGTCCACAACCAGCCTCTTTTTATCAGCTCGCTGGTTAAGCTAATAGTCTAGCTTATGATGGCTAGCAAGCTCAGTGATGTCACAGCAGGGACAGAGGAGGACACAAGAAGACAGGGGGGAGGAAAAAGAGGAAGAGAGAAGAGGACAGAGTGAGGGAGGGAGAAGAGAGGAAGACAGGAGAAAACGAAAACAGAGATGTCATTGAGGACTTAGGAATAATAGATGAGAGAAAAGAGGAGAGGAAATAGAGGACAGATTTTTCTAAAATCTCCCTTGTCTTCCTATGAATGATCCACACCGGTGCAGTCTTGTCAGCAGCTGATGCTCCAAGGCACTGTGCCCAATCTCTTTTGTTTCAGGACACTTAAGGAAGACAAGCTGAAAGTGCTGCTCTCTCTTGCTCTCTTGCAGCCTGACTGAAGTGTGAACATATCTAGACATGTCATAGAAAATATTTTTTAAAAAAACACCTCACTAATATAGAAAACAGCGAGCTTTCACTCTCCTTTCCCCAGAACCAACTACCACACCAAAAAGTGTTGTTGCATTTATATATAGTGCATTCACTGGTCAGATAAAAGATTGGATAACAAACTTTTTTTAACCATCACCGGTCGATTTCAGCTATTGTTCATTTGAGAACGGCAGACTGATGATGAAAACAGACCGTAGTTTTGCCTTCATGTTCAATAGGAGTCCATTTGGAATTTAAAGTGTTCTTTCAAGGGAAATAATCATGTTTGTTAGATGCTTTTGAAACTGAAGACACTGCTGCCAAGAAAGAGGATGCTCAGCTCCTTTTCTGTCACACTAAGATTATTTTCTGTGTGTTTATAGCATCAGGAATTGATCCCAGACCCTGTGGTACCTCTGATAGATGCTTCACAGACATGAATGCTGGTCAAATTCGAAATGAAATGTTATGTTGCTGTCGGATGTGATGAAGAGGGAGTTTTTAAGGAGTAGGATTTTTCTTGCAGGTGCTGCAGTTCCTGGGTGGGGGGTTGGGATCTGGCAGGTCAGTTAAGAGTGCTGCTCCTCTTAATGGCCAGGAAATGTCTATGTCGTAGAAACTAATTGGATTTCCTGACCAGCAAAGCATCTATTCAGCTCCATTATCCAGGAGTAAACAGCGACATACAGCTGAGTGAGAGACAGGTGGGCTAATGCAGAAAGAGGGAGGAATTCATGCTGGGTTGTTTTTGATGCAGAAATTAGAGGATTAGTTAAGGAACAAAGTAAACCGTAAATGTGTTTCATATATTTACAAATATTGCAATATTGTGAAAAAAATCTTTAAAGATCTACATGCATGCATTTTTTTCAATAAAACAGAACTTCTGGTTTATTTTTGTTTTTAAAAGCATTTCTTTTGGAATTGATTACTCTGTTCTGTACTTTTAGCCGACTGCATACCAGGTAATTTAGCAATAAATAAATTAAAATGTCATATTTGAGCACATGGTTAGTAAAAGCCAACCAGAAAGACATCTCAGAAAAGGCAAAAGCCAAGTTCTGTGTATGAAATGGTGTTTTCTTGCTTTATGAGGAAATTCCCACAGAGTTCTGTTCTGCTTGTAGCAGCAATTCAAAGCAAAAACCCTCTTAAGGTCATTGTATCTAGGCTTCTTCTCTACCCTGGACGCCTATATATCTACTCAAACAATGTGGCTCCAAGTGTAATTGAGGGTTCCCCCCCCACATAGACTAAAAGGATGTGTCAGTTCAGGGGACCCTAATGGGGAGGAAACATTTGTTCCTCACGGACAGATCATGAAGGAACAGTGGTGCTACTATACTGCCTGTAAATCAGGCCTTTCTTCCTATGTGAGGGTGCCATGTTGGAATGCGGCACATTTATGTGTACATGGGTGGGCTTCTCATTCCTGTCATAGCATCCCTCTCTTCTTCTTTTACCCATCATGACCTTTTTCCTTTTTATTGATTTATATGTGTTACTTGAGTTTGTATATGCAGAAATATTAAATAAAGATGACGATAATGATGATAGTCTTGGGCAGTCTCAACACTTATTTGATCACAGAATAAATCAACCAGCATTCATATCCAGCCTGGCATGTTTGAAGTTAAACGGTATTTTAAATATTTTAATTATTATATGAATTGTATCTTATGTACTGAGTGTTACGGCAAAGAATTCAAACCCCTTGAACCTTTTCACATTTTGTCACATTACAATCATAAACTGGAATGCATTTTATTGGGATTTAACAAAACTGAACTTTGTGGCTTTCATGCTTTCACTGTTTGGCAGAGAACTAGTGTACATCACCATAAACACACTAACCCTACTGTGAAACATTGCAGTGGCAACAAAATGATGTTAGGAAGATTTTCTTCAGCGGGGGTCAGGGAAGCTGGTCAGAGTTTATAAAATGATTGGGGGGAGCTAAATACAGAACATTACAGGAAGAAAACCCATTAAAAGCTGTAAAAGACTGGGGTAGAGGTTTGCATTTCAGCAAATCAGTGAAGCTGAATTAACAACCAGCAGAATGCTTTTGACCGAAGCATTCATGTGTTAGATTGGACCAGTCAAAGTCCAGACCTGAATTTATGTGAGAATCTTTAGCAAGATCAAAAAATAGATGTTAGCAGACACTGTACATGCAATCTGAATGAGCTTGAGTTATTGGTTTTGCAAAGAAGAATGGGCAAAAGTCTCTGGTTGGGCCACACCCCAAAATACATGCAGCTGTAATTACAGTAAAGGGAGTTTTCCAAAATATTGACCAAAGAGAGCTGAATACAGCACACTCCTCACCTTTCAGAATTTAAATTGGGATAAAGAAATAAATACTTTCACTTTATATTTTTTGCACTACTTTGAGTTGGTCTGTAATATAAAATTATAATAAAATACATTGAATTGTGAGTGTCATTGCAGATGACACTCACAATTCAATGGGGAGATGGATCAACATAAATATCCAATGTGAAGTGAGTTTTAGAAAGCAGACATAAAAACACAACTGTTTGCATTTCTCTCCTTCAGCTAGGGCCTATGTGGAGGTAAACATGGAGGATAAAGTGGAAGCTGTTCTGGGAGACCCAGCTCAGATCGCCTGCATATTCACGTCGGGAGAAGGCACTGGCGGCAGCGGCGGCATGGTCATAAAGTGGTACTATGTGAGTTTCATCAAACCTTTACTGTATACACCCAGAGAGAGATATCAGCTGTCCTTACATGCACACTGATGTTTGTGAACCTGCAGGTAAAGAGTTCAGGAAACAGCCAACTAATCTATGACCAGGACACCCTTCAAAAGACTGTGCAGAAAAACACTCCTTACACTGATCGGATCACAGTGAATAACACCGGAACCACTGGACAGGTGGTGCTGACGATCAGTGATGTGAAGCTGAGCGATGAGGTGGACTTCATCTGTCACGTCCAGATCATTGGAGAGGGGACCGGGGAGGGACGCACAAAGCTGAGAGTGTTTAGTAAGATTTACTGCTTTCTGATTGCTGAGAGAGTAAAACAGCTAGAGATGGATTTACACTATGCAGTCAGTTCATGAAGCATTTACACTTACTTCTTTATTATGATATCCTTTAAATTTGGATGAATAACTTTGGTGCATAGATTATTGACACTTGTAACTGTCATTATTACCTGACAGAATGTCAAATACCTTTCCTTCTCTTTACATGGTTTATTTTTTCTTTTCAGAAGCACCAGATTATCCCACAATTGAAGGCATGGAAAATGGAATATCGGTCAATGATGAAGCCAAAAAGGTAATCAGGTCTTTGATCACAAAGATGAACCATTGAAAATAATGAACTTTCAGACAACATCCTCATGTTCTGACTCCCACTTTACATAGATTGCCTCTTGCAAGGTGAAAAATGGATACCCCAAACCGGAGGTTACTTGGTACAAAGACAATACGCCACTGCGCACCACTCCAGATGGTGAGAGACACTATCGTAAAACTCTGTATTTGGTTGGACAGTTTTTATTTCTGATTATGTGATAAAACTACAATACTTCATTAGAGGCATTATTATCCTACTTCTCAGTTTCAACATATATGGCTATGTAAAGATACACAAAATTATACAAGTTAACAAACCACACCTGGGCCTGATCACAAAGAAATCATTTTAATAGATCCTGTGCGACAGCAGGAACTAAGCAAAAGGACCTCAAAAAGTAATAAATCATGGTCTGTGTTGAAGAAGAAGAGATGAGGATCAAAGTCACTGATCTCTCAGACTGGAGAGAGCTTCAAAGCCAATATAGAGACTATGGGACTCCAGCGAACCACAATGAGAGTCATAATCCACAAATGGAGAAAAAATTAAACAGCGGTGAACCTTCACAGGAGTGGCCTGTCTGCCACATTTCCTCCAAGAATGCCTCAACAACTCATCTCGGTGGTCACATAAGAATCCCGAAAAACATCTAAAGCACAAAAAGCTTACTTGGATCATTTAAATCAGTGTTTATGATTTACCAATAATATAGAGACTGGGCAGAATTGGCCTGAACCACTACTAATGTGAAAAGAACAAAAAACATCCATCTTACATTTACCAAAGAAAACCTTAATGATCCCCAAAGGACAGCTGAAACAGAACTGGGGTCTTATTTATAAAACTGATGTACGAACAAAACTGGACCTGAAACTGGCGTACGTCACTTTCCACACAAACGTTGGGATCTACAAAACACAAACTTGATGGGAAAATGTAGTCCCTCACACGAACTCTGACCTATGCGTATGTTTGTTTTGGAGACGGGAAACTGGTGATGTAGATGGTGAGGTGTGGAACTGAAGCCACACAGCATCATGATTCCTCTCAGACATTTAATTTAACTCCATATCAGTCTTTAATACAGATTGACTTTATCATAAGCTTTCAAAACTGCAGTATTATTTATGCTTCTGGTGGTGAGCCATAACTATACATAAGGACCTTTCAAATAAAAATAAAAACCCTATAAGCCAACTTAAATCTTGAATCAAAGTCTGTTTCGTCATAGTTTTCTTACCATCACATTCCTCTCCCTAGATGACTGGATTACAGATTAAAACATTAAATGCGACAATCTGTGAGGCAATCAGACTGATTGCTGTAAATATTTAAATACCGTGGTGAGGCTTGTACGTATTTCTTCATGATGGATGCATTGATGTATCTATCATGCAGAACTGGTACTGCTGGAAGACCTTGCAAATGAGAATCAGGAAAGAAATTCAAACATTTTGGGCCTGATGTACTGATGCATTCTTCCGCTATAACCTACAGGGGACAATGGCTATACTCCCTCAGGCGCTGACTCCTAATGCTATTTCCAAATGCCCAGAGTGCAGAGAAGCCGCGGTTTATTATCGCTTGCACTCATGCACACTCAACTGTGGAGCCATTAGCTTCCTAAAATGCCAGTGGCAATGTGTAACTTTATTTACTGTGGCTACTGTTGTCGGTAGCCACAGTAGTGGGCCACAGTTTGTGCACTAACTTTGAGGTACATCTGTCTGTTTTGTGGTGTGTGTGCACATGGTTTTATAAATCTGGATTTTTTTTTTTGCCTTACGTACACTTTTAGTGTGAATCCTATGCAGTCCTTTATAAATACAACCCCTGGACCTCGAAACATGACAGTAACACCAAACACAGCAATAGATCTACCAGCGATGAGCTCAGAATAAAGAAATGGAAAGTCCTTGGCCAAGTCAAAGCCAAGATGTTGATCTTGAAGATGCAAGAAAACCCTCAAACATCTCACAGCTGACAGCAAAGGGTGGTGAAAACTGACGTGAGAGACTGGTAGATGGCTATGAGATGCTTCCCACTGAGAATATTTCAGTCAAAAGGGGTAAGAATAGGGGTAGGGTGCTCTAACTTTTCCCCTGAACTATAAAACACATTTTGTTGATATCTTTTGTTTATTGAGGACAACAATGCAATTTATTGGTGTTTATTTGTAACTAAATTACTTTTTCTTCCAGAGATTAATGAACAAAGATATCTTTTTGTGAATATTTCTTTTAAAACAATAATATATATTCAGCGGGGTTTCCACAATTATTTCATTGTTGAAACAGGTAAAATACTGGAAACCACCTACTTTGTAGCCTTGTTTTTTTCTCCCCAACTAATTCATATTACCATAAAATGTAAAGTACTGACAAAAGCCCTGATTAAATTTTAACTTGTCAGTCCTAAAACAAACAATATTTTCCTTTTTAATTAATTGATCTTACTCTGTCTGTGAATCAGCTCATTATAGACTCTGTAATGGCTTACCTTGTTACATCTCTGGTGTTTGCAAATGTTTTTGTCTTCCAGTGCTGAACTTTGAGTACAGAACCACCACCGGATCAAGTGGTTTATATTCGGTCGAGAGTGACCTGATCATGAAGGTGAAGAAGGAGGACAAAGACGCAGTTTTCTACTGCGAGATCAGATTCTTTGTTCCTGGAGCTGAGAAGATGTTTGAAACCAACCGTATTAACATCACTGTCTACTGTGAGTGATTCAGACTTAAAAATGAGTCCAGTCCGGGTTCTGTTCTTCACAACCAAGACAGCCCTGAATGAAGACTTTTAAATGTTGTTTTCTATGTCACCACTGAATATTTGGGGTGTTGTTTACATTTAGTTGAGAGAGAATTCTTCTGGTCAGGTTTCATACTATATGACTGTGGCTGCAGTGTTTTGACAGCTCTGGACTTTTTGGGTGCATTTCAAGTGACATGGGAATAAACTGTTTTAGAGATCACCTATCAAAACATTAGTTATGTATCAAAGATTAAACATTTTTTAGTTACAATATGCTCTTTAGGTTTGTTTGAGTTACATTTGTCCATGCATGATGTAACCTAAATGTAGGAAAACAAGTCATTAGACTGCAAAAAAAATCCCTTCAGCAAACTTTTCTGGTGAAATTATGATTATTAGAAAATAATAATAATATAACATAAAAATTAATATAAAATTAATTAAATACTTAATAAAAGTGGTAATTAGAAAATAATTTCTAATTATTAAAAGTTCACAGTAAAGGTCTGACTTTTCCTTTTTTGTTTCAGATCCTCCCACTGCAGCAAAAATGTGGGTTGAATCCCCAAAGAATAAAATCAAGGAGGATGACACTGTGGAGCTCCACTGTGCCAGTAACGGAAATAATCCAGCCCAAGAATTCACAATTAAGACACCCAACGTAAGAAACAAATTAAGAAATACGATTGTCACCATAATCCTTTGTGTGAGTGCACCTCGAAATATGTTAAACTGTCATCAAAAGTTAATTCATTTCAGTTATTCAGTTTTAATCTGGATATTTCTATATTATATGGATTCATCACACACTGAGTAATAAGTTTCAGTTGTTCATCTCTTGTAATTTTATTATTACAGTCTACAGACAATAAAACCCAAAATCCAGTTCCTCATACATCAGACAAATTATTTTTTTATATTAAAAAAAGTTGTTCCACAACCATGAGGAAGACTGCTTAACTTAGTTATCCAGCAATCTGACACCCTCTGAAATGAGAGGAAGCCACAAAAAGTCATTGCTAAATAAGCTGGGTTTTCACAGAGGGCTTGGGAGTATTAATGGAAAGTTGAGGGGGAGGAAAAAATTTGCTAACAAAGGTACACAAGCAAACGGGATAGCTGCAGCCAGGAGAGGATTTTTGAAAAAACAATTAAAGAGTTTAGGTGAGTTTTACAAGGAGTGGACTACAGCTAGGGTCAGAGCTTCAAGAGTCACCACAAACAGCTGTATTCAGAACATGGGCTACAACGGTCACATTCCTTTTTTAAGGCACTTCTGAACACCAGGAGTATCTTACCTGGGCTAAGAAGAGAAGGACTGGAGTTTTTCTCAGAGCTCCATGGTCCTCTTTTCTGATGAAAGTAAATTTCATATTTAATTTGGAAATCAAGTTCCCACAGTCTGGAGGAAGAGTAGAGAGGCACAGAATCCAACATACCAGGGGTTTAGTGTAAAGTTTGGTTCAGGTACTGATGCCATGCCATGTTCTGGTGTTGGTCCACTGAGTTTGATCAAGTCCAAAGTTAGCACAGCCACCTGAAAAGAAGTTTTATGTCATGTTTCCCTCTGCTGACAAGCTTTACGGAGATGCTGATTTCATTTTCTAGCAGGACTTGGCAAAAGTACCAATGCCTGCTTTAATGACAAAGGTATCACTATGCTTGACGAGCCAGCAAACCAGTCTGACCGAGACCCCACAGAGAAACCAGAGATTAATCAGAAGAGGAAGATGAGAGACACCAGAACCAACAATGCAGATGAGTCGAAGGCCACTGGACACCTCAACAGAGTCACAGGCTGATCTCCTCCATGCCAGTAATTCAAGCAAAAGGATCCCCTACTTAGTGTCTAGTGCATACAGTTTACTATCCAGTACAGACATACTTTTCAAGAGGCCCATACTTATGTGCCAAAATATTCTGTTTCTTTTTAATTAGTCTAATGTTTTATCAAACATATCACTTTGTGTATTATGAATTTACATAAGATATGAATTTCACTTTTTGAAGACAAGAACTAAAATAAAATAACTTTTTGATGACATTCTAATATCTCGAGCTGCACCTGAAAATATGCAATGACCACTGTTCATTTTCTAATTGTATTTATTCCTAAAACATGAATAACAACTTGTATGTGGTCAAATTATGTTTAATAAGACTGTTGCTGGTTTTGAAGCGTTCACCTTCTAGTGCGAAGATAATGGTGATGAAGAATGTTTCCCGTCTGGACAGTGGTGTTTACGAGTGCATCGTATTGGAAACAGAAAATTTTGGGGAATTCTCAGCAAACACCACAGTGTTTGTCAATTGTAAGGACTTCACTTTGATTTCATCTGCAGTGTTGAAAACAAATGTTAATTATTCAATTTTAAATACTTTACCCGTTGCATAGATCTGGATGATGCCATTATTGAACCTAAAGGCACTGTTTTGATGGAGCAGAACAAGGAGCTTAAGGCTAGCTGCAATGCTTTAGCTTCTCTCAACACCAAGACAACATGGCTGAAGGTAACAGTGCGATGTAGTTTACACACAGGAGCAAAACAATTGTATGTATTAGATACTGTTGCACCATCATAAGCTTGTTGATGATGAGGTCTGATGCATCAGGAACCAGTTATTTATGCTTTGCTTTCTATGTAAATGCTTATGGCAGCAAATGAGTTTGATGGGATTTTTCTGCAGAATGGAAAGGAAGTTGCAAAGGGTCACCATTTAAGCCTGGAGGATCTAACATATGACAGTGCAGGAACGTACGTTTGTGTCGTGACAGTACCTGAGATTCCAGAAATGCAAACCAGTGCATCACTACAAGTACATGTCCAGGGTGAGTTGGACAACAAAAACAGCTTATTTGGAACTATTTTCTGTCGTTTAAGTTACTTTTTAAATTCATTTTTAGTTAATTGTTGAGATTGTCAAAGGTTGTTTTTTTTCATGTCTCTCTTTCTGCAGGCCCACCAAAAATTTTAGAAAAATATTTCAATGAGAAAGAGACTACTGAGAAGGAACTTGAACTTACCTGCCACGTCAGAGGCCACCCAACTCCCCAAATAACCTGGACCACCTCTGAAGGAAAGGTACAACTGGAATATACCTTTTATTTTAGTTTTAAGTCCAACATACCTGCAAAAACATTTCAGTTATCAGACTTGACTCCCAAATGTTTCAGTGACAAGGTTCATTATGACAAAGATCAAACAATTTAAACCTCCTAAGCCTAACTGGTCAGTTCTAACAAAAATAGGGTGATGGTAATGACATTGATTATTTCCTGACTCTTAAAGGGAAAGCTTCTTTTGAAATTGGGATGTTGCAGACCAAGGATTCTTCTACATGATACCCATCAGGTTATCATGCAAAAGATTTTTATGAGCAAGGTGTCCTACAAACCTGACTCAGTTACTTTGGTTCCATCGGTTTCTACTGTGACGGCAGCATCATGGTGTGAGGGATACCTTCAGGAAGGACATGGAAGCTGATTAGACTGAACACAGTGCTGCAAAATCCAATGCAGTCTGTAGTTATAATGCAATAAAATGTGAAAACTGATATTGATAAGTGCCTACTTTTCATGCTTTTTCAAAACAATCTTTCACCCAAACACTGACACTTTTCTTTGTGACCACACTGTTCTTTCTTGAAATGTGTGTTTGTGGCAGGTCATCAGTTCCGCATCTCAAACAAAGACTGAGGTCGGTGCTAAGAGCGTAGTCAAAGTCGTTGTCACTTCGAACATGACCATTTTCTGCAACTCCTCAAATGATTTCGGCACAGATTCGGTTATGTACAACATCAAAATCAGTGAGTGCCTGCATCATTCCTGTTGTCCACTCTGTGCCTTTACATGTGTGTCGATGCCCCTTTCTTCCTCCTTCTCCATATGTCCTTCCCCTTCTTGTCTGTGTCAGTGTTTGTGTTTTATTCTTCGTCTGAAGCTCACGACCTCTCTGTGATGTGTTGTAAAGTGTTGCCTGTAATTTGGAGCACTTCACTGTGTGTTCTCTTTGCAAAAGAGACAACGTGAAGCTGTTCGGCTGTTGATGTGAACCCCTCCTTTCCCCCTAATGTTGTAACGTGAAGTGTGTTCCCATTTGTGCCCCCTACCCCCTTTCAGCTAAACACACCACCACACCAGCAGCTACCACCACAACAATCTCTACAACAACCATTACAGCAGCCAACACAATCATCAATGTAACCACCAATACAAGCACAACCACCAACGCAGCCATTCCCAAATCCACAGGTAAGATCAGCTGCTTTGTGCCTCTTCAGCCCCAATCAAGCTAAACTGATGCTCTGGTGTTCAGAGAGACAGAGATGGTATTCTCAAAGGAAGAAAACCCCATCTGTATCTGTCATTCTGGACAGATACAGAAGTCTCAGGAATTTATGGGCCGAGCAGAAAAGGTTTGTTCAACCAAGGAGCCTACAAACCTGATTCAGTTACACCAGTCCTGTCAGGTCAGGTCAAAATTACAGCAAATTATTGCGAGAAGCTTGTGGAAGGAGACACAAAATGTTTAAAAGTCTAGCATTTCAAAAGGCAGTTTTAACAAAAACCGAGGAAGGGTATTTTAAACATCTGAATTTGAAGCAAGTTTTCTCTCATCATTCTAACATTAAAGGGGCAGTATCATGTAAAATTGACTTTTTTGAGCTTTACATCATGTTATAATGTTATTCCCTCATCAAAAACATACCTGGAGTGTTGCCTTGATTCTTTCATGCATGTCTGAGAAATCCTTTAATCTCCCATGGCAGCTGTGCAAAACGCCTGGATGGACCTAGTGCCGCCATTGAGACCCAGCTCCTCCTCGGAGCTGCAGTTTCTAAGCTTCCAAGCTTTGGCCACACAGAGTCCCCCTCCCCCCACAACTTCCCCACTCAGCTCCTTCAGACTAGCCCACAGCAATTAGCTAACACCTGGTGGAACTGCGCACCTATTGAGCTCATTATATGAACTACTTCTCAGGGCAACGCTGGTAAAAACGTTGTTAAGGGGTTTGTTGTGATGACTTCCTGAAGGCGGAGTTTCAGAAAAGAGCAGGACTTTCTTAAAGAGACAGAGGCCCAATTTCAAGGTGTTAAGTTACAAAGTCACATTTCTTTTAGGTTATAGTTGATATGTACAGCATTTTTGTAAAAACTGAAGGTAACATAGTTACTTGATTATGCTCTAAAATAATTCTATGTGCCTGGAAAACACATAATACTGCCCCTTTAAACAAATAGAAATAATTTGGTAATTATGTTAAATAAATTTGTAAGGTGATTAAAATTGTCAGAGATTTTAAATTAAAAAAAGTGTGTTGTAAAATAAAATAGCTCATCTGTGTTTCTTTTAGTAAATGAAAGGGACTCAGGAATGAACTTGAAATTGCCTGTACATTCCATCAGTTTTGACATGCTCTACATATGGCTATATTGTGTCCTATACTCACTCACCATTGATTTTCAGAGATTTTACAGACTGTTAAATCTCTTTTTCAATTTTAAAAACCATAGTCTTTGTCAGTTACATGATGTTTTATGATTGTTTGATGGAGAAATCAAAATTGATATGTAATTTTCCTTAGCCTTATCTGAAGGTTGCAATAATCATCACTGAGTAATTACTACAAATTTGTTGTATCAGGTTACTATATTTAACAGCAATTATTTGTATCTTATTTGTAATCTGACATATGCTGTCAATCATAATTTGTGTTGCACTGATCCTTTTCCTTATTCTGACATTGGTCTGTGCAATAAATCAAATTTGTATTTGTAAAGTAAAGTCTATGTTTAGTAACCACTTTTTGTTGTGACCCAAAAAAAATCCTTATGGAGATATTTTTCCATAATCAAGTTGCTCCAATCTCGCAGTGATTGGCAGATAAATTGGCAGTCAAATACTGAAAAATCTTATTTTTACTTGTTGACTTAAATGTAACATGACAGAAAACTCTCCCTTTTTGGCCTCAACAAACAGTACATTCTTTGATATACTACAAAGTTACATGACTTGATGAATAAAAGTCGATAATCACGTAATCTATCATTTTTTTTGTTGAATTACAATCACATCAAGGGAGTTTTTTTTTGTCTGCAACCAGTAATATTCTGGCTGGTATATTTTTAATTATGTTGTTCACCAGTTATACTAAGATGAAGTTTATGGCCTGAGAAAAGCATCATGTTGTTAAAAAGCAGGCATCTACATCAGATAATGAAAAAACAGAGAAGCATGTTAGAAACTGTCAGTAAGACATCTCTGTCGGCCAGAAATATCCACAAATATGAACGTACTTGAATGAGCATCGCTGAAGAAGCAAATGCTTAAAACCCCCTCAGAGAGAGCCTCTTCACTCCTATTACAGGATGCTGCTTTTTTTTTCTCTGTCTCTTTTTTTTTTTTCAACATATGCCCTGCCAGGAAACTTTCCATCCTCTCAGAGGAAAGCTGTTCTGGATTTTTGTTTCTCTCTTGTGAAATGAGATTAAAGAGGGCTACTGTGGGAAATGACTCAGGTCACTGACCAAGATTCATACTGGATTTTTATCTTTGGAGAGATAAGAGCCTTGTAAATTAAGTCATTTAGTCTGCTTTTTTTATACTGAATGCCTGGAATGCCTGTTTGTGTGTGTCTGGTTCTATCAGGCCTGCTGATATCAGTTATTTAACACACAAACCCACTGATAACTGTGCTCATTTGGTTTTTCTCAGTCAAAGCAGAAACATCCAAACCACAAGAGAAAGTCCAAACAGGTTTGTATTTCATGTTGCTGCAGATTCTCTCTAAAAACCAAAAAGCATCCTTTAACTTCTCCACCATATCAGCTTCCTGACTCTGCTCCAGCAGACACCTCTCTCCTATTGAACAAAACATCATTGATCATTACTGCCAATTGTTCCCTGCATGCTGTAATGCTGATTTCTCTTTTTGTTTTTGTTATAAGCACACCTCTTCACCTACAGACCTGAAACCTTTGCACATCTTTTCTTTTGGGTTGCCAGATGTACGTCACCTAAAAGATGCTAGCACTGCTGTCTTTTTATTGAATGCTTTCTGTCACACCCACACCTGCTGTCGGACTCTTCCAACTTCCAACTTTCACAAATCCACTTCTGCTGATTTTTGTTTCTGCTTCTTCTTCTTCAACAGGAAGCAATGGTGTTATCATTGCAGTGATCATCATCTGTATCCTGCTGCTGGCCATCTTGGGCAGCGTGCTTTACTTCCTTTACAAAAAAGGCAAGATCTGCAATCGATCTGGAAAAAAAGACTTGTAAGTTTGATGAGAACAAAATGATCTGTTTTTGTATTTTGTATTTGAGAGAGAGAGAGAGACAGAGAGAGAGAGAGAAAGAGAGAGAGAGAGAGAGAGAGAGAGAGAGAAAGAGACAGAGAGATAGAGGGAATATTTGGGTTTTGTTAATTTTGTTAGTTTCTTAGGTTTTTGTTTGTTTTTCATAGCAATAACAACAGCATCTTAGTTTTCAATGAATAAGCAAGCAAATGAAAAAGTGAGTAAAAACAGGGAGGGAACGACTGTTTTTCAAAAGCTGAAGCAAAAGTTATAAAATTATCATTATATGTGAGGGTTTTATTTCTACACAGAGTTGGCAAAGATTTAAAAAGGGGGGTGGGGTATTATGTCAAATTGACTTTTTGAACTTTATATTATGTTATAATGTTATTCTCTCATCAAACACATACCTGGAGTGTTGCTTTGACTCATTCATACATGTCTGAGAAATCCTTTAATCTCCTGTGACAGCCATTTGAGGGTGCCTTAAAGCCTGCTCAAACAAAACACCGCCTATTTACCCAAAGCTCCTCCCTGGAGCCTAGCTCCCGCTCCAAAGGCACTATTCATTCGGGAGAATATCAAAAGCTGCACACAAAGACATGATAGGACTTGATGTTTCACAAAATCCCCTTCATTCAGACGTTTTTGGTGTGTGAGCTTATAATGCAAGATATGAAACAGTGAGACAAGCAGCTCTAACTCTGTGCTGCTGGATAGATTTTCCGTCAACCCAACACACATTTTGTTTTGATCTCAGAGAATAAATTACTGATGACTGAAAGGACTCTTTGCTCACCTGCTAAAAGATCAAAAAACTGGCCTAGGTTATAAACACAAAGTAGATTATAACTTTGGTTTCATGAAAAAAGACACTAAAGATAATCTGTATGGTTGGAGAATATGGGGAAAATATTAATCACAAAAATAGTTCTCTTTATATTGGCTCAGTTTGATTTTAAGGGTAGACTAATAAATGGCTTGACCGATTAGTCCACTAACATCCACATTATGATTTCCTTTTTACATTGCAACTAAGACGGAAGTCAGTTTTTCATTAGCTATTTGACATTTAATCGATACATGCAGAATAAATCCACTTCAGCAACAAAAGCACAACATCCATATCAGGTACTGTTCGATAACAACCCTGACCTTCTAATGACTGACATTGTTATGCAATTATTAATTTGCTTATTTGAGCATGTTCTTCTCCTGCCTAAGCACTAAGGAGAAGTCCGGCAAGGATAAGATTGTAGTGGAGATGAAGAGCGACAACACAGAGGAAGCGATTCTGCTCGGGGTCAATGGAGAAAAACAGCTACCCAGTGATCAGGTAGATATCTAATCCTGGACCAGATACAATGCTGCTCTGCTGATCTGATAACACGTCTTCTAATGCATCATTCTCTCTCTTTGTGCTTGTCTGTATATTAATGTGTGTGTTCATCCTCTGGAGTGATGAGTACCTGAATGCTCAGAAGTGAGGTGGTGAGACTCCCCGAAAGCTGCTCCTGGTGTTCCCTCTCAGGCTCAGACCCCCAGATGCCTTCAAGCCTCCACCAAAGCTCCTTCTTTCAGAGTTGCATCATGGAGATGATCAGCTGACACTCAAACAGTTCAAAGTGAAAGCTTTTTTTTTTTTCTTGCTATCCATTATGCCCCTCGAGTTGTAATGAAACACAATTCGCAAACTCCATAATGTAACTCCATGAAACGCCTACCAAGCTTTGACTGTAGGTCTCGTTACTGCAAGCCTTGTATATTGCTGATTGTCTGTGCAGCAAGAATTAGAGCACAAAGCTGACAGGGTCTGATTTAAATACAGAGGATAAATGTATTGCCTCCCCTGATAAAAATGTGTAAAAGCCTTAAAATAAATGCATGTTTTAGTTGCATAACCTCACACTGAAATATTTGAAAAATCCAACCTTTACTTCAAGGAAATTTATTCAAATAAATAAATAAATGAAATCCAGATCCAAAATTCTGACTAGAAGTTTATTAAAACACCTTTTCTGTAGATAGTTGTCTGTTTAAATTAGCCAAAAATCAGTAAGTGATGCATGGAGAGGTGTCCTGGACAACCGCTATGTTTACATCTGTATTTAGCACTTCTATGTACATGACCGGATCAGCTTAGGAAAAACGGAAAAAATTAAAAGTACCTGATGCCAACTGTTAAGTACAGTGGAGGATCTGTGATGCTGTGGGACAGTTTCAGAATTAAAAAGCACATTTTAAATCAAAATCTGGTGGCCCCTTCCAGAAAACTAAAACTGTGTCGTTACTGGGTCCTGTTGAAGGACCCAGTAACGACTTGAAGCACATGGCCAAAACAACTCAGAAACTGTTCCACAGAGACAAAGCTAACCTTCTCAAATGAGCTTCAGTGGGTCAGGTCAATCCTCTGAATAAATGTACTCCAGATAGGATTTTCTATGATTTCCAGTGTAAAATAGTTCCACTTCACAATCAACCACACATTTATTTTGAGGCTCTTTGCACATCTTTAACATGGGTGCCATTAAATATGGCAGGCACTGTATGATGTAGCATCACCTCAGGCAGAGCAGTCCACTGAAGAGGATCCTGATGCAGCTCAGCTAGTGTACATACTATAGTCTGTGTATATATTTCTTTATTTAAAATAACACAAAAAACAAACAAAAACAAATGACTAGATAGTGTTTCTATGTTTTGGTGCTTCTTCGAGATAAAACGGGAGCTTGAGTTGGAAAATAGTTTTGTTCATTTTCTGCTGTTTCGGTCTGCACACTGAAAGCAAATAGATGCCTCACCTCTTCAGCTATCCCAGTTTATGCTTTAAATACAAACCTGCAGGTCATTCAAAGACATATCACTCATATTCTCAACTCGTAGTTTTCTGCACATGAAGGGCAGTATTTTCTGAAGCTGAAGAAGCTGAACTATTGGGTAATGTTTTTCTGTTACATCTTTTTTGTTCTCTGTATAGTTTTACATTTGATCAGGTTTGTTTGCCAGATCTAATGTATTGCCACCAGTCAGGCGATAGTTACATTTTTGCTTTAGATACAACATTCAGATGCCTTGCAGAAACTCCACATTTTGTACCGTTGTTTTTTTTCCTATTTATTTTCCATGCACTGATTTTTTTTTTTTTTTTTTTTTTTTTGTGTGTGTATTCATGCTGTTTTGGCTCTCCAATATGACATGTTTTTATGGGACTGTATGGTAATGAACATAATTTCTATAGCTGTAATTTCTTTACAAGAAGGAGAGATGAGGTTAGAGGAGAATCTCCTCATGAGGTTCTCCTTATAACACCATGCATTTCTGTTCACTAAATGAATTTCTGTAATAACTGAAACTTGAGCTAATCTAACCCAAAGAGACACAGAATCCCCCTCAGACCGAATGCCTTAAACCGACAACTTCTCCTCATGCAAGTGTTTTGTGGTCATGTTTGTTCCTATAGTATCTGTGTACTACTGAGGAGGGGGGAATGACTGTGACAAAACAACTCCAGCTTAAAGACAATCATGCCATCGTACACTTCCTTCCTTCTGCTTTTAACAATTCTAGTAAATAGTCTTGGTTGTCTGAAATGTCTTTAAATGTCTCTGAGTTACGAAGTATATTGTAATTACCAAAAAAGTATTGTTTTTAGCTTTTAAATCATACCAAATAAAGTTAAATGATCAAAAATGAAGTTCTAATATTAAATTAACAGCTGCATATGTTTAAACATCCATTCATGGTATTCCACTTATCTGAGATTGGGTCGCAGGAGGGAAACCCAGATCTCCCTCTCCCTGGCGACGCTCTCCAGCTCATCCTGGGGGATCCCAATGTGTTCCCAGGCCAGAAAGGGTACATGGTCCCCCAGTGAGTGCTGGCTCTAACCCAGGGTCTTTATCCAGTGGAACGTGCCCAAATAACCTCCAAAACAAGGCCCTCAGGAGGATGCTCATTTCACAACTGAAATGTTTAAATTGTATGAAAAAATAAAAACATTATTTTTAGGAATATGTCTATACCCCTTATTATTTATATTTACACACACACACACACACACACACACACTTTTTTTAATTCCTTCATTCATTTTCTTTTTTTTTTCTTTCAGAAATTTCAGGCACAGATAAAGGTCTGTACTCATATCAAATACAGTAGATGTAAAAAGGTTTCAAAAACAAGTTTTAGCCTTGTTAAAAGAAAAACAACAACAAAAAACACTGTGATGAATCATTTTTAAAACTGGAATAAAGTTCAGCTGTCCTAGTGAGATTTTACTGACATTTGCTCATTTGTGTCCTTTGGCAAAATCAAAATTTGCAGAGATTATAAAGGATCACACACACACACACACACACACACACACACACACACATATATATATATATATATATATATATATATATATATATATATATATATATATATATATATATATATATATATATATATATATATGGTGGACTACTGGTGAACTGCCCTAGTACCCCAAGTTTTCTGGGAGAAACCCTGATCCTGATTATCCCCAATTTTACATGTAGAGTCACCAATACTTATAAAATATACGGAACATTAGTAACATGACAAAAACTCTGGTCAGGGATGCTGCCAAAAGGCTGACAATAACACTTCTGCCCATGACAACAATCTCCTGTATCCTCATTGTGTCTGAACTAAGGAGTACATTTGCAAAACAGAAGCATTTTCTTTCCCAAGAAAAGAAATTAAAAAAAATAAAATAAAGGAAAAAGCAACAACCCCAGCTGAAACCTCCAGAAACCTTGTGAGGGAATGCATTTGTTAAACTTTTGGGCCAAGTTTCCAAAAGATAGATTTGGCACACACTCACGAGCCCACTACTCAAGACCAAAAACTCAGCATGCCCACTGTGAAGCATGGTGATGGCAACATCTCTGAGGTTACATTTATCTAGATGGAAATGGAGCTGTTGTAAAAATAGGAAATTATGAACAACATGTCAGTTTTGACCCAAAACCTTCAGGTGTTTGCTGCAAAGCTGAAGAGATGCTGCGTTTTTCAGCAATACAGTGAGTCCAAGCCTACATCCAAAAACACAAACACTGCCTTCAGCAGAAGCAAATAAAAGTTTTGGAAAGGCCACTAAGTTAGAGTCAAACTACGTCCAACAGAAAATCAGTGGGAGCACCTGAAGAGGGCTGTGGACAAGAGACATCCTCACAATCTGATCAATTTGGAGAACTTTTGAGAGTTAGACTGGGCAAACGTCATCAGGTCAAGATGTCGCATGTCGGCAGACACCTAGTAAAGAAGACTGAATCTGTTCAAGGGTGTGCACACCGAACTCCAATAACTGGACAGGATGTGTCGCATTAAAGGTGGAAAAGTGTAGAAATGATTTAGCATGGTTTCGTTTACGTCACAAAAATCTCACTTTACAAAAGATGACGACACTCCCATCTTAAATCCACATTATGTTTCTGCTAACCGAAAACACATGCTGTTTGTAATTGGTTAAAATTGCATCAAGGAAATGTATAAAGCCTGAAATTAGCTGAAATAATCATTGATCTTAGTGGACAAACAGCAGCTAAATTCAGCCAAGCCACAAAATTATATATTTTAAGTGAAGATTCCATTTCATGGGAAATAAAGCTTAACAGATAAAATAATTTATGTCAGAAAATTCATCAAACCTTCAGATCTATAAGTGCATTACACAGATGTCACAGACAACAAAAGCTGGTCTGAATCATTGTCTTGTTGCTGTAAGCATGAACAATTGGTCCTTAGCGGTATCTTTTCCAGCATCGTCTTAGAAGACAGTCATTTGATCTGCTCAAGGCACAGGTCAAATCACATTTTGGTTTTTAATGCAGTAACCAAATGCATTATAAAATATGAAGATTACACATTAAATGCAGCATCTGAAACAAAAGTAGCTCAAGTAATCAATTTTGTCTGCAGTTTACCTCTTGAAACATTTTGAAGGATTTCTACTGTTTTGTTCTATTAGGATCACTCAGATCAGAAAAAATTACAAATTCATCATAATTAGCTTTTATATATCATGTATTTTGTGTCAAACATAACTGCATCTGCACATTATACAATATTAATATTCTAAACACTATTATTAAACAAGACTGCTAAAACAAAGCAGTATGGTAACACAGAAATGCCAGGTTACTGAACAGCATGTCTATGCACTTTAAAGTACATGTTAACAATCCCTGTTCAGGGATTATTTTTGCATGAATTACTGCATTAACCCCGCATAGAACGGAGGTTATGAGCATGTGGCTCTGCTGAGGTGTTAAAGAAGCCAAGGTTTCTTTAATATTGGCCTAAATCATTGTTCTGAAAGGTTCACACTGGACTTCAAGCACCTTGGATTTTGTGCCTCCACTGTGGGATCTGGATTTCCAAATAAAATACAAAATCTAGACCTCTGGGAAATGGGCTTGTGGGCCAAAAAGCAAGTCCTGAACCAGAGACAACAGATAGTGATCTTTGCTCTAAAGACCTCAAACAGTCACAAACACATTGGCAGTAGTTTAAAATATGTATTTATAAAATGCTATTGTTGAATACGAATCCAGCTTTGGGGATGGGGCTGTTGTTGCTTGTGCACTTTATTCTGCCATAGTTTTTTCTTCTACTGAACTTTCCATTAATATGTCTGAATACAGTACTTCGCAAATAGCAAACTTATTTAGCAAAATAATGAAATGGCACTTTTTATCTTTAATTAATGTATATTTATCCATGGGCTTGATCTCACTGCATAAAAAAAAAAAAAAAAAATAAATAAAAACCCAATGAGTTGGAGTAAAAGGTTTAAGTGATATAAAGGAATTTTACTGGTGTGCACAGAGCCCTTACCTTTACCTTAACCTGAGTTTGTATCTTTGGGATAAATTTGAGTGGCAACTGTGAGCCAAGCCTTCTCATCCAACATTAATATCTGACCCTAGAAAAATGCTTTACTGCAAGAGTGGTCTGACAATTTCCATAAACACACTTCTAAACCGAGTAGACAGTCTTCAAAGACGATTTGAAGGTGGTTTATTCTTGAAACTACAACAGCAGCACATTTAATTAGATTCTAAAGCTTTAAAGTCATGTTAAAGACTTCTGACAATTGTGTTTAAAAAGCACAATGCTGTTCAGAAATTCCAGGTCGTATCTTTTGGATTATGGAATATGAAATAAAAATCTGGAAACTAAAACATTTTCCATTTCTGTTTTTCTTCTTTCCGTACTTATCCAAATGTAGAAAAGGACAAAATCAAACACAATACGTTTCCCCAGCCTGCATTACTTCTGTTATTAATCTGTTTTTACTGCTCTTATGAAATATTCAAATTTTATGAGAAATTTAATTTTCATTAGCTTTAAGCCATAATCACTAAAACTAATACAAAATAAACCATTGAACTATATCACTGTGCAATGAGTCCATTAGTTTCAGTTTTCAGGCCCAGTTTCTGATATAACCCTTTTGATATTCGAATTAACAGAAATTCACCTGTATAAAAAGAAGAGACATGAAGCAGTTGCTTAACCTTTTATTAACAGCAATGTGCATACTTTCAAATTGATATGAGCTTTAAAACCTTTAAAAAAAAAAAAAAAAAATCATAAATGCCTTTTTTTTTTTTTTAATGATGTGGGGGTGGGAGAGAGAGAAAGAACCACAGCCCCCTCTCCTGGCTGAAAATTGAAATTCCTCAGGACTGGGAGCATCCAGAGGCTGAGCACTGATCTGGATAAAGTGAGCAAAAGGACACTGAAGCGTTTGAAGGATGAGGCTACATGCGGCTGAAGAGGCAGAGGACAGATCAATGCAAGCATTACTGCACTATGTTGCTTTCAGAGACCAACAGGTACAGATCGACACCTACAAACACTTCTCGAATATCAAGGCCTTTTCAAAAACACAAGTAAGGACCTGGGTGATGATCCCTCCCTCTCTAAACATATGGCACAAGTCAAGAAAATCAAACAAGTAAACAAAACCTTTGGGACAAAAATGCACAGGAATGCAAAAATGACGTTTTTCTTTTCTTTCTTTTTTTTTTTTTAACTGTATACAATTCGTTTTTCTTTAGAGTGACAGTATCAAAGCACAAATTGGTATGCTGTGCAAAAATAATGGTTTATAATAATAATAATAATACATGAGAATGAGATGCCGTCTTGAAACATCGGTACAGTATTGAGGATTGCGGACCTCCCCAGTCCATTACCACCCATCATTCAAGAAGTTTCTCAAGGCAACTAGGAAATAAACATGAAAAAGAACTAGAGACAGTGCAGAGAGCTTCCAGTCAACACAAAGCATCAGCCTGAAGAGGTGAAGACAAACTGGGGCTGATTGCCACCTTCCCAATCAGAAACACCCCTCCCACCCCCCAAAAAATTAAAAACATTCTTCATATAGCCTACTGGGAGAGCCTCGAGTTAATGTACCTAAAAGCTGCTTGTGTGAACATATCCTTTAAATTCAGAGTACCTGGAAGTAAAAAGCTGCTGTTTCTCATCCTGCAAACACTGGAAAATTATACAAAAACAAATGTGCAAGTTTCAACTGTGACTAAGAAGCAGTTATGTTTGGCTGTACACAGGTGAGCTGCTGTCTGTGCTGAGGAGTCTCCTCCGCTTTTGCCAGCATTTATTCCTGAGTTAGTTGTTACAGTCGGCCCAAATACTGATTTTTACCGTAGACCGTGGGGCGGGGCCAGCGTACCCGTAAGTCTACGCTACGAAAAGCCTCAGCGCTCGCTCCCTTTCAGAGCAACGACAAAGCAAAACTTAAGAGAACAGAAAGCATTCATCTTTAACAAAAAAACTTACCTAAAGCATGTAGGCTGCTTTATTACTGTTGATATATACAGGGTTTCTACTGTCAAACACTCAAATTTCTACTTTTTTCAAATTAAAAAGAAAATAAATAACTTTGGACAACTGAGGAAAAACCACTTTTTGCGTTTTTATTATCTTTATATTTCACACTGAAGCTTTCTTCCAATTCTGCAGTGGTAAAGGGCTATTTCAGTGCTTCTTTGGATTCTGGGCCTACTTTGATCAAATCTTTTTCATGATTTCCAACACCAAGATCTGGTAAATCTGGATGGAATAATCCTACATTAAATACAGACTCTTTAAATCATAGTTTGTGAATTTTGATACTGTAATATTAAAAAAAAAAAAAAAAAAAAAAAAAAAAAAAGAGGATTGGCAGATTGATTGGAATGTTTCGAATGTAAAACCAGACAAAGTTTAAGAACCATGAGACCAGATTAATCCCCTGATCTGGGAGGATGTATAGGCTAAAAAAGCAGGAAAATTGACTTTCTAATGCTTTTTTGTGAGTAACCCAGCATTGTTGATCACAATATTCAACCAACAGTATTGCAATTTCATGAATTCCTAATACTATGCATCCCTACTAGCCAAAAAGGCTCTGAACTGGCTCCATCTTAATTTATTTCTGAAAAATCCACTTTTTTCCCCCCTGATATTCAAATTTTTATCTTTTAGATAATTGAAATACATATGATAGTCTGGAAACTCAAACAGCTCTCTGTACACGTTCAAAACTTGAAATGCAAAAATCAAATTTCCAACTTTGCCCGACTGCATAGGAACCCTGTATATAGTCTAAAAAGAACAGAACAGAACTAAAAGTTAAAAATACTAATAGGCTGACAGCTTGAGAGGGCTGTGGGCTCACGAGCTGTGTCTACTTTTCAAGTATGCTACATTATGAACTGGAAAGACAAACGATACTGTCACTTTAAAGAAACAGGATGACGGTTAAACACAGTATTCACAAATGTACATTTAAGGCTTTAATTGTTTAGCACTAACAATAATAGCAGCAGTGAAATGCTTCTGAATTAATTATACCAACAATATTTATGATCATATAACAATAATATATTATCAAAGTAAGTCAATTTTTTGTTTTGTTTTGTTTTGTAACACTGGACTCAGCTGGAGACAGAAACCCGGACCAGCCAGTGAGTTCAGACAACAGAAAGAAAACATGTGAGCCACCACAGATCACACAACAACTAGCCTGTCTGGCAGCTGCAGGACGCATCCTCCGAGAATCTCCACAGCTACGCCAGGCCCTGCCTTATAACTTAGAGCAGTAGTACATTTACAGAGCGCAAGTCCAAGTACGTGGACTGGAGTACACATTCATGTTGAGACGGACAGGAGGGGGAGGGCTGGGCTTCATCCAAGAGCAGGACGAGTGGAGTAAGAAGTCTGGCAAACATACACACACACACACACACACACACACACATAACCATGCTCACATACACGAAACACACAAGCAGTCGGCAACATGTCCAGACCTGAAACCATCATCATGCTACAAACAAAACCACTAAACACGCTTTTTTTGTTTGTTTTAGAAAAAAAAAAAAAAAAAAAAAAAAAAAAAAGTACCAAAGCAACGTTAATTAAAGGCCGTATCAGACTGAAGTCAAGATGAAAAACTCTGCTGCACATTTTCCAAGGTGCTGCCGCTGCTGCTGACTAACACATCCTGGTGAGGAAGACGCCCGATTCGTCCTTCCTCTTCCTTCCTCTCTCCCGTAATCCGACTCCTGTCTCCCCCCTACAGTGGTACCAAGAGCAACCCTCCAAACTGAACCATTTTCACATATTATTTATGCACGTACTGTATATATTACACACATTTAATATATACTTACTCATATATTAAATTCTCATATAGACATACATTTTTAGTTTTCCTTGTGAGGTGTTGATTATATTTTCAGCAAGAGGCTTCAACATGAAAGATGAGTCTGTCTTCGGCAGATTCCTATGAAAGTCTCGGGTCGCTGCGTTCGGACGGTCCCGAGGAGATGCTCCTGGAACCAAAAATTGGAAAAAAAAACAAAAAAAAAAAAAAAAAAAAAAAAACTGGCATGACACTTTTGAAAGCGCATGGAGTGCAGGGCGCAGATTCCTGCAGATACTGTGAGCTTGCTGGGTAACAGCCAGGTCAGAAACCGCAGGAGGGTCTGGGTTGGGGGGGGGAGAGGCGAAGGGTGTCAGGCAGCACTTTACGTAGTCCTGGAGGCAGTGGGGCTTTTCAGGTCGGTCTGTGCCAACCTAAACCAAACCAGGCCGGGCCAAGCGAGGGCGAAGAGAGCAAACCGTGAACCATGGGCGCCACAATCTGCTATGTGAAAATGTGGGCGGTGGAGGGAACAGAGACGAACTCGCGCAGGATGTTCTTGGCCATTTCTATATTGTTCTGTGCAATCATCAGAGCTTTCTGGATGTCCTGGTAGGAGTATCCCTGACTCATGAGGTGCTCAATCTCGCTGCTGATCAAGGGGTTGGCTTCCCCGCCTGCTGCCATGCTGCTGGGCGGAGCAGGGACAGGTGGGATGGGGCTGTGGCGGCGCTCCGAGTTGATCCGTCTGGGCAGTGGTTTGGGAGGTCTCTCCGGTGCTTCCCCTGGCTCCAAAACAGCTGAGGGCGAAAAGAGGAAGACCAAGTGTTTGGATTTAAACAGCCACTGAAGGTCAACTTAAAGAGATGATTTCTTTAACTGGAAAAAGCTCCACAGTTAAAGAGGTTCGTAATTATATTTAGGCCTGAGGGAAGAGGCATGTCCTTTCACACAATGTAAAACCTTTTCAGCTTTCCACTGCAGTGACATTTAACAAAGCGCTGCAAGAAGCCAGTCATAATCCGAGGCCTTGTCAGCTTGACGCAGAGTGATTTAATTGGCTCTCAGAATCAAACATGCAGAATGCCCATGTGTGGTAAATGTCAACCCAACACAGAGACATCGCCTCACTGTGAGAAATCAACAAACAACTGCTGATTAGACTTCCTGCACTGTGGCTGAAACCTCAAGGTTTGCAGAAGCGTAACATGCAATAGTCTTGTCATCACACCTTCACCAAATTTGGCAGTGTCTTCACCAAAAGCCTGTCAAATTTGAGCTCAATCTTTGTGCTTTCTGTGTCTTTGGAAAGTCAGTGGTGGATTATCGTCCAAGAAAGAATCTACATTGTCTAAGGATAGCACAGAGATTGCTGTCATAGTAGTGTTAAAGGTGCTAGTCGCTAACAGAAGCTAAAGTCAGTTTGTCATGTAAACCCTTTTCATCATTTGGTCTTCGTTTTAAAATAGGGAAACCCTGTTTTACAGAGACTGATTTCTTCAATGCAGGATGACATCCCTTTAATAAGAAAAAAGCCTCTATGGCAACAAAACAATATTATGAAGGGTGTTTATATTCCCCATACTACTGTACTTAAAATGAAATGAGAATTAGATAAAGTCTGTATTTGCAGACAAAAGTTTAAAAAAGAAACTGGAGAACAGAAATCTGTAAAATCTTGAAATGCTATAGATATTATTTAGGAGCGATAGAAAAATAATTGCTGCTTTTCAGTTTTAATTCAAATCAATTATATTTTTGTTTTAAAGTTGTGATAGGTTTACTTCAAGTTAACATATCATGAGAATTTCATACCAGCACATACTTGTTACTCAAAATCAACATCCTTCAGCTATCTTGAACTATCTATATTTATATATGCCCCTTTGCATTTATTCGATAGACTATGATAGAACTGTTGAGGTCAGTAAAGCTGCATTTGTGGCTGTCCATGACAACATATCGATTTTCATCCTCAAATGATACAGAAGGTTGATTCAAATAAGTTCAATTCTGCAAGAAGCTTCTCCGGTGTTAATACTGCTGATGTTTAACCCTGCTTTGCATGCTATCATGGTGCACAGTGGAATTAATTTCAACATTCAACTCATAAACTCAGGGTCCTGTTCTTATCACATGATGTTAATATGCTTGTTTTGTTTAGTTCCTTATGAGAGAGAAGCCAAAGAACTCCTGCAAAACTATTCAAAACTCCAAAGTGATCTGAAAACACTTTCTAACATCTGGACCATCTAAAGAACCTCAGTTTGTCGGAGAAACTAATCTGTAACATCTGGTAACTCTGTGGGGACTGATCTTGTAAATGTCATGTAGAGTTTTCACATAAGACTTGCTCATCTATGTTCAACCTGTGAACATATATTTAGTAAGTCTTGGTTATCACATGATAAAGCTTCACAGCTTCACATAGAGACCAAAATTAGGCAGTTATTCATACTGATGTATTAAACTTACACGCTGCAGCTCCAAAATCTGAATCTAGGGAAAGGCGGCTAAAGGCGGCCACAGAGGATGAACATGACGATGAAGAGGATGAAGATGAGGACAGAGACCCCCCCATTTCTGAAAAGGTCCTGCGAGCAGGAGGCTGCGGTAGCCGGGGTTTTGGGAAGTCGTAGCCATTATCGTCATCTTCTCTGTCCTCTGCTGCGTGGTCTCTGGGCCCATTGGTGACCGGCTGAGGAGGCAACTCTGAGTAGTCTGGAAGGATGGAGGACAAATCTCATCACAAAAACACAAGAAGTTGTAATATTTACACTGTCGCATTACAGTCGGAATCCCTTCTGAGCGGGAATCAAGGGGAGGTTTGCTCAGCTGATCCTGTTTTGTGGTTAGAAGAAAATACCTGAATCTCTGGCTTGTGTCCTCGCCTGGACGTTGTACATGGCTTCATGCAATATTGGCCCATCCTCTGCACCCAGTGCGAGCCTACAACAACAAATGATGGGCACAAATGATGATACTCAGACAATGTTTCAAAGATTTGTCCTAATCTGCCTTATAAGAAGGTTTGAATACCGTGAGTTGAGGGCAGGGGTTTGAGTCTGTGCCTGGAGAGCTGCCAGGGGCTGAGGCTGTGGGGGCCTTTGGACTTGTAGGGCCTCTGGTACAGGTGGTACCGTGATGGGGCGAGATGAAGGAATCATGTAGTCCGAGTCTTCCTCACTGTCACAGGCCTCCTCTCCAGGCACCTGCCTCAAAGCGGAAGACGGTCTGGGAACAAACAGTCAATCCGTGAAAATGTACACAACATCCACAGTAAAACATGCTTTGGGAGGAAACATAACGGATGCCTTCCAGATCACTGGTGTGTATCAGTTAGTAATTTCAGGACCAGTTGACCATACCTGTTTGCCAGTGCGTAAATGGCATTGGCTGAGGATGATGGTTTCACTTTGGGGTTGTCATAATCTTGAGAAGCTATTGAAGGAAAATTCTGAGAAGAAAACAGATTTTAACAGATTTACTTACTTTATCCCCCAAAAAAGTGAACATTTAAAACAAATGGATATAACTTAGGGGCATGCTTTTACAACTTCTGCCAAACTAAAGACTGAGAGCTAGTTAGCACTGAAGAACAATACTTCCTGCAAATGAAAGCTCACATTGTCTCTAGTTAGTTAAAAAAAAAAAAAAGGTAGCAATTAGAATGAGGTGTAATTATTGGGTGATCGGTTAATTTTAGAGTTACACTTTTTGAACTCATTTCTCCATCATCAGTGTTTACAATAAAATAAAACGATGCTTGTGTTGTCCTCAGTTTCAGAAATGCTACCCCATTTTACATTTATGTGACCAATATGTGCAAAAGCAAAAAATAAAGTTCAGTTTGAGGGTATTTAGAGCTAAACTACATAATGAGGTTTTTGATTTGATTTAAAAGCATAAAACACCAAATGTGTTTTATGGAACGGTGCGGACTAGTTACATGTTACTGACATTTGGAAACCACAGATGTGATCTGATTTCTATACTGAAGGAAAGCTCACTCTCAGCAACACTTCAAGACAGACATATTATTACCCCGGACCACACAGAAACATTCTAGTTCATGTTCACAGTAACTAGAAAGGCCAGATTATGCATTATAATGAAGAAAGAAAAAATATGGAACGCCTGATTAGGGCAGGATTAGATAAAATATGCTGAAAAAATACAAATAAATTTCACATGTGCGTAGTAGTTTTAGCTGGATTTTTGCAACTTTTATTAAGAATTTAGGACCATTTAAGACTTTTAAAACCATTATGATCTAATTTAAACTACTACATCTGATGCACTATTTTGCCAGAGGTATTCACTGGAGTGCCTTCATGCCATGGCTGGGTAATATATCAATATCTAAAAAATATCATTAATGCCACGTGAAATGTAAAAATAACTGCTAACAATATGGATATAAAGTTCCACAGAAATGTTTACACTTCTGCATATAATTTACTGGAAGCTTAGTTTTCCCCAGTGCTCCTGAATGTTCCTGAGAAGACGAATTATGGTTACAGAAGAACAAATCCTCTAATCCTTCTTATCCAGCAGTTTTTGAAGAGGAGTCAGAGTCTAAGGGAAGGCTTCTCACAAGGTTTAATAGTGTGCTGTTGGGATTTTTTTGACCATCCTTCCAGGAGTGTGTTTGTGATGTCAGACACTAATTTTGGACGAAAAGACTGGCTCACATTTTCTGCTATAATTCATCCCGACGGTGTTCAATCAGGTTGAGGTCAGGACTCCTCTGCAGTTCACACTAAACTTGCTCATCTGTGTCTTTATGGATCATTGTTTCTGCACTCGTGGGCAGTGATGTGGCAACAAGAATGAACCACGTGCAAACTGTCCCCACAAAGTTGGGAGCATTACACTGTCCAAAATGAGTTATGCTGAAGCCTCAGGAGTTTCTTTCAATGGAACTAGAGGGCTGAACCCAACCCCTGAGAACCAGTCCCAGACCATAATCCCCTCGGTACCAAACCGTTTACTTGACACAGTACAGTCAGGAAAGTGCTGCTCTCCTGTAACTACCATACCAAGACTTGTTCAATGGATTGCCAGACACTGAGATATGATTCCTCACTCTAGAAGACATGCATCTACCGCTCTAGAGTCCAGTGGGAGTGTGCTTTACAGCACTGCATGCAACGTTTTGCATCGTCATTGGTGATGTAAGGCATGGATGCAGCTGCCCAGCTATGGAAACCCATTCTCCTTTCTACCCACTTCTAATCTAAAGGTCACATGAAGTTAAAGGTCTGTAGCCATTACCTCTGCAGAAAGTTGATGACCTCTGTACACTATGTACCTCAGCACCTGCTAACCACACTCTGATTTTATGTTGCATACAACATAAAATCAGAGTGTGGTTAAGTTGCTGGTGTTCCCATTTGCTTACACTTTGTTATGATACCACTAACAGCTGACTGTGGAATATTTAGGGGCCTGGAAATTTCTCAAACTTTTTGCACAGGTGGGATCCTTTCCCAGTGCAATGCTGGAATTCACTAAGCTGCTGAAAATGATCAATTCTTTCACAAATGTTTGTGAAAGCAGTTTGTGTGCCTTGGTGCTGGATTTTATGCACCAGTAGCCACTGAAGTGATTTGGAACTCATGAATTCACTGACTTTGATTGATGGATAAATTTAAAAATCCCTGATATTTGATTAATAACTTCAGATAATGACCCAAGTAAGGTAAATATAACGGTGAACAACAATCATTGGTTCCTTTGCAGCCCTGTTTGGGATTCCATCACTTTTATACTTTAGGTTACAAACCTTTTACAAAGTATCTGTTTCGCTAAATCATGGTTACCAACAACAGGTTTTAGTCAAGTACTGTAATCCATGCTTTTTAAGCCAAGCAATCTACCATAATGAAGGATATGATTGTGAATATGGTAAAAAGAACCTTTTGGATTTTAATTCGTTAAACACATAAAGTAACGCAAATTGAGATCAGGAGGATTTGTTGAATGTACTAGTGCTAAAAGTGTTTTTATCTCACCTACATGGTGTTTCTCCATAGATTCTCCCTTTATATTTGTTCGTTTTTGATCATTTACAACAAGAAATTTGACATATGCTGCTGTTCATTTGAGGATGTATTTACTTCATTTAAAAAAAAAAAAAAAAAAAAAAAAAAAATTGGTAAAAATCAGATGTCATGTAAAATCACGTCCCTATGCATAAAACCATAAAACAACATGAGTGACCTTTAAGTGTACATTTTGGCATATATTCATTGAGTTGGTGAGTTAGTGGAGGCATGGAATAAATTGATTTTTAGATAACTGTAAATCGGTATTCTAATCTCAACCGATCTAAGGTTTATCTTCATTTGATGGACTCGAGGGTGAAATAAACATGAAAAACAACTAAAAGACAGCTGCAGGGAAAGCTTAATAAAGTAACTACAAAACAAAACCAGGTTATACTGGCTTCCAAACTTAAAACATTATTAACAGAAATATATTTTTATATATTTTTTCCTTTTCTTAAAGTATAACTGTAAAACAAATAAATGTAAGTAAATACGTTTTTCTTTCAATTGGAATATCTTAACTGCACTTGGATATTGAAATCAATGTTTTTTCAAAGTGTGTAAGGCCATAACTTCATAATTCTACCAAGTATTCATTAAAATTTCACAATAAAATTAACATTTCAAATGCTATAAAAGATAAATGATTAAAAAAAAAAAAAAAAAAAAAAAAAAAAAAAAACCCGAGACCAGGAGATGAATCTTGGGCTATTGTGAAAGACTGAATTTGAAGAAGGTCTGGTAATAAGTGACCTGTCAAAAATAACCAAGTCTATATATTGAAAATGTTATCATAAGGCTCGTGTGAACAGTTCCTACAAACATCAGATGAATCAGATGTGTAGTGTGCTGTGCGTGTGTTAGTGGTTGCTCTGACCAGCTGGTGGTCCAGACTGAGGGAGCTGTTGTTCTTCTGAGAGTCTGAGCGGTCGAGAGCAGAGGGCAGCGCCAAGGGGAGGGAGTGTCTGTTAGAGAGCTCCCTGACACCTGCTCGGAGGTCGCCTCCCAGACTGGGCACGTGGGTGGTTGAGGAGGATGGTGACGATGATGAGGATGAGGGGGTGGGAGCTTTGGGAACAGGTCTGGAATTCCAGTCAGCCATAGGACGGTTCGGGGGCGTGGGCGGGAGCTTATCTCGAGGGGGCTCGCCTGGAGTGCAGGGTAGGGGGCGTCTTGGATGCCGACCTTCGGGAGCCGCACCGACTGCGTGGGGCCTGTCTGGAGGAGGAGGAGGGGGGAGATCCCGCAGTGCAGGAGGAAGTGGAAGAGGCTTGTCTTTGTGATGTGATGCTGCCTGGAGGGATGACAGAGATGGAAGGAGCTCTTTTAGACTAAACACCAGACAGAGCAAAAGCCAAAGAAAATTATTTTCCAGTGCTGGAAATAACCAGCTTAGAAGGAAAACCATCAATCATCAGGAAGATTTAGATGAATGACAGCGAGGGGAAAAATGTAATCTCCCAACTGCACTTTCTGTTTATAAGTAGAGACATTTTGTTGTGTTATTCGAGTGAGAAAATAGTCAAAGCTCTCATATACATAAGAGTGTCTTTTTTTTTTACTAGAGAAACAGGGGAAAAAGAAATAAGTAAAAACTATCCTAGTAAGGAGCAGAAAAACTAATCCATGCATTGAGACTTTAAGGCTAATCTATTGTAATTTTTCATTATCTTTGTTCTCTGTGATTTTCTCGTGAGAGTTTTCTGTGAGCAAATTTTAAAGTGTGTTAGTTTTTATTGCAACTATGCTGCTGCTGTCTTAACCAGGTCTCCTTTGCAAAAGAGATCTCTGATCTCAATGGGACTAACCTGGTTAAATAATTAATAATTAACTCTGTGTACATTTCTCAGCTGGAAGCAGCCGATGGCCACTCATACTGAGCTGGGCTCAACTGAAGATTTATTTTTACGAAGGAGTTGTTCCTTTCCACTGTTGCACAGGATGAGGGATTGACAGACTTCCTTAGATGGACAACTATCAACCAACTGGCTTCATGTGATCAACTGACTGAGTGGACTGCATTTTACCTAGGATCTGCTTGTGCTGTATGGTATTGGATCCAAATATGACTACAGCGGACCCCCGGTATTTATGGTGGTTATGGACCACAACCACCCACAAATAACTGAAATCTGCAAATACTTGAGACCCCCTCTAAAAACACTTAGAAGTGCCAGCTTTAATAGTTTAAACACCGAATATACTTTAATATGCATTAATATAATTAATAATATAATGTATTAATACGCATAGTGGAAACAGTTTTGTTTCTATCCCAAAAGCTAACATCCACAGTCTTCCCTGATCTCTGCTCTTGGGGTACAGCCAATCAGCGGCAAGAAAAATGAATGGCACTCCTGGATTGGCTGTTTTGCAAACACCAGCCAATACCGTGTCAAGTAGCATTGCTCCTAGGTATTTCAGCTTCCCAAGCTGCATTTTCTTTCTAATATCTCAGATATTCTCTACAATAAATCCGTGAGTAGGAGAATTTTTCGCAAATAATTGGAGTACCATTCCAGAGAAAAATATGCAAACAGGCAGGGGTCCACTGTATACCACTGGTTTGTACAGCTATGAAATAAAACAATCTGAAATTGACCCAAACAGAAATCGAAATATATATTAACATGAACTGTTAAGATATTTGAAATTACATCAGTCGTAGCTTTGGAGATGTATAAAACTGATTTGAATTCAAGTTAAGCATTGAAACTGATAACAATAGTTCACAATAGTGAATAGTTTGTCTGCACATCCGCAGGAATAAGCACCAATTTATATAAGCAGAGCTTATTATTGTCTTTATAAGTTTTGCCTGATATCAGCCATAGCCCTGACAGCTTTATATTATCAATGTTGAGTAATGAACCAAATAAACTGTGTCTTTTTATTCTGAACTGTCGGAAGTACTGTAGGTGTCAGATGGGAATGATCAGTTACCTTACTGGTGGCCCCTGGACTGGAGGCACCAGGGGGGTTTGGAGGTCTGTGTGGTAACAAGTCAAGTCTTGGAGGCACTGGGGGAAGAGATGACTGAGGAGGCATGGACATGGGCGATGGGGGGCGCTCCACCTGGATCAGACAACCATGAGATCCGATCCATTAATGCCACAGTATTATTTTGTGTTGCAATTTCAGTAAAAAAAAAAAAAAAAAAAAAAAAAAAAAAAAAAAAAAAAAATTGGTTCCAACACAAATTATAGATGACTACATGTTGCTACTTGCTGAAAAGGCTGGGTTAGCAGTCAGAGCTGGAGAAGATCATGGGATCACATCAAAGTGTCTCAGATCATCACCAAATAATGTATACAGATTTTCTCAGGAGCATAAAAAGATGTAGGACAAGAGAATGTCCCACATTTCAAACATGGAGAAGTAAAAAAAAAAAAAAGCTGCTTCTCTGGCAACAGGAAAGATGAAGATGAAAGGCAAAAGTAACAAGATGTGAGCTTTCAGCTCAGAAGAGGGAGACATGACAGGCAAGAGTGTGTTTTATCTACAGAGAGACTGGTGTGAGGAGTTCCCTGTGGGTTGCTTCATAACAGAGGAGCCCATGCAATATAAATTCAGTTTAAATTACCTCAAACTTTTTCCACAATCTTACCTTTGTACAAGCAAGTTTGCTCATTACCAAGTGGGGGTCTTCAAGTCTGTCATCATCATCGTCGTCATAGCTTGGCGACGGAGCTCCCTCAGCCCCCATGGTGGCCCGACTTGAGCCCCCGCTGTTGTCCTTGGGGTCAAAAGGATCTACAACAATCGGCTCTGTACCTTTAATCTCACAACGACAGAAGGGGCATCCCGTTCCCTGACCCTCCGACTCCTGGAGCGCAGGGAGAAAGGCAGAAGCATTGGCAAGTTGACAAAAAGCTATAAACTTTATAGACACGCAACAAAGAGCTCTTCAGCAAATCCACCTTGTAATGACTATACCGGCTTCCTACACATTTTCCAGACACAGATTTCTAGATTTTTCCCAGCAGACATTCTGGAAAGTTGAATACAAATTATTTAATTGGGTTTTACTATTTGGATGTTACACAAATCATGAGACAATGCAATGCTGAAGTTAGCTTCTGATTCTCCAATGGGTTTCTCCTTTTCTTCCCCTCATCAGTACAAAATCAGTTCAGCTTAGAAGGTATAAATAACAATAACAAATGTGAACTTCATTATTTTCTATTAAATATAGAGGTGTCTATACATTATTTGACATCGACAACAGACTGGTTTAAAAACAAATCAGATCCAGCTTAAAACTCTCATCTACGAGGGTTGAGACAAGTAGTGAAATGGCATCCTTTCTGTTTTTGATTGGGTGCATTTTCCTGTGGTTCTGTCTGCAACCCAAAAACCAAAACATTCAATAAGTTGAGTTTATTAAATCAAAGGTAAAGGATGACATCTATATATGAATTGATGAAAAAAAAAAAAACAAGTACATTTTTAAAGTGCTAGAATTTCTATGAGCTATGAAAATAAAATAAGGAATGAAGTGTGCAAATGCAAACATTTTGCCACTCTGTCGTTTCTTTGACCTACTCTTACTTGGACAGATGAACTCAAATGCAATACTTTTCCAGAATGTGTAGGAAATCCAACTATAACTTATGACATGTAAGCCCATCAACCCAAGACCCTTTCCCTCCACCCACTCTTGTACCTGCCAGGCAGTGAGACAGGAGGTGCACATGAGATGACCACAGGGCTCAATCTTCACATCTTTGTCATTCTCTGCACAGATTTTGCAGAGCTGGAAAGTGGAGCCCATCTCACAGTACAGCTCATATTGCTCCTGAGGGTGGGAACAAGAAAAAAAACAAAAAACAAAAAAAACATGAGAGGACAGTAACATTACAAAGAACTGACACCACCTGAGATCCTGCTGAACAGAGCCTGGGAGGATGAGGAGCGTTCAGTCAGAGCGTGGGGGTGTAGTTTTAGTTTCAGACCTCCACTGATGCAGAAATAAGGTCGAACTTTAGCAAAAACGCCTTTTTACACAACTTCTGCAATGCATCTTTCTCAGTGAAAATGTTGTGACCTTAAAGTTCAGATCTATTTGATGATATAAAAAACTGAAAAAAAAAAACAAAAAAACCCCTCCTTTTAGTTTTTCTGAAGAAACATAACCTGTAAAATTCATTGAGGGCCAAAAGAGCCACAGTTCAATTCATCAATAAGCCATTAAATAGACATTTGTATGTGTGGTAACTGAAGTAAAACTGGAAATGCATACATCAAACAAATACATGTTTTATTTAATATTTAAATCATTTCTAAATAAATCTAAAAAAAACACATAATCAGGTATTAAATGGAAAAATAATTATGATTTATATTTAATATTAAGTTGCAAGATTATAGTATGTTTGTTCTATTGTTGTGTTGCAGCAAACTCACTATTCAAATATTTAATTCTGTATTTAATCAATTACTGACATATTCAATTTATATGACGTTTATCACAGTTTTATTTATACTACAGATAAATATTTGACTGTAGTACTTTGTCACTCAAAGCTGTGTGGAAGATGTTTGTTGATTTTTTTTTTTAATGAACTATTTTCAATAAAATATTCAAAAGTAAAAATCACAAATTTACAAAAACCAAAACCCCCCAAAAATAAGTATCCCTGGTATGAAATCTGATAGGTGCCTGACCTGTGTGACTTTAATATGGTCTTGAGGTGAAGGCTCACATAGTCCTGTCAGGTCGGGGTTCTGAGTCCGGCCATCAGGGAACAAATAGCTGGGGGTACAGATGGAAATAAAATGAAAATATACGCTTACAAAACATCTCTGGTTGAATCAACATGCATTTTTATTTAAAAGTAATTATTGTTATTAGAGTGATTATACCACTTGTGTACCCAACAAGCTGCGGTGATAAAAACATCTGTTGAGTTCATTTACTGTATGCAAACTGCTGCATGTACAGTACACGACAATTTTACAAATGGGTTGGACGCTGTAATTACCATCTGATAAATGTTTTGTAGACACAGGCCATATACTTTACAGGCTTTCCCAGTTCAAATCGGAGTTTGATTACAGGTTGGAACAGGCCAAACAGTTTTCATTAAACACAAGAATCACCGCTGGCAGGAAAAGACAGGTTTTAAGCCAGCCGGGTAAACCACTGGCTGAGGTCCGCATTAGAAATCAATGGTTCTGCTCTGGTTATGATAACAGTGTGGTGAAGGAGGGGGTGGTGAGCTAGATGATATGCCTGGATTGACTTGAAGCTGAAAGGCAGATTCAATCGAAGGTTCCAAAGAAAGGGGGTAACTAAGTTCACACACAGACACACTTAGAACAACAACAAAAGAAATGAGAAAAAGGAGAAGATCTGAGGAGCATAAACTGAACACAGAGAGACGAGGCTCAGAAAACCTAGATGAAAAACCACACAAGATATAAATTTGTCAAACAAAAAGGGAACTTACAAGCCTTCTCTGAAACCATCTATGAGGGCCTGGAAGAGGGGCTTATTATGGGGAATGGTTTGGAGAATATTCCCATCGGCTGTCACGTAACCGATGGCCCACTGGCCCAGTCGAGTACAGCTCAGTCGGAAGATATAACTGGGGAGAGATAAGCTGATCTGTTAAAAATGTATCAAGTCATCTGAAAAAATAAATACTAGACACTAAAGACCAGTCATATGGGTTAACAGCAAAGATGCTTAAATAATCTCAGCTTTTATGATATTCATAAAAGAATTTCCAAAGGACCACCATACATACCTAAAGAAAACTGTTTTATCATGGGTAAAAAGTAACCCCAAAGCTTCATACTTTAGGTTAAACTTTGTTGAGGTGGATGAAATAACGAACAGTTCAAAATACAGGTCAGTATTCACCCAAAGCCTTTGAGAGTCTGCTGGAAAGCTGAAGACAAAGAGAAATTATGTTTCTCTTTATCTAAAATAACTTGAATCAGAGTAAAATTAAAGTTCTGGCTGGTAAATCCTAACAACATATCCGTGGAGGTCACCTGAACAAGGCTATGGGCAAATAGATGTCTTACAGTCTGTTACATTTAGAGAATTTTTTGCAATATTGCCAAGTCAAGCCGTGGGATGCTGATAGACTCACTAAAAATGACTGAATGCTGAAAGTTAATCAAAAGATGGTTCAAAAAGCCATTTGTTCAAGGGTGTGCACACTTATGCAACCAAGTTATAGTTAACTTTTTTTTGTTCCCTTGATGACAGATTTGTTTGTTGTCCAGGTAAATACTACACCTTATATCTCATATTAACTTTAGACAACATGCTTAAATTATTCCCATTTTTATGTAACAAAAACCTTGCATTTACACGTTTACAGGACTGTTTGCACTTTTGAGTCACTATTCAGGGGTTAACATCTAATAAAGAGACTAATGCCAATGTTTGTAAAGGATTGGGTTTCTGGAAAATTATACAAAATAAAGATTATGTACCGTAACAGGAAAGATAGGACAGGCTTGTTATAAATCAACATAGTTAAAAAGAACCCAGTAATATGGCCTGTTGGAAGTATCAACATAGAACTCTTGTTTTTAATGGGAGACATTAGCTAGCACAGAAACAAGAACAACTTGCATTGTTCTCCAGAGAGAGCATTATCTGTGACCAAAATATTTAACAAAATTAAAACTCATTTTTCAAGCTCATATTGATTAAATAAAAACAAAAAACAAGTGAGTTCAGACAATTATTATAAAATGTGATTAATACTAAATAGAAAAGGGGGGTGTAACTCATATACTTCGGTTAAACTTTGTGAGAATAAGAAAAAGTGTTTTGAAACATTAAAACAGAAAGAGGAAATCTAACAATAAAACAAAGTGAAAGAGGAGCTTTGGATGAGTCAGCAAGAGACTGAGGTTTCTGGGCTTGATGTGCTGTCTAGCCTCAAGTTGGGAAATCTGTATAAAATGTTAGGAGGAACAGAGTGGCTTTGGAAATAAAGTTGAACTGGTCTCACTGCGACACTGAAGCAAGAAAGGCTTGAAACATTGCTGTGACTGATGTTAAGTTTGCAAAAAGAGAGATGGGAGTAAAATCATGATTTTCTCCAACATCTAAACGACAGTGTGATAACGCGTCAGCAACAAAGTTCAACACTCCTAGTTTTAAAAAAAGAAGAAAAAAAAAAAATTACAACTTTTGAGAAGCTCGAGCTTGTGTAAAAAAGCTGCTTTTACATCGACCAGTAAGTGCTCTGGTGTTGATGTGGCGTTAAGCAGGCCAGGCCTGAGGAGTGACATCAACTCCCAATGCACAATCAGGCCATTGATGTAAGGTACCAGTGCCACGCCGCCCTAGGCTCTTTGGACTCTGCTCCCCACATGCACCCACACAAAACATAGCAAATATGGCATAAGAATCCATCACCAGGACTCAAGTTGTGATGCTAAACAATCATGGACCATTTATGAATTGTATTAAAATAGATCCTGAGAGCTACAGTTAACCCGCAACTATGCTGTTGTCAGTAGAAACACAATAACACCATGCTCCCATTAAGGAAACAAAAGCTAAAACCTTTGAGCACATGCTTAATATTACTTGTCTTTTGACAAGTATAGATGTGTTTGTGTTCAGATTGCTTCTCACCTCCCAGGCTTGTGGATGAATTTCTGCAGCCGAGCTTTGACCTCATCATATGTGAGGAAGGCCATGTACCCTGGGTGAGTAACGGCCAAGCTGTTCCAGTTTCGCAGCAGGGATGACCAAGGCTACCCACGCACAGGCACGCACACAGAGGACGGTCATAGAAGAAAGGCAGAGTGAGTCATGATGTGTAAGTGAATGGACACAGTAATAAGAGCAAAAATGGCGTAAGGAAAAATGCTGCATATTGCAACATGTATGGATTTTGTTCAAACAGCTGTTTAGTGAACATCAGTGGGCTTTATGGGCTGATCCAGCCTGAGTCATTCAACGTTTAATGGTAGATATATGTGCAGATTTTAACAGCCACACAAATGAAGCCAAAGAGGGACAGATTTTTCATACTGTTCATAATTCAAACTATTCACAGTTCTGGCTGGAAAGTTTACATTCACTTATTAACATTGATTTAGGCCTTTTTTACGCATTTGAAAGGTTCCTTTTGCAGGATGAAATGATGATACAACATAAAATTATGAGTTAAAAAAAGGAAAGTTTGAACTTGCTGTGTATTTTTTCTATACACGTTTTCCCCATCTTCTCAATGAGTTTACCACTTAGCCAGAATCGGTAATGCTCGGAGAAACTGCAAAAAGCCCAGTGACAATCTTGAACTTCAAACGCATCACTTAGCATTTTAAAACATTAACAAGCTACAGCCATGCATGACTAGTTTGGACGGATTTCTGGAGGAAAGTCTGCTCCTTCTGAAAAGATCACAGAAACATGTATATAAACATTTCATCTGAGCAAATCACAGCCCGGCTGGAATAATGTTCTTTAGAGAGTCGAGACCAAGACGTGGACGCTTGCTCTTTAATAAAGTTATATCTTAACAGTTAAACGCCGTGTTTCATGAGCACAAAAGGCCTCACACCAACAAACATACTCAGCCCTACAGTGAGCAGTGATGCAATGGGAAAGTCAAATCCAGGGCTCAACCAAATTCAAATACTTACGAGGAAATGCCTGCAACCATCAACTAAAAAAAGAAGCGCCAGGAAAAAGCCCCGCCTCTAATGTTGGAAGATAATAAGATCATACAGGGGAGGATTTCTTACTAGTGCTAAAAGTGCTTTTATTTCACCTATATGGTGTTTCTCCATAGGTTCTACCTTTTTACTTGTTCATTTTTGGTCATTTATAACAAGAAGTTTGACATGTGCTGCTGTTCATTTGAAGATGTATTTACTTAATTTTAAAATTTTTGTAGAAACCAGACGTCATATGTAAAATCCTGTCCCAATGCATAAACCCATAAAATAACACGAGTGACCTTTAAGTGCACATTTTGGCATTGAGTTGGTGTGTCAGTGGAGGTATTTCAAGCATAACCGGATGCACACTGATGAACTCAACAGTGAGATAAAAAAAAAAAACCCATCAGGTGAACTGTAGAATGAGATTAAAATGTTTTCTATTTCTAGAACAAATCAGCTTAAATTAAAACTTGTTTTTTTACAGCTCTCCCACACAGGAAGTGACAAGTTCAAACTGTCTTTCTCAGTTACAGAGTGTCTCATTTCTTCTTCGAGGCCTCATTCTAACCTAATTACACATTATCTTGCTCAAAAGAAACAACTTTCATGAAAATAGTAAAATGAAGCAGATGTACATTTAAACTTTTGGTTTGTTTTTGGTGCATTAGCTTTTAGGTTATTTTACACTGATATTACACGAGCAACAATAATCTTTTACACAGGGTCAGAAGCATATTAAGAGTAGCCTTCAAAATGGTCTCAGTTACTTCCTCTGAGTCTGAGGACATTAGGAGGTGGTATTTTTTCATTTGGGAGGGGAAACGTCTATAATCTTTTTAGGCTTCATTAAGCCTGTCAGAGCCTTGAACACAAGTTCCAAGGGATAATGTCACCCAGGGAATAAATGAGACCATAGCATAGCAGAAGGTTCTGATACAAAAAGACTTGCAAATAGCTTGTGCAACTTAGAAAGGGGAAAACATTAACTGGGGACTTTTCTCACAATTTTTTCTAATATTTATCTCTTCTTAGTAACATAAATTCATTTTAACACTGATATAAAACTGTTTATAAGAGCTGTTCAGCATCTGTAACCCATGCTTGCACAATACAAACATGAAAAAAAAAAAAAAAAAATGGACTCCAGCCACTGTTTGTAACAAAATGTGAAAATATGTAGTATTTACCAGCCTGCATTTAGGATTGCCAATATTACAATGTTTACCTTTTATTCTGGTATATTTTTTAAAAACTGAAAAACTAAAAAAAGGAACAAAATTGTAAAAAATAAGACTAGATAAAAATCAAAAGGCATAATATTTCACTGAATTTAGGAGCATTGTTTTAGATGTCTGGACAACATCACTGGTAAATGCATGCCTGTTTTGAAAAAAAAACAAACAAAAAAACAAACAAAAAAAAAAACCCCACCACATTTTTGTAAGCCAGAAGGTAAAAAAAAAAAAAAAAAAAAAAGAAGAAGAAATGCTCTTAAGAAAACCAACATATTGTGGCCCTCATAACTAAAATTGTAACTTAAAGTTTTAAGAAATTCATCAATGAAGCGTGCAATTTGCTTACAATCTAAATGTTGACTATTATATACATCTATACTTCTGAGCATTTTGGAACAATAATTTATTGTCAGCTTGTGAGACTACGACAAAACATTAAATATGCAGCACTTTTGTATGCAGCAGCCGTTTTAGATCCATTTCTAAGTTAATTTGACTGGAATATCAGAAAATGAGAAACTCCAGAAAAGTCTGATGGAAGTTTTTAATATGATATTTTCATAGTTTTTTCTTACTGTATTTTGTTTCAACAGAGAACAGAGCACATGTAGAAAACAGATTATACCACATAGATGCAGTTCAGCATCTGTGGCTTAAATCCAGGTTTTTAAAAATGGAGTATCTCCATTTGACTTCTGTCATTGTTGTTTGTCTCTCCTCTTTAACAAGAAAATGGTAGAACAAATGATAAGTAAGGACAAAGCAAAGGTGTATAGCGTGTTTGTGTGGTGTTTCTACCTGGAATAACCGGGTGAAGATGTCAAACTCAAACACTGAGATATAATCATTGCAGGTAAGATCTATGGTGGATTTGAGAGCCATGGCCTCCAGCCCGGAGCTGATGTTATGAAACTCATGGAGAGACTGACGGAACACCTTCCAAGGCACAATGGTTCTGGGAAACAGGGTAACAATCAGACATCTATAATCTCTCAAAAGCTTTAAATAAAGCTTACATTAAAAAACAAAACAAAAAAAAAAACAAGTTTTAACATATAAACCCTAGTACAGACCTGGTGGAAGTGTAAGTTTGAACTAACTTGTTTTTTAATCCGTTTTATTTTAATTTTAAATCTGGAACAGCAGTGTGCACCTAATGCATCCCCTGACCTCCAAGCTCAGATATAGAATAAATTTGCAGGCTGAGATGTTAAAATAAACGTTTAATACTGCAGAAGGTTGTTTGCTTCTACTGGAAGGTTCTTCCTGTTAGAAGTTGCTTCTCGGGAGGAGAGATTGCTGTAAAGTCATTGAACGAACTGAATTTGTTCTAAACTGGATTTTATGTAACTGCTGTATAAATTGTATCCATTTGTCTTGTAATGAGCTTTGAGATGATATCTGTTGTAAACTAGCACTATATAAATTTACTGGAATGAACTGAATTAATCTTGTTGACCAGTCCACTTAATTCTCAATGGAAAGTACTATTACAACAGGAGAAAAACTAATTAAAATGCTTTTGAAAGTTCATGGTATGACAAAGTTGTGTGAACACTAAGAATTATTGAAATGCCCATAGTTATATTGGACATTTACTGAATTTTATCTTATGTAATGCATAAATGCTCCCTATTGTGCCTCACTTTTTTTAAAAAGCAATGTGGAGTCATCTTCTTCCTACACAATAACCTGATTAAAGACAGGTCAGTCAGAAGGGGCTGGCAATCTAGTTTGGTTACAATATAATTTCTCATAATGTAATAATAATAATCTCAAACTAGCTGGAGAGGTTTGAAAACCCCCCAAAACTGACTACATGTAGATTCATGCTGTCATCGCTATTTTTCCACTTCTCCTAAATGTAACTGGTATACTGAAGTAACCTGTCTGCTAACGGGAGCATTTTATTTTTAGCGCAATATTTTGGTTTGTGAGGATCTAGACTGAAAACAGCAAGACTGTGCTGAACTCCCAAATTTATACGACAACTTTATCACTGCAATAAATTCCAGTAAATGTACTGACACATTTTAGGTACATATGACCTATCCTTGTGATACAGTCGTCGACCAGACAAAGACAATTGTGCTTACTTGTCCCCGAAGGCGCGCCTCCAGAACTCTGCAGCATCAGCTTTGGTTATGCGGAAGTTGTCACCTTGAAACAGGCCATTGGGGAAGATGGCTTTCAGCTCAGCCAGCATGTGACTGAAGATCAACGATAGCTTGGTGAGGTTCCGCCTGGAAAAGATAAAAAATAAAATAAATTTACCCTGCACCATTTTTAAAAATCACTGGATTTGTCTTACAAGATCAACAACAGTCCAATGAGTGTACTACTCAGTATCATCACTGTGAAACAGCATTACCACACCATTACAATTAACAGAAAAAGAAACACCATTTAGGGAAAATCTCAATCAGCCACATCCAGGCCTGCTGAATCAAAAAAAGCCCTTAAATAGAGGCTAAAAGACCTAAAGAGTAACACATCAGGCCTTGATTTAAAGAAACTCAAGAACAGATAAGGCAGGTATTGAGATCTACCATCTTTTAAAAACAGCTTTTTACTCAGTTAATCTTTGTCTGATATCAACATTTGTTTGGTGATATGAAAGCTTTAATTGTGACAAAAAGACAAAAAAAAAAACAAAAAAAACAACAAAAACAGAAAATATTACTGTAAGTGGGCAAATATTTTTTCATGGCATATTATGACATAACTGCTAATTTATCAATATATCAATATTTATCAATATTGCTACAAAAACAAAGAAATTGAGAAACCACCACATTCTATGGACAGTCTGTCATTATATTTGATAGGAAATGAGCTGCTAAAAAATATAAGGCAAACTGACAAATCATGTATGTAAACTGCTATAAATGATATGTTTGCTTTTGTTGGCTGAAGCACAAAAAGTCCTACTGATGATGCTTGGCTTACTGTCAGTAAAAATAAATCAACACACTTGTAGTAAATATGTCAGTTCAATTATGTTTCACTGCTGGCTTTACAAAGACAGCAAGAACTGTTTGTGCTCTGACAACCACACAACTTTATTTTTTTTTACTGATGGTTTGAACAGGACTGCAGCAGCTGACCCAAACTGAACTGATGGGAGTCATTATGAATGGACCACATCAAAGATGTTTGCACATTCAGTTTCAATATTTGTGCAATCTCTGTTAATGACATGTTTTCTTTTAATTTGGTGAGGCAAACTCTGCATCTTCTTTTAGGAAGGCCACAAAAACGACTGATGGTGGGTTGTCTTTGTAGTCTAGAGAAAAGGTTTTCTGAGTTCCCAGTAGGAAATGAAACAAGATAAAAAAGGCCAATAAGTCAGAACTCCATGGTCAGCCCCTGGTTGTGTCTCCAATATGGACACACAACCGGGGGCTGGAAGGATCTTTTTGATTTATTTAAAAACAGGGACAGTATACATTAACCACAAAAGGAAAGATGCACTGTATCAGGTTGTAGCTCTAAGTGCCAATTTCCACCTGTAGTCCCTGACCCAGAAGAAAGAATTTCTTAAAAGAAAGAAATACATAAAAACAGCCAGATACTATTGAATAAATATAAAACATAGTTACAACACCATTAAATATATCAAGTAAGCAAGAGCATACACATACAACCTTGAAAGTATTTAAGTTATGAATTGAATGAATCCTTTCAAGACTTGACCAAGGACACCACCCGCTCAATCGCATCCACTCATTCAAAAAAAGAAAAAAAAGAAAAAGAAAACAACCTCTTTAAGCTAGAGGCACATATACCAGCATCATGAATGTCCAGCATCACAATTTGGAAGAGGAAACTTAACGTACTGGATGCGATACAACCCAGTTAAAATATCAGGTTTTTGGGATGGAAGGTGTTTATGGGACCATGATAAATCAACTTATTTCCCTTTTGATGTGACTCACAGCTTGTGCAATTTAAGTGAACAACAAGTTGTCTTTTTGGGTAGGACTCTACGAACACGGCTCATCCTGACTTGGTAATATTTGCTCATTATTCTTTGCGAAAACGCTCCAGATCTGTCAGATTGTGAGAAAATCTTTTGTGCACATCCCTCTTTAAATCATACCACAGATTATTGATGTGCTCTGGTCTGGGCTCTGGCATTCTTAACCCTTTTATTGTTTTCTGACAAAGCCATTCTTTTCTTAATCAGGATGTATGCTCTGAGTGGTAATGCTTAAAGAGGAAGTTCCTCTTCAGCTTCCAAGCTAAAACCTGAGGGTTTGTCTGACAACACTGACTGGTAAAATATCACAATACAATTCTAAGTCCACACTATTCTTCTTGTTTTCTGATCAATTTTGGAGCAATGCTTTGTTCTTGTTAAAGTCACTGTTGCACCAAATTTTCTTCACTTGATGTCTGACTTTAAAACTGCGCTCCATGGTTTATCTTGTAACTTGGAAATTCTTACGTACCCATCCCCTGACTGATACCTATTGACAATGCAATCCTTCTGATGCTGTGAAAGCTCTTTGCAGGACTCCTATTTAACATGAGTTAGAATGGATTGGTTTGTTCTGAATGCAGTCACATAGTTATGCAACCATATTAGCAAAGGTTTTATTTTAATTTCTCAGCCTAAACAAATTCAGTTTGTTTATCAGTTGAGCTGTACAGGTTAAATTAAACATGGAAAAAAAAAAAAAAAAAGTCCTGGAAAGATTTATTCATCCATCACGCTTATCCATGCAGGGTCACGAGGGGGGCTGGTGCCCATCTCAGCAATCATCGGGCGAGAGGCAGCGTACACCCTGGACGGGTCGCCAGTCCATCGCAGGGAAAGATTTATTACGGTCTCATTTTTTACCCTCACTAAAAAGAAGCAAACTATTTATGTAACACCTTTACAGGTCAAAGCCAAGCATTTTAACAGGGTATATAAACTTTTTATAGAAACCGAATGTGGTTTTAACACACACCACAAACACTCATACAAGTGACTAGAAGACAAAAAATGCAGAGATTAAGAGTTAAAATATTCGAGGAACAAATAAAGCAAAAACATCAAACTGAAGGCTTAGTTTCTTTTTGGATTTCCTCCTCTAGGAACAGTTGTTAAAAGCGTCCCACAGAATGTAGCAGTACTCCCATAGACATACGAATTAGCTCACAGGATGAATTAGAAATCGAGGCTGCTGCGTGTTTCAGTTCTGACTCAGTTGCAAAGGGCTGGTCAACAAGTGCGGAGAAGAGGAAATGACTGATGGGTTGGAGCGAAAAAAAAAAAAAAAAAGATGACACCACAAGGAAGCTGAGAAGAGTGCAAACAAGCAGAAGGAAAGCAAGAGGGAACCGTACAATAATAATAAAAAAAAGGAGAATAAGCAACGAGAGCTCATTCTGACAATGAAAAACCACACCTTAGTGCAGTGTGAAGCGCACTGTGCTGAGAGATGGGGGAAAAAAATAAAAAAAAAAATAAAACAAGATTAAAAGGGTAGTACGGAGTGAGACTGAGCCGGCTGGCTGAATTGACATGCACGAGACAGTCGGCGTTGAAAACACTGCAGCTGCCCCACACCACAGCACACACCCAGCAAGTGAAGGGGAGGGGTGTAAAGAGTGAATGAGGAAGAACAGAAAATAAACATGGTTTAATACGATTAGTGGAAGTTTAAAAGTACTGTGCTTGTCAGACGAAGTTCATTTCAGGAACGGAAAGGATCTAAAACTAGAAAATGTTTCATTCACACTCCTTCATTAGTAGATGATTCTCAAAACAGTGAGCACCTGTTGAGTTCATCGTCTAAAACTTTGAAGAGCTCCATCCACTCAGAATCTACAGGAAAGACTTCAAGCTGGATGCAGCCACAGTAGCTGCCTTTGAAGTGAGCACTGCACTCATCGGTAATGCCCAGAAACAAATTAAACGATCAGCTACTCAGAAATTCTTGGATGAACTTGCGATGCTTCCGGCAAGAGCTTCTTCACCTTGCAGAGTTTACTCATAAAAGGCGAGTGTGTCTTCAGCAGTATAACCTCAACAGGAGGTCACCCTCCATTTCTTCTGCTCCCTGGATGTGTCAGCCCTACTCAGCCTTAAAGCTGTCATCTCATCCATTCGCCCTCTCTGTGCTTTTATCTCCTCCACAACAACCTCCTACTTTGATCTGCTTTCTTCTGAAACATAATCACACAAAAACATTGTCAGTCCTTTCAAGTTTGTTAGGAATTAATCTCACCTGTCACAGATGTATTACCCATTCTGTATAAGTGTATTTATCTAGTCCCTGCCATCTCTGAATTTAAAACATTCATGGAGGCTACCAATGACTACGAACCCTCCATTTGGTATCATTTCTTATTAATCAGTCTCCCAGGGTCGATGGACACGGTCTAAACTGAGAGGGAAATCTAAGCATAGCTTATTACAGTTTCCTCCAAAACTACTCATACTCCTTGAACTTTTTTGCATTTCTTCGGTGGATGTCATGTGATAGATAAAGTAGTACTTAGTAATAAAGTGGACGGTAACAGAGAAACTTTAAAATTGCAAATAAAAATCTCTGACATCCATTTGTCTTCAGGCCACTGTGCAAAATACTTCATAGAACCACTGATCACAGCAATTAAGTCTTTTCAGGTGTGAACATCTAGAGATAGAACTTGATTCGCCCATCATTTAAAAAAATAGCCTAAAGCTGAGCCAGATTGGCTGGACACCAATTCCATTTATTTTGAAGTCTTGCCACAGATTCTCAGCTGGATCTAGCTCTGGACTATCATTGGGATGTTTTAAGATATCAATATGATTTGATCTATATCATCCCAGCTGGGTAATTCTCATTTTGATGCTAAACATCTCAGTCTTAAGTAAGAATGCACAATATGTCTGCATTAACATCGGTATTGGCCGATGTAAACTATTTTTTAATATATCATATCAGTCCTATAAGTAACAGTGGGCTGATATTAAGAAACAATTTTATTCCCATCTTGCCGTTTGTCTATGTGGTTCAGGAAGGGGAGGTCAGGGGGTTGTCCCTGTGGTATTTGCTTTGGGCAGAGAAGCAATGTATCTGCTTCATACTTTCACACGAAAAGGGTAGGGATGTATACAGCGGGTAAAATAAGTACTGAATACATCACAATTTTTCATAGTAAACATATTTCTAAAGGTGCTAAGTAATCCATACATAGAAAGAAACCAAAACAAATAAGTTCAGAAATCAAGTTATGTGTAATGATGTGAAGTAACACAGGGAAAAAGTATTGGAGACATGCAGAAAGGAAAGTGGAAAAAGGCATGGAAAGCCAAGACACCAGATGAAATCTATCAGAGATCAGAAAGCCATCCTGCCCCTTGACAGTGCAAATAAATATCAGCTGGTTCAGTTCAAATTGATGGCCTATAAAAAGGTGTGTCATTACCAAGGAACATCTCATGATTGGGCCATAATCCGGAAGTGGAAAGAGCATCATTCAACTATAAACTGGCCACGACCAGGTGATTTGCGCAAGATTTCTGACAGAGGAGAGAAATGAATTATCAGAAGAGTTGTCCAAGAGCCAAGGACCACTCGTAGAGAGCATCAGAAACACCTGGAATCAGCAGGTATAACTGTTTCAAAGAAAACAAGCATTGCACTCAACGGCCATGGCCTGTATGGAGGCTCACCACGCAAGACTATTTCTGAGGAAAAAGCATGTTGAAGTGTACAGTGTAAATAGTATACAGTAATGGCCCAAGAGAACTTCCCTGTGGTACCCCATAGTTAACAGCTTTGTCCCCAGAATAGAAGCTGTTGGAAAAAAAAAACAAAAAAAACCCCAAAAACTTTTTGTATCCTATTTTTCATGTAGCTTCTGACCCACTCCAGTTAGGGTATTTCAAATTCATAGCACTTGAGTTTACTTAGCAGAAATTCATCGTCAATGACATCAAATGCAGCAATAAAGTCAAGCATAACAGTGCCCACTATTTTCTTCTCATCAATATCTTTCAACCTGTCTATCATTTGAACTGGGGCTGTGGCTGAGGTGACTTCTGAAGGTAGTTTGTTGCCTAGGATTTTATTTTGGGGCATCAGAGAAAAGGGGATTGAATACAACTGTATGGCACCATTCTCCGACTTAGTTTTTTTTTGGTAAAACATTTTGAACAGCATGTATGGTTGCCCTTCCTACTTATTTCTGCGCTAAAAAACAATCCCATGAGTTTTGTGGTTGTTAAGTGACAAAATGCAAAAAAGTTCAAAGGATGTGAATACTTTTGCAAGGCAAAGTAGCTCTCTGGATCACAGAAGTGTTTAACAGACCATCAAATAAACATTAACTTATAAATGTTGTTTTAACCCATCAACTGTTAAATCCAGCTCAACGATCCCACTGGACTGTACACCCTAGTCCTTATTTTCCTGTAATCCATATTAGTTTTCAGTGAATAACCTTAGCTTCCACACAACACTACCGACACTGAGATGTTCCCAGAGTGATACACACGGCAGGAACTGTTATTAAAAATTCAGTGAAGTTACCATACAAACAGAAGCACAGGAAGCTTCAAAAGGAAGTAGAGCCACAGAACTGCTCAGTCAAAAAAAAAAAAAAAAGGGACAAAAATGGCTTGCTGCTCATTTACTAGTTTCATGTGTGTGTGTGTGTGTGTGTCTCCAATTACATGAGAGTGTGTATCGACATATTTCAGCTGACTAGCCCAAAAAAGCCACATAATTTGACAGAAATGGATTTAAATTACATGTGATGGAGCAGCGTACATGTTAACACTAAGCCGGACTGAGACAGAGGGCATGTGAAAGCAAACAACGGTCTAGTATGAAATACACAGTATCTTCCAGCTGTCTCTCGCACCAGATCTGCACAGTCCATGAGACTCTGTTTTCAATCTGGTCTATATGACAGAACATTAACATTAACAAAAATGATAATTATTAGCTTGAAAAAGTACAATGAATGACAGGTTTTAATCTAAACCTATTAGATTTATTGCATAATCATCCAATCTGACTTCTATTGAGCCTGAAATCTTAATCTTTGCAGAGATTACTGCATCCTGTTGAGCACATCCATACATACATCCATATAAAGATATCTTACATTTAGCAAAGCTTTTCACCCAAGACACTTTAATGGTCTCAGCCAAGTAAAAGAATACATAATAAATTACTGGCTTCCCAGTAAAACACACAAAAAATACATAATAAATATGCAAAAGATGATTTCTATGCAAAGAATCCAATAATCATAACAGACTACATTACTTGTATCAGTATAAGATAACGTCTAATGATAGTAAAAGTTAAGAGTTTATGGAGGACAGGGTTCCATCTGGTAAGGTCTGTCTCAGCCCTCTCTGTCCTTGCACTTCTCATCCCACAATAGCAGTTCTGTGCTGTGTGTACACTGGGCAGCAGCCAACACTCCAACAGCCAACCACTACAACGGTCACTGCTATTTAAGCTGCTGTGCCAGCAGTGACGATGCAAAGTGAGTGGGCAACCACCACACAGAGAAGTTTGGTGACTTACTCTAGCCTCCCATGTGTGTTTAGATTAAGGTTCTCTCTCACTCTAATCGTTCGCCACAAACGCATCAGAAAAAGAGCCAAACCTTTTCGGAACACTAAGTTTTTGTCCTCCTTCCCCCTCATGCTATATGGCAACCTCTGACCTCGCAGCTGGCTTCTCCCTTCCTGTTTCCTGCTGGCTGTGATAAAGAAGCGCAGCTAGCCAGCCAGCACTGCAGTGCGCTAACACAACGCAGCACAGCCAGCACAGGTCAGGCTTGCAGAGCCTGTATATACTGGTAGCAGCAATATTATTATGCAGCAGCATTAGCCTTTTCTGATCAACACTAAAGCAGAAATCCAGATCAAACAAGGAGAGAAGGAGCAATAAGTCTTCTTTTTTGAGGAAAGACACACAAACGCAAGCCCGTGTCATGTTTAGTTCAGCACACACAGTCAGTGAGGTTTTAAAAAGATGGGAGGTTTTTTTTAGATGTTCTTGGTAAGTGATCACTACAAAATACTGAGAAGCAGCTATAAGTGATCTTACAAGAGTAATTTCAGCATTCACTGTGGTGAGTCAATCATCTGCACCAGCAGGAATGACCAGCTTTCAACAGTTTTTCCACAGATGTTATGATGGTGATGATAGAAAGAAAAAAAAAAACACACACACAAAAAAAAAAACACTATTAAAAAGGAAAATGTGACTTTGTCCCAGCTATTATTAAAGCAATAATTCAACAAAACCATCCAAATCATGATTGCATTTTCTCCAAAACCATGCAGCCCTTTGATAAACGATACAATACTACCCATCCCTACGGTCTACACCGAAATACTCTTGTACTTGGGTACAAGCACCAAGGGTGTTTAAACCCTTGGTGTTTGTACCAAACCTACTCAGACACCAAATGTTTAATGCTGAACTGTTGCACAAATTTACAGGATTTCAGCTGCTTGGAAGATGACGTGGTTTAAATTTTTGCACAATGTTTTGCTTTAGCCATCAACAAGTCTGGCATAACTTCACCTCTCATACAGGAAACAAAACAATACACAGCTCTGCAACGCTACACTTTCTGGTCGTAATAAACTCCTGACAGAAAGAAAAAAAATACAATGTGCAAAACTCTCAATCATCTCCAAATTCATTTTATTTTACATTCCATGGTGCCAGAGTTTTGTAATCTTTTGAAGTGGTCTTAATGTAAGCACATAACAGAAAACCAAGTGAAAAAAAACTGTTTCAAGCTGAATTTTTAGATACTTTGTTACAATAGCTTGTTACAAACACACAACTTGTTCTTGTTTAAGTCCAACATATAGAAACTAACAAAGTCAAGACAGTTTGAAATAAAGTCACAATTGAACACATACAGTGACTCTAAGAAATACATTAATTAAATGTTCCTTAACTTTAGATATTTGTTGCTTAAACCTTGCAAGTCTTTTCTCCTCCACTTGCTCACCTTCTTCATTATTAACCACATGCTGTACAATGGTTAATCGTCAGGTGCTAGGACTAGAAAGAAAAGGAACAAAAAATGAGGCCAAAGTCCAACAAATACCTTTGAAAGACCTTCCAAAGGCCTGGAGAAGTATTAATGAAAACCTTATTTAAGAGGATTATAAGAAAATCTGGTTGCTTGGAAGAAAAACAATAAAAAAAAACAAAAAACAAAAAAAACCCCAAAACAAAACAAAAAAAACAACACACATTTAACACTTGCAAAATGTTCTGTATGAAGTGCCTTGTAATAGTATGCCTACACCTTGAACTTTATAGATTTAGTTCTGGTATGATCATAACTTCAAATGCATTTTTTGGGCACCACTTTGTGGAGCCATAGGTACACTGATTTTTATTTTTAACAGAGATGGGGCCTACTGATTCGTGATTTGCCCTGCTTTTAAAGCCATCCATCGCTCAGTCCCCTCTAACCAGCCCCTTGTCCCTGCTCAAAAGCATTCCCACAGCATGATGCTGTTACCACCATGTGTCACTGTGGAGATGGTGTTTAGAGTACTGCTGACTGTTAGGATTTCCTTCACACACAGCGTTTCGCCTGTTGGTCATGAAGCTGCCTTGTCTTTGTCTACCCAATGAAGTACGCTGAAGTTTACGGTTGTTAAGTGACAAATTGCAAGAAGGTTCAAGAGGTAGGAATACTGTTGTAAGGAACTGTATGGGGCAACGTTCTTGATGTGTTTTTAATTCTTATTCATCCCCTTCTCAGAACCATAAATTACAGGATTAAAGCGAGAACTCCTTATAAAAACATAAATTTACTACGTGACAGTTATTTTTAGCTTAATCCTCAAACTTGCTGTATCTTAGACCATGTCTGAGCTCACTTATCTCTACGCATATAAACACCAAGCACTCGTACAACGCAAAGATGATAATGAGTTGTGTCATCCTAAACCCCATAATCTAATCGCGTGAGGATGACATGTGCTGGCTGCTCTAGATGCTACTGTGACATAAATAAGCAGGATGTTCTGCTGTTTGTGTGTTTGCAAACATATCTGTACACAAAGCCTCAAGACTTGAGGATAAAAATCTAACCGAAGCTGAAATATTCTCAGCTACTTAAGTGTGACCCGTGTCTTCCATTCCATCTATTGGTAGCAATTTGCCAGTTCGACCAACCACTAAAAGATTTCATCCTTTAACCACAGCTCTTTATTTGACTAAATACCCAAAACACAAAGAATACCTGTTGGCAGAGTGAAAAAAAAAAAAAGAAAGGAGTCCACAAAAAAGGTCCAACTCAAAAAAAAAAAAAAAAAAAGCAGAAAATAAACCACAGAGGTGTGAAACCACTGGCCTTTGACAGCTTGGCTGACTGAAGTTATGTTGAGGCAAAATTTGAATGAAACTTAAATTCACCTTTAAATTTGTCTCGGATTAGTTTGAGCTGAATGAAAATAAGTTTTGTATTGTTACTACCACTCAGAACAGAAGTTTTAATCATTGTCCTGTTCCTCTGATGAAAACTTGAGGCTACTGAGTAACTTAACAGGTATTTTGTGTGTTTTAGTTCCACTGGATACAATAAACCAATTATGTTTAACTTCAACAGCACCTTGAAACCATGACTCTGTGTGGCAAAAAAAAGAGAGCTAAATTTATGCCAACAGCTGCTGAAAAATGCACGGATGGATGCTATTTATGCAAACGTTCATGTTTCAATTGATTTTTATCAGTGCTGTAATGCACTGATGCATTTCCCAATGATTCCATCCAATACTACAAATGCAAAGATTCCCTACAACGTTACTGCAGGCGATAAGATGGCTTCTACAGATAGTCAAAGTGCAAGCCTGTGCATTCTGAAGCAGACCTTTGTTCCGCATGGGTGTCAAGCACATTTACAGAAATAGGAAGTCATAATTTAGAACAAAGATTCTTTCCTGAACCAAAACAGGAATACCAGAAAAATAACATTTCAGAATTTGCAAAACAAAGAGATAAATCTTTTTTTTTTTTTTTTTTTTTTTGCTCCACTTTACTAGGAAAGGGTAAAGCAAATGTTATGCTGCAATACATTTCAATTTAGGCTGGAATCCTTCCAAGATGAAATCTTTAGACTAAATACATTGAAGATTAAAACTAAAATACAAAATTCAGGACAATCAGAAGGGCAGAAAATAAATGTATAGTCTCATTAGATTCAACATGACTATGCCACAAAAAGATCAAGTCTCATGCAAATCATGCACAACACTCATGTCTCACATGAACATATGAAAACATGACCTTTCCTAAAACAGAACTTGAAATTAAAAAAAGTGTTCCTGAAATGCTGACACATTAAAGTTTTTATATACTAGAAGACAGGAATTCAGTTTTATTAAATTAATTTTATTTAAAAAGTACGTTTAAAAAAAAAAAAAAAAAAAATGGGAGAGAAATGACAAAAACAAATCTAATGCCATTATTAATGTTTTTTCCCAAACTTCTAAGGGGATTCTCTTTCTAAAGAGCTGCTACTGAATCTCACACTAACTGACAGCAACTAAGATAAGAATGAATAACTGGGTTCAAATTATTACTGAACTCAATGCTCGACAATTAGTCCAGCTGCAGGGAACGGTGAATGACTAAAAGCTTGAGGAAGTTGGTCCGGCTGACCATTGTAATAATATCACGCAGTTATGTGTGGAATGCACTTTTCTATTGTGTCAAGATCTAACTTAAATGGTGTGAGAAAAAGGCGGCAGTGAAGTTAGAAGCATACAGAGTACTGTACAAAGTCTATTTTTGAATATGTTTCTTCAGCATTCGAAATCCAAAATATAAAGAAACATATTACTGGTATATTTTATGAATAGTAGCTAGCATCTAAACAATTAGAAAATTCCACTGGTTTTCAGGCGTTCAAATAGAGCACGCTCAGTTTGAGTGATTTTCATTAAATCAACAGTAGAAAGAAAGAAATAAGATATGAAATCTGCAACTTAGATTGCAAACAGAAATTGGTATCCACTAAAAAAAGTCTCATCAATGCATCTCTACTTAACAGGTAATGTGGAGTAAAAGTTCCTTTTCAAAACAAACCTGTTATTTTGTTTTAATGCTGGGCAAACAAAGGCTCTGATAAAAACCGTGAATAACTAAGTTACAATTCTGAAAACTGCAATAGATCTTACTATGATTTTAATATATACATTTAAAAAAAAAAAAAAAAAAAGTTGGTGAATGTGTTTCTGGGTTCGTTCATTGGACAAACATACTGAAAAACAGTACTTTGACTAAAATTAATTTATTTGTTGAGCTTCATTCGAATTGAAACCACTTTGGTAGATCTGCTGTTAAGAATTTGTGAAAATTGAAACAACAAAAAACAGCCATCAGCAAATGTATTATTTTCCCTCACCTCTATCACTTTCTACAGTCTGTCCCTCTGTGCAGCTGCATCACCCTGCAGCTCATAAGCTCACCACTTCCTGTAACCAGCAGGATCTATCAGCGTTGATCAGGATGCAATGGAGGCGTGGCTGAGGAGAACGAGCAAAGAGACTGGAGAAGTCCAACTTTCTCAGTATTTCTTAAATATCTTAACTACAAACTGTTTTTCTTAACAGCAAACATTTTATACATTTTACATGCTGATCAGGTTGAGATAACATCCCCTTTACTTTGTCCTCATTTGAAGAACAAAAGAGACATTGTTTTAACTCTAATGCTTATCTGATCTCCCTGTGAATTTTGCTCAGATAGAGGACTGAAATGTCTGGGCTGTGCTGTGCAAAGTTAGTGGAGGAAGTAAGTGAAGCAAACAAGGAGGAAGTGCTGACTGTGTTATGTCGACTCCCTCCGAATATGGTATGCTAGTGTTAATAATTAAGTCTTACTCACAGCAGACACACTTTTACGCTCACTTTCTTCTACTGTGAGCTACAGTGAACCTCTTTCTTTGATCTCGCAGTTTGAAGGCATAGATAACACTTCGAATTCATCTATTTCTTACCAAAAAAAAGTTGATAAACAGCAATACTCTATAGTAGAGGTTCCCAACCCCGGTTTTCATGCTGTTCTGCATGCTTTAGGAGTTTCCCTGCAGCTGCACACCTGGCCTAAAGGAATGGTTGATGAACAGGTTTCTGCAGCAATTTAAGGCATACTAAGGAAGTAATGCAATCGCTTGAATCAGTTATGCTGGAGTGGGAAAACATGTAAAACATGCACAACAGTGGGCCTTGAGAACCAGGGTTGGGGACCTCTGCTCTATAGCACATTCACTCCACTTTAGTTCTGAAGTTGAATAATTTGTGTGGCTCATAACAGAGCAACAGTTAAATACAGCTATGCCTCAAAACATTAGATTTTCATGAAAAAGTTCTATATTTTTTGTCCAGTCAATCCAGAAAGTAAAACCCATATTCTATAGGTTCATTACACACAGAAAGAAATATATTAAACCTTTATTTTTTTGTCATTTTGATTATTATAGCTTACAGATAATGAAAACCCAAAATTTGTGTCACAGAAATTGAATATCATGAAAAAGTGAAACACTGGAAGCTCATGGCGGCACACTCTAATTAGGTAATTAACTTAAAACACCTGCAAATGTTTCCTAAGCCTCTAAATGGTTTCTCAGTCTGGGTCAGTCAGCTACAGATTCATGGGCAACTGTTCACTTGACATCCAGAAGATAGTCATCAGCACCCTTCACACGGAGGGGAAGCCACAAAAGGCCATTGCTGAAGAAGTTGGTTGTTCTTAGAATGGTGTATCAAGCATATTCATAGAAAGTTGAGTGAAAAGAAAACAGATGGTAGCAAAAGGTGCACCAGGGATAATTGCAGCCTTGTGAGGTTTGTCAAGCAAAATCAATTCAAGAATTAGCGGAGCTTCATAAGAAGTGAACTGAAGCAGGAGTCAGCGCATCAAGAGCCACTACGCACCAACAACTCCTCCACATGGGCTACAAATGTCAGATTCCTTTTGTTAAACCACTCCTGAACCAGAGACTGGACTGGTGCTCACTGATCCATCTTTTCAGATGAAAGAAAATTCTGCATTTCATTTGGAAATCAAGGTTCCAGAGTGATGAAGCACAGAAGCCACGTTGCATGAAGTCCAGTGTGAAGTTTCCAGTCAGGGATGACTCTGGGCCCCACATCGTCGGCTGGTGTTGGTCCACTGGGTTTTCTGAAGTCAACAGTCAATGCAGCCATCTACCAGGAAACTTTAGAGCACTTCCTGCTTCCCTCTGCTGACACGCTGTATGGAGTTGCTGATTTTATTTTCCAGTAGGACTTAGCGTCTGCCCACACTGCCAAAGGTACCAAAAGATGGTTCAGTGACCATGGTGTTCCTGTGCCTGACTGCCCAGCAAACTCACCTGACCTGATCTATATTATAAGTTATAAGTTACAAGTTTCACTTTCTGAAATAAGGGATAAAAGTGATTGATCTTTTCCACACTGTTCTATTTTTTTTATAATTTTACTTGGAGTGGCTCAAACCTTCTGGAGAAAGAGGTTTGCACAGCAGCATACCCTTTCATTTGTGACCAGGCTGCAACTAAGGAACAAGAAAAATTTTTCACTCAGCATTTAATTTAGTCACTGCAAAAAGAAAGCGCACCCTCTGTCGAGTCTGGGGTTTTATACATTATAACAAGGACCCTGGGTCTTAACTGGGTTTTACATTTATTTTAATGTTATCTAAATTTCACAAAAAAGGAAATTCCACAATGTCATTTATTATTAGGAGGAGAAGCTAAAATGGAAACTTTTTCTCATCAGGATGCCCCACTTGGCTGGGCCATTACTCAGCTTTAGCATTTTTGACACTAGAATACTTTGACATCAAGGGGACTTCATGACTGACCCTGTGACTGTGAGGTGCCCAGGTTTTGTGACAGCAAAACAAGCTCAATCTTTTTCTAACAGTACTGTCAAGAACGTCAACATTTACCATACTATTTACCAAAGTCAGAGCAGTAGCTTTTAGTTGGAGTACTGTACAGTCTGACCTCAGGGTAGATTGGCCAAGACGTGCACTCCAGACACAATAGGCAATTAGCCAACTGGCTTCATACAGTTGAAACCACAAGTTCACACACACCAAATGAAAAGACATACACATTTTTTGCTCACTGTCTGAAGTTAAATCAGACAAACTTCTCTTGTTTTAGGTCAGTTAGAATTACCAAAATTATTTCTATTGGTTAAATGCCAGAAAACTTCACAAGAACATTTTTTAGAGATTTTTTTGTAACTTTCTTCAAATTCAAAGGTTTACATACATTTGATCAGCATGAGGGATAAAAGTCTTTTAAACTATATGACTTAGGTCAAACCTTTTGGGTTTCTTTCCACAAACCTCTTATAGGTTAAATGACACATTTAAGTTAACTGGAGGCTCACCTGTGGATGTATTTCAAGGCCACACCTGGAACACACTGCTTTCTTGTTTGACACGATTCGAAAGTCAAAAGAAATCAGCCAAGATATCAGGAAGATAATTGTGGAGCTGCACCAGTCTGGTTCATCCTTGGGAACAATTTCCAGATGCATGAAGTTGCCGTTTTCATTTGTTCAAACAATTATACACAAGTATAGACATGATGGGAATGTCCAACCATCATATTGCTCAGGAGGGAGACAGGTTCTGTGTCCAAGCAATGAACGAATTTTGAACCAAAATGCGCCGACTGATCCCAGAACAAAAGCCAAAGATCTTGTGAAGAGCTGCTGCTGAAATTGGTCAGACAGTGTCATTATCCACAGTAATGTGCGTCTTGTACTAAAATGGCCTGAAAGGCCACTCAGCGAGGAAGAAGCCTTTACTTCAAAAGAAACAAAGAGTCAGAGTGCATTTGCAAATACACACAGGGACAAAGACCTTCACATCTGGAGACATGTCCTGTGATCTGATGAAACTACAGTGGAACTGTTAGACCATAACGACCATCATTACATTTGGAGGAAATAGCTGGGCGCTTGTACCATCCTAACTGTGAAATACGGGGGTGGCAGCATCATGTTGTGGGGCTGTTTTGGTCAAGAAGGAAGTGGTGCACTTCATAAAACACATGGCATCATGAGGAAAGAACACTATGTAGAAATATTGAAGCAACATCTAAAGACATCAAGCAGGAAGTTGAAGCTTGGGTGCAGATTGCTCTTCCAAATGGACAATAACCCAAAGGATACAGCTAAAGTAGTTATAAAATGGCTCAAGGATAACAAAGTCAATGTTTTGGTGTGGCCATCACAAAGCTCTGATCTCAGTCCAATGAAGAAGTTGTGGGCAGATTTGAAAAGGCTTGTGAAAGTGAGGCAGCCTACAGACCTGACTCAGTTCTACCAGTTCTGTCAGGAGGATGGGCCAGAACTCCAGCAGACTACTGTGAGAAGCTTGTGGAAGGAAACCCAAAAGGTTTGACCCAAGTCGTACAGTTTAAAAGACAATTATCCCTGATACTGACCAAATATATGTAAACTTCTGAATTCAAAGATAGTTACAAAAATAAATAAATAAATAAATAAATAAACTGTAAAAAATATTTTCCTGAAGTTTTCTGGCATTTAGCAAATAGAATTACCAAAATCATTTCTAACTGACCTAAAACAAGAGAAGTTTTGTCTGATTTAACTTCAGACAGTGAGAAAATAATGTGCATGTCTTTATTTGGTGTGTGTGAACTTCTGATTTCAACTGTATATATCATCTCATTATACAATGATAGAATTGTAGCAAGTAATGATTTGTTTAGGCCACTTCTGCTATTTTACCACACTGTGTTAAATGTATTAAAATAATTAACAGCCTGATATATAGCAGATTATTTCTATATTCTAATAAGTAAAACTCTAGACCAGGGGTCTTCAAATCCAGGCCCCGAGGGCCGGTATCCTGCAACTTTTAGAGGTGCCTCTGCTTCAACACACCTAAGTCAAATAATGAGGTCATTAGCAGGACTGGAGAACTTGACCAATACTGGTGATTCAGGTGCATCAAAAAGTTGCAGGACACTGGACATCGAGACCTGGATTTGAGAATCCCGGCTCGAAATTGTATATCCAAAGCTCTGTCACAATTTAGTTAATTCTGTTAATAACAATCATGAGCTGAAATGAAATAAGGCCAGGGGAAAACCCCCCCTAAAACTTTCAAAGTTCTTCTGAAGCTGGCTGAAAAAAAAAAAAAAAAGAGAGAGAGAACCAAGTAATTCAAAAATTCTTTCTGCAGTCCTGGATTGAGATTATCTTTCCAGTTGGACTTCTGAGTCTAAGCCACATGTAAGATCTGCTGCAGCCTAAACGCACACACTAGTCTCTCCCCAGCATCTCAGCATCATTGGTTAATTCTATAGCATTCTTAAGTGGGCTGATACCCATTGGTTAGTGTCACAGCCACTGCCTTCTTAATTCAAACAATAGACATCTTTGTGTGCAATGCCTGGTTGCTGTGTATATGTGTGTACTTCCTCTGCTTTCAGCAGTAATTTCTTTCTGCTCAGTCTCCCACTGCAGCGGAGTGAGAATGGAAATTAATTTCAAACTGACAAGTACTTAAAATGGTAGCAACCAAGTTTATCTGTTTGTGTTCAAAACAGAAGGGCCAAAAACTGAAACTTCCTCTTCTCTTTGGTTGCCTTTTGGGGTTTTGTCTGCAAGATTATGGTCATGGCAGCTGAGAAAAGAACAATTTCACTGAGGAACCATGTAACGAGATGAGGATGTATCTCTTTGCAAATGGCAGAAAAAACTATTACCTACAATTTTAAATACAAGAAATGGAATAATAAGTCATAGCACAAATTGTTAATCTCTGAGTAAAGTGAACACTGCACCAATGCAGACAAATTACCTTACATGTCGAGATTAATGCAGTTTCAGAAACAGTTTATTCCCCCTCATTCCCAGTCTAACCTGAACTTAAAATGGATTTGGATACATCTAACCGATCCATAACAGCTTTACGTTTTCCTCTACAGTGTGTGCGTAGTCAAAGTGTTTTTGCAAACCTGACATCCAGTTCAACTGAACACATCTACATATATTCATCGCTCTCCACAAAAAAACAAAAAAAAAAGTTGTTTTTTTTTTTGTTTTTTTTTTATAAATACATTAAGAGATAATTAATAGACCAATAATGATGCTACATGAATTGGCAGCTCTAACAATTCCAGTAAAATGAATGTAACCAACTTTTCCTTGTAAGCCAATCAGCTCAAAGAAGAAATTTTAATTAATGATTTTCTCCTGCAGCATAAATATGATCTGAGACAGAAAGCAATTTCTGTTAGCCACTCCCAAAATGGAAATGACAGGAGAACCTGCCAATAAATTAAGGCAGATGCTTGTTTATCTTAAGTCATGAATTGGGTACAAAAAAAAAAAAAAAAAAAAAAAAAAAAAAAAAAAGATTTTTCATCTGCATTTGCCGATAACTACATTCAGAGCAACAACTACACCTGTGATGAATAAGGCTCAACAAAGACCCAAGTTTATTTCACTACAATGAACAGAAATCCCCAAAGCTTACAAAACTGAAGCAAACAAACAAACAAAAAAAATCATATCCCAAAGTCACAAGATCTATATAACAACCAGTCCTATTAGGGAAGTAATGAATTGCAATATTTATTGAGTATTGCAATAATACCAGTTTAATGACACCAGATACTTAAAAAAAAAAAAAAAAAACATTCTGTGAATGCTAGTATCACTGCCAATAAATTCTCTATCAAGTATGGGAGTCCAAATCGGAACATCCACCCATCTTGTCAATATATTGTTTGGAGGCAGGGCATGAAGGAATGGCTACTAAAATCTTTTAGCCAAAATACTGCAAGAATGTCGATTTTCAAGCACTCCTATGTCAATGTGATATTGCACACTTTGAAAGTTAAATATTTATACACAAGTTTAACAGGACGCCAATAATAGGGTTTCTGCAGGTTTCACAACTGTCATATAATATATAAATATGGAAAACTATTGATGTAATATATAAACTATTGATGGTACTACTTGGTAAGAAATAATACTACTTGTGAGATTAACTATAGATATTGTCACATTCTTACTTTAGCTGAAGACATTAATTACTGTTCCTTTTCATCTTTTTCCCCCCATTTGTCATCATAGCTGCGTCTGTGGCTCTGAATTCTCGCTGGGTTCCATGCTCCATGTTTCTTTTCTCCTCCTTCTCAGCTGAATTTCCCTCCACAGTCACAACTTTGCTGAAATAAAATTCCTCAATAGGTAAGACTGATGCTTGAACACCATGTTTAAAATCCACTAAACCTCCGACTTCAGAGTTTGTGTCGCACCAAACGCTGCTCTTAGATCAGTGCTAGTAGTAGCAGCGCAGACCATTTTCTGGGGAGCTTTAGCCACGCCAGGGATCAGAACTGTGACATAACATATTAACATATTTAAGGCCAAATTAATTTTTTAAAAATAATTTAAGAAATTTTAAGGCCTTAATTTCAGATACATGATATTAAGACTTATTAAGGATGCATGGACACCCTGAATAACTGTGGAGGGTCCTGCATATTTGCATACACAGAAACTCTGATATAACTCAATGCTTTGGAGAATTAACTCTCCAGTAAAGCCAGTTTGGTAAAGGTTTAGCCAGCAAATGAGCCCTGTATGTTTTATTAGTTACTCAACAGGTTGTTACTAGCTTACCAATGAGTGAGTGGATTGATGCCTCCCACCTTGCTTAGCTGGCTATGAGTGGTTGTGCAGCTAAAGCCTTTCCTCTGCCTACATCCATCAGAATACTGTGCAGTTCTGGATTAGAGTTCAGTGAGATTTTTGAACATTCTAATGGACGTGCCCTCTATTAATAATGATCATGTGTCTATTGCCATATATTTTATTGATTTATTGCCCAGCCCTACTGAGGTCTACATTTATTGTCCTGACTGGCACAAAGAAAATTTTATGTTTTATTTTGCCTAATCATTTAGATTACATCTGAGTAACCCTTTTCTGTTTTTCAGAACTGACACACCCAAAAGTCCATATCAAAAAAATTAATTTAGGTTTTCTAAGCTTTTACAGCTTTGGTTCTGTGATGAAGAATCTCACAGTATGATAGAGATCTGCTTATCCATGTGTTGGTAAGTTTTTTTTTAGTGTTTCTGCATATTTGCAGAAGAACTAAAATTTGAAATTAATGAAAATTCCCCTAAAAAAAGTGCAATACACACTTAAAATTCACCAGCTATGAATTTCATGTACTTACTTTGAACTACTTCTGCTATCTGTGGTTCTGTCTACCTATTTCAACATCCACATTTTTTTTTTTTTTTTTAGAAGAATAACCACTTCTTTTTAGTGCAAGAAGCGAGCTTTTGTGTTTCCTTTCAAACTGCTAAGTGTATCAAAGAGCTAAAACCTGTCGCAGCTAAACAACATCATGAATAGATAGTAAAGATAGGGAGGTTCAAAAACAAGGAGACAGGCAGCTGTAGAATGAGCACCCTTCTAACCACACACCCTCACATGCTCAAACCACAACATCTCTTCTCTTGTTTTGATACATCTTGAACTACAACTACCGTGGAGGGGGTTGGCATGGCTGCCATTGTTCTCAAAATGATTCTGAATCAAGCACAAACTACATCACGCATCAAAATTTACTAATTTCAGATGGGTTAAATTAAAAGAAACCTCCTGGCATGGCAACATAAGATAAAGATACTAACACGTAGGTCTCCTTCTGGTCCATTTTACTGACCTGGGTTGTGAATTCTCCTCATACATGCGCTCCTTGCCCTCCTTGAACAAGCTGATTGTCTGCTTGGTTTTCTTGGTCAGGTTCTCCATGAAGACCCGGAAGTACTCGTTGTCTCCCAGAGTCTCCATTTTGCCCTCGTAGCGAGATAGGATGGTGCGCAGGTGCTGGTAGGTGTCTGGCAGCAAGTCGAGGATGTAAGGGGGGCTGTTCTTCAGAGCCAGTTTGGGGTTTTGGCACAGCCGCACCACCTGCAGAAATGGGAGGATGTGAGGGGGAGAACAGAGACACGGTTAAGAGATAAGAAACAGGTTTTAAGAGGTTATGTGAAAAAAAAAAAAAAAAAAAGCACAAGAAAGAAAGGTTCACACAAATGTAGTGAAGAAAAAAAAAAAATGTAGAAAGACCAATTAGATGATTGACAATATATTTTTGGTCTGTACATCAAAAATGCAGAGTTTATAAATGATTAAAAACACATTTTCAACAGTATGGCTCTTTGTGGCATTAAAGCACTCAAGATGTTTCCGGGAAGACCAACCAGGAGCCATGCAAAAAAGAACATGCCAACAAAGACTGACAGAAAGCTCAGGCCTTTTAGGAACCAGCAACCTATGCATTATGTAATACACTGAACATTCAGTCCTTCACTGTATGGTATCATTAATTATTTTACAAGCGTTGCACTTCCTTCATAAAATGTATTAGCCCAAAAGAAAGGCTGAGTGCATCTATGTACAGCGTCCTGCCAAAGTATTCAACAGCACTGTTGACAGACACAGTGGGGACATAGCAAACAAATGGAAGGAGGTACTCTGGGCACAAAGCCAAAATGGACGTTTTTGGCCTCCATGTTGGCCTTTGACATAGAAATAACACTCCCCATCCCCCTGAACACACCATCTCTAATGACGCGTGGTGGTGGCAGCAGCATGCTTTTCTTTAGCAGGGACAGAGTGCTTTCTCGGAGGTAATGGGAATATGGTGGGAGCTTAATACACAGCATGATTGGAAGAAGCCTGGCGTCGAGCCTCACCTTCCAGCATGACAACAATCCTAACCATACAGCCAGAGCAACATGCTATGATTTAGACCAAACCGTATTCATTTGTTAGTCTAGTCGATGTCCAAACCAAACCCAACTGAGAAGTTGTGACAAGACTTGAAAACTGATAACAGACCCTCTCCAACCAGTCTGACTGAGCTTGACAGAAAGAAAAATTGAGTCTCTACATGGGCAAAGCTGGTAGAGACACATCCTGCAACACATGTAGCAAAAGGCAGTTCTACAAAATGTTTCCTCACTGGGCTTGCCTACAAATGCACAGCAGGCCGCATGTTTCAGATTTTTATGTTCTCAGATCTCTTCCATTTCACAATTATGAACTATTTTATACATAAAATTCCAATAAAATGCAGACATTTGTGGTTTGTAACATGAAAAAGTTTAAGATACATAATACTTATAAGCTATTGTAGCCTCACTAGCAATAATCCTCCTGTGTTTTTCACCACTAATCACGAAGGCTTTGACTTTTTATACGCAGAGCGTGCCTCTGTAGTCATTGTGCGAGACCCCCCACCCCCATTTGTGTCCTTCTGCATGTTTAGAGAGGCTGTTGATGTGTTTACACTTCCACATTTCAAGCCATGCATCCTCTGCCACTTCTGCCTCCAAAAATAATAAATCATTATACAAACCGCCCAGTCTCTTTACTTACCGTTTGAACATTTTTATCATGCAACTCTGGAGAACCCAAGTGCAGGCTGCTGTCCTGAAAATGTATAAGTCTGCTTCACGATTACAATTTTTTTTTTTTTTTTTTTTTTTTTAAAGAGGGGGAAAAGAAACTGTAAAACAAAATCAAATTTGTGGTAGATTGTTTTCAAAAATGATTTATTTAAACTTTAAAATGTCCGTAGTCGTGACCAGATGGTCTCAAGTTCACGGTGGACTGAAACATGTCTGATCTTCAGTAATGTTCAACCTTTCATTGCCCATCTCATTGTAACTGAGTCACTTCGTTGACCATTACAAAAAAAAAAAAAAAAATATGCTGGCGTAAAGCCTGGAACACTCTGTCATGAAGCTCGGTAACAACACGACTGCAGCCAACATGCACACAACCCTATTTGTTTAGTTGCAAAAGCATGCAAAAAAAAAAATAAGCTTTCATTCACAGATCTGAACCTGGGCCTTTACAGAGCTCGACTGGCAGCCATCAGTAGCAACCAAACAACCATCATGTCAGCAACAAGGAATGGCACATTTTTTGTAAATCAGGCCAGATGACTGTGTGCAGATCATGTAGGAGTGCAAGAAAGAAATACGGCAGGAACACGGCTTGAAAAATGCTGTTATGAATTGCTTTGTCTTTTATGAGAGTCAACAGTTTTCCATTAGGGACGGAAAAAAAAAAGATCTGACTTCAGAAGATGTGGAGTGATTTAAACGTTTACTCAAGATTTAGTTTTGCTTCAATTACCCTTATCAAAGTATTTTAAAAGTATTAAGAAGTTAGTTTCAAAACCACTAAAATTTTTCTGTCAAACTGCACCCACAGTTTAAAGTCTTAGAAACAAGATGTCAGAGAAAATGTCAGTCGAGAGCAATTTTATTCCGCTGTAAGACAGAGGATCATGCAATACTTTACTTTCAATATTTTCTCTTCAAAATGGTTGATTAATAACCCATTCCAACGTAGCAATTACAAAAGCAATCTAAAAAAAACCAAACAACATTATAACTTTGCAAGTTATAATATTTCACCCCCGATTAAGTATTGTTTCAGGGAAATGCCTTAAAAAGTGCAATACATGTTTTATAATTAATGTAACTTATCTATATTGTTCCATTTTTCTAAACCACTCATGACTTCACAGTTCAAGCCACAAATAAAACTGACAGGGATAAAGTCCGTGCTTAAGCTCAAAGAATCATGAATCAATTTATAACTAACCAACAGCCCATCTGAAGAGTAACCGAAACAGCTTCAGTCGTGCCATGAGGAAACCAGATTAACTGTCTCAAGAAGTAAACAGGAAAATATTACATAATCAAATAATCATTAGTTCCAGCAGAGTTTCCTAACTTAGCATGTCCTTCATTTGGAGGCATTTTTAATCTCGAAACTGAGAAAAGCAAGACGGCCGCTCATTATGTGCTTATGGCAGAAATTCTGACGTAGGAAGTTGTGCTGCCATTCTAAACTTTAACAAACAAGTAAAAGAAGGTATGCACCACACATTTGCAGTGTTTTAATCAGGAGACGCTGATAGATTAGGTATTGCAACAACAAAAAGACAACAACATTTAACTGCAATAATAAATATGATGTTATATGGGATACATTTCTCTCCCTCTAGATTTACAAACTTCAGACATCGTAACCAACTTTTAGAACTAATATGTTTTAATCTGATCACCAAGAATTGAACAAGTCAATAATACCTGTTTGTTCAACTTTTCTTTACATCTACAAACAGACACACTTACATCTAACAAGAGATAAGGGTTACACCGCTGGCATCATCAACACCTGCCAGACTTGCATCAAGCACTCAGTCGAACATGCGTTATTGCATGCCCATGTGTTTGACGCCGCAACATCTGGGGCCCTTACATGTCAGCTTTTATTAAAGCTTCTGTCTTTAAAAGAAAACTCAACTGCCTCCGAGCAAAACGCATTCCACTTCTACACCACTTCTCTCTGTTTAACTCTTGCATAGACAGTTTTACACCTGGTTCTGACATGGCAGGTTCGTGATAACTGAAGGTAGCCTGAAGAAAAGTAGGAGGCTTCTTTCTAATTTTAAAGCAAAAAAAAAAAAAAAAAAAAAAAAAAAAAAAAAAACTTATGTTTCCCCTAATATTATATTCCTCTTGTCTAGCAAAGAGATATAGCTGTTTTTTTTTTTTTTCTTTTCTTGAAGTTTTCAATTCATTTAAAAAAGTAATGAATGTACTTGCTTAACAATGTATTATTTAAGCTTATATTGGTGTTTAAGCATAAAATATATGACCGACAACAATCTTATGATACTTGTTGGCGCAAATAAAAACAACTAAAATTAATTTGCTGTTTATCAACTACTTCAGCATACACTGCGATATGTTTCAAGAAAAATTAAAGTATAGTCAAAAGTGATTCTCTGAACCAATTACCGCAATACACATTTACTAAGTATGATGTTATAATTTACTGGACATTATATACTGAAATGTCAGCTTAACATTAGAAAACCATCTCCAAAATGTTGTTGTACAGTTGCTAGCACAACCTTTACAGTGTTTAATTTAGAATAATGATTACCTAACCTAATCTGAAATACAACACCATTCATGTACATGTTTAAAACTCATGATTTAAATTCTGTTTTGCAAGATTCCAAGTATTAGATATAAACTACTGCACAAAGCAGAAGAACTAGTGAGTACCACAGATGTACAAAGCACACTAAATAAGCAAAATAAATTTTTACCGAAATCCACAAGATTATTTGGTTATAAATTAGTTTGGCCTACATAAAAGACTTTTGGCTAATAGAGCAAAAAAGCATTATTAAAAAAAAATTACACAACCCCCTCCAAAAATATTAAAGAAGAAAATAAAAATTAGTTGATGTCACTAATCTAATTTGCAAATATCATTTTCACTTCTTTCTATTCCAAAGTTATTATGAATGGATTTTTGGTAGTAAGAGAACCACAAATGAATATAAAAATATGCAGGTCTGTGCACAGAAATATAAAACGATCTGAATACACCAAGAACAGCTAACGCGCGCAGCAGGCCTAAGCCAGCTAATGTCCCCAAAGTTCACCAAGGTTTAAAAAAAATGCTACAGCATCAAAACATGTAAAACTTTCTGTCTGTTCCTAAGATTTAGAGTGCTTTTAATGAAACGTCAGTGAAAGGTGACAAAAATCACCAACAGCAACACTGTGAAAAATAAAGGAGCGCCACTCGTGAGCGTATTACCTAGCTTTAGTATATTACCAACTTCTGCATAGTAGATAATATTCAACATGCAAATATTAGCATTTTAGCTAACGATAATATATAAACTGAAGTTAGCAGACAGTGTTCACTACTGTTAGCTAACATGGTATGTGTAGCTTCTTAGATAATAGTATATTAGCTAATGTAAGCATACTATATAACTTTAGCATAATATATGACATTCAGTATCGACAGCAGCTTGCTAATGCTGCCATGTTTCCTGATGTTTATATTTGCCCAATTAAAGTCTTGCTTTTTCATGGTTTAATTAATAACAATGTTAAAATGTTAGTTTCAGATTCATAATGTGCCTTCAAGTCCAAAACGGACTAATTTTGGGCCTAACTCACCAACAAAACCCTCATGTTTCAGGGTCGTACACACTTAATGACAGGCAGCATCAAAATTTCTTCAAGAACTTTTCTAGATAAGATAAAACTATTTTAAAACTACGGCTGGCAAGCTAGGAGTAGTGTGTTTGTGAAGCAGCCATTTACCAAAGCAGATAGCCTGACCAACAAGTTTACTTGTTACACATGCGCTATGCATGAACAACCACAACCAAGTTTAGCAGGTGTTAATTTTACTAATGTTAAAGAGCACATATAAATGTAATACTGCTATTATTATTACAGTCCTTTAAATAGGATCACTCATATTAAAGTAGCATCCATCCATTGTCTATGCTTATCCTTGCAGGGGAGGTGGCTATCTCATCATGAACAGGTCATCAGCGCATCACAGGCTTTGTTAAGGTAGCACTGCTTTAAAACTACAATCTACAAATGACATGCATGTATGTTAGCAACTGGCTGCAGGCTGTACTTGAGCAGATCAATGACTAATTAATGCCAAAAATACAATTGACAGTTGAAAACTACTTTTGAACTTAGTAGGGGTTAATTTTTCCATTTCTGCCCAAGTCTATGCATCAAAATAACAAGCAAACGTTAAAATATAAAAGTTAATGAAACTAGAATATCCAATTATTTTATTTTAGTACCAACAAGTTAGCAGTAAGTTAGTTGCTTTTGGGTTTTAAAAACAATTAGATCATGTTACACAAAGTTGTTTAAAAACAGTGATACAATGAAACTGGACTATGCAAGGATCTCATGGCTGTCTGTGCCTAGTGTAAAACATGTGAAGATATTAGTCACACTTTTGATACCAGTTAACCACTCCATGGGCAGGAGGAGCTTGTAAAGGGAAGCTCCAACTTATTTCTTGAGCTACTGATGCATGATGATGCATGTTAATATACATTAGCCATACTTCAGCTGCTGTCTTAAACAACCTGCAGGAGCATGAATTTCAAAAGGTAAAATATCATTGCCATCTTGCCAGTACCGCCCATAAACAGTTAAAAGATCAGATGAAAAAGGCAAAGGTTTGCAACTTGTTGATTTGCATGGTTCTAACTCTAATAAAAGTCGTTGGAACAAAATAAAGCAGAAACATTGATGAGGTAGTAGCCTATTAACTTCACAGCTAACAGCCGAGGTATCAAAAAGGAACAAGAAGAGACAAAAAAGCTGCTTGAATCTCACAGGAAACTGGGGGTCGAGCTGCTTCTGACTTTTTTTCCGAGAAGTAAGTTGTGAGATGAGTCTTCCTCGTTAAAGAGAAAGAACACAATTGCTCCGGTTACAAAAGGCACATTTTATGTTTCCTTACAATTTATTGCCATTTTCGACGACTGACAGTCAGCTGGCTGAAGGGACATGAGTTTTCAAAGGGGAAGTAGCGCAGATTTGTAAATGCTGCACTATCCGGGCTTCTGAGAAATAAGTTTTAAACTGATCCCGTAAGGATGTTAAAAGTTTGTCAAAATTTGAGCGCTGTGGAACAGATGACGGCGCTACCATGGTTAGCTCAGACTTTTAAGTGATGTTGGGAGTAGTTCTGTTTGCCATGTCCGGAGGCTAATATCAAACTCACGTTGTTTTATTGCCCTCGCTGTTATAACGGCTGATAGAGAAACGATAAAAAACAACAACAACACGAGTTTAGGTTGTAAAATTAGCTGAACTGAGATACTAAACCTTTTCCCCTCAACTGACTAGCTAACCTAACATTAGCTGCAAAGATTAGCTAGCTAGTTAGCTACAGTTAGCCAAGAGTGGTTTTGGACATCAAACGTGTAAACAAAGCTCGCTGATGTGGGTGTTTGCCAACCTTATCCATCAGTTTCCAGCATTTCTCCACAGTTTTCTTGTCGACGGCCCCGGGCTGGTGATGAGAGTGGAGGTGGTGATGGTGTGGCTGGAAGGCATCCTTCATCATCCCGATGAGCCCCCCACCTTTCTTCAGGTTCCCTGCCATGTTCCGACTCGGTTAGGGACAGAGGGGCAGAGAGGCGAGGCAGGGCGGGCAAGGGTCACGAAGACCAAACCGCCGCCTGTAGTTAGCTCTACCGGGCGATGGTGAACCCGTTACCCCCCTGCGAGGACAGCGCCCGAGGGGCGAATCCGAGCCAGGGTGCGACGGTGGGGTTAGACGGAAGGGTAGGACCCCATCATTAGGAATGAAATCAGTTAACAGGAGAAATGTCCAGATTGTGGAGGAAATGTGTAGAACGGCCCCTTAAACCCTGTTGTTGCAGCTAGCAGCCCCGCTCTCCTCTCCCTTTCTGCAGGGACCAACGCAGGCTAATTAGCAGAACCGCCTCTGCTCGCCCTCGGCTGGAGGACAATAGCACCCTTTCTCTGGCCAGACGCCTTGAGGACTTAAGTGCGTCCTCTCTTCTTGACAAGTCCCGCTGTCGTTCCCCTTTTCTCTCAACAGCAGCTCTCTTCCCCCGCGCCGCGTCTTGACGGGAAGTTCAGCGGCGGTGTGACAGTGTCAGCGCTCCCCTGCGGGCGGTGTGGGGGGGTGACGACATACGCCTCACACCGAGCACTAGGAGGAAGTCGCACTTCGAGCTGTGATGGCTCCGCGGTCATAAACGAGAACAGGGGTGAATAAATAAGTGTGCGAATTAAACATTGCTCAGTGTGCTCAGCTTCCCCCCAGTGACGTGTATGTGCGGCCCTTTCTTTTTCCTGTACGTCCTCTTCCGTGCAACACCCCCACCCTTATTTCCACGCCTTCTCTGCGCGTCCGCGATCAATGCACACAGTCGGACGCGCGCCTCTGACAGTGCAGAGCATTCATGAAAAATGCTGAAAATTAGTTGAATGCAGCTCTGAAGCCTCCAAAGATCCAGGGCATAAACTGTTGATGCAATGGCAGCTCCCTTTGCATCTAATATAGAGCAGCAGGTAGCCATCCAGAGAGAAAGGACCACAAATACATTTTAAGAAGAAAAAAAAAATAATTTTGTGATATGAAATTTACTCTTGGTAATCTTGTCAGGTTGCAGGTGAATATGAGAGGATATATTTTGCAAAAGTATACTTCAACTACTTTATTGTATTTAATTGTAAAATTTATGGGATAGACCCACACAAAGTAGTGCATAATTAAGAAGTGGAAGTAAAATGATGCATGATTTTCAAGTTTATTTATCCATAAAAATCTGAAAAGAGCAGAGTCTTTTTGGATTTATCCCTCCTGCTACAGCATATTGGCAGAACCACCTTTTACACAATTACAGTCATTCGTCTTTTCAGGTTCTACCAGCTTTGCACAACTCGAGGCTAAAAATTTTCCTGGCAACCTCTGCCAGATTGGATGGAGTGCATCTGTTAAGTGCAATTTCCAAGTTTTGACATGGATTTGCATTTGGATTTAGGCCTTGAACACATAAACATGTTTCCGTTGTAGCTCTAGCTGTATGTTTAGAGGCGTTGGGCTGCTGGAAGGTGAACCTCCATCTCTTTGCACTTCAGAGAAATTTTCTTTCAAGATTCTTCCATTTATCTTCCCATCAACTTTGACCAGCTTCCCTCCTGATGCTGTAGTAAAGCGGAAGGATGAAAGAACAATGCTGCCACTGTCATGTTTCACTGTGAGGATGTTGTGTTCAGGGTAATTTGCAGTGTGTGTGTTTTCTACCACACACAAGATTTTGCACGTAACTAAAATGATTTATTTTGGTGTCAGCAGACTTCAGCAGCTTCTTCCACGTGTTTGCTGCCTCGGCAACATGTCTTGTGGCAAACTGCAGCAGGGACTTCTTGAGGGTTTTTTTTTTTCAACAATAGTTTTGCCCTTACCAGTCTGGACAATTCAGATGTCAGATAAACTATTATCTATTAACTGTTATCGTTATTATTATTATACAGTTTGACATAGCCTGAATACAGAGTCCAGTAGATGTGCTGCACAGAGAGTTTATATCTATTGCTGATTTTCAACTCTTGTCCCTAGTTGGACTATTTAAAATTAACACAGTAACTCCAGCTGATACTGCATTATACCATGTATTAAAAGAAATGACCATTATCAGTACAATGTTCACCAACAAACCTCTGAGTCCTTCACAGAGTGAAGAGTGAAAAATCATCCTCAGTTCCCTCCCACTCCACAACTATGGGCTACTTTGTGCAAAAAAAATCCCAATTCTTTAAATTTGGCAAGGGACATAGAGAAGAATGAAATATCAAATAAAAAAATCAGTCTTCTCATTAATAACCTAGCAACATTTTCGTCCCTCTGGGAGTCCAGAGTAGAGCCATGTTGGCCAATGTTAAGACAGTCTTTGAGCAAGAGAAAGCTTAATTAGCCTGAGACATAAGCTGATTGCTGTTTTACCTTTCACAATGAGGGTAATTAAGTGTCACATATTCTAGATGACATAATCATTGTTGTCGTTCTAAGCCGAAAAGCATTAGAACTTTCAAACAAAGGTGCCAAGACAGAGGAAATAGGCCACACGAGGGTTTTAAAAGTGATGCCCTGCATTTATATTGTTCTATGGTTGAGTTTGGTGGGGCTGACTAATAATATGTGAGGACATGAGACAAGAAGAAGATACCATCAAAGCAAATTTGCAACACAAGCTGGATGACATGGGAACTGACTGATAGGTTTGTATATGTGTGTTGAAACACAGTTTCCAATAGAAACTAACACAAAGGGACTTGAAGAGAGCAGTAACAGCCCTCTGAGGGTTTGGTCAGACATCTGTGAACAACAATCCCCTCTTCCAGCTTTCCTCAGTGGCGTCCTGTGGGTTGGGATTTCTTCTCATGTCTGCTGCTAGATTAACATTTTGTGAAGTTGATCCATGTTATGTGAGGATTAACAAAGCACAATGTCTGACTCTCAAATAGCAGTATAAAGAGACTAAGCTTGTCTAAACAGCAGGCTTGTGACTTTAGCAGCTCACAAAGATATTTAGGGATGTTTAGATTATTTGGTCTAAAATGTGAAAGCATTCAGTGACAGTTTACGAAATGGGATCTAGCCCCTTCTTGATATCTAGCAAATTAGGATGAGACATGTTTGTTTAAAATGTTAATGCAACTAAAGCACAGGAGGATATTATAAGGGGGCTAGGCCTAAAAAGTATCTGAGGCAGATTATATGAAAGGCATGTCATAAAGAAATAGGATTTAATCCAACAAAGACCTGACACAGGACTGTAAAAGGTCATCTGGCATATTAGCAATTATTTGGTTAACAGACCTTTCTAAATTAACTTGTTGGTAGGAAAGTCTGTTTCTGTATTATCTGGCATTCTTAAAGTATAACTAAAGCAGTAGTAACATTTTACTTCTTTCCATAGAAGGTGCACCTGGCCCAGTGCTTGTGTTTAGCTTTGTCTTTTTCTTGGATGACTCCGCTGGACAAAGCTATGCTGCCACTGAGTTTATGCGCTTTCTTTTTTTTTTTTTGCCACATAGAAAGTATTCCTTGCTCAGCGATTCTGTGCCTAGTTGGGCCTTTTTTGTACCAACCCATTAAAAGAGTTATTGTCACCGTTGCTGTCTCCTTTCCAACAGAAAGTATTCCTGGTTCAGTATTTACGTATTTAGCCTTGGTTTCTTTCCTGGGTAGCTCCATGAACAGAGCTATTTATGATAGTACCGATTTATGATAGCCCTATAAAAAGAACTCCTGGCTCAGTAATTCTGTGTTTGGCGGTATCTCTTTTTTGTGGGTGGAGTCATCAACAGAGTTATTATTCATTAAGTTGAAAATGCAGCAATGAAAAACCTTTTGCTGTCACAAAATTTCTGGACTCTTTTTCTTTCTCATAGGAATAAGAGAGTATATAAGAGGTGTCTTTTTCGGTGTCTCTCATTCTCTCATTCCTGTCCCGATTATCACAATCATTTAAAGCAGACACTTGCATACTGAGCCTAGTTCTACTGGAGGTTTCTTCCTATAAAAATGGAGTCATCCCTTTCTGGCAAGGTGATAACTAGATGCAGATGGCTGGGCTTGGACAGGTAACTTTTTACCAACTGGCATCATACAAGAAAATTACTTTGAATAAATCATGTAATTGTATCTAATTTTAGCTAAATCTACATGGTTAGACTGTACTGGTATTGATTCTAGTAGAAATTGGACTGAATAGATTCTGTATGACTGAATATGAATTGAGCCTGTTTATTTTTTTATATTGGCATGATATAAATAAAATCAATTAAAATTAAATTAAATTGAAATTGTCTTCTGTGGGTAGTAAATAACCAAAAGATTGAGTTAATTTACTAAATAAGATGCTTTATAAATATGACAACAAGCCCCAGTGTCAGAAGACCTCAGTGTCAAAAGAAGAAGGTTTGGTACCTGAGCATAGGAGAAAAATATTATTTAGAGGATTCATATTTGTATTAGATGACAGTGTAGCTTTGGGACATTGCAGTCGACCTCATCTTAGTTTTAAAATCTAATCAAATCAGGTTGCTGCAGTTTGGAAATTATTATAATTTGCAAATGTTTTTCTTCAGGAGATGTCCTCATAATCCTGTTTATAAAAAATATTAAAAAAATAAATACAATGTTTTTCAAAACTGTCAGTATGGCTTAGGTTAGCAATATTCATGTAAGCAGAAATTTCATTAAAATGTAATTGGGTGAGAAATTGGGTCATTGTTGGCCTGAGTGGCTAAGTACCGACATGCAAATTCTGGGCTTAGATCTTCAAAGGTAAGTGGTCAGCCTAGAGCTGTGTGAGAGGGTTCAGCCTGTGATTATAGAGATAGGGTTTTAATATGCAATTATAATCAATTCTCTCCTCCCCAGCAAGACACTGAATCCAATTAACATCAACTCAGTAGTAAAACTCATTGGGGATAAAGGTCTTTAAGGGGAAGAAAGATCAGATTAAACAAAAAACTCAGCTTGGATCTCTTTTCCTGATGATTTCTGCAGGAGACTCTGGATAGCTAGCTATATCACATCAATCCTTCAACCACCCCACTGGGTCCATGTTTGTAAAAGGATATGTTTTAAAATCTTATTACAGGTCCATAAGGCACTAAATGGTCCTGGCCTTAAAAACGTTTCAGAGTTGCTTGTCAGACTTAGACCCCTCAGGTCATGAGCGCTCTGCTCCTCAGCTTGGGAACCAACTCTTTGAGAACCTCAGAGATCAGTACAGGGTAAACTTTAGTGTTTACAGCAGTTTTCCTATCAAAGCAAGGGTTTATTTTAAAGGCTTTGAGTTTATTTAGTAATAAAGTTAATTTAAAAGCCATGTGTTAAACAACAGATGTTTGCTAAAGTGCCTCACAATTTGGCCATATACAGCAGCTTCCACATTTACTTTTTAATCTATTTTACCCCTTTTACCATCCACCTCAACTGTGTCTTAGTAAAATAAATGTAAGGCCTTGTCCAGCCTCATTCATCACAGTTCCAGTTGTTAAAATCTTTCATTCTTTCTCAGATGGGTCAGATTAGGTGAAAAGTTATTTTCTTATCAACATTTGCTGACTTCAACACAAACCTGCTTTACTTAATTGACATTTTCTTTTGTCTTCCTTATTCTGCAGAGTTTCTATGAAAAATAAGCCTCTGTGCTGAGTCATTCTTTAACCATAGGGAAGCAAGAAGTAAAGGATAAGTAATTAAAAGTTCTTAGACTCTCTGATCAACTTGAATTTTTTTTCGTCAATGGGGGAATTTTGCTTCAAATTATAATTATTTCATGTAGATTCCCCCCTGTTGAAGAAACAGGCTTAATTAAATGTTGGATTTTTCAAAAATAGTAGATTTTGTTATTGTAACAAAAAATAGATTTTCTTTAAAGACTTTGAATTTACCATGGAGGACATTGTGTTAAATGACACAAAAGATAATAATCCAACCATGCATCCACAAACTCACACTAATGGTGAGTCAAGAATGACTAATTAACCTAACATACATGGGAGGAAGCTGAAGCACCATGAGAAAACCACACTTGCAGACTCCATGCAGAAGGAACTGCAACTGCTTCCCCATGCAGCCTAATATCAATAAAACATTAAAAAAGTCGAGTCAAAAAATGTTAAACATCAAGTGGAAGAGTCTTCCTAACATATTTTTGTCACCAGACATTTCAATAATCTGAGGGCACATAAAGTTTTAGGATGTGAGGAGTTTGTCTATTAAGATCTTTATATGTTGGCGGTAAAACTTTAATAAATCAGTAAACAAAAAGCCAATAAGAGATTTGCTCACATTATAAAGCTGTAACAGAGAAGCCTGGCTAAGACCAATACACAAAGAGTTATAATAATTAAGGCTGGATGTGGTAAAATGATCTTTAATGAAAATGTCAACAAATTTTCAGCTACTTGAGCAGTTTTTAGAAACATTTTTGTCTTGATTTTGAATTTCAAATAACTGCTTTTAGTTATTCACTGATTTTACAATTTCCAGCATCTTTATCTTTTTTCTTACAATTTCCTTGCTTAATTAAAGCACTTCTTTTCTTGTGAATGGATAGTACTATAAAACTAAACCCACCGTAGCTTGCCTTCACAGCTTGATTTGGTTGATATAGATCAAATGACAAAGAGTATGGCATTAAATTAGAACCAGAGCAAATTGTAAATGCGTTTAGCCTGAATGCACTGGACATAAATGGATACAATATTAGTTTTGATCTATTTTTAATGTGTTTGTATCGAATCACACACAAATATAACATTATCAGCCAAAGAGCTACACTTCAGCTAACATGAGTGTGTACAAATTTATGTTATCAGAGCAGTCTAACGCCATTTTTACTATCTCTGGATTCAGTAGTGTATCACAGGTTGGCTGCAATGCAGCACAATGTCCACTAGATGTAGCAGATGACTGGCTGTAGTCGAGGAGATGTAGGCTGTTGGTGTCTGTTTTGTGTAGAAATGTATTAGACAGCAGAATCCTAACTGTAGTGACTTGGTTATATTAAATGGGGAGCCTTACAGAAATATTTATACACATTCAACCTTTCTACAACCTTCACAGTATTTTAATGGGGTTTTATGTAACAGACTAACACAAATTGTTAGTCTATTACACAATATATTTCTATTGCACAAATTGCATAATTGTTGCTTTTTTTAAATTTATTTTTTAACCAATTTTTAGAAATAAAAATCGTAAAGTTGTATATAGATCCATTTACTTTAATACCACTAAATAAAATCCAGTGATGATGACAGATGAACAGATGAACTTCAGCTGTCATGTAATTGGTAAGGTTTGTTAGAAAATATTAGTGAACAATCAGCATCATAAACCAAGAAACACTGGGCAAATGAGGAATAACATTGCAGAGAAATTTAAAGTAGGGTTAGGCTATATATATATATAAAAAAAAAAAAAAAAAAAAAAAAAAAAAAAAAAGATATCTCAAACGTTGAACGTCCCAGAACACTCATCGATATATCATCTGAAAATTGAATAAGTAAGGGAGAACTTCAAACCTACCTAAACTGACAGGACTGGCAAGGAGAGCATTAATCAGAGAAGCAGCCAAGTGGCACATGGTTCTTGAGGAGCTGCAGGGATCCACTAGCTCAGGTGAAACAATGTCTCAACACTACAATTATTATTTGTAGTGGCAGCTTCATGAAGAGGTCAGCAGTCAGAGGGGATGGGAAAATAAATGGATCTAAATGCAGGGCAACCCTGGAGGAAAACCTGTTCGAGGCTGCAAAAGAGTTGAGTTTGCCATTCCCTCATGACAACAATCCTTAATATACATCCAGAGCAGTCTGGAGTGGTTTAGATCAAAGCGTATCAGAATGGCCCATTCAAAGACCAGACCCAAAACCTAACCAAGAATCTGTTTCACCACTTGGAAATTGCTGTTCACAGACACTCTCCATCCAGTGGCTGAGTTAGAGTTTCATGCAAAGAACAAAGGGAAATATTTTCAGTCTTTTGATTAGCAAAGCTGGTGGAGGCATACCCCAAAAGACTTGCAGCTGTAACCTCCGTAAACACTTTGTGTTGGCCTTATAATTAAAACTTCCTCAATATACATTGAGGTTTGTGGAGATTGTGAAGCTTCAAGAGTATAAATACTATAAATAGTATTACAAAAACAGTACCACAGATAATAATACAATAAGAAAAAAGCAGAGGGTGAAACTAACTAAAATGTATTTAAAAGAGTAAACTTAAAAACAAATTTAAAATGAGGTACACAGAACATGACAGCAAGAGAAAGGCAAAAATAAGATGCTAAATAAAATGATTTAGCTGCCCACCACTGATAAAACTTCCCTTCCCTGCAGCAAGTAAGATGAACAGATTTAACTTCTGAGGCTGCCATTTGTGCATCTTTTTCTTGACTCCAGAGCTGTGCTGTTAGTCTCTCTGGTCTGTGGGGTAATGAATCATTTACACAGGGATTAGGATAAGTCTGTGCTCTAACGACCAATTAAAACATTAACTCAAGAGGCCTTTATGTGAAAACCAATATTTTTTTCCATAAAAACCACAAGAAGCTGCTGCCATCAGAGGGTGTGTGTGCTTCTGTTTGTTTGGAGTTTAATAGGACTGACTGCAGCCATCTGAGCAATTAAAATGAGATAAGCAGGATGCACCTGCTGGTGAGGAAACTGAAAAGTGATTTATTCCCTATTGAAACAAGAAAAAAATGGCTCATAAAGATAATTGATGGGAGAAGATTGCCTTTGTGTTTGATACAATTTCCTAAGCTCTGTAAATTTTTTCCAATCAGATAAGCTTCACTGTGCTTGCTGAAGAGATGCATGACCAGAGCATGATGTTGCCACTGAGTTTTATTCAAGGGTATCAGTGAAGTGGTATGAATAAAAATGAATGCCATATGTTTTTGATCTTTATTTAAAATTTTTGTAAAGTCCTTTCCCATCCACTTCATAACTATGCAATGCATTGTGTTTGTCTCCAATGGCATGAAAGTTCCTAACATGACAACATGTACTGGGTAAGAATACTTCTACAAGGGGGTGTCCCAGTATTAACAACTTTTCAGATATTTTTTTTTTGTTAAAAATTGAGATGATTAGCACTCAGCTGTCTTTATGTCTTTGTAAAATGCCGACTGCTTTACTTAGCCTTTAATTTGACATGGTCGTCTGCAGCGTTTGGCCAGCTTTTTGGGAAATGATGCATACTGAGAGAGAGCCTCCAGCTGATGAATCAAGATGCCCACACAGTGATTTTCCATGGAGACCAGTGCATGCGAGAAATGCAATGGAAAACACTCATAAACAGAAATGTTTCATCCCACCCACCCCACCACACACTCAAACACAGAGGTACACTATAATCCATGCTTCGTCATCTGCGGCTCCAATCGATCCAGGCGGGAATGAAAAGAAGGGGAACAAAGCAAAGTAAACGGAGCTCTGTTTTTATTTCTCTGAAAGACAAGCAGTGTCAAGATGTTTTGCTCAATATGTTTCAACAACTGTTTGGAGAACAAAAGACTGTGGAAAAGCCTTGTGATGAATTCGTTCGGTTTAAAGAACCCTGTTTTAGCGCACACAAAGAAGGACAAGAAGGAGATTGCAAATACAAAAAAGAAAGCTGTTACTTTCAATTTGCACCAGAACTGTTGTGAAGATAGACATTTCCCTCTGATAAAATGTTATCCATCATTTGTGACCTTTATGCTGGATCCATTGCGTTTAGCATTTCCCCTCTCTGATGTGAGACAGGAGAAAGTAACTGTTACACAAAGGGATACGATCTTGGCAGCAAAGACTGGATGAACAGCTGCGATTATAAAGTAACAGAATCCTAATGAATGCAGAGGTAAAGATAGAGCAACAGTAATAGAAATAAAGGCTTTATGGTTTGGCTTCCTATCTATGGACACATAGGTTGTTTGTGGAATATACAGCACCCTGTACAAGCATTGGCAACCCTTGTACATTTTTTAACAACACTTCAAAGAAATGTATGCTTATTGCAGTAGAACTGTTCCTCTAAAATACATGAAACTAAAGCATTTTTGTGAACTGCATTAGAGTGTCTAAGAACTTTTAAATAGTAATCTATGATTTCCTGTTTCACTGGGTATAAATAAGACATGAAACAAAGGCCTCTTTTAACTTCTTCTCGTAAAGCTAGATGAGGACCCATATTTATACAATTAATATGCAGAGGATGGTAAAGAAGGTGAAAAAAATCTACAAAGCTCACTGTTGGAAAAACTGCAGTAAAAGGTAGTCTCTTGGGGTCACCAGCCAGCCAGCTGTTAAGGAGACATGCCAGCAAATAAAAAAGGATTTTCCAATCATTACAAATATAAATATATGCTAAACGCTACTGAAATTTTAACTTGACTGAAAAGAAGACCAAGCTTTTCTGCAACAAACACATATGGGTTTTGTTTCAAATGAAATATTAATTTGTAAGAAAATGTCTCATGCCCTCTGTTAACTACAAGGCAAGACTTACACATCAACATCTCTTCACCATGGGTGCCAATATTTGTGCAGGGTGCCCCAAGCATGACAAAATACATTAAACTCAATGCACGGTATCTCTTAAGTCCTTGCGCAATAACTGTTAGATATGGAGTAACTCATGTACATGTACTACAAGCTGTAAGCTTGAGGAGTGAAGCACCTTTTCACACACATCTCTGCAGGCTCTCAGTGCTCATCATGGGCTCCATAAATCCAACAGCAGCAGCAGGCAGCAGGAAGCAGTGAGCAAATAGATGCATTTTATTTATGGAGCTAACTCACCAGAGGCAGAAGGAGAAGCACGGTGATATAAATCTGACATGACGGTGACATACAGGAAGAGGTGAGTATTTGTGTGTATCGGAGCTTAAAGACCCATGCTGGCGTGTGAATGCTGTAGATAAGCAAAGTGACAAGTCGATGATGCACTGGACACAGCTTTTCATCTATAGAAAGACTTGGATGTAGGTACTGGGAGACAAAAGAAGCAGTCTGAATTAAACTGTAAATCTGATGCAGGTCATTCATTCTACCATCCAGAGGAGACTATAATATCCCCTGAAAATCACAGTGATAGATGAACTACAAGTCAGTGGATGCTTAAATCACAGATGACTTGTTAAACTCATTAGCCTCTGTTAAGACTCTCTGCCCACACAAATTCTCAGCTGCTCAAAGGATTCTCGAGTGTGCGGATGTTAACTGGGCCCTGGGAGAGAAGTAAGAGGTAGATGCTGGGGGTTGTGTGAGTTAACACAGCTGACCTGCTTGTGTACACAGTGTCTTGCTAAAGTATTCATACTCCTTAAACTGGTGCACATTTTGTCACTTTACAACCACGAAGTCTGAAAGATTTGAAATGGGATTTTGTGTGATAGATGAATACAAACAAGTTTTTCATTGGAAGGTGAAAGCAAAGTGATACAGAGTTTTTAACATTTTTTTTTAACCAACAAAAACCTGAGAAGCGTGTTGTGCATTTGTAATCTGCCTCCTTTACTCTGATACCCCTAGATAAAGTTGAGTGCAGCTGATATTATACGAGATTATATGTTATACGAGAAGAAAAATGAGTGTTCGTTTTTCACTCATATGCATTCACTTATAAATGTCACAGTTTCAAACTAAATATTTAATTACCAAGCTAAATATTTAGTTTACCAACTAAGCTGGTAAAAATTGTTGGGAGAATGTATGGTGCTAAATACAGGGTAATCCTAGAGCATATTTGAGATTGGGACAGAGGTTCATCTTTCATCTTTCAACAACCTTTAGAGCTATAATGGAAGGTTTTGATCAAAGTACAGTTGTGTCAGAACTGATGCTCACAAACACAGTTCCTGTAATCTCACTGAGCTCAAGCTATTTAACAAGGTGACTTCGAAAAGCAACTGGTCGCACTTAATTTTATTCAGGAATATCAGAATACATGGGGTTGAACACATATGAAAGCTATACTTTCAGATTTTCATTTGTAATAAAAAAACCCCAAAAAACCTTGCATAATTGTTCTTTGTAATTATGAGATGCTTGCATTGATGTATCGCATAAAACCCTCCAGAAATACATTTCTGTGGTTGTAATGTGACAAAATGTGAAAAGGCCCAATACGTATACCGACTGCATAGTTTTAAAAAGGCACTGTATAAAAAACACAGGAGGCTCAGGAGGCTGACATCGTGACAGATCTAAACAGCTTCTAAGGTCAAATCCATCAGAGCACAAACAAGACAAACCAGAAGCCCAGAGAATAGACTTTGTTTCCAGAAATGTATTTATAATGAAATAAAATGTCAACATAAAAAAATAAAGCATATAAAATATAGAAGCACAAACAGTGCCAGCTCTCTCCCGGAGAAGGTCGTTCAGAGTCTCGGTGGGATTTGTTTTAATTCGTACTCCACTGCTCTCCGTGCCTTCAAGGTAATTGGCAATCTCATTCCCACTACGCTTGATTTAGCACCTCTGTAAATGTTTTCAGCATTTAAGAAGTTTGCATTGAGAGCAGAAAGAGCCTTCACACTCTCATCTGCTTCTCAGTAACATTCAGCAAATGGATGAAAACTGCTTTTATAAGACCCTTATAAAATTTGGGTCTTCTCTCGTATTGACTCATTAATTTGACTAAACGGTTAAAGAAATGTACAGATTTTACAGTGAATGTCTCTGGAGATTTATATTTTTTTCTTCATCAAACTAATTAATGTAACTCTGTCCATGAAAAAGATTCCAGTAATAAAAAAACAAGCAAAACACGAGAGTGTACAATTCTGCTCCATTAACACAATAAACGTGAAACAATAATTACTCTTGAAAAAAATACCACAACAGACATTTACCAGGAATTTCACTGATTACACTGTATTTACATAACTTTTATGAGTCAGCTTGTTTGAATGAAAAACACCGGAGCAGATAACGGACAGAGAATATGCATTAAAAAAATACAAAAAGACATTTAAACCTGACAAATATTTCCTTAAACAAAACATTTCTCTAGACATTGCTTGCTCTAAAGGAGTAAATTCTGATAACATGGAGGCATGAAGTGAGAGAAAGATAGATTTTGCAAATGAATGCTGCACCGTAATTTAAAGCTGTCATGAAATGATGTCTTACAGTGCTGTAAAAACATTTGACTCCTTACACACCTAAATATTTCAGATTATAAAAACTCATTTTATCATCAGACAAAGATAGCGTGAATAAATTCAAAATGTTGTTTTCAAACAATGATTTCATTTATGAACTAAAAAAAAAAAAAAAGCTATCCAAATACCACTTACTCTAGTAAAAAAGAAAAACGTCCTAAACCTAATAACTGGCTGCACTGCTAGCAACAGCTACCCTCAGGTGTGTAGAATAACTGGCTCTTCATTAAATTGTTTGAATTCAGGCACATGGAGGGCTTGTTTCAAGATAAACTGCCTCTTTAAGGTCATGTCACAGCAGTTTAATCAGATTTAAGACCAACCTTTAATTAGGTCACTCCAAAAGCTTAATTTTGTTTTTTTGGGGGTTCTTTCTGACCTTTCAATGTGCTCTTTGAGCAATATTGGTAGGCCAGCCACTCCTGGGAAGGTTCACCAATGTTCCATGTTTCTCCATTTGCAAATAATTGCTCTCACTGTGATTCACTGGAGTCTATCCAGACTGTTAGATATCAATGGGCTTTAAAGGCAGTAACCAGGCTTGGACATGATTAGTGAAACTGAACTCAGCTTTCCAAAAGCCGTGGTTAATTACAACTATGGCATTATTTGACGAAGACTACTTTTTTATACAGTGACAGTTTGGTTTGGATAGGCTTTTTTAGTTATAAAAAATGTCATTTGAAAACACCTTTTTGCATTTATTCGGGTTATCTTTGGTAATAAAATGTGTTTGATGATCTGAATTATTTAAGACAAGCAAAAAAGGGAAAAAAAATAGTTGTAAAGGGGGAAAGAAACTTCTCACAACTATGTACTTTTACAGAAGGGGGTTTGACAGATTATGATGTGCAGATTTAAAGTGATGGACACATCAGCGATAAGGACAGGTCTGTTTGGCAGCTGTGTGCCCTCTGATTCAGTGAGGTTATCATAAAGCAGTCAAAACAGTGACTCATGCCTAAACTCTGATAAGTAACTAAGAGTCCTGCTTCTGGATTTATTTGTAATAAAATTCAAAAAGGCAAATATTCTTTCAGCAAAGACCAGTCACTAATAATTTTCAAATTAAGATTTAAAGATTAATACAGTAAACTTTGATTAATTTGATTTTTTTCTGCTATCAAACTCTTTGGAGAGGGAAATAAAACTGAGTGAATCATTGTTTATATTTCCCAGGTCACTCACTCCCAAGAACAAATTACTTTGGCTCCTTCTATTGCTGAAATAAAGTATAAAAACTGTCAAAACCCTTTGGAAGCAAAATACTTCTCCAAGGGGCGTGTAAAACACCACATTCAATAAAAGTCCCAATGTTTTGACATTTAAAAGACCTCAAGTAAACTGCTGCTGTAAAATCTTGTTTACCAGGGCCCGAATCCTATTCAGCATGTACTGAACAAAAATCGTGTTCGTCATTAGCAGATATTTGTAACAGCTGTTGTGGAAATCTAATAAAATGATGAATGTGTCAAAAATGTTGTGGCACTAAAGGAGTATTTCCATCATGCTGACTTGAACATTTTTTCTCCAAAACTAAACTACCCTGAACCTTAATTCTCCCATGGTCTGTTTAATCCTGAGAGAGGTGCCTCACTTGCTCCTCAGGTAACCCAAGGAAAAATAAGTTTCCTGCCAAGACTTGTGTACATAAAAAGTTGTGATTTCTTTTAAGCAATAAAACTTCAAAGGCTGATTCTTTCATAACTTTTGCAAAAGAATAACATAAACTTAAAATAAAATATTTTCAAACTAAGATTAAATTAATTTATGTTGATAAAAGTTTAATAAAATATAGCAAATATGACTAAAAAAATGTGCCTTAATTGTGTTCAACTTAAAATAAGCTAACAACACACATTCCTAGAGGGTTGTGGTGTTATTTTTTGTGCCTCAGAGGTGGTTAAACATTCTCACAACGTCATAATTCCCCCAAACTGGGATTAATGAAAAAAAAAAAAAAAAAAAAAAAAAAAAAAAAATGCTGAGAGTATTGTTCCAATCCAGAATGCTGAATGCTGAATGCACTGAATCCAAAACGCTTCACCCAGTTGGTTCAGGATAGTCCAAAAAGTACTTTTTACATCTCAAACAGGGCCATTTATTGCAATAAACTTCCAAACAAGTAATTTACCTCCGTCACTTATGTGCATTGCATTTCCTTGCTGTACAAAGATTATGCAGCTTCAAGCAAATGATACTCAAACATTATTGTTCAATGGATCTGACACTGCAGCATACATAAATTAATCTCTAGCTAAGCCAAGTTGCCTCTGCTCTAATTAAAAATCACAACTCAGAGATGCCAAATAAACTGGAAATAGGTGCTACTGCTACAAAATTTATGTAAATACTGCAAAAATGCCATAGCAATGACCCAAAAATGTTAATCCATTATATTATTTTCAAATGATTCAATGTGCCATGTACACCTAATTCCTAGTTTTGCCACCACCCTTGGGTACAACATCCGGCATCAAGTGTTTCCTGTAACTGATCACATCACAGTAGATGAATTTTGGTCAACTCCTCTTTGCAGTATTGTCTAAATTCAGCCAAACTAAAAGGCATTCAAGCACGAACTGCTTGTTTAAGTTCATGCCACAGAACCTCAGTCAGGTTTAATTAGACTACCCCACTCCAAAACCTTTTTTTGTACTTTTTAAGCCAGTCAGAGGTGGACAGGTCACACTACATAATCCAAGTCCTTGAGCTTAATATCACCACCTCTTTTAGGATTTTTCTGTTTGACAGCAGAATTCATGGTTCCATTAATGATGGCAAAGTGTCCAAGTCCTGAAGCAGCACACCAGCTCCAGACACCACCACCATTTTTAACTGTTGTATGATGTTCTTTTCTGAAATGTCATTAGTTTTACACCAGATGTAATGAGGATGCACACCTTCTAAGAACCTCTACTTAATACTCCACATAATATTTTCCAAAAAGTCTTGGGAATCATCAAGATGTTTTTGGCAAATGTGAGACAGATCTTAGTGTTCTTCTTTGGCTGCTGTTTTTACCCAGTCTCTCTCTCTCTCTCTCTCTCTCTCTCTCTCTGTCTCTCTCTCTCTCTCTCTCCGTTCAATCATGAAAACTTACCTAAACTGAGGCAAGTGAGACCTGCAGTTCTTTAGATGTTTTGGGTTCTTTCAGACCTCCTGGTTGAGTCGTTGATGGACCCTCGCAGTAATTTTTTGTAAATTGGCCTTTCCTCTGAAGATTTCACTATCGTTCTAAGTTTGTCTGTTTGAGGAAAATTGCTCTGATTATGGTTCACTGCAGTCCCAAATCCTTAAACATGACTTTGTTATACTTTCCAGATTAATGGGTATTAATTACTTTGTTTCTCATTTGTTGTTTAATTTCTTTAGCTCAGAAGATGGTGAGTTGGTTTTTGAGGTCCTTTAGCCTACTTCATGTTGTCAGACAGGTGCTAATTATGTAACTTTTTAAAAATTCTACAGGCCAAGCAGAAATCAGGACTGAATGTAGCTAGTGAAATTAAAATTTTTAAGGGCGACAGTTATATTTTTAAAAAAAGGCCATGTTGGTTTGGTAAAATGAATTACATCATTATTTGTAATCTCCATTTTGTATTTACTCAAGTTACCTTTGTCTGATATTACAGTTTAATTGTTGATTTGAAACATTTAAGCCTGACCAAAAAAAAAAACCAAAAAAAACCAAAAAAAAAAAAAAACAAACCATACAGTTTTACTGCACCGTATAGAAAAACACTCTCCAACCCAGTACATAAGTAATACCATTCTTCATGTGTGTACCTCTGTAACAAAGTACTTGTAAAGACACCACCATATGTGGCAAGATAAGAAATAGCGTGTTAGCAGCTTAAGGAAGAGGGAAATAAATAGACATTCTAGCCTAGTGATGTTTTTTTTAGATAACGCTGAAACTCAGTCACCACCTTCCATTTTGATCAGAATCTGAATTTGTTTGATTTAACCACCAACACCGTGCAGTGCTGTCTTTCAGGTATACCAACAGTTAAAATGCTTTTTTTTTTTTTTTTTTTTTTTTTTTTTTTTTTAATTTTTTTTTAAAGAATAGCATTACTAGAAAACAAGTCTGTATGTTTATTTTCTTGGTTCAGTTGAATTAGCTTGTTTTCTGAAGGCTGTGGTGCTTTCTTTAGCCACAAGGTAACACTCGTGGTTTTGGCACTTTTAAAATAAAAAGGTTTAAAGGATGACTTTGCTTTAACCTGCACCCATTCGCAGCACATTAGATGCGGTACATCTTCATACAGGTAACTGTCAGAATAAAAAAAAAAAGGTAGTGGTTTATTTTTTTAAGAATAGAATAACAATATTTAGTTATAATAATCAAACAGAGGACAGAAATATATAAAAAATAAACAGCACAATGATAAATGACAATTGAAAATACTGCATAGTACAAATGCCCCAAAGCTGTTTTTGTCTGTCCTGCTTCATAGGGTACAAAGGGCCAACAGGGGCAGACCACAATGAGACAGGCTCATCAGTTCTTTTTCCTCTGACCAAGGAAAAAAAAAAAAAAAAAAAAATCATCCGAAAACATTTCAAAATCTGACTTTAGGCTGTTGCTTCAAGGGCAAAACAAAGTCTGCAGCATCGTCCTGCTTTTCAAGAACAAGCTCAGAATGGCTGAATAAAAATACCACATGATCTTTGATCCCTGGAAAAAAGAGAGGTGTCTGCTGGAAAAGTCAGTCTTCCTGGATTTCCCTATTGTTATTCAGGTTCACTGCTATTTGTGGTCTTGTCCCACTCTATGCTCTCCTCACTGTGCGTGGGAGACGGAAGGGCCTCACCGGCCCCTGCAGGACGCATCCTTAGTCCCTGGAAGCGTCTGCACTCGGGGCAAATGCGGATGTGGCTGCACCCCCTCGCGACCAGAGCGGCCTCCTGCGCCAGTCTGTGGGAGAGTGGCTCGGGCAGCCCAGTGCCTGCGCACAGTTTGCCATTGCTGAGGCTGACGGCGGCGGCTCGCGCTCTACGTTCCTCCAGGGGTAAAGGTCGCGGCCGCAACATAGACGCTGCTCGCCGGCGGCGTACCTGCAGGCTGTCCCGACACAACACGATCCCGTGAAGCTCCCGCAGCATCTCCTCACACACTGACTGCTGTGTGCGCACACAAGAAGGGAAATAAAAGAAAAGGATAGCGCGGGGATAAGAGAGAAGAAGAGAAATGGAGAGAGGCCAGACAAGTCACTGACTGACTGACTCGATAAGGACAGACTGATGGACGTCAAGGACACACAGAACACACACAAGTTTTATGGTTATCTTTATGATTGGTCAGCAGTAACAAATAAAAAGAATCGCAACACATTTTTAGGACATAATATATTAATTTTACTTTGAACATGCACACATGAATAACAGTTCTTCACTAGTTCATGGCTGGAAAAGTATCTATACTCCCTGACCTTTTTCACATTTTGTCATAACCTCAAACTTCAACGTATTTCATTAGAATTTTAGTCGTACAAAAAGTAGAACATAACTATGAATTGGAACGAAAACGAAACATAGTTTTCCACTTATTTTACAAATATAAATTAGAAAAGTGAGGTGTGGATTTGTATTCAGCCCGCTTTATTCTCGATAACCGTAAATGAAACCCATCTGTCAAAAGGACAACTATTAGTGGTGCACTCCACTAATCTGCTCTAAATGGAAGAGTGGCAAGAAGAAATCCATTACTGAAAGAAAGTCTTAAAATGTCCTGCTTAAAGTTTGCCACAAGCCATGTGGGGGTGACAGCCAATATGTGAAAGTATGGGCTATGGTGTGGACAAAAGCGGAACTTTTTCACCTACAGGCAAAACGATATGTATGAAGATTGCTATGCTGGCAGCATTATGCTGTGGAAATGGTTTTTATTCAGAGGAGGGAGGAAAGCTAATCAGAGATAACGGGAATATGGATGGAACCAAATACGGGGCAAAGCCTGGTAGGGGCTGCAAAAGACTGGGGGAGGCTTACCTTCCAACAGTATAACAAACCTAAACATACAGAGCTACAATGAAATGTGTTAGAATGGCCAAATCAAAGTTTATTTTGCAAAGATTAATGGGCACATATTTTTAGCTTTGAGATGTGCAAATCTGGAATGGACATAACCCCAAAAGACTTGCAGCTGTTATTGCACTAAAAGTAGTTTTAAGTATTCTAATTTGTAAAAATATTTTTTCCATTTCACAGTTAGATGCTACTTTCTGTTGTTCCATCCCATTAAATCCCAATAAAATACATTGAAGTTTGTGGTTGCTATTTGAAAAAAAAAAAAAACTTTTAAAAGTTTAAGAAGTACAAACAATTTTACATGTCTCTGTATATAAAGTTGGACACTGCTCCTCAGAGTGAAAGTACAGGTTTCAGTGTAAAGGAACAACTGTAAAACTGCTTACAGGTATAAGTCCATGATTACTTCAAGGCACAAACAATTCACATTTGAAAATGAATGCTTGTCAGGCATCTTTCCAGAGTAAGCTTCAAATAAACTTCTAAGGTCAAAAGTATAAATTTGATTTATCCTCCATACATGAGCAGTAAAAACACTTGGAAATGTTTTCATCACTGTACACTTTAAAATATTCCTTAAGAAAGCCAGATAACTGTTCTGATAACCGATTATTAATGCAATGACCTGGGAACTCAGAAGAACAGATGCTACACAGCAACGCATGGCAAACCTCACGGCTCTTCTCGAGGGAAAGTAACAAAGTACAACCAGGTCAAATACTCTTTTCTCACCTCATTTCCTGGGGCCTGTTTTAACATCCAAACAAACTCCAGGACAGCCATGAAGATAGCCACCAGTAGGCCGCACACAAGCACCACGAAGATACCGCCGATGTTCTCCATACCCAGACCTGAGGAAATGGTAAAGGTTAAAGAAATGAAGAATAAAGGATACAAATGGTGATCAATTATGTTCAAGACTGCTCTCAAAAGAACAAAGAAACCTTTGGCACGGTGGTCCTCCTCCTTTGGACACTTGCCACCATCCCACCACTTCCTCTTGAGAATCTCCAAACGATTGTCCTCCTGAAGTTTGAGGATGGCAAGGTCAAACTCGTCACGGTACACTGACCCTGAAGGAAAGAGAGAGGCAAAACAGAAATAGTTCTACAATGGTGCTCAAAAGTTTCTGAAACCGGCAGAACTTTCTATGAATTAATCTATGACACAGAACATAATCATATTTTCACACAAGCCTCAAGAAAACTTACTGCTGAACCTATATCTGTGTGGCTGAAGATAGTTTGACAGTTAATTTGAAGATAAAAATCAGAGGCAGGTCTTTTGACTGAACAATCCTGAGTCAGTCCCCATTTTCGTAAAGGTTCATTGTAGCGACTGCACTCACACCTAGTGGCATAAATTTCAGATTGCAATCAGCTGATTATGCTGCACCTCTCCTACTCCTTCACTTGAAAAGGAGACAGTCCTTTCTGGAACAGTAATATAACAGTGCAAAAGCAGATTGCAAAGAGGAGAACCCAATGCATCTTTCACTAGATGTTCTTACATCAGAAAACCCTGAAAAATTTGACTGATATGCATGCTTCTTCCTTGTAACTAGGTTGTTTCATTATTCCATTATTTTTTTTCTGATGCAGAGTAAAACTAGATATTTACATACACTATAAAATACAGATCACATTTTTTAAAATCGGTGTTACATGACCTGCTCTTTGTTCTTTTGACAGACAGCTGTCCATTTGCAACACCCTCATAACACGTAAGGTTTTAAAGGTTTAAAGCAAAATGCTAAGAGAACAACTTTTATTCTCAGATATTTAACTGGAATGGCACTGAAATATGTTACAAGCTGCATTTTCAAAAAGTCTTACCAAAACAGGGAGTCAACTTGTTGTTAGCCTAACAATTTAGTAAATTACTTTGCATGAAAACTTTGAGCAGGAGCAAGACTACTAAAGACTCACAAAAGTTTCACAAAACTATTTTCTGGTGCTAAATGTGGGCAAACCTTAGTCTGTTTATGCTTCTAATTTTAAAAGTAGAGGTAAAGGAAGATCTGCCCCTAAAGTAGTTCCATCAAGCACATCTTGCTGCGCTGATAATTTCCCCACGTTTAAATTAGTCATTATGCATGCCTAGTGTCTTGTTTACCACCCATACTACGATATATATTCATTTACATCTACACAAATTACAGCCAGGGCAAACAGATAAGCATTCTGCAATCCAAACAAACTCCAATAAGCCACACACTGGTACCAAGAGGCTTCTGGAAGACCAGACCTGCTTACGTTACCAAGACTGGATGGTAAAAAAAAAAGATCTGTCTAAAGGAGGAATTGTGTTCATTTTTTATTCTCATGCATAATCTTAAACGAGTTAAAAATGCAACTTGGATGTTAATACTTGCATATTTAGGCAGACATGAAGAAGCTCTTGGGACAAAATATCTGACATCATCAAGAAAAACAGAGAATGAAGTGTCATGAATAGTCACTGATGAGAGAGCAAAGTGTAAAATCACATTATTTTACTGCACTTTAGTTTCACAACTATACACGACATTTTGTTAAATTTAATTGGAATGGTGTTTGATATCACCAAATTCTTGATCCTAATTGACTTGAATCAGTATCAGGGCAAAAAAATCTTGAGTAGGACATCACTAATAACAATAATATAACAACAATACCAATAATTACAATAATATAACACTGAGTAGGTCTGTACTGAACCTGACCAGAAAGGGGTTCAGATTGCAACACTAACCTACCATTTACAAATGAACTATTTTTGACAAAAGTATTCCTACATTAATATCTTATACAGAATTACTACAGCTAATAGTATTCATGCCCCCTACTATTATATGGTGAATAGTTTTAGGTTTTGAAAAGTAATGCAGATGACAGAACAATTGTACTGCTCTTTTTGAAGATCTGCACCTTTCATTTATCTTCACTAATATTTTTCTTCTGCAATTGTACTATTTCAATTTCTGTTTAATGGTTCTCATTTGTACATCGTATGTTAATAGCACCTGACTTAGGACTAATGATGGAAATCAGACTCAGCAAACAGTTAAATCTGGTGCAAAGCATCTCGTCTCTCGAGCTTAATGTGAAACATAAATGCTGAATTCAAAAAGAAATGTTCAGATTTATGATCAAAAAGCTTCAATTTGTTTCACCGTACATGTCCAGTGTGAGCTGTGAAACATCATCCACAAAAAAAAATTGGATTTTTATCTTGTAAACATAAAAGGAAATCAAATCTTATTTACTTAAAATGCATTTTTTCCATGACACAAGATGTGAAAGTACAGATAAAAATTATATCTAAATTCTTAGAAACATTTCTCTGGAACAATATTTTAAATTCTCTTTCTATCTCAACTCAGCAAAGAAAATGCTCTTCAAAACCCTGGCTGCAAGTCTCGCTAGTTTCTCACTTTTTGCATCATTTTGTCCAATAATAGGAGCCAATTGTTTGGCTATGCAGGGGCTTTACTTTTCAATTTAACCCTCCAATGCAACATTTATGGTCCATTCTTCAACTAATGCTCCTATTCTTCTTTCCCCTTTTCTTGGCTTCATAGTGAATTATACAGCACATTTAGGTGAAACCATCAGCCTCAGCCTCTGAAGTTGTCATTTTACGCCAAACCTCTCTCTCCCCTTTTACTCCACCAATAAATGTCAGCTCTTTCTCATTTCTAATTCCTCTCCCTCCCACTGTTCCTCACTCACCCAGTGGCATGCCGATGCCGTAGCCCTTGGTGTCAAGCAGTCCTCCAATTTGAGTCAGGTTGCAGTTCCTCTGGCGGTAGTATTCATTCATGGTGCTCTCCAGCAAGTAGGCGTAGTTGGAGTTCAGAACCCGAGCGATGCCCTCCTCCGTGCTCTTCACGAACACGCTGGGCTGCTTCGAGTTCATGAAGTTCCACATGCGCTGGTAGGTCTGGTAGCGAGAGTTCTGCACGGTGGCAAGAAGGTGAGATTGGATCAGAATAAACAAACAGTCTGCTGCAGAAGTCAGGCGGCAAAGGTTTATTAGTTGCAGATAAACATTTTCTGCCTTTGCTGATGTGGAGATGAGTTTTTATTTGTTTTCCCTTTTCATTTTCTTGACTGATGGATTTATTCAAACTCTGATTCAGTGACTCTGCTTCATCTGCTATTTTTTTCTGTGGCCCTTGACTAGTTTCAGTTTGAGTATCTACAGATTTCAGACCAAAGACTTTAAATGATATTGCTGCCTGCCTTACAATTGCTCTTAGCCAGTCTTCCCTGAGTTTTCCAGGGTCCAAAAAGTGTAAAAGCATCAAGGAGAGCAGGGCTAATGTCTCTTTTCTCCTCTATAATATCATCCTTCACCGTCACTGTCTTTTTCTGTCTCTCTCTGAGGTCAAATATCTAGAAGATGAAAGAGGTTAGAATGAGATTTGGACAGCCGACTGACTCCTTGAGGAGGGAGATATTGAATTGTGGTGTCGACAGGCAGGACAGAAATAAAACTAATGGTAAGAAGAGAAAGACAAGCAGGTGATGAGGAGGATCCCGACACTTACCGTATGACCTATTGATCACAAGAGTGTTGAAAGTCAGAGCAAGTTCACAGCTGATTATCATATGGATCGGATCTCATATTAAATTCAGATTTATTAGAAATGTTTAGGATGTTTTTTTTAGGGTGGATTTGAATTTATTGTGGATTTTCTCAACTGACACCAAGTCAAAAATATGCATACAGAAACAAATACACACATACACCCCCAGAATATATTTGGATGATACCTCAACCAAAGAATTGTTGGTGCTATCAGCGAGCTTTTGCTGTAATATGAGCTAGATGTTTGACTATTTCTTTTGACAAAAACCAGTATAGTTTATTCAAATTAGTTGGTTTCCTGGCACAAACCTGACTTTTAAGAGCAGTAGTTAGATTTCTATCAAGCTTGAAGATGTCAAATTTGGTGCAGGGGCTTTTTCTTGGTCAGGACATGCTCTGTCCACGTCAATGCACTCCTTCGCTGGACAATTACACTGGTTTTCCATCAGCTTCCAGTTTATAGCAGGCTTATTTAAATATATGAGCCTGTATGACTATAGTAAAGTTTGAACCGGTGTTAACGACAAAAATCAAGCAATAATTCAAACTTGTGCAGAACCCCCACCCCAAAAAAAAAAAAAAAAAAAAAAAAAAAAAAAAACAAACTGTGCACAAACTGTGTTGTTTTTAAAAACATTTTAAGTTGTATAAATAATTCACTACAAAAATAAAATGGCTAAAAGAAAAAATGATTAAAAGCAACCACATTGCCTATCTAACCTCCTGAATGGAAAATTATATGTTTAAAAAAAGCAATAGGACGTATCATTGTAATGTGAGCTCTCACCATAAAGAAAGTCATGGTGGATCCTCCATGCATGGTGCCATACTCTATCGCTGTCTGATCCGCCAGGTCATCCACTGACTCTATTGGCACCTCCATCCTTTGAACAGTCAGGAAGGCGGCCAAGTTGGCAGTGTACGAGGAGATGATGATTAATGTAAAGGCCCACCTGTGGAGAATGGCAGAGATAAAGAACATATGTATCCATTTATAAATTTATGTAAAAGTAGACTGCTACATGAAGATAAATTATCTTGGTGAAAGTGTAGGAAGATTAAAATAACTGCACACCTGAGAGGAGAAAACACGACAGTGTCATGGTTTTAGATAGTTGTCTAAAACCCAACAGACAGGAGGTTTCAGGGAGTGATGTGCTAGATGGGTGAAGGGGGTTGGTGGAAATGGATGGAGAAATGAGGCAATGGTTGGTTTGGCTGGGGGTTTAGCTGCAAAAGCAGACACAGACAGACAGCATCTCAAATGTACACATGCACATACAATTTTTGAAAACTGATGTAACTGTGGAGTAAAGATACCAGAGCCATCCCAATCAGAGTAAATAGTTTGAAATAAAAAAGGAAACAGACAACAACACAGGTTGTTTCACTTTGATAATGCACAGGAACCTAAAAAATAAGTTTTTGTTATTTGGGGAAGGACATACTGGCCATTGCAGAGGCTGGATTATTTAACAGCCATCGTAAAAGGAGTGGGGTTTATTGTAAATGTAGTTTGACTGTTCTTCATTTCAATTCAGTTCAATTCAAATTAACTCAATTCAGTTATCTTTATTTTAACAGCCAGTTTAAAAGACCAACAGACACAGTTCATATCCAGTTGTACAGAAATATAGAATCAAATCAAAGTAGTTTATACCAGTACAGTACATTAATATAGACAAGTTAAGGTTCAATTATTTACAGTCCAATTTTTCAGACGTTTTCAGATACAGTAAGGATAAAATGTCTACACACTCCTGTTAAAATGGGTAAAAAATTTCAGAACTTTTTCCACCTTATAAGTGTTCTTAATCACATCTTCAGCAAGTTAATTTTTCAGCACAACAACCAAACTCATGCATCCGCTTCATCAGAAGCACAGCTTCACCAGAAGCAGAATAATGTTTGTGAATGCCCCAGCAAGAACCCAGACCTGAATCTGATTGAAAAGCTGGGGTATGATCTGAAGAGAGGTGCGCACAGGAGATTCGACACATGTGGAGCCTTTTGGCAAAGAAGAAGAGGAGAAAATATTGCCAAGTCAAGATGTGGCCTGCTGATAGAGTCCTATGCACTGAAGCTTAGTGCTATAGTAAAATCAAAAGGTGCTTCAACAAAGACTGTGCACACATGTGCATCCAATAATTTCCCAATTCTGGGATTAATAAAGTATATCTTATTTTATCGGCAACAATGTTATTTTAGTTTATTTTTTGCTTTTCCTCTATTAAAATACTTTAGTTTGTTATTCACTTGAGTTGTACAAGTTGTAGGTCACACTATAAACAGTAAAAGTTCTGAAATGATTTGTATTGCTCTCATTTTTAACATTACAAAAACAAGGAATTTTAACAGGGATGTATAGACTTTTTATATCCAACATTCTTCTTTCCCTGACTGGTTTAGGTATGACTAAGATGATCACCTTTGACCATGATCTTTGGATTTTAATATTTCATTTTTTTCATGTATACAGCTTTCTGTAATGAATCTATTTATTTGCTTTTTAGTAGTATTAATGCTTTTATAAATCTCCACCACACCCCTTAGGTCATTTGTCATATGTGCCCTATCCCCTTTAACTGCACCAGTGCAGTATAATATAATTCTCCACCTTTCTTAAATGAGGAAAATGCTATTAGTTTACTTCTAAGAAAAGCTTTCATTCCATCCGATGAGATTTCTGGGTTCACTTCTGTAATATGTTTGTGCAAATCTATTTTATCTGGTTTCCTGGGTCATTATTTTGTGTATCAATGTAGTGCATCTCAAAAGTATTTAAGCATCAAATGTTTTTTTTTTTAATCTTTTGGTACTTTACAAACACAAAGTTCTACGAATTTTATTAGAATTTTATTTGATGTGGAAAACAAAACTCACATACTTTCAGAAGTCAGCAATTTAGTAAATAGCGTGCACATGTGTGCAACTAAATCTCAGTATAAATCCAGGTGTTTTGTGAAGACCTCAGTGGTTTGTTTGGGAGCATTAGTGAACAAACAGCATCGTGAACATCAAGGAACACAGTAGACAGGGAGAAAGTTGTGGAGAAGGACAAACATTAGTTTGTTTCCTCAAGAAACTTGGCTTATATGGAAGAGTAGCAAGAAGAAAGCTATCTATGAAGAAACGTCATAAGAAATCACGCTTGCAGTTAGCCATAATCAAAGTAGTGAACACAGCCATCTTGCAGAAGAAGGTTGTCTTAAGCTGAATTTTTAGTCTAGATGTAATATTCTATGTCAATCAAAAAAATAACCACGCACATCACACTGAACACACTACCCCCACAGTAATGTTCGGTGGTGACAGCATCATGCAGTGGAGATTTTTTTTCAGCAGGCACAGGGGAAGTTGGTCAGAGTTGATGGGAAAATGAATGAAGTGAAGTACAGGACAATCATGGAGAAACTGCAAGCTGCTACAAGCTGCTACTTGAAGCTGTTGTGGAGGTTCACCTGAAAGTGAAACAGTCACCCTCGGCATGCAGCCACAGCTACAATAAGAGCAGCTCAGTCGGAGACCAGACCTAAATCCAATTAAATATCTATGGCAACAATTTAAAATGAATGTTTGCTTAAGCTATTTTGTAAAGAAAAATAGTTTATGCAAAGCTGGCAGAAACATACCCCAAAGCACTTGCAGCTGTAATTGCAGTCAAAGGTGGTTCTACAAAATACTGACTTAGGTGGGCTGAATACAAATGCATGACAGACTTCTCAGATTTTTTTAATAAAACATTTACAAAACACATGTATAGTTTTTCTTCCATCTTCCATTTCACAATTATGCACTACTTTGTGTTGCTCTGTTACAAAACTCCCATTGAATCTTGAGGGTTTTGGTAATACTGTGTCTGTAAAAAAAAGTTCTCACTTTTGCAAGGTGCTAAATTATTGTCTAATTTTAACAGGAGAGAAATGTTAATGAAATACAATGAAAGGGGGATGGATTTGAGATTGCAGTTTAAGACCTTTGGATTTTCACTTATTTCTTTTTAACACCTTGGTTCAGGTCTTTTATAAATTTTGTTTGAGTATTATGACCATCATTAAAAAAAAAAAAAAAAATCAGGTATTCGTAAAGGCTTTGCATTAAAACTCTCAACATATTTTGATGTGTTCAAAGGACACGACTTATTAATAAATGAACAAAATGTAGAATAACAACAGTTATTATTCTTCAACTGGTGGCAAGGACAAAAAAAAAGAAAGATGAAATGTTTTTCACGTTGCAGCAAAAGTAGGTCAGAGCAGAACAGAACGTGTTACATTTCTGGATTTGAAAGCTGAAAACAATTGCCAGTACTAACCACACTCCACTGACGCAACGTGTTGACAGTGCTCTGGGAGCAATGGTGGATCCCTGCTGCATGAATCCTCCAACAGGGAACCAGAAACTGTTGCCGAGTGAGTACTGGTTGATCAACAAGTTGCAGCGTCCCTTCAGACAGGGGTGGGGGTTGTACCATTCGTATGGTGTCAGTCTGCAGAAAAAGATGAGAAAGTGGAGGTTATATAAACAGGCAGAGTCGGGAGGAATGAATCAGAGTGAATAATCCCAAGAGCCAGATAGATTTTGAGACAGAAAGAGGAGCGAATGACAAGGAGCAAGGAGATTGTAACAACGAAGTGAGCACAAAGTCACCTTGGCTCTCCAGAGAGAGAGAAACAGCTTTATTTTCAATCCCCAAAGTGCAGCGCACTTTAATCATAGGGAAATCGGCTGTGAATTTTGAATGCACAAATGTGGCAGCATGGGACCCACATGAAAAATCGGTGATGTGCAACACTGGGGCATTATTTGCGAATATCTTGCTCAAATCTGAACTACTGTGTTATTTGTCTCCAAAACAACTGAATTAGGAAGCTATAAAGACGACTTCTGAGGGTGTCCTTTTATAATTCAAGCTGCATATCACATATCAGACAGTTACAAAGTCGGCTTTCTATCACCTGAGGAACATTTCCAGGATCAAAGGACTAATGTCTCAACAAGATCTTGAGAAACTTATCCATGCGTTTATCTTTAGTTGCATTTATTACTGCAACAGTGTCTTAAGAGGTTTACAAAAAAAAAAAAAAAAAAAAAAAAAAACCTCAATCAGACAGCTGCAACTGATCCAAAATGCTGCTGTTCGCGTTCTCACTAAGACCAGGAAGATAGAGCACATCACCCCAGTTCTAAAGTCCTTCCACTGGCTCCCTGTAGCTCAGAGAATAGACTTTAAAATACTTCTGTTAGTTTATAAATCACTGAACGGATTAGCACCAAAATTCATTAAAGACCTGTTATCATTGTATCAACCGTCCAGACCACTCAGGTCTTCTGGTTCTGATCTACTCTGCATCTCCAGAACCAGAACCAAACATGAGAAGCAGCTTTCAGTTTTTATGCTCCACAAATCTGGAACAAACTTCCAGAAAACTGCAAAACAGCTGAAACATTGAGTTCCTTTAAATCAAGGCTGAAAACCCACCTGTTCAGAGTTGCCTTTGATCAGTAGTAAGTCGAACACTGAACTATATTTGCCTGATGATCCAAATGGTTTTGATGCATTAATATTTGCACAATAATTTTGATAATTTTCATGTGTATTTGCGTGATGATTTTGATGATACATACACAATACGCAAAATAGATACTGTAATGTTATTGTGTCATTATTGTTGGATCAAGTAACTAAAGAAGTATAAATATATATTTCAAGCTACCCATATCATTTTTGTATTTTACTTTTTTGTTCTTATTAATTTCCTTTTACATTTTTTGTGTTGTCTGTTTTTATATTTCTTGCTAAACATTCTGTCCACTTACTGCTGCTGGAAACCGAATTTTCCAGAGGGACCTTCCCGAGGGATTTATATAGTTCAATCTAATCCAGTCTAAAATTTCATCAGCAGCTCCACTAGTACCCTCACTGGCCAGCAGGTGGCAGTGTGGTTCTAATGACCCACTGCTTAGAGCAGAGCAGTTTCTTTCCCTGTGGTGTTGAAGATCAACCACAAAAACTTAAAAGAAGTGAGGGAACAGACACCTGTTTCCTGTTCTGCATATCCCCCAAACAACTGTTTTTTTTTTTTTTTTTTTTTGCTGTTGTTTTTAATCTCTGAACACAACCCTTTATTCGCCTCTCTTACTTTTGTCTCATTCTCCTCTGCAAAGATCAAGCTCTCAGTACCTGGCCACTAGAAAGAGGACGCAGCTGACGGCCAAGTAGGCCAGAAGCATGAAGAGCCAAACGCCAGGAGAGAAGGGATCCAGGAAGGAGAAGTAGCCCGGCCGACGCCCCTGAAATACAACAAACACAAAGTTATTGACAACATGAATGAAAAAAAAAAAAAAAAAAAAAAAATCACATAAATCATTGAAGCTTCCTCAAACCCAATGACAAGTTTCCTTTTACATTTAAACATAAGACAGGATCCCAACATGCCTTAAGGAGCATTGTATTACTTCAACCCCTCAGATTTAGTCAAATTACAACAAACTTCTGTGTATTTTCTTGGGATTTGAGAAAGTAGCACTTAAATGTGGAGTGAAAGAAAAAAGAAACATGATATTTCTCCTCCTTAATTCTAATACCCCCAAATGAAATCTAGTGCAATAAATTGGTTTCAGAGTCCACTTGTATTTAATTGTAAATCAGTGTAAATATAGCTGTTCTGCCTTAGCTGTTTGTTAGAGAAAATCAGTGGATATAAAGCCCATTCTTTGGAGGGGCAGTAGAGATCCATAGCTCAGCTGAGGGAATCTGTTGACAGCTTCACAACTTTGGGCTTTATGGAAGAGTGACAAGAAGAAAGCCGTTGTTGAAAGAAAGAGAAGAATTCCCATTTGCAGTTTGCCACAAGACATATAGGTGGAACAGTAAGTGTGTGGACAAAGGTGCTTTGATTAGATGAAATCAAAACACGTAAAACAGGCAGCATCATAGTGGGGAGATGCAGGAAAACTGGTCAAACGTGGTAAGCTGATGGAGGTAAACACAGGGCAAACCTGGAGGAAAACCTGTTGAAGGCTGCAAAAGATGCTGGACTCAAACTGAGGTTCATCTTCCAGCTGGACAACAACCTCAAACACATAATCAGAAGTACAATGGTTTAGATCAAAGTATATGTACATGTCAGAAAGGCCCAGTCAATGTCCAGATGTAAAATCCAAATGAGAATTTGTGGTCAGACCCAGATACCCTGTATTCAACTGGACTGAGTTTAAGTTATTTTGCAAAGAGGATTTAGGAAAGATTTTAAGATCTAGATGTGCAAAGCTCAAAGACACATACCATAAAAGATTTTCAGCTGTAAGTGCAACAAAAGGTGGATTTACATAATACTGACCCAGGTGGGATGAACATAATTTCACTACTTTGTGTTGAGCTAGCAAATAAAATCTTAATTACAGTGAAGTTTGTGATAATAACTCGACAAAATTTTCAAAAAGTTCAACAGGTATGAATATTATAACAGTACACTGTACAATAAAGATGGAGCAAAAAGTGACAATGAACTAATTGGCATTTTCAAGCATCTCTTCTATACAACCAGACTCACTTCCTTCATGCCACTTTAGTTTGCATAACTAACATTAGCTGCTCCCTGTTTTACTTTGGAGAAGACAATAAAAGGTGACTGTGACCGTAAGTAAAGTGATTTTGATGCGATAAGCACAGATCTTCATGTCCTAAACAGATAGGACTGTAATTATGTGTGTCTCATTTGCATGTAAACACTCAGATCAATGCTGTATGAAAGCACAAACTCAGTCTCCCATGAAATGTCAACAGAGTGGCACAGAGCTGTAAAGTGATACACTAACACAGATAAGAGGCTTTACTTCCCAGAATCTGTTGCTAAAAAAAATGCTTTGCCTTGCAAAAATATTTATACATCATGGTACAGCCACAAACATCTATGTCTTTTATTAAGGTTTATTGTGATAGACCAACACAGCACAGCCTAAAATTTGGAAGTGGAAGAAAAATTACACACGGTTTTCAACATGTACCAATAAAAAAAAGCTGGAAAGTGTGTTTTCCATTTGTATTCCAATATAAGATCCAAGGCAGCCAACTTCCCTCAGGAGTCGCTTAATTAGGTAACAGAGCCCACATCGGCTATGAAGCCCTCAGATACTTATAAGGTAACATCAGCTAAACTGCTTCATGAAGACCAAGGAACACAACAGAGAGGTCAGGGAAAGAGTTGAGAAGTGTTTTAAAGCAAAGTTAGCTTTGAACATGGTTCAGTCCATTATTCATTAACGGGAAGATTATGACACAACTGCAAATAAGCATTATTCACAGAAGCAGCCAAGAGGTCCATGGTAACTCTAGACGAGCTGCAGAGACCCACAGCTTAGAGAGGATCATTTGTAAACAGGTTAAGTATTAGTCATGAATGACTACGCTTTTGTATGTATATTTAAACAGGTCACTCTTGAAAATGAGACCTCGTGTCTCGGTGGGATTCACCTGAATAAATAAAGGTGAAATAAAAAACTGCTATGAATCTAGCTTTTATAGAAGAGTGGCAAGAAGAAAACCCTTGTTGAAAGGAAGGCATAAGAAACCCTGTTTAAAAATTGCCATAAGCCATTTAGAGGACAGTCCAAGCATGTGGAAGAAGAGCCTATGTTTAGAAGAGACAAAAACTGAATTTCTTGGCAAGCAGAACACTGTGTGGAGGAACACTGACGCTGCTCTCACTGTAAGACACAGAGATGATGACATCATGCTGTGGGAATGCTGAATGGAAAAATGGGCAAAACTTTCGGTCTCAAGATGTGCAAAGATGGACAGACGTCCTCCCAAAGACTGCAGCTGGAACTGCGGAATACAAAAGGGTTCAGCCAAGTACTGACTTGATAGGATGAATTCAAATGCATTTCAAATCTATATTCATTAAAAGTAATGAAATCCATGATTTCTTTTTTTCTAACTCTTCATAATTATTGACCACTTTGTTAAAAGCAAGGCACTGTGAACAAAGGAAACACAGATATAAACAGTTGTTCTGTGTTATTTATGCGTGTGATATACTTTGCTTAACATTGAAATTGCATGGTACAGTAAGGTTTAACCATAGAAACCAAGTGAAGGTCAAAATGATTAAATGACGTAAAGACAACAGGCAGTATTTGCACTTCCTAGAAGCCAGAATGCACTACAGAGAGAGGGGTCAGATAATCAACTAAACCATTACTGCTGCATTAAACATAAATTCATTTCCATGACCTATACTTGACTTCCAGCAGGACTGGGGTGCACAGTAGCCCCGCTCAGAGGGAAAAAGGGAAGAAGATTAATAGGTCTGGCTCGAGCAATAAGGCTAGCAATGCCGAAGCAGCTACAGGGCTGCTATATATCTGTTTGGATTGGTTAGCGGGATATAAAGTAGCTAAAATAAGGTCGGCAGTCAGTGGGCCAGTGGGAAACCAGGGGCTAATTTCTAATGTTTCATTATCCACCACCAACAGCTTTTGTCCTCTAAATGAAACCAATTACAGATGAACTAGCATCAGAACGGGTCTGTGTGCATATTTATATGAGTTTGTGAACGCTCGTATGTATTTTTTTTCTACATATTGAGTAAGGGAACATTAGCCATTTACACACAGACACACAATCTGCCATCTGTTAACGGCAAAGAAATGGAGGTGGCTGTCAGGGCACGGAGGACGCTCTGAGAGTGAAGGTGATCAAGAAACCGATTGCCTAAGTGTTATTAGAAGACAAACGCATAACATGCTGTGCAGAAATTGCTTATCTTCCATTTCTGAGACACTCTGGAGCCCATGTGAACGAGCAAAAATCATTTTTATGGAAATATACTCAATTAGGTGTTCGTAGGAGACCTCACATAAGCTGGAACACAGTATTGATAGATTTCTGAGGCCCTTCAAAATCAAATTTGAGGTAAAGTAGGGGAATTATTTTGTCGGGCATTTGTTATGCTAAAAGACACATGCAGAGATGAAAACTCATTAATGCGACTGTAATCACTTGTGTTTAAGCCTGGTTACGGAAATCAGGGGCAAAGAGTGAGATTCAGTATCATTTTGAACAAGATTCAAATCAGCTTGCCAGTCATAATGTGCACTGGTCTATCTGCAAGGGGTAATTGCTTGTGACGATAATGATGATAGCGGTCTGAAAATAGAAGAGTGCTGAAGCACACAATGGCCTTCTTGGAGGTAGAGTGCTGCTGCAAAGAGAGAAATGTTGCCAAGTCGCCTTCAGTTGGCACCAGAGGTTGTGCTGACGAGAGTCCTCCCGTTTGCTTGTTCAGTTTGGTGCATGCTGAAGAAGCGCTTTGTGAACTGCTGGCCCCTGTGTGCCCACATCTTAAGTTCCCACTGAGGTGCTGTTATTACAGTAAAAACAGCCAAGGAGATGAGGGACTCCCGTGCTAACAGATGGTGGAGGAGCGAAGGTGTGGGAGAGAGAGGCTAAGAAACAGAGATAGACAGCAAGAGGGGGGATAGAGAAAGAGATTACAAGGACAAAAGGGAAAACAGCTGGAGATTGTGCTGCTCAGAAAATCTCGACTTTGGTGTGCTAAACTGTTTGCTTTAGGACTCAAACAAAGTTGTGTTTCTCAAGAGTTGGAGGGAATCATCCATGGTGAGGCTGCAGCAGACACACTAATGAGCACTCAGAGGAAACTGCATAAAATTTTCCTCATTTCCAAAGCATGTCATGAGTTTTTCCTCAGGAGACATTTTTTCTCTAAATATCCCATTTTACGAACATTTAAGTAAACCAGGAACTGAGAAAGAAACTTTGTGCTTTGATAGTTTTGGTTCACTCTTTGTGCTCTTCAAAGACTAATTTTCTCTCCACTCCATTTCTGATAAAATAACTCAGCACTCAGCACCAAACAGCAGAGGCACAAGGACAGCGATTGGCTTGAGAAGGCAGCTGGGTATTTGGAAACTGAGTGGTCAAATTTAGTTCAGAGCAAAATCGATCAAAAAGGAGAGTTGGAGAGACTGAAAGGCATTTAGAAAGAAACAAATCTAATCTGTTTCATTACAATTTCAGCAGTAACACATCAGAAGATTCACCAATTCAGATCAGAGGCACTTGGGAAAATGTTGAACAAATGAAAATCTCACTACAATAGATTTTTAAGGACTGGAGCATGTTTGTGATCTGATGTCACCTATTAGTACGGATCTGGTTTACAAGATGACAGATGGAATCATGAAATTCTACAAATAAAATAGAATCTAATGTAACATGAGGAATTTTGTGGAATTTAGTAATTTGTGGATGTTATCCAATGAATTTGGGCCTTCACAACAGTGAAGTGTTTTTGCCTTTTACAATGATGTTCACAGCGAAGAAAAGACAGTATTTGTAACCGCAGCTGCGTTTATGAACCCTCTGCCTATGCAGCAAACTCCTCCCTCTGATCCCCAGCAGAAGCAAGATGTGTGTTTATTGAAGACTTTGTAGCCCTGTGTAAAGGCAGACAGCCCTTCAAACATAAACAAAATTGTCTGTATCTCATGTGAAGAATTGTTAAAATGTTGATGAAAATTATCAACTTTTAAGTTTATATTAAAAAAGTTAATCCAATTTAGTCAATCCAATTTAATGTGAGATTCAAATTTTAAATTAAGTTGAACTTAAAAACACTGTATTAATCCCAAATTGAATGGAAATGTTACAATTAAAACGATCCAAGTGTCTTCAAAGAGTCACTGCACATGGTGGGCAGGATGGATCTCCTGCAGCACTCTGTATTACAGTAGGTCAGAAGAAGACTCTGACTGAAGACAATGTTGTTGTATTACTGTTGTTTTTAAAGGCTACATAAGACTTGAGACTAACACACAGGTTTACCTTCAAGCAGGACAATGAGCTCTCCTGCAGCTTTTAGATGCTGCCCTGCTCCTCCTACACACCTGAATCAAATGACTGAATTACCTCCTTTGCATGTCATCAAGTTTGCTTTAGGTGTGTTGGGCCAGAGATTAATCTAAAAGTTGCATACAGCCTGCCGTGACCTTTATCAGACTGAATATCTTATTGGCATGCAAAGTGTGAACTCATGATACTTGGAATATTAGTAAACAAATATTGCCTTCCAAACAATCATTTGCAATTTAAGAGTCCTGCAAAAATTAATTCTTCTGTTGGCTTATATCGGCTTCAACCCAAGTGGAGCACAAAAACCTCATCTATTTTAGCAGCCCAGTTTAGTAGCACTTGACTGCCTAAGAAATTGTGTTATCTATCTTTCTCTCACAAGTACAACCTGTGCCAATACAAAGTCTATCAGGGTAAGGAGGTTAAAGAAACAAAAACACCTCCAGATGGTCTGGGATTTTACTCTTTAAACTCTGTTCTCGCAGATGTATAGAGGGAGCATAATATCTTCATTTTGTATGGTTAGTGTGTGACAGATTGTCAGAATTTTTATGTGTGTGTTTGTGTGTATCTTTTAAATCTTGTCAGCAGCTGTCTTTGCCGTCAGTCATCTTCAGCATGGCAGTTTCAGTACGTGCTCGGACGAGCACCTCTGCTTCCCCCTGCACAGAGGCAGCAGGTGGTTGACTGCTGACGGGCAAAACACGGCAACCACAAGCAGTGTGGTAGTAACAGTTCAAGGGGAGATAAACACTCCAAAGAGGTAGAAGACTGTGGTATTGACAGGAATAGCTGCTTCGGTGCATGAATCACACTCAGAAAGAAACCAAATGTGATTTTATAAGGGTTCAGTACAGCAATACGTTGCTTTGTCTCCTCACACATAAACATTTGCTGCCATGTATAAACTATTTTTATTAAGGGAGTGAATCATTTTATGGGTGTTCATCCTTCTCTTAAGACGATAACAGGATATGAAGCAAATCAACGGATGTGAAAAGATGCAGACAGAAAAAGAAAATCCTTTATGACCTGCTTTTATGAGAAAATCTAAAGAAGTAAAACAGCTAAAAACTACTGCCCTCAACAGTAAGCGTATTCTCGTTTTTCTCTTGGCACACAAATTAGTAAGGTGTACGTTTAACTTTTACCGTCCTTGTTCTCTCACACCTTCCCATCACCCATCTTCCTCCACTCTTTGTTTCCTCCAGGGGGGTTGCCTACATGCCATGAAGGTGACTGAAGATACTGGTGAGGTTATCCAGTCAAGGATTTCACCAAGTCATTGGGCCTTTTGGTATTCACACCACACTGTCACCCCCAAGGCAACAGAGGAGTTCATCTCCTGAATACTGACGAACTGAAAGAAACTTCTTTTTGTCATTTTACCTCACACACTCACCTGCTCGCCTCTCTGCTCTGATTTCTTTGTCCTCTCTCAACCCAGTTCCTGCCTCTCTTTCCACCCATTTCTTTCTCATTCCCTTTTATGTTGTCTTTCTTGCTGTCCCTCCCCATGTCTCCCCGGCTTGTGTCTTTCACTCGGGGGCTCTTTGATGATGTGCACATTGCTAATTGTGTCCGAGCAGATGCTGTCAGATGTTACGCCTGATGAAACAGCCACAGGGGCAATCTGTGGAGAGGACCTGATTTGGCAGAGGTCAAATGGGGTCACTTTCACAGCAACATCCTGCTGCCTCTCAACCTCGCCAGATCAGTTGATTTCCTGTCAGGCTGGTTTATACAAAGGCGTAAATACATGTGATCATGTGTGCCTTCAGGCTTTACAAAAGTATTTGCACATTAAAAATACAAGTTTTTATTTGTTTTGTTCAAATTTTCTGTCATACAATTACAGATTGGTATGTAATTGTGATGTGAAAGGAAAATGATACGTGTTTTTTAAACGTTTTTGCAAATAAAAAAAAATCTAAAAGTGCTTTGTTCTTTTGTATTCAGCCTCCTTTACAGTGATGCCACTCAATAGAATCCAGTGCAGCAAACTGCCTCTAAAACAAATTGGTAAGTAGAGTCCATTTGTGTGCAATTTAATCTCAGTATAATCCAGCTTTTCTGAGAAGGACCCAGGGGTGTGTTAGAAAACATGAATGAACAGCATGATGAAGACAAGGCACACATTAAATAGGTGAGGGATAAAGTTATGGACCTAAACTGAAAGGCTGGGCAAGGCAAGCAATAATCAGAACATCAACTAAGAGACCCGTGGTAACTTGCAGAGATCCACAGCTGAAGTGGGAGAACCTGTGAACTGGACAACTTTTAGCTGTGCACTCCAAAACTCCCTGAACACATCTCCATAGTGAAACTTGGTGGCAGCACCCTCATGGTGTGAGGATGTCTTTCTTCAGAAGGGATAGGAAAGCTGGTCAGAGTTGATTTAGAAAGCCTGTGAGGCTGCAAAAGGCCTCAGGTTCACCTTCTAGCAGGACAACAACACTAAATATACATCCAAAATTAAAATGAAACAGTTTAGATCGAAACATTCGTATATGCTAAGAATGGTCCAGTCAAAAGCAAAATGTAAACTTCAGTATTGATCTTCACAGATTCTCCCCATCTGATCTCAATGAGCTAGAGCCATTTTCCAAATAAGAATGGGCAACAATTTAATACCATAAATGTCCAAAGCTAGCAGCAACACCTTAAAACATTTACAGCTATGATTACAGTGAAAATTGGTTCAGGGGTCCTGAATACAAATGCATGCCACACTTTTCAAAAATGTCCTTAAAAAAAACCCCCAAACCCCCCAGAAAACCATGTATCCTTTTACTTTCCCCTTTGTAATGTGCCAAAGTATGTTGCAGTTAAATGAGTACAAATGCTTTAAAAGGCACTATGTGTACAAGCCAACATATGTTGTTAGTCTTGTCTGTGTGGCCACAGAATAAGCAAAGCTCTCTCTGTCATGCTGCTGAATCTGATGCAGGCTTCATATAGTAAATCCCCCAATTAACACCACTTAAAGACTAATTAACCACCTTAGCCTATCTTCTCTTTTGCACACTTATTTCTAGTCTTTTCTTTGCTGGCATTTTTGGATCCAAGTTATTTGTATTATAGTTGCAAACACAAGAGCTTTTATTAAAGTTTTATTTTTTCATGACAGACCTAAACGGCCTCAGGTGATGTCTGAGCCTACAAATCCAATGCAAAATTAGGCCCTGCAGTAACACATAGGTTACAGGCTACTATTTGGCTCCTAATCATGTGATACATCACATCATATAACAGGCACTACTATGTGGCACTTGCTGACAGTACTAAGGCTGCTATAAAATTGCTGGGGAGGACAGCTAAAAAACAGAGAGGTTGTGCTCTTCCTGCTGCAGACAAGATGCAGAATTTCTGAAATATTTTCAATGATTTTTTTTTTTTTTTTTTTTAGATTGTTGAGTCACAACAAACAAAGTAAGTAAGGCAACAGAGGCCCCTCTGGAGAATAAAGATCCTTGCACTTTGTTGTAATGTGGCCTTGGTAAACACTGTGGGAACTCATTCAACTCCTAATTGATATCCTTTCAGTTCTTCTGGCCAAGTAAAAAAAAAAAAAGGACATATATATATATATATATATATATATATATATATATATATATATATATATATATATATATATATATATATATCCTTTACAACCATTAAGAAATTTAGTATGCTGAGTTGTGCTAAATGCCTGATAGTTGTTTGTATCACATCTGTTAGGTACAACAAAGCTTAACTGGTTCACCCCTCCAAATCATTCATTTCAGGTTTACAGAACATTTTAGCCACAGGTGGGTAAAATCCAGCACCTTAACATGAGACTGGGTCACTCTCAGGAGCTCAATGAGTCTCAGCATAGTACTGTGGTAGGATGCCACCTGTGTAAAAAGACCCGTTTTTAAATTTCATCTCCACTAAATATTAGTTAGTGGTGTTATAAGAAAAATGGGAAGGAATTGGGAATGACATGCATTCAGCTCTCAAGTGGTAGGTCAAGTAAAGACAGAAGAGGGCCGGTGAATGCTGAGGCTAATAGCGCTCTGAGGTCGGCAACTTTCTGCAGAGTCAATAGCTGGAGATCTTCTAACTTCCTGTGGCATTCAAATGAGCTGATAACAGTGCGTAGAGAGGTTTAAGCTAATGGGTTTAAGTGGCTGTGCAGCTGCATCCAAGCCTCACATCATGAAGTTCACTGAAGCGCATGCAGTGCTGTAAACCATGATGCCGCTGGAGAAGCAGAGTCATGTTCTCTGGAGTGATGACTTATTCCTCTCTGCCTGGCAAGCCAATGGATGAGTCTGGGTTTGACAGTTGCCTGGAGAACCGCAACTGCCTGACTGCATTGTTTTAAGTGTAAAGTTTGGTGGAGGGTAGATTATGGTGTGGAGCAGTTTTTCCAGGGATTGGGCTTGGGTCCTTAGTTCCAGTGAAAGAAACTCTTAGTGCTTCAGCATGCCAAGACATTTTTGGCAGTTTCATGGTGCCAACTTTGTGAGTTTGGGGATGGCCCCTTCCTGCTTTGATAACACCAGAACAGAAAACAAGGTCCATAAAGGCATGGTTGAACAAGTTTGTCCTCTACAAAATCCTGATCTCATCTCAATAGAACTCTTTTTGGATTAAGTAGCGCAAAGTGTGAGGCAGGCCTTTTCATCCAATATTAGTATCTGACCTCAAAATTGCTCTTGTGGAAGAATGGTAAAACGTTCCCATAAACATACTCCTACGCTTTGTGGAAAGCCTCCCCAGAAGAGGTAAGTTTGTCTGAAAAGAGCTGCAAAGGTTGGGCCAAAATCATATTAAACCCCTATGGATTAAGAAGGAGACATCATTAAATCTTATCTGTGTGAGAAAGCAGACATTAGGACTACTTGAAAATGAAAAAAAAGAGAGAGAGAGAGAAAAAAAAAAAATCAAGATTATTTTGGTAAGCACTGAAATCACAATTAAACATCTATTAGTTCATTTTGGAAAAACGTATTTGCTGCAGTTGGTGAACAATGAATTGTCTCAGATTAAAATATTCTCTTTGCTGAAAAGTATCTTACAATAACTAAAAGTACTTATTTAAATTTAGGCTATTGTCTAAATTATAAACAAGCAGTTTAGTGCACTTCACCAACAAGTATCAAATCTTGCAATGATTTTGATTCGAGTCTGTCTTTAAATTCAAAGTGTTCCCACATGAATAAAATGACAACTGTCATTGTTTGCTAAAAGAAGACTGATGCCAGTTTTGCCCTGCTTATTTTTCCTCTTCAGAGTTTCTTAGCGTTATAGTTTTTGTCATTTCATGTCAAATTTATTTCAGATTTAAAATGGTACCATCAACCGCAGGGTGCTTTGTACCAACCAAGCATCAGTTTGTACACACCGCAGTGACCTTGCAATCACAATCCTTTCCTCTTTATGCAATCTGGAAGTTTTCAAAACATGACCACCCTAAACACATGGCTACAGCCTTTGAAAGAAGTGGAAATTGGGAGACATTACAAAAACAGAGAATACTTGCAAAGCAGAAAATGCAAAAATGATTGCATGAAAAAGCAGTTTTTAGATGATTACATTGTTTTTGTGATTGCTTGAACAATTAAGTAAATTAACTGCACAGACCCAAAGAGCCAATGTCTTTGGCAATAAGTCCAAGACATGGGGGGAGGGGCAGGCACAAGAGTAAGGGTTGGCATACAGTGCTGGTCAGAAATTTACATACACTTATTGGCATAAAAGTCAAATTGATTTGGGGCTTTTAACGTTTTAACTGTCACGAGGACACCAGTGTCCTCATGGACACATTGGATAACATGAGCATTTTGGGGGTGACAGTTCAGGGGTTTTAATGTTGCATTTGATCAACTTCAGTGATTGTTTTCAAAACTGGAACTGGGTGTAAGAGTTTAAATTTAATGCGGATTTGATGCTAATCCTTACAGAATCAAAATTATATATCCAGGCTTAAATATAGATATACAAATATAAAGCAAAGATTAGTTTTATAGTATCAGATTTGTAATTTAACTTTGAGCTTCTTTCCAGGATCTGTTGTTGGCATACCATAAATGCTATTCTTTACCATTAAACATATATAATGGAAAAAAACATAGGTGTCTAATAACGTCGAGAAACCACGTGTGCAGGTGACAGAAACAGGAGACAGAAAGACAAACACGCTGACAAAGAGGAGAAATGAAGATTAAATGGTAATTAATAACTAGCTAGCACTTTCAATTTATCACATTCATCCTTCTTATTGATCACACTGAAATTTTCATTTAAAGTTTGAAATAAGCAGCAGACCGCCCCTGTAGAAAGCACTGAGCCTCAAATCAATAGCCAGTGGATTAGAACTAAATAAGTGCAGTCACAGAAATTCAAATATTGGATTTCAGTGCATGGCGAGAGACTGCTGTGAATCAGATCTAAAAATGCCTAGGGGCAACCAGAACATAAAGAGAGAACAGGGAAATGAAAGATGCAAACGGAGAGAAACGCAGGTCTTTATTATCTTTCATCCCGCTCTGTTCTCTCTACCTTTTCAAATGCTGTTATCTCCACTTCTCTTTAAGTGACCTTTTACTCAGAAACTGGGTCAAGTCTGTGCTAATTTAACTCTGTGACTCTGTGTGCTGGGGCCCTGTGGCAACAACGGCTCCACATCATCTCCTCTCGAAGTCACCCACCTGCCGGCTTTCCACCTCTAAGATCCTATGCTGCCCCACCGCCCATTTAAGGCTGCACCTGCTGCAAAGCATCGATTGATTCTCCCCAGCTGCTGGTTTGCGGCTGACTCTTTCAGGTACTCAAGATGTGCACAGACTGCAGGAAGGAGAAGAATGAATGAAGACATACAGGAGGTGGAGGTGCAGGATCGAAGAAACATGACTAAATGCCCCTCTGGGATAGTATCGCACTGTTCGCCTGTGCACATGGCTGAACATCTCGGAACGGATTCTGACCAGGGCCTCTGGGCCCTTTGGTGTCACCTTGTGTTTTGGTGGAGGACCGATGATTAATGGGCCACGGTCTCAACAAACGCTGGCTCGTTTCCACCTGCTCTGCTGCTGTTTCGTTCCTTTATGCGTGTGCAAGCCATCACTTGTGTGAATAAGATGGCTGAACCATAATCAGAGAGCAAGCAGAAAACAACAGTGAAACTGCTATATTCATTAAGAAGTTCACACTACAAAACACACCATCTGGTGCTGGCAGAATGGGCAGCCAAAAGAGGCAGAAGGAGGAAACATGAGAAGACACAAGAAGGGACAGAAGCTGGTTATTGTTAAGAAGTTGATTTTGCACGAAATGAGAGAAAAAAAAATAGATCCAGCAGGAGGAGTAAATCAGGAAGAGAAAAAGCAGCACCTGGGAGGTGAGAAATGCCATAAGGTCTCCAAGCAGGAGAAATTACTTTCGGATTTAGACTGGCAAAGAGAAAAGAGAGGAGAGTGGGTCTTTCCCAGCTATTAGACATGGCTGACAACCTGCTGTGCAAAACCTGCAGTCTGTATGCGTGTGTGTGTGTGTGTGTGTGTGTGTGTGTGTGTGTGTGTGTGTGTGTGTGTGTGTGGGGTAACTCACCAGGTGGACGCGGTACATGATACTGATTCCCAGGGTCATGAAAGGCTTGGAGAAGTCGATCACCTTCTCGCGCTCCGCTGTGATGGTGAGGCCAGCCACTGCCAGGTCAGCTTTCTGAAAGCAGAGTCAGATCACATCATAAAAACACAAACCCAGACACACATATAACCCAGCTCTGAGGAATAACAACCTCTCTATGACGAAACAGTTTGAAAAGAAGATGAGGATGACACAAGAAGAAGATTAATGGTAGCCAAAACCCCAATAATACCCTTTTGTATCCTTTAGCCCCTTTGTCCACCAATGGCACTATCTGTTGTGAGGATAATCCAGCATTGGCCTTGTGTGTGTGTGTGTCAGTTGGTGTGAGTGTGGAGGGCACCAGAGAGCTCAGGGTAACCATTCTGGCTGGCCAAAGGAGCACTGTCAAGACAAATCACTTGACAAAGCAACGGCTGGCAAAACACACTGCATGAAACACACACACATACACGCACACACACACGCGTAAAAATGCTCAATGCAGCTGAATACTGGAAAGCTTTCTACTAATAATACAGGCCAGCAAAGTGCAACTGCAAGGGATTTTTCATCTCCCTGTGGAGCAAAGAGCGAAGGCAGTAAAGCATTGCTCTTTGTCTGCAGCAAGAGGACTAAGAGGATTGGGGAGATGGAGGGGAATAGCAGGACGAAAGCAAGCAGAGGGGAGCACTTTCTCTTTTTAACAGAATCTGACATACACAGAATTGGATTTAGATTTCACATACAAGTGAATTGTAATAATCAAAGGAACTCTTAAAATAGGTTTAAAATGCCTCATTTAACAGTGCAGTTATACCTTAGCTAAAATAAGTCCATTGTTTCTGTTTTTCCACCTCCTCAACTCAGAGCCACCCACACTGAACACTGAGGCCTATAGTGTGTCCTAAAGCCCAATCCCCAGCTAGTGGGCTTTGACCCTCTATCATCAGCTGTCCTATTTTCCCCTCTGTTGTTTGAAAGTACTGCTTTCAGCACTGAAAGGAAGACACATGTAGGGAATGGCTTTCCAGGCAAATTTAACAAAGAAAAGCCCTCTTTCTTCTAAAAATGAACACACAGTTGTAACATCCGCTGAAATATTAATGAAATGCACCTTCTGCAACCACACAATCTAATGTCTGCTGCTAAGCACCATGGTCTCTGTGTCCAGCTGTATTCATTCATATTATAATCCAGTTAAAAAGACAAAACAATGTTGCTGAATCTGACCTTGGAGAAATAAACAAAACTATTCATAAGAGCTAAATGTGTGCAAACCAGTAGCACATATCTGCTCCTTTCTTTGCAACTGTTTTGCTTCTGCTATTTGCACTCAATCCATGCAGACACAGAGTGGTGTGAAAAAGTGTTTGCCCCCCTCTTGATCTCCTGTTTTTTAGCATGTTTTTCCACATTTAAATGTTTGAGAACATCAAACCAGTTTAAATACTAGTTAAAGATAACACAAGTAAACACAAAATACAGGTATTAAATGAAGGTGTTTATTATTAAGGGAGAAAAAAAAATCCAAACCTACATGGGCCTGTGGGGAAAAAAAAGGATTACCATCACCCCCACCCATTAAAACTTAACCGTGGTTTATCACACCTGAGTTCAATGTCTCCAGCCACACACAGACCTGATTACAGCCACAGCTGTTCTCAATCAAGACATCACTTAAATAGGACCTCCCTGACAAAGTCAAGTACACTAAAAGATCCTCAAAAGCTTGAGATCATGCAGAGATCCAAAGAACTTCAGGAACAAATGAGAAAGAAAGTAATTGAGATCCATCAGTCTGGACAGGGTTACAAAGTCATTTCTAAAGCTTTGGGACTCCAGCGAATCACAGTGGAAGCCATTATCCACAAATGGAGAAAACCATGTGACCAAAGTGGCCAATCAGTGAGTCAGGCTAACAAGCCTCTAATGTTAGGAGAGTGAAGGCTATCTGCATGTGAATCCAGCCTACAGAACATCTCAGCTTTAAAAGCTCAAACTCCACACACTCTGCTTTTTGAATTGAGAAAGCTCCTTGGACGACAAGCAAAACGTCTTCAACTACAGAACAGAAGTCCAGTTGTTTTTGTTTTCAACCTTTTTTTTTGGATTTATGGTGGTGGTAGTGTGATGGTCTGGGGCTGTTTTGCTGCTTCGGGATCTGGAAGACTCGCTGTGATAAATGGAACCTTGAATTCTGCTGTCGACCAAAACATCCTGAAGGAGAATGTCCATCCATCTGTTCGTGACCTCAAGCGAAAACACACTTGAGTTCTGCAGCAGGACATTGATCCAAAACACACCAGCAAGTCCACCTCTGAATGGCTGAAGAAAAACAAAATAAAGACTTTGGAGTGGCCTAGTCAAAGTCCTGACCTGAATCCTACTGAGATGCGTGGCCAAAATTCCTCCACAGCGCTGTAGAAGAATCACTGCAAGTTGTCACTAATGCTTGATTGCAGTTGTTGCTGCTAATGGTGGCCCAACCTGTTATTAGGTTCGGGGGTGGGGGATCACTTTTTCACATAGGGGTATGAAGGTTTGGATTTTTTTCTCCCTTAATAATAAATACCTAAATTAAAAACTGCATTATGTGTTTAGTTGTGTTTTCTTTGACTAATATTTAAATTGGTTTGATGTTCTGAAACACTTCAGTGTAAGAAACATGCAAAAAAAAAGGAAATCAGGAAGGGGGCAAACTCTTTTTCACACCATTATACATCCATTAAGTCCAACAGATTGGAGCTGCTGCTGTTGTTGTTTTGGCATCAGGTTACAATTCTCTCTTGAGCCACAAACACAGCACAAGTAGTAAAGTGATCAAAGAGATAGTGACGAGTATGTTACTTTTTTTGTTGTTATCTTAACTAAAACAGAACTGCAGGCTATGATCCAGGAGACACTCCTCAAACCATTAAAATCTACAACATCTGACTCGAGGAATGACGTTAGAATGGCATTTCTAAATCAATGACTTCTATAGATTCTGAAAGCAGATGGACCTTCTTCAAAAAGTTTACGTATTTTAGCTCTATTTATTAAACTCTGCTAGTAAAAAATCTTTTAAAACACTCAAATCAAAAAAGTTTATTTTTGAAATCCACTGCAAAAACATCTAGCAGATCTTACTTACATGAATTACATGCTCTGTGTCATCCCTGACCTCCTGCTACCAACATTCAGCAAACAGTATTTTTATTGTAATCTGCAAAAAACAAACAAATCAATAGGCTACAAGATTGTGATGCTCTTTTTTTCTTCCTGTTTTTAGATAAATTTAAATAAAATGGGCAAAATTTTCCCTAAATGCATACATCTGACCTCATCTGAATGTGAGGAAGCTGTGTCAGTACAGACTGATGCGACTTGCTCAGTGAAGCTAGTTTAGGAGCAGATTTGTGTTTGTGTGTAAATTCAGAATTAGAACAGGTGCAAACTCAGGTTAAGCACCAACTAATAGCTTTGTGAATTTGCCTAACAGTTCTTTCTAATTCTTAAACTAGATGGTATGGAATTGGTCTCTGCCCTATTGCAGACTTCCAGCTTTTAAATTACTTATAATACATGCATTTTAGGGAACATCCACTCTTACTTATTTAAATTTATGCCAGAACACAAAGTGTTGCATTCTGAAAGACCAGAGTTGTTTGCATCATACAGATTGTGTGAAGAAAATACCATCTACAGAAAGACAAAGGTAATTTTGATGCAGCAGGTGAAAAACTGAAAGAAGTGGCTGACTGTGCTCCAATAGCTTTACAAAAACTGGACAAGGAAGTCCCAAAAGATGGATTTGATTATTTACTTATTTTTCTGATATATTTTTTTTCACTAATCAAATAAATTGCCTGAAAAATATTGCTGCTTTTTAGAAATTCAGATTAGGGGATGCAGAGGATGAAGTGGTAAGCGAGTTCACCATCAGCACACCATGACAGAAACCAAAAAACCCTATTTGTCTGTTTAGTAAATAAAATTGTCATGATTAAATCACTCTTTCCTGGTATATTTGGACGCTGTTATTGCAGTTATGAGGAGTGCAGCAGAATCCAGGCGGGAACTTGGAGCTCTTCTGTTTGATCACTTCTGCACCTGCTGTAATTGTGGATCAAGAGAGGACAACTGGGACCTGAATCAAAAATGGGGTTGCTTGAATTGGATCTTGATGGATGTTTCTACATTTATTTAATGCCATTTGCTTTGTGTATCCAGTGCAGAAATAGCTTAGATGTTGCGTAGAAAACAGTTGCAAATATCCAGTGTCTCGAACAGTTTTGTGAATTCCCTCCTTTGTTTTTTAATTGCTGGTTTTTCTAACAAAACAGAATATACTTGGACTTCACAGGCCTTCTTCTGGGCTAACACACAGGCTATCTTACACCAGTCAAAATAATCACCCTCGCTGGGTGAAGTATCATTCAGTCAGAACGTTACAGCCAGGGACACAGGAATCTGTTGTCCAGAATATCCTCAGGCTTTTCTCCCTCCCTCTCCTGCTGCTGAGCGCGTATTTCATACTGTATCTTCTCAACTTATCTTTTAAACTCGCAGGCGAGGCCGGTCCCATATCTTTTTACTTTTACGTCTTCCTTTCATAGCCTCAAACCATCGAAGATGAAGACTTTCTTCTCTCCCCCCCCCCCCCGATTTCTCTAGATGACCCTCTGTCCCATGACAAATCCCTCTCAAGCATGCCTTTTTATTCTTGTGTCTGGAGCTCTGCATCTTAGGCTGCTTTCAAAGGACGTGTCAACTTAAACTAACCAGTGAAGGTCGGCTTCCCTGAAACAACTTTCAGCGGGTAGAGACTCTGACTATAACACAAGCAGGCACATCTTGCTTTACATTCTTAATGGCTTCGCCCTCCATTAGCCCACAGAATTAAGACAGATCACCTCTTTGAGTAGACTCAGTCATTCACTACATCATTTCCTCCTCTTCTGTCTCACCCCTGCCTGCCTTCTCACATTTTTTTTTTTTTGCCTGCTTCACATCTTCTCCTCCCCATCTCATCCCCTCCCTTTATATAACCTTATCTGGCTGTTGGCAGACACAACATAGCCGGAAGAATGTAAGACCTCACTCGGAGATTTTACAGCAACAGCGCAGACTGATTCATTGAGGGAGGGAGGGATGAGAGGGGGTGTTTGTTGAGGCCAGTTCAGACAGCTTAAGGAAAGGAGGTGACACAAAACAAGCCACCAACAAGCTGTGACTGTTTTGAAAAATACAATACTTAAGCTGAAAAGGCCAACTGCTGAGTGAAAAAAAAAGACTGTGTGAAGTAAAGGAAATCTACTCACTGTGAACTAAATGACAGCTGAGCAATCCAATTTAATTTGTTGGTCTGTGTGTATCGGTATCAGTGGGAATTACTCAAGTTGTTGAAGTGCATTTATCACTGAATAAACAGGATAATTTATCATGTGTCTCAGATGCAGGCCACATAAAAGTCTCTGCGTGTGTACATTTTTACTGTGGCGGCCATATTTATTGGCACCTCTCATAAAGATGTATAAACAGAATGAAATGATTAAAAATAAATGAAAATTATTTTATTGTGGTGGCGTATTAATTTAGTGAGGAAAAGCCTAGTTAAGAAATCAGATTTTTTTTTTTTTTTTGCAAAAATCACCATCCCAAACAATTCCTTTAAAAATAAATGTAACTTCAGAATTTTTTTAATTTTATACTTTTTATACTAGTTCTTTATGTTGATCAGTGTCTAGAAATGTCTAATTAGTAATCCATGATTTCCTGGTTCCCTGCAGTGTTAATATGATGGAACAAAGCTCTCAATCAGTCTTCAAAATGGGAAAGATAAGAGCATGCAATTCAAGTATGGTTAGTGTGTTGATCTTTATAAATCAGTATATGAAAACAAGAAGAGTCAGTCACCTATATTTAGCCAAATATGCAGTCAGAGCAATAATCCAAAAGTTTTTAACATCTGAAGCTGTGATAAACCCATGTTAATCTTGAGCTTCCTGGTTGTTCTCTTTCTAGGCCCTATGTTTTAAAGTTTACTAATGACTGTCTGTTCTTTGGTTTATTCATTGCCTCATCTCACCATCTACCTATGCCCTGCTTGTATTTGGGTTCTTGTCCACAAACACGCCACCAAGGAGGGTTGGCATGAAAAAAAGGATGGCTATGTAAACAAAAACAAAAACAAAAACAAACAAACATGTAATCTCTTAAGTATGGTGGAGGATCTGTAATGCTGTGGGCCAAATTCTATTCTAAATGCCTTCAGAACCTTGTTATAGTGCATCGGATCATGAACTCTTTGAAATACCATGAGGTTTTAGATAAAAATCCAGTAAAAGCTAAAAATGGGTTCTCACTGTTTCTTTAAAATGGATAATGATCCAAAATACACAGAGAAATTAACACAGAGACAGTTCAGAAGAAACAAAAATAACTTTCTTCATTGGCCATCTCAGTCCACAGACCTAAATCCTATGGAAAACCTGTGGGGTGAGCTGAAGAGAGATGAGCACAAGAGGGATCCGTGGACTCCAGGCGTTCTAGAGAGATTGTGGTACGATGAATGGTTAAAGTTCCCACTAACTCTATTCTCCAATATTTTAAGTGTTTTCCTATTGGGAAAAAAAGGTTGAGGTGATTGGAATAAAATTATAATTCTTCAATGTTTATCTCCAGTTAAGAGATGGATTTTTCAGAGTGAGGTTTCAAAGTGAGGTTATGCTACTTTAGTACAAGAAATTTAGTTTAAGACTTTTTACACAAGAGGTGCCAATAGGTGCTGTACATACCCTTGAGATAAGCTCTCCAACCATTCCAGTCCATGTTCCGTTCGCTCCAGGAACGCCGTAGACTCCGTCTCCGACCAGCCGGATGCGATACTTAAACTTAAGGAGTTCTGCCAGCTCCTTCAGCATGTCCACGCAAAAGCCTTCATAGCGGTCATTCCCCTCCAGCTCTTGGTGGTTCGTCCGTAGCATTACATATGGATTCTCCTGCAAAAGCACAGTTTGCAAAGCATTACAAATGGAGAGCACTGACGAGATAAAGAAGTTGATGTTGGAGATGATAAAAACATCTTGCACTTTAACAGTTCTTCAGTTTTCTGCCTTAAAAATTTTATTCTATCACTGAGTGTTTTAAATGTTTTATATGACTGCTTTTCAGAACCCATCTGAAGATTTTACTTCCTATATGCTCTCTGGAGGTCGTAGTTCACATGGGGTTTACTGCCTGCAATAAAAACTGAGATTTGTTGATTTGAAGCAGAGCCAGGTACTGAAACAGGAACACCAACATGAGAGTCTTAATCTGCTGTAACCAGCAAAAAGCTGGATAAGAAACAAAAGCATTTTTCCATCTGATCACATAGAAGCACACCCACATCCCAGCAAGCACACACCTATTTACAACTTGCCTTTTGGAGATCCAAGTCTGTGTTCGACTGCCAGTTTATTTACGTCTTCTTTTGTGATTTAGTTGATGTTGGAAGAAGATTTAAAGAGCTCTCCTGTGATGTATTTCAGAGCCCACTTTAGTGCACTATTTATCAAATAATGCAGTCGTCAAGCTGATGTGGTTTGGATTTATTAAATCACGATAAAAGAGAGCATTAGATATTTGCTGTTGAGGTATCACTTCAATCGGCTCATCAGTTCAGCTTAACTATCTTAAAATAAACAAGCAAACTTCAGATGTATTATTAACAGTGAATTTGTTTTTCAGTGAGGAAATTCAGTAATATTTATGGTTAAAGTATTTGTTTTAAGAAAACTGATTGCACCCATAAAGCCATGTGTGTTAGCCTTATAAACTCAACTATGACTGCATTCAGGAGGGAACAACATAACCACTAATGATATGGTGCTGAAGTTTGAGAGCAAGAATAAAAGTGAAATTGTTTGCCATTGCTACAGCTGTAAATGCTTATATGTGGGGCATATGGTCAATTTGCCTCAAAGTCCAACCTATAAAAAGAGTTTTAGTTATTTTGGGAGAACTTGATGCCCCTCAGGTGCCACGACTGTAACTGTGAGAGGTCCTTTTCTCATCAAACTTAACTGCTTGGTTCCACCTCTAAAGGCAGCAGAGCATCACTTTGACATCACGGATTGAATGGCTCTGCATCGTTTTCCCTGCATCAGTGGACAAGAAAACTGCAGTGATATGATAACAACAAGGATAAAATAAATGCTAATGGGCTCTGTCTGAATCACACCACTCAGTGTTGATTCAGCTCATCTCGGCAGGCTCAAAGATTTATTCAACAGACATGTTGTACAGCACCATCGACATTTACTGGCACCCCTGGTAGTGATGTGTAAAAAATTGCAGCAGGAAAACCTGATAATGAATTTTTTGAAGAAAACAAAACAAAACAAAAACAAAACAAAAAAAAAACAACAAGCGATTAATTTAGCGACATTCACTGGGGGTTAAAAAATCCCACATTAAAGGGGAGATATCATGTATTTTCCAGGCACATAATGCCATTCTATAGCAGGTGGGGTGCTCGGTGCGGCTGGAGCTCGGCTGGGGACTGAAGCGCCAAGGCCGAGCTTTATAATAAATTTGATGATCAGAAAGTAAATAGGTGGTGCATTGTATGAGCAGCCGTTCAGGCACCCCTGAATGGCTGCCACTGGAGATTCAGGCATTTCACAAACACGCATGAATGAGTCAAAGCAGCACTGCGGGTATGTGTTTGATGAGGGAATGATTATAACATGAAATAAAGCTCAAATAAGTTGATCTTCCATAATACCCCCTCTTTTAACCCAATATCAGGTCACCTCTAAAAATTCCTATAAAATAAATATAACAAGAATATTGAATAAAAAATATTTATTTTAAGTTGATCACACAAAGCTCTACCATGTAATTCATTCTTTATATTTTCCTGTGATAGAAACATGATTAAATGTCTACAATTAAAAATGTATCACTTAAATTTCTCCCACAACTGGAACTGTGGCAAACAAGGCTGGAGAAGGACCCAGGTTTCTCCTCCCACCACACAGAGGAACAACAGTGGTAAATTTTTAATAGTTGGAATATGTTTTTGCAAGAAATTATTAATTTATCTGTGTGGAGGCTGCTGTAACTTTGTTAAACTGAATGCAGTTTTTGATTGGATTTCAAAATATAAATGAACTCCTAGCTTTCCCAGACAACACATAACTGTTGACTAATTTCAAAGTCAACAGTTAAACTTAAACTTTTTGATATAAACAAAATGATGATTTCATAACTTGGAAATATTATGTCAGAACCCACCCATATGTCCCTCATTTATTCAGTTGGATCTCAAATAAATTTGATGATCAGAAAGTAATTTATTTCAGCAATTCAATAAAAAGTGAAACTCATAGATTTATTACACAGAGTGCTATAGCTCAAGTTTTTGTTTCTATTATCTTGGATGATAACGGTTTACAGCTAATTAAACCTCAGTTTCCTTGAACATTTGAAAATCACGTAAGACGAATAAAAAGAACATTTCATGCAAAGATGTGGGCCTGAACGAAAAGCATGCTCATGTACTGCACAGTCTACACACACAGTACTTGGTCTGGGATATTTTGATCTAAATTACTGCATAAATGCAGCATGCTGCAAAAACAAAAAATCTTACCAAGTATTTTTGGTCTAGTTTCTGGTGCTATTATCTTAATCCACTTAAAATAAGACAAAACTAACTTACAAGTAAATTTTCAGCATGATGTGGCGCTTGTTTTATCTGTTGATAAACATCAACAGATAACATGTCTCCTCAAATCATCTTTGACTGCAGAAGCGTCCGACTGAACCATAAGCAACTTGGATTCTGTGCCTCTCCATTACTAAAATCTTTTGCTTTGAACAAAGAAACGATGTGGACTGTTGCCCTCTGGGCAACAATCCACATCTTTTTCCTCGCTAACCCACGTAAAATGCTTCATATGTATTGTCTGCTTCAGGAGGGACATTACATAAGGAATATGACTATTTTAGAAGGGTTTTTGCTTTACAGTCTCCTAAATTTTGCAGTTATTCCAGCAGGAATAACTGCAAAACCTTGTGCTTCTTGTTGGAAAACAATTTTTCTTTTTGCTAAACTTTCCATTCATATTCTTGGGTACAGCACTCTGTGAACACACTTTCTTTAACAATGGCATTTTCATGCTGTTGTTTTCAAACTCACTGTACCCTGGGTAAAGCATATACAGAGGCAAATAAAAGAAAACACGCAAGGTATCAGGAGACAGTAGATCAATGTCGGGAAGGGGGCTGGAGCCTCACTATGAGCCGACAGAGGTGGGCTGTAGAGGTTTTGCAGGATGCTCACTCTGCAAAGTCTTCAACCAACTGGGCCTAACAGGAGTGACAAAGAAGAGGGCCATCTGATCGGTATGTGAAGCCGCACAGAAGGCCACAAGGCGGCTGTGGATGAAAAGAGCTAATCTATGGGCAGTTGCAGGCTGGGGTCTGATCAATCTCAGCTGGGTTGCCTAGGCTACGATGTCCCATTCTGACAGACCTGAGACACCCAGTGACCCCAGGTTACATCACTGTGCAATTGTGACTTTTTGTGACTTTGTGTCTTTTGGACAACTGCAAAGTCACCAGTCTTCCCCATGATTATGACGGTTATAAACATATTTTGGTCTTTTGTAATATCATAATTTTCTGGGAAACTGAATGTTGTGCTTTCATCAGCTTTAAGCTTTAATGTGCTAAGCTGCCAGAAATAAAAGCTTGAAACATATCACTCTGTGTAATGAATTTATACATGAATTTAATTTTTTGAATTGAGAACACAAATAAATGAACTTTTCAGTGATGTTGTAATTCAGAGATGCCCATGGGGCCACAGACTACTCATGTAAATTGTATATGTTGTTTACTTGTATTTTTTAGATGAAAGTTTACAATGAGCTTACAAGGTTAAAGTAACAAAAAGATAGGAAGACATAACTGTTGGTGTTGCTATTTCCTAAATTTATGTTTGCTACAACCAGCAAGTATTGAGAAAAAAATGGCACAAACAGTAGAAATAAAAAAGAAAAATTGTAAGATGCAGTAAAAGCTTTCTGCTTCCAGTTTTATGTGTTGCAATGACAATAAAAATCTAACATACCTGCAACTGATCTTGTATAAAGTAAATGGAAGGGCATTTCTTGGCATAGTTTCAATCAACATTATAGCCCAAAGACTGTTTGTACTAAATAATAAAAATACATTTTTATGTTTTTTTTGCTCAATTAAAGAAAGCATATCTCAGATTTAGTGATATCTGGTGGTAGAATTAGGAACTATAAAAAACAGGATTATCTCAAAATATTACCAGAAATGTGTCCACATGTTGGAGGACACATTTTTTTTAGAATACAGTTTTGCATTTCATTAATTTATCCTTCATGGCACCTCAGATTTCTGTTCAGTGACCTAAGGTTACGTGTACAACTGCAAAGTCACCAGTCTGTATGCATAATATATGAGTTTGAACATGAAACAATAATGCATTTGTAGATTGTTAAAACTTCCCTGTAGTCTAGCAAAACAAACAGGGACATATTCACTTTGCAGTTCCTTAACAACAGAGCAGTGTGTATTTGTCTGTCTTGGCGAAAATGCTAGGAAATATGGCCATTAAAACTTGTATGTATCAAACTAAACCAAACCTTTTAAAAGCTGATCTTAAAACTTTCTTTAACTACTGATAAAATTAGTCATAAAACTATTTCTTACTTAAAGGGTCTCTCAAGTTTAGAATATAATGAAAGAAGTTTTTTTTATGTGAAACGTTCACACAGGGGAATGAAAGTTGTGCTTTCAGTGAAGGGGAGACCATAAGGAAATTTCTTCTACCTTATTTAACACACTGCAGCCAAACAAAGAAAAAAATATACTGGTTTGAAGCTGTAAAGAAATGCAAACTTTTAAAGCAGCTTCTTATTCCCAGGCCACAAGGAGTCTGGTTCCATACAGATAACTTTAGCAGACGAGGCAAACTTAGATATGCACAGGCAAATACACGTTCATGGAGTTGCAAGGTGCAGCGGAGGATGTTCTTCACATTATACTTCACACCCACCACAATAGAGTTCCTCATCTCAAAACCTCCAGGTGTTCAAGATGTCTCCACACAGCTCCTTCTCATTTTTTTCAGCAGCCTTCTTTTCCCTAAAAAGGAGCTCTCCAGAGTGTTGCAAGATGCCAGCCGGGATATTAATTTGAAGCTGTGTTTGAACAGAAGGCAAATTTGATCGGATAATATTCCCTTAAAATGACAGGTCAATAGAAAATTGGCTGGGGCATAAGAATGGTAAGGCTTCTAATAAAGCTTTTACAGAAAAGATGGAGATAAATGAATGCTTAAAAAAAATCAAAGAGAACCAGGGCAAAGCTTGAGTTTGCATGTACACATAAGCATATGCCTCAGTGCCTCTGAGCCCGTGTGCCAGAAAATCAGCCTCTGTGTCTGCTTTTATCAGTCAGCCCTGTGTACACTGTTAAATTCTTACTGATGCATTTGTGACTGGATAAGAAGGAGCTCGACGACCCAAAGGGAGTCTGTGGAAAGCTAGAGGAGAATATCAGAGGATGATGTACTTAAAAAAAACCAACAAAAAACAAAAAAAAACAAAACAGAAAATGGCTCCTACAGGTGGGACTTGGAGCACATTTCAGGTATTAAGAACAAACGATTCAATTGAGTTTTAGATTTTGAATTTTAAATAACGGCTGGAATCAAAAACACATGTCTACGAAGGTGGAACCCAGGTGGGTTTTAGATTTAAAGTGAGTAATAACTAAAAGTGCCTTTCAAATTTCTACTTCTTGAACTTCTCCACATTGTCAGATTACAGCTGTGAACTTTCATGTATATTTCTGGGATATTAGATGATAAACTAACACAAAGTAATGCAGAATTGTGAAGTGGAGGGAAAAGGATCCATTTTTCAACAAGTTTTACAAAAATGGTATGGTAAGCATCGGAATCAAAACATTTTCTCAAATATATTAGAATGTTGTGTTACAAAGACTTGAAGATGCTTCATTGTCACTTTAAACATCCATTCATTATCTTTCAATTTGCTTTGATTTCCCATTAGCTCCAGCTAATAATGTTAGCTCTTGCTAACGGTATTAGCTCCAGCTAATATAGTGAACAGTAGATTACAAGCCGATCAGACCTGTTAGTTTAAGCATATATCTCGTGTATAACGGTAAATGAAAACTTTGAGGCAGTTTGTTTTCATCCAGACATTTTGTGGCTGCCTTATTCAGCCTCCACCACACTGACTTCATGTGTTTTGTTTATGGACTCAACTCCACTTCGAGCTCAAGCTCTGGCCCAGCATGTATTGCGTAGGTGAAAAAATGATGACTTCTATAGGTGAAAAATATAATAAAGATACACAATTTTTTAAAATAATTATGACTTTTTACATGTCACACAACAAGGTTTGGTTAATGGAAAAATTACAACATATTTAGGCCAACAAGTTCAACTAGTCGTGGATCCCTTTAACTTCTACCTGTAATTGCAGTGAAAGCTACAATTTCCTGAACAAATGTAAAAAACTGAAAATCATGTATTGCTTTCTTTTTTTCAAAAATTATGTGCTAATTTCTGTCGGTCTGTCACATAAATCACAATTACTTACATTTCAAGTTAGTGGCTGTAACGTGACAAAACGTGAAAAAGGTCAAGCTGTATGTTTATATATACCAGGAACTGTATTAACTATTAGTGGTATAATTAAGTACATGTATGTTACCTCCCAATACTATTAAATGATTTGCTAGTTAAAACTTTCCAAAACACTGAAATGAATTATTCTTATTGAGGCAGCCATAGTTCACAGGGCAAGAAGAAAACAAATCCAATGCACACAATATCAACAACACAATTAAAAGAATCTCATAGAGGTAAAGATAAGGCTTGTCACTCACATCAATATTGCCACGAGGCCTGTAAAGACATTTTTGCTAAGATCTAAACAATGCCTGTCACAAACTCAATCAATGCTCACAAACACATGGCTTGTGGCCCTGCAATAAAGTGATAATCAATTCTGTGACAGTTTTTTTTCTTTAAGCTATTTGCGAAATTGAAAAGGAAAGGTGACAGCCATGCTAGGGGGTATAACAAAACTAGTCTCATAAAGGCTGGGCAGATGCGTCTGGAGGGTACACAAAGGTGTGGATTCATAAATACTGTAAAGAACACATCTCTCCTCTAAGCCACTGCTACAGGTAAGGAATTCTTATGGAGGCCTTCAGCTGAGGCCCGTCTGCTGCCCACAAGCAAGATAATGGTGACATGGCAATCGGACGATGATGAATGAGCTGTGATAGGGACTGAAAATTGCTCCATGGTGGCTTCCCAAGTTTGGTCTAGGGACTCAATATATCCGAAGTGAAAACAAAGCTCAGTACTCGTCCAATTCTTTTTTATATATAAAATCTTTCTACAGTGAAAACATTGTTTCAGTTGCAATCAGACCTAATCAAAACACAGACACATGCACACACATATTAAGTCTTAACCAGCATCCTTGTAAAATAAGCCATTTCATCTGAATCCCATTAAGGACCAGTAAAGTGTGCCAATGTGCCCTCACCAAGCCATGGGAATGAAGCTGATAAGCAAGCCACTCAGAAAAACACATTAGCCCAATTGCTTCTGCTTACAACCTACTTTGTGCCTTGTTATCTGATTCATCAGTGAGGAGGAGGAGCCGAGTGACTGACAAATCCCTGTGTGTGCAGCTGTTTGTAAGGTGTGATGAAGAAAGGCATGAAAACACATGCAGCCGACGAAAAGAGCTGAACAATTTCTTTAAAGGGGAATAAAGAAAACCCAAGAACATCTTGTAATTAAAAGAAGCGGTCAATTATCAATAGACGATTTATCATCATTAAATAAGTTAATTAAGAAAGTAGATTTTAAATAGTGCTGCATTACTTTTATTGGTGTTGAGTGGGTGCAAAATTCTACCCAGCTAAGTAATTAGGTCGCTGTGCATTATACAGGAATGGTACTGTGAAAGGTTTCCTTTACCCAGAGGACATGTTGGATGTTTAATATCATCCCAGTCAGAACACCATGTGATTATAAAAGTATTTGTTCTCTTATAGATTTCCTGTTTTTTCAATTCTTACACTGAAATGTTTCAGATCATCAAACAATATTGAACATCAAAAGGATAATCTGAATAAATTCAAAATGCTGTTTATAAATGACTTCATTTATTAAGGGGAAAAGAAACTATCTTAACCAACTTGACCCTCTAAGCAGTAATTGCTTCCAAAGCTGACAACTGCATTAGCCACCCTTGGCAACAACTGAAAATAAGTATTTACATCACTGTGGAGGGCTTTTGGTCCACTACTCTTCATAGAACAGCAGGCTATGTAGGGTCATGCCACAGCATCTCTGTTGAATTTATTTCAGAACTTTCACTAGGCCACTCCAACACTTACGGTTTGCTTTTCATCATTCAGATGTTGGCTTGTTGGTATGCACTGGATAACTGTTCTGCTGCATAACCTAAACACTTTGAAGTTAAGGTAATGAAATAATGATTGAACATTCTCCTTTAAGATTTTCTGATAGAGAGCAAAATTAATTGTTTCTATCACATAAAGTCACCCAGGTCCTAAAGCAGCCCCAGACCAGCATATCCATACCCCCACCACCATGTTTAACTATCTGTATGATGTTCTTTTTCTGAAATGCTGTTAGTTTTACTCTAAATGTATCAGCATACATACCTTTAAAAATGTTCCATGTTTGTCTTGTCAATCCACAGAACATTTTCTCAAAAAATTCAAAAGATATTTGGAAAATATAAGCTTAGCCTTTATGTTTGCTTTGGTCACCAACTCTCCCATAGATGTTATGAACACTGACCTTACCTGAAACAAGTAAGACCTGCACTGCTTTAGATGTTGTTCTGGTTTCTTTTGTGACCAGAGTTATCGAAGCATTCTTGGAGTTGTTTTGGTAGACCAGATGCCCCCAGGAATGTTCTCCACTGTCAGTGCTATTCTCCTTATGTGGATAATGCATCTCACTGTAGATAACTGGGGTCCCAAAGACTTACAAATGACTTATTTCTCAGTTTCTGAGCTAATAGATGTCATTAACTAATGTGTTCTCAAATTTCTTTAGATCAGGGTCTGATGTGTTGCACTTTGAGATATTTGAGCTTACTTCATGTTGTCAGACAGGTTCCGTTTAGGTGATTTCTTGATTATACAAGTATATCTGTTATTGCCTGCCACTGTCATTTTGCTGCTACTGCACAGAAATTTCCCCATCATATGACAATAAAGGATATTTCAATTCAATTCAATTCTATTCTATTCTAGCAGTAATCACACCTTTGTGTAGCTAGTGAAACTGAACACTATTGTCTGAAAAATGTGGCTCATTGAAGAGAATTCATTATTAATATAATAAGTGTTGGGGGGAGGATTGCTGTTTTACATAGGGCCAGCTTGAAGGTCTTTTGTCCATTAATTAATGAAATCATCATTTGAAACATTTTTTTCTGTTTAGTTGAGTTCATTAAAATTTATTTGGTGATCTTAAACATTTACTGTATGTCTAACAAAAAACTGAATATAACACAGAAATCTATAAGAGGGTAAATACTTTTACATGGCACTGTAAATATATTTCGTCATAAGTTTTTCATTAAAGTTCAATGCTCCATCTTTGCAGTGTTCTGAATCTCAACAACTTTGAAGCTTTTTAGGCATTTTAACCACAACAAACATGTTTAGAGGAATAATTTGTATCTTTTGAAGTCTAGTAAACACCATCCATCATTTCTTCAGTTTGTCCAGGCACTAAAGGACCATGATACTGGTAATGATAAAACCTCTCTGAGGGATAATGGGTTTATGCCCGATGTTATGTTTCTTTTAATGGCCACACAGATTAGTTCTAATGTTACCTGATTACAGCACCTTCTCGAATGTCTTAAAAAGTCATTAGTGGAGTTAAAAATTTCCTTTTTTGTTTATTGCCTCAAGCCAAAACACCAGGTTTATTGAGGCTTTCAGATGTGGTGAGTATTCACAGCGATTCACTTTTTCCACATTTTTGTTATCTTATAGGTTTATACTAAAATTCCATCAGAATTCCACTCACAGAAGTTAATAAGAAAATAAAACAAAGCTTATTTGAAAATTCTGCAAATTTAATGTAAATTCAGGTAATTCTACCACTTAATTTGAATCCAACCACTGTAAATTCAGTTGACTGAACATTATTCAGTATGGAACAGACTTGTCTACATTGGGTCTCAATGTTGACCATGCAAATAATAGCAGGAATGAGACAATTAAGTCAATTAAGTGGTCTATAGACCTTCAAGACTATATTGTGTCAAAGCACAAGTCTAGGAAAGAATACAAAGCATTTTTTGGCAATACTGAACAGTCTGAAAAGGTTTGTAGTGACCAAAAACCTCTGTAGATCTGGCTGCTTGACCACACAGAGTAATAACGAAGAAGGGCCTAAGTCGAAGAGATGACCAAAAACCCAATAGTCATGTAGATGGAGCTCCAGGATTCCATTGCAGAGATAGGAGAACCATTTAGAAGGTAAATCATTGTTAACACTTTCCACCAGTCAGGCCTTTTTGGTAGAGTAGTCACATGAGCACGGCATCGTTTTTGCAGATATGCACCATAGAGACTGTCCATTCAGGAGAAACAAATTTCTTTGGTCTGATGAAACAACAGTAAAACTTCTTGGCCTAAACTCCGAGGTTCATATTTGGTGAAAACAGACACTGCGTATCACCTGGCTCTTACCTTCCCTGCTGTGAAGCATGGTGGTGGCACTCTCATGCAGTGAGGATATTTTTTTGCATTAGAAACTGGGCAACAAGTCGACTCAAGAGGAAAAAGAATATTAGAAGAACAAAAAATGATTCATTATGAACACCTACTCAAGCATGCTTTGAACCTCAGACTAAAGTGAAAATTCAGATTCCAACTTGACAATGAAAAAGGTATTGATCAAAGGCTGTGAACACTTACATGCATGTAATAAGTTTTTGTTTCGTTTTTATTGTATCAGACAGCACAATAAATATGCTACAAGAAGCTCGAAGGCATTCAAGTTATTTCTTGAACAACGACCTGAGAAAAGGATCAACAGAAATACTCACCAGGACAGTTTTTAGAGTTCAGAGCGCTGAAGTGAAAAAACTGCATGAAAAAAGGTCAAAACTTACTAGTTTGACTCTCAGTGGGTTTCAGTCAGGAAAAAGCAATAATGACTGGGCTTTTTGCTGCACCACTAGAGACAATTTGGCTTAAAAATATGAATAGACAAAAGGTTACATGTGAAAGGTCATGCTAACATGCATCCTGTAGTTTAGCCTATTTTAAGCATGTCTCCAGGCATGACTTATCTGCCAATTCCACCCGCCCTGCAGTAACCCTGGCTTTCCTGTCAATTCCCATCATACCTTGTCCACCTTCTCACCTGCTTTTCTTTTTCTCCTCCCTACCAGCCCTTTAATGCTTAAACCGTTCAAGGTTTTATAATTACTTTTTCTTTTTCTGCTCTACCTCCTTGAACATCTTTCTCATGCTATGGACTTTGCCTCTACCTAGCCTCTGTGAAGGTGCTGGTTTAGTTTTGTAATGCCATTGCATAAAGCTGCATAGTTTCTGGAGATTTTGACTTAGAATATGCCACAATTTAAATACTTTAGAGCGGTGGTTCTCAACATGTTCATAAGTACCATCTCCAAGAATTTCTCAAGAAGTTCCACCACAATGTTTTACAAAAGTAGGACAACAGGACTTTTTGGGTTTGTTTTGTTATGCCACAAGGATGAATAAAGCATTCTTATCCACTTGCCCTGCAAAGCTGGTAAAAGACAGTTTTATTAGCAATATGTTAAAATTTCAACTTGAAATTTTCATGTATCAAATTGGAAAAATTAGAAGTAAGTACAGAGAACTTAGAATTGCAATGGAGAGGCTGAAGATTAGTATCCAAACTGTTTAGGTTCTGTCTCATAATTGAACAGTGTGACTGACTATGAGATGAGTATACCGATATTAGGGCAAGTCATTTAAACAGGACCCATCAACAATCAATGCACCGTTTTCATTTTATGCAATAACTGCTTTGTGTCCATTTTAACAGCTATAGTACAAATTTACTTTTACAACTCGCCTTTTTGTGGAGCAGCTTACTTTCCAAATCGGATCTTAAAACTCTTGATTCATGACCCCCAAGTAAGGTCTAACTCAAACTTAGGAAACATTGTTTTTAGAATCCAGAGCAATAACTGCATGCAAGTGGCAGGTTAAAATAAACAAGCAAAATGAGCAACATTTTGTAGTGTAAATCCCTGCATTGAGCCAGGAGTCCAGCAAAGAACACAGTTTATGACTTTACCGTGTCTACTAAAAAATGAATAAACTCTATAGGAAGTCACACTGAGATTTTCTTTTGAGCAAAGCCCAAGATGTAGTGGAGAGCTGCTCTGAGATCTGACAAAAATCAAAACTTGAAACTTTTTGGAAATCACAGATGTGGGGAAAAACAGACATCCTCTAGGCAAAAGATGAGGGACACCATCTGGCATGTAATCAACAGTAAAAATCAGGGATGGAGCAAAAGTGTACAAGGTTTGGATAACTTTCACCTCAGTGAAGCTGCTATTAATGCTTAAATATATACAGGTTTGGTTTAGGAGCAACATATGCTGCAATGCAGGTGATGTCTTTTTTTCAAATATCCAAAATGACAATACCAAGCTACATTTAACACGTTTTACAACTGCAAAAAATCCAAGATAATTGAAAACATTTGGTGTACTATAAAATAAAACATCCAGATGAGGTAGCCTGGAGTGCTTTGGTTTTCACAAAAAAAAAAAAAAAAAAAAAAAAAAAAAAAAAAAAAAAAAAAATCAAAATGGGGGAAAAAATGCAGCAGTTTGTGTTCCTATTCCAAAAACTGAGCAGGAATGAATATATTTCCCAGAAAACAACATATTCAAGTGTCAGTATCTGACATGTTTTTGTTATTCCAAACATAGCTATTGCAAACCAAATGTCTCTTGTTTTATTGATATGTTTCATAGTATTCACATTTTTTTTTTTTTTTTTTTTAGAAATGAGGTAATAAAAAGCTTAATCTGCCCAGTATAAAAGGTAAAATGTGCTGGATTTTCACTCATGGGGGATCATTTAAAAATTGCAAGAACTTCTAAAGAAGCTATTATGAGTGAAGTTCCTGTTTGATGTGTATTATTGTGTGAAGATGAAAAAAAGTACTTTCAAGGGTGGTTTACAGCCTTTTGTCTAGTGCAAATCAGCTCGTACCAAAATGCAAAACAACTGCCTAATAGCTGAAAATGGATTTTAAAGATTCACACAGTATTGATGACATAAACTGAAGAGAAAATGCACAAAGACTGCATATTAAAAATGAGACATAATGGCAAAGAGACATAGTGATTTGAAACAAAGGTTGAAGAAGGTTGACGTGGTAAATTATTAGCTTCTGCTGATACACTGTGATATAGCCTCATCTGAGGTACTCGGGTTACAAACAATAGAGCAGCCACAGTTCGTCTTATCCCAGGAGGGATAAGTTTGGATCTGAAAACACAAAATGGGTTTTTGATATGGTAATCTTCTGTCGACAGCAGGATGTCAGCCATATGTAGAACAGCTAGGGACTTGGCAAAAAGAAAAGGCACAAACAATTGATGCATGTGTGCAACTCTGCCCATGCATGCAGTTCTTACCAGTATTGTTGTGATTGTAAGAGTTGTGTTGAAGAGGGTGTCTGTCACATTGATTGATGGAAGAGTTTTCTCCATGGACAGTCCATCTTCAGAGTGCCACAGGCCAATCTACAAAGCGACACACACACATACAAACAAACAAAGAATCAGTCACCAACTCCATCAGCAGGGAAAGGCCAACAGAAACAATCTGTGCTTAATTTTCTCCCTTCTCACTATCGGAGAATCGGTGTGACCTTCAAACAAGGCGGGAGATCTCTGCGGTGTGAGGCGAGGTGTCAGAGAAACTCGGCAAGAAATGCAAGAGCAAATAAAAATGACGTGCCCGGCTCCTTGAGGCATGTGCACAGGGCATGTGTTCAATCAGAGGCAACAGAATGCATTCATTAAAGCAATTACCTGCAAATCCTGTGTCACAGTGCCAGGCTCTCAGCACAGCTCGAGTGGAACTTAACACCTCTACCTCACAGAGCATCTTAACTTGCGTCCCAATTCAATCTGTCATTCACATCTCCTGTTTCATTCATTCATTTACACAACTCAGGTTTATAAATCCAAAACCCTTTAAGCCATGCTGCTTTTATGTGTTGTAATGGATTCTTTATGTATTTTGTAGGTTTTTTACAACTTTTTTTTTTTTCATTTCATTTTATCAATTAAAAAAATGTTTATAACTTAAAAAATAATTTTCCAAATAGATCTGTTATACATACTGAGGAGATGCTGCCTTTTCTGTTGCATGATATTAGTTAAACAACAAAAACAATAAATTTATTTGATTTACAGTCATGGTAAAAAGTGCACCTTTTAAAATTTGACATATTCTGTTTATATCTAGTTGTTTAGAGGCTTATGAAGGTTTTCTGAAATTGTTCCTTTTTGCTTTATCCTTGCTTTTGAATCATCTGATGTGTGGTTTTGTATTCTTGAAGTCATTTTTCAGTCACGATAATAAATGGACCAATCTCATCACATTTGCAGTCTGAGCTCTGAGCTCATTAAACATATTTAATTATTTAGATTTTCTCAAGTGTTAATGCTCTTCTGATCGACATCTTATTGTCTTATTTTTCTCGGTGATTAGTATTCCTGCAGCAATCTCTTTTCCCATCTTCCTCCCGCTCTTTTTGCAGCCACAGCTTTATTTCCAGTGCTTGCTTCTTATTCATGTTGGACTGATATCTCTGTTGGAATTTTGTAATGGAGGTTTGCAGCAATAAGAAATTGCACAGTCTTTATGCTCCCTTGCAAACTGAAGCTTTGTTCTCTGGTTAGCGTCAATGATTACTGGTTTTCTTGTGGCTACACTACTGTTCAGTCCTAATCCTCTGATTTACATTCACATTGTCCCTGTGGAAATGCTCTTACTTTCACTATTAAACAGAGCCCTGAGTTCTACTGTTATCTTTGATTTTACCAAACGTTCAACTGATCGCCAATCACAACCACATTTCTTCCTCGAAGACGATGGTTCCCCACTTTTCTTCCAGTTGTTAATAACAAGTTAGACAGTTCTTAACCCAGTGTTAGTCGTTTCTGCATTACCCTTGGATGTTTTCTCTGCTTGATTCATGCCAATGAATGGTTGTGGTGGTGGAAACACTTTTTCCACGACCAAGGGGATGTGGCTTTTGACATGGTTGTGTAAGAAATGAGAAGCTACTCATTGCATCCGCTGAGGTCAAATTACTTGTTGCCAGTTGAGAGATAATCACCTATCCAGTAATTATCAGACAGATAGATAGATTGATAAATCCATCGATAGATCGATAGGTAGATATTATTTCTGCATATGGTTTATGTCCAAGTATGATAGATTCATATATACTGCAAGGTGAATTAAAATTCACCTTTTGTAATTGCCATAATAATTCATGTGATGAAGTACCAGGGTTTCTGTCAGCGTTACATGCTATAACTCTATGCAGCTGATGCAGAAATATGCAATTTCAGAATCTGTAACTCATTACAGAAGCTTTCATTTGAGTTGGCACAGACGATAGTCAAAGATGAACAAACATTTAAACATCTGTTGATTTTATTTTTTGGTGGAAGATTGGTTATCTTCAGTTAAAATCTAATATGTGAAGGCTATTTTAAGACATTGTGAAATGCAATGATCATTCCCACACTGTTATTACAAAGATTACTGTGCAAGTTATTGCTTTGATAACCAAAGAAGACAATACTTTCAGGATGTTAAACATAAAAAAGGTACATCGTCGGTAATCTTTCCACAGCTTGAAAAATTCACCTTTATCTTAGTTGTTTATTGCAAAACGAAAACCTTTTTCATAATACTCAGCTTTCGAAGATTATGAATCATAAGTGAAGATAATGAATATAAAACATAGCATCTAATCTAGACTTGACAACAGTATCATTTACTTTGATTCACTAGACTGAGCTCTCCTATTACAGGCTTAAGAGAACTATCAGGAATGTTTCACTGTCTGGAGTCGGACCAGAGAGGCTGTTAAATCACCAATGATTGAAGTGTCATTAAAAAAACATGGTCATGGTTTGTTTCACGGCTAAACTGCTGAAATTGTCAAGAGAATTTCGGTCCATTCATGTTGATCCGTGTTAGATTTGGACGCCATTTAACCACTCTTCCAACACTGATGATGAATTCTGATGTGAGAGATATCAAAAGGAGGCGAAAAAAAGCAGAGACAGCTCCCAGAATCAAAGATTTCCTTTGAGAGAGCATGATCAAAAAGATCCGGCCTTCCATTTCCTGTGGTGCACTTGTTGAGGGAAAAAACAGCACCTTGCTCACACAAACAGACTACACTGCGACTCAAACCTCCCTCAACTCTTTACACATCCTGCTACTGATTGCCTCAAGAGGCAGAGAAAAAGAGAGAGTGAGAGAAAGAGGGGGGAGGGGCAGTGGGAGAAAATGTGAGCATATACTGCAGTATGGTCAAAAAAGGGGCCAGTGAAATATGCCGTTCCGCAATCAGTGTACACAATCAGCTGCCAGAGCCTGCGGAGGTGGTGGGAGGTGGGGAGCCTTTAGCTTGGCTCAGCAGGTGACATGAAAGTCTGAGCATGAGGGTGACTGAGAGGCTAATGGGATGAGGTGGCACCCCAACTCGAGCCAGAGACGAGTGGGTGGAGAGTCAGAACGATGAGGGAGCTGTGAGCAGGGAGAGAAAGCTGACCCTATGGCACCCCTCTTGTCACCTCTGTTCGAGCTGAGATGGGCGTAAGGAGGAGCTCTAATGTTTTTGAGATGCTTCAGCACAGAGAAGTGCTTACTCAAAGACTGAAAACAATACTGCAACAATTATCTGAAAGAAGCATCATGGAAATAAGGTAACTCGCAAAGAAATTTATACCCCGAAAACCTTTAACATTTCGGCACATTGTGGCCTCAAACTTCAGTGTTGATGTTGGAACAACAAAATTTAATTGAATTAATTTGTTTTTCACAAATAAAATCTGAAAAGTGTGCCATGCAGATTCAGATTCAGCTATAGCTGTGTCCCCGAAGGGCAATTAGTGTTACAGCAAGAAAAACAAAGACATAAAAAATAAAAGGCATACAATTAAAAGTCTACAAGGGAGGAATAATGCAGTGTGCTGAAACAACATCAGAAGCAGCCCATACAAGGAATGGAGAATGCCAACATCATCATCTATTTCTGCCAACACCAGTATCAACCAGTCAAATACAACTCCTTGTCCTGAGTTAAAAAGGGAAATGGCTAATGGGATGAAGGAATGCTTGCACATTTTTATTCAACCCTGCTAAGTCAACACTTTGTGGAATCATCTTCTCCTGCAATTACTGCTGCAAATCTGTTTGGGTACGTCTACCAGCTTTGCACATGTGAAGACTGAATTTTTTTGTCCGTTCTATTTTGCAAGACAGCTGAACATCAGTCAAGTTGGATGAAAAATGTCTGTTCACATCAATTTTTAAGTCATGCCACAAAATCCCGCTTTGGGTTCAGGTCTGGACTTTGGCTTGGCCGTTCTAATACACGAATAAGCTTTCACTGTGGCTCTGGGTGGTTACAATGTAGCTTACCACCATCAGTGTGTAAATGTGTGCCTGAATGGGTAGATGACTGAAGCACTTTGGACTCCTCTGGACTAGATAATGTACTATACATTTACATTTGCTATTCCACCTGTTTGCTGTGTTCCCTACATGGGTTGTGGCAAACTGCAAACAGAACCATTTATGGCTTTCTTTCAACAGTTTTCTTCCTACGACCACTAATATGTATCCCTCTCAAGTCTTTCTCCTGTCTGAACTGAGGATTTCTGTAGCTCCTTCAAAGTTACCATGGGCCTCTTGGCTACTTCTCTGATTAGCTTCTCTGATCAGCCATGTATTGGCAGGTTTGCAGTTCCCATACTCTTCATTTTCAGATGATGGACTGAAGAGGCTCCATAAGGTGTTCAAACTTTGCAATATTTTTATGTTAGCCTATTCTAACCCTACTTTAAATGTATCTACCACGTGATGCTGTTTGTTCACTGATGTTCTCTAACAAACTTCTGATGATTTCTGACGACTTTGCTGAACAGCGAAGGTGGACTCTATTTGCTAGTTAGGGGACTTCTGAGGGCAGTTGGTTGCACTGGATTTTATTTAGCATTATCAGATTAATGGGGGTTAAATATATACTTTTTAATTTTGTATTTATAAAAGCATTTAAACAACATGTTTTCTTTTCTCTCATTGAAGATGGTGCTTACAATGTGAAAAAAAAATTGGAAAAAGTCCATGGGGTTGTAATACTTTTGCATCTTTGAGCCCAAGCTTATTGTTTATGAGTCCAAAAGCAATAAAGTAAGAGGGTAATCATTACATACTGGAGCACAGTTGTGATGAAAGGATGACAGCAAGTAGTCTAAAAGCTGAACTGACAAACTATAAACGCTAATTAAGCTGATGAAACATTTATCAATGAGCCGCACAGTCTACCATTAATCAAACAGCTCAGATAAAACATCTGTAATCTTCTGTCATTGTCTTTGAAGCACACTCAGCAGTAATGGTGCAGACTGTGTAACTTGTAACGTGAAGCGAATCCTAGTGTGTCACATCAATCTTTGTGAGGCAGCAACAACAAACCATCCCATAAAACAAAAGTTATTACAATCACAGCTCCAGCAGAGGCTCTATTTGACTCCTGCTTTTGTCACACAGAGAGGAAGCTGCGTATTTTCAAACAGAAAACCATTTTCACCAGGGTGTCAAATGATGCAGCTGAGTCAAAGCCTGTAGTGTCTCTGACGCAAGCAACAGATGCTCAAATGGAGCAGACGAGAAGATTGGAGGAGGTGAGTTTATTTGGGTTTGAGGAAGATTAGTGCTTTTTCATTCAATCGATGCACATACTGCGTCACTAAGCTGCATCAGTAGGAACAATTATATCAAGGCATAATCTCTATGTGTCAATTCATCAATGCCATGTTTAAATTACAAGGAGGCATGTGGCAGGAAGCTTTCTAAGCAGCTGTGTTGACTTTGCTATATTCATATTTTGTCATTTACCAGATGTTTTTTTCCAAGGCAACTCATAAAAACGACTGAAAAAGACTTTTCAATCCATACAAAAGTAAGAGACCTTGGCAGAGAATTAAGAACAAAATCTTTTAAAAGGACTGAGTAAAAGTAGAATAGTTCAATACTTGCCTAGTAAGTATGAATTAGATATTTAATAGCAATATAAGAATAGGTATTATTAGTCTTCTTAGTTTCAAACTTAAGAAAAGGATACCCCTACCTACTCTGATCATGCTGAACAGCATGTTGCACTGTTGTGGAAGTAAAAGTCTGGACTGCCTAATGCACAGGGAAGACACAACCAGACAACATTGCTAAAAGGAAAACAGTGGCCAAAGAGAGGCTTAAGCCTTTACATCTGAAATCTGAAGTCAAAGAGCCAAACAAAAGTGTTTATATCCCTTGAAACGTTCACATTTTGTCACCTTCAAAGCAAGCTTCACAGCAAAGCTCAAAGGAAAAATAATGCATGTTTTTAAAAGCCTTTAACAAACAGAAATCTGCTAAATGGAGTTATACTCAGCCTCCTTTGAGGATGAGTACAATTTAATACACTGGTGTCCAAAGTCAGTCATAAAGGGCCAGTGTCCTTCATGTTTTAGATCTCCGCCTGATTGAACAAACTTGAATCAAATGAATTGTTCATTAACTGGTCTCCATAGAGCAAGGTAACATGAAGAAAGTAATTCAGCCATTTCAATCAGCTGTGCTGGCGAAAGGAAACATCTAAGGCTGTCAGGGCTCTGGTCCTTGAGGACTGGAGCTTGACATGCCTGCTATAATACTTACTGGTTTCAGAAGACACCTAATTAGAAAGAGACTGCAATTTATTGTCAATATGAATCTAGACTTTCTGTGAAGGCCTCAGAGGTTTGTTAAAGAACATTCATGAACAAAACAGTATCACCAAGACCAAAGAACACAGCAGGCAGGTCAGAAATAAAGTTGTGGACAGTTAATTCTGGAGGGATCCATAGACCACTATTATTCATGCAGTCCAAATATCTTGCCACTGTGGAAGAGTTGCAAGATGACAGCGATTCTTGAAAGAAAGACATAACAAGTCCTGGTTTCAGTTTGTCAAAACCCATGTAGAAGAAAGTGCTCTGTTCTGATGGAACCAAAATAGAACTTTTTAGCCTACATTTAAGTAATATATGTGGAGTAAATGACTGCTGACCCCCAATGTGAAACATGCTGTGGGGACTGTGTTATTTGGTAGGGACAACCGAGAATCAGTGGCACTACTTAAATATTCCAAAAGTGGTAGGAAATATTAGTCTCTAGATGTGCAAAATTGGTAGACACATTCACCAAAAGCATCCTTTCCTCATTAAAATTTTGCAGCACTTTCTGTTGACCTATCACGTGAAATCCCAGAGAGAAGTTAGCAACTGTAATATGAAGGGATATTAATACTTCTAAAAAGGCACTGTAGTCTACATTTTAAATTGTAGACAGGTGTTTCACTGCAAGTAAAGATGCCAGAGGGCACACTGATATTTAAATAACATATAACAGAACTCATATGTTGTCATTTAAATTACATAAAATAATACCATCTGCAACTGCTTGTGGTTTTATAATTATAGATGAAATTTGTTTAAAAAAAAACTGTCTTTTACAGAACTTAATGTCACAGAAAACAAGGACAAGATTAAATGTTTAAAGGTTTGAGATACCTACTAAAACAACTACAAAAACAAGAACATGCAAAATCCCCCAAATATTTTGTGTAAACTGGCCATATCCACAGAAAAATTACAGGTTTCTAAAGGTTGTCATTCCTAAGATCTAAAATTACATTTAAAACTGAGACTATTGTCTACACGTGAGACATGCCTGCCTTGATCTGACATAAAGACTACAATTAAGTTTAAGGCACATAAACGACCTATTGTGCTGTCAAGAAAAGATTGATGTTTGGCTTCTAATAAAAACGTTTTTTTTGTTTTTTTTTTTTGTTTATGTTCGGTAGGGATAGAAAGCCAATGTTTCAGCAAATGTGCTCATCTGATTGAAAACTGAGAATGACAACGTGGTATTATGTGATGTTGTAGGACTGAGGACACAACTCGCAACTAAACAAAGTGCTTAAACTTTAAAATCTCTTAAAATGTGTTATCTTCAGCAGAATAAAGACAATTACTGTGCATTGGGGAACCCAATTCAGACTAGTTTTGAACTATTTGTTCTCCAGAGAAAACACACATGATAAGAGGGGGGAATAAAGCAAAGAAGCAAAACTAAAAGAAGAGAGGAAGGTAAAGATGTGAGGCAAATGTCAGTCACTTGCTGAGTAGGTGTGGTGAGGCTGACAAATGGAAAGAAAATCAGTGACAGACTATATGGAGCAGTCAGTTAGATAGGCAGAACATAAGGCGGTGAGAACAAGAGAAAACAGCAGGACAACAGAGAGGGAAGGCTTATGGGTAATGTGGATGAGGAATATGTGCAAGGAACAGACATATGCACAAGAAACAGAAAGAGACAGCAAGTGAGACGGAGAGAGTGACAACAAGTGGAACGGCGCACCCTGTGAGGGATTACCCCGGGTTCATTCTGCAACTGGAATTACAGCATGAGGAAAAGATTAAGGCGGTTGACCACTGAAGCATCAGGATTGGCTGATTTTTTTTTCCTCTCTATGTCAGAAAAGCGTTGTATCCAATACGGTGTAGAAGCATTGCACTGTGACAGGCGCATCCATCATATACGGGGAAAGCAACAGCTACCATTATTGAGCATAATGTCACATAGACCACTTACAGTGAAGCTAAGGCATTCAGGTGTCACAGGGACGTAAATGACTTTGAGTTGAGATGGAAATATGCAGCAGCTTAACGCTTGGATGGTTGCTGTCTGTACAGCTAAAGTAAAGTATTCTCACTAGCCTCTGAGGACAAACTTTTACTTCTGTCATGGCAGCCTCATGCTATGTGTGTCGGAAGATAACATGCTGAAGCCTAGTAGGTTTCACACACCAGTTAGCACCAGTTTAATGAACATCTCTTGAAGGTACTAAACAAAGAAAACGGTTATATTTAGAGCGAGCTTACTTTTCCTCAGAGTGAGGACACTGTTCAAATGAACCACAGTGTGCATGCAACTGTTATGTACATTTTCTCTATGGAACAGTGAGTGGGATAAAGGGCTAACTTTTTAACAGAAACACTCTCTGCTGTGACTCATCACCAACAGCAATGAGACTAATCAGGGTGACGCTGTAGGCAAACTTCAGGAGCTACATAAACACAGGTGGTGGCGTAGGTGGAAAAGACTGCCATTAAAGCGAGAGGACTGAGGCGAGTGCATAGTCGTGACTCTGTTGCCAACCAATGAAAAGGAACTACAGAGGTTGTCATTCTAGGACTGGTCAAGAGCTTCCCCATTTCATTCCATTTAACCTCACCAAATTATCTGATAGCTTACATTATTTTTTGTTACAAAGTAGGGTTGTATGTATGTTAGAAAATCTTATGATGGTGATATTATTCCTCAATGTTTCAATAAGGACAGCACCAATGAACACATATCTCCTTTTTGATTGAGTTCTATATTTTTTAGTGCCATTTTTGTTTTTAGTTGTAGTCCCACTGCTCCCTATGTTTCACCTGTGTCTACAAAAACAGTTATTTCACCCTGTGTTTCACCTGTTCCTTGTAACCATCCACTCTCTGTGTAGTATGCTCCCTGAATTTTTCGGTCATTGTCAGATCCTCCTGTTGCCAGCTCCTCATGCCCTGCCTGTTCTTTCCTTGTGTTTTTCCCTTTGTGTCATGTCAAGTTCTGAAAGCTTGTTCACCTTCTTATAGTTAAATATTCACTTTGATATGATGTTGCCTGCCTCCTGCCTGCATTCAGGTCATAATCAAAGCATGACACTGACAGTACTTTGTCACATTAATGCACAGATTGATAATGCAACAGCAATATATCTGTGACATACTGTGCAACCCTATTACAAGGCAAATAAGCTTGATCAGTATTTGACATTATGGTGAACAATGGTGTTGTTAGTTCAATGTCTGTCTTGAAACATCAGCTCTGAGTTCAGGAAAAGGTCTTTTGGCTTGCAGAGCAGAATTTCAAAGCAGTGCTTCAAGTTCTGGAAGTGTTACATTCCCTGCAGAGAGCATTATAAACAATGGATGCCCTGGCAGCAACACTCCCCTGCTCATCCTGTGAACAAATTGTTTCTGAAAGCATCTGTATGGTTTCAATATCAGCTCAACTGTAAAGCCACTGTGATTCAGACCAGTCTTCCAGGCCCCTCTGATCTACATATTTTGTGACCACACACACTGAACACCCACGGCAGGAAAAGCTGCTCACAAAATAGTATTACAAGAACTGCATGTGTTTTAATAATCCCAGTCAACGTGGAAACAGGGACTCATTGTCTATGAAGAAGTTTTACTTCTTCCTCCATCAGACTGCAGACACTTAATGTAGCTGTTGGTGAAATAAGTCTGAACATTTCCCCAATAAACAGAGCATGTTTGTAGAAATTCTTTCTTGCAGTTAAATAATTTTTATAGGTTATTTAGCCCAGAAAAATATTTAAAAAATTTTTAAGCGAATATGTTTTGTTCATATTTAAACTAAACAAAAATGTCAAGCCTGGTTTGCCTGTTTGATCAGTCCAAACAACCTTTCAACCTTACTTACACACCAGTAGACTTCACTGGTTTCATCATTTACTTTACAGCTACATTCACACGTAGGTTTGACAGAAGTTAAGCTGTTTTTTCAATGTAGTTCCAGTAAAAAAAAAAAATGCTTGGGGGCAATGCCCTGCAGCAGATAGTATTCAGAGGGCAGTTTGGAGTAGAAGGAAGATAGGGAAAATTAAAATAGTAGCTGCTCAAAAAATGCGAGAGTATAAACTAGCACTTCATTAAATTTTGAATACTTAAAGAAGAAATGGTGTTGTACAGGTGGTACAAAGCAATCAGTTTGGAATACAATGAGATTCCATGACACTGAAATGTTACAATATTTCTTGTCCATGTTGTCTGTTTTGCAAAGTGTAATCCAAAATTGATCAGAATCTGTTGATGCCAGCTTTTGACACTTCTAAGCTTGGATAATACACTCCTAAAATTCATATTCAATAAATCAAAATATTAAAAAGTTCAATCATTTCAGTTACTCAATTCACTACATGTTACATGTAGTGAATTGAGTATTTTATTTACACATAGACTGACATTCATTTTAAAGATTTTCCACTTATAGCTAATTAAAATGTGACATTTAAGATTAGGATAATACATCAGACTAATATGAAACATTTTTAATATTGAAACATGAGCTTTAAGAAAAGTATGTTTAATACCTACTTAAAGGTTGTTATTTTCAAAAGGCCCTTTAAATCTGACAAATGAGCCTCATCTGAACACACATTTTAATTTATTGAAAATAACTGTATATACGGGATAGAAAAAGGTACTTTCTGTGTTCTTTTTTCAAAAAGAGGTGCCTGTAACATTTATTAAATAATAAACAAAAATCGTGAGTATTTGTTAGATATGGTGACGACTCAAGTTGATAATAGCATTCATTTTAAAATCAAAGAAACATTTGGGTTAAATCTTTCTCCAACCTTCAGTTATTGCAGAATGTTCCTACAAGAGTTGTTTCAGCTCCTGCTGGATCCAAATATCAGTGCAGACCACTAATTTCAAACCCACCTGGTTAATTACTTGGCTAATAAAAACTCAGTTCTCTGAGATAAAAACACTGAAGAGTGACTTAGACCTCATTTTTAAATATGATGAGAGCCAATGGCTCTGCAGATCCACAGAAATATGTGCTTACAATTTGAATCTGAACTGACGAAAGAACATCTATGCCTGCTGCAATAGTGCAGTCTGTTATGTTCATAGCTCTAGAAATCCATATAATTTCCATATCCTCCATTTTTGGAGCAACAACTGTATTTTTGTACTGTTTATTAAAGAATAAAGATGTCCTGCTGTGTATTTTAATGCAGCAGATGCATTCAGGGCTGGTCAGGTTTCGATCATGTCATAGAAGATGGCTCGGTCTAATTATTCTCAACAACACAGATGGTAGTTTACATTTATACTACAGGCACATAAAAGGAATATACATAAATCAGGTAAGATTTTCTAATTTTGGACTCTGCTGGAAGAGACCAGTGAAATTAGGCATTGTCTCTGCCAATGGGACCCCTGCTCTGAATGCAAAAGCATTAAGATAAGTTATGAATTGAATGCACCCAGAATGATAAGATTTCCTCACTTCATCTGCCAGTGGTTTTTATTATGATTTCATAAATGTACAAAAGCAGTTTTAAGAAAATTATAGATGTCAAACAGGAGCCCAGGGCTAAAGCTAAAAATTCACAGGTTGATGATAAACCTGCTGAAAAGTTATTACACAGGGTTATCTTCATAGCTTTTGACCTGACCTTACACATTACAGATAATAGTGAAAACAGAGATATCAGATGTTGCTTCCGCTCCATATTGCAGATTATTAACTGCAAAGGCACATAAAAAGGTCTGTGCCGTTCAGGGCAGGTTTGTTTATGTATTTAAAATTTATAAACAGGATAAAAGAAGGTTAGTAAGTCATCACATCGTTGTACAATCATGGTGGTTGTGACTTTGTCACAATGCTGTTCTGTTGCTTTTACGATCTGATACAGCTAAACCTGATATTTTCTATTAAACTTAGCCACAGCTCTTGGATCTGCAGATTACAGGTCAGTCATGTAGAAGGATAGGAAACCATTTAAAGCGTTTGAAACACAAAGAACACAAGCCTAGATTTCTGTTATCAGTTCTATAAAGAGAAGAACTCCAAAGCTTCACAATAGGAACACATCAAGGAACCATTAAAAGCTGCATTAGGATCTGAAAATAGGTCTATTAACCTGTTTTGTCCTTCTGGAGGGCTAGAGTCGCCATAGGAGTTAGTTTTTGCTTAACTGTGCAGCAGCCAACGGAAACTTTAAAACAATTTGCCCTGCTTAAAAAAGTTGGAACCTGAACTTATCACCCAACTGATCCAGCTAATAGTTAGCACTGATGGCTAATGGTCCCCAGCATCAAATGTGAAAGAATTCATAGGGCTGATCTAGAAAATCAACAAGACAATAAGACTCCAACACAAGGTACACAGCAGCCCAGCCAATGTTTTGTTAAGATTACAACCATTTAAGGTAAGTAGGTACTGCAGAGCAAATCAAAACATTGTGTTCACTATTGGTGCTTTTTAAACAATCAGTTATTTAAGTATAAATTGCATTTATATAGAAATAGAAAAAGTTGATTCTTTTTAGGAATTGCACATGATTTTTGGAGAGCAGATAATGCTTAGAAGTAGGAGCAAATGAAACAATGCCTATAGGGTTACAAATCCTCTTTGCTATTTCGACAGCTAAAATATGGCGCATGGTGAGTCTTAGAAGGCATTCGAGGGTGCACATTGCTGACTGATAAAAACTAAGACTTAGAGGCAAACTTGTAGGCACAAAGGAACAGAGGCTCTCAGGCAGATACACATAAATTTGCATGTACATGCATATTACATACACACACACACACACACACACACACACACACACACACACACACACACACACACAGCTAAGGAACACATTCACAGCCTCACCCAGCCTTGAAATCCTTTAAGACTGGGGGATCTGGCAAAACAGCTCATCCATTCTGCTTTTGATCTATTCCCCATCTCCAGCCTGCAAAGTGCAAAGCGAGAAAAACAAAAGAGGAGAGGGGACTGCTCGTCTCTGAGAGACCAAACAAAGGAGAAAATGAGACACACAGAAAGGATATCGGTGTGTGCAGACTATGGATGTGAGTCTGTGCTTTGACAAATTCAATATGGATTTCAATATGGATTTGTAGATTCACCACAGGAGATATCTATAGGAAGCCTGATGATTCAGGAGGACTGCATTGATCACTTATTTGACTTGTTAAAGTTAAACATGCAAATTTTAGTGAGTGCGGGAATTTTCATGTGATATTTTAACCCAGAGTAGCAGAACTTTATTCATCTTTTTCCTTGGACAACGAAGAAGTTTTGTTTGTTTGGAGAGGAGTTTAGTTTTCTCCAAATGTGTGTCTGTGCATTATGTCCAACTTTACCATGTGCAAAAGTCAGTGTTTCAGACGTCTTGTGGTTCTTTTAGATGCAACTTTGCAAACATATGTCGTTCTGCTAGATTTGTTTTCAAGAGAAGAGGTTTCCAACAACTGTAATCCTTCCAAATCAGCCATACTGGTATGGTTCAAAAAGTTATGGACTTCAATACTGAACATGCAAACCAAAGCCTGTAGAGTCTAAGATGGGGCTCTTAGGGTGCTTCACTTTCATTTCATATTCATTTTGGTCAGGCTGTTCACTCTAAACATTGAGAAAACTTCGACTTGTGAATGAGGTGGTCACAGTTGCTAATGTTTGATAAAAATCAAATGCATCTGATTGGAAACACCTGGCTGCAATGCTCTTTCTTAAATCCTAAGGAAGCAGCAAGTGTGTCGGTAAGTTTTTTTTTTTCATGTGCACAAAAGTGTAGAAAATATTTAGGAAATAAAAAAGTTCAAATGAAAGTATTTAATTTGCAAACTTGACAGTGATAGTAGCTGTTGCACCCCTGAAGCAAATCCATGTTTGTCTGCATTTCAATCTGAGCATAGCTAATAGCCAAAGCAGGCATAATTAGTTTAGAAAGTCCAAGCATGCACATGCTGGACAGATCAGAAACAAACCCTATCACATAAGGCCAGACATTCTAATCAGACATCAAATGCTACACTCTGGATTGCATTCATGGCTCGTGATCAGTCTTCATACATATTTGGGGAAATTAAATTAAAAATAAATGAGAAGAAGTCTAATAAAAGTGACTGGAGTCTTTTGCTTGCAGACAACTTGTGCTTTTCTCAGAATTCATAGCTTCTCTGACCTTCAGGGCTGTCTGCATCACTCAGGACATTTAGCTAATAACAGAGACAGCTATGCGTGCAATAAACCAGTAGCAACAGAAACATTCATAAACCAATCTACAGTTTTGTGCCCGGCTGTTACAGACTTTAGAGAGAGGGCATGAGGCTTTTAAATTCTGAACAAACTTCATACAACAGCTGCCTACATGAGATATTTTTCCTAAACAAGGTTGACAAGGTGATATGATGAAAAAATAAAAACCATCTACAGGGAACACAAGGCATCACAATCGCCACAAAGTTTAAAGCAGCATAAAAAAGCAAGGACTGATCAGAAATAGAGAAGCAAAAGCATGGATTTTTTTTTTTACTATATTGAATTCACACATTTAATTTGAGGGTCCATGCAGAATGTTCACAGCTTATAGTTCTCAGCAAAGCAGAAGAGTGCCTTCAGACATCACAATATAACCATTGCATGGAAAGAAAACAAGAGAGAAAGTGTGTTTAATGGCTGATTTTCAAACATTAACATGGTCTGACATGCTGCAAGCAACATGCCACAGTTCCAGTGGCTCGAAAAATGAACCACACACGCTTTAACAAACAGGCACGCACAATCTGTGGCAATAAGACAAGAAAAAAAAAACCCATGATGTTCAGCTCTGATGTGCTTTTCTTTATTATTTCTGGGATGTGGCTTGCAACAGATAAAACAAATGGATAAAATGAAATTGAAATATGAAAGTTCTTTCCAGCAAATTTACAGCCCCTTAATGTGATCCACAAAGGTGCTTTGCAACTTTTCAGGGGCAATTTTATGCATGATTCAAATAAAACAGCTGTTCTGTATAGTGGAAAATAAAAACAATTTATGTTGTCACATATTTTTTCCCCTATGGCCAGGCAGATAACAACATTCCCTCAAAAGAGACCTGAAAATAGTGATGTTCTGACTTTTATCGACCCCGGGGATTTTTTTTTTTTACATTTCCAAAACAATATGAGCTCTAACAACTGAGCATTTTCTTACAGAGATATATTTCATATGCATATTTATACAGTCATTCTTTTTAAGAAAATGACTGAACCCAACCCAAGTGTGAGAAACACAAGTTAAAATCTCAAAGACCACTTGCTAATTTGAAGTTAAAATCTGATTCAGTTGTTTCAAATAAATGCAATTACAGTCATAAGTCTGTGGATTTAGTGTTTGCTGCGTAACAGGGTGAACTGACATGTGGAGCCATAAACTGAGCCACCAACTGATTACACTCTGTTTCTATCAGGGCAGCTTGTAATCACTGATGAAACAATCGTGTCATGATTGTATAAGCTAATTTTAAACAAAAGCATAATGAAAATATCCTGCTGAAATTCAAATTTTTGGGCTTTAAACCAAGTCAAATCTCAAAGAATAAAGCTGTAATTAAAAAAAATTATGTTTTTGTTTTGCATTTCTCAGTCGGGTTTTGTATATCAGACAGTTCTGCAGCTAAAACACCAAGAATCGTTCGAGTTGCTTTAAGCTGAGTAAAATACCCTTCTTTTTTTGTCAGTATACAGACTGCATTTCATTAATCATGAAGGAAAAACTAACACCACCATATTTGACTGTTGGAATGAAGCTTCTATTTTTGAAATGCTGTGTTGGTTTTATGCCTCATGTAACAGGGATGCATACCTTCTGCAAAGTTCCACTTTTGTCTCATTAGTGCAGTAAATATTTTGGGGATCCTCAAGATGGGTTTTTTGATAAATGTGATTCACTGCTTTCTTTTTGGTCAGCAGAGGTTTTCGTCTTGGAACTCTCCCATGGATGCCATTGTTGCCAAGTGTCTTCTAAATGTTAAATCATCAGCACTGAGTGAGGTCTGCAGTGCTTTAGATGTTGCTATAGATGCTTTTGTGACCTCCTTATCAGTGCCCTTTTGGAGTAATTTTGAAAAGTTGGCCACTCCTTGGGAAATTTTTCCAATGTTTGATCCATTTGTGAATAACTGGCTGTTATTCTGGCTTCCTGGACTCCAAAAGCATTAGAAATGCCTTTGTAACCCTTCCCAGACTGAAAGATATGACTTTGATACTCATCTGATTGATGTATTGCTTTATTAGATCTTTTATCCTACTTCATGTTCACTTCATGTAGCTCATGCTGTAGTTAGAAATCCTAGGAGTCATATTTGTATTGTTCGACCAGTCATACATTTAGGACTGTTATTAGTTTCTGACTTCCAAGTTGTGTCCTATGTAATTAGTTCATTAACAATTTAAACATTAATAACTGTCCTGAGACAGCTGAACTAGATCGGTTTCTGTGGTGCAACACATATTTTAACCTGAGTGAAAAAAACTCAAGTAGCAGCTCTTGTGTATTTAGATCCAGTATGTCTATCAGACCTGGTTAAAGCCTAATCATCTGTGTTGAAGCCCGAGGCAAAGAAAGAGATCAAGCCAAGCTGTGGCGTGCTGAGCTACATCAGGCTTCTATATTAGGGAAAGGCTCAAGATCTTCTTGAATTTGTTAACCTGCTGAGTTCATACCCCACCTCCATTCCTCTCCACCAACTACCCCCCAACTCTCCTCCTTTGCTGTACCTGTCCTTTTCATCTGTTCTCTCGCTGCAGCATATAAATTGACCTGAGTACATCTGCATCTACAGCGGCAGCCAGAGTAATGGTGTTCTCACAGACGGTTTGGGAGCAAAGTGAAGGGGAGAGGGAGAAAAAAAGCAGATTGCTGTAATAAAGGTAGGAGCAGTCCTGACAGGAAATAAATAAATCCAACAGAAGAGGCAGAGGAATTGAACAAGTACATTCACCCTTTAACTGGAGGAAGTCTTGTGTAAATAACATAGCTCAAATCATTTTATGCAAATTGAGGTGGTGCCCATTTGCCACTTGTGCATGTGTGTATATGTGTGTGTCCACGACACTGAAAGGTAAAGTGTATACTAGATATTCAGCAAACTCTGCTTTTCTTCAGATAATAAAAGAAGCCTTCTTTTGATGAGCTCATCTACTTGACTTTTTCTCAGAAGTTCCTGACACAAGGTCACCAGGAAAGTAAACTTCACCATGAATGCAATCTGACAAAAAAATGTTTGGATACTAAAACATGATTTTAGAAACGGTGCTTGACCCAGAGCAGTTTACTGATCATCGCTTGGCAGAAACTCAAGATGGGGACATGCAGGTGCTCCAAAAATGGCCAAAAAGTGTAACAGGAAGTACATAGCATTCCTCGATGGCTTTTTTTTGGCAGCGCTTTATGTGTGTCCACACCAGAATACCTAGCATTCACTTTTTGTCCATTCAGTTTTTTTAAATAAATACAGACGTTCATTATGTATTCATGGACAGATGGATGGATCCCTGTTTTAGACAACGGGATAGGTATGAAAATCTGTAGATGCCAATATCCTTCCATATTTTATCCTTTTCAATGGCTATCCAGACCATAAAGAACAATAAATTCAAATTTCCTACATTTTCAGTCTTTTCTAGACTCTGTAATTACCCTGGTTGTAAGCATCAAATAAATAACACCCAATATATAAGAAAATGTACTACAGCCTGCACTGTTCTTTTACAACAGATACATTTCAATTTAATGCTGTATTTCTTCACAGTCACATTTCAGTTTGCTAAAAGATATGAACAGCCCAATGAAAATAGAGATTATTCTATTTTAATTGCTTGGATCATTTAATTTTTTTGAAGCCTGAATGATTGAAGTTCAAATTAAAACAGAAGGAAAGGCTTACTGTAAATGCTAAAATGGATTTTATCTATCCTATATTAAATAAAGTTTGATATTGCATCAGCATCAACAGTAACATCCTGCTCCCAACTGAAGCATCAGTAGCAATAATAGCGCCATTTCTTGTGCAATAATAGATCCGTCACAGGGATCACAACTTTTTTTACTCTGAGATTTGGAGAGTTCATCTCATATTAGAAATAAAATTACAATAATAAAAAATCTCTTCCTTCATACTCTCCCCTCCCACAGGTGCTACGCAATATCTGTATGTCCTCCGGCGAATCACATTCATGAGAGGTTCAAAAGTCAAGATATCCTTTCTTGCAGCACTGCATAATGGCACAATGCGTAGAGAATTGTGATGTGCATTCCATGTGTTCTCCAAAATCATCAGTTTGAGGAGGAAACTACTAGAAATACATATGGAACAGAACCAGGTGTAAAGCTCACAGCTGAAAGTTTACACCAACTCACTATGCCAGAGATGAAGTCTGAAACTAACCAGTTTCAGTTGCACATCAGTTACCTGGTTGGAACTGCTCATTACTAGCAGTATAGGATATGACGACAGCATAAGCTTTGATTATTATTGTTATTATAATTAGAGATGCAGAGATCTGAATTAGACAACCTTGTAAACACAAGAAAAAGCAGCTTTGTTCCCCCTTTTTATTAAATGCATCAAAACTAAGAACTTCCACCATTTTCCGTGAACACATCGACCAACAGCATGTATTTTGATGCAATTTTTTGGAGTTAAATAAAAATCAAATTAATGTTTGGGTTGTAAGCTTTGATGCACAAATGATGACGATCTTGCAACTCCTCAATTTTTGGTGCATTTAAAGCGACTATATCTATCAAAGAACCTGCAGAATTATTTTTCTTTAATGTATTATAGTACATAAAAAATAACCAAAACAATGTAGGATTTTAATTGGCAGGTCAGACTTAAAACCAAAAATCATGATTAGAGCATCTTTTGCAATGTTTCTGTCACTAACTCTGACCTGTCCTGGGTGCAGCCTGCCTCTCACCCAGTGACCACTGGAGATAGGCAGAAGCCCCCCTGTGACCGTGCAAGCGCAAACTGGTTTAGATAATGGATTGATGGAAGGAAAACTCCTCCCTCTTACTTTCTGCTTTTTCAACTCTTCAACTTTTATGATGTTCAAGCAGATGTGTGCTATAACTTCTTATATTTTTAACTTTTATACTTTTTTTAAATATGTCTAAAGTAAAAAAGAGAAAAATCCCCACAGAAAATAACTGCGGGAAACATTAGTTTTTCAAACACCTTGCACTTTTAAAAGGCTTACTACGCCCCTATTCTTTCAGTCAGCCATTTATACTTATACCCCAAGTAACCTGTCAGTCTGTGTATGTGTGCACATTTGTGAGTGCAACTGGGTGAATGTGGCTGTAGCATAAAGGACTTTGAGTGGTCTATATGACTAGAAAAGTCATATATAGAGTTTGTCCACTCATTCATCAGTTCACAACACGTGTTGCCTTACCGATTGATTCAGCTATTACATCTCTCTTACTACTTTTGTAAAATCAAAAATAAAAATATGACCTGTTCCACTGGAATATTTTGTGTGCAAAAATTGCTGAGCAAAGTCCTTACAGTGGGTGACATTATGCCCTCTTTAACTTTCCAACATTTGAAACCTTACCAAAATAATGTTTCTAACCTTCCCAAAGTTTACTCTTCATGAACAGAATACCAATCCATCCTTGAAGCAGAGTTTATTATTTTCTAAAAATCCCTCCAGAGTAAAGACAACCCATACTTTGTCTAGCACTGGCTCCAATACAAAATCTCTGACTTAATCTTTGCCTTAAAACTCTAACCAAAGGGTTATTTTATGATAATATCTCCAAAGTGAAAATATTTTGAGACATGAGCTTCAACTGGTTTTTATTTCAAAACTTCCTGCTGCTAACGAATCAAGAAACCTTTAGATACCAAAAAAATGTTTGTTGAAGATAATAAATCACTTTTTGCCTCTGTCTGGGTTTTGTGGGACAGACAACTTAAACACCACCTAAAAATCGACATGTTTGGAAATAAAAAGTTCTTCCTACTGCCACATCCTTTGTACTACAAAACAGTTTCTGCATCAAAACATAGGTATTTTAATCTATTTTTAGCCAGTGTGTATCTGTCTGCTCCAAGAAATAGTTTCCTATCAACATAACTTCTCGATTAAACAGTTTTTTTTTTTTTTACTTTTCCTCATAATAGAAAGGATATACAAGGAATGTAGGGTTTTTTTTTTTTAATTCATTGAGATTTCAACATTTTAAAATCATTTAGAGGTTTTCCATTTTTGTCTTCCAAGCTCTATGCATTAACTCCGTCATGTGAAGGGGTTAAGTTTTTTATCAGTGGATTTAGCCTTTTACACTGCTGTGCAGTCAGGGTAGGCAGGGTCAGTCATGCCTACCCCAAACTATTTGCAGAAAAAAAAAATCAAAATCTGCTTGTGTTTACTTATTATATTTCAAACACCTTAGAATAATTTAATTTCTTCAATGCAGCAAGGAAGCCCTACAGCTAAGCACAGCTTAACAGCAAAAACAATATCCCCCTCTTTTGGTGAGGCAGGCAGCTGGCTGCATAGCGAATCAGCCAAGTGTTTTGCAACTGCTGCAGCCCTGGTAGGTAACACTCTTTGCAAGTCATATTATCCCATAGATTTGTTTGAGCAAACATAAACTGATAACTACAATTAAAATGTGTGCAGACTTCTGCTGCCTCTTAAGCTTAGACAAAGTCTCATCTTGTCTACATAATAAAGTTCAGCTGGACTGCAGGCTGATCGAAAGTCGAAAGCCATGAAACAAGATTACTTTCTCAGCTTTTTCTTGTGTATGCCAATTTGGAGGAAGAGGTGTTGCGTGTATATATATATATATATATATATATATATATATATATATATATATATATATATATATATATATATATATATATATATATATATATGAAGCTCTGCAGGCTTGCTACATATGTGTTTTTTTCTATCTCTGTCCTTTCTCTCTCTTTTAGTATTCTGAAATGTGGTAGATGTTTTTAAGTTTAATGCATTGTTAATTGACATTATTTGTCTGTATATGGGTGTAAATACATACATTTGCACAATGTTTTGGCAGAAAATGGCAATTTTTCTAGCTATTATAAACATTAATAGTACAATAATCATTATAAAACAGGTTCATTATTTAGAGACAGCAATGCCATGTGAGTGACTTGTTCTGTTGAAAATGTTTGTTTTATATATGGTTGTTTTTGTTACACCTTGCTGGTGTAGCAACTCACTTGGCAGTAAAATGTCTCATTCTGACTGAAAAAAATAAATAAAATAAACTGACAGGACTGCAACTAAACAGTTTATTACTGAAACTATCATTATGGATTTGGGGCAATTTAGAAATTTGAGTCCAAACTTTAGTTCTCAGGTCCAAACTGCAAATATTTTTTCAATTTGTAAGATGATCATTATGACTTCTGAGTTTAAGTGAAACAAATTTGAAAGTTTTGCTGCTGCAGAAAAAGGTTTAAACACTTTTTCTTTTGGGATTGTTCAGGCAGAGTTTTTCATTTCCTATGTTTACATTTCTGCTTAAGGATCTGAATAGTTCTTCTGTCACTGCATTACTCAAAGAAATGAGAAACTCAAAAGATAACTGGCACAGGAACACTGACTCCCTGTCAGTTAAAGTACGTTTCCTTTGGCACTTCGACTCATTTCAAATTCTAACAGTCATCACCCTTGCAGGCTTAAATAACACATTATCGATATGGTAGACTTTCAGAGCCAAATCTTTCACTGGGTATTGACTCTTATAAAGAAGCAATGAATAGGAACAATTTTCACTGTCACGCTGCAGTAGGCCTTTGACCTTTTCCTCTTCTGGCCAGTGTCTCCAGTTATAGCCATAAACTGCTTCCTGCTTAGTAGACATGTAGAGCGTGTCCAGCTGAATCCCAGGCTCAGAAATTTCTCTCTCTACCCTCCCTCTCTCTCAGGTGGCTTCTGTGCTGAAAGAGTGATTAAGTGCCTCCATTATTAGACTTAATTAATGACTCTTTTCTTACCAGGAACTGGCTGAGAGTTTTCAGCGCACCACCAGTCTGCAGCAGGCAGATATGCATATATGTTAATATAATGATTTACTGTATGGACAAGTATATAAGGAAAAAAAATAGGAATGAAAATCTATGGAACCAATAATGATGGTAACACTAATGAACTAGTGAGTGCATCCTCTTTTGCAGCCAAACATATTGGTCCATAATAGAGTCCAGCACCTCCACAGGAAACAGCTTGCCTAATCCAAACTGCAATAATTACTCATTTTGCAGCTTCCTCAATTAATCAGCATGATCCTGTCAATGAGCTTCATGTAGAAAATGAGAGTCCATAGCTCGAGGCCAGGGGGCAGCTGAGAGGCTGGATCACTATCTCACTATGGAAGCTACTGTGTGAAATTTGAACACAGATGAAAATGTTTGTTAAATACTAAACGGCAAACAAATGGCATTTGTACACGAAGAAACACACATTTGTTGGTACCCAGTGACAATACAGTAAAATAAAACATTAAAATCAGACTGACTAAATTTTAATGGCACCCTCGATGTTTGTTCCATTCTTAACACAGGTCAGTCCTTTTTGACCCAGCATTACAGACATAGAATTGAGAGAGGCATGACCAAAAAGTAAAAAAAAAAAAAAAAAGTGGTATCCTTTTTTAATATTTTGTGACAGAGTCTTTCGCACCAATCACTGTCAACAAGCAATCTCTATACTTCACAGTGTGACGTGTGTGTTTTCCCACCAGCAGTTTGGCCCACTCTTCCTGAGCAAACTGCTAAAGCTGTCTCAGGTTTGAAAGGCAATGTCTAAACACTGCAATTTTCACATCTTTCCATCGATGTTCAATAGGATTAAGATCAGGACTCATGGAGAGCCGCTTAAGGAAGGCCCAATGTTTTTCTCAGCAGTTCTTGAGTGCTTTTTCAGCTTTGTGTTTTGAGTACTTATAAGACTTCATTTGCTCTGCACCAATTCAACATTCACTGTGAGCAGCAAAGTAGCCTCAAAATGAAACTGAACCTCCTATATGCTTCACATTAAATGTAGTGTACAGAACAGAATAGAATAGAGTTTATTGTCAATGTAAACTAAGGTATGAAATTGTGGGTAATTGACATAAGAGAAATGAACAACAAAAGCACACTGCATAAAAAATATTAGAGAAAAACAGAATATTTGTATACAATATAAACAATTAAACATACATAATAAAATAAAAAGTCTTGGCACTAAAATAGAAAGGAAGATCACACTTGCAGTAAACATAGAACGCATGTGGAGTTGGGGGTTAGTCTGCCATCATAAATAACGTGAATGTATGTGTAACGGTTCAATTTAAGTCTTATTAGACAAGGACATCTTCTTCCATATATTTGCTTTGCCGTCCAGCAAACATTTATTTTTTATTTATTATAACCCTAATCCTCAAACATGTGGAAGAAGATTAAATTTACCTGAAGCAAATTTAGTTACGTTCTAATTTTAGTTACGTCTTAAAAACGACATGAATTTTACAGTTAATTTTTTATGAGGTGACTTCTGAAGGCAACTGGTTGCATTTGAATGTATTAAGCGTATCACAGTAAAGGGGCTAAGTGCAAAGGTATGTCAAAGCTGTAAGATTTCTGTTGGTAAAAATATGTAAAAAGTCTATCTCCTTCCACTGCAAGTATTTATATTTGTTTTTCTATTTGTGTTTTTGTTTGTTACATGACATGGGTATGAATGCTTTTGTAAGGCACTGTTGTGAAGGCGTGCATTAGATAACTGCTTCTGACTGAATTCAGAAGAAATTAAGCATTCTTTCAATAAGCTGCAAAGGCACCACTATAACTGTCCACATTCATAGACCTTCCTGTTCAAAAGAACTTTAAGCTACACGCATTCTTCTCAATTCACACAGACTCATGATAATATTTAGTCTAATCTGTGTCTTAAAGGCTGAGCAGCCTCCAATTCCTCTAACATAAACTCAATCAGACATCAAACAACAGATCAAGCAAATGTGGGATTTACAATAATGTGTGGAAAATTATCACAAGTGCTGCCTGAAGGCTTACACATGGTTCGACATACACATGTACTGTTGAAACATAAAGGCAGGCATACATATGAGCATAGAAAGGCTAACACCAGCTCACACAGCAGCTGTAACCGAGTGTCAGAACAGATTAAACGACAGCCGCTGTCATACTGCTGCTCCCTCAACAGCAAATAGCGATTTCCTTTGAAGAACGCAGGTAGGCTTTAGAGAAATGTTGGGTCTTTTCATATTCCTGTGAAGAAGAAAGCCGTCTGTGTTCACACAAACAGGTTGAGTCACATTAACCATTTGTATAGCTATCTGGAATGACGCGGTTTTACAGTGTAACCCTGGTGTTTAGACCATCTGGAGCACACAGCCCTCGGAAAAGTGTTCATGTTTAAACACGAGCTGATACTTCCTTTTTATTACGCCCCGTCATCGAGCTCAAAACACCGGCTCATATAAGAATATGGTGCAAGATTCAGAGGATTAAAATCAGTTCTCCAAAAATAATACGATTATTCATTCCAGTGAGAAATAGAGCTGAAGGTCACAATAACACAGACTTTCATATTAAGCATGATGACGGCTAAAATGGAGCAGGTATTTCTGAAATACACATGTTCTGCTTTTAATCTTGGGGCTTTTAGTTTTTTAATGCCTCTATTTTCCATCTCATTTATTTGTCAGCCTCTTGTCCTCCTCCCTCATCCCTCCTCTCCGGATTATTGCTCGTTACAGGTGCCAGTGGTGTCTTGGCCACAACACGGACAAAGCCATGCCAAGTTCAGCATCACTGCTGGCTGACAGGCCTGTCAGTACAGAAGCAGCTGAGAATTTTGATTCTCCTGCCAAAAGTGGACAAACAAATATTTTTGTGTGTCCCAGCTACATTATATCCTGCAGATGAGCTTCACTAAGCTTGGCTTCAGGCTTTATGTAATTACTGAAAGTTCAGGTTTCCATTTTTCTTCTAAAATAGTTAATCTAGACAGGAAACATTTTTTAAGCTCTTGTGCTTATTTTTGGAACATCATATACAATCTGATAATTGTTTATTGTGTTATTATGCAGATCAAAGACATCTCCATTTAAATTATGCATAAAATAATTGTATTTTATGTTTGAGGAGTGAGGAAATCCTTTCTGCCCTGCAGCATCTCTCAGAAAATATCTGAGCAAAATTCCATCTGCTGAAAAAGCTCTATTTCTGCAGGCCGGGGGTGGGGAGCAGCTGCCACAGACAGTCTCGGGTATACCATCTTCCTCCTGAGAGTGAACCAGCTGTTACAGATGTAACCCATAATCTGCAAAGAGTTGGGAGCACGTAACCTCAAGGAAGCCTTAAAACAACCAGCCTGAGAAACACTCCCACATGCAAACTCTCAGATTTTGAACCTTCGGTGAGGGAGACATAACATGTGCAATATATACATAAGTTTAAAGAGTCTATGAGGCAGATTTACAGTTGGGGCCAATTTACCATCTGCTCGCAAATTATAAAGAGTGCCTGTGGGAGCAACAGGTTCTGCAGGTTAGTTACAAAAATTGTCCTGCGCTGCAAATACAGGCACAACCAGATAATTTCAGTAATGAGTCTGCCTGAACCAGCATGAATTAGAACAAAGTTGAACCCAGCAGACTTGCTAATAATTAAAAATGGCCAAAGATGCAGAAACAGTTCTGATTCTTGTTGCCACAGGTCACATAGGCATTGTGCAGGTATTTAAGATGTGCTTTTTGATGCAAACCTAAATGATGATGTGTTGACTCTACCAGTTTTAAATTAAATGTGAGTTCACACACAAAGCTGTTCCTACACACACACACACAGACACACACACACACACACACACACACACAAAGAATGATACTGCTAAATTTAACAGACACTTATCATTTTTCTTAAGTGTGTATCAAAATCTGTAAAAGTCAATATCTTATTGTTTCAACAGAAGTAGGAAAAGTTTCTTTATTGTTTAAAATAAAAACACTGAGTGGGGCAATCGTTTCGCATTAAAAACTGGTGTTTCACAATGAAACTGGTATTTTTACTCACAATGAGATTAACATGCCCTTAGATCCCATACTGGCCCCTGCTAATTGACACATATAAAGATGGGCAAAAGGGCTTAAAAGAAATGTATCCGTTATTGCATTCCTTACCACTCTTCTCTTTTTCTATAGTGGCAAGCTATTCTTGGGTCCCTGTGTTGGATTTCATAATTCCAGTTGTTTGAAACCTTTTTATTATTGCTGAACTGAATAAATGGGCAGACTTAGGTGAAAAACAATTTTATTATTGCCATTCATTGATTCCTGGAGATCAGCTCACATCTGCCTTATTAATTTGCCTTATTTCAATAACCAATTTCCCTTTTTCAGCAGTTGTAGTAGTAGTACGCAACCCGAGTCATCATATTTATACCCAAGTGAAACAGGAAGTCATCAATTATTAAAAGACCCTCAACACTGATCAACTTTAAAAAGTAAAATGTAAATTTAAAAGAATGCTTTTGGAACCCACTTTTAGCGACACAAGTGGTTTAATAAATAGAAATGTTTCACACACAGGGAATGTACTTAATGTTAATGCGATGGTGGCCATGATAGTAGGACTTTGCCCTGTATTTGGTGGGTTGCCAGTTCGAGACCCTGCTCTGTCCGTCTTCGTCATTGTGTCCTTGGGCATGTCACGTCACCCACCTTGCCTGCTGGTGGTGGTCAGAAGGGCCCGGTGGCACCGGTGCATGGCAGCCTCGCTTCTTTCAGACTGACCCAGGGCAGCTGTGGCTACAAAGCAGTAGCTTGCCACCATCAGTGTGAATATGTGGGTGAATGACTGAATGCAGTGCGAAATGCTTTGGAGTCCTCTAGACATGATAAAGCGCTATACCAGTACAGGCCATTTACCATTTAATATATCTAAATTCAAAGATCAATTTTAAGGGTCTGATTACTATGAAATTTGTTTTTTGTCAAAAAAAAAATCTTATGACCCTGTACTCACATTGCCTATCTTGTTTTTGCCATCAAAACATCTGAAATTATTTATCTGAATGTGATCTTCTTGGTCTGCTTTATAAATAAATAATGACTGTTCATACACATTTACCTAAATAAACACAAGTAATAAAAGAAGCAAAAAACAAACCAACAAACATATCAGATCTTAGACCTGGTCTGCACTGGCCAGTAAACAATTATATACTTTTATACTTCAGTAGATTGCATACTACAAAGTTTGGTTAATCAGTTTTTGTGATTTTCTTAAATAATCTGTGAATACTCAATTCAGTTAAATTCTGTTTATTTATATCGGGCTGATTCACAACAAATATAGTCTCAAGGCACTTTACAGAAAAAAGTAAATCCAGAAAAATACAGTCATTAAAATATGTGTGCTGATGAGGCTTTCCCAGATTAAAAGTGCATTTTGAAAAAAACCTTTAAACAGATATTAAACATATTTTTCATTAAGCCTAAGAATGTTTTTATTTTTATTTTTTTATTTTTTTTTTTTTTATTGTTCTGATGTGATATTCTTAAGTGTCATGTCTTCATTAGCTGTGAGTGGAAACCTATCAAACTGAACAGAACTGAAGGCTTTAAAACATTAGTCTGTGTGTAATTAATCTGTATAATGTGTTTCACTTTGTGAACTGGCTTAATGAAATAAATTAACTTTTTAACAATATTCTAGTTTATTGAGTGGGGCTGTATAGTAAACTCAAACAGAAAGATTTAAAGTCAGCATCATACATTTCAGCTCAATGGTAGGTATAAAACAGTGCCTTCAAGATCAATATATTACAACAATTGGTCAAAAAGTTTTCCAAATAGGTAAACCCAGCTGACTGCATTGAGTCACTGATGTTCTATTCTATAACAGAAACAATCCATGTGCAACTGACTAAGGTGAAAAAACCCTCTCTGACCAGAATAAAAAATAAATAAATATAAATAAAACTTTCAACACACTTCAGCATGCCACACATTCAACTTTAAAGAAAAAAACTTTTGACAGATCTTAAAGCTCACTGATATATTCTGTGATGTGGACTGATGGAAGTTGCTGCCACCAAAACACGTTTTTTCTATCACTTATTTCAGTATAATGAAAGGAAACCCTCGGTTAGATGGACAACATTCAAAGTAGTTGGATGGAAATATTCTGAAGCAAAAGCAACAACAAAAACAGTATTAGTTGCTGGGCAACTATCCAGGCTGTGTATAATAGTAGGACTTTAAACATGAAAGCAAAATACATTGTTACCTAGAGAGCAAACTGAGAATCCGTTGCCATGTAATATTGTTAATTTATAAATGCAGCTTGTATATCCCCTGAATAAATTACTAACTCAACAGCGAACCAGCACTGTTGTAATTATTATCATTCAGGTTGTTTTAGCCATGGGTAAAACCCATTCATTCATTCAAAACTTAATTTATGTTCTGTTAAAGCTAAGTCAGGCTTAAGGTTGCTGTGCTGCAGAGAATATCCCAGCAGTCAACAGGGTAAGAGGTGGCGCAATGGTGAAGGACAAATCTACAAACAGCCAAACACACACACACACACACACACACACACACACACACACACACACACACACACACACACACACACACACACACACACACACACACACGATGCAACTGGTCAGCAATTTACCTAACATTCAATTAAGTTCAGTTTATAGAACACCAACTCACAATAAATGTAATTTCAAGGTACTCTGTGGGACAAAGAGTCATGTCAAATTACTTAGTATCAAATTCAGTTTAAATTCCGTTCACGTCAATATGCTCCAGTCCAATTTAATCATCAGTCTATGTCAGACTCAAACCCAGCATAGTCCATTTTATTTCACATTACGATGCATAATGAAGAAAGGGCATAATATTATCCATTTTGGCTAATCATATGATACAGTTAGTAAAAAGTTAGTTGTCCAAGTAATTTGAATGGTTTGTATCAAAACCTTTCTTTGCAGCAATCTCTAATCATGTGCAAGCATATGGGAACAATTTTAAAAGAAAGAAACCTCAACCCAGATCCAAAATGTTTTTTCTAAAAAGATGCATGCTTTTGCACTGTGCAGAGATACCTTAGTAACTAAAGAAAAGCCAGCAATCCCTCTAACTGTGAAGCAACATTGACACAGCATCCTCAGTGCAAATCTGCTGTTACGCTACAACCAAAAGGCACTTTATTCAGAAGTCCCCAAACTTTTATCACATCTAACACCTCAGTGAATACTAAATTGGTGTCACCATGTATTAGATTTTTACTCTGCAGTTGAATTTCCAAGCGTGAAATTGTTTTAAAATAACAGAAAGGTCCCTAAAAGTAGGAACTGTAGGTGTGAAAGTCCAAGGTTTCATTGCAACTCCACCTCAAGAGTCAATATGGCTGCCTTGCTTGCTGGCTGCTGCTCCAAAATGGAAGTTTATTTACCTTTTAGACGATTTGTATCTCAATAAATCCTTCACCAACATAGACTACACAATCTTTCTTAGCAGTCAACAATCTACAGTATTTGATTGTATAAAATGAAGTTGAAAATTGTTGTTAGCTTCTACAGACAAAATCACGATGATGTACTTCCGGTGAGTAAACGCGAGCAGCCATTTTTTGTATGGCAAAACAACACGCCGGCGACAATGCACTCTAGGCAGAGCAGTGATAGCAATGTACAAAACAGCAAAATGCCCATCAGCTGTGCGGTTTTACAGGATTTCAACTTATGACCACAAGCAACGTGATTCTTGGATCAGAAACATCTGGAGAGTTTGTCCTGAAGAACCATTTGCACGGATTTAGTGAACACTTTATTTCAGGTAGGTGCTGCACCTGTTGATGTATTAATAAATCCACATGCACACCAGTATATAGAGTTACTTCTGTGATCCAGATTCAACATAAACATATCACAGGCACGCAATATTTATAAATGTTCTTTGTGATCTTCAATATGTTTTTTTTTTAAAAGTTAGACCTCACTTTATGTTTCTCTGTTTTTCCAAGACTGAAATATTTATATATTATTTTTTGGCTACTGTCTTTTATATTAAAATGAAGTCTAGATCATTATTTGAATATCTGTGTCTGTTTATCTGAACGGATTTGGCATCAGGCGCTCCTTTTTATTTTGGTTTAGGTTGTTCAAATTTATTAAAGTGGCACACTTGGAGATTAAACATCACCTGTGTCATCTTTATCACAGCTGGCAAACCTAAAAACACAGTAGATTGAAATTTAATTTACTGACAAATATCTATAATTAAATATTTGTCCTTCCAACTGCCCTGTTATGTTGCAGGGAGTTTCTTTTTACCTGTACAGTTTTAGTGTTTTACCAACATCTGTAATCTATGATATGCTCATTGTTTTTTTATTTTCTTACAGATTCAAAACCAGATCATCCTGAACACCCTGACTACTTGCCAACCATCTTTGATGTCCTACACTCTCCAACACCAGACAGTGTGCAGTCAGAGAGAAGTAGATACTTGCGGCTGGCCAAAAGAAGAAAAAGCCTTGGATGAGATGAAAACGTCAATACAGAGACTAAAACACAAACTACTGTGGTTGATGAATCGGTGGATAGATGTACACAGTGTGATAATAAACATGAACAAATGTACAATCGGAGACGCTCAACAACAGAACTTGAAAGACAAATCAGTGAAATAAATTTTGAAATAAAAGTGAGTTTTCAGAAGCAACTTTTATTTTTATGTGATATTAATCTTCAACATAGAGGCACCACAACATTTTTTCCTAAACCACTCAGGGGTTTTTCAGAAATACTGACACCACCGTAATGGAACCATTTCACAGGGTGACGGCTTGGTTCCTGGTATGTCCCACACGGTGCATGATGTTGGAGGTCATACACCCAACGTGCTACTGTTGCCATAAAGGAAACTCGGCCTGTTCAGAAAAATCTTCTGGCTAAGTTGTGCACCTGTTGAGAGGTTGGCTGCAGGTACACCTAACAGAAGTGTTCATGAGCTCTGTCAGTTGTTATTCTTTATTCTGCAGAGCAATGATAGGAACAGATCAGTCTGAGTCCTCGTCTTCTGAGGCTGGGTCTGCGTTACTGTCAGATTTTGTAATACAGCCAGCAGAGGAGCAGAACTTTGTTCTTGTCATGGAGCTTTGGCTTCAACTGTCTGACTGCCCAAGCCTGAAAGACAGACACAAAAATAATTTTATTATTACATATATTACTAAATTAAATTACACACCATGCTCCTTATGAAAAGAATTATTAGAATGATTATTAGGTTTGTTCTTATGATCATTATTAGATTAATTTGGGTTAGATGTAGAAGGTGATGCTTTTTGACTTGAAAAAACATTTTGCTCTTTATAGCCAAACACTGGGATCAAATGAGAGGAAATAGGATCATAGCCACTCCCCTTAGGAGTTCAGAGGTTAAAATCCATCACCCCAAAAGTAGCCACATCAGGCTGCAAAATATATACCTTTATTAAAACATTTAATAGTTGTGGTAGTTTAAGTTTGTCAAACATGTAAAAAAAAAAAAAAAAAAAAAAAAAAAAAAGTAAGATAACAAAAATGAAACATTTGAAAACGAGTAGGAAGATGTACAAACTTATTTAGTCCCACTCTTCTCCAAAGCTTGAGTTCTTCTGTTTCCTTATTCTAAATAAAACAGCGATAATTTCAATACGACTTAAGGAATAATAATTTCTCTGCTATTCCATAGAAATTGTATAATTTAAGTATCACTGATGTATAACTTTCTAGAAAAAATTGTCCTGTTTTTCTGGTCAATATATACAATTCTACCCGACCATTATACTTACACCTGCATACATAGATACACAAATTTATATAAAATTATAGAATTCTATAGGCTAAAAATTGCCTATATAGCCTACATCTAAATACATATTAAATACAGGTAAAACACTTTATTTGGACTATATTTCATAATCAAATTGGATAAAACATACCAAATATTTGACTTACCTGCCACGCAGATGCAGTGTTGACACTATCCACAATCATATAGCGGGTCGGTAAATCTGCAGGTGTTTGTCCACTAGTCGGTCCAGCTGGTCAAAGGCTGTATCCATCAAACACAAGTTTATTTTTATACCGGTGCAAGTCCTTGGGTTGAAGCGCTAACACATATGTAGAGTGTGAACTCATTGTTTCACTAAAATAAACGGTTCAGTTCAGACGCAACAGTAAAACCCTATAAAGAGAACACCAACCGGAAGTTCTTTTGTCACATATCTGGAGTGCATGCGTGTGAATGGCCAATGTAAACAATAACAATGAAATCGTCTATCGTTATCAGTAGTTAGTGTGGTCACTTAGTATAACAATTAGCATATCTAGCTGGATTTTAAAGCTGGAACTGGAGCATGGTTTAGTTGGGTTTGATGTCAATACCAGATCAAAGTTCTGGCATGAAGGTGAAGGGAACACAACATAAAGAAATTAGCTACCAGCAACTAGTTCCTAGTTTGTCCACTATATCTCAGTAAATTCATCTGTATTACCTTACAAATAATTAATGGTAAAATTTACTTCAAGTACCGCAAAAGGCAACCCAAGGACCACCAGTGGAAGTTGTACCATAATTTGAGAACAGACAAAATTTTCCCAATCTGTTATTTTCCAGTTTTAGAGAGCTTCTGTGAATTGTAGCTTCAGGTTTCTGTTCTTAGATGAGAGGGGAGGTACCTGGTGTTGTCCTCTGTTGTAGCCCATTTGCATCAAGGTTCAATGTGTGTTGTGTGTTCAGAGATGGTATTCTACATATATGGGTTGTAACGATTGGCAGTAATGTTTTAAAATCACTGCTAACTTTCCATCATCTTGAGTAAGTCTGCTCATTTTCCCCTGATCAACAAGAGATTTCCCACCACAAAATTGTAAATTAATGGAGAATCAGTCATGTGATTGGCTGATTTGCTATTCATATGAATAAGGAATTGAACAGGTACTTTACACCTAATAAAGCAGCTGGTGAGCATACATATACATTAATAATTAAATCTCACACAGATTCTCTCTCTCATAATTGTGGTATTCAGCAAATAGAAATAATTTTGGTGATTTTAACTGACCTAAAACAAGATAAGTTTGGTCTGATTTAACTTCAGACAGTGAGAAAAAAGGTGCATGTGTTTTTTTTTTTATCTGGTGTATGTAAACTTCTTGTTTCAACTGCATTTTTGAATCAGCTAAAAAAATATTTCTCTGGTAAGAATGTAAGCATCAAAAATTCATTATTCTAACTTGGAAACTGGTGGTATGAGCTCTTTTTTGCCTTTTACAGCCCAGTAAATGAATAAAGAATGATTGTTGAGGGTTAGTCTACGACAACATGGGTTTCAAATGTGTTCGCTATGTTCACACTATGCAATACTACTGTAGTAATTTAATGGCCCAGTTTGCTGCCTGGCTGAGAGCAATTTATTTTTCTGGGTTTCTTGAAGAACTCTAATACCCTGTTGTATAGGAACATGCTCACCTGCGCACATGCACTCTCCTGCTCTACCGCTTCACTTTTTTCTCCTTTACTCACCTCCTCCACTACTTCAGCCTATGTACTGGTCTAATATAATTGGGAAGTGTTAGGTATGTCTGCTGTTCAAAACGTATCTCAAACATTAGGCATGAAGGCCAAACTATATTAACTAACTATGTTACTGTTCAAATGCAACATACGTTAACATTAGGGTCGTTTTCACAGACTTGAACTAGAAATGCATTCAACTTAACCTTCCTTAGGTACCTTTCTTTCGCCTTTTCACTCCCTCTACTTCACACTGTCCTCTCTAGTTTTCCTTCACTCCTGAGAGCAGTGCAACCAGTATTTCCAGATCTTGCCAGAGAAACAAGCAACCAGCTCTATGAAACAAGCCCAAAAAAGCCCAACTGGCAACCCACCAAATTGTGTAAAACTGAGGCTGCTTGTAAACAGTAAGAATGTATACATTTATTGTAAAAAAAAATAAAATAAAAAAAAGAAAGAAAAGAAAGTAATAGAAATTAAACAGCCAAATATCCACTATTTATACACTAATGTAATTTGTACAACTATTCAGCGGAGATCAATGATGATGAAAATAGTTTAATGATCACAACAGTCCAGAAAAAAAACCAAAACAAAAACATACTTTACAAATTTTATTGTATCTGTTCCTCTATTGTCTGAAAAATCTAAATAAGATTTTAATTCTCAAATTTTTAATAAAGGTATTTTTACATGGGCACGAATTCTCCCAGTGGCTCCACACCTCAGATGGCTGCTGCACAGATTTGTGACACTTATCTTTTATATTATTGATTACAATGGAGATTAATTATGAACCTTTACAGACACGTTCTTTCATGGCTGTTTTCACATTGATTGCACTGTCCAGATCTTTAGTCTGGATGTTCCCAGTTTGCTGGAGCGCAACGTGAAGCTCAACGTCATTTACTGCAAATATTACCTTGACATTAAAGACATAAGGGACAGTATCCAAAAAAAAGATATTATCCACAGACTATCACAGACTACACCGCTGCAAACTATCGACCATCAGTGTTTTGCTTTATTGTGGGGAGCTGGGAGATATTGAAAACCCAACCTGTGACTCAAGCAACTTTAGAGAAAAAAGCAAGGCCAAAATTGCCTATAATAAGTGGACCTGGAAGGACTGCTCCTGAGAGCAGTGCACCATGCTGTAGCCAGCTTCGTAGTCAGACAGGATATGCTTTACACTGTTTTAAGATGTATTTTTTAAAAAAACTTTATTCTGTAGGTGTGGCGGCTTTTATTTGGCTGTGGCGGTGTGCCACAATCAATTACATGTAGAGGAAACTCTGATTTCATATGCTAAGCACTCCAAAAGCCCTGAGTAATATTCCCTACAGAGCCGGTAGCACATCCAGTGACAGTTCGTCATTAAATAACACAATGATGCCTAAACAGCATGCAAGGAACAGACAGATCGTCAATGGCTGTGTCCATAAAGCTTTATTAATCCTATTGTTCTTAAGTTAGAGGTCAGGTGCTGGTGAGATATTGATTTTTTTTTTAAAATTTTTTATTTTATTGCAAATTTACTGCCAGATACTTTATTTACTATGATGCTAATATTCTATTTAGCCAAACAAAAGTCTTTAAGCGTCATGGCACCGTGTATTGCCATATGAATATTGCTTTTATACTGTGTTTTTGGGCTGTGAGCCACCTTTCCTCTTTGCCAAGGCCCTGCCCCTCCGCTGTCTGTGGCAGCCCAAACCAACAGCATGTGGGAGGTGTTTTGCTAGCAAAGCATCCAACAACCCCCTCCATTCTATCCCCCCATATAACACCTTGCCTCTTTCCATTACCATAACTGGCAGAGTTGCTTTGCAATAGTTCTGGTTGAAATCATTGCATCAGACCTGATAGTGTTATCCTTCTGCTTGAATGGCCCAGTGCCAGACTAAAAAGGGACGTGAGGGGAGACAGACAAGGTTAATAAAAGCATCGGGCCACTGACTGACTCTCTCACTGGCAGCTGAGAAAAGATGTTGCTCACTTTCAGGTAGGAATGTTTTCATGAGATCCTCCACTGAAAGGGTGAGAACATTGAGAAGCACCGTGAAGCCTTCGCCTCCTGTATCTTGCCTAGAAGATGGTACAATAACAGCTACTTAGAATGCTGTAGATAAGAAGGCATAAACAAAGCTCTCTGCTATAGCAGGGTGGTGACAGTTTGTGTTATTATTGATGGATAATAGCCTGTATAGTGCACTTAATGGTGCACAGACAGAAGGGCAAACGAGAAATATGTACTGTTTTATAGCTGCCAAGGTGAGGGACAGATATTTCCTGAGAAAATGCAATGAGGATATTTTTTATAGCCTCATGAAAAGAACAGTACAGATATCATTTTACATCATCTTTAACCCCTCGGGATGGAATATGAAATAATAAATATGTGCACTCACCAACTCTTTCTACAGCGAGCATAATAAACTGTCACTCAATGAAACAGCAGTATTCAAAACAATCTCTATGCTTTTTGCAAGGAAACAGATGTGCTACAAATAGTCAACTTTAATTTTAATGTATGTGAACAATGAAAACAGAAGAGAAACTGAGAAAATATTTCTGAAACCAAAGAAATCTGAGTCTGAGAACCAGAAACTGAGAAGAATTGGATGATTTCAGTTTGATCGGCCCTGAGTAGTGACCAGAAACTCAAAAATCTGCTCTTCATTCAGTGAACACATCAAAAATAAATGCTACTTGGTCAGGTTGAGAACAACACTGCATTGTTGAATTTCTTACTGAGAGGAGAAGATTCAAAGTTCGTAATTTCCGCTACCAGTGAGGTGTTTAAAAATTCAGTCAGAGGAAGCACAGAGATGCAAAAAGCTAATACAATGGAACAGTTATTTTCTATGACATCTCAGGACACATCTGTGATTTATTTGTGCATTGAGTGAGCAAAATAAATTCACCAGGTCACAGTAAAGTGTAATGTTTTACAGGATAGTTACAGTGTTTTATTTCTTTGATCTTCGTGTCATGGAATATGGTGAGTCTGAAAATGTGGTGTGGAAAGCAAGAGATTACTTATTCTGCAGAAAAAGCAAACAGTTCGTAATGCTACTTGCACAAGCTATGCTACCTTCTTATCTTTAAATGTGAACACAGTAATACTTATTTTGTTGTAAGTATTAGTAAAATCCCATTTTGGAGCAACTAATATCTCATCACTCACAGCAGGAAAACTTGATAAAAAAACATGTTTTGAATGTTCTCATATGATAGTTTTTACATCAAACAAAATCACCTTTATAAAAAGCTGATTATTTTTTCACTCAGATGTAGAGAACTTCAGTAATGTCCCTTCATTAAATGCGTTCTGTCTGATTTGGAAGGCATCATCATTATGACCCTTTTCAGTCACATCATAATATAGATATACAGACATGAACCAATTTGTCCACATGCCTTTTGTGAATAACAACTACAATTATGAAAAAAATAGTAAGGACTGATTCATTGGTTCCCCTAAAGAAACTTATTTGTTCTTTTATAGTCACGTTGCAAACTAAGAGTTTAACCAAAGTATGACAGGTGGCTTGAAGTTTTTCCTTCAGCACGTTAGCTACTTAAAAAGAAAAAAAACATGCCCCTGTTTGATATAGTCGACAAAGATAGAAGCAAGAGAGCAAAGACAACAGCTGTCTGAAAAGCCCACAAAGAAGATCATAGATATCCATGTAAACGCTAAAGTCTACAAAACCACCTCCATGTAGCTTCATGTTCCCATGATGTCAATTTCCATTTTTTGTAAAAGGCTTTTTAATTTTAGGGCAATGCAGCCAGCAATGCAGGACATGGACGTATAAAGACTGTAAGATGATCGTGCATAAAGTGCAGATGACAGAAAAACACCAAGTGAAAACGACCAATATCATCCTAGCTGAACTCAAAGATCAAGGTAAATAACTTTCTGATCATATCACATTTTACATCATAATGGTTTTCATGGAAAAAGACCCAGGAAAGCTCCATGATTGAAAGGAAAACACAAAAAAGTAACATAAGAATTCAAGATCTAAAAGTTTCTGGGATGAATATCGTTTGAACTGGAGAGACAAAACTGGAGCTTGCTGGCGAGTCACATCAGCACTACATTTCCGGAAGGAAAAATAAAGCTTTCCAAAGATAGAACAACATATCTGGTGTAAGACATGGAAAGAAATCCTGAATCTGGCACAATAACTTTCAAGACTACCAAAGCATCTTGGAGTTTAGCAAACTGTCCAGTTTTAAAATGGTTGGGATAATGATCCAAAACATACAGGTAACGGCACTATAGAAAAAACAAACTAGAGTTGAAATACTCTTAAACAGCCCCAAAGCCCAGATCTTGATCCATCTAAACATCTTTAGAAAAATCTGAAAATTGCCATTATAGATTACATCCTTCAAAGCCGAGACAGGTCGAGCAGCTGTTTCAGTAAGAGTGGGCCAATCTACAAGCTGGCAAATACAGCCATCTCATTGTGAGAGACTGCTTGTTGGCAGTGACTGCAGCAAAAGGTCCATGCCATTTTCATTCGTTTAATTATGAGAATTTGAGATTTTCCACCACCGATGTCTAAAAAGGCAACAGTGACTAAAAGTCTTTTTTAAAAAAAAAAGAAACAAAGAAAGAAAGTCGCAAGTACCAATTTCAAATATACACCATTATTTTATAAAGCTGAGATCTTGCAGAAAATGTGAAGCCAGTTTTTTCCTGACTTTATTCCAGTTGTTGTTTGTTGTTTACATGTGTTCTTCACAGCAGGGGATGTTTCAGCTGGAGAGGTACTCATTTAAAAAAAAAAAATGCATTTGAAGGTGAGTAGATGGGTGTTTGACTAAATTGATCAAGAGGCAGGGCATGATGCAGAAAGTATGATATGTAAATTACTGTTATCTTTACAACACATTGAGAATAGCAGATAGGGCTCCTTGATGTGTTGATTTTAATATCATCCATAACCATGGGGGAGGAAGAAGAAACACTTTGGTCAGCAAAAATCAAAAAAAAAAAAAAAAAAAAAAAAAAAAAAAAAAAAAAAAAAAAAAAGAAAGGAAAATTAGGCATCAAACCTTACCAGCATGCCTACTTGTCCACTTGAAGTGAATGCCTCAGAAGATTTGCTGTTACATTCACAAATTATCTCCCCTTCTGGACATGTTACTGAGAGACTGGGTGGGAAAAGGCATAACGTCTGAAACAAATGATGTAGAGATTTGTGTTTGCACATGCTAACCTACTGTAAAGCAGTTCTATTCTTTTTAGAACCAGTTTTGATATGTTTGAGATCATTGTCTGGTTCACTTAACTGTCCATCTTTCAATAATCGACATGCTTAAATAAGGTGGAGTTGAAAAATAAGATTTTCTTTTTTAATATTTCAGCTACTTGGTGAGACGGACCATCCTCATCATGATGCTACCACTGCTACAGTTGGCAGTTGGTACAGTGTTTTTAGGTCTGAAGGTCTTGTCTTAACTGATACCACAGTCTGGGCCAATAGCTCAATATTGTCGCATTAAGCCATGAAAAGTTTCTCCAGAACTCATTAATGCTTGAAGGTGTAGAGGCTTCTTTCTTGATCAGCTTCTTTTCAACCCGTGTCTGTGTACAGCTGGCTTCAATGTGTCCAGTGTCTCTTGTTTTCCAACAGTTATGTTAGGCTTGAGTCTCAAAGGGCAAGAGAGTGAGAGAGAGCAAAACTTTTCAGCAGATAACAGGAAGGCTGAACTATGTATTGGAAAGCTGCTCTGTTTTATTCTTTTGAGCTTTCAACTTCTGCCTGTAATGAATCCTTCATGGATTTCAAAATGTTGACAAATCTGAGAGTGAAGGTGATAAACCATATAGAAGAAGCACAAAGACTAATGTTTTTGTAATGTGACTCATGCTAAATGTGCTAATCACTCATACATAACGCTAAAACCAATTAAAACTCTGCAATCATTTTGACTTTGTTTTAAAATAATAGTAAAACTATGATTTAAAGCGAATGGTTTCTCACACAGCGGCTGCTGACACAAAAAAGCTTTAACATCACTACTGTTCCCATCTTTTGCAGTAATATGGTTCCTAAAAAGAAATCAGAATTGAACAAAACAAAAAATGGTATCAGCAGAGATCAGAGTTTCACAAAAACTGGGGATCAGAAATCACCATAAAACTGACTGGTGCAATCTACTTATTTGATTTGGTTAAATCTAAAAACCTCCATAAAGAATAACTGATATACCCTGAATAAGAGGTAAAACACAAGGCAAACACATACTGTATCAGGTTTGCAATGTTATAGATGTTATATAATGTTATATAATGTTGCAATAGACTGTAGACTAAACTGCTAAAAGACTCTGTTCACATATATTCCATTTTCAACCATTACCACTCTTGGCAATTTTTGTTGTTGTCCTCTGATGGAAAACAAATAAGCGCATATAATATAAGCTTATACAAATAAGCTCCATATAAGCTCCATATAAGCCTTAAAAAAAAAAAAAATGGTTTGGACATTGTTATGAAATTCTTCATTATGACTTCATGCAAAATTATTTTTAAATAACAGCAAGCCTGCATATCTACTTTGTTAAACAACCAAACCCAATAAACTTTTTCTGATTAGCCTGGCCATCGCCTTCCAATGCAATTCTGCTCCATTTTCATCTCCCTTCAGCGCTCCGTCTGGGCTTTTTCCCATTGACTTGGATTCCTCCGGTAGAATTTCAACCGGGCCAATCAGCAAACAGAAGGAGAAGTTGTGAACAATGACGTGTTTTTTCTGTGCTGTTTCAGAATTGCAGTCAGCCTGTAGTTTTAGCAATGGCAGTGGAGGAAGTGAACAAAGCCGTTCAGTCACTGTTGTCCATGCTTCCAAATAATGAATTAACATTACCAGCCATCTCGTTCGGCTTGGCACTTCTTTCTTTGCAGTGGAGGATGGTTGTTTACAGCGGAGGGAATTTCCAGTAAGTTTCATACTTACTGGCGCAATACATACGTCACAGTCAAACATTAGTGATTGGGTAAAATTTCAAACTTCAACAGAGTCCACGCCTCCAGCAAGCAATAATTTCTCAATAGCCGAGGGTCAAGACCCTCTGTAGGAAGCAAAGCGTAGAACAAGGGTCTGGTTTTCACCAGGGTATTTTCTGATGTACTGTATAACAGTTTAGTTTACAGAAAAATACAGCAAAGTACTTTTGTAGCATAAAGAATCGCAAACCCAAAAGTACAACATTTATCTCAAGTTTTAGACACTTCTGTTAAAGCACTGATAACAGCACCAAAGCGCTTCTTTCTTCAAAGCCAACTTCTCTTTCAATCTAAATTTATTTTCCCCTTTAAGTGTACTTCTTTCACCTTCAAAGAGACACCCTGAATATTTAATTTTGTCCTCTGGCACATCAGCTCCTCTGCCAGCAGGATAATTGAGATTGTTTGCACCAAGAAATGTCAGCTGAGCAAGTGTTATCATAACTCTCTGTGGTACGATTCAGCTAACTGTACCCCACCACCATAAAGAAAAGTGCAAGATTTGCCAGAAGTAGTGCCCTGCTGGGAACAGGACTGTGTCTGATCAGCAATGTGGACAGTAACTGTGATATTAAAGCCAGTGCTTATCAGAAGAGTTATCGACCAGTCTATGTTGTTTCACTCAAATATACAAGTCTAACTATACAACTCTTCCCATTGTTTATATGCTTATGCAAATGGTGTGACTGGATCATTTGAAGATAAACAATATTAACCAGTAACGTATATGGGTGAAAGTTACTTTACCTGCCTTAGACCTTCCTTGCTGTTCTGCATAATCCGCAGGGCGTAGTTAGACCGCTGACCTTTGCTGTTGAATTCAATGTGTCCTGTTAGGCCTTCCAACTCTACCTATCCAACACAGAGAAAGGAGCACATTAGAAGGCTTTTCCCATCACTATGATATGCATTCCCTCTTAGCTAACACTGAACTCCCTTTAAAATTACATCTCTCACAGTAAGGGCTCAATTTTATGGTAAAACTATCCATCTTAAAGCAGAAAGAACACATAAAATCAAATTATTTATTTATAAGGAGTGCAATAAATGGAAAGGGCTAGAGCAATTAATTTCTTGGCCAATAGTGAGAATACATTGAAAAGCACTCTTTAAAGTTGTTTATCTAGATTTCTCTTCTTCATTAGCGATAGTTCCAACATCAAACATTGGGGAACAACATATCAATAAATAGGAGTAGCAGATTAAGTGCCTGAGGGTGAGTCTTATTTCACTCCTTCTCAGTACCAATTAGTCCTATCCAAAACGTTTGGCCACTCATGTCAAGAGGAAGGTGTGTCATTTTTTTGTATGTAGGAAGAAGCTGAAGGTTCAGTGGTATTTATCTTTTCAAAATGAGTGTTTTTAAGAATGACTACAAGCTACATAAACAAAGAAACTTACTAATGTATTTTCTTTGTTTATTTATTTCCAGCACAACCACTATAATATCTAGTCTGATGTACTACAGTGTTAAGCATGAATGCTTGCTCATGAGCCTTGTTCAATTTTAGGAGAAGTTTAAAGGGGCAGTATTATGTAAAATTGACTTTTTGAGCTCTACATCATGTTATAATGTTATTCCCTCATCAAAAACATTTCTGGAGTGTTGCTTTGATTCTTTCATGCATGTTTGATAAATCATTTAAGCTCCCATGGCAGCCATTCAGCTGTGCAAAACGCCTTGGTTGACCCAGCTTCACCTTTGAGATGAAGCTCCTCCTCAGAGCTGCAGTTTCTAAGCTTCCAAGCTTCCGCCTCACAGAACACCCCTCCGTCGCAACTTCCCCACTCAGCTCCTCCAGATTAATAAGTCATATTTGATATATACAGCATTTTTACAACTGAAGGTAACATGTGGTTACTTGATTGTGTTATAAAACGATTCAATGTGGCTGGAAAACATAATTCTGCCCCAAACTTAACAATACTGTTCTTTTACAGTATTATTAAGTTTAGTTCTCTTTTACAGAGAAACAAACTGCTAAACAAACTTCACCTACCTTATGCATGAAAGAGTTCTGACACTTATAAGCACCTAAACAATGGAGATAGTGGAGCAAGTGTTCCCCAATTTTTAAAAGTGGGGAACAGGCTTGTGTTAAACAAAAAGAAGTGTGAAATGAAGGATTGCAGGGTCCATATGGACTGTTACAGATAAAATAAGTGTAAGATCAATTCTAAAAGATTAAACACGTCTGTGGTGTGAGAAGCCTTTACAGGTTTGTTCAGTTTCTAAACAAAACTGTCACTGAAGAAGCTATGCTTAGCTGAAATCCAGCAGTCTGTTTTCTCTCTGCACACCTCAGTGTGTGTTAATAGCAAGAAGGGATGTGTATGAAATACACACCCAGGTGGTCTCTATGAATTTTCTGGCAGAGGTCAGTTTGCAAATCCAAGATGACGACATAATAAGTACACTAACTGACACATAACTTCATGAGCTATATATTATGAAAGAATTTATTTCATAAGGACTGACAGATGAATTAGAACTATTCCTATTGCATAGTGAACTTAGTTTAGGATATTTTAGGTGATGAACTATCAACATAAATTAAATAAGTTTTTATCTGTTTAAATACCTAAACAGATATTTTTTAACGTTGCTTAACAAACAGTGTAAAACAATAATCATCTTGCAATCGGAAGATTACAGGTTCAATTCCAGCTTCCGCCTGTCACGTGTCGACTAAGTGCTTTGCCCAACCCCAAGTTGCCTACCGATGAGAGTATAAATGTGAGCATGTTTGTGAGTGCAAATGGGTGAATGTGGCTGCAGTGTAAAGTGCTTTGAGTGGGCAGTATGACTGAAAAAGCGCTACATCAATAAAGTATCTTAATACACGATCATCAGTTAACACAAAAGCAATCAGCAACAATAAGTGGAATTTCAACTTTTTAAAGGTATTACCCATTTTACAGTAAAATATTTCAATATATGTATGATAACCTCAAAATAAATGCCAGGATGACACCAAAAATCAATCAGAAACACTAAATGCATTTAAGAGTGATCGACTAACCAAACTTGTTTGGGTTTTTTTCTTCTTACTTTTGAGACACCAGAGACATACATAGATAGGTTAAACATGCAAAAACACTGTATGCAGTATGTTTCCAGTGCATTATGAGAAATTAGGCTACATGACAAGCATAAAACAAGATTTCACAAAATAACATAAGTGTTCATAAGTTTAATCTTGCAAAATAAGAACCCAGCGTTAGTCTATAAAAATGTTTAATTATTGGCAGCGGCGCAGAGGTAAAGCACATGAACCATGTACGGAGGCCTCAGTCCTCGATGCGGACTTTGCCACGTCTTCCCCTTCTCTCACAACCCACTTTCCTGTTGACTCACTATCAAATAAAGGCCACTAGAACCAAAAAAATCCTTAAAAAAGTTTAATTACTTGTTTGGTGTCAATTAATTGAATAATCCAATCATAAAGAATCCATAAATTCATGTCGTCTCATTGTGAAATAGTATCAGTGTCAGAGTGATATTATGAATGAGTAAAAATTTCAGTCTACAGAGTGATTACTCACTCATTTTGTTTCTTTGAGCAAGAACAACGAACTGATTGATATAAAACATGTGTCACATTAAGGATTTCAATCCCTTACAGCCATTTATCTCTGACAGGAAAACCCTTTACTTCACTGACAGCACATCTTTATCTCTTCTTCATTGTCTCTCAGAATAATGCAGAGAAAAGATAAACTGACTGAGTAAACAGGAAGTAAATCTTCAAATGAGATGAAAGCACAGACATTATCCTCTGTTGTATAAATCTAAAAGGTAAAACACCTATTACAATGTAACAACAGGTGCAGTAAGAGAAATCTTTACAAATTTACATGAAATCAAAGCTACTAAATAAAAAAAATACACAGACTTCAAAACTGCTAAGTGGTCTGTTTTCTGATGTTCAAAAAATGTTCTAGTTCAAACAATTCTTAAATAAGGGAAATATCTGAGCATCTTACCATAGCAGCACATGGGGTAGTCATTGTCACAGATTTAAAAATGCATCTTTTCCATTTAATTTACTGGTTAAAACCACAATGATATAGAAAACACACATGACTTTGAAGTGGCTTTGCTTCACATTTCTGAGTTTTGGAAAACATTTATTTTGCTCAATTGTGAATATTTAATAGCAAATGTTAAGTACAGATAACTATCAAATCTTTTTGGGGGGGTTACTTGGGGCTCATCTGACAGCTGTGTGGTAGAGATCTTAATGAATGGAAAGTTCATTTTGTGTTGGAGTGCAGAAGACTATCCAGAAACTCTGGGGTGTGGGGACAAAATAGTTGCAGATATGCAACTAACTAAACAAAAACAAAACAAACCACGAAACATACTAGTGTACATACAAATTCTAAAGTATCAATAGCGTGCTATTCAGTCAGTGATAGTTGAGCTAATGCAGAGCTTTGATTTGTTACTTTCTGCACACATTCTACTGACTGGACAAACACATAGGTGATAGTATAAACGCCTAATTAAACTGTTGGTCTGATGTTTAACTGTGAGAAGGTTGGATTATTTCCATGACCACAGATAGAAACACTAATGTTGTCAGTGCACTCACTTAATAACTGCATAAGTATGCTACAACCACTTGACTAGTGAGCAGACTACTGGCTGTACCACTGCCTAAAAAAAAAACAGCATTTTATTTTCTGTTGTGTTTTGTCTGAAAAATTTCCACTGGGAATCTTAAATATTCCCAAAATATCATCAATTATCTTTTTTTTTTTTTTTTTTTTTTTTTTTTTTTCTGTTCGAAACATTTCTAGGCTACTTGTTGAAGTTTTTTTTTTGATAAAAAAAAAAAAAATATTTGATTTACCTGAAGATGAGTTTAATTTTTTATAATCAACCAACTAGCCTGTTAGGTAATAACACTTAGGCAAAAGCATAAGATTACGTTTCCATTAAAATTGGAAATAATTTTTAACATAATTTAGAATTTTAGCATGTTTACTTAAAAATGTAGTTTGATTGTCTTTGATTTAAGGCAACAATCTCTGCCATTTATCATGGTAAAAATATAATACACTGTAGGAACAATGGTGGCCTTTTGACTGGATAAAAAGACTGTTGCAAGTCTGTTATCTGATATTCATTCTATCTTCTGAAAATGTAGGTCATTCATTAAGATCATTTCTTGAATGTTTATGGCAATATCCAAAATGGTTTTTGAAATTAAGCAGATTTTTTTGTCATCTGGAGGTGACAACTAAATATGAAATTTTCATTATTGCAAAAATTAGGAAAAAAATAAAATAAAATTGTGATATAGTTTTTTTCAATATCACACACAAAGTTTGAGAAACCCTGGCCTACATACATTTGAACGTGAAATTGATTAAATATGTTTTTGAACTGTTTTTTTTAACATGATCGGTGATCAGAATTAAGTTGTTTAATAACTAACTGCATCAGGATTTACTCGACTTTGATGTTCCATGTGTTTTGGCATTGCTTGGAGGTGTTGGCATTTTTATCTCCCCTGTGGAATTTTTTATTTATTTTGACAAATGTTCAAAAGCTTTTGAGCCTAACTGATCAACAACATGTCAGCTATAGTGTTGCATAGTGGCGACTAATTGCTTTAAGTCTTCGTCATCATTTCTAATCTAAGATGAGTGAAGGAGTTTGCAGTCATTTACTGTGGACATTTCCCACTATTTCTCTTTCTGCAAGTCTGTTGATGTTTGATGTACTTAATGTGAGTTTCACTCTCCTCTCTTCATTCTTCAATGAGTCTGCTTTTTGTCCCTTTCTCCAAAGTAAGAAACAACAAACCTACTCCAGTGATTTTAAATCAATTACAGGATGAAAACCACTTAATTGGTCTCCTCTCTGCAGCTTTGAAAAGGGCACAAAGAACAGGTATACAGAGAAACAGGAAGACAAGAAAAATGTGTGCAATTATTAATTACAAACAAGCAGAAACTTAGAGGTGGCACATTTGACTCAAAAAACGATTATGTTTCCTAAAATTTCAAACTATGCCCTTATAAAATGCAGTTTCTGCCACTGTCAGTTTCATCATATCCAGTAAAGCTAATCTTACCATCCTCAGGTAATTCATGAGGCTTGTGCCATGCTCCCAGATCTTGGACGACTTGCAGGAGAGCTGAGTGGCGCCGACGTTCTGGCTACGGTTCAACTCCTGGACCGCTGCAACCACTGCGTATACCGCATCAAAGAGCAGGGCTGATGAGAGCTGCAGAAGAAGAGGAAGAAGGTGAATCCATTCTTACTACACACACCAAACACACAAGCTTTGCAATAACTCAAACTGTAACATTTCAGTGGTTACTGGTCAATGAGGGGTTAAACCATCTATAGAGTAGAAGTAATATTATTCCATTAGATCATGAGAAAGAGTCTGAGCTGCTGACAGCGATGAAAAACATCTCTTTCCCTTGCACTGTTTCCTATTTCTCTGAGAGACTCTGTCCTTCCTGCTCTCATCACCAATGAAGCTGGCACACCCTGACTATTTCAATTATTGTCTGCCGCTCTCAGCAAGGGCCAAAAACAGTGGGAGAGGCAGCCTTTCCTCTCATCTCCCCTGAACAAACAGCCTCATCGTCACCACCACTCCATCCCGCTACATACATTTAATTAAAATACATAATGCCCTTCATAAGAAGCTTATTGAGAAGTTGAGCTTCACAGCTCTACATCTGTTTAATGGAAAATGAGATGAAGTGACCCAAATGATGAGGGACTATTACACAAGACAGAGATAGACTGATGAATGTAAAAAAATACATTAAGAAAAGAAATGCATGAAACATTAAGGGAATGGGCCTAACTAAAAACCTTCCTATTTAAAAGTGACTTCAACACAATCTAACCAGCAAATAAACAGACAAAAAAACATTTCACAGTCTTGGTGCTCCTGACTGAAAAGTTTGAATCCTAATAGTTGTCCAATGAATTTGTGGAACTATCAGCAACCTTTGCCCTGGGGGCCTAAGAGTTCGGGAGGAAGAGTAAGGTTTCAGTAGGTCTGAGATGTAATGGGGAGCTTGTCCATGTAAGGTGCTAAAGTTTAAGATAACTTTGACTTTGTTTTCACACGGTTTCATATCTAGCCATCTATGTTGGCGTGTTAAAAAGATATTACACAGGTGTTATAAGGAAATACTATGGATTCTGTAGAACAACAACTTTTAAAATGAACAGTTATTGATCTTTAAACTTTCAAGCTACCTACCCACAAGTTTTCTTAAAAATAAAATGGTGCAAGACGTTATTTTATGAATACATTATTGTCTTAGTTAAACAGATCTACTGTTAAGATCATCTGTTTGCGTTTTTTGAAAATGTGGGAGTGAACTAAAAGAATGTATTCACAGTGCGTGTCTAACTGGATTATAATCAGTTTCTTGCTTGGGAGCTGTCATCTTGGATCCTCAGTGGTCATTTGCTAATTAACTAGAAGTACTAATTGCTAAAGGTGCACCAAGTATCCAAGTGACCTGCTATATAAAGAAGACACTTTTTCATACTATGTATGAAATATTCCTCATCGGTTTCACAAATACATCTTTAATTAAACTGACAGGGTAGTGGGTGCATGTATGAGCACAGTTTCTCAATTTTTATTATCTGTTGCTTAAACATACACAGTTATGTAAAGACTAAACCCCTGAAGCTATTCATTTGATCTTATCCTATAATTTTCAATAATATCTGTTTTCCACTCATGCCGCTGTTAATTTTTATTTTTTTCAAACTGGTGTAACTGGTTCAGATTTGTCAGCTGCTCAAACAGACCTTTTAAAATTCTGCCCACAAATTTTCTGCGGGACTGAGATCAAGGCTTTGTGATAGCCACTCCAAAACACTTTGGACTTTGTTGCCCTTAGATAACTAATCTGGTGGCGTGCTTGGGGTCATTCTCCAGCTGGAGACCTATTTGTGCCAAAGCTTTAACTTCTTCACTAATGTTCTTAGGTGCTCCTTCAATTTTTCCACACAATGTTTGTTCTTTCCTCATGATGCCATCTATTTAGTGAAGTGCACCATTCCCTCCTGAAGCAAAACACCCCCAACATAATGATACTGCCAACCATAGACTTCACTGTTGGGATGGTGTTCTCAGTCTTGCAAACTTGCCTCTTTTTCCTCTGAATGTAACAAAGGCCTTTATGGCCAAAACCTCAATCGTATTTCTATTAAACCACAGAACATGTACCATAATGTTTATACTTGCATATAATGTGCTCGACACACAGGGAGCGACAAATGACAGCGTCAGATGTAAGACTCCGCCACCCGGGGTGAAACACAAAATATGGGACACAATAATGACAGCAGCAACAAAAGTTGAACATTTTTCAACTTTCTTGTGTTGTGTCAGAAGCCCGTGCGTGCACGTCTGTATGTAATTTCACGCGCACAAATTTTGCCGGTCGCTTGGTTGGAGGAGGACAAGTGACTGTCCCCTCATTGCAAAAGTTTCACAGGAAATCAGTAATGGAGAGGTAGCGACGCCCCCTCCAGTGCGTTGATCCGTTAACTATTAGAAAAGATGAAAATGGCACCTTCAGCCATCTGGGAATTGGACCCAAGGATGAACCAGACTGTTTGAGATCCCCAGTTCTCTTCCAGATATCTTGGCTGATTTATTTTGATTTTGTAATGAATTGACATATAAAAAACTTATAAAAGAATGACGTCGTCACCTTGGCTTTTAGAAATTGTTTAAACGGCACAATTGTTTGAGAGTTTAGCGTAGTAAAGATTAGTTCAGTCTGATTTAATGTCAGACATTGAGAAAAAAAATGGTTATAGCCAACATCTTTTTTATACAGTATAGTTATACATTTGATTTCAACTGTACATAACTTAAAAACACAAAAATAGAATAATTAAAGTTAAAAAGAAGCCATGCAATCTTTAATTTATTTGTTTTACAGCTAATTCTTTGCACCAATTGTTTAGAAAAAATGTTTTAGTATTGAGCATTTGCTGATAGAAGCCTGAAATAAAAAGGAAAAACACAGAAGTGTACTGAAAAAGAAGAGCTGCTGTCACAACCCAAAGCTATGTAAAAAAAAAAAAAAAAGGATGTGATAACCACTGAGGGTGGAATTATGGTATTTACCATCATCTACACTGTAATACCCTCAGAGATTTAGACCTTCTTTTATTAAAGTTAACCATTGTGGAGTTGGGAGCCCCATTTTATGACTCTCCACTAAATTCCCACTCATGTCATTGAAACGTCATTTGAAAAGGTTATAACTAAAATATTACCCAATTTATACAATTACACATCTTAAAAAGAATTGAAACCAATTCATAATTAACTAAGTTTGTTTTTATAATGTTATAATGTCTTACAATTGCATTGTACACAAGCAGAAAACTGCACATACTCACTATCATAGCTAGTGTAGTTCCTGATGTGACACTAAGCTTCTGATTTTACGACCAGGCTTTAAGACAAATGGATGAGAGCGCTGTGTCTGGAGGGCCTATTAGAAAGTCAGATAATGCCCATAAATTGTGGTCCCATAAAAAGCAGTTTATGAGGGCAATTTACCATATTTTATTTGGAGAGTTTGAGAATGAAAAAACTCCAGTGATCCTGTTCTATAAACTAAGCATGTTAGTATTGTAATAAAAAGAAAACAACTTAGAAAATCTGCTTAATTAGGATGCACTACATACAACCACAGCCAGCTAAAATGAAATAATTTTTAAAACAAAAAGCATGGCAGAATACATTTAATACTGAACTCCTAACGGTTTTGATTAGCAGCAGATCATTTAGGAGGACTGATGGGAAGGTAGGCATGTCCTAAGATGGTTTTTTAGCAAGGAAGAAGCCATTATATAAGTAATAAGGTGGTGCTAAGCAATGCTAATGAGCTGTCTGGGAAAGAATAATTACAGAGAGCAACACATGAAATCATAGAGGTTAATTAGATGAATGTCATACCTAGATCATTCAGTGTCTTAGTTTGTTAATATATGTAACAGAGGTTCAACCCGAGAATTGTTTCCTGTAAAGCTTTAAAAATCCTGTCCTGATATAATGAGAAATATTAGCATCGTTTGACCAGGACATTTACAGCAGAAGCCCAAAATGTTTTATGAAGAATTTAACAATGCATATCCTTCAAAAACCTGTTCTTGAAATATGATTCAAATTCCATATGGTCACTTAAAAAAAAAAAAACAGATGCAGGCATGCAGTTTTAGAGAGTTTCTTTCCTAAATCATGGAAGTGCAGCTTAGATTGGTGGAGGAGAAAAAACTTTCTTCTGTTGCGTCACAGAATTAGGTTGGAAAATAACTCATTAAAGAGACATGAAATGTTTTTATCATTAATTATAAAACCTGTGAGTAAATATGATTTTGTGTTGCAGCAGATATGGAAAAATAAATAGAAATAAAAACATAAAAAGTAAAAAAAAAAAAAAAAAAAAAAAAGTTGCAAAAAGAACAAGTGCTTTTCTTTTTGTTCAAAGAGTCAGACTTTCGAGTCCTTTAAAATAAAAAGCCAAAAATATTTTACTTCAAAAGATTACAGTAAAGCTTGACTCCTTGACAGAAAACATTTTACCAATAGGGGTGATTTAAAGTTAGCTGACATAGCAGCGATCATCTGTGATAAAACATATGTTGAGGTTAATTTTTATATTAAAAAATGGTTAAGACTTAATATAAATAAAATAATAAACAGTGTGTTTTATAAGCTAATCATTTGGGCAGGACTGGAGAAAATCACGTAATAATTTGATTATTGAATAACTGTATCATTTTTATGATTAAAGGAAGGAGGAAATGGAGGGTGAGGTGTTTAATGCTTGGATGAGAAGATCAGATACAAAAAGGGAATTTACTTAGATGAAAAGACAGTCGCATTTTTAAAACATTCAGTGAAAATACTGTTGTCTCAGTTTAAGATCAATCATAAGTGGAAGGACTGTACACATTTTTTTTGAGTCACATACAATCAAAAATCTAATATTGTCTCATAAATGTTCAACCATTTCCTCTCGACTCCTCCAATGAGAACTGAGCAGGGGTCACCTTTTATTCATATGGTGCATCTTGGCTTTATGTGGATGATTTTATTAGGTCACTAACCGGAGTGCCAGCAAAGGGTGCATGGTCACAGTTCTCCTGCCAGGAGCGATTGAGGCTTAGCACAAATTCCTGGAAGAAGGGATGCGTTTTATTGAAGACTGAAAAACCGACAATGTTGACCCGCTGGTCAGCCACATCATCCAGTCGAAGTAAAGTGAATTCCTGTGAAGAAAAAGGAGACAAAAAGAGAGGGAATGGTTACTGAAGGCAGCACACTTCAATTGAAATGGTTATTTCCTACCACCACCCACCATCATTTGTTTAAATTATATATATATAATGAGTGTCAAGGTAAAAAGGGCATGTGTTCATTAAACAGGTTTACATCCAATTTTATCTGTATGACTCACTTTCCATTAACTTCCATTATTCTGGTTGATTTGACATGGAACAGCTGCAGAATTTTCTGCATTTTCACTATTTAGCTATACATGACTGCACAAAATTAAGCATTTTCCACTGCCATGCACATTTTCTCCCATGGAGGTCACTGTACAAGCACTGCTGGAGACACACTGGGAAGCAAACGTGTTGGAATTACCTGCTGACTGATGGAGAGAAACTGTGACAAACTAGAGAGTTGATGAGAAGCTGATAAAGGACACTGAGACCTGTGAATAAATAGGATGGAAATCCATTGCACACCAACGTCTTCAAGGTTGTGAAAAAATGGAAAATAGAAGTCATTTGTTATTTTGCTCTAGGGACAATCTTAGCCTGGGGAAAAGCAGACAGGGGACAAGGTGAGAAAGGAAAAAGAGAACGTGACAGCAGATGGACATCTCCTGAAGGTTAATAGAGGTGTCAGAAACCAGCTACCCCTCAGGTGGCGGCCTTCACCTGTCTTCCTTTTGTGCTGTCTACCTTATGACAACCAGCCCAAGCAAAGTCTCCCTGTCTGCATGTCTCCCACCAAGGCCAGGGACTCTGGAGATAAGAGTAGTTTGTGGGGATGGTAAATGGTGGTGAGGAGACTATGATCGGGCTGGCAGCGTGAGAGGGGAGTGATGACATGTGACACTGAAAACAAATGGCAACGGATGCAAGGAGTTGGCTGCAACAGTTCGCCACTGGAATAAACAGACAGTTTCACACTATTCTTGTCTATACAAAACAATAATTCCTCTACTATGGCATGAAATCATGTTTTGCTCTTAAAATGCCTAACATTCATCTTTTCTCACTCTGAGAGGTCAAGTTTGTCAGGGCTACAAAGACTTATTTTAAGCAGAAAAGAGTTGTTAAAAAGTCCATGTGTCGTTTTACCACAACATAAGGTCTAACATTTCTATCATACAGTTTCTTATCCGAGTTAGGCTGAAAAAGGAAAATCATTGAATCATTCTTCAACTTCAGCTTTTGGGTCAAACTTTAATGATATTTAGAACTGTTCATAATTCCATCCAAAATCTAATTTCATCTGAAGAAAAGTTCAATTAAATTCAATCCAAAAATACTTTATTAATCCTATGGGGGAATTAAACGTTGCACATCTGCTGCACATTTACCCCCTGAGAATGATGCTGCCACTGTTATATTTTACTGTGGGGTCGGGGATTCTTGATACGCTGCGTTTTCCCTGGAAAATGAAGTTCCTGTCTTTCAACCCTACGTCTTAGTCCAGACATATAGAGAATACAGGAGAGTTGTTATGACTTGTAGAGCACAGCTGAACTTTATCTGCAGTTCATCAGAATCTACAGAGTAATGAAGGTGTAAACTCAAGACTGAATGCTTGAATTGAATCAAATAGTGGTTTACCAAGTACTTTTTAAGATTGTCCACATTTATGCCACCAGATTATTGCAGTATTTTTAGTTTATTCTTTTCACTTTTGCCTTTCACAGATTTGAACGTTTTTAGATCAATTAACAGGATGTATGTCACATTGAAGGTGGATGAATTTCTGAAATTATTTATTTTGGTTTCATTTTTACAAGACTCATCATTGTGTCTGGGGTATCTATACTTTTTATTTGCAATGTAAAGTGTGATGAGCATTACATTATTTTGTGCAACAGCTCACAAATTTATGCAACTTGATCAATCTGTCCCGACTCCAAGTGTTTCTTGTCTTTGGTTAGCTGTAGTTGTACTGTAACGTGCCAGTAATGCAACATAGTTATCGTGGATTTATCATATTAGATCATTTAAATTGTAGTAATTTTACAGTTTTCAAATTTTTTTGTATTTTATTTCATACATTTTTTAATATTTTAGTTTTCAAGCTTTTAATGACATTTACGATGTTGAACCGATGTCTTTGGGCAAAAGCAGTAGTTATTACATGCTATGGAGTGAGAAAAAGCAGACTTTACAGTGCAGAAAATAAAATGAACTAAAACTAATACAGTCAACTCCCTAACCATCTGAATACTATGAAATGACCACATACTAGGATGCACCCTAAATCCTGTGCGGTGTAATTATAAATAGCAGAACTGGCAAGATGACGTTAAAAAACCAAAGTGAAAGAGAACAATAATGAAATGTTAAGATGGAAAAATAAACCCTGAGAAATCTGAAAACATTACCCAGAAACTCTGGTGAGCTTTGGAAGATAATGAAAGCTTACAAACGTCTACAATTTCTAATTAACCTAAAAACATAAACATGAAAAATATATAAAAAAAACGACCATTTCATCTATGAGATGAACACAGATGAGGGGGTATTAAGTAAATCACATAAAGGGCCCTCACAGACAAAGAGTGAATAGGTTCATGAATTAAAAAACAGACAAGCAGGAAAGTGGAAAAAAGCTCTCAGACCACAAGAGGACTCGGCATGAGTCACTCCACTGTGAAGTAAGAAGAAGAGACTGAGCTGATACTAACACGGATCAGAGGAGGGCAAGAAGAAGCAGGGAATATTGACTTTGAGTGGGAGGCCTATTATCCCCAGTGCTAACCTCACAGAAACCTGTGAATCCTAAATGTTTAATCATGCTGGCAAGCAGCAGAAAATTTCTTGTGTCCATTCAAGAAGGCGGTTGGATGGAACTTTATTAAAACATCGGTGAATGATGAGAGAAGGAAAGGTTTGAAATGGGTTTAAGATGGATCATAACATTATAGAAAGATGAAAATAAATTTATAGATGGATATATGCAACATGTGGAGGATACCTATCCCAGAGAGGTTGGGCATTTCAATGGAAATGAAATATAAAATGTAATTTTAAGCAAAAATTCTTTGTAAAGCTGTAATCTGTGTTCACTGGAATAACTGAAGTGGAAGAATATTACAACAGCCAAGCACAATTATCGACATTTGTGTGATTGAAATCACCCAAATTCAGCTTCCTTCAATAATAAGAACACTTTCTCAGCTCCTTTTGCTGCCCTAGAGTCCTCCCTCCTATGACATCCTGCTGTCACAAAAGGGGTTGTTAGTCTGATTTATTTCTGCCGGGTGAAATGCACTTGATTTTGGTACTGAACAGACCATGCCCATTTTAGACTGCACCCCACAAAAGGTGAATTGGACTTTAACATATAAAATCAGTGTGCAGAGAGTTTTGGAGAGAAAGTAGCTCTGACCCATCAATCAAGAAAGACTTTTTTTTTCCCACCAGGGTTCACGGTGGTTTGAAAAAGTATCAAATCTTTGGACTTTTTCAAATATTTTGCCACATTACAACCAAAAACGTCTGCATGTTTTAAAAGTATTTCATGAGATAGTGTCACGAATTAATGTTATTGATGATGAGTACTGCTTTTGATAGTAATGAAAAAAAATTTAGTAACAAACTCAAGGCATCAATAAGCAAAGATGGTTGCAACAACAGGAGATCTGACACTGGCTGAGCGAACTAATAACTATCTGCTGGGAAGCTTGTATACAGCAATGTTAGACAGGTGAGTTAATGAGCAGATGAGAAACAGCTGGGAAGTGCAGGGAGCTTAGACACTGACGGAAGGTACTGGATAAAGTATGGAAAACAGAAAACATCCACCCATCCATCTATTGTCTATATTCTGTTATCCTTGCAGGACCATGGGACACACACATACACACACACTCAACACAGAGACACACAGTCATGCACACACACACACACACACACACACAAACACAAACACACACACACACACACACACACACACACAAATACCTAATTAAACAATTTAGAGAGACCAATTCACCAAGCAGTTATGTTTTTGGCTATGGGAGGAAGACGGAGTACCCAGTACAAACCCAAGCATGGACAGGGAGAACATGCATATTTCATGCAGAAGTACCCCGGGCGGGGATTCAAACCCAGGACCATCTTGCTGTAAGGCAACAGTTCCGCCAACTGTGCCACTGTGCAGCCCCACACACAAAACAATCACTAACAAAATGTAGTGAACAAGAACAGAAATGCAAACTCAGAAATACGCAAAAACTCAAAATACTACAGATCGCGAAAGATAGACGAATTGGTGTTCAATTACGCAACAGCGGAAAAATTCTACCTTTTTTTCAAAAATGTTTAACAAATCAAAATCTGAAAAGTGTGGAATTAATTTTTAGACAGCCACCTGAGTCAATACAATTACAGCAGTAAGTCTGTGTGGGTACCTTTCTACCAGCTTTGCATTTCTAGAGGCTTTAGTTTTTACTCATTCTTTGCACAATAGCTCAAGCTCAGCCAGATTGGATGGAAAGTCTCTGTAAACATCCGTTGTCAAGCCTTGGAGCAGATTCTCAATTGGATTAGGTCTGGACTTTAACTGGGCCATTCTGACATATAAATATACTTTAATCTAATCAATTACGCTGTAATTTTTGCCAAAGCTTCAGGAGCTTTGTCCTGTTGGAGTTTTTTTAACATCTTTAAACAGGTTTTCCATCAGAATTACTCTGTATTTATTTCCACCCACCTACCAATGAACTCTGTGCAGCTTCCATGACCCTGTTGAATGAAAGTATACCCATAGCATGATGCAGCCCCCACCAGGTTTCATGGTGGGACTGGCATTTTCAGGGCGAGGTGCAACGTTGCAAGGGACTATATGTAGCTTTATGGCACAACAATACAAGCTTTCGAGATAGATGAAGGCAGAATAGCTGCAATGTACAGTCAAATGTTGTTTTTTAAGATGAAAATGTTACAGTTTGGTCCAGTGGTTCATTCCAACAATCTTCCTTGTGCTGTTTTTTGTTTTAAGTCCTTTTTTCCTCATAATGCAAGTTAGTTTTCATCAATAATAAACTAGCTACCTGGATTCCTCACTGCTTTCAGCTCATCTTAATTATTAGAAGATGTGGGTCTTTTGTCACAAGGTCTTCTTTTCAGCCTGCAACAAATTATTGTGAAGAAATAATTCATTATAACAGTTTTAAAATAAACTGTTGCTTTTACTATCCTCCAGATTACCAATATTTTGGAAAAAAATTAATTCAGTAACGGAGCATTTTAAGTCTAAAGAAAAAAGGAGGGCTAAAACAAGGTTTTATATGTTCCAGGTGTATCTTTAGGACTACTAGTTCCCTGACAAGACTTCCATGACTGATGTAAACATGTCAGAATACAAGAAATATCCTTTGATAATCTTTTCTTTAGACTTCCTCTGTGTTAAATGAGCCCTTAAGGGGCCTCTTAAAAGCCTTTTGAGACTGTCCATGTAATTACTGACTAAGTATACTTTCATAGATCATTAAAGTGAAAGCTGTGCAAATGGGGTTATCATTAAGCATGTCCCTGGAGGGGGACTGTATGTTGCATGTATGCATATTTGAATGCATGTAAGCCTGTATTGCAGTCTCAAAATGAGTGGCATAGCTACAAACGCCTCGAAAGAGTTTCAAAACCTGAGTGCAAGAAGCAAACACTCAAAATCCAAGGTCACCAAAAATATCCTCAAGCTATGCCTGAAAGAAACTAATGTGCTGCATTTGTGGGCTTCCAGGGCTCAGAGCTCGACACACAAACACATTTAAATGCAAGTGGTGGGCACACACAGAAGCACATCACATCAGAGAATATTACACTGGCGTACATTCATTTTCTAGGGACTTAATTATATGCATTCCTTGCCAAATGTGACCTTTACCTTCATACTAAGTCCACATTGGGACTGGCTAAAGAGATTTATGTCCCTATTGCATGTGTAAAACACGCAGACACACGAGAAATGGGATTGGACTTTAGAGATCTTTTTATTATCCGTTTCCTTAATGTAGTTAGTTCCTTTTCTTTTAAATGTATGCAGTGCAAGAAGTCTGGTTGTTTGTAGCTTAAATAACATGTATGCTGTCTTTCAGCCCCTGCCATTTGACAGGAATCTGTTGTGTTGCAGCTATATGCTGGTGAGGTTTTTGATACTGGGTGTACGGCTCACCACCCAGGTAGCCTGTCTGTCTGTCAGCTGGTAAAGAAAATAATATCTGTGTATTTAAGCCAAAGGGTATTTCTGTACAGTTTTTAATTTATTTGTGTAATTTTTCCAAAATTGTGTCAACTTATTACTTATAATACTTACACTGACATACCTAAGACTTGACCTACACTGTATTACAAGCTTTTTTGCAAAAATATTTAAATTTAAAACATAAGTAACATCAACAACATTAAAGTAAAGTGCCTTCTTACCATTTTTGTTATTGGCATCACTCTCTCATCAACACACACAATGTATTTTGTATTACCGCATGTCTGTATTGTACTTCAGGGGTCTCTAGTTCCCAAGTTATCAAGTTACCAACCAAGTTATTGTGAGCCCTGAGAACTGCTGAAATCTGCTAGTAAAACTAAAATAAATGACATAATGGACTTGAGCAATCCTTGCATTGTAAATAGACGGTAAGAAAGAGATGTTGCATAGGAGGACAGTTGATTCCCATTAGAGTGAACAAAAACCTGAGCTGGAGGGTAAAAACGAACAACAGCTGAACCAACTGTCACCATGGATAGGGTGAATAGGGCAGATGAACAGAATGACAATAAGAATACAGAGGGGAGGGGAGCTGCAAGTTAAATCAATTAAAATTAAGAGGAAGGTGAGACATAAGATGGCACAAGTGAGAGCTTAAGAAGCAGTGGAGGAGTGAAGCACAGTGGCAGAGCGGGAATGGGGAAGGGGTGTGGGAATGACAGCATGGCCAAGGGCCCGTGACACCGGCTGTCACCTGGAGATCAATCAACAGTTTGAACGTGAGCCAGCCAAGCAAAAACTGTTGCTTCCTCCTGGCTCTTTTCCGTCTGAAAATCAACACAATATGGAAGCCTTAGCTTTATCTATCCTTCAATTTCAGCTACCTTTTCTATTCTTTAACATCCCTTTTATCACTGGAGATGGAATTTCACGTTTGTTTGCTTTCTGTGATTTCTCATTCTTTTCACATGTCTGCCGTTCATACGACTGCACACAAACTCTACAACTATATATAAAAAAAAAATGGCCAAATATATGACCAGTGGTGTTTGGAACAATATAGTCAACTTGAGCAGTGACTAATGAGATCCCACGAGGACTGAGTCAGCTGATAGTAGGATACCAAGTTATAAAGCGTACCTCTCCTCTTTCCCCTCTGGACTCTTTTTCCTTCACACACAGGACACTGGCATATTTCCTAGGAGCCATTCTTAAAATATACTAAGGGAAGTTCACCCTTTCATATATCCAGTTTCTTAAATTTCAGTTACTCAAATGCAAGAGACAAATAAAATGTACCGAAGAGGCTATTTTTCAATATTTTGTAACTAAAACTCATGTGTGTACCCCAAAATGTGATAATTTTTTAGATGTAATCTTGAGAGTTTTGTATTGTCTATTCATGTTGTGTTTAAAAGGAACAAAAGCTGCTTCTTTTTCGTCACCTTTTTCAATGTGAATTTCAATGGTCTCTGTATTTCAGTGAGTTTGAGTCATCTTAACACTGTCTGTTTGGAAAACTCTCAAGGAAAAAAAAACAACTGTGAAATACAGAATTAAAATTATTGGATTTTGCTGGTGGTGAGAATTACCAGTCATTCGCAATATAGGCGATGTAAAAAACTTGGTAATTTCACATTAGTCACAAAGACAAGATTCAGTGATGTACGCATCAGAATTTAGCAGGATTTAGCATTAGGTGGCAATTACACTATCTGTCCATCCATCCATCCATCCATCCATGAGTTTGTGTAAGAGATTGCGTTCGATTTCTGATAATCCCTTGGTCCTGGTTTAGAAAAACTCGGAGTATTACATTTCTGTTAGGAAGTTCAAACAGTACCAGAGAGACAAAGGACAAAGCAAATAATTTTGCTTTTGTCATGTTCAGCATTGATATGACGTGCTTTTTGCCATGTGTCTTTCAAACTCCAGGTTGACAAGTATTTACTAAATACTGATTCTTGAGCGATCTTCAGATAGAGAACAGCTTTAAAACTAATGGAGAAAAAAAAGATCAAAAGCCTATGAGGAAACATCAGATTTGCAGTAAAGCCAAAAGACAAAACCATCATTGGTAAGTTGATGTTGAACACAAAACAGGACCTGAAGAGACATGCTGAACAGGAACCCCAATGGGTAGACACCGTCTGTGAAGGGGAGAGTAACGAGAGAGGTACATAAAGTTGAAACCACATGTTCACATATGGTGTATATTAAGAAACATAACCTCCCATTGTCTGAAATCAAATTAGACTACAATTTTTCTGTTTTGATCAGTTGAGATCTTCAAATTTACTTCTGTTTGCTGAATGCCAGAACAATGAGCAGGATATCAGACCGAATTTCTTCAAAACTTTCTTCAACTTCAGAAGATGCCGAACATTTGCAGGAATTTTGGCCAAACGTCCTAATAGGACTGGTGTAACTGAGCCAGGTTTGTAGGTTGCCTTGCTCACACATACCTTTTCAGCTCATTTTTTCTATGAGACTGAGAAGCAGGCTTTGTGATGGCCACTCCAAATACATGACTTTGTTGACTTTAAGCCAATTTGTAACCAATTTGGCCCCATGATTAGAATAATTTTCAAATTGGAAGACCTATTGGTGTCCATGGCTTCAGATCCTGCCTGATGTCTTGAGATATTGCTTCAGTATTTCCACAGAATGTTGTTTCTTCATTTTAGACATTTATTTATTAGCTACTGTCCGCTGCAGGTTATAGCGGAACGTTGCATCAGTACATCAGCCTAATAGTCAGAATTCCATAAATTTGTTTTGTTTTTTAAGAACTCATTTTGTCCCACAGTGTATGGAAATCTGATGTGTGGATTTTCTCGTCAAGTTTGTTTTTCTATAGATCCCAACTTTTGCAAGGAAAGTGACACACAGAAATTTCAGGCCCTGTTTTGTGCGTAGGCAAGCTTTATAAATGAGACCTGTGGTCTTTGAGGTCAAAGGACTCCTTGCCATTGCCCTAATCTTTAGCTTCATCCATACATTAACATGACTTTAAGTTATCTGTCTGTCTGTCTGTCTAAACAACTGCTTTTTAATAACCTTTGAAATAAAAGTAATGTAAAAAAAAAATATTTTCACAAAATTTCAATACAGTTTTTGGTTAAATTTTAGCTTTTACATCTCCAGTTTAGTTATTTTTATTCATACTAAGGACCTGTTGTGACCATTAGAGATGCTGACAATACAATTAAACACTAAATTAAAACACAAATAGCTCACTAACCTTGCAAGATTTTTTTTGACTTCTATAAAAATAAAAACAACAAAATACCAAAAAAACAAAAAAAAAAAAACAACAAAAACATCCTCTGCAGGCCTGTTCCAGTTATCAACCTGTCTAGTATTGGGCCATTTCATCCATATTTTGTATCAAAAATGGAATTGGTTGGAGTAGTTTGAAGGAGACATGTAGCATTTATATCCATTGCTGCATTCTTGGATCCTAAAGTCTTTATTTTCTGCTCCGCAAAACGTAGCTGAGATAAAGACAGAGCTGTCACTGGTGATAATCATCAGTGACAATTTGAAAAAGAAAGAAAAATCATCTCTACTCCTTATCTAGTGTGGCAGCACTGGGAGAGAAGAGACTGACTCCAGTAGGCAGTGACGAGCAACATTTCAGTAAATTGCATATTGATTTTCTTAATGATAAAATGCTGATTAATGACATCCCTTCAGCTTCACAGAGATGGAAGGTTATAACTTGCTAAAACCTTTCGGCCTGAAGCCGACCCTCGCACAGTTACAAAATCCATTCCTAGTGGCATGCTGATTATCTGCTAATAGCTGAAATGTTCATGCAGTGTTGTGGGCAATAAGTCATTTCATACTTGTATCAACTGCCACGTAAATTCAGGCTGAGCTCTAAAGCCTCCTGCAGCCTCTTAATTACAATGTTCTCAGGGAGCGTGGGATGGAAGGGGAGGAGGAGAGAAGGAGTATTACCAAATGTCAGGCCTGTTATGAACCTGGATGTAATTGAAAAATTGAATAAATGATTTACTGAGGGTCTTTTTTACTTGATGAAATTCATCACACCACTCTATAAAACTGGACATGAAAACTGAGACTGAAGTTCCATCAATTTCTCACCAGTTGCAGCAGTCTCTGTCTGGATACTTAAGTGTTCTGGGTGCATGGAGTGAACCCCAGTCGTTTCTCTTGCACAGTGAGATAAATTGCCAGTTATATAATTTCCAGCAGGTTAGATAGTTAAAATTATTGTGGGGTGACCATGAAATTAACATATATTAGAAGGGAATGTTGGATCTGACAAATTAACTTTGTCCTAAGGTTTTTAATTACTGCATACATTATTTTTTGAAATAAATGAGCAGTTTAGATTGTTATTCATCGGATTATGCCTGACGTGTTACAATAACAGCTGATTTTAGTTGAAGGGACCTTATGGCTAGAATAATTCTTAGACTGGCAAAGGCCCAAAACACCGTCAATACTGCAGTCACCAGCATTAGTCTTTTCCAGTAAGCAACTCATTTTCATTTTTATGAAAGAACATCATTGGAGAGAGCTTCAAAAACAAGAATTGTAAAACATAAATGTCTCCCAAAAATGTTTTCGTTTTACTCATGAAGGCTTCTTTAAATCTAATTGCATTGCTGCGTCTATGTGGAGGAGGTCTCTTTTCTATTACAAGGGAAGACATAAGAACGTGTGGAGGAAAAATGATTTAAAAAAAATATACAAAGAACAGCACACAATTCCAATGTGCTTATCCTAGAATGTATTTGTGCAAATGGTAATAAATTGTATTCTATTCTATTACAACAGAGATGAAACTCTGCCTGTTTAAAACAGGCAATGTCATGTTCAAAATTTCGTGTTTTAAATTTTAAACTGGCTCCTGTGTCCTTCAGTGTAAAGTACAAATTAAAAACTATTCAAAATGCTTGCACTTATATTGAGTAATTTTAAATTATTTAATTGTTTATGAATCAGTCGGTCTCATAATCTATCAAATTTAATCCGAATTATGAATCCTACCTTTTCAGGGAGTGCTACTCTAAATTATGTGCAAAATACAAAAGTGAAATTGTTAACACTCAAACGTGAATTTTCAAAACATTATCAATTAGATAGTCCAATGTACTACTATACCATCCTTAAGGTAAAAAGTTATAATTAAAGGTTAAAAGATGTCTCATATATTAATATAATAATGTTGTATACAACTGTAATAATTTCTAAATATTCCTAAATCCTTTGAAATATGAAGAGATGCAAATGGAAAGCATCTAGGTAAATTTCCTGCTCTCGAAGCCAAACTAACTCAGACTACATTTATTCTGTGCCCCTTTTGTAAAGTAATTTGAGCCTTTCTAGCTAAGCTCAGTTGGTAAATGTGTAGTGACAGGAGCTCAGTGGTCTTTTGTTCCAAAAAGGCAGATTAATCCTGCCTCTTTCACACTGTGCTTTAAAAAAAACATTTTTTTAAATTCTCCATTTTAGTTTTCTGCTTTATCATACAACACAGTATTCCCTTTAATGTACGGGAACATAGAAACCCCCTGCAGTTGCTTTCTGTACTCAGAGAAAAGGCTATTTTAAAATGCTTTTTCATTTGGTTTAAAGTAATATTTTTCTATTTCTATTTTCGGATTACATTTCACAATAAGTAAGATTTCTTGTAACATACAATACAACTAAAAAATGTGAATATTGTGAAAACGCTGAAGTCTATTTCTTGCAGATAAAAAAAAAAAAAAAAAAAAAAAAAAAAAAAAAAAAAAAAAATATGAAGACATCCAGTGTCTCAGAATAAGAATACTGCAAAATATCAATGAAAAAAATATATTTTGAACAGAAATGTCAGGCTTCTAAAAAGTATGTCCATTTCTCTTCACTCAGTACTTCATTGGGCTTCCTTGTGCATCAATTACTGCATCAATGCAGAGTGGCATGGAGGCCATCAGCCTGTGGCACTTCTATGCTGTAATGGAAGGCCAGGTTGCTTTCATAGATTTTATAGTGATGTTGGGTCTGGTGTCTCATCATCTTCTTGGCAATACTCCATAAATTCTCTATGGGGTTGAGGTCAGGTAGGTTTGCTGGCCAGTCAAGCAAAATAACACCATGGTCATTAAACCAGCTTTTGGTAGCTGGTACCCGAAACCATCACTGACTATGGAGACTTCACACTGAACTTCAAGCAATGTGGAGTCGATGTCTTTCACTCTCCCTTCAGACTCTTGGACCTTGATTTCTGAATGAAATATAAGCATTACTTTAATCTGAAAAAAGGACTTTGGACCACTGAGAAACAGTCCATTAAAACACAGAAAACGTTTGCTGGTGCTTTGAGTTAAGTAGCTGATTAGAGTGTGACACCATGAGTTTCTGATATTTAACTTTTTCACAATATTCTAAGACACAAAATTACACTATGTGTAATGAATCTATATAACATATGAATTTAACTTTCTGAAGTGAGTGACAAAAATATTGAACTTATTCATGGTATTCACATTTTTTGAGATGTACCTGTATATTAGCAAAAACAGATCCAAATATGCAGTCACTTTCGATGGACTCAGGAAGAGAGGAATAAAATATGTTACCCATACATATACTAAAGTATAGCATAAAGCTTTGAAAATGAGATTAAAGATATCCGGATTAAAGATGTTGCCTTTTTATTGAGATAAAAAGAAAAACCAAGAGGGTTAATTTTAAGTTATTTGCAGCACACAGTCTTAACCTCAGTACCTTGACAGGTTTGAGAATGTGACATGCAAGTTTGCAGCAGCCTCCAGGAAAAGTATGTTTGAGTTTGGTTTGATCTACTATGATAAAGAATTTTCTAAAGCTATGTATAACTACATGTACATCAATGCACCAGCAGATACACATTTACTCTATCACCAACAGATCAGAGCTTAATATACATACACAGTTACATTAGAAATAACATTTTATCTCATGTATTCCTTATATTTTCTCTTGAATTATGCCATATTTTTACTTTAATTTCATCATCTAAGCCATTCCAGAAAATCACTCCACAAACTAATGTGCAAATACCTTTAAGAGTGCTGCAAACACATAGTTGCATTAAATGACATTTTCGTCTCAGATCGTACCTTCCCTCTCTATACTTAAATTTTGAATTTTCTTTGGAAGCATATTGCTTTTGCTTTAAACATCACCCATGCGGTTTACCAAATCCATAAATTTCGTAAGTTGTGATCTGAAAAATAGTGGACTTGTAAGGAGAATTCGCTGGTACTTCTCCAGTTCATTCAACTCTCGGATGACTAGGACTTTGGCCTGCTCTGGAGTTTTATTCAGTTTTATGTATACCTTGCAGTCAGATATCTATGTTGACTGTACTTTTTCTGCTTTTTCATTAATCTTGCCTGTCTTGCTATGTTCTTCATGTTTCTTTATTAGGTGTTCATTTATATTGACACTAGTTCTTCTCAGCTTTCATCCCTGTTTGAGGAGTTGCTTCTTTTGTTTTCTGTTAATAAAGCGAATAATTAAGACAGGCTTTTCATTTTTGTTTTTTGATGATGTATGGAAGATAACAGATGGCTTGTTTAAGGAGGAGGAGCTGTATGCCTAACTGTAAAAGAGACAGCCAACTAAGCGATTAAAGATGTACAGAGTAGTGTGCTTGGAGATAGGGGCTAAGCAATGAGATGAACATGGCTTACAGACAACCTACACTGTCAGATTCTGGAACTTTCCTGGTCTTCTGATGCTGAAAGGAACTATTTACATCTTTCTCAGTGATCTTTATTGCATGCAGAGGGTCAGAGGGGAGGTGGGAGGGTGTTGTACAGTTGTTGCTGGGATGTGGGTGAATGGGGTGGTGGTGTAAATGGCTGTTTTTCAAACAATTTTTTAATTTCTCTGATTATTCACCATCTGATTCATCTGCAATCTCTACAAAAAAGAAGTGGATAAAATATAACCGTGACATGGTGCTTACACATGATCGTTCATCTAATCATCCAAGTATTAATCACTGAATGACGCTATTTACATAACAGATGTCAAATAAATATTTTCTCTGACCGGTTTGCTTTCATGTGTAAATGCTGGGATATGATATTATTCAGATTTTAATGTCAACTTTTAAATGGTGTGAAAAGTAAAATATTGTGCTTTGTGTTAAAAGGGTGTTTAAAAAAACTGCAAGATATACTGTGGTACAAAATGCTTCCAAAATCACAAAAACTTCCTATTAAACTGCACTTTCTTTTTGAAGTCTTTTTAAGAGGAAACCAGAGAAATTGTGTGGTTTTCCCTTAAAGCCACCTGCACTCTTCCCAATCTTAAAAAACAACAACAACAAAGTTTCACATATCAAAGGCAGCAATGACTTTGCTTCCAGAGAAGCAATACTCTTTTTCTTTATTTCCTATGTTTGTTTTGGGTGCTAGTAGCCTTTTTTTTTTTTTTTTTTTTTTTTTTTTTTTTTTTTTTGATAGTAGGTAGACAGGAAAGGGGTAGAGAAGGGGGGAGAAGACATGCAGCAAAGGTTCTGAGGTCAGGAGTCAAACACGACAAGGACTATAACCTCCGTATACGAGGCGGCCACTCTACCCACTACATCATGCGACGCCCCAAAATATTCTTTTTCAAGTACAACCTTTAATACATAATTTTGAGCAACTCACACATGTATTTGAAGAAGCAAGAAACAACCAATACAAAATGGTGCTCACAACTTTCAATTACAATTTCCAATAATAAAAATGCACCCACCACCAGTAAGGAATTTAGATAGACTCATTAACCTAACATGCATTTTGTTGTTATGTGTGGGAGAAAGCTGGAGTAAGTCGAGAGAACCCACACATGCACTGGTAGAACATGCAAACGTCACACACAAAGGCTTCAGCTGAGATTTAAAGCCAAAACCTAATTGGTACAAGTCACAAGTGTTAACAACCATGCCACAATGCAACTTTCTGAGTTATGCATTGTTATAATTTTGCTGTTGATTTTTGATTTGTTACCATAATACACTGGGCCGCTGAAGTTCTGCCCAAGAAAAACATGTCCTCAGAATCTCATCCCATACCTTGCAGAGATAAATCAGGTAAGGAAAACCCAGAAAAGAAAATGAAAAGGATTGATTATAAAGGGGATCAGATTGGGATGAAGACAGAAAGTTATCTCCACAGAAAAGATGTGACATATGAAGTCAGCAAGTCAATTCAACTTTTTATAGCAGGCCTAATAGTAAGCTGACTCAGACACTGGGATTTGGACAAAACCAGGCTGCAACATAGTCGACAAGGCTGAGTCATCCAAACATTGGGCTCAGAGGGAGAGTTAGCTGTAACAAGGCTGACACAGAGTAATCAATAAACAAAAAATACGCACACATATTCTGAGTCAAAAATGTGTGATAGTACACTGAATTATTTCAATTTTTATGGTTTAGTTTGTTACACAAACATCAAACTAAAATCTGGCAGATCTCTAGCAGTGAAAAGAGACCAGGGCATACTCAGTTTAACAGTAAGCAAATCTTATCTGATTCTGCTTCCATACCAATATAAAATATTATTATGTGATAAAAGAAGCAGTTGTGACTTTATGTTGGAAACCTTCCTTTTTTTCCAACTTTAGTTTCTTTAATAATATATTTAATTCTGCTTTGCTTACACAAGTTCTTTTCATGGATACTAATCAATTTAGACTTATTTAAGCACAAAAAACATTAAAAATTGGGTTTTGCTGATAATAAATAAAGATTGGAAGGCAGTACATTACAAAGACTGTGAGAAAGTCAACAGCTGGAGTGAAAGGCTCCCAAAATCAAATAACTCCATTTTCATTCTGTTGTAAAAACTTAAAAAATGTCTACTTGAACCTTTAAAAACTGCTTCTTTAAGACTTGATTTAAGAGTAAATGCCAGCAAGATTTTAATCCAGTTCTTATAGGGCCGCAAATTATTGATCCGTTAAGATGAGTCAAAGTAGATATAGACACACTTCTGTAATCCCTAATATCTCTGCTTCTTGAAGAGTATGGAAACTGTTTTGTTGGATGCAAGATAAAGTCAAGACATTTAGGGTATCACTGAATGGTTTTAAGGCTTTTTCCATAATTTATGTTTTACTTGCAGAGACAAAGGACCTGCAAACTCCACAAACCTAAGCAATTAAAACAGAATGAAGAATTTGGTTTAAAGACACACATAAGGTTGACCTTAAAAGAGAGTTAAGGCATGTAAAAGCAGAATGTGTATGTGCAGATCTCTAGGTGCTTTACCACACAACCTTTAAAAGGTAGAACATAAAGTGAGGCCACCACATAAGTGCATAGAGAGGACAGACAAACAAGATGTAAACACTGAAAATACTTCACTATCATTAAAGTACACTGTCTGGAAACATCACAGTTTCTAAGATGGCTGCAGTGACAATGGAGAAATAAAGCTGGATCGAACAACAACATTGTCTCAACATTGTTCAGCATCGAACTTAATCACCAACTTGAGCATCACCTGAATGTACACATTACTAGTACAGAGAAAAACAAAGTAAACCTTGCTGCCTGTACTATTCAAACAGCCCCTTACTAACACTTTAAATCAAACCCCAGCCATAACAACGAGTATTAGAGGAACGTTCCGTCTCGTCAGTATTTCATCCAGCATATCATGGCAGATTTATAAAAAGGCTCTAACAGCCACAATTATACTCATCTTATCCAAAACACCTATCACTGCTGGATGTAACAGTAATGTAAATGCAAGAAAATGATTGCTCATGTACAGTTAATGTTTTAAATGCACACTTTAATGGTTGTTTCATTTTCCAATGACACCTGACAAAAAAAACTTGCCTTTAAGACTGCGGTAGATAACTCTCTACTGTCAGATTGCCAAAATGATGAGGATTCTTTGGAAACTGATGAAAGGAAAAAGTATGGATGAATTAACAGAAAATGTTATTTCCTATGTAATGTCAATACAAATTGCACCAAATATCACCTTCTAGGAAATACTGACAGGCGTGTTATACATTTTAGACATTCTACATTAACTATATGCAGACACTACAACCTCTGCTAATTGTAACATCTGCTTTCTCATTTGTTTGTGCACTGCTGTATGATGTACTAATCAAAGAAATTTTTAAAATGTAAAAGTAAGTTGTTTATTTGTTATATATTTTAAATATATGTAATGAAACAAAATAGCCTGGTTTAAACAACACTTGGAAGAGGAGCAGCAGCTGCCACTTTTCTTGTGCAGAAAGACTTGCTTAATGGAGTCCTTGGTCAGCAATGTTTGTTCACCAGCATACGCTCAGTTTCCAAAGCAAACTACTGCCGCAGTGATTGATCGGTGCTGCCATTACTACTTTTGGCTTGAGCTCAGACTTTCATCACACCATCAGGTTTCACAGCGGATTGAATGATAGCATAGATAACTAATAGCCAGAATGATAGCACATCCTGCACAATTTATAGGTGCTGTTTTGGGGTCTGTGCATACAAAATTGCAGCAGTTTCTTGTATAGTTGTACATGCTGCCTGTAAGTACACATGTAGTTTTAAATAATCAACTCTGATATAAAAAGGCTGTAAATCAGCAAGAAAAACTCAACATAAAAACTAATATGAATTTAGCAATTCAACACTTTTTTAATATATGACTGGAAGCACTTAGATTGAAAGCCCACAGTTAATTGTTTAAAGGCAACAGACAGCATATTTTGCTTTTGACTATTTGTTCTTAAACAAATTTTAAGATTACGGAAACAAAATCAAATAAGATTTCTATTTTGTTTTAAAACTGCAAAATTAGACACCAACATCACCAGATGTGTTTAAAGTTGGACTGAGTCAATTACAGCACCCAAATTATTTGTTTACCTGACTACAGAAGAGCCTGTGTTTATTTTTAGAACCCTTAATTGAAGGAGCACAATCAGTGCGGACCCTAACAAAGATGACATGTCGTCTCTGCATTAGAAATGAAAAGCAGGGAAATATCTTCAGGTGAAACATGCTTGTTGAGACATAATGATAGCATTAGTTTATATTTTGCCTGGATACAGCTCTCTGTTGTCACTATTTGAGCAGCCTATTACCTTTTCTATTACTCAGTTGATTGATTTTCAAACTCTGCGTCTAAACAGGGAAATATGAACTTTACATAAGCCGTGGAGGGGAATTAATTAAATCCCAATCATTTTCACAGTCACAGTGGTTGCCCTCTGAAGCAGTTTGAGTGACAAGACTTTCTTTTTTTGGCAACATAAATCTTATGTTCCCCGGTGTATTTAGGGAACAGTAACATTCAAGTGTTTGTTTCATTTATTTATAGGAACATGTCGACACATTCACATTCAGGGATATGTGGGCGAAGACACTTTTTCTTCTGAGCAATACATTTGATGTGAATAAACAATAAAATTGAACTGTGGATCAGCTGCCGTTATTTCTGTCAAATCCAAACACGCCTGGAGACGAACCAAGAGAAAAGAGGGAAAAGATTGAGGATGATAAAAGTAGGGAGAAGGGCTGGGAAAAACAAAGAGGTGAAATTACAAAGAAAATTCGCTGGCTGTTAATAATTCTTTCTAATGAAGTGATTTCTACGCAAATACTAAATGAAAACTAAAATGAGGAAAATTAGTAAACTATGACCATTACAAAAGAAGGAAACAATTTTATCTGTTCCTTCACAATAAATTTAATCAAAAACATTATTTGGCAGTGTTGAGAAGTATATTTATGACTGTGGAGCATGTAGTGTAGAAATTGGTACACATCAGTCATAAAGGAACAGACATGGTCAGCAGCAATACTCAGGTTGCCTGTGATGGTTAAATTATGCTGAACTGCTCTTAGGCACCCAAAGTGGGGAAAGGACATATCCCACACAAACTTAAACTGCTTCCCCACTAGAGCGGCTTTATCCGCTTCTGCCCAAGTCCATCCCGGCCAGATTTATTTCCATCCTGTGCGGTTCTGCGTGGCTCTTCCCCATTTTTCATAGCCACTTCTGGGGTAGTACAAGCTGCATATTGCACACAAGGGATTTGAGTGATAGCAACCGCATGCCTTGATTGACCCATGATTTACATCACTGCAAACTCCAAATAACATCTCAACTACCGCAGTGGCCCGGTGGACATGCCGTCTGCTATCAGAGAGCCGCACAGTGTGGAGAAGTGTAATTATGAGTTTAATCTTGAGCAATGGCAGGAACACATGCATCAACTTTTGAAGCAGAATGACCGTGATTTAGCAGTAATGCAAGCAGCAAGTCTCTCTGAAGAACGGGGATGCAATGAAGAAGTGTGAAACTGTGCAGCTCTGGTTAGCGTTATGTCAGAGTTACATTTTTGCGCTGGGCAGTGTGAAACACCGGAACTACATATCATTAGTTTGGTGTGATGTGCATTTTATTCTTTGTTTGGAAGTTTCTTTGAAAAATAGTTCATGCACGTATATTAATGTACATCTTTTGACTGCATTACCTAAATCCAAATAGTTTCACGTTTTAAAAAATTAAGTAATATAGATATATTTATATGTATAGCAAAATAATCAGCTAATCTGTACAGTTTTAAATATGTTTGGGCCAGCAATGAATTTCTATAAGACAAAATTTATCTGAGTCCATCAAAATCACAACCTCCAGGTTCTCCATTGCTGAGTGTCACTGCAAATGGCATAATCGGAGTGTCAACCACAGCTCCTGCGCGGTCACGGCCTGCCTATATTCACGCCCACAATATAGAGGAACAGACTGTAATGGAGACGTTCCTCTGGGGTGCCACACATTAACCGGTTAGAGTGAGACTTGCCAGTGAAGAAACGACTTTCCACAGCCACCTGAGCCGCTAATATAAGGTAGGGTGGATCTATGGTCTCATGTTGTATATGCCGAATTTTGACTATACCACCTGAATGTTTCAGCTAAAATCAAGACTCATTGTACCATGCATGTTTCTTTAGCCAGCTTTTGTCTAATTAAGGTGAATCTGTTCAAATTGTAGCAATAGTTTCTGTTGTTAGCTGATAGGAGTTGTACCCAGGTGTGATATTCTGTTGCTGCAGCCCATCTGCTTCAAGGTGCGAAGTGTTGTGTTCTCAGAGGTGACATTCTGCATACTTTGGTTATAATAAGTGGTTAACTGTGCTAGTGCTGCCTTTCTAGTCTTGAACTGGTTTGTCTTTTCTCCTCTGAATTGAACAAGGCATTTTCGTCTCCACGGCCAGAGCCCACTGGACTCTTTTTTGTACCTGAGGCACGGTCATGTGTGAAAATCTCAGTATATCATCACTTTCTGAAATACTCAGACCAGCCTGTCTGGCACCAACAAACAATACACATTCCAAGTCACTTAAATCTCCTTTCCTACATTACACCCGATACTCGGAACTTCTGCATTTATGTTGGCCAAAGCATAAATATATTGAGTTGCTGCCATATGATTTGCTTTTGTGTGATAAGCATTTAACAGGTTCACCAAATAAAGTGGCCACTGAGCATATGTACCTAAATCTGAATCTGATTAATAAAGGGTGTCCAGTACCCTGCATTTTTTAAATGTTTTCCTAATCAACATAAATGATTTAAATTAAAATGTCACTAACAGGGATCTGCAGAACTTGATAACTTGCAGGGGAAGTAATGAAACCATTTGAAACTGGAAAGGTGAAGCAAAGACACACTTAAAATGTACAGAACATCAGCCTTCTAGGAGACGATTTGGGCATTCCTGTACAATAAGATCTGATGGTACTGGAATGAATTGGTTTGATATGAAATTAAATTAAATGTAAATAGTTGGATGGGAATTTGGTGTTCTTGTATTGCAAAGTGCCTTGAGATAGGGTTACTTGTAATCTGGTGCTTCATAAATAAAACTAAATGAAACTGAATTTAATTAAAGGTATTTTCAAAACGCAAGACCAAAACGATACAGCTTATTTCCTGGAGGGACACAGACAGGCGGGTAGATAAGCAGGCCAAGATGTTACACACGTGTGGATGAGTGAGGAACGGGTGGCTGGGTAAACGGGAGGAGGGGGGCTATGAGTTTATTTATTTAAGTTTTATCATTCTTGCTTGTGTGTGACAGTCAGGAAATGTTGGAAGACTTTCAGGCAGGGATGCATGACGACGAAGCAGTGACAAGAGGGATCATGGGTGTGTGGAGAGGAAATGGAACATGGAGAACAAAACAAACAGACAGGGGCTGAGAAGAGGAAGGGGGTGGAATGGATGGGCCCTGCTTTGCAAAGGGGGATAATATGTCAGCCGACGCCATGTGTCAAAGTGTGTTTTTGATTGTTTTGCGTGGACTTGATTGTGCATGAGAGAAAGTGAGCCTGCAAGCCTCAAATCAAGGCTCAAAATGACATCTCAAAGTGAACGTGGGCCACACGGGGTGCTGCCAGGCCCAATCTCATGCTCATCTAACCTTCAAATGACATTAGGCATCCTGTCAACATACAATGAGTCACTCCCAACTTGATGCGATTTATTCAATCCAACAGAGAGGTTTGGATCGCAAGATACAAATCACTTAGACGGAGGCTATGGAGTGGAGAATCTGTGTGTGTGTGTGTTGGGGGGTGGGGTGTAATGTGAACTACTTTTTCCTCCCAGAAACAAAGTTTTCCTTGAACAACATAAAGCTGTAGAACCACAGTTTAACTTCTCACCCTCCCAGTTTTCCTTACTTTTATGTCTTTGTTTTAATGTCTCTGCTCTTTCTGCCCCTCAAAACGCCATGAAATTAGGTATTTATATCTGAGAATATTAACACCCAAAATTAAGTGGTCCTTGAAGAGCAGGTATGGAGATAAATGGGTTCTGAGAGCTTTATCATCCACAACAGAAATTAAAATTTGTTACATCCCCAGGAGCTTGTGAAAGTATTTGTATCTCTTTAACATGTGTGATAGACCAACTTAAAGTAGTAGATGATTGTGAAGTGGAATTAACTTTTTTTTTTAAAATAAAAATCTGAAAAAAAAAATCCAATGCAAACAAATGCCTTCAGAATTCATCCTGGACTACGGTCTTTTTGCACAGACTTTGCATGTTCTGCCCACTCACAAATGCAGGTGTTCCGTTAAGCCCTCATAGGAACAGGACATTAGAGAACAAATCGCACCATGGAGACCAAGGATTACACCAGACACATCAGGGGGAAGGTTGTGGAGAATATTAAAGCAGGGTTAGATTATAAAACAATAACCTAAGCTTTCAACATTTCACAGAGCATTGCTCAATCTATCATCCAAAAATGGATAGAGCATAGCACACCTGCAAACATACCATGAGATGGATAAATCTGTTTAAAGTACAATTATTAATGGTGCGCTCCAAAAATCTGGAATCTATGAAGGAGTGCAGCAAACTGTTGCATTGTTGAAACAAAACAACAACCAAAACCTTTAGTCCCCTCTGCAGCTTGCCAAAAGCACTTAAGGTGAGAACATTATACAAGAAGCCACTTTGTTTATGATTTAAAATTTTTTGAGCTAGATGCTCAACTACATCCTTTGTGTGGGAGAAAACTAACACCCTGAAAACAACATCCCCACAATGAAACAAGGTCAGAAGGTGGAAAAAAACTTGAGGCTTGATACTGAGGCAGAGGTTCACCTTCCAGCAAGATGACACTGATATAGCCAGACTTGTTTAGATTAAAGCAAATTCATGTGTAAGAATTGCCTTAACCTAAATCAAATGCAAATCTGTGGCTAAATTTAAATATTACTGTCTCCATAAAATGTGGCTAAACTTGTGGAATTTTGTGGGTAAAAAATCAGTTTCGAAATGTGCAAAGCTGGTAAAGGTATACCTCAAAGGACTTGTAGTTTTAGCAAAAGTATTGATCAGAGTGGCCAATAAACACAATAAATCTTCAGATTTTTATCAATAAGGAAAATTTGAAAATAATGCATTACTCTCTTCCCATTCACAGTTATGTGCTACATTGTGTTGTTCTGTCACAGAAAATCCCAATAAAATACATTGACGTTTATGGTTGTAACGTGCCAAAATCAAAAAAGGGGGAAGGAATACTTTTGCAAGGCATTGCAATCACCTGGTTGTCCAAGGTTTATCAGCATAATCAAGTAAAAGTAATTTACTGGCTTAGAATTGCATTTCATTATCCGGGCCCAAAGCCTCTGAAATCACAGAGTGCAGTTAATTTGGTGAGGAGTTCAAAGCAAATCTTAGAGACCATTACAACGCATAACAAGTAGAATTCAGTTTTTTTTTAAAAACAGTGAGCAGAAAAAAAAAACTATTTTCACCTCAGGGACCATTGTCTGATAATTATTTGCTTTTTTAATAAGGATCAGAGAAAGATGCTTTACTCTCACCAATCCTGTCCACAGAGACATCTTCTAAATTCTCACTTACTTTTTTATTAACAATTAAATGTGTAAACTACAAAAAAATATCATGGAAAAAGAGGCTGCACAGTGGCTAGCACTGTTGCCTTGCAGCAAGAAGGTCCTAGGTCTGAATGTTGGCCTTGGGTCTTTTTGCATGTACTTTGCATGTTCTGCCCGCTAACGCATAGGTTCTCTCCAGGACTCTGGCTTCATCCCACAGTTCAAATACAGTTAACTGGTTTTTCTAAATTGTCCTGAGGTATGAGTGTGTTTGTGTACATGGCTGTTTGCCCTGTGTGTCTCTGTGTTGGCCTGTAATGAACTGGAGACCTTTCGCTCAATGACCGCAGCAGATAGGGAACCAGCTCCCCCATGACCCTGAACAGACAAGTGGGTATAGAAAATGGAAAGATGTATGGATAATGCAGTGAGGGTGAGACAAGTGAATTGCATAAGACATAGTTTGAAACATGGGAACATGATTAAAAAAAAAAAAAAAAAAAAAAAAAAAAAAAAAAAAAAAAAAAAAATCAACATTCTGGTCAATGATGATGATGATGATAGAAACAAATTACCCTTACCACTTTTTCCATATTCAGCTCTTCACATCATAATAGGCAAACATGAAAGAAATTCAAGTTAAATCTGTTAGTGGGCATGAGAAAAACCCTGACTCGAGATGGGTAGCCACTTGCAGATGCTGATGACGGTCTTGAGATGATGATTCAGGAGAAACAGATTAGCCAGAGGAGCAGTGTGGCAGATCGTTAGTCAGAGTTGTCAGGACCAGATACAGATGAAGTGTCAGGAGAGGAACACAGAAGCAGTGACTGGTTGGACAAAGCAGACTGAACAGAATTCAGAAATTTGGATGGGGAAGGGAGAGCAGGATGCAGAAAGGATGGAAAATTAACAATGATTAATGCTTACAGGCCTCAACGATCTGCTAGGCAACTAAAAGCATTTATGATCAAGAGTTTATGTAATTTTACAGGGGTAACAGAGTCAGTTGCTATGCACCATCTTAACTTATTCTGCTATAAATCTTTAAATCTTAAATGATCCTCTTAGGAAATTCATGTATTTATGACTAAATTTAATTTTGCAGGAGTATTACCAAGATAATTCATAGTTTTCTGAAGCAGTTTAATGAGGTGCAATGTATTTAATCATACCAATGGATCATGACTAAAGTGTACACATCCTATAGTCCACCACATTGTATATTCAGTTCTGTTTTAAGAAATGTTGACATATATAACATATGTCAACATGTATATAACATATATAACATATGTATATAACATATATAACATATACAACATGCCAGGTATAAAGATATAGTTCATACTTTATCTTTATACCTGGAAAAGAAAGTGGTAAACTCCACAAATTAACTTTTTTATTCATCAACAAAAATTTGAATTGTAACTTTGAAAAAATTCAGGACACCCTACCTCCTAATAGTTAGCCTAAACTCTTTGGGTTCAGTGAGATGCTTCTTGGAGCTTGCTTCTTGTATTTCAGTCTCTGAAATCAGTCTGAAGAATGGTTGCCTCACTCCTCATTTTCAGTTGCAATATGTTAAGGGATTTCTTGCTTGTTCAGTCCATTTCAAAACCAGATCCGGGCGTAACACAGCACAGCTGTTTCCATTTCTCAGTTCTTAGCCTGTTCTTTGTGGACTTAATGGTATGTTTGTGGTCTTTGACAGGTTTCAGCGTCCAGTTCTCCTTCAGCTTTAAGTTGTTTTTACAGATGGTCTCACATTTTCCTCAAGCTCCCTCTGATTCAAAAACCATGACACTTTCAGAAGAAGCCTTTTGGGTTATTTCCCACATCTTAACACATTGCTCAGGTGAATGCTGCAAGTTGTAAGCCATTCCCCCCTGGTTCTGTTATTTCAACGAGATGCTTGAAAGCACACATAGTTTAGACTGATCAACTTGTAAGACGTAAAAGGACCAAATGATCTGTAAAGGGAGTGAAACTGATCAGAAGGGAGCTATTGAAGCAAAATACTGGAGGGAAAAACTGTCAGATTTATATCTCCTTGTCAGCAATTTACTGATAAAAAATCTTTGTCTCCTATAGGAGTCTGAATCATTGAAGAGTGGGAACTCGCCAGTACAGAGCCATGAACTAATACTGCATCAGCTGCTATCTTTTTTTTCCTCAATGGCCTTAATTAGGTTAAGAAAGTGACTACACAGTATGTTACCTGAAACATGCATAGATTTAACTTTTGTTTCAAAAGATCTATCTGACTCATCACATACAGCTACCATCTTACTCATCATACCAATTGTATGTTTAATATTTGCTTTGATATGACTCATTGATATTTCAGCTCAGAACATATTTCAATGCAGTTCCAGGTAATTGTGCACATTTTAAACTTAAAGAAAAAAAATTGTACTTGTGCTTCATAAACGTAGCGATTTGCTTAGAATGTTTTGCAGAAGAGCGACCTGAGCGCAACATGCAAAGCAGGAACCATGACACAGACAGAAAATTGCAGCAGCCAATACAATCTCTCTTTTACTGTGACATCACTGGAAATGGTTAAACTAGATTTATACTGTAAGCATGCAAAATGTGACTGCATGGTTCACATCATTTCAGACACTATAGATGGGCTGATATAAAATCATAGTGATCAGGAGTTGAGTTTACTCAGAGACTCTAATACTAATAATTTAAAAATGCCATGACAGGAACCCCAATCAAGACATCTTTACATCTTATTTTGCAAGTGACTTCCATATGTTATCTCTTCAGTTTTTTTAGTTTTAAAAATATGAACTGAGGATGAAAATTACATTACCATTACAGTGTTTGCGGAAACACGTTGCAGAGTCAGACATCACAGACAGAATTAAATATTGTCTGATGAAAAACTTAAAATAGTCGAACATGTTGACCAACGTGCTTCATCTCTTACCCTTGCAAAAAGATTTGAAGTTTAAAAATTCTTTATAACCGCAGCCTTATACAATGTGACAAATATGTCACATTTGTGATTAGAAAACCCAAGTAATTATTGTGCTGAAGTCGCACACGTCCAACAACGTTGTGACCAAAGTCTGCAGTAGTTGTGTCGGTGTTTGAGTTGAAACTTTAGGTGTCAGATGAGAGCTGAATTATTTAAGATTTAAATTTGTTTTCATTGTACAGTTTTCCTCAACAAGTCTCTGTATTTCTATTGGATGTATGACTTCATATTACAGTGCATTTTGCGCTGCATCCAAGCTGAGTGGATTGTGGCACAGAGGTGGAAGTGAAGCAGAACATGTTGCTACTGCTACGCACAACAAAATACAAGAGAATATATTTCAGAGCTCTGTGCAGCAGGTTCTAAGGGTAAAAGCGAACCGGTCCTGATCACATTAACACAATCAATGCTGTGCGCACCACAGTGACACGCAGAGAAGCAGGTTCATGGACTTCAGCTGTGGAGAGATTTTTCAGAGGCAGAACAAACAGAACAACAGTGAGAAAAATCACCATCACAAAACTCTTGGAAATCTACTGTATTTCATTATATTTTTCTTCCTAACAAACAAACTCTCCAGTTTTTAAATTAATAGTAGCTGTAAGTAATAACAGGCTTTCTAAATATCTGTAACATCTTTCTTTTATATACATGGACTGCTTTTTTGGCTCAATTCTTGTTATGGTGGCATGAAAGCAGCTTATAAATCAGTGTATAAATCACTCAAGTTGTTCCAATTTCTTTACCTGCATCAATGAAATATAACAATTACACAGTTTGATACGCATGAATAACTATTTTTTTTCCAACAAGGGGATTCTACATCCACATTAGGAAGCAATCTAAAGGCTGGTTTGAAAAATAATGATCAGCCTGTTGCTACAAATAATACGAGTTTTGTATTTTTTTTCCCATGCAAATACCTAATTTTAGGAACATAAATTTAGAATACCTTTGAAGAATAAATAACCAGTAGTTCATTTTTCCTAAAATAGAGTACTCTGAAATCAGCACATATGATAATTATTTTATCATAATTTTTCACAAAACGGTTGGGCCTCTACCGAACTTTTACCCTCCTGGGATTACAACTACTCCCAAAAACTCTTGACAGCAATTTAGATTGATTAAATGTTCTTTTGATCAGATTATGCAGTAATATGCAGTAAGTGTTCACATGTAAGACATAGTTTTAAATGGCCAGTGACTCCAATTTTAAGTTCAGAATGGAACTTTCACTTCTACAAAAATTTAATTAGGTGTCATCTGAAGGTGAAACTGCCTGCCCACACAAACTTAATTAAAACAGATCAAAAGCTGCTCTTACATTGATAACACATGGATATCTGCAAGTTTATTTTAGTATATCTTGTGTTAGTCCAAGTGGTTTAAGAAAAGGTTATACTGCAGGCAGAGGTGTTTGTATGTATGAAAATTAAGACTATCAGCAGCAGACATAAAGGCTCATAGCTCTAAGCTTTACAAGCTATTCTTGGGTTTCATAACAGATCATTCATGGTGGCTTTCTTTTGAGCAAATAAAAGCAAATAAAATCATGACACACTATAATGCTTTAGAAATATAAAAAAATAATTTAAAAAATATCCCAAGGGGAAGATTGTTGACATAAAAATGAAAGAAATGAAAAAAAAAATGTTTTAAAGTTTAAAGATTGGATTTAACAATGTTAGACTGACATTAAAGTGTAACTAACCTCAAAATAAACTTTTTTTTGCTGATAAACTGTATAGATAGGTTATTTAGGTGAGTTGAATTTTCCTGTTAGTTGCAGTGATACCACTGGTACACAACATCACAGCCTCGTGTTCGGTTATAAAACCATCTCAGTTAGACACATAGCCCCACCCCCCAGTGACAAGTCAGGAATTGGAATGGTGAGCCAAGGGTGACCACAGCGAGCATTAATTGATATTGTTATTCAACTTTCCAAATGTGTGATTTATTTGCAATGTGGACACAGAGTGGAATGGATCTTCACTGCTCTGACTACGGTATGTGGTTGAATAGATGACGGTCAGACTGACTGCAGTGCTTAGGAACCCGGAGATGCTCATGGCAGCTCTCGCTGCTCGCTCAGGATAGACAGAGTTGTCACCATAGAAGTCTCCAACACAGGAACCCCCTCCCCCACCCAAAAAAACCCCAACCCAAAATTGCTAGATTTATCACTTGTTGGCTTTTTGAAAAGTCGCTAGGGTATCTGATAAATATAGTCTTTAAAGATGACATAAAAGCAAATAAGACATGACAAAACACTGATTGCACTTAACTCTTCAGATAATTTTTTTTTGTGAATTATCATTAAGATATAAAGCAGGACTCATTCAAGAATTCAGTTTACAATGTTTCACTGCTGTTTTTTCTCTTAAGTTTTTTTTTTGTTGTTCAGAGTTATACCTCCCACACAGTTTTTATTTTCAGATGTTATGACTTTTACCCTGCAAAGATCATGAATTTGTGTGAAGTAGTTTTTCAGGTAAGCTACAATACACAATGACAGTTTTGTTGTTAGGCTTGCAACAGGACCAGAGTAACTAAATTCATTCCACCTCATGTTTAAACATGTGTTGAAATGACAATAAAATCTCCTTGAATCCTTTTTTTTTTTTTTTTTTTTTTTTTTCCTTCAAAAACTACCTGTAAACTGCATTTAACTACCTAAAAGAGTAAAATACAAAGTACGGCTATACTCCAAAAGCAGGTTTTTGCCATGAATATCACAAAAACCTGTATGTACAGAGGTCCCTACTCGGTAAAACAAACCATGATTTACCTTCCAGGTAAAGTATGGATTTAAAGTAAATAAAACTAACAAGTCAGAGTAAAAAACATGAAAGAAACGGCATAATCCCTTGTTTTTTTTAAATCAAAGAAAGCTAACTACCCAGTTGTGGTTTTTTGTATGTCATGCTATGAGAATATCACGTTTGACACTGCATGTTCAAAGAGTTTTAAGCTCCTTGAAGACATAACCGTTGCTTTTATGAAAAGGATAGCCTCATGAAATGGTGATGTACTTTCATAAGCGGATGAAAAAGCAAACAAAGAATGCAATGTGTTATGTTCAGAGAGGTACAATTACAGTGTTGAAAAAAACTGAGGGAAAGAACATCCTGAAACTTCCCTTTGTCCTCTTCTGTGTATTTATGTAAGAGCCAGAGCCATTTAAAACACAATAAATCGGATGAGTCACTAATTACAACAACTAAGGAGACAAAAGCTTAGCAGTTTTTAATCTCACAGCTTCTGCATGCCATCCCTGACTGCCAAGGGCACCGAGCTGATCATTAAATGATGTCAGCTTAGGCTATTATGCTCCACAGAGCAATAGCTGAATTTTTAGGGAAATGGTGTCACTGAATGAGATGACTGTTGGGTCATTATTTGGTAAATACAAAGATCTGAGGCTGTCCTTCAGCAGAAGAAAGGGAAGTTTATTTTCACGTGGACACAGATAGAAAACAAGCTGGCTAAAGTGAAGAGGAGAACAGAGCTCTAGAACAACAGAAGATAATCTTTCAAGGGCTGAGGAGGAAACCAGCCTACTCTTAATGAGTCATAAATCAGCTTGATATGAATCCTCTCAACAGCGCTATTAGAGCAAAGTGTTTTGAACCTCATTAATTTACAAAAGGGAGCAGCTATCTGCTAAGTTTACCATAGCATCAGATTTTCTCTGAGCCACTGTCATTATTGTCTTAACCTAATGCAAATGTTATCCAAAAATCAGCGGTCAGCTTCTATAATTTTCGACACAGATGCAAAAATGTTCAACATTTCTCTCCATCTTAATTATAAACATTCTTTTGTCATATAAAAAAAAAGCATCTAAGAAAACTCACAGAGACTCTATTTGTGAAAATCGTTGATCAATATTTGAGTGAGAATGAATTGCTTCAAAAGCATATTTAAAAACTTGAAGTTTTATCTTCACATCATTCATCTTCTCTTTTGGCTGCCTTTTTTAAAACTAAACCATAAGGCACAATTGGAACATTTAGTAAGACTGGTAGTTTCTGTGCATGAACTAGAAATGCAAGCAGTGTCAAAAGTGGTCCTGAATTTAAAAAGTTCACAAAAACTACAGAAAGTGTTGTATGACTCTAAAAATGTTTTCACATAATCAAGTCTGTATTTGGAAGAAGCCCATTCTATTCGTGTCTCCCTAGTGAATATGCTTGGAAAGAAAAATTATTAATCGATAAACAGCCAAGCATTAGTGAGTAATATAGTTTTGAACACAGACACAAGTATAGATTCACACAATACTTTCATAGTCAAACTATGGTAACTGCATAATTTTATTGCGATATTGCAGTATAAGTTTTAATCAGAAAAAAGTAGAATGATGAGATTCTAGACAAACCATAAGTTATAGTGTCAAAGGTTATATCAAGACAAACATCCAGAAAATCTGAGCTCATTCAGACAAATGGATGATTATTATTTATTCTTTTTTTTTTTTAATTCAAATATCAGATTTGTATGTTCAGTCATATGTCATGCCCACTCCAGCCAGTCATGCTGCCTTAGAGAACTAGCCAGTTAAATAAATGAAACATCAAAAAAGATACTTATTCCTTTGTCGATTAAATTCTTCACACAATTATGTCTAAAGTTCACAACATGTTGTAGATTTCAAGGAGATGCATTAGGCCAGGCACAAATAAAACAATTATCTGATGAGGAAAAAAAAATCTCTTTCTATACATTCAAACAACTTTTCTTCTTTGTCACAATTTAGATGTTCATGTTACACATGGCTTGAACTACTGAGTTAGCCCTCTATGGCAGTTTGCTTCTGCAGCTGCATACACCATACAGCTGTACAGTATTAGCATTCAGAACGTAACACTGCTGACCTAAACCTCCCTGAATGCTAAAACATCAGACATCGAGGCCTTTTTTTGAAGTGGATATGATGTAAACAGACATGAAAAAACAAGCCTTTTTTCTCCCTATAGACTAGCACTCTTGTCGTCATCTGAGCCTACCAAATATGCAGGGCTGCAGCTTTGATATGTTTGGCTACTTTGAGCTTTGCATAACAGATTGATGGCCAACTTTACACCACTTTGATATGAGACAGTCTTTTCAAAGCATGCCATATAAAAGATGGTAAGGAGATATATAGTAACCTACAAGTTTAAGAAGATGTGAGAAAATTAAAAAAAATATATGTTTTTGCATATGTTTAATAGAAGTCCTAAATGAAGGTAAAGGACACCTAACTGAACATAGCATATTTATCCACGAAAGAAATTATTCTGAACTACACATCTGTCAGAGGCATTATTTGCTGTTATTTCAGCTGTTAACGTTTTGTTTTCTCTCAGTTAATTTTCTCTCCATAGAAGCTACACCTGGTCTGGCGTTCTGTTTGGCTGTGATGCCTTCCCGGAGGAGGGCTTCAGCTGAGATAATGCTGCCATCAACTAATCGTTCTCCCTCTCCTCCTATTAACTTTTTACCTTCATGAACATAGAAAATAATCCTAGATCAGTTCATCTGTTTATTTTTGTGTATCTGCTCTGTCTTCTCAAACCTCAAGTCGGTCATGGCAGATGGCCGACTGAAGGTCACCTCTAAATCTCAGGAAGTGAGTTCACCCTTTTCCATCAACACTTTATTAGATTTTAGTGCAAACAACTGAACAACCTTCTCAGTTTTCCATGCACATTTAAACAAATTAGGGGTCAACAACAAATTATACCAGCCACATTCAAAAAAAAAAAAAGTGAGAAACTGTAAGAAACACTTTCCCTCTAACAAGATGTAGATTTCTTTGACATAGACAAAATAATAATGTATAATAATTATGCGCATAATAATCAAATGATTAAAGTAGTCTGAATAACCCTTAATACCTCTAATTTACTGTACCAGATTATTCAAAAAAAGGGAGTAAAATGTCTTTTCAAATATTTTGGGTGATCACTACAATGTCCAGAACATGTGTACATATGTAATTTTTGTGCAAAACTTGTAGAAAATACAAAATAATCTTATATTTAACAGTAAATTTTCATATTATGACCATAGGAGAGTAGTCCTGAGTCGGTACTCTGGGCCTGCATAATTTTAAATCCCAGATATAAAGTATTTAATTCTGCAACTTTCATAGATGTGTGGCTGTTCTAATTGTGTGGATATACGAAAAAGGGGGCCTGCTTGGGGTTTTACAATTCACTGCCAAAAAAAAAAAACTAACTTTGTCCCAGTCCAGTCCTTGTGAAATAAAAATACACACCAACACCACCAGCCTGAACTATTATACTTGTTGTAACGCATGATTATTTTAGCTTCTGTTGCCCTTCTATCATCTCAAATCCGCCAGCTAAAAGTGTCCTCAAAACAGGTGCTCGCTGGATATTTTCTGTTTTTCAAGACCATTTTCGGTCAACCTGCTATACATGAAAATCCAAGCACATCAGCAGTTTCAGAAACACCGAGGCCCTACTGGCTAGCAACAACAACCATGCTATGCTCAAAGTCCCTCAAGTTCTCTTTCCTCTCCTTTCCGACATTGTTAAACTGCAGCAAATCCCCTTCACCACATCGAGATACTTGAATGTACAAAGTTGCTCTCAAGTGATTGGCAGATCCACCATTTGTGTTAATAAGCAGTTATTATAAGCAGTTCTACTTAATAAAGTGGCTGGTAAATGTAATTGAATAGGAATTGGACCTGTTTATCTCATCAAGTGCCTCAAGATTGCAGCTGTTGTGAATCTGTTGTGAAATGTGTTATGCTTGTAGAAAAGCAAAACATGCACTCCAGCATCAGAGAAATTTACATTAATAGCATATGATTTACATTTAAACATGCAAACAAAACCCCTACTTCACCAACTATAATTTATAAAAAGAATTACAATCAAAAGAAAAGCAGTAAAAATCATTCAGTTATTCAGTAGAAGTCTAGTCAACTCCTGTAGTCTTGAAGAAAGAAAAAATGCTAACAGAAGCAGCACCACCAGCAGTACCAGCAGCAAAAAAATACGTATTTTAAAATAATTTATTTTGCACTTCAATGATTGGAGCCACAATGGCCGTCATGGCAAGTCTCTTAATTTGCTATCCAACAAAATGATGGAGAAAATCAACTATCTACCTCTAAAATAATGACTCCATGCCATCATTCCTCTATATCAACTCTTTCTAATGAAGTATTAATTCAAAGTAGAGCACCAATTAAAAGTTTTCTGTTTTAATGCATTACATGAGCGCAGCATTAGATTATTGATGTGCTCCTTCAGGTGTGAAATTTGTATTCTAATTGCCAACATATCAATGCATTTCCTTACCAGGGAGGTGAAGATGTAAGTGTAGTAGACGGACAACATTCCCAACTCTGATGCCTGCAGGGAAAATGACAAGAAGGGCATAGAAAGAGGAGTAAGAAGTGAGAAAAATGAACCACACAAAGGCCAGAACAGAAATAAGGAGAGGTTATTGCAGAAAAAAAGTTTAAAGTCAGACACACAAAGTGGCGGGGAAGAACAAAACATAAGGCTCTGAGAAAAAAATCATCATGGAAGAAAAGTTGAGAGGTCACTGAGTCGTGTAACTGGAGCTTCATCTGAGCATACAGATCAAATCCAAATCTTGATAAGCACTGACGCATCATCATCTAACGAAGCCTCTCAATGGAGCAATTAATTTCTGAGCTCCATTGGTATGCTGCTCGACACTGTCACACAATCTGATTAAATCAAAGTCGGCGAGGAGAAGCTGCGAAGGGCAGGGTGAACTTTATAAAGATTATTTTTTTTAAAAACACATGATCTAAACAGAAATTCATTAAGATATTGAATTTAGTTTAATCAAGCTAGAAAGAAAAGTAATCTAAAATCCATAAATTTCAGCTGCATTTGTAAGAACAAAGGGCTGAAACGTTAAAAAAAACCCTTTAAATGCACAAATCAAATGTGCAACATTTGATACTTAACAATGATTTTTTTTTTTTTTTTTTTTTTTTTTTTTTTTTTTTTTTTTTTTTTTTTTATAAAAGTAGGATGTTTTGATTTATCCATGTTAATAATTTGCATAATGAGCAACTCCTACATGAAGATGATTTGAGGTTTTTGTGTCACTGAAGAGGGCTTACCAGGAAAGACTTGGCTGTCAAATCTAAGAATGGTTTAACCCCTGAATATGTGTTGTAAACATGAGTGCATGCCACTCAGTTATGAATATTCAGATAAAGTGTAATAAAGAAGCTTAAAAAATAAACCGCTAAGAAGCAGAAAGCTGCTAATTATTACAGAAAAATATTTAATACATTTTTGTGACTGAAATCCAAATAACCTCTCACCATTTCCTCACAAAGCGTCCTTTCGTTTGTGCGCAGCTGATTTAAAACTTCAACTATGGTAATTATATCTTTATGAAAATTGTTAGTTGGCATTTACCCTTTAGTTTCACACGAAAAAGGAAAGCTGTAGAATGAAAAACAGTTTTTTTTTCTGATGCAGAAAATTATATATAACAATGCGTGACATATTTTCTTTGGGTGACTACCGCTTTTAACGACACACCACAGGGTTCACATCATGATATATGGCTGCTGCACAGATTTCATAGAGAGAGCAGAACATAAACAAAACAATCATAGGATGAAAAATGAAACCCATTTACTGCTTTTAAATAATGCTTCCTGCTTTTCACAATTTCAACCTTTTTTCTTTCCCTCAGGACAAACACTGAGCATCATCTGAGACTGGCAGATATGTAGCTCTTCATTTTTGACATGTTTGGCTGCACTGAGTCATACATAACGGACGGCACTTTAAGCCAATCTGCTGCAGGATTGTCTCTTGCAAGATATCATATACAGGGGATGAAGAGTAGTATACACAGTCAAATTACAACCACAGATGTTAATGCTTTTATTTGAGATTTATGTGATGGACCAACACAGAGTGGTGTATAATTATAAAGTTCACAAGAAATGAACAGATAGTTTTCAAGGATAATAATCTAAAAAAAAAAAAAAAAAAAAAAAAAAAAAAAAGTAGGTGTATATGGATCCAGCTTCCTTTACAGTTATACCCCTAAGTAAAATCCAGTGAAACCAACAGACTTCAGGAGTCATCTATTTAGAAATAGAGTACACCTGTGTGTAATTTAATTATATTATAAACAGCAGTAAAGGCCTCAAACGTTTGTTAGAGAATATTGGTGAACAAAACAGCATCACGAAGACACAGCAACATAGCACAGAGGTCATAGATAAAGTTGTGGAGAAGTTTCATGCACAGTCAGGTTATTAAACAGTATCCCAAGTTGTGAACATCTCACATGGGGTCTGTTCAATCTATGATCTGAAAATGGAAAGAGTATGGCACAGCTGCAAACCTTCCAAGGCATGATCGTCCACCTTAACTGACAGGCTGGGGAAGGAAGGCATTAATCAGAGAAGAAGCCAAGAGTCCCATGGATACAGCATTTGTAGTTTTCTACGCGTATTATGGGAGAATCTGTTAACAGGAAAACAGTTATCTGTGACTCATACAAATCGGGGCTTTGTGGAGTGGCAAAAAGAAAGCCGATGTGGACAGAAAGACCTGTTTGCAGTTTGCTGCAAGCCATACAATAGACACAGCAAACGTGTTAAATAAAGTGTCAGATGAGATAAAAATGGAAATGGTTGGTCTACACAGAAAACACTGTGTGAAGGAAATGTAATAGTATACATAAATCTGAAGACATCTTTCCCACCTGACCTTCCACCTTTCACCTTCTACAAAGACAAAAACTGTAAACATGCAGCCACAGCTACAAAGTAATCGTTTAGATCAAAGCCTGTTCATATGTTAGAATGACCTAGTGAAAGTCCTGATCTAAATCCTATTGAGAATGGTGAAAATCCTTGAAAAAGGGTGCTCAACAATAAAACATGCCTGACATTCTTTGCGGATATCATTAACAAAAACATAAAGAATCCTTGTGCCTTGTTTGCCAAAGTTGACAGAGTGACAAAACCTCCTGTGACTGTAGCATCTGAACTTCACTCTAGCAGGGCCTTTTAAAATAAATTTTAAAAGTTCTTTAGAGAAAAAAAATACAAAAAAAAAATTAACTCGGCTCTTCAATAAAGGCTTGGCTTGTATTGTTTGATGTTCTGTGAAGTTCCATCCATCCATTGTCTTTACCCGGTTGTCCTTGCAGGGTTGGGTCCACTAACATGCTGCAGTATGTTAGTGGACATTAACAGTCTACAATTCCACAGAAGACCATTTTTTTTAGTTTGGTGATGTTTTTTTTTTTTTTCAACTGAATTACTTATGTGCTTTTCTGTGGAGTTACAGCATGCTAACTGTATCAATCGCACAGATAAGCTGTGACTCACCAATATGCCTCATAAAAAAAGGAAACTTTTAGATGTTGTAATAGTGTTACAGGAGCATCAGAAGTGGTATGTTCCTGTGAGCTCAGAGCTCATAGTTGTTTGAAAACAGACTCACGATCAGCTGGTCCACCCAATCAACTGATAAGGCAGATTAACACAGAGTTCCTCTGCTTTACTAGTTCACTTCCACCACTTCAAGGATGTACTTCCTTTTCTAACATGCCTAAGGTGATGTGACATCCATGTACTACAGGTAGTCGAACTAGTACAGATAACATCTCAGAGCTACAGCTTAAAAAAAATCTGAACTAACCTTCTAAGTGTGACTGAGCAAACAAAGATGAGAAAAAGTGTCAGTGTCTCGATGTGCAAAGCCTGCAGAGACATACCCCAAAAGAACTACATCTGTAATTTGAGCAACCAGTGGTTCTTGACTAAATACAAATGAGTGTCATATTTCTCTTATTCTTTTGTAAAAGACAAATGAAACACATGTATCAGTTTTCTTCCACTCCACAATTATGCACAACTTTGTGTTGGTCTATCACATAAGAAGACAATTAATTTTGTGATTTTAAGATGAGAAAATGTGGAAAGGTTCAGGTGGCTGAAATACTTCTTAAAGGGACTGTTGGTAAAAAGTATACAGCCAAATACAAGGTGAAGAAATTATGAGGAAATACCACGAAAACATACTGGATGAGTACAGAGAATAAAGTAAACTCCAAACAGAGGGAGTGGAGACAGAAACATAAAAGAGACATGACAGTGTGGACTCCTGTTGATACAGTTTGTGGACCAGTGCAATGCTTCCGAATGAAAGAAATGAATAAAAATCTTCTCCCTCTAGCCCTCTTTTCTCTCCATTTAATGTTAACTCCTCTCCAGACATCCATTTACAGAGTTGAGGAAACAATGTGGAACATTTTTCTTTAAAAGGGGAAACATGCTATCAAGGCTTCTTCTGAACCCATGTGTCCATTAAAAGGCAGAGGTTCACTTTAAGTTGAAATCCAGGCTTAGTAATATTCTGAGACAGTAACTACTCATATATTCCATTAGTAAAGAAGCACAAAAAGGTCGCTCATGCATAGAGCCAGGAAGCAGACTAACTAATACAGTCTGAAAGCTCTTTTGCATTATAGCTTTGCATACCACATTTACATTTTATTGTAAATAAGGTCTCTTTAAAGAAAGGAACCAACAGATTTATGACAGATAAAAAGAGCATTTTGTTTTACTTTACTATGTGTTTTAATTCTTGGTGTATACCACATTAGAAAGAGATGAAAAAACAGAGCTGTTAAGATACATGCTCATCCTCAAATCCCCGCAGAATTATTTAAACTTTATTTCTTGGCATTTAATTACTGCAAAACCTTTGAAACCATGTGCTCATTCATAATCACTAATTTATTCTAAGTGATTTGTTTAGCACTGGCGTTTCAGCATGATTGTTTTTCTAACCTTCTCAGTCGAAACAATCTGAATTTTTCCAGAAACTTATTATAGATTAGAATTTGGTGGTGAAAATTATATTAACTTTACTTAGTGCCATGTTGTAAATAAAGTACTGCAGTTCAAAAACGGGCACTTTTTCTCCTCCCAATTAGAGCAATTCCTATTCCCACGCCACTTTTTTGTATGATGTAAAAAGATGCGTATAAAGTCACGTCAATCATGTAGACTCACAAATAATATGATTATGTGACATACTTACCCGCTCTAGAATGATATGGGACATGGTGGCATTGGCATCCACTATGATGGTGGCCGTCTTGTCATCTCGGATCTCTTTCAAGAGAGGGGTCGGGTCCTGGCTATCATCCAACATGCGCACTGACAGGGTCTCCTTGGAGATGAGGAACTGTCTGAGGAGCTGCTCTAAGTTCAACAAACCTGTCGATGAAAAACACAGAAAACACATATGAGGAATATGTGTCTGAATATGACAAATATTTAATAATTTCATACTAATGCAGTTCTTTCCAATTAATTTTTTTGTTTGTTGTTGTTTCAGTTTTTTAATTTTTCAATTTTATTATCTTTTTCATTCTGTTATTTCCGCCTGTTCCAACTAGCTTTCCTTCACTGGCAATGCCAGCTTTTCTTCCAGTTGACTGGTTTAAAGTCATCCTAAGCATCTTACTGCTTCACTATCTTCACTGGGGCGAACAGATGTCACAGTGACACCATGATGGAACCAAAGGGTACATGAGGGCACCCATAAATGTCAATTCACCCTGCACAGTGTTGTAAAGACTACATCCAACATGTCAGAAAACTGCATGACACAACAATCCTGGCTCATGCAAACCTACAATACAACTCCAATCAAACATTTGTATATTCTGGTAATGCTGTTTAATGCAAATATAATGCATCCTCAAGGTCTGGTGACCTGCATTCATTGTTTAAACTGACAAACACTCTGGCAATTGACTGCGACATACCGCTCCCCTAGATGTGCCAGCTGATTGCAAGTTTAATCCTTTCTGTCCATTGATAGGGGTGAACAACAAGACAAAAATATTATCACAATCACAATTTCCTGACATAAAAACAGAGCCCTTTAAGTAAAGCATAAAGTCTTTAGACTAAATAACCTTTCTAACAGATTTTTTAGCCACCTGTGTATTTTTGCTGACTTGTGGTGATTATAACTAACATTTAATATTTGAGCTTTCAAGTACGCTCTACACTAAGACTGTTCTGCCAAATGTAAAAGTTAGATTTTAATTTCAAAGGTAAACAATAAAAACAACACTTAGTTAAGGTGTGTTCAGGCTACATAAAAGTTGTTTTATGATGGTAAAGGACAAAGACCATAGAATAGGTTTAGAGGGAATCTACATATACAGGGCTGTATGAAATAAACTTTCAAAACTTTTTTTGTTTTTTTACAAATTCCCTTTGTCAAGTAAAGTTTTTCTAATTCTTTTTCTACATTAACACATTATTTCACATAAAAAGAATGTAATCATATGTTTATTGTATAAAATGTCATTATTTAATATGTAGATTTTAGCTTTTTGTAAAGGTTTAAAAATTGATCACTTATGTGGGTGGCTATCATTTTCTCAATATGAACTTAAAATGCCATAATAGTTCTCACAGTGTTTTTTTGTGGATTTATAATGGACTATCTCACTCAGTACATACAATATTGTCATTAAGTTTACATCTTGCTTCTTTGGAGTCTTTTTGTGTTGCTTCCTCCTTGTGTTGATAAGACTTGTTGATCATTTAGCACATTACAAGTTTTCCTTGCAATTTCAGTTGATTGTGTGTAAACAAAACTTACAGAAGGAGTTGCTCTACTTTATAAACGAATTTTGTTTTTAGTTTTTGTATGTTTAAATGGTCTGGAACCTATTTATCTTACCGAGCTTTTACAGTCACATATCATGAGCAGACCTCTAAAATCTCTAGATCAAAAGCTTTTAGTTGTTCCCAGGACTCTGTGACCAGAGGGAGACGGAGTTTTTTCAGTTGCAGGTCCGAGGCTCTGGAATAAGCTCCCCTTTTCTGTGAGGTCTGCTGGATCTCTAAATGATTTTAAGTCTCTTTTAAAAAGTCATATTTTAAAGCAGGCATAGAATTTCAGAGAGTGCGATTGTTCGGCCAGTCTTTGTTTTCTGACTTCACTGCTTCCTCTCTGTCAACCTTGTATTTTGCTTGTTGTTTTGTATTATTATTGCTATTATTTTTTTTTTTTCTTTTAGTTTTGAAGTAACTGTGCAGCACTTTGGTTTTTTAAAGTGCTTTATAAATAAACGACGATGATAATGATGATGAAACTGACCTGACTATGCATGTGTGTCCTATGTCAACCTGACGTATTTATGTGAGGTTATTAGTTAATTTTGCACAAATTATTATAAAAAATTTTTTTAGGTGTGATATGAGGAAAAACACAAACTGAACAGGGCTGTAGGGGCCTGATTTGTGGTAGGACTGCTGGTATTTACCTGACCTTGAAATTTGCTTTGCCCATCTGTTTAGTATTCTGGCGCCAACCACAAAGGACATGATGCACAGGTGTGAAGTGACTCACAAACAGGGAGAACCTTTACACAAATTAAGCAATGCTAACCAAATTCAATCATATTCTGATGGAAAATGTTTTTCTGTCTCATTTTTATATGTGAAAAGTTCAAAATGTACAATAATATTAATATGTTGGGAAAAAAAAACCCATCTTACTACAAGTATAGTGATTGTCCATTTGAAATTTCTTCTGTTTTTGGTTTGCTGTCATGCTCAAATTATCCTCAGACAAATTCTAATTTGAGACAAAGAAAACCCAATACATAGAAAAATCACGGTTTTCAAATTACTATTTAATTCATTAAGGGACAAAAGCTATCTAAACCAACCTTACCATATATGAAAAGTAATTGTCCTGCATTCCTAGTTATATCATGAATTAACTGTAATTTACCACAAAATCTGAGTTCTCCTGAGACCTGGTTACTTCCAGACCTGTAGAATTAAGAAATCTTGAAGCCAGGTAAAAAAAAGGCTAAAGATCACCAAAAGAAACATATCATACGCGCTTTTAAAGACATTCAAGAACAGTTGAGAAACAAAGTTGTTGACAAATATCTATCATTCTCCAAGCTGTTGCAAAGCCATTTCTAAGGCTTTGAGACTCCAACAAACCACAGTGAAAGTATTGATTCACAAAAGGGAAAAACAGTGGAATAGTGAAAAACCTTCCCAGGAGTGGCCAACTAAGTCTCGGGAACCATCCATCAAGTAGGTCCTAAGAACCAAGAAAACTAAAGCACTGCAGATTTCACATTTGTCAAAACAATGTTGAAGAGGCCCAAGACTGTGTGCAACCCAGAATTTCAGAAAATGAGCATTACACCAACAAACATTGTGTTGTTAGTGTGATGGTGAAGGGCTTTTTGCTGCTTCAGAACCTTAATGACTTGGCTTAATAGATGGAAACATGAATTCTGCTCCCCACTAGAAATCCTGAAGGAGCATGTCTGGTCTTGAGTTTGTGACTTTAACTTGAAGTGCACTTAGGCTATGCAGCAGGTGCACCTTTGAATGATATCTTGATAGGGCATTCCTGTTCAAAAACCTGAATTAAAACAATTCTACAACCAAAAAAAAAAAAAAAAAAAAAGATGCCAAAGTCTGGAAGATATCTCAAATGCTTGATGGCAGTATAAGCAGGTATACACAATGGGTGGATGCATTTGAAAATTGCATGTTGTATTCATTTTAAAATTTGTGATGATATAAAACCTGCAGTGGTGACAAAAAATATAAAAATTGAACATACTTGTAAGCGGGCAAACACTTTTTCAAAGCACTTTATATGTTTAAGCTGACATTTAAATCTGTGTTTATTGAAGCTGAGGTATAAATGTTATTTGTAAATTAACTGTTATATTTAAGCAAGAAAATGCGTGTCATAATAAACCTGTAGCTCTGATCTTAAAACTGTCTGTTCATACCCATCCTGTGTGTTTACCATCAATAAATCATCTAACAATGACACCAGCCCGCTCTCAAGAAACGTAGGTGGTGCCTTTATGATTAAAATAGGTATCTTAAGAGTCGTAAAGCACAACAAAAGAGACACCTTCACTGGTCTCACCTTGACAGTTTGACAGATTTCATCACATTCATGCAACATTTCCTGATATTGATACAGAAAAGTCAGAGAGGACATAACTTTACAGAAAATTGCTTGCATTAGCACAGCTCCCACCTGCCTCTACACGTTGGCATCAACAGATATTTATTGTGATTTTTGCCATGGTGACAGCAGAGCAATTTATTTGTCATGGGGAGACCAATTTTGCTGAGGCTATTTAAAGTTATCAAACTCATTCCTTCATCTTCTCCAACAAATTAACATTGGCTGCTGTGCTTCTCAGCTACCGACATCATGTCTAAAAGCGTCTATAATTATGTCCCGGTCTGAATGTCTTATGGCCTGTCTGTGTGGCAGTATATCAGTGAATGTGTGTTTGTTTTCATAAAACCTGTATGTGATTACTCCTGAGACATCAGTCCCAGCTGCTGCTGGCTTTCCTGTCTGTGTCTGGAAGCTGTCAATTCAGCTTCCTCTGTTGGATTACGCTGAATCACTTTGATGAGCTTGAAATAGCCTCTTTTACACCACCTTCCTGGTCTGCCTCCTGTATCCATTGACTGCTGTGTTTTACGGGCCATCAAATACCATTGCACATTGAGTTTGTGACATTAGATGGTTTCAGAATGCCAGATAGCCAAGTCTAAACAGTACACACACACACTAATAGAGACACTGAGAAGAAAGAACATAGTGTGCAGGATTCTTCACCGAAGCTGTGTGTCTCTGACAAAATTAAACCAAGTTTTAATTGAATGAATAAATGTGCCTTTAGGTAAAGGACACATTTACATTTAGGAAGCAGTTCCTTTTGTAGGTCTCTTTGCAGACACATAAGTAAAATAATAATAACACTAGCTTATAGGTTAACACAAGATTTCAAAGCAAATTAGTGTCAGACTTTCTATTCTTGTTTTCTCAAGGATATTTTTTGACTGTAAAAAATAAGAAATAGGTCTCAAGTTCTTTGGCGGACTTATGAAAGTTAAGAATAAGGTCATAAAAACACCTTATGAATTGTCTTCATCTCTGTTGAAGGCAAGGTCAAGACTGTAAAGAATTTGAAAGTGATTTGTAACTTCCTTTAGATTACCTGTTTATTTGAGAAATCTTGCAGCTGTAATGTTCTCAGATGTAAGAGCAAAATCTGCTGCTGTTCCTGAACTACTGCAATTATTAAAGCTACTATAACTCCCAGAAAGGTTCTGATCTGATATTGTGTCTATGTCCTGATCACATACTTTTTGCTTAATTGTTAGCAGCTGCAAACAAAACTCAACTCCCAAACCTGTTGCTATTTTCTTTATTAACCGGTTTCTTGAACAGGATTATGAGTTTATTATACTCCAATGGCTCCCACAGTCACCACATCTTAGTCCAAGAAGAGAGCCTTTGACATGGTAAAATGGGGGATTTGCATCAAATTTCCCCAAATCTGCAGCAATTAAGTAAATTGTCACATTAATATGAATAAAAATCTCTGAAGAATGTTTCTGACACCTTGTTGAATATATGCCACGAACAATTATGGCAGCTCTGAAGGAAAAATTGGGCCAGACTCTATAGTAGGAAGGTGTACATTTTAACTTTAATGAAGTATCACAATTGGTATGACTCAGATCAATATGGGGACATAACTAATAACTACACTGTTACTAGAATTTATCTTTTAATTAACTGTCTCTCCTACTTTGTTCATCTGGTTTAATTCTGTGATTCTATTCTGCCAAATAGTTGATCTCCACCCTTTGTAAATATATACTATCATAAGGACAGATTTACTCTGGCTCAAAATTACTTCTTACTTTTATAAACATTACAGGAAGGAAGGAAGGAATGGGTTGAAGCTATCAGGTAACCAACTAATCTGTGTGTGAATTCCTACATAGAGTTCAGTTATAACTATCACATATTCTCTAGTTTGACCCTGATATTTCAAATTTCATTGATTTTAGTTGTTTACATACTGAAAATCCTAAGTATAGTCATTATGCTAAAATAATTGTCCAGTCTTGTTTCATCCTGGCGACCAGATAGCTTGACCGATGAACTAGTTAAAATCAGCTTTTTTTAATTTTTTTTTTTTTTTATTTTTTTTTTTAATTTAGGCTTTAGTGGCTTTTGTTGTACAGAAAATGGAAAGGAAATAGGAAGGAGAGAGAAGTGGAAAACATGAAGGAAATGACCCAAGACCAGGAATCGAACCCAGGAAAACTGCGTCGAGGACCACAGCTGCTGCACATGGTGCACACACTCCACCAACTGAGCCACCCAGCGCCCCTTAAACAAAAATCAGCATCTTAACCTTTTAGTGTCACTCTATAAAGAGCAGAATACCAAAATAGGTACATTTTTAAATATACCCTTAAAGTTACTAAATTTGCTATATTTTGAGAATTCTTTTATTGTTTAAGCTTACATTACAAACTAAATAAAAAATGGGTTAACAGTGTAGGATTAATCCAATTCAAAAATACTTTATTGATCCCAAAGGGAATTTAAAAGTTGTTGTAACTCATTTAATTAAAGAGCTATTGTAGATGGTGATGGCGGTGGGCAGGAAAGATCTAATACAGCGGCCTATATTACAACGAATTTGAAGAAGCCTCCAAATGAAGGTTAATATTATATATAAGTCAATATAATGCTAGTAAAAAATATCTGTAGCAGCAGGAATATCTGTTGGTATTTAAGAGCAATTAGACCATGTTATGCATTGCTGCTTTAAATATCTGTGTCCATACCAGGAAATCATGATACATTATATTCAAGGTTATTATAATATGAGAATCTTATACCAACCCATGCCTATCTGTAAGTTTTTAACTATATAGGTAATGTAACTGTATATGCCTTTAATCTTCAGAAAATGGCAATATTTTATATAACTTGAGAACAACACAGTCCTTGTCTGTTTGCCAGATGAGATGCTGTACCACCATACCAACATCACATTACATTGCTATAAAACAGCTGAGCTAAATAGCATTATGAGTTTTATAAATATGCTGTGAATGGAAGCAGCAGAAAACAGGGATAAACAATCTGATAGACGGTTGATCTGCAGTTCACAAAATAATGTTATTCCATTCATTTGACTCTGACAACATGAAAAACAGATGCCACAGCTCATTATCAAAAGGTAAAACACAAAGGGGAGGAAACTTTGCACAGTGCAGGTATTTATTTTTCACAAAGAGCTTTTCCAGTTCTTGTGAAGGCAAATCAACCCCTGACTGCTATGCCTGCCTGACAGTTAGCGACTCCAGCAGTTCCAGCATGCGCCATGTTGATACTGATATGTATAAATTATTAGATCAGAGCTAATCAGATTTCCAAGATGAAATGCTAGAGAAAACCAGGGGACTACTCTCACAAGACACTGACAAGATGGGATGCTGTTTAATGGGATGTCATGCATTTTTTGTCAGTGGATTGGGAGATACTGAAATCCTTTTCTGAAACAGCATAACTGATATACAACTCAAAACGGCCGTTTTCCAATATGGGCTCAAAACATGTCTAATTACAAGGGTGTCAAAATTGTTTGCACGTCTAGCTTTAAGAATTATGACATGCATCATTTTGGGAAACTGAGACCAAAGAGTGTTTGCCACTTACATCAGCTAAAACACTTGTTTTAAAAGAGAGTGTTGTTAATCCATCACGCTGACAAGACAGCACCCCCATCCAAACCATAAGGGTAGGTATAAAGTTATCCTTTAAGTCTTCCTACTGTCAGATATGATCAAAAGCTATGGGTGGCTGATTAAAGCTATGCTTTCACACTAGAGAATGCATAATATAACAGATGGTCCTGCCAAAAGGAGAAGAGCAAGGCTTCGTGCGTGTTAGTGACACCAAACTTCCTCATTGGCATGGACAACACTTGGCCTCAACTCTCTCTGAGACACATAGATAAAGGTGAGGCCTGACATTCAACTGAGCCAGCTACTTATTCATCTTTCTCTCACTGTCACTGCAGGACATCTGAACACACAGACCACTCCTCCACCACCCTTAAATAAATACTGCTGCATCACAGACACACGGGCAACGTAAAAGATTTAACATGGGATCCTTAGACGGCAGCTGACTATGATTTCCTTGACAGGTGCAGGTGAGTAATATAATGAAATGGGGTCACAGGAGATGTGTTAAAAAAGACCTAAAAACCCTTTTGACAGCTGTACATTATGTTGAACCATCATATAGCCTTGAGCGCTAAAGCAAGACCTAGTTTTCTGACTCTGGGAAACCATTAGGGCCATTTCAAAGTACAGCAGACAAGGTGAGCAGTCAGAATATGAAATGTAATTCAGAGCAAAGTCCTTGACGAAATAAGCTACAATAACCACAAAAGTGACTCCATCAATATGAAGTGTAATCCACTTGTTACATCAGGTGAGATATGAAATGTTCTTATCACTTTCTCACACAGGATTCATATATGGAATCCACACACTGCGACAGCAGCCTCCATGTCGATGAGACACATCAGTTAAACGTGACGCGCCTGTTTCACTGCTGTTTCTTCTTCTCCTTTCTTTTTGTTCTTTTGTCCTCTTCTTTCAGTGGCTTCACATAGTAATACACCAAATACTGGTGCTTAAATCATTAGCACTCAGACAGGTGCTGTATCTAATTTAAGGCAACACTTCCTTGCATGAGAAAACACTTGCGCTCTAACATTATCTAGGGAATCTACTTCTCCCGAGCTTCTTGCCACATGGGCCATACAAAGAGGGCTGGACAAACTCATCCAGAGCTGCCTCCTCTTGTCACTTGTTGTTCTGCCATCATAGACACGCTGGTTTGTTGACTGCAGTGGCTCCAGATTCATTTTTGAGGTGGAGAGGATGTGGGGGTGTTTCGTTACCTTGCACTCTCTGCTCATATTACAGTTTAGATCGGGCCTAAACAAAATCTAACCAGACTCCCCCCCCAAGCCCAAACACATTGTGTCCGAGCCCGATCCAACCTGACTAACTGATGAGAGCCCTGAGCCTGAAGTAAAATCTGACATATTATTTTAATAAAGCTTCTACTGCTTTTGTTTTTAGAGCACCATTTGAGGTTGTTTAGCAACTTTGTGCTTCTGTTTTTAGCAGGTTGAGTAAAGCACAAATCTTCTGAGCTCTGTGACAGGAGCAGCAGGGCGAAGCCGCACACTCATTTGGGCAGTGCGCTGCACTTGTTACAGTCTAATTAACTTCTGCACCTTTCTTTCTTTCCTCAACAAGGAAAACTACCGACTCCTCTATTTAGACTATAAGCAGATTAACAATTTTATATCGTGCATTCTTCTTTAGTTTTCTCTGTGCTGGATGTATTGTAGGCTTATTAAAAAAAAAAACACACCACAGAAGCCTGACCTGACTATCAAGCATATCATTTTGGACCGACCTGCCTCAAATTTCGACAAATTTTGTCAATTCGTTGGAGGAATCTAACAAAAATAAATTACTAGAAATCAACAACAACTTAAGCTTACTTTATCCCAGAGAAACAATTATAAACATCAATCCAAAAGTCGCCAAAATAGATGTAATAAACGGCAATCAGCAAGTATGAAATAAAGTAACAGAACAGACATTGGGTGTCGACTCGCTGGCAGCGCAGATAACCTCTCTTCCCCCGGCGCAACTCACAGCGCAGCGGCATCTGATGCAGATTTCAGAGATTTTATTTTTTGTTCAGCTTCTCCGCACCTGGCACAGCCTCCTTTTTTGAGCTTGCTGCACTTGATTTCTGAAAGCTAAGCCTTCCACCTTTTTTTTCCCCCTGCAATGACGGCTGTCTTCCCTCCAAAAGCTGCGCAAAGCTCCTCTCCCAGCTGCTGAAAAAACTTGTGTGGAACAAAACAAAGCACTTAGCTATTCCTGCAAAGTCCAGTTTGTCATAACACACAGCAACGGGCCATCTCCGCATACCACTCTTTAATGAATGATTCCTTGCCATCCATAATGTCCACATTGTATTTTGCTTCAATCCTGCACTCACCTATTGTGAGTCCTGGATGTCTGGATAGATTAAGCGACACCGTTTCTGAGTGACATTACATACAGAAAGTAAAACACTACCCATGATTATTTTTTTTCTTCTGTTATTTCAAAGATGTTCATATAAACAGAAAAGGTAATTTATCTTTGTCTCCTCCCCTCTGCCTGCATTTTCTCCACAAAGCGACCCGTCATCTGAGCGCAGTGCTGTTGCAAACTGCAGCTGCCTTTGGGACACGCAAAAATAATGACAAACAATGCCTGGAATTATTTGTCTCTGTGTCAGAGGTTTTGTTTGTGCCTCTGTCTGTCTTCAGACAGAGAGTGCAAGAGGGTTAGAGGAAGAGAGAGAAGTCAGATACAGTCGGGTGTGGCCTGCATGAGTGTCTACTGGGACCAGACTGACCCCGGCCAGGGCCGTAAAGTGTGGGGGGCCACTTACCTGAGAAGGCAAAGGGGCAAATGGGCAAAAGGCCTGGACTGACTGAAAAGTACAAAAGCAAGTCATGGTGGCAGCTATGTGTCTAGAGGAGAAAGAATTAAGCAGACACTGAAAACAACAACATGCCTACAATTAAGCATGGCATTAACCTCTGGCACTGGACACCTAAAGTATGTATGGAGAGTAAGGTGGATTCAGTCAAGTATAAGGAAATTCTGGGAGAAAATGCCATGCACTCTGTGACCATGCTGAAGTTTAAGCATCCTTGGATCTTCCAACAGAACAATGATCCCTAGCATTTCTAAGTCCAGCAGAACTTGGTCTCCTTAAAAGTGATTGTATGATTTCAAGAATGTTTCTATGGTGGACAATTAGCTTGATGATGATTTCTTGTATGTTAACAGCCTGGTCATTCCTCCTCTCTACAATACTGGTTTTCAGCAGTTATTCAGAATTTTCCTAATTATGATGTCCTCAGCTAAGGATTGGGCTACATTTCTCAGCTTTTGTATAGAAGACCAAATGTTAAATATGGTGAGGAAAGTGATACATTAAGGTTATGTTATATGAAATGATTTTTATGATGTTGACAATGTGCAGCAACAGTGTTTTTCTTTCTTTTTTTTTTTTTGTTTTTCATTCCAGCTAACATAGTGGCATAAAATTTTTAAGTGCACAGATGAAGTTAACATTAGACCTTACTGCACTTCTTTTAATGCAGGTGTAGTTAGACTAAAGTCTAGATTAAGTATTCGTGACTAAACAGGAAGCAATTAATCCTCCTTAAGTTTCCAAAGTTTTGTCTCAAGTTACGTCTAGTCTAGTCACAATATTGTGTTTTAGGGTACAGTTTACTAATAAATCTTGTGCATTATTATCTACCTATACAGAAAATATAAGTATTTTTTTTCCTTAAAGAACTTATACCAGGAGCTCATTTTCTCTGACTGAAGCAGGAATGGGTAGCATAAAGAGGACACGATACAAAAAAAAAAAAACATATAAGGTTGCTTGAAGACCGTGAACATAAAATGCAGCAGGGACCTCTGGGTAACTGTTTACAGTAAACAGGGAAGGAGCTGATGCAATAAGTACGTTAACCATTCAGACATAGAGTGGCCAACTTCTTGAGCTTTGTTGCTATTCTGAGGTGTAAAAAGGTGTTGGGGGGTGGGGGAGTCAACATTTTAAACTGTGTTGGATATTGTTTTGCATTGTATTGAGAAAACCAAATACCTAGTGGAACATGAACAAGATGTGGACTTTTTTTCCAACTAGACTTTAACAGTTTAAAATGATACTGAGGGTTCACACTCTTTATCTCCAGTTCCCCATCAGGTCCACTTATTCATCCATATGTTTTCAGTCTTTGTGACAGCTGGCAGGATAAAAACAGACTCTCTGAGAATAAATGGCTGGGTATATGAAATGAATACAAATCGTTAACATGCTGGCAGTTTGAAATAAAGTGTAATAAATTTAATGGCAACTGACATAAATTTGACTATAATCTAATTTTAGGATGGCTTTATTCCAACGTAGTAATATCCCTTTGTGTGACATATATAGAGAGAGCAGACAATGGATGTGACCAAGAATTTAATTGTTTATAAAATAAGGGGTTTGATTTGAAGTCAATCATATATAACAGTTTTCATGCTACAGTAAATTACAATAAAATAAGCATTATGCATACCGATAAGCACAAAATTATTCAGAATCCTGGAAAACTTAGATTAAAAGCAATGATTTTAATTTGAGCAGGTTTCTTTTGACTAGAAAAAATATCGACCTTTTAAAGTGGTCCAGCCAGAGCCCAAACTCGAGTCCAATAGAGGATCTGTGGAGGGACCTATAGATTAGGGTGATGGCAAGGGGGCCTTCCAACCTCAAAGATGTGGGGCCCATCACCAAAGATAACATGTCAAAATACCAGCACCAACATGCAAAAAGCTGCTCTGCATATATAAAAAGCATTTGGTTGCTGTTATGCCATTTTTTTTCAAGATTGTTCTATTCATGTTGCATTGTTCTATGCATCCATTGTCTTCAGCTTATCCAAGATGAGGTCACAGGTCCAGGCGGAACCCTGTTTTTGAAAGAAATATAACATTTTGCTTTTAGTTTATTAGCTTTTGTTTGATTACATAATATGAAAATCAAATTACATAAAGCTTTGTTAAATTCAACTTTTTTTTTGGCTCTGGCATGTGACTTGAGTATTGTCACACCTGCATGGGCATATGGCTTCAGTGGCTTCCACAAATATGCAGTAAAGTTCAGACCAGCTACTGACAATGGGTTTTAGTCAACCAAATTAAAACCCTATTTCCATGACAAGTAATGTTACATATTCCCTTTCCCATCATGAAGGAGTGAGCAGTGGATAATGCAACACGAAAGTTTAAATTTTATTAACATGATGGTATAATAAGAGTTTCAAATCGAACTATTTTGCAGGTTTGTGGAGAAGGCCAACTGTCTCAACATAAATGAGGATAAAACTCCATGATGCCTCCCTGCGTCATAGAGTTTGTAGTTACCTTAACCAGCACTACATATGGTGGAACAGATGAATGCCATCGTTGCATTTCTAAAAAAAAAAAAAAGACATCACTAAATGCAATTTAAGACCTCATATCAATACCTTAGGTGTAATTAAGATGTTTAAAAGTCCAAAACGAAGAATAATCCGAGGCATTTTGTGACTTTTTAAGACCTTGCAGAAACCATGTAAATGACTGAAACTCCTTAACAGAAAGTGACAGAACAGACAGTTTTTTTTGTCAAAAAATCGAAGAAAATTTTATACCTGCACTACAGCTACGGTTAAACCTTTGAATTTCTCCTTGTTCAGCTTTGTGACAGGTGCAGCCATCTATTCATGAATGAAAGAGCAATCCTCTCGCAAACACAGGAAGCAATATAATTATCAGCTCTGTGTGCAGAGCTGTGTGCACACACGTGTGCATGAACCAGCACTTTTCTGGGTATTGTTTCTTTCTGACTTCACAAAGAGACAGAGGAACAAAAAGCCCCAAACATGTGGGACCTCTTAACAGACCTATAAAAATTTCAACACAGCTGCTGCTGCTGAGTCCACAGACATCAGTTGTCAGAGAGGTTAGACAGATTAATGTCTGTCCTGGTGTGCTCCAAGCCGTTTGGCTCACCTTCTCTCTTGACTGCTCATCCATTTCTGGAAAATATTCATGAATAGGTCACGCTATATTAGGCTGTCACTGGCTTGGGTGATTAATGATTTCAGCACATGTGGAAGAGCCACTGACCGACGACAGACTGCCAACCGACCAACTGACTTCAAGAGCTTAGGAAAGGAGCAGGGCTGCTGGAAGAGGACCCAAACTCAAATAGGTGCCAGCTTAAAAACTCAAAGTCTAACCCACATTGCTCAAATATAAACACACAAACAGGGACATGCACATTCAAACCCAGCCAGACTGCCATTTGCTCCAGTTTCTGTTGAGTGGCCACATGAGAGGGTACAGTCAAAGCTGCTCTGTCATTTCCTGGACCGCCTTCTGCTTTCTGCTAATGTATAATTCCAGGATTGTTACCTTCCTCACATTTCCTGACCTGAATCTTTTCACCTCCACACACACACGCCAAAAGGCATCCTCTCTGTTTTCATTTCCGACTTCCCATGGTCTCTCTTATCTACCTCTAATATCCCTTCATTTTACTTTTTATTTCATTTCCTTCCCAGTCCACTTCAAGCCTATTGCCACAAAATCAGAAGCTACTCACAGCTCCAAACACCTATCTGCAGAAAATAAGGAATACATTGTTAATACACAGATGTAAAAGTGAGAGGATGCGCAAAAGGTTTATTTGTTGTCACAGATTTTTCAGGTGCTGTGTTAAGCAGCTCTCTGAGGAATAAATGCCACAGAAACCAAATCTAAGCCCTTAATAGATGAAGTGACTGACGGGTCTCGGAAGAAAAGTATGGATATACAGATATAGTGCATACAAGGGTATGTGAGTGGGTCGGGTGTCTTTCAATATATTTAATTGTGTCTTCCAGGTAACAATTTTCATTTTCTGCAAAATAAAGAAAAATGTGTTGGTAAAGAAAACAGTGTACAGATGAAGCCAGATACATATGCAGTGTAAAAGTACACAACGAAAACCTTTTTTATTCCGACTGTCAAACACTAAATCAAACCAAACCTCTCTGTTTCAGGTCAACTAGGATTACCAGAATTATTTCTTTTTCCTAAATGCCACACTACTTCCTTGTGTGACATCATGGAAAAAATAAGAATAAATCAGCCAAGTTATAAGGAATACAATTATGGACATCCACACCTCTGGTTTGTATGATCTCCAGTTGCCTGCGGTCGCCACGTCCATCTGTTCAAACAATTTTATTCAAGAATACAGACCAAGGAAATGTACGTTCACCATACTGGTCAGAAAGGCAACAGTTTTTTGGTCCAGAGATGAACATGATTAGGTGTGAATGTGTGTATCAACAACAGAACATAAGCAGAAGATTTGGTGATGATGCTGGCTGAGTGTCATTATCAATGAAGAGAGGAAAAAGTCATTGTTCACAAAGCAACAGCAACAATAACAACAAGATAAGAGTTTGCAATTACACTCAGTTACACAAACCTTAATTTTTGAAGCTATATCTTGTGATTTGACGAAATCAACATTTTTTTGGCCTCATGACGATTGTAACATTTGGAGGAAAAAGGGGGAATTTTGCAGGTCTGAGAACAACACCCTATATGTGTGGGTGGGTGCCGCTTGAGAACTTCACAAAAAGCAGATGCAAATGAGTTGGATAAAGCCTACTCATATTTACAAATTACCTTCAAAATGGCTTAACAATGGGGTGTTGCATGGTGCAGTGGTTAGAGCGGGTGCCCTGTATACAAGAGGCTACAGATCTCAACACGCCCGTCCCCAGTTCAAGTCCCATCCTTGGTACCTTTTTAATGTCTATGCACCCTTCTCTCGGCCCCTTTCCTGTCGGATTACTTGTGTATAAGGGCCACTAAACCCAAAATTAAAAAAAAAAAAAACAAACAATATGATCTTAGTCCCATAGAAGATTTGTGAGCAGAACCGAAAAGATCTGTGTCAGCAAGGCAGCCTAAAAACCGGACTCAGTTAGACTGTTTCTGTTAGAAGGAATGTGCGAAAACTCCATGGGTTTTTTTGTTTTTTTGTTTCTGAAAAGAATTGCAACACTTTTTTTCCTTCAAAAAAATTTATCTTCCTGGAGATTGTCTTTTCAGTACACAATTTGATTTCATTTTCAGCTTGAGAAAGAAAATTTGTAAGTTTACTTTTTATTCTAGCCTACCTGCCTCTGACAAATGGCTGTAGAAATCCATAGTACATATATTTACATTATTTTAACCTTCAACAAAAACCTTAACTTCTAAACTAATTAGTGACAGGATGATACTGATACACATTTATAGCTAGTTCAAAAGAAGAAAGTCTAAATCTTAATATGTCCAAGCAATATTTTATTTTATAAAAAAAACATGTTTTTATGCAGCCACTACTTTTTTTTTTTTTTTTGCAGATTACTGATAAATGCCCTTGCAAGAAGTAGTCAGCAAGTTGTAACCCACAACCTAGCTCCAAGATAGCACTGAATCCTACACACTGTTCTATTAGGGGGCCAAACTGTTTTTTTTAATGAAGGAGACTCCAAAGTAAAGACCAGAAGACATTAAAGGAGGGAGTTAAAAGGCAGAAGAACTGAGTTTGGAGATAGAGGGGTTGGATGTCTCAGAGTGGCTTATTGCCACCTCTGGGCTGTCTGACACATGGCTGATATCTCAAACCTATTTCTTCTCTTCAAAGCCTTCTACTGATTAAAAAAAGGGCTAGTTGGTGCCACAGGGTCACAGTGCCTTTGTCAGGGGAGTTTTAATTACTGAGCGCTGGACCTCAAGTGGGTGGGAACAAACCCAAATTTAATCTTCCTCTCTGTTTACAAAAATAACTTTTACTGGGGAGATTTACAAGCTTTTTAAAGGTCATTTAGTTAAGTATCTTTAGAATCTAATGAGGGCCTCTGACAAGAAGGCGGTCAGATCACTGCTGGTTACAGCTGCATCCTCCTTTGTCTTAAAGATTGGTTTTCTGTTGCAGATTCGAGAGCGCACACACACATTTCACGACAGATCAACCTCACACAGCGAAATGTGTTGTCCTAATTTTAAGAATGACAATGCGGCTGGAACGGGGAAGTGATTCTGCAGTAAATGTAATTTGTTTTTAAGTGGGCGGGCTGCTGTGAGGAAGTTGTGTGGGGTGGTTGTGTGGAACAGCTGCTTCAAAAAAAAAAAAGCATGTCACAGCACTGTTTGTTGTCAGATCACAGACAGCGAGCATGTGAGAAGCCTGTGTGTGCTAACATGTGTTAAGGGATAGCAGACATTAGACAAAGAAAGTGTTTAGACTTTGTTGGCAGCTGCAGGGGAGGCAGCTTGTGAGCCTTCTCTGCAGGTGCGTATGTTTATGTATTTTGTCATGAAGGTGTGAATGTTGCACTCACAGTCAGCCTGGGCGCAGATGAGGCAGGAGGCGGAACTGTTAAAGAAGGTAAGAAGGCCGGCCACGGCCAAGCTGATGTCAGTATTCGTTGGTCTCAAGTCCAGAGTGGTGAAACGTGGAAACTGCACCTTCAGGATGTCCTCTGGAGCCACTTTGACATATGGTACCTGCACAGAGAAGTTGCAATTTAACCATCCACTGTTGAAAGCCGTATTTTTCACCTCTGGCACACATGTTCATAAAAAGGGAAAAGACATATCTAAAAAAGTAACACAAATAAAATGAAGGGTAAAAATAGTCAGGAAGATGCCGGGTGATGATCAAAAGAATGAATAGCTCAGAGGAAAGACGTTACAGCAAATAGGATAAACTCAAGCAACAATAACCCCAGGGGTCTGTGGTAGTGTGCAAATTCACAATACAGACATTTTTAAGTTACCAAAGCAAAAGTTCAAAACAAGACTGAAAGTGAAAATCTATTTTTATTCTCGAATGCAAATTGGATCCTTTACGACAAATCTTAAGTTAAAAAAAACTCCCTTCATATAAGTTAAAATAACACCTTGTTATATGCTTTAGTAACAGTTTGGTAAGACATGCCTAAAATGTAGCAAAATATGGTGGCAAATAATATTTTGAAAAGATAATTGTTGGTGCTAGAGGATGGGTGGTTCCTCAAAAAAAAAAAAAAAAAAAAAAAAAAAATGCAGTGACCCCACCATAGATTATACTAAGATAGTCAAAACACAGCCACAGCAGTTATTATCTTCTAAAATGAATAACTTTTAAAGTTTTTTTTTTGTCTTATTTTCAAAGGAAGGACACTAAACAGTCAACATTTTGCATGAAGCTTTGGCCTAATACTCTAATCTGAAACTAGTACATCCCTGCCACACTATGTTGTATCAGCCCTTTGTTTTAATGGTGTTGGAAGACAAAGCTAACACATCACCTTTCTATGCATTTAACACTGCAGCATGCAACAACTGGATCTCCACATAAGCCACCCTGCCACAAATCTTTTTGAACATATTGAGAAATGAGAAAACATTAGTGGCACAGATCATGTACAGTAAATACGCTTGTGACCACCCAATGCTAAACAATTACTGTGTCGTATTATAGCAGATCCAGGTTTTATCATCAGATAAAGTGCAAGATTTATGTGTGCTGAGGTTAAGATCTCAGCATTAACCAAAGTTAGAGCTGTTTATAAGATCCTACAGATGTGAAGGAAACACATAAGATTGCTTATTTATGACTTTATACAGAGTTTTGTTCCAGAACTTACACCAAACACACTCAGGCATTCTGAATCCTTACTAAATTTGAATATATACATAGTTTGTTATTAGCTATGATCTTAAACTACCCCTTTTAAGTTATCTTTTGCAAAAACATGTGCTCTGTAAAAAAAAAACCCATGAAATATACAACCAGTAATAGCTGTATTTGATATTTTAGTGTATTTGTAGACACAATTCAAGAATGATGAACAAACCTAAAATTGCAAGAGCAAGCAGGTCCACTCCTTGTCTGGAATATCACATCGATCCAACCCGATTCAACAGCCTCACTGGCATAGTGATGGGCAGTAACCTCTCTCATGATGAATACAGTTGTCCTTCTTTGAGTTTTCTCTTTATACCTGTTTTGCCATGAAGTCTCTTTATGACAAAAATCCGAGAAGGCAATCTGGTGTGATGCTTGTGCTCATTTGCTATATTACATATATACACCATTGCTATAGAATTAGCACAGCTGCAACTCAAATATACAGAATATGGCCCAATAACAACATTACATAATCCCATGCTATGCAAAGCAGACGGTTCGCTCACCTTGAGATGGTTGAAACTGAAAGTGAGCCTCATGCCATCACTTGCTGTTTGATTATTTTGGATAATAATTATGTGATATTAGGGGTGCCCAGAAGACTGAAATATTATTCCCATATTAAGAACAAACTGTGATATCACATAAAAGTACCATATAAGGTTTTTTTTTATTTGTGATCTGGTAGATGTCTACATTTCCAAGAGTGCAGAAAATTATATTATAGAAATACACTGCTCATGGTGACATGTTGGAGTAGCTCTGTTATGTTAGTTCCAATTTGTTCTTGTTTTAACAACTGGGAGCAGCTGATTATCTCAAAAGTTCAAATAATATCTGAGCTATGACCCCGAATCCAATGAGGATGGATGCAGAGCAGGATCAAAAAGCAGAGAGAGAAGAAGGAACTTCAAACCATTGATCATAACAGGCAAGGACCTTATCCCTGACTCCAATGTCTCTCTGCCCGGCTTTCTAACCATACAGCCAGACAGAGATTTAAAGAGGAGCTGCAAAAGCAAATAAGGAGGATTAGAAGTGCTTGCCAACAACTGATGGTGTCGTCCAGGACCTGTTACTGTGGAATATCATCACTGCTGCCAAAAAATTGAGCTGTTTGCATATCATGAGACACACAGAATACAGCAACAGTCTCCAGTCAGAGGCTTCTTTAGATTTGTTGCAAGACTGACTGCTACCAGAGATCCTTCCTGCTCAGAGCATCACCATCCACAACAACTCTTTGAAGATACTGAAATTATGAGTTACAACATTTAATTTCTCTAGGAATAAAAAAAAGGATTTTTAAATAAAAAAAGAAAATGTGAATGAAAAACAATCTCATAGCTATAATCTGTCTTATAAACAAGTAAGTGAAAAATGCTATTTCTGTTCCACAACCTGCAGTATTTTTCTGTGATACAGAAAGAGATGGAACGATAATTTGTTTAATCTAACAATAAATATTTCATTGTTAAGATTGAAGAACAGAAAAACAAAATTTTGTGGTTATTTATGGTTCTCAAAGAAGAAATCAGCGGGTCAGAGCTGTACAAAATTGGTGAATCTGTGATTTCAAATTGTCCAAATCCTTGATTGGTGCATGCATTGGTACAATTCACTACACTAAAAATGCATCCAGAAATAAACTACATACATATAAAATGTCAAAGACAAAATTATTGCATTGTTCTTTTAATATTCTCTATACAAGGGGAACACTGTAGACATATTGAGTACATATCGTGTACTGCTTTGCATGCGTTTCACCACAAGTCAGAATAAAGATGAGAAACAGTGAGAACAAATACAGGCTATGGAAGCTTTGATTAAAAATCAATAAATACATAGTTCTGCTATCCAAATCCCACTGGAAGGTAAACAATCTTCAGTAAGACTGACTGTAGCCTTTTCAATTAGGTTATTTGAAAAAGCTGTGTTCCACAGTTGCCTAATAAATTTATCATTCAACTCCCACAGTACAAACAGGCATGTTTAACACCATTCATCTCCCCTGTGAAAAGGGAGGTTAAGTACACTATAGTTAACCTTGCAGCCTTAAGCATTTTCCTGAGCACAGAAACAAAGCCCTTGTAGCACTACCTACAAATGTGCTGAACATTAGAATGATTATAAATAACACTCTGCTAAACTGCAAACACTCTTTCAATTTATTTCTCTTAGATAACATCTGTCTCTGCATAAGTGAGATGAATCTGCAAGCAATCAAAAAAAACAAAAAAACATGCTGGCTGTATTTTCATTGGGACATGGGAGAAAACGTGGGACGAGGAAGAGTGGACAATGGGGCGGCAGGTGTCATGTCAGTCAGCTGGTGAGGCATTACAGCGGTATGCAGTGGGCCTTGAAGGGGATGGAGGGAGACATGCTGAGTCCGACAGAAGATAGAGAAGAGGCAACCTCTTCATCATGGCAGATTGCCTGTCTATGTGTTTCTCAGCACCCATACATTGCTTTCCCTTGCGCACCTATATGCCCACGATGGGTTTTAAATCCCTGCCCATCAGAGTGTAATGGAGTCTCTGGGTGTGTGGATGGATGGAGGAGCAGCCAGCTCTGACAGCCATTCGTTCTTCCAAAGGAGTCTTAAAATTGTGGTAATAACTACATACCACACAGGGGAAATGAGACTCTATTCAGTTGTGTCCATATAGTCCCTGTTGCATTTCTACAATTTCTCACCATCTCTTGCTCATTTCTCTTCGTTAATACCCCACACTGTTTACTCTTCTCGTCTCCTCTCCAATCCACTCCTCCCTTCCGTTTCAGCACTGCAGGCTGTAGTGCAACACACCTCCTTTTCACTCACAAACCAGACACACTTTGGTGGGCTTTTATCAGTGGGGGTTTAGGAAGCTGCTGACACAAACACCAAGATTCACTTATAAACACAGACAGACACCTATAGTCTGTCTTTTTCCATCAGTGTGGTCCTTTGGACCCTACCGTAAAATACAGTGACATTTCAGGGGAACTACTCGGCTCTAAGTCAAGATTCCTCATCAAACTCCACAGCATGCAGCCATGACTCAGGGAGAAAATACTCAATAAAACATCCTAATCCTTTCCCCTGTTATAATGTCTGGAAACATTTCAATAATGCTCTTTTGTTTTCTTGAAAATTCACCAAGTTTTCAGAAAATGAAAACAGACTACAACCAACTATTTACAAGGATCTCAATCTCTAATCCTTGGAAACAAAGGTCTGGCAAGCTTTCAGTGTGTCTCTGCTCCAATGCAAACTAATTTCAAATTGTAAACATGTAACATTTAAATTTACTTGCCAACTCAAAAGCACATTAGCCATCTCATGGCAGGAACTCAACGCGTTTAGGCATCTTGATGTGGTGAAGGCCACATGCTGAAGTTCAAACCGAGCATCAAAATGGGGAAGACAGGAGATTTAAGTGACTTTGAAAGAGGCATGGTTGATGAGAGGTACACCAACTGGCTTGTGTATCTATGTCAGGAACAGCTAATCCAACAGGATTTTCATGTACCACCATCTCTATGGTTGACAGAGAATGGTTTAAAAAAAGACAGAAGACAGCTGTTGTGTAGATGAAAATGTTGCTGTCGGAGGAGACTGGGAAGACTAGTTGGAGATTGTGGAAGGGCAACAGTGGCTTAAACAACTACAAGTTATAACTAGGAATACACTGCTATGAAAATTTGAGCCAATATCAATATCAGTATTGCTGTTATGGGGGATAACCAATATTTACTGACATTGTATACATTACATACATACACCCACCCACACCCACCCACCCATATATATATATATATATATATATATAATATATATACTATATATATATATATATATATATATATATATATATATATATATATATATGTGTGTGTGTGTGTGTGTGTTTGTGTGTGGTGTGTGCGTGTGGTGTGTGTGTGTGTGTTTCACTATCCTTTCAATACATTGGAGGATTGCTGACTTCACCACTGCTTTTCTACTTCAGTTAAACTCACAATCCTGTGCTGCATGACTATCACTGTCACATGACTGAACAAATACTATATGACCAACCTCCTCCCCTCCCCCTACAGAAACACTATATACAATAAATATCAGTTGTTATTATCGGCCCAGTTTTATTTATCGGACTGATACCAATATGTTAAAAAATGACAAATAACAGCCGATGATGATGTTAGTGCAGACATATCGTGCATCCCTTGTTATAACCAATATAGAAAAAATACCATCTCTGAACACACAACACAACCTTGAAGCAGATAAGTTACAGCAGCTAAGAACAGGAGACAAAAAGGCAGCTTGAGCTCACTAAAATTGTACAGTAACAGATTGGGAAAAATGTTGCCCAGTGCACTTTGTTTCGATTTGAAGGTAGGGTCAGAAATTAGTATAAACAACATGAAAACATGAATCCATCCTGCTTTGCATCAACAGGTAAGCGTCTGCTGGTGGTATAATAGTGTGGTGTCTATTTTCTTTCCCTGCTTTGATGCCCTTAGTATCAACTGAGAATTGTTTAAACACCACAGCCATACCCGAGTAGGACATATTCCCATCTTCTGAGGGCTTCTTCCAGCTGTGTAATGCAACATGTCCCAAAGTTCAAATCATCTTAAACTGATTTAAGCTGAGATGAAAAAGAGTTTATTGCCCCCAAATGGCCTCCACAGTCACCAGATCTCAGTCCCATGTTGCAGTGCTTAATTGAATATGTAATCAATTTAATATAATTAACTGGTTTAGTCTGATGGGTTTTTTAAATGTTGTTGCTGAGATTATCCTAAAAACATCAAAAACCATTAAAACTAGAATAAAAAGTCAAAAATCTGAAAGTGTGCTTTGAAGAAACTCTGTTCAGTTTAGAGTAATCTGGTTCAGGTTTGATCTGTCAGTGTAGTTGAGTTTGAAGAAGGCCACTAACTGCAGATTCTTTGAAAAAGAGTAAAAATAGCTCTTTAGTATACTGCCCCTCTTTGACATCATCAAACCGCCATGGTGCACAGCCATTTGCTCTTCCAGTCCTTACACTGTGAACAGAACGGGGGGGACACCCAGTACCCACTGACTGGACATAAAATTAAGTAACAAAGAGCTGATTAAACCTTTGGGGTTTTTTGTTTGTTGGTTGCTTTGTCTTTTTTAGCATTTGTGTTGCCCACTTTTGAGCATCAGTGTTGTTTTTTACTCACATTAAAACCCACATCTGCTGCACAACTTTATGACCTGCTGAGAAAGTAAGATACCCATTTCAATCAGTGTTGAGCAGGGGACACTTCTAAAAAGTACTGGAGAGTTAAGAACCATATTTTTAACAACCCTGAAGTGGATCTATATATAAGACAAGAGCTGTAGACTGGAAGTAACTTAAAAAAGGAAAGCCAGGACTCTATCTATATATCACTGTCAAACAATTCCCCTGTCTGCACCACACATGATTGATTGGTTGTTGTACAGTGGCAGTTACTATCTTTTTAATGCGACAATGTTCAGCATCAACACTATAAGGAACCTACCCCAAGCAAAGACATCAATCTCCAAAGTAATAACAGCAAATGAACATCAACATCAGAGTCATTTTCTTGACTTCTTATCAGAAACCAGAAGCTTATGTCATTCTCTCTGTTGACAGATTAAACAAGAAAATAAGACTACAGTAAAAACTCATTCAACATGTGTCTTTGCAGCTTCTTTGCTTTTAGTTTAGCTATTCCACTGAACAGCATCCTGAACTAACACTGTGAATTTGCGACCAAATAAATTTGACCTGTTAGGCGTTGCTTGATGCAGATCCTAGTAGTGGCCAGAATTTGAGATGCAGAATTTGTATAAGCTCAAACCAAAACAGACAAATATTAGAGAGGTAGACAAATAACAGCGGCACCTTGCATACCTATGGGCCTTCCTTTGCCATCCAACCAACAATAATATAAACACAATAAATAAACAGAGGAATATGATGTTTCTCCAATTTCTTAAACTATGGCATACTGTGCCAGTGCTCCTAAAGTTTAAAATTTTTCACAAAAAAACTTCTTGTGTTTGCTGGTAAAATCTTTTGATTGTTACCTCATTTGAAAATGAGGTATAGGAATCCAAAGATATCTTGATTTGCATTTGCTTTATTCCAAAAATCAATTGGAATACTGAACCATTTTGCCATTGTTCTCTGGTTTGTACAGATATTCCCCACAATCTCTTTTGGGATAATTACTGCATTTAAACTATAGCAAAAGCAGTTAAACATTTATAAAAGTTGCTTAAACATATTTAGACAGAATAAGAGATGATTAAAATTTGTGTAAACAAGCCGATCATACAAGTGTGGTAAACAAACTGGGCATTAAAAGTAGACAGTCTGCTCTTTTAAAGCTTCTGCTCAGGGCTTTGACACTAATGGTGTGAAACTAATTATATTGGAAAATTGTGAGCAGGGAAAAAAAAATCTCTTGTAACAATACAGCCCAAGGTAAATGCTGCACTTTTAAATAATTTGGAAGCTTCACTGTAAACAGAATTTAGTACAGCAGTGAGTGCTGTGAAGGACGGGCAAGTGTCAGGTGGGTCAAAGAAAGAAAAGAAGGAGAAAATGAAAGACAGTAAAGGAGAAACTGACAGTCTGACTGAGAGGAGATGAGGCCAATGAAGTGAGTGACAGAGGAGCGGCTTAGGCAGGGGAAGCATTGACAGGAAAACAAAAACATAACCAGATATAATAGGTACAAACTGGGAGTGATGAACGGCAAAGCAGTCACAATTAGCACGTATTAAATGTCAGTGAGTTTAGCAGGGCCACATTTATTCCTGTTGTCAGGGACACTGTTATTGTAAGAAGTACAATGGCTGTCAGTTTTTGTGTAAAAGATACATGGCCTCTAACAAAACATGAAAGTACCTTGCAAAAGTTTTAATTCCCTTTGAACCCTTTCCCATTTTGCCACATTATGACCCCAAATCCCTATTTTTGTTGTTGAGACAGACCAACACAAAGTGGCAAAAATAAAAAAATGTTTAGAAAATAAAAATCTGCACAATGTGCATTTGCAGTCACCCCATTTACTCTAATATCCTCAAATAAATCCCAGTGCAAGCAATTGCCTTCAACACATAGAATCAACTTGGTAATTTAATATCAGTACAAATACAGTGATTGTATGAATAATTCAAAAACTGGAGAACCTTAGTGAGGAGACAAGGAGAAGCAGGCCAATCCATCATCTGAAGTTGGAGAGTGTGGTATGATTGCAAATCTACCAAGACATGGCTCATGGTAACTCTAGAGACTTAATCATATTCTCCCACAGCTCAGGTAGGAGAATCTGTTACCAGGACAACTATCGGTAGGAAATGTGGTCTTTATAGAAAAGGGACAAAAAGCCAGCAATTGTTAAGAGAAAATCTACGAGAACTGTTATTTGTATTTTGCCACAAGCCATGTAGAATCATTATTCTTATTATTTGGAGAACCCAAATGCAGACAGGCATAGTAGTTGTAAGAAGGCCTATTTAATAAATAACAAAAAAAATAAATAAATAAAAATCAAAACTTACAACAATAAGAAACAGAAACACAGAGGGGAGAACTCAGGACGAACAGAACCATGGGTGTATAGTAGAAGAATCTACCGAGAAATTAATAAAAAAAAATGAATAATTAGATGAAGTGGTTACACAAAGCTTTGGCAAGTGAGTTAATTAGTAGAATGAATGTCAGCTGTGAAGGGACAAAATATCGAGAGCCTGAGAGAAATAGCCAAATGAAACAGAGTTAGCAATGCAAGAGGACAAAGGGAAATAACTGATCAATAGGGAATAACCAGAACTAGAACAAAACACAATACAAAGAAAACAGAGCTAAATATAGCTCAATACACTAGAACCACAACTCAGAAGTCAAATAAAACCAACCATGAAATCCATGGGATCATGACATGTAAGGGAGACAGCAAAAATGTAGGACAAGCTGCCCTGGTCAGATGAAAAAGAAGCTGAGCTCTTTAACCTACAAATGAAACTTGTATGACGTAGAAAACCAACACCATCAATACCTAGAAAGATGACGGTGGTAGCTTCATGATGTGGGGACATCATGAAACTTACAGGTCAAATGATTAGAAGTCTAGATATTGCTGACAACTGAACTCCTCTTTAGAGTACAAAATGTTGCTGGAAAGCAAAAACACATGCATTATATGGGCTGATTGTCAAAATGCTGGATGCATATTGATGACATTAAGTATTTTCAACCATTGCACTGTCATAGTGATGCTAAGCTATGTCATTTTGAAAGTCGTACGACTTGAAGCAACCTTTTGCAAACCCTACAACTCTGCCCTTGATTTTCTCTTTCAGGTTTGTGTTTGAATCTATGTGTGTGTGTGTGTGTGTGTGTGTGTGTGTGTGTGTGTGTGTGTGTGTGTGTGTGTGTACTGGTATATACTACATAAAAAGGACCATTTTCACAATATTTACAAACAAAGGGAGGTCATTTGTGGGTTTTTTGCAGGTCTACTGTGCTCTACCAGTTAAACTTAGAGATGTGGTGCGAATTAATTCTTGGTTAAGGTTAGGGTTAGGAATAGACTAGCAATGGTTAGGGTTAGGGAAAATGTCTGGGTTAGGCATAAATGCAGTTACTAAAATGAATGGAAGTCAATACAAAGTTCTCAGTTTGTATAGAAGTACAAGGATGTATGTGTGTGCGTGTGTGTGTGTTTCTTGCAGTGTGACAGAAAGGTTGGCAGGTTTGCAGACCGAGGTTTGACAGGCGTTTAATGAGGAAGCTCCCACAGGACACGGGTTTTGCACACACCTCCACAAAAACACCACATACATACATGAGTGGCGGAGGAGCAACCTTTTTTCAGCTTCAAAAATATCCCAACCCAATTAGAATAGGCTTACAATATATTTGTCATTATAACACTGAATCTGACCACTTAAAATGAGGATTCAGGTGAATCACTGCTTTTTCAAACTGCCAGGTCAACACTGGCTGTTTGCTCTGCTTAAGCTTAGCTATACCACCAATATCCCCTTTTGAAATTAAGAACTGAGCTTATATAAACAGGGTAGTTAAAAATCTGACAAGTTATTAGTGACGCGTGAGTAAAGGTGATATCTAATTTCCCTTCTGCCTACTTCAACAAGCTCTCGGTTGCCATTGACAAGTTCCCAATTCATGCAACAACTTGACCACCGAGAAGGTAACAGAAGGCCGATGGGAGGGTGGGGTAAGAAGAGGGGCTGGATGTGCAGTGGTGCCATATGGAGAGCTGAGATAATCAGCATCTGCATCTGCCGGCTTGGACTCAGAGGGGCTGCAGAACAAAACAGATTATTAAAGTATCACCGGACTTTTATGGACCTTGGAACACTTGAGGAGCAGCTGTAGGAAGGTTAGCTTCAGTGCTGCTGTGATGTGAAGTGACTCATTTACACCATTACCTGTTGACCCGGCCATCAATTAGTGTACACAACATGCCTGGCAGAAAAAAAAAACAAAAAACAACACAATTGTCCTTGAAATCTCTAACCACTTATGCCAAGTGGAAAGCAGCCACTCAGTTTGAGTGTACTAAATACAAGGTTTCTGAAGCCCAGTCCCTTTAGGGTCAAAAAGTGGATATAGCTAATCAGTTTAGAGATCATCAGTGAAACAAAGCCAGCCGTCAGCAGAGAACAATATCTGAAGACCGGGCTAAAGTATCTGACTGCAAGCCAGAGGGTTGTGTTGGCGACTGAGCATCACAGAGCAGATGCTGTTAGAGACACTGTCCATAAGTCAGCAAGTGGGATGCCAAGGCTGAAATGCTGGAGTGGAGTTGGCAGGGATGATGTTGTGGGGTTGAGAGAGGATATAGGAGCACAGGTGGTAGTCTATTATCGCAACCTGATTTGCTTTTGAACCAAGATGTTTATGCGGAATTTAGAAGACCAGCTGTTGGTGTTTAGAAAAAACAGCCACATAAAAATTTATGGTAGAGAGAGAGAGAGAGAGAGAGAGAGAGAGAGAGAGAACTGCAATGCGATGCAAATATGAGAGAGGCAGAGTGTCGATGCTGACCTGTCACCAATCTCTATCCGTGATGGTCTACTCATCCTGTGTCTCAGTCCCTCCAGCCCAATCTCAATTTGTACTAGCAATAAGCCTGCATCAAGTTCCAGGGGTCAGGACAAAGACCAGTGATTAAGATAAAGTGGGCTGTGGATCCCCTGGTGCTTTTTAAGAAAGTGAAACATTGACCACAAGATTTCCATCTCACTGATCAAGCAGTTTAGAGCAGGAAAAAAAAGCAAACCTTTTTTCTGTAGAAGAACTCGTTCTGTACTAAGCTGTTTTATTTCACAGTAAATATTTCGAACAGCAAATTCTAATTCATTATATTTTTGGCTGTGTCACCAAGTCTATGTTATTAAGAGCAATGAAAATAAAAAAGAAGGTGCTGATTTTATTTTAACAGTTGTCTTCAAAATAGATTCTCATAACAGGTCTATCTCTATTGAAAAAAGCACAAGAAATAATTTTTTCCCTCAATAAAAAAAAAAAAAAAAAATTGCTTGGATTAGAAGTGTTGTCTAACCTCTATGGTGAGATTAATCCCTTTCTGGGAATCTAGCCAAAGACTTCACTTACACCTCCACAACAAAGCACAGCTCGGTCTCAAGAACTTACAAACATTCACCCAACAAATGTTTGAAAACAAAAAATGCTGATAGAGCAACATAAATATGAAAGCTGCAGTGGACTTTCAGATCACAGAGTAGAAATGGTAGTGCATGAAATCATTAAGCAGCTATGAAAGTGTTGAGCAACAGTGGGATATCAAGAAGAGGCCTCTCGACGACAACAAATGTTTAATTGTTTAGGAATGACTGTCTGTTATGTGTGATTTCTTCCACATTCATTTAATGGATTTATTTCCCCATGACAGACTAGGAATCTGTCTGCTGTGTAGCCCACCTCTTGCTTACTGACTGCTGCACCACCTCCACGGCCACCACCAGGCTCTGCAAGGATTTTAGCAAAGCAAAACATAAAAAAATCCTGATAATTATTTGATCAGGACTGAAGTTCATTGAAAAGGTTTAGCCCTTTAAATCTAAAAACAAAACCATTAATCTGTATACTTTAGAGCAGTTTTTGAGTGTTTTTAAAAAAAAAAAAAAAAAAAAAAAAAAAAAAAAAAAAAAAAAAAAAAAAAAAAAATCCCACAGACACCTAATATTTGTTCTATGGAAAATAACTAGCAGATTTGACACACACAGAGAGATCGATCGATATTTATTAAGGTTTGCACGACTTCATATTTTTATAGTCGATTTCAACACGACAAAAGTCAAGTCAATGTTGACTAGTCACTGTGACGTCATAGAAGCGCCAGAGAAAATGCTTCACATTAACTTACAGGCTTTATTAGATATATTCACAGCAAATAAAAGACCACTTGGAGAGAAGTCTATTATGCAGAATTAAAAGAACAAAAAAAGAGAACATTATCCCAGACTTCTTCAGGAGCAGCGGAGTAGACCAGTGATCTTCTGTCATTGTGGTCTGAAAAAAAATGCACAAACCGAGTCAGACCTTTTCTTTTTTTTTTAACACTGGCTGGTATTGATGATCGGGTAGATTCTCGTCTTGGTTAGATCCACGTATAGGAGTCAAATGATCACGTTGACTAAAATTGTGCAAGTTGGAACATCATAAACTAAACTTATGAGCGGATCACCTTTGACCACAGTTAAACTCAGCGCACCTGCTACTCCTCCACCGCCATGACGCGCAGCAGGATGATCCGGTGACTCCAGGATCAGCTTGAACTAGGTTTCCAGATGTTGTCAGACAGTGTTCTTAAAAGAATGTACAGCTGCTAAGATAGAAGCTTAAACACACAGGGTGACGCTGATCAGATGGACGGATGAAAAACAGCCCGATAATGCTGCACATTTATTCATGTAGTTTTTTTGGGTTTTTAAAGAATTTTTTTCTGCCTTAGTGGCCTTATTTGACAGTCCAACAGGAAGGGGCCACCTGCTCTAACCACTGCGCCATCCGATGCCCCTATTTAAGTAGCCTTTGCCTGAGTTTGCAGTACTCCTTTGGTAAATTAATTTATATTTTTATACAATTTAAGCTATATGACGAACTCATCTCGTTCCTCATCTTTCACCATCTTGGAAAAATCAGTTTGTCACGTGATTGCAACTAATCGACTTGCTACGAAAAAGTCATTGCAGAGCAAAGAATTGACTAGTTGATGCAAGTGTCAAGTAATCAAGCTGGGATTTAAAAGGTTTAAATTCTCAAAGTTGTTGAATATGTTTGGTAGTTTTAAAAAAGGGTGGAAGTTGGTCAAAAGAGTTATTCAGAAAAAGCAGAAAAAATAATATCTTAAGTTTTTACTGTATTGTTTTGGAAGTGGACATTTTTGTCCTTAACGACTCAGAAGGTTACTATTTTTTTTCAGTGTTTCCATGCTCTGTTAGAAAAATTAAAGTTTGAATTCCAAACTCTGTTAAGAGTCTTACTGACAAACATTGGTGCCATGTGCACTAACAGAAAAATAATGGCCTTATGAAGAGGGTAATGTTTGGCCAAATGGACAGAAATTTTCAAATTAATTACTGAGGGTTAAATAAAACGTAAACATTACTGGCTTTGGTTCAAACACTGTGAAATTGTGGTATTTTAATCCAAGGCCATTGTTCAGTGAGAATCTTATGCCAACCAATGCTACCATTATGTTCTTGTCATCCCTGTTATTCTAAATAAAGTAATACTTTGTTATTCATATTTAGGTGATTTTGCCATTTTAGATCATGTATTTTAATGAAAACAATCCCAGAAAGCAGCTTTAAAGGTTCTGTACGCTTTACATGCTTGTAAGACTTAATATTCACACATTCAATGTGAAGAAAGGCTTCTTACAGCTATATGGGACAATTGCATATACCTTATATCAACCTGGTAAGTAAAAACTACAATTGGACTTTAGTAACTGTGTGTGACTGTTTTATATGCAGTAACTCATTTGTATGATGAGGTTGCTTTTAACTCATGAATTCTTATTTTTTGAGTTTTCTGTGAAACACTGTGTTTTAGGTCATTTATTTTCAAGTTAAAGACTGTCTTAACTGGCACTGACACAAAAGTTCCTGTGAGGAACATGATCAAGAAGGAAAATCACGAAGAATGATCAAATTTAGATAACCTGGGAGTTGAGCATGCTTCTGAAGGAAGCTGTTTGGATTTCAATAAATGTGTTCTTTCTGGCTGATCTGACATCTGATGTCAAACTGTGTTTTTTATTATCTGCAATATTTTCACTCTGCATGCTGACAGGCCTGTTAGAAGAGCATCACAGAAGTCAAGGTAAGAAATGAATTTGGTCTGCTGGTGTCTGCATCAGGAGTCTGCTGGCAAACCAGGTCAGATAGGGGTGGTTTTTTACTGTGTTGTAAAATGTGAGGTGAAATGGCAGAGTCAGCTGCAGTTTGGCGAGGAAAGGACAGCTAGTTATTTTTTATGACACCCAGTTCAAGAAGTCAAGTGACAACAGAAAAACAAATATCAAAAGCCAACTTAAAGAAAAAAATGGCACAATCTAACAACCATGACAGATAATTCTTTGGTTGTGAAGAGTAAACACTCCACTTCTTTGGAATTAAGGATCACTATACATATTGATTTGAAAATTACAACAGTTGACCACTATGCAGAAGATAATACTGATCTTAAACTTCCTTAATCTGTAAGGCATCTGTAAAAAGTGATATCCAGACTCATTAAAGATAGTTTTGTTTCATTTTCTAGGCTGGCAAGTATCAGCAAGTCTTTTCGTATATGAATAGCCTTTCAATGCATAAATCTGACTATAGTTAGAATTTGATAGACAAATACATGGAAAATAGAAATGCCAAAGTTAGGTTAGAAAGGTTACTGTTATGATATAATTAACAAAATAAATTCTTAAACTGAAATGTTACCAAGAGAACAGCTGTTGACATCTGTATGTTCCAACCTCTGTTGGAGCTGATACTCTATTTGCTTTTACACATTAAGCTTAGTCTCTAATTTTAGGGAAAGTGAAAAGTTCTTGAGAAGCCCATGAAGGGAGATATGTGTGGCTTGATACAGCTATTTTGGATCTCACTATAAAATCTTTTTTTACTTTTCCCCCAGAGCAAAATTTTTAAAAACCCACCAGCATGGAGAAAGACACAGAAAAATACCCAATCAAAAAGGAACTGACTATTTTCTAGGTGTCTAGGGGCAGATAGTTACCCTTTGGGAGAAATAACTATTAGTAACTGTTATTATTGCTGATAGCCAATTAATGGGCTTAACTAAATTATTCCAAAGATTAATAGATGATAAACTCTAAATCTGACTTTATTTATTTGCTGCTGGTAACACTTAACAATACAACTGCACAATAAAACGTGTTGATGTTTGGTACTGACAACTGAAATATTATATTATCTGACTGTAACATATTTTGTTTTAGTAAAACAATTGTCTAAAAAAGGAAAACTGTGCTAGTTCTTGCATGTGCATGATGTAAGAAATTAGATCACAATATTAACAACACTTCCAACTCTATCTGTGACCTTTAGTATCTTTGTCAACTGTAGACAGGGGCACCCCATCCAACAGGCACAATATGCTTAAAGCATGAAAAGAGTGTTTATGACAACAACAAACTGCATTCCAAACCCTACTTTTTGATACCATTTATGCTAAAGTCCTTACACTGGCTCCCTGTAGCTCAGAGAATAGACTTTAAAATACTTCTGTTAGTTTATAAATCACTGAACGGATTAGCACCACAATACATTAAAGACCTGTTGCCATTGTATCAACCTTCCAGACCACTCAGGTCTTCTGGTTCTGGTCTGCTCTGCATCTCCAGAACCAGAACCAAACATGGAAAAGCAGCTTTCAGTTATTATGCACCACTAATCTGGAACAAACTTCCAGAAAACTGCAAAACAGCTGAAACACTGAGTTCCTTTAAATCAAGGCTGAAAACCCTCCTGTTCAGAGTTGCCTTTGATCAGTATAAAGTAGAACATTGAACTATATTTGACTGATGATCCTAATGGTTTTGATGCATTAATATTTGCACAATAATTTTGATAATTTTCATGTGTATTTGCTTGATGATTTTGATGATTTGCTGTATACTTGATTGATGTTTTGTATGATGTGAAGCACTTTGAACTGCCTTGCTGCTGAAATGTGCTATACAAATAAACTTGACTTATGCACACATGATATGTGTGTCATGGCATATAGTGCAGTACTTACTAAGAACTTTGTGTGTTTTTAAAAAACTCTACATTCTGTGTAATTCTTTATTTTGAGCAATGAGCTGGAGAAACAGAAGACACAGAAGTCATTTTTTTCATACCAGATCTAGCTGAAACCAGTGTGGATCTGCTACCTCACCAGACTGAGACTTGAAACTAATAAGATGTCACCCGCTGCCAAGACAACTTGCACCTAACAAAGAGTCTGAGTCCAAACATTCTGATTTTTAAAACCAACCTCGCAGTAAAGAGCTAAAGCATCAGGGAGAACAAGATGGATACAAGAAAGCTATTACCCACTGCAACGCACAGATTCATTGTAAGGCTGATGGAGTGTGATTAGGGAGAGGCAGAGAAAAGAAGAGCTTTTTTTTCAAGCAGAGCTCCCATTCTGTTTTGATTAGTTTTCTGAAGAGGACCAGATTGTTACCTGCTATTCATCAGTAACTGTTAAATGATGTTAAAACAGAAGGAAAAAATGTACAGAAAGACAAAGTCAGAAGATGGAGGGAAAACTAAAACGAAAAGATTAAAAATTAAACGTAAGGAGAGAAACTAGTGAGAAAATGGACCAAAAAAAATTGTCAACTGGAGATCAATCGCTGATATTAGAGGTAGGATAAAAGCTGATACTCGGTTTGAAAACTGTCATGGGGAGGATGGAAATAAGAAAAACAAAAGACATTTGGATATGAAAAAGAAAAGAATGATGCAACTCAGAAGAGAGCCAAGGTGTATGTAACAAAAAAGTAGCTCATTGAATCCCAAAGCTTATTAAAGTTAATCATTTTAACTTTGTGGATTAGATGAAAAGCTTTGCCACTACACATTGTAACAGCCTGTAAAGACTAAACTCTGCCTTCTTATGAAGGAAGAAAGCTAAAAGATGAATGTGGAATGTGGAAGAAAGGTAAAGATACTTGACTGTAGCAGAAAGAGGACAATCAAACCCTGGATATTATAGGCACACAGAATTAAAGGCTTGAAATCTATCTGTGAAATTAATCTACATAATATTTTACTTTTATTAAATTTGTGAAATAAATACATTTTCCAATAATATGCTTACTTATTGAATACAACCATATACCAACACTTGAACTATTTCACTCTGTCTGAAACGTTACATGACTTTCACTTTATTTTCACTGGATTACTAAAATTTATTATAAATGATTTCTAATTCTTTAAGATGTACCTGTATTTGAGTTGTGACCGCAGAAGGTCTCTAACAGATAAAGGTATCAAAAAGAACACAGCCTGGAGAACTGCAACCGCTGGCTGAGCAGAAGACATATTACCACCTACATATAGTGAACAGTGGAGTAATTTTTCAGGCTGTTACCTCCGTTAATATGACATTCGGGAGCTATGTTGCTGAACGTGCTTGCAGTCTGTTGGGAATCGGTACATATTGTCATTGCGCAGCTGGCGTACGTCAAACACATTGTGGCCACATTCATTAGATGTCTCTCACACAGTTCAACTTGCAATCCAAGAAGCAGAAACTTTATAATCTGCAGGTTATTAAGGCTTCTCCTTTCTGCCTCATGCAAAGAGCGGGAAACTTTACCTGTGCATTACCGTAATTTTGATAACATGGGCACAATCCAAATACAAAAATAAGGAAAGAAATCCAACTGAAAGTTTTTGCTAATGTGAGATTCACTGGAATATGGTCAATTAAAAGGGACAAGAAAGATAAGAATTGCAAGCTGTGGCATGTAAAGCATATTAACTGGTATTTTTTTTTTTTTTTTTTACCTACACATGCAGAAGAAAAACAAAGAGGATGGTACAGTTGAAATTGGCAGTAAATGAGCAGCTCAAGTAATTCTCTGGCTTTGCAAATGATCAACTCTGGAAAACATCTACATCCCAGATTTTTTTCCTTCTATTAGATTCTAGAAGAAGACAAACTAAAGTGAGCACAGCTACCAGGAGAACAGTTTCAGCAGGGTTTCCTATTGCTTATTAAGCAATTATCAAGTGCTATTCCAGACCATGTGTAAAAATTGGACAGCAATTTAAAGTAATGTTCTTCTGACAGCTTTACACACTCAGTCTTTGCAGAACAATTATTTGGTAATGCAATACATATAACAGGATTCCCTCCCAGTCACAACTGTGCAAAAAATACATAGGAATTTTTACAAATGCATGAATTGAATATTATTTCTGAAAAACCTTTCCAAGAAGTAAGTGGATGCCATTCATTCAACTATTTTCTATACCCACTTTATTCTTTCAGGGTCACGAGTAGCGTGAAACTTGTGTCCAAAGGTCAGTGGTGTTGATGCGGGGCTGGACCCTAAAGAGGTCAGAAGTCCATGACAGGGTTTGTCTCCTGGTTCAGTTCAGAGATTATTTCCATTTCTGTGTACAGAGTTCGTTCACTTGCCAACCTTAATAAATCATTTGACTTCAAACTGAAATTAATTCTACCTTGTAAAGACATGAAACAGAAATAACTAAACCAGCACAGCATTGCTACTTCAAGCACAAAAGACAACAACACTATTGCAGGAGACGAGAGAGAGAGACAGAAAATAAAACAAATAGATCTTCTGCCAGGGGAACCAACACCTTAAAAGCTAAACTAATCTCACAGCATAATTACCAAATAAATTATATTTAAGTTACAAACAGTTTTCTGACTTAATAAAACATTGTCTGTCTGGGTGCCATGGTTCTGCTGACGCCAAACTTCACTTCAGTGTGCATTATGCTTGCCCAGCAGACCTCAGGTCCAGCTCTAAATTCACTCTGAGCACCGGTGTAATGAAGAGCATCTGGTTAAACTCTCTGTACTCCTGAAAGCAGATAGTATCCCCAAGACAGCAGACAGACCATTAATATTCATGAACACTTCTGACACATGTTAGAGATACAGAACAACCTGTTTCTCTGCTTAACCGTAATCGGAAAGATTCAACACCTCATTCTTAATGCTAAATGAAACAAAGTCAGCAATGAAGGGATTAAAACAAAGCCTAATGTGATGAACTATGGCATGCAAACTGAGCTTAGATGGAATGAGGGCTATATGAAAATGCTATTTCTGACAACTGATAAACTTAGATAAAAAATCTTCCAAAAACTACTGACCTTTGATCTTAAAGGTTTGTGTGAAAATCTGGACATCACATCAAATTTAGGGACTTTCAAAAATCTGAAAAACTGCATTGGACGATGGTTCATCAGTCACCAGGCTCCTAGAATTATATTTCACTATTATAAAACTACTATTTTGCTTTTTTCCTGGAAATACCTACACTTTCAATATATTTTGTTGTCACGCTGCTAGAGATGGAAACAACCTGATGCAGTCAACTCCTTCTCTGCAGTGGCAGAGTTTTTCTATTAGTCACCATTAGTGTGAAATCCAGATGGGCTCTGTCTGCATAGTGGAAACCACGGAGTGATTTATGGATACTGGAAGATGATGCACTGATCACCCAGTGAGGTTTGTCAGCCACAATATTGCCACCGTTGTCACCGGCAATGAGTCGTTGGGGTGCCAGCAGCTGGCCTTTCATATGGTCACGGTGAATGATTAGGTGCTCTGAGGCAGGTATGTACAACAGTAGGCAATTACATACAGACATGCACGTTCTCTCCGGTGGATCTGACTGACATGCTTTCACTTTTTATAAACAAATAATATATCACAGAGATACACAGTTTGGGATCTGAAGAGTATTCTGTAAATTTTCTGCACTTCCAGTAGGTCTTTGTAATCATAATTTATTGTGTAAAGATGCACCAACCAAAAAATAACTTTCAACACCTAGTTTTGTAAAGCACTGATCTCCCAGTCCTCCTACCCCTTTATCCTTTATTGTCCTGCAATAGGGAAATTTCTGTGCAACACCAGCAAAGTAACAGGCAATAAAAGCAAGTAGACTCTCACAAAGATGGCATATAAAATGTATAAAAACAGAATACAGAATGAAAATACTATACAGTAACGGTGAAATTTCAACATAAATACTGTGTAGTTATAACACTAATCTTAACACAAGAGGTGAGATAACTGGTTTGTATTGAATGTTTGCAGAAGACGATGGTACATCAGTGAAACACCTTTAAAAACAGCTATTTTCAACTGTTGTATGTATTAATTATAAGTTTTTAATTAGAATGTTGGTTTTCTAAAATGGTGTCCTTTGGAGAAGGTCAAAAATGTGGCAAAACTGCATTAATAAAAAAAATAGAATCTGTTTTCTATCTCTATGGAGGTTAAGAAAACAAAAGGTTTAACATTTTTGTTTGCACTGTAAAAATGGACTTTTACAGCAACGATGTATAGACAGATGTAAAAATTTCCTCAATGTGACTGTCCAGGACAGAGCTCGATTACATTTACTTGTGGCTGAGTAGTACAACAAAAACATGCAGCTGTAGCAGACAGGCTACTTGATGCGGTCAACATAACATTATTCAGTTGAGTTTATAGATTTATTAAATAAAGAAGATTGCAGCACAGTTATCAGAATCAGCTTTATTAGCCAAGATTGTGTGCACAACCAAGGAATTTGACTTCAGTTTCAAGTGCTCACAGCACATAGACAACGTATAAATTGATACATTTAAAAGAAATAAAACAAAGGAACATTAAGTACATGTATGTGTATGTACAGTCATTTTTTTAATATAGCGAAAAGGAAAAAAAAGGGCAGGTTGAGGTAGAGCAAATATGATTATCTGGTTTCACAGCAGAGTAGCTGACTACACAAGCTGTGATGTGTTCACTGTGTTCATCAAAAACAGCCTAAGGGAAGAAACTGTCCCTGTGGTGGCTGTTTTTTGCAAAAAGTGCTTAAAGTACAGACCTGAAGGCAAAAGTCTAACAGTTTGTGTCCAGAATGTGTGTGGTCTGCAGATGTTAGCTGCACTTTTCCTGACCTTAAACCTGTACATGTCCAGCATGAAGAGAAGGTCAGCCCCGATGATCCTTTCTACAGACCTTATTCTTGCAGTCTGGACCTGTCCTGTTCTGTGGATGAGCCAAACCACACACTGATGGATGAGCATAGGACAGACTAAATAAAAGGCTGTGTAGAAGATGCCCAGCAGCTCCTGCAGCAGGTTACACTTCTTGAGTTGCTGAAGGAAGTTCCGTCTCTGCTGGACTTTCTTCTTAACAGTGCCTATGTGTGAGGACCATCTCAGGTCCTGAGAAAGGGTATTTGCTAGGAACTGAAAGTAACAGACAGTAGACAGTGTTGTTTAAGATGGTGAACGGAGGAGGTGTGGTGTATTTTCCGGAAGTCCACAGTCTTGAGTGGCTTCAGCTCCAGGTGGTTCTGACCTCACCAGTGGACCAGTCGATCCATCTTCCATCTCTACGCAGACTTGTCAATGTTCTGGATCAGACCAATGACAGTGATGTGACCACCAAACTTCAGGAGTCTCACAGACCTGTCCACTGAGGTACAGTATACAGTTGCGCAGCAGCTAAAGTATCTACTGTAGCACTATTAGGTAGCCAATAATTTCATCTGCCAGTTATTTTCTGAAGACTGAATAAATGGTAGTGACAAATACTGCTTTTTACTCTTTCATTTAAAGCTTCGTTATGGTGTTCTGTTAACACAAAGAACATGACAATCAGATTATTTCATAGAATATATTTAAAATAATAATAGATAAGAGAAAAAGGTGAAAAGCGTCATCTTATCCTTTCCAATCACTTCAAACAGGGATAGTATACCCATTTTTTCCAGTACAAAGTTACAGAGGAGTTTCTCTTTGCATCAGTAAAAATCTACAAATACAGTAAAATTCTCCAGATTATAGCACAGAGGTATGTGTACCGATATCAGTAATTACAGCCCTCTCCAAGACAGATTCTAACTTCTCTCCTTTTCTTTTGTTGCACACCCCAAATATGGAAGTGACATACTTCAAAATGCACAAGAGACTTTCCTAATAGTACTGGTCATGATTTAAAATAAGTATTGTTTTCAGGTACGCTTTACTCTTTCTAATTTATTCCCCATCCCCCCCAAACAGTCCTCAAAAGCATGCTGCAGACTATTTGGCTGCAGAATAAAGATTTACATTATTTCCCAGGGGACTGCTGATTTCTCTGTTGTGCTACTGAATAAAGTTGAATTTTAATAGTGTTGCAACTCATTAAAGGTGACATTGCCATTTATGACTGCAGCTCAATGCTTTCTTGCTCAGCAGGGAAACATTTTCTCAATGTTAGATTTTCCTGCATGATGAACCTTCTGTTACTTCTGCACTGTTCAAGTGGTACTGTTATTACCAGGGGTCCTCTGTGATTGGTGGTAATGGCAATGCTGGTGACTCTAATCTAATAAAGAAATTAATTAAAAACACCTAACAGTGCAGTAAATCAATACAAGTGACTGATAGCTACTTTTGTGAAAATGATATTGACTGACATTGACCAAGGATTGATTTCCTCTTTAATTTCACACATTTTTATCTTCATCTTTTAATGGTGAAATATACCACTGTATCGTAAATTAAAACCCAACTCTGTTTCTCTGTCACTAGCTTGATTTCATTCTGCACATCAGTCCCCTACCCTGCCACCTTCCATGTAATAAATAGGAGACACGTCATCGGTGCATTATCATTATGGACATGATGATGGCTGCTCTCCATGTTTATGGGCGGCTAAATCGACCAATTACAGGCAGCGCTGATTTTTAAGCCACAATCTTGGCAGTGTGTGACAGAACAGTTATAGAGAGGTGAATGTGAACTAGAGAAATGTTAAATAAATCATTCAGTCACTTCCAATATAATGAAAAATCAATAAAAGATATTATTGCTCCTTATAAATATCTATCAATATTAATTAGTATTAATGTCATAATAATAATGCAGACCCCTCTTCCCCCTATTTTGTAAGACAATGCTCACTGTAAGGAGATTGTTCAGCATTGGTAGTTAATATACTATTTTCATAAGGCTCGGTTTTCTATAGGAAGAGGGGCTATGATGATCTTCTTTGTTAAATAGAGGGCCACGACTGAACAATAATCATACTAATTTCCACACCTTAGCGGGGAGAGTAATCAGTGAGATAAAACAATGTGCTGTTTTATCTGGACACTCTTATGCCCCCTTCATACCAGATTATGCCTGTGCAATGGGTTCCAAGATCTCAAACACCATTCAAACCTCATTGGATGCCCGCTTCTCAAAACTTCACGTTATTGTGAGGGGAAGGCTGACCTTATCACACTCTCTGTATTTAACACTATTTTTTATCTGCCTCTTTCTTGGCAATCCTGCCCTAATGCCATGACCTCACATCTGCACTAGGATGCTTCCTCACAATCTGCTGAAATTTCTTAAACATATGGGAAGTTTCTCCACCTCCACCATCAGTGTCAGTCTTACTACTTGGTAACTACTTGGAGCATTGAGAGCCAGGTGTAATCTTGATTAGGTTGTAGAATTAAACATGAGACCAGCATGGTCTTTCCTTGTGAATTCTCTGATAACTAAAACATACAGGTCCATATGGACCACACTTATGGATAACCAGTCACTGCTGCTACCAGGCTCCTTCACATCACATTCATCATCCAGTTATGGTTGCTCAGTGAAAGTTTGTTTCTTATAGAAAATGAGAGAGGTCTCTGAGAAAGATAAGAAACAATGTAGAACTGTCAATTTTGAAAATAAAGTTTTTAATTTACATTTCAACAAAAAATTCCCACTACCATAATCAATACAGACACAAAATGGCAGCAGTCTCTAAGTCACAACTGAATGGGGGATTGGAAACATTACTTTACAAGAAAAAGTCAATTCAGTCTAATCATACATACATTCCAATTGATTCTAGTTATAAAACAATGCAATTTATCAAATAATAAAAGTAAAAATCTTGGAGTTCATTTTCATGTAATTTGGAGTGGTTGTTTTATCATATATCAAACAAGAACATTAGTAATTAATTTTGATAAAAAGCGGTTTACTGATTTTTGTCCTTTACTCAAAATGTGTGTAATTGTGTTTGCATTGACTGATTAGATGATTACACAAAGATACCAACCTCACAGTAATGACAATCAAGAAACAGCCTGGAAATAGTTATTGACTAGAATAGCAAATCAAAGTTTACCCAAGGAAGCGATTTCAGTCCATGCTGAGATAATCTGCTATCTAATGTTCTGAAAATTACATGTCCAAAAAGAATCTAAGCATTTTTATCTCATGATTCAGTGTATGATCTTACAGATCATCCTTTTAATCTCTTAAACTAAATCTAGCTTGATGGTATTGTGAGGTGATAAATGTGTCACATCAACCTATTTCACGCTTTGATACTGCAAGCCATTTTACAGTCCAACACTTTTCAAAGGAACAGAGAAAATAGAAAGCACATGTATCAAAAGCACCTCCTCAGTGGTATCCAACATTTACAGCTCTGTCTGACTTGTGAATACTACACAACACTCAATGATGAAAAAAAGTCAAAGTTGAGGGGAAGTGTAGTGGATTCAAAACTTAAACTTAGCAAGGTCAATTCACCAAAGGATTGTTTTCCTTCCAAACACAATTCAGGGCAAAGTTGTCCTTCAGAATCAAGTGAAAGTGGGAAGTGATCCACATTCTTGAGCTGCTGATCCTGGAAACTGCTGTTACTGTAAGTTGTATTTTTCATTCATCCCCATTCTTCTGCTCCTCAACACAACCCAATATTATACAAAGCTAACTTTACAGATACAGTAGTACGATATTATATGGTTATTTACACCCAACAATATTTTACAATGTGAGTTTTCTTAAGAGATTAATGCAAATCTTCTTGGGTAACACCTTTGTTTAAAGATTTCTTTTACTTAAAGCAAATAGCTAGATATCCATTTCCTTTTCAATAAACTGTACAAGTACAACAAGAAAATAACAGTAAGATATAAAAATTGTCCATTTCCATTACAAGATTTTGAGAAAATAACAGGTTTTTTAAAGCTTGCTAGAAGAAGAAAACTAAAATGTTTCGTTTGCACGAATACCTGGGGCTCTGTTTCCAAAGGACTGACTTAGCAAGAAAAGTAGGACACTACTTCAGAAGGTTTTTTTCAAGGTTCCTTGTTGGCTTTAGACAACTGTATGCTAGACAAATTACTTCTTTGCAGTTTAACGTGGACTGTCGAGCATTTAGATTCAGTCTTGATGGAGTTTGTCTCTGTGGAATAAAATTCAGATGGGGAAAAATACGATGAAGAGACAGAGGGATGATTCCAGCTACAAAGGGTTCCACTTAAAATGTTTGAGCCAAAATATAACCCTGACGATCAAAAAGCCAAGATGGATACTTACATGCATGTTAAGACTGAAACAAATTTCTAATAATTCCTTATTGAATTTTTATTTAAATACTTTCTGCATATGTTGGCCTTTTTCATATTCTGCCATTTTGTTTGATAGAGGGTGAACAACATTTGCACCATAATTATTCCAGCCCTTCTAAAAGTTATGTTTATTGGCAAAATATACTCACTAGCAGATGTTTGTAATAATTTAAATAGCTCAACACAACTATTATTACAAGTGGTTTCTCCAAATTAAATCCAAAATACCACCTATAATTGCATTATTCAGCCTATTCATAAAAAGCATTTTCACTGCTTAGTAGAGTACACTTGCTGTTATGACCTTCTTTCTGCAAATGTGATTCGACAGACACCAGCTTCTGGCAACGTTTCTGAGAAATCTTAGTCCACTCCTCAAGGACAAGGCCTCCAGTTCATTAATAATCTTGGGTCTTTTTCAAATCCTATCAGAGATTTTCAGTTGGGGTCCAGTGAGGCGACTATGATGGTCACTTCCAGGACATCATCTGAAGGCTCAGTGAGCTTTGAGACATGTTTAGGATCATCCCTGTTTAAAGGTCCAATGAAATCAAGCTTCAGCTTCCTGAGAGACTATGTGATATTTTCTTCCAGGATTTCTGAACTAAATAACTGGTACCTTAACTGAATCAATAACTTCCTCCACATTCTGAAGGTTTTCAGACCACAACATTACTGAGCCACTACCATGTTTCACTGTAAGGGTGGTGTTCCTTTCAGCATAGACTTTATTCTCCCTCTTCGAGACATACTGCTTATCCACAGGCCCATAAAGTTCCAGCTTTGATTCATTACCTGACAAAACAGTATCCCAGAACCTCTTTGGTGTATTTATACACCTGTGAGCAAATCAGGGTAGACTTTTCCTATTTATTTGGGTCAGTAGTGCTGCATGTTTTGGAGTTTGTATGACTGGACAGAGATTTTGAGACATCTGAATACATTCTTCACAACTTGTCAAAGTTGTCGGACTTAATCCATACTTGACCTATTGTGACAGAACAAACACTTATTCATATTTGCCACCCTCAGTTCAAAGTCAAGACTGTATTTCATTTTAATAAAAACAAGAAGCTGAACACCAGACACTCCTATTTCTATTAGACTGCTCTGATTTATATTTCAAATAATACAAGTGTCATTGAAAAAGGCTTAATGTGTGGTTTAACAAAGCAGGGATTAGAAGTAGGTACCATCAATATAAGCACAGGGACTGGGGTGTAAACTCAACAGTAGACATTAAACTCACGTATTACACTCCTCTGAAAAAGTCCTCATAGCGTTACAGGAGAGATATAAGGATAAAGTATAATATTATGTTTGCAGAACAGGTGAAGACAGACATCCACCCGACAAATCATAAAGTCAGCAATGTGTTTCTATGAAGCTGTCAAGGTATGTGTGATAACATGATGCATGCTCTCCCTGTCACTGCAGTAAGAATAATACACACACACATATTATATATATATATATATATATATATATATATATATATATATATATATATATATATATATCTATATATATATATAAATAAGATCAGTTTCACATTAAGTATCGACTGATCGTCAATCACCCAAAGTTAAAGAAATTGCACCCTAAAAGGAAGTAATGAACTTTTTTTTTTTTTTTTTTTTTTTGCCCGAGTCATTGATTAATCAAAAAAATAATCCACCAATCAATTATTAAAATAATCGTTAGTTGCAGCTCTAATATGATGTTAACCTAAGTACAGCTGAGTACAGCTCTGGTATCAGCACTGCTGAAAATCACTGCTCAATGTCGTGTTATACATGGAAAATACAAAGATTAATGTACTACAACAACAGCAAATCTTATAATCCCGTCACTTTCCCTGACAAAAAGCACATGATTGGCTGAGCTTCCCAGTATTATGTTAATCCTGATGATTACCCCTTCTGCTTACAATAAGAACAGATATGTGAGGATGAAATTTAAGAAAGTGTGGGGAAACTAAACCTTCAGGGCACATTTCAACTCCTTTTTGCTGGATTTTCTCTTATGATGTCAATGTTAATATTCATAAAGTGGTAATATGGCAGTCTGTATTTCACAGCAGCTAGTCCCCTCACTCACAGCCACCAGAGGTTTTCAGCAACAGGGAGTTTTGGTCTGTCTCCTACGATAGTCGGCTGATGTCTCATTAGGCTTTACTGCAGCAGAAGATACTGTTAGGAGTAAGATGGTATTTGGAAGCCTGTTATTACTGCAGTCATGTAAGGGATCAGATCCACACAGGAAGAAAAGGACAGCTCTCAATGGACTAACTTCACATGTACTATATACTATATCTCATAGCGTCATATGGGCGAGTCGAGTCACACTTCAGTCACAAAGAGTTCAAATCTGACTTTCACTCAAGGTCTAAAGACTTTAGACTTGACTCTAACTCAAGGTTTACGACTCGAGTCTAATAAAAAAATATTTATCCCACATGTAGGTATGGAACTAAGTCAGCAAGTAACCCACAGACTGCAGCTCTGACAGGGATGTGTATCCACGCCTGTTAAAGGGTGGCCTTGATATTTTTTACAAGGGATATTTGTGGACTGTCGGCTGTTAACTGTTCATAACAATCTTGTCATGCTAGCTATAATTTTTTAACAATACAATTTAAATTTCACACCAAATATTTTAAACATTGTAAAGGCAGGAGCAATTTAAACACAGGGATGAGCAGGTGCTGTCGACGCAATTCCAAAGAAAAGTACTTTTAGGTAATAACAAAAGGTACTTTATGTTTTAGTCCTTCAGAAGTTCATAAAAAAGAGCTGTTAACTGATTATTACCATTTTTTTCATTTGACATAAACACATTTTTATTTCTAACATGACAAATATTACGCCTTACTACTTGAGAACAGTTTGTAACAGTTTGTTTTGTACGTTAAACTGAATATTCTGAAATATAAAATCTGAAATGTTCATGTGTTTAATTAGACCCAAGACAAAACAGTGCATGATTTTGATTCCTAACCTATAGGAATAGACTGTTTTATGGATGAGAGAATGTTTAATTCAGTCATTAAAGACATTAGACTTGATCTGGGGCCAAAGAGTTGAGAATTGTATTGGACTTAGAAAAACAACTTGTGAATACGTGATAAAAACTACAAATATTTTATCACAACAGGTTGTTTTTATGTCTGAATAAGCTTATATCAAGGAATGGCTTGATATAACATCTTAAACAGTATGTCACTGTGTGCTAAAACATCTACAGCATTTATCTGTAGTAGAAATGCTACGTCAAGAAAGATAAATAAAAGAAGAAATACTATGCTAAATAGAACTGTTCTCTAATACAGAGAGGAGTGCTATTTAGCACTTCCCCCATACAATTGTGATTTACAGTTTGCTGCCATTTTGTGCCTGTTTTACACCTAGACCTAAACCAAATGCAAATTTGTGGCATTGAACTGGATGTGGATGTGTTGTATGCACAGCTCATTCTTGAAAGTAACAGAGTCCATTCGTCCCTCATGTGTGTTCAGTGTGCCTAAGTAAACGAGAAGAAGCAGAAAGGATTGCTTGAGTAACACTGTGACAGATGTTACATGTATCAGTCTGTTTTATTCTATTTTCGTAAGAATTATTTACTAGCAAAACAATTTATTTCCCCTTGCTTTAACCTTATCAAAAATGAAAATTTATCCCAAGTTATGCAGGGCGGTCTCTGCATGCATCAACAGGAGAGCACTCCAGCAGCGAGGGCGGTACTGATTTGCGTGTGCAGGCATGCCAGTTTGTGGGAAGTAAAGCAGCAGCAATGTAAAAAAAAAGTTGGCTATATTCCACCTCCTGTTACTTTTCCTCTGTTTGAAGATTATACACTTACTGACAAAAATGTGAGACAGGTGATTTCATGAAGCTATTGAATAAATGTTTTTGCACAAGTTTTTTCAAGCATCCTTCTCATTCTCAAGAAAGATGCAAAGGCAGATCTATTCCTAAAATACCATGACCAAGTAGAGTCTTTCCGTGCACATATATATGCCTGTTTTCTCGAATAAAAAAAAATGTCTAAGCAGCTTTTAACATTCTGCTGTTGTGCTAAAAAGGAGAATACAAACAGTATTAGTGTGAAACATTCGAACAAAGAATGATTTTCCATGCAGATAATTAAGAGAAGTCAAATAAATTAACTCTGTAAAAAAGATAAACCAAAATTTAACACCAAGGAATCTCTGTCCTGCTGGGAGCTAATATAGTTTAACTTCAGTCATTTCAATTTGTCTTCAATTGAATCGGTTCAAGCAGTGAAAGATTCTACAATAATTTACAAACAACTGAGATACATTAAAAAACACATCACTTATTAAATTAGATACACCATCCCAAACATGATTCCTCCCTTATGCAGTCAGATGTTTATAGAAGATTTAAGGAGTGTCATTTCAGATCACGACTTCTACATCTTCAATCACTTTCACACCTGCTATATTTGGGGTCACAGCATGAGAACCGTGACCTGATTCAAAAAATTTACAACTTGCTTTTTACTGCAGGACTGAATGTGTTTATGTCTGCATATATTTTTTGTGCAATTTGCGCTTTTAATCTGGTGGAGAAATAGTGACTAGCAAATGCAAAACAATTGCAAAAATAGAGGAGATTGCTCATCTTTGTGAATTCCCCCAGAATCAAGTTTCAAACACATGCATGCTAATGAGGAATAAACAGATGATTTAATTCACACAGAGGTGGCAACTCTAAAACAGACAAATGGTGGCATCACAAGTGGGGCAAAAGTTTCATCAAGCAGCTGCCAGAGCATCTGACAGTCAGTCAAAACACTGAATGAAGGTCAGAGAGAGAGACTTTACACACCCCTGTTACTTTTGCTGCTATCTCACAATAAAACATAATATTGCTTTATTAAACATTATGAATATTCATTAAAATAACATGAAAAGTATATGATAGCACATTTTGTTGGGAAGCTGGAAGCAGAAGTAGAGCTAAATAAATATGTTAATTATTAACAATATTTCCAGAAAATGTTTCATTATGAAACAAACCTAAACTTATGAAAGTGAAAAATTGATATGAACATAGTTTAGAAGTTAAAATGATGAACTATAAATATTATTTACATTTCACTAGTGCCAGGATTTAACGCGTTCATTTTGATTAATTAACTACATAGCTTTTAACATATTAAAAATGTAACACAATTAATCTGTTTGTTTGTTTTTTGTTTGTTTTTTTTTCACATACAAAAATCCCAAGCCAGAGCCTTTGTTTTGTGTTTCTGGTACACCCATAAATCTAACGCATCAGCAAACAACAGCGGTGTACGACAAAGCTGCTTTTCTTGGCCCACTGGGGGTTAAATTTTGCTTCAAAAAAAAAAAAAAAAAAAAAAAAAAAAAAAAATCTGATGAGAAGCTGGAAAAGACTATTGTGCTAAAAGGAGTTGGCCTATCACCGAAGCTATTCAAGCCTGAAATACCAACTCAATGCAAAACATGTTGCAGCAAGCACAAACTTCCCCAACGCTAATGTCAGTATCCACAGTCCACATTTCTAAAGAAGTATTTTTTCAAAGAAGTGAAATTCCCCTCTGTGGGACAATAAAGGCTATTTATATTCTATTTCTAAAACACTTGAAAACTGAATAGGAATATTAGAAGTTTGGATTAGTCTGATGGTTGAATAATCTAAATAACTGGATAAAAAAACATATCTTTGTTGCTGAGCTCATATGTCTACTTATGCAATAATTTAGCAGTAAAAAGGGTTTTTGAATTGAAAATGTTGCTTATTTTGTCAATATATGTTTTCGATTAAGATGCGATTAATTGTGATTAATTAATTACAGACCCTCCAATTAACTTGTCCCGCCACTAGTTTTTACATTAAAAAAAAACAAAATAAACTGAAAATAAATATGTGAACTTGATACTGGAAAGCAGAAACCTGCATAACATAGGTGTTTGTAGTTTTCTCAGCAACATTAAACAAACATTTCAGAGCTGGTAATCAGAAAACTTTAGGGTGGGGTAAAGAATGAAAACAAAGCAGATGAACCTGTAAAATGTAGATATCAAATATCCAACAATTATTTTGTGTTTTAATGCAAATATGCACATCACAGACATGTTGATTATTGGCCTAGGCATTAATATGAGCTAAGCAATACTCTATAATCTTATATAAATTTCAAATCTGAAAACAGAGTCTCTTTCAGAGTAAAAGGCCTTTATGTTTAATCAGCTTGCACAATTCCAGTTCAGAAGCCACATATCCTAACTCGGAATTTTTGTTCTGTTCAGATAAGAAAATATGACTTTCGTATGTTATCAATATACTACAATCCTTCAGTTTTTATTTTGATGTAGCAGCAAACAGTTTTATACAGCCACTTTGTTCTTATGACATGTGATTTATTGGAATAAATAAACATTAAACAGGAAAAAAAAAAAAAACAACTTCTGTTTGTTTGAATATAAACACAATCCTCTGGGGGCCACACTGCTCCAAGCTAATGAGGGGAAAATCAAATTTGAAATGTCCAGCAGTGCTTTGATATAACGAGGACTAGAGTGGAAACTATGATACCATTAAGTGTTTTACCATTTTACCAGCAGCTTGAATTTCATTCCTCCTCCCTCTGCCACAAAAAACACATAGCTGCTAATGAGCAACTCTATTTTTCCAAGCTCTTTTATTTGTGATCAAGCTGTGAGTGCAGGCTACAGTTCCCGTAGGGTGCAGGGACTCACCTCTTTTTCTCCACATATATTGCTGATGATGGAGTTGGAAGCTGGACTGGCAGATGGGCCGAGGACTGCCACAACCCCTTTAGACATTATCTGGCACACTGAAAGGAAACAGAGATGCACAGAGAAAGAATTTTAGTTTTAGGTAACAGGGAAATGTATCTAGCAAAGATTTTGGTCGTATTTAAACAGATAGTCATGGTAACTGTCACAACCTCAAAACAAACAGGCTGAGACAGGCTTGTACAAATGTCTAAAGGGAATTTCCAGCTTTATGCATGTGGACAAACGCATCTCCCCAGACCTTTGTCAATCTGATGTGAACTAATCATATAGGAAGGATTGATATTAATGCGATATGCGCTCACATATGGAGAAAGAAAATATAGAAATGGGAAGAGACACAGATCAACAGAGTGAACCAGACGCCATAGAAAGGCAGAGAGGACAGAAATAGCAATATCTGGAGGCTTAAAAGACTGAAATCTGGTATTTGAATATTTGCACATGAATGGAACAATATCCCCAAAAGTGGCACACATCTCGTCTTGTTCTCTGAATTCTACATTTACAAGGACTGATTTAAAGGCTTTACCTTTGGGGTTGAAAACATATCTTTTGACAGAACATTTTAGTGAAAATGGAGTTTTACCTCCTCTCTTGTGTACACATGCTTTCATCTTCCAAACTGGAACACAGAATGGTGGTTCTTGTCAGTTTATAATTAAAACACTGCAGACTATGGTGTGGAGCTGGGGGAAAGCAGAGATCAGTGCCGCTATTGTGTGTGCAAGGTGTGTGTAAGTGCTGGTAAGTTTGTGTTTATTACTGGGGCAAAAGAGAAGCAATTATCAGCCATGTGTGTGGAAGTGGGTAAACTTCTTTAGGGCTGAAGAGGCAGAGAATCAAATTATTAATAACTGTTCCTCCAGTCACCCGTGGGATCTACTGCATGACACATGACTGCTGATTGAGAACATACATATGTACGTTCAAATTCACCTGGCATGCACACACAAAAGCATTTGCACCTGTCTACGTGGCTTTACTGATATACAGCGCTGATTAATTTGGGTGCAAGTCAGGATGCTGCTATTTGTTTTGAAATTTTGACTAAATGTACTAAATGTACAGACTGGCTCTTAAACTTATTTTATACATCTTTGATTAAAAAGTAAAAAAAAAATTGACTTCTATGATTAACAAAATAGTCAATATCAATATTAACAACAATATCAAAATAAAATAATATTGCTTTAACACAGCTACTTTAAAACCTAAAACCAAACTGTGTTTAATAAAAATGCTTGTTGAATATTTATAGGGTAGTGCCAAGTTGAATTATTCCAATAGTTTGTGTGGACATCCATCCATTTTCTATACCTTCTTAAACCTCATTATCATTGGGGTTAACTTGACCTGCAAGATAAGTTCACTTGCAGTATGAACAAATAGCAAATACCAAATGCAACAACAATGCCATACACACATATGCAGTCTTGTTGCATTGGGTAAAATATAACCTTTATCCTCACTGGGACCTTGGAAATTATGTCTTGCATTGTTAGGACCAAGCTTTGACCCCCATGAGAACTCCTGGTTGCAACAACGTCGATGTTGATGTAGGTTGCAACAACATTCAGCTCACAAAGTTTATAGTTTAATCAATACAGAGCAGCAAGAAGTTTAGCTTTTAGGCATTGATTCAGCTCACTTGGAACATCATCTGAGGAATGGCTGACAAACAGCAGTTATGGTCTACATGGAATGTAACATCTCTCACACACACACACACACACACACACACATAAACACAATGTTATGAAAAATTACCAAAAACATTTTAAATGTGAAAGTTTACGATGACTGCATGTTGTATCCTTATCATTTTTAGAATAAGTCAGAACTCATTGCTTGTACAGTACAATTACCTCAATTGATTTTTAGGACTATAATTGTGATATATCTTATTTTCCATGAAAGAAAGTGATAGTATTATTTGATGTGAAACACTAGTACAATGTATTTGTCGAAAATTGAGCTTGACATGTAAAGTTTTGTTCATTGATCTAAATCATTGAATTCAGGTGCTGCAAAAGCTTCCATGGCCACAGGTATAAAAAAATCCAGCACCAAGGCATGCAGACTGCTTCTACAAATGCAGCTGCATAACCAAGTGCAAAATATCTAACACAGTGATTTTAAAGCATGCTGCCAGCTCCTTCTGTACCCATGGGTGGAAAGCAACTAGTTACTTTTCTTTGCGTTACTGTGATTGTACTTTAAGTAGTTTACAAAACCTGAACTTTTATTTGAGTATCTTTTAAGTAAAGTATTTTACTCAGTTACATTTGAAATCATATCCGTTAATGAGTACATTTTTTTTTTTAATCGGGCCGGTGTGCAGTCATGGCACTGGTTTGATCATGTATGCTGCTACCGCTGTCCCTTGGTAAGCGTCCACTTTAATTGTGGTGTATTGTGTTGAAAAGCAGTACATGCTATAATGACTGTAACCACTAGGTGGATGTTGCTTGAACACTGTTATTGTGCTTTGAGTTAGAAATACAAGTAAATTCTGCAGGGCCCGAACCGCATCGTCTCAGCCTCCTCTTATAAGCTACATAAACATAAACATAACCCATGGCCATACTAGAGCACCATAGAGCACAAAATAACAACACGTATTCACTGGCAGCTTTCCTTTTTTTCCCTAGGGACACACCCTGATGTAACCCTGACGTCACAATGATGTCAATGCTGTTTAAAAGATGGTCAGTGGTGTTTAAAAGATGGAAAGTTGAAAAAGCGAGAGTGACGCGGAGAAGGAAAAGAGAAAAACTCTGGAAACAGACACAGGTAAATCAGCAAAAATGGTCAACTTTTTCACAAAAACAAGCTCGTAGTTAGAGATGTCAAATAAGGGCGATGAAATGGAGACAGAGTTCACTGTTCAGGTGTATATTAATGTTTTAGGATTGTTTCTTTAAAACTACTCTTATGCAGAAGAAAAAAAGATAATGGGGAACATTATGTCATACTGTGAATAAACTTGCAGAGAACAGTGCATATTTTATTTTTAATCATAAGGATCAGATATCCAAGAACACTAATTTGCCTGATATTTGATGTTGTGCACAGAATCCAGGTTGCTTGAAGTCCAATGTGAAGTTTCCACAGTCAGTGACGGTTTGGGATGCCAAGTCAGCCTGGTGTTGGTCCATGGTGTTTTCTTAAGTCCACAGTCAATACAGCCATCTACCAGGAAATTCTAGAGCACTCCATGCTTCCCTCTCCTGACAAGCTGAATGGAGATGCTTATTTCGCTTTCCAGCATCCAGCAGGACTTGGCACCTGCCCACACTGCCAAAGGTACCAAAAGCTGGTTCAATGACCCTGGTGTTGCTGTTCTTGATTGGCCAGCAAACTCCCCTGAACTGAACCCCATAGAAAATCTATGGGCTGTTTTCAAGAGGAAGATGAGAGACACCAGACCCAAAGAGACACATGACCTGAAGGCAGCTATCAAAGCAATCTGGGCTACCACTATACCTACGCAGTGCCACAGGCTGATTGCCTCAATGCCAATTGATGCAGTCATTCATGCAAGAGGAAGCCCATCCAAGTACTAAGTGCATAGAAATGTACATACTCTTCAGAAGCCTGACATTTGTGCTTAAAACATTCGTTTTTGATTGGTCTAATGTGATATTCTAATTTTCTGAGACACTGAATTTGGCTTTTCTTTACTGATAAGCCATAATTATAAAATTACAAAAAATAAAAGCTTGAAATATTTTACTCTATTAAATGACTGTTTCCCTTTTCTGAGATGACTAGTAAGAAATATTGCACTTTTAAGCAATATTCAAATTCTTTGAGATGTACAAGTAGTGTTGGAGATTTGCCCTTTTACTCATGTTCTCATTTTTTGGGTAAGGCCCTCTGTCTTTTAAACTCTGCCAACTAACTTACCTCTGCTCTCCTCCACAAGTATAATGCTGCCTTTTGCCTTGTAGAGTATTTTGATTGCACATTCAATTCATTTCAGCATAGTTCATGTAGCACCAATGCACAAGTCATCTCAAGTCACTTAAAAACTCATTTTAATCCAACCATACATGCTTTCCAATTGATCCTAGTTATCAAACAGCACATCAAGTTCAGTTTATACAAATCATACACCACTGATTTCATTGACTTTCACACTTCATAATAAAAACTTTGATTTTAACCTTGGTTTGTGTTAAATAAATGTATTTTTAGAAAACTAATACATGGTGTGCCTCCCTTTTGGTGGTGACCTTTCAGCCAGGTCATAACAATTGGGGGCTTTGTTAAATTTTGCAACTGCTGCACACTTGTTTCTTTTATAGTATGGTAACAATTGGGGCTCATGAGCTCATAATGTTTTGTCAAGACTGACTGGTGAGCAGTGGGCACATGTATTTGTGTATGCTAATTAGATGATGTAGTACAGCTGAGCTGAGTTGGTCAAAGTATCCACTTGTAACAGGGTTGTTAGTTTGTACAAAATGTTTTCTATCCATGCTTATTTGAGGGATACACCATGTGTTTTTGTTTGTTCTGGTAATCATTATGTATAAAGAGAATTCCCTGTTAGACTGGTAGGGTTGCCACAGGGTTGCCTTCACAAAACTACGTAATAAGCGCACAAATACCCACCATCCCTAACCTCTGAAGACTAGGTTTGAGCTTTAGTGAGTTTAAATTTAGTAAGTAATTCTCTTAGCATTGTTTGATTTTTGTGTGTGTGTATTTGTAATACCAAATACCTTTATTGTTAGTGATGTTTGGTGGCAGAGAGCAATTAGAAAGATGGAGTTAATTTCAAGACTGAATTTTAAATGATTCAAGTGAAAAGGTTAAAAGCTACATTAAAAAAAAGCAATCATTTTTGATCCATCCTTAAAGTTAGTGTAATTTTTAACTTATTAGATGAAATAGCATTTGGCTTGTTGATGTGTGCTAGTCTGCAAAGCTGTCTATTTACACTATCTGTATTTAAGGGTGCAAATATGAAGAGCATCTGTCTTGTGCCTGGGATGTAATCTTTGGTGTTGTGAAGAGGTCAATCCACTATGGTTGGCTCACTTTTGGTGTTGCTCGCTGTGAAAAAGCTGTGACTTTGAGTGTGGTATCAGACCATGGTGACAGTGATCATTTTGTGGTCGTGGCTCCCCATATTGTTGGTCACTTGTATGTTTATCTAACTTGTTAATGTGGTGGCCTGTTGGGGTATTGAACTATTTTGGTGTTTGACCATTTGTGTTGTGGTGACAATAGTTAATGTTTGGTTCGGATTATTAGTTGCTACTTTTGGTGTGTGTGGTAATTTTGTAAATCCATTTGGTTTGGCAGTTAAACTCCCTTTGTTTAGTCACTTGTTGCCATCGTTTTAACTCAGGCATGTTTATTTGATTGTGTGTCAGTCTCCATAGAAGGCATCCTTACATACATTTGGTCAAGCAATTTTCAACAACTTAAATGCATATTTTGTTGTTTGAACGGTTCGTCCTCTCCTGCAGAACTCACTAGCTGGGTTTTAATAGGAAAATATTGTTTTGAGTGGCATATAGGTTGCAGTAAAATGGTAAGGGAGTGGGAGGACCTTGTTTTAGTGATCCCTTTGGGACATCATCTGAAGGAGGAGGGGGGGTTGGTGATACGACCCTTATGGTTAGGTTAGGCACAAGCCTTTATTTCTTATAATTTTGACAATTATAGCTTATAGATAATGAACACCTCCACACTTTGTGTCTCAGATAACTAGAATATTGTAAGAAAATTCAATATTGGAAACTCATGGTGTTACACCTTAATCAGCTATTTAACTCAAACACATGAAAAGGTTTCCTGAGCCTCCAAATGTACTTTCACTCTGGGTCAGTAGGCTACACAATCATGGAGAAGACTGCTGACTAGACAGATGTCCAGATGACAGTCATTGACTCCCTCCACAAGTAGAATAAGCCACAAAAGGTCATTGATAAAGAAGCTGGTTGTTCGAAATGCTATAGCCAATTATATTCATAGAACATTAAATAAAAGGAAAAAGTGAGATCCAAAAAGGTGCCCCAGCAACAGAAATAACTTCAGAGGATTGTCAAGCAAAATCTATTCAAGAATTTAGGGGAGCTTCACATAGAGTGGATTGAGACTGGAATCAACACAAACAGCCACTTTGAGCAGATGACTTTTAGACATGCGCCACAAGCATCTTACTCGGGATAAGGAGAAAAAGAACTGAATGATTGCTAAGCGGTCCAAAGTCCTCTTTTTAGGTGAAAGCAGAGTTTGCATCTCATTCGAAAATCAAGGTCACATAGTCTGGAAGAAGAGTGAGCAACAGAATCCATGCCGCCTAAACTCCAATATGAAGTTTCCACAGCCAGCGATGACTTGGAATACTGTGTCCACTGTGTTTTATGAAGTCCAGTCAATTTCTACCAGGAAATTTTAGAGCACTTCATGCTTCCAGCACGTCACTTAAGTATGTAGGTGTGTGAAGGGACACGAGCGAATACTTTTTTGGTAATATAGTGTGTATTTGCATTGATGAGAACCTAAGTAAATATAGATATCACTGACTGGAGGGGGTTTATCACTAAAAAATTTTGTCTTACCCTGATTTTGTTTAGGCTTCTTCTTAGAACAATTTAAGATCTTATCTTCTTAACTTGAAAATGAGTTTTATAAACTGTTTATTTTAAACTGAATATGCTAAAAGAAGAAGCACTCCTAAGTGTATCAGTGTGTGTGATAAAGCAAATGCATGCAGTGGTCCTTCCTTGATATTTCCATCTACTGTAACTGTGGCCACTGATCCATCCCTAATCCAATTCTTGGCTCTAATCACACTCACAAACAAAAAAAAATTGTGCTATATAACAATATCTCAGCTGCACACAGAAACAGATGACGCCGTTCACACAGAAGAACAGGAACATTTAGGCTTGTTAGTCTTTATTCAGACAGAAGACATAAAAGTTTCCAATTTCTCTGGAAAGTGAATATGTGTTTCTATGGAAGCAGCCCGACTGAATCTTCTTGTGTTTCTTCGACCGTATCACACTGAAAATCAATCTCTCCACTTTTTCGCACAGCTTTTTGCTTAGAAAATTAGTAATTTTCTAAATATACATACTGTGCAGAATTGATTTTTGGAGTGTTTTCAATAAAAATTCAAAAAGGTCAAACAATAGATCTTGAGGTGTGAGGCAACCATTTTCCAGTTATCAGCTAAAACAAGTAAAAACATCACAAAAAACAAGTCCTTTGGTAAGTGTTATTGATGTCCCATTTAATTTGAATTTTCATGGCGAACTTGCTTGACATGAATGTGCTGCTGATTCCACTTTATTATCCTGTTGTGGGATTTTAACCATACCATATGGAAATGTTGGTTTTCTACATTTTCCAAGGTAGTCTTACTCTACAAAACATATATCTGGAGTTGCTGTTGCTAATTGCTTGATTGACTATTTAATCAAGGTTGCATCATAATTTACAGGTTGTATTAGTGAAATAAGAACCTGGGTTTGTGTGATCTTGAATCCTTTGGATTATTTGAATGAATTTGCAAATGTGAGCATGTGTAGTTTATTGTTATCATCATCTGACTAATTGTTATCATGGTATGTTGTTTTCCCCTGTATATGATGAACAATGCGGCATTGTTTATTCTTAATATCTAAGTGTTGCACAAAAAGAACATTAATTCCTTATTGTTTTTTGGAGATCAGTTAACTTTCTGCTTATATCCTAACTGCATTGTATCATGTATTTTAATGTAGAAAACATACAGAAAACTTTACATTTGCCAATACATTAGAAAACACTGAAAGTCAGCACAGAGTTTAAGTTTGTGCAACATGCCACAATGTCTTTTGCTATCATTTTGGTCAAATTACAATTTCATCAGATGACCTTTACTAGAGGTTAGAGCATGAAGAGGGTGATAAAAAGATGTCAAAGTACTTTTTAAGTTTTGCCAGTCATAGTTTTTAGATTTATTTTTGCTACTTATCTGAAGCAGATGCTGACTGGACCCAGCACTACTTCACACTGATCACTTTCTCTTTCTTTTCCCATATTTGACAGCACAAAGCACAATCCAAGAGTGCTTTGAAAACATATTTGCCACTTATAGACTTCTATGTTCCTTATTTGTCAAAGAGAAATGTTTCAGATCATCAAACAAATTTTAACATCAGACAAAGATAACTTGAGTAAATACAAAAAAACGTTTTCACGTGGAGATTTCATTGATCAGAGGAATAAAGCTGCCAAGTTGTTTTTGAAAAAAAAAAAAACAAGCAAAAAAAAAACCAAAAAAAACCCACAACAAAATAAAGCTTAGTTACTTACTGCCAGATCTGTTAAATAAAACAATCGTAATACAATATTTCTGACAAAATGAAGTTGGCTGAAAGATCTTAAAAAGTTTCCTAATCTAAAGAAATCCCAGAACAGATGAGAAGCAGTCATTGACATCCATTAATCTGGAAAGGGTTACAAAATCAATTATAAAACTTTGGGATTTGAGGCAACTGCAGTGAGACCCCATTATCCACAAGTAGAGAGAACATGGAACAATGGTGAACCTTCCCAGGAGATGGTCGCCTACCGATGTTACTCCAGGGGTATATCAATGACTCATCCGGCAGTTAAAAGAATACAGAACAATATTTAAAACTTATAGCATTAGGCGAACACAGCATTTAGCAATAGTAGTGTAATGGCCAGGGGTTAGACATGTGGAGTTAAATGATGGAACCATGAATTTTGCTCTCAGGCAGAAAATGCTGACAGAGCATATTCAGCCAGGTCTTTGGTGCTTTTAGCTCAAATACACTTGGATTATATAGCAGAACAAGTCCACACCAGCAAGTCCACTTTTGAAGGGGTCAAAAGAAAAACAAACTAAATGTTTTGGAGTGGCCCAGTCAAAGTCTAAACTTAAATCCTTTTGTGATGCAGGTCATTCTTGTTTGAAAACCCTTCAATGCGGCTGAATTAAAAAAATAAAATCTGCAAAGAACAGTGGACCAAAATTCATTCAAATTTAAAATATGTTGCACAACCAGTGATATGGTTGTGCAACAGTGCCAGTTATATTAAGCAGGCAGTTACTTTTACACACAGGGCTAGGTTGGTTTTGACAACGTTTTCCCCTTAATAAAAGAAGTCATCAATTAAAAACTAGTTTTTGTAATAACACAGATCATCTTTGTCTGAAATTAAAGTTGGTTTGAGAATCCCAAACATTTACCTGTGACAAAAAAAGTAAAAGCACAGGAAATATTTAAGGGGACAAATTATGTCTGACAGCACTGTATAAACAAGGAAGATAACATAAATGAAGTCACATGCTTTTATATTTACTGCACTCATCAATTTCTTATAATGGCTTTGGTAAGACACTTACTTGTCTCCCCCATCTCATATTCACTGTCTCTTAGCAATTCAAAGATGTCCACCTCCAGCTTGCCTGTTGTAGACCGGTTGCTGCTCCTGTTGATGTTATTTTTGGCCAGCGTGATGGCTAAACGCTCTCCCCTGCTGCACTCCATAGGATCATCAAGAATGGCAGCTGGCAAAAATAGAGTAAAATACAACAAATAAGAATTGAAAGATGCATTGTATGCACTTCTACTACAAATCTGAGAGATTTTTAACAGGAGAGAGAGTGACCTGGATAGCTGATGATCCGAAAAGTCATATTCTTTTCAATTTCTGCAATAAAATTCCCTTTGAAAGCTTCCACGGTGCACAAATGTTTTAAGACCAATAATTACTTGACATTTTGTGCCTACATTGGTGGACAATTGTTAATAAATCCATTCATTTTGGTGACAACACTGTGTGGGAATAAGTCTAGTCAAGAAAGTAATCTATTTGAAATGGAGCTTTGTTTAGGTCTGTGCAGCTTGCTGGTTTACCAACATTTAAAAAGTTGTGGTTTCAAAACCACAAAAAGTGGGTTTCATACTATTACTTTGGTATATAATCAATTTTCTTGAGATGCCACAGAAATGATGGCACAACTAGAGTTGTGTCCCACTCTATGTGGAGCATTCAACAACATAAATCTGTTACTGAACACTTATTATTAGCTGGCTGAAAGAAGGCTAAAGTACTTTTCCCTACAAGAAATACTAATTTGCGTAATTGAAGATCTTAAAAAAAAAATATTTCATACAAAGCATGGTTAGTGATGACATGGAAGCTACAAAACACCACCTATCAATCTTATTAGAGGATTACTGTTTTAAAAACTGCAGTTGGCAGGATGTGAGAACTTTGTTTGTCAAGCAGCTGACTGCACACTAGCCATCTGTGCAGACAGATTAACTTAACCTGCCCTACTAATGTTATCTTGCCACACTCCTATGTTATATTATTCAGGTAGCAGTAAGAAAAAAAGTTTGGGTTTTTTTTGGTTTTGTTTTGTTGTCAATAAGCAAGATCACGTTACACCTTTTTTTCTGGTTTTATTATTCAAGGTCATCATACAGTAAAAATCTCAGACCAACCCATGTCTTTCTATCTTAAAATCCTGAGAGTTTTAAAATTTTTAACTATTTTTAAAAACACAATGTAAATGCTTGTTCATTATATACTGTTTACTGCCCTAAACATCTGCAGTTTTTTATGCTTTTATGAAATTACACAAGAGATATCAGTCAGTGCAGTAGCTTGTAGAGTGAGTCTGCAACCAAATTAAATCAGTTTACCACTGCAACATAAAACAATGACGAGGGACAGTGTTATCCTCACATTTGATTTATGCTCCTCCTGGGTGCAATATTTGCTGCAGTGTAAGACTGCAACCAGAATAATTAATCCATCTCTTGTGTTTGGCTCTTCTAAGTAAATTATAAAGAGAATATATGTACATTGTGTTCTGAAAACAGCATATCTGAATAAGATTGCATAAGATATTAAAAAGCAAAGGTGATATTTTTGCATGCATGCTGTGATATTTTAATCACATTATGAATGTATTCAGTGACATTTGACAGTACAGACATTGAACTGGCGGTTAAACACTCAAAACAAACATCAGTTGTGTTCTTGGTTGTTGAGCTTGGGAAAAACTAGAATGACATATGCTTTCATACATTCAAAATTAATTCACTGTCTCATGGTTTTTATTATGTGTCTGACCCAGAATAAGCTTTTTCCATGACTTCACCGCCTCAGTGCTGGATCAGTATTCAAGAGAGCCAGAGCCATATTTCAAGATAACATATGTATTTTCAGGTATTATTAAAGGAGGGCTATTATGTAAAATCAACTTTTTTTTAGCTTCAGATCATGATATAATGTTATTTCCACATCAAAAACATACCTGGAGTGTTGTTTTGATTTTTTCATGTATGTTTGAAAAACCCTTGAATGTCCTGTGGCAGCCATTCGGGGGTGCCTAAATGCTTCCTCTCACAAAGCACTGCCTATTTCTACAAAGTTGCTCCTCAGAGCTGCAGTCTCCAGCCAACCTTCCACCTCACCAGGCACCCCTCTCTCACACCTTCCCCACACAGCTCCACCAGACTAGTGGCAGCACCAGATAGCAAACACCTGGTGGAACTGCATGTCTGCTGAGCTCATCATATGAACTACTTCTCAGTCCAACACTCCTAAGAATGCTTGTAAATGGCACAATGGAGAAACGTTGTTATGATGACGTGCTGAAGGCAGAGTGTCGGAAAGCGTAGTAGCTACTTAAAGAGACAGAGGCCAATTTTAAGGCGTCAAATTCTGAAATCAAATTTCTTTTAAATTATGTTTGATATAGCCAGGATTTTAATACAAATGAAGGTAACATAGTTATTTGATTGTGCTATAAAATGGCACTATGTGCCTGGAAATACATAATACCGCCCCTTTAATAACTTATTTAACCTGCCAGTTTTTAGAGATCTTTTCTTCTTACTGTTCTGTCTCCAGTCATAATTTTTTTTTTGTTTGAAGTTGGCATTTATTTTGTATTTCCCAAGTGTAGTCCTTGAGTATCTGTCCTATATGTTGTATAAGTTTCAATGTTTGAACACAGGTGAATTAAAAGATGTTTAGGATGTTATGCTAGGATGTTTTCTTATAGATCTTTGCAGACAAGAGAGACATATTTTAACAATGTGATTAAGGTGTGTCGGAGCACAGACCTAAACATGCAGGAATTACTAACATATGATCTAGTGGTGACATACAGTACTGCACCAAAACTGTTCATTCACCCCTACAAATCATTGAATTCAGGCGTAGCAATCATTTCAAAGTACATAAATCTCAACACCTTCTCACACAGACTGTTTCTACAAACCTTACTGAAAGAATGGGTCGCTCTCAGGAGCTTAGTAAATGGTATTGTGATAGTAAAGTTGTTAAATTTCCTCGCTACTAAATTTTCAACAGTCAGTTATTAGTGGTATTATCACAAAGTGGAAGAAGTTAGGAACAATATCAACATATCAACACACAACATCATTAGACACAAAGTAGTAGGTTATGTAAAATCCACTGAGAAGGGTCAGTGGAAGCTGAAGTGTATACTGTAGTGTACAGCCAACAGTGTAGAGAGCTTCACAGAACGAGTTTCCATGGCTGAGCAACTTGTATTCAAACCTTACATCACCAAGTCCAATGCAAAAAGTCAGATGTGGTGTTGTAAAGCATAAAGCAAGGTCCATAAAGGCACTGATGATTGAGTTGAGTATGCCCTCAGGCTCCAACTAGAGACTTCAGTCTGGGATGAGTTTGTGCAGAGACCATAAGACAGTATAAGTACAACTCTTGGAAAAATGATCGGAAAGCCCCAAAAACAAACTTCAAAACTAGAGGAGTTGAAGGTGGGCAGATGTCATACTAAATCCTTTGAATGTCATTAGGATTCAGGTGTGTGCAAAGGCAAGTGACCCAATACTTTTGGTAAGGTCAAGGTCAAATTGATTTGCAGTATATAACACATTTATAATAAAAAACATGCTTTCTTATAGAACTTGACAGAAAGTTGTTGAGGGGATCTGTTTTCTTGGCCTTGGTATCATGTCTCTGCTCTTTGCAGATGATGGGGTCCTACTGGCTTCATCAGGTCGTGATCTACGACTCTCGCTGGAACAGTTCACAGCAGAGTGTGAAGAGGCCAGGATGTGAATCAGTGCCTCCCAAGGTCTTAAGCTGGAAAAGGGTAGAGTGCTTTCTCCGAGTCGGGGATGAGGTCTTACCCCAAGCGCAGGAGTTTAAGTATCTCAGGGTCTTGTTCATAAATAAGGGAATAATGGAGCAGGAGCTTGATAGCTGTACCTGTCTGTCGTGAAGAGAGAGCTGAGTCAAAAGGAAAAGCTCTCGATTTACCAGTCGATCTACATTCCTAACCTCATCTATGGTCATGAGCTTTGGGTTGTGACTGAAAGAACGAGATCACGGATACAAGCAGCCAAAATAAGTTTCCTCCGCAGGGTATCTGGGCTCTCCCTTAAAGATAGGGTGAGAAGCTCAGTCATCTAGGAGGGACTCAGAGTAGAGCTGCTGCTTCTCCACATCGAGAAGAGCCAGTTGACGTGCCTCAGACATCTCATTAGGATGCCTCCTGGACGCCTCCCTGGTGAGTTGTTCCAGGCACGTCCAACCGGGAGGAGACCCAGAGGAAGACCCAGTACATGCTGGAGGGACTATGTTTCTTGGCTGGCCTAAGAACGCCTTGGGATTCCCCTGGAGGAGCTGGCCCAAGTGGCTGGGGAGAGGGAAATCTGGGTCTCCATGCTCATGCTGCTGCACTCACGACCTGACCCTGGATAAGCAGAAGACAATGGATGGATGGATAAATTTTACAGAAATAAGAAGTAATAGTCAGCAGTAAGGAAACTGCAAAATAAAAAATAGATCTGAGATATTTTAACCTAGCTGTCCCAAACAACAGAGACTGCAAACTTTATTAGCAGTCTGCAGAAAAGGTTCCAATGTATTGTATGTTTAAAAAACAAATGATAAAGTCAGGCACATTGTTGGAAATTTGCTGTCTGAATATTATAGTAGCTTTCTTAATTAATTTAACATATTTTATTGAGACTTTCCTATAGAAACTCTAATTGTGACAAACTATTTAGAAAAATGTATCCTGCAGTGTCACGAATATCATTGCTGAGTAAGTATCATGCATATGAAATGTGTGTCATTTTACTGCACTTTAAGTTATTAAGTTTTCATGAAGATACATCGCACATATTTCTTTTGAACTTAAATAAGAATATAGGGCTTAATCTCCAAATTGGTAAATGTCTAATCTGAAATGACTTGGATAGGTACAATATCTCAGGGTAAAAAAACAACAACTGATCATGACATCCTTAACTTTTACATTAAAATTATTAAAGTAAAAAAAATAAAAAAAAGCAATGTAGTCTTTCAAAATCAAAAAACAAAAAAAAAGCCAATGAAAACAGTAGAATTGACAGGAAAATAAAGAATCCAATAAGGGACTAGCATAAATATTTTGACAATAGTAAACAATACTACACATAATGGTTGAAAGAATTTTAAGAAAGCTCTTTAAACTCAATATAAGATATTTATGTTGTTGTCAGCTAATTTTACAGAAAGCAACATTTAAGATTAAAAAAAGCATTCAACAGCATCATTTAACAGCATCACTTATCAGCACACACACACGCACACACACACACACACACACACACACACACACACACACACACACACACACACACACACACACACACACCAAGTTCACCTTAAAATCTAGTAATATTACCTTCTGTATTTATACAATGATCATTTGGTTGTTTTCCAGCAACACAAAAGGTAGTTTGCTCTGCAAACTTTATTAGCAGTCTGCAGTGAAAGTTGTCTTTCTGACATGCAGTCCCTCTGGAGCATGTCTAGGAAATCTGATCTGCAGTGAAGGTGAAAAAACAGCTAAATAAACTGGTTGGGGAACACAGCAGATATAGAACTGTACACATTGCTTCCCTCCAGATTTGTTGGGGATCTTTGGATTGCATGTTATTCAGTCAATTTGTATTGTTTTGTTTTTTTTTTTCTGGCATCTCCAGAAATTTGTTTTGCAATCATCCCAGAATTGTAGATTTTTTTTAAACCAAAGAAGCAGCTGACAGAGCTTTTAAAATAGCAAAAGTTACAATAAAGGTTGCTTCAGGTTTGAAATATGCCATTTGTTGGCCAGATTACATCAAATATTTAAATAAATTGAAAGAGATCACGAAGAAAAAAAAGGGCAATATATTACATGGTACACCAATTCAGAATTCAAGGATTAGGTTCTTGACTCCAATTCTGTTGTAGCTGTACTTCAAAATACAAAGCCAAAAAGAGACTGCAGACAGGGCAGTAAATTACTGCATTTTGAGGGGGTATGTGAGGTTTTTCAAGGAAGGGTTCTGTGGAGAGGTTATTGGTAATTAGCAGGGGTGTAACAGTACACAGAAATCACAGTTAGTTGTTGTTGGTGCACTTCAATGAAGAAAATAAATAAAAAGGTATGTTTTTTTTTTTTTGTTTTTTTTTTTTTTACTTCAGTCAGAAGTAAATAAAAAGTCTTTCTCAATTTCTGAAATTAATATGATTATTATGTTTTAACACGTATGAATCACATTGTTTTAATATTTAGACAATCTAACAGTACAGCTGTACCTGAATGCAGTATGCACAGTTGTTGGGGAAATCCCCTGTTATGAATGGGAATTCCTCTGACATGCAACTCATACCCTGTGCAGAGTTTGGGTTCACTGGGTGCTACAGGTAGGTGGATTTGGATGTCATCTGATTTTTCGCCAGTGTCTGTAATGCTAACATTTGGGTTAAAATTGTTTCAGGTGAGTAATTAAGTTCAGTGTAGAGAGAGCTACTGTATGGTACGTTATTGCTGCTGAAAAATGGAGACTTAAAGCTTGGGATTGGTTCACTTGTCTTTCTCTATTGTCACTGTAACTGAATAAGAAACCTTAATGAAACCAAACAGCAGAGTTTAGTGATACAGGAAGATACAGGAAGATGCAATTTTATATGTAATTTAATATTTTGTAGATTTGTTTTAAAGAAGTTTATTAGAATATCATGAAAAAGTTAATTTATTTCAGTAATTCCATTCAAAAAGTGAAACTTGTATATTATATTCATTCATTACACACAGACTGATATCTTTCAAATGTTTATTTCTTTTAATGTTGATGATTATAACTGACAACAAATGAAAACCCCAAATTCAGTATCTCAGAAAATTAGAATATTACTAAAACCAGTACAAAAAAAGGATTTTCAGAAATGTTGGCCAACTGAAAAGTATGAACATGAAAAGTATGAGCATGTACAGCGCTCAATACTTCGTTGGGGCTCCTGTTCTCTGGATTACTGCAGCAATGCGGCGTGGCATGGAGTCGATCAGTCTGTGGCACTGCTCAGTTGAGAGCCCAGGTTGCTCTGATAGTGGCCTTCAGCTCTTCTAAATTGTTGGGTCTGGCGTATCGCATCTTCCTATTCACAATACCCCATAGCCCATACTCACCTGACCTTAACCCTTTGGGGTAAGGTCAGGCGAGTTTGCTGGTTAATTAAGAACAGGGATATCATGGTCCTTAAACCAGGTCCTGGTAGCTTTGGCACTGTTTGCAGGTGCCAAATCCTGTTGGAAAATGAAATCTGCATCTCCATAAAGTTGGTCGGCAGCAGGAAGCATGAAGTACTCTAAAACTTCCTGGTGGATGGATGCATTGACCTTGGACCTCAGAAAACACAGCGGACCAACACCAACAGATGACATGGCACTCCAAACCATCACTGACTGTGGAAACTTCACACTGGACCACAAGCAACATGGATTCTGTGCCTCTCCTCTCTTCCTCCAGACTCTGGGACATTGATTTCCAAAGGAAATGCAAAATTTACTTTCATCAGAGAACATAACTTTGGACCACTCAGCAGCAGTCCAGTCCTTTTTGTCTTTAGCCCAGGTGAGATGCTTCTGACGCTGTCTCTTGTTCAAGAGAGGCTTGACATAAGGAATGTGACTGCTGAAACCCATGTCTGTGCGTGGTGGTTCTTGAAGCACTGACTCCAGCTACAGTTCACTCTTTGTGAATCTCCCCCACATTTTTGAATGGGTTTTGTTTCACAATCCTCTCCAGGATGCAGTTATTCTTATCGCTTGTACACTTTTTTCTTCCATATCTTATTATTCCCTTCGCCTCTCTATTAATGTGCTTCAACACAGAGCTTTGTGAACAGCCAGCCTCTTTTGCAATGATCTTTTGTGTCTTGCCCTCCTTGAAAGGTGCCAATGGTCGTCTTTTGGACAACTGTCCAGTCAGCAGTCTTCCCCATGATTATGTAGCCTACAGAACTAGATTGAGAGACCATTTAAAGGCCTTTGCAGGTGTTTTGAGTTAATTAGCTGATTAGAGTGTGGCACCAGGTGTCTTAAATATTGAAACTTTTCACAGTATTCTAATTTTCTGAGATACTGAATTTGGGATTTTCATTAGTTGTCAGTTATAATCATCAACATTAAAAAAATAAACACTTTATATATATATATATATATATATATATATATATATATATATATATATATATATATATATATATATATATATATAATGTTTTAAAAAACATAAAAAGCTAAGATTGTTTTACAGCCTCCATCCATCAAAGCTGATATGGCATTGTGAAGGATGTGCCAGAACAACTTTATCCATGAATGTTAAGCACTCTAGAGGTTCTAAAGGGTTGCAAAGCCAGTCATTAAAGGAGACAATGAGATTATGTGTTCATGGAGCAATGTCTTTTAGAGCTGTTTTGGCAGGAGGACGGAAACTCATGCAGTATTTGACTGATTCTTTTTATTTTATGGATAATTGGTTTATGGGCACAGCTTTGGAATTTTGTCTTTTACAGTCTTGGATTTGTAGCTGTGAAATATAACATTTTATGATGTGATTTAAAAAAAAAAAGACATTTACAAGTTTGAAACTTCACTGACCTTCTTTTGTTTTCTACTCTATCAGTTTTTATACCTCTTTAAATTGTGACCAATGGTTTTTGTGATGTCAGGATACAGAAGCTTTAAGTATTTCTGGACAATGCTAGCAAAGAGTAAAAACATTCTACTGAAGCATCTGCTGTTTTCTCTTTTAGCTCAATGGCTGATACACTCTTTCAGCAGATGGTAACTGTAAATCAGATAACCCAACTTTTTACCAGTTATTTAATGAGTTAACTACCACTAATGTGCTCTAAATACTTCAAAATAGTTTGCGGGACTTTGTCCTTAAGCAATTAGAAAAGGTCATAGTGTAAAAGAATTGTTGCCTGATTCTAAATAAACATGTTTTTCTAAAACACCACAATGTAATTAAATAATTATGTAATAACATTAATACATATTGCCTCATTCAAAGAACACCAGGACAAGAGATTTTCAATAAAAGTGTGACCTTTCATAATTTCTTTTCTAATCTATTTAAATAAATTGCCTTGTCTACAGTGTTTACAGCAACCAAATTTAGATTAAAAAACAACAACAAAAAAAAAAAACACACACACAAATGTTTTATTCAGAACCTAGGTACTTTTTTATTTTTATTTTTTGCTGAAAGCATTAAAACTTCTCTTCTATTTAGATTATGTTGAAAACTGGAATAAATAAAGCTCTCTTATTTTATTTCATTTTATAATTAAAAACCTAACATAACTTTTGCTTTGAATGGTTGTACATCAATTGCCTCATTAACCTTGAGTCTTAAAAGCATGCCAGAGGCTCAGTAAGCAGTTATGGCTCAGCTGAAGTGGATTACAGCCTACACTATAATGACTTGTCAGTCAATCCTGGTGTCTTTTTTGCTATGTCTGGTAAAATATGCACAAAATAGCAAACTTTTGGATTTTAAGAGAATGATGTCAAAATATATCTATTTTGGTCATTTCTTGATGCACTCTTCCACTGAAAATAGCTTCAGTTTATCAAAAACCTGCATCTACACATTATAAAATCACACAAACAAATAAAAAGAAGGTAAACTATGAAGTATGCATGGGTGAGAATGAAGACAACTTTTATGTCCCAGTAGAATGATAAACACCTGAATGAAAGAGCTTTACACAAGAACCACATTCACTCAATCACACTCAAAAACAATCATACATTGATCGGTAGGCAACTTAGGTTTAAGTGCTTTTCCCAGAGGCACATCAAAATGTGGCTAGAACTGAACCCACAACTTACAGTTTGCAAGACAAACTGAGCCTTAGTTGCTATGATATGTTATGATTTATATTAATACCATTGCTGAAAGGTAAGTTTTTGTTTCAGCTGTTGCGACATGGATGCTCACTATGAGGGACTGCTGCAAAGTCAACGACACAATGCAAACGACTGTCTATTGTCACTACATGCTCATCCAAGATTAGAATAAATTACTTTTTTTTTGTGAAGTGTCTTGAGACATGTTGTGAATTGGAGCTATATACATAAAACTGAATTGAATTGAAAAGTATTATTGCATTTGAAGGTGACTCAAATCTGTTGTGGATATTGTCTTATACAACCCCATAATCAGAAACTACATAAAATCTTAAGTAAAATAGTTGTGGTTCTGGCACATATTTAAATCAGAACAACTGGATTACATCTGAACCCATAAACACAGCATATATATTGTAAAGATAGAAAAGTTACTCCACATCCTGGTTTTACCTTTATTATGTTCTTAAGGAAGGGCACTTTGTTGGTTTTATTCATTATTACTAAATATTTTGTTATGTGAACAATAAATATAAAAGTCTAATTTGCATCTTTTTTTATGTCCTGTTTTAGAAGAATTATTTAAATACACTGAAAAAGGGGTCACAATAAAAAGAATTCAACTAAAGAAACCTTGTTTGTTAAAATTCAATCTTCGAATGGCTTTATTTTGTATTTTCACAGATTTTAGGGTAAAAAATATTCAGTGATTACAATGTGGGAGAGAATAAAGCTAATGAAAACTCAAACTGGATGATTATTCTAGCCGCTTGTATACTTAGAATGGATTTAATTTAATTTAAGCGGATAAAACGGCAGAATATAGATAGAGGCATTATATACTGAAGCTTTTCAGAGCTTAAACACACATGGACAAAGAAACTTAAACAGGCGCTGGATGTCTAAAAAAATTTTTTTAAAAAGAGTAAGATATATCATTTGAATTCTGATGTTCGACATTAACTTAAACACTTTATGAATAATTATCCCTACTTACTCCAAGTTTAGTTTTATTTGTTCTAAATCAGAAACCTGAAAAACTGATATGGCTTACAGATTATCTGGAAAAAATACATACAACTAATCTAAAAAGTGCAATTGAAGACATGCATTTACATAAAACACAGAAAGGATAAAATAGTCATGGCAATGGATTTCACATCTGAAAATACAAAGAACTGCCCTCTGAGAGCATCTTTGATCAGTTTAACGAGTTTCGACATGTCATCCTTTCACATAAATTCACAATTCACAGCGAATATTTTATTTAAACTCAAAAGTTAATCTCACCTTTCTCCAAAGTGTCACCCAATATAACATACACATTCAACTTGCACAACTATATAAAAAGGAGTTTGAATTTTAAAATAACCTTTTTTCATTCACATTTTATGCATTTATTTATACCTGATTATACCATTCCTAACAATAAATTAAATGATCTTTGTTGTTATTACAGCATTCAAAACCTGTTTATATTTGCTGACCAGTTTTTTGCATGTTTGCACTGGTATTTTGATTAGTTTTTTTTGGTAATGAATTAAAAATTTCACTCTAATCTTTCACCCCCTCCACTGATTCTCTTTCAGATTCAAGAATCTTTCAGATTCAAGTAGGAACTCTAGTGTGGCCAAACAAAAATGTTAATACTACTACCTTTTCAGGAAGAAAAGGGATATGTTGGTAGAATTAAAAGATTACTTTAATCTAAATATGCAAGAGGTAAGAATGATTTTGGGTTTAACTATTTACATCTAGGAAATGACATAACAATAATTTAAAACTATATCTGTTTGATGCCAAAACTTGAAGCAACAGTATCAAGCCCCTTGGTAAAATAAATAGGTAAAGGTGCATATCTTTTCAACAACTGTATAAAAACAACCATAAACAGGATAATCTTATGAATTTCCAATGCATGGTATAATCACAATGCAAAGTTATTACACACACAAAAAAAGAAAAAAAATCTGGTGTATTTGTGTAGTAAGAAATATTGTAAACAACAGGGCCTGACACAAAGATCTTAATTTGTGGGTGATGCCATAAAGGGACAGACGATCCACAAGCCATTACAAATGCTAACATTAGTAGAGAGACTGAAAAGGAAGGCACTTATAAAATGCACCAGTAAGAATCTTCTAATACACTATTTTAACTTTTTTTTTTTTTTCTTCATCGGATTGATTTCTACACGTTTGATGCTCCTAAACATTGTATTCCGCTGCTTTCACCCATCATCAATGGGTAATGATGATGTAGCAGTTTTGCAGCTCCCTGCAGGATTATATAGTTGGTGCTCAAAAATAAAATTTCTGTTCACACTGATGGTTTTCATGACCACTTCCATGCATTTTGGTTGTTGAATTATCTGCAAACCTGCGCAGTGTTCTCCATGTATGGGTCACTTTTTTTTGTTTGTTTGTTTTTTACAGTAGTACAAATCATAAGTAAACTCCTCTGAAGAACAAATGTGAATAAAAAAACACAAAGAAAAACATATAGTTTTACTTTGAGTGCATTAATCCTACACAATGATACTCCTACTTCACTTCCATCAGACTGCCCCAGGGCAGCTGTGTCTACAATCCAGTAGCTTGCCATCATCAGCGTGTGAATGTGTGCATGAATGGGAATGCCTGATTTCATTGTAAAACTTCTTTGAGTGTCCTCGTAAAGCACTATATAAGTCTGATGTCATTTCATTTAATAAAACTTTATTTATATAGCACCTGTCAAAGTAAAAATCAAACTGCTTCAACAAACAATGAACAAAAACACAAACCACACTAAACAAAAGCAGATTTTAAAAGATTAAAAAGGTTTTCATGAGGCCTTTTAAAGGAAGCCACCGAGTCAGCTGATCTCAGTGACTTGACAGATTTTTAGGCAGCTTAAGTAATATGAAATAAATATACATACATGATCAATAATCACTTCTGAGAAGAAGAATGTCACTAGTTAACATTCACCAATGCATGTCAACAAAACGCTATTTAACCAATATACCATGCATATTGAGATTCCTGCAAGCCAAAGAGTTGCTGTACATAACACTAAATATATAATATATTTCTTTGTCATTTCTTTTGATTTGTTGTTTTGATATAAAGTGTCATACCAAATGTTCCATACTTCTGCTGAACAGAATCAAATAGACTTATAATAGGTTTCAAGGGGTGCTAGACAATAAGGATGGAAGAACCAGATTCTTTTTCAAATACAGATACAGTTAGGGTTGGAAAAACTATAGGTATCTCACCATATTGCTTATTTTTGTCAGAAAACGTCAAAAGGTGAGGATACACTACTTGTTTTCCCCCATTACAAACAGCCCACCTGACAGCATCTAAACACAAGCTCTTTCCTTCCCATGCCATTATCATTATCAAAACTCTCTGCAGCAGCTGCACTGGTGGTGGGTTTTTCACACATCACAAAAGATTTCTTGTCCTTCAGTCCATTTTGTCGACACTTTCAAATACTGAGCAATTAAAGTCAGAGCAACAGGAATGCTTAAGACATTTTATTTCTGACAAAGATGTTGTGGCCTCTCTATTAACAGTCATCTCGTTCAGCTCAGAAGTTGTTTTTTCGCAGTGGGGGATGCTTGTTTGCAGCGCACACGCTTTCCAGTAAGCTTCATATCAGTTTCCTTCACGATCGAGCTGGCGCATTACATACGTCATAGACAAATGTTAACGATTGGGTAAAATGAGATCCAATCGTTTCAAACTTAAACATAGCCCACACCTACAGCAAGCAATCTTTTCTCAATATCTGAGGGTCTCGACTCTCAGTGCGAAGCTAAGCATAGACCAAGGGGCTTGTTTTTACCAGGCTACTCTTCACCAGTTCCCCTAAATTTTGTAGCTTCTGTGGAAGTGGTACACTGGGGCAGTTCAAAATTTTAAGGAAGTGAAGCAGGGAGTGTATTCCTGATCTGTGTTCCTAATTCAAATTGCAAATTTCTGTTTTTAAGTGTCTTAGTTGTGACACAAAAATGTTTAGAAAAGTTACCTATAAACATTGATTAATTAATTAATTCATTAAAAATATTGTCGCAATTAAATGCAACTAAAGAAAACAGTTGCTGGGTTTGAGTTATATCTTCTCAAACACAGAAGAAGAACTTCTCAGAGTCAGAGCTTGGTCTACCTAGCACCCAGGCCTTTTAGTGTAGGCCTGGTAAGGTCTCTCCTTAGATGTATGGTACTACTCCAAGTACTACTGTTTACTCATATGGTTCAAAAAGATGGATGTGTGATGAATTTCTCTGTATTTCTCTGTGTTGGTCCTATAATGAAATGGTGGCCTGACCTGGGTGTACATTGCCTTTTATTCAAGTGGAAAGGGGAACAGAAACATGATGCTGAGAACCCCGTACTTTACAGCTGTGATGGTATTCTCAGGCTTGCAAGCGCACACTTTTTCCCCTTCAAATGTAATGATGGTAATTTTACCAAACACTTTTAGTTTTATTAGAACATAGAATATGTTTTCAAGAAATCAAAGTCTTTGTCCCTGAATGCATTTGGAAAAACTGTAATATGACATTCTTTTTTACATTACTTTCAGAATAAAAAAAGCTGTTAAAATTATCTCTTAAAAATCTCTGTTGGCATTTGGGAATATCCAATTCTAGCTGTTGTTGTAGTTTTGCTATGAAAATGGGAGTGCCTTTCTTTTTTTAATCAAAGATTTTCTTTACCCATTATAAGCACATTTCACATTTTATGTGGCTGCTGTGCTGACATTAATTAGTAGTAAAACTAGACAGATATAAGAGTCCTTTCAGGATTAGATTTTTATATGAGTGTGTGAATGTGTGTTCACGAACCTGTGGGAGCTCAAACACCCTTGCACTTGTGTAATTAAGCAGCCAAACACTGAGCTTCATGTTTGTGTAATAGCTGCTTCATTCACTTGTAGCAGCATGACAGCAAACTTCTCATGCCAATATGTCAGCTTGTATGGCAGTGTTTAAGATGAAATTTCTGTTTCTACACTTTAATCAATCTCATCCTCAAGCCTTGCAGCAGTAACTATCAAGGGAAATGGAGGTTCTATCTTACAAAATTAGAAAAACTTGCACAGCAAAGACCTAGTGACAAGAAAGTGATTTTGTGCTGTCACACATATAATTACAGCCTACAGACTCTCATAATAAAGTGTGTGATTGGACTGATTTGGTAGATTTCAATCTGAGGCTGAATGCTGAGGTTGACTCTACTGACCTGTAAAAAGGTCTGACAGTTTCACTTAAACCTCTGCTGCAACTGGTGGTCAGCAAATAAAAAAACCTGAGCAATATAAATTAAAATATCAAGGAAAAGCGGTCAAGAAGGGTTGTGATAATTGCTGAAACTGATTAAAACAAAGCCTAATATCCTCTCTCAAGGCCTTTGAAAGTAAAAGCCATCAACCCAGGAAGCAAAAGCGAAAAAGTGTCCTTTGTTTTTCAATTTCTGTGTATGAACAACCCACAATTGCTTATAATAAAGAATGAATGCCAACACCGAGATAAAGGGGCAATAATTAGAAACCTCTTGTTATTGTTGATGGTTTCTGACAGCATTTTGCTGCCAAGCAGTCTTTGGCAATATTGAGTGGGACAAGAGGAACATCAGAGAAGAAAAGTGATTTTATTCTTAGAGCTGTCATGTCAAGTAAGATGAGAGTATGGCACCAATATGTGCAACAGGGTGAAAATGGTTGCTAAAGCGTTACAGCGGAGGACTGTTGAATAAAAAACTAGATGAAACTGACTGATATGGAGTACACATTTAAAAAACCTGATAAACAAAACCATTTCAAAACTCAGTAAATTCAACAGGATCACTGATATATGGCTGAAAAAAGGAAAACTGGAGATTTTTTTTGTTTTTTTAATCACTGTATTTTTAGCCCTTGCTTTTATAAACATTAATTTTACCAATAACTAATGTTTGGCACATCGGTTGGCCTATCAGTTTGTAAAAAAAAAAAAATGTCCCATGTGGTTCAGAATTTGAGTCCAACCAATCCTGGCAACTAATATACAATGGTTCAAACCATTTCATATGATTCTTTAATAAATGAGAGGGGTCTTTATTAGCTCGGGAGTCATTTTCAGATGTGAAGCAAAAAAAAAAAATTTTACACCAAAAAATTTTATTGAGCGTAACTTCAGAACGGTTTAAGATTTATAAACAGTTTTCATAACTATGGTGCCTGTGGTCAAATGAAGTGTTTTTGTGCATTTTCAGAATGATCCAACACTAGGGAGTGCTTTAAGTAGGTAAAACTTATACCACCAAAATGGCTAAATGGATTTCCATGAAACTTGATGGATATCTTCAAGATGGATATCTTCAACCCTGAGACTATGTTACCAATATGGTAATGCTCGGTCAAAACGGGCATAACTTATGCACAAAACTGTAGGTCTAACCTTTAACCTTTGGAAAAAAAAAAAAAAAATCTCTCATTGAATTTAGAAGGCGAAGACATTCAGAATATGTTCCTAGCAGGAAGCCTAAAAATGAAGACCCAAATTTGAAGTTCTATATGAAAGTCTGCAGTTACTATTTATGAAGTTTATAACTAATCCTGGCAGTAGCAGCTCCATCCTTGTATGTCCAAATGTCTTGAAATTGGGCACACTGTTCACATCCATCTTGTCTATAAAGTACAATAAATATTGAGATTTGACTACCCTCTTGTGTTAAAAAAAAAATATATATATATATATATATATATATATATGCTAAGCAACATATCAGTTTTCATTTTATTTTGAAAGAAAACTTTTGAGTTTGGCAGATTGAGAACATTGGGCAGTTTTTTTGACATTCAACATGATAATGTCATCTGTGAATATTTAGGCACTGCGGATTTTTAACAAATTTCTGAATATGTCAGTATTGCTAGCATTTCTACAATGAAGGTTAACATGTAGACTTTACTGTCTATCTGAGAATATGTTTTTCAATTTTTTCAGATATTATAAATTTTGTATGAATTTAACTACTTGACTGTGTGACAAAATGGCATTAAAAATGGGGCTTTGATCAGGACAAGAGAAGCACTGTTATCAACTTAACTACTTTATCACTATATTTAGCAACTTTCAATCAAAAAAGCGACTAGTGACAAATCTAGCGATTTTTTTAATTTTTTTTATTGGAGACTTCCATTGGGACATGTGCAAGCAGCTCTGCAGCTCTGCTCTGTCCTGTGTGAGAACAGAGGGCTGCCATGTGCCTCTCCTGCTTCCTAAGCACTGCGGTCTCTCTTACACAGGTGTCCGTCCTGTAGCATACAGCCAGTAGTCAGAACAGAGAGGACCTGTTCCACTCTGTGTTCACACTGCAAATAAATCACAAATGTGCAAAGGTGAGAAACACTATCAACTAATGCTTACTATTCCAACTCCTGATTAGCTGCCACAGTGGGTGTGTCTCAGTGAGATGCTTTTATACCCAGACCAGTACTAAGTAATGAAAAGCTGTACCATTTTAAACAATAGGAGAATTCAACTGTTTACTATGCACTGTTCAACCTAAGGAGGCCAGTACGTAGATGGTTATAGGCAAAATATTGCAGAACTAAACACAATTTACAAGAAAATGTCCAAATTTGCACAGAAACATAAAGACAGAACCCTAAATAACCTATTTAGACAGTTTATCAGAAAAAAAAATTCTTGATGAAACATGGGTTTTTAATTCATTAATTTAGTTCTTTATGTCTCAGATTGTCAGACCTTCCACATCGAGGCCTGACAATCTGAGAATAATTTGGGAATGTTTTAATTATTATTATTATTATTTTTTTTTTAAATTTAGGTCAACATTGTTAAAAGTAGTGGTAAGAAATTTTTATTAAAAAATCTTTACATATACTTAAACAAGACACGGTTTCAACTTGTTCCTTTTGTGGACAAGGACATCTGCAAATATTTTAAAAGTATTTCCATTGAAAATAGACTATATATGAATTTTTATGAACTGCTATTACTGGTAGATTATATTTTTTCATTAAAAAAAAACATTTAATCTAGGGATATGGATATGGTGAACTTTCTGGGTCAGGCTTGGACCTATTGATAACTGCTTGCAGTTCAAGTTGAGCTTAAACTTGTTTTAAAACAATCAGCTTTTGTTTTTTTTTTATTTCAGAGACATGCTTTTAATTTCTGTTGTTAGGAAAGTGAGATTGACACATTAGTAGTTTTTTTTGTTGGGAGCTCGTCTAAATCCATAGTTTATTGATGATATAATCCACAAAGTAAAAACAAAGAAACTAGCGGGGTGCACAGTTATGTCAGAAATATATAATCATTGTTGAGAATTGTTTGGAATGGAATAATTGCTGGTTCACAGATTTCAAATGTCATAAATTGATGTTTTTGCATTTCAAAGACAGATTAGACTACTAATTAGACTACTATTAGACGACTAATTCTAAACATCACAGTTGTTAAAAGGAAATATAAGAAAGAAGGGGAGGAAAAGGGGGGGATTTATCATCAATGATATTAGACTGGCAATCTTCCATTTATTTTTGCATTTCATTTATTCCTACAGTTGTGTAGTCCTGAAAATAGTAAATAATAGAAATAATGTAATAGAAATAATATAATTTCTACAGACATTCATTAGGGCAAAATCCAAAAAAACCCCGAAAATCTTTGTCGTGCCAAAAAGATTATTACTGAGAGCATGTGATAATTTAGGGCTTTTTTGTTTATAATATCAGGTGTTATACTGTATTTAATGCATGCCCCAATTAGAAGCTTTTATCTAAGAGAGAAAAGACATTTCCTACGCAACCAATTTGCATATATAACCATTTTAAGAGCAACACAATTAAAATTCAGCATAATGGATGAATAAATACAGAAGAGGTTAATTGTGTTTTGTTTTTTTGTTTTTGTTGCTGTATATTTTTAAAACAGTCTTTGAAATGATCCAAATGAATCTAAATTTTCAGTGTTGTGGTTTTCTTGTTGAACACATAAATCAAACTGTAAGAAACAAATCTTTCATAATATTTTTATATTGTTTTTATTGATACTGGAATAATGACATGTTTTTTAAATTATGATTTTTTTATTTTATTTTCTCCAAATTCAGGGGTATATAAATTTTTTCTTTGTTTTTAACCGTGTAATTTGGGTCAAATGATTTAGGTTATCCTTCCCCAAACTTCTCAGAATAGTTTGCTGGAATTTTGGCCCATTCCTCCTAACAGAGCTTCCTAATGATGCCATTTATTAACAACAAAAAACCCATATAACACGATGTTTTCCCCCATGTACTTCACAGCTGGGATGGTGTTCTATAGCTTGCAAGACTTCTCCCCTCCAAATGTAACATTGGTTATAACCGCTAAACACTTCAGTCTTAGTTTGATGAGAATACACGATATGTCTCCAAACAATTAAGGTATCTGTCCCTAAGTGCAATTGAAAACTTTTTTTTAGAGTAATGGAATCTTCTTCCCTGAGTGCTTTCATAGTAAAGATTATTACAGGACTCATTTCACTTTGCATAAAGATACTTTCATAGCACCTTTAGCCAGCATTTTCACAAGGTCTTTTGATTTTATTCTGGGGTTGAAATGTACTCATAGAACTAAAATCAGATCGTCTTTTGGACAGAGACCAAATCTTCTTTTGTATAGCATGTGTATTGGGATTAAGGGTGTAAATATGAAAGTTTCCTGTTCATAAAGAGTGGTTAAAGGTTATTTTTTGTAGTGATGTTAAGATCACTTTTTTTTAAAACATAATTTATGATCATCTGACCATCTTGGGCTGGAAATTCAATGTTCTACATGAACAGCCTATGAGTCACCCCAATTGTTTAAATAGTCTGTCTGAATTTGTAGGAAAACAGAGGCAGTACCAATACGATCTTTAACACTTCAAGCATTGAGCATGCCAAGGTGAATGAATCTTCATCAGCAAAGACACAGCTTCTGTGTAGGGAAGTCTGAGATGAAAAAAAACAAAAAAAAAACAACCTTTTTGAGTCATTTTTGCAACATTAAAAATAATTTCAAAACTGGTCCTACCCACTTGGCCTAGCCACTAGTAACCTGTCGTTCCAAAGCTCGATTGCTAATCCCAAATTAGCTGCCTTATGGTCTTGACTGTTGTATTTAAGCGGTCTTCAGAGGGCGAAATCAAACATCAGAGTCCCTGCAAAATGCAAACTTTCACATTTATTTACAGGAATAACAGGAGGCAGATAGATCGATGTATAGGTGGGGGATTCTCCTAGCGCAACTATACAGTTAGTTTGCCAAGTGAATCACAGAACTGATTGCACATTTTGTTCATAATATTGTGAACATAGTCAATAGCTCACAGTGTATTTGTATTAATTAGTAATGTAAGATGTAAAACTATTATTTACATTTAGCTGTACAGGACGGTATTTGGTTTTCAGCAGAAAATATTACCGTTTTGAAAATTGAAATTCTTCTATAACTTAACTACAACATGGGAAAGTAATTCTATAATTACTAATGGCAATAAACCTGTGATGTAGCTTGGACCATGTTAAATAGCCTTTAACTGTAAGAGGTGTTAATTGGTCTCCCAGACATATTTCCAGTCTGTGAATATTTCACAGACTGGAAATATATGTAGGCCCGTTTGTTTTTGTCTCAGTTGTTAGCCGTTTGCTATATCAGTAGCTATAACAGTCCCATAATCACTTCACATTAGTTGGGAAAATTACATTAGCCTCCATTGTAATAGTGTAACCGATGTGACCTGAGGTGTTCCTCTGACATGTGACCTTGCAACTGCTGCACCTTACTTTTTTAAGCACGTGACTTCCTCCTGCTCCCCCTCCTGCATTGTATCAACCTTCTAGACCACTCAGAACCAGAAGACTCAGGTCTTCTGGTCTGCTCTGCATCCCCAGAAGCAAACATGGAAAAGCAGCTTTCAGTTTTATGCATCACAAATCTGGAACAAACTTTCAGAAAACTGCAAAACAGCCGACACACTGAGTTCCTTAAAACCAAGGCTAAAAACCCACATGTTTAGAGTTGCCTTTGATTAGTAGTAAGTAGAACATTGAACTATATTTGCTTGATGATATTTGCTTGATGATCCTTATGATTTTGATGCATTGAAATTTGCTCGATGATTTTTATGATATCCATGTGTATTTGCTTGATGAGTTTAATGATTTGGCTGCATACTTGCTCCATGATTTTGATGTTGTTGATGATTTGCTGTAAACTTGATTGATGTTTTTATGACATGAAGCACTTTGAACTGCCTTGTTGCTGAAATGTGCTACACAAATAAACTTGACTTGACTTGCTCCATGTTGCTCCTCATTGTATGTGTGCCTGCTCTGTTTGTTGTTTGCAAAACAACTTCTATAACTTCCACAATTTAAACCATTCAAAAGCATTCAATCATGTACTCAAACGTAAGTTGCCTTATTGTTTTAGAACACCATTCAGTGGGCTATTTGCTAAGCCAACACCACAACAATTGTAGTTTACCATTCAATACTCCATAGAGGTAACAGCTCATCTGGCTAACATTTCATACAGGTCAACATGACCTTTGTAACCCTGTATTGATTTAATACTGAAATTAACTTGATAAGTAAGCTGAATTAAATACCATACCTTTAGTATTTAAAGGACACCTTTCGTTGATTTGTTTTAACTGTTTTATTGCATTTTTGTTACTTTTTGAACAACCGCTCTGGCGACAATGGTGGTTCTGTACTGTTTGTACTGAATTTGTAGCAACATATTTTGTGCAACTGTTACTTAAATCAAATGTTAAGTAACAGCATCATACACCATTGAACTCTGAATCTTATATCGGAACTTTGTGTTATGGTCTCGAATTCTGGACTTTTTTCAAGTTGGCAATGAAGGTTATTATTCGTGTTTTGTTTATTGTCATAATATAACATCTAACATAACAGCGAAGGAAGGCAATGGCCAGGCTACAAACATTTCATAGTGGTGAAACTTTGAGGCAGATATAGCACGCCTAATTTGCAATAGTCATGTCACAGCATTTTTGACATATCAATAAAAACTTGGAAAAAACTAAATAAGAAATATTCAATATGTTTTTCACCCACCTAATCCTGTTCAGGCAAGACCAAGGCAGGGTACACTCTGGACAAGTTTTCAGTCCATCACAAGATAAACACCAAGACAAACAACCATGCACAGAATCACCTAAGAGCAACTTATTTTTTTGGACTGTAGGATTAGAGTGGACTATCTGGAGAATAAACCTGTCAACAACTAGAGCTTGTATTTTCTCCAATCTTCAACAAACTAAAAAAAGGGATGAAAAGGCCAGATTCTCTTTGTTTTGGAAGAGCTGGTTCACAAGTATCCCTCTAAACACCATGACCATGGTTTTCCTTTAGCCGAAAGCAAATACTATTATTTCAGTAATAGTGGATCCATTTCTCACAATTCCTGTGTCAGCAGAAAAAAATATGATTTTCATGGACGGACAACTTTAATTCAAGGTCAAACTGACATGAGCTTTCCACCAAAAATACAACATTGTTGAGTCGACACAGCAGAACCCTAAATCAGATTTCCAGTGGATTGATAGCTGCTGCAGCTTCACCATGCATCCTGATGAATTAAAGAAGTTCTTTAGATTAACAGAGGGAGGCAAAAATATTTAACTTTAATATGTTGTGTTAATTGAGAAAGACGACAGACATGATTAAGGTCATCCAGCACAAATCACATTTAAGCCTTATAAGATGTAGCTATAACTCATTCATGGTTTCCGCTAATCTTTTAGCACTATGGTGATGCACATGTCCCCTTTACAAAAGAATCTTAGCTCAGATGCACCAAAGTCTCATTCATGAGCAAGAAATCAATCTCCAGTCTTTTAACTTTTCATTGACCCACTGCATAGGTGGGGATAATGCTGAGTGTCTGTTGTTCAACTGTTTATTGCTTTCTTTGTGCATTGAAGTTATATTCATTGATTGATCTGGAGGACATTTTTCGCTGCACACAGTCGACTGCTGAGAGACCTGCTGATAAACTAACCAGTGTAGCAAACCACACAAACATAGAACTATAAGCTACAGAACTGTCTTCTTGCAGGTCACTTCTATTGACCTTAAAGGACCTTATATTTGGTCAAAGCAATTTCTATTGATGCAGAGGCCCAGTATCTCAAAATATGAGAAGTCTCTGACCTTGCTTGGTTGTTACTGCCCATGTGGTATATCTGAATGCTAGACAACTTATGTGAACGTTTCTCTTTGATGAGAATGAGCAAAACATTTGATTAGAGTTAATAATCTTTTGTTTAATTTAGAAATTTGGAAAGCTTTGAAATAATCCACAATTTCCTGAAAATGTAAATATTTATTTTTGATTGTGTGAAACTTTGAATGTGAATGATGTTTTAATAAACAAAATTATCACATGCTGGATATTACAGAATAGTGATTAAATGTGTAAATATAACATGATATAGTTATTAAAATGAAAGTACTTCATATTTTTTTATATTTGTGGAAACTATAGTCCCTCTCTGATGGCAAAAGAAAATATTGTTAAAATAAATGGATAACATCCTATCGGTTGAACAGCTCCCACCCACTGAGTCCATTCTAGAAGAGCTGTCAATCTACCTACAACTCATCAGAGACGTTTCCCTGTTGCACCAAAAACAAGAGTTGATTGCAAATTTCTCCAAGTTAAGCTGTGTTACATGTTCCTTTTTTCAGCATTATACATTTCGTTTCTTGTTTAGGTTTATGAGAAGATGTAGCAACACTTTATTAACAGATACTGAGACGAAACCTTCATTATAGATGACAACCGGTGTCAGAACTGCATATCTACACAGACACAAGCAGGTTTTGTGACAGAAAAAACAGAAACAAGTCTGACCTCAAGTAAAGGGCTCTGTTCTTCCTTCTGTAGAAGCCGTGTGGTGCTGCCAAAGGCCACAAAATTCTTTGCTTTCAGCTTCAGAGTAACGGATAAGCTCTTGGTACTTGTTGGACTTTTAATCAGTTTAAATTATTGTTGAGAGTATTTTTTTCTGGTTATTAATAATTACTTTAATTAGTATTGTTTAGGTCAAAACTATTGTCATTTTGATTTACTCTGTTAGCTGTTTACATGTGTTTTAAAGTTTTTATTTGGTTTTAGTCAATCAGTAGTGAGTGGATGTATGGTTTGGTTGGTTAAATTTTACTTTTATGTTGATTTGTAATTAATTTGAAATTCTTAGAAACATACAGAAATCTAGGAAACTAGTATCATTGGTAATTCTTACAGTGTTAAACACACACATGAATACAATTCTAAAAGTAAACTTTTGCAACATTTGAAATTCTTGTGAAAAGCAGTGTATCGTCTAGAATGTGTGTTTCTGAAAAAAGAAATCAAAATTGAAATACAGCTGCCAGAAAAAGTTGAAAAGTCATTCTTTCATATAAGGAAAACACTTCTGGTTCAGTAGGATGGCAGAAATGAAAAAAATGAATTGCTAAATCTGTCAAAGAGGGACACCATTGAGGAGATCAAGCTTTGAAGGCTTCAGAGTCTTTGGGAGCCATGACAGCAGTCAGTGAATCTGGTGACTGGCCTGGAAAACTGTTTTTCCACAAATAACATCCTTACACCTATAATAGTAACTTAGAGATGAATATATATTCAGTCCCTTTATTGGCTGAGCTTGTAATATACAGTAGAATAACATGTAATGAAGGGATAAAAAGAAATTAAAGTCCATCACTTGAGAGAAAATGACAGCACCAGGTGCAAAGCCTGTGCTTCCCATCAATTCTCATGGCAGCTTTAGTGAATTATGACATCCCGTTCTGCCCTGTCTTTCATTTAAAAACATATGCTCATACATTAGGAGTCTGTTAAACCGCTACAACCTCATCAGTCTTAGTGCCACAGGATTAATTTTTTCAATGTAAAAGACCTAGCAAGTGGGTCAGCAAGAGAAAAGCTGGGAATAAATGTCAAAGTTCATTTGCATTTGGTCTGATCCATGAGTAAAAATAAGTGACATTTTTAGTTGAGCCTGACAGAGTCAGACTGGCAGACACAAGAGGAGGAAAGAGATCTAAAGGAAGAGTTACAGACTGAAAGAAATGGAAAAAGGGTGGGAAACTGACAAGAAGAGATCATGACAAAGGGAAAAACTCAGGGCAGACCTGTAGCAACGAGCCAACTGTTTGACAGATGGTGATGGAGACAAGCAGCGAAAAAACTGATTCAGTGTGATGCCAGCGACACAAAGATAATCTTGACATTGATGGTGAGGAGGAAGAAGATGATGCTGATGGTTATAATGATGAAAATGGCAGTGGTGAAGCAGACTAGTTTCGTTCCTGGATTCAGGGAAAAGACTGGCAGGCCAACAGACAGTACATCCTTAGGGAATCCCAGCTCTCAGTGGATGTCATTACCTGTCAGTCAGCATATCTCCCTCAACAGGCCTTTCCCACTGATACAGCCACTGGTATCCAATTGTCTGGAAGGTCATGTGGGACCAATGGACATTTAGATTAGAGAAAGAAACATAGATAAGAAAAAAAGAAAGAGGAAAGCTGTTACTAAATACATCTGTAGATGAAAGGAAAATGAACTAAATGTAATGTAGACCTTAGTTTTGAAATGAATATGGATATAGAATGTCACATATGTGCTGTAACATCACATATATTTGATGTAATCTCTGACATAGAATATAGCAAACTGCTGAAAATAAACAGTGCTCAGGCTAAGGAGAACCCTTGACATGGTGACGTAGCAGTTAAACCTGAAGCAAACTGACCTTTAGAATATATCTTACAGTAGATGACAGGAGCAAACATTTTCATAACAGCATCATTGACCACAAGGTCCAGTCATCAGATATCAGACATTTAGAGCGGCAGCAATAAATCAACAGCCTGAAGCCTAACTGAAGAAGGTTTGATTCATGGTCATCTTAAGCACTTAGCCAAATTAATAAGTCTTATGACTTTTTCCATCTTATGAGATGAGGGGTTTGATGCTTTTTTTTGTCTTATTGATGAACAAACATTATCTGCATCTAAACTGAGAACCTAGATGGTCAGTGGACTTCTCTTGTTTCTTGAAGAGTTTCACCTCTTATACAAAAGGGTTCTTCATTTCTAATAATGGAGTCAGAGGTCAGAGTTCCAAGATCTTTCGTTGTTGTTCGAACAATTACACCAATGGGGCACATGACCTCACTGACCCAGCCACACATCCTGCAGGCTATTGGTGCTGCTGTCATTTGTCGAATAATTTGTTAAATAATTCGTAATGAGGCCAGCATCAAACCACCGTTCTTCACCATTTAGAATGATTTAAAACTAAGAGAGTATACTGCTGACTCAAAGGGGTGTGGCAGACCATATAAAACTTGTTTTGGGCTGTCCTCCTATACCCACTAAAAATTTGGCTCAACTCTGCATCACAGTACTTATGCTAATTTTGTCAGTGACAACCCTTTTCTGATGAGAGGCATAGAAAATGTAGATCGTAGATTGATAGTATGATCTGAAAAGTGTTGGTAAGTGTTGCTAGGTTCAAAATGTTGCAGAATGTTGTGCTTGGAAAATATCGATCAGAGTTTCTCAGATACTCACGAAGCCTTAACCTAAGCCCACCTGGGTAATTCATATGCTTGAAGTGCTTCTATGAAGTGTTTGTGTTCCCTCAGTCTTTGTGAGGATCAGTTTAGGTCGGTGCTATGCAGTGCTGATGAAAGCTCAGTCTTACCAAGCACTGGAACATTAAAAGAATGTAAATTAATGGTCATCAGAAAAAAAAAAACATGAAAATAATTCCAGTTGCCTTTTATCCAAGCACTTACTGCTGTCAGCTCCCTAATGACTGAGACGCCATAAAAGCATATCTCAAAACTAAGTTAGGGACAAGAACAAATCAGGCAAGCTAATTAACCCTGAGCTGTAATTACAATGGTAAAGTTCCTGTGTTTCCTAACGTAATAATTACCTGTAAGTCAACATGTATTTCCTGACAAGTTGAGTACACTAATTAGGGGATCTTCTTGTGAATGCCCTTCCATTCAGACACTATTTGTTAACCTATAAGTAGCTGTTTACATTTTTCTGAAGTCAAATAAATATTTAAGTTGATCAACTTGACAGTCAACAGTTCACTGCTCCACAAACCTGAAAATATGATTATCTTATATTTAACTTTACAGCACTTCTTATTCAAATTTAACTTTACAAATGTCTATGTTGCTCAATCCATGTTTTGCCCTTGCATCAGTCTGTTGCAATGGTTTGTCTGGCAAGCAAACAAATACATCATTAACTAGTTAAGATATTGGTAAACTCATATGCAATATAATATTTATGGAATATGAGTCTGGTAAAACATTTTTTAAATATTTGATCATTCTAATTTGAAACCTTTCTTTGGACAGTAATCTAAAACCATGGTGTCAAGGTTGAAATATGAGTACAATTTACTAAAACTCTTAAGTGTAAAAAATAAAGGCAAAATTAATTAGCTCTAGTTGTTACCAAATTAGCCAGACACTGCTTCAAATAAATAATGGTGATTCAAATGAGTTCAAATCTATCCAATCCTTCAAATGATCAGTTCTTTGAACTGCATTTCACAGAGAAAACTTGATTGTGTTTTGTAACCCTCCGAGTCAGTCTGTTGCAGAGGAATTTAATGATGGTTAGTTTCTGTGCATTATGGTCTGTGGGTATTGGTTTGAGAACAGCCCTGTCACTACTGCACCACTGCATTTCAAATGCTGTTTGGTGTTACGAAGCAAGATGCTGTTCTTTGTTGCCAAACATTTCCACTTTGGTCTCATCTGTTCAAAAGCTATTTTTTCATAAGTCTTACAGTGTGTGCAGATGTGGCTTGGAAAATCTACGCCTTGTTTCCAAAAGTCTTAAGAGAGAAGAGGCTTTATTTTTGCAATCCCTTCAACTAATTCCAAGCTTTTCAGTCTTGTAATTGTACAGCCATGAACTTTTAACAATTTAAAGTTTTTCTGAGTTTTGCCTTGTAGGTAGCTGCACTGAACTTCTGGGTGTTCACTCCTAGGAAACATTTTAAAGATTGAAACTTTTAATGGGTCTCTTTCCAGAGAGTATGTTTGATGGTTTCACAGTAAGAAAAGTAAAAAAAGTAAAAACCAGCATTGCAAACAAACCAGGAACTGTCTTCAAGATGTCAATAGTCTTTCTTACTGTAGAGTGACAGACTCCCGAGAGTTTGAAATGGCGATTTCAAAAATTTATATGCAACAATTGCTTAGATCATATGTAACATCAAATGTCTTTGCATGTGAAAAGAAAAGAAGCAAACTCCAAAAGCTTCTCTCATAACGGTGCACAAAATTTTGAACTTTACAAAGCTTCACAAAGTTTTTGTATTATTTATTTTATTGGAGGAACTTGAACTGAGCAAAACTGTTGGGTTTTTCAACCAAAGTGGTTCCAGTGCTCAACCAAAGCTGTTGTTAGAGACAGTTCTTGTTCTTTTACAGAAATGGCTCTGTTAGGGAGGTAGTACTTTTTGGGTAAACAAACACTGAACTAAAGCTGGAGCTTTGTGGTGAAAGGTTGGAAAGCATTTTTCACTGGCTGAATAGTCCAATATATTTTCTCTTAACTTTAAATTTTTCAACCAGGGGTCAGTCTTTTTGTTTCCAAACATATTTCAGATCCAGCTACTCATGCTGAATATCTCAGTGTTTTATTCATTCGAATACTCTCATAAAATTCAACAACCTTAGTGGAAATTTTTAATAACAGCAACTGCAGACTTCGACGTTCAGCATCTCCAAGGAGACTCAGAGAAAGAAAAAGGCTCTCATCAAAGCCTTTTTTCACAGACTTTAATCAGTAAAGATAAATGGTGAATATTATCAACATCTATGTTTTGAGACACAGGTTAAAGTGCACCTCCTCAGGATTCTTGACCATTCACCAATTTGAAGTGTGAATGGAGCAGACACAGTGCTGCGGCTATGTGTGTTTATTTTTCCTACAAGATCAGAGCACTTCATTCAAAATCCCTTCTACCTACACATTTTCACAGCTTGGAGTGGTAGACCTTGGCTTTTAATATACTACCACTAAGAAATAATCTAAGATCAATGCTGTACAATATTAGTCATATTTCACTGTTTTGGATGCTGGACTCTGATGTTGTAGTGGGTGGAAATCTGTGTCCCCAGACCACAGGACCTTACAATTTTAATAGATATAGAGGTTCCTGGGATACAGCAATGACTAATCTTTCAGACACTATGTCCCTCCCTCTCAGCTTCTTTATTTCTTACTCTCTAATGTAAAGTGGCATGTACTTCTATGTTTCCATACAGAGTAATTGCCGCGGTACATGAAATATTGACTTTTCATCAGAATTTGAACAGAACAGGCAGGGACAGAACAAATGTCGACAGGTGAGAAAGCATTCCTCACAATCAAAGTCATAGTAGCACAGCTCTTTTGGTCCTTCAAGACTAAGAGCACAGATCTGTGCTGGGCATCAGTCTGTTACCTCTGTCATGTTTCTCTTCTTGCCTCCCAGAATGTCCAACCTGTACACATTTTAAGACTATGCCACCAAGGGTGGCTGAAGAAGTGAATTACATTTTCAAATAGAGCCAGGCTGGTTTGTTTGGTTATCTTATTTTCCTTTAATAAATAAAATCTTTAATGGGAAAGCTGCTTTTTGTAATTATGCAGCATCTATCTGTCCAATATTACAATACATTTTGATAATCTGAACCATAAGATTGACAAAAAAGCAAAATCAAATGAAATGTTTAATGGGACAAATACTTTTTTCACAACTCTGTATTTCAAACCTCACCAGCTAAATGTCTTCAGTGACATTTTGTTTGTGGTTTGTGTTGTAAAATAGGTTGCTATGTTAAAAGAAAAAAAAAAAGGACACAGCATCAGATGTCAAACTTGAATATACAACAAGCACATTCCATCTGATTGTGTAACCTTTTTCAGTGTGACAATGTATATTTTAGGAATAGGAGAAATAAAAAAGATGAGGACCCACCTGAAATATGTCACCACTTGATCAGTAATATTACAGAAGGGAAAAAAGAAGCTACTGCTTGAACCTAATCACTTTAGCCTATTACTGCACATAACAGCATAGTGAAAAAAGCAGCAAAACTTTGAACCGAGGTCAAACAAATTGGCTAAAACAGTTTTGTTGACATAAAATCAACAGTATCAACCTAAAGCACTTTGAACTGCCTTGTTGCTGAAATGTGCTATACAAATAAACTTAAAATACCTGCAATCATTCACCCTGATTTTAAAACATTTTTTTCTATTGCCAATATCGGCACTGGCATTAGAAAAAAATAGCATTGGTCAACCTCTAAAAGTCATCAAGAATTACCATAAGTGCTTTTTGATTACCTATATTTGTTTGGTTTTTCGGGCTGGATGCTGTAATCAGTGGCAGGAGAAACGTCCAGGTCTGGAGTGTCTAAGCGTATGAAGCCCTGCTCCTGCCTGAAAACTGTTCCTCCTCTGGGTACAAGGGTGTTCACTATAATGGTATCTGATAGTTTGGTTCTGCTTATCCTGTGTTTTTTCATGGCATACATGCATTCTACACATTACATACGAGAATTAAATCACATTATTCAAATAAATCAAATAAATTTGATTTTGTTAAAAGGTACCACCTGGCGTTCTCTTCCTATATTTGTTGTAGTCCTTTAAGTCAGGCTGTAACAACAGCAGATACTAGCACAAACCAAAATGGACAAAAATTTGAAGTGCCTGCAGCAAGGATTCGAAAGAAATCAATATTTAGCATTATGCATAATGAGTCTGAATGGATTAAGTATGGTGTCAAAGACAGAGACAAGTGAAACTGTGCAAACAGGATGGCATGTCAGATTCCAACAGGGCTTCAGGGCAACTTAACGCTTCTCAGGAGGCTTCAGAAAGTTTGTTAAAGATTACAAACAGGAGAAGTGGGAACATAGAAATGCTGATATAAAAACAGGAGGGGGTGTCTCAGGAATAAAAAACAACTTTTAAATGCATTTGGCTGTTGAGAAGAGAGAAGCTGTGTTTCATGATAATTAGAATCACCAAACCCTGGTTTAATAAAAGCTCTAAGGAGAACAGCAAAGAACTTTGCTTAAATGTGTATGCCTGCGACAACCTCAATGTAACCTCTGTACTTCATGATCTTTGCTTAACCTGACACAATGTTGCTATATACCCCCTAGTGTCTGGTGATTCAGCCAAGTTTACTATTACCTTATTATACAACAAACTATACATCATCTGGGACTCTTAATGCTCAAGAGGCCACCTAATGTGAACACAGCATCTGTAGTTTGTGCACTTTCAAAAACAAGGTCTGAATACAGAAACAGCATGCATTTTTTTTCATGCAGTCACAAACTGCTGTCTTGTAAACAGAATGGAAAAGCTAATACTAACTGAGATCCCCAAAGATCTGCCAAGGTAAACAATGCATGATGCTAAAAACAGCCTCTGTTGCGACCGAGTGTGTGAATGTCTACAAGTGAGACAAAGTAATAAAGATTCAGGGACAAAACTCTACCCTGTTCCCAACAGGGCTATGCTCTGTGAAACCTGAGGAAAGGTGACAAGAGGAAAGCAAGAGGGACAAGCATGCACTGACCCTGAACAGTCAGGGGGGACTAGAGAAGCAGAAAAGGGAGAAAAGCCACACAGACACAAGTGCAAACATGCACAGCGAAACATGGAGTCCTGTCAATTGATTCACTGCAGAGCAAGTTAATAACACAGTTGGCTGGACAGTGGAAATAGTCTGACTCTGTATGCTGCTGCTGACTGACTGATGCACTGTCCTGAAGTCCTTGCTATGTTGGTGTCAGTGTGTTTAATTGTGCCTGGACAATGCTTATAATGTCTGAGCTTGCTAGTCTGTATGTATTTTTCTGCACTTATCCATTACTCCCTGATCTGATCTTCTTCAAAGTAGTCCAGGCTTCTAATTTTAATATCTACTTGTTTGATTCTTTACATATAAAAATGATATATTTGCAGTTAAGCCCAGTTTTTTTTTTAATAACCTTGGTAGACTTTGGTTTCAAGTATCATTTTAGTTTTACCAACATGTTTCGTTTGACTAATGTTTTGGAGTGGCCAGTCAATCCTGACTTAATCTGATAAGGGAGCAGAAGATTAGGGAAATGGTAAGGAGGGCTTCCAATCTCAAAGATTTGGAGCTGATTGCAAAACATGGATATTTTAACAATGATATATATACACAACAGTGAAAACAATCAAAAAACTGCTCAGCAATTATCAGAGGGGTTTAACTTCTGTAATGACAGTAAGGAGTTTTGTCCTTTTGCCAAAAGATCAGTACTTACCGTTTACACTATAAAATTTTTAAAAGTTAAATAATGTTAATAGAGGGATCCTGACATTTCAAAAATTGTACAAATTTGTACGAATTTGGCCCACAAACATTGGCAGTTGCTATAGAAAGACACTTTGCTTAAATATTTAGGTTGAAATTTTCACTAATGTAAGGTTTTCAAAAAAAGATGCATTAAAATCTTTTACAAAATAATAAATGTTAAGCATAACAAAAATTATTATTATTTTTATTAAACATATTTTTTTTGCTTTCCCATCATATCCACTGACTTTCAAAACAGACAGGTGGATCCCATTCTTTAATGGCAGCAAAACAAAGCTCTATGCACAACCATTTTGTTTTGGAGCTACAATGATTTACAGATCCCTTTTTGATTTTCAAAAATAAGACTACTTTTTTGTTTCATAAAAATATTGTGTGCTTAATTTATTGTTGAACAGGTAAAAAAAAATACATCACAAGTCACAAAAGTTTGTTTTTTGTGTTTTTAATTTTAGAAAAAGTTATTTCTGTGGCCCACAAGTACTTTCAACTTAATGATTTTGACCAATGTGGCAAAAAGTTTGGACACCTCTGCTGCTGACAATCCAGACAACTAGGTCCTCTCGTCTGCTCTTCTATTCAGTTTAACCTGCAGGTTTTCTACAGGATTTAACCCTGGGCATTAAAATGGACAAGGTTTTTAATTTATCAGCAGAATCTGCCTATTTTTTTATTTAAAATCTTCTAATATTTCAAAAAAACCTATTATGTTATTTATGCCAACGAGTTCCCAAGGCCCACAGCATTATAGATCCTGTACCATACTTTACAGTGGAGACATGGTGTTTTACATATATTCATACTTTGTCTCAAGCTCACCTGGAGTATTTGCTGAAAAGCTCAATCTTGATCTCATTCAACAAAACGCATGATTCAAGTTCAAGTCCATAAGAGCGTCACAAATTTCATACATTTTTTGTTTCTGATGGTAGGACAGAAACACCCCAAGACAAAGCTGCATGTAGATAGCATCTAATGGCTGTTATAATGACTTGGTGACACCAAGATGTCACGCTTTGCTGCACTTCTCTAACAGTAAGACTTTGAGGAAGTCATGGACTACAAATTAGAAGTTATTTGAAACTCTAATCAACTTAAAACAAAGTAAAAGTGAAAAGAGTTACATTAGCCTGTTAGCTTTGGTTTTCTGGACCATATTAAAAATAGAAAGTTCTGCTGCAGTCTGTGCTTACATCACATACAAGTGTCTTAAATTTGGAAACATCATTTCGCTGTTTCCTCTCAAGGTTATAAAGCCATAAGGCAAGCAGTACGTTCCTCCTATTTTGGAAAAACAAAGAACATTGATTTTATCATCACCACATGGGCATAAAATTGAAAAAGACCAACATCAAGTGCAACAGAAGTTTGCACAGATAAATAGATGCGTTAGATGAGCAGGTGAATGAACACGGATACATCGCATATGCATAGAGTTAAAAGCTCATGTTCACCAGCATCTGTTTGGCCAGTACTGGTGCTCAAGGCAGAAGTGGCAGCTACCGATGGCTTAGCCTAGCATCTGTTATGGCACAAGGTCTGGCCTGTAAGAAGAAAAGGTTTTGAGGGTTCGCCAAACTCTCCAACGTGATCCATGATCAAAGGTGAGGCATAATGGTTTGGGACTGGCAGAATGTGATGTCAAGGGAGAAGTGGGCATATTTCCCATGGAGGAAGGGTGGTCATATTGGTGTGTGAGTGTGTGTGCTAAACATACTCATGCAGGTGAAGATGAGAAAAATATCAGTGCAGATATAAACTGCTGCAAATATGAAATTGGTGAAAATAATTTTAAAATGTTCTTGTCTGCCTGATAAAATACCAAACAGTTCCAGGAACTAATGTAAGTAGGTAGGTGACAGGAATGTCCAAAGATGGACTTTCTCTTCCCAGGATATCTATGTGGTCTATTAGATCATTAGAATGCAACCACACTTCTGCATTCTCAAAGGGATTATGTGTCTGTTATTGCCTCAGTGATTTCTACAAACCAGTCAGAGATCTAATATTGGAGGAGACTGGGAGAGAGAGGAATCATGAAAACCTCTGTGAATCTCCTAAGTGACAAGTGAAAAGTGGCAGCAAGAGTCTTCTGGTGCACTGGAGGAAACACTTTACTCCCAACAGCTCCACAGTAATAAGCACTGCCGTGGAAGAGGAATTGACTAGTCTAAATTAGCGGGAAAAAACAGCAGAAGTCAGAGGGTTTGTTATTCCTCTTAACACACCTTAGAGACCAAAGCAAGTCAGAGGAAAAAACAAAAAAAAAAACAGCTGCTAGCTTAGGTCGATGAGACTGCACAGTCTTAGCAGAATGCTATTTCTCATCACTACTTTAATCTCAACCATTATTGGTGTTTTTGTGCTGTAATAAAACAAATCCTCTTCAAACCCTCTGCAACGATCCAGGCCCATCTCTGTTAACTTCAGAATTCATGCTATCAGTTTGAGCTTTAATGTCAAGCAATCTTCCTTGCACACAGAAAAATAAAGCTGAAAACTAGAACCAGCAAGGGTTCAACCAAATAAGACTATTTCAGTTCCATGAAAAACTGTCGCAAAACTGCTAAATGTTCCACAAAAATTATCACCATGAAACATGGTTTTTACATACGTTGCTCCAAAAACCATCATCATAATCCATCTTTCAAAGAACCATATTTTAAAAAGATTTTAAGGATACAACCACTTCACTTACCAATACTCATGAAGCATCACATTTTTGGGTATCTGACAGGAGCTTTAATTGTGTACAAAGATACTTGGCTTTAAGCAGATAACATGTTAGCATTGCCTTTCTATGTGTCATATGCAATGAAATCTTCAGCTAAGCCAGGATGACACAATTATTATTATTATTATTTTTTTTACATTTTGAAATATTCCAAGGCATAAGTGGTAAACTGATAGAAAAGAAAAGAAAAAAAAAAAGAAAAGAAAAAACAGGCATAAGTTAGGGAGTGGGCATTTTTCTAACTGCATTAGGGATGTCTATTTGAGGCAACTTGCTTGCTGACCCAATCACTTACTGTTGAAACAAATGCAACATTGATTCAACTATGTTGGTTTGTTTATGTGTGTGATGCTGTAGTTCCTCCATTTACTCAGAAAAGACAGAAGCAACCAAGCACTAACAGGAGAGTTTATTTGGTGTCGATCTTTACTTTTACCACACCATCACTATGAAAGTGATCATTTTCATAGTCACAATATTTTCCACTTTTAAAGGTGAATGTGGAAAGATAAAAAGGCTTTCTTTGAAGCAATAAAAACCCTCTTCAAAAACAGAACAGTACTGACTTTCGGAACACCAAAGGTTTCTGAATGTCACCGTCTTTATGATTAGTTCTTTGTCTTTCTGCTTCTACTTCCATTTTCTAGGTTTCATTCCATTTTCTAGCTGATTGGCTCAAGCTCTGTATTTGTGTTTTACTGTACTTCAAGGCTGAAAGTAGCCAAAAAGAAAGCAAAGTAATACAATACAGTGCCTAGTAAAAATATTCATACCCTTGAATTTATTTATTTATTTTTTTGCATTTGACATGTTACAGCCCAAAACTACAATGTATTCTACAGAAAACAAAGTTTATACTTTCTAGAATCACTTTTTTACTGAAATGATGGCTAGAAGTCTTTTTTGAGCATGTCTCTACAAGCTTTGCACATCGAGGGAATGAAAGTTTTGTCTATTCTTCTTTGCAAAAGTGCTTAAAACAGATTAGACAGAGAACATATGTGAATATCAGTTTTCAAGTCTTGCTACGGGTTCCAAATTGTATTTAGAGTTGGATGTTGACTGGGTTATTCCAACACATTACTATTTTTGGCTCCACATTGTGTTGTTTCGAGGTGATCTTTAAACACCAGTCTCAGGTATTTTGCAGCCTCTAAGAAGTTTTCTCCCTTTATTTGTCTCCATCCATCCTCATATAAATTCTGACATGAATATAAAGCATACCAGATCAAATTTTATACAATAAGTCCCCAAATTAAACTGTCAGCCAATTATTGGTAAAATAAATATTAGGCTTTGTCTTTCACTACTTTGAAAAAATGCAATCAGGAGGAGCAGATATAGAATATGACTACAGTCGTGATGAAAACTTTTTAACTTACAAACGACTAACAAGCTGGTCAGAGATAGAAAATGTATAAGCTGAGTTATTAAAAAGTGAAATGTGGGTTTCTGTTTATGCAAAACATTTTCTACAAAACATATGTGACCCAGTTTGTGAATATGAGGGCTCGTCATTGATGTAGTCTTGTTCTGCACTAATCAAAACCAAGTCAACAAAGATGTTATTTCTCCGCTTACTGCCAGGAGATAATAGCTCAACACAGGACAAAAGGCATGGCATTTATAGCATTTACAACAATATTTTCATGCATCAGGGCATGAGTTCACGGTTGGCCCTGGCAACACGTACTCAGTAGTTTCAGACCAAAGGCATTAACACAGCAGTGGTGCACACAGTCTGCAGGTGGAAAAAGAGATGGTTTAGAACAGGGAAATAAATCACAATAAGTTTGGGTTGGAATCAATCATGAATAATCAGATCATCTGCTTTAATTTCTTTAAAGTCCTCTCTGTACAAAGAGGTGGCTTTAATGGAGGAAGAGAACCAAGATCTGCTACACAAACACATCTGCTTAGCTGAGAAAATTGATGTCCTTGTCTGTTGGGAGGTGCAAATGTGGGATGAATTAAAAATAAACTGGGTAAAAAAAGAAATCCATGTCCTCCCTGAAGACAATGCGGCATAAAGAATTAAAACTGCCCAGGCTCAATCCCTTTTCACTCCTTTGCTCTTTTACCAGTTCACTATGCACATTTACACTGAGGGGTGAGGATATACCAAGTATTTTTGTAACATAGGGAAGATGAAGGGGTGGTATTATCCGGATCTGGAATTTTTCTTTAGAAAATGCACATATCTTAGTAGCCCGGCTTCCTATGCAACTCTATTCGATTCTCTTCTCCCTTCATTGCTCTGTCTGGAATTTGTGGCATTGAGCTTGATTTCTCACGATGCACTTCATCCTGGTAAATCAGCGAAAAGAAGGAGAAGTTGTGAACAATTGAGTTTCTGCACTGTTTTTGAATTGTAGTCTGCCTATATAGGCAGGTAAATTATAGGTAATTTGGCAATGCCAGCAGAGGAAGTGAACGAAGCAATTCAGTTCGTGTTGGCCATACTTCCAAATATTGAGAAAATAAAGTCAGCGCAAGAGGAATGCTTAAGACATCTTATTGGGGAATGGTTGTTTACAAAGCATGCATTTTCCGGTAAGGTTCACTGTGAAGCTTACTACACGATCAAGCTAGGGCATTACATACGTCATGGCCAAATGTTAGATTGGGTAAAATCATATCCAATCCTTTAAAACTTCAACAAAGTCCACACCCCCAGCAAGCAATCGTTTCTCAGTAGCTGAGGGTCTAGAATCTCTGTATGAAGCAAAGCGTAGGACAAGAGGCTGGTTTTAACCAGGCTACGCCTTTAATAATATGGTCAGGTATTTCTAGCGGGAAGTGAATGAAGCTATTCAGTCCGTGTTGGTCATGCTTCCAAATATTGAGCAAACATTAACAGCCATATCTCGTTCGGCTCAGCACTTCTCTCTTCGCAGTGGAGGATGGTTGTTTACAGCGCAGGAAATTTCTAGGAAATTTCATAGGGTCAAACTGGTGCATTACATACATCATGGGCAAACAGCGATTGGCAAAATTTAAAACTTCAACAGTGGAGTCGTCGCGTGGTGCAGTGGTTAGATACAGAGGCTACAGACATCGTCGTGGCTGTACCGAGTTCGAGTCCCGTCCTTGATACCTTGGCTGCATGTCTTTACCCCCTTCTCTCGGCCCCTTTCCTGTCTGATTACTTGCAAACAAAGGCCACAAGAGCCGAAAAACTTCTTCAAAAACAAAAACAAAAAAACCTTCTACAGAGTCCACGTCTCCAACAAGCAACCATTTCTCAATAGCAGAGGATCCAGACCCTCTGTACAAAGCGAAATGTAGAACGAGGAGCTGATTTTTACCAGGCTAGGTGTGTGCACTTATGCAATCAGGTTATTGGAAACCTTTATCATTAACATCTTCCCCATAAGAAATTATTTATTATGATCAATTTTTTACATTAAAAACTGACATTTTAAAAGGGGTGTGTGCACTTTTAAGATCCACTTTACCTCAGAATAGTTCAGTTTGATTGCATTAAGCATTTCATATCCTTAATTATATTCAATTCAAAAATACTTTATTTATCCCAAAGGGAAATTAAATAAATATTAATACCAGATGTGTAATAAAAACAAGATCTTCAAAATTAAGCTGGCTTTCAGAGGCATTTATTGAATTACTACATCAGATTCGTGCTTCCTGATGATTATGAAGTCTCTTTTTCAGACCAACATTTAATGTTTGCAATTCGAGTTCCTGTTCTCATGTTTATTGCATCTGAAACCACTCCAACCACCAACTTCATTTCAATTGAGGTCCAGGCATGCCATTTTTATGACCTTCATTCCATACCACCACAGCATATGGTAATAATCTTCAAACTCTAACGCTGTTGTCTGTAAACTATACTCATGGACTCCATCTCAACAGGAGACAAGCTCCATTACGCATCCACAAACATAACCCTGCAGCTTGTAATTAGTTTGTTAATAATTTAACTACCAATTTTTTTCTGTTTGTGCATAGCAGAGAAGTTGTTGCGCATATAAAGTGCAGATTCACAGAGGAAAATGAGCAGATATATTTGAATTTGTCTTCATGAGCTCCACTGAGGTTACCGTGATTGAAGATGTTCTGTTATGGGGTGAGATTAAAAGTGCACACACATACACTGTCGTTATATCTGTGCACCATTTGCACTTATCAGATCTGCTGCATAATTTATGCAGTAAGCTCCAGAGTGAAAAAAAAAGTGTGCATAATTGTATAAAATCATTCTGATCTCCCATTCCTGGCATTAAATAAACGATTGGTCCCAGCACCTGTCCCGGTAATTAAAACCTTGGAGATTAGTCTTAATCTTGCCTCAATTCATCGAGACCCCATGGGGGAGATTTGTCTCTGCATGTATTTGGACTCCATTCTGCTCCAAATACAAAGCCTCCTCCCAAAAAAATCCTCAACAAACAATTTTAAATTAGGTGACTGAGTTGTAATAAAGAATGTTTTGCCTGCAGGCACAAATGCTGCTAGATAATTAAGCTCCCTTTATTCAGATACATACTCATTATCTGCTCTGGTATCTGAGCAAAACAATGAAAAAATAGGTTGATGGCTCCTGTAACAGGTGGTCACCAAAAAAGACAAAGATCTCAAATGTGCCCCATAGCTTCAACTCTGTGAAAACACATGTTGGAGTGTCATCTAACTAATGACTCGTACGACACATGGCTGAGTAATTAAAAGCCAGGAGAATAATTATGAGGTCTCCTCCCCATGGTCCTTATTGGGATGTCAGCCTGTGCTTTAACCTTCGTTCCTGAGAAACTCTCAGCTCCTAAACAGGAGCTGATGAGGCCACAACTTAACATTCACAGCAACACACGATATTTCACTCAGAAATATAGCTGGTCCTCCCAACACAACATGCTATCTTCTCTGGTCTTCACAGAGAGTTAAATGAGTTCATAGATGCCATCTGAAATTAGAGTGAATGGGGGCAGAATGAAACTGACTGGAGGCAAGGGCGCAGTGACTCAGCCATGGTGGCTCTTGCAGCTGGCCTTAATAAGTCACTGAGAGAGCACAACTGAGGGAATTGACAGTGCAGTGCTGCTGACTGGTGGACATTACTTCAGCAAGGCTAATTATACTCCAAGACTCCTTTGCACTGATCCACCCAAGATGCTGTCAGTGCCTGGAAGGAGCTGAAAAAACAAACAAAAGCTCACACAAAAAAAAAAAAAATCCCCAGAAAAACACTATAGAACATACAAAATGATTCTGCAGCTCACATGCCTCATTCCTGTTTAGTTATAATTGCTGTAAGCATAAAGCATAGCATCATTGGTTTTTAAATCATTATTTCTAGGAAATTATGAGCTTAAGCATTCTTCCATTGTAGGTTCCAACTCCTTGCTAAACTATGAAAATCTTTTCCAAATATTTAGGACTAAAAGCATTTTTGAGTCAAGACTTTGTAAAATATGAACACACTCACTTTAGATCGTCATCTCAGGAACAAAATCTGTTCCTTTTAATATTTTATTGTAATTTTTGAGTTACAGTAATATCTATGCTACTAAAAACAGACCTCAATGTGTCGCTGCCTTAAAGTTCTTTTGAGGATGTCCATTTGTATCTTTCTCTCTGCTTTTTGTATTTTCCACATGCCTTTAATAAAATGTCCATGTAAAACACACAGACAGTGCTCATTAAAAGCGCTAATTCAGACTGGGATGTCCATATTTCAACATTAGGGATCTGCATCAATCATTTTACGGTCCTGCTGTGACCTGAAGAACTGCTGCATAACCTGCCCCTCCCACGAAGGGTGATTGCCAAGCAGAGAGATTCATGAGGAGCCACATCCTACCAGTTAAGGCACTTCAATGTTTTCATCCACAGTAAAGCCCATACCATCATCATTCCAGTCATTATCAGACAAAGGAAGTTAAAACCAAAGCACACAGATCTGCAGCCAGCAAAAGAGAAGTTACCCGGTTATGAGATTTCATCAGTTCTTTACAATCTATTGGATGTGTATGCATTCCACTGCACTGTATTGGCACGTTACATAACTATTTGGGGCTATACAAGCATAGTATATCAAACATATGGAGCTTAACCAAATGGAAAAATTCAAACAGGAACACATATAGATTTGTACTAGTTTAATTTCACTGTCCACTCCAAGTTTGTCTGATTTTTTTTATCACATCTGCCTAGATTTTATTTCTCAGGGGAAAGGTGAGGGAAACTCAATACCCTAAAATCTGTCAGGAATCTTAGGAAAGTCACTTATCTGCTGTAGAGTTAACTAAAACCAACTGATCACTTCAAACTTTGCTTCCCAAAACTCCCAGTAGATCAAGCTAGATGGCTGTTTACAGTGAGTGTGATTCAGCTGGAGGTTTCTTCATGTTAAAAGAGAGGTGTTCCTCTTCACTGCCACCACATGCTTGATCACACAATTACCCTAGGAATGTGAGTAGGGATGGGAATTAATAAGAATCTGACTGCGATTCCATTATTGATCTCACTTATCGATTTAATTCCTTATCGATTCTCATTGAGTTAGGAAACAAACTCTTAAATTCAAAATATGCACCATGCTGCATTCGATTCTAACTCAATTAAAGCTGGTTTAAAAAAAATTAAATTGATTAATTAATCAAATTAACATTTGAACATGAAATGTAACTTTTTACACAATTTCAGACAAATCTGTTTGCCTTTTCAGGAAGGACCTTTCAAGACTTAAAGGTTGTTTTCAAAAGGTCCTTTTAATCTGACAAACGAGACTCATCGGAACCTATATTCTAATTTAGTTAACAGGACTATAAATGTTAATATGAGATGGAGATTATTCATATAGCATGGTGTTAACATGAATACGATAACCAGGATGTGGAGGAGTTTAATGTTACCTGGGACATTCATGACAGGAGACGCTGTGTTGGAATCTCCCCGCCTTGAGAGTCGCCGCCGTCGCTAAGCAACATATCAAACACTTCACCTTTGTGCGAATCAGTTGCATGCCATGTGGTCAGCTGTTTGAGGATGCTGGAGGTATTTCATCCTTTTATTGTGATTAAAGCTCTGCACATGTTGCAGCCAGCCCTAGTATCATCTTTTTCGTGAAATGTATCCATACTTCCGAGCGCTTCTGCCGCGACGCAATCTTGGATATTTTCTAAATAAAAATACGAAGCATGTACAATACGTCATCACACAAACACATCTTGCGTTATTGGAACTGACAAGCGAAGTCGTTAAGCAGGCAGGTTAACGACTTCAAGGAATTTAACCACTGAGAACCGGTTTTCTACAAGAACCGGTTCTTGATTCCCATCCCTAGATGTGAGCATACATGGTTGGTTGTCCTGTCTGTCTCAGTGTGGTGTTGGGATGGACTGGTGACCTATCCAGGCTAAACATTCCATCTCATCCAATGGCCACAGGAAAGAGGCACTGGAAATGGTGTGTATTATTGCAGGAGTTTGTATGCATTTATTTATTTATTTTTTTACTTAAAAATACTGCTGTGAAATCCTGCTGTGGATAGTTATATTTCATTCATTCAAAGTGTTTGATTCACAGTGTAGTTAATTAAAGCAAATAAACTAGAGGCAAATAAAATATGTTTTTTTCCAGGTAACTCAGACTGACAACGGTTAGAGTGCATCCTCTGTATTTACTGCACAATGGGGGGTGAAGTGACTCTCTTATTATCAGCTTGGTTTCCAGTTCTAATATCATTCTCAAAAGAAACTGAATCCCAGTCCAACAGCTCAAATGACGCCTGTCCTAAAGGAGCAGGTAAAGATGGCTCAGCATTGCTGCAGTGGAGGTGAAGCGAATTGAATTCAGCCCACTGAGAATTCTCTATCATCTCCTCCCGCTGAGTGTGGAAAACAGAGCAAAGAGGCGCAAGTTGATTTGTTCGACTTGTTCCTGTGGTGCCAGTCAGTTAGCAGCTCCTTCAGTAGTCTGGATAGTCCTCAAGCTGTTTTTTAATAGTAATGTGAATATAAATAAATATGAACATTTTAGGTTAACAAGCCTCAGGGAAGAGTAATTGCAGTTTGAGACTTTGTGTTTGAGTATTTGAGTGTGTGCGCTGCTGTATTTAGGTGATACGTCAAAGGTTTTATCACTATACATTGCTTAAACATGGTTGTAATTATACACTATGCTTTATTTAAAATATTAGTTGACTGAAAAATGAAAAAGGTCAAAAGAAAGTTTTCATTATCAATCTGACAAATTACACTATTTTATTCTCCATGGTAGGGGTGTGCCATATCATCTCATTTACGGTAATACAGGTGGATTTTTTTGACACGGGTGAAAAAATGAATATTGCAATATCAATTGATGACATCACTTAACTGAGCATGACCTGTGCAGCGCAAGGCGCTATGTGGTCCACACTCCTAACCAGGTGGCGGTAATGCTTTGGTCAAAAAGCAGCAGCTGATCGGCTGATCCATACTCTGGACTGGACTGAATTTCACAGAATTAGCTGATATATATATATATATATATATATATATATATATATACATATATATATATATATATATATATACATATATATATATATATATATATATATATATATATATATATATATATATATATATAGCTCGGCGTCTGCTTGGCTCTCCGCTGCACACAGACAGAATAAACCGATTCGAAGCTTAGCTTATGAAACATGAGAACCTTTTCTGTTCGTTTTGTCAGCACCCAGTTGACTGCAGGTGGAAGTATATGACTACTACTCAGAAACATGGAGAAGAAGCTAGCTGGTTGCAGCCAGTCACGTCTATTAACTCTTGAACATTTAAAAAAGTCAGTAGAAGCGAAAGTTGAAGGTGCTTATCGTTCTGTGTTGGCTGTGACTGCAGCACCATGAAAGCTAAACTACTTCAATGGCGATGTCCGACACAGATGAAAGAAATGAAAATTAAAGTTCCTGCTCATTAGGAAGTGTGCACAAGCTTTTACTTTTTGCAAGGTTTTTTTTTTATGTGACATATTTCGGTGTTGAACATTTTAAAAGGAAAATTTAATTTTATATTAAAACAAGATTCACATGTTTGAGTTAAAAACACATTAGGGGGAAAGACTTTTAAACAAGTATTTTTATTTACACTTGGTAGCAGATTTCAGACTGTTTTTTGTTGGCCAAAATGTGTTTACATTTATATTTATCTATTTTTTTTTTTAATTTTCTTTGATCCACTAAACGTATTGTGAGATTTTGTATATATTTATCTGCGAATATATTTTTTATTCTGGTAACTATAAAGGAAAATAAAAAAAAAAAAAAAAACAACTCTGTTTTGAAGTTACATATTTGTTTGGCCAAATCCAATAAAAACAGAAAATGTGAAAATCATCTGTGATATCGTTATTGAAGCATATATATAAAAAAAGATATAGTGATATAATTTTTTGGCAATACCACCCACTCTTACTCCAGGGCAAATGGAGAACACAGCAAATGATGTACTTTTATCTCCATTTAACAAAGTAGAGCTTAAATTCCATGGTCATATATTAGACCACAGCACTATCATAAACTACATAACAAATTAACCCTTTTCAGTACGACTGCTCACGTCAGAATTTAAAACCTTAGCTCTTTATCATTTATTTTCTCTATGCATATACACTGTATGCATATACAGTATGCATAGAGTGTACATAGTGTATATTTGTGGTCCAACAGGTAACACATTATATTTCTTTGGTTAAATATATCTGACATCAACAAAAAATGTTAACACACACATGAATCATTTTGAACATTGTTTTTTGTTGTGTTCTGTGGTTGATATGCACATTTCACATCCTTACAAAACTTGTCAAAATTTGTCAGATTGTAAGGACATCTTGTCTCCTGTGCCCTATTTAGCAAGATGTACAGATCTTAACTTGAAGGCCATTGCAAAGCTTTATTGGTTCAATCTTCTGGTGAAACAAAAGTCAGTTTCAAAGTGGAATTGTGAAGATGAAATCCATTCTTATCTCAAGCTTTCTGGTAGAAACATAAAGATTTTGGACCAAAAACTATTCTTTACTGTGGGGATGATACAGGTGCCTGTTTTCAGATGCAGTTCCAGCCCTGAAACTCCAGCAGGTCATCGAGTGTTGTTGTTGGCCTCTTGGTCGCTTTCTTGATCAGGTTTTGTCCCGTCAGCTTTGGAGAGAGATTATCAATAATGCCTGTGTTTTCTCAATTTCTGATTACTGTTTCAAATATGCTTTGGAATTTCTTATGCTTTTTTTTTTTTTTTTTTTTTTTTTTTTTTTTTTTTTTTTTGATATTTGCAGATCTTTTTTTATTTAAATAAATTAATTGGTCTTTCAGTTGGTTATAGAAGCAGCACTTATTCAAAGTAGTCAGGTTTTCTGAATAGAAAAATATTAAATATACATAATTCTAAAACCATAGTACTATCAGCTTAGAGTATTTAATCTGCACCCACTAGTTTTCTTATTAAGTTGAATTCAATAGAGGCAATGAAAGGGGAAAAAAAAGTCTCCCATGGAAACCCCCCACCACTTTTGATTTAGGAACAGCTGATAATTAGTTTTTACACTGATATTGAACTGGACAGACGCAGAGCATGTCTGCGCGAGAACGTGTTCATGGAGTCGAGACAGGGTGCCTGATGAATCCAGCTCTAATGAAGGATCATGTCTGATTTTCCAGACTATTTGCCCAAGTTTTCCCTGCCTGTATACAGAAAAACAGACATCAGCTTGAGGCAGTGATTATGCATGAGTGGAGGAATATTTTCTCCAAATTAGCAAAAGTAGCAGCCTTTACTGACTGGATGAAATTAGACACTAGAAACTACTTCACTTAACGAACAGGGGAAATACCACAAAAACATGTAGTACCATATGGAGTTGATCTGGGATTTTTGCATTTTATGCTGTTCAATATATATTCTTCTATTCTATTCTATTCTTCTCTTCTATATATATTTTAAGTTAACATCTTTCATTTCAAGACTTTGTAACTTTATTAACTGTTCTTAAGTTATACAATCCCTTGCAAAAATACTAACATCTGCAAAGTAATTACAGAATACAAATTAATATGTAAAAGGTCTATAAATTAACACACACACCTTGGATCACATGTCCAAGGTGACTAATTTATACATAGAAGTTTGTAATTTTTAATTTTAATCAATGTATTTTCCACCAAAGCAAAGACAAGCTCAACCACACTGATCTTGCAGCTGGCTGCTGGGAGGTCCTGGGGGTAATATGGAAGAGGTGGGAGGTTGTTTTGGGCTCCAACACATTCAGTGAAGGCCAGACAGTGACATTATGCCAGCCAGGCAGGACTCTGGAGAAAGCCATGTTAAATACCATCTACAAAAGCACAAATGGCAGAGGGGAGTCTGTGGTGATGTTTTGGGGGTACACATTTGTTTGTGTGTCCCAGTGTACTTTGAAGTGTGTGCCTTTGCTGGTGCATATTTATGCCTTGTAATGAAGGTACACTGGCAACAAGCTGGGTGATATGCAGAGATGACATTAGAGAAAAAGGAGAAAAAGCAGGCCAGGCAGCTAATTATCTATCAATGATGCAGCAGGAAGGAGAAAAACAACCACTGCTGGTGTAGAGTTGCATTTATACAGTCAGACAGGGGCTGGTGATGAATAGTGAAGGTAAACAAAAGGGTAAAGCTGCTGTTCATAAACTAACAAACATTCAAAATCCAATGGAATGATTTGTTCTCAATGTTTTCATACAAAAAAAAACTCTGGATTTGAGCGGTTTTCAGAAAGCACAAAGTAGTTTGAAAGCACTGTGACAGTCTGTAAATAGTATAACACAGAAGCAGAGCTGAGAGGGAGCAGACAGGGGAGAAATCTACTGAGTGATAAACGTGTTCTTTTCAGAAATAAGAAAATGTTGATACTGTTAAGAAAAGGCAGTATGTTCTGACTCAGTTCTGCTAACATTTGAAATAATGGAAGGATAAACATTTTTCTTATACAACAGGAGACAACGATCAGAAGGGCTTTGCAACAACTCATATACACTAAGGAGTCTAGAAGACGGTTTTAAAAAGCTGAACAGTACTTTTATTTCAACAGAACGTGTCTTTGGAAAAACTACTTAGTTTCAAGATGCTGAGCACTAATGACACCAGAGGACACTGTCTTAGCAATATTTTTTTTCACCAATTTTTTCTAAAATCTTATTTAAAGAAATAATTAAATGAAGCTTTCATCTTAAGGCGTTTTCATCTATCTGGTACAATTCATACCTGATTTTTAAAAGCACTGTGTGAAAAGACAACTTCTTTTTCTGACTGTTGGACAATAAATCAGAATAAATATTTTGTATTTTACTTCCATTAGGATTACCAAAATCATTTCTTGCTTAATCCAAGGATGATGAAGGATGATGAAGGATGTTTACGGGAAGTTTACGTACATTTCCTTTGCATTTTGGTGGAACTGATCTTTTATTTACTTGATTCAAATATTCTAGCATTCTTCCACAAAATGATCCTAACAGAATTTTGTCCCATTCCTCCTGGTGTAATTGGTCAGGTTTGTAGCCTGCCTTTCCCCCACATACCTTTCAGCTCTGCCCTCACATTATCTATTATATGGAACTGAGATCAGGGTTTTATGATGGCCACTATGAAACATTGACTTGTTGGTCTTTAAGCCACTTTGTAACTAAATTCCCTGTGTGCTGGTTATTGTCCATTTGGAAGAACCATTTATGCTCAGGCTTTAGCTATCTGGCTGATGTCTTGAGATGTTGAGTCAAAATTTCCACCTAATGTTCTTTCCTTATGATACCATCTATTTTGTCAAGTGCACCAGTTCCTCCAGCAGTAAAACACCCCAGACAACATGAAGTATCCACTCCTGTATTTCACAGTTGGGATGACGTCGTTAACCCTAATTTGGCTTTTTTATTTTGCTTTTAGAGTTGTGGCTTCTTCCTCACTGTGTGGCCTTTCAGTTCATGTCCGTTCCGGACCTGTTTCACTGTGGTCTTTTGCCTTTGGTTTAGGGTTGATTTACACATTTCACACCAAAAATATGTCTATCTCCAGAGCACAGAACCCATCTTCTTCCTGAGCAGTGTAATGGCAGGACATTCACAAGCTGTTTGTTTATGCTTGGAAACTTCAGACATTTGGAAATTCTACACATGGGTGAATCATATGCACTGTAAATAAAGAAATATCTTTTTTTTCCTCACTGTCTAATCCTAAATCTAAGTAAAAATTCCTGTTTTAGGTCGGCTGAAATTACCACAATTATTTTTATTCCTTTCAACCTCCGCTTATGAACAAAATAAGCTTTTTAAGAATTATTTGTGATATTTTCTTCAAATTTAAAAGTTTGCATTGCAACATTTGAGTTAATCTAAGGCATACCTTTTAAAGTGTTTTAAGGCTAAACATAAAACACACTGCTTAATTATGTGACATCATGGAAAAATTAAACAAAATCAAGTAAGATATCAAGAAGAAAATACCTACCATCCACAATATTTAGATTTCTGGTTTCAATCCATGTAATTTTGTAAAGTTTAGGTTTTGATTAAATGACTTATAATCATCATATGAGATTTTGTTCTATGACTTTGGGTTTTTGCTGAACTGTTCTTATAAATTATATCTACAGGGCCCTAGCAAGAGCATGCTGGGAGCAAACTCCGTTCTTTGCCAAATGAAGCTCATTCTGAAAATTTATCTTAATCTTTCCATTACTTTTTCTACAAGCAGCGCACGTCTTTCCACTAAAGGCAAGTAGAAACATAAATGAAGACACTCTGTCTCACTTTTGCCAGATTGTCTTAGCCATAGTGTATCAAATATTTGTTCTCTGCATTTCCAGTCCCAGTGTTGGTTTGGAGTTGGTGGCTTATTTAGAACCACTTTTTATTGTTCTGACAGCAGAGGCACCAGAAGCAAATCAAACTAATATCGGCAGCAAAAAGTACAGCTGACTGTGGGCGATTAACAACAAGAGAGGAAGAACTAGATCCTGTTAGATGAAAAGCTGTTATCAGACACTGTTTAAAAAGATCAGGGAGTCTCCAAATATTTACAGCCGATACTAACTCTTAAAGTGGTTACTGTCAAAATGCTGCAAATTTAGCCTAAATTAAGTTTAGTCATCAACTTATAATCAAATGATCTAAAGCAGATACTCAGTCTACCACTTTTATGTACATGGCAATGCAACAAAACACCAAATAAAAACTTATCTCCGTTAAATGCCCTCAGCAGTAGTGTGAAAATCAGGCATAAATGCAAATGATGTTTTACATAACCTAATTTATACATTGTGTGCTGCAAATACAGTTCCATCTCAGTGAATAGCCCAGGTTGCTTTAATAGTGGGCTTCAGATCATCTGAATTGTTAGCTCTGGTTCCTCTCATCCTCCTCTTAACAATACCACATTGATCTTCTGTGGGGTTTAGGGTTAGGTCAGTTTGCTGGCCAATTAAGCGCAGTGATAGTCACAAAAGCAGGTATCGGTGCTTTAGTAAGCAGATGCCAAGGACAGCTGGAGAATGAAATCAGCATCTCCATGAAACTGGTCAGCAAATGGAAGCATAAGGTGCTCTAAAATTTCCTGGTAGACAGCAGAGCTGTTTCTCTAGATTCTTGGATCTTGACTTACAAATGAAATGCCAAATTTTCTTTTATCTGATAAGAAACCTTTATTTTATGGAGAAACAGTCTAGTCCTTTTTCTCCATAGCCCAAGTATGAGATGTCTGATATCTCTGGTCCAAATGTGGCTTAACACAAGAAAACAAACTGGAAGTCCTTCTGTCTGCTACAGTTGTCAACTCCACACACTTCCCCATGACTGTGTGGACCACAGGTTGTTCTTTCTTTATTACTGCATTTTTGATTATATTCTGATATATCGAGATGCCCCTGCATAATTGACTGAAAAATGGTCAAAACAGGACTAAAAACACAGTGAAACAATGAATCCAAGATAATAGTAACCAATCTTAGTTTTTTAAAAAATTTTTTTAACAATTTGTCAGATTTACATTGCTCTGAATATAATATTATATATATATATATATATATATATATATATATATATATATATATATATATATATATATATATATATATATATATATATATAGTGGTTTCCAGGAAACAAATGTAACATTTTTCTGTAGACTCAACATCATTGCGTTAAACATTCAAAATTAAACTTAAAGGAGACATATGTTACATAAAATGTCACTGTTCTGTGCTGAAAAGCATATATTCAGTATCTGAAGTTTCTGCGAACTCAAAAGTTTGTTTTGGCTCCCAAACTTTGAAAATATGTCTCATTAAGTGAGGCTGTTCAGATTCGGAGAGGAAGAACATGTCATAGAAATCTTGCTTTGACACACTTTTCTGACGTTTTCATGAAATTTCTTCAACATGTTTTGAGCAAAACACAGAACTATGAGTTTCCTATGTGTCTTTTGAGCTATTTTCTTTTAAGCTGTTTTTCCTTTCACAGTGAGACATTTAACCTTTGATTTTGTCAAATGTCTTGTGAGGCGTATGAGACAGATAGACTGTTTGAAAGAAGTTTTAAAGTTTATTCTGGAATGTCATCAGCAACTCTGTTTACCGTTTTTTCTCTGGAGAAACTTCTTTCTGGTCACATGCCTAAATGGCCCTCTTGCAAGGTCTTGCAAAAGTGTTGATACCCTTTGAACTCTATTTTTTTTTTCATAGTAGAACTTCAAATAATGCATTTTATTGGGATTCTTGGTGACAGACCAATATAAAGCAATGCATAAGTGTAGAGGCTGTAGTCCTCCACATGGCTGTCCTGGGTTTGATTTCTGGTCCCGGGTCATTTCCTGCATGTCCTTCCCTTCTCTCTCCTCTGTTTCCTGTGAAATTGCTGTTAAATGCAAGCTCCAAGTGCCTAAAAAAAAAAAAAATTTGGAAAAAAAAAATCCAAAAAGGTTTGCATTCATTTGAATTCAGCCTCTTCCTCTAATACCTGCTAATAAAATCCAACCATCAAGAGCTCAGGTCTTTTGACTGGAAAACTATTAAGGCCCAGACATACTTCTTCCGAAGTCAAACAGTCGATGCGCAGTCACGTGGTTGCAAACCATTCGTATTCGCACACACCTTTCATACAACGGCGCAGACCACCTGGGTGGTCTTCAGTATACATCACGCCCCTACCCGTTGGGGTTCCCCCTCCCTCCCTGCATCCTCTGTTTTGCTTTTAAGAAACATTCACAGAGAGAGCGCCCCACTTTGTGCAGACAGCCTCCTCCATGGACAACAACATTACAGTTTCCATACAGGAAAATTTAACCATTTTCCACTCTTATCATTATGGTAGTTATTTAGTGAAGAATCATACAAATGTACATAATTCCTCACCGCTTCAGAAAAACATTCCTCAAAAGTATTCATGTCTCCTGGAGATACAAAAACCGATGTCTCCTGGAGATACAAAAACCGGATAGTGGAAACGGACTAGTTGAAGAGAAATATCAACACTGCTGTCTGAATGCATTTCCGCATAAAACACAGCGAAACTTCTGACCAATCAGACAACACTTCACACAGACCTCTGTCGAAACAGTTCGACTGGCAGATGGCTCTCTGCAAACAAAGTGACTCATTTTTCGTCACGCATCTATGTCTATGAGAACCGATTTCATCACTTTGGATGAAATATGTTGGGGCCTTTCGTCATGCACTCCATAAATCTGGCTTTTAGGGATGAGTGGCAAGAAGAAACGTCACCACAAGGTGATAAAAAGTAGCATTCAAAGTTTGCCACAAGCCATGTACATGAAAGCAAAATTTAAACGAAGTCTCTCCAGTCCAATAGCCTGCATCCAAATATAAAACAAAACCTAACAAAACAATGACCCTGAAAATGAGATTCCAAAGGTAAAACATGGTGGTTGCAGCATCATGCTGTGGGGATGCTTTGTCTTCAGCACAAACAGGGAAGCTAGGCCAAGTTGATGGAAGGGTGAGTGGGGCTAAATACAGGCCAAATAAAAAAAAAAAAAAAAACCCCCCAAAAAAACAAACAAACAAACAAACAAAAAAAAAACAAAAAAAAACAGGCCAATACTGGGAGAAAGTCTGTTAGTGGCTGCAAAAGACTTTAAAATAGGGCAAATGTTTATCTCATGGCAGCACAATAACCCTAAACATACAGCAAGAGCTGCAATGAAACGGTTTAGATCAAAGCATCTGTCCGAATGAACCAGTCAATGTCAAGACATGATTTAAATTATGAATCTGTGACAAACTGATGTTCACATACACTTTCAATCAAGTCTGACTGAGCTTTGGCTATACTGCAAAGAGGAATAAAAAAAATCCCTCAGACTCTCGATATCCACAGCTGGTAGAGACATAACCCAAAAGAGATGCAACTGTAATTGCAGCAAAATGTGAGTCTATAAAGTTTGGACACAAAGGGCTGAATAGAAATTCATGCCACTTTTTAATTTTTTTATTTGTATAAACATTTGAAAATCACATTTCTTCTTCTCATTTTTCTTCACTTTAGGATTTATGTCTTACTTTGTGTTCATCTATCACATAAAATCCCAATAAAATACTTAAGTTTGTGGTTATAACATGACAGAAGTTCAAAAGGTATGGATACTTTTGCAAGGCATTGTAAACATCCATTATATGTGGAAGCAATGGATGTCAACAAATTTAGTTCATTAGTAATTTCTCATGGATATACTAAGTCAGTAAAATCACTATTTCAAGGCCCTTTTCATTAAACAGAAGACATTACTTAGAAAAACATGTAAACTGCATTAGAAACTGAGCTTTTAATTGAATATAAAAGGACTGTTAAACATTTTGCTGATCCTCACAGACTGAGCTTACTGTAATTGTATCCCCTATCATGTAATAAGAAATCTGTATTTGCATTTTAATAATATGAGATCAGAATTAAAAGGAAATATCGTGCTGTTGTTTATGACAGGAGACTGATCCTAGAGAATAAATAATTACGATTTTGTTTTGGAGCTTACCTATTCTGAAGGAGAGCGGGCCACCAGAGGTGCTTCTCACCCACATGGCTAAGAAGAGCAGAAGCGCCCAGGCTGTGAGCATCTTCTATGACTCCTCATGGGTCCTGCCCCGGGTGTGCCCCTGTCACAGCCACCTAAAAAAAAAAACATACAGAGTAACAGTAAAGCATTCATACGGGGATGGCATCTGACAGGATGTGAAAATAAGTACACACATTCTTTTAACATCTCTATCTACTTTGATGCATGTCAGGAATCTGTTGGCAATGTTGCAAAACTGCTGCAAAGTGAAGGTGAGGCCTGTTGCAGTTTAGATGAGATCGCTGTTCTTGTCTATGTTTGTTTGTGTCAATGGGTAAAAATAAATCAGTTCATTTTATGCGTGTCAGAAATGGAAAATAAGGATGTTAACAATCTGTTCTTTTTTTGACATAGTAAAAATTCCACTGCATGGCTAAATTGCACGGCTATTTCTATGAACATGTTTTATTAGATGTACTTTAGAAACTAAATTTAATATTTACATGTGCATCTGAATAAGAATCACTGACAGAAGGATAGAAAATCATAAATTATTTCATTCCAGTAATTCAAACCTATACTGATCTGTTACACAAAGAGCAACATATATATTCAAACATTTTTCTATGTTAATGCATGATTATGGCTTGCAGCTAATAAAAACCCAGAATTCAGTTTCTCAGAAACTTTGAATATTGCATAAGACCAAGAAATAAAGGGTGCTAAGTGAATCTATATAATATTAGTTTCACTTTTTATATTGGACTCCTGAAAGATATTTGATTTTCTGATTTATTTATATGCACCAGTATAAATTCCATTTTTATATTGCAATGTGTCTCATCTTCTTTAACTAACTAGTTAGGCTATCGACTTCTTGGTACAGAATATAATATATAAAACCCTTGTGTTCACGTATCACATTTTATAATCACCTAATTTGCACTGCTTTTGTGAACGCACTGCTATGATATTGTCTTAGGTACTGATCCACTTTACATTGTACAATGTTTCCATCACACTCTCTGCCTTACAGTTATATTGTTTTGGTCAAGGTAAATTCTCTTATCACAAGATGAGGATTACAGAAATTAATTTTACATGTCAACATGTCTGATTTTAAAAACTAAAATGTGAGACCCTGGCCTATTCCTGAAGATAAATGGTCTGAGGATAAAAAAAAAAAAAAAAAAAAAAAATTCAAATGCCACTTCTGTGAATTAAATATCTAAGGTGGTAAAATGTCAAAGACTGACAATGTTTTCCATCTGTTTTGCTGTTTTGTTAATTTATTCAAGCCATTCCACACTCAGTTTACACAATGTTTCAACATTAATGGTGGGAGTAAAAATTTTAAATATGTGGTAGCAGGAATTAAAAATCAATTTGAGACTCATTGATACAAATTTAATTGCAAGGAATCATGATGATACCAGGAGGTTTTATCCTTTGTTTACATTTGAAGTCATTGCCTTTCTAAATCTGAAAGAAACTGTTCTCCTTTAGAATCAGAAGAGCTGCAAAACAAGAAGAACATTTGCATCGACAAAGCAATCCTGTTCACATTACTCGGTTATGGAAACACAAGGACTGTTTAATTCAGAACAACCTTCTCCAAATGACAGCAATTGGACTTTTAATTCATTTTGTTCACTGAGAAAAACCTACATCCACAGGCTGCAGAGTCTGAATCTGGCTTTACATCCTCTCAAAAAGCTGTTTTATTTGATTAGGATCTCATGACAGAGAAGGTGTGCCCGAGAGCAAATAATTCGAGCTTTGTCACATGGCCTGAAATGCTACTAAAAGGATTGGGCCATGATCAGCTAGATTTAGATTCTCGCATGGCATCAAAGGGAACATGTGGAAGAAAAACTGCATCTTATATCAACAAAACCAGCCTAATATTTTTGATTCAAACAGAATCAGTTCATGACTTTTTGTTGTGTTTTTTTTTTTTTTTTTTTTTTTGTCCCAGATTTTAAATCTTAGGAAAAACTGACAGACAAGACAACAACTTTCTGATATTACCAAAATCATTCCAATGATCGTAACCTGTTCCTTACAGCCATTTGCAAAGGTGAAAATATTTTAGGTTAATCTGGACAACAGTCAATGTAAATTTAATGACCATTTTTCTGTTGAATGATTGCTGAGCATCTTGACATGTGGAACTGATAAAAAAAAGTAACTGCAAATAGTGTAAATATTGCCATGAAGAAAACTATATACAGTACTGTACCTTTTCTCTGGACTTTTTTTTTGTTCCAGTACTTCACCATTCTGAAAAAAACTACTGTTTTTTTCTAAGACATTTAAATGTGACTTTAAAACAACTCAAACATAAAAAGAATCCAAAAGTCAAGGGTGAATGAGTTGTATCTACAAATAACAGTCAACCTCAAAAAGTAGTCAGTGTTAAATTTGAACTTTAAGACTTTATTAACAGAAACCTGGGACAACTTCAGTTTAGATTTGTTTAGTTCATCTATGAAAATACCAAAAATAATCTGGTCCGGTGACACAAACTGGCATATTTGTCTGTTTTTTCATTTAACATTAAGAGCAAATTTATGTTTAATTTCCATTTTGTTTCATTAAATTACAAGTGGTCTCATCTGGGAGTAATTGTTGATGACACACCAGTAAAATCTTAGATGCCATTATTACACACAGTTGCTAGAGATATTTTTTGTTCTGTTTTCACACATAAAAAAACTTGCAGAGTTGAGTCTTAATTGCTTAATGACAATTTGTGTTCAAATTTCATAAAAGTTTGCCATAAATTGATGTGAAATTTGATCACTAAAGGAGTGGGTGGTTCGAGTGAAATGAGCTTTGAGTGTCTAATGTCTAGAAAGAGCTAGAAAAACCCTCCTACATTGTACAAAGATAACAGAAGAAAAATGTAACTTCTTTAGATCTTTCTAAATAGAGTGAGGCAGTTTACTAGCAACATCTTAAAAATCTGTTGAAGCAGAAAGAAATCCAAATCCAGGCTGCAAAACTGTGACCTAATTAACGACCTGAAAAACATCACTGAACTTCTTCTACATTATGAAATAACAAATACGGTAAAATAATGCAGTATATTAATATGAATGTTGTGAGTTGTCATAAAGCCTTAAAGAGTTCCTTCTAGATTACAAGTTTGTTCAAACATAAGATAACATTACACTTAAGCTAAGTTGATATCAGGAGCTAGAGGGGAACAAACAGACCTAAGAAACTTCTTAGACCAAAGAACTGGTCATAAATTTAATGTAGGCAGGCTATATTTCATACATTGATACATGTTTAGGATATTTTTTCTAATCCAAATGTAAATGTTTGTCAACATTTTTTAATCTTATAATTCTTAAAGCTGAATTAAGTTAAAATTAAAAAAAATATTTGTATACAAATACTTATGTTTTATAGTTATTCAGGCTGGGGGAGGGGGTAAACGTTTTAACCCCATCCTTGGCAGCTTAACATTATAAAGTAGTCATTTTAACCAATTTCATGTGTTGAAAATCTAACTGGGTATTCTGGGTCAAACCCAGAACCCAACCCTGTTATGTTAAATCAACCCCGACCTTGATTGGTTAATTTTTTAATTAATGTTGGGTTAGTAAAATAACCAAAATTAGGTTGTTTTAACGCAATAGTGTTTAAAGTCTAAAAGGAAGGCTAATTACAAAGGTCATTAACAATATTTAGATAATTTGTTTGTAGGATAGACAACAGTCTACCACAAACAATGGGAAACAAATGGGATACGATAAACTGACAAAATCTTTGTCGCAATTTCACAGTGCTTTACACTATAGCCACATTCACCCAATTGCATTCACAAAAACATACACATTCATACATCGACACACAGATTGGTAGGCAACTTAGGGTTAAGCACCTTGCCCAGACGTGCATCGACATGGGACAGAAAGAAACTGGAACTGAGCACAAAACTTTTCAGACTGCAAGACGACTCTGCCACCCATTGAGCCAAAGTTGCCCCTTGACTATTAGCACTAATCTCTGTTGAATGAATTTCAAAGGTATATAATGGTTAAGAGGTGAAAAGTCAAGTCCTAGTTGGGTAAAAAAATAAAATAAAATAAAATATCAGCTCACTTTAAAGCTCAAGAGAGTTTGTCAAATAATTGTTGACAGAACAGGACGTTTTATGGGTACTGAATTTCTTTTTTGTTAATGTCTGATTCAGTTTAATCATATCATATTGGCTAATAGTAAATTATAACAATATATTACAAAAATAAAATTGACAGTAGTCACAGTTTTTTATTCTACGTAGATTTTTGCCAGCGTCTTGTATCTGATGATTGCTCATTGGGGGACCAAGTGTCCATGCCATCAAATAAATATAGGCAGTATGTCATGTTACAGAAAAAAACATGGCCTGCTGGATAATTTGTAATAGTTTTGACATGAAGTCTAATCGCATGATGATTTTTGTAACTGAAGAATCATTTCAACACTGCTTTGATGTTTAAAACTGCTTGTATAATTATGCAGGTCTAAATGGACAATAAATTTGAACAGGCCATTAATCTATGTAATTGGATTATTTTGGTATGAACTGAAATGATCTGAAATAAAAATTGGACCATAACGAAATTCTATACAACTACACATAATCTGGACCGGTTTATACAGAGCCTTTGGATGGCAACTGTTGTCATTTGAAAAATTAAATTGAATTATGAATTATGTTGTAAATATTTCTCTGCAAAGTTTTTTTAATACTGCAAATGAATATGTCTTTGGCTTTTTATCAATAAAAAGCAACTAAAGCAGGACCAAAAAATAATTACTTTCCAGATTTTTTTAAAAACTGAAACTGCTTCAGATTTAATAAAAAAGAATAATAAAAAAAAACACTGCAATGTGAACACTTGATAACCCGAGGAGATGAAGGTATTATCTATCACCTAAGACACTTCAAAAAGGGGGGGTTTGTGATGTGACAGCTGATCAATCTTTGTCTCATCGTACCTTTCAGATTTATTGATCAGACAAGACCAGAGCCTGAAGGCAGGGCTGTCAACATATGAGGAATATAGAGTGAAGAATATTTGTTGTACTTCCATGATCATACAAACGAATGTTTTATGGACTAATTGCAAAATCAAAGACCTGCTTCTAGTTTATTACCTACTAATGGCTTTATTACTTCTACAAACTAGTACTATTTATTGCAATTAAAAGAAACAGGAACTAAATTAAAAATCAAATTTACATTCTATTATTGAGACTAATCAGTGTCGATTAAAAGCTTCATCACCACAGAGTTCGAGACAAAGACCTTGTCAGCTTTTTGATTGAGTGCAAGCTGAACCACTAATAGCCCCTCAATGAAAGACTAAAGCACAAATTCCATTTCGTTCAATACAGAAGTAAAATGAAAGCCAGGTTGAATCATTGCCCTCATTTCTCAGCTCTCTAAAGTCAATTATGTCAATTTCATTTTTAGCTTCTCATCTGAGAAAGACAAGCACAGATTGATCTATTTTCTCTTACTGCACTGAGGCAGAATTAATAAAGATAGGTGGGGGTAAGGAAAAATAAGTGCAGTCAGATAAGATGCTAGTTTGTATACATTCACTCTCATTTTTCTTTAGATGACATGCCTCAGTTATGACAGCTGCAAACAATCAAAGCCCAAACTCAAAGAGCAGTTTATATTTTTTATGTTTCATTGCTACTTTAAGAAAATTGAAGACACAATGTTGATTTATTCTGTTTACCCTTTTCTATCCAAAATATTTTTTCTTTAAATCATCTCCCTCCAAGCCCAAAATGCTTCCGATTTCTGTTTACTTGACAAATTTATTTTTAAAATGTCATATTTTTCTTACGAGACAGACTATTTTAAAGTTTCACTGATCCATTAAAGAATCTGCATCATTTTGAGATTTTTGCACTGTAGAATATTTCAACCGAGTTTCTGTCTTTTACGAGGCAAAGTTGGGGAGCCAACTGCATAAATCATAGGAATTAACCAGACAGAAAAAAAAACTTCAAACATAAAGAAGACTAAGAAAGAGTTGATGGGCAGGACCTCCAAAACTGTGCATACACAATAATCTAGACTGATGAACCAAAAGCAGACTGAACAAAAAGGGTACTGTGATGGGAAATTTTATTATAAGGTAACACACTATAATTATATTAATCTGCTGGTAATGTTATGCTATGTCTTTATTCCAAGTACTTATGAATTCTCACCAAATAAGCCTGTTTGGGTTGCACACACAAGGCTGGATGATGTTTTCCTGCCGCTGCATGGGAACGAGACTGTCTCTCTTATGTTTTGGATTCCTTATCCTTGGTATAAAACCAACGTGTTGACTCTGCCTGACAGAGCTTTCTTTCAGAGCTGCTGATCTGACTTGTTCCTTACTGATTGTCTTATAAGCTCTCTGTATTGTGCATGATATAATAATAAACCTGACTGAGTGATTTTCACCTAACAGTGCCTATATTTATAGTCAATTTTTTTAAAGTTTGGACTGTTGTCAAGAAATGTTTTATCCATCCCGCTTATCGTTGCAGGGTGACTGATCCTTCCGGTGATCGTTGGGCAACGGGCAGGATACAACACCTTGGACAGGTCACCCGTCTACTACAGGCCAGTATAGAGACACACTGGGGAAACAACCATGCATGCTTGCATCGAAGGACAACTAGGAGGGACCGATTAACCTAATAGTTATGTTTTTGGACTGAAGGAGGAAGCCAGAGCACCTAGAGAGAACCCACACATGCACAGGTAGAACACTGAAACTACATACAGAAAGAGTCTTTCTGGATCTGGAATATATTCTTGCTGCGAGGTAACAGTGTTACCAACTGCACCACGGTGCAGAGCCAGAGATGATTTAATGCATTTAAAATTTTGAATGTTCTCAAAAAGTCTTGATGTCTACTGTAGAAAAAAACCATCATTTTTGAAGAACCATCATTTTATTTCTGTCATTTCTGTTCTTTTTTGCTGTTTTTCTTTTTGATTTTTTGCGAAATGAGTATGGATACATTTTCTTCTATGGGCTGTTGACATTTGTGGAAATCATGTAAAATATGTAAAATAAATAAAAGCACATAATTGCTAACCTAATGACAAGAAAAACAGATCTAACAGTATATTAATTGTCATTTTGTTGTGTAAATTCAATGCAATTGTTCCATGAAAAAAAATTAAAAACAGCTAAAACCTGCATTTGTTTTGAAATCTATATTTGAAAACAGTAACTGGTTCTTTATCATTTTTAGCTAAATTAATTACGAGCCACTGCAGAAGATCCAAACTTGCATACCCCTGTCCTAGACTCTGACTTTAACTCTGAGAATTCAAAAAGGCTGCCAACATTTCCAAAATGAGCGTAATCCACGACAGAGACTGCAAGCTCAACAAGACAGAACCAAGCAACCTCGGCCTTGCATCTGATGTTGTCAGGTTCAGTTCAATTTGTCTGCCACTGCACTAATTCAGAAAAATATCACAAGGCAAATACAAACTGATGTCCTGTACCAAATGACTCTGTTTCTTATTGGAAGAAATTAAGAATGGAAAAATACATAAATGGCAAAAGAGCGAAATTACCAGAACTTGTTGAAATGCTTTCTCTGACAATAATTTAAATAACCCACTGATTCTGAAAATAGATAGTTTTCCCTCTACAGTACTTCCACACCAATGATGTGTGCAGACTGCTTAGGCATGATGCAATCCCTTGGGGAAAAAAACAAAAAAACAAAACAGAAAAGGATCAGATTTTGAAGTTTCAGAGTGGAGGATGACTGGTAATGGCCAAACCAGGTGAAAATCAGATGAATCTAATGACCATTCGATTACTTTGTGAATATCTACCCACATTTATAGTGTCTTTCAAAGGTCTTTTTCTCTTGTTTTGGAGTTGATACATTTCGCATCTTGGGAATACATAACATCATTTATGTAGAAATATAAATAACATAGATACCAGCCACACTGCAACAATAAGCACGTTTGGTGGGGGGGGTGGATGGATGTTTGTTTGAACAGAGATAATGTGGCACCCTCAGGCAACTAGCCATTGTAGTTCTTGCAGTTCTTCCTTTAGAGATTTAAATATTAGTAAAAAAAAAAAAAAAAAAAAAAAAAAAAAAACCCACTCTGCACGACATCCAACATAACAACTGGTTCTAGTCATTGTTGTGGGAAGATTTTCTCCTGGTATTTGACAACTAAATGTTATAGTTACGCAGCTAACAGCATCAATAGCTACTCTTTGTATAGTTTTAACAAGAAAATTCAGAAGAATATAAAAAAACTTGACATTATAAGAGCATTTTAAAACAAATCAAAACTGTAAGTCAACTTTTTCTTCCCTTATTTTTTAAGGTGATTTATATACTTTCAGCTCTCAACATCACTCATCCCATGGCACTGTACAAAAAAATTCAATGATCTACTTCAAATGCCACATCATACATTCACCACGCAGTCCGATTAAATCCAGTTATAATTCAGTTTTGTCATGTCTGCATTTCAACACACGCCTTTCTCTGCTTCTGTTTTTCCCCTTTGATTATAAGATGTCTACTGCTAATAAAAATGTTTTTATACTGAATATAACGAATTATGCTCATTTTAGTTCAGTTTGCTGTGATATACAAGCAGACTAAGCTTTTCCTGTTAAATGCCATAAAAAGATGTCTTACAGCTTTTTACAGTATTAGAAGCAAATCTTGTTTAATATTAGAAAGAATCTTTTCATAACTTAAAATATCTCCCTGAAAAAAAAAAAAAAACTTTTATTAAAACCATAGCAAAGAAGAACACTTTAGAGGTCTCAGCTTGGTTTGACAACCCAGAGAGCAAACGAGTCTGTGCTCTGTCAATGTGGCAACCCAAGAGAGGATCGACGACTGCCAGAGCAGGTTGATCCGACAGTCTGACATACCTCGTCAAAGCAATTGTTTACACAATCCAAATGTCAAAGCTGTCAATCACTCATCAGACACTCAGTTAATTCAGCTGCAAGTCGACCATTAAAACTGACAGTCTGAACTGAAGGCAAGTCAGACACATAATGAGACTCGTGTATTTGCATATATTCATGTGCTGTTGAACTGGGAGTCACAGAACTGGTACAAAAGCAAGTTGTAGATGTAAATGAGTGATGTATGACCAATGTTTGAGAACGTTTGACTGCCAAAAGCTGCAGAGTTAATATGGATGTGGTATGTGTAATCCTGTGGTGAATATTTGCAGTGAGCTTAAAAAGAGTGGCCATTGAAAGAATTAATACACTCAGCGGAGATGAAAGAACTATTTGTACATGGAAATATCACGTTCTGCCTAATTGTTTGGCTTTCTGCAATGACTTGAGTGTTTCTGCTTCAGGGTAAATTGGATGGTCACAGCCTGAGTGACTTCTACCAACATCTCCCAGCAGTAAACAAACCTTTTATTAACACTTAATCTCAGTGGAGCTGCTGTCAGGAGCAGTACAAGTCTGATGGAAACAGCCTGATGCTGAAGCAGCTCATAACCTAGAAGGAGAATATGTAGTAACAGACTGTCCACACGAAAGAATGCTAACTATAACCACCACTCAGCTTGAGTATGTAGTTTAATTACTTGATTTGAATTGGAAGGTATGCAATTGACTTTAAATCTGCCTGTATAACTGCAATGAATTGACTTGATTTGTTACCTTGAGGTGATATTGGTTGAGAATTGGCGCTATGGAAACTGAAAAAACAAACTGAAAATTATTAACTATGCTTAGTTTACAGGACCTTCTCACATCAGAAGTTTTAAGGCAACTATGTTGTCTGGATAATTGTCTGAGGAATTTCATTTCAGTTCAATTCAAAAATACTTTTGTACTTTTCCAAAAGTAAATAAATTTACAAAGCAATGAAAGATTAAAACTGTATTATTCTCATTTATTTTTATCCTTCTCAATTCTACAAGCTAAATCAGAAATGTATTGCCAATTTCAGAAATCTTTTGTTGTCACACCCTTTTGTGAGAAAAAGAGTCATGAAACAAATATTTTTTTGTATTTAGTATTGTACTGGTCAAACAGTAGACTGAAATTGAATTTGGTAAATTTACGGATAGTTTTACGGATAGTTTCTTTTACTTTTTCTTTGTAACTTGCACCAGTAAAATGTCATGATTTTGGATTTTTGTATAGCTTGAGTACAAAGCACATGTTTGGTGTCAAGTTAATGTTTGCTATTGTTGAGTTCTCAGTACATCATTATAATACCACGGTAACTACTGAACCTAGTAAGAGTAGGTCTTAAAACAAACACACACGCTCAGATGTTAAACAGTTACAAAAACATCAACCATCAATCTAAACTAGCAGATCAATAAGATAACACTATTCTCCCTTCTACTGAGGAAAAACATAAAATAATAACTTTGTATTGTAATAATTTAAAATTTAGTTAAACTAGTTTTTGTATGCCATTTTGTATTTTCCTGAACAGTTTCTTTATATGAGAAGTGTCTCTTTATGGAGTCTTTCTTTATGGGGTCAGGATCAGGCACAGATCTTGCTTGAAGTTGTATTTTGTGGGATTTTACTCAATTCTAAGATAACAATTAAGCTGTTTTTGAAAAAAAAAAAAAAAAAAAAAAAAAAAAAAAAAAAAAAAAAATGTTGATCAGTTTTTCTTTACATATTGTCAAAAAAAGTGTTCTATGTTACTTTAACATGGTAATATTACTTCCAGTTTGAAGAAACATGTTGGTAATATTAAAAGATTACTTTCAACCTAAATCTGTGAGTGGTCTGAATAATTTTAGGCTTAACTGCAAGCTGTATTAATTCATGAAAAAAAAATGATTTACTAAATCACACTGTTCACAAAATGTATTTACTATGTGTAGAATACACTCGGACCATTTCAGTTTTGTTTTACACCCCTAGATCTTCTGTCTCATAGCATAAACTTTCAAACACAACCAGCTGCCGAGGCCTGTCATGATAACAAATTTTGCTAGACGGTAAATTGTCCCTGAAATTGTTGAATAATAATGTTGTTTTTGAGAACATCTTAAAGTGATATATTAATAATGGCATATTAATGCAAGTTTGCCCTCTCAAAGAGCAATAAACTTCATTTTGTAAAGAGCACTTGACATTATCAACTTAACATTAATTTTCCATTTTATTTCCAATCTTATTGTTTTATTAGTTGCCTTTTAATTTTTTTATATCTGTATTTATTTAGTAATTTTTTTTATCATCCTTTATGTTTTGTTTGATCCATATTCTGTATGTATTTAGCAATATTTTTTATCTGTTGTAATTTTTTCCTTATGTATATTTTTCTATTTATTTCTTAATTTTTTAAGAAACACAATCAAAAAATAATAAAACTTAAATAAAAAAAACAACACACAACTGAAACCATAAATAAAATGGATTATGATGTCTCTGAAAACAAAATTGCCCTTCAAAAAATATTTCCATCAGAATGGAAATTATCGAGCTCATTTTAATTTATCATGCAATTAAATGATTAATTGCTTATTGCACCTACAGGTGCATAACTGAAATAGTCTTGAATTCATGTACTATCAGCATGACATACTGTTGATAACGGATATTGTTTCCCATTTTCTTAAGTGAGCTACAAGTTGTTTTTTGCGTTCATCTGAGACTAAGGCTTCTATAGTTCTGCTTGTCATTAAACTGAACACCTTTGTTGTTGTAGAGAAAACAGTCTTATCCTACAGCTTTAAGCTGCAAAAACCTGCCAAAGAAAATCTTAGCAGTCTTGTGAAACTATGTAGTATTTAAATAAAAGTTTTAATTTTAAATATAGGCTGCTACAGATCCTCTGAGGACTGAAGTTTGGTCCATTATGCAGTTGGAAAAGAGCAAAGTAGCCTTTATTAATATCACATCTCATTTCACTCCAAGGACAATTAGGCATGCATCAACACACTGGTATGTGTTGTAATTCTATTATTAAAAAAGAAATAATTAAGCCTTGCTCATATAAGCTCCCACATGGTGGCAAATAATGAGGGGATATATGATATCTACTGGTGGAGGTTAGTAATGGTTTTAATAATACAACTTCATGAATTGCAAGATAATACTGTGCTTAGACTGCAAACACATGTAGAATTACAGCCGCAAGCTGAGGCGTATTGTCTTTCCAACTCATTATTGTACAAGGCCATCATTTCCCCTTTTACATTATATCCTTGCATGTTGCAGTGCATGTGACTGAGCGAGTTCTCATAATAGTGTAGGGACCAGACGATCATCTTATTAGCTCTGACTTAATTGTCTGCACAGTCGGGAAGACAGCTATGTTTTACAAACGCCAAGAAGTTTGGGCAGTGACCCATGTTTTTTGCGGTAACCGTTAATATTGTAGTTAGATTATTGCGCAGTGATCAGAAACCCTGAATCACTTGTTTTTGGCTGGGCTGTATAGCCATAAACAACAAGCACATTTTTTTGGATAAATGATAATATTGTTTTTTTTAAACCCACTTTCAAGTAGTGTATTGATAATGGCATAATAATGCAAGTTCCCCCTCTCAAAGACCAATAAACTTTAATTTTGTAAAGAACACTTCACATTATCACTATTATTAAATTTTCCATTTCATTTCCAATCTTATTGTTTTATTAGTTGCCTTTATTTCATTATTTAATTTTTTAAATTTTTTGTATTTATTTAATTTTTGTTTTCATTCCCAGTCACTTTTTTCAATATTTTTTTCTATTTTTTTTCCATATTAGTCTTTTTTTTAAAAGAAATATCCAAAATAAAACATCAACCAAAAACAATAAATAAAACTGAAAAAACCCCACACACAACCAAAACAATAAATAATATGGATTATGATTACTCTAAAGAAAATTACCCTTCAAAAAATATTAATCACCAGAACGGAAATGATCAAGCTCATCTTAATTTATCATGCGATTAATTGATTATTGCGACAGGCCTAATAGTCATGTCAAAACAAAATTTAAGACCTGTAATTAGCATATTAAAAGCCACCTTACTTTTTTTAAGTGAATCTAAGACATGTTAAGACTTTTTAAAGATGTGCAGACACGCAGCTATCAGCGGACTGATGGATATGGGGGCGGACATTCTCTAAACTATTGTCATCTTGTGCTGGTAATTGTCACCTCAAACAAAAAGTATGCTGATAATAATGCCCCAAATGCAGAAAATCTGAAGGAATAGATTACCAGATCATTGAGAATGTCAAAGTAAGGGGTTCAGTTGCACTGAAGCAGGCTGGAGGACAATTTCTGCCTGAAAGAGATACTACTGAACAGTGTTGCCAGAAGTGCAGAGGTGCTGGCAGGAAGTGGATGAGAGTGCATTTACATTAACACTGAGGAGAAGATTCCTGGCAAGCAGCAACAAGGACAGCAAAAACGTAACTTCACAGAAGACTGGTGAAATAATGTCCTCTGTTGAGTCATCCTTTAAATTATCCGGGCTACCTGAAAAACCATTTGTCTGTAAAACAAAAAAGTCAGCGTTATCATCAGTTCTATATCATGCCAACAGTGAAGGGCTTTTTGTGATGCAAAAAAGAGATACCTTCTTATGGCCTGATTTTTTACATCAGAATTTTTATATCCAATAGAGCTGACATTTGATGATGAGCTGTATACTTTTCAGCAAATCAACAACACAAAACTGATAAAGTGGCTCAAAGATCAGAACACTGAAAATTAGAACTTGTGAGCAAAAAGCTCCTCAGATCTGATGAGACTAATGAGAACCTGCGGTAAAAAAAAAAAGGAGGTGGATGCCATCCAATTGTAACCAACTTTGAGCCCTAAAAAGAAAACATGGGGACACAGCTCAAACTAGACTTTTCTCAGAAGTTGATATGTAGCACGCAAAAGTGGGACAGCAGAAATCAACACAGTAATGACTCTTCACTTACATTTAATCAACCTCTTTACACTTTTTGAACCTTTTTATTGCTCTTTTTTATTGGTCTTTTGTATGTCATAGAAATACATAAAAAGCTGCAAATCCAAGCTCTTGTCACAGTCAAAACAATGGCCATGACTGTAGACTATTTGTTTTCATTTAATCACCGTTATAAAAATCAGACAGCTGCCAATTTTACAGCAAGTTCTAACTTTATTATTTTTAGATTTCAACAAGAGAAAAACTGAAAGAGAATTCTTCTCCCAAGGAAAACTAGTAACAGATAAAATGAAATGTTTTCTAAATTCTTAACAAGACGATGAGGAGCAGCGTCATTATCCTCGACTTTTTTTTGTACTATGTCCTCCTAAGCGATATCTCTTTTCTTCATTGAGTCCAGCACCGTCTTGATGTGTGTGCCTCTGCTATTTCTCTCTGTGAGTGTTTTTCTTGGAAACAAACAGAGCTCATGCAACCAAAAAGCATTATTTGTCCACAGGACAATCTTTCAGAACCACTTGGAAATGTCAACATGTATTTCACTCCAGTCTAGCTTTGGGCTCTTCTGGGTCCTGTGGTGCAACACAGCGATACAAAGAGCAATACTCTGCCTTTCTACAAATAGGCTGAATGATCTATAAAGCAGTTTAAACAATATATTCAATAAAATAAGACTTCAACATTTTTAACAAAGTAGAAGAGCATTTTCTAAAGATCTTTTCTAATACCGCAATTTAGGTCTTTTTTCCCCCACAAACATGTTGGCTAGAATAACAAAAAAATACCTAATGATTTTCACGGACAGCTGACTTATAAGGATGACCCTGATCCAGGCCACGAATCAAACCAAACATTAGCTGGTAAACATTATTTCATGAAACATACAAAGAAACTTGAATCTCGACTACTTTACTCAAGTAAAGTACACCCTCTGTAAAAAGAAAAAAGCTTGTCAAAGTATTTTAAAAGAAATTTGAAAACCATGAATCATTTTCCTTCCATTTCAAAACTGTTTCTTGCTTTCTTGGGTTTATCACATAAAATACCAATAAAATACATTCACATTTGGGGTTGTCATTTGACATCATGTGAAAAGCTTCCAGTGCACAGTATCTGCTGGACATTATTTCACAATTAGAATCACTTTAAAAAAAAAAAAAAAGACAGCATTTTATCACATCTGTATTCCATGAACATGCTGCAGTGTAATCTCACACAGATATAGGCTCTCAATAAACTAAGCACGATCCACAGTCCGCTGTGATATGCCATTGCGATCAGACTTACAATTGTACAGTTGCTTCTGATTAAAGTTTGAATTTCCTGCAAGTGCCCAGTGAAACTGCACTGAGATGGTAACTTAACAAGTTGACAGTGGAGATCCAGAAATCAGCATTTTTTCAGCTGACAAAGGGGATAGAAAAGATGGGAAAAGTGAATGAGACATGAATGCATGGGACAAGTGCTAGCCTCTTCCATCTTTTCTCAGTTAACTCTAAATTTTATCCACTGATTAACTTAAACTGTCAGTTGTCAATTACATAGACCTAATAGAATGAGTGAGCGTTTGTGTATAGATAGGAAGAACTAAAATAGGTTCTTCCCTGGTCTGTGTGTGTATTGCATACTACACTGCATACAAAATGACTGAAAAATACCCAAGGGTAAAATGCATTCTCAGTCTCACTGTGAAATATTGCATCACCAAGAGGAGCAGAAAGAAGAGACGCAGTGAGAGAGGCAGGAATGTAAGCCATGGACAAACTGCCACCATGGCCTGAAAAGCTGTTCCTTGGCAGACTTAGGCAGCCCCAGTTCCCAGTTGGCAAAAAGGCACTGGAGGGAAACAAACTTGATTTCGAAATCAATGTCCCTCCAAATCGCAACAGCTTGTCTCTCTAGTTAAACAGATGTATGGGTCAAACTGCAAGGTGTGTTTGTTGCCCAGGTGTTTATGCCTGTGTGTGGTTTTAGAACCAATGTAGTGCACAAATATTAATGGGGCGTAGAAAAACTAAGAGGAAAAAAAATGAATAAAGTCATTGATGCTTAAGATTGAATGGGTAGGAAAGCCATGTGGGGGAAATAATAATGAGCAGAGAATGTCTGAGTTGAGCCAGGCTCAACTCAAAGCTTACAGCTGTCAGGATGGTTTGTCTTATCTTGTCTGAATCAAAGAATTTTAGCTATTGACAGCATGAAAGACGCATGAAAATCAAACAGTATAAATAAGCTCAAGAAAGGAGAATGTTAAAAAAAAAAAAACAACTCCTTTTTGCTTAAAAAAAACAAAGCTAGTTGATGATACAATTCTGTCTATGTAGCAGGTAAACTAAAGTCTCCTTACAAGTCATGAATTAGGATTTACAAATACAAAGCAGTTCACCCAAGGGAGCAGAGTATGTATAACAAAGCTAACCTCAAAAATGTTCTAAGTGTCAATAAGACTCGCCATAATCGATGACAAGTAACAAAAAGCCATTGCACGTTGCATCTAAATCTCAAATGAAAAATAAATGTTGCTGATCAGTATCTTTGAACTTTATCACAATGTAAAAAGAGTGGTAATATTTCAGCCATTTGAGATATTTTTCTGGCTTCCTGTCTGTGTGGATTTTTAAGAGGCTATTCCAGTGCTTTGAAGTGGTGCTATGTAAAATACTTATAAGCAGTCTGATCTGCTAGAGAAATCAGAGAGGATTTTTGATTTGGATGCCAAACTAACATGGGACAATGAGTGGAGCAAATATCTCAACATCTAAAACAAACCAAACAAAAAAAAAAAAAACAACCAGGAGCAATTACTGGCAGACTTATTTAATTGGCAAATGTTTATTTCAGTCCAAACTGTTCTTTGTGATATGTATGACTGCAATTACATTGTGATAATATTTAATGGATATGTTGCATGGCCCTAACTTATTATTACGGGGGGGGGGGTGAGGGGAGGGAATAACATGTCCTTAAATAACAGAAAAAGTGAGATTTTAACATTTTTATGATTATCTCAACTTTTCCCAAAAATACTTAACTACCACTAACGGTAAACTAATAGGAATGACTATGTTCATCAGTATGAAAAGGTTAGTTTATAGGTCCAAAAAACAGAAGTTTGGTTACAAAATGAGGGTACAAGCTGCCAAAAGTGCAATTTGATCCAGAGCATATTAACGCCCATTTAAGTTTTGTTGGAAAGCTGGGTTATTTGAGTTCTCTTTGCAAACTTGTTATTTCCTTTTATTCTAAAGGGATCAAATCTTTCTCAGCATAATGACTCACAGCTGCTCAATTAGACATGCAGTTTTATTTTGATCCACTTATAAAAGAAGTGAGAGAAACTTTGGACCGATGGATGACGATACCTATCTCACTAATTGGATGTGTCAATGTGATAAAAATAACTTTAGTGCCAAAATTTATTTACTAATTCCAATCAATCCCCTTACCGTTACCCAAATAATTTTTTAGCACGACTAACTCCATCTTTAGTAAATTTATCTGGAATAATACAAAACCCCAAATAAGACTCAGACTGTTATATCTTCTCTATGACAGGGGAGGACTACAGTTCCAGAACTTGAAATGGTATTACTGGTCTGCCCAATTACAAGCAGCAATGCTTTATTTTTCAGCTAACATGCCACCTGCCTGGGTAGATATTGAAAAAACATCAACAGGAAACCTAAGGATAAACTCATGCATTTATGCATAATTCAAATAACTAATGCGGAAAACAAAAAACCTGTTTCTCAAAAATGCAATTAACATTTGGTACAAAGCTCAAACATTTTAATAATAATACATCCCTTTCATATTTCTCACCAATCTATGGTAATGAACTCTTCCCAGCAGGAAGAGCAGATGGTGGCTTTAGAATATGGGCAAGTAAAGGACTTCAGAAAATAGGGAATCTTTACTCAAATGACACTGATGACATTTGAAGAATTCTGTCTAAAGTTCAAAATCTCCAAGAAACATGTTTTTAAATACATGCAGTTGAGGCACTTTATACAAACCAAAAACAATCCTTCATGTGTGAGCCACAACTTACAAACCTTGAAGACCTAATGGTAAAAAATTTGGAAAAGAAAAAACTAATCTCTCTGTGTTATAATATGCTTTTGTCACAAATGGCAATGAATCTAGCAATAACAGATTAGAAGCATGGAAGACCAATATATAACAAGACATAAAACAGGACGAATGGGAAAGGCCATGTTTAAAAGCTCAGAAACAATCGGTAAACACAAGACAAACTGTTACAGTACAAATGGCTGATAAGGACTCATATTGCACCTGAAAAGTTGAATAAATGGTCCCCTGACATTCCAGATATTTGTTTCAAATGTTCTGAATGTAAAGGCACATTTTTTCCATTGTATATGCGGCTGTCCCGAACTCCAGAAGATGGTTGTCTGTACTATCTTGGAAATTTTTGGAACTCAGATTCCATGTGACGCAAAACTTTGTCTGCTGGGTATTTATCCAAAAAACTTCAGCCCCTCAATACTACTTGACTTTGGATTATTAAATGCAAGAAGAATCATCGTCCTAACGTGGGAAAAAAATGGACCCACCTTCAACAAACATAAAGGAAATGTCTTCTTTCACTTTGTTAGAAAAGCTAACCTATATTGTTAAAGGAAAAGCAGAGGAGTTTGAAAATAAATGGAGACCGATGTTGGACTTTTTGAGATATAATAGGACATCATTAAATGGAAATAATTGGGCAGAACCTTTTTGTTTTCTTTTTTTATTCTTCTATTTGTCAGTACCTGTTCACACATTTGGGGGGCTCTTTTCTTTTCTCAGTCTTATTTTGTTTAATAAGGTTCAAAATGCGAATAAAAATACTTCAACAAAAGACATGCAGTTTTGGAGTGTATATAATAAGTAAGTAGAAAGCTTAAACAAGTAGATGTATCATCAAATGGTCTACATAAAACAAATACAGTTCAGGCACTTTTTTAGTACATCAAGTACACCTTTTCAACTGGATAAATTTAGACATCATTAGCATAACTGCAATTACTGAGTCTAAATACAGGACTCTTAAACTGGTTTATATGTGCAGAATGTGGTGAGTTGTTTTGTATGTTTTTGTATTTGTGTAATGTACTTTAATTTCTATTGCAAACAAGCAGTCAATTTCTCTTTCACTCTCTCTGCCAATCTCAACCTCTCTCTGTCGCTCTCTTTCTCTCTCACATGTGCTGAAAGGCCCTAAGGCTTTCTGTGCTCCTCTCCTAATGAGGTATAAGCCAGAGCTCCCTTTAATACCACAATTATAGACATTTCTATGGGTTTTGGGGGTTGTTTTCTTTGTGTAGAAAAAGCATAGACATAAAGGACACACTGCTCTTACAGTGCTCTTACTCTGGCACTTTTCCAGGGCATGCACATCAAAATTACACCCACTAATGTCAGATGGCTCACAAGGCAGCCAGCTCAAACCAGAGCATCGACTGGCTACAGCACTGCTCATTTTTTTGTAAGCAACAGTTCTTACATTCAGATATCTTATGTATTTTATTCATTTTTAAGGATCATTTACAAAAACATCTCACTAATTCTCACAAACATTTTTCCTGTGGAGGTCATTTATTTGCTTCGCTTCTGCAGCCAGAAAAATAATTTTGATAAAGCTGTTAAGCAACATAATGGAACATAATGCTTTCAATGCAATATAATCGGCATTTCATTTGGGCTATTACCAAACTATTTTATTGTTTTAATAGTATAGAGGCAGCCATTAACAAGATGCTAAACTAAGGTTTATAAAATCTATTTGCTAATTCTCAGATGAAAGAAGGAAAGGATTATAATTGCTATTGCAGTGAAATTTTTAAGTGAAATTAATAACATTTTGAAAGTAGATTTTGGTTTCAGAACACTTAATCCAGACAGATGATATGGGTCAGGGCTTCTTTGCTATAATTAAAATTGTCCCTTTAAAATAAAATAAATAAATCTTATCTTGGAGCTGCAGCTAAAAGTTATTCTGTTTGCAAAGATACTACCTCAGCAATATCTCCAGGGAATATTAGTTTCAATGCATCACTTTTAATGCCCTGTCGGAGATTTAAAGGCAAAAGTTTAATTTATGGATTGTTACCCATAAAAGGCTTTAGACTGTTGCCTAATTAAGGCAATTAATCAGTACAGAGCTAATATGGGTTGGCAACCAGTGAAAGGTATACTCACTAGTATAGTGTGTCTGCAAAACAGCACAAATATGCATCAACACAAAGGGCTGCTGCATACATACGGGATAAACAGCACCTTGCAAAGTATTCATACTCCTTTAACTACTCCACATTGTGTCACTTTACAACCACAAACTTCAATGTATTTTATTGCTATTTCATATGACAGACAGACAAAAAGTGGTGCATAATTGTAAACTGAAAGAAAAAGTGGCTTCAAAGTGTCTTTCTGAATAGAAATGTGAATATGTATACAGCCCACTTTTCTTGTCTACCCCTAAATAAAAAACAGTGCAAGTTTTTGCACCTAATCAGTAAATAGAGTACACTTGGTTGTAATTTAACCTAAGAATAAATACGACAGTTCTTTGAAAGCCTCAGAGAATCATTATAGAGACCAAGGGAACACAGTAAGCAAGTAAGGGGTAAAGTTAGGTTGTAAAGCAATATCCCAAATGTTAAACTTCTCAAAGTGCACCATTTAATCCATTGTCCAATAATATGAATAGTATGGGATAGCTACACACCAAGGCAGCATCTACCTAAACTTACAGGCAGGGGAAGGACAGCATTAATCAGAGAGGCAGCCAAGAGGCCCATGGATACTCTGGAGGAGCTGCAGAGAGAGAATTAGTTATGTATTCTACAATTCTGTATTTTTGAACGATAGTCATGAGAAGTCCTATTTGAAGTTTGCCACAAGCCACTTATTAGACGCAGCAAATGTGGAAAAAGGTGATCAGTCAGGATGGGTTTAAAACCTAAACTTTTGTCCAGCAAAAAATTCCCAAGTCTTCCAAAAGCAAACACTGCACATCACCGTGTCACACCATCGCCACAGTGAAACTAGGTGGCATCATCTTGCTGTGGGGATTGTTTTCTTTAGCAGGGGATGTTAACTTGTTAGGGTTGATGGAAAGATGGACTATGTTTAACACGTGATGCGCCACGGCAAATTCCAGGTTCTGTTGGAGGTTTCTTCCTGTTAAAGAGAAGTTTTTCCTCTCCACTGTTACATGCATGCTGGGTATGAGGGATTGCTTTAAAGTCAATGACACAATGCAAGCGACTGTCTACGGTCGCTATGTGCTCGTCCTGGAGGAGTGAACGCTGCAAGTCAATGACTCAATGCAATCTGCTGGGTTTCCTTAGAAACTTTTTAAACTACTTTGAATAATTAACTGAGCTTAGTGTACTGTTTGATAACTAAGATCAATTGGAATTCATGTGTGATTGAAAAAAAGTGATTTTTTTTTTTTTTGTAAAGTGCCTGGAGACAACATTTGTTGTAAACTGACGGTATACAAATTAATTAAGAAAATACACCAAAACTACTTCTATGATGGAATCTGAAGGAATACTTTTCAGTGTCTCAAGGGGTGAGTTTTAGAACTTTTGTTTTTAGAACATGATTATGACTCATAGCACTAAATAATTTTTTGCAAAATGTATTCAAGACTTGCAGCATAAAGTGACGGATTTGATTGACCTTGTTGTCCAGGCACGGGTAAGCCTGCTTCACTGCACCCTGCACATGTCCTGGAAACCTGCACAATGTCACCAGCACGCAGGTTTGGGCCTGCCCAGCCCTACGTTGAGGTGCTGCAGCTGTGCTGCAGCTGTGCTGAGTGCACTATGACAGTGACCAGGCAGACCTTGCGTAAGCAGCAGTCCATGCCGAACAGACCAGGGGTCACGTTAACGGAATATTTCCGTATTTGACTGTTTTTTTGTTTTGTTTTTTTTAAACATCCTGGCCCAGCCCGATACCAGTGTTTTGCATTAGCACAAAGAGCCCGGTCCCACCCTGCTCCCTTGAACATAGAGAGCTGTGGACCATTCAGGCCGTCTAGATGGGGCTGGTTTGAAGACATGCAGCAGCAAAGAAATGTGGCTCTACAATATATTTACTTAGGGGAGCAAAGTTAAAAAAGAGAAAGGCGCAATCATTTCACTTTGTGTTGGTCTGTCATAAAATCCTAATAAAATACACTAAGTTTGTAGTTGCAATAGGCCATAATGCGAAGGGTTCCAAAGCTACAAATACTTTTGAAAGTGTTAAGATATATTCTGTTAAAATATCAGTAAACTAAACTGACCTTACAAGTACCTTAGTCTTTATTAACCGACATAAAATGTAGAAAAACCCTACACACATGTAAGGAAAGTAGACTATCTTGGATTTTTCTTCTTAAACTATACCATCCAAGTCATCCATCAAGGAAGGCTGTATGGCAAACAATCACAGATTGAGCCCACTACTGTGGAAGTGCACAGCTGGGGAGAGAAATGGTTTCTACCTCTAGGATGGGAGAGGATAGTGGAGGTGAACATCAGAAACAGCAAACAGTGTTTAACAGAAGTGTTCAGACTCTGTCCCAAACTTTAACTGACTCTGAAATTATTCCATAACTGTGTGCAAATCAGTTAAATGTAAAAGATAAAAATGTTAGATTAAATTATAAAAAGTAACTTTTCTTTTAGCTGAAACTTAATATGCTCCACTTTACAACAAAATGCTGCACCAACCAAAATGCACATCATTTGCACAAGGACAATAGGCTTAAGTAAACATATTTTCTTTCAATATGTGCTTCAGACTTTACTCCAAGTTAAATTAAACTCATCTTGGCTCATTATCAGGGAAACATTTGGCAACAAAAGTGCTCATCACTTTTTTAGGCAGAACAATTTAATGCAAATCTCTGCTTTTAATCAAACAATTCTCACATTTGCTGACCAAAGTTGCAGGGCAGCTGGAGGGTCTGGTTATGCATGAATAGCAAACTACAAATATGCATTTGATGGAAATTGCTGCTAAGCAAAACGAACATTTTATAAAACATTTATAGGCAAATGAAACCCAAGGGCACATAAATGATCAACTAAAAGGACATATGGCAAATGATACAAAATAAAGAAAAATAAGAGATAAACTGTTTACATTTGGACCACATCTCAATGCATAAAGGAATCATAGGAACAACCACCAGGATCGGAACATTTTCTTAGGAACTGAACATGACAACATGGATACTGGAAAAAACAAGCATTTGTAAAGAACGGAAATATAAAGTGAGGAAAAAAAATATGAATAAATTTAATGGACAAAATATATCTAACATCCAACTACAGAGGATAACAAAAGACAATCCTCAAGAGCTTGAAATTACTTTTCATCTGAAAAGCATTTTGCACCTTGTCTCCATGCTGCCTTTTAAGCCTTCTAATTAAGCCGTTGTTAGAGCAAAAAGAAGAGCACTCAGATAAAGCAAACCAGCAGGGTTTCTTGTTTTATGTGATCTCCGGTGTAACCTAGATATGATTCCCATTCTTAACATAAAAAATTGTGCACAATTGTGTTTGATACCTTTTGAAGAACAGCCAGGGACTGGACTGATAAGGGAAACATGGTTTTCACATCTTTAGTTGTGCATTTATAACTTAATTACCATTTTGTCTTCTCATCTTTCAGTCATAAGAACAAAGCTTAAGCACATATTGGGCTGTATTGCATTATTTAAAGAGACAATGAGATTGTAATTAATCAGTTCCTTGGTTTTTCATATACTGCATTTCACACATTACATTGCTTTAGTAAATAAATTCTTATAGTCGTAAATAAATCATTTTCAGTGTGCACACTTTTGCTTTGACTGATGCTCTTGAATAGGCCCTTCACCATGATGTTCAACTGGGTTTGCATGAGATTGTCAGCACACATAGTGTGTACGATCAAAAGCTGTTCACTTACACTCACTTTCAATAAATAAGAATATGCCAACTGCCTACCTGGTGTCGAGTCAGGAGTTGGAATAGCGAGCGTGGCTGCATTGATTGATAGCGTTACACATCTGTAAAAACGTGAGATTTATTTGCAATTTTGACAGAGTGGAATGGGTCTACTCTGCTCTGACTGTTGGCAATGGTATGCTGCAGGACGGACAACCGTGTCAGACTGAACGAAGGGCAGGAAGTAAGAGGTCCTCATGGGAACACTTGCTGCTTACTCAGAAAAGAGCAGAGCTGCAGCAGAGCATTCTCACCATGAAAGTCTCCAACAACACAGAAAAAAAAAGACGCTAGACTGGTCACCATTTGGTTTTTGATAAAAAGTTGCAAGAGGTGTCTAGAAAGACACTTAATATAGTGACAAAGTTTATAAGTAAGCAACAGTGCTTCCCTAATCCTGACCACTGCCCTGCTTTCCCCCTCCGCTAATCCCCACACTTGGCTGTGCCTCTCAGTGTCTCTTTGCTCTGCCCACTTTGCTGGAATTTTTTCAAAATTTGTTTAGAGTTTTGCTTTCGCAGGGGGTTAGTTACACTTTAAACGGTTATTAAACATACTTTTCATCAAGTCCACATTTCTGTATCAAAAATATCATTTCATTGGTCTGATGTAATATTCTAATCTTAAATATATTTTTAGTAGATGTAAGCAGAAAATCACTTAAATCTGTCTTTGTAAGTTATATCCAAGGGCTGTAACTGAATGACTGTCTGGTGAAGTAAGCTCATATTATTATTATAAACCCGCCTTTAGTTTGACGCTTTGTAACATTTACAGGCAAAGCAAGGCAGGTTATATGATACCATTCATTCACAAGGATATTCAAAGTGCTGTAGAGGACTTTTAAAGAAAAGACAATAATAGCAATAATAATAATAACAATAACAATGATTTTGTTTTGCTTTAAAGGAGAGTTTAATATGTCAAAGTTCTAATATATATATATATATATATATATATATATATATATATATATATATATATATATATATATATATATGTATGTATGTATGTATGTATGTGTGTGTGTGTGTGTGTGTGTGTGTGTGTGTGTGTGTGTGTGTGAGTGTCTGTGTGTGTGTTTTGTTCTTTAAAATACTGTCCACATTTTTCCCAAATTCCAAGTATTAGCATTTTGAGCGTGTATGTGCAGAAAACAAGTAATGGTCAAAATAACAAAATGTGGTGTTTTCATAACTTAAATACTAGGAAGAAAAACTAAAAAAAAAAAGGAAAAAGGAAAAAAACACTACTGTTTTAAGGTAGATAGAGTTCACAGATCAATATTTGATTGAATAACCCTGGCTTCCAGTCTCCAGCAGTCTTTTACATTGGTTTTGAGTTCAGGTGATCAGTACCTCAGTAACAGTGATGTGTACGACTCTGGAATGGAGGGGTTATACAGATGTGAATACAGGTATGCAGATTTCAGGAAAAAAAAAAACAACCAATAACCCTGCTGCAGTCTCTTAATTGTTTACCAGGGATGAATGCTTTACACTCTTCATTTGAAGCAAAATAGGAAGTAGTTTCTGGGTTTTCCAGTAGTGTTGATAGAGCTAACTTAAAAAAAGTGCTCTCCGAGCCGACTGATTACATCAGCACTGCAGAAGCCCCCACCAATTTTAAATTGTTTACCTGGCAGAATTTTGGGAATTCTGCCAGGTAAACAATGGAACAATGAAAATGTCCCATTTCCTTTCAACTATTTCATTTTTTTTTTTTTTTTTTAAAGGAATGTGGAATGCATTTGTGTCATTGCTGGTTCCTGTGTTTTCTTTAAAGGTGTTCATTATTCTTCAGCTTATTAAAATATTAACTTTCCTCAAATGTGTCTGCCTGTTACCGCTTCAGTCTTTTGTCACCACAAAACAGGACACTCTGACTCAAAATATAAAATACTGAGAGTGAGAAGTAGATATAGTATATGAAATGGATAGGTCTACACTAAATGCAGATTCTTTAAAATGCAGTTTGAGATTTATAAAACCTTTATTCCAATTTTGAAAACATGAAAAGGAAACATTTTCAATGCTTTTTGGCATTAGCACCAACTGACTGTATATTATTGGGAACAGTAGATGTGATTCATGAAATTCTTACAATATGTGAAAAAAATAAAATGGGGATCTTTGTTTTCTCAAAAATTATTGCTAAATTCTAATCTAGCCTCATATTCATGAACCTAATACTGTGTATCATTTTGTCTCTTGTGGCGAATGTGTCATTACACTCCAAGTATCCCGACAAGGCAAATCTGCACTCTGCTTTGGGAGGAAAAACAACTTCCGCTGTATCCCTAAAAACCTCCACAAAGGGTCACGAACTCTTATACACAGAAGTGTACTACTTAAAAAAACAAAACAAATTAAGAAACACTAAATAAACTGCCCTATAGTCTCTTTTTTACTGTCAATCTAACTTCAATTGCTCATAATTCTTATTTAAATTTACTATTTTAGGCATGGATGCATTATAATGTGTCCTCACTGGATTGCTGCATTAAAAACATTCTGAAAAAAGGAAAAAAAAATACACCTATGTCTTACATTCTCGTCTTAAAAAAAAGATTGATTTATCAATTAAGAAAGCAAACCTGTATGCAAAGCTGTGTGGTTTACAACAGTAATATAATCTAAAGACACTACATAATTTTCTGTAGCAACAGAGTAATGTTCCTCTGCAAATGTTACAATAATTTTCACAGTGATTCACTTCATAGAGGATCTGTGCTATGGCTGCTGTAGTTTATTGTTGCTGAAACAGGATTACTCTGCCTAATTACTGCTCTGTGCATTCTGTAGTCAATGACGCAGGGAAAGACTAGTGATGGTGCAGCTCCAGAGGAGAGGAGAGGAGAAGAGAGGAGAGAAGAGGCCTGTTTCATACATTTGAAGAGATATATTAACTTGTTTCAGGACCAAAAACATATTGGAAATCTGTTGCCACAAAAAAAGCATACTGAAGCACCTCAGATAACAATAATCACCACCCACTGTCATTTCATCTTTTATTACTAGTGAGTGCTTTGCGTTTTGACCTTGGAATATAAATGCAAGCTTTTTTCTGAGATTTGAGCCGTATGAAAAATATTTCATCATATGAATGCAGTGCAGTATTTGTAGAACAGAGGCACATGAATGCACAAAATGCAACCTTGACACGGTCTTTGTCAAGCTCTCCAGTAATATCTTCATATTTATCCTTTGTCATTCATACTTTTAAAAAAGGCGATTCAAACCCATCAGCTACATTAATATACCTGCTTATTAAACTGGCACACAAGATCTTATGTTGCTCTTTATTCTGCATGACCAGTTCTCCATTCTGTAATGCTGAAGTTTTGGCAGATCAGACGAAATTTGATCAAGTTTTGAATATGTGTTCCCATGAGGCTTGTATGTCAAATTAAAAGTACCTTTTGAAAATGATAACCTTCAAGCAGGTATTAAACATACTTTTCATTAAGCCCACATTTCTGTTTTGAAAATGCTTTTTCATTGGTCTGATGTAATATTCTAATCTTAAATGTTGTAATTTGATAAGTGAAAAAAAAATTATAATTGATAGACATAAAAGCTTGAAAACATCAGTCTGTGTCATTAATCTATATAATGGGTTTCACTTGGTGAATTAAGTTACTGAAATAAATGAATGTTTTATTAATTTCTTAAGTTATTGAATATGACAGTACACAAGCAAAGATTTATGGTTCAACACTGTATAGTTCATTTGTTTTAAACAGATTCTGTTCAAAACATTCACCTTCCCTCTGTTGATAAATTTGTTTTGTTCTGCTAAGCCTTTTCATAATACTGAAATTTCAAGCTCGATATCGGTACAAAGAAACACTCGATACCTCATTCCATTTTCAATACTGCGGTAATGTTTTTTGAAGGAACAGGGTTCTTTCTGGTTAGGAGCAAAAAATATGATTAATTACAACATGACATTTTAGCCTCCTTATTTGGGCAAAACCAAGAAGCAGGGGAGAATTAGCCCCTCATGTATAAAAATATATAATTTAAAAATGTCACTTCGCTGTTTGGGAAAACAGAGGACAAGATAACACGTAGCATAAGTGTTAATGTTAAATAATGGTAATAACTACAGCATTGTTCTCTCTCTTATATTCTAAATTTGACCCTTACTACACAATCTCTTATTGTGTTTTCCTGTTTTGTTTTGTTTTTTTTTTTTAACATTTTTTCTTACCTTAGTTTGAATACCCTTAGTTTTCTTACCTTAGTTTAATACCTTTAACTTGCTGCTGTTACACCTGAATTTCCCAACTGTGGGACAATAAAAAATATTTATATTTCATTCCACAGAATGCTACATTAAAATAAATTCTGTTTTAAAACAAACACATATTTGGAATTTGGAAATAGTGCAGCAATTTCCTTGCTGCACTATTTAGCAGCCAACTGAGCAGTCAGCTAATTAACGTTTTTCTCTGTTAACTTGAACCACAGTAGAACGGAGTGCTGCAGTATTCGGAACTGTGCAGCTGGGAAACACATCTCAACAGGGAAGCTTCAGACCAACAGCAGCTTTACTGACCTTTTTAAGTTGCTCTCAAACATTGGTGTCATAGCTAGCATGTTGCATCCTTCGGCATTTCCTTTTTGCCACTCTTTTTCTGCTCATTGGTGAGGGCAGGGCCTCAGTGTCTGTTATTGCAGCTCTGCTGTCAGAATAAATAGAACAATTTGGGCCAATAAGAATGGGTCAGTTTTCAATTTTGATACAAACAAGTATTTTTGAATAATTGTTTTTTTTGTCACTTTTTTTGTCATTTTAGTCAGGCTCAAGAACTGTGCAGAGTTTTAAAGCTAAAGCAGCCAAAATCAAGAAAAACATTTTTGAAAGACTGCCAGAAGGCCAAGAAATATAATTTTAAATGATTACAAGACAGCCTGGGTGCTTGGATGTATAAGTATAGTACAGGCAAGTATAAAGAAATAAAGTGCAGTGTAAAATTTGCCTACTACTTAGAATTTCACATTTATTTTAGTCAAAATTTGTTAGAAGAACATCAACATGATTAAAAAAATTAACATACAGGATTTAAACCATGCCAATCATTGTTGGTTGGCAGGTGACTTTGAGTCAAATGAATTAATAATGAAAATAGTAGACCTGCCAGCAGGGAGAAGACACTGCAAGTGAAGAGTTCAGGGAAGTTGAGAAGTACAACAGCAGAAAGGAAAAAACAAGGAATAAGCAAAGGAATGGACTGTACTTGTGAAGGTGATTGGTGGAGCAAACAGAGAAGCTGGGGGAATCCAAGGTGGTTTGTGCAGGTGGCGAGCCCCAAGACAATACACGTAGGAGAGAGGTAAGAAGGTTAGCATTACAAAAACCACAGAGGAAGAGAAAGACAAGGAGGTGCTGGGGGAAATTGAGGAGGAGGAGGAGGAGGAGGAGGAGGAGGAAATGAGGGGTGGGGCGGTTCAGAAAAGGCAGCCTATCTTGTGAAACTATTATCAGACACACACACACACACACACACACACACACACACACACACACACACACACACACACTAGCACACACACACTAGCTCACAGAGACAAAAAAAAATGCATGTTCTGATCCTATTAGGAGACAAAAGCAGGGACAGAAACATTCATGGCTTTATATTTTAGCTCTTCCTCTGCTGTGCCTTTATGGCCCTCCATATGCAAGTGAGCTTGAGTTTATGAAATCAAATTTATAATTAACTAGATAAACTTATGTCCAGAAAGAGTGGAGTAACAGAGAAGCAAATTGACTGATGAGAACTGCTGTCTGATTGATGAAAGAACATGTGGATTCCCAGCAAAATCTGTTCAGCTAGATATTGCAAACTTCATAACTTTCCTGTTGAACTGCATTAAAAGCAAAAAAAAAAAAAATTGAGACAGAAAATAATTACCGTTGACAATGTGAATGTTGAAGAAATCATCATTATCCTTCAAGGCATCACAGTAAAAGTTAATTTGTTGGTAACAAATACAGACATTCAGTGTTATTTACAGTACAGAATTATTCTACATGCTCGCTACATGCAGAGAAATGCATGTAAACCAGGAATGCAGCAAGGTCTGTCATTCAAACAAAGCAACATAGAGTTGTGTAAAAACCTATTTGTGTTGGTCCCCTTGCAAAGCTGACAGATTTTTTTTTTTTTTTTTTTTTTTTTTTTTTTTTTTTTTTTTTGTGGAGAAATGTGAGCTTAGAGTTACATAGAGGAGAAAGTGAGGAACTGTCAGACCCCCTGACAAGATTGGGAGCACTGTGACATTTTTGTTTAAAGTTAAGTAACCTGCTCTGGTGCTCCCTGTCATTGTGTCCTTTTTAAGCAATGTAACACTGAACATCTTAAAATTTTGAATAATTCTGGTCTCATTAATATCCTGTGTAGATGTGAGCAACAGGATCATAACAAGCCAGAGCTGAGGTGATTTCTGTGATGTCCATTTTCATCACAACAAGGTTAAAACTGTTGAATTTTGCAAAGACCGAAAAGGTTTTCAATCTTGCCCTTGAAAGAGTGAATGTTGTCTATGATGTAGATAAAGAGCTTTGGCTATCTATGCTGCATCAAGCCTCATACCAAACCATTTGTTGCTTGAATAGGACTTTATTTACGTTAGGAATTTGCTCTTTGGGATGTCTTTTATAATGTTGTGCTTGCTGGTGTTGATTAATATGGGATATTAAGTGTTATAATTCTTGGAGAAATAGAAGATAAGCTATAACATATTTTACATAATTTAAAAATTACTGCAGCACTAAATTTCTGATGCATTTATTAAATACAGAGGGGCATAGAAAAATGGAGAGAGCAACCTGTTGGATTACAGAAACAAAGCAGAGGTGTCACAGAAGTTAAAATTCAAACTTGTGTTCCAATGATGTGTGCCAAATATTTCTGCATCTTACTTTTATAATCATAAAAAATATTTTGAGTTCAAAATCCTGTTGCTGCTTTTTTTTTTTTTTTTTTTTTTTTTTTTTTTTTTTTTTTTTAAATCAGGTTTTTCTGCATATCTTCAATAATATTTGCTTTGATCATTCAGTGTAGAAATGAAGCAAATAGTAAGTGCAAAAGCATGTGCAAAAAATGTGCAGAATGCATAGCTTAGTGAATATGCCCCAAACTTGTGTCTTAATTTAAACTGTCTAATTATAGAGTAGAATTCACTCAACTGCACTGTGAGTTCTAGAAAAAGAAAAATTATATTTTAGGAAACAGTGGAAGGTTTCAAGATATGTCTAACAGTGGAAAAAACTTTGAGGTAGAACAAGCAGAAAGTGGGTCACCAAGAGCCATTGGATTGTCCTTTACTTATTTTCTGCAGCCTGTCTAGCACAGACTGGCCCCTATCAGCACCTATTTAGCAGACTGTCACCAGTGAGAGTGAGGCACAGGAATGTTTGGAGAGAAAAAGGTGAGGTTATCAGTGAGGTTTGCTCATGGCTAAAACATGAACACGCAGGGTTGTGTATTGGCAGCACCAATATCACTTGTACCCAAAAAACTCACTAGATTATCTAGATGAGTTTTTAAATTATTTTAAGAATTTTAAAGTTGATAGTAATCTGCAGAGAGGGTAATATAATAATATCCAGTCATTCAAATTTTATCAGACGAGGATACGTATTATGTTTTAATTGTGTCACAGCTCTTGCTTTGGTGCTCCTGAAAACTTTAATGAATGTTTAGAGCTACAGTAAGTGACTTGCATGTATCTGAGAAACAGCTTTAACCTATAAAAAGACAGTAATTTCTTTACATCACCAGGAAAAATGGTTTTAATAACCTTTTATTGTATTGTTATTTCATGTATCAGAAGGGAAACATGACATCGCCTCTTAAATCCTTTTCAGACTTAATTAAATTTTGGTAATGATGGAAAATCATGTTCAATCACAGGTCCATTTATGCTGGATAAGGTCAATCCAAATTAAAAGCAACAGTTCCTGCTAGCATTAAGATGTTGCAGGAGAATGGGTTAAACTGATGAGTTATATCTAGTTATATCTAGGAAATAATAGAAATAAATCAGAAAATCCTCTGTATTTGACAGGTCAGCAGATAATCAGGATGAAACTAAAAGAAAAAAAAAACTTTTAGCCTTTAAGCTTAAGAATTAAGCATATCTTTGGAAAAGTATTCACACTGCTTGAACATTTTCCCATTTTATTATGTGACAAGCTTCTCTTTACCTGCTGAAGAAAAGAAACCCCACAGCATGATACCCAATGTTAGTTTATCACTATGGAAGGTATTTTGCATGACATCAAATAAGATCAATTTTGGTCTCAGCCTCTTCCACATGTTTGTTTATCACAGATCTGTTTGCTGTGTTTTTTGGTCTTTATCATGCTGTTCATTCAGTAATGTTCTCTGGCAAATCACAGGGGCCCTTGCAGAACATCTGCATTTATACTGATATTAAACTGCACACAGGGCACTCTACTTGCTAAATAAGTCATTTTTGAAGGCTGTTAAATGCAGAGGATTTTATTTAGGGGTATCAGCATAAAGGGGGGTGACAGACATTCTCATTCTGATTCTGAATAAATTAAAACATGTATTCCTTTCATTCCATTTCACTGTCATGGACTACTTTATGTTAGTATATCACCTAAAATCTGCTGGAAAAACACATTGTAGAAAAAAATTCAAAAAGGAATTCATGGGATTACTTTGAAAGCAGCTGAACATTATAATAAAAAGAAATAATGGCTAACCTGGTGGACTTAAATCCAGGAGATCTTACAATGTAAACAGTTCCTCTGGATCAATATACTGAATAGCTGGATCGATATACTGAATAGACTGGGTGGAAATTGTGAGTCAAAAAATGCAAATCTATGTGCACTGCTTTGCCTGCAGCAGTTGTTTATAAATACAAAAGAATCATTTGTATGTGCAAGTCTTACAGAACATATGCACTCAGGACAAACTTTATTATTAAGTGATAACTTAAGTGTAGACTTTATACTATTTTGTTTGATATTTAAATTTGTGTGTTCTTACAGCCCCTTACCCCCCTTTCCTTCAAAAGGCTCTTTCTTCAATTGTTAAACAAGAAATCGTTCTTAATCTTTCCTGCCTGGTTTAATCGAAAAAATTAAATAAAAAACAACAAACTGAATAACAAACATTGAAAGTATAATCAACTAATCACAGACTTGTATCAAACATTTTGACAAGAGAATTTAGCTTCAGTTAATTTTGTTGAATTTATCCTTTCTTAAGAACCAAATATTTTTGTGCAAATCATGGCAGTTGATTCATAGCTTCTTTAAATCTTGACACCAGCAGAAAATAGAGGTTGCTTCAAATTCAGCCAGAATAGAGAAGGGTTTTTCCTCAGCTACATAACTTCCTTAGAATTTTATTCTAAATATAAATTTCCAAAGAAACTTACTTTACACACTGACAGAGAGCACTGAATCTACCCACGGGAACCTTGAGTCAATCTTGTCTGACAAGCATACACAAAGGCATTAAAATACTCAAACAGGAATACAAACAGGAAGTAAACTTAGAGATAATTGTATTCTTTGCGTGCAAACCAAAATTCTTCAATCCTTAAAGTCACCACATCTCCATGTACTGTATCTCATGAATTCAAATTTGAGCTCGAATCATTACTGACTAATAAACTGAGTTGAGTTATACTGGTTCTTCAGCAGAAAAGTCTTTCACAAATCATCTTAGTTGGTTAAATTTTCTGTCATCTGGTAATAAGAGACAGATTAACATCTATGTGGGGCAAAATTAGAACTTGTGCTGCATTTTCATCTAAAAAAATTTAATAAGGGAAAACTGCCATTTTGTGAAACTTAACCTAATATGACGAAAAGAAGGAAAGTTGAATTTACAACTGCAGGTAGTTTGACCAAGGTTTTTCTTGTAGAAAATACGCAACAAAATATTTTAAAACAGAAAATGTTTATATTGTCAAAAGACTTGCTACGGACTGTTCAAAATGTCTTACAAAGTGAATGCTTCATCAGTACAGGTAAAAAACAGTCTCAGAAACCAGAACTCTAACAACTCAACAGTGAAATTTGCCAATAGGGGAGAGTCTTACCATAAACTCAATTTTGCTTTGGTTATTTTGTTGTTATTCTGAAATGAAACAAAAGAGAGACAGTCTCCTTAAAATATGATAGACATTTACCTACTTTTAGATTAATCTCTCTGTGCTGTAACAGAAACACAGATTTGAATATTTGGTCTCAAACATCTGCAAGTTTGTATCATAAAAAAAAAAAAAAAGGCAGAACCACCATATTTTAAAGTTCCTAAAGAATTAGTTTGGCCAAATTAGCCCAAAGTATGCTAAGCAATTCGATGCTGTGTATTTTGCATTTGTGGAGAATATAAGGAGAGGTGTGTAATGTATTAACAAAACAAATAGAAATTAACAAAAAAAGGTGGCATTACATCTGAGGAGTAGTCTGAATCAGGGTTCCTACACAAGGAAAGGAAGAAATGTAGTTCACAAGGAAGGAAGTGAGGGAAGGAAGGAGAAAGAATGGAAGCACACAAGGACAGAAGGGAAGGAGACACAAAGGAAAGAAGGTAAGTCACAAAGAAAATGGAAGGCAGGAGAAGGAAAAGTAGAATACGAGGGAAGAAATACAGAACACTGAAAGGACAGAAGGAAGACAGGTAGGACCGAACAAAGAAAGGAAGGAAAAACAAAAAGGATGGGAGAAAATCAAGGAGAGGAAAGATACAGGAATAAAAATGATGGGAGGAAAAAGAATGGGATAGAGAAGAAAGTCTGAAAATACAAATATTTTCCATGCTCTTATTTTCTTTTTCAAAACTAACCTAGACCTGAAAAATAATTAAAAAAAAAGATTCCAAACAATTTCAGACTTTTCCAGATTGTGTATGAACTCTGCAGAATCAACTCATGCTTTAGATTACTGAGGTCTCAAGGTTTTCCATATCACACTAATCCAGTGAACAAAACTGTGATTTCTGGCCTGCACTGCTATGTATCAAAACAATCTGTGTATGGTTTGCTCTTTGGTTTGTTTTTCCATTCTTAAAGCCTAAATGTAAAAATGCTAAATCAAACTAATTAAAAATCCAAAATGTTTGATTTTTGTTTCAGCTATCTAAATCCAAAATAAAATATATGGCTGTTTCTAGTCTAGTCTATCTAGTCTTATCTAGTGATACCGGAAATCACTGAAGTCGGCAAAGACGAAGAGTTTACAGGAGATTATTACACTTCATACTGTTAATTACTTACCTGGAATATTAAGATGCTGGAATATTAAGATGCTGCACTAAAAGTAAAACTTCTAACATCTGTAGCAGATGCCACAAAGCTGTGTGCAGGATTTGTGCCAGGTGAAGAGAGGTGATCTGCACTAGCTGCGAGTTGTAAATAAATTTACTAGCCTAATTGTAAATGGTGAAATTATATTCTTGCTCTCCTCTCTCTTTTTTTTACTGACTTTTGACATCGTGTTTGTTCTTCTGTTACTTTATTTCATTCTTGTTGTTTATAGTTTACTACATATATTTTGCCGATTTGAAACTTGGTGTTTAGAATTTTGTTTCTTTGATAAAGAAACTAAAATTGTTGTTGATTTATAAAAATATATTTTGTTAGATTTGGCCTGTACTTTTGTAGCGGTTTTTTTTTTTTCCTTGGATGAACTGACAAAATTTTCTTTTGTATATAAGCTATATTATAATAGTTCAATAATGATTTTAGATACAGGTAAAAGCTTGAATCATTAAATATTGTCTATTAAATTAAAAATAGTTTACTTGTTTTGGTTTTAAAAATGTTGTTTAACTAATTAGGTTTTATCTTCGTTGTAAGCTTGCGATGTATTTTAATTGAGGTTTAAATACAGCAGTCAAAATGACCACTTGTGGTTGTTCGAGTGTTAACTCTCCCAGTTCTTCCTCACCTTTGCATTGTTCTAAAATTAAGGTAAAAGCAAAGCCAAAAACAAAGAGAAGTGCTTTATTTCACTAAGACATTGCCACTGATAAAACACAGAAGCACCAATATACTCCTCTCTGTAGAAAAAGAACATATTCATATTCATGAGTGCTGAAGTTCATTACATAAATTATTTGCATTTTCAAAAGAAAGACTCTTGTTGAAGATGTGATTAAAAGTACGCAGTGACATTACCATATGGCAAAATTGAACCTGTGCGCCTGACATTGAAGGTGTATATGAACAGAAAGTGCAAGGTAACGAAACACAGCCTTTTGCCCCCCTACCTCAAAAATGAATCCGGCAAAGTTGATGGTGAGACTTAGGTCGTTTCTAAAGTGCTGAATGAAAGCATAATATGCCAGAAGTTCAGGTCATGATCACTAGGGTTCCACCAAAAGATCCCAAATGCTGCACTCACAAAAAATAAAACTTGTCTTTGCTTTGACCATTAAAATAAAGATAGGTAGCCTTTTTTTATTTTTGTTATTGTTGTTTTTCCAATTCAATTTAAACAAAAAACAAAACAACCAAAATGTTAGTTTTTTCACGTTTTACTTGGAATCAGAAAAACCAAAGGATGAACCATACACGGATTGGTTATGCAATACTATTTTAAACTTTAGACTTTATACATTTCAATCCTCTTCCGTTCTATCACCTGTATGTAATGTGAATGGGTCATTAATACTTATCCCATTCACTAATGTCAATTTGGCAGCATAACTTATTTTTATCACTCGGTGATAAACGGTTTCAGTACGCTGAAATGTCAGTACTGATTTCAAAACTAAGTTGGTATGTAAGATCATTCTGATGTGTACGCAAAGAGCCCACATAATCTCTTCTCTTTCATGCTCCCTCAGAATACCTGATAGATGACAAGACATGTAGAAGTCACCTCGAGGAGCCGAGGGACTGTTGGAATAGTTTTCCTATTCTTATTCCTATTTCCACAAGCATTAAATGGATGGATGGTTGGCAGCCTCGTGACCTGCTGGTGCATTTTGTTCACACTTTTAAAAGGTGTGAAAGGAGTTAATACTTATCTAAGTGCCAGTTTAGGAAAACAGGAATCCATGGATAATCAGCTGTGACTCAGTGGTTTAGATAGATGCAGCCAGTTGGGACAGACCGAACAGGACTACAGGAGATAAGTGCCCAGATTATTGGTTTCTCCCCCCCCACACACACACACACACTCCAACAGAAGAAGATAATTCCAGTTGTGCAAATAGTTCAGGGCAGTGCTCTGCAATGTATATTGCCAATGTATATTGATAATATGGAGTATCTATTTAGGACACCCACCATGTATGGCATACCATGCTTTGTATCAGAGAAGTATCTATTTAGGACACCCACCATGTATGGGAGACCATGCTTTGTATCAGAGAAGTATTTATTTAGGACACCCACCACTTAAGTAATACTATGAATTATGCTATTTATCAATGATAGAGCAGGAAATAACTGTGGTACTAATGCACTATTTTTATCTTGTTTGACATTATTCTAAGGAATATAACTAAGATCTGCATGTTAGAAAATCGTCTTTTCCAGCCTGGGACTTGCCCTTGCTTGAACCTGTAACCCCCTGCTCTGACGTTCACAATAAATGTCCAGAGAGGAATCAGCTCACTCGCGTCTCCTTAATCAGAAACCACACTAGTTCATGTTAAAACAGCAAGATAATGGCGAGTAACAATGGCAACCGGTGACAATTTAAAAGGTCTATTTCTGCAGTCAGATTGTGCGCACATCCGTCATGTCAATTAACAAACAGTCCCCCTATAGAGTAATTTTTTTTATGAATTAGAATGTGAGTTCTGATCAGGCTCATTTGTCAGATTAAAAGTACATTTTGAAAATAATCTTTATGCAGGTATTTAATGTACTTTTCATTAACCCCACATTTCTGAATTAAAAATGTTTTTGTATTGGTCGGATGTAATATTCTAATCCTAAAAGATTTTTTTGTATCAGTTGTAAGTGGAAAACAATAACACAAATAAAGGCAGGAAAATGTCAGTTTGTGTGTAATTAGTCTGTCATACATCATGTCATATATATAATACACTTTTTTTCAATAATATTCAAATTTATTTAATATGATTTTACAAAGTTCAGCAGAAAGATCTTCATTCTAACAAACTAAAGTGCAGCATGTTTTATTCTCATTACTATGCTTGTATATGAATAACTGTACTTGTACATAAATGACTCACATAGATTTCAGCACAGTTTAAAAATATACATACACAAAGGGGCAGGCCTTTATGTGCTTGAGGACATTCTCCTGGTCAATAGATGTTCAAAATGTTCTTTTGAGAAAAGTTTTTTTTCTATCCAGGGCCAGTTCTGCTCATCTTTAATATTTGTTTTGTACTAATTAAAATGACAAAAGAGAAAGAAATATACCTGGCTGTCATCAATGAGTTCATGGGATTTCATAAATTTCATCTGAGTTTTAGTGTTGCCATATAGTCACTTTGTTGCAATTTTAAGCAACTTTTTTGACTGTAGTGATTTTTTCAAAAAAGCTACTTGCTAAAAAAAAAAAAAAAAAAAAGCTATGCAAATTAGGCAATCACATCACTAAGGAAATTCTTGGGACGTTTTTGACAGGCAACAGCTTTTTTTTTTTTTTTTTTTTCCCTTCCTGAGGCTGTTGACAACAGTGCTAAAGTTTTTGGAAAAACCCATTAGCTGCTGCATCATGGAGTGACAGTTATTTTGTCACTAACTCAGGTGCTGAAGCTGGAATACTTGCTTAACTTCATAAGAAACTGCTAATTCACACAGATTTAATCAATAATGTGAGGGCTTTGTGGGATGTTTTATGTATTATGAAGTTTTTTCTATTTGAGTTTTGCTTTATTTACACTTTAAGATGCTTTTTTCCTAAAAGACTTTTATCTGCTGAAGAAAAAATAAATATACCATAGAAGATATATAGGGCTCATTGGCCTGCAAGTGTTATGTCTTTAGGTTCTAAGTGAAAGTAATGGCAGGAGCCAGCAAAAACCTCTAAAATGATAAGGAATTTCATTTGCCACTTTGCCAGAGAAAACACAACCCAATCCTTTATGGAATGAAAACCTTTACTACTGCATCAATCAAAGTGGCAATCATACTGCCTTGCTAATGAAGATCAGAAAAAAAACATGCTAAAGGATACCCAGAGTGTAACGATAAGCATCAAACTAATTTAAGTCACAGAGCCTGGGAGTCAGTGAGGGCTCCTGATAGTCAATCTCATTTGCAGTAAAATGCTTGATGCGTTCAGCGTTAAACAAATCAGTGATCACTAGCAGTCTGCAACTGTCCTCACACCTCAGAGAACAGTAAAGGACAAAAGCATTTAACAGGTATAAATCTGCTAAAATATGCTTGATTACTGAACCTTGGAATTTGCTTAACAAACCTCTGCTTTTAAGGGTTTAGGCAGTTAACTTCTAGAGGAATTTTGCTCTATACTTCTACCGTTTTACCTTTCAATGCGCCTCAGATCATCTGAGTAAAATTTAAATGACTAACACCACATCCTACACAAACACTAAGAGGATGAACTGTTGTTAAAAGACAACTAATGTTTTTTTACAGGAGTTCATTCTTCACGAGTGTCAACTCATTTTTTAAAAATGATATTGCTTGTTTGCCTTTAAACCTGTTGCACAAAAATGTCCTGCTGCTTAACGTATCTGACAATTTTATGTGGTGCTCAGCAGCCAACTGTGCAACTAAATATAAAATCTCTTTCATTAAGTTTAAAAATTAATTGCCTCCCAAATATAAGAAATACCACTTCAGCTGAAAGAATATGACAGTATTTTTTCTTCAGTTATGTTTAATGTCAAATGTCTGAAATTATCCCTGGAAAAAATGAAAAACTTTTACATGTGGGTGACAATTTCCTCTGTGTGAAATTAGAGCCTGTCAGACAGAGGTATGGCAATGCGTTAAAATTAAAACCTTTCAATCTGGTTGTAAGAAATGGATGAATAGAGGGAAAAGAGTGCTCTCAGTGGTGATGTCTTAACCCTTTTATTGACTATATAAGTTATTTTCCTATGTGCAGTCATGAGAATAAAGACAAAAATGTAAAAAGAACCCACCTTTTATTATGAATTTTCAGGTGGGATTTTTTTCTGATTAAGCATGCTTGGTCACATCAGGCATCAGGAGAATATTAAGTACTCCACCTTTTCTCTATCCTCTTCCTTTCATTGAGTTAGTCAGTTCATCATGTCTGCTTAACTTGCTTATCCTCAACAGTACAATAATGTCACAAAAGAAAGGTCCACAGATATATCCAGGCCACATTTTAAACTTTGTTTTACCATTTCAGGGTTTTCTCTAGGATTTTTTAAAGTTGTGGTGGCAGGCTAATGGCACCGTTTGCAGCTTGGCTGAGAGCATTTTATTTTTCTGGGTTTCTTGAAACAGAGCTCTAATGCCCTGTTGTATGGGAACATGCTCACCTTTGCAGGAAGATTCACCCTCCTGCTCTACCTCTCCACTTCTCTCTCCTTCACTTTACCTCCTCCACTACTTCAGCCTATGTACATGTCTAATATAATTGGGAAGTGTTAGATTCGTCTCTGTCAACAATATCATTAGTAATATTTAAATATTACACGTGTCACGGTACAGATCACTATCATTTCTATATTACTCCAAACTTGAGGGAACTGTGCCACAATAAAGAACACTGAGCATCTCCATCTAACGTTACCTCAACGTCTTCCTTGGATCCCTTCCTCTTCTGAAAATATTTTAATATACTCATCTGAAAATGCAACCACAAACAAGTCTCAAAGGAAAAATTACCTGACACTAAGCTATCTCGTGTTGTTCAAAACATATCTGAAACATTACGCATGAAGGCCAAACCATATTAGCTATGTTATGGTCGTCCAAATGCAACATATGTTAACATTAGGGTCGTTTTCACAGACTAGAACTAAAAATGTATTCAACATTTATTTGTTTCACCAATTATTGCATACAAAAAACATTACAAAGTAGCAAACAGAGGTATTGATCTACAAAACAACCAATTAGATAAACATAAAGAGCAAACAAGAACAAAAAAGAAAAAACAAATTAAAGATGGATACATTTAAAACAAAAACAAAACACAGAACATATCCAAGTGGTCTCACAACTAAAATGGAATTGTTTAACACATGTGGGTTAAGATACCTTTTTCCCTTTTCTTCTTGGCAGTTATTTTCTAATTATAATTACTTTTTTCCCTTTCATTTTCTAATATTCCTTGTTTCAATTAATCTAGGGTCCCACAGATATTTTGGGTAAAAGTGGGAAGGAGGAAAAAAAGGGGAAAAAACAATCCAAAAAAAAGTGTAAATGAGTGAATAAATTAATAGCTTAAGAACATGTTCTGTAATGTAACTCCCTCTCCTCCCCTGGTCTTTGTTTCCGTAGTGGCATTAACTCACCAGTACTTAGATGACGTTTAAAATTATGGAGTATGTTTTATTAAAATATTCAAATTGATTTTTATCTCTTGCTGATTGTTGTTCCATTGATATCTGTTGTGAGACGATCAAGCCACTGAGAAGTACTGATCTTTTTCCTGTTTTTCCAGTTAAGCAGTATTGTTTTCTTGGCGACAGTCAAGGCCAAAAACAGGGGTGTTTGGACGTGTTTGAAGTTTATATTTAATTCTTCTAGATTGCCAAGTAAGCAGACAGAGGGGGACAGCGGGATGTTGTGGCCAAAGGTTTGAGAAAGTTTGGTGATTATTTAATTCCAGAAGCTTTGTACTGGCGGACAGAGCCAGAATGCGTGGAGGTGGTCATCAGTTATATTAAGTGTACAGTGTGTGCAAATGTCTGATCCAGTTAGTCCCATGACGTGCATCCTATGCTGTGTGAGGTGTGTTCTATAGATTATTTTATATTGTGTTAACTGTATGTTGGGGTTGTTGGACATGGTGAAAATGTTACGGCAGACACTGTTCCAAAATTGATTATCTGTATGGATGTTGAGGTCTTTTTCCAATTTATTGATTGGAATTTGAATTGCATTGTTAATTTCATCTGCCATTTTAACAAAAAGTGGTGACAATAATTTCCAGAAATGTTTGTAGAATTCAGGGGGATATCCATCTAGACCTGGGGCTTTATTATTTGACATTTGAAAAAAATGCATTCAACTTAACCTTCCTTAGGTACCTTTCTTTCACCTTCTCTCTCCCTCGACTTCGGGGACTGTCGTCTCTAGTTTTCCTTTACTCCGGAGACCAGTGGATTGCACCACAGCCAGCTTCACATCCAGATAGGCAGGACCAGAAGTGTTGGTTTTTCAAAATACAGTTTTAACGTTTTATATTTAAATTCATTTCATACTCTGATTATGGTTAGCATAAGTGTACAAAGATATAGATATAGATATATATTGTAAATGTTGTAAAGCATATTCCATATGCTTTACATTGTCTTAACATATATTTAAAAAAAAAACACTTCTGAAGGTGTGGCAGCTTTTACTTTGCCATGCGCCACAATCAATTACATGTAGAAGAAACCCTCCATTTTAATGTTCCTAAATCCATCTGTATCATAGCTCGTTAGATAGACAGATAAGACAGGCAGTCCCTTTTGGGATAATTGTGGAACTGAATTACTAATATTAATTGGGAATGGTCTCATAGATAACTTACTGAGATTAAACTGAAGTAGTTTCCACAGTGAAACTGGAGAAAAACAAAATGTTACAGAAAATAGGAAAGTCGTTTGCTCGATTTTCCAGCTTTAGCCAGATCTAAAATGGGCAATCAATCCATCCTTTGTTTGGATGGCACACTTCATAGTTCGGAAAAAAAAGGTTCCTGACAAGCCATCAGTGGGTGACAAACTACAACTCTCTCTCTTTCTGGGAATGTCAGTCATGTTGGAGTGATCAACGAGTCAAATAAAATGGTAAAATGGTAAATGGCCTGTACGTATATAGTGTTTTTTCAAGTTCAGAGAACCCCAAAGTGCTTTATACCACATTCAGTCATTCACCTATTCACACACACACTCACATGCTGATGGTGGCAAGCTACTGAATTGGAGCTGCAGTGGGTCCCTGGGGCACACTGACAGAGGTGCCACCAAGCCCTCTGGCCACCATCAGGACGCAAGGCGGGTGAAGTGTCAGAGGTTAGTACTGAGGTAATACTCTGAGCCTCACTAATAATTTTAACATTTGTTGGACTGTTGCTAATTCTACTAATTTATTTTAAAAATGTTTGTTTAGGTCATGAGAGAACTCTAAGTTTGGCAAATGACCAAAAATAATACTACCACTTTATCTCAAAGTATTATCTTATAAACATATACTACCATATACTAATTAACACAGCTGCCATATTCAGAGAAAACAATCAGTATGATGACAATTTATGATGAATTGTGAAACTTTCTGATTATTAATAGAAGACGACATTTATATAACAAGGCAGCACTAAGATGCTTTTTTTTTCACAAACACTCAAGTGTTTCGAAGCACAACTATCAACAAAGTCCTTTCCTTGGGACGCTTCCTCCTTCCTCCCTCCTTCGGAATTTTCTATTACTAGATTGGCCATTGAAGGTGATTTGAAGAAAAGACAGTTAAAACTGGTCAAAGTCTGAGGTCTTGTTAGATATCTGTGTAACAGTGGAAGAGTCAGTGCTTGTTTAACAAAGATTTGCACAACAAAACATGATTTTCACATCTATTGTTCTATATTAATGGGTATGGGTATATTGTATATTTATCATAAGAGTGCTTCAAACATTAATTGAGTTATTTCCTTAATTCACTCATTAACTGTGACCTCAATTGACAAAAATCACATAGGCTTGTTCGGTGAGCTTTGTAGAATGTATGAAATCAATCAGTGAAGAAAAAAGGTCAACTGGTTCCTAACAGGGTCAGATTAATTTGGTTTCCTATAAATATCTTGCCAGTTGGATAAAGCACCAATTAGATTTTTTTTAAATAACTGTAGGAAAGGATTTATTTCTGTAATAGGATTTTGAAGTTTTGAAAAAACTTGAGGCTAAAGTGAGGGATTTTTGGAAATATTAAAACCAACATCTACTGCAGGTGGAAAGTATCTAAAAGGAATAACCTTAAAAAAGTTACAATTCTTTAAAAACCTGACCTAGGACCTGGAAGTTGTATCTGGACCTTCAGTTGATCCATCAGTTGCCTGCCAGCTTTTTAGGAATTGGAGAACTGAAAAATGCAAAAATGGCAAAAGCAATTATGCTACTGATCAAGAAAACAGTTTGAAGGGCAAAATGTTGTCAGTGTTTTTGTAAGTGCAAATTTTCTGTCTGTTGAACTATTACATTTTGTATTTTCTGAGAAATCAAACCAAAAAGATGGAATCTTATGTGCTTAAAGATACAATCTAACACTTGTTCCTGTGAGTTATCTCCTGTATATCTAACAGCAGGTCATCACTTAAGTTTAGCTACATTTTTGTATGTTTTAAAGTAGCTACAGGTCTGCTTGTAAGGTACTATGTTTTTGGTCTGAGCTTTGAATGGCAGCTAAAAGTGACAACAATCTGAACAAAAGTGCACCTGCCTGTAGTATCCATGTGAACAATTTTTTGTCCTCCTTTTTGCCATGGTTACAAATTTAAATCTGAGAGGGAATTGTTTTGTATAAAAATGGTTAGAATACCAGGAAGACAGAGCAATGCTTTAAGTAATAGTGGCACTGCCACACAAGTAATTTATTCTCTTGTGCCTCTTTATTTGTATTACAGCCTAAAATGCCAAGGCATTTTAAAGACTGCTTATTAGCATTCTTCTTTTCACAAAACAGTGAAAGGCTACATGTATCTTAGCCATATTTTCCACAATGCAAAAGCTGCAGGACAGTGCCTCTCTGGTAAAAGCCGAAGAAATAAACTAACGGGAGATTGCACTCGTTTTGTCAAAGAAAATGGACAAAGTTGTTGCTAGGCAACTACGTACTTGTGACAATTTGTTCCCTTACATTGGGTAAACGCATTTACCTTACCTACCTCATTATAGGCCACAAAATTTTCCCCATAATGTCTTGAGCTTGGTAAGTGTTGATACATGAAAAATAATCCACCAAAATTTACCTAAGAAGAAGGTGGTTTTTGTTTGTTGGTGCTGCTTGACAGAAACCTTGTTTCCAAAAATGTAATTTTTGGGGAGAAATAAAAAAAATTCAGCTTGTTTCTAAATGTAAATTCATGCATTTCAGAAGGGTTTCTTTTTCATACATTTTACTAGATATTTATTGATGTAACCATTGATGTAATGAGAATGGTAAACCATGAAGTTGATTCTCATAAGAAAACAAAGGTAACTAAAACTGGAGCTAAGTCTCTGCTCCACCATGAGAACATGTGATTTAAGATTTCCAATAAAAAATTACTTGAAAGGTTACATGGCGCATTTAGTGACAGGTGTAAGAGGTGTGAGTTGCTTTTCTAACTTGCTTTCAGTTTGAAATGTCACAGGTAAAAATGCGGAAATGGACATGAATGGTCAGTATACCAAGTAAAACAAAAATCTAAACCGCATTTAGTAGAAAGATGGACTTGTTTTGACAATAAGTTCACAAAGAAATAGCTGAATCAATTTTTAGAACCTGAACTATTGCGATGAATTCTCAACAAGATGCCAGACATTCCATTTTCTACGTAATAGCTGTCAACAGCTGTCATCTAAAGGTAACTGTCTATGTGTTCAAAAATCTGTTACTCTGTACCAGTAACACTTGGAGAAATCAGTGAATTTTCCTGTAAATATTTAAGGGCCACCATGATGAGGCAGCAAGTCCATGTGGTTTAAGAACAGCTCAAAGATAACTCTAGGTATGTCAAGTAAAACTGTCTTAGGACATTTTTACTGGTTCAAATAAGTTTTCACAACTAGTAGCTGTTGTCCATTTGGATCATCTAAATGTTGACATGTCTTAAACTGAATATGACCATGAGGGAAAATGAGGTCTGAATGATGAGTCAAAATGCACTTTCAACTTTAAAGCAAACATGTTTGTTCTGTTTATTTACTTTTCATCTTATGACTCAACATTCTTCACCTAAAGAGATGGTGAATGCCATCATATAGTTGATTTGTGACATGACTCACATCAGTGCATGAATGCAACACAAACATTATCACACAAGCTGGGTAGTGATTGTAACAATGATGGATGGCAGATGAAAGATGAGCAGAAAACATTTAAATAACAGAATCTGACATGTTTTGAAGATACCTGTCGGCCTTAGGGTTTGGAACAGAACCCAAAATAGGAAGGGTCATGAAAAATGTCTTCTGCCTCACTGACAAGCAGCAGACAGGAACTGGCATACACACAGCCAGATATTCAAAATTAGAAATACCACTTTATCTAATCATTTTAACTTCAAATAAATTATCAGTGCTTCGGAAAAGTATCCATAACCCTCGAACTGTTTTACATTTTGTCAAGCTACAACCCAAAACCAGAATGCTTTTTCATGAACAAAAAGTAGAGCATAATTGTGAAATAAAAGACAAATTATGTGATTTTTAAAGGTTTTTAAACTAAAAATCTGGTAGGTATGTACTTTACATGTATTTATCCCTTTTACACCAATACCTGCAAATAAAATCAAGTGCAGCAAGTTTCTTCACATAAATAATAATAAAAAGTCAACCTGTGTGTATTTCTAATTAGAAATGCTTAGAGGTCTGTGGTAACTCTGGAGGAACTACGAAGTTTCTATTGGGAAAATCTGTCAACACAAGTCTTGCACTCCACAAATACAATCTTTATGCAAGAGTGGTAAGAACAAAGCCATCGTTGAAGAAGTTCCTTTTCTGCAGGTGTAGGAGGAGATTCCTAGTGTGCTTTCCTCTATTCTCTTTATCATTTTTCCCCTCTTCTATTCTTATCCCCCTCTCTCCCTGCTAACTTTCTCCCCTACCTCTCTTCCTTTCTTTTTTTTTTCTTTTTTTTTCCTGTTGTGACTGAAATAAACCCAAAGCAAATTCTACTAAAGTTTTTTGCTTAATATATATCAAGTGGAGCACTTGTGAAAGTGAAACTGTTAGGCTTTTCTTTGACACTCGGATAACAATTCTGATTGCTATATAGCCAGACAGGACATGGATAAAAAATTTTTTAAAAAAAGACAGTTCCGTATGCAGTTTGCTACAAGTAACGTAGGGCAAAGACCACACATCTGGAAGAATGTGGTCTGGAGAGAAGAGGAAAAAGTTTTACCTTTTGATCTAAATGTAAAACCCTATATGCAGCAGAAAACTAACATTATGGAAAAAATGGAATGATGGATGCAGCAAAAAACCGAAGACTGGGGCACAGGTTCATCTTTCAGCAGGACGATGACCCTTAACATACAACCAAAGCTACAATGGAATGGCTCGGATCAAAGTATTTATTAGAATGGCCCAGTCAAAGTACAGCCATAATTTCAAATGAGAAATTGTGGCAAGACTTGAAACCTGATGTTAACAGACACACTTAATTCTGACTGAGCCGAAGCTCAAAAAATTAAGTACCTGCAGTAAAAGGTACAAGAACTGACTTAGGGTGGACTGATACAAACACACAAAACGGTTTTCAAATATATACTTGCAAAAGTTTTAAAAACCATCTATTATTTTTCTCCTACTTTCATAACTATGCACTATTTTCTGTTGGTCTAGCACATTAAAATCACAATAAAATACACTGAAGTTGTAGTAACATGACTAAAAGATTTGCATGTGGTGCATATATAACTATATACTATACAACAGTGTAAATACTTTGTATAGTGGATTTCTTGGAATCATTGTTCAGTTAGTTTTTTGTTTTTTTTCAATCTTTAACCACAAGCACTGATTTCATGATAAGATACTGTACAAATGAACTATACATACTATATGCAAACACAAAAACCAGTACAAAATATGTGTTTATGTAATGAAAAAAATAAATTCAGCAGATAGATGATTTTGCTTAAGAAGATCTTTTAAAATGTTTTTGACTCAAGAGTAAAAGAATGATGAATCCACTGCTAAGTCATTAGGATCAGCCTGTCACCTGGATTTTCAAAATCAGCATACTCAGTATGTTTGTATCAGTTTTCAAAATCGCTTACTACAGCGTCAAACAGCAACCTTGAGGCTGCAATGCTTTCTGTAAATCTTCAGTGTTCTCCTGTAGCCCATGTGGGTTTTCTCCCATTCATTTGGCTTACTTCCACAGCCTTAAAACACTGATGTCATGACAATTTGTAATTGGTGGTTTTAAGTGGATCTTACATATAAGACTCCATAGTTGGGTGTCTATATGTTGGCTCTGAGATGAACCTGCAATATGTTGTGGTTGAACCCTGCATCTCACCTACTAGCAGCTGGCATAGACCCCAGCCTTTATGACCATGACCAGAAGAAACTGGTTATGGGAAGTGAATCAAAGCACATGTCTATAACCTATTTGTTTTACAGTATTTGTTACTCAGCTGTATTTTAAATTGATGCCATCCTTTCCTTGGCACCACCCTATACCGATAAGTTTAAAAAATAAAATATTAACAAATCTGTGTGCTTTTCCTGCGATGTTGTAAGATTAATAATTAAGAACAACACAATTATGACTACAGAGGGAAGTGGTCTAAAACGCAACCAGCAAACTATAAAAACGCAGATGCTAATATCCACCAAAAAAGTTAAGACTAGTGTAATTCAAATCTGCAACTCAGTTTCAGTTTGTAGCTGACTAAACATTACTTCACTTATTTTGAAATCAGTATTTTGAAAGGCTTTTTATTCACATTTATGTTGTGTTGTTAGTGCCTTGCTTTGTTTTCAGTGTTAGAGGAGTTGCTATTCATCTCTACACTCTAGATACACAAGTGCACTGAATTGTCACCATTTTTATACACACAGACTATCCCTGTATACCCTTAGATTTTTTCCACCACTCTGAAACCAGAGCTTCCAGCTCTTTACTGAATCTCTGACTGGAGCTGATCCAGCTCAGATCCACTATGTTTTCGCCACCAAACATATGTTAGCTTTAGCATGACACCTACTGCAAGAAGGCTGCATTCATTAGTACAGTAAAGTTGTCTGTGAAGTGGAATTTTTTCCAATATTGCATGTGTGAACTAAGGACAATCAAACAAAAAAGACTAAAAAGAAAAAAAAAAGTTCTATATGCTGTTTTTGTTGTTGTATTATCAACTAACACTTTGCCACTGAAGAAAGGCTCTTATTGTGGGGACTATGAAACAGGTGGAACAGCAGATGGGCACAGAATGTGAACAATAGAAGTCAAGGGAGCAGATGTGTTCTGTGTTTCCTTTAGTTTGAGCACATAAATGTTCCTGCATACTGCAGCCTCAGAAAGCATAAGCTGCACTGTGGCCCCATGTCTTTGATCAGTCCCTTCCTCAGAGATTTCAGACAAGCAGGCCCTAACCTTATACTTGTAGTTAAAGCAGTGTTAGCTAGGCAAAGCTGAGCTGCGTGGGTTCCACCTACACAGTGTAGCTTTGAGTCTCCATTTCTTACGGCGCTGCATCCACACCTCCTCACAGCTCCCAACACTAAGTGCTCATCAACATCTCAGAATAATGCATGTTACTATCATTTGCTTTTTACGGAATACTGCTATAATACAATTACATTTTGGTTGTTTTTATTTTAGTAGGAATCAGGCCAAAAAAAATATTAAAAGACTAATGATATTTTGTTATTTCAACCGGTGTATGGACTTATCCAAGCCTTTTTTATTTGAAGCAGTTATACATTTATATTTAGTGAATATTTTGTCTTACTTTAGTAAGAAACATTTGTAATAAGGTATGTTTTTCCTTGTTTAATAGTCTGTTGGAAGTTTCCAGTCGACACTTTTGAAGAAATGAGTTTCTAGATTAGTTGTGCTTTTACTTTCACAGTTTAACCAGCATCAAGTAAATTGTTTTCATTGTTCCTTATTGCACTGAAGCCAGTCTCACTTTTTCTGTATTGTCTACATATATTTGATATTTTTCTTGGAATGTGAACCTGTTTACTTGACATATGCAAGTAAAAATCTGCTTTAGGTCATATAATAGAGAAGTTTTCTGCCCTCAGAAATGGCTCGAGATACCATAAAATTCCTAATTGAAAGAAGATGTGTGATTTGCTCAAGGTCAAACTGTCTTGCAAAGTAAGAATAAGCATAATTCAGCTCATACTCAGAAGTACTCCTCCTTAAAGTTATTTCAACCTGAGAAAAAAACAAAAAACAAAAATAAAAACACAAAAGTAAACTGAATCATATTTAACCACTTTTTGTTCCAGCATGACTGATTTGACTGATGTCCACAGGTGGATTTCTTCATGGTATGACCCTGCTAAGGATGGAACTACAATATTGAAAACTATCAGTATATGTCAGCAAGCAGGACCCATATGCAACCAAAAGATGATTTTGTTATTGCCTCTGCGTCTGAGGCTGCAGATAGGTTCAAGTGTTCCCTGTATGATGAGCAAATCACAGTGTGTGCTGAAAAACCTTCATAGGTCATTCAGTCGATTTGGTACAATCAGTGGTGTGCACAGACATTTTGGGGGGCAGGTGGTCAAATGGAAAAACGGATCCGCTGGCTGCCTTAGTAGTGAGATCTTTTTTTTTTTTTTTTTTTTTTTTTTTGCACAGCTTGAACATCATATATATATATATACCTATTTCAAATCAATAGCCATATCCTTCCGGATGAAGTTGGTTAATAATGTTCAATACTCTACAGGTTGGTTTCTCTAACAATCAAATTGGCAACAACAGAACAAAGTATAGCAATGCAACAGCACCGAATATGACAAAAAGAAGAATCATTTATACTTCTGCACACAGCCAGTGTGATATATGAGAGAAATAATTTACAGAATGTTAAGATTAATGAAATAAACTGGAATGTCTGAGAACTGATAAGATGTCTGCTGATATTATTTACATATTAAAATACTTTGTGGATACTTTACTTTGTAGACAATATGAACTGTCATGTTAAACATCTCATTTGGCTTTATTTGTGTATTTAAATTAAATGTTTAATAGACAGAGGTAACCTGTCTACTGTACTGTAATAAAAAGACATCAGTCAAAGTCATTGGAGAACATTATAGTAAATGTAATAACCACATATATGAGATACATTTGAATGATTTTTTTTTCTAATTTAATCTAAGGGCTACATTTTTAACATTCTCTTGGCGGCTAGTGGCGCCATAGAAGACGTAGCTGGGAAGGGTATGCCATTGATTGGCCTGTTCTATTTAGACAAAACTGAGGCAAGTGAAATTTAACTTTTGCATCTGAGTTTGAGAGGCAAATACACTCATTTTGCTTGTTATCTGGATGGTTGGTGGATCCAAAGCACACCAAGAAGGTTGTGGGGTGACCTAGTCAAAGTCTAGACTTAAATCCAGTTAATTGCTGAGATGCTGTGGCATGACCTTAAACAGCCTGATTAAGCTTGAATTTACCCCAAATGGCTCAATTAATGCAATTCTACAAAAGATAGTAGGTCAAGAATTTCCCACAGCAATGTACTTGTTCCCAGGTATCACAAATGCTTGATGGCTGTGGTTCCTGTCAAGGGTGGCACAAGGAGTTATTAGGATAAAAGGGCAAATGTTTTTTTCACATAGATTGGTTTAAATAGCTTTGACTGATATTCAAATTTGTGATATGAAACATTTAAATTAACAGAAGAGCAAAACAGAGAAATATGTAATGTGCCAACTTCATTGCCGCCATCAGCCATAGCTAGATTTTTAAAAAAAGTTGGAAACAAATTTTTTTATTCCACATAGAAACTTTCTCAACCACAAGTCTTCTGGCAGTTCAAAACTTTTCATTGAGCTGTGTCTTTGAAGCTAAGGTAACAAGAAACAAATAGGAAGACAACATGACTCATACAAAAATGTCATATGGGTATAAAAAGTTGTGGATTTGTGAAAATATACTTTATATTTTTACATTTTCCATTAGTGGGTGAAGTTTTACTACAACTTACCGTGACTTTATTTGGGGAAAGGTCTTTTTTTTTTAATGAAACTCATTTGTAGTTTAATTCAATGTTTTATCACTAACATCACATATGAAGATGACAAGATCTGCAAGTTTCCACTAAATGTTGAATATTGTTGTTTTAATTAGTGAATATTACATAGAGGTAATGAGACAGCTACAAGTATATATTTAGCCACTGGTCATGTTTTTGTTTGTCCTAGTAATTCCTGGGCACTGCAATAAGACCAAAGAGGTTACAGAGCAAAAGGCAGAAGACCCACAAGGCCTGACAGAGTGAGACAGGAGGAAAAAGCACACTGCACCCAACGTTTTAATTGAGTTACGTTAAGCTGCTGATTTAATCTCTGTCCTCTGTCTGTAATGAGAGTTAGTCATGTGTGAAAAGACTGTACCTGCACTGTAACACAACTCGGCTTCACTGTAGATAGCGCTCATTAAAAATTGAGTTGGATTTGTGTATCTGTGTGTCTAACAGGGTGTCTGGTTGCACATATTATTGTATATCTATCTGTATCTCTCAACATTCCAAAACTCTGCAGGGGTGAACTTGCCTTGTCTACTAAACCTGTTCCCACTGAGATACCATGAAGAGGTATTGTAGCGTAGGATGTACCTGGGGAATTCACAGCAGCTGCTGTCCCTTTGCCAGATAACGTACTGTTCTAAGGAAAAATAGGCAGTGACTTGACATACTAGCTTCCTTCTTTTGCCTGACAAATCTACAAAAGTAAACGATAGTGAGCTGATAAAATGATCGTATCAAATCCGTCGTGGGACTTGGATTTCATTTCAAGAAGGGAGAAGACCATACTTAAAAAGATAATACACATTCACTGAGAATAAGATGTTACATCAACTTAAAAATAACCTTGAATAAGTTTCTCTTGATTGTCAAAGTTTAGAAGTCAAATCAAATTCACCATTGCAACCAGTGCAGCTAATTCTGACCAAAGCTGTTGGCAATGCTGCATTTATTTGTTATTTTGATCAAATCAACAGCTGAACAGAAAAAGCGTACCAGAGCTCTGATAATGAGGTCTGACTATCATTCAGCTCCCCAAATGTCCACTAAATGTTGATATGAGAGCTTTGGATATAGACAGAAATGAAGAGCAACAGAGAATAACAATTGTGCGTGTTTTGTGAATGCATCTGTGAAACTATCTGGAAAATGATCAATTTAAGCAGAGATTTGCATGGAGAGAGGAAATAACACCCAATCTTGGTTCAGTTATAGACTCAGTCAAAATGAAAATCAAGCAAGCTACTGGCAAAAGTCTACCTTGTGAGTGTTTTATTCTTTTTCAGACAACTATAAAAAGAAGGTTTGGCATTTGCTGAACACAAACAATCAACTGTAAACCTGGACTGAAAAAAGCCATAAAAACAGATATATGTGTGCTCTTGCAATAATGAGTAGGTATATTTTGAGCTGATTTTCTTAGAGACTGTACAAATTACTTCTCCATGTCTATATGTACAAGGTGTGGAACCTTCTGAACATGTAACTGTGTTCATTATTTTTGGGTCAGCTTGACATGGCCAGTTTCCACTGCATCTAAAAAGGTGGTGGTACTGAGCTGGTTTGTCACCAGTCCTCAAAAGGAAAGATGATGAAAAAAAAGGAACCTGAAAAAACAAGAAATTGACCTCAACAGGAAATTCATGCAGTTTGTGTTTTTGTGATTCATCAGAGATAAGAGCAAATTTATAAAACAAGTCTTTTACTTTCTCTTGACATTTACTGCTTTGCCAATAACTATGCCCATTTCATTTTGTATGACTATTTCCTACCTATCAGTCCTTAACATCTCATATTTTAAACTGATTATACATCATGATCCGAAGAAGATTTTATATTACATCCAATTTCTTCTGATTGTGGTTTTGATTGCCATTTGGTTTAGTTAGTTTTTATGAAATATAACATATTATCATCCTTTATTAAACCAAATAGCCTTGCGCATTGTCCTATAGGTAGATCTCTTAGAATCATATAACAACAAACCTTTTTCAGTTTAATTATAGGTGACACGTGCTAATAGTCGTTGTGATCACAAAACTCTAGGCTTTATGTGGACATCTGAAGAGAGACCTGGGATATTGAACACAGCAGATACAGAAGCTGAAATCTGTCACACTGGCTTTGTGATGTAGTCAAAGGCCAAGCAGATAATGAGGAATTCCCCTTAACAAGGAAACATACCTTGCAGCCTGCAGAGGCCCTGTGTGCAGTGTATCTCCCCTTTCCTTCACACTGCGCAAACGCGTGGCAGCAAATCCTAAGCAAACATGTCTATCGGGTGGAACTCTTGCACTGTCTGTGAGTAATGCATCAACACAACGAATTTAATATGACATTCAAAAAACAAGCACTTTATGGAGTGTGGTGAGTTATTGAGGCTCACTGCAGAAAATGGAAAAAAAATAAAAAATAAAAAATACGCCCGGAGCAGTCAGACAGCAGTGAAAGCAGCCCACAATTGCCAACATTCACCCATATGAGTAAGACAGTCAGAAAGCTAAGTAAATAACCCAAAAATATTTTTAATTCAACAGGTTAGATGGCCAGCCTTTCCCTGGGGTGGAAGACACTGGGTTCCACCAACTGCTCTTGTTGGATCCCCGCTACGTGCTACTGGGGCAATATTTCACAAACGTAGTGCCGTTTGAGCTCCACCAGACCATGTACTCTCACATTGAACATCTCCTTAAAGCTGCAGTATGTAACTTTTATAAAAATATGTTATTTACATATGTATTAAAACTTTCACTATGTCTTAACACAAGGCAGATAATCTGTGAAAAAAAATGAGCTCCTCCGCCTCCTCCCTGTGGTCCTACTGCCATCAGCAGAAACTACCAATCAGAGTCAGGAGGAGGGTCTATGTGCTGTTCATCATGCTTTTACACTGCACAAGAGTTTGCTCTTGCACAAAAACAGCCATGCTCTCAGGCAGTCCAAAACATGACTGTTAGGTTAGGTTAACTGTTCTCTCCAAATTCTCCTTAGGTGTGAGTGTGTGTGCATGGTTGTTTGTCTGGTGAGAGCCTTACTGTTTACAATCTGTTAAATATTGTGTTACTGATAGCAGGGTTTTCAGTTGTCCTTTTGACTGAGTAGTTGCTGCATTGTGCCTGCAAGTTCTTTGTATGTTTGTGTCTAAATTAACGCGATTTTATGGTTCCTTTTTGCCAGATCATATAGCCAGTAACATTTACACCTCAAGTGAAAAATTAACAGCCAATCCATGTGATCGGTATCAGTGATTGGCAGTGAGTAGTACTCATGGGTAAATGGTATCGGCAGCATAAAACCTGGTTGGAGCATCCCTATGAAATATCATTAGATTTTCACCAAAAAAGTATTATCTTTAATTTTTGCTCTTTTTGCACCAAGATAAAACCTTTATGGAAAGATTCTTAGTTTTGTTTCTTTTTTTATAAGTTTTCCATATTTCCATAATTTAGAGGGACCTCCCATGTTAAACTAGACTTTTTAACAAATATATCTTTGTAAAAAAAAAAAAAAAAAAAACATTTGCCATTCTTAAATACCACAGAACAGGCCAGATTCAACCAATTCAAATTCGACATGTTGAAAAACAAATTATTAAAATTTAATTTGACCATAAAAGATGGAATCTGTTTTCAAGGTTAAGTTATATTATTTAAAAAAAAATATATATATAAAAAAGGCAATGCCTCTGTAACAGTGTCAATAAATATCAAGCCATTTCATTCTTTCTACATTGGATTTAACTTCAAACCGTTACCTAAATGTCAAAGACTTTACCAAAAACTTCCAAAAATCAAAACAGAGATGTAATGGTTGGGTGTGAAAACCTCTCTTTAAAAAAAATGTGTGTACACCAAGGATACACTTATCATTGAATACAGGCTTCTTGAATGTCCCGAGGGATTCTGCAGCACAAAGAGGCAAGGGAATCATGCTCTTAGTGATCTTGCCATCTGTTATACAGGGATTGATTTCAGGAGCATCTGGCTGAATGCGTGTCTACTTTTCAATGACCTGGATCATTCTCTCCCTCGTACATATATTCACACACAGGCAAGCAGGCTTGTCTGCTTGCACACATGCATACTTAATGACAACCATGTGCAATGTAGACAATTTTCAAGGGAAAAATAGAAGAAATTGCTGGATGTGCAGCATCTTTTGCAAAAGTATTCATTCACCTTAAATTTTTATACAAAATATATAATGAAGTTTGACTGAAAATGTGGAATGGGTCTACCAAAATCCACACAGGTCTTGAGTGCTCATACTTGCATCCAGCATTGGTTTATTTTGAGTTGTTCGTATCATTAGTTTGCTAAAGGACATCTGCTTCACTTGAACATACCACCTGGCACAGAAGCAATAAAACGGTTCTAAAGCAATATTATCACATTTCTATGTCCAAGAGAAGCAGTTAAGGTTCTTATTTGCAGTTTATTTTTTTTTATCCTGAACATTCTTCCTTCAAATGCATAAAAAAGCACATATACATATAGAACCTCATAAATAAACAAAATTCCTATAACAATTAGTTTTACCTATTTTTTTGAGTCAATGTATCATATGGCCCCACTGTTCACTGAAGACCACTGCACTGAAAATCTGTTTGAGTTACCCTAATCATTTTAAAAAAGCAAATGAGTTTTCCATATATTTCCAAAGTACTATGCAAATTCAAACAGCATTTACACTTAGTTGTTCACCACAATGCACAAACAATTGTTTAAGACTATCTTTGTTAGAACCCTATGTTAAAATCCATTCTAACTCAGTGTTACATTATACAACACTTTGATAACCAACAATAAACAGAGATTGGAAAAACAGAGCCTATCTCCTTTTAGAATTGCTAATCTTCATACTGAATTCATCATTTTAGTATGAAGCCATTCTGGTACAGCTGTTGACTGATTCATGAAGATGAGCATTAACCAATGCTAGAGAATACCGTGGAAGTTAAAGGTTATCCTCTTCTGTTTCTACTATAACTAAATTGCCCACTCCAGTTTTAAAACCCTTCTGAAACCTCATCATGTCAGTGTTTGACATTGTCTGTTTTTAAAAACCAACATGTCACTGCAACACTACCTATCCTTACAAATAGAGTTACTTTAATAACTTCTGGAACAAACTAAAATGTGTTTAAACCTATTGAAAAATATGACTATATGCTGTGTTGTGTTTTTTTAAACAGAAATCTGTAGATGAAGGCAAATATAACTTATTTGCTTGAAAGCTTGATCTTGGACTGACATTTGACCTTATCTGGCAAGACTCATATGGGTCTAAAGTTTATTCAGCTAAAAAAGGTAACAACAGAATAGTATCTTAATTAGTGTTACTTCTCTACACATTATACACACATTAATACACTCATAACCCACATTATTAGCCACACCTTGCTAATACCAGGTTGGATCTCTTTTTGTCCTTTTTTGTCTTATTCCTTCTTGAATTTCAGTCAACAGGGTGTTTCATTACGATAAGATTGTGATCCATACTGACATGTTACCATCACACAAAGCTGAATATCTGCAATGCTCATTTCCCATTTAAGCAATGTTCAACTGGTGCAAAGGGGCCCAAATATTCCAAAAACATATCCCCATTGTCTCAACCATTGATACAAGCCTGGATCAATCCATGATTTTATGTTGAGCACACCAATAACTAACCCTACCATCTTAATGCTGCAGCTAATTGATACTCATCAGAACAGGCAATATTTTTCCAATCTGTTAAAGTGTAATTTTGGTGAGCCTGTGTGAGTTGTAGTCACAGTGTCCTGTTCTTAGCAGAAGCACCCGGTCAGGTCTTCAGCAACAGTAAACCATCTCCTTCAAGGGTTGAAGTGTTACACGTTCAGAGAGAATATTCCTGATGTCTTGGTTGCAGTAAAATTGTTTATGTGAGCTGCTGTTGTCTTTACAATCATCAGAAACCAATCTGCCTATTCTCCCCTGACATCAGCCAGGCAATTTTGTGCCACACAATTGCCAGTCTGTAAATATTTTATGTTCTATGTATACTCAAATAGCTGTGTGTAAAAATCCCAGTATATCAGCAGTTTTCTAAAATTCTCAACAGCTGCAAAATGTTCCTAGTTACTTATGTTCTCTTATTTCCTCATTCTAATGTTCAGTTTGAACTTCAACAAGTCGTCTTCACTACATCTATGCTCTGAGTTGCTGCAAAGTAATTGTCTGATTCACTATTTATGTTACCAAGAGACTGAACCATTGTACCTCATCAAGTTGCCAGTGAGAGTGAATAATGTTTTATATGGATCCTCACACCCCAGAAATATGCAAAAAATGGTCTTACTATAGATTTGCAGTTGAAAAGTTACTATAAATGTCACTGTAATGCTCCTCTGCATGGCAACAGGGATACAAGTGCTCAATGCACTGAAGTTGTTGTGAGATACCTCAACTGATTTGCACAGTTTTTTTTTTTAATCATGATGTTATGTATCTGTAAAAATACTTTTACAATAACTGAACTTAGAAAAAAAAATCAAAATAGCTATTAAATAAGATCAGAAAATCAAGAAATGATGTGGTTTTGAATAATGCATACTTTGAATGCTTCCTTTTGTGAAAATCAAAATCATCTCTTAAGTCTCTGTTTGCATATATCCATCAATGTACAGCATTCATTCCAAGCTATGGTCACTTGGGAAAATGGTTGAATGCTGATCTGAGGCAGCTGGGAAGTGCTGTGTGAGATACTGAGTTCCACGCTGTTTCAGGGTATCCAATTGAAGTCCTACTTCAAGCACAATGTTACCACATCATGTAGGAGGGTTTTGCTCATATACTCCTCTGCATTGTAGAGCTATGCATTTGTTTGCAACAACCCATCTCAAGTGAGGGAAAAGAGGAGTTCAAGGGAAAAAAGTGCCTGCATTCAAAGTCTGGGATAAGATGGAGGGGATAAAGGGAGCTTGAAGTAGTAAACAATCCTTGACCTGATAATATTTTGAAAAAAGCCAGCAATCAGCCTTGGGCCTCTAAAGAAACAATGATAGTTTTAGTGTGGCTTAGTTATTTGGGCTGTTTCAAAACAACTGAATACAGAGCTGAAAAAAATCTCTGGGGGGGAAAAACATTATGCCCTTTTTTCACCTGAAATTTTAAATTCTAACGCAGGAGTTAACCTTACTTTAGATAGAAACATGCTCAATTTTTTTGCATTCTGCTCCTTAATTGCTAATCAGCCCACTATAAAACACAAAGTAACAACCAGTTAGCGTCCTGGAGCAATTGAGTGTCCTGACGCCCATATGTATGGAGGTTCAGTTTATTAAGGAAAGCCAAACGATGCCTCCGGGAAGGAAAAACCCAGCACTGTGATGTTTAACTTATGGCTGTTGGCAAAAACAGCCGAGGAAACATTACTGTTGTCAGGGTGCTAAAGAATAACACATCCTTCCATTTGTCAATAAATCAGATTTACATCCAAGGCAAGGGGGGTATTACCACCTGAGGTCTTAGACCTCCCAAAAACCATAAAGCTACAATGATTTAGTTAGATTTTACAGCAAAACATCTCAATTAGCCTCTACTAACACCAACACTCATCCAGTAAAGGTTTTAACCTCAGTTTTCTATTCAAATCAAAGCAGCTATTAACAAAAGAAGCACGTGTGGCAGTTATATTCTTACAGAATTTAATTTCACACATAGATTTTCAAGTGACAACTACGGCCACAATCAATGTGGATACAGACAAACAAGAGAAGATCATTGCCCACTGACAGTACCTATTGTATTCCTATTGACTCTTCATATGGTATTTTATATAATCAGCTCTGCTACGCTTAAGTGTCAAAAAGAAAAGGAAACTACTTAAAGAAAATAGAGAACATTTCCTTTCATTATGCCAATTGGAAATGTGGCGTTGTTTCCATGTTAACACTTCTAGAGGTTGGTATTTATATTTCCAGCAACCATTTGGGCCTTACTGTCATCAGCAGGATTAACACTGAGCATGGCTAAACCTGCATTTCACCGAGCATGGCTGAAACCGCCATGGAGTCAAGTCATATGAAGTTTATTTCTATAGCACATTTCAGCAGAAAGGCAGTTCAAAGTGCTTCACATAAAAAAACAAAATAAAATAAAATAAAAAAAAAACATTGATCATGTATACACCAAATCATCAAAAACATCAAAATCTTAAAGCAAGTATGCAGCCAAATTATCAAAATCATCGAGCAAATACCAATGCATCAAAATCATAAGGATCATTAAGCAAATATCATCCAACAAATATAATTCAATGTTCTACTTACTACTGGCAACTCTAAACAGGTGGGTTTTTAGTTTTGATTTAAAGGAAATCAGTGTATTGGCTGTTTTGCAGTTTTCTGGAAGTTTGTTCCAGATTAGCGGTGCATAAAAACTGAAAGCTGCTTCTCCATGTTTGGTTTTGGTTATGTAGATGCAGAGTAGACCAGAACCAGAAGATCTGAGTGGTCTAGAAGGTTGATACAACGACAACAGGTCTTTAATGTATTTTGGTGCTAAGCCATTCAGTGATTTATAAACTGACGGAAGTATTTTAGTCTATTCTCTGAGCGACAGGGAGCCAGTGTAAGGACTTTAGAACTGGGGTGATATGCTCTATTTTTCTGGTCTTAGTGAGAACGTGAGCCGCAGCATTCTGAATCAGCTGTACCTGTCTGATTGATTTTTTTTTTTAGGCAGACCTGTTAAGTCACTGTTGCAGTAATCAATACGACTAAAGATAAAAGCATGGATGAGTTTCTCTAGATCTTGTTGAGACATTAGTCCTTTGATCCTGGAAATGTTCTTCAGGTGATAGAAAGTCAACTTTGTAACTGTCTTTGTGGGTCTCTGAAGGTTCAGGTCTGAGTCCATCACTACACCCAGATTTCAGGGCTGATCACTAGTTTCTAGCTATAATAACTGAAGCTGCGTGCTGACTCTAGATCGTTCCTCTTTAAGTCCAAAGATAATAACTTCAGTTTTATTTTTATTTCTGTTCAGCTGGGGAAAGTTTTGGCACATCCATGCATTAATTTGTTCTAAGCATCTGTTCAGTGCTTGGATGGGTTCAAAGTCACCTGGTGACATCGTGATAGAGCTGTGTATCATATGCGTAGTTGTAGTAACTGATCTTATTACTTGTTATAATCTGAGCTAGTGGGAGCATGTAGATATTAAATAGGAGGGGTCCTAGGATTGAACCTTGGGGTATTCCACATGTGACTTCTGTCCGCTCCGATGAGAAGTTGTCTATTGACACAAAGGAATCCCTGTTCTTTAGGTAGGATTCGAATCAAGTGAGTACTGTACCAGAGAGTCCAACCCAGCTCTCCAGTCGCTTCAATAATATATCATGGTCAATTGTGTCAAATGCTGTGCTGAGGTCCAACAGAACCAACACTGTGGTTCTTCCACAGTCTGTATTTGTGTGGATATCATTGAACACTTTGACGAGGAGAGTCTCAGTGCTGTGGTGAGCACGGAAACCAGACTGAAAGACATCAAAGCGGTTTGTCATTGTTAAGAAGCTGTTTAACTGATGAAACACAGCTTTTTCAATAATTTTGCTGATGAATGGAAAGTTAGAGATTGGCCTGCAATTCTGCAATAGTGATTTATCCAGCTTGTTCTTTTTTAACATTGGTTTGATAACTGCTGTTTTTAGAGCCTGGGGGAAAACACCTGATGAGAGGGATGAGTTTACTATTTGAATCAGGTCAGATGCAATGACAGCCAGAACTTTCTTAAGGAAGGTTGTAGGTAGGATATCAAGACAGCAGGAGGAGGAGTTTAATTAATTTATAATTTCCTCTGAGTTTTTATAGTTGAATAGTTGAAATGTGGCCATTTTGTCTGCATTTGTTATGATTGGGCATGGCATCGCTATTGGATTTGGCGTGGATGTGCAGATTAACCCTCTAATTTTTTTAATTTTCTCTGTAAAAAAAAGTTGGCAAACTCATTGCAGGCCCTGGTAGAGTGGAGTTCAGGTGGTAAAATCACAAGAGGGTTTGTCAACCTGTCAACTGTGGCAAACAAGGCACAAGTGTTGTTTAAGTTTTTGTTTTTGATTTCCACAAAAAATGTTTCCCTTGCATGTTTTAGGATTGAGTGATAGCTTCGCAGCCTTTCTTTGTAGATTTCATAGTAAACGTAAAGTCGAGTTTTATGCCATTTACATTCAGCCCTTCGACAAAGGCTTCTTTCATTTCTTACAAGTGCAGCACTTATCCACGGAGGTTTCTTCCTACCAGACACAATCTTCACTTTAACAGGCTCAATGAAATCAATGATGTCTGAAATTTTAGAGCACAAGTTATATACCAGTTCATCAACTGGTTTACAGCATGGAAGTGAGGTATAGGAGTAGATTTGATTAAAAGTTTCAGCTGTGTTGTCTGTAAGAGAATGTTTTGTAATAATATATATTTTACTAAGCAAGTCAACAGAGATTGTACTTTCAAAAACAACAGAAAAATGATCCGACAAGGCGACATCAATAACAGAGACCTTGGAGATATTTACACCCTTGCTGATAATCAAATCCAGAGTGTGTCCTCGATTGTGTGTCGGCTGTTTAACATGTTGAGTCAAACCAAAGTTTTGAAATACATCATTCAGCTTTTTTGCCTCTCTATCTATTGGGTTGTCAACATGGATGTTAAAGTAAATTTCCCAGGGAAACCTTTTTACAGTTTAGTGAATCATGAAATATTGCAGCAACCCCTCCGGCCCTCTTATTCTTTCTATTCTCACTTAAAAAATTGTAATTAGGGGATGCTGATTCGATTAGTACAGGTGTACTCTCTCAGCTCCATTTCCAACTGGAGTAGATGGCTGCTTATCGGTTTGTTTTGGAACATTGTGTGCCTGCTGGGTTTGTGTTTGTCCTTCTACAATCTTTGCTGGGGCAGTGATGTCATTGTTTACATTGTCCTGTGTTTGGGGAGCTGGCCTTCTGTTGTTAACACACTGAAAATATTGGCAGTGAAAAGTTTATTCCCCTCTTTATTTAGGCCGACTCCATCTTGTCTGAAGAGATGATGGCGCTCCCACAAAATCTTGTGATTGTCAATAAAGTTCACAAATTTGGAAGAGCATTCTTTAATAAGCCATCTATTAATCATAAAGTCTGCTGTAATTCTCATCTCCACATCCAGCTGTCTGTATTGGTCCACTGATAGACACCTTCATTTTCAGATTTCCAATTGTGCTTAGAAGATGACTAAAGTCCTTTTTCAGAATTTCAGATTTTTGCTTAGCCAGATCATTAGCTCCAATGTGAATGATTAGAGTCTCAATGCTCTGCTGATCAGTGGCTAATGGGAGTATTTTCTATGTTACATCTGACACAGTGTCATTTGGGAAGCAGATTGTCTTCGTTCTCTTTGTGCTACAAAGACGATCAATTCCTTTCACAGCTGAATCCCCGACAATAAGAACTTTTGGCGTTAATTTCAGTTTCTGGGTCACTTTAGGAGGTGGTTGTGTTGGTCTTCTCTCATACCTCTTGTAGATGTTTGGAGGAGAAGTGTCCATCGTAGGCTCTTGCTGCAGAGCGGCAAACATGTTTTTCAGTGGAATTCCAGCGGAGTTTAGTATGTTTCCAGCTGGAGACATAATGGGATGTGTTATGGCTCGAGCTGGCTGATTAGTCCTTGGTACTGGAGTCAAGGTGGAATCATATCAGTTTCAGCTGGTTGTTGTTTTTTCTTTGGTGCTGGTGTTGACGAGGCCATGTTTTGGCTCGATGCTGGCCACTACTTTGATCAGTAGTAAGTAGAACATTGAACTATATTTGCTTGATGATATTTGCTTGATGATCCTTATGATTTTGATGCACTGATATTTGCTCGATGATTTTGATCATTTTCATGCTTGATGATTTGGTTGTATACCTGCTTGATGATTTTGATGTTTTTGATGATTTTGATGATTTGCTGTATAGTTGATCGATGTTTTTTTTTTTTATGTGAAACACTTTGAACTGCCTTGCTGCTGAAATGTGCTATACAAATAAACTTGACTTGAGAAAATGTATGCATATATACTTCATACCATATGAATGATGTTTTAAATGACTGGTGCCAACTGTCTGTCCAGAACCAGAAATATTAATAAGAAATTTACTAATGGGCCAGCTTCACACAGTACAGATTAAGAAACATTTAATATTGATGTTTGCACTGAAGCTGAGAGGAGTAACCGCTGCTGAAAATGGTGGTGTTGCCTCATGCTATGATTTTATGATGTCACCAAAATAAGCTGAAGGATTTTATGGCTTCATACCACTATAAGCCCATTTAAATATTAAGCACTGGTGTTTAAGCAATGTGATGGAGCAAGGAGTAAGTATGTAATGTATTCATACATGTCATGAGACATGCAGCAGATGGTGTGGAACAAATTAATAAATAAATCAGTGTTTCTACCAGCTGGCCATCAGTGCTACATATGTAAGAGTAGAGGAGTGAACAAGTTGTTTACATACACTGATAATAAATGTGTCTGCTTACTACTGCCCAGATGGTTTTCTGCACAAAAACTCGTGTTTTAACAGGTGATTTTAATTTTAAAAAGTAATCATGGCAACCAGCACAACTTCAACAACTATATTGATATAGATCTTGGTAAAACTATTACTCTGTGCCACTGGGCCCTCTGACCACCACCAGCAGGCAAGGCTGGTGAAGTATCTTGCCCAAGGAAACAGCAACTGCAACAAACGGAACAAGGGTTTGAACCATTCCCCTCAGTTACAGGACGAATTCCTTCCACTGTCGCTCCATAGCATAAAGGTGATCAGCCTGTGGCACTGCTGATAGATTAAGGAAGCTCACATTGGTTTAATAGCAGCTTTCAGCTCATCTGGATTATTGGCTCTCATATCTTTATCTTCATAATACAAACTGATTCTCTGTGGGGCTCAAATCAGGTCAGTTTGCTGGCCAATTAAGCACCATTATACTATGGTCATTGAACCTGGTATTTGAACAATCGGCAATGTAGGCAGGTGCCAAATCCTGTTGGAAAATCAAATCAGCATCTCCATAAAGCTTGTCAGCAGAGCACTTTAGTGAGTGCATTTTGTGAAACGAAGAGAGTCCTTGTACAATCAAACCCTTAAATAAATTAGCAACGGAGAGAAGTAGTTTTGTGATCTGTTCTCACATAAACAAACATGTAGAGTTTTTTAAATTTGACAATTAAACACTCATTGAAGAGTCAGCTTCCTAATCAATAACCTTTTTGTGGCTTAGTCTAAATGATCATCTGCTGGACAACTGTTAAGAAAGCAGTCATCTCAATTATAGTATAGACAATAACATGGCCATAAAAACAAATAAAAACAATGTTATTTGTTTTTCATTCATCTTATGTAAAATTCCAGTTTCCTGAGAAACTTAGTTTTGGCAAAAGTATGTTTGACATATCACTCTGTGTGTTATTAATCTACATGAGAATAGCTTTTAAAACTGAATTGCTGAATACCATTAAAAACTGAATTCACTTTTTAATGATATTCTGTGTTGAATTCTATAATATTAGAACTGCAATAGATTTACAGTCACAAAAGCAAAAAAGTTTTAAAATATTGAGGGAGGCTCCCAAAATAAGGAAGGAAGGGTTTTAAAAGCAATATCAAAAAAATCTATTTTGCACTTCTGGGTGTTCATTTAATTATGTTTGCTCTTGAAAGTAATAAGTCCAACAAAATCAATTATTTTGTGTAGGAAAGTCGGTGTTATACAGAATTAAATACTTAGAAGATAAAAATGTCTTAAAAATTATCTAATTGATGAAATGCTTAATCGTTGCAACTGAGAAAACTTCAGATATATGATGTAAGTAACCATGATGTTAGTGTGGGTCCATGTACAACAGATGCTACTTTGCCCTGAGTTAAGGAAAAAAAAAAAAAAAAAAAATTAATCACAGGTAAGTATCTTGATACGGAGTGTGCTGTCTTCATGTAAAGCTCCAGGCTAATAATAAATAAGGGATTTTACGGCATTTTAAAGAATATTAACTAATACTTCTTCAGAAATACAGAACTAACCAAACAGGAAAAAAGGTCTTGATATGATATAAATGAAAACATTCTGTGTTTGCACATAAAAAATACAGAACATATTTTAGAGCAATACCTCTAAAACTGCTTAGTCAGTAAAATGCAACTCCATGAGCATTGGATTCTTGAAGGCAGACAAACCAACTCATTAAAAAGGTGCCCTCCTCTTATGTTGAGCATCATCCATTTCTTTGTTTCACCGAGCCGAAGACACAAGCTTTTTGCTACACCACCAGAGCTTTGACATATCCATTAAAATGCAGCAGTGCAATGCAGTTAATAAATGGATACAGAAGGAAACAGCATCACCACCTAACAGCGTTATAAAGTTAGCAAGTGAAACATAAATAATGTAAGGCTCATTTTCTCTAACCGCCTTGTTCTAGTTACTAGAGCTTTGTTTTTGTCCCAGGTTTCTGCTAGATAGTATGGAAATCAGATAGAAAAACATGCATGTGTGCAGAGCCAGATGGGTAATACACAAATTCAATTCTGCAGACGATATAAATTAGGTCCAGTGAAGCTGCAAAGTAGTTTTGTCACAATGAAAGATAAAATACATGTAACCAACAGGTGAAACATAGGTGAATTGAGTACAGTAATAGAATAATGCAAGCTGTTTTCAGTAACAGAACTATATGGAATGATGACATTAAATCTTGTAAAATTGAAGTTACACCTCAGTATGTGGTTTTCTGGGTAAAAAAAAAAAATAGTTAAGCCAAGAATTAAAGATTTAATTTTTTTATTATTATCCTGAATGGGTGTAAAGTGTGAATTTGGTTATGAATTGAATGAGCGTTGAGTAGGATTCAGGGTTATCTGAAGTGAAGACATCTATGGAAGCTTCCTGCTTCTGGCTGCTGATAGTCTTTTGACTTCTTCAGTGACTTTACTGCTCAGATTTTAAAGTATTTCTTTTTAAATTGTAGATTTCTGCTCTGTGCTGAGGTTTTCACAGTGGTTTATGTTAGAACCTATTGTTAGACCGCTTAATACATACATACACATCATAGGTTTGGGCAGTATGTTGTTTAAAAACCCAAGTCCTTCATCTTAAATCTTGTTTTCTGTTATTGGCAATAACTTTTCTTTCTTTTTCACATTAGTTGTAATTAAGAAACTACAACTAATGTGATCATTGCCAAAACAGCACACATTAGCCAAAAGCAACTTTTTAAAATCCAACTATGTTGGGATGGAAATGCTGAACTTCATTATTTTTTTCAATTCACTTGTTAGAACAGCACATTTGCAGGACATCTGGAGCTCACTTTAAATTTAGATTCTTTAACTACAATTTTCTTGAATCTTTATCTTCCAATAACTGATGGAAAATAATCCACTGAAGGCAGGAATAAACCATGCTCAACATGCACCTGCTAAAGCCACAAGTTAAACTTAATTTGATTAAAGACAGAGCTACAAACAGTGCAACATGTAGACCCTGTCCCTGCAAAGCTTGGACATTTCCATAGATGTGTAATTATTGTAACAGACAGAAAAGTAAAAAAAAAAATAAAAAATTGCTAAACTGCTCACCAGTTATTTCAAAAATATAGCTCATAACATACTAAAACAAACCACTTTTGTGCTGCTATCATACCTGAAGTTGATAATATAATCAATTCTCCAGCAGCAGCGCCAGGAATACGAAGGATGAAGATGGCAAAGTCCTTTTTTGTCAGAGATATATACCTCAGTTTATTCTGTTCACAGAACACTATCCCTGTAATGTAATGACTTATCAATGAAAGTCTTTCCAAATAGTCTTTCCTTTTGTGCTTTAGATTTGTGGTATCCTTCTTGTCCACCACTCAATTATGCTCCAGCTAACACAAAGCCCTTTACCTGTATTGCATCAGTAAATTCAGTGACTGTAATCCCAGGACGCACGGTTATCTGAAACTGAGGTTTATTAAGCTTGAGACAATGTTCTAAGGTCCAGACATTGTATCACTATTACATCATCAAATAGCAGTTGGCTTAGTATGCTGCCTAGCTTAACATTGTTCCATGTAAGGCACAATTTATGCCTTGGCAGGTCAGAGCTGTCATAACAATAATAGAAGACTTGACAGCATATTAGAGAAGTGAACATAATTTTTCGCCCAAGCGCATGGCATTCTCGTGAAAAGAAGTGATCCCAGTAACGGATCACCACTGCATTGTCTCGAGTCATGGCAGGAGTATGGTTGCAGACTTCATTAAAGCTATGTCATTTAAACAAGCTTTGAGAATAATGTTAAAAAAATAAGAGGATTAAACCCCAGCTGTATACTGCTGTATAAGGAAATCTGGTGCAGTCCTGTTAGGTTCCCATAGTACTAACTGAGACATGCCAGTGCTCTGTCCAACAGCATCCTTCCATCATTTTCTTTACTTATTCAACTGAACAGAGAAGGAAGCAGACACACTGCAGGTACAAACATTCATCTTACTTCAGCTAAGCTCCTACACATCCCTCACATGCAAGGATGCCCATCTATAAACCACAAATAGTAATTGGTCCGAGTCTACATAAATCCCAGCAAACCTCTCTGCAACAGAACATTCTTAGCCAATCAGCCCAAACTGCAGCCCTAACATACTCCACTGACCAACCAACCAAGCCATAACAGTAAAAAATGAAGTTAGTGAATTTATTTTTGCTGCCAAGCATGACTCCAAACAATCCCCAGATCTCTGTCTTTATAGTACTGGACGAAGGTCTAAATATACGTTATACACATAAAATGTTCTGCTAAATCAACTAATTCAATACCAGTACGTGGCATAAACAGTACTCCGTGCTTGTCTATATATTTATATTCTCTTCGTGCGTAGGAGGTGAAATTGATCTCCCATGGCGTAATGGGGGAGTCAGACTGATGGAGGAATGAGGCATTTCAGGTGAGCTAGAAAGACTTGTGGATAGGGCTGCATTTGGGAAGCTTACAGGCAGGATAAATCTAGCCTGGGGAAAGTAACAAAAAGAGTCAGGGGTGCATTTATGCAGACGGAAACAAAGGGATGGCAGTTTGCTTGCCACTTGCATGGACACTGTTGCACAGCATGAGTGAGAACAGAATCTTTTCGCCAAGAATGAGAGTCCTCTCCCATTGTTTCCGTCTCAGCAGGTCCATACTTTGTGCTGCTTCACACAGTTTATCATTTGTTTTACTGTTTTACCATATTTTAAGCAAAACCCTATTTTTCTTTTTAAGGTTAAAGATGTCTTTTATGAGAAAATCAAGGCTAATTGTTAAAAAGTCACAGATTTATATGGTTTTAAATAAATTATCAGATACCTTATAGTCTTTACACTTGTTTTATATTTATTTAAACTAAACAGTACAAAAAAGATTTTTTTTTTTTACAATTTGTGATCTTTATATTCATTATGCACCTTTGTGTCTATAACATCCCTAAGCTTCACTTCTTCTAATTGGTTTTCATGTCTAAAGCTCAGTAGATGACAGAGATGCTCTACAAAAAGACTAAATTTGACTGAAGGACAAAGTATAAATGTTTCTTATTTGCTCGAGTTTGGACATCATGATTTTCAACACTATCACGGCTCTCATCATCATCAAAGCTAATGTCTGTTGGAAATGTTCATAAAACACTTTAAATTCACTTAAGCAAGGCACCTACTTGACATCTAATTTAAAGTAGCGATGTCCTGATTTGGTTTATTTTAACGCAAGAATAATCAGAGTCATTTAAGAATAGGCACTGATCAATATTAACTCCAAATCTAATATTTCATGAAAAAATAATTGAATCAGTAGTGTATAATCCAGTAAAATAACAAAATACATTTCATTAGTTTTACATCATTGGTTGACTCAAGAAGAGCTACTTGTGCTGATCTGAAATGCGCATAGCTTTAACGCTTTTTATTTAAGGCATATCTGACTCAACACATAAAGCTAAAGTCTTTCCCAAACGCTGGCTTTGTTTCATGCGGCAGAGTTTGATGAGGTGCTTGGATAAGGTTAGCATATTTACTCTGTTTTGCTATGACCTGCTAAGACCTATTGCCTAAAGCAGCACCTGCTGCTTCGTTGAAAAAGTGGAAACTAGACATGTTTCACAGTTCTCTGGATGTATTCACCAATTCCTGAAAAAGTTACTAGACGTGTTGCTAGGTACTTTGTTAAGAATGACTATTTTACTATCCATAGAGATAAACTGATATATCAATTTTTAGGACATGAGTATGGAAAGGGTTATTTATGGGCATAAACTAGAAGCATAGTGAGCTATAACTGACTTGGAACCAGCATCATTCATTTATGCATTGTAGCTCCAGGACTCGGGACATCACAAAAGTCCCACAGTTTGATATAACTTCTACCATGCTTTACAGTAACAGGTCTAGTTCTCATATTTCTGGTGTGAATTTTCATTATCAATTTGTACTTTTATGGAGCAGGAAATGTGTTTATCTTTCTTATAATAAAATATCAGGTCTCAGTGATACTAATTAAATCAATTGAATATAGAATGGAAAAAAATGTAAAGCAAGGTTTTATGTTTTGAAATGCAGGAACAAAAGAGTTTTGAGTTTAATACCCAAACAAAGATAAAAGGTACTTCTTCATTTCCTATCCTTGTTACACAAAGTGTTTTATAAAGAAGTTACTGAATTGTATCAATTTTTTTATGCTTCTGGAAGTAAAGAATTAATTTAGCTATAACAGGCAATGTCTTTAAAAACCTGCCTGGTTTCTCGTCTATTCTCCTAGCAAACAAAACAGTCTGGCTGGTTCCTTGTGACCTCTGTTCACATAAATAAACTTTATTTCATGACATGTTTGCATGGTCACTGATAACTCAGACAACAAAAATGGATCAAAACTGTATAAACACATTTTGGAAAGTCATTATTTATGGAGGTCATTCATAACCAAGCTTTATGAGCCTCAGATCTTTTTTTTTATTTTATTTTAGCCAAAGAGTTTATTCTAACTTTTCTACCTTGTCAAAAAGAAAAACAAATGAAATATTTAATTGTAACTGATGGAGAACTAGGATACTCAAAAGAAGATAGATGTTTTTGTATTTTGTCTCAAGGTTCTCAAGAATGAAAGAGTTGCACTCTGCCCAATATTTTACAAGAAGAAAACAGATACTACTAAAAAAAATAAATTAATAAATACTTGAAGGTTTTGTCTTTAAAAAGTCACAACAGGTATTTTGTTATTACAATTTTTAAACTTTTAACAGATTTATTGTTACATCCATCTTATATATTTGAAGGCTCAAAAAGATCTCACTGTGCAAAAGTATTAGTAAGGAAAAGGGTAGAAAACATTGCACAAAATGAAAATACATTGTATACACAGTGGGGGATGGATGGAAGGAAGGAAGGAAGAAAATTACACATATACACTATGAAACAGACAGATATCAATAACAGAAGAATATCTGGGGCAAGAGTGACAGGATCAAAACTGGTAATTTCTCCAAAATGGACAGAACAGAGAAACTAGACAGGGACGTGGCCAGGAGGCCGACAGAGTATCTGACAATCTAAATTTACCAGAATATCTGAAAAAGAGAGCTGTGGACACAAGGTAACCGCACTGGAGAACTTTTGCAAGGTAGAGTTGCAAGTTTTGGAACAATTTTCTTCCAATGAACACTGAAGTAAAATTGAACCAAGGATGCTATAAAAAGTTTAAAGATATTTTTCCTACCAACGCTTTTGCTTCTATGAGGATTTGATGGTGGTAAGCTACATTGTAGCCAAAGCTGTTCTGAGGCAGACTGACAGAAGCTGTAATTCTACCAGTGGATCCTGTGTTCATGCAGTCGGTTTGATTTGTCTTAAAAAAAAAGTTTGCCTTCAAGTGACGAAGTCTATGCTAACGCACGAATTACTATGTTTTTAACATAAAAATGTAACATTATGGAAAGTGTTTTTCATATAATCTATCAGTAGTGATATTACTTCAGTCCACCTTTGTAAATTTATTGTGAATAACATTTGAAACAGCTCTGTTAAGATATTTAGAACACTGCCAAGCACTGGAAAGTCTTGTTCCACTGGGTATTAGTTGGTTTTATATTCTAGTCAGAGTGACACTGAACAACTTGAACAATGAAACAACTTGAACATAAAACTTTTGGAAAAACAAATTCTTTAAAAATAATACTAAAGTGAGCTAACAGAAATCTGTCTGCATGTGTCTTTGCGAGGGCAATGAAGTAAGAAAAAAAAAAAAACAAGACCTAATATGCCAAAGGCAGAAAAATGCACAAAAGTTAGGGGAAAGAAGAGATACAAAGATGCAATGGCAAATGTGTCAGAATGATCTGTTTTGGCTCTGTTAACCAAACAGACTGTTGAGCTCAAGGATTCTGTGTCAGTGTTGTTTTACATAAAAACATACTTAGACTCTAGAAAATGACGAATCACCTTGACAAATAAAAATTTTTTCAATCTGAACTGTCACCAGTGCTAATCTGTCACTGTACAACATCTTTTGATTGACTCATTTGGTTTCAAATGCTGGTGTGAAAAGACCCTGCAACCATTATGTACAAAATACACAGCTGATGTAAGCCACAGAAATGCACTAACAAGGAAAATTCATAAGCTGTGTGTCACTGAACAGAAGCTTTTTTTTCCACTCCATTTATTACTTCTTGTTAACGACACTTCTTGGCTGGAATCCTTCATATATTATACACTGAAAGTCAAGATTCCTTATCTGGGAGTGATGAATGTTTGAGTTATCACCAACATCATACTTTGATTCTGAGGCTCCAGTGTAGCTTCCATGCAGGCCTGCATTGGCTAATCAGGTGATTCAGGACATATCAAGATGGGCCGGTTGATGATTGGGCCACAAGAGCCAGTTTTATCCTTTTTTTTTTTTTTTTTTCTTTCATCTGGCTGGTGTGCACTGTGCCAGTCCATTCAGGTATCCAGGTTCTGATATCTCTACAGCTCATTTGAACAAAATATAGATTCTGATATTGTTGATAAAGATGTGTTGTAAAGAATATTGTTTGAGATGTGCACTCCTGTGGAAATTAATCTACATTGTGAAGTAACTCTTACCTGCACTGAAATGGACATATTATAGAAAAATACACTGAATTGCAAGGCTTCACAAAACAGTGTATAATTGTAGACATAACATGTCAGATTATAATTACATGATTTTAATAATGATCAGTCATTATCTAAAGTGGGCCGGTCTGAGTCATGAAACGCCAAAGGCCTGCTTCAGTCCATCCCAGGGTTTCCTCTAGGATTATTTTAAACCGTGGTGGTGGGCTGTCTGTAAGAGACGGGGGGCGAGTGGGGAATGTCGGTTACATAACAACATGGTTTTAATTATGACCATTTCAACCTGAATGTTTTTTTTGTAAAACATTTATTCACTATATTCATATTGTACAACTGAAATTACAACTCTACTGTAGCAATCTAATGGCATTTGGATAAATGGCTAGACTATAACAGCCTACCAAGGTCAAATGTTTCTCACATTTGGACATTCTAGTCTGCAACTTGAATAAAAAATTAAAAAAAAAAAAAATTCATGAGACCTAAGTTTCCATGAGGACATTTTAAAGTGACATGGAGAAAAGCAGTTAATGTTGGCTCAACTTCACATCATATGTTTGATAGGGGAGGGTTCACAAAAACATGTGCAATATATAAAAAACCATGACTATCATCAGGTTTGAAAAGGTTACAAAATAATTTGTAAAATGCTTTGATTCAGTAGAACGATGAAAGAATTTCAGACCCATATTACTCCCTTCAAAAAAAAAAAAAAAAAAACCAAAAAACAAAAAAAAACTTATGAAGCTATCTAACTATATAAAATGTAATATCCCCATCTACATATTTCTGATCAAGGCAGAATAGGATTACTTTTAAAAGCAATAAAAGAAAGTAAACAGTAAGAAAATACCCATTTTATGAGAATGAACTTTTAAAATAAGACAAGCTGATTTATCTACTTTAAAAACCAAAGAGGAAAATTGCAAATAACCTCCTAATATGAATTTTAAATAAAACCTTGATGCTAATAACTGACTCAAGGAGAACTTTTCCAGACATGATTTACACAGTAAGCGGCATCAGGAAGGAGCTGGTGCACTTAAGAGAAAGTAAAACATCAAATTCCAGAGTTAAGCCTTGGCCTCAGAGCACTGACTCTTGTTTCCCCTAAGGATCGGCCTCAGAGCTGAGTTTAGCTTTTTTAATGAAATTCGGTCAGAACAGAAACTACTGGAATAGAGGCAGCTTAAGCATCCTTAATACTTCACTAACCAGAAAGTTTGATCTTCTGGACATCAAACAGTCTCACGATAGATTCCAATTAACATCATACTGAAGTGAAATTGCCAGTGAAAAATGAAAAACAGAAAATTTAAAATGGTTCAGTTTTAAATTTTAGAATATATTTATTCTCATGTTATTTATGGATTGACTGGATAAACTGTACAGTGCTAGAGTCAGAAGAAAGTGTTCTTGTTCAAGAAAGGTGTTTCACTTAATTAAATCAAAAGTAAATATGTCATGTTGAACTGTAGGGTTTTATAATGGAGCAGTTGCAAAACAGAAAGATAATGCCAGATAATTTGGCAGAAAGATAATGGAGTTTTGCTCAAACTATCCCAGGAAAACAACTGCTGCTCACATCACAGTGGTTTTATTTCATTATCACCTTATTCACCCTAAGATCTAAGGGAAAAAAAATCCTTTCTGCGTTTGTGTTTGCTTTACTTCTCTGGGAGTAAGCTCAGATGTGTAACTAGAATGAACCCCTGTGAAGTTAATAACTAACACAAACCCCAAAACAATCTGCCTCACATGTGCGTAGATTAGTGCAGAACTGCTTGCTGGGCTGTTGCAGATAAAGTTCACAAATATTTGACTTGAGCAGAAGCCTTGTATGAATTCACCTTGTGCAACAACAGTATACAGATGGTAAGAAGACACTCAAGTCAACTCTGGAGATCATTGCTACACAGTTTAGTTTTTTTCCATTAAACTACTGAAAAGGTTAATAGTGTCAGTTGTCTGGCAGGGAGTCATATTAAGACCTTTTGTCATTCATACAAAACACAGACTAAGAATCTTTGTAAGGTTTGAAGAAGAAGACTTATTGTTTATTTAAATTGGACACTTTAGCTTATGAAAACCTAATCTTCCTAATCATTTGTTAAGAAACTAAAATGATAAACAACTTAAAAAATATGCCTGCCCTTTTGTTTTGTGCAGGTATACTCTGCTAAAACTTTCTAATGGATTTATTTAATATCAGTTCAGTTATTGCTCTGGTGTGTCACTGAATTACCCTTTGCAAACGTATATACAAAACATCGTAGCAATAAATCTTTGTGATGATAATACTGACATTTATCAAACTCATTATCATTATCTATCAAACTCATGTATGCACAAAAACCGCTTCATTATCTATCATCTTTGTTCATTATCTAATTAAAATGATGAAGTCTGAATACAACGGAATGCAATCTTATCCTGCATAAACTGTTTGCGATGTTTCTAAAGATTCCAGAGGAGCAAGCAGAGACCTCTGTGCCTGTCTTTGTAATCTCCTGCTTTAAAGGCTTCTCCGGTGTGGGCTATTAAACGGCTGCTGCATTCACCTCCACAAGCCTCCCTCCAAGATCACTGCTGACCTGGGAAGCGATCAACCAAGTCTTGATTAATGGGTGCACAAGGTTTCGCCGAGGCAATCACCAAAGGCTGGGTCAAACAGTAACAAAGAGGACACTCAGCAATCATCCCTTATTGCATCAATAACCTCAGTCATCGATTAATCAGCATTAAAATTTTAAGAGGGGAAACATGCCTTGACTGTTACATGATCCATCTATAATGGGCAATACCCAGCTTGCTTTTGAGAGAAGCGTACCATTCAGAGTTAAGATCTACACAGACAGTATGTCTGTAGTCTCGAGGAACATGGTGATCAGCATGCACAGAGGGAAGCTGGGACTGATGACTTGAAAAAGTGAATCTCTAGGAGGAAGCACAATACTTAAATTGATTTTGTCACTTGAAGTTGCGACGGCGCAGCACAGATTTCTCCCCTTTTAACTCTGCAGGGAAATGTTATGGGTCATTTGGTCTGACAAAGAGAGGCTTGTCTTTGCCTAAATGGTGTGGTGATGGTGGTGAAGGTGCTGGTGCATCTCAGGCAAGGAGGCAAAGATTGCCCTCATCAATCTAATGCCTCTCCTCCTGAGGTAATCATTTCCATGGAGCAACATGGCATCTCATTAGGGTGATTCGCTCCCGGTGTCAGTCTGCATCAAACACCTTCACAACAAAAAATCTGCTGAAAGAAAAAAAAACAAAAAAAAAACACACACTTTGATGACTGCACAAACTGATGGCATAGGTTCCCTCATTATTGGCGTTACTTTCTATTCCTAAGCAGCATTGCATTTTGTTAGTCCCCCTGAATATTCTGTATGGGATTCTAATGAATACAAATAAACTAATTTATTCATCCACAATTCAATTAATATGGTTACATTACGCCCTGTGGACTTGCATAAGCTTGGGTGACTGAATGCCTACGTAAAACGTACATCATGGAAAATATATTAAAAAAAATTTTAAAAAAGAAATGAAGTCAAACTATCAATGGAAATTGATTTAAATATACTGGATTTGTTATTTATTTATTTTTATAAACAGATGTTTGATTACCATGGATAGCTCTTGAACTGTTGTGCAGAATAATGTGAACATGTTGCCCATCTAAACCCCATATCTTTAAGCACTGCCTTGATTGTCTGCTTTACATCCTAAATTAGATCCACAACCATTACAACTCCAAAGGCAACTTTGCAGACTGAAAGGCAATAGCAGCTTGGCTCGCTATGTATCAAATAATCTGAATATTGTTAAAATGGTATTATTGTCTTAGATTTAAAAAAAAAAGGCAAGGAATTACATTTACAATGTACATTCAACAATGCAACAGATTAAGGGCACTGAGATCAATGATATTTTTGCTTATCAGTAAGACAGAAATGTAACTTTTCTATACAGTTATTTTAAGGATGGAGACAAAGATCTAACAAAGTACTTCCAATTCAGCACTTCCAGTTATATAGCCACTCCACCAAAACATAAGTTTACATGAAAAAATAAAACTGCAACAAACAGCATATTTTTTTCATAAGCAAAGATGCTAGTGAAAATGAGGAGTTAATACTACTGAAAAACAAATCTTCACTCTTTGCAACTTTGTAGATACATTTAGGGAGCATTCAGAATTCTAGAGCAGCTAAAGACAAACCTACCACCTCTTCTGGTGTTAGCTGAGACTCTTTCAGACTTTGTCGTGTGTCATTCGCACCCTTCTAAACCAATTAATTTTTAGGACAAGCAAAACTTGCTATTTTTACTTAAGAGTTGTCAACACGGTTTTCCTTTATTGTTCATGTTTACATACTAGGTAGTATCAGTACAATATTTTTTTCAGTGAATTATTTGCTTTGAAGAAGCAATAGATAGATAACTGCTGTAGAGTATCTGTTTATGGAGAAGATGTATTGTGGATGTTGACTCTTATTAGGTGACATTATTTAAAAAAAAAATCCTTTCCACAATGATCAGTGCTGTTACTGTTGGCTCACTTAGCTATGTAAAACCAGCAACACTTCTCACTTTTTATACTAACTTAAATAATAAACTAAGGTTAATCCACTGTTTGATAACTAGGATCAATTGGAATTTGTGTGACTGAAATGATTTTTGTTTTGGTAAAGTGCCTTGAGACAACATTTGTTGCAAAATGGCACGATAGATAGATAGATAGATAGATAGATAGATAGATAGATAGATAGATAGATAGATAGATAGATAGATAGATAGATAGAGAATTGAAGTTAAATAATTAAGTTATTAGTACTTGTGATTTTTTACAAGACATAATGGTATCAGCCTTTTAGCCAACTACTGAACATGAATTGTCTTCTTTAAATTATACTATTTTCCAGGATATTTTATGATGCAAAATTTCAAAGATATTTTCCACAGAAAATAGACATTTATTTTCTTGCTGTTCTAGTCAGTAATACCAAGTAGAAATGTTTACAGACCCCTAAATCCTATATTTAAATTGTAGATCTATGAAAGACCCGCAAACCACCCAGAAAATAGTTTCAATGTTCCCTACAATCTGTACGCCTCAACAAGAATCAAACCAGACACACTGTTCAGAACAGAGTTTGAAAATTTTAAGACCTGAGAATGCTATGCTGCAAAGATGAAATGAAACAAGGCATGAAGAATAAAAAGGACTTTTATTCCAAGCTTTATTTCTTTATCTGGGACACCAGTCAACAAATTTGCAGTGCTATGATTTCATGCGAACAAAATTGTGCAAAAATTATGTACATGTCATTATTTACATGTGAGACTACAAGATACCACAGCACAGTATATCCCTGATTGGTACCAAACACAACTTGTTAAATAACCTATGCTCCAGCATCAGATGAAGTCCAACACACCTTGTTCCCATTCCATGCTTCACTAACATCTCACTTCTCTGTTTCTGAGGCGAGCTTGAGGTGATAAATGAAATGAGGGCTGGCATGTTCGCTGGACATTTTAATTAGCTAGTCTTTAATTCAACCTGACCCTCTTTCAACTTTGATCAGCAAGCGGGAGCTCTGATAAAGACCTGTCGCTCACCTGCAAACACCGGAGTTATTCAATGGTAAATTGTCTTCTTCCCATTCACAAATGCTCTCTACCTGTGCAGTCAGGGGAAAGAAGTTCATGCCTCAGTGAAAACTAAAAGCCCAGTGAGAATAAAAATATGCCACGTGAGCCGTGTTCATTCATCCCATCTCTTCCTTCATTACAGTATGGAATGAGAATGAGCTAAATACAAATGCACTCCTTGAATATTTTGAATCTGGAGGCTAAATTAATGTGTTACAGTTATGCAACACTTGTATTCAGTCCTAAATGGCATTACACCTGTGTACCATGGAAACCAACTATAAGCAAAGAAATGTAACAGAAGTAAAACTCTTTGTGGTCTTTTCATAGAGCTGAAAATATAACATACCAAGGTCATATTGTAATCCAGACAATATTACTCTGGGATTACTTATTCCATAACACACAAGTACACAGTTCATATTTCTAGATCAGCAGAAGCTTCGAAGCTTCAACCTTATCCATCTGAATTTACATGTGTGACAAAAACCTATGTACAAAACTAAAAATCAAAACTTTTTGATTTGCACGAAACTATGCTAAGATGCTCTATGTGCGCCACACATACAAAGTCTTAAATAAATACCCAAATAAATACCCAACATGTATAAAACAAAGCCAAATGTCCACTAACTCTAAATAGCCCTAAGCATTAAATCATTACCAGAATCATATAAAAAGACTTTATGTAAATTTGAGCTATATTTACTTACCATAGCAATCTCTGAGTACTCGTGAGTCGACCACAGAAGTTATTTTCCTTCCACAACGTAGTATTTTCCCTTTATGAACTTTTTGAAATGCTTTATGAACACAAACAACATAGCCTTTTCTCTCACCCCCTATATTCTCCTCTAACTGGTTTATAAAAACAATTTTTTTGTTGCAGATCTTTCTTTTCTTGCTTTTTGTTGAAGGATCGCTTCAAGTTTTCTTCACTCATGAGTGGATACCCAGTTCCTGTCTACCTGCCTCCACATGGCCATGTTCCAACCCATTATCATAAGATTAGCCAGATAAAGTGATCCATCTATCAGCCAGAAAAAGCGACGGTATCCAGTTTGGGTGTGATCGGGAATGTGACTGTTTTTCTTCTAACAATTTGTGAAAAGGATTGGAAGGTGTTCACCAAAGCTAAAACAATGCCACCCTTCACCACACACCACTGGATCCAGCTGTTCTCCATCTTCTCCTCCCATCATTGCCCTTCCTTCTTGTGTTCTGAAAGATGTTGTGACCACTTTGCCCAACATAGTCATTCATCAAGCTCTTTCTCTACTTCACCAACTGTTTCAAAGATCTGACGTATCATACATCTCTTTCCCTCCCTCAGTTCTTCTCACTAAAACCTCAGTTGGTCTCATCTTCTGAGTCTCTCAGCCCACCCATCTCTACTCGCTATTACCGTCCCATTTTTTCCACACCCTTTTTTGCTGCTCCGCATACTGGGTGGTATTTAATTTTTGTCCCCTCAGGTCTTCTTTTCTTCTTTATCTATAATTCTCTCCTTGGAAATCATCCATCTTTCTGTCCAACTCGAAACCTCTGATTCTAGAAACCTGTGCCTGAGAAAGATATTCACCGCCACTGAACAGCCACAACATTCACCCACAGAATAGGAAGACATTGCCACTGACTCAAAGAAACATGTCCTGAAGAAACCCTAAAAAATATATCAGTTATCACAGCAGATTTGTGCTTCATAGTCTTGCAGCACACTTACAGTTGCATGTGAATGACCACATTTATTTCATGTGTCTAGTTCTGCAATATGTGTTGTGTTGGTAAGAATTTACGGAGGGCTGGATTTTCTAGCTATACACTCTTGGTACTGATGAAGTTAAGAAAAATTAACAAAAAACCCCACTATTTAGTAGCACATGGACACATGGACAAAACTGTTGGTACCTCTCTGTTAATTACCGAAAAGCCCACAATGGTTATTGAATTAACTTGAAACTGACAAAAAAATATGAATAAATACTAAATAAAAATCTACTGAAAATTAGCCAATGAAAATCAGACATTGGTTTTGAATTGTGGTTCAACAGAATAATTTTAAAACAAACTATTGAAATAGGCCTGGAGAAAAATTATGGTACCTGTAACTTGATATTTTGTCGTGCAACCTTTTAAGGCAATCACTGCAAACAAACAACTTATGTTACTGTAGGATTTAGATCAGAGCTCACAGAAGGCCAGTTCAGAGTAGTCCGATGTTGTGCTCTTACCAATTTTTGAGTGTTTTTAACTGCGTTTTGGATCATTATCCTGTTGGAAGACCCATGACCTGTGACGGAGACTAAGCTTTCTGACACGAGGCATCATATTCTCTCCAGAATGCCTTGATAGTCTTGAGATTTCATCATGCCCTGCACAGATTCAAGATACCCTGTGCCAGATGCACCCAAGCAGCCCCAGAACATAACCGAGCCTCCTCCATGTTTTACAGTGAGGACAGCTTTCTTTTCTTGGTATGCTTCAATTTTGTGTCTGAACATAGCTGATGGCTTTTTGGCCTTGCCAAAAAGCTCCAGTTTTGTCTCATTTGTCCAAAGGACATTTTCCCCGACACTTTGTGGCTTGTCAATATGCACTGTGGCAAATCCAGTCTTGTTTTTTTTATGCTTTGCTTTCCTCTTTGGTCATCTCCCATGAAGTCCACTGTGGCTCAAACAATGACATATGGTGTAATCTGACAATGACGTACCTTGACCTTGGAGTTCACCTTTGATTTCTTTGGAGGTTCTTCTGGGTTTTTTAGATATTCGTATTATCCTTCCGTCATCAAATTTGACATGCCAAGTAGGCTGGCTACAGTCCTGTGGACCTTAAACTTCTGAACAATATGTGTAATTGTAGTCACAGGTGCATCAAGCTGCTTGGAGATGGTCTTATAGCCTCCACCTTTAACATGCTTGTCTATGATTTTCTAATCTTCTGGGACAATTCTCTTCTTCACCTCCTGTGGTCCATGTTCAGTGTGGTACACACCACGTCACCAAGCACCACAGTGACTACTTGTCACTCTTTAAACAGGCAGACTGACTGATTACAACCTTGAAGACACCTGTAATACTAATTAGAGGACACTCCTTAGTTTAAAATGTCTCTGTGGCCAACTATTTTTCAGTCTTTTCTGGAGGTACCATCATTTTTGTTTAGGCCTGTTTCATCAGTTCTTCTTTTTTTAATGATTCTGTTAAACCACATTTCAAAAGTAATGTCTGATTTTCATTGGTTTATTTTCTGTAAATGTTTATTTATTGTTACTTTGGTCAGTTTCTTGTTATTTCAGTGAACACTGTGGGCTTTTCAGTCATTAACAGAGGGGTACCAACAATTCTGTCCAAATGTGTAATCATATTTATGTGATAAAAATCTCTTCCAGTCTCTCAACGATCAATCTGAATGACTAAACTCTTTTCCTTGGACAATTTAATGGGATACTGTGTGGAAGATCTTTGAGAATCAAATTATTTACACTTCCAATAAAACTGAATGATCATGTGTGACAGCCCACGCTGAATGTAGGAGCAAGTCAGCAGAACAGAAACGGAGAAAAAAAAAGATTTAAAAAAACACGAATTTCTGAGAAAACAGTGAGTTTTGTTTTTTGCAAAATATACTAGTTCAAGTCATGAGGAAACCACTCCATGCTTTAAATAGCAGTTTTGGTGGTTTTGAAAAGGTAAACCCTGTGTTTCAATTCTGCTTGTTTACAGAGTAAATCTGAGACATTTCAGGGGGTATGGGAGAAAACCCAGAGCTGATTAACATACTGGCCTTTATTGGCTATTCACACGCTTTTGTTTTGGTTTCGGCCAATAAGTTGCAAGTCTGAAGTAAAGACATGGCTCATTAACATCGCCAACACATCACCCAACCCACACCTGTAATGGACCATTAGAAAAAAGATACCTCGGAGATGATAACATCCACCATAAAGATACTGGTGGAAAGAAAACAACGCCAAGATTATTTATATGACCAGAGGAATTCATGTCTGCAGGAACATTTTTCAGTTTCTCAGTGTATTACAATACACAGCATGCCACTGACAGGCAGCTCTAGGTCTGTCCGGTCTAGGACTGCACTGCTGCGGCTGTAATGAGTGCAATATAATGGTCACAGGGGGATGAGCATCGCTGTGCGCCATGCTGACCAACTACATCTAGTAGCTGTAACACCTAGAATAAAATAATGATTTACGTCAGGCTTTATTCAGGCTGGAAAAAAAAAAAAATCATTTAAAATGTTATATTTATTGTTTTCTTATGCTTATTTTAGAGAATCCAACCAGCTGAGAAATAAAACCACCAGCATGTATTTAGACGGTTTAATTTCACAAGAGCTCAGGGTTCACAGTCTCCATAAGAAAGGCTACAAAGACAGAAGCTCACAGCCTTGATGGAGAATGGAACAAAAGCTGAAAACTTCTAAAAATATATATATTTCTAAGTAGATAAGCCAAGCCATACCAGCTGAGAGTATTGATCTGTTGTTCACGAGCAATTTGATTATTTTGAATGGCTCTTTGCTATGAACAGAACTCGAGTCTCAGTTAGTGAGAGCTGTTCTTTGTTTATTATGGCTTAGCTTGCTTATAATGCACTCCTCACACATCAACAGCTATTATTATGTGTACTTAAAATTATTTAATCGGCAAATAAATACAGTTGATAGAAATGGGTGGATAATTTTTATATTTAATGGTGCAGAAGAAGATTTTTGTTTCTGCCTAAGCAACTCAAGTCTATTTTTCTTTTATTACGCTTCTAAATTACAAATAGTCGTAAAATGTTATTAATGCATTCAACACTTGTAGTAAAGAACTGCATGGGTGTTTGACAGTTATATTTTAAAATGTATTTTATGAAAATACATAACCATTTTTTTCTGCAAGAACAGACTATGGTTGTATCTTTTAATGTTTGAGAAAATATTCATTTTATTTAATACAGATGATTCTACTTTTTTGTGAACTTTATAAACTAAATTAGGGATAAAATGGCTTGTTCTTAGAAAAATGTAAATGTTCAAAAATTGATCTTTTAAACAGATCTTTAAAGTGAAATGATCCTGAAGATTTGGTTCCCTTCAAAGAGACATAAGTCCCATTATTAGTTGACGGTCAATGCTGTGGGGGTGGGGTTATTACAAAGTAATGTAAATCAGCAGCTTTTAATAACTCCCCCAGGTTTTAGGGAGAAAATTAGGGTAACTTTCAGAGCTGATTTCTCTGAAATCTCATTTTCCGAGTGCCAACATTCAAATGGCCATATATTTTAAATTACTTTTTTGATTTCCATGTGTTTGACATCATTGGAAATCTTAGAATCCACACTTTCGGAATCTGTAAATAACTCAAAATGCCCCCGAGCAGACTTGTTAATGCTTTAGCCGTGGCCAGTCACATATTTGAACTACTCAGTAACAGAATCAATAATGAACCTATTCATAGTCACAACAATATATTTAATGAGTAATTAGGCAAATCTATAAAACAAAAAATAAAAATAATATCAGCCAGTTAGAGACCTAATTCTATCAATGTCTCTGTCTGTCTAATTTTGATTTCCAAATATCTAAACTAACTTTAAAGGAAAGGTTTTGGTAAGGAAAAATAAACGATGATGTCAAAGTTAGATACTTTTGTTCCACTGGCTTTGGCCACCATTGAACCAGGATGATAAAACTGATAGGAGGGCTCCTTTGTTTGGTCTGAAATCAGCCTGTTGTTTCACCTCTTTCTGGAAACTGAATTTGGAGCTCAGCAGCTGGAGTTGTCACAATCCCATGTCTGATGCTGCCAACCACCAGTATCTTGACACACAGCTGTTGTTTAGCCATGTAGGTCACATTCAGACTACCTGGCACTGTAACTCCTGGGACTGCCTTTTGAATGCCTTAGTGGTAAACAGTGCAAACAGACACATCTTACTGAATAAGATGGATTATTCTTTACTCCAAGTAAAGTGAAATAAAACAAAGGTTGTTGGAACTAAATCTGCCTTGTTAAATCCGATTGGGCCAACCTTCTTTGAAGCTGGTTCTTACTCTGTCATGTGAGTTCATCACACACAGACCTTCACTAAGTCAGCACTGAGACCTAATAAACATCCTCCCATGGTAATGTCTTCAGGTGCTGATAACTTCAACAAAGCAATGTAGGAGAGAGTGCCACATCGCTTTAGATAGCCACTGAATTATGAACACAGACTGCTACCATCTGGTTGAACATACAGGGTCTCACATTTTAAAAAGATGAAACTGAAAAATGCCTTTGTTAATCAGTCAACCCTGAAACTAGACATGGAAGTTTAACCTTCTTGGAATGCCATCATCTGCTCAATTTACAACATGCATTTTTACCTCCATTTGTGTAAGTGTGTTATAAACAAACTTGTTGTGATTAATGCATGATAAATTTCCAACATGTTCTGACAATAAAATATTATTGTCAAGACAAGATATCTTAATGATGACGTGAGCTTACTCTAATCTTCCATTTTTAAGACATACATTGAAATATTCTAAGTAGGGCTAATTTAATTTCGATTAATTAATTACATAGATTATAAGACATTAAAACAATTTTTAAAAAAATGTAATTTTAATTTTCAACTTATTGCTTTTTTTTTTCCCCATACACAAGTCCTGAGCCCTGAGCCAAAACCTCTGTACTGTGCTGTGCTGATGGTGCACCCATAAATCGGACACACAAGCGACAGTCACAAACAGCGATGGATGACAAAGCCACTTTTCTTGGCCCACTGGAGGTCAATTTTTGCTTCAAAAAACGATCTGATGGGACGCTGGAAAAGACTATTGTGTGCAAGTTGTGCAAAAAGAAGTTGACCTATCACCAAAGCTATTCAAGCCTAAAATACCATCTCAGTGCAAGACATGTTGCAGAAAACACAGACAGTCCACATTTCTAAAGTATTTTTTTCAAAGACATCACAAAAATAAGGAAAACACTTGAAAGCTGAATGGTATAATAGCACTTTGTGCCAATCTGATTGTTGAATAACCTAAATAACAGCTTAAAAACAATAAATGTGTTTCTAAGCTCACGTCTATTTATACAATAATTTAGAAGCAAAAGGGTTTTTGAATTGAAAATGTTGCTTTTTTTGTCAATTTATGGTTTGATTAAAATGTGCTTAATTGTGATTAATTAATTACAGACCCTGCAATTAACTCAAAAAGTTTAATCAAGTTCCACCACTAATTCCAAGCAAAAAAAACAAAACAAAAAAAAAAAAAACAGGAATGCTTTCGTTCAAGAGTGTTCAGAGGCCCAACTATCAGAAAGAGATTGTTACATTAAGGATCTTTTGTTGACATGGAACAGGGATTTAAATAAACAGTTTTGAGCTTAATGCAGCAAGGCAATGAAAACATTATGTCTTACAAGTTTCAGAAAACATCTGTGGGATAAAAGACTCTTTCCGCTCTATCTAATGTTATGATGTAGGTCATTTTAACACAGTCAGAAGAGTGAAAGGTGTGTGTATGAGTGCATATGTAGGTAAGAAAAGTCAGATTTCTGTTGACAGGTCATCTAATAGTTGTGCTTAAGGCACTGGATTTTATTTTGGGGTAGCAGTTAAAGGGGGCTTAATACAAATGAATGCCACACTCTATATAATTTTTTTATTGTAAAACATTGAAAACCAAGTTTGTCTGTTTTCTCCTTTCACAATTAATGTTTGTATATCAAGGTTCTTTGTGCAAAATCATTGGGATATTTTAAAAGATGTTGCCGCTCACCTTTTTTAACTTGAAGTACGTGAATAAGTCTTTAACCATGTATGTTCAGATAAAAATAAACATACATCTTTATCAACATCCAATGCGAAAACAAAAATCAGATAAACCTTTTTAGCAAGCAAAATCAACAATTCAAATTTACAAGATCTGTTACAGCATTTTGTTGCTTTTTGGTTAGCTTTGGAGGGTTTTTCATGAAAACAGATGACAGAGCCATCCATTATATGACCCAAAGCTCTGTACATCTAAACCAGATATCTGTATTTCAGTAATGCGATACAGTGAACATTGTGAATAAACGAGGTTTATCAGTTATTTTCTAAAACCCCAACCCAACCCTTACTGCCTTTTAATCTTAGTTGGTAATCTCTCTTTAATTTAGTCATAGCTACTTTGTAGGGTATAGCTCAGAGTCTTGCTTTTTCAGGTTCTCTGACTGTTTTGTATGTATATTTGAAAAGCATTGTGGGTATAAAATCAGTTGTTATTCCGTGTTCCCTGCCCATGCTTGTACATCTGTCTTTTCCTGAGATTTAATTTTTCAGCAGAGTTGTCAGACATGTGCAAGGGCCTGTCTACCACATGGCGTAGGGCAATGAACTATTTCTGTTCTGCCACAGTCACACAGTATCATCACAATTGGCTCCATAAATATTGAAGCTGCTATTTAAACAGTTCTGATCAAACACAAGTCAATCAAACAACACTGAGGGTACAAAAGGAGGGTGTTTGCACAAGTGAGGCATAAAACGAGGCAAAAGATTTAAACAGCCCAAACTGAGTCTAAAGCTAGTGGATTACGCAAGAAAAATAAATCAAAGACTATAACCATTTTTTCACCTTTAAAGTCTGTATTATCTCCATTGTTGCACATCAGTTTTTTTACAACTCGTTTCTCTCAACCACTTTTCCCTCAACTGTAACTCCCAGTAAAAGACCTTCATACTTGTTTGCAAGAGAACATTTCTCTGCAGCTACAACTTGCATGATGCGGGCAAACCATCTGATCTTTCAATCAACAAGTGACAATAAAATGTCTATTTAATGTGCCAGATACGCAATAACAGAAAACACAGAGTAAGACACAAACAGATAAACAACAATGCTTATTATAAAAACTGGTGTGGGAATATCTTCTGTTTAATTATGTATCTCCAAATAACTAAAAGTACACGAAAACCAGAGTGGCAATGTTAACCATCTGTCAACCACAACTTTGATATATTCTTATTTAGAAAGCTCTGCTGGGCAACTTCTCAGTATAATTCAGTAATCTTTCTGTTTGCTTGTGAATGTTCCCAGGGCTTTGACATATTTTGTTTCTGCCATGAATCATGGTCAAGAAATAATCTCCAAAAAGTTCGTAGCTAAAAACTGTCACATTTATTAATGATTGCATGAATACCATAAAACATGTAAAAGGAAGAAGAAAGAAGGAATGTCATAGTTTTTCTTCAGATGTTACAGTGTTTGAATCTTCATGTCATCCTGTTTGGTTGGTTTTCAGATCTTAACCCTCGCCAATTTTGCAATTTAAAGATCTGGTCCACAACAAGCAGCAACAAGTTTAAGGTTAATACTTAAAGATACACGTAAAGGTGAAACAAAACATACTAATACACTTTTATATATTCAAATTTTTTTTATATATTTTCTTTTATCTTTCATTTGAAAACCTGACAATTGTAGACCTAAAGAGCAAAATGATGTATAGAAGCAGATATGATTCAAGCAGTAATAGTTTACTTAAACAAATAAAAATCATTACATCATTCCTGATGATTTTACTGTACTACATACATTATATACCTCTTTAGTAATTGGTCAAAACCCAAACCCACACAGAGCCGGATGGCACCATGGCTGGAATGGGATTCTCAAGCATTCCAGTAAAGTCTTGCATTGACCTCACAAATATTGTTACTGTCTTGCAGAGCCCTTGTACCTGTCTGCCTCAGTAATCTGCCAGGGAGCAGACAAACATCAGTGGGTCTTATCGCTACTTTTCAGGAGCAGCAGAGAAGGAAAGAGGAAAAAGACCGGTGACCCAGCAGGAACAAAGATGGGAGCAAACTGAGGGAGAAATAAAGTTCATTAAGTATATGCGTATTCATTAATCTATACACACACACAGGCATGCAACTTACTCAGAAAAGGCTATGTTAATCAGATATGTGCTATGTGGTTTTTGTTAAGCAAATAACAAAACCTACAGAGAGAGGTAAGGCAGACAACAAAGGAAGTGTAGCAAAGATTACTTTACCATTTCCAATAAGGCTCAGCAGGCGGATTTACACAGAGGCAATCAAGAATGTTCAGGTTGATGCATACTGAGATGCTATAGTGCACCATCTGCATCGCAGTGATATTCAACACTCAAATCTTATGCAAGATTGCACATGTGGGCAATGAAACTGAAACAGACTCTTCAAATCACTTTCCCCAAGCCAAAGTCAGCAAAAAGTCAAATTTTGTCAGCAGCGGATTTCACAGGGTGCTGATGCCTTGGAGAAATTCAACGCCTCTAAAGCATAGTGTGTGTTATGGCATTTTTATTCATGAGAAACTGGAGCCGCCTGTGGAATAGCACAGTGGCTTTAAAAACATGAAAAATGTTTTGCCCCGTGTATGAATTTAAATATGGCTGTACTGTTACCAGATCACATGAGCGTTGGTAATATGATTTCAGCTAACCTCTCTGCGTAGTGTGTGTGCACGTTGTGATATGAACACATGAGCTGCAGAGGTTTCTTCCCCCCTCCCCACACAATAATTGAAAGGTCCAGTCCAACTCTCTTTCATCCAGCTCTCCAGTAAGAAATGGATTATGTTTGCTTTTTTATCAAATAGAGAAATTGCTGTTAATGCTGAGTAACTCATTTAAAAAACACATATAAAGAATTGAGAATATATTCAACCATATTTCCCAAACATACATGTCCCCTCCAAAAAACCCCCCAAAAAACTATTATTTTCATTTTTATTTTTGATCAAAGGTCTTTTAAGCCTGAATGACTGTTTACTGCTTCATGATTTTTGTCCTACAGAGCACAGCAGGTCCAGTAGCCACAAAGGAAGAGCCTCCATATCACTGCATTCCAGTCCTGAAACAGTCAATTGCTTTAAAGATAAATCTTTGTTCTTCGTTTTTTAGGAAAAAAAAAAAAAAGAAAGAAAATGTATTTCATTAGGTATCCTGGGGCTTGTTTTTTTGGCAAAAGAAGATCAAATATATGGAGGGGTACAGAGAAAGCAGAGAGGTATTCCAGCTAGAAAAGGACAACAGTAAGCCATTATTTGCTGAAATTGTTGCCTGTTTTTGTGCAGTCGGTATGTATCGTAAAGGGTTACACTCCAGGCTGTACAACATTGTCTTGTGGATTTTTTTTCTCCTGCTAACTGCAGCCTATAACACACACAACAGTTTGCACGTTTATTACGTCCTTGAAGAAAGAAATTAAATTGGTCTTTTGAAAAACGCTATTGATTATGCATTTAGAGAGAAGAATAGGCCTAATTCCACCTCAAGAAGCTCTTCCAGAACCTGGGATATTTTTCTGGGGACAATCTTTACCCCTCTCCATTTTCACTTCATCTACCAAGGTAAAAACTGATTTGCAGGGGAGATATGATCCCAGTATAAACAGCTTATATTTTCTGCTAACTAACTGAGGTGGATTTTAAATCATGGACATCTGTTATTTACATCTGGGCAGAAAGGGACTAAAATACTTTAGTCAAGGTAATATTTTAAGTTTATAAACTGTTCATGGAAGACTGTTTTACGGCATTTATGTCATTACCAGATTTTGAGTTTGAAAGTAATGACACCGGTCATGTATATGTGCAATGCTGCTTTAGAAAATGTGCCTTAATTTATTAACCATCTCCAAATTTTCCTCTTTTTCTCAGAATTTGGAGATATTTTTTTTGTTTCAGAGAGTAATCTGACATTGCTGCTGTGAAACGGTGGGTTGTGAACCTGATCAGGCCTTCCGTTTATCTCTCCTCTGCCAGCAATGCAGAAGACTGCAGCCTTGAAACAAATTCAAAACACATAGCTACAGCTTTGCACAGAGTTTGGAGTGACTTTACAGAAGTTACAAAGACACTGTGAAAGACTCATTGGTTATAGTTATAGAAAATCCAAGCTTTTTGTTTCTACAAGGGAAACCCTTTTTTTGTTTCTAACCAAAATTAGACAGTATTTAAAACTACAATGGGAAAAACAAAAGATAATTAAAGAAAAACCTCATCTGCTAAATTATTAAGAATTGTTTGAGCAGGAAAAGTAAGAGAAAAAATATTTTTATGGATATATTTTACAAGGACAGATAAGATAAGTGTGAGCCAAAGAATGTATCCCTTTTTACAAAGACAGTACTGTATAACAGTTCAATAAAAACCTTTTGTCATTTCATGATTTAACAGATAAAAGGAATTGTTCAGATGAAAGAAAGCTTCCTTTAATTTTTCAGAGCTTTTGCTCTCAGGAGTACATCTGGCATGGTACTATTAGGCTAATTCAGCTGTCGTATTCTTATATGAGAAAGACATACAGATTTACATTTGAAAAGTTTTTCTTTATTCATTTAATTACAGAGAAAGACTTAACTGAGGAAAAGATGCACTGTGTATGTACCTGTCACCTTTTTGTTATAAACCCTCATTTGTAGTTCCATTGCCTCATCTGTGTCTATTTTGTTAGATTTCCTTCAAATTGTCCAGAATTGCTTTTGCAGTGATCTTTCAAGGAGTTGTGCTCTCTAAGGCTATTATTTATAGATGGTCTGGTTACGAAGCTAACTAATTACAGAACAAAAGCGGAGGTGTTCGTTTCTCTTGGCTCAGTTCCTTCTCTAGCCCACAATAGCAACATGTCTTTAGGCATCATTTAGAAAACTGGTGAAGTGTGTGGAAATTCAGAGGTTGATCCTGATGCTAACCAGTGATAAATCAAATTTTGGATATTTCCTACTCAAATTAACCTCTTGAACTGAGAATCTTTCCTTCAGCAGAGGGATACAAAGCAGTTTAATCACAATTTAACATAAACTGTTTTGAAAAGCTGCAACTCTTCAGTAGTGAACTACCCTTTGTTTTATGGCAATGACCCATTTCTGCAGCTTCAGAATATAAATTTTCACAGCAGTCAGTTAAATTGCTGACATAATCCAGATATTTAAACGTTGTTAGGTTGTAACTTATATGCAATGGTGGTTTTTGTTATGGGGTACATCAGCAACTAACAGCATGAGAGAGAGGGGTACACAACAACCAAATAAAAATAACATAGTCTATCAGCCAGCTGCACCATGGAAAAACATTTCTATTGCTTTTAAGCATGTGCAGTCTATATGAAATTACCACACCCTGTTTGTATCTGAGAATAGGGAGGCTGATATACATGCTTTGTATGGGACTACACTGCATTTAATTTCAACCTGAGAATTTTGATTATTTCCTGTATTTTGACTGGTTTGGGGGTGGCAGACAAGAAAAAAACACCACTGCTTATGTAGAATGTAATTAGACAAACAGATGCTACAATGACAAAATTACCAGACAAATGACATTATAGGGTTTTTGTTTTAAGACTTATCTGCACATTTCTATACTATTTATAGGAATTTAATGGAGCACAACTTGTCTAAAAGAGGATGTACCTTGTTTGCAAAATCCCTCTGTGTGATTGTTTTTTTTTTTACAACATGTATCTTAAGTAACTGGGTATGATCTCCAGGGGAAAATGTGCAACACTTTACACTCCCTCACAAAGTAAATATGTCTTCACTGCTCAGTATTCCCAATGCACGAGTAATAGAGCAGTAAAAAGAGTAAGAAAGTGTCTCAGCAAGAGCAATGTCCAGAATGGCCACCCATAGCTGACAGGCTTTGGTGCTTTGAAACGAAATGCTGTGAGACAGCAGATGATCCAAGAAGTATCAACAGCTGCTCTGCTTTTGCTGCAAATGCATAGTTGGATTTTCTGAGTTCTAAATTGGACAAATTAACTGCAACACCAACTGAATCTAAGAGTAAGACTCAAAGTGGGAAAATTATCTTTAAATTCAACATGGCTGCAGCATGTATTTAAAAAAAGGGTAACTGGAGAAATAATGTTTATTTACACTTTTGAAGATTTATCCCATTAATTCAGAGATTCACTGGCAAGAATATTTTAACCCAATTTCTAATCGCTCCGATTCTGATTGATATTTAAAAATGATATTATAAGAAGACACGACAACAGCACTGAATGTTTTTCTAGCCCTCCTGTTGTGAACAGTCATCAATTATTTACATCAGGAGCAGAGGCAACATCATGCCGCAGCTCAACAGAGCAGTTGCTGCAAAAACAGCATTTTACATTGTGACGTTTAACGCCATAATGCAGTGGGCGACTTAGACTCAGCCTCTGACCCTCCTTCCTACAGCTGACTGAAACCAAAAAAACATTACAGCTGACACAGAATCCAACAGTAAATGTGACTCAACTAGTCCAACTCCAAGACTAAAATTAAGGAGCAACAATTTGGTTGCCCTTAATAAAATCAGCAGATCAGCTTCGCAAAAACAAACACGAATGGAAAATACAAATTCCTGTAACTAAATACCTCAACTCCACACAGCGAGACCACTCAACTGATAATAAGACAGGAAAAAAGCAAATGAAAATACAAATTCAGTCCCAACACATCAGACCAGAGGGTCATAATTACAAGAGCAGAGCCATGTTTCATTTGATAAAACACTCATTACAGGCTACTGATTTTAGTTTAAAATAAATACAGTACAATGTGACCAGGATCTTTATTAAATAATGAATCTTAAGACAACATGAGTCTCATGAGGACTATTCTAAATGGAGCCAGAGAAACCATAAAAGACAGCTGTGCAGAAATCCAAACAAAAGCCGTTTTAAAAAGAGCCAAATTACTCACTCTTTGTCAACAGCAGCAAAAACAAGGTACATAATCTTTTCATTAATTATTTTTTTCATACAAAACTCTGCTACTTGTTTATCCGCTCCACAGCATTAGTATGCTCTGTATGGTGCATTGTCATCTCCATAATTTTCTCAGCCTTCGCCATGCAGCATCATGCAACCTGCTGAGTTTTTCTAAATTTTCTTTCTCCTTTTGAAAAATTATCAACCAAACTGTTGCTTTCACAAAACCTGAACAGGCTCACATTTCTCTCCTCTGAAAAAAGTTCAGGTAATTAAACAACTGTTTTTTTTTTCCTTTGCAAATAAGTCCATCTAATAGTTTTAACATCCATGTTTCCTCAGATTTCATTTTAAACATCTTGCTGATAGGGCTGCTCAATTATAGAAAAATTATTATCAAGATGATCTTGGTCAGTACTGAAGTCGCAATTAAATGATCATTCATTGAGTTTGGAAACAGTGCATTTATTGTTACCTTTTTGTTAAACCTTCCCGTCAAATAACTGACAAAGCATTTATCAAAATACAGAATATAACATAATAAGTCATCAGGTATGAAACGGTGCTGTCCATCATGGGACATTTTATTCAGATCATGCATCAACTCACCCCCAGTTATCCTCTTTCTGCCATCTTTAGTTACACTGATCTTTCAAAACATGCATGCACTTAAGCACATGGGTTCAACCTCTGAAAGGTCGGAGCCAAAACTTAAAACTGAACGCGAAACTTGAATATTTTGAAACGCTTACTTACACATAAAATTAAGCCCGCTTCACTAATTAACAACTTCCACACCAAAAGATTGTTTTTATCACTATTACCACATAAAGTTTAATATGGTACATTAACTTAAACAAACAAACAAAAAAAGGATCCTTTTTTCATTGTTTGTTTAATGTGCCAGAGACGATCAAGCCGAAATATCAACCATTCTGTGAGAGACAGTTTTGTTCAAGTGTTTGAATGCATAAAATGCTAAGAAATACATTTCAGCACCTAGTGAATGCTCTTAGCCTGGTCAGTGTGCACAACAAGAAGTAAATCCAATTCTTGAAATTTCCAAAGTGCAAAGTAAATTTGGTCTGACTTCATTTTCACATCTGATTTCTGGCTTTCAAGTTAAATGGAATGCAGAATATGCAGCATAAGACCTGTTTTACCACTGCTGTATGACTGACTGTCTTTGTCAAACCTCTAATTGTCTGGTTTGAGCCCGATATCATTTCGTTTTATTACAGTGGATTGCAGTCTAAACCAGCAGGAGGAAATCCTGGTTCAAAAACACATAAAGCTTCATAATGTTGCTTTAACAGCAGTTTTACCGCAATCAAAATTTTCATTGCTTCCTCTCACATGCAGAGAGAGCTGACGGGCCTCAATGTCCAAACCTGAAGTTCACAGATGGCAGCAAGACCTTGTCCTTAAACTCATTGTTATTCATCATTTCCTCTCCCCGCTTCATTCTTTTCATGCAGTCATTGAAAAGAACAGGTGAGTGGCTGCTGATTACAAAACATCCGCTCCTACCTTTGATCTCCTGAGGTGTGGGGCTTTAATCCATCTTGCAGCACAGAGGGCTGTCTGATCTTGGTGGTTGTGGTAGTCACTTAGCTTCTCGTCATCTCACGTACGCATATAGTGTGAGCCAACACCTGCAGGGGTGTGTGTATATATGCACACAGATACACGGTTTGGTTTCTGCAAGTCGAGGTGCTGCTTGCAGGGCCCCTGTGAAAAGAGAAAGTAAGAGATAGAAAATATGAGTCTGAAAAGGACAGAAAATATTTTATAAAGCACATATAGTAGCTGTTCAGTTTGGAAATAGCCATTCATTAAAAATGGGTTCGTAAGCGTGTCCAAGACTTTGATTAGTACTTTAAAAGCTGTAATGAATTACGATATAGATAAAAATATACTTTGGATCAACTTATATAAAAAAAAACTTTAAAATAAAGTGTACATTTCTACAAGAAACTTTATAGCCATTGGCTTGCACTTTCTTGTGTAGCATCTTCTTCCGCCGCCTGATCACTAATGCTGAGGACAATCATTTATCAACCACAATGTAAATTCATAATTTGCCTTGTAAACCAGAGTTTTAAAGTTCACATTGCTGTGTTGCTGATGGCCTGCTTTTTGTGGCATGTCCCTTACTCAGCCAGATCCTCTTCCTGTTTAAACAGCACATCTAACAATTTTCTTATTGCCGCTGCACATTCCTTAAAAAGAGCTTCTGAAACTCAGCCTTCACAGCAAAAACAAGTGCATGGTATTGCAAGACAGTTTCTACAGTAAACAAGAAAGTAAATGTCACTCACAAGACGAGCATTCACATAATGCCACTGCAGCTTAATGACACCCTTACTCAGCAGTGAATTAAAGTTCTCCCTGGAGATCAACCTCATCAATTAGCACCGCAGTGAAATCATCAAAACGCATGTATAACTTACTGTGACAAGGTAAAACTCACACACACACATAAATCCCCTATCTTTACCTACCCTCTAAATTAATAAAAAGATCCTCTAAAGTCCAAATCTTGAGTCACACATGCTTTGCCCAGGCAGCTTGAAACATGAGGGAATGATTGAATCTTGTCTTTAATCTATGAATCATTTGAGTATCTGGCCTGCCAAAATATGAGCACTGATCATCGAGATGACCTCAGATTCATTGCTGCATTTCCAAAACTCTCCAGAAATACACTCACCAGGCATCAAGTAGATTCAATGAACAGCTGTTCAGAAAAGTGAGGAACACTCAGAAATTGAGATTTAAATAGAGACTTCTGAATTATTCATTAAAGAGATTATAAGATGTTTAATTTGGATCATATCAAATCTCAAAAAGTACACAAAACAGAAGGCAACTGGGCTTTTTGTCTTTGTTGCTTGAAGATGCATTGCCTATATATTAAGGGCCTCTTCTGGTCAAAGTAATCAGAAGTTTCAGGCTTAACATTTTTCTTGCATTTTTTTTTTGGTCATGGTTTTGAGAAAATCCCAGAACCACAGACCCACCTCGACAGAACACTCAGCTGGGACAGCAGGACCAAGTACATGTAGCCAGGACCATTGCCTAAGCTATGCCCTAAGCACCAATGCAAACCCCGAAAAACATCAAAAAGGTCTGACTTTACAAAGGCAACTGACCCATATAATCAGGACAGATATTGTTTTTCTGAGGAAAATACATAGGAGGAGCTTATTAAAACAAGAAAATCCACAAAGTCTCCAGAACTTCTTTACATTAAGTGAAATTATTATGTTAGCTTAAAAGACATTAACACTGTCGTTCAAAGTAAATCATTTTTGTCGCAAAAAGGATGTAACAGGTTGAACATGGGATCATTTCTCATGCATCTGTTGCTTTTGTATTTATCATCCTTCATGTTTTTCATTTGTTCAAAGCAGTTTAGTGTTGCTTCAGTAGTGAATAACTGCATGTAAAATCATGCTTTGCTGTTTTTTCTGTCTACAACAGTAAAATAATTTCAATGAGTCACCCTGCTTCTCTCCCCACCAGCTGCTCTGTAGCAACAGTATTTTGTATTGCTTATGTCTATTAACATGCTTCACACATTTTTATTCAAATATGTTGTCACTGTGATTAATGATATCGATTTTTACGACCCTGATTTTTTTGGTGCCCTATGCCCAGTCCATTATGCGTGTGGGTGGAGCAACGGCACTACATGTAGTTTATAATTAGAGCTTCACTATTCAATCAGCAAGACACTGGCATTCTGCAATTTTCATTTAGTCGACTCTGATCAGCTGGTAGAATGCTGAAGAATGTGATTTTTTTTCCCGCATTCATTAAATGCATCAAAACTCAGAACTCCCAAAATTTTCAGTCTACAAACAGATCAACAAGGAGTATATACTCAGATATCCTGAAACGTTGCCTTTGTTTAACATTAGCTGTAATCAAATGCACAACTACTTGTGTTTTGTTAGTCAGAATGTTTTTCTCAAAAGTTTTGGAGATCAATAAGATCTTTTTAGTACATGTGGAACAGCATTTTGTACCAATTTTCTTTTCTTTTGCTGGAATTTTGATCTTTAACGGGCAAGGCCTGCAGTGCTTTAAATGTCTCAGTTTTATTGTGACTTCTTAGATGAGTAATCAATGAAAATTTACTCGTGGGAGAAAACTTTCTTTTCCAGCCCTGTGCCCATCTCATGGTTGGGTCTTCGGGGGCCAATATCACATGTGCCTCACTACTTGGACAAAGTGGAAATTCAGTTCTGTAGAATTCAATTTAATGTAATCATCTGGCCATACATCCATCCCCGCTTGTCACTGCAGTGTCGCGGGAGGACTGCTCCCTATCTCAAGCAGTCACTGGGCGAGAACCAGGGGACACCATAGACAGGTCATCAGTCCATTACAGGGCAAATTTTAATAATCCCAAAGGGAAACAGGATTTTGTTGTAACTCCTATTATACAAGTTTTTTCAAAGAGATGTTTTACAAGGTGATGTCTGTGGGCAGGAAGGATCCTCTGTGGTCTGTCTTACAGTGAATCCGAAGAAGCCTCTGACTGAAAACACTTTGTTATTGTATGTTGCATTTAGTCTCATGAAGAGGATGCTCATGGTTGTCCATAATATTCTTCATTTTATGAAGAATCCTTCCTTTCACAATCATCTCCAGAGGTTCTAGAGCAGTGCCCAGAGCAGAACCAGCCTTCTTTATCAGCTTGTTTCGCTTTTTCTTTTAAATCACTGACTCTGAATGCTGCTACCCTAACAGATGATGATAGATGACATTGCACTCTCCACAACAGATTTATAGAGGATATACCGCATCTTGCTGAAGTACATTGAAACATATTGGTTATGAAACCCAAATTTTAAATTATGAGTTGTGAAACTTTCCACAAAACAAAAACACTAATGACCCTTTTCACACAAACATGGAGAAGCAGCCTTCAGTTTTTATGCACCGCTAATCTGGAACAAACTCCCAGAAAACTGCAAAACAGCCGAAACACTAAATTCTTTTAAATCAAGGCTGAAAACCCACCTGTTTAAAGCTGCCTTTGATTAGTAGTCTGAACCATAAATCTGCCAACAAATCTGAGTAAGATAAGCTTTGTTTTCCAAAGGGTGGAAGTTTGAGTGTAAATCAGTTAAATAAAATAAGAGAATTATTGATCAATATTTTTGCCAATTATTCTGATGATTTTCATGTTTATTTGCTAATAATTTTGATGATTTTGCTCGATGATTTTGATGATTTTACTGTATACTTGATTGATGTTTTTATGATGTAAAGCACTTTGAACTGCCTTGCTGCTGAAATGTGCTACACAGATAAACTTGACATCAGTTGAATCTTATCAGGTTAAAATCAATGTCCACATATATGTCTTTGTTCCTTTTTGTTAATTTATGTCAAATAGTGATTGGCCATTTTTGTTTCAGAAGGCAATGTGAGAAAGGTACTACACTTAAATCATCCACAAAACCAGAATGTTACCCTTACTGTCCTCAAAAGATTGTCTCTTACCCTTAAGATGCAGGTGGGACACTGAATCCTGACAAAACGAGCTGGTTCTTCTGTGTTGTGTCATGTGTTTTATCCTAAGGGTAACCTGGATTTTGTCTGAGGTTGTTAGATTTAAAGTGCACCAGGAAGCTGAGTTTGAAAAACTCTCCAGATTTTCAAATAATCCTGCCACATATGGAGTACATTACTTTCAGTCATGACTCAGCTGTCCATTAAAATCCCCGTACTGACAGCAGTAATGTAATTGAGGAAAATGAAAACAGAAGGATTGAGAAAGTGAGAGGGACAGCATTTGAAACAAGGAAAAAAAATATTTGACAAGAGCACCATCAAGAGTAGGAATATCCCTTTTTCTTCTTCTTTTCAGTGAACACACTATATCCAAATGCCTCCATGCTGTAGCAGCCACAACACTCTTGGGTGTGGTAGTTGTTATTGTGGGAAGAAGACTCAAGCTTAGCCATTTTCAGCATTAGTGTGGTGTTTAAAATGGAGTTAGCGGAAGCACAAAACCTGAAAAGGAAAACTGTATTTTCTACAGAGGCATGCCATCTGGTCATTCAGTTCTGCCACAGAGAGTTAGACTTTGGCAGGTGCTGGTGAGTTTGCTAATTTACCATTTCATTCTTTTGCTTTAGCCAACAGCCACAAGATGATAGGAGGATTTTATTGAACAGGTGAAGGAAGAAACTGAGCAGGAGCCGACTTCAACAGATAACAGGAACATATCACAGCAAACATCCTCTGTTTTATCCTTTTGAGTTTTCAGCCTCTGTTACGAGACATGGAGGAAACGTTGCTGTCTTTCGTAAATCTGAGTGATAAGGTGAGGAGCTACATTCGCAGGGAATACAGTTAGAGAGTGAAGTTTGCAATTATCACACTAAGCATGCTAATCGTTTTCAAGATATAATAAAATACCAATCCCAAATCATTTTATCTGTATTTTAAATTAAAGAAAACCTCATTTTACAACTACTTTGTTGCATACATTGCTGAGATGTCACAGCTGCTCCTAATATAAATAATTATTAATAGTTCACAGAAGAAAGGTTTAAAAATATGTGAATGCTGTTGAGTAAAGTGCTTTCACACAAGATACTTGGCTTCATTGGGTAGGGAATGCCAAAAGATTTCACACTGCTCTTTGGAGAGCAAAACATTATACCGTCATGACATAATGATAACTTTAACAAATATGTAAAAAACATTTTTGTAAAAGTTACATACTGCAGCTTTAGGTTATTTACCAACCACCATTTAACAGAGGTAGAAGAAAAGGAACCAATCGCAGTCAACTAAACTGCCCCATTTACTGAAAGCAAATAGCTCAGGGGCCAGCCATCCAGTAAATTAAGCAATATGTAATAACAAAAAAAAAAACAAAGCCAAGAATTATGTTGTAAGTATTAAAATGATCTGTTTCATTTATCATTTGTTTATTTTACTGCATTAAACACAAATATAATAAAGAGTTATTCAAACTACTTACATTTCAAAACATTTCTGTAAAAGCAGTGATTTACTAATGAGAAACAATATCAAAAACAAAATGACACATAATCTGTCCAATTTAGCAAAAACATCCTTTTAACATCTGACTTGCCAAGCCTTTCCAATATTTTATTTTTAGCCGTTTTGTTTTTATGCTACTTTGCAGTGGTGGCAAAGTTATTAAATGTGAACTTGAAAACTTGCATGTGCATGTTGACCCACAGTTAGCACATTAATAGCCAGTTCTTTAATGTTTGGGACTTTCTCAGCATCAGTCCATTTAGCCAACTTAATGAAACCCTTCTTAGTAATGAGAATGCTGGAGCAGATGATGTCTGCATGTTAATGATCTCAAGCTGTCGACAAAAAAAGGGTCCCCACTGCAGCGACTCCTTAGGCATGTCCGTCACTAAAAATTGCTGCAAAGTCATCACTCAACTTATATTTTAAAAAATCTGACATCACTTGACTGACTGAAGCACGAGTGGATGATTTTATCAGATTGCAGTGTGGAGAAATCGAGGAGTTTGAGAATAGGCCAAGTTTTTTTTTGAAAGCAACAGTTTGATTTCATCCTTTAAGTTCATTATTCATATGACAGAAGATGTTGCTCATAAAGCACATCTGACTGTGAGACAGAAATGTGGCGGCTTCGTTACATTTACTCTCAGATTAAACGTGACAGTTTCTTCCCTTATTTAGCCAGAGGACATCAGTCAAACAAGTCCTGATGCTCAGGGGACAGGTGTGCAACCAGCCTAAGAAACAGCCGATGTTGGAGACTGTTGCTGATCGAATAAAGTTAATAATAGAGATAACTGGCGTTAACATTGTATTTTAAAACTCACCACTGAGCTGGGCGCAGATAACGCTGGTGAATGAGGCATTCAAGGGATTTCATCCATGGCGCCGCAGCTGAAAGGCCGTTCATTTTTCCCGCTGCTGATGGTGCACCGTCGGTCACAAGCATGTCCAAATCCAAACCATTGTTGTTGTTTTTTTAAAGAAAAAAAAATATTTTTTTGAAGGAATATTGCAGCGTTGATATATCCCTCCTTCCAACGGTATCAAGCCCAATAAGACCTTTCAGAAGCAGTCACCATTAAAAAAAACAACAACAAAAACAGTTGAGCCATGTCAAACCTATCGGTGGATTCATCACCAGTAAGACATCACGGTGTTAGGTTGGAAAATGGCTCCACAGGTTGTAATCTTTCACAAATGTCACTGTTCTTGCAAAGCAGGTACATTGGATTGCCTTCAGCAGTTTTAGTAAAAAATGTTTATATATATTTATCTTGCCACTTACTATTGAATTTACATTTTTTTTAAGTCAACTTTTCTTTTTTCAGCTGGCACAGTGAGCCGTGTATTTTTTTTTTTACCTACTTTTGTTAGCAAATGCTACAAGCTTCCATTTACATCAGCAGTGCAGACAGTCCTGAATGTCAGGAATACTAAATGATGATTGGCTAATACAACTGCCCGCCCAAGAAAGATTGTCTATATGATAGAATGAGCTCTCTGAAAGAAATTTTAATTTACTATTTCCGATTTTGAAGTTATTCTGTTTATATTTTCTCTTCTTAGATTCTAATTTAAAATACAATAAAATTTAAATAAATATGTACAACCCATATTCAAAATCTTGAAGATCTTAAAAAACTTTTGTTTCTCAATTTTTTTTTTTTTTAAATTATTATTATTTTTTTTTTTATGAATGAACTCATCAGTGGACACGACTGAATCGACCCGCGGGACGGAAGTGACCCATGGGCGCCAGCTGAATAGCCCTGCCCTGAAGAAAGCATTACATAGTTAGTGGGTAATGTACAACTAAAGTTTTTTTTTTTTTTTTTTTTTTTTTTTTTTTTTTTTTTTTTTTTTTTTTGTCAAACACTGACTGAATCACGCTTAAGCTAGGACTTCTTGGCAGGAATTTTTAGGCTAAGATAGGAGTGTTCTGAGAGGACTCTGAAAATCTTTGTGAATACGGGCCCAGGCAGTGAGCCATTCAGTCTGTGTTGTACTGCACCAGAGCTTCAGGTTTGAATTTTTTTTCGATCCATTGAGGGAAAGCGTTCAAAACCAACCTGGCTCTATGTAAAAAAAGGGATTCCTCTTTTTTTAAATCATGAATTAAAATTAATTCGCCACATTTTTGAACATCTGAGTTTGATTTCACAAGCCACACCCAAGCCTTATTACAGCACTGTAAAACCAAAACATTATTTAAGTAGGATATGGATGACAACATGAGGTAGGCCAGTGAAAAAAAAAAAAAAAAAGACTAATTTGGCTAAGTTTTCATTTTCTCCCAACTTTAGAAGTTATCTGCAAGTAAAAAGAAAAATCCCTCCCTGTCCAACAGGAAACTTTTGTTCCTGAAAGGTGGGCAAAAAAACAAATATATATGTATATATATATATATATATATATATATATATATATATATATATATATATATATATATATATATAAAATATTCACCAACTTAAATATTTTGTTCTGATAAAGACACAGAGCTGTCCTTTTGCAATAACAACAGAAACATGTCGGTAAGATTTGGCCTCTAAAATACCTGCTGAAGTAGATTCACAGATGGGAGAAAAATGTTCTGTTCAGAGCACATTTTAATTCAGCTGTAAAATCTACTTGCCTCTAATAAACACTTTTATAGAATGTGTTTTTGAAGATCATTTATAGTAATGCCAGAATAAAATGTTAGATGAAATCAATGTCTCTCTTCTATGCAGTGTGTATAAAAATAACAAGAAAACTTCTGAAGTGCTGACAAATGTAGACTTGAAGTCATAAAGATATTGTTGCTGACTGTTTCCTTCACCATGTTTTGCTCCCCGACCCTTTATTCCTTACTACTTTTCTCTCTTTTTATTATTTTATCTTTCTTGGTCTTAGGCTGCAGGCTGCTGTGTGAAAAGCAAAAATATAGAACTTTTTTTTCTATGAACATTGCCCAAAGGACTAAAACTGCTATGCACAACATTTCTGTCTATTAAAATCTATCTTTGTAACTCTAACATCAGCAGCAACATTGTATTTGGCTAGTCATAAACGCAGTGTCAACACATCAAATAAACCGTGTTGATGCTGTCAGATGTCATCAGAAGCTGTTGCATTCCATGTAATCAAGACACTGAAAAAAAACTTGAGATTTAATTTAATAAATACAATACAGCCCCTAAAAATAATCATAAATAAACAAAAATGATAAATAAACAATATCACAACTTAAAATATTTTTAATGAATAAATGACTGCTCACAGACTGTTAAACTGACTAAAGTGAAGATACTGATCATGGTAGAATCATTACACAATGAAACCTGCATTATATTATGACTAAGCATTTATGTTTCTCTTAAAAAAAACAAAAAAAAACTTTGATACAGGCATGAAGAAATGTGTTAATACCAATTTTTAAAATTCATGGACCCAAATCCATAATAAAAGCAATGCTAACTTAATGTTAGGAAGCTGCACAAAGTACTTCCAAAAAATAAGTATAAAACCACAAGTTAATACTGTTGCTACCTGCTATTAGAAAATAATGTGATGAAAATATTAAAGTGATAAACCCATGTTTTCCTGACTGCTCTCTTTCTCATCGGTCATTACAATGCTTTCAATACTCTGTGACCTTTTAGGTTTTGGGCAGTCTCATCAGAATCAGGTGTGGGAATCTACTGTAGTGATACTCCATCACAGGATTCTGTGCAGGCCAGTCATATTCTTCCACACCAAGAGTGCCTAACCATGTCTTTGTGGTCCTTGCTTTGTGCACTGGTGCACAAACATGTTGGAATAGGAAGGGGCCATCCCCAAATTTTTCCCACAAATTTGAGAGAATGAAACTGGTTATGCGGTTGATATGCATGTGCATATGCATGTGCATATCAACCGCATAACCGCATGAACTCTTAATGCATGTGCATTAAGAGTTCATTTTACTAGAACTAAATGGCTGAATCCAACTCCTGAAAAACAGCCCCACACCACAATTTCCTCTCCACCAAACTTTACACTTGACACAATGCAGCCAGGCAAGTGCTGTTCTGATGGATACTGCCAAACCCAGTCTCATCCATTGGATTTCCAGAAAGAGAGGTGAGATTCATCACTATAGTTAATGTCTCAGCTGCTCTAGAGCCCAGTGGTGGTAGGCTTTGCACCACTGCATCCAGTGTTTTGAATAGGGCTTACTGATGTAAAGCTAGGATTCAGCTGCTTGGCCATGGAAACCAATTCCATGAACCTGCCTGTTCTTGAGGTGGCATCCGATTATGGTATCAAGCTGGAATTCACTAAGCAACTTGTCATTCTTTCACAAATGTTTATCAAAGCAGTCTGTAAGTGAAGGTGATGGATTTTATTCATCTGTGGTCATGGAAGTAACTGAGACATCTGAAATCAGTGGTTTGGATGGGTGAAAACTTTTGGCAAAATTTGTAAGGTTAGTCAGTAAAATTGGTTTTCGTTATGTTATTAACACGGGAATGAACAAGTAAATACAGTAATACAGAGTCTTGATGTCATGATTACACTATCACTCTAAAATGGCAATCTTTTACTGCTAATAGCAGTGGCATTCATTCAACAACATTTATTTGGCTTTTTAACACATGGGGAGATCCAAGAAAGTACACTGAGTTAAAAAAAACACAGCTGACAGCTGAAAAACAACTCAGGTACTAGATGTACAGTCCATCAGGAAGGTATTCACAGCGCTTCAGTTTTTCCAAATTTTGTTGTTACAGTCTAATTCTAAATTGTATAAAATTAATCTTTCCTAAAAATTCTGTGCTCAATTACCTGTTGTGACAAAGAGGGAAAAAATTTTGAGTGTGGTGCAAATTTATTAAAATTGCCCCCTCCAAAAAAACAATTAAAAAAATTACATAAGTATTTACCGCCTTTGCCATGAAGCTCAGAATTGAGCTGTATCCACTGATCATCCTTGATAGGTTTCTATAGCTTAAATGGAATCCACCTGTGGTAAATTCAGTTGATTGAACTTGATTTGGAAAGCCACACACCTGTCTATTTAAGGTCCCCAGTTGACAGTGCAGGTTAGAGGTCAAACACCAAGCATTAAATTACAGTAACTGTCTGTAGACCTTTGAGACAGGATTATCTTGAGGCACAAATCTGGAGAAGAATACACAACTATTTCTACTGCATTAAAGGTCCCAGTGAACACAGGCCTCTATCATTCGTGAATGGAAGAAGTTTGGAACCAACAGGATCCTTCCTAGAGCTGGCTGGCAGTCTAAACTGAATGATTTAGGGAGAAGGGCCTTAGTCAGGGAAGTGACCAAGAACCCATTGGTCACTGTGTCAAAGCTCCAAAGTTCCTCTGTGGAGAAAGGAGAACCTTCCAGAAGGACATCCATCTCTGCAGCCATCTGCTAATCAGGCCTGTATGGTAGAGTGGCCATACGGAAGCCGCTCATTGATAAAAGTAACATGGCATCCCATCTGGAGTTTGCCAAAAGGCACCTGAAGGACTGTCAGACCATGAGAAACAAAATTCTAACATCAAAGATTGAACTCTTTGGTGTGAATGGCAGGTGTCATGTTTGGAGGAATCTTCACCATCCCCACAGTGAAGCATGTGGGGCAGCATCATGCTATTGGGATGACAGAACTGACAGACTAATAAGAATAGAAGGAAAGATGAATCCAGGAATGTACAGAGGCATCCTGGATGAAAACCTGCAAAATACTCAAAAACTTTTTTCCACATTGTCATAATGGGGAATTTGAGTGTAGAATTTTTAGGAAAGAGATTAATTTAATACAACTGGGAATAAGGCTGTAATGTAACAAAATGTGGAAAACTGAAGCCCTGTGAAAACTTTCCAGATGCACTGTACAAAGCTGGCAAAGACACACTCTAAAACATTTGCAGCTGTATTTGCAGAAAAAGGTGGCTGAGCTGATTCCAAATGTATGCCATGGTTTACAGATTTTTATTTGCAAAAAGTTTTTGAAAAATCATGTTCACTTTTCCCTCCACTTAAAAATTGTGTGCTACTTTATGTTGGCCTTTCACATAAAACCCTGATAACATACATCAAAGTTTGTGTTTGTAATATGAGTTTTTCCGAGGCACTGCTTGTTTATTATACACATCTTTTGGACATGAAAGAAATAAAACAAACAACTAAATACTCAGCAGGGGATGAGTCCATGGAGTATGTGTATAGGCGACACAAGCACGCCAAGCAATCACATTAATGAAGTGCTACAAGCAGAGCCAATTAGTAAATTGAATACACCCTTGTTAACCGCTATTAGAATAAAAACACTCCCTATAGCTGCCAATAAAGGACACTGATTTGTCTGAACATGTGTTTTGGCCACAAAAGGATAGCTTTAAGTGTTACACGGTCTCTCATTATTTTGTTTTCATAAATTTTCTAATTTTTTTTTCCACAAAGAATAATTATCTTAATTTTCTCTGCTGAAAAAAATGACTGATCAGTGTTTCCTGTTTTTACAAGTGATCTCTGGTGTTTGGCAGTGTGTGAGCTGTGTTTCTGGCTTGACAAGAAGTCCACTGATTGAAAAAAAAAAAATGTCATGTTGATTGAACAAGCCACAGTTAGATCGGTGACAATCTATGAATGACAGAGTAAAAACTGCCTGGCTTGTTTCAGTTGAATGCATTTAATTGACATAATATGAAAAAAGCGATACTTCAGTAGAATGAATGTTAATTTAAGACAGTGTGATAGTTTAGAAAAGTACTGAGAAAAAGAAGTGGCTTGATAGAATTTCATATTTCCACAAATAATGGAAATGTTTTCTAATTAATCATTAAAGTGACAAAAGAGCTGATTTTCTATCTGGGATGTTTTTCAAAGCTGTCAACATCAAATTAACTGACTGATTTAATAAGATTTTTGGAGTATGTGTCTATGTGGGTGTGCTTTTGAATGTCTAGACTTCCAGGTAAGTCTGCTATATCTGTATGGATGCTTGTGCTTGTATTTGTGTGTGAAAACATGCATGCACAATAAAGGACCCTCCTAAATTTTGTTTATACCTCTTAAATAAAAATTTTAAAAAAATCACAAATGCTCAAACCAGATAGATTTTTCTCTTTAACCGCCTCTCATCCGTGAAAAAAGTGTCCTAATACAGCTGAATTAATTGTGCAAATTTAGTTGCTCCAGGAATACAACACATGCAAATTGATAACCCATCAAGAAAATCATTGCAACATGTACAGGGTGCTGGAGCTATATGCATTTTTCTGTTTTTGCTTTACCATATCCATCACTTCCTATAGCTGATCTTGAAAATAAAAAGAGCTGCAAAACAGCAGCTAAGAATTGCTGTAGCTGAAGTGGGAAATTAGGATATATATTTTTCATCACTGCAAATCCAAAAAGCAATAACAATCGTAAGATTTTACAGCTCATTTCAGCTATCTTGTGCAGGTTTTTAATAATCCAGCCATTGCCACTGCCTCAGAAATGAGGTACTTACTCACATTTTTATGTTGGTGTTGTGTTGAGGGCAAACAATATATTTCATTCACGGATTAAAAATAGCGTATGAGTTTGATTTATTTTATTATTTCCTCTGAAATGTTTTCTGTTAAAAATCAAATATGAAACTGAACACAAAGGACAAAAACATACTAATTCAACATTTGCTGGTATTTTAACAAGCAAAAATTGGAAAACAATATCATGTAGTTCTGGGATTCTCAAATCCAGGCCTCAAGGGCTGGTGTCCTGCGACTTTTTCGATGTATCTCTGCTTCAACACACCTCAGTCAAATAATGAAGTCATTCGCACTGCACTGATGAGGTTATTCAGCCATTTGATTTAGGTCTGGTGGACCAAGGACACATGTAAAAGTTGCAGGACACCAGCCCTCAAGGCCTAGATTTGAGGACCCCTGGTGTTGTGTATTATAGTGCAGACAAAATCCTTGCAATTTTCAGAGTTGCAATGTAAGTCTAGTAGTGTTTTTTAAATAGGTTTGTCCTATAAAATAACTTAATAAGTAACTTACTAAAGCTTGATTAGTTGAAAATTCAAAAGCTGCTACATTTCTTACACAAATTGCTGTTTTTCAGTGAGGTTCTGATCTGAGGTTATGAGCACCTAATACTTAGCAGCAGCAGAAACTCTTAGGCTACATTCACATAGCAGGTAAATGCAACCCAAATCCGAACCCCCCCCAAATGTGACCCATATGTGACTTTTTCACGGCAGTCTGAACGGCCCAATTACAATCTATTCACCCCCCAAAAAAATCTGATCAGTGCCACTTCCATATGTGGTACAAAATCAAATACATTTCCTTCCCATAGGTTTCATAGTGCCTGCAGTCTACACTAGTCTACTTGATGTATATTGATGTTTAATGATGGCACTTGACAAAATGCAATGTTTGTTACTGGTTTCACAATTGGTGAATGTTTGATGTGTTTATGATGTTTTTATGTTTTCATGATGTAAAGCCCTTTGAACTGCCTTGTTGCTGAAATATCCTATACAAATAAACTATACTGACTGATGAACGGTCATGTCACATTTAATCCAGCTTTTGTATGATTGATGTGAGACATTAATCACAATTCTGCACCAGAAGATGCCTAAAAAGCATTAAAGCCTAAGAAGCTGTAAATCTGGATGTAAACAACGGCTGAAAATTATAATTATGAAATTATGAAAGAAGTCTGTGTCAGTGAAGCGCATCACATCACAATCCCAATCCCACCTCTCCTGTCTGACTACACATCCAAACAGACTTTCCTACAGAAGTTACAGTCAGTGCTCCACAAAATGCCATTGCCATTAGCTGTGCTTTCTTTTTATTAGCTTCCTTTATGTTGTTATGATCTTGTGACAATACTTACTGAATAACTTTAAAATTTATCCATGGACGGTGGCATCCATTATTACTTTTATAAACGGTATGCTGCTGTGTGACGTCTACGTTCTTGTTCTGCGCATGCGGGTCGCTCTGGGGTCATAAACTGGTCACACAGAAGGGTGGTCATATCAACAACCAAGCAAAAAAAAATAAAAAATTGGATTTTGGCAAAAAAACAAAATTGAACATCAAGACCTGCTGTGTAAATCACAGCCTTAGTTCATATAATGTAAAAGACCCAAACTTTTCCTGTTTTAGATCTTAGGATTACCAAAATGATTTCTCTTTACTAAATGCCAGAATAATGAGATTGAGAATTTTATATCAGTTTTTTCCATCTGACATGCACTTACATTTTCTCCATATTTGGTAGAATTGACTTTTATACTGTATAACTTGGGTGAATCATTTTAGGCATCCTTCCACAAACTCACAAAAGTTTGCTGGAATTTTGGTCCATTCCTCCAACAAAATTGGTGTAATTGAGTCAGGTTTGTGGAGTGCCTTGCTCACTCATCCAGTACCTCTTCAGCTCTACCCATGAATTTTCTATGAGAATGAAATCTGGGCTTTGTGATGGCCACTCACAGTATGCAAAGGCTCATTGTCCATTTGGAAAACCAATTTGTGCCCAAGCTTTAACTTGCTGTTTAATATTTTGAGATGTTGCTTCAAGAGTTCCACATGGTGTTCTTTCTTCATGATGACATAGATTTTTTTTTTATGTATTCAAGTAACTCTTGCAGCAAAGCACCCACACATGATCGTGCCATCCTATACTGCACAGCTGGGATTGTGTTCCGAGGTTGCAAGTTGTCCACCAAATCTAACAATGTTCATTATGGCCAAACACCTCAATTTTTGTTTCATCATATCACAGGTCATGTATCCAGAAATTAAATGCTTTGTCTCTGAGTGCATTTGCAAACTGTAATTTAGCCTTTTTTAGCTTGCTTGTAGAATAATGGCTTCTTCCTCCTTAAGTGGCCTTTCAGTCCATGTCTGTACAGGATATTCTCTTACCAACTTCAGCTATCATATTTAAAGGGTCTTTAGCTTTTGTTTTTGGGTTGATGTGCCCTCATAAAACATATAAAGCAGGGTAAACATCTTTAGAAAAATATAAATTTAAGCTGCCAAAATAATTCTGTTTTTATGCCACATTACTTTTGCAACAAGTAGTTACTTTGGTGAGATACTGTATGTTCAATGCATTACATTTTGCTTAGAGCAGAAACTATTCTTTGAGTAGCTGAAATGATTCAATTATAAAATTGTTGGGGGCAAAACTTCTACTCAATCTTTTGTTAATTTCAGATGACTGCATAGTATTCAGCGATCAGTTATTGCAGTCACACAACAGAAGAAAATCAGAGACACAGAGATGAAATGCTACAATTTTGGAACAACATTTAATGCTTGTAGGATAATGGCTTCTTCCTCTTTGAGTGTCATTTCAGTTCATTTAGTGTTGAAGAACACTAGATGAAAGGTTTACAAAGATACTGCACAAAACAATTTAGAACGGTCTCGAGAAGAAACAAAGCCCCCCTCTACCAATACTGAGACATTCTTATACAGGACTCACAAACGTGCAAACTTGTGTATTTCCAGCGTGTCTGACTTCAGATCAGTTTAGTGTCAGAAATAACACAAAAAGTTTGCAATTATTAGTGGGCAAGCTACTGGACATAGATGAACTCAGCAAATATTAAGTTTTAGGTTATTTTCTCTCCACTATCTATTGGAGAGTCCATCACTTTGTGAAAATAATCAAAAAATTTTAACATGATGCTGCAGACATCCTGACATCTCATCTCCAGACAAAAGTGTGCAAGACCAAGGTGGTTAGCTTCTTTGTGGAAAGAAAATATCCTGGAAAGAGCTTCGGATATAGAATTAAAATCACTGAATAAACTGCAGATGTTGGCCTCGGATGTGTGGATGCATACGAGTGTAGACAGCTCTATTAGATACAAGTAGGGGATTTCAAGAAAAAAGATTCTGTTTTACAATACATGCTTGTTGTAGGCAAGTCATTGTTACGGCCCATAGACTAATGTGGTCTGGAAAAAATTACCAAATTCTATATATTTAACCATCTAATACACACAATATCATAACTGAAGGATTTACAAAGCATGTTTTTCATTAAACACTGACATTGTTAACTCACCTACAGCCTGAATTTATTTAGAATGATACAAAAATATAGAAATGAATTGTGATTTTCCTTTTAAGCAGATCCTAAATCATGTAGCGATTGCTCATTTGAATATACCACATACAACAGAAATATATTACGTATGTTGCACATAAGCAACATTAGTTACAAAGAAGCATAATAGTAAGTACACTACTTTTACAGTCTCAGATATGTAGATTATTTTATTGGTGCTGCTATTGCTTAACTGGGGCTTTGAAGTAAAATTACAAAATACATGTGTGTAAATTCTAGAAGATCATCATAGTATTTCAAATTCAGCTTACTATTTTCAGATTTCATTCAGACTATGACAGTGAGATGGTGCCAAAATGTTTCCAATACAGTCCTTGGTATGGGTGGAATTTTCATCAGTGGACATCTGTGTTTACACTGAGGCAGTTTGAGGCTATTTCATAACAATTGTCTAAAAGGGGTTAGGGTTAAACTGAATCTGAACATGCTTGAAATCCTTCTTGGTCTTGACAAAAAGGATCTTGACAAGATGCCAAGAACTTATAGCTTTCCAACAGAACCCCACTTCAAGAAATCTAAAATATTTCTTTAATTGTGACTTCTGTACATAAGCTCAAAAGTACATATGTTCCATTGGCTTGTGCAATGACCCAAAGTTAACAGCCACAGGAGACGGCAGAAAGCTGCCAAGCAAGCTACAAGGATTGCTGAACCTTTCAGTGCTCACAAACTGTCACACTATATTTAATCCTACCCCAACTACGCTCCTCTCTCATTTTCACAGAGATCACAAAAGGTTAACAGAAACATAAAAAATATGCAGATGTAAGTAAGTAAACCCTCACCATGTTTTTTTTTTGTTTTTTTATAATAACCCCAACAGTGATGCGTATTTATACTTGTTATTGTTACTAGTTAATATTTCTATGTAAAGGCTGTATTTTCAGGTGACACATTACATCCTTGTAAACCTTATAAAAATCTGTGATCATAAAAGACCTTGCAACAAATCGACCTCAATAAATGGACACTGACCCATCAGAGAGCAGTAGCTGGATATGATGGAGTGTAAATCTAAAGAAAAGGTGACAGAAAGATTAAATGCACAACTAGACTAAGGACTGTCAGTGCGGATGGAGGTGAGGGGGGATTTGCTCAGAAAGACACCAAGATTGCAAAGTTTGAGATGTGACAGTGATGGACTGAAAAAGACGAAAGGAAAGATGAACTGCAAAGCAACGAGTGGGGGTGGGGCATACTGGGAACTGGAGAGGCTGAGTAAGTGGCAGACTGCCACGTCGGGCATTGCAGGATAGAACAGACTCATTTAGGCGTCTGCAGTCGATGCTGGTGAATGGCAGTAGTGCTTCCTCTGCTGCTAGTTTCAGGGACGTGCCTGGAGTGTAGAGCAGTCTTCTTCCTGTGGCCTGGGGCCTTAAATCAGTTCTGCGCTAGACACACCAAAGAGCAGCTGCGCACACTCTTTTTCCCACTGTTTCTTTCCCACTATCTTTGCTCTGGCCAACGGATGCCCTATTTGCTTGGTGTGGCCCCCTTGGTGAGACTTAAGAAAACAATACAGAGTTTGAACTTGGTGGGATTCAAGATAGCAAAAAAAATGTAGAAAAACAGAATTTGAAACAGAGCAGCGGTGAGAAATAAAAGTCCATGTGGACTGTAAAAAGGGGATCCAGAAAGCACAGTGTGGAAGGTTGGGTATGGAGGTTTCTCACTGAGCTCCAAGTGATGCAATGCTGGAGGCTTACAGAAAACGAGAGATGTATACCTGAGGTAGTTTTGACAAGAAAAGAAGCATTAAATAGAAGCTTATTTGATCCAGGCTGGCTAAGAGTTATACTGAGACTAGTAAAGTTAGGCCTTCCCATTACTTCTGTGCCCTTGCTTCTGTCTAGCGGACGTCCTGCATTACAAAAGCAACATCCCTTTGAATCCTGTTGGGTTTTAACCTTACCCGAGGACAGCGAGCGCCTGCGTTTCCTACACTTGCTCATGGTAATTTATAATGCATGACCTGAAATGTTACATTCCTCCCTAAGGACACACACACACACACACATATATATGCATAATCGACGACAGGTTTTATGAAAGCAGATGGTACACCGCACTACATCCAGAGGGATGCATTTTGCAAAGAAATCCTGCTGTTGGCAAGGCTGCAAGCCACAGATATTTCACTGGGTTAAAAAAAAAGAGAGAGAAAAACCTCCAATATTGCATGAAGATTCAAATGCCCTTTTCATATCCATCAACATAGACAGCTGAGTCATGACCACACACAAAGCCAATCTTGTTGTCACCAAATGGAAAAAAAAGACCTGTACCTGTTTAGACCCCTAAAGGTATGGTTGTTTCCCATCAATATGCCAGAGAGAGGCTTAGGTGTGTACATTTATTGCATTGAGTTGAAAAACTCAGCTGAGATAAATATTTCTTTTTAGATTTAATTGATCAAAGTCTACTAAATCTTTTATTCATGGAAAGATCATGAAAAAACTACTGCAATGTTAAATTTCAAAAACATTTATGCTGTTACTAATTAGTGTACAGTGAAATATGACTGAGTGCTATGGGGAATCTGTTTTAATCTCATTTGGTTGATCAAATGCCACATGGCATTCATTGCTGAAAAGTTGAAAAGCAGCAATTCATCATATTTTTGAGTCCCATGACCTAAATATTGCTCTTCTTTCATCACTGTAAGCCATAACATTTCATAATGTATCTATTATTTCTAGTGATTCCTATTTAGAGTTCATAATTAATTCTCCAGGTGCTTCTAGTTTCACTTTCTTTTACCTCCTTCTCACCTTGTTCATTGCCATTTGACACCAACTGACAATATTGATTAGATGTTTGACCATGAAGACTGGCTGACATGGGGAAAGGATGGTTCTTGGGAGATGCACATGGGCATGATCAGTGGCTGCAGGGAATTTTAACTGTAGTTTATGCATGCATAAAAAATTTCAGTGTCAAAAGGCTTGTATGCATGCTGGAGTGTCCAACTGCAAATCAAATCAACATAATTATGAACTCATGAGCATAGATACATGTGTGTATGTGTGTGTCCTTGTGTCTGTGTATGTATATGCACAATTATTCTAGCAAGTGGCAGCCCAAGGACAAGGATGGTGTGCAAATATGCTCTAAAAGCATATTCATTAAAATTGCTCACACATATAAAATGGAAAACAAAATGTGAAAGCTGGCTTGTTTTAGCACCTATGAGAAGTCTTTGCCAAACTTTACCAAGTTTTGGAGAATCTGGGAGAAATTATCAGGATTTCAATCAAACAGTTACTCAAAGGGTTGTTACAGATTTTAATGAAATTACTTTAGACCTTTCTAGACTCATGAGTCCAGAGTTCTCTGTCACTATGCTCACTTTCAAATATAAAATACTAAAGTTCACCCTGAATTTATGTCAGATATTTTTGCAGTGGCAAGGCTTTAAATATGCACCCTACATAAAACAAAAACAGGAAGGAAGAAAGGAAGGACACAAGACAACAAAGAAAGGGAGGCAAGAAAGAAGGATGGAAGAAAGGTCAAACATTTAGATAATGAGATAAGGATTAGAGTCTGGAAATAAAAATATTTTTCCATCATCCTGTTTTGTTTTTTTCAAACTTATCCAAACTTGGAACACACTGAAATCAGATTCCATACTTTTCAAGTCTGTAGAAAAGTCAGCTCAGGGCAAGAAAAGAAATTATAATTTTGCAGTGACAGTTTTTGAGATTTGTGATATACTGTCCAGGGTGCCATCCTGTCAGACAGGTGGGTAGGGCACAGAGTTGCACCCTGAAATAGTTTTCAACATGTCACCATATCTATTTTAAAATCAGAAAAACACAGACTGATAAAACATCAACTTTACTCCTCTATGCTAAAAATTACGTTAAAATTTAGTTTGATATTTAAGAAAGGTTTGTTCTATTATTTGGCTTTGAGGAGGGTGAAAATCACATTATATTGATGAGTCAAACCTGACTGAATTTCCCACAATGACAGTAGATGTTTCAAAAGACATTTTATGATTGTATTATGATAAACAAGAAAAGAAAGGGGAATTCTTAGTCTAAAATCTCATGAATTCAATATCATGTATTGTCTTGTGAGCTGGATGTTACAGTACAGGATGGGCTCCCCCACAGCACCACTCATGCAAGAACTACCACTGACTTGCTCATCACATAGATTTTACTCTATTCACTTGTTGACATGGACCTTTCAAAGTTGCAGCACAAGTTGTACTGACAAAAATCCATATTTACAGTAGTTATTTCCCAAATAGGGAACATGTAAAAGGTACTGCTTTCTCAAGTATATCAAAGAACCCATCCATTGAAAAGCCAACATAACAGAGCTGCATAATGTTCTGAACCTCAATAGTGATTGTAAATCATGTGTACAATATTGCAATCAGAAAGGACTACTTGGCTGCGGTATGTAATAGGATATAGTATTTCAAGTGTCATTCGTTCACAGGTTGCAAATTTGTGACAGATTTGGCCAGTAATTGGACTCTTACTCCCCTAAGGGCCAGACAACGTATTTTCTTGGTTGGATGAGATGCTGAAGCTCAAGGAGAGTGTTGAAGGCATTACGCTATGATGATTAAAGAAAATTGTTCTGATAATAAGGGTTAATCATAACTGATAATGTCATCACAATTTTTATCAATAGTATCACAATTGAATATTTTCTTGAACTCAAGCTGCTCTACATTAAGACCTTCCTATCTAAAACATACAAATTTGACTATAATTGTGAATATTTGTGCTACACAGAGATGCATATTAATCATGCTTATTTTTTCTTCCAAAGCACAACAAAAGAGAAACATCATGGATCATAATATTCCTCCTAGGCTGCTTCCTTAACCTTAAAAAGGACCATTGGGTTCTACATTAGAATCACAAACACAGCTTATTTTTTACCAAGCGGCCCCATTGCTGTTATGGCAGCTTCATTATGAGCCAGTCTGATTAGTAACAGGGTATACTGGGGGCCAACATTCATAGAGAAACTCACTGTTAGGTTAGGAAAATAACTAGAAAATAATAAAAAAAAAAATAAGCAAAAATATATTTTTCCTGTTTGTTGTTGTCTGGCTCTGTATTTGTCATAATCTGTCTGAACATGTGACAAAACAAGAGAGGTCGAAACTTACATGTTTACATGTCTTCTTTGGGTGAGTAAAAAGTTTTTATGAATTAATGTATGCATGTAGGAGCAATAAATAAATAAATACATTTTAAGTAACAAGGTCACCCAGACAGGCAGGTTAAACTATCCCTATAAATATTATGTAATTTTTTAATATTGCAGAAAGATCAATGATCGCTCTAAGAGACAATATTGCCGATGCTGTAGGGAGCAATATTTCATCTATTCATTTCATTTTATTACATTTCCATTAACTTTAACGTTTTGGAAAAGAATGGCTTTTTTCCACCACAAACAATCATCTTAATTGGGATTTGGACCTGGAGGCTTAAATTTTATGACCTAATCATGATGGCGTTATATTATGGTAAATGAAAATGTGTTTTAAGTGCAATCATCCAGCTGTTGTTTTGTTCCACTGACGACTGGATTTGTTTCATTAGGGTCTCTACTTAATATGCAATGGAGAATGAGTGATTTGTGTTTTTGACTGCTGAATGAGATAATGAGATCTTTTGATTTAATAGGAAGGATATAAAATTGGCTCTCCACATTCAAGTACACACAGAGGAATAAACTAACACAGCAATCCATGATTTGCAAGTGGTATAGAGATTTTCAGGGTACAGTAAACTATTTTTCTTTGTTTCTAAGTTTCTCAGCATTTATGTAAATGTTTAGTTTGAAGCAAATGCTGACTGGCTATGACTGTAAAGTGAATTGGACCAGCGATTTTTGCAGAGACTTAACTGTAAGGTAAAAAAAAAAAAAAAAAAAAAAAAAAAAAAAAAAAAAAAAAAAAGATGCATTATACCTAGAAATGAGGTCTATTAAGTTTAGGTTTATTAACCTATAATCATCCATTCATTAACTGTCTTCTGCTTGTAAAAGATTGGGTCATGGGGGTAACGGCTTGAGGAGGAAAACCCATATATTCTAAAGCTCATTCCAGCAAAGTCAGGGTCTGCCTCACAAGAAGTTGCCAGATGTATTATAATTAGATGCCCGAACCAACTCATCTTTTTCCTTTCAATCAAGAACGGTGGTGGCTTTACCCAAGCTCCTGATGATGAAGCTCTTTACCCAATCTCTAAGGCTGAGTCTGGCCACACTCTCATCTCAGCAGCTTGTATCCATGATTTTATGCTTTCGGTCATGATCCATACATCATATCCATAGGTGAGGATTGGAATATAACTCTCTGATAAACAGACAGTTTAGCTTTTCGGTTTAGCTATTTCTTCACCAGAAAAGACTGGAGCAGTGCCTACATTACAGCAGACATAATCCTAATCCACAGGTGTTGAGCTCCAGTCTTTGAGGGCAAGTGTCCTGGAACTTTTAGATTTGCCTCTGCTTCAACAAACCTGTATCAAATAATTAAGTCATTACTTGACTGCAACTTGACTGCATGCTGATGAGGCAACTTAGTCATTTTAGTCAAGTGTGTTGGACCAGGGAAACCATCAAACAGTTGGGGAACACCTCCAGGACTGGAGTTTGACATTCCAGCCCTAATCCATTTATCTCCCACCCCAGTCTACAGTCACTCATAATTTCTCACCTTGAGACAGAGGCTGATCCCTGACCAAGACCCAAAAAGCTAAACCTGATATCAAAGAAATTACCTTTGTCTCATGAGCATTTGATGTTTTTTCTATGATGCCTTGAGATCCCATCCATGACCAACGCAAACAACTTCAGTGATAAAGAGCAGCCCTGGCACCCTGGCAGAGCCCAACACACTGGGAACAAGCTTGCCATTGTGCTTAAATTGCAGATGCTAACTTTGGATATACAAGACACAACAACATCATTATAAAAAGGGTCACATCAATAGCCTTCCAGGAAAGCTTACTCTGGCGTGTTAGAAGTAAGACTCTGGTCGAGTGTCAAACGTCAGGTTCAGGAGAAGTAGTGTAGGCTTTTGTCTTAGCCATTCAACAGTGGTCCTGATGTCTGATCTAGAGTTGCTGCTGAAATGTTAGTTACAATCAGGTACAAGTTGTCTTTAACTTTTTTTTTACACCTGGTTAAAGGGAGAAAAAGGAAAAACATTAGCCTAGTTTGTCACCTCCACGATTACTTAATGAATTTCGACAGTTTGGGGGCTGTGCTCATTTGTAGCTTAGCAGGCAAGATTAAAAATAGTGACCTTGTTTTTGTACAAAACACACCTGGAAAAAATAATTATACCTCTTTTTTTTTCAAAAACATTTTTGCACAGTTTATAAAGGAAAAATGTGATATGAATTTTGATAAAGAAAAGGAAAAAAACAGACACCGAACGTCACATCTGAAAAAAAAACTGTACAGAACTGTATTTAGATTGATATTAGAAAAGGTCCACGCATTTCCTGTTAATAAAAAGAAAGATTTAAAGTTTATATATAGCCCTTCTTTGCCAGTGCTCCTCCTTTCAAATGCCATAAACTTCAGCCTTTTTTTTATAAGAATACAATTAAATCAAAACACAAAGGTAATACAGTAAGTAAAATAAGCATTTTTTTCTGTGATTATTTTTAATATTTCCATTGGCATTATTGTCACACAAGATGAGGCCATCAACCCAAATAATCCATACAGAGAAATCAAAACAAATCATTGCATAAATTAACTTATTGTTGCAAAATATATCAGTGGCAATGGTTTACAACAGCATTTTTACATTTATGAATATTCCAATGAGTGCTACTGAAGCCATAACTCAGAAGTGGAAAGAATATCTTTTTTCAATGAATCAGTCATGACAAGTTGCATCTAATGAGATTCATGACAGAGGAGTCAAAAGATTAACAAAGAACCCTCGAAGAGCCAAGGAGTACTTGGAAAGAGTATTAGAAGGACCGAGAAATAGTTGGTACATAGTTTTGCCCGTGAAAGCAAAAAGTAATGCACTCAACTTCAATGACCTCCATGTACACTCACAGCAGAAGACTTTTTTACTGAATAAAAAGCAAGTTGAAGCCTGCAAAAGATCTGGATAAGCCAAGCAAATATTGGGATCATATGGTCTGGTCAGATGAATCTAAAGCTGAATCCTTTGGATGTTATTGTACACACCATGTTTGGAGGAAGAATGGACTGCACATCACCCCAAAAGCATCATGTCAAAAGTGAAATTTGCGTATGGGAACATTATGGTGTGGGTTGTCTTACAGCATATGTTATGATCAGACTTCACATAATTAAACAGAGGATGAATGGAGAAATGTATCAGATAATTCTTAATAACAATACAGATGTACATATTACATTGGTGGATAAAACTATTAAATGCTTTCAGAGAAAGTAAAACTGGTAGAATGGCCCAGTCAGTCTAGACTTTACATATAAAAGCTTTTTCAGAAATTACTAAATACATTTCTGTGTATTTTTAATACTTATTCTTAGTGTCATTCCAAATTTTTACCCATAAGTTTTTTATGGACTAAATTGTTTTTTTTAAATGTATTTATTTATTTTTTTGCATGTGTGGATTGCTACAATTTTATTACAGAAATGTCTAAAAATATATTTACAGAGAAAAATGTTGACATCGTCAATGCTTATTTTCCCATCTGCTTACAAGACAATTGAAGCTGAAAAACGCAATATAAAGGGGTTAGAAATTAATTTTAATGTCAGTTCTGGTAACTTAAAATTTACCAGCCTGACAAAAATATTACTGGCCCTTCTGTCTGATCAGTTTCTTGATAGAGGAAGTGAGGACAGGGATGTAATTTCCTTTTCACATTGTGTTATTACTTCACACAAATCACATGAGATGTGCTGTATACGTGTGGGTGTGTTCTTTTCCTTGTCATGTTTTGTTATTTCTTTTTCCCTGTGGAGGTTTGACTTTAGTCACAATGTCCCACATCGTTCAAGACATACTGTCAAAATTAGAGATGGACAGTGTTTTTTTTTAACCACAACACTTGGACCAGAGAAAAAAAAAGAGACCATAAATATCTCTGGCCAGCAGGATAAGCAGGAGTGTTCATCCGCAGTACTGGAAGCCTTTGTTCTGTTAGAGGTTTTAACTGCTGGACTTGGGCTGAGTAAGTTTTACTTACACGAAGTCTTTATCAGAACCCTGTTGACATGGTCAATTTAAGGGACAACAGATGATCATCCTAAATTTTCACACAGTTGATGAGATTAGGGTTCAACAAGACTAGGGCTGCCACTCATGCATATTTTTTTGTTGGATTATTATGCTGACAAATTTTTTGTTTATTTTCTTGATCTAAATTATCATTTTAGATTCAACAAATAAAAAATCTGTTTGTCTTTTTGGTTTTATTGGTTACAATAACCCATCTTTATTGCACTCCACAAAATAAGACATACATTTTACCACGTTGCCACCTTTTGCATGAAAAAAATGAAGCATTATTTAAATATTAAGTATTTAGATGTATCTTTTAAACCATTTATTTTTTAAAAAAGTAACACAAATAGATGTAGTAAATTTATATGGTTGTGAGTCTGCACATTAACATACAAGCATGACTTTAAAGGCTTCCTCAAACTTTTATTCAGATGAAAATTAATCAGACATGCAGCATGTCTACAGTAACTTTATAGAACGCAGTCAGAAGCTTAAAAATCTTGGTGGCTTTGCCTTTTTTCTTGCCTCATCATTAACCTCAGGGTATCTTTCTTTCAAATGCTCACTGTACCTCTATTGCTGTGGTTTTCAAACTTTACAGTTTCCAACCCCCCCATTCATTGTTACCTTGTTATGATTCATGTTTGGTCCTGCCCATGCTGTAATTAGTTTTCATTCTACTCACCTGTGTCACCTGATTGCTGATCTGTGCCACCTGGGCCCTGCTCTACTTAACTCCTCTCAGCCCCTGCCAGATTATCGACAGCCACGAGCCAGTAGAAATCCAGCGTTTCATGCCTTGCCTTCTTGTGTTTCTTCGACCCATTTCCGTCCACGGATCTTCCCCTCCTGCCAAGCCCGTTATGGATTCCTTTGGTTCTGGATTTCTGGACCCTGACTCAAGCTCCGCTTCACGACCACCGAGTATTGCCTGACCCTCAAGTTAAGTTTGCTCTCTCTGCCTCTCCGTGTATAACCTCTGCCTGATTATCGTCTAGCCCCTGGTGCTGCGTTGGATTCCCTTGTGGAGACCTTCATTGATTCTTCCTGAGCTGCTACCAGTTCCTGATACTAAATAAACTTGTTTTTCCTTTACGTACTTCTGTGTGTGGTTGAATTTCCGGGTCCTCCCAGTGAGTCCTTACATACCTATCTTAAAATATTTCTACATTTTTACAAATGTGTATTTCACCGCTTGAAAAAACATTTATAACCTGGCTCATTTGGTGTTTGAGGTTTACTTTAAGGTTATTAGTCAGAAAAAACTGACTAATGACAGGCCCAAATCTAATGGACATGCAGTGCTCATGCATGCACAGACCCACAAAGCAACACTACAGACTAGAACCAAGGAATATATCGAACTTTGGAAGCATCATATTTGTCAAATAACTTAAAATTTTTTTAAAAATAATCATAATAATTCAATTTACTTACTGACTCACAAAATATAGGCACTTTGGCAGTCTCAATTCTTTTAAGCCTGACTGCAATGCTGAATAAATGAGGTACAGGTTGTGACCCTGCCTAGATACGTAGATATAGATAATGAATAGATGAAGGGATGGATGAATTAATAAATTAATGGGACACATTAAAAATTGAGTTTAACCTCATTGCCGTTCCATGTAATCTTCTCATGTACCCTTTTGTTGAACCCACACACCCTTTCATAACTACCATCCTCTCCATAGCCTCTCAGTAATTTGATCACCTAAACTGCATAATGCCTAATTGTTTTATCTCTTCGAAAATTAAGACTGAATTCCCAAGAGAAGCTCAAGATCTGAAGCTCAAGTGTACCATAAATTGCTTTTAAGAATGATATGCTAAATAATACATTTTTGTGTTAAGGCACAAATCTAATTTCACCATTTGTGAACTAGTAACCTTTCACATAATCACCCAAAATGCATTTGAAGGCATATATCCGGAAAATTTCTCTAGCAAACCCTGAAAAACGATGGTGTAGGAGTTGCTAATAGTAAAACAACTAAGTTATTCATGTTTTATTCAACTGTAAAAATATTCCTTACATCTTTTCAAAGCACCCGACTCTTTCAGCTGAGAACGTTGAAGCTGTGTTTAATAACACAGTGACACAGAGCATGAAAAAGGCCAACAGTGGAGAGGATCAATAACATAGAACCAGGCATCAAGGATAAATTTGATGAACAAGTGATAAAGAGAGCGAATATTGAATGCTCTGAATACAGAATAAAGACAGGCTACAGCAGTGGCTGTAATCAATATCATCTTAAGAGTTGGAAAAGGGAAGAAATACTTTATAACAGTGACGAATTTGGTGAAAACGGTTCAATAAAATAATTATGACCTGTTATTTTAAAAACATCCAAAATGTAACTTGTGCATTTAATCTCTTTAAACTAAAAAATAACATCGCAGAGCAAACCAACATTAGAAAGGCTGCAGTTTGCTTCCAAATGCTAATGCGTCTCTGACTGCTGGTTTGTGCACCTATTTTTGTGTCCTCAGATATAAGAATACAATGTTCATTAGCTTTCCAAATTAGAGTATGGCTGTCTTCATCCATCACCTTCTTTCACAGATGGTCATCCCTGGATTTTGCCATAGGATATGGCTGATTTAAGACCACTGTCAGATCAGCCACACACTGATTTCACCTCAGGCCATGTAGTGATTTTACAATCAAGCTTTTTCTTTTCTCATGTTCATCTTCCCTCCTAAGAATTGAACCACATATGAGTTTTGATTATATATTACTATAAAGAAATGAAAATGATTAAGACAGTTTGTCATTATTGACAGCTTTACATTTTTTAGGTGCTGTTTCATTGCAAAGCTTACCCAAATGAAAGATTTTTTTAAAGCAGAGATTCTCCTCTTTTGTACACTGATTTTATGCCAGTGAAGCTAAGTAATCAAACATAATGTTGGTGTTAATGGCATGTTTGGCTTGGAAATGGTAACGCTGAGTTATTGGTTAAAAATTTCGCCACTTGTCTGTTAAATTTACCTTATAAATATCATAAAATATTTTAAGAAAGAAATAGGAGAAAGAAGCAGCAAAGCCAAAACCATGTAGAAACTTTACACAGCAAAGTAGATCCATGCAGAAACTTATGAAAAATAGACAGGGTGGAACTTGGAACAAACTGGTATTACTGTTAATAAGCACCTTCAGAGAAGAATTAACCTGTCTTCAGTTTGTAGGGAACTTCTGAATGTTTAAATGATGTTCTCAGCTTTAGGTAGCCATTTAAAGTGTATGAACCAATGAAGAAGTGGAGCAGGTTTTCTCATGTATTACAAGAACACTGAACATTTTTGAGTTTCAAAGGTGTCTCAACACTATGCAAGGATCTCTGCGTCCACAAGTATTGTCTTGATAGAAGAGTGGTGAAAAGAAGTCCCATCTGCAGTTTACCACAAGCCATATAATGAATACATCAAACATGTGGAAGAAGATGCTCTGGTGAGATGACCAGTCAAAATCTGACTTGTTGGTGGACATGTAAAACCCAATGAGAGGCAGAAAACTAAAACTTCACATTATCCTTAAAATAACATCTCCAACAGGAAACATGGTGATGATAGAATCTTGCTACTGAAATACTTTTCTCCAGCAGGGCCAGGAAGATTGGTCAGAGTTGATGGAAAAATGAACAAAACTAAAATCATGACAATCCATGGGCAAAGCTTCACTTTCTAGCAGGACAACACTAAACATATATAGAGAGCTATAATTTAATGGATTAGATTAAAGCATATGCATGTGTTGGAATGAAATCGTTAAAGTCCAGACCTAAATCAAATTGAGAATCTGTGGCATGACTTCAGAATTGTTATTCACAGATGTTCCCCCAACCAATCTGACTGAGCTTTATTTTTTTTTTTTTTTTTTTTTTTGTTAAGGAACAAACAAAAGTCTCTAATAGTTCAAAGCCTTTAAAGACAAGCATCAAAATATTTGCATATGCAATTGCAGAGAAAGCTGGTTCTACATAGTACTGCCAAGTAGGGCTGAATTCAGTTCAATTCAATTCAGTTTATTTATATAGCGCCAATTCACAACAAATGTCTCCTCTTGAATGCAAATTGCTGCCACACTTTTCATATTTTTATTTTTTAAAAATTGAATGCAATATACCTTTGACTTCCATTTCACAATTAAGCACTAAATTGTGTTGATATAGCCTGTAAAATTGCAATTAAATACACATAAGTTTATTGTTGTAATGTGAAAGAAAATGCGGAAAGTTCAAGGAGTTCAATGTGTATCATGAAACACAAGCAGGTTCTGAGCTGACTCTGTGTTGCAGAAACTTATTAAAAGCTGCAGTATGTAACTTTTATGAAAATTTCTTTTTTTTACATGTTTGTTGAAATTATCATTATGTCCTGACAGTATAAGACAGATAATCTGTGAAAAAAATCAAGCTCCTCTGCCTTCTCCCAGTGTTCCCAGTACAAACTGCAGAAACAGACCACTCAGTCAAAAACAACCAATCAGAGCCAGGAGGAGGGTTTTCGCGCTGTCAATCACCCTCATGTATGCGCCGCACACACACTCCCCCTTGTTGTCTGCTACATTACAGCTGGTTCACCACAACATAGCCTGCCACGAATGCTAAGGTTAGTTAGCATGGCCACCAATAACTGTGTATAAACCGTTTTGCCAGAAGGGTAAGTTATTTCTTCACCATTAGCACATTTAGCAGCGCGCACACGAGGGTAACTGACAGCGCTAAGCCCTTCCTCCTGGCTCTGATTGGTTGTTTTTTGGTCAGGAGCGGTGCATTTCTTTCGGCGGCAACAGTAGCTCAGGGAGGAGGATGAGGATCTCGATCTTTCCACAGATTATCTGTCTCATACAATACTGTCACAACATAGTGACAGTTTTAACAAATAAGCAAAAAACATAATTTTGTAAAAGTTACATACTGCAGCTTTAAGAGTGACCTGAAGAAATTTGGGTTGAGAATAAAAAAAACTGTAGTTGTCAAGATAGATAGGAAAGACTTTAGATTCCTGGACATCAATGATTAGTAAGTAATTGTAATACTGATGAAATGTAATATGCTGTTTTACTGTATTTTAAAGCTACCAGGTATAAAAGCAAACACGACATTATTTTATTAATTTTAAGGAAGTATCCGACTGTGATTTGTATCGCCAATGCCTAATCTGCAATGACTTGGATCGCCATAAAGGATAAAAAAAAAATCCTGGTCTTGATATCCTTACATTCTAGACTGAGAACAAAAAAAAATACATAGTATGTTCAAGGAAAGTGATTGAATCTTATTTTATTTTGGATTTTTATGGAATAGCTGTCCTAGTACGCACATTAGGACTGTAGTTTGCAATTTCAAATGCATGCAAATTGACTTTTGCAAAGGTGAAGTTACATTTAACATCTTTCAATTCATTTTGAAGCATAAAGTGTACATTGTCACTACAACTGATGGCACAGACATAAAAACAAAGGGGAAAAATATCAACGACTAATGATTAGATAAAATTGGTTGCCCATACATGACAGCTGTACATCCTAAGATGACTTTTTACCAACTGGCATTTAATGATGAACTAATTTTTTGCACAAAAAAGACTCCAGGTTCAAATGTTCAAAAACAATTTGTGTAAAATGTGGACCTACATTTTTAAATATGCAGTTAAAAATAGATTTTAAAAAAAGATACTGTTAAATTATGTCTATTATACCATAAACCTCAGATGATTTATAAGTAGCTTTCCTGCAATACCAATACCAGTAGTACCAAAATACATCAAATGAGGATATAAGCCACCTTGTCAATAACCTGGATTAATATTATGGGCCTAGTATCCTCAGAAACAGAGCAGTATACATTTTTAAATGTATATGGATTCAAAAGTTTAAAAAGGATAAAATATTTTCTCTCTTGCAGTAACTGTAAAATCTAACCAACATTTTACAGCATTTTTTTTTTTTTTTTTTTTTTTTTTACGACAATTTAAGTTTGCAATATCAGTGTAACACACAATCAGCTAGTATTCTGAGAACTTGAGAGCAACTAAACAGCTAAAAAGAGGTACTCTAACACTTGCACAGGACACATAGCCTGAAGATACCTCTCATCACATCAACAAACAGGAATTATTGTCCCCTATGATTTGCTGTAAACCACACCAAATCATATTTAAAAAAAAACTTAGATTAAACCCGTTTTTTTGCTGACTGAAACAGCTGTGTTGGCTTTTTCAGAGCCTTACTATAGTGATTAAAGAGGATGGCATCCGCACTTCAGGCCAGTTCTCCCTGCATCACCCCTGTCCCTTGTCTCCTCCGCTCCGCTTTCTTTTCCTCTGTTACAGCCACTGCGGCTAATCAGCGCCTTGAATTTAATCAGGCTTCATCTGAACTGAAAGTTGGCCCTAAGCAACAATGGTTGAGTGGGGAATTTGTGAATGAAGAACATGGTCGGACTTCTAATTATCAAAGCAGGGAGAGACAGACAGAGCTAACATTGTTGTAATTGGTCAACTTGTGGATGAGAGGGAGCAAGAGTGAGAAAAAAAACATCAGTGAGGTGAAAACAGAAAAGGGGATCTGAGAGAAGTGTTTTGAGGAAATCAAACCAAGCGACTGAAGATGCTATCCCTCCTATTTAACTAAGTATGATCTCACATAGAAGCACAAAATGCAACTGAACACAAATTAAGCCAACATTCTCATCTATCAGCAGCAGTTAAGCAATTTTTCTTCTCATACAGTATATTGCTCCTTCATTATGATGTTACTTTTCTGAAGTTATTGTATAACTAAAGGAATTGTAAACCATTGTAGTATCAAAACCTGTGATGTCTGAGGCACCATATTTCTTTTCAAAATGTCTGAAGACCTCAGCCATCCAGCCACACAGATGTATGTCAAAACACAGTTTAAAATAGAGAGGAAGTATAACCAAAGAAGCAACGTAAACATTTGAATAAATGTGATAAAAGTAAAGCTTTCCTGAGAAAATTCACCACAGTAATTGCACTGCATGAGATAACAGTCCGCCTCATCTCCAATCCTGTTTGAAATTTAAGAAACAGTCTGCCAAAGCTCAGAAATTTTTCTACCTCAGATGTGGGGGGTGTTATGCTGACTGCCCCACAAATGAAATTCATTGGAATCCTAAGGTCTTTGAGACTTTTCATCACATTACTTGTGATAAATAGTCCCACTCTGGAGCAAAAATAATTCTTTTTGCCTGAAATGCCCAATGTTTCATGATCCTGCATTTGCATAAGCCTAAGTAGATGGGTGCTGTTATTGAAATAGGTCCACTGAGGCTGTGTGCTATCAGCACATAAGACAGTATTGCAAAACTTTCTTACATATTTACCCAGTCACCAAACATAGCTGTATGCCTAAATAAATACACACAGATCAGTCCACCCACCGTTGTTCTTCTTCTGCCCACAAAAGCAGAATAATAGGTTTGACTAATAGTGATTTCCACAGTGGAACACAGTTTAGTTTTACAGAGATGATCACTTGTGTGTTTTGAATCAATGTCCAACAAAATAAAATTCTATGTAATTTGTGTATAAAATGAGCACTCACTTAGAAGATTCTCGACATTCTTTCTTTTTAAACTGTGTTCAATCCTATCATAAAGAATCAGGAATGAAAAAATATCTGCCTTACCACTTTGCCATCTTATTTTTCATGCTCCTGTTTGCTTGTGTAAATGAAAATACTGACATCTGTAAAGACTTTTTTCATGTTCCACTCCAGTTATTTTTTATTGTCCAGGATACCGATCCAAGTCATTTAAGATTTGGCCTTTACTGATACACTCCCAGTTTGATAAGCTACATTATGGTTATCAAAGTTAATGACAAGTTAATGATATACATATAAAAATATATATGAAATAACAGACCACAGTTCATCAGTATCATATGTTCTATGTTATTACAAATAATCTCATTTGTAAATCACTATGGGTAAAAGTGCCACTTTTTTCCACTTTTTTCATTCTAAATATGTGTATTAACCCAAAAAAGTGTGTAATTATGGAGTGAATTAAAACAATTCAACAAATGTTGGACAAGTGTTTTTATATACAAACAAGTCTTTATATCCATGCTGTTATCTGTACAACTCTACCATTTTTTCTTTTGTCACTAACTGTGAGTGGTTTGTATTTTTAATACTCAAAGACATGCACATCTTGTACATTTTTAATTAACCAATTCAGTTGCACATTCCTGTGGACTGGAGTACTTTTTAGAACTACACAGTATTCATGTTGAAATTTTGTCTTACTGTAAAGTATTTTTTTCTATTCTTTATTCTGGCTTTATATATGTTTTATATTCTTTGTGTGAGTCAGTTTTTCTGTTATTGCCTGCCACTGCCACTTTGCTGCTGTTGCACAGAAATGTCTCCATTGTGGGATAATAAAAGATATTTCTATTTCGAAATAAATAGCCAGAGATCCACATTTACTGTTATATGGGTTTCACAAATATAAGTGCTGTGGTTCAACAGAACACTGAATTACTTTATAAGGTGTTTAAAAGCATTCCCCTGTCATTTTTTTAAAGAACTCAAACATTATGTGCAAAACAAAGAATTTCATGTTTTTCACATTTTATAACAGAAAATTTCTCTTTTAAAAGTTCTTTAGAGTTGACCTCAACACCAAGATATGTTTCACAAAGAAACCTGCAAAAAGTAAACCCTTGTGCACACTTCCATAATGATCAGGAACTTTATTCATTTTTATTTCCTAACCCTTTCCCAGACACCTCCATTGAAACAAATAGAATGTCAGTGTTTTTATGTTTAGCTCTAATGTTCCTATAGCCCTCCAATTGCATTATTTACCAAAAATAAGAAATGTTTTTTCTTAAAGGAATATCTGAATTAGCACACAAAACCTTTAATATACTCTCGCCTCACTTCTATTGATTTATATAAATGTTCAAGAGTTAGCAGGCATGATCGGCCCCCACCAGCTTCCTTCTTATCCGTGTTTCTGATGTGACTCTTCACTATAAGTGATTGTGCCTCCAGTCAACTGTGTGCTAGCAAAACTTATAAAAAAGTTTTCTCCTAGAACTTTTCTATAAGTAAAACTCCATAAAACTTGCTAACCCAGAGCTTTGCGCTAACCTCAGAGCTTTTGTTTTTTTGTAGGATGTTGGTGTATCAGTGAGTTTTTCGCCATGGCTGGCTGATTTATTCTGTTTGTTGAGAAGAGAGTCAGCTGGGTCAAGCCCAGGTAACGCATTACCAGGTAACGACAGGTATGGGAGCTTCCAAACTACCAAAACACTACAGAAACTACTGTATAACCTTTCCTGGTTATCAGTACCACTGAATTCTGTGAAAAATTTGAATTTTATTATGGATTCCATTTTGTTTGTTAAATTCCATGATTCTGCCTGTGTTTTACACATCATGGAAATCCTTGGGCCCCACATGCTGTAACCCACTGGTTAAAATCCAGAAACTGCAATCTCTCCTATACATTTTTTTTTGTAACAGATACTTTCTCCTAACTGGAGTTTCTGCAGGAAAACCTCATTCAACATTGTATTAACCCAGTTAACAAAAACACCATAATGTTCTGATCATTCATCATCTGGCACACACATTGCTTTATATATATATATATATATATATATATATATATATATATATATATATATATATATATATATATATTTTCTAAATATTTAGATGATTCTTTCATGCAGAGCAATTTGTTCAAGTACACAGCTAATGTTAGCATGCTTACACTCAGTTTTGATATGACTCATTAATGATTTGGATGATAACATACTGTACTTCAAAGCAGTTTCAGTTCAATTGTATGTGTACAAAATTACAAGAAAAACTTGTCACCTTTTTTAATCAACTTTTTTCCTTGAAAACCATAAACTTTAAGTTTATGATGTTTCAGCTCCTCTCAGTTCAGCAGCTCCAACAACACAGACAGATAGAAAGCTGTAAATATGGTCTATTTGAAAGTGAATTTCATTGTGTAAAGTGAAAAACACTAATCCAGATGTTTTAATCCAACAAAATAACCTGTATTATCAGTAAAACAAGATATGCAATTGAAAATATATAGAGATTCTTTGACTCCTGATATCTGAATTTAAATATCTGCAGAGTTCAATATTTTGTATTCTAGAATGCTTTTACTTAAACTTTTACAGTTGTTATTGGTCCTGTTGATGTATAAACTACTATTTATGGGCCTTGTTACCTATATGCACATCCACACAACATCTTCAGATCCATTTGCATGTAAAACATCAATAATTACATTCTAAGACTCAGAATGATTACATTATGTCGTTCAATATTTATATCCTTGTCAGCTGCAGGACCATTACATTTGGATATAGACTATTTAAAGAACATAATGCTAACTTAAAAAGCTTATGCTGTCATCATTGAGAATTTATGGGTGATAAAATTTAAAATGGAGACTAGTTAACCTCTTACTATGGATACAATGTTTGAGAGTTACAGTTTATAAGTGAAGCTACCAAAGCAGGTCCTACATAATAACCAGTATTTTTATAATCACATGTAAAATAACACCATTGCTCATGTTTTTCTTTTCCGTATGTAGATAGCTTTGGGACATTAACTGCATTTGCGTTCAGAGGTCAAATATATTGCTCAAAGGCGGACACCATAACCTTCCATGTCTTACACACACACACACACACACACACACACACACGTTTGCCTCTCTTCTCCACTCTGCTCTCTTTTATAGTGTCATTCATTCTCCCTCTCTGCCTAAAGTGTGCCCATTAAAATCTGTAATATTGGATCCGATCCAAGCTGCTGCCACTGGAACAAGACTGAACTGTTGACTGCGGCGGGACTAAACTCACATTCACAGATTGTGGTGCATATTTTTTGTAATAGAAGAGACAGGGAGAAACAGAATGCAATCCTGAGATTAAAAGTAAGAGGATTGTAAAGGACACAGTCAATATTTCTGAAGTTCCTGGGGTTATTCATTTGTTGATGGTATTTAAATATGTGACCAATCAAAATTCCTTTCAAAAAACTTTTCTGCAAAAGCCATATTAGTATAAACTACACTTAATTTTGTTATTTTTGACTTTACTAAAGTGGATTTAAATTAAAATAACCAGAATATAAAGCATGATGACTGAAAAAATTTAAACAAAACACAAGTCATTCATCAGAGGAAGAAAAAATGACTACGGATATTTGCTGATTACTGCTTTAAGCATAAAACTCTCTAAAGAGCATTCAAATGATTCAAAAGATGCAGCAAAAGCACAATCTAAAGAAGAAGAAGAAGAAGTAAGTCAAGAGAGACAAGCAGAAAGCAAATCAAGGTAAGACTGACAGCTGACACTGTGGTAAGGACACAGCTATAAATACACATGGACAAACAGGACTAAACTCTAAAGGAAAGACAAGGACATGAAAAACTGGACAGGACAAACAAAAGTAATGATCAAGCATCACAAAAAAATACACAACTTGACAATTTGTTGATGTTTTTTCCAGATTAAAAATAAGTCATGATTCTATTTAATGCATGCCAAGTTGCCCCTCTCCATCTGGCCATTATACAATTCAGTTCTGTTACATTATTTACATAGTGCCAATAATAAAATCAAATCCTTATTTTATTGCTGTTTTTATTCTCGATGCCCTGATGGAGAAATTTTATTTTGCTTTGTTTTTAAGTTTCCTTTTATTGTTGAAGATATACTAACTATTATGGAGCGGTGGTCAGAAGGGCCGATGGCCTGAAAGGGCCAGTAGCTAGCCATCATTAATGTGTGAATGTGTGCTTAAATGGGAATGACTGATTTCACTGTAAAGCATCTTTGAGGGTTCTGAAAAAGCACTATATAAGTCTGAAGTCATTTCATTTCATTATGTATTATTACTTATTTGTAATAAAACATAATCCCAGCAATAAGGATTAATTGTGAGGTTAATAGCAGATGACTAAAACTGATACATTTGAACCTGTTTCTCTGGGTTAAAGATGACAGAGCAACAAGCTGATTAAGAGGAAAGTCTATAAAAAGGATTTTTAGTATTAGTAAGAGGGAGGTATATTAAGAGGAAAAGACTAACATAAATTTCAGATGGTTTCTTCAGTATAGCAGTTGCTCCAAGAACAAACAGCAAACCCCTACACCCAGTCATATCCCCGCTTTGTACCTATACGTTGCCATTTCATACCCATGTAATCAGGCATTACATATCAGGTTTTTTTGGTCAGTTTTCTGAAATTATTTTGGAGATTAAAAAAAATGCTAATCAGACTGGTTTGCTCATAATATGTATATACCTTGAGCCAGTTACATAATCTCATTCCCCAATAGAACACTAAGGGGAGATTATGGACAATAACTTTAAAGAAATTAGTTGTAGAAGTGGATACAAAATGTCCCCCAAAGTGTGTAAAAAATTATGTACTCCTATGATTGGTGTAAAACATCTAATGGAAAACACTTCACAATGACCCTAACTGCAAAACTGCATTGTGACTGTACAAAATGGCCTGTACCTGACAACATACAATAACAACTTCACAGTTTACGCAAGAATTACATGAAACCTTCATTTCATGCTTACATTTCGTGAGTGGCAACTGCCAGGATGAGAAACTTGAGCTAGTCCTGCATGTGTTTTACTGAAGAAAAAATCTGTAAACTTACTCGAACATCTGAACTGGAACAAGATTGTATCATACTTGGGAACACCAAACCCTTCATTAGCAATGATTGCATACCTTACTAAAGCTTTAAAATGATGAGGATGTAGAAATTGATTGATTGCACACCCTGATTTCTTTGATTGCAATTCACTTCTGGAAAAAAGGCATGATTATAATTATTAGTGATCACACTCATTGAGAGCAGAGTGCCCTTCTTATATACCTCGAGCCATTTACATTTTTTTCCTCCTATATACACACATAACCATTCTGTTCTCTGTGAAAGAATGGTTTTTCCTTGCCCAATTTGTATATTTCACTCTGATTTTTTAACATACAAAAGATGACCTTGTAGACAAATGAGGAACTTTTTTGATAAAGATGCACTGCACTGAGATGAGGAAATGTATACCTGTAATGGTGAGATGATTTGTTCTGCTTCTCTTAACTGTACACAGAAAGGCAGGTTTTAAATAATGATTTCTTTTTCAAAAAAAAAGAAAGAAAAAAAAGATAAACCAACCTGGTGGTATGTAAATGCAGCACATCCATTTGCTAATGCACAGCTCTCTTGAAGAGATGTCAATAGGGTTTTGAAGTAAGTTTCTGGTTTAAAAGTTTACAAGCAGATAAGACACTACCTGTGGTACAACGGCTTTAACTTGTAAAAATACAGATTAAGGGGCTGAAGAATTTGAAAATAATCAGGGAGTCACAATCTGCAAAAAGTCATAGCAGTTAATTCAAACACAATTTCACATTTGCACTTAATACACTGGAAGAGAAGGTAGGAGGGCGGTACAACACGGGTGATTTTCCCATCTGAAACATAAACTAATTGCAGAACATGTGTGGTCTGCCCTCAGTAGGATTTTGCAGGGTTCTCCTGATTGCTTATGTCTTATCCTCATACATCTGTTTTCTCCACACCAGACTCTTTTATAGAGGTGATCACACCTGCTGATCAATTTTTAATCAAGAGCTGTAAATTAGCAGTTCATGACTGCTCCTTCTTAGTTCTTCTGGAACCAGAAAGGTTCCATATAGTTTTATAGTTTACACCATAAATGTATAGGGAGTGAAAAGCGCAGTTGGTAGCACTCTTGCTTTGCAGCAAGAAGGTCCTGGGTTCAAATCCTGGGATCTTTCTGCATGGAGTTTTCATGTTCTCCCTGTGCATGTGTGGGATCTCTCCGGGTACTCCGGTTTCCTCCCACAGTCCAAAAACATGACTGTTAGGTTAACTGGTTTCTCTAAATTCTCCTTAGCTATGAGTGTGTGCATGCATGGTTGTTTGTCCTGTCTGTCTCTGTGTTGCCCTGCGATGGACTGGCGACTTGTCCAGGGTGTACCCTGCCTCTTGCCCGATAACCGTTGGAGTAGGTACCATCCTCCCTCACGACCCTGCATGGATAAGTGTGCTACATAATGCATGGATGGAAGTATTGGGAATGGGTACTATGATGCAACACACTTCGTAGCTACCAATCGTGCAAAGTTGTCAACTGTCCAATGAAAATTTTGTAAGAGTATCAATGCCCTTTAAAATGTGTGTCATTACAGTGATTAATCTTCCAATATTTGCACTTGTTTAGAGTTTAAGCATTTGAAATCTGTGAGATTTTATTTTAAGTGCAAGTTTATATAAAAAAATAAAAAAAAAATTCCCTTCTCACCCTCCACGGGTGGTCTTTCTCAACCTCTGAGCTCGGGTCCTCTACCAGAGGCCTGGGAGCTTGAGGGTTCTGCGTAGTATCTTGGCTGTGCCGAGAACTGCGCATTTCTGGACTGAGATGTCTGACGTTGTTCCTGGGATCTGTTTTAGCCACTGCTCCAGTTTGGGGGTGACTGCCCCGAGGGCCCCGATGACCACAGGCACCACTGTGGTCTTCACCTTCCAGGCCTTCTCCAGTTCCTCTCTGAGGCCCTGGTATTTCTCCAGTTTCTCGTGTTCCTTTTTCCTGATGTTGCAATCGCTTGGTATTGCTACATCCACCACAAAGGCTTTCCTCTGTTGTTTATCCACCACCACGATGTCCGGTTGGTTCGCCATTACCATTTTGTCTGTCTGGATCTGGAAGTCCCACAGGATCTTAGCTCGGTCATTCTCCACCACCTTTGGGGGTGTGCCCCACTTTGATCTCGGGGCTTCCAGTCCATATCCTGCACAGATGTTTCTGTACACTATGCCTGCCACTTTGTTATGACGTTCCATGTACACTTTCCCTGCCAGCATCTTGCACCCTGCTGTTATGTGTTGGACTGTCTCAGGGGCCTCCTTGCACAATCTACACCTTGGATCTTGTCTGGTGTGGTAGATCTGAGCCTCTATTGCTCTGGTGTTTAGGGCCTGTTCCTGTGCAGCCAGGATGAGTGCCTCTGTGCTGTCCTTGAGTCCAGCTTTTTCCAGCCATTGGTAGGATTTCCTGATATCAGCCACTTCAGTTATTTGTCAGTGGTACATCCCATGTAGGGGCTTATCCTCCCATGATGGTTCCTCCAGCACCTCATCCTCTGGTCCCCATTGTTTGAGACATTCGCTGAGCACATCGTCGGTTGAGGCTTTGACCTTGATGTATTTATGGATCTTGGATGTTTCATCCTGGACAGTGGCTCTCACACTCGCTAGTCCTCTGCCTCCGTCCTTACGGCTCGTGTATAGTCTCAGGATGCTGGATTTAGGGTGGAACCCTCCATCCATGGTTAGTAGTTTCCGAGTTTTAACATCCATGGTCTTTATCTCTTCCTTTGGCCAGCTTATTATTCCTGCAGGGTATCTGATTACTGGCAAGGCATAGCTGTTTATCGCATGGATCTTGTTCTTGCCATTGAGCTGGCTTCTCAGGACTTGCCTTACTCGTTGGAGGTATTTGGCTGTGGCTCCTTTCCTTGTGACCTCATCGAGGCTGCCATTTGCTTGTGGTATTCCCAGGTACTTGTAACTGTCCTCAATGTCTGCTATTGTTCCCTCTGGGAGTGAGACCCCTTCTGTGTGGATGACCTTCCCTCTCTGTGTAACCATCCGACCACACTTCTCTAGTCTGAATGACATCCCAATGTCTACTGGCTAATGTCCCAATGTCAGTGCTGTAGATCCTGGTGGTGTGGATCAGTGAGTCGATGTCTCGTTTGCTCTTAGCGTACAGCTTGATGTCATCCATGTAGAGGAGGTGACTGATGGTGGCTCCGTTCTTGAGTCGGTATCCGTAGCCAGTCTTGTTGATGACTTGGCTGAGGGGGTTCAGACCTATGCAGAACAGGAGTGGGGACAGAGCGTCTCCTTGGTATATGACACATTTGATGGACACTTGTGCAATTGGCTTGTAGTTGGCTTCAAGGGTGGTTTTCCACATCCCCATCGAGGCTGCAATGAAGGCTCTTAGAGTCCTGTTGATGTTGTACATCTCTAAGCATTCAATGATCCAAGTGTGTGCCATTGAGTCATAGGCTTTCTTGTAATCAATCCAAGCCGTGCACAGGTTGGTGTGTCGGGTTTTGCAGTCTCGGGCGACTGTTTGGTCTACCAGGAGTTGGTGTTTGGCTCCTCTGGTATTTATGCCGATGCCCTTCTGTGCTGTACTCATGTATTTATCCATGTGCCCACCTATCTTAGCTGCTATGATGCCTGACATGAGCTTCCATGTTGTAGAGAGACAGGTTATTGGCCGATAGTTGGATGGGACTGAACCCTTTGAGGGATCCTTCTGGATCAGGATTGTGCGCCCTTCAGTTAACCATTCAGGGTGAGTCCCACTTTGTAGCAGCTGGTTCATTTGAGCTGCCAGTCGCTCATGGAGGGCAGTGAGTTTCTTTAGCCAGTAGGCATGGATCATGTCAGGACCTGGTGCTGTCCAGTTTTTCATACCTGAGACTCTTTCTTGGACATCTGCCACTGTGATAGTTACTGGGGCTTGCTCAGGGAGGTTGCTGTGGTACCTCCCTTTCCCATATGCCTTTCCAGTACTGTTGGGTCTCCAGCCTTGGTGGGTCTGCTCTGTTGTTATTACCCTGCTGGTTGGCTTCATTTTCTCTCGTGTACCTCTTTAGGCGACTGGCCAAGGCTTGGAGCCTTTGTTTGGCAGTTTCGAGCGCTTCAGGTATGGGCATCTGGTTGTACCGCTTGGGTACTGGTCTTTTGATTGCACCTCTTTGGAGCTCTGACAATTGGCTCACTTCCCTCCTTGTTACCTTGATTTTAGCCTCTAACCGTCTTTTCCATGGTGGGTATTGAATCTGAATATTGCTCCTATAGCCGAGCATCTCAAGGATCACTGATGCTGAGTTGTACACCAGCTCATTGGTTTCCGTTATGGTGTTGGTAGGGATCGTTCTTAATGCTGCATTCACATCTTCAATGAGACTTTCTGATGGTACTTCACTCAGCCGTTGTAATTGGCATCGGGATTGCCTGGTGTTCATTCGGGCCACGATCCTACCTCTCAGGTCAGTTGCTGCCTCGTTCAGCTTTGATGGTTCGTTCATTATTGGGGCTGCATACCCAATCTCCGGGTGGGGAGTTGAAGCTAACTCCCCTCTGACCTGGCGTCCTGGTTCCCCCTTGCCGTAGCATTTGTGTTGTACCTCGTCTATCTCAAGTTGTGACAGCATTTGCCGTTTGCGGATGTTGGAACACTGAGCTACTAGTTGTTTGGCAGTTAGTGTTGAATGGGGATGTCGACGTAACCATTCCTCCCACATTCTTTGCATGTAACCCCTCTGACTAGGGTTACTTGAGTAGTAGCATTCCAACAGATCCAAGTTTTCACCTCTCGCCCAATTCCGTCTTGTTCCAGTAACCCATTTTTCGTGAAGGTGCCCTGGTTCCCCAACACCTGACGCAGACCTTGTTTGACCGGACGACGTCTGAGCCGGTATGGCGTGTATTCCTTTGTCACTCATCATGAGGTAGGCAGTAGCGCGAAGGATCTTGCCTAAGGACCCACACTGGATATCTCATTTATATATATATATATATATATATATATATATATATATATATATATATATATATATATATATATATATATATATGTGTGTGTGTGTGTGTGTGTGTGTTTTTATATAGATATAAAAACACACACATCCACATACACACTCAATACAGTTTTCTTGATTTATTGGCATAGCTTAATTTATTGACCTTGGTAAGAGCTGAATTTTTTTCTTAAATTTTATCCGACATTTCCTTACCCGAGAAAGAAATAGAGCAAAAAACAGTAGAACAATTGCTCTTAAAAATATTCTTTTTTAGAAACATCAGACTTGGAAAAAGGCTTCTATAAATCCTCCATAATAACAACAAGCTTTACATTTTTTATATTGACATGTGAAGCACATATCAATTGTATCAACACAAGATTTTCTTTTTACTGCAATACATCAGCATAAATCTTTACACCACCACATTGGACAGTATTTTGCAGGAGTGGTAGTGCACATATTTGATCGTGTCAGGTAAAAAAAAATCCCCATGGACCAGCAGGCCTACAAAGAATAATGTCACAGTCAGAGATGTGGACACAGGATACATTTTAGATTGGTTTGTCTCTTGTGTGATAGCACAAATCTGACAGAACCCGTTAGATCTAGGGGAAATCAAACAACAAGAAAGATCATGGTGACCTCACCTCCAACTGTTAACCAGAGACAGTGTATCTGTAATACTATGTCAGCTCTTATATAATAGTATATAGGGTAGGAACTCAAAAGCTTTAAGTCCCTTGAGGCATAAATCCAGGTGATACAAGGACGGTCAAAGTACATTGCTGTTTGAAAAGCTCCTACAAACTCCTACTTTTTCTTGTTGTGGGCAATGTGAGTTGACTGTAGGCCTGTGTAGCATTGACCTGTCAATGACTCAAAAACATCCAATGTTGCATCTATGTTTAAATGTGCAGCTTAAATAAGAATTGTATTCATTTGTTTGTTTTAAATTTCTTTGGTTTTAAATGTAAAAATTGGCAACTGAGTGGAACCAGAATTCAGAAAGGCACATCTAAACACAGAGGAAATGAGGTACAACTGGGAGCCTCACTTTAGCTAACTGTTTGACATGCAAACAAATGGGCATAAAAAAGATTTTGGGGAGAAGTATTTCTTTAAACAGTTTAATAACTGATTATAAATTGAATTTTGCATAAACCTATCAGATTTAGGTTGAAAGTAATATTTTTTATTTTACAAACTTGTTGATATTCACTGGAACTATTAATTTTTTACAGTGGCCTAACAAGAATTCTGACTTAAATATGATAATCTCTAAAAAGCTAAAAATATATGTAAAAAGTGGTGAGCAGTCGTAAGATCATTTTGTTGTCAAAAGAAGTTTCCACTGATTATTGAGAATTGCATAACTAATTTGACATCCCATGTTTTAATAAACTGTAGAAGAACGGCAATTTTTAAAAAATTGATACTATTTTTTACAATGTTTTATCTCTGGAGAGGTATCTCATTTACCATAAGAAACAAACTTCTTGGTTGTATAAATAATTTTAAACCTAAATCTCACAGGTGTATGAATAATTTTTGGCTTACGGCAGATAAAATGGGTTTTAAAGATGTCAATGTTTACCTCAGTAAATATATTTCAAATAGGTCTATTGACATGAAATTCACAACAGATGTCTGCAGCAACCCAAATCATCCACCCAAAGAATAAGGTCAAATCAAATTGCTCCATCAATGAAGTTATGGACATAAATGTTTTAATTACTATGTGAAAAAGCCTTTCTGGGTAATTACAACTTCACGTATACAGAAAATAGTCATACTCAGGTGTGATTTTTGACACATTCTTCCACACATCCTTTCCTTGCTCGAGTACAATATTTGGTTTCTCTACCAAACTCTGGTCCTTCTTTGTACTTATATCTTTAAGTTGTTTCAACTGGATACAAATCAGGTGACTGACAGGGCATTCTAGTAGTTTTTTTTTCTCTGAAACCAGTTAAAAGTTTCTTAGTCTGTATATTTGAAACTATTGTCTTATTTGGAAATCCACAGCTATTTCATCTTCAGATTCCTATTTAGATTCCCATTCATTTCTATATTTTGCACCATTTTCAAATTAAACAAGTTCATAATTTTATGCACTTAGTATCATGAATGCTTTCTAAATACTGTCAAATTTCAGATAATTTATTTTAATTTCACATTGCACAGATAGCTGCCATAGGCTTGGATGAATGGCTTAGGGATAATTAGAGATGTCTTTCCCCAAGGCCCAAAAACCGGTGGCGGAGAGGAGGCCAAAGCATGAGGGGAGCCTGGGGGAGTCGAGGGTGGACAAGGGGCAGAAGTGGGTTGAAGTTCTGCTGAAGAGTGGATGGAGCCGGGGATGCAGGACCTTATAAGCAGGATCTTGATTGATGATTAGCTGAGCTGAGACAAGGCCTGTTGCTGATAGGCTGTGGCAGAGGCAGCACAAGTGCATAATATGGCGATTGGGCGAAGCAGGTGAGGCTGATGAGAGTACCGGTTTGAATTTATGCCCAGTCTTCATGTCAATAGAAATATGACAATTTATTTGACCAAGAAGGTACATGCTTTAACTGTTGATACAGCATGAAATACTCCTTTAGAGTAAAATATACAAAGCTGCATTTTTAGGAGAAACAACCATTGTACAGCGCATACAGTGATGAAACCAGCTGACCAAATGTGCTTGTCTTCTAATAATAAAGTGGGCAGAGCACCGCTTGGAGGGGCAATGTCCACCGACTGTGACATCATAATCGGGAGGTTTATGAAACGGCTCGTTTTCCAGACACCAAAAAATGTCTGGATGGTTTCTAGAAGCAGTTAAGGCCCAAATGGAAGTACAAAAGTATACAAAAAGCTAATTTTGCATAAGACGTCCACTTTGAAAAAGTGTGAGGGACTTTAGGAGGTTCTCGCAGATCTCTTAAATTGTGTAGTCTAAATCTACACAGTCCTGACAGGAGTGGCAGTGTCAAATCTCCAGTTTGTGAAGATCCTGAATGCCAGTAGTGTGGAAAATACTCTGAATTATTTCAAAAATATAATTTTAAATTCACTTGGAGTATTAAAATGGACAGAGTTATACTTCTACTGCTCAAACCAGTCAAAGTCAATAAACTCTTTCAGCTACTGAACTTAGCATTTTAGCTTAAAGAACATAAAAAAATCAAATTGGGCAGAAAGAACAGCCTGAGCCTGCACAGAGGAAAAATAAGGATGGGTGCTGACAGGAAGAGAAGGGTTGTTACTATAAATCAACATACTACAGCTTATGTCCAAAAAAATAACGTCTTTGCTTTTGAGTTGCAGGAGAAACACGAGATAACCAATTCATGTACTAAAAAATATTCAGATTTAAAGAGGAGCCCCATTGGAGATTTAAATCAGAAGTAACAGTGTTAAATACCACACCTCTGAGCTTCACTATCAAAAATTTCAACAGGATAAGGTAGCCTTGCAAATTAGGCTCAAATTTCGCTTTCAACATTTACTTCCTTAACAATCCCATTACAGAGCAATAATTGTTCCTGGTAAAACACAAGTTAAGGGTATTCTGAAGTTTTTATCTGTTGTTACAGCTGTCAGAGAATTCCCTGTAAAGGAAACAGATAATGACCAGTAAAGTGAAGGCCTCATTCAGTTGCTATAAGCACGTGGATTTTTCCCAGCTTATCTAATCAAGCTGAAGGAAGGGTGTTGGTACACTCAATCACAAATTGAACGTAAATTAATCACAAATTGAATTCACTTAGTTATCCACTGTAGTTGTACTCAAATGGAAGATTATTATTGCACACATATTCATTGCAGATTTCCAATAGGTATCTTTCCTTGCATGAATATACAATGAGGGTAACCTATGGTTGTAGGAAGAACACAGTAGAGCACAACCTGACTGCATATAGATAAAGGTTGTAGAGCACCTTTTTGTTAATGTTTTTCTACCATGTTTACTGTGAGCAGTGAAAATCAAACACAAGGAGGACAACTTTGCTTGATTAGTCATAACTTCTGTGTTGGTTGGCATTCAAAATCATGTTGCAAAACTACTTTTAGCTAGTACAGAGTGTGGACCAGCTTAATAATAAATTCAGTTGCAGTATGACACATTTTAACACCTCTACAGCAGGACTGCATAACTTGTTACAATGTTGTTTCAAACTTTGACAGCCCTAATATATATCTGTCATACTATAAGAAAAATAGATTGCCATCAGATGGATTAGGGAAAGGTATATTAGATATATGCTGAATCTCTCAACTGTACCTGTATGTTCGTGTCACTATACTAGCTTCCAATCTCAGTGATCCAGTACCAAGCCATCTGTCATTGTCAGTGTAATTAATCTGGTGCTATTAAGTGGATAATGAGATGCTGTCAAGGGTTTCACATCCCAGAGACTTGTTTCCTGTCTTTGTCAGAGCAAAGAGAAGAAAGACTGCAAGAAGGCTGTGCTAAAGCACACTGGGTGCTGCTGATGCAGAGAAGATGTTCATAAACCAACTTTGAGAACTGCACTCATGCCACATCAGGCATGCACTGTTTGAGTGATTCTAGCAATCAAAAATCAAGAGTGGTTTTGTTTTTTGTGACTTATCCCTTCTTTTCTTCCTTTTCCAAAACTTGTTAGACATAATCATAAGGTAGCCAGTTTAAACTACATGATGAGTCATGCAGCATAGGTATGATTGTGATGATCATTTCATAGTTTCTGCATTTTTTCATGGGAAAGGTGCCAACTCTGCTAAAATTAATCTGACACAGTCCGAGTACCAACTTGCTCTGGGAAAAAAATCGGTTGCAATCACATGTGAAAATTAAACGGCACACTAGACAGGCCGCTTCTGCTCGGGATGGAAATTGCCCTGCCACATGTAATATCTCATGCAAAGGCAATGCTTTCAAGATTCACAGAATTTGCCTACTTTCTTTCAAGAAGAATTCATGGTGGAAATGCAATACTTGAGGCAAACTAATTCTCACTGATGGACAGCACTTTCAATACAGACACCTGTTATTTCTTTAATTCATTTCATTCATTACCACTGTTTTAATATATGTTCCATCAATAAACATTGCACATCTCTGTGCAATGTTTATTGCACAGAAATTAAAATTATAGTAACAGAACAGTATTCTATGATGGAAATAGAAGATTTATTTTCTTACACTTGTCTAAGAATTAAATAAAACTGGTTGTTGTTTTCAATGAAAGGAATAAATGCAATTTGTAATGCAATGGTATGAGTTTTTTATATCAAAACTGTGAGTCAATTCATTACAGTAATGAATTTGTTTTAAATGTGTCAAACATATGCATACTGTAAAAATACCAGGCAATTAAAAATCTTTACTCTTTTTTTGATTTTTTTTTTTTTTTTTTGTTTGTTTGTTTGTTTGTGCTGCAGCACCTACCATTTCATATCTTCTCCCATGCTGAGACATGGATTTTTTTTCCTACTAGATGTACAGACAGAAAGAACAAATTGAGGGTTTCATCCTCAGCCTCCTCCTGTTGCATCCATTTGCGCTGCTTGCTCCTACCGCTAAATCAGTTACCTTCAAGTCTGATGTAGGAGGTGTTTAAAATGATGGGGTTTGTTTAACCTATTAGAGTAGCATAGCAGCATGTCAGTCAAGGGTCTGCCTACACTGAAATAAGATAAAGCAAAATAAATATAATTACTTGTAATACAATTGTAATAGTAAAATACATTTGAAACTCATTTTTACAAAACCATAATATTATCTATAACTGCAATTCAACATTTTATTTATTATTTTTTGTTCCACATCTTTTTTAACATTACTGTCAATTTGCACAGAGAAAGACAAAAATGTTACTTTTAAAGATATACATTTATTTTGGTAAAACCTTGGGTACATCAAAAGTTCATCTGGAGCTCTGTGGAAGGTAGTTATAGTAGTAGGTAGTTATATATTATGATATTAGAAATTCAGTGTGTTTTATATGATTAAGGTTTTTATTTTAAATGTTCAAAGTAAGAAAGAAAGTTAATATGTGGTTTCCTCAAAAGAAAGGTGAATAAATGTAACAAGTTTGTTTGTTTGGTTTTTTTTTTTTTAAAGAAAATGTAATGCCACTAAAATATTTCTAATTGCAGTCTGCAGCACAAACCCACAAATCACTGATATTGTTGGGGATTTTGAGTAGGAGGATACTTACATAAAAGAATCTGTGTTAGTTGCAAACTCTGCAGCTGCATCACAGATGGGATTGTCAGCATGCAAATTAAAGTCACCAATAATTAAAACCTTCTCTCACTTGATAATTGAAGCAAAAAATGTCTGGAAATTTGGAAAGAAAAGGGTTAACTGGAACAGGGGGTCAATAAATTGCAGTGCAGTAAAACACATTTTGCAAACCCCCTTTAAAGACCTGACAAGTTGTAAATGAGACAATAACCATCTGATTGCACATGTATTTGGCTCTAAAGACCACAGGGAAATCTTCACCTCAATTTGACAGGCGTGGTGTGGTAAAAACAGCGGAATTTGGCTGATATATGTCATTAAAATGCACAAAGTTTTGATTCTTTTCATCTGTCATAAAAAAAGAGACACTCATCTGATCACTTCTGGCAGAAATCCATTTCACCATGTTTACCTTGCTAAGGAGAGTAAGACAACCCCAAGTTACAATGTGGTTGTTTAAAATTCAAATTAAATTCAAAAATACTTTATTTATCCCAAAGAGAAATTAAATAATTAATTAAATAAATTGAATAAAATTTAAAAAATAATTAAATAAATGTCCAATAAGCTGGTAACAAGTTAAACAGTGAAACATTACATTAGAAAACAAAATTATTTCACTTTGGATGTAGGCACCATTTTTCTTTTAAGACATAAAGCTGTTAAAAACCATCTTTGATTCCTGTAATACAGTAAACTCCAAGAAATAAATTAAATGGATGATGTTGCCTAATGTGATCAGAAATTGAAGTCGATACACAAATAATCTAGTTGTGCTGAGAGAATCCACAGCTAGCATTTGTTACCAAACATTTTACACTGATCTACCTCACCCTCTCTGTCTCTATCTACTAACAGAAAAGTGATTTAGCTAACTTTCTGTTGCATCAGCAACTTACAGGAAAATTTAGCACGAGAGGCAGCTGATGTCTGTGCAAACTCAATACAGCTAAATTCTCATTGGGTAGATTGATGGTTGACACGAGAAGCTTGTCTCTGGGTTCTGGAGTCAAGCATCATTACTGCAGCCAAGCACTGCATGTATGTGGTTAATGGCGGTAAAGAGAGCAGTGTGCATGTAGACCAGCAGCTCAATGAGGCTCAACAATTTGTTGGGGAGAGAAAAAAAATCCAATACTCTTCACTACTCTGAGCAATGATGTGAAGTGACCATCTAAAAAGCACACTAACTTCTGACTTGGCTGCCTTTACATTGCCAAACACACGATTCTCATTAGTTGTACATTTAAGTATTCAGAGACACAAAAAAGAGACCAAATTTTATCAGCTTTTCTAAATTTGATTTGAGGTTTGACTTTCTAAGAGATTTTGGGGAAGAATAACAGTCAGATGAGACTCTGAGATCAAGGCAAACTAAAAGTGTGCTTTGCTCTTGCACTGTCCGCTCTCATAAACAACAACAAAAGAAATGCTAAAAAGGGGGGAAAAAAAACCTTGAGGAGGCTTACTGGTTTGTCGAAACTCTTGACAAATCTGAGTAACTGGTGACACCAAGCTGAGGGGGTTTCTGAAAAAAAAAATGCTACAGGATAATTTTTCTGAGGTGAAAAAAACCCTTGATTTTGATGAGAACAACCCAAAACAAGGTGCAGCAGACATGTATGAGTTTCACACAATTTTTTTTGTACTGGTCTTAATGCATAGTAGTAAAAAAATACTATGCAATATAATAACTAGAGAGTAGATATGCACAAACATGGTTTGTTTCTTTCTGTGTGTGTTCATGCTTGTTTATATTAAAGGTGAACCACCATGTTGGCTACTGAAACTTGAGATTTACTCAACATCAGAAAATACTGAGAACTCTGACTGTTTTCCTCAAATGGATGACACAACTTTCTTTCACTGTCAATGTATCAAGAACAGATCTGGGCATTTTACAGCTCCTTGGCCACATCCAGCCCACTGACCACCTTTGACAGGCCAACGTGAGTTTGTAGTACATGTAGAAATCACATTACTTTATATGTAGGTGCATGAAATACAATAATACGGCTTTTATTTTGAAGGGCTAGTATTACTTTCTTAACATCATCAGCGCACTTTTGTGCCTCAGCAAATGTGTTGATGAGCTTTAAAGACATTGGTTCTTCGTACTTAAATGTCAGCTAATGTTAAAAAAAAAAAAAAAAAAAAAAAAAAAAAAAAAAAAAAAAAAAAAAAAAAAAAAAACTAACGCAGAATGCAGCGTTTTTAAACAAGGCATGGAGTTCTAAATATTTCTCTGCTGAAATCGACCGTAAAATTGTGTGCTTGGTGTGTAGAGAACATAGAGCGGTGTTTAAGGATCACAATTTCACCCATCATCTTGTGATGAAAAACGTGATTAGTACAAGAATTTGACTGATGCAGAGCAGGACGAGCATCAGAAGAGTGCAAGTGAAACTAAGAAAGCAACAAGGATTTTTTTTTTACTAAGTTTCACTCTTTCAGGGATGCAGCAGTCAGGAGCAGCTCTGTTATATGCTGCAAAATTGCAAGATGTGGTAAGCCATTGTCTAATCGGGAGTTTATCAAGGACTTCTTGGTGGAGTCTGCAGCACTTATTTACCCTGAGAAAAAAGAAGCGATTTCAAGCGTCTCTTTGCGCACCGTAATGAAGTGGATCGAGACCATTGTGGGGGATTTGACACTTCAGCTGAAAAAGAAAACGGAAAATTTTGACTTATTTTACTTGGTGGGTTGTGATGTCCGCGACAAAGCCCAAACAAAGACAACCCAGAACTCTGAGATGCACAATGGATGACAGACCTGGCCTTTGCTGTTGATGTGACTGCACTAATGAATGAACTAAGTGAACTAGTGCTCTCATTCAACACTATGATAACTAAGGGAAACCAAAAAAAAAAAACACTGGGAGAAGTTAATGCTTTTTTGCATAAAGTTAATGTGATGTTAGTGTTTGAAAACAAGAGAATAAAGTTATGATGCTGTTTCAGAAATGCTGTAGACAATGCACATTTTCTGAATTGTTTTTATAAATGTTAAACAGTGCAATACTTTTGTGCTTCATACTTAATTTATGAACTGTTTGGCTGATAGTTTGATATGTTTGCCTTACTGCTGGTTATCGTCCCATTCTATGTTAATTTGACTAAACATAGCAAAAACTGAGATTTCTAAATGCTCCTTATGAATGTTCATTAAATACTGTCAAGATGGCATGGGGCCTGTATGTGCATATATATATATATATATATATATATATGCCTCAGACAGACATGATTCAAATTTCTTATTTTGAAAAATAATTGCCCAACCCTGATGTAGATGTTTCTTAGGGTAACTTGTATCTCTCTCAATTTACTGCTGCAGAGCCAATTTACAAAGGTGCTCTACTTAGAAAACTGTACAAGGATGCTTTTGTATTTACTGAAATAAATGTTAGACACCTGCTAAATGAAAGCAAAGTTTACAAAATAAAATCAGCATAATCTGATTTGTATGAAGAACTAATACCTTATGCAAGTCTGATTTTCCTCCTGGCTGGTCGAGAACATCTTGAGAGCTCATTATTTCTCGTGGGCCGTAAAATGGCCAGTTCTGGTATGGAAAAAACTTCTGTGGACTGCATGAATTGGTTATAATTAAAATAACACGACTCACCAGCTATTTTCATTCTGAACCAACCATACTGAATTCATCGAAATTGCTACTATCTTTCCAAATATGATCTAATATTGTAGCTACTGCCAGATATTAAAGTAATCCCTCAAGAACAGCTCTTTCTAATTCCTGCTCATGGATGTACAGTATAACACAATTACTGTTCCCTTCCCGCACATGAGGTGTATTTTACAGTTAGGACAGCAATTATTTGAATTACCATCACCCTCTGTTGACAAAATATTGCTTTGCTTTTTTTTTTTTTTTGTTTCAAACTTGTCAATGGAAAAAAAAGAGTCTGATTCACAGGGTCTCCAAAAGCTACTTTAGGTTTGTGTGGGTTCCACACAGTGCATAATATCATATTACAGATTTTAAAGTTTAAACATCTCCATTAGCATGGCATAATCAGCTTATCTGCAAAAAGACTAGCCTTTTAAGTGTTGGTGCAACAGAAAGTTTGAAGGTCTCCTGAACCAGCCTTTGAAGTGCAACAGGACAGATGAAAATGTACACTTTGAAAGAATGCTTGCAGTGAGGTCAAAGCATTTTATCAAATCTAAAAAGAGATTAAAGTTATGCTTTCAAGGTGAAGACAGTCACAACTTGTTTCCATTCTTCTCTTGCCTGTTACAGTTATCTCTGATTTCATGGGATCATATACATGTAGGAAAAATTCACTGCAGCTTTTAATAAGAACAAAGGACTTAAATTAAACTTTATTGATCAATATGTAGAGCCACCACGAGCTGACTGCACTTAACATTGTAATTACATGCTAAAACCAATTAACTCATTGCGAGCTGACACAAGAGGATATCTGAGATACCATCGCCCATTAAATTCACAGTTTGTCTAACTTAGTCACACAGACCCTTTTCTGCTTACATATCCACCTCTCATTTTCCGAGCACCCCCCCATGCATTGTGCCACACCTGGCTCGTTTAGTTGCCGCATCTCAAATGGATTATCGTGACTGTGTGAATGTCAGCAAGCTCCAACTAAGCAATTAATTCAGAACTCTAATTGCATTTGTATGTGTGCAGCCATGCCTGTGCTTGAGCAAAAAAAAAAAAAAACAAAACCTCAATGAGTCAATGAGTTTCATGTGAAACATGCAGTAAAGAGAATCACAGGCAGGAATAAAATCTGAGTGATATGTCCATAAGTACACTAATGATCAATCTAAAAATGTTTGCATGGTTTCACATATTATTTGATCAGCACTGGTGTATACACCCACATTTACTGAACATTAAATGATCAACTTCACTCATCCACATGACAAATGTTTTATTTTTTCCATTTAACGTTTCAAGTTGGACACCACTATTACTCTCATTTATGACAAACAATTAACACTGCTCGGAATAATTTGATCAATTCAGACAAATGTATTTGTTCAGTATGTGTGTGTCGTGTTGGTTTTTGTACTGTGATGGGATTCTAGAAGTGCTGAGTACTTCTTCCAAATGTGGAACTCAATCCCAAATGGTGCAAATGAATAATTAGGATTAAGGATTGGTTGTAGAGGTTAGTTGTTGATTTATGAACATATCTTCCATATTAAATCTGCAGTCAGACTATTTGTTCTCTTGTCATGTAAGTTTTGGGTATCTAAAAACAGTTTGTGCTTAAGTCCAGTCTACAAAACATCAGGTCCTATCACAAAGATGAAGTGCATGTCTTACTGAACCTCCAGTTGCTTACAGATAGATGACTGCACACGCGTTAGTGAGTGTGAATGGGTGAATGTGGCTATATTGTAAAGTGCTTTGAGTTTTTGCTGAGTATGAATGTGCTATATAAATACAGTCCATTTACCCTGAAGAATACGTAAGCCACAGTTTGTTGGATTAAAATGCACTTGCACTTTAGTGTATTATTTAACAACAATTTGTTTAGAAGTTATTGATCCTGGAAGTGAGAATCCCACTCAGCAAAAGAATTTCCCGATTTTTCTTTTTAATTGAAAATACATACATTTTAGCCAGTGGAAATGGCTAGAACAGATTTTCTTACAGCACAAGAAACAGACGGTATGTTAACATCCGAGTAACTGAGAGTGCAGTAAGACAAAACCCAGGAGGATTCCTTCATATACATAAACTCTTATATTGCTCAGGATCAGAAAAGACCTGTTTGCACTGTGAGACTGTTAAGAGCACAGACAATGTCACACTCTTGTTTATTTCAATTTATTTTCAACAGGCGTGAAAAATGTTGACAAAATTTACTTCCTTGATTTATTTGTAGAAAACCTTATACTCAAAATAAATCAGGTAAAATATGTAATACTGGTGTTAATAAAGATAATTTTCAGTTCATGAAGTAGACCTAGCCATAAGTAAATATCATATTTATCTAGTATAAACAGGCTAAGAACAGGCAATCCTAGTGGGACTCCAAACCAATGAAATTGCAGTGGGAATAAAACGGACATAAACACACTGGCACAAGAAAAAAAACAACATGAAAGGGTAACCAGTAACTAATATAAGAAGCAAGTGCATTTCTTACACATGTAAATCTCAGGTCTTTACTCTACTTCTGACACTTCTCTTAAGGTACAGTTACAACATGCAAACAAGAAAAAGGGATTTAGACACATGGATTTAAAGCAACAAGCTTTTGTGCTAAAATTTTGGTGGAAATGTTAGCTGGACTCATTTGGGTGATGGAGACGTAGTGGAGTGGCTGTTAAAAAGTAAAGGAGCGTTCTTTATTTGGAGATTGATTGATGAGACAATCTTTTATTCACAACCTTTCTTGACAAATGAAACAAATCTTTGCATGGAGTCTTGCAATTTTTTTCTCATGTATTCTCTGCTTTTTTGCACCTGGAGTGTCCAAATAGAGCAGACAAAGCCTTTCCACGATTTTAATTAATAACAGTGGGTGATCAATTTAAGAGGTGTTCTCCTCTACTTTTTTGTCTTCTCTTTTTTATTGTAATCATCACTGTGCCTAGAAGGGTTTATACCAACTGACTGCACCATGCGTTGGCTCTAAACCCCACAACAATAATCAGAGAATTTTTGATAATGAGGGTAGAGGGAGAAGGTAGGGTGAGGCATCATACAAGGGTGACAGGGCAGCTGGAATACAGTCTCTGAAAGGTGGCTGTTTGGGTGCAGTAAGGTGCCATTTAGAAAAGGTAAAGTATGACAAGTCAGTAGAGTTACAGACGTGAGTGAGAAATAGGGTAGTAATTATGCTAAAACCAGAGCAAAGGAGAACACAAAAGGCCATGTCTCATAAAACAGCACCACAACCAGGAAAAGCCTGAACTGTGATTTTACAGTGAAATATAAAGATACAAAGCATGACAAATTTTTTTTCTAAAAAGGACACTAAGGCTATATGGAAAGGAGAATTACACATATTACTTATATAATATGGTGCAGTTCAATGTACCAGACATAAAAGGCATGGTACCCAGAGCTCTGCAAAAACATAATACAATGGTATTACCTGCTCACTGGTGCACACAGTTTCCAGCCCTTCTCTAATCATGTTTAAGGATCATTACACACATAAATTCATGATTTGATAAGGGTTATATGTCTAGGACCCGATGACCCACTGAAACCCCAATTCCTCTTCAACTTTCAGAAGACAGCAGACAGAGTCAGAAAGCATGACAGATTGAAAGCGGTGTGTCTGGTCACAGCAATCTAAATGACAGGCCAGACAGTTGCTATATTTGATTGTCTGAAAAGACTGAAAACTCATGGTACTACATGATGGCTCCAAATACTGCTTGGAAGCATTAATCTTGATAAGGCACAACAACAGAGTCCTGAGTAGTTCCAAGATTTGATATTGGTCACAACTGTTTGACAGTCCTGAAACTGAGATGCGGCGAATTTATTGAAAAAGAGATCAATCTTGTTTTAGGATGGAAAAGTTGTAGAAAACAAGAGAGCTAAAAAAAATATGATGAATGATTATTTTCTTATTGTAAACAGATTGTTTTCCACTTTCAAAGCTTAAAGCCCTGCTGCCTGAATATATTTACAATTACATAAAAACAATAAATAAATAAATAAATAAATTTGTATTTTGCTATCAAACTGATTCAAAATTAAAGACATTTTTAATTTGAATACTAAAAGTTACGTCCACACAGCAGGTATACATTTTGGCAGCTAAATTAGGCATACATTGGGTCAACTCCAGACCACTAGATGGCACCAAAGTCCTATCAACATCATCCTTGATAGGTGTCAAATAGGCATCGTTTCTGATACACATATAGCACCCTAACAGTATAGTGGACTGATGTGAATTCATAACAATGCTCTACCAAGGGATACATATTACATTAATCTTCAAACCTAACGAAATATATATATATATATATATATATATATATATATATATATATATATATATATATATATATATATATATATATAAATTCCCTTCTCACCCTCCACGGGTGGTCTTTCTCAACCTCTGAGCTCGGATCCTCTACCAGAGGCCTGGGAGCTTGAGGGTTCTGCGTAGTATCTTGGCTGTGCCGAGAACTGCGCATTTCTGGACTGAGATGTCTGACGTTGTTCCTGGGATCTGTTTTAGCCACTGCTCCAGTTTGGGGGTGACTGCCCCGAGGGCCCCGATGACCACAGGCACCACTGTGGTCTTCACCTTCCAGGCCTTCTCCAGTTCCTCTCTGAGGCCCTGGTATTTCTCCAGTTTCTCGTGTTCCTTTTTCCTGATGTTGCAATCGCTTGGTATTGCTACATCCACCACAACGGCTTTCCTCTGTTGTTTATCCACCACCACGATGTCCGGTTGGTTCGCCATTACCATTTTGTCTGTCTGGATCTGGAAGTCCCACAGGATCTTAGCTCGGTCATTCTCCACCACCTTTGGGGGTGTGCCCCACTTTGATCTCGGGGCTTCCAGTCCATATCCTGCACAGATGTTTCTGTACACTATGCCCGCTACTTGGTTATGACGTTCCATGTACGCTTTCCCTGCCAGCATCTTGCACCCTGCTGTTATGTGTTGGACTGTCTCAGGGGCCTCCTTGCACAATCTACACCTTGGATCTTGTCTGGTGTGGTAGATCTGAGCCTCTATTGCTCTGGTGTTTAGGGCCTGTTCCTGTGCAGCCAGGATGAGTGCCTCTGTGCTGTCCTTGAGTCCAGCTTTTTCCAGCCATTGGTAGGATTTCCTGATATCAGCCACTTCAGTTATTTGTCGGTGGTACATCCCATGTAGGGGCTTATCCTCCCATGATGGTTCCTCCAGCACCTCATCCTCTGGTCCCCATTGTTTGAGACATTCGCTGAGCACATCGTCGGTTGAGGCTTTGACCTTGATGTATTGATGGATCTTGGATGTTTCATCCTGGACAGTGGCTCTCACACTCGCTAGTCCTCTGCCTCCGTCCTTACGGCTCGCGTATAGTCTCAGGATGCTGGATTTAGGGTGGAACCCTCCATGCATGGTTAGTAGTTTCCGAGTTTTAACATCCATGGTCTTTATCTCTTCCTTTGGCCAGCTTATTATTCCTGCAGGGTATCTGATTACTGGCAAGGCATAGCTGTTTATCGCACGGATCTTGTTCTTGCCATTGAGCTGGCTTCTCAGGACTTGCCTTACTCGTTGGAGGTATTTGGCTGTGGCTCCTTTCCTTGTGACCTCATCGAGGCTGCCATTTGCTTGTGGTATTCCCAGGTACTTGTAACTGTCCTCAATGTCTGCTATTGCTCCCTCTGGGAGTGAGACCCCTTCTGTGTGGATGACCTTCCCTCTATGTGTAACCATCCGACCACACTTCTCTAGTCCGAATGACATCCCAATGTCAGTGCTGTAGATCCTGGTGGTGTGGATCAGTGAGTCGATGTCTCGTTTGCTCTTAGCGTACAGCTTGATGTCATCCAAGTAGAGGAGGTGACTGATGGTGGCTCCGTTCTTGAGTCGGTATCCGTAGCCAGTCTTGTTGATGACTTGGCTGAGGGGGTTCAGACCTATGCAGAACAGCAGTGGGGTCAGAGCGTCTCCTTGGTATATGACACATTTGATGGACACTTGTGCAACTGGCTTGTAGTTGGCTTCAAGGGTGGTTTTCCACATCCCCATCGAGGCTGCAATGAAGGCTCTTAGAGTCCTGTTGATGTTGTACATCTCTAAGCATTCAATGATCCAAGTGTGTGGCATTGAGTCATAGGCTTTCTTGTAATCAATCCAAGCCGTGCACAGGTTGGTGTGTCGGGTTTTGCAGTCTCGGGCGACTGTTTGGTCTACCAGGAGTTGGTGTTTGGCTCCTCTGGTATTTATGCCGATGCCCTTCTGTGCTGTACTCATGTATTTATCCATGTGCCCACCTATCTTAGCTGCTATGATGCCTGACATGAGCTTCCATGTTGTAGAGAGACAGGTTATTGGCCGATAGTTGGATGGGACTGAACCCTTTGAGGGATCCTTCTGGATCAGGATTGTGCGCCCTTCAGTTAACCATTCAGGGTGAGTCCCACTTTGTAGCAGCTGGTTCATTTGAGCTGCCAGTCGCTCATGGAGGGCAGTGAGTTTCTTTAGCCAGTAGGCATGGATCATGTCAGGACCTGGTGCTGTCCAGTTTTTCATACCTGAGACTCTTTCTTGGACATCTGCCACTGTGATAGTTACTGGGGCTTGCTCAGGGAGGTTACTGTGGTCATCTCGTAGAGAGATTAGCCACTGTGCATTGCTGTTGTGGGTCGCCTCCCTTTCCCATATGCCTTTCCAGTACTGTTGGGTCTCCAGCCTTGGTGGGTCTGCTCTGTTGTTATTACCCTGCCATTGAGAGTACACTTTAGCTGGTTGGGTGGAGAAGAGCCGGTTAATCCTCCTGGCTTCATTTTCTCTCGTGTACCTCTTTAGGCGACTGGCCAAGGCTTGGAGCCTTTGTTTGGCAGTTTCGAGCGCTTCAGGTATGGGCATCTGGCTGTACCGCTTGGGTACTGGTCTTTTGATTGCACCTCTTTGGAGCTCTGACAATTGGCTCACTTCCCTCCTTGTTACCTTGATTTTAGCCTCTAACCGTCTTTTCCATGGTGGGTATTGAATCTCATGGTTGCTCCTATAGCCGAGCATCTCAAGGATCACTGATGCTGAGTTGTACACAAGCTCATTGGTTTCCGTTATGGTGTTGGTAGGGATCGTTCTCAATGCTGCATTCACATCTTCAATGAGACTTTCTGATGGTACTTCACTCAGCCGTTGTAATTGGCATCGGGATTGCCTGGTGTTCATTTGGGCCACGATCCTACCAGGTCAGTTGCTGCCTCGTTCAGCTGTGATGGTTCGTTCATTATTGGGGCTGCATACCCAATCTCCGGGTGGGGAGTTGAAGCTAACTCCCCTCTGACCTGGCGTCCTGGCTCCCCCTTGCCGTAGCATTTGTGTTGTACCTCGTCTATCTCAAGTTGTGACAGCATTTGCCGTTTGCGGATGTTGGAACACTGAGCTACTAGTTGTTTGGCAGTTAGTGTTGAATGGGGATGTCGACGTAACCATTCCACCCGCATTCTTTGCATGTAACCCCTCTGACTAGGGTTACTTGAGTAGTAGCATTCCAACAGATCCAAGTTTTCACCTCTCGCCCAATTCCGTCTTGTTCCAGTAACCCATTTTTCGTGAAGGTGCCCTGGTTCCCCAGCACCTGACGCAGACCTTGTTTGACCGGGCGACGTCTGAGCCGGTATGGCGTGTATTCCTTTGTCACTCATCATGAGGTAGGCAGTAGCGCGAAGGATCTTGCCTAAGGACCCACACTGGATATCTCAACCAAGCGACCCGGCCTGGATTCGAACCCTGGTCTCCCGGGTGAAGGTCGGGTGACTTACCCATTGAGCTACCCAGCCGCTTATATATATATATATATATATATATATATATATATATATATATATATATATATATATATAAACATATATACACATATATATACATATATACACATATATATACATATAAACACACACACACACACACACACACACACACACATATATATATATATATATATATATATATATATATATATATATATATATATATATTTTTTTTTTTTTTTTATTTTATTTATTTTTTTTATGGCATGCCGTTCAGGAAATTATTGTATATATATATGTCCAAAAGTCTGAATATATTGAATGAATCTCTGAATATATGGAATGAAAGTCGGAATATATGGAATGAAACCTGAATATATGGAATGAAAGTCGGAATATATGGAATGAAACCTGAATATATGGAATGAAACTTTGAATATATGGAATGAAAGTCTGAATATATGGAATGAAAGTCGGAATATATGGAATGAAACCTGAATATATGGAATGAAAGTCTGAATATATGGAATGAAAGTCGGACTGGGCTCGAGGAATTGTGGGTAATGTGGTTCAAAACATGCATAGATCTCTGTTGGTGTGTATTCCCGTGCTTTTGATACTTCATCGACAGTGGCCCGAGCACTGTTCCAATCCTAAGTACGCATCAAAACAAGTACTTTAAAAACAACCCAGAGACGTTCTTATTTCACCCATTTTATTAAAGATCCATCCCTCTGCGGACTTGGGCCAGCAACATATCCCACAACGTATTGCGCCACCAGCAGTGGTTAACAGAAACGGCGAGGACGGAAACTTATCGTTTTCATAATATTCTGAGTTTCTCACAAAAACTTTCAAAATGTCCCTCCATCCATCCATTATCCAACACGCTTATCCTTTTTTGTTTTGAGGGTCTCGAGGGGTGCTGGTGCCTATCTCCAGTGGTCATCGGGCGAGAGTAGTCGGTCGCCAGTAGTTTCAAAATGTTTTAAGCATAAAAGTATACCTTTGATTTTTATCAGACCAGTCAGTTCACCGACAATGAGCATTCTTTGACATATGCTCTGGGTTTTGGGAGCAGCACAGCTCGGTTCACATACCCGTCTGACTACGAAGCTAAGCTAAGCTAAACTAAGCGGCATTGGAATGGGATCTCCCCTCTCATCCCTGCCTTATCTCGGATAGGCACTCTGTCATTTCCCGCTACCGGTTATCTGTTAGTGGCGATCTGTGAACCGAGACCTGCTGTTTCGAAAATCCCAGATTATATTTCAAATTATGCTCAATATTGATGAACTGACTGGTCAGATGACTTATTGAGGTCTACCTTCTTGCTTAAAACATCTGGAAACTATTTAATTGTGTGACAACTTCATAATAGTTTTTAAAAAGACGAAGTTTCTCCCCTCCTCTTCTCCGTTTAGGACCATGGACTACATTACCCATAATTCCTTGATGACTTTCATTCCATATATTCAAACCGACGAATGAACCTTGAATATATGGAATAAAAGTCTGAATATAGGGAATGAAAGTCTGAATATATGGAATGAACCTTGAATATATGGAATAAAAGTCTGAATATATGGAATGAAAGTCTGAATATATGGAATGAACCTTGAATATATGGAATGAAACTTGAATATATTGAATGAAAGTCTGAATATATGGAATGAACCTTGAATATATGGAATGAAACCTGAATATATGGAATGAAAGTCGGAATATATGGAATGAAACCTGAATATATGGAATGAAACTTTGAATATATGGAATGAAAGTCTGAATATATGGAATGAAAGTTATATAGGAATTATGGGTAATGTGGTCTGTGGTCCAAAACAGAGAAGGGGTGGGCAGAAACTTCGTGTTTTTTGTTTGTTTTTTTTAAATATTATGAAGTTGTCACACAATTAAGTAAAAGTCAAAGTGTTTATTATTAAGTGAAACTCCAAAATAATATTTTCTTACTAATTTGAGACAAAAAAGTTGGGAAGATAAATAATATGAAGCAAAAATTTTAAAAAATTAAGGAAAAAAAAAATATTTTTTATAATTTGGTACTTGCAGTTATTCACCATATACCTAAAAATGCGTTTTATTTCCCTTTCCCGCCACAGATAACAGGTAGCGGGAAATGGTAGAGTGCCTATCCCAGATAAGGCAAAGGGGAGATCCCACTCCAATTCCGCTTAGTTTAGCTTCGCTTCGTAGTCAGACAGGTTTGTGAACCAAGCTGTGCTGCTCCCAAAACCCAGAGCATATTTCAAAGTGTGCTCATTGTTGATGAACTGACTGGTCAGGAAAAAAATTGAGGTATACTTCTATGCTTAAAATATCTTGAAACTTGTTGTGACAAACTTAGAATAGTAAGAAAACAAAACGCTAAGTTTCTGCTCAAGCCTTCTCCACTGCTGGTGGCGCAATGCATTGTGGGATATGTTGCTGGCCCAAGTCCGCAGGAGGATGGATCCTCAATAAAATGGAGGAAATAAGAACATATCTGGGTTCTTTTAGAGTACTTGTTTTGATGCATACGTAGAATTGGAACAGTGCTTGGGCCACTGCCGATGAAGTTTCAAAAGAACACGAATACACACCAACAGAGAAGTATGCATGTTTTGAACCACATTACCCATAATTCCTCGAGGCCAGTCCGACTTTCATTCCATATATTCAGAGTTTCATTCCATATATTCAGACTTTTGAACATATATATATGCAATACTTTCCTGAACGGCATGCCATAATATATATATATATATATATATATATATATATATATATATATATGTGTGTGTGTGTGTGTGTGTGTGTGTGTGTATATATATACATGTTATTATATATATGAATACTCAAAGTATACATTCAAATGAACAGTCTTGTGAAATAATCTCCTTTTGTCATTTTGAACACCCAAACAGTTATCGTTTGACGACAACGACCCAAACAGTTCAGTTGAAGTTCTGAGAGTATGGTGTGTGTCTCTGACAGGGCACTCCAGCTTGTATTCCTATAATGTTTTCTGCTCTAGTGGGTTAGACCTTAGTGTGACGAGTCTCAAGAAGATCCTTTTTCTGATATCTCACTTTACTTAATTTTTGCCAACTTCACTTGTTTCACTTTATAACCACTATGTAAATGTTATATTTTGCCATTTTCTCACTCAACATCTAGGACTTAGCTAAAGCAAATTTTTTGCTACTTTAAAGTGTAGTCATACGACAAATAAAAGTCATACGACTTTTATTTGTGTGTGTTTGAAATGTACTTTTATTAGTATTTTGATCTTGCCCAGCATTAATAATTCCTTAGTTTTTTATTATTTTCTCTGAAGACAGATTATGGGCTCAAAGGAAATTTTTGTTTACTATAGTAACACAGAAGCTTTAATGTGCTCCCATTCCAGCAAAGTGGAGCAATAGTATGAGCTCAAGGAAAACATGACAATGAATTATACTCCCAGTTGCCCCCGGTTTTCTTTCAAGCAATCTATTGCACAAGAAAGCCAGCAAATGCAGAGGTGCTTTGTATTCTGCTGGCCATGGCTAGAAAAGAACTTGACATTTAACCACGAGTTCAAATGGTCTGTGTGTGCACATGTGCATCCATTAATCGGGAGTATATTTTCTTAGGTATTTATTCCTTGCAGGTCTCGATTAATGTGACACTCAGTTGAACCCCATCAACGTTCTCTCAGTGTGTTTTTAATAAGTGTGTCTAATGATGGCACACCCACATAATGAATACCATAGCAATTATGATGGCCACAAATGTATTTAGAGAAGTTAATGAAAAAAATCATAGTTGTGACTAATGAGCTCCCCTTGGTCATATCACTGACCCTTACACAGAGCATGTCAAATGTATTTCAAAGTGATTTTTGAGCTATTGGACCTGCATAACTAAATGGTCCTAAACAAATAGGGACAACAGAACTTCCCCTAACTTCCAATAAGCCCAAACCCAGAAAGACATCTGCTTTAGATTGACAGGCAAGTAAGAAATTATGGAAAGCAAGAAATAAACTCAAAGCAGATGGTAGGTACTGAGAAAATAAGTGAGCTCTAGCTGAACATCTATTTTTTCAAACAACTCATGCAGCTGTTAATTAAAGGAGCTTTTACTTTCATTGAACAGATCACAAACAGCCAAGAATCAAGGAACACAACAAACTAGAAGAGTCACATATATTCTGAGATACAAACATTCATCTGCTGTACCTCAAATGCTAAGGATAGAAGAAATGTGGTTGAGAAAAATTTGTATAGAAATAGATGAAGACAGAAAGAGGAATGAGAAGTGTCTATGACACTGCAAGAGAACACTGTTTGAAAATTTTTGGCAAAGAACAAAGAGAGGAAGTGATCGTAGAAAAACTTGGAAACTTCAAGATCCTGGAGTGAACATATACGGCAGAAGGGGAAGAGAGACTTTTAGCTCTCTGTGTTTTGAACATGAGCTAAGTAACTGAATTAATCAGGTTGAGTTACAAGCTCCAAATGGGGCATCTGCTTAGTTTAGATCTATTCAGGCTGCTGTGTGTGCCAGCGGGTTAAAAGATTTGCTCACCTTCACCCCAAAACCTCATTTCAATTTGCAAAGTCTTTCCTTTTTATATAATATTAGACATATTAAGACATATTAGATATTTTCTCAAGAAAATAATATCGAGTTAGAAAGAAAAGACGATGTATCAGCTTTGTAAAAAAGCAACCCATGTTTCTGTGGAATATTTGGAGCTTTTTCTAAATTTAAACCAAGAGATAGGTGGAGGGGGTACAAATAAACCTAGAAAATCAGATTAATCCAGTGTTACTATACTAGTAAAATATATAAATTAGCATGTATTAAAAGTCAGTGGCTTTCTTCTGGTAAATAAAACAAACTTCTTCTTCTTTTATTTTCAGTCAAAATATCTTTACTCTGAGGTGTTCTTTCCAGAGCCCCTGTGATCCCAACAGTGATTACATATGATTTCATAAGGAGAGACCAGCTTCAATTAACATTAATGAGCTAAAATGAATCATGTTAGCACAGCTCACTGGAGGTGATTTACTGGATGGAACCATTAACACAGACAAAGCCAGAAAGCTCATCATCTGCCTTGCCCTCTGTTCATGCTGTCATATACAACGGTATAATAGTTTCTCACAGTCCAAACCATCACCTCAGAAAGCATTGTGTCACAGTTTGTTGATCATAACTAATTTCATTTCAGTGTAAAGTCAGGCTGTATTTTTTCTTTTTCTTTTTTGTTCTGTTTTCATGCATATAAAGAGATTGTACAACAGAATCTGCCACCCCAGGGACCAAAGCCATATTCTGCATCAAACAAAAACAGCAGGCAGATGTTTAAATACACTAGTGTCAAACTTCTGCAGAAAGGCTTCAATTTCAGAGTGAGAAAAACCTAAAAATAGTTTATGCACTACCTGTCTTAAAAAATACAATTAATTAAATAAGTAGATAAATAAAAGTAAAAACTAAACAGAGAAAGACATCCAGTGATCAAACAATATCTTCACTGCAGGGTTCAGTGTCAAAACTTAACACCCGCCTGTGGCGGAAAACACTCATGCCATGCTTTGCATCAGAATCACACTTAAAAGAAAATAATCCTAATGTCAATATGAAGATTTGTTTTTTGATGTCCACTGGGTATCAATCCCGAGGTATGCACACAAGCAGACAAGTACTAAGGCAGCAGGATGTGTTTACCTCTCATCCTCCCCACCTTCACTGTTGGGTTTTGTTATCAATGTAGCCCAGCACTTCCAAGGGTCTGTAATTTCCAAAAAAATAAACCATTATTGCTTTTGATGTGAGGATTAATCAGCGGCTGCTGCATTGGCTTCTCCGTGGCAGTTTACCATCACCCCCACCACATTCAGATCAAGCTCCATTAGCAGCAACTAGCTGGTCTACGTCGACTGGCATCGCTGATGGTAGAGGATTAGAAGTGACAGTGTACAACTTCAACGCAATGCTGATTTTATCCGATCATTTGTCTCTCTCACATTTTCTTGTACTTTCTATTGTTATTCTAAGTTAGTGAGACCTAAAGGAGCATTACCTTATATTATCTGTACTTTCATATGCTTCCTTAAATTCTGATAAAAATCTGGGTGTTTGTGAAAGACTGAACCTCAAGAGACACGTGAGCCATGATTAAGGGCTCCATGTAATTGAGTCACTGAGTGGATGGAGTCGTTGGGGTTATAAAAGAGGGATGGATGTGGTGACAGAGAAGAGAGGTAGCAGAGAGGAAGACAAGTTGGAGAAGTATGGGAAGGAAAAAAAAAGGTTGATCGAAGTCAAGGGCAGCAAGCACAACTAATCTGTCAGAGAGCACTCAGGCCACTGGAACAGTTAATAGATTGATTTTTTCATAAATCAAACAAGTCATTGTTGTGCCACTCTTATTGCATCAAGAATAATATAATCAGGTTTATACAAGTCACATTCTTGAAAGCAACTTTTCAAAGCAATTTATGAAATGACCCTCAAAAAAATTTGAAACAAGCACTTATATCAATAAAAGTGCAGATTATACACTAAAAATAGAAAGGATTTATTTTTGAAAATACATTCTGCATGTTTTTAAATCAAGTTTATTTGTCAAATTTATTTGTATAGCACGTTTCAGCAACAAGGAAGTTCAGAGCTTTACACCATAAAAACAATACAATAACCAATTATAAAACCAGTAATAAACATTACATTTTGTCAAATGCCATCATCAAACTCATCAAGCAAATGTACATCAAATATTATGATCAATGTTCAACTTAGTACTAAGCAAGTACTAATTTGTGACTGGTTTATATACATTTTCAGTTATGGTGTCCTACAGTTACAGTAATAAGGGTGCATACCAAGTTTATTTCAGTATGTCAATTCAAAATTCAGTCAAACTAACATTCTGAAATTTTGATAATTGTTTTACCATACTTTCTACATATTTGTGATAAATTGTTTACTGGTAAAAAAAAAAAAATAATAATACAGCTTTACTATGTTAATGGGTTCATCTCTATCTTACCACTCAGACAAAGAACAGATTTAAACACAAAACAAAGTTAGCAGCTCAGCAGAAATGTTAGATAGTTGCAAACCATAAATCAGACCAAATATAACAATTTGGGGTTATTATTAACCTAGTGCAGATGTATGATTAATTGTGTCAATTCTGCTGACTATTTTAAACCACAGCTGAAAACATATTTGTACAGACAGGCTTTTAATTTAATTTGATGTAATGTTTTATGTGCTTTTCCTCTGTGTTTTGTGACGTACTTGGTGATTTTATTTGTGAAAGGTGCTATACAAATAAAATTTTATTTTTTAACCTTTTACATGGATCAAATCCAAAATGTCACATCAGCTTAATCAATGTGTTATTTTTAGAGATGTAACAATTGTTAGGATATAGATAATTAATATTTTCTGCCAATTAGTATAATGAGGCTTTCAGCTCAAGGAAATGTCATGAGACTTAAAATCTATCTAGTTGCTATGTTTACATGTTTAGTCACTAGAGATTCAGTAAATAAAGGACAGCACCACTGAATAAACCAGTATATTATGCATGAACTAAATAGTATCTCAAACCAAGTTTCTGTGGTGTTCATGTATGCTCTTTTGCTACAGTGCACTCCTTACCTTAGATCTAGTTCAGTCAGTGTGTCTGAAGAGACCAATGAGTGCAGGTTTTGATCCAGTGTTAGAGGACTGCAGGCAGTGTCTACTCAGTCAAACAAGGATTTCATCACCCAACACTTTTCATTTTTACTCCACCTACAGATGCTCTCTGTGCTGAAACCTAAAACATGCCTTTACTGCATAGCTCTGCATTCCTGAAACATCAGAAATAATACAAATGGGTCATAAAAGACCTACTTACCTACCTATATACCTACCTACCTACACAGGGTTTTTTTCATCGACTTCCATTCATTTCTACAGACCCTAAACCTAACCATTACCAGCACATACCTAACCCAACCCTAAACCTAACCTAAACTCAATTTGCACCTTAGTCCTAAACCTAACCCCTAACCCACTCTTCTTATGGAGCCCAGGGCTTTGGGGCCCATAAGGAGCAGTGGGTCCTCATAATGTAATAATTGTTGGAAAAAATGGGCCTTACAAGGTGAGAATGCTAAAACACACACACACACACACACACACACACACACTCATAATACACAACTTTATCGCCAGTGTCGGGCTACAGACAACAAATATTTTAATATTTGAGTTCTCTAGCAAGTAATCCATTGATTATTTGAGAAATTGGATACATTTCTGTTATGGAAGGTGTATCCAACCATTTTTGCCCTGGAAAAGCTGTTCCTACTATTCCATCTATCTGAATAACACTCTCTTCCCTGAAGGTGTATTTCCTGCCACATCATCAACAGTTGAATCCATAAAGTGTTATTTATATATCAATCAAATTATTTTCATTACAACTTCTTTCCAGAAAAAGCTACTAGTAGAAAGACATCCATGGCAGTAACTTTTCAATAACATGAAAGTCTGAGGCTAAACAATCAAAACAGCAAAAAGAGCAAAGGAACAAAATGACCAGCACTTTCCTTCCCCACTCAACCTCAAATCAGAGAAACCATGTTCAGAAAGATGAAGACAGGGCAGTTGGTCGCAAAAAAGAAGAACAATTTGGTTTTCAAACTTTTATGAACCTGGAAATAAACCATAAAATGGTATTTCATTAGAAGATTTTATATTCTGTTGTGCTGACTAAGCCTAAATCTAATAATCTAATAATATTTCACTGTTTAATGTCCTAAACCTAGCAACATAAAAAGAAAGCTCACAAATAATAAACATCAGAAAATGTCATAAAACATGATGGAGCTGAAAAATGTAAAAAATACATTTGTGGTTTTATGAATATCATGCTTAGTCTGATTTTGGAAGACAGCATTCACTAAAACCACCCCATAGTGCATCTATGTAAATGTGCATACCAAATTACAGAATCCCAGCGGTGTAGGTGGACACAGCAGCCCATAACAGAATAAGCTTTAGTATTCCAGTTGTGACTCCAGAAACTAATTCAGAATAACAGTGCTGTATCTGTTATTCTTCATCACTTGGCATATTTCAACTCATGTCCCACTTATCTTGTCAAACCACAGCCACTTAAGTTGTCAAACAACAGCCCGTTATAATCTCCGGCCTTGTAACTGCTACAGTGGCAAAGGATTAATCCTCAAGAAAATATTCAGACATTTCTGACCCACAGTCCTGCCAAAGCTAGAAGTTTAAATGTTTTTGCTAAAAATAATATTTTTGGTATTAAGTTATTTGAATCCAGGGCAGAGTCTAAATTTTACCAGCTAAATTTAACCCTTTTTTGGATCCTGGACATAGAATGATTTAAAAATGTTGTACTCTTTGTGTGCAGAGAAAAAAGACTTATGGCTTTTTAACCATTAACACTGTAATCAGAAACATAATCCCACACCTCATTAGGTACACTTGTTCAGTTTCATATTAACATAAATAGCAAAGCAACAGGTAATGGACAAAAAGAAAATATCCAGTGAGCAGCAGTCATTTAGACAAAAATGTCTTGCGGATATCAGAGATGAGATAAAAATGTGCAGATTGGCTCCAGATGATAGAAAAGGCAGAACTATTTCAGATAAACACTTATTAAAACCAAGCTATGACAAATGGCTGCTCTGAACACATCAAACCTGGAAACAGATGGAAATAATACCACAACAGGGACCACTCCTGTTGACTGGGAATAGATGGTTGAAGTTATGATTAGCACAAGCTTGCCAATTTTTTATTTTTTTATTTATTTATTTTTTTTGTTAGATTTTTTTATGGTACAAGTGGCCTTTATTCAACAGTAGCTTGACAGGAAGAAGGGCAGAGAGATAAGGGAAGACATGTAGCAAATGGGACAGGGCCAGGAATCAAACCGAGGACAATTGTGTTGAGGAATGTAGCCTCTGTATATGCTGTGCCAGCTCTACCGCTGAGCCATGTGCCAACCCAAGTTTGCCAAATTTAATGACAACAATTGCGAAAAACATTGCCTGGTTGGATGAATCTCAGTTTTAAGGGCAACATTCAGATTGGTTGGAACTTAACTTAACAACATTAAATCATGGCTCCATCCTTCCTTGCTACAATGGTTTAGACTGCTGGTGGTAGTGTAATAGTGTGGGGGATAAGCTGACCTAATATTCAGATAGATTTTGAGAAAATTTTGCAGGGTAATGTGGGTAAATATTGACATCAAGATGTGGGACAGAGACTCCTTCTGAAGAGTGAATGCTGAAATCATTCAGTTTAAGGGTGTGCGCACTTATGCATCCAGCTTATTCAACCTTTTTAAAATCATTTTCCTTGTGACAGAGTTGTTTGTTTTTCAGTTGAATTGTACATGATATTTTTTACAGTATTGTGTGAAAAAAGTTTGGAAATGATTTATCGTTGTGTCACTTCTTATATGAAATAAAACTGGCATTTTAACAGTGGTGCGTACATTTTTTGAGAGTCAATGTACACCCTGTGCACAATCAGCTCAAAACAAGACCCATAATGGCAAGATTGACTGAAGTTACATTCAGAGTTAAGTGCCTAGGCTAGATATCCCAGAGATATTGTGGGAAGCACAGCTCCATATTTGGCTATCATTTAGAATGCAAATGAGGCCATTTGCTATACTAAAGGATCACTGACTCCACACTATAAGCAGTGTTACTACAAGGCTATTTTCCTATTTTGCCCGTTTCTAGGAAAAATCCATTTATTTTGAATGAATGCTAAAATTAGGTACACCCGTAGGCTAATTTTACATGATTAAAGGGTAGGAGACAAGAACAATAACAAACTATCTAAGGTTTCTGACCGCGGCTGACATTTTGGTCCACCACAGAGGCCAAATAATGGGTAAAACATGGGGGCGAGCAGGAAAGACTTATAAATGAGTAGTGAAAGAAAAAGGGCAAGGTTGGAGAGGAGAAGGGGAGATGAAAAGAGAGAAGATAGGGTGCAGCAGGAGACTAACTGCAGCACACGCAAATTAGGTGACAGATGAAGGAAAAAACCTTGGAGTGAAGATAGAAGCAATTTCAATTATCATCAGCTAACACATTACACCAAGTGTGTATGAAAGTCACTTTGTTTGACTTGAAGAGGAGAACAACTCTTGTTCCCTTTGATCCTTTGGTATAGCATGCATGCAATCACTTAGAGATATCACTCAGTGGCTATAGCAACTGCATGATTTTTGTTCTCACACTTAGCCTTTTTTCTTTAGCAATCTGCAATTTTAAGCATGCTGATAAGAAAACCAGTTCTACTATATATATATATATATATATATATATATATATATATATATATATATATATATATGTGTGTGTGTGTGTGTGTGTGTGTGTGTGTGTGTGTGTGTGTGTGTGTGCGCAATATGTGCAGTATCTCCATGAAACTTCAGTTTCTTCAGCATTCTTAAAGGAACAAACTCCACATAAAAGGCTTAAATATGTGTAATGCATGTAGAGGCAGAAGGGTATAGACTGCAAGTTCCCTTTTGTTTGCATGATCAAAACATGAAAAGAAAGGTGAAATTAAATAAGCTGCAAAATAAAACTTAACCATCTGTCAGGTAATGTCTTCTTACAGCTAATAATTACATTGCAATTTAGGAGCTCAAAATGTGAACAAGCTTCTCATGCAGCAGATACTTCCACATTCTTTCCAAGAATCACAAACTCCAGTTCTTGTGAGCAAAACACACCTTTTGTGTAGTTTGATCACAAAAACAGATAGTTGTTAACAGACAACAGATAAACACAGACTTAACAGAGGTTATCCAATCTATGGTAACATTTCATTCAAGCACTTGAGTTCTGGACCTCATTGTAATCTTTCTAATTAAGATCACAGCAGACATTTGGGAATATGCACCTGGATGAAAGCTTAAAGAATTCTGCTGCACTGAACTTGGTGCTGCTCTCTCAAACATTAACAGGCATGAGCAGTCATTATCTCTGTGTATATTTAATTAGGCTTGCTGTGTGTGCTTACTGTGTAAACAATATATGTATCAAATTATTTTATTAAAAAATTAAGGTCACAGAGCATAACCCTGAAGAGGATTACCATTTACTTTTCTACTTGCACCAGTACAATCCTTAAGTGAACCTGACACATATGTTTGTCTTTTTTTTTTTTGTATGCACAGGGCTGAGAAAAGAGCAACTTTTATTCAGGAGTTGAAGGTGGGCTTATGAAGGCCAATAAATTAAACTGTGGTGAGTCTCATATTTGAAACTCCCAGTTTAGTTTAACTTTTCTGTTTTATTTAGAAAATAAAAAGCACTGGGCTTCAACCTTAAAATAAAAACAATTAGCATAAGCAAGTCAAGTTTATTTGTGTAGCACATTTCAGCAGCAAGGCAGTTCAAAGTGCTTCACATCATAGAAACATCAATTGAGAATACAGCAAAATTATCAAGCAAATATACATGAAAATCATCATAATGATGCAAGATTTTTGGCTACTATGTGTTTGCCATTTGTTTTAAAATGACCTCTCACATAGTGAATGAAAGTCAACACACTGAACAGAACTGGTTAACAACTGTCATCTGCATCTTAATTTTTAAAAATATTTTGAGACTCTCTTTACAAACATTGCCACTGCTTTTAACATGACCAGATGACGTGTGTATAAGTCTTGCTAAATGAGACTTGTGTAGCTTCTATTTGTCAGCACAGATCATAGGTTGACATTGTAAATGCACTCACAATCACTAACTATTATTTATGCAGTATTTATTAAATTAGACTGTTTATATTAAGACCTCTGTCAGCAGGGAAAACATGACATACTGGGATTTGTATTGATGAACATTGAATTCTGGAATTCCAGAGAAATTCTGCACACTGGAATTTTCTACAGAAATTTAGAATAACAGACAGACGATCAAACAATATACCTTATCTGCTATGTTTTTATGAAACCTGTTTAAAACGAGATCTAGCTTTGGTCCAGCACTGCTTTGGTGGAAAACTATGAAAAGATGAGGAAGTTACTACAGATAAGGAAATTGTTTTGATGCTGCTCTTAGATACTAAGAGGTTTTACAATTTATCCTTAAAAAATATTCAGTTTTATCAAATTAGTTTTAAAATACAGGCACAAACTCCTAGAAGTAACACAGAACAACTTTGCTGTACTCCATCAAGCCGTTCTATCATCTGCTGAAAGTCTTCAAGTTTACTGATTATGAAAATAGCCATCCTAAGATTTCTTCACTCAGAAAAAACTTCCATACTGATGAGTGGTGCCAGATAGGTTTGTTGTGTTTCCTATTTGGAAAAAAATATTGAATTTTTGAGTTCTTAAAGTGTGACACCTCCCAGTTAAAATGCCATGTTTTTCTGATGCAAAACAAACATTTCAAAACGCTTTCCACATATTGCTTATTATACACAGCAAATATCTCATAAGTTTCCATACCCCTAAACTTATATGTTGTTAAAGCCCCTTTTCATTCAATTTCAAAATTCAGTTTTCTTCAATAGCAGTCAGTCATGATTTCATAATACCTGCCTGGTTTTAGGTTGACACGGATTAATATTTGGAACTCATAATTTTATCCACCTTGATAAAATCCCCAGTTCCATGTGAAGAAAATTAACTCCAGAGCATGATGCCTCCACTACCATCTTTATCTTTTACATTTATATTACTTTAACAGAGTTTTGGTTATTGCTATTCTTGTGTCAAACATACCTTTTGGACACATGGCCAAATAAATTGGTTTCATCAGACCATAACACATTCTCCAAAAAAAATCCAAGTAGGACAGCTGAATTTTAATTCAGGATAATACTGAATGCTTAAATTCAGTCAGAAGGCAGAAGGAGTGTACACATATGCAACCAAATTATTGCACATTTTTGGTTTTGTGTTTGAACTCCACCACATTTTAGGTTAATTGTACTGAATAAATGGGACATCTTATCTTTACAAATATTTAAAATTATTATTTTTTTTTTTTTTTAATATCACAAAACCTGGCATTTTAACAGAGGTGTGTTAACATTTCAGAGTCACTGCGCCAAACAGACAATAAAAGCACTTAAGGCTTAATATCACAATGAAACTAATAACCCAAAATGGCTATTCAAGTCTTTTCAGGCCAACAGAGAAATGCAGTAAATATTTTGACAAAGTTATGCGTGCCAAAAAACATGACTCGATCCCAGTGGTGCTGTAAGCATTCATGTGGACAACCGTGCAATTACAGGTGTGAGATGGGGCTAAATGGAGAAAAATGATGTCCAGTCAGGCAAGCAAGACCTTGTCCCTGAGTAGTTGTTTGGCAGTTTGATCTACAGCACGGGTCACCTTGTCCATCCATCTACAGCAGGCCTAAAACACAACTAAACCCAATTCACAACACTCAGGTGAAGGTAAGATGAATCATTCAGGTCAGTGAGAAACAATAGCCTTTTCTAACCTCTCAGTAGTGTCCTTATAACATTTAACCTTCAGTTGAGGGAAAAAATTGGTCTCCAATACTCTAGTTTGAAACTGAAGCTTGAGCTAAATCTTGTGTTTATTCCCCTCTGGGTGCCACAGCTGCATGGCTTACTATTATCTTTGTATGCAGAAGCTTCGGTTAATTAAGGACACTGTTGTGTTTAGCTGTGAGCCTTTGGAAAAGCAAAACTGTTGGAAAGGCAACAAATCATAAACTTTAACACCTACAGAAGCAGCTTATTCATCAGCTGATAAACACTGCCAGTGCTGATTCATCTGATGTTCCACATCCAGATGTAGCAGCATGACCCTTATCCTACTATAAGAGTTATACTGCAAGTATAACCTGTAATTACGTGTTTTAAAATAATTATATGTAATTATTTATATTATGTAATTATAAATATTATGTAATTATATATAGATATTACACTTTCTTCAGCATTAAGAAGAAACTTTTACAGTCCAAGCTCTCTCGCTCCCCATTTTGTTTTGGTAATGTTTTATTCTGGCATTAGAGACAATGAATGCTTGATTGATAGCTGACGTCCATATTATTTTCATTTTGTTGCAAATCCTTTACTGTGATTTATTCTAATCTATTTTATAACAAATTACATTGTATCATATTATATTGATCTAAACACACTGAGTTGGACTGAATTTAAGTAGAGTGGGGAATTGAATTGTATTTAATCAGTGTTTGCGCTTCTTGTACCTTTGAGGGATTGGACTATTAGCAGCATATCAAGAAATGTATCTTATCAGCTACAAAGTAGAGATACACAGCCTGACAGTACACTAATTGCGGCCCACCTATCACCTGTAACAATATAACTCTATTTAAACTTGATTAGTTAAACAGCCGACTGCAGGCTGGCAAAATTAGTAGACAACCTGACTAAATCAGATTATATAAGGTAGTGGGAAAATCTATTATGCACATAAACACTTAACTACTGCTGAATTTAGCAGGTGTTTATTTTATGTTTTTGCTGAAGTATGCAGATCAAAATCAAAGCAGCAATGGCAATTTTTTGATTTGCTATATTATTTTTATAGCAGCAGCATTCCTGCTGCTATAAAAATAATATTTTAGCAGTAACTACTAAACTTCCTTTAGCAATTACTGCATATTATGTTATACATTTTTGTTTTAAATAACCACTAAATACATGGTATTTTAACTCAAGCTTACCATTACCAAAAGAATCTCATACCGTTTTATGCCTACTCAAAGGTATTCAGCCAAACATACTCTGGATCTTAATAGGCCTTATTGACACTTGGCTAAATCTGACAAACGGCTTTGTCTAAGCTGAAAAAGCTTTTGATCCTCCCTGCACTGGCATCACAATTAACCTCACGGTCATATCATTCCTCATACCCAGCTAGGAGTGTGTTTCCCGTTTTTTTTTCTATCTCCTAAGCCATCTTCGTAGTATAATCATCATAACACTGTGCAGCAGGACTTGACATGCCTCTAATGAGATGTCAGAAAAAAGAAGGCAAAGGAACTTGTAGGGGGCACACATGCCCTTATACTACTCCCAAATGAAGACTTATAAGAGACCATACTTCATACAGACAACCTCATCAACCCCTTTAATTATTTTCTGAAGATGTTCAATGTATTCATCAATGGGACTATATTTATCTGCACCTTTAACACTACATGTCTGGGTAGAAAAGGTTAAATGTCTTATGGTGCAAATAAGTGAGATTACGTTTTTTTTGTGTGTATATGTGAGATTAAAAGGGCAGACATACAAGTCTGGGGGTGAAATTTCTTTCTATGGAGGAATCTTCAATCTAATCTTTTTACTTTCAGACTTTATTGAGAAGAAGCTACACTTCCCCTTAAGCTCACAAAGCCTTTCACAAAAGATGTACTGAAGAAAATATTTAAATATACAAAGCTGCTCTTTATTGGTCCATAAAGCTTAACCATTATTGTAACAAATGTCACAATACCTTTTCAGACATTATAAAAACAGTGAAATTCTCATAGATACATTTTATCCTTTCACCTGTTGATACAGCTGTCTAAAAAAATATATTTTTTAGAGATAAGAGAAAAGAGGATTATCGTCACAGGGACAAAATGACTTGGAAGAAAGAAAAATTGGCAGTTCAGCTCCTTGTTGAAAGATAAATTATTTTGCCAAGTATACCAGTGATACTTGTCTCTATGGCAACCAATAAATAATTTCTTTTACTATAATGTTTTACAGTTGCTTGGACACATGAAAACAGTGGGACATACAGCATTTGTCTGCTTTGAATGAATAGCTGTGGTCAAACCTTTGACCAGTGTGGGAGGTTGGACGATTGTAAATAAAAGTAATAGAAAAAGTATATCTAAAATTGTTGCATGAGATGAAGTTTTGGAGGGATTCAAGACTAATGGAAGCAAGTTTAGCAAACTGCCACTGAACTGGCAAAAATTTAAATAGCATGACTCATCAGCTCTTTTGGGCCTGAACACAATGAAGTCACATGACGAGCGCCCCTCAGAAATAATATCTCTGCTATCCTAAGAGATAAAACTAATTTTCTGAGTTGATCTCTCCCAGTTTCATCTAATAATGTGATGCCACATTGATGACTCTGTCTTGAAAAGATGTGTAAAAAGCCTTAAAGTAAGTGTATCTTTTTATTGCAGATGCAATACACTGAACATTTTGAAAAAACAATTAAACCTTATTAGACTGCTTTATTTCAATGAGGGAAAAACACCCTATTAGGAAATAATTGTTTTAGTAATGTCACCAGCACAATAATTGGTACCCCTATAAAAACATTCAAATAAGTAATCAATACCTTTATGTTTCCCTGGGGTATAAATATAATAGAACGCAGAGTAGACAAGAAACCATATTTATCTTACATGACACACACAGAGTAGGGAGGTAAAAACACTAAAAAACAAACCCACCTCCAAAGCTCACTGTTGCAAAACTTCAGCAAAAGATCCTGGGGTCACAAAGTTTGTATACCAACTTTTACACACAATCTCAATAAGAATCGGTTATTAGGGCTATTAGGGAGTTATGTCAGTTAAAAGCCTTTTCAGTACTACCATCACAAATGTAAACATATCGACCCTTTGCAACGACGTCACCTAATTACGCGATGCGCCATGACGGACATCGGAAGTGAGGGACGGCAAAATTGAATGGAGTGACTGAGATTGTTTTCTTAAGTTGTTTGTGCCAGCATAGCCATGGTTTCTGCTTGTTTAAGTCTAACTAATTTGTCTGTGGACGTAGCACACCTAATTGGAGCTCATAGATGGCAGTATTTACTAAAGTTGGAAATAGCTTAGAAACCAACCCACACCTCCTCCTGACGTGTTGATCAAATTGCTGACTTTTCCGGAATTTACACCACATGATTTATACCACTATGTCATAAATGGCGTTTTCTTTACACCAGAGAAGACTTAAAAGTGCACAAAAGTCTAGATGCTCACCAGTTTTTTTTTGTTGTACATGGTAGGCTCCATGATGGTGGGGCATTTTCTCCATGGTTGCTAATGGTTAGACACGTACCTTCTCCATAATCCCATATTTGATTGCATCTTACCAATCATACGTAATTGTAAAGTATATGAACATTAATCTTCTTACCTTAAAAAAAAGTGTTCGCTGAAAATCTGTGAATATACCAGTCCTTATGACTGACTGCTGCTATCCATTGCCGTATCTTTCCTCTTTAAAAGGTCTACAATAAAATGACAAGTTTGGTTTGCATCCTTGCCCATCTGTGCAGCTCACCGTGCAGCACCCTATGACCATGTTTACATAGAAATCAACTAAATAACAGCGATATTAGGCTACCAACTGTCTTTTTTTTTTTTTTTTTTACAGGAGCACATATCGTCCATCATGGCGGAGTGGCCCGCTTTCTGAAGAGCGTGATGTCACATGCAAAGGGTCAATAGGCTTTGCTAAGCTTTGCTGGGACTTTAACTAGAACTCTGAGTTTTGGTCAGATGAAACAGTTTTGGCAAAAAAATTAAAAAAAAAACAAAGGATGAATATGTGAAAACCTACTCTACTGTTAAGTATTGTGGAGAATCTGTGTTGTTGTTGGTCAATTTCTCTTCCCAAGTCTCTGAGAATAAATGACATCATGAAATCAGTGAAATACCAGAATATTTCAAATAAAAATCTGGTGGACTGCCCATGAACAGTAAAGCAGCCATTTTGGGGCCTTTTATCAAAATGACGCTAAAATATTTGGCCATATTAACCCAGAAACGGTTCACTCAACACAAAATCAACTTTTCTCCATAGCAATCTGTCCTAAGACATAAATGCTATAGAAAACTTGTGGGATAAGCTGAAGAAGACAGCATAAGGGAGGATGCAGGCGTCTTGGTGCTGCTGTGTTTCAAAAGAGGGTTGTAGAAACCCTTACCAGGATTATTGTCACAATTTCTACTGATTCTGTTCTGGAAAAAATACTTTTCGACATGACATTTTTCCCCTCCATTAAATAAATATAGTCAAGGTAAAAGTTGGAATTTTCAAACCTTTTAAGAGTAATTATGCTGCTGTGATAAAATATGAAGTTAGAAAACTGTTTACACATGTTTAGCAGGGGAGCCAACAACTGTGATATGTGCTGTAGTTGTCTGCAACCATTTTGTTGTTCTTCTTGTGTTTTGTTTCTGGTTAGGAAAACTACTTCCTACTCTAAATTACAACCACTGACCATCAGTATAATCAATTTAACTATCGCAACCCAGAGGCAAAACTATACATCCAGTCTCATTAACTTAATAAATATACAAATTGAGCTAATTTGATCTTTGGCTAGGTTTTTGTAGTTATTTTCAGTTAATACCTATTTGCACTTATGAAAAATGTCCCACACTAGCAGCTTCAACAACCCTCCTTAAACTAAATTCTTAAAAGTAACCTTGGTTCATTTCCCATAAACCTTTTTCAAAGAGGCCTTGAATAATGGAATTAATGTCCCTAAAAGTATATGGAAATCATTTGGGCACTTAAAAAGACAACTGCAAATGATTCAAATGAAACAAATGAAAAAGTGTCTTTCTGATGGCAAAAGAGATTGGACAAAAAGACCAAATTATTCTCCTGTCCTTTGAAGGGGAAATCATTGATAAATAGACAAGATCATGTCTACTAGCTTAGTTTGTTGCTGAAAAGGATCCAATCACACGCATGAGACTTACAAAAATAATGCCATGATGTTACATGGAAAACCACATTGAAAGAACCAGTAAGACATAAGAAAATAGTAACAGGTGGATTTCCCAATGATCGAAAAAAAGCAGGAGCAAGAGAAATAAGAGATTAATTGGCTGAATATGGAGAATCTGTGTATAGGAGTATAAACAGAGAATGCAAAGAGAGGAAGACAGGAGGAAGTAACAGATCAGAAGAGACTCAGGAAAACCAGGGGTCAATCAAAGTACAACTAAGCACAAGAAACACAGAACTCAAACAAAACTAAATTTGAAGTCCACAGGATCAAAGCGCTAGCAGTGGTAGCAATCTGCATAGCATGTAATCTCAAGATTTATGTATGTGTGCGAGTTCATAGAAGTTTAAAAGATTTAAGTAGCCTACATCTACATACTGCAAATTGACAAAGTGTTCTGAAGACATCTACATTGTTTCAAGACATAACTTTAAGATAATTTTTTCTTATCTTTAACATCAAAGAACAGCTTATGTTGTCAGAAAGATTGTCAATTTGTGATCTATATTTACATTAGAAAAATGGGCAGCACCTTAAGTACCTGTACCAAGCATTGTACAGGTATTTAAGAATTAGGATTCTGGGTTTTGTTGCGTGTCTGTGTGAGCACTCTTTCCTCTAGGAGGATCTTCGTTGGAGAGTCTGGCAGGCTAGCAAGCTGACACATCAGTTCCTGATTCCAGTAATCAGCTGGCTGGGGTTTATAAGGAGTGTGGTGCAGTCATTTGGCACTTGATGGTCCCACATAGTTGGTATAATAAAGCCTCATGTTCCCTGTTGTCTTGTCAAGCTTAGTTGTTTCTACGGAAGGAGTTTTTGATTACTCTGAATTTACCTCAAGCTTTGCTCTCTCAAGTAATGAACTCTCACTTCCTGGTTCAGTACCTTGCCTTGGACTCACCTGTTCCCAAAACCCAAGACTCAGCTTTCCATGACTGCACTAATCAAACCCAGCCTCAAACCATCCACTGCCTGCCTGCTCTTTATCTAATAATCAAGATCATGCCTATGCGAAGACAGACTAGAATCTATGTCACCCTCTTCATGCTCCTCTTCACTCTGGAAGCAGCAAGTCAACCTCTGAACCTCAAATCTGCAAAACTACTGATAATTACTCCTGGATCAAGGCTGTTCCCATTTCTCTACAGAACCTGGACCCTATCTCATCCTGAAACCCTAAGCACATTTTACCATTTCACTTTGTAAAAAAAACAAACAACTTTTTTTCCTTACCATGTGCTGCCTCTGCATATGGGTGAGAAAGCTATCACAAAATGACATGTTGGTTATAAACAGAACTAAAAAATATATCATCATGTGCATTTCAAAGGGATTTCATTTGTTTAATACAATAAAACATGAAAGCTATTACTACAAAAAAGTCACAAAATATCTGCACACACTTGCTCTGATATGTTTGAGTCAGTTGTTAGCAAGCTTGTCTGTTGGCTGGTTATGAGCCAACAACAATGTAACCTTTAATATATCAATTTTAGGGCTTTTATTGAAGGATCACCTGTGTCGCAAAGCATAAAAGCAATGGCTGGTGACACATCACAAATTAAAACCATCACAGCTGACTAATTTATATGAGAACCACCCTTCTCCTCCTCCACTTCCTTCCCTGCTCTTCTAATCAATACCAGACTCCACAACAAACACCACATTTGAAGAGGCTGGAAGTCAACAGATCAAAATCTATCCCCCTCAGCAGATAAGACCAGTACAGGAAGGATACAAAAATAATTTCCTGCAACAAAATGCTCAGGCTCTGACACATTTTTCTTCTACCAACATTGGCTTCTTAAAGTAATCGGACATTAAATTAAATTAGAGAAGATGTGAGGCATTTTGATTATTTTAGTATGACTCCACTTAACATTTAGTCCAACATAGTCTGTAAAAAACACTAAGCCTGACTTAAAAACATCATTCCGCTTCCAAACTGACTCTCCTTCCTCTAAGTAAAATTTGTTTTCTCCCCGTTATTTTAACCGGGTCCCCTTTCAGGCTGTGCTTAATCATCGCAGGTGTTTCAAAGTAATGCAGATGCTTAGCAGAGCAACAGGGTAAAAATGTAAGCAATTTCAGCATTTTCTGGAGGTGAAGAAGCAGCTGTGTAGGACAAAGTTAGCACTTTAACAGATGTAGCTTTATAAGATGTGCATGAGGTCAATTATTTCTCAGAACAGATGTGAACAAAACAGGCACAAGCTGTGGTAAATACTTCTGTAACAAGACCGCAAAACTGCAGGTTTTAAAAGGTAAAATGAGAAATACTCTTCTCAACACTTAAAAACCTGCAGTTTTAAAAATATTTCAAAAACTGATTAAGTGCAATATTTATCCCTTTAGGAAAATCTGCATTTATGTTCAAAGAAAATACAAAACAAAAGTAATACCTGTTCAAGTCGAATTTCCAAATTAATCAAAGTGCTTTTTCTTTTGTCTTTGTAAGACTTCCCCAATACCTGTTAATTATTTTGTCCACTTCTTCAATATGTATTGTACTACTATTTGGAGGTTATTGTCTCTTCAATCTAAATCTGAGTATTACTAACATTATTTGAAAACCATAGTCTAAATATACATTTAAAACCTTTATTGACAGGTCTAAATAATAAAGATGTTCCAATGTATCCTATAAATGACAATATAATGAGCTAGGCGCAGTGTAGTGAGTACATGAGAAAGGATTTTGAATTTCTGAATCAACAGAACAGGACTTGTTTTTATTTTAATAAGCTGGAAGTAACTTTGTAATGACACTTGTACCTTAACAGAGAGCAAATGCTGGAGGTAAGATTATTTCCATCTAAACTGACAAAAAGTCAATTCATACAGCATTCAGTTCAAGCAGCACTAATGTGGTCAAGATTATGAAGCTGCAGCTAAAGCTAACATTAACAAATCGTTACACCATGGGCTAATATATCAAGCACATCCATTCATAGTAAAACATGAGTATGACTTTGTTTTCACAACTTGACTTCAGAAAAAAGCCTTAAAATTATCCCTGTGAGATGTGGATCAGTTGATTCATATGTAAATGTGGCAGCCCTTAGAAATAGATTACCACATTTAGGTGTTAAATTTCAAAAGATAAACAGTAATTTTTTTTGGTTAATGTCAACATTTTGTTTATTTATTGGCACATTTAAGCTTAAAGTTGGGGCTGAACTTTTGTTGTGCATTTGTTGTTCCAGGGACCTTTAAAGGGATGTCTGTGTCCGGTGTTCCCTTAGATGCAAACTGAAGGGAAACACAATGCAGCCTGTCCTCATTGCTCTGCTTTCACCTGCTTCATACAAGTTACATATCTGTGACAGCAGTCTATATTCCTAGGATCCATTTAATAAGCATGCAAAAGGAGTTTTACCCATAGCGTTAAAGGGGTGACTGTTGAAAGGCAGCAGCAGACTGTGACTACAGTTGGTTATCAAGTTGAATCCAGTGTCAGTAAGTGAATGGAAATTATGAATTGGTTGCATTGCATCTTGATTTGGATTGTTTGATGTTTTTGAAAAAAACTTTCCTTACAAATGTACTCATCGAGTTACGTACAGTAGAATTTCAGCCCTAAGTTTACTATGACTGGATACTAAACCGTTATGTGTCTCTTTGACGAGTTCACATATATTAGTTCCAGTTTTTTTTTTTTTTCTAAGTTTTCATTAAAATGTGTGTCAACCAAGATGGATAGGGTACTCTGTTTCTTAGTGTGCAAAGGCACCTGAACTGTTCAAACGTCATAGTACAAGGGATCATGATATGTTGCAAGCAACTGGTATCAACCGGTTTCAGGTACAGTTGTCATTGTTGCCATATAAATAAAAGTAGTATTCATCTTCTGAGCTCAATAATATAGTTCTAACATTTAGCAGCTACCACTTCAATCATATGTGAAAAATGGTAATGGGCATTGGGCAAAAAGGGGGAGATGTATGTGAGGTATGGACTGAACAGGCAATGTGAATTCATTGAGAAGCTTCAAGTAATAAATCTCAGTGATAAGCTAACACATACAAGTAATTACAAGCATCTGCTTTATTTTTCTCTGCATCTATACTTATGAAAGACAGGCATCGAAGAGCTTTGCTATTTCAGACTGTGAATAGAGCAAGGGCAGCTGAAAAGACTCTTTTGAAAAGACAATGATTATTAGATGTGCATAGGTGTGAGTTGATCCAAGGATATGGGAATGGCAAAGTTGCTAACTTACCTAAGAATACATAATTGACTAAATCAACATGGACGTATTTGTATACACACCTCTTACTTCTGAAGTAATGACCAATTTCAAACAGAAAGTTGAGATTTATAGCCTATAGAGATAATAAAGCATCCCTGTTATGCACCTACACTTCATTTGTTGTTTACTGTGAACTGACCGACCACAGTGCAACAAAAGAGTTAAAATATCCTTTTGCCACAGGGTGTATAAAACAAGCCATTATAGGCGCATACTTTTTCCAGTCACTGTCCTTATAAATCAAATCATTTTATTAGAATACAAAATCCAATTCCGAAGTAAATACTAGTCAAAGACACAAAGGCAGACCTTGCTGCAGCTCAGTCAACCATGCAACAACAAGCTTCAAGGAGGAAACTGAACATCTGGACTTTTAGTTTTAAAATTATTTACTTCTTATCCAAGAGACATCCTTATTTCAAACCTGGCTTGTACATGTTTTATACTACACATATTTATTCTTTATTTAATTTGCCACAAACCGCTACAAGTTGTACCCCGTCTCTCGTCCAATGACTGCTGGAGATAGACACCAGCCCATCCCGCGACCCTGTAAGGACAAGCAGGTACAGACAATGGATCGATGGATGATAAATATTTGCATTCTTAATGGCAACTTCCATCATTCAAATTAAGGTGGATGGACAGTGTGTGAACTATTTATTTACTGTGTATTGCAAAAGCATCCAGTCTTTATAATGTTTTGCACATTCTGTCACATTAAAACTCCAAGTTTCAGCTTTATTCAGATTTTATGTCATAACCCAGCACATGGTAATTCACAATCATGAAGTGGAGAGAAAAGGATGCAAAGTTTCCACCTCTTTCTCAAGTCTTTTGCAGCCTGTACTAGGTTTTCTTTCCAGGATTGCCCTGTATTTAGCTCACTTCATCTTTGCATCATCCTTAACCAGCTTCTGTGGGTCTCGCCACCTATCAGACTAAAGCCAAAAGGAGAAAGAATATTTGCTGCTGTGGCCTCCAGACTATAGAACGTTCTCCCCCTGAGCCTGAAAACTGTAGACTCTCAGTGGTCTCTTTTAAAAGCAGCTCAAAATGCATCCTTTTTAACTGGCCTTACCATAAGGTCCTGTGCATTAATTTGTTACTCTGGACTTTGTTTGTCTTGCTTTTGTTGTTGTATGGAATAGAATAGAAATATCCTTTACTGTCCCACAACGGGAATATTTCTGTGCAACAGCAGCAAAGTGACAGATAATCAAAACATAGTTTTGCTTTGATTCACACAAAGATAGAATACAAAAAACAGAAAAACAGAAAAATAAAACTACTGTACAGTAAGGGCAAAATTTCAGCATAAATACTGTGTAGTTATAAAAAAAAAATAAATAAAAAATTGTGTAATCCAGTCCAAAGTATTGTGCAACTGAGTTGGTTAACTTAAAAACGCACAAACTGTGCATATTTGAGCATTAAAAAGACAGACTGTTTACAATTAGTGATAATAAAAACTGTGCAACAGCAGAGATGTGCTGATAACAGCAGAAATGTTATTCGAAGTGAATAAAGTTGTACAGATTCTAGAATGGATATAAACACTTATTGATCTTGTTGGGAGAAATGATGGTTATAGAGACTAACAGCTGCTGGGCAAAAGGATCTCCTATAACACTCCTTAGTGCACCTAGGATGCAGCAGTCTGTCACTGAAGGAGTTCTCCAGTTCAGCAACAGCATCATGCATGAGGTGCGAGAAATTGTCCATCAGTGATGTTATTTCACCTAGAGTCCTTATGTCCCCCACCACCTGCACTGGATCTAGTTGGCATCCCAGCACAGAGCTGGTCTTTCTGATTAACTTATCTAACTGCTTCCACTCAGCTGTAGACAAGCTGCTGCTCCAACATACAGTCCCATAGAAAATGGCTCATGCCACTATAGAGTCAAAGAAAGTCTTCAGGAGTGTCCCCTGAACTCCAAAAGACATCAGCTTCCTCAGCAGGTAGATTTTGCTCTGACCCTTCTGCTCCCGCAGAAATCCACCACCAGCTCCTTGGTTTTAGCTACATTGATTAGGAGGTGGTTTCACTTGCACCAGTCCACAAAGTCCTAAGTCTGTACCCTGAATCGTCCTCATCTGTGATGAGGCTGACTATGGCAGAGTCATTAGACTCCTCACGCTGCCATCTTTTGCAGATGGCAGCGTGAGGAGTTGATGGAGAAGTCTGCAGTGTAGAGGGTGAAGAGGAACGATGCCAGCACAGTTCCCTGTGGGTCCCCCGTACTGCAGCCTGTTGGATACACAGCCCTGTGTCCTCACATACTGTGGGCATCCAGTGAGGAAGTCTAGCATCTACTGGATCATGTGATGATCCAGTCCAGACAGCTCCAGTTTGTCCCTCAGAAGTCCCAGCTGGATAGAGTCAAAAGCATTGAAGAAATCAAAGAACATGATTCTCACAGTGGTTCCAGGTGGGTCAGAGCTTGGTGTAGGAGATAGATGATGGCGTCATCCATCCCAATGCCAGGCTAGTAGGCAAACTACAGCAGATCCAATGAAGACCTCACCAGGAGGCATAGGTAGGTGGTTGAGAAGCAGACTCTCAAATGAGACTTTAGATTTTTATTCTTTAGAACAATAAAAAAAACTTCCAAAGGAGGTAGTTGTGTAGAACTGCTGCTCCGGTGTCTTTTTTTGTCAAAAAGCCCATGAAATTTGAAATCTTAACAAGACAAATAGCTAAGTGACTAACTAGGATGGGGCTATGGTGAAAGACAAACACGGCAAGTCAAAAACCAAGAAACGGGTTGAAATGATGACTGAGATGGATACTGAAGAAAGTGAAGCAAACAACGATAGTGACATTTTGGCTAGTGCTAATGCTAGAAAAAAGGACAACATGAACAAGGACAACAATACTGATCTGAGGGCAATACTTATGGAAATTAAGAACTTCAGAAAAGAAAACATGCAACAATGTTGATGAAATGATGTTAAGATGGTGTACTTTAGAGTTTCTACCTAACTGTAGTGACACAAGATTCTGAGATTGGATATCGAAGGGCCTTACTTTTTATTTCACATTTAACCATAAGGGGGAGCTAGCGGATTTTCAAACTATTAAGGCAAAACATGGTTTAAATAATCAAGATTTTTTTAGATACCTACAGATGAAAACCAGATATAACAAAATTGTAGGGACCAATGTTGAGAAGAAGAACAATAGAATTCTAAATATTAGGATCACTCCTACCAAGTGATTGGTTGTTCCTATGTGGAGGTAACTCACTACTGGAGTACATTGCCAGAACAAGCAGTTTCCCTCCAAAACAGTTGGTGGCAGAAGTGACAGCATATATTAATAAACATAAGCATATATTTGTTCACATCAAGAAAATATTTTTTGTCTTTAGTAAATTTAGTGAATCACAACTGGCTTGTATGTTTTGAATAGAATAGAAATAACCTTAATTGCCCCTCAGTGGGGAAATTCAGATGCACCAGAAGTGAAATAGCAGGCAAGATGAAGCATGCAGATTTACAGAAATGTAAAAATGTTAACTCCCCCCACCCAAAAAAAAAAAAAAAAAAAAAAAAAAAAAACCCCAACAGAAAACAATAAGAGACTGTGAGGTGTAAGGAGCCCAACAGGAAGCTTTAACATGACCTCAGGTGAGTCAGTTTGAGGAATCCTTAACTCTGTACAGATTTTCTGTGGAATATTCACATATCATTTCATTTCTACCTATAACCAGTGAAAATATCTGTTTTTGTGAAATGTTTCCAAGGTGCAATCTTATGCAAATAGATGCTAAATGTAAGTTTCTATACATAGTTGGTGAAATCCTTGAGCATGGGCTCCTTTGATTTAGCTTTCGTTACACATTAAGTTACCCAGCCCTTGATTCTGGCTGTTAAAGAGAATAAGTTTGTGCATGGCATGACATGCAAAAATGACTGCGCTATTTTTAGCTCCCTTAGATCTTCTTCTATTTAGTTTTTTTGGGGGGGATCAGAGAAGGGAATATTTCACTTTTCATTCATGCTTCCTGCACAGAAACATTACACACACACAACCACACACACACACACACACACACACACACACACACACACACACACACACACACACACACACAGTGCATTATAGGTCAGGTAGGCTCAGTATATCTGTAATGTTTTCCTCATTTTTACTTCCTTCTGCTGCACTCATCAAAATGCAATAAATTCACAGATTACATAGAAGCTTCAGGCACTGGATCTGAGTTCCCTAAAGGAATAAGTCATTCCTCTCTATTTCAAATCTCTCTTGCAACTCTGTAACCCCTACGGAGGCAGCTATCTGAATACTGATGTATTTATTCCCCCAGTCAGCGCATGGTGAAGAGCCATAATCCCAAGGCCTCAGCGCAAGGACGTCCTCCTTGAACCATAATCACCCTTACATCTCTTATCATCCCCAGCCTGGAGTACATGATTAAAAAGTAGCTGGGACATACAGCCTCTTCACCTGGGATATGATGAGTCCCCGCAGCTGCATGTCAATCAAGCTGAGGGGAGCACATGTGAAATGACTCATGGCCTACGCCAGCCAATTAGAATGACTGGAAAGTCACATAGCATATGCTCTACATTTAGAGGTATAAATTGCAAATAGCAAGGTCCTGTAAAGCTATGATGAGTACAATGGAGATAGAGGCAGCACTGCAACTTTAGTTTGGAAGACCAAGAGAAAAGGAGTAGGTGGGAAGTGACTGCAGCTGTTTGAGGCAGAATAAAGAGAGAAATACAGAAAGGCAGAAGATGGTGATGTTTTACGTTCATCTGAATCATCTGCTTGGTGGGTTTTTCTTTAATTAATGAATAATCCTTTACCCCCAACTTTGTATGCTCCGTGTTTGTCTTTGTCCAGAGTTTCTGCTTTGTTGCCTGCCCTGTTCTCTTAGCCTGACAGAACCTGGTTCTACTGGAGGTTTCTTTTTGTTAAAAAGGAGAAAAGTTGGTCTACAGACTAAAATTAATGATGTTTTAATTAATATTAATCGAAGGGAACTCTAAATATATAGGTGTATAGTCTTGATTTAAAGGAAATCAGGGTTTCAGCATTTTCCAGCATGGGTGAGTAAAACTTTGCATTTCCTTACAGAAAGTAATAGCTTGCAGTTCTGTGTTGATGCTTTACTATTTAGTAAATATGGCCATGCTTGCTAACTGTTAATGCCATGACACTGATCAAACTCAACAAGCACCAAATGGATGTTCATAAGGATGCAAGTAACATCAATCAAGGACTTAAAATCTTTTTAATATTAGATGGATTTCCAACTAAAGTGAAAATGACATCCTGTTTTCAGCATTTGTATGTAAAAAGAGTAGGATAAAGCACACACTATAAAGGCATTACTACTCAAATCGCTGATAACTCGACACAAAGCCTGCTAAGAAAAAATGCAGCCGAAAACTTAGCAATAGAAGGAATGATTCAAAAAACATTTTTTAATTAAATTTGATAGGAGAGTCTTCATTTTCAATGAGTCAAAAGAAAGATTAACCTATTAGTGAAAATAAAAGAATGTCCAACTTTCATTACCACATTTAAACAGAAAAGAGGAAGTAGAAATAAAAAAAAAATTTGTAACAATTATTGAGCACTGAGTTTTAAGGTTTAGTTGTCTTGACAATGAGTGGAATATATCCAGGCAGCCTCCCATTACATTGACAGTTTTTAGATTATGAGGGTTTCATATATTTAAAACCACTGATGCTGTACATTTTACCTTCTTATTTCAGCCAATGCTGGCAAAGGAGATCTGCTCAAAAAATCCTGAGGATGCTTACAGTTATATGTGCCTCGGTCACCATTTTTATAGCACAGTTCCCTAATAGTGGACAACTTTGACAGGCAGGCATGTATGTTGTAATGATGATTGCATCACTCAAAACTAGAGATATGCGGACATGACTTTTTCTGGACAATACTGATTTCTAGTTTTCTTTAGTAAAGTTTATTTATATTGCATCTTTCACAGGTATACAGTCATACTGAATAAATTAGAATGTGTTCTGATAATGCTCGTTTTGTCAGATTAAAAGTACCATTTGAAAATAACCTTACAAAGATAAATTAACTTTTATTTTTAATACAATAACACAGATAATAAAAAAATAATAATAATAAAATATGACATTTGAAAAGATCTGAAACAAAATTACATTTGAATGAGAACATCTTAAGCTGCTTTTTAAATGAATGAAGACTGCCAAGACAAGATAAGGCTGGACTTGCAGAATCTGATTATTTTAAGGATTATAGCACATAATGCTGCATCTTTGTTTTGAATCTGAATATGTCCCTAAAATCTTATTTTTAATTTTCACAAGAAAAAAACCTCAAAGTCCATGCTGGTGTTTATTGTCTGTTAGTCAGAGCTCTTTGTTTTCATGCATTCAAAAGACAGGGGGAAAAGTAGATTTTTAAGTATTTAACCTGATGATCACCAATCAGAGCAAATAAATGAAAATTGGCCAGTTCCAATATCTTCCTGATTGAATGGTTGCTCTGTACACAGACATTATGGTGTGGAGACTCACACATCAGTCAAACACACTGCTGATCTTGTCAGAGCCTTATACAATTCTGCTAAAACCAACATTATTTAAAAATGTTTCATTTGACATGTGCCACTGACATTTGCACACCAGCAACAAGAAAAAGCACTCTTCTAAAATAGTAGCACACCCACAGGCTAAATGTACCAAAAAGCCTTCTTGGAACTGACTAGAAGAAAAACAGAAAACAGTCTGAAGTTTTCATCCGGCCTCCAAATTCCAAAGAGATCAGTCAAATTATATCTGATTTACTGAAACCAAGTCCAATCCACAGAAACCAAATTAATAATGTAAAAAAAAATAATTTGATGGTAACTCAAGGCCTTATTAGGTGGGTGATTGTAATATTGTGTCTGGTAGGACAAAGTAGACATATTTGGAGATTTAGAGCTCTGGTTCTGCAATATGGGTAGACAATGCACTGATTTACATTGACATTAGTTGTTCATCAATGAATAAGACCAACCTTTTCCTGCAACAAAAAAATGCCTATTGATGAAGCAAGCCTGAAGCCAGTAGTGGCACAGAAGCATTGTATAAATGCACTCCCCACATCACACCTTCTCTCCAACTCTATTCAGTCTCCTTTGCAGGCTCAGTGGCTTAACAGAAGTGGGCCAACTTCAATCCATCATTCCACCCCAATCATTTCATACATCACACTAAGGTGCCTGCGAAGCTTGAAAATGAAATGTGACAGGGGCTGTTGTCATTTGTAGTGGTATTTTCAAAGGGTAAAACTATTGAAATAATAATCACAACATATGATTATTATGTTATGATTATTATATGATAATGTTCCTGTTTCAGGGGAGAACTTTTAAACCCCAGAATTCTCCTCTGCCCTCATACACAAACGATACTTCAGTCAGTGGGTTGGTGTCATTCTTAATCATCCGATGTGCAGTACTCCAAAGTGCTTGAATAGATGGCAACTGATGTCTTTTCTAGGTTATTGAAAGCAATTAGTAAACAGACACTACTATTAAATCTTGACATAATAAACCTGTCTACAGTCACCAAGACTAAACACTTGCTGGTCCAAACATTGGTGTTTTATACAGAATATTAAAATGGACACCCAGTCAGTGTCTCATCAGTAAAGAAATGAAACAGCAGGAATGTTGGAAAGAAGTGTAGTGAAAAGAAAACAGTAATGCTTAGTTCAAGCACTTATTAGAATCACGTCAACAGATGTTTCTTCCTAAAATGAGACCAAGGAAAGCAGCAGTTGGTAAAACCTAGACAGGAAAATGTAACATTTTCTTTGGTCATGGACTAAACTCTGAAGACAGAAGAGCTTTTAGATTATGCAGCTAATGTTCAATCCAGTCCTCCTCAAACATCCTACACTGCTCAGTGACTAACCTGTAAAACAGGAGAGACTGTTTGCCCCTCATAGAATTCTCTTGTTTTAGCTCTTTTGCCGTACTTTAGTGTTTCAGATCATTAAACAAATTTTAGGGTTAGATAGGTTTAATCTGAGTAAATACAATAGCAATTTTAAGAGTAACACAAAAAAAAACCCTGAATAAATCTGTAGGGACAGACACCTTTTCAAGACACTGTACATATGGGTCTTTGGTAAGAAGGTTGCACTTAAGAACCAGATAACTTTGAAATATGTAGTTAATTCACAAACAGTTTTGTCCTTGCCAACTGGAAGTGAGCAGAGTTCCAGTTTCCATCTTAATCCACTGATGGGTAATAAGAGGTGGTCGGGTAAGACTAAGAAAGCCAGAATATTGAGCACAGAGCTTGTTTCTTGTCTACAGAACAATAAAATACCCATTTGGATATGATTCAAAAGAGTATTGATGTTTGATGAAATTCGCATTCACAAATGAAAGAGAAGTGCAAGACTGCTGGCAAAGCTGACTGGCATATAATCGGCAAGAGGGGATTGGGAAGGCATGGAGGACTGCTTCACAAGATGGGGAGCTTTAGGAATGATGTAGCAGGATCAGTTCTAACAATGTTCATTTTCTGCACGCACCATCGGGAGAGGTAGTCAAATAGAGAAAGATTAATATGATCATCTCTAGGGTTCAGACCTAGGGAGTGATGCAAAAGCTTCAGTTGAATAAATACTGATTCAGTATAATATTTCACTGTTTAAAAACAATATGCATCTAAATAAGATTTGTTCTGTAATATTAGATTTTAAAAACTTAAACAGTGCTCTGAAAGCTTAAGTTTCAGCATGGTCCAAAGCAAGTCACAAAACATTGCAACAATAGTTTTCCAAGATATATAATTAAAAACTAAGTTTACTGCAGCTGGTAAAGAATGCAGATATCAGTACACTGCTTTGCGTTTAAAGTTTTCTAATATAGGGATGCAAACAAATAATCGACTTACGATTAATTGTTGAATAACAGTTTGTTAGATTAAAATTCGTTCCATTCGATTAACCAATAACGTCATCCAGAAGGGGGCCGCTGCTCATCCTTAAGCCAGTTGATAGTTGTAAGAGAAATAATCATGGCGGCGGCATCCCAGAACAGAAAAGTGAAACGGTCCAAACGGAGACCGGTGTGGGATGCAAAATACACTTTGTGTGGTTCTGTTTTGAAATATAAATACTCGACGAGCTCCTCAGGTTATCCCCTTATAGTGCTAATTCAGCTGTGCTGCGTGGCGGAGCGGCGTTAACTTCTCAAACAAAAATCACTGATGTGCTACAAAGGCAAGGATGTGATGTCAGAAAAGCAAAGGGCATTATGCAAAAAAGATTACAACATGATAGAGAACAAACATTGTACCAATAAGCACGGTTGATGGTGAGGGCTTTTGAGAATTAATGCACTTCATGGAGCCAAGTTTTAACATTCCTTTGAGAGCAACTATAACCACCCGTTTAGAGACACGCTGCAACAAGAAAATAGCTTAATTGAAAGCAAGCCTAACAGCACAAAGTGTCGCTCTCACCACTGATTGCAGACTGCCCTGATAGCAGAGAACTATATCACAGTTACTGTGCTCATAGATAATGGGTTCCTGTTTTGTTATATTTTATATGTTCAAGTGTAATATTGTGAGAAAACAAGATTTTTTTGTTTATTCAGTCAGTATTTAATATAGCTGACATAATAAATTAACATATAATGATGTGCTTTTAAAAAAAAAAAATTCAGCACATTCTATGAAAAAAAATCGCCCCCTTTTAATATAAGAGAAAACTCAGGTTTTTAAGAAAATGGCCGCCTATCAATTAATCGTTAGAAAAACAATAAGATCAATCAATTTTAGATTAACTCATAGATCGATACCTTGCATCCCTAATACCAAATCACAAATGTCATTGCAGTATCAATGTGTAATACGGCAAAGGACTGCTTAGGTACAACATCTGGTTACATGCTATATTCCAAGTGTCACACATTTAGACTCTGCATAATGATAATATATGAGTTGGATGGAGTCTAACTGACACAAGTGATGTATATATTTAGTGGCTGAGATACGCAAGCAGACAGAGTGGTGGAGATATTTTATAATGGGGAAGAAGTGAAAAGTTCAAAAAATGAGGGTTAATCATAATCAATATTGCCATCTCCCTTTTCAGTACTACACTCACTTTCTTCTGGTATAAGCACAAACCCTAATGTATTTTACTGGGATTTTATCTGACAGACCAGCACAAAGTATCATTGTGCTTGGAAAGGAAAATGACAAATCAATTTCCAAATGTGTGGCATGCATATTTGTTTAGCCTTTTGGCGTATGTCGCTACCAGCTTTGCCCATCTGGAGGCTGACATGTTTGACTGTTTGTTGCAAAATAGCTGAAGGTCACAGACTGAAAGGAGAGAATCTGTGAATAACAATTTTTGAGTATTTCCACAGATTCTTAACAATCTAGAAATAAGATGTAGGTCTGGACTTTGACAGGGCCATTCTAATTATGCTTTGATCTTAACCTTTTCATTTTGCTCTGGCTGTATGTTAAGTTTTGTTGTTCTGCTTGTAGATGAACCTCTGCAAAAAAATTAAAACCTCAATTTGTAATTACATCGGTTACAATGGATTTTATTTAAGGGTGTACAAGAAAAAGGACTGAATACAAATAAATGCCAAACTTTTCAGATTTGTATTTGTACCAGTTTTTTTTTAAAACCATGCATCTTTTGACTTTTCCTTCACAATCATGAGGTACTTTGTGTAGGTACATCACATAAAATGGCTCTATGTAGTCTTATTGTAGCATAATGTAAAAATAATTAAATAATCCCTTCCTATTTCAGACACAAATAACCATTCACAAAAGTACATTAACATTTTATGGCCCATCTCTTCATAGACATGAATTGGCAAGCAGGAATGGGCTGCTATGGCAACAGATCCATAAAAGACAAAGGGAAAGTCAAATCACAAACAGTAACTGCCAAGTAAAATTTTTTATTAATATTTTAATGTTTCTACAGAGGTTTTCCATTAGGTAAGTATAGGTCAGAAATCTGTAAAGATAACAAAAATAGGTTCTTGAAATTATGTTTCAGCCTTTGAAAAGTTTCTCCTTTTGGGTTTTTGTGTCCCAAATCCCAACTGGACAGATCTCCCAGTTTTTACCTGACAGGTACCACACACCCAGAGAAGTACAAGTTAAACACTTAGGAAAGCTCCTTAATATGCACACTATACTCCACTCAGTTGTCTAATTTACTTGTCTGTCTGAAAAATACTCTGGTCAAAATAAATCATTGGAGAAGTTGGCGACATAAAAAAGCAGCTCTGAACTTAGCAAATTATACCACGTGGTAATCATCTTAAAGGACTAATCCCAGGCAGTTTAAGCCATCTGTGAAATTAAAAGTTAATCATGGGCGATTAGTTTACAAAAAGCATGCAACATTAGTTCAGTCCATTGGTATATTCTTTATTAGTTTACAACCCTATGTGCTATTGATTTGCAGCGTTGTGAACTTAACAGCCTCTGTAGCATAATAATTAGAACGGATCTACAGCAAGAAGACCATTAATCGGCATGAAAATAACAATACAAAAATGCACATCTCAGTCTTCTCTGTACGTCAGCGAAGGACTGAGGCCATTTCAGGGCCCATTATATGAGTTGTCTTTGAAATCTACAGAGATGTAAGGTGGCCTAGAGGGTTTCCTGCCACTGTGTGAATGAATAGCTGTCAGTGTTTCAGATCAATGCAGTAGCTTCACGACACTTTTTGGAGGAAACAACCAGTTTGATGTATCATGTGTGCATGTTGTTGTACAAGGCTGGCTATAAGGACACTGAGAAGAGCTTTACGTTAACTTTCTTTTCAGATGTGTCATGTACAGTCACCAGCCACTTTATTGGGTACACCTATTAACCACCTATTCACTGTCCTTGTTGACGCAAATCACCAACCACATGGCAGTAGCTCAATGCATTTAGGCATCAAGATGTTGTGAAGATGACTTGCCTAAGTTGAAACCGAATGAGGAAGAAAAGTAGATTTAAATGACTTTGAACACAGCGTGGTTAATGCTGCCAAATAGGTTTATCTGAGCAGGGGTACGGCTATGTACTTTCTGAGGTGTATGTGGACACATTGTAGGCGTCCCCTCGGTTTTATATGTGCAGGTGTATCGATATGACTCGGTCATGGATTTATAAAATACAAGACCTCTGTTACAAACTTTTATTTTATGTCACATGTTACCTTAGGTGATCAGCTTAATCAAAAACACAAAAAATGTGTAACAACAAAATAAAATGTAACAGTAGCAGCGCCTAGTGCTCAATATGTTTTCTATTGTAGAAATGTGAAATTATGATTTCTGAACAACAGTCTGGACTTTATAGAAGAATGTTAAGACTAAATTGTTACATGTCGTCCCTTTGCATTTGCCCATTTGTCAAGAATAGCATAAAATGAAATAGACTGTGAAACACTGTTTTCAATAGAGATCACTGCTAACTGGGTCAAGCCAGTGTTCTTCTCTGCTATGTCATAAGGTCACACAAGCATTATTTAACAGCTTTAAACTAATTACAGATCTTGTTAATGCACTTTTTAAAAATAAATAATATTTTAAAATTAATCACTTGGAATTAAGTGGCTGTCCCTACACCTAATATTAGACCAACCTTCTCCTCTCTGTCCTGATTCTTTCTCTCTTCTTTCTCTCCATCTTCACAGCTGAATTAAATGAACTTTGTGTTAAGTAGGTTTAACATATACAGCAGTCAAACCACATATAAAAAAAATATAAAATTTTAAATGATCTCCTTGTTGGATACCAGATACTGACTGGATGCTGCATCTGATCAGACTTTCCAGATACATCACAACACCACTGTAGTGTTATATTCAATGAAGATATTTGAACTGCCAAGTTCTATAATTTATCTGTTTTATGATTCACCATCTCGTTAATCAAATGATTACTGTCTGAATAAAAAATGTCCAAACACAAGTTCCTTTATATTTCTTGCCATGATCTGTTATATTGTAAATACAGCCCCCGAACATTGACCTGTCATTTTACAAGTAGTAACTTAAGCCAACCTGAAAATTTACAATCCTCCTCTTGATAACCTGACATAACTTACCAACTGTCCACTTTAAAAAGCTTTTTTCCTCCCTATGACATCTTCTTCCTTCATCCTTTTCCATTTTTTTTTTTTTACCTTGAAAACTTTACTTTCTACTTCTATATCTTTAGCTTCCTGTCATAAGGCGCCAACACGATTAGAAAAAAAAAAAAAAAAAAAAAAAAAAAAAAAAAAAAAAAAAAAAAGCCCCAGCACATCCTCGAAGGGGCGCACGCTGGAGTGCCTTTAGTGTGTGTGTGGGAGCAACAGGAGCGGAGGGGCACTTAATCAGCGCTGTTCCTGTGTTATTGATCATATCATTTACACACACACAAAGAGCTGTTAAATACAGAAAATGCCAACCAGACATAATTTATCCACCATTACTTTAGCACCCCCTCCAGCACAGCACCCTATGAGTTGCATATAGTGCATACCCACTTTTTGTGCCACTGGATCAGAGTATTTAAAAAACTGCTTATCCACTGGGATTCTCACAAACAATCATCTCTTTCATTTATGGAAAATGGTTCAAATATGAGAAAATATCCTGTATATGGGAAAAAATGTCAGAGGTCAGTGGAGAATAGCTCAAGATGATTGAAAGGTGACAGTAGCTCAAACAACCACTTGTTCCAACCAAGATATAAGAAATACCATCTCTTAACACACATTAAACCTTGATGGAGATGGGCCATAACCGGTGAAGACCACATCAGGTCATCCCAGCTAAGAACAGGAAACTGAGGCTACAATTTGCACAGATTTACCAAAATTGGATAACATTTTTGCAAAAAAGAACTCCAATACCTTGCTTGAATCTCAATTCCAGCTGTGATATTCAGATGGTACTTTCAGAACTGTGTGTAAAAAAACCTTAAAAAAATGAAGCCACTCTGCCTTGTATCAATGGTTCTGGCTGGCTCTGTTGTGATAATGATGTGGGGGATATTTTCTTGGCACACTTTGGGTCCTTTTGTTCCAATTAAACATCATTTACACACCACAACTTATCTTAGTAATGGTGCTGCCTGTTTCCATCACTTCATGATTTCAGTGTACACATCTTCTGATGGCTGCTTTCAGCAAGATGCTGCATCATGTTACAAAACTCAAATAATCTTAAACTAGATTCCTAAACATAACAATGAGTTTCTTGTGCTTCAGTGGCCTGAAAAGTAACCAGATCTAAATCCAACAGTTCACCTCAGGTAAATGATAAAACGGGAGATTCACACCATGGGTCTGCAGCCGACAGATCTGCAGCAACTGTGACACTATTAAGTCAATATGAACCAAAATCTCAGGAATGTTTACTAAGCTTGATAAAGCTGTGCCATTAAGAATTAAGTGTACAATGAGTGTACATATCAATAACATGCTTATACTTTGGTCTAGAGCAGGGGTTCTCAAATCCAGGCCTCGAGGGCCAGTGTCCTGCAGCTTTTAGATGTGTCCCTGGCCCACCACACCTGAATCAAATGGCTCATTCACCTCCTCAGTGCAGTCAAGTTCTCCAAAGTCTTACTAATGACTTCATTATTTGACTCAGGTATGTTGAAGCAGGGACACATCTAAAAGTTGCAGAACACCGGACCTCGAGCCCAGGATTTTAAGACCTATGCTCTAGAGTTCATTTCCAACCGTTAGTAGGTTTGTAGAGGAAGGACTCAAATATAGGCTGAGGAACTGAAACCAGGTTGTAATTAACACCTGTGTGACCCTTTTTTGTCAGTAGGTGGCAACAACATCCAAATTTAAAAGAAGAGTATCCTGAACATGGGAAATGGGAAGCATAAGTACTGGGGAAGGTCATTTCTAAATGGGGACGTACATACTGATTTCAGATAGAAGGCAAGTGTGGATAGATCAAAAGAGAAACAACTGAATAAATCCAATAATGAAAGTTATGGGGCAAAATATTAAAAACCATTTAAAGAAACACATGGCCTCAAGAAAACCAGTCAGTGTTTGTTTCTTCATGACCATTTAGTGTTTACCTCCATAAGTGGGGCTTTGCTGTGCAAAAGTGATAAAATGTTGCACCACGAGGTGCTGAGCTAATTACTATAGATGAATATATAAATATGCCTAAAAATAACAAAATTAGTGTACGTGAGCTGTTCAGGGATTAGCAGTATTTCCACTGTTGTGAATTTAGCTTTCTGTGATGTAGGTTTTAAAACAAAGCAGATACACTGCACATGTAAATTCTAAATAATTGTTTTATATTTCTCATGGGTGTAGCCACCTGTTAGTGAGGGTTTTAGCAGTGTGTGTCCTTTTGAATTATTCATATTAAACTCTCCTTAATATCTACTATACAAGTTAGAAAATTGTGTAAATTAAAAAATATAATGATAGACAATTTTTTGTCTTAGAACGAAAAATTAAAAAAAAAACAAAACAAAAAAAAAAAAACCCAAAGAGAGTGGAAGCATACCTGATCAAAGTTTGGCAACCACAACGTCTGGTTTACTAAAAATATTTATACTGATGTATGAATTCGATTAAGTGGAACTGACTTATTACGCTTGAGTTTCTATTGAGCTGTATACATTCTCCATAAAAAACAGACCTTGCTTACATTTTGACATTCTATTAATACTACACCAGTTATTTATTTTTTCCTCACTACAGGCATTCATTAAATCATTTTTTCTAATGATGGCATATTCACACATCTGTGATGATGCAAAATGTATTTATTTTCACACATGCTTTGTGTCCCTAAATTTTACAGACATCTTCTGAATGTGCTGCAAATGTGAACGCAAATGTCCACAACATTTATCTCAGACTTTTTAAAGAGATGGAACAGGCAGCTCACCAAGTAAAAAGCTTAAGAAGTCAGGAAGGTAAGCCAGCATATAAAATATCTTCCAGGCTGAATGGTTACAATTTTCCATAATTACTTGAGTCTATTATTTATTACAGAAAGTGACAGGAGTTGTTGAAAAGGTAGTTTTGTAAGATCATCAAGCTCAAAGTACATTTCATCTCCCGATCTATTTTGTATTTCATCAGTTGCACCATTGCATAGCAATCTTCAAGAGTTTTGTACATTTTAAAGAGGAACAAAAAAATCCTGCTTCTAATGCCTCCAATCTGAGTATTTTGCAAGGCAATAGTGAAAGAGCTTTACCTTATACTACCAAATCGATTCAACATCTGAACTTCAAACACTTCTGAGTCCACTCAGCTAACCCAGGGTTAATCTGCTGAAGCACAGTTCTGGAGTTGGCTTTTGATTTTCACAAATAAAGGAACATTCTTTTACCCTTTACTTTTAGGGAGAATGTACAAATCAAAAACCAACTTTAATGCAACTGGAGAACAGTTTCCACTCTTTAGACACCCTGCTTTAAGTATGTGACATAATGCTACTTAAGTTATAAAGAAAGTTATCTTACAATGAGATTGGGACCTCTTATTGCTTTGTAAAACATTTGACATTTGTAAATGTGTCCAAGAACACCTTATAGCCTCTGTGCACACTAGTGTGCAGTGTGCAGTGCTGGATCCACTGTGGACACAGTTTGTAAAGCAGGAAGTCACATGATAAACGCAAAGGAAATTGATAACAGGGATTTTTTTTGTCATTCTATGTTACAAGAGCTAAAGATGGGCATGGACTGCATCGCACATACAATGATTTTTTAAGTTTCAGTCCTGTTGTATATAATCATTGTGTCCTTCATTTCTTACCTTCTTGGTTTGTTCCTTCTTTTTCTTTATATATTTTCCCTTCTGTCCCTCTATCCTTCCTTGAACCCTATTTCCTTGTCTTCCTTTTGGCCTGCTTTCCTGTTTTTGTTTTTTGCAGGTTCCACAATTGAAGCCTGTATACTGTAGTAATATCTGCCATAAATAGTGAACTTCAGGGTTCTATTGTTACAGTGAATGTAAAGGGCTTTCGTTCAGGAAACTTTGATCTGGAAAAATCTGTTGGAACCCTGATTACAATCTGAAAAACAGGAAACAAAAAGTGAAAAAAATAAACCAAAAAGCCTAAAATGTAAAACACTTCGGCTAACTGATCTTTTTTAACCTTGTGGTGTAAATACATGTTTTTCTTCCTGAGTTTTGTGTTTTCTAAGTATCTGTTATGATTTCAAGTATAGTATTTTTTATTTTTTATTAAAGGCTCTTCTGTCAATACACTGTTACAGGCACATAGATCATAGGGACTAATGGTAATCATCTAAATTAACTTAAGTACTAATTGAGAGTATTTTGCTGTGTGTGTTTTTGTAGAAATAGATGACCAGATTTAAACACATGATCAACAGGCAGCTAATCTGAAGTAAATTGGTGTGGAAGATACATGATCAGATAATTTGTCGTTAGCTGCAACCATTAGGAAGTTAGAAACAGTTTTTAGGCGAGTATGTAATGTAAAAAGGTGTAGTTTTTGGACAAGTTAGAAAAGATGTATGAAGTTACAGCCCCCCCACCCCCACCCCCTGTGTGCCTTGGCTTCATTGATCTTTAATGCATTGTTGCAAAAAGAACTGACAGGGATTGCTGAAGTTAAGCAGACACATAATGTATAGCTGGGTATAAGTCAAACATGAAATTCAACATAATGTATTCTGAAAGGATGCCAGGGTTGGTTCTACAGTCTCTGACAATGGCAGAATGCCTGTTGGGACATTTAAAATAAATTGAAAAAACTGTATTTTTTTTCCAACAGCTGAACAGTTATAATAAAAGCAACAGCTCAATATAGAATATTCTATAAAGTAGGATTTCACAAAAATAAAAGTTGTTTAAAAAGAGTGCAAAAACCTCACAAACTACCGTTTCTGCATAGTAAACATCTGTGCCAGCTGATGAAAGAGGGTGGTCATAAAAATGCTCTTTATGTTGTGATTAATAACATTTCTTATATCATGTTTACATGCTTAGATAAACTTCAGCAAAGTTTAAAGCACTTTGAGTGGTTGGTATGACTAGAAAAGCACCAAGTCCATTTACTATCAACCATAAGAAAAAAAGGCATATGCACTGAAAAAAATTCAAAGCTCTGCAGATTTAACAAATTGGAATCTAATAAAAGCAGTTTAAAGTCTAGCTTTTTCACTAAATAAATCCTGCTCTTGATATTTTCTTGCTTTTTGAAAAGTATACTTGGAACTGGCCAATATCTAGCTGGGTGTGGGCACAGTAAGCAGGCAAATACCTTGCACTGACTCTAGATCAGCTTTACTTTAAACCAATAACAAGTGAAATTATGTCATCATTAGTTTGATCCAGGACCACTTTCTCCATACCAATAAGAATCCTGCAGATATTCCTGACAAAGTAGCTTTCGCAGAGAAGATGGATTGTAGCAGTGAGGACCTAAAATGTTGCCAACATCAGCACCAAGAGGAGTCAAAGAAGAAGCTGTCAAGACAGAATAATCACTCAAATTTAGAACCAGTAGGCTGTCTGTGCATTGAACTTTATTATAATAGTTGTGCTTTGTGCATTGGTCTGTTAGCACAATAACCAGATTTCTGCAATATGATGTACGGAGGTTCTTCTTTTTCCAAGATAACTGCAGCTTCTAGAATCTAGCAGCTTTTAAGTATTATTGTGTGGTTTTGGCTGTGCAATAACAGTTAAAAAGGTAAAACTAAAAACCTTATACCAAATCAAATTTGTGCCAAAGGGATGGCAATACAAGGGTTATACAAAAATAAATCCAGAAATGGAACGAATTGTGAAAAACACCTTTCAAAACGTAGAGATAAAAAAATGTGTAAAAGTCTAGAATTTAAAGGGTTTGCATTATTTTTACTATGACTGTAAATTTCACCAGAGCCATAAGATCCGTCAAGTGTTAGATTAATTTAAAGTATTTTTACGTAAATCCTTTCTAAACTGGTTTTAATGTTGTGGATTTAACTTGATAAGGTCAATTGCTTCTTTGGTCTTTAATAAGTATCTTTTGGTAAGTTGTCTGCAGGTTTCTTCTGGTAGATTTTGAGTGTAATAGTTTGGTATATGAAGTTAATCACGCTATGACTATATAGCCGCTTCTCCAGTGTCAAGTCTCACTCTAAAGGCACTTTTGCACTGCAGGGCCCGCCCCAGCCCAGCCTGGTTCAAACCGTTTTTCCATTTGCACTTAGACCTCACTCCCTGGAATCCCAAGAGCTGTGGTCAACTCTCTGATGACGTTCGCAGCAACACTTGACAACGGAGAACCTCGAGGTTGGGGTTTTGATGTCCACCCAGATATTTAATTTTGTCTTGTGAAAATTTATTGCTGGCCCAAACATAATGAAAACAGTTCAGATCAGCTGATTATTTTGCTATACATATAAATATATCTATATTGTGCTATTTTATTTGTACTTTTTTTAAACATGTCCAACCTTTTGGATTTAGGTTGCACATGTTTAGGTTTAGGTTGCACATGTTTACATCCTGTCTGCTAGTGGTTGAGATGTTTGGAATGCATCAAGGAATGCAGTCTGCTGTCAGTCAAATCACTTGTGTGCAATACACGGCTTGTACTGCTCCTGAAGTATCATCCATCCACCTGAAGTATCCACCATCACATTCCTTCCCGCAGCCTCCGCTCCTCTGATGCCAACCTCCTGTCTCCACCACTCAGAACCAAGCACTGACCTGGGGTGACAGGGCCTTCTCCATAGTTGCTCCCACCCTCTGGAACTCTCTCCACAAAGACATCTGTGACTATACAGATCTACCCACATCTCAAAACACACCTTTTCAGAACAGTTTTTCCATGTATGATTAATGTCCTGTTTTATGCTTATCCTGTTTTTTTTTTTCTTTTCAATGTTCAGTGTAGTGCATTTACATGTTTTTCTTTTATGATTTTGTTAGATGTACTTAACTATTGTGCATGTAACTACTTGATTCCTGTAAAGTGTCTGAGTTTTTAGAAAACCGCTATTCAAATAACATGTATTATTATTATTATTAAATGGTTGATGAGGAGATTTGTCTAGTTAAGTAACTGTGACTGTTGTCTCTTATCATAACAATCAGCAGCTGAAAATAACTGGGGCTGATGCTTACTAAGTTCATATTAACCCGGCAGCTAATATATTCACCCTGTGATGAGGAGAACTCATATAGACTTAACATTTATTAAATGGCTGCGACTGAGTGAATTTCGCGCCGACAGCTGTCACATCTTGTGATATCAGCAGTAGCCTATTAATTCTTTCACGCTGTTTAACCTCAGACATGACAGCTATAGCTTTAAAATACTGGCTCTGGCTTTTTTAAAATTGTGCTGTTAGATCTAAAATTTGACTTCAATGTTGTATTACAAAGCGGCTTCCTCATTCGCTTTAACTACCATTACACAGAGAGTGAGAATATGTGCTAGCTGAGTTAGATAAGGGACACATGAACCGTCCTATATGTACACCGTGTCCATCCGGGTTCTCTGTTTTCCCTTGACCACCACTTGAATCCTTTCAAGTACTTTATCTATGCCAGCTTGCTTTGCACTTATTCTCCTTCTCATTTATCACTGTCTAAACATATGACAGGTTGTGCAGTGGATATGGATCATCTTTGACAGACAAATAAACCACTCCCCAAAGGCGCAGCGAGCACACAGACGGCTATACTGTTGTAAGAAAAATGTGAAAAGAGATAAAGCCATGAGGAAGCACAAACAGGCATGCTAAGGGCCATGACCTGCCATTACTCTGCATTGTCCTCACACCTGGACCATAGAAATATAATGTGACAGGAAAAGCTGATACGTTCTGCTAAAATATGCTCTTACCACCCAGAATCAGATTTTATACAATAATGTTCTTCTATTTTTCCCCCTTTTATGAAACCAAAACATTATGTAGAAAAAGATTTTACCCTCAGAGTACTATAAATCAGTCAAACTGTACAGATACACCCAAGAAACGTGATTGACTAAATGGTTTGTTTTTGCTGTGTATGCTTCAAAGACTGAAGGATAGATGTATAGTAGCTAGTTAACATTCACAACTTTGGGGAGTTGAGCTCCCATGTCCAATCCATCAATTGATCAAGAATGCAATGAGACCATGAATCTTACTTCGTTTTTCTTGTCAGCTCAGTGCACACGGCCTCTGCAGATGTAATATTATGTTTTCTTACCCTGCCACTGCATTGAGATTTTCCAAAAAATGGTTTTGAACTTGTGCCTTTAAGTAGTTTTTCCATATTATTTTCTTTTAGTTCAGATCTTAAACTAATTTTTCCTTTGGATAGATTCAAACAAACAGATCAATAAAGAGACACGCTTGCTACTGAAGCCTGCTTACTTGAGACACATGTTAGGCTTAATATTTTGTGAAAGAAAATATGCATTCTTCAGCCATTTTATGATTGCATTAGAAAGCTTACTAGGACCCACTGAGCCAAAGTTTTTCAAAATTAATTTGCTGTGCTTCTCCTGTAAACTGCAATCAGCATCATAGAAAGCAACATGCAATCATAAATAAGTGACATTTAAATCCCCACACAGAAAAATCAATTCAATATTGCTTAGGAAGCAAAATTATTTATTCTTAAAGAGCAAGAGTTTCCGACTGACACACAACATGATCAGCTTAAACTCAATAACAGTGGGTTGATCTCTATGAAGTCTTGAAAGCTTTGGGCACTCTAGCATGAGCTGTTGATCTGTCTATAAAGAAGGCTGCAGAGAAGTTGGCCAAAATAGATAGCATGGAATAGAAATGAAATTTCTCGATAGCACATATTCTTCCTTAGTCTTAATCAAATTTCAGGTGTACAAGACAAGTAGGCAAAAGGGCTATCTGATAAACACATAAAAACCTCTTCAGAAATGTTTTTTGTCTGAAATGCTCCATTTTTTGCTGTAAAACAAAATCGTGCTTCTTTCCTTTTTTTTTTTTTTTTTTTTTACAAGCATATCTAAGATCTATCACATTTTGCTTTATAAATGACCAGAAAACCGAACAGAGCAGGAGAATTAAAACTCATACAAGCATGGGTGAGATAAAGCTATGAATAAAAAACACTAAACCTAAATTTAAAGAAAAAACCTTTCTGAAGTTAACATTTATTTGTATTTTGAGAGACTACAGTAGCTTTTGTTTTGTGTACCATAAAAAGAAAACTGATCAGCAAGTTTATGACTCCATTATTTACTATGCCTTGTAAACAATTTCAATAACTTTTCTGTCTTTACAAGACCCACGCATTTTGTTTCAGGTCTTTCGGGCCAAACTTACAATATCATTACGTTTTAAAATTCATATTTTTTCCGACATTTGACACAATTTGCAAAACTCTAAGCAGAAGCAATGAAATATTTGTTTTTGGTATTGAATTCCACCAGTAAGTGCTGATCATTTTGAAACTAAGAGGTCAAAACACAAATAATGAAAATCCTTATCATTCCTTTAAAATAATTGTAGCTCGTGTTTTCTTTGTCAGTTTGTAGAAATTTTTAAATTTTACTTTTTTAGCAAACAAAAAAAAGTTTTACAACAGTCAAAATCAAATGAGACAGATGGGAAAAAAACCCGTGTAGAAATAGTTCTGTTATTGATGTGTATATGTGTACACTAACAACTGAGCTAAAACTTCCATGTTAATTTTTTTTTTTTTTTTTTTTTTTTTTTTTTTTTTTTTTTTTTTTTTTTTTTTTTTTTTTTTTTTAATTCTGTATTTCTAACCAAGAGAAAAATGGGTGGAAATCCACAAGAAAATGTTTATTTAGCAAAATGTCTATTTATTCTCACCCACAATCACAATTTTTATTGTGATTTTCTTCTATTTTTTCAACTTCACTAAAACCAAAAAGTTGCACTGAAAAGGGTGGCACAATTAGGTTTAGGAGGTCAATTAGTTGGGTTTTTTTTTCCATATTAAGCCAGGTAGTTTTAGATTCTTTTTCCTCTTAATAATATAATCATCTTTTGAAAACTGCTTTTTGTATTTACTCGGGTTATCTTTGTCTGATATTAAAATCAGCTGGATCTGAATCACTTAAATGTGACAAAAAAGCAAAAACAGAGGAAATCTGCAAGGGGGCAAATACTTTTTCACAGCAGATATATGTTCATATGTCAAGAATACTATTCCAGTCTCAGAAAGAAGTCTTTGAGACTCAGAGCACACTTAAATACTGAACAGCACCAATTGTTAATATTATATTTCCAATTGTTAATATTATATTTACCAAGCTCTTAACACTATGGACATTGGTTGACACCAACTTTTGGTTGAGCTTGCTGCTCCTCCCTGTTACAGCCTCCTACTCTGTCCTGCACTGCACTGTTAAGCCATCTTGCAGGTTTCGACTGTAAGCTGTGGTGTGGAGCAGGGTGATGTCTTTGTACAGTGTTCAATTTTAGTTAATTTCAGCAGCAACATCATTTCAAAGAGACATCTGTTTTCAGTGCCACATGTTCCTGGCATTGACATAGGAGCTTCAAGTAGCCAGCTAAAGATAATTCAATAAATTCAAACACATTTATTTCAGCAGATATACGATGGGAAAGTCTTTAATTAAACTGTACATTGAATAATTACAAAGGTCTTCAAAGATTTAACAATTCTGACTTTAACCTTACTGCAACAGTAATTCTAACCATAGCTGTGATTCATATATGTACCTAAATGTTGTTTAGTAAACATGTTACTGTTTCAGCAAATGAGGTCTTCACCTTCATTTAAAACTGCTATTGCTTTAATTGTAATTACTTGTTCTTCAATAATCATGTAACCTTTTACAAATTATGATAATTCAAGCTCTTTCAATTGAAACTACTTGAATTATCATAATCATACATATTCATCCTTATAAAGACTGAATGGTAATATATCAGGAAATTCCACTACCATTTTCTAAAAATGAGGCCAAGAAATTAGTCTGTTTTATGTTTTTACGCTGCAGATCAGTGACAAACCTTAAGTAATTTGTAGCTATCAATGTTTTTTATCATTACATTTAAGACGAATAATTTTTACATTGTTTCCCAACTCCCAAACGATTAAAAAATATACAATATATGAACACAAAATGATTTCATGGTAAAACCAGTGTGGATCATAAATTGGAGGAATATCTGGCATTTGGTTTTAATTTGACTTGCTCCATTGTGCTCAGTCAAAGCTGGAGAGCTTGCTTTGCAAAGCTCATCAAGTCAAACGGGTAAACTGAAACACAGATACAAACAAATAGCTCCCAGTAGGTCAAGTTTGTGGTAAACTTTCCCCATCTCAGAACTGGAACAAAGATACACTGCCATGCATTTTACAAACTGCCAGAGGAACTGAGTTTGACCTAACAGATCCGTGCAATCTACCACTGTTTTTACCACAACCAAGAGCATCACAAAAAAATGCAGGCATGAGGCCTCAGCAGTGCCAGAGAATATAAATCCAAAAGTGAAATCTTCATTGCCTCAGATTTGTGAAAGATTAACTATAGACCACTTTTATCCAGCAGATAAGGGACAGGTTTAAAATTGTGATGCTGGATTGAAATTAGTTTGGCTGAGTTGGACTCCCGCTTATTCATGCATTGAACAGTGATTCAGTGAAGTTAAATGAAACATCTTACATTTAAAACAAATTTGTAATGGGCAAAAAGGTAACAAAAAAAAAAAAAAAAAAAAAAAAAAAACGCAGAATAGGTGCATTCAAATATTCCTAAGATTGTAGACTCATAGTAAACTACCTTCTCAGTCATGTATTGTGTATATCTGGAAAAAAATTCAGAGAACACAGCAAAAGTTTATTTGAGTTTAATATTTTTAGGTAAGGAATGTGTTAGAATAAAATGAACAGTGTAAAAATATAATTCTGAGCATTTAATAAAAATAATCAAATGAACAAAAACTGTTTTCAGAACTTAATCCAAAGAAAAACTTCATAATCATTTACACAATACTAATGCAAGAGATCAGAAATCGATTATTTAGTGGAATAACCTTGACCCCCCCCCCCCCAGCTTTATTGCTTCTTGCCACACTCTTTAATGGTTTGTGACACTGCTGTCAGGTTCAGATGATCACCTAATCTGAACCTTATTTAGTAGAATGATATGCATTTGTGATGGAATTCAGTAAACTGGAAATGAATGGGTCTCATACAAGGAAAGATGCTGATTTAAGAAAAAAAAAAAAAAATGCTGTGGTCTGTTTTTTCCAGAGTTGTAAGTGTAAAGATGAAAAAAACAAAGAGAAAGTAAGACACCTTGATTTCAATATTAGGTTTTCTTGATTTGCTAAATGTTTCTTCTTCTTTTGTTCTAAATTGACACAACATAATAAAAGTAAATTAAATGGAATCAAACTGAACTGGTCCAGTAGTCCTGAATGATTGTTTCATTTTCTCTAAGAATACAGTTTGGTTAGCACTTCTTCAAATTTGAGATAATTTGAATTAAATTGTATTACTGTCAGCCACTTCAGTTTCCACAGGGGTCATTAAAATGTCCATTCCTGCACTTTTTCCTCAAAGTAGCTTTGGTCCGTAAAGTGTATGAAGTTACTGTGATTGTCTCAGGGATAATTTTTATTAAACTGCCATTGATCTCTTCTGAGTACCACTAGAACTAGTTCACAGTGGTATTTGTACCATAGTTTGAGAATGATGATTGATAATTTTATTTAAATAAAAGACCCTCCACAAAAAAAACAACCCTTAAATTCTTATTAGCAAAATTTGCAGTAGTAACAACATATTTCACCATCTTGGTTGATATAAATACACTAGTGTATAAAAGCTTAGTGTACTTAGAACCCATGAAGATTACCATTTATAGTTTTTGTTTTTTGTTTTTTTTGTTTTTTTTTACTTTAGCTCATACAAAAGAAAAGAATATATACTGTCCACCTTCCAGTAATTTTCTCAAATAAATTAAGAAAATTTTTTTTCATTGATCAGTGTTTGAGTGCATTGCAGGAGATTTCTGCTTGTCCCACTAATGTTTGCTTGAAAAGAATGAAGCTAAAATCTGTTCCTTGCTGTCTGAACTATGACCTGAACAAGGACACGAAAAAAACCTGAAATGAATCCTTGGCTAATTATATTTTTTAGATGAGGGAAAAAGACGCAGTCGATACTGTTAGTAAGCATTTTCAATACCAGCATAACCATCACAAATCTACAATGCTTTGAAAAGCTAGTCAAAAAAACCTTGTAAAGACTTTAAACAGAATTTCACTTCTAAAAATTAGCATTGATAAATAGCAGACCCCCTGAATGTAAGTGAAAGGTTGCAATATTAACAGTATGCACATTAAAATGCAGTAAAAGCCAACATGATTGCTTCAGTTGTTGCTATTTTTTTCTTTCAGTGGCAAGAAAAAACATTTTTAGATTTCAAGGTCTATTGAAGCTGCATTTTAAAGCTAAAATTCAATTCAAATTCAAAAATACTTAATTGATCCCAATGGGAAATTAAATGTTGTTTCAACTTATTTAATTAAAGAGTTATCGTAGATGGTGATGGCTGTGGGTAGGAAGGACTATCTCCTGTCACGGTCTGTATTACAATGAATTTGAAGAAGTCTCCTGCTGAAGTTACTCCGTCTTTCTATGACAGTCTCATGAAGAAGATGGTCAGGGTTGTTCATAATTTTCTTGATTTGTATGTAAAATCCTTCTTTGCATCATCATCCCCAGAGGTTCCACAGTCGTCCCCAGAACAGAACCAGCCTTCTTTATGAGGTTGTTGAGCCTTTTTAGGTCCCTGGCTTTGATGCTGCTGCCCCAACAGATGATGGCAGAGGAGATGGCACTCTCAACAACAGACTTATAGAAGATCTGCAACATCTTGCTGCAAACCTTGAAGGATCTTCGCTTCCTCAAGAAGTACAGTCTGCTCTGTCCCTTCTTGTAGACGGCTTCTCTGTTGAGTCTCCAGTCCAGTCTGTTGTCCAGATGAACAGCGAGGTATTTGTATTCTTCAACCACCTCTACTTCTCCCATGATGGAAATAGGGTTTGGTCTAACCCTGTTTCTCCTGAAATCTACAATCATCTCCTTTGTTTTGTTCACAAGACAAGATGATTGTTTCCACACCATGATACAAAGCGGTCAACCAGCTCTCTGTACTCAGCTTCTTGTCCATCTCTGAAACACCCAACCACTGCAGAGTTATCTGAGTATTTCTGTAGATAACAGGAGTCTGACTTGTGTTGGAAGTCTGAAGTGAACAGAGTGAAAAGGAATAGTGGGAGTACAGTCCCCTGTGGTGCTCCTGTGCTGCTAACCACCTGGTTAGACACACAGTCTTCCAGTCTCACAAACTGTGGCCTGTTTGTCAGGTTGTCAGGTAGCCTCCCCCTGTGTCCTCTGGAGTTTTAGACAAAGCAGATCAGGCTGAATTGTGTTAAATGCACTGGAGAAATCAAAGAACATGATCCTCACCGTGCTGCCTGCTTTGTCCAGGTGACAGTGGGTTTGCTGAACCAGGTGTATGATGCCATCTTCAACTCCAACTCCATGACGACAAGCAAACTGCAAAGGGTCCTGATATGTGCTAGTTTGCTTAGTCAGGTGGGCCAACAGGAGTCTCTCCAGGACCTTCATGATGTGGGATGTCAGAGGAACAGGTCTAATAACTAATATAGAGAAAACTGCCAAGAGAGCATCCAAATGCCTGTTCATATTAGTCATAGAAATGATCTCGATTTACCAACCAGAAACTGTTTTTCATCAATTTGTTTTTTCAAAGCAGCTCAGGGGCTGCATCACTGGAGAGGAATCCTAAATAAGCTAGCATTTCATTTGTCATCTCACAACATTTCTGTTTTGACAATTTGACCACACAGAACAGATGTTCCTGTAAAAAAAAAAAAAAAAAAAAAAAAAAAAAAAAAAAAAAAAAAAAAAAAAAAAGAATGGCACCGAATTATTCTTGATTTGATCATCCCACCATTTTTTCTGCTTAAAAGAAACCCTCTGATTTTCCAAAACTATCTTAGAACTGTGCTTGGAGCAAAAAGAATTCTTGAAATGCATCCAAAATCACAAACAGCACTATTAGAGCCAAAGTCATTATGCTAATAGCAGAGTATTGTTTTATGCATTATTGTTGACTTCTGTTAATATTATTACCACCATTTTTGAGGGTAAGAGCGCCTCCTTGTGAACAAAGGTAGAACCTAGAAAAAAAAATGCTCTGAGCATGGTTCAGAAGAAAAGAGAAATGTTTGCAGCAACTTTACCTCCCTCTTGAATTTTTTGATCAGTATATTGTATCATTTATGGTGATGCACCATAAGTGATGTTGCATCTTTGTGAAGACCCCCCACAAAAAACAGTGGATTCATCTTGGTGGCTGTTGAATCGTCTGTGCTTAACATGAGGATTCAAACTGAAAGGACACACTTAGCTGTGCTTTGCTGAAAGAGGACTACTTAGAGAAATAAGTGAAGTTGAAGAGTGAACAGGACTCAGTATTTGTTGATAATCCTTCAGGTTAATATAGATAGATGCTGTAAGGGTTAGGAAGCATAAATGTTTAAAACAGACAGAAGCAATATAGAAGCAGAACAATGGATTTATATGGATCCTTAATTACTTATCAATATTAAGCAGGGTATGCATTTAAATATGGGCACTTAAGTGCTCTTCTTAGGAATACATTTGAAGCACTTGTGCTTTTAGTTAAGGCTATCCTATAATTTATTAATTAATATCTTTAGGTATTTTACCCAGTAAGAGTGCCTCCTTCTGCAGCCCCCCAACAAATCAAAATGGAAGATATCACCTATTATTTTATGGCATGATAGCATGCAGTGCAGCTCTGCACAAAGTCTCCCTATTCTCAGCATCAAGCTTGGGCCTCCAACTTCCCATTGACTGTACAAATATAAAAGTAATAGGACACTTATTCAGTAAACAGCTAACATAAGTTATGTTTTATATGTGGTGCTTGTGTGCCTTATCAATGCCACCCTGGGTAACTTCCTATATGACCCATATCAAAAACCGCCACTGCACATGTGCAGCAGTGCAAATTGGAAGTTAAACTTGGGCACGACTGCAAGCTGGAAAACTAATCGTGGCAGGCAGTGGCAGGCATACTGGATATAAACCTTGGGGCAGCTCTGTGACCTATGACTTATCAAGTTGAAATTCCAATTTCAAGGGAAGTTCTTGTCATTTTTCCAAATGGGAAACCAAAAAAAAATAAATAAATAAAAAATTCAGATTTCTATGTATAAAGTCAACTGGAAAAAAAAAGAAGTTAAAGATGCAAACAGAAACTTTTAATTAGCACTTCTGACTGTTTGTATCACATAAACCAGAGACAGAAATAGTGATATACAATCTCTACCACATTTGTGAACAGATTACTACTGTGTTTGAAGGCATAAAATGGAAAACACTATGTTGCCAAACATATTTGCTCACCCATTCAAATATCTGAATCAGGTGTTCCAATCACTTATATTGCCACAGGTGTATAAAATCCAGTACCTTGGGATGCAGACTGTTTTTACAACCATCTGTGAAAGAATGGGCCAACCTCGGGAGCTAAGTGATTCCCATTGTGGTACTCTGGCATGACACCAGCTGTGCAATAAATCCAGTATTTCCTCTGCACCATATATTCTACAGTCAACAGTCAGTGGTATCATAACAAAGAAAAGGCAGTTGATTGTAGAGCTCCAGAACATGCATGCAGAGATTCAGGGAATGAGTTTCCATGGCGAAACAGCCGCATCCAAGCCTTATATCACCAAGTGCAATGCAAAGTGTTAGGTTCAATGCAGAGGTGTGATGCATACCCTCACTGGGCTGTACAACAGTGACAATACAGGAGATGAGCCAAAGGTTGGTAGTTACCAGACTACATTGTCCATCCATCTATTGGATAGACCCGCTTCTCCTTTCACCGTTCATTCAGGGAGAGGCACCGTAACAACCTGGACAGGTCACCAGTACATCACACAGGCAACACAGAGACAAATAACCACTAATACACACTCACACCTAAGGGCAATGTAGAGACACAAATTAATTTAACAGTAATGTCTCTGTCAAGCCAGAGTGAACCCACAGGGAGTACATGTACACTCCATGCAGAAAGACCCCAGTTTGGGATTCGAACCCAGGACCCTGCCTTGCTGCAAGGCAACAGTGCAACCAATTGCACCACTGTGCAGATTACTATACTGAATCAAGTAATGTTTGTTGCAGATGGTGTTAAGGTGTGGGGCTGTTTTTCACTTGTTGGGTTCAGGCCTTAAGTTCTAGAGAAAGAAACTTTTAATGTTTCAGCATACAATGACATTTTGCATAATTTTATAATCCCAACTCTGTGGGAACAGTTTGGGGATGGTCCCTTCCTGTTCCAACATAACTGCACACCAGTGCACAACGAAAGGACCAGAAAGACAGTTGAGTCCTGTGTGGAACAACATGACTGGCCTGCACAGACCCCTTCTGACCTCAGCCTGATAGAACAGGTTTGGGATGAACTATAGGAGAGAACGTGAGCCAGGTCTTTTTGTTCATCATGAGTGTCTGACCCCACAAATACACGTCTGGAATAACAGGAAATAATTCCCATCAATGCCATTCTGTTCTAGCTCCACAGGGTGCATGAACATCATATCAAACTGCATGGTTAATGAATAGGATGTCTCTCAAGTTCATGTGTGTGAATGTATATGAGCAACTACATCTCATGATACAATTTACTTTGTTATTAACTTATACTAATATAACAGTATGAAAACAATTTACAACCCCCACAGATTTTCAGATCAAGTCAACTCAGACCCAGGTTGACAAACTGAATGAAGCATTGGTTTGAATACAGCAATAAGTATATAATAACATTCAATAACATTGAAAAATGAGCTTGCAAATTAACTTTTGAAACTAAAGCTGATTTCATGCTGAATAAACACTTGATTTAAGAACACAAGCCAGAGCTGTTTGTGTTCCATAAATGAGCAATCTTTCTGCTTGAAAAAGCCCTTGAAATAGCTCTCAACAGGTGGATACAACAATGGATGAAAGTTAAGTTCTTTGTACTTTTGCAACATATTAAACAAGCAAAACAAATACTGTTTTCATTTTCAAACAAGAACATTTGAATTCGTATATATTTCTTGCTGGAATCAAATGTGGAAACACAGCAGAAAGATCCAAATGAAACATTTAAAAAAATGTGAAAGCGTATATATTTGTGAAACGTTTTTTGTTATTAGTGGGATTTCAAAAATAACATGCCGTTACATCATAATGACTGAATGTGTGATTGTCTTTCATCGTGCTTTAAATAACACCAGTAACCTGTAGATGCCACCAACACAGCAAAAAAGGAGCAAACCAAACCACAAGGTGGTGCCAAAAATATGTATGTCCTCCCTACACTCTTTTCATGACATCGCCGGTCAATGTCCCCCCTCCACCTCCTGCTGTCCATCTATGTTTATGAGAAAAAGTCCACTTTCCAACTGTGCGCAGAGCGTTGCATCAATATGCACTACACATCTGCTGTCCGTCACCCACGAAATGAATTTACGCTCCAATCTGTGTCACTTTCTCCCTGCCCCCTCCCATAATCCGTCACGACCAAGACGTCCTCTGCCTCCTTCCAACTAATGATTTGTGCTCTGTTGTCGCTGCAACGCAAAGGACGGCTTCCCTTCAGCCAAACATGCAACAATGTGCGCACAGCCAGAGTCCACTTAACAAGACAACTGTAGCAGCTTGGATAGAAGAAAACCATCCAAGGAGTTCAAGCAGAGGAAGAAACTGACAGGTTCAATCATCTATTTATTAGTAATTGTATTCTAAATGACTATGAAACGTATCCTGCATAAATAAGCAAACTAAGGCTTCATTAATGTTGACCCAAACTTAGGCTTTTATAAATTTACATTCTTTTAAACTCAACATAATTCCAATTGAAAGACTCACCTTTGCTGCCTCTTTTCTTGGTTTAAAATCAATTTCCTCTCACTTTAGTCCGGGTTTTGTGGGCTTCTGTCTGCAGAACTAACGTTGAATTGCAAGAAAAGCCTGTAATTGCAGAGTAACTCAATTTCCCCTCCTCAGGTCCCTGGATCTCCCACAGCTCCCTCCACCACCAAGACTCTCAGGACAGAGAGATGGACAGATTAAATGCGTTAGCGATAAGATCAACAGCAGTCCGGGGAAATCTCGTTTTTTGGGTGATCAGATCTTTTCCCGGTTTCACGGGACAGAGGCAGAAAATGAGAGAGGGAGGGAGGGGGATCACATCCGTAGGAGTTTGAAAAATATCCCTCTTCTCTTTATCGCCAGTAGAAATTACTCCCTTTTTCTTACCGGTCAAGAGTTTTATTTTTCCAGAGGCTTAAAATCTGATAGGCCTTAAGAAGTGGAAGGTGTATCGGTGAGGTTGATTGCAACGACGGCACCGGTGATGCTGCGTAACCTGCATCCCACTTCCCACTGAGGGAAGAGCGCAGAGAGAAAAAGCGAGGCAGCTGATCCCTCTCTGTGCGCGGAGCTCCTCTGAACAAACACTCTGCAGCCTACAAAACACCTTTTCTTTTTTCTTTTTTCTTTTTTTTTTTTTTTTTTTTTACATCTTGCGCTGTTGATCCATCCACTGCGGTCCGCTAGAAAGGTTGGAGCAGACTGAGGTGCGGGCGAGGTCTGTCCTTTCTCCTCTCTCTCTCTCGCTCTCTCTCTCTCTTGCGCGAAGAAATTCGCCGTCAGAAAAGGAGATGCTCGGTGCCTTCCTCACAGAGAGACTGGCCGGGCGTGAAAAGGAAAACGCTCCGGACTCTGCATTTATACAAGCGTTGAAAGCTAATACAGGAGGTGGATGCAGTCCGCACACAGAAGGAGAAAGTTAACCGTGTGACATGTTGCTGCAACCGATATGTATCTCGGTCGTTTATTGGTGGTTGGAGCAAAATTCTACATCTAACTTATGCAGCTATTATTGACGTTTTGTCAAAAAGAAAAAAAACTGAACAGTAGTCACAAAAAAGTGTTATTTATGCAATAATTTCGTACTGGCTTTTATCTCACTATAAAGAATAACAAAGAAATCAGACTGCAGGTTACAAATTCAGGTTTCATATTCATTTGATTGAAGGTCTCAGCGGGTTAATGGGTGTGCAGTTTGGTCATCCAGTGCCCTGCAAAAGTAAACACGTCCTTTAACTTTTACACATCTTGTCATGTTGCAACCACACACTTCAGCATTTGGGATTTTATAATGGACCAACACAAAATAGTGCATAACTGAAAAGTGGAAGAAAAATGACACGTATTTTGCTTTATATAAACAATCTAACAAGTGTGCTGTGCATTTCTGGTCATCCCCCTAAAACTATAAGCGATACATTAAAATAAAATTCAATATCAACAATTGTTCCAGAAATCCCCTAATCAGTAAGTCGGGTTCATCTTGATCAATCTCAGTATAAATACAGCTGTTCAGTGAAGAACTTGGGTTTAGGAGAGGTAGTTACTTAACAAAAAGTCACATGAGGACCAAAGAACACAGCAGAAAGGTCAGAGATAAAATTTGTGGAGATTTTTAAAGTAGAGTTAGGCTATAAAAAAAGATATTCAAAACACTGAACTTCTCACAGGGTACTGTTCAGTCCATCATCTGAAAATGTAAGGAGTATGGCACAACTGACAACCTACCTAAACATGGCCATCCATAGCAACTCTGGGGGAGCTGCAGAGCTCAGGTGGGAGAATCTATTAACACAACAGCTAATGGTCTCACACTGCTGAAATTTGTCCATTAATGGAAGACTGGCAAGAACAAAGCAATCACTAAAAAAAAAAAAAAAAAAAAACCATCAGAGTGTTTGTTTGTAGTTTGCCACAACCCATGTGTCGGGCACAGCAAATATGGAAGAAAGTTCTCTGGTCAAATGAGAACAAACTAGACCAACCGAATTCATGCAAAATGCGCTGAAAATTAACAAAGCACATCACTGTGAACACACCATCTTATGGCAAAATATGGTGGTGTCATCTTGCTGTGGGAGTGCTTTTCTTCAGCAGAGCAAAACTTTGAAGACATCACCACAGTGAAACATGGTGGTAGCAGCATTAGCTGTGGGACATGAACAAGGAAGCTGGTCACAGTAGATGGGAAGATGGATGAAGGTAAATACAGAACAAGTCTGGAAGAAAACCTACTAGAGGCTCTGAAAGACTTGAGGCTGGGAATGGGGTGCACCTTCCAGGATGAGGACGACCTTAAACATACAACCAGAGCTACAATGAAAAGGTTTAGAACATAGACCAAAGCTTATTTACATGTTCCAGTGGCACAGTTTCCAAATTTAATCCAACTGAGAATTGGCAGCAAGACTTTAAAATACAGAGGCTCACAGATGTTCTCCATACAGTGTGAGCTTATTTTTCAAAGAAGATTGGACAACCAGTTTATTCATAGGGCTTAATACAAAACCATGACGTATTTCATATATTTGTAATTTATTTGTGTTGGTCTATTACATAAAGTCCCAACATGATACATTCAAATTTGTGGTCGTAACATGATGAGAAGTGAACAAGTTAAAAGGGTTTTTTATACTTTTGCAAAGCACTGTACCTCACCTCTGCAGTTTAGTTCTTTGGTTTCTTTTTTAGGGTCTTAGAGTGCTCCCCAGTTTATTTTACACTCCGAAACAAAACCTTAAGTTGAAAGTATGTCTATACTCTGACACACAGATGAGTCACAGACATAGTGGATGAACCATAAAAGTCAATTTAAACACTGAACACTACACTAAAAGGTGAAGGTTATAAGTCATTAGAGTGGAGAGTGGACAGATCAGAGAAATCTGTCACTGCGACTCACCAGCCCACCCTCAGTACGCCCACCGATCATGCCATAAAACTGACACGAATCATGACACACCACTCTCATAAGAGCTAAGAGAAAAAAAACTGCTATATTTACATTGTTTGACACTAATCTGAATCACAGAACCCACAACTGCTCAGTCATCTTCCAACAAGCGCTGATGAGAGGATTTTTATCATAGTATCCTAAAATGTAAACTACTCAAACACATTCAGGGGAAAATATTTTTGCTTCAACAGATTTTTTTTTTTCTTTTTAACCCTGCTGACTCAATCCCGAGTTATTTTCCAGCACTTTTATCCACACTGCTGGTAGCTTTTCTCCCTTTAAAATCCCTGACTTGAAAAATCTATCCAACCTCAGCCTCCTACCTAATTTTCCTTTCATAGTATGCAACAAAACTATTTTTTGAAAGTTCCTTGAACAAACACCGATTGGTAGAACTTCAAACATCTAAGAAATGTGTCGTCACAATTTATTAAAATGGAAAAAAAACACGTTATTCATCTCTATTTGCAACACAAACCACCAATCCAAAATCATTCTCTAAATTGGTAAACTCTTATTCTTTTTTACATTCATCAGTAATTATGAATTTAAAAAATGACTGAAGTGTTGCATGATGCAGCATTTAGGATGATTGATCTACAGTTAATGTCAAAGTGATGTTCTTAATCACAAACCCGTGTCCCTCTGAGTTCTCAGGTATGCAGTGCACCCATACAATTAAACATAGGAGTCTCACTAGATGACTTTGACTTATGAGTCCTTCATCCCAGTGGCTCTGCTTTTACTGCATAACACATGGAAATTGTAAGGCAACCTTTACATCAGGCACAAATCTCTCAATATGAAAGATAGCTTCCGTGCTTCCTTCAGATAAAAGGAGTATTAACTGTGGACCTGTCTCCAACCTGTCCTTTCTGTCCAAAATCCTGTGATCTCCTTACTTCTCAGCGATTACATCTTCCTACTTGTCACTTTGATCATCAAGGTTACTCTATAAAGTTTTAAGGCTAAACTTGGGTCCCAGTGTCTTGCCAAAGGAAAATTTTTTAAACACAAGAAGAGGGATTTGGGATCGAACAAGGGTGTCAGAAGGTGCATTTAAAACCTGTTCCAAACAGAGCTTGTATGTTTACAGCTAAATATGACTCATTTAATACACTACTACAGCATTAACTACCTTGCTGTATCTACAAACATCCATTTAAGTGTTTAAAATTGGTTTTGTTTGAAACTTTTCCACATTTTCCTGTGCAGATTTCTCACAGTTCAGTCATAAACACCATCTTCTGTTCCTGCTCATTTGTTTCTCATTCGTTTCATTGTGCATTTTCTACTTTCAAGGTACACCGCGTTCAGATTACAGCACTGCTGCTTTGATTTTCCTTGCTTGCTCTAACTGTGTGATTTTCTTTTCTAACCTCAAATTTTTTTATATTATTATTCTCAGTTTTTAGACACACTGGACTATGAAAGAAAGGCACATCTTTGGGCACATGATATGTTGAATTTTAATTGTTCTTAAAGAAGTTTTAATCCTCTTGTCATTCCTTAAACAGATAGAACACTTTTTAAAAAACAAAACCTCAGAATTTATTCACTCCTGTGTTTATTTCCTGGGCCTGTAGTTGGTAAAAAATAGATTTGTTTCTTCACCACAATCCAGTCACTCTTTCACAACTCTGTTTTTACAGTGTTGAAGGCTTCTGACACTACAAAACTTGCTTTGGGGCCATAGTATCCAATTTGCACAACCCTCAGTCTGATAAAAGATATATGAGCTCAACATAAGAGACTTACATATTTAACCAAAACCAACTTTTGGGCTATAGTGGGATGGAGGGAGATGATGAAGGGTTTATCAACAAGGCACATTTTCGTCATGTGAGAACGTAGTGATGAAATCTACCCTCAAACCATCTTCTCGCTTAGTAATCTTCATCCTTGAGATTTACTCACAAAGGAGATCTTGATCTTGACAAGTGTTCTTCCCTAAATAAATAAAGCAAAACAGTTAAGCCAGTGCAGCCTGCCTGCACTTTAACTGGATTTATGGGCGAATCTTACATCTGTGACACGGCCAAGTGTACAGTTCAGCTGCATTTAGATTACAACCACAATATGATTTTAATCTTTTCAAATCACGTGCAGAGAGGTTTACATTAAGCCTCAGGAAAAACAGGGATTATTAGCAGCTGCTGTAATGCACACAATTACTTCAACAGATTTACAGTGCTGATGTCAATTATCACAAACGCAATATACGTGTAGATGCCACACAATGGACTACATGCCAAGTAAATTATGATCAATTACTAACAAAAATCTATACCTGAATGCCTCAAGTGGGACTCAGTGAAGTGATTCCCATCATCCACAGCCAATATGTGGCCAGAATGTAAATGTAATGGGATATTTGTGTTCCATAATGCACACTGAGAGCTGATATTAATTTTTCATGTGCTCTAGGCGACAAACAGTGTGCCATGCCAAATAAGCATTCAGTTATTTGCCATTTTCCAAATACCGGTTTTAAACCATTGATAACACCTTGAATATGAAGTTTGTCCTTGGTAAAATGAAATCTAAACAAAAGTAGTCTGTAGTTAGGAATAAGAAACTCTGCCTCTGAAAGTCCCAGAGGTTTAAAGATGAAGTAGACCCTTTTAATTTCATGCAAACTTTTTCTTCCATCCAACTGCCTCCAATATTCTGGAAAAATCACAAGATATATGTTAGTTGTGGCTGATGTAGCCTCGAGCTATTAGCTAAGGGCAGAAATTGAAATTTTATACAAGTTAGAGAAGTCTTGTCTGTCCCCATCTTCACACTTTCTTCATTCTGGGTTTAGAAAACATAAATCCAATCAAAAAACTCAAAATCTCGCTCTAAATGTATTCCACTCTCAGATTTGTTTTTGCTACTTTTCCTTGATTATAAGGAATCATTCAATCGATTCCTTTTTTCTGTCGGGCCTTGGTTACAGAGGTTCTTCATGTGTGCAAAGTCTTTCGTTATTGCTCTCCGCTTTAATGCCTTGTTGGCATCTGCTAAAATGAATCCAAATCTCACCATCACTAATACATTTAGTGCAGTGAATATAAAGTCTCCCTCCCCCTCCTCCATTAGAAACCCAGGTTTCTGTGATGTGAAAAAATGACAAAAATAATTAATTACAGTACTTTTTTCATATTGAATCTTACTTTTAAATGATATGACTTGATTAAAAAACAAAAAAAGAAACAGGGAAAAAAAGTACAATAATGTGACCAAATGGCTGTATATAGCCTCTCATAAATGGGGATATGGCTGAGTTCAGAATTAACCAACATATTCAAACTCATGTTTGAGTACATGAGACAACAATGGACTCTGAGAAAGAAGGAAGTCTTTTCTTGTGAAGAAAGTGTTTTAAATGCCCCATAAACATTTGAATTTTCTCACAAACGTGTGAAAATGTATTAAGGTCTGATGAAACAAAGGTTGAACCTGCTGTAACCAGCTATCCAACCAGTTATATTCCTTCAAGCATTTGCTGGAAAGCAGATGACAAACAGGAATATCCAAATGAACAAAATAATGGTTTCACTGGAACAACATTAAAGTTTTTGAACAGCCCAGTCTGAGCCCAGATGTGAAAAACTGTGGAGTGATCTGAAGAGGGCTTTACTCTGAAGGTGCCCCCAAATCTGACAGATTTGAAGCACTTTTGCAATAAAGTCAGCAAATACTGACAAGTCAAGATGTACCACTCTGATAGAGTACTACCAAAAATGACAGTGATGGAATAAGAATTAACAAGGTCTTAATTTAAGGGTGTGCACACTTGTTTTAGTTTTCAGTTACCCCTAATAGATTTCAGCCAGTTTTTCAGTTAAATTGTGTTATAAGTCAGATTTAAAAAAAAAAAAAAAGGTGAAAAAAGGTTCAGAAGGGATTTTATTTTACATCACAAAAACCTATCATTCACCAGGATATGTAGACTTTTCATATCCACTTTAACTTTAATTAACAAAGGGCTTTTAAATGGATGAATTCAGAGCCTCCTACACACAATATATAGATCCACAAGGTCTGGGATATATATTTACCAGATGGAGATAAATAGGTCTGAGGTTTCAGAAATCAAGTACTGGAACCAGTGGCAGTTCTAGACCAAATTTACCAGGCCAAGGTGGAGCCAGTGTTTTTCATAGGGCACAGAAAAAAAAAGAATAAAATAATATATATAAAAACAATATATTTTATATATAAAAACAAAAACAGGGCAGTATTTATTGTTTAATATATTAAGTGAGCCACTTGCAGCTCCAGAGCTGTAGGTTGCAGACCCCTGATCTAGCAGATGAAAACTATGATCCTGGCTCAGTACGGCTGAAAAGTGCAACAGCTTAATTTTTAATTCATTGTCAAAGTAAAACTGTAAAGGAAAAAATGGAATTGGTCCCTTGGACCAGTCAGTTACGGTTTATGTACCAGCGCATATCACCATAAGACATTGATTTAGTATCATCTCTTCAGTACAGGAGCCAGGACCAGTTCTACAAGGGCTCTGGCCCCCTGTTGGCCCCCGTCTAGAATTGCCCATGACTGGAGCCCTGTCAACAGCTAGTTAATTCAATAACTTATTCATTGCGGTGTACTACTCCCCCCCTCTCCATCTTCTCACCCCTGTTTTTTTTCAGTCAGTATCTTTACATGTACAATTTCTACAAGTGAATAATTTTGCTCTTGCTGAAAAAAGAACTAAAAATTAAATAAATAAAAAAAAACAAGACTGATATCAAATCATAAGCTAATGATAAACCGAACTTGTACTTATTTACAGACTTCAGCTTGTAAGTTAAAAGCCTTAACACTAAAAATATTAAATAAATAAAAATATTAAATAAAATTACTCAGTCTGAATCTATAGCAAAGATCCTTGTTCTTTCTCTGAACTTGGGGCTTTTTTCCCTTGCTGCAGGACACAATGAGTTGTAGTACTTTTTTTGCATCTGTACATATCAGCATGAATGACTGCTTCATTCAGTAGGAGTAACTATAAAAACCAGAAAGAACCCCACTTTTTAATAACTATTTTAAAAAATGAGTATGATAAGTGTTTCATAAGTGTAGTTCTATACAAACGTGGCACTTAAAAAAAAAAGACACCTTGTTTCTCTTTTTGTTTGTCTTCCAAAAAGACATTTTCATTTTTTTTTAAACCATGGCATTCCTTGAGGTCTTACTTGGCTACATAAAAAAAAGCACTCAGAAGCAACCTGACTATTCACTATAATCCATAAACTCATTGTACCGTAGCATCACACACAGACATCAAATCAGAGAATGTTGTCGGAAACCATGTCAAGTCAACGCTAAAAGGGAAAAGAGACTCAAATAATATCTGAGCAAGTTTGGTTTGTTGTGCATTTCTGCAGTGCCTGAAACTTTAACTGATACATCTGAAGATAGATTTTCAGGCTCTTTTAAAGAGCTCTAAATCCCCTGAAGTGAGTTAGATGGTAATGATGGATGGAATAAAATAAATCGTAGCAGAAAATTGGTTGACAGCAACAGAAGATTTGATTATGAACACATAAGGTACATGCTTTCCTGAGGTGCAATTTAGAGCCATATGCAACTTGCCGAAGTGCAATGAACAATCAGTGGTGTAAAATTAAATGTGTTCCTAAATGTTTTGTTCAAGTCACGTCATATCAGTTTGCCACTGTCTGAGTCTGACTTGATTAAAGTTTGCATGACTACATCTGACCCCACATAAACTTCACTTGACAGAGACAGTTGTAATTAAACAGAATGCAGTCGTGCTGCGAGAGACGTTATTGACAAAGCCTTGAATCCCAAATGAACTGCGACCACGTGTGTGGAGGATGGATATGAACAAGGCCGATGACGCTGACATGGCAGGACAAGGGTACAGTCACCTCACTGTGATGCAGCTCACAATGGATGACACGTTTATGCTGAAGTCAGTGAGTGGCTCCATCCCTGCTGGTGTATTGATTAAAGGAAAATGGCAAGGTGTGCTCACATGGAATAAAATTTGCCACTGAATTGTAACATGGATTGTCAGCAATTTCCTTCATTAGCATTCGGAGCCTTATTCTATTGACAGATGTTCTGGCACTGCCTTCTTTATTCAGCTGCGAACCTGTGAGGTTTATTTTTCAGTGAAAGGGCTAGAATGAATCCTGGACTTGCAGTTTAATCACAAAACTACTACGTCAGTTAATCTAAATAATTATGTTTCACATATAATCGAAAAGTTAATGTCAGTAATTTAGTTTCAAAAGAGAAATTATGATTCATTACACAGACTGGTATATTATAAAAAATAATTTGTGTTCATTTTGATGATTACGGTTTAAAGCTGATGAAAACCCAGTTTGCAGTTTCTCTGAAAATGTGGATGTTACATAAGACTAATTTAAAACAGCAGTTTTAACTCAGAAATGTTATGCTATGGATATCTTGTGGTGTACATGATCATGGGGAAGCCAGTGGTCATTGACTCAATCCACAAGAAGGGCAAGCCACAAAAAAGATAACCACAGCTTTGAGAGGATTGTAAAGTGACGCCCATTCAGACGTTAGGGGAAGATTCACAAGACATGGGCTGCAGCTGCAATCAGTGCTTCAACACCCACAGACGTATCCAGGATATCTGCTACTACTGTCACAGTCTTAATGTTAGGCTGCCGCTGAACCAGACAAAGTGTTTCCTGGACTAATCAGAAAAATGGCTGTACTGTTGCTCAGTTGTAGAATTGTGGTACTCGAGACCTGTATTGGCCTTGGTCTTAAATCTAAATATTTTCAAAGTCTTTTTTGGTCTCAATCTTAGAACTAGTCTTAGTTTCAAGATCGTTTTGAGACCAAGGCCAACTGCAACCTAGTCTGAAAGTCTTGGCTGCATCTAAATGCAACCCATTAAGTTTTTTACTTTAATAATTTGGACACACTCACCTGCGTCTCTGCGTGCAGCGGATGGCATACCTGTGCAGTCTGGAGAGCAGCTCTCAGTCAGTTTGCTCATGAGCAACAAGATTTTCTATAAATCCTTGCAGCAACAACTGCATTATTATGGTTACGGCAATAAATATAAAATTATTCCCTTAATGGTTTTGTTTTACTCTTGGACTTGACTTGTCTCACTTAGTCATGGTCTTGACTGGATCTTTGGTTAGGTGGTCTAGACTACACTACTACTCAGTGGTCTAAGGTTCCAGGATCTGGAGTAAGATAGGAGAGGCACAGAATCCATGTTGCTTGAGATCCAGATGATTTGGGGAGCCATGTCATCATTGTTGGTCCACTAAATTTTATCAAGTCCAAAGTAAGCACACCTGCCAATACTTTCAAAAGTACTAATATATGGTTTGATGAGCATTATTTCCCTGTGCTTGATTAAGCAGAAAACTGGCCTGACCTTAACCAAATAGAGAATTTATATAATATCAAGAGGAAGAGGAAAGACATCAAACCCAACAATGCAGACAATCTAGAGGCTGCTATCAAAGCAACCTGGGCTTCCTGAAGACTTCAGCAGAGCCACAGGCTGATCACCTCTGCTGAATTAAAGAAGTAGTTGATGCAAAAGGAGCCCTGATCACGAATGAGTGGATATACTGTAGCATACGTAAATCTACTTTTCAGTATATGTAGCAAATTCCTTTTTTTCCCCTTTGTTATATTCAGAATATCTAAAAAACTGAATTTTTGGTTTTCAGTAGCTGTAAGCCATAATCATCAAGATGAACAGAAATAAACACCTAAAATATATTCCTCTGTGTGTTATGATTTGTTCGAACATACCAGTGTCTTTAAGTGAAATAAATTGAGTTTTCAGTGATATTCTAGTAGACTGAGTTGTATCTGTATGTTGTACTTTGTGAGTAGGAAGACATGTAAACAGAACAAGTCATGATGTTAAGGAAAAAACAGAATAATTTTAGAATAAAGATAAAGCACTTTTAACTGGTCAGCATGAACATTTTATAATTTTGAGTTCATTTTACATATGTGAATGAGCAAAGAATATTGAACTACTCTTGTAGGTTCACTAATAATTTAGATAAATTAGAATCAAAACATTTTCCTTCTTTAATCATTTGTATCTTTTTACTAAGACGTTAATATTCAATTATAGCCGACAATGTTTATTCCATTCTTCTAAAACTTTAACCATTACACATATGTTGATAAATATTTAATCTTATAGAAAAGTGCTTCTATGGTTAAAAAAAAAAATTTAAAATCTCATACTGCTGTATGTTTACAGGAGGAAAGAAACCCTGAGGATTCTTCTCTATGTTTTGGGGAGGTGCACCATCTCTGCGACAAAGAAATGTCAATTCTGTATCGCTACAGTACCGTCGTAGCCTGACAGCACCGCAGCTCCAGAGAGAAATCATCACTGCTGAAAGAGCTGAGGAAAGGAGTATGTGAGGTGGTGAAGAAGTGATTCACATTTATCAAAATAAAATCTTTTAAAATATCTCCCAAATATTTTTGAACCTATGGTACATGGTCAATTCTGTCACTCCTTTGTGATCGCATGTCAGCAACAAATGGGGATAAAAGATTAATCATCTGCAGTGTCAGGTACCTCATTCATGACACGTGTGTAAATGTTAGCTCTAAGGATGGCTGTATGTGAGCCTGCACAAGCATGGAGAGTAAACTCTTCACCCTGACAGCTGCTGGCGTTAAAGATTGATTTACAACTCGTAGCCACCAGAGGTTTAACACCTCTCCTGTGAGCCATTGCAGATTCAGACATGGTATGACCAGCTAGTAAATATTCATTAGCTCTGAATCAGGCCAGTGCTGCACCAGTGCAGCAGTGCTGTCTCAGTGTGTCAGGTGGTGTTGTTTGGTGTCCATCTGCATGCACGCGGACACTGCTTTATTGCCTGCGTGTGCTGCATTACCTTCCGCCCCCGAAGGTCCTCCTGTATTGTGAATTGAACGACCAAGTGGTGTTGTTCATTTTGCATCAGCTAACAGGATGGATCCTCCTCTTCTCTCAGACTGACAGCAGGCTAATGGCTCTGGCTCTTTTCCAGTGGACGTGGAGAGATCGGAAGACATGAAGGATGAGGAAAAAAAACAGAGAGGGTAACAAGAGATAAAGCAGTGAAGAAGAGCAGAGTGACATGAATTCAGAGCAGCTAACAAAAAAAAAAAGAAAAAAAAAAAAATTGTGTCCAAGTGGGTCTAGCCCCTAACTCTTAGCTACTTGTGACAGTTCTGAAAGCAGTCATAGAGTGATATGTCGCGTGGATTAGAACTACATATGCTAAAGCTCATCTCTCTCTGCTGAAAAGCTGATGTGGAACGAGATGAGGGGAACAGGGTGTTGATGCACTTTGTTCAGTCAGCTCAAAGTGAACAAAAACTGCAGCTATATTCCACTCAGCACAAGAGAATAAGCACTTAAATGCTTCTTACACTCATTCCAAGACAGGAGGAATGAGCAATAGGGCAGATGGGAGCATTTAAATAACAGTAATAGTTTGTAGAGAACTCAAATCACAATTTGTGCTGCCTGACTGGTAAGTGGGCTGCAATGTTTAAGTGTACAAACAGGAAACTATTAGTATTTAGGGAAGGAAAAATGTTACCATGCAAAGCAGTTGGATTAATTTATGACTTGTTTCAGTCAGAAGCTCACATTCACTCATCAGGGGTAAAATTCAGTAACTAGTTTAACAATTTATTTTACTCTTCTTTTTCCAAATTCAGAACATTTTGTTTACTTTCTATAATCCACACAAGGTCATAAAACCATACATACAGACTCAAGTATTTGCATACACCCCCAGTAAGATCTGGTAAATATCACTTATCAAGCTGCATCTCGAACAAACCCTTGATGTAGCCATCAGCAAGGTTCTGGCATGGTTCTGTTCTGGTAGTTAATTCAAACTGGTCAGTTTCTGTCAAGGACCCTGGTTTTTCACAAATTTTCAACAGGGCTGAGGTTGAGATCTTAGAAAGGTCATCCTGGAAACTTAATGTCAGCCTGCTTTATTCACCTCATAACCTTTTTATTTGCATTTGAGGTCATTGTCCAGATGAAACGGCTAAAAATGTAGGTTAATTCTCTTGTTGATTTGAGATGAAATTGAAAAATGTGGAGGAAGCCATTCTTTTTTTATTCTATCTGCTTTGTGCAATGTATCAGCACAACAAGCAGCAAAACAGACCCTTATAATTTTGATGCAGTGTTCTTAGCTTTGAAAGTATTCTTTTGACTCGCTCCAACCAACTTAAACATAGATAAATATTTGTGTGACCATAGAAAACTTTTTTAAAAAAAAAAAAGACATTTGGTTTTTCTCATATAGGCGGCTGCAAAATGAAGATGTCAATCTTTTGTGTGTGCTTTTTTCTTGGTGGCCACCTTCTCAGTCAAGGGGTGATTTTAAACTTACTGTCCACAGTGCAGCGACACGTGTTTTTCCAGTTTTTCTGCATGCAGGAGCATGCAAACGTTGGCATACTTGGTATCCAGAGTTGCACAATATATCAAATCACAGTCCTTGTCGCATTATCAATAAGGTAATTGTACTGAACTGCTTGGATGCAATATTTGGAAGGCCATTTTTCAATTCAAATAAATATACTTTATTGATCACAAAGGGAAATTAAATGTTGTAACTCATATTATTCAAGGTTTTTCAAAGAGTTGTTGTAGAGGCTGATAACTTTGGCCAGGAAGAATCTCTTGTAGTGGACTGTATTACAGCAGCTTGGAAGAAGCCTCTGACTGAAGACACTCTTGTTATAAAGGCTCAGGTCACCTTCATTTATGCTCTGCATGCTAATAATATATTTGTCTATTTGGATGGACTCTCCTTACCCTTGATGTCTACAGCTAAAATAGATTCAAGAGATCAAGATTCTGAAGCTCACAGAGAATGGTGGAGACATGATGTTAATGGAAAAGACTGAGAACAGTGCAGAGTAATTGCAACCAGCATCATCCATGCATTATACATCAATATTTTCTAATTCCATGTTACCTAATATTGTGCACCACTATTTGTATTGTCTATGTGTTTCTTTTTTTGCCTTTAATGTGATTCAAGTCGCTTGCTGCTCCATCATTTCAGCAAATAAATGTTGAAACTAAATCTTTTTGTCTTAGAACAATACCAGTCTTGATATTTTGGAGATCCACTGACCCAGGAGTCTACTTGTATTGATTTAACCTTAAGTTTTCCTTTTGCCCACTTCTCTTGCATTTTACAAATGGTTTATTACAACTGTTCTCTAAATCTTTAATAAAATCCCTTCAGGCACTGTTGAGATAGCAAACGTTTTTTGTTTCATCCCAGTAATCGATGTCTTGGCTAATAAGTGTGTGCGTCAAGAAGAGGAACAAAGTCAGTGGTTATTTGGTGAAATTTACCTGCAATCAAAAGATATTCTTTCTTACCCTGATTTTCACCAATTCAGACAATCCAGTCTGTCAATCTCCAGTCCCGATTTTATTAAAGGTTAAACAACGAAGATGGCACAGATTTCTGCTGCCAGCTGAACAGACTGCACATCGTCAGAGCATAATTATGTAATCAGGAGAGTACATCAAAGCCTCTGGCAAACTGGCTTGTCAGCGTGTGACCTCTGTAAACAGGGACAAATATAAGCATCTATTTTGGGACTTCAGTTGATACATAAAACTGTATTTTCTCATTGTTGTTCTATGCTTTGAGAAGAAACAAGAGAGGCTATTATTTCAATAGGTCAAAATAGCTTAGCTTACCCTTAAAAGCCCATATGCTGTTAAAGCTGTTTGGAGAAGCAAAGCCACCTTTTATCCAATTGTTAAGGTCAAGATGTTAATGCAGAAATGCTCTCAGTGGTCCACCACTTAATAGTCACTCCTCTGTTTCCCTCCCCACTTTTCCTAACAGTGCCTTTGTGATCCCGCTTGCAATGCAGCTGGATTATCAGGGGCCCTTGACTGGAGCTATTTCCTGTGGCACCCATAGGTGAAACCTCTGCACCAACAGGTCAGGGGAAACAGCTCACCTCAGAGCCCTTACCGGGAATTATTAGCGTCCACTCAATTTTTTGCCCTTTTCAAAAGCCAGCTGGATGCTGTCAGATGAGTTGAAGCAGATGGCAGGGGAGCATCTTCGATGTTACAAATAACTAGCTCAGGGGCCTCCAACCCACGGAGAGAATAGCAACAGATGACCAAGCAGAAAGGCCATTTTCGATTCCAGTCAGGTTTTTTTTGTTATCCTTTTAATTTCCCTTTTTGCTCACTCTTTAGACTTTTTGTTTTTCCTGCAAGTAGATTCCTTCCTTCCGGATGTTGGAATTAGTATAGGAGCTGTATTGATCAGCACTCAGCTGAAGCATGGCAGGCAGATTAAATCATCTGACCCCAGTTTAGTCTATTCCAGCATTGAGGACACTCAGACATGTATGCACCACCTCTCCTAATCTAATGCTGAGATGCATCTGCTGTGAATGCTCTCCAAAGTGTCACCTCCTTACCAACACCCTAATGGATACTAGTCAAGCTGTAGCAGCATCCACTTAAAGCATAAAACCTATCCTGAAATATACACTGCTGGAAGGCAAGTGTTTCTCGACAGTGTTACCTCCATATGCTCAGAACGAGAGACCGAATCAAAGTAAAGCTTTGATGCAAACCAACATTTCTTCCATAAAATTACTTTTTGGGCTTGCATTTTTAAAAACTAAAATGCTGAATCATAATACACTGGGTTGACTTGTGGTATGAATGGACCAAAGTGGATTAGAACTGAACTTGCTTACTTTCTGTTTTGCTGCAACCCGGTGCTGAATTAGAAAAGCAGCATTACTTTTCAGAATGTTTGCCTGATTATATTTTGGTTAAAAACACAGAGTGATATATTTGAAGATTAATTTCTGCTCATTTTAATAAGATTGCTTACAGCTAATGGAAAAAAAACAACAACAAAAAAAAAACGCTTTCTCTGAAAGCTACATTACATAAGATCAATGAAAAAAAACATTCTTGCCACAGAAATGTTATGACCTGCACAACCATGCTGAATATGGCTGACAGTTGTTCAACAGATAGTGATTGATACCCTCCACAGGGAGAGTAAGACAACTGATTATTGTTGAACAAAGTGGCTGTTCATAGATTGCTGCATCCAAACATACTAATGAAAAACAGGAGAGAGGAAAGTATGGTAGAAAAGGTGCACAAACAACATGGATAGCTGCAGTCTTGAGAGGACTATGAATCAGAGACCAATCAAAAGTTTGTGGGAGATTCACAAGGTGTGGACTGCAGGTGGTGTCAATACATCAAGATCCATCACACACAGATGCATCCAAGACGTGGGCAACAGCTGTTGCATTACGTTTGTAATGCCACTTCTGGATTAGGGACCATTTGCCTGGGCTAAGTGAAAGAGTCTTGGACTGTTGGTAGTTCAAAGTCTTTTTCATTATTATTATAATTTTTTTATTTAGATAAAAGTACATGTTGGATTTTACTTGAAAATCAGGGTCCCCAAGTCTGGAGGAAGAGTCAAGAGCTACAGAATCCAAGTTGCTTGAGGTCCAGTGTGATGGTTTGAGGAACCAAATCATCTACTGGTGTTAGTCTACAGTTTCATTAAGTTCAGTGCAGCTGTCTACCAGAAAGAATTTAGAGCACTTCATGTTTTGCTCTGCTCACAAGCTTGAGGGAGATGTTGAGTTCATTTTCTTGCAGGACTTGGCACCTCCTCACACTGTTAAATGTACCAGTGTCTGCTTCAATGACAATGTTATCACTGTGATTGATTGACACTGTAAACCACATGGACACACTTTTCTGTAACTTAACATTACTGCTTTAAAAGTCAGTGTTTACTTATACTATATAAAACTCTAGCTTTCTGGCATACTGAATTCTAAAGGAACATCAAGAAATGAGATATATTTCAGCATGTAAGAAATGTTTGAATCACTAATAATTTACTTGATTATATTCTATTTTATTAAGATGCAAGTATTAAAAAAAACTGTTTTCTTGACTTTAAGAATACATTTTCTTTTTACTAGTTTTGTAACAGCTAAAAAAAAAAAAAAAAGTGTCAGCATTACAGCTGATGTAAAATTCATCCTCATGCCTAAAACATATCCTAAGCCTACAGTTTGCTATCAGCAACCCATAAAGAAGACAGTATTAAATTTGTGGCTGCAGACTTTGAAGAATACAACAACATGCCTGTTTATGTGGCACACACTTACAAAGAATGATTACATAATTAAGCAAGCATAGCACGCTTCATGGAATAAAAGAAGGACCATGATTCCAAGATGACTCATTGTGACTCATGACTATGATTGTTCCAAGGGAAATTTAAAAAAGGAGGATACTACACTATTCTGCAAATTATTTTTAGTCAAATGTGAAAATATCACCAGCTGCTTTCAGAGACTCGCTTAATTTGCTTTCACTCCCTTTACATTTTTAATAAAATGTCTAACATCATCAAAGCCTTGCCAAGAAAGAGAATAAATGCCATATTGTTCCTTTAACAATACTTGTTCTTCAGTGCTGTGTTCAGATTTGAATTATTCAAAGCAGGGTGAAATAAGTATGATAGATCTGAGTACTTCCTCCTTTCGTCTGAGTCCAGCATCGGTTAGAATGCGGCTCCAGTGTGTTTCTCTTTCAAATGCCCAGAGGCCAACACAGAGCGGCTGACTCCAGTGAAATGTCAAACAACCCACTTAGACTTTTAAGCATTTAACTTTGTTTCCCCCATATGGTTTTCTCCCCCTCCTATGTTTGTGCGGTACTGGACGTGCACCCACCACGCTCCGTCCAACCAGCCTGGCAGGATAGAGGCTGCGTCTGTGCGCCTCTCCTCCTAGTGATGGTTACTAATATCCCCCAGAAACATGACTGCCAGCAGCGCCATCGATTTCTAATGTGCCTCCGAGGTGTGTTAAGCCTGGGTGTGCTCCCAGGTCACTGCTCAGAAAGCTCCCACTGGTTTCTCTTTCACAGCAGGATGAACAGGGGAGCCCCACGCCAGCTGGACTGCCTGCCTGAAGCTTTTTACCCGGATACTCCATCAAAGTGCCGTGTGGTAATTAGACAGGGTTAATGCCAAGCCAAGTCACAGGTGCCTATTCATTATCTGATTGCTTGATTAGAACGTGTCCCACAGGAGGAACAAATGAAAGGGTTCAGGTATCATTCTGGGATATTTGGCTTACATGAATCTGTGCTCCATCAGTGATGTGTTTTTACAGCACATCCCTTTCCCTCTTAGGGAACCAGCTTATTCTCCTTTCAGAATTGACCGAATACATCCTGTACACATCTCGCATGGCTCATTGTTCTGCATGGTACACCGATTACAAAAATGGATGGACTAAACAGACTGGTGGAATTGCATTGATCCTCCGTCCAATTCATCTGATACTGGCCTCAGGTCGATGGAGAGGGAATAGGGCAGCATAGAAATCGATTCTATAAGGTCAGGGTTCCCGTTTGGGAAATAGGTTACAATATAAGTGAGGGTTTTGCAAGTAAATAGAAAAACAAATTAAACAGACGCAAACAGTATGCATTTGCAACTATAGCATGACTTTAAATTACAATACAGTGGATATGATTGAAATATTTAATCTGTGTGCAAGTATTAGGGCAACACAGAACCGACACTGTTGCTTTACCATAAAAAGATTCATACCTTAAAGACTTTATGTGACATATTGATACAACATAGCACATAAGTGGAAGGGAAAAAAAAAATAAAATTATTTATATATATATATATATATATATATATATATATATATATATATATATATATATATATATATATATATATATATATATATATATATATATATATATATAGTTTTAATTTTTTTTTTTCATCCACAAAAAAAATCTTCATGTTCAGCCCCAATCAGTCTTTTTTTTTTTTTTTTAAATTAGCAGCAAGTTTCTGGGGACGTCTATCAGCTTTGGACATGTCGAGACTGAAATGCTCGTCTATTCTTCTCTGGAAATTAGTTCAATCGATGTAGAGTCTCCATGAAGAGGAATTGAGTCTTAAACCACAAGTTCCTAACTTGGTTAAAGTCTGTAAATTTTTGGGACATTCCAATTCATTCTAATATGTTTTGACATATACCTGTCCATCCTAGCTCAGGCTGCACGTTTATGTTCTCTGTCCTGCTAGAAGATGAAACACCATCCCAGTCCCAATTCATCTGCTGCCTGTAACAAGTTTTTTTTAAAACTAGGATTGGCCTGTATTTTGCTCCTTCCATCTTTTGTTCGAATCTAAACAGCTTCATTGTCTATTCAACATGATGCTGTTTCTAATATATTTTACCATGGAGACAGTATTTTCAAAATGATGTGCAGTGTTAGTTTCCAGCACATCTTGCACAGGAGCCAAAATGTTTAATTTTGGCCTGACCAGATCAGAGCACCTTCTTCCACAGCCCCCTAAATGGCTTTGGAAACCACCAAATAAAGTCTTATCATAGCCTTCTTATCACAGTTTTTCTTTCAACAGATCCCCCCACCTGAGCAGTGAATCTCTGCAGCTCTTCCAGAGTTACCATGGGAACATTTGCTGCTTCTCTGAATAATACTCCCCTTTCTTGCCAAGGCGGATGACCATGTCTTAGTAAGTTTACAGTCATGCTATACTCTTTCAGTTTTCAGATGATGGATCAAACAGAGCTCTGAGAGATGTTCAAAAGCTTGGGGTATTGATTTATAATCCAGCCCTGCTATAAACACATCTTTCTCACTAACCTGTCTGCTGTGTCTTTTTGATTCCGTTTGTTTACCAATGTTCTCAAACAAACATCTAGGACTTTCCAGAACAGCTGAATTCATTCAGACTATTTACTAACTAGGTAACTTCTGAAAACAATTTGTTGTACTGGATTTTATTTAGGGTATTAGAATAAAGGGGCTGAAGATATGCTTGTTGAGCTGATCAGATTTTTATGTGCAAACCCCCCCCTCCCCCTTTGAAGCCCATATCAAGATTGTGTGTTGCTCTTTCAAAATTTTAATAAACTATAATAAAGTCTATAGTTGTAAAGTTAAAAAAAAAGTAAACAATGTTCAACAAATACGCATAATATTGCTAGGGACTGCAAATCTGAACATTGCCCATCTTTTCATAACTTTTAAAAAGGAGTTCTCATGATTTTCTCTTTTTTATCTTATCCAAAGTTTGAAATATAAACATCTTTGATGAGTGCCATGCAACCAGGCAGGGATTTATTGCATTTAAAAACAAACCCCAACAATGTTTCTGAAAGAAAGGCTACCCAGAGATTCTGGAAGAGAATTGCTAATCATTTTTGTTGACTGATCCTAAGCTTGACCTAAAATGACTCTCATCATAGCCATTGACTGATATATAAGTAAGAACAGCAGCTCAGGATGCTTCTTATGAGGATCCTGCTGCAAACACACAGATGAATACTGATGAACAGTGTAGTATATCAAATGAGAAAAATAAAGCAGTGAACAGGGGATGTGGTGTATTCCTAACACGCATTTGCAGAGCAAAGACTTCAAGTGCTTGTCATGTTTAGTTAAAAACAAATACGTCACAATCAGTCTTCATCAGTAAATCTGCAACAATAACCGACTAATTCATACAGTGACACGGGATAAACACTGCATGCAGCCTGATGTGTAAATATACAACACCTGAACCATCAGTATGGTAATAGATGCACTGCTGGATGCATTAACATATTAATGAGAATTCAGGTTCAGGACGCAACGGGTATCTGCAAACGTGAGTGCTTGCGTGGAACTTCACTTTTAGTTGATGTGCAAGGTTGGATCATTGTGAAACAGTTTGTTGGGATCTCTCAAAAAAGGGTACTGTTTGTTTCCCGTCACAGCTGAGTTATTATTCCAGCATCCTTATCTTGGAGTTAAGCCCCTTCAGGACAAACATAATGATGTGCTCCACACTATGATCGAAGCCACGCAGCATGGGGAGAGCTTATAAGGAATGCTTAAGTTGATTTCAAATCAGCACCAGAAACAAGTGGAGACATTTAAATATCAAGGGGAGAGCAATGCCAGCCTGTGCTTACGGTTTCAAGACCAGTCTCAGGATAAAGCATCTTTTTCCTGCATTATTTAGGGAACTGATGCATAACATGAGAAAAAAAAACAACCTCATCTTATTTGAGCATGACACAAAGTGCCCTGTTGAATTGCTCCAATGTGACTGACACCTCTCTCCCTCTGTCTTTGCCTTTTCAATTAGCTTGATGACAGGTGCACAAACGAGAATCAATTACCAATCCTTTCATATCCCCTGTGTCTTCATCACAATCTGTCCTCTGCCATTTCGCTCCTATTACTCTCTTAATATATTGTCCCCCTCCTCCGTTTTACCCCATTTTCTTTTTTCTACCTCATCTGGATTTTTACCATCTCTTCTGACCAGGTCCTTTCCCACTCCTCTCGACTTCACGGCAGTAGGAGTACAGACCAAGGAAAAACAAGCACATCAAACTGTGTGCTTCTTCCTGCCTTACTCTCATATACAGAATACATAACCATGATCAGCTCTAACACTACAACAGATCGCAGGAAAACCAGAAGAAAGCATCATTGTAGCTGCACAGGTCTGTGTGGGCTCTTCTGATCTCCAGCTTCGTCTTGGTGTGAGGGCCAATAAGATATTCAGACCTTGCTTGGTTCCATGACTAGTCAAACACTGGAGTGAAATGTGTTTGGAAAATCAAAAGGCCCCCTGGTTATTTAAAACACTGATGTCACTGCAGGTTTGGGATGGGTCTTGCTTATAAAGGAGTTTAATGGTGGAAGTTTGCCACCTGCTGGTAATGAGCATCACCTTCTCTGGCATCCTTCATCAAGTGGCTAACAGTTTGCCTAGAACTGCTTAATTACTCTGACGTTTGATGCTGCTGAATGTTTACATAAAGTATTTCAAACATGAGAAAGTTCTCACTAGATATTAACAAATAGGCTGCTTAAAGCTACAACACTTCAGCTTCAAAGGTTAGGGGAAAAAAAAGAATTTATCTGGCATCCAATTTGCTTTCACTGATCAGATGGCTCCTCACCTTAAAACTGCCTCAGTGTTTCATTCAAATACAGGTGGACATAAGCACAATATCATCAAAAATAATTAATATACAAGTTCAAAAAAATTCAATCTTATATACAGATTGAGAGTAAACTTACAGAATGAGTTCCATGCATATATTTTTCTTAAAAATCCAACTTCTCTGAAAATTAGGACATTACACAATGCCAATTAAAAATCATTTTCATACAGAAATGTGTTATGACCGATACAATAATGCACAAGATTGCTGACTTGTCCAACTGACAGTTACTGACCCCAACAAATGTCCATTTTACAGAAGCTGGCTGTTCACAGAGCGCTGTATTCAAACATGTTAATGGAGGGTGGAAGAAAAACAGTGCACAAGCACCAGGGTCTTGAAAGGGTTACAAAGCAAAGTCTATTCAGGATTTTGTGGGAAATTCACAAGGCAGGGACTGAGTTGTTTATTCAGGACATGGAGAGAGAGAGAGAGAGAGAGAGAGAGAGAGAGAGAGATAGATAGATAGATAGGTCTATCTATGCGCATTTGTCAGAGAAACAGTCAGGGAAAACTAACAGTGCACTCTGTAGCCCCAACCTGAACGTAACAGTCTAAACTGTTTCTGTCCAGGTTGTGTGGGGTCTGCAGAGACCTTAGCTGCCCTTTTCCTGACCGTAGATCGTTACAAGTCATGACTGGAGGGAGCCACACAGTGACCACCAGTGCACAAGACAGACCAAATAATGGATGTGTAGAAGATGTCCAGCAGCTCCAGTGATAGGTTGTACTTCTTGAATGGCCACAGTAAGTACAGTCTCAGCTGGGCCTTCATCTGAACAGTGTCTATGTGCGAGGATCATCTCAGGTCCCGAGAAAGGGTGGTTTCTAGAAGCTGGAAGTGATCCACAGTAGACAGTGTTGTTGAGGACGGTGAGGGGAGGTGTTCTACGGAGGTCCACAGTCATCTCCACCGTCTTGAATGGGTTAAGCTGCAAGTGGTTCTGACCACACCATTGGATCAGCCGATCTGCCTTCTGTCTTTATGCAGACTCTTCACCACCCTGGATCTGACCAGTGACACTGGGGAGCAAACACACCCCTGGGGGACACCAGTATTGATGGTTCTTGTCCAAGAAAAGATGTTTTCAAGCCCTCACCCGCTGCTGCCAGTCGGTCAAGAAGCTGATGATCCACAGACACGTGCGGCACTGTGAGACGGATGAGCTTCTGGTGAAGAATGTCTGCGTTGATGGTGCAAAAAGGATCCTGGTGTACGTCCCTGGGTGATCGAGGTGGTGCAAGATGAAGTGCAGTCTAAAGTCGACAGCATAATCTGCCGACCTGTTTGCCTGGTAAGCAAATTGCAGGATGAAGAGTGGAAAAGCACAGAATCAAAGCTGCTTAAGATTCAGTTTGAAGCTTCCACAGTCGGTGATGATTTAAGGAGTCAGATCATCTTCTGGTGATGGTCCACTGTTTTTAATCAAGTCCAAAGTCAGTGCAGTAGTCCACCAGGAAAATTTAAGGCACTTTATGCTTTACTCTGCTTACAAGCCGTGTAGTGTTATGAGGATGCTGGTTTCATTTATTTAGCAGACTTGGCAACTACCCACACTGCTGTACCAGTATTTGCTGACCATGGTATCACTGTACTGGACTGGCCAAAGCACTAGACTGACCTAAACCCATTGAAAATCTATGGAGTATTTTCAGGAAGATGAGAGACACCAGATCCAACAGTGCGGATGAGCAGAAAGTCATCATTAAAGCAACCTGGGCTTAATGAACACTGCATCAAACCTCAGGCTGATCGCTTCCATGCAATGCTGAATTGATGAAGCAATTCATGCAAAAGGAGTCCCAAAGGCACAGACTGTACAGTAGATGAACATATTTATGGAAAGCCAAGAAAAATTAAAAATGATTCTGTGACAGAATTCAGATTTTTCATTTGTTGGAACTCAAAATGATCAAAATTAACAGAAATAAATGCTTGAAACATATCAGTATGTGTAATAATCTATATATTTCAGTTCAGTGGATTCTAATATACCTAGGTGAATTTTTACACTGAACTATCAATTGCAATATAAAAAAAAAGAGGTATCTATTATTCTGTTCCAGTTATGTGACATAGCTACTTCAATTACACTATATGCCTCTGCAGAGCTAAAGTCAAGTCTGTAGTGAATAAAAAATGTATACGAGCTTCTGTTTGCCTTAGACTGAAATGTAATAACTGTAAAACTCTATCTGAAGAAAGATGACGTGACTGCTCAGCTGGGATTGTAGGCATAGCCGAACTCGGATATATCAGCTTTGGAGTATGAAGTCCAATATGTACATCCCCAAAAAAAAAAAATAAATAAAATAAATCAAAACAGAAAATTATTCATGTGACAGTAAAAACAAAAACACAGGTTCTCACTGATGAGAAGATGGTGGTGACTGGTATGCATGAAGTACATTAATGTTATTTAAAAACCTACCGACCTAATACGTGAACATTTTCTTACCTCACAATTGGCACAGAAGAAGCCAGCCTCCTGTCACTTTTGGTTGATTCCCCACTCCAACACACCTGAATTAAATGGCTTAATTATCTCAGCATGTCAGCAAGTTCTGCAGAGGTCTGTTAATGACATTTGATTCAGGTGTGATGAAGAAGGAAAACACACAGATATGGTAAAAACAAAGTATGCCCTCTGCCCAGAGTTTTAACATATACATCATGTGGACTTTACCGAGGTCTAAAGCTTTATCTAACGTTAAGAGTACAAAACCACACAGCACAGATTCCACTATCTCCTTATATCAAAAGCAAACAAATAAAACCAACAAAAATACAAGGCAAAAGACAAGACTCAATGGATTGTGAAAAACTCTATAATTTAAATGGGTGGACTTTCTTTGTTCCATTAACGAAGATATTGTTTCACCCACAGTGTAGGATAATTTAATTCCCACTAATGCTCAGTGTTTTAGACCTACATAAGACATAGAGCAGGGGAGGGTAATCCTGATTCTTGAAGGGACTGTGTCCTGCATGTTTTACGAGTCCCTGCTCCAACACATCTCAGTCAAATAGCTGACATGTCTCCTCAGCCTGTCAACAATCCTGCAGGAGGCTGCTGATGACCAGGTCACGCGATGCAGGGGTGCTCAAGCAGGAACATGTGTAAATGTTGACCATTAAAATGCAAAGTTAGCAAACAAACATCTACATCAATGTTTGTGTTGCTTCCTATCAACAGAGTTTTAAAAAACAAACAAAAACCCAGCTCAAATTACCCATCTGGAACTTGCGACTTGCAACAGTATTTTTGGAGGCGTAAACAAATGTTTCATCTTCACAAAATTTCACATCAGAATCCATCATTCCAGCTAAGATTGACTGCTTTGTTATGTGAATGAAAATGTAAACATTAAAAATAAGAACTCAACTAAAAGGCAAAGAGAAAACTTTATGTCAAGAAAAAAAAAAAATCTGTTAAAGATATTTGATATGCCATAAGAAAAATTCTGGAGCTGGAATTTTGAATCAAGAGGACCAATACAGATTCATACAGGACAGAGGAAAAAACATATTGTATACTGACACGTCAGTGGACATAAACTGATACTGTAAAACATTTTGGTGGCAGAATCATGGTGAACAGATACTTTTCTATAAGCTGCCATAATCATTCACTCATTATAGTCCAAACGGTCAAGTTTTAAAATGTAAAATTATCAACCATCAGATAAGAAACCAAATTTCTTCACAGTTAGACGTCAGCCAGTTTACATTGACAGGTAATGCTGGATCTAACGTTCCTAATGGGAACGCAAACATAACTAAATGAATGCTCATGTTGCTTCCTTATCCACTGAGCGTTAAAATAGATTAGGCTTTTTGATGTACTATCTTTTCTAATGGTTATTGATTAGCTATTTTACAGCTTTAACAAAGTAGCTAACAATTCAAAAATGAATCATTCAGACAAATATGTCTGTCTAAGCATAAATTATTAAATTAGTATCTTCAGGCCGTTCAGTGGTGCAGCTGGCAGCCCTGTTGCCTAGCAGCAAGCAGGTCCGGGTTTTGAATCCCACCCTTGGGGTCTTTCTGCATGTTCTCCAAGTGCATGCTAAGTTCTCTCTGGGTACTCCAGCCTTCTCCCACAGTCCAAAAACATGACAAATAGATTAATGAGTTTCTCTAAACTGCCCCTAGCTGTGAGTGTGTTTGCATGGTTGTTTATCCTGTGCATCTCTGTGTTGCTTTGTGATGGACTGGCAACCTGTCCAGGGTGTTAATCACCTTTCAACTCAACTGACCGCTGGAGACAGACACCAGCCCCCACGCGACCCTGCAAGGACAAGCGGGTAGAGACAATGGATGGAACTAAAGAAAGCAAATCATTGAACTGGTTTAGATATTAGAGAAGGTTATTATATGAAGGCGTCAGGACATGAAGTCATTTACATAGTAGAACCTCATTCACAATATACATAAGGATAACAGATAAAATATGTACTGATACATTATATCTTGTAGACTTATCTTTTACAATAGTGTCAAATCCAACTGAGAGGTAAGGAAACTATTATCAACCTGATGAATTAAACAGGCTGAGCAACCTCTGGTAATTATAGCTTGTCTGTAATTAATAGATGATGATCAACAGCTCAACAGCCTATCTGAGTAGTTCTCTGTTACGTTCATTATAATCTGAGTAATTTTACCAACAGCAACAATTTTTTAAAGACAGTTAGCTAATCCATCACAACTTGTTTTCCTATTACTGAAGGTGTCATGCAAAAATAATTCTACAAATGTATCAGTAACAATGAGTGTAACCTGCCAAATGTGTACATTAAATGTAAAATAAATGCAGTATGTAAAAGGGTTTCATACCCCTTGAACTTTCCCACATTTTGTCGTGTTATACCACAAACTTCAATGCATTTTAATGGATTTTATGTGATCGATTCAACACAAAGTTGTGCATTAGCTGTAAGGGCAAGAATGGCAGGTTAATACAAATAAATTTGGAAAGTGCAGCATGCGTTTGTATTTACCCATGTGTCTTCTGATAATAAAATCCAATCCTGTGTATAATCTTCTTTTATAAATGCTACTGTTCTGTGAAGGCCTAAGAGGTTTGTCAGAGAAGATTAATAAAAAAAAAAAAAACAGCATCACAAACCCATATGACACATGAGAGAGGTCAGGATCAAATTTGTGGAGAATTTTAAGCCAGGGCTGGATTAGAAAACAATTGTTTAAACTTTTAACATCACAAGCCATGTAGGAGACACAGGAAACATGTAGAAGAAGGTGCTCTGGTTAGATGAGACTAAATTTAACTTCGTGGCCTTCATACACAATTCTACCTGTAGACAAAAACTAGTGCTGTCCATCACAATGAACTAACCAACCTCACCATGAAACATGGTGGCGGCAGTATCATGATGTGGTTCCACGTTTCTTTAGCAGCAAAAGGTATGCTGGTCAAAGCTGATGGGAAGATGGAGCTATATTCAAGGCTTGTAATTAGCAAAAAGACTTGATACCAGGGCAAAGGCTCATCCTTTAAAACAGGACAATAACCACCAAACATACAGCTCCATCAATTCATATTACTGTATTAGACTGGCCTAGTCAAAGTCCATACACATATATGCAATTGAGAATCTGTGGCAAGAATCAAAAACTGATATTCACAAATACTACCTCTAGAGGTGCAAAGAAGGTAAATTCATACTTCAAAAGTGCAACTATATTAAAGGGAAATGTGGTTTTACAAATCTTTGATTTAGACATGTATTATATATGTCAAATCATGTATACCTATTCTTCCATGTCTCAATTATACACTACTTTCTGCTCATTTATCAAATAAAATCCCAATAAATTACATTGTTTGTGGTTGTACCATGACAAAATGTGAAACCATTCAAATATTACAACGTGCTTTATTACACCAATATAAGGACCATCTAGATAACAAGGAAGAAAATATTTCGACTTTTCTTTTTTGATGTGTCATGGCACCTTTTATTTTGTAAAGTTATGCATAACCTTCCAACTTGATCATTGTACACTATATGATGAACTTCATGACATTATTGGAAAATTTGGGCAGTCAGATCAGTATCACCAACAGTAGCAGAAAGAAGCAGCATTTCTGTCAGAAGCTGATACAGAGAGAGCATGACCGCTCCTTGTAGGAGAGGGTAACAGAGCAAGATAACCAGAGGCACAACAGGAAGCATGACATATAGAGTGTGGGAAGGGATAAATAAGCATGAGAGCCACTCGGCTGCTTGAAAGAGGAAAGAGATGACACCCAAAGAAGTTCACGAAGGGGGAAAAAAATTGAGAGAATCACACACAAAAGGAGAAAAAGTAAGGGAGAAGAGAAAGGAATCAACACAGAAATGTAACAGGACCAGATCAGAGCCTAAAGACTCTTCATTCTAGTTAACACCAGACCTAGAATTTATGTTAAATTCTAGACTTTAATAATGTTCAGGAGTTTCAATACACTGGATTTATCCATCACTAGTGCAACTCTGGCCTCTATCAGTCAGGATATAGTGCTGGCACTCATCAAGATGCGCTAGAGCACTTGTATGCTAGCGTGCACTCACGCCAACCATGTGTGACCGAAGCAGGATAAGCAGCTAAAAAGGTAACACACCATGGCAAAAAGCATGAACGCAATTTGGGAAACACTTTAAAAAAAATTGAAAAGAAAGAAAATAAATACACCTTGGGAATAAAAAAAAAAAATCTTAATACATTATCTTAAAATTTTCCTTTTCTTGTTTGTGTTTCATATATATATATTCTAAACACACATCTTTGTACATTTTGGTATAAGTTCTCTTTCTTGCAGGGAGTTTAGAAGGGAAAAATGGGCATTCAATGGTAGAAAGGGGTTGAAGTTTTGGGGGCAATCCCACTTCCCTGTTTGCCTTGTGCTGAGAAGGGATGGCATGGCACCACACAGATGAATTCTCCCTTCAAAAACATTTGCTCCACGCTTAAGTCTATTATTCCCTGTGGTGGCTGTGGGTGATGAAAAAGGAAAAGCTCAGCAGTCAAAGGACAAGCTTATAGGACGTCCAGAAAGTCCAGGACTGAAGAAAAAAGAACAGACGGCGAGACGGTTCTTCTTCCATGGGACCAAAGCCAGAAGCTGCGGCGTTGACATCCACACTATCTTTTATCTGATTAAAAACAACATTGAATGGAAAATTAGGAAAAGGACAAACAGAAATGAATAAAAGTGAAGGATTTATGCATAAATGTGAATACCTTTGTTTCCATCTGTGTCTGTCGATGACCTGTCTGTCCTTTGGCGTAATAGATTATTGTACTTGGTCTCAACCTCCTGTAGAAGGGAAAGAAAAAAAAAAAAAAAAAAAAAAAAAAAAAAGAGTGTTGCTACATCAAACCATATTTGTCTATAACCCACTATTAGACAGGGTTCCAACACATTTTTAAGGTTGATATTCCATACTTTGCCATACTCAAAATTGCAGAGTTATCAGTCAATTTTTGAGCAAATAAACAGAATGAATGGATGGAAGAACTGCTAGATGGAGTGATGAAGAGACGGATTAATGGATGAGTGGACTGACTGATGGATAAAGTAATTGGATAAATGGAAGGATAGATAGATTGTTAGATGAAAAAATTAGTTGTTGGGCAGATTGGTGGAAAAATGATGGATGGATGAATAGATAGACACTATAGATGGAAGAATATATCATTTATTTTTATTTCAAACATACACTGGATATTTATCGTGGTCAAATTGGGAATACAGTCTGGAAATACAACACTTTTTCCAAACTTAAACAGACCTGGATAATACTTTTTCAGACTTTCTAAATCTGGATAGGAACCCAGACTAAATGTTATGTTGAGGAGCTGAAAATATAAAATGATGAGTAATCTTAAGTACCTTTAAATAGCTGAGGCTGGTCTGAAGATTTCTAAGGTGAGACAACACCTGTCTGCTGAAAGTAGAGAGGCTGCTGAACTGTGAGGTTGAAGAAAACCTCAAATTGATCCCGGAGTCAGCAGCACAGCCTTGTGAGGTTCTCAGCTGTTTCCCTGGTGTTGATGCCAGGATGTCATCATCTGTGCTGCTCTCCCCTTGGCCTCCATAACCTTCCAGGACTAAACATCCTGCAGGCAGAATCAAAATGAGATATTACAAAGAATTTTCCAGCACATTTTTAAACAATGTTCTACTCTCTTGCACGTACCATAATCTTCAGGAGAATCAAAGAATCCAGTGTCCCCTGATCCCAGGTCCTGAGCCAGGTCCTCTGCCTTATTGCTGCTCTTCTCTGAGCCGTTGTGAACCATCACCTTTACACGGTTGTCTGTCGGGGTCCTCAAAGAGGTGGTCCTTAGGAGACGGACTCCCGTGGAACGTTTGGTTTGTTGTGCTGCCTCCTGGGACATCAGCTGGTTCACCAGGACTTGCTTTAATGCAGCCACTGAGGAAACCGACCAGAAGTAATAACTTTTTTTGTAATTTATGAGCTTAATAGGGTCATTTCTTTATGTATTCAGAACACTTACGTGTTTTTAGTGCCTCGTCTGCCCTTGAGGGAAACTCATCAAATGAGTCTCCTTCTCTCTCAACTTCAGATACTTCACAAGAAATCTCTGGATCCAGAAAACCTTCCTCTTCCTCCACATCTGCCTTTACTTCCTCAAATGGGTTACCACCAGCTAAGGAGCTTTGCAGTGCACTTCTTGAGGCTGGGGCGCTCTCTTTGTCTAGAGATGGGCGATTCCAAATATCTGGGATTATTTACACACCTGCAGAATCTGAGTAGCGTGGATGGAAATGTTATCTAAGATAGGCAGTAGAAATGAGTGCCTTGAGTTACCTGTGGACTGAGTGCTGCCAGTAGATGTGTGGTCCCGTTCTCTGCTCAGTCTGGAAACGCCTGCTGTAATGATCTCCACGCCGTCTCTCTCCCCACTAAGACACCCACACACACAGAAACTTAACTCAGTAACAAGCTGAAACCCTAAGAGCTATCTGATGTGACTGGATTATAAAATGATAAAGGAGCATACTCGGTCTGAGGTAACGGTATGATGCTGTGAGGTTTGACCTTCATAGTATCAGCTCTTTGTGAGATCAGAGTCTGCCACCTTGTGTAGGAGGAGAAAAATACTTTTCAGTTAGATAAACAACTGTGGCAAAAATGTCGAATGAATCAATCATAAGGAAGCTGGTCTCACGTTTTCTGATCTGAGACTGTGGGCGCCATTAGTTCGTAGATCTGTGCCCCGTTGTCAGACATGGACAGAACAAAGAAGGACTTGTTGTCTGCCAGGAAAGAGAGTGATCAGAGTCTTTAAGGTTAGATTATGTATGTTTCTATCTAATTACCTTAAGGGGAAATCTGGACAATACATTGCAAAAGTATTTCTAACAACAACAAAATTTATTGTTTTATTAGGATGTCTGTAACATTTGCCATACTTTTCTATTCAGCTCCATTTACTCCAATAAAACAAAATCCAACTGCCTTAATACTTTATCTAATTCAGTAAATAAAAATGCAACTGTGTGTAATTTAAAGTCAGAATAAATAAAAATTTCCCTGTGAAGACCTTAGAGGTTTGTTAAAGGAACTCATGAAAGTAAATGAGTGAAAAAAGCCCACCAAGCATCATAAAGAGAGGAACAGATCAGAAGTGTGAGAATAAAGTTGTGTAGAGGTTTATAGCAGGGTAAGGATAAAAAAAACTATACCCAAATCTTCCACCATCTCACTTAGCACTGTTTATTTCATCATCTAAAAATGGAAAGAGCAGAGCACAACTGCAGAAATACCAAGACATGGCCATCCTACTAAAGTGCCAGAAGGCAGCCAAGAGCCACATAGTAAGTCATGAGGAGCTCCGTAATTCAGGTGAAAGAAGGTGTGAATAAGACAGCTATAGCCTTCATACAACAAACTATACTAACACTGCTCATCATCCTGAACACATGAGCTGAACCAGGAAACATGGTGGTGGCAATGTCGTCCTGTGGGGGATGCTTTTCTTGAGTGAAAACAGGGAAGCTATTAAGAGCTGACTGGACAACCACCCTAAATGCACAGCAAAGTTACGATGAAATGGAGTAAAAGGTGATTATACCAAGCACTGACTCAGAGGGGCTGAAAGCAACTGTAAACTACACTTAGACTGCATTACTTTGTGTTTGTCTATCACATTTAATCCCAATAAAATCCATTAAGGTTGGTGGTTATAACGTGACAAAATGTGAAAAAGTCCAAAAGACATAAGCCACTAGATGCTGATCTCTTATGATAGGGTTGAGCACTTACACAAGTACAGGACTATTCCTTTAAATTTAAGTAGTTGAGAGTCCAGAGGGATTGTAAACTGACCTGTAGCCACAGAGCGCACCAGAACAGTGTTGAGTTTGATGATGGGGCTGAAGATATGTTTTGTATCTGGGGTGCCCGACAGGATTTTGCTGTGACACTTTAGGATCAGACGCTCATCTTGTTTCTGTAGCAGAACAAGAATGTCCTCCAGGAGGAGCGTGTACAGCTCTAAAAGGGAAAGACAACAAGCATCCATTCACTTTCATACATATGTATCAGTGTACTAGAGTTGCAGTGTGGGCTCTATGAGGAATACATTAATATTTAAATCCCAATCAGTGCAAACCAATAGTCTTGTCCTTGTTCATTTTCCAGGATAGAGGGCCTTCGTGAATCAGTGTCTTCTTGGTCAAATCCAGGTTCTGATGGAGGTACAGCAAAAAAAAATAAATAATAGAGGTTTGAGCTCTGAGGTTTGTGGGCTCAGTGGACCCATTTACACTTACTCGCATCTTTCAGAGTGCATATGCTGGTGGACAACAAGCAAGAGCATGTAAAGTAAAGCTAAAACACTTGTGTAGAGTTTTCACCTTTAGCTCAAGGATAACTGGGTTGTCCGTCTGCTTTAGAGAGGAGAGGTCCAATCTTCTCTGGTAGTCCTCTAATCTCTGTAGGAAAAAGGGAACAAACAGAAAAATGGGATGAGTCAGTGCTCTACTAAAGCAGATTTCTATGTGCGGAATAATCAAAACAGAGAGATATTGTTACTGTCAGAACAACTAAAGAACAGTCTTATGATAAGGCTTATGTGGAGGAAGGAGAAATCTAAAAGAAGACATGAAGGACATCTAACAAGATGATAAATAAATAAACCCACCTGTTTGTCCTCAGATTCTTTTAAAGCCTGGTTGACGTGACAAAGGATCTTTCTACAGCAGTCTGCTGCCTGCTTAACTTTGTGCTTCTCCACTGGATCGTCTGAAAAATATTATGACATCAAGCAGTAAGGACTCCGGTTCCTTGGGGAGCGGTTGGACAAATTAATACTTCCTGTGTCCATTAACACCCTATAATTCTTAACAATTATGATAAAGCACAGGAGGCATTATGCTCCTATAAGAGCTAGTCATATTTTATCATTAAGGCTTTCTCCTGGTGTGAGACCCAAACTCATGCTAAGAATAAAATGATGACCCAAATAATGGGTGCCACATTTCCGGAAAGGTGAACTCACGCTTCAGGACCATTATAATGATAATCTGTCTCCTGGTCTCAGTAATTCATTAACAGTGAATGTATTGCAACAAAATGTCATTTATCACCGCTTCGCTGAAACTCAAGAGCTGGTTTCCAATGTTAATCATGTTTTATACCGTATTAAGCTTTACAAGAAACATTCCTTTATTTTTCTTCTTGCTGGATTTACTTCTTGAACCTAATTGATTTAAATATGACAAGAGAAAGAGCTGGGTAATTATATTTTACTTCATATAATAATAATCCTAGATCAAACTAATCAAAATGTTCAAAAAAATAAAATAACTGCAATTTGGTTAATTCAATCATTACCGAAACCAGAGCTAACCAAGGAAAATCCACCCACAAACACCTAGACTAAAACCTAATTAGAAAATGAAAAAAAAAAACAAAAAAAAAAAACCCTGCTGTGGTTAAAGAGCTCTGGTCTAATACGTCAGCATTACTGCACCTGTGTATTTGACAATGTTGTCTAACAGCAGGGGGTACTTGGTGAGCCGTTGCATCTCTACAGGAATGATGTCCTTTAGCTGCAGTCGTCGACACAATCTGTTACTCTCTGCCTCCTAAAAATAGAAAAATAAAAGTAGTCCTTACATAGTGAACTATATATATTTTTGCATTAATATCTGTACAATATGATAAATATTGTGAGTACCTGGATGAATGAGGTGAACCTAGAGTCTTTCTTCTGTTTGGTCTTGATGATCTCCAGTGCAAACGGCTGGTTACTGCAAAATGTTCCCACTGCCTGCTTGATCTTCTCCTCCTCAGCACCGCTGAACTGTTCACATCACAATCCAACACAGGAGAGGAGAGGTGGAGAGGAGCTCAGTTGGTCAGAAGTATTTGTAATGGAAATCTTTTACATGAGTTGCTGACTGTAAGAAAGGGGCCTGACTTATGTCCTTATAGCACGGACAGCTTAAATTCAAATGTGGACTCGATCAACGTTCAGACCCCGGGGAACCATTTGCCCTCCTTATCTCCCCACACAGGGGATTCAGACAAGCTTGCCACTGGATATTTGGCTACTTCACATCAAATATGCCAGGCATGCAATTGAGATGTGTCGATGTTAGCCAAATCTAGGGTATCTTCTGGCATGCTCATTCATTGAGAAATGATGCTGCATTTCTTCTCCACTGTGAAAACATTCCCTGTTACTAAGAAAGGCACATGTTTCTTTCTGGGTTTTTCCACATAACACAAAGTAGCAGATATTTGTAAAGGTGAAGGCTTTCTAAAATTTCATACATAAAAATCTAGTAAATGTGTGATACAGTTGTATTTGCTCCTCTTTTCATTTTTAAATCAGAGTTTATGAGTAATACCTAAAGAAAGCCTATAACAGGCTGCAAAATAAAGAAACAACTAGTGCTACAATGGTCTGCTTTATATCAAAGCATCTTCAAGAGTCAGAATGCCCCAGCCAGAGTCCAGACCTAAATCCAATTTAGAATCTGTGGCAAGACTTGAAATTGTTGTAAACTGCAAACACCCTTTTCTTTTCACTTGACAATTATTTTACTTTCAGTTAGTTTGACACATAAAATATCCATTAAAGATACTGAAGGTTGTGGAGGTACCATGACAACACTTGGAAAAAGTTCAAGCGGTAAGAATGCTGTTGGCTGTGAAAAAATCATTTCAAATGTGAACATTCACTCTTTCTTTGTGTACAGTTTGTTTCAACTACATTATTTATGGTGTGACAACAGCTTTAAGGACTATGTGAGAAGAAACACAATTTTGACTTGATAACTGTACTCACCCATGAGAGTAAGTCGTCCCCTTTCAGCTCTATTACTGAAGACTCATTTCTCTTCCGAATGGCTGCCATTTGCTCAAATATTGAAACTGAAATCCAACAAATGCACAGTTAAAGTGTCTCTTTGATTTATGAATTAAAGTTAAAGAGTACTGCATCAAGATAATTTTACTATGTTTGCCAATTTAGTTCAAGGTGTTTGTTTTTTTGAGTGTACCATGCAGTTGTAGAACCTCTTCTAGGTTGGTGAAGATGTTCTTGATGTCAGCAGGAGGAAGGATTGCATCTTTGGAAAGCCTCTGGTAGAAAACATAGTCCAGAACTTTCAGCATCCGTACATGTGCACGCTCTGTATAAAACAACTCTGTGGACAAAATTAAAGTAGTTAACTCCCAGTGGAAGATCACATGGATGCGTCAACACGATGGGTGCTTTGGCAGGAACTTGAAAGCGAATCCCTGCTGTGGTTCTACAGGATTTCTGCTTCATCTACTAGCTGATACAACAGTACTGGAAAGCAAATGCACCATTTTCATATTCACAGTCTCACAGTGACATGCAAAAGTATTCATACCACTTGAAATTTTTCACATTTTGTCACACTGCAACCACAAACTTTAATGTATTTTATTGGGAATTTATGTGATAGAACAACACAAGGTTGTTCATAATTGTGAAGTGGAATTAAAATGATACAGGGCATTTACAAATGAGGATCTGCAAGGTATAGCATGCATTTGTATTTAGCCTCCCTGGGTCATAACTAGTTTGAACCACATTTTGATTTACCTACAGCTGCAAGCCTTTTGGGTCCTGTCTACCAGCTTTGCACATCCACAGACTGACATTTTTGGTTATTCTTTTTTTGCAAAATAGCTCAATGTCAATCAGATTGGACGTTGGACATATCTGAACCCTTAATGTCAAGCCTGGTTCTAAATTAAATTTCAATTTAGCTTTTAACAAATGCATATGATTTGATCTGAATCATTCTATTTTTAGCTCTAGCTGCATGTTAAGGGTTATTGCTGCTTGAAGGTAAACCTGCTAGCCAGTCTCAACTGTTATACAGGTTTTCCTCCAGGATTATCCTGTATTTACCTTCATTTATCTTACCAGTTTTTCTGTCCCTCCTGAAGAAAAGCATCCTCACAGCAAAATGCTGCCACTACCATGTTTTACAAGTTGTTTTCAGAGTCAGATTTCCCCTTCACATAGTGGTTTGAACACTCAAACACTCAGTCAAATTTTGGTCCCATTTGACCAGAGCACCTTCTTCCACATTTGTCATATCCCCTACATGACTTGTGACAAACGGCACACAGGACTGCTCACAGCTTTCTAACAGCAACTACTTTCTCCAAGGTAATCTTCCACAAAGGCTAGATTTATGGTGTGACATGGGAACTAATATTTGTTGTGTCGTCAAATTCTCCCACCATCATAATAGATCTCTGCAGCTCCTCCAGAGTTACTATGGACCTCTTGGCTGCTTCTTTATCAATTCCTAGCCTAACCTGACATGGAAAGCCATGTCTCAGTACGACAACAAGTATACTTCTGTCTTTTCTTTTTCAGATAATGGATTGAACAGTGCTCTATAAAATACTCAAAATTTAGAACATTGCTTTGTAAAAAATTTGTATAAATACCAACTATATGACTTTTTTAGTTTGAAAGCTAATGAATTTAAACTGAAAATTCTCTCTATTTTCAGATTTTGGAACAAAATGAATCCTCTAAGTTTTACAAAGTAAAAATACTCTATTTGGTATAGTCCAGCTGAGGCCAACTGACTGAGCCCTTCCCATAAATATGGAAAATGAAGGAAGATAGGTTGCCTACTTAAAAACATAAAGCACATATTGCCTTTATATACAAAAAAAAACAAAAAAACAAAAAAACAAAAACAAAACAAAACAACAGAAAACACATTTGGTTTTGTAAGAGCCACAGTGGAGGTGCCAAAGAGCCATGTGTGGCTCTGGAGCCGCAGGTTGCAGTCCCACTGTGTAGAATATAAAATCCCAGTAAAATAGATTTGTGGTTGTAACACATCAAACATGAAGATGATCTAGGGATATGAATACTTTTGGAAAGCACAGTATGTACTCACCATTTATAACTTCTTGTCTCTTAATCTCTTGAGGCCTGAGTCCTGCAAGGACCTCTCGTCCCACCAGCTGCTGCCAGTTGGGAGGATCAAGCTCAGAGTCCGTCCCCTGATCATCCTCGCTCTGGACATCACCAATACCCAGCACCTCAAGTCTAAGAACAGAAAGAGGTCACTTTTCTTTTCTCCTTTTACCTTTCAGATTAAAGGTAAAAGGCAGATCAAGTCAAGTTGATCTGCCTCACTTACCTTCTAACTGCCTTTGGTGTTCCCTCATGAGCTCTAGGAAAGATTTAATTAAATCAATCAGTAACAAAAATGGGTAATCTTATTCATTCTCACACATATGTGTAAACATACCTGTCACTTTCTCTGTCATCTTCTTGTAACTTCTCCATGGGATAAAGCTCAGTTGATTCAGGAAATGCTAATCCATCCAGAGGATCAGGCTGAAGACCCTCACTCAACCTGGAAGGGGTTGATGTTGGAGTCCCACCTGACACACAAGTATACAAGCAAAATGAGTCTATGTATAATGCATACGATTCAGTTTTCAGAATCATACACATTATCTTAACTTGAAGATTTTAGCGGGCTTACACCGTACATTGGCTTAAATAACATCATTTGTTGTCTTTAAAGGGGGAGAAGTTTCAACAGAAAGCTTGGTGGAGGTCATCACACTGGAGTTAAGACTTAGGGCCTGATCCAAAAAGATTCTGAATAAGGAGCGCTAAACTGTTTGTGCAAAAACAAATAAATAAATAAATAAAATTGCACATGCAATTAGTGGGCATACTGAGCACAATCTACAATGATTTTGTGTGCAGTTGATTACAGGTGCAAAAGTGGTGCAGACCGCCCTATTTAAATGTGGATTTTGCGTGTGCTACTGGCTGTCATCATGGAGAGTCTCAGAGAGCAGAGCGGCCATAAAAGAAAGATGAAGTTGAAAACCATGGCGCTGAAGGTATAATAATGATAAATAATACTTATTTATTTTAAATAAGTGTTAGAAAGTGACTTAGAAATTTTTATTAGTTTGATCTTCAATATCCATGATGGCTCCATGATGGTTTTCTGGTCTCTGGTGACTGTTAATGTTCAGTTTTGTTTGTTAAATAACAAGGCCCAATATTTAAGTTTAATCATAGGGTTTTCCATTTTGGTTTAATTGCATAAAGATTGTCAGCAGACGGCTACATCAATCTGTCCCATGCAGACATCTTTTGCCTGCGCAATTTGTGAAACATGCAGCAGGCAAATATAACCTGTGCCACCTTTTGTAGGATATATAGACACACTCCTGCAGGGCATAGGGGGACATAATGGTGTTATGAATGTTATAAAGTGTGTTATAAAGTGATGGTGAACTGGAATTATAAGGTAATTCTGCAGCTCAAAATTGGCATGATACAGTTCCATAATGTTTGAAGTGACTCAACATAAACTGTAAAGTGTGATAACTTTGACAGAATCATCAGTTGGGAGTTTGCTTACTGAAAAGTGTGCTTTTTAATTTTGCCACTGGAATTGCTTTACTCTCTACCAAACATAAATGGGAGTTGTAATCAGTGTACTAAACTTGAAATCTGTTCCTTGTTACACAATTCCTTCGATATGGAGGGAATTTAATTAGCTTTTAAACCATAGATGCAATGAAACAAACTAACATTAACGTTAAGATTTGACTGTTTTCAATTGCATTCTGAACTCGACTGTTGCAGTAGGTGGAGATCTGTGTCTAGAGATTACTGAAGCTGAAGAAGTAACAATCTTGCTGGAGAATAAGCCTCACAGCATCTGTGGATGTAATTTATAGCTCAGTTTTGGAACCCACAGTGGAAACAGACAACAAAAAAGATAAAAAGTTCTGGGTTGCAACATCTGGTGTTATGAGAACCTGTGCGCATCAAAGGAGAGACATTAAGGTACATGTGTGGACGGTTGCAGTGGAGCTCAAAGAAGGAAGATGATAAAAATCGATTTAAATGACTAGTATCAACTGTTGCCAAGAAGTCTGAAGTATTTTAGTAGAATTGTATCCTTAAGTGGTGAGTTGTGCGTTAGTTTTTTTTATTCCAAACAAAAAATACTTTTTACAAAATATAAAATTAGTTAAGTTTTCTAAAAGAAGGACAGCAGAGGTGCATCAGAAGTTTGTTTGGAAGGGCGTAAAACAATTCAGATGCTTTATCCACCACATTGTATGTGGTATTGTACATTAGAACTAAACCTGCTTCATCACCAGAAAACATCTGTGAAAACACTCTTAATTTGTTAAAGCTAAACTGGCCAGATTTGTATTGTCCCCTTCACTCATGTAGCCCTAAATAAAATGCAGTGCAGCCAATTTTAATCATCTCACAGAGAACTGGTCAACAGATGAACCAGAATGGATGAATACACCACCCCCACACTAAATTGTTAATTTGCCTGCATCTTGTTGTGAGGATGTTTTTTCTTCAGCAGGGAGGCTGGTCAGACTTAATCAGAAGTAGACAGTCATACATGTCCATTCACTAACCCACAGTACTTCTTTTTTTTCATGAATGTACTGGTGCTATGTATCTTGTACTGTGATGTATAATAAATAAAATTATAAAATTTAAAAAAAAATCAGAAGTAGATGGAGCTAAACAGAGGCCAAGACAGAATAGAATGACACAGTTAATGCCGAGACCTAAATAAAGAATCTGTGGCCTCACATGGTTGTCAACTGATGAAAAATGTAAAACCTTGCAAGTTTTTTTCTCCTGCATCACAATCACAGAACATCACAGAACGTTGTCTTGATCGATCTCATAAAATTTATGGATGTAATGAGACAAAATATTGAAAGTACTTCAGCAAGCACTGTATATTGTTTACATAATTTTGTTTTAATTCTTCTTTTTAAAAATGTGACTAATGGATTTTAGGTTGCCTAACAATACATTCAGATTTTGAATCATAATGTTGTCTTTCTTCTCATTCAGCATCACTGACAAAAAGAAAATAAGTCATAAATGTTGGAGAATAAATTAAAAGTTTCAAATATAACGTGATTCGTACTGGTCAGTATTTATTTGACTGGAGCAGATATACAGCGAAGCTCCATAGAAGAATGACATGTCAGGTGGTTAATGTCTGTGAAACAAATGTGAACTATTAACTTTATACTGGGCTTACTACTATGTTACCTCAATCACTAAATTTCTGCATTTAGACATATACTGATTTAATGTTTTAAAACTTTGTGTTTATGGACTTAAACAGCAGTATTTAAAACGTATGACCATTAAAACCCTGCCAGAAGAGCCAAAGAAATCTCTTCACAAACTTATTACAAGGGTATTAAACTGATTAAACTTCCAAAAAGTGAAGGTTATTTCAATATGCTTTAATGCTGCTTTATGTTTCAGACTCACAAGATGCTGCAAACCAAGACTGACAACTTTACTTTTGTAATTAAATAAGTCATGTTAAAGCTCACCAATATCAGCATCTTTGATTGCGTCCACGCTGTGGGGGGTGTTACTTGGAGACGAGACAAACATGGGATGAGTGAGTTCGGGACCCTCGCTGGACTGGCTGCCCCTCAGACGAGTATTATCCATTGGCTCAATCGCTCCCAGTGTTGGCTGAGACAGCTGTTTCTGAGGCCTGGGGCGATTTTCCAGGTTTTTGCCTGTTGTGTTAAGGTTGTAAAAAAAGAAAATAAAATAATCAAGTGCTCATTCTAGTTCTTTTACAGCTGACAAGAAATGCAAAAAGAGATGCATAACCATTTTTTCTCCACTGATGATCATTGAATCATAGTAAACCTTTCTTGTTTTAGGTCAGTTAGAGCTAGTAAAATTATTTCTATTTGTTAAATACCAAAATAACGAGAACATTTTTGTTCCGTTTTTTTTTTTAAATTCTGAAATTTACATAAGAGTCTTTAGTATGTCTTGAATTGCCCTTGAAGTGTGTAATTTGGGTCAAATATTTTGGGAATCCTTCCACAAACTTCTCACAATAATTTGCTGGGAATCTGGCCCATTCCTCCTGACAGAACTGGTATAACTGAGTCAGGTTTGTAGGCCACTTTGCACACATCTTTTCAGCTCTGCCCACATTTTTGAGTGCAAGTTGAAAGTGTAAACTTTTTTTGTTGTGGATAATGACTTTCTCTTATCAGCTTCAGTCAGCATCTTCACAAGGTTTTTTTGTATTTGTTCCAAGGGTTTTACACTAACACATGGTTCTCTCTGGGACACAGAACAATCTGTTTCTGGTATGTTGACTGGACATTTCCATGGTTTACTGCTTGTTCAAGGAACTGGGGGAAAAAAAAAAAAAAACAGCTAAGTCGTTTTAAGAACACCACTATCATTGAGGCCGCTTCATATAAAAAGCTACAATTTGCAAGTGAGCATAAAGATTGGAGTGTGGAGCAATGGAAGAAGGTCATGTGATCTGATAAGTCCAGAGTTATCCTGTCTCAGAGTGATGGTTGCCACCAGGGAAGAAGAGAGGCACAATAAGTGATGCACTCATCATGCCTATTATCTACTTTACAAGCCTGAGGGGGCAGCGTTATGATCTGGGGTTGGTCAACTCAAGTTTCAGTAACATTATCTGCCTAAAGACTGAGGTCATCTGACAATCAGAATATACTAAATGACCAGGTTCTTTCATCAATGGATTTTTTTTTTCTTCCCTGATGTCACAGGCATATTCCAAGATGACAATGCCAAGATTTATCAAGCTCAAATTGTGTAAGAGTAGTTAAAATATCATTTTCACAAATGGATTGGCCTAATAGAAGCTTTCAAAACCACAAAAATCATATTCTACAAAAGGGCATGGTGTTTTTTTATGTATGTAAACTTCTAAATTTCAAGAAAGTAAAAAAAAAAAAAAAAAAATCTAAAAATTCCCTCACTAATTCTGGTATTTATAGGTAAAGAAATTATTTTGGTTATCCAACTGACCTAAAACAGGATAAGTTTAGTGTGATTCAACATCAGAAAGGGAGGGAAAAAAAGTCCAATGTCTTTTTACATCAGATGTGAAAAATGTCTTCAACTAGATCTGACAGCCTCCCAAACACACATACTCTAAATCAAGCACTCACCTGCTGCTTCAATGCGGCTGGGTCGACGTTGAGGAACAAGATTTAAAAATTTCTTTTTTACTTTGTCGTCACCTTCTTTATCAGTCTTAATGCTTTTCTGCAGGTTCTTAAAGAAAATGAGGAGACAAAGTGTTACATGGTTGATAAAGGTAAAGGAGAATGTTTGATATGCCAGAGGCACATATGGTACCTTCATCTTAGGGAAAAGGCGGTTCAGACCCCGTTTGGACTCCAGATTTCGAGGCTCCTTGACCCTCACACCAAGGTGCTTCATGTACGTATAGATGACAAACTGTATTGTAGTGCTAATGAAAAATCAGAAGAGTTAACTTGCAAGTTTGGTATCTGCATTTTAACAAAAAATGAGGCAATGCTTAATTGTGAATAGCACAAGTATGCATATTGTGACTTGTGCCATATGCCACCCTAGTCCTCATACAATTTCTAGACAACCCATCTGTGCAGTGCTGAGACCATATGGCATATCAAACAAGAGTGTTTCAATCAGTCACACTTTTGAATTATTTAATATAAACATACTGCATAAATTACATGTTCTCTTTAGGAGTCTGCCCGGATGCCTTATTTGTAAACTGTGGGAGATGCAAATTGGAGTTTTAATGACACAAAGGAATTTGTCAGAGTTGCTAAGTCGCCTTGGGAGAAACATCACAGACATATGGTCTTAAGTTAACAAATTACTACTGCTGACATAGTTAATGTAACCCAAGTTGACTTTTAATGCCCAATTTTAAGAAATCAAAATGTTTAATAAGGAGAAATCATTAAGCTAAAGGACTTTTTAAGTTTGAAACCCATTCATTCAAAAAAAGTAATAATAAACCTCTCAAATATTAAGTTAGTTAGGACACATATATTTTAAACATATAATAGCATGAGATGTCTTACCATTTGTCTTCCTCTGTAGTCTGAGCAGTTAAACTGCAAGCCAAAAAAATATGATTGAACAAAAATAGTTTGACAATATATCATTAGCATAAGTCTGTTTAACAATCACAATGATTTTACATCAAAATTAGTTCGTATGGATACATTTCCAGTCAGAAGTTTACATACACTCAACTTCTGAATAAATCTCATTTCAATTATGGGCAACCAGTTTAAAAGAAAAGTTGTCAAATATTCAGCCAGAGTACTGCCAGAAGCTTCATTATGGCTGCATTCAACCAAATATTAGTGCTCAAATATTTGAGCTTCTGTGTATAATTTTGAACCCTGTAATGGATTAATCAATCAAAAATGTAATTCCTGCTTTTAAGTTATTCATTTTTTCTGTTGTGTGATCATTTTAACCAGGAAAAGGAAAGTCTCAAATACATCATTAAAAGCCCTACATTTATAATTCATGATGACTGCATGTAAACATCAGACGGGAACTTAGTGTGTATGTGTGAATACATTTGAATGAGTGACTCACAGGATATCATCTATTTTGGAGATGATGTTTTCAGCATATGAACGTTCCCGCTCAAGAGTGACACGATCTCGAATCCTCTCTTGGTCCAGTCTGGCCAGCTCAGCTTCAGCCACCGTTAGGCCCATACTGCGCTTCTGCCTGAAATTCAAAACAATTTTTTTAATTTTTTTTTTTTTTTTTAAATGAATCACTGTTAGAATAAAAACTATTTGTACATTGGCATTAACAATTCACACTTCAAAGTCTCAAACAGTTTACAAAAATAGCTGCCACTTTAGAAATGAATACAAAAGTCAGAGTGGCCAGGTTTACCTAAAGTCCTCGAGGTGTTTCTCAACTTCAGCTAGCAGAGAGTCCTGCAGTGTTTGAACATGTTGCCTATTTATTTCTTCTGGTATCAACTCTGTCCGCCGCCGATCTTCAACAAAACAAAACAAACACTATAAATACACTAAGCATAAGTTTAAGACCTCACACTCAAACAAAAATGACCAAATGAGGAAGAAGAAATTTCACAGATTTTCCTAAGCACAACGACACACTTACCAAGATCAGAGGAAACAGATTCAGGAACAGGAACCTTTAAATTCTGCAACAGAAAATGGTTTTGAATCATTTAGTTGTAAAGATGCTAATGTACGTGTAATTAAATTGAAATTACTTTTTTTTAAGTGCTTCGAGATGACAATTGTTGTGAATTGGCATTATATAAATAAACTAAACTGAATCTTTTCTTTTAATGTCTATGCCATAGTTGTTTGATATAAAAGAGTGAAAATGCAGTGGTTTTGCCAATGATTATGGTCATGTTTGGCTAAAAATTTGCATGATTCAGAAAAATATAACTTTTAAATGTTTAATTACAAACATGTCAGAATAATTTTGGTAGCATTCAACAACTTTCAAGTAAAAATGTAATTCATATTGAACGTGTGCAACTCACTGCTCCCCGGTCCATAAAAAAAGTGTGGAGGTCCATGAAAACCCGTCTGGTCTCTTTGGAGTTGGTCTGCTTGTAGAGCTCAGCATAGAGGTAGCACAACTGAGAACAGATCATTAGGATTCATTTAGAGGATGTCAGGTTGCATAAAAACAGATAACAACTATGCTTAAAAGAGTCTCACCACAGGAGCAGGTTCGAACTGAGAGATGACATGATGCAGAAAGGCTGCGAGATGGGCAGGACGAGACTTGAGCTGCTCAATACTGTTAAAGCTGTCACACTGGCCGTTTGTCTGAAACACATGCACACCCTTCTTTAAACTTCCTTTTAAAAAAGTACATTTGGGTGTGTTAAGAGTACATAAATTATGCATGACACTCATGTTAATATCAGCCAGTGAAGATCTGGTGACTAACCTGCTCTTGGTCTCGACCAAAATAGTCGTCTTCAGCTCCGATAATTTGTGAGATAACACGAGAAGAGGAGGGGCTGCTGAATGCAGTGGGTGACAGAGAGTCCTGTAAAAAAGTAAGATAAAGCATATTAACAATATGCTTATTTCGCAACTGATATCGTCATCGTCAATGATTACCAATATTAGTGCCATCGCAAGACTAATGTCGTACAGTCTACAACTACACTAATATTTGGATAAATGGACATTATCAAGCTAGAGAGTCACAACACACTTTGTACAGCCATTAACAAGGTTCTGTCATAATTTTCAAAGGACATTTACCCATTCTTTGCAAAATTGGTCGAGTTCATTTAAACTGGTTGCTTTTTTGTTTCTTTGCTTTAACCTTTTCCAAAACTAGTTTTGATTTGTGTTTCATATCATTGCCTTGTTGAAAAAAACAAATGTATCCAAGTTACAAGCATTTGACTCAAACTGTCCTACTAGATTTAAGAACATTGTTTAGGTTGTTCAAGAACAACCAGGAAGAACAAGGACTCAAGCCCATCATAAATTGGTGCTTGCTGAAAACACCAGTGTCACTTTAGTGAAGCAAGATAGCATGAACTTACTAGTACGTCTCAAAAAACTGAATATTGTTTAAAAGTGCAACATTTCTTGCCAGTCATTTCGGAACACGAAACAGTCATTTTACAGAGATTTCTGCAATTTCAATGATTATGGCTTACAGGTAAAGAAAACCCAACATTCAGTGCCTCAGAAAATTAGAATATCACATTAGATCAATCAAAAACAAATGTTTTAAGCACAAATGTGAAGATTCTGAAGAGTATGTACATTTCTATGCACTTAATATTTGGTTGGGCCTCCTCTTGCATGAATTACAGCATCAATGCGCTGTGGCATAGAGGCGATCAGCCTGTGGCACTGCATAGGTGTAATGGAAACCCAGACTGCTTTGATCCTGGTAGACGGATGCATTGACTGTGGACTTCAGAAAACACCATGGACCAACACCAGCAGATGACATGGCACCCCAAGCCATCACTGACAGTGGAAGCTTCACATTGGACTTCAATCAACATGGAGTCTGTGCTTCTCCACTCTTCCTCCAGACCCTAGGACCTTGATTTCCAAATGAAACGCAGAATTTACTTTCATCTGAACTCAGGACAGTTCCACAGCAGTCCAGTTCCTTTTCTCCATAGCCCAGGTAAGACATCTCTGTCTCTGGTTCAGGAGTGGCTTGATACGGGGAATGCAACATTTATATCCCATGTCTAGTGTTCATCTGTGTATGGTGGCTCTTCTGGAATGGATTTCACTTAACAATCCTCTTAAGGCTGTGGTTCTCCCTGTTGGTGGTGCACCTTTTCCTACCACACTTCCTTCCACTCAGTTTTCTGTTAATATGTTTGGGCAGTATGACCGAAGCAAGGCTGTCATGCACCGGCGGCACCAGGGCCTCTGACCACCACCACCAGGCAAGGCGGCTGAAGTGTTTTGCCCAAGTACACAATGACTGAGACAGACAGAGCGGGTTTCAACTGGCAACCCACCAGTTACAGGATGAATTCCTACCACTGTCGCCCCATATACTGACTGCAGTTTCTGGCCGATCACTGATCTTTAAAAAGCCTAACCTGCTGATTCAGATTTTGACTGATACTGATTTTTTTAAATAACTGATGCTGTCAGGTGTTATGAGGTCACAATATACCTTCAATGTCCCAATTTTATTTTACTGAAAAACATTTAACAATACCTATGAAACAATGCAAACTTGTTTTAACAGCCCATGAAGAAGTGCTCTCAAATATAAATAAAAAATTTAGATGTGACCCTGTGGACAGGTCTGTCAGTCAGTCCTCTCTCACAGCAGAGCAAATAGGGGACAAGCGCTGATTTTCAAACCTTTGCGGAGGCAGATAAGATCGGTGGATAAGATTGGATTGACATGTAACTATCGGCTGATTGCCAATCACCCAAAATTAAGGAAATCAGGGCCGACTGATCGGTGGACCCCTAAATTTAAGTGAGCTTTACTGTTTTTGACAGGAACAGTCAAATATCTGGCAAGAATTATGCCAGAAACTTCCTGATGGCTACAAAAATTGTGAAGGTTATCTGCATCTCAAAAATATTACAAATATTAGCGGTGATGTACTTCACATATATTTGAATCAGTTTGTATAATTTTAAAACAGGATGGATTAGAGGAAATCTACAACATATGTAAAATTTTGTGCTTAATTCTTGTTTTTAAAACCAGTGAGGTTGTGTGTCATCTAGTCATTTCACCTTTGACACAAACTGAATAAATCATTAAGAGCCACAAATTAATATAGTTAGTGCCAATGAGGAGTATAAGTAAATGTATGACCAACACAATCCAGTATTAAAAGAGGTAAATGCAGTTTAAATACCAGGTCAGTGGTATCCTCTGTCTCTGGGGAATGGAAGGAGTTGAAGCTGTTTCGGGGTGTGCACTTTGGACTGGGGCAGGAGAATTCTTTTGGACACTGGCTTTCTGGAAATGCTGGTCCAAACATGCGTGATATCTGGAAACAAAATAGAAAATGATGAAGCATTTTTAAGTAATCTGTATTTCTTAAAAAAAACATAAAACACTTGAAAAATTCTAGTTAAATCATATATTTTAGTTGTTTTCAGTCAAACTAACATAAGCTAGGATAAGACAAAACTTTATTGTCCACCGAGGTGGAAATTTTCCTTTGGCTCTAAAAACAGAAAACACATTGATATATTTATACAATCATAATGTCATCAGTTTTTACATACAGTAAAACACTTTACATACCATGGTTAGATAAAATAATTTCGTTTGGTTAAGAATGGTTATGAGACTGCAAAGTCAATGAATGCATATTAATTACATGCTGACTTTGTAAAAGATGATGACCATTTAGCATGATGAACAGAAGTCAGTACTTACGGGAGTGCTGCTCCAGGATAGATCTGTGCTGTTGTCTGCTCTAGGGGTATGTGTGTGATCTGTTTCATATATGCTACTGTCGTCTGCATCGCCACCTGAAACAGCCTCCTGAAGATCCATGCAAGATTTGTTAAAATGTTGAACCGTTAAAGCTGGTCACAATCCAAAGAATGAAATACATTAATATGAGCAAACTAATGAGTAAAATAGTAGATGTATTACATTTCCAGAATCTAATTTAATGAAATGTAAATGTCATGCAGCAGACTAACATGCAGAAACGCTTTAAATAACACAAGAGAGATGTAAAACACTCTGCCATGCAGACACAAAAGAGTGGCTTCCAACAGAGGAAGCCTAATCCTCTGATGAGATTAGGATGTCTGGAATGATCCCCAAATGTGGTACAAAAATTTATACAAAGATTGCTAGGATATCTGGTCGATCTGTGTCAGTAGATTTCCTGTTTTCTGGGCCAAATATGAGAGTTGGTACCTGTGTTGTTTCATTGGCCTTGAAGAGCTGACCCTGCAGCTGAGGAATGTGTTTTTTAGCTTCCTGGATGTCCTTCAGTAGTTTGGGGGAGGGGTTCCGGCTGTACTCCTCTTTCATTGCCTAGACAGCGTGACGGGAGTAATCAAAACAAAAGACAGGTTTGAGATATTAGTACACAAATCAGTGAATAGACACATACAATACTCTGCAAAAGTATTCATACAACTTTTTCCAGTTTTGTCACGCCACAACTGCAAAAATCTAAGTAGTTTATTTTATTTAATTATGCAACAAGGTAGCACACAATTGTGAATAGGAAGGGCCAGGAAACATGGTGTTCAGTTTTTTTTACAAATAAAAATAGGGAAAATGTGGCATGCTTTTTAATTTAACCCCTATGAGTCAATGCTCTGCAGAACCACATTTTCCTGCAATTCCAGCTTCTAATCTTATACATATGTCTCTACATGCTTTGTACACCTAGAAACTGAACTTTTAAATTTTTGCTCAGTCTCCATCAGACTGAATGGATAGTGTCTCTGACCATAAAATTTTAAGTCTATGGGTCTGGATTTTGACTAGGCCATTTGAGCAAATGGAAATGCTTTGATCCAAATGACTCAGATGTAGCTCTGGCTCTGTTTAAGGTTGTTGTTCTACTGGAAGGGGAACCTCCAGCTCTGTCTATAGGCTCTTACAGCTTCTAACAATTTCTTTTCTTGGATTGCCAATCAACTCTGACCGGTTTACCTGTCACTGCAAAAAACAAAAAACAAAAAAAACCTCATAGCAAGATCCTACCCACTCCTTTCCTCCCCACATAGTGTTTTGTATGTAGGACATGGTATTAAGTTATTAAAGGTAAATGTTTAGATTTCATTCAGACCAAAACATGTCCAATTAGATCATTAGTAAATGGACAGTGTTCACAATAGCGTTCAATATGAAGACATTAAAGGTGAATCTTTAATTTTGAGAAATGATGAGACTGCAACATTTGTCACAAAAACTTTATACACAGTTCACAAAGTCAGGTGACGTAGCTCACTACCAAGAAAATTCCAAACGTTTAAGTAAAACACAGTAGATAATAGCTATTGTTATACAAACCTGTAGTTCCTGCTGTTCCTTTGAGAGCTTCTTTTGCAAGAAATCTGTCTTTTGGTTGCAGGCACTGCTGTTTTCTTCCTGAGGGTTGAAAAGGTGACAATTGATTAGCTCAAATCTGCCTACTCAGGGGAACCTGTGCAATAGATTACTTGAGGAACACATATAGACAGATATGACAAACATACATTCTCTACACAATTCCAAAGAACAGATTAAAGTTTTATTCACACAGAGCTTTTATAATTAAGAGATGGGACATAGATATAGATTCTGCAGATTAATAAGACACAGATATAATAAGATAATAATAAGAAAAAAAATTTCCATGATGGTGAGTCTCTGAGGACAAAAAATTATATATCTTTCATACCCATAATGGTTGGAAGGGGGAGAGGCGGCCCTGAGGACTACAGGGGTGCTCTGTTGCTGGAGAGTTTGGAGAGGATATGCTAACACCCAAGATGTCAGGCTCTGCTTCAGGCAAAGGGATCTGGGCTAACCCTGGAGGGCGTCCCAAAACCGTCAGCGCCACATAGGAGCCCGCTAGAACAATAAGTCAGAAGAATTACACAATCTCATCTTCAGCTTTATTCTGTTTAAAAGTATGTTGGTGGGAAAATGTGTCCAGAGGAACTAACATTTGATAAGTTTCACTACTTCGGTGTGGTTAGAATGTGTGACAAGGGTCCCATTAACCTAGAAGACAACAGTAGCATAATGATTAGAAATAAAATGACATGTAAAAATATTATACGCAAAGCCAAGCCAAAATGCTTGACAGTGAAATATTCCCTGACACTGAACAGCAGATAACACCTAATGTCCATCAGGTGGCAGCATGCAGCCACTTTAATGGACCAAGATATGGTGACACTTATGTTTATCTTCTATTTCTTTAAACCACATTACCTTGATGATCCTGTCTCCCGTTTGAACACCTGCCCGCATAGCAGCCCCATCTGGCAAGCACAAAAGACAAAAAAAGCATTGATTTGACTCAAGAGGCAGGACAGAAACACAACAAATAAAAGAATAGCACTGCTTTTGATGGAGGGGGAAAACAAATGTATCTTCCAGGTTAAACTGCTATTTCTGTACGAATACTTGATATTGCCTCGATAGACCAGATGTGGCGAAGGGCCTATTTTGGAAGACCATAACAGTAGTTATATTACAAGTAGGACCTGTTTCACAGCTCCACCCCAAACAAAGGGATTTAGGCAAGAGACGGGTTATTATAGGAGCCACGTCTGACTGCACTCAGCATGGTAAAGCTGATGTAGTTTGTAAATCCTAACAAAAAAAAAAAAAAAAAACCCAACTTGGCAGTGGCCATTAACTGCAGAAAAGGTCCTAAAAAGGCTATGGGAAAACATTCAATCATTACAAACAGCTATTATGTATTGTTATATTTCCAGAGTACTTGCCTACTAAATGTTGTTACTCTTAACTGTAACTCACACCTGATAATAATGAGAGCCAGAGACAGACTGGTTTTAATTGTACTGATACATATTTTGAAATACAACTCTTAGTTTTTAAGTTGAGTTTCTATAAATTTAATTCGCAATTCACGACTTCCTGTTTTCCAGGGGTATAAATACACGTGACAAAAACGCTCATTTTTCTTATCGAGTGGCCACTAGGCTAAACAAACAGCAAAACTATCTTGCCATCTCAGCGAGGAGGATTGTTAGGAAGGTAAATCTCCAAAATTCAATGTTAGAGAACTGCAACAAATAGTAGCATCTTATGGTCACTCAGTCTCCATTAGACTCTATATATAAGTTAACAGGTTGCCTGAGAGGCATAATAGAAAAAAAGGCTTTTCCTTCTTGTCACCAGAAATGTAAACATGGGTATTGTGAAACAAAGACTCTGCTCTTCAGCAACAAAAATTCCAGGTGAGTTTGGCACTAAAGAACAGATGGATATGTGATAAAGCACCACATGCCTACTGTTAAATATGGTGGAGGATCTGTGATGCGGTGAGCCTCGATTTTTTCAAATGATATTTTTTGATAAAAATCTGGTGACTTCTGCAAAAAACTTGGACTTTTGTTGTCATGAGTTTTAGCAGGATAAAAACTCAAAACCTATGTCCAAATCAACACAGAAATGGTCCAAGACATTAAAAAAAAAAAAAAAAAAAAAAAAAACAAAGAACACGCACACAAAACAGTTGACCTTCATTCATGGACATATCCCTACCCAGACCTAAATCTAAAAGAAAACTTGAGATGAACTGAAAAGACGGTGGAAGCCACAGCACCTCACACTCTTGTGAGATACTGACAGTTGCAAACACTGAACAAAGTTTTCTTATAAAAACCTAGTTTGAATAGTATATCATCATGGATATTCATTCATGTAATTGGACATAAACTAAGGTCAGGGAGGGCTCATGTAGGTGAGAATGCAAAATAACCTAGTCTCATTCTAAGCAGCAAGCAGAGGACATGTATTCAACACAGGTGTGCAGACACTATATATATATATATATATATATATATATATATATATATATATATATATATATATATATATATATATATATATATATATAATTAGGAAGACTGTGTTCTGTATTGTCTAATAAACAGGAGCACATATGGGAAATCAAAAAGGGCGTTAAACACAGGCAAGCATTGATGACGATCAGTGGTGAGACGTAATGAAGTACAAGTACTTTGTTGCTATACTTAAGTAAATTTTTCATGTATCTGTACTTTGCTGAAGCAGATCATGGTGATGGAAAAATCTGACGGCTATCCATCATTTTGACAGATTACACACACCTGACCACTTGGTGCTGACGCGCAGACAGTTTCAACTTTACACACAGAGAAGAACATCACGGAGGTCACTCAATCAATCAATATAAGAAAACTATTTGTCATAGTATAATCTCTGATCTGGACGCTATCTGAAAGCTGACAGCGGCACGTTTAAGAGCGATGGACAAGAGGCTTTGAAGCGCGTCTAGCGCAGCTGACCCACTGCTGCGGGATTATTCTTCCCCTGAGGGGAGTGTTTGTGGGATCAGGTAATGTTCAGAGAGTCTTGCTGATAACTTCAGTTGGTGAAATGTTACCTTTCAACTTTGTCACAGCAGAGAAAAAGTTAAATGTATTCATCTTGATGATATTGTGGATTATCTGTTCAGCTTGTTGAATATTAATTAAACAGAATGAAAATGAAATGCAAATTTCATTATTATCATTGATGGGTAAAAATAGATTATGACAGGATTTTTTTGACACCGTTTGTCAATGAAAAAGTCAAAAACGAAAGTCTAGCACTACATCTACGTTATATTGGTTTTTTTTTTAATTTGTCTATTAGTTTGAAAGTAATCAATTACTTATTTGAGTTCAGAAAATGACTTTCAGTCCCAAGTTTTGAAAATGGTGTCAGGAAATTAAAATATTGTTCACTATTGATGACAAGGTTGAATATACTGTATTTTTAAACTGTGGAGTTGATGACAAACTGCAGTTGAAGTGTCAGTGGAAATGATCAGTGCCTGCTATTCCCGTGTTAGGCTATTCCTTTGTACTAATGTCCCATTTTTAGGGCAGACAACGTTTACTTAAATGTGTTTACTGCAGTTAAAATAACACACTGGCTTTGCTTTGAATAAATAAAAACCTTTCAAAAGGTATAATCATTGCTCTTTCTTATTTTGTTTAATGACATTTAACTCTGCAGGTCATCCCTGAAATTCTGATGCACAGAATCACAAGTCCAAGTGTAAACTGTTTAACAGAGAGTAAACAAAATAAAAACATGCATGCATGCAAATGGCACAACATTATTGGTGTATTAAAGAAGAGATACATACAGTGGACACACTTAATATTCTAGAATAGGGAATACATTCAAGAAGTACTTTTACTTTCAATACTTTAAATATTTTAAAAGCAAGTACTTAGTTTTACTTCAGTAAAAATGTTAGTGAGGTACTGTTAGAAGAGTACATTTTTGTCACTTTATGTGTACTTATACTTAAGTACAGTGTTTGAGTACTTCCTCCACCACTGATGACAATGCACCAAAAGCCCCTAAAAGAGTTTTTTCCTCTTCTTTTTCTGTCCACAGACCATGTGATATTTTTAGAAATCTGACAACAGGACTACATCACCCTCTACAGGCACTCAGAAAATACAAGTATCCAGACAGAAGTGTCCTGTTAAAAGGAAAATAGAAGCTGCAGTTGCACTGAAACTACTGTGCATAAAATACTGTATACTGCCAACTGAGTCTGGAGTCAGAGAAAGTTTATATCACGTTTATATACAAGTTCACAAGAAGATTTGTGAGCCTGATGTCTAAAAAAGGAACTTATGTTGTGCTGTGACAGCTGAGATCAGAAGTTTTCATTGTAACATCTAGTTTTTCTTCCTTTTTAGAGTAACACTCCACTTTACCTTCTTTGACCAGCTGCACAAACACAGGGTTGTCACCACTGACAGTAAGCCCAAAGCCATTTTCATCTTTCTGGATGATCACACATCGCTGGACCAGACCTGTAAAGTGAGACAGGACAGAAAATACAATACAGTAAGTTCATAAAGACCATGAAGTAGATAAAAGATGGTACTTTGAAGTAAGAAACAAAAACACTGTGACAGAGAAATACAACATAAGCCGTATGTTTGCTTTCATGGTTTAAGGTCAAATTGTTTAAGTTTACTTTAACATTTTATGTTTCACTAAAAGGAAAGTTGATGTTGTTTGAGTTTCACATCCCTACATGCAAATAAAAAAAGAAAATTAAAAAAAAAACAAAAAACAAAAAAAAAAAAAAAACAGAATTTGTGTTTGTTCCTCCTACCCTATTAGTCACACTGAAAGCAGCCACAAAGGGAAATTTGTCAAGCCAGTATGGTCAAGAGAAATAAGCTATAAAGTTGTTAGATCTACCATCTGGAATTGCAAACAGTAAAGATCACTCGATACCAACAATAAGGTGTTCAGAGGCAAATAATACATTATGTATTTTGGTAACATAATGATAGATCCTGTCCATTACCTTAATAATGCTGATGCAAAAATAGAAAAATTGTCAAGAATGCATTTACATTGCCCTGAGATGTTTTCATCCCCCTGAACTTTTTCACATTTTGTCACCTAACAACCAAAAGCTTCAGTGAAGTTTTGTTTGAGTCCAACATAAAGTAGTGTGTAACTGTGGAATAAGTAGAAGGAAAATGATATATCATTTTCAGTTTTTTATTTATTTATTTTTTTACAAATAAAGTTCTGAGATGTTTTGCATGCATATGTATTCAGTTTGCAGAAACACCGTTAGCTGCAAATACACCTGCCAGTCCTCCGGTTCATGTTTTTACCAGCTTTGCACCTATAGAAAATGGTATTTTGCCATTTTTGCTAAATAGCTCAAGCTCAGACAGCTTGGATATATTTTAACATATTGCCACAGATTTTCAATTATACTTAGACATGGGCTTTGACTTGGACATTCTACCCAATGAATATGGTTTGATGTAAATAATTTCATTTTAACTTTGGCTGTATGTTTAAGGTCGCTGTCCTTCTGAAATGTAAACATTTGCCTCAGTCTCAAGTCTTTAGTGCTGTAGAAAGGCATCCCCAATGCATGATGCTGCCACCATTATATTTTATGGTGGGTGTATTGTTTTCAGGGTCTTAGCTTTCTGCTACAAATAGTGTTCAATTGGATTTTAGTCATGTTTGACCAGAGCAACTTCTTCCTCATGTTTAGTGTCACAAACTGCAAGTGTGGATTCTGTTGGATGTCAGTTAAGGTGGACGGCCTTGTTTGGTAGGTTTGCAGTGATGCCACACACTTTAATTTTCAGATAAAAGATTGAAAAGTGCTCTGTGAGATGTTTAATGCTTGGGACATTGTTTTTAAACCTAATCCTGCTTTAAACGTCTCCACAACCTTATCCCTGACCTGTCTGGTGAGTTCTTGGGTCTTTATGACGACGTTTATTCACTCATGTTCACTGACAGACCTCTGAGGCCCTCACAGAAGAGCTGTTGTTAAACTGAGGTAACATTACATATATGTGGATTCTTATTTCCTACCTCAATGATGTCTGAAGGCAACTGATTTCACTGGATTTTATTAAGGGGTATCGAAGTAAAAGAGGAAGAATATAAATACAAACAACAAGTTTTAGACTTTTCCTTCCACTTTACAGTTATGCATTACTTTGTGTGGGTCTATCACAAAAAAAATCTTATAAAATACAATGACATCTGTGACTATTATGTAAGAGAGTGTGACAAAGTTCAAAGTGTTTTAATACTTTTTCAAAGAACTGTCTCCAGAGATCAGAGAGATCAAAATAGGAACGTTACTTTACAGGTTTTTCTTTTCTTGCTTTGTTTCGTGACCACAGTGAAAACAGCTCATCTCATGTGGCTAACAAGAGCCAGACTAACAAGGAAGCTAACAATATAATAATAAAAATGTTGAAAATATAAAATAAAACAATTGTTTACCTTAAAACATGTAATTTGCAGACTTTCTAAACCTTCATACATCTTTTAAGAAGCAGATTTTAACAAGATAACTTATTTCTTCCAGTGTGTTCAAGATTTTATGGTCAATTCAGCAACAACAATAAAGATGTTCATCAATAAGGGTTAAAAGGGGGTTTGGGAATTGGAGGGGGCAGCAGCTTATATGAGGGAGGCAGGCTAGGGAGCCAAATGGCACAGTCTGGGGGGTGGGTGGCTGGTGAAAGGGTGTTAGGTAGATCTGAAAAAGCAGGGGGAAGGGCAGGGGTGAGAGGGCAGGGGTGTCAGGGAAGCAGATAAAGCCATTTGGGTAATAGAGCTGGTGTGAATCTGCCTCTAGATTTGATTTTCTATCTTTTGCTGAAATTTTAAACATCTTCAGGTGGCATGAAAATGACAATGAGGGATTTGGGAGTGGTCTTATAATTACTGCTCAGGTTAAACCATCTGAGCTCGTGCATTATTCAGAAGATCAACTCATGTGTAATCGGCACCCTTCACTGAAACACATGGAAATATCCTCTAGAGAATAAACTGACCTTTAATGGAGTCGAAGTGTTTTCAGCATCACAATGCCAAAGGGAAGGAACCAAAATCAATAAAATACGGCTCACAAAATTCAGACAATCTTCCTTACATCTAAACCTGAGACAAATTAAACCTTAAATTTTATTGTTTTTTTTTTTATTGCAGTGTTATCTGATTGCTGAAACAAGCACAGGGGTAAAAACAGACAAAACACACCCATGCTTTCCTAATAATGACAGGAATGTATTATCTTGATAATGCTTTCTAAAAAGCAACTGAGACACCATTATTGCAAACTGGTCTATCTGACAGCAGTTTTAACAATGTGTTCTGTCAGTGGGTTTTATGTAACTACAGGCTATTTCCATGAGTCATTTGATTAGAATTCTCAAATTAATGGGCCATTACAATGCTGAAGCAGACTCCCAGCTGATGTGACAGGTATGAGAGGGCAGCTGTGCAGAGTTACAGCAGCACTCTGACACCACAAGGATGAAGTTGCTCTATAATGACCCTGTTAGCACGGATTCAGGAAATGAGCCTTCACACCAACCGAGAGCTTAGTTTTATACTGGGCATGGGCCAATATGAGAATCTCATTGTGTGACCAACTTGACTAAAAATACCAGACTTTTACAGTATCACAGTATTTCTATCCAAAAATTCAAATGAGAATGTGTTACTCCAAACAGAAAAGCAGCAGTTATTCCTACTGCTGCTAAAATTACATATTATCATAGCAACAATAATAACGTTAACTTTAATATTTGATTATTTTCAGCTGACTAAAGCAAAAATACAAAATAAACATAATTTACTATAGAGTTTTGAGTAAACTCCAGTCACTCCTGCATTTTCTCTGGCATTTCATTGAAAGGACTTTAAACTATAGGAAGGGCATGATGAAAAAGTTTAGTCATTTTAAATTCGTAACATTTTAAAACCGCCGTATACTTTGGTACTGGTAACAATGCCTATTTTACCAAGCATTAACAATTTTTGGTATGAACATAAATATATTCAATGAAAGTTTAACTGATCCTAGACTAAACTATTAAACATATACAGGAATCCCTAGAGTGGCAAGACTTACGTATTAACAATAGTGTTTACAATGATCCTGTTCTCTCTGAAATCTGGAAAGCACCATCAAGCAGAGCCGCTACAGTCTTAAACGTAATCTATTCTAGCCCTTAGTTGCTGTGCTGAAAGATAAAATTGTGACAATCATAGGTTCATCTGCCAATGCAATTTGGTACTTACAGTAAATACAGAAGAAAAACCATGGGATGTTTTTTTTCTGTGCTTAATGTGGCAGCTGACAAAATATTCTCATGTTATGATCAAAACTGGAGAGAAAAGTATCTTAAAAATATATATTATAAAGTGCCTTGTTTGTATTAGTATTGTTTTATAGGTTGAATAGCTGTCAATAGGTATAGGCTGGTTTCAAAATATACCAAGGTTTTAAAAAGTCACAGTTACAAACTCAAGAAGAAATAAGATACTAGAGAAATTACTGCAGTGACTGTGAAGAGCACAGTCAAATACAGGAATGTGTGCAGGATACTATAAGGTTTTTGGGTACTATTAAGGTCTTCACAGGACTGGCCCAGTGCCTTAAGCTCTCCTGATCTAGATAGAACATACTAGAAAGGGTGCCATCCAAGTGTTTTGGACAACCCTACTTCTGCCCATCTTGCTTTGAATGGCGACCTACACAGAAAACACAGACTCCCCTCGGGGTAGTCCATACTTGGACCACACTGCTCTAGATTCACAAAGTTCAGAAAATCAGAGACCCCAGTTCTAAATAACAATAAATAAATGTCACAGATAACATTTTAATTTTTGTAATAATCACCATGCCAGATAATTTTGGAAACTTGAGGAGTAACTAATGTTTTACAAAATAAATTATTTCATGGTATCTATTTTTTTATTTTAAGATTTTTATCTAAAAATGTAATATATTCTAATTTTGCGTTTTTACTTAAGGTTGTTATTTTGTAAGAATCTCATACCTACCCATGTCTAGGAGTCAGCAGCAGATAAGTCAAATATAAAAATATTTTAGTTGCGTGTGTCTCAATAAATTGTTTATTAGTCACTCTGGCATAATTCTCAATGTTTTTGCTTACAAAGTCTGTAAATCACATGCTTATGTAACATATCTTTTGGGCTTATCCCTTGAGTTAATTTCCAGCTTGGGCTTTCTATAACGCAGGCTAACATTTAAATTTTCAAAAAGTAATAAAACACATCGGCTAATAGTCATTTTCTATCAGCAACTTCACACCAGGACCTTAATGCTGTCACACCGGTGATTGCACCATGAAACGTCTTACCACAGGACTCAGGCTTTCCCTCTGCAAGCACACTGTTGTTGCCACTCTTCTCCACCACCAGAGCTTCTGCTCACAGCCCCCACCAGACAGCACAGCAGCACACAAACACGTAAACACAAATACACAACCAACACATGAAAAGGAAACACAAAACAGGAAAGAGAAAATCATGAGGAAGAAACAATCATGGGAGAAGAAAAACTAAATGACCAAAAGGGCAGTTTAAATAAAAGTAATTAGTTTGGATAAAAGAGCCCAGTCAATAAAGGGTTTTAATTTTGAGAATATAAATCACAGAAGACCACATCTGTGTGATGTCGTATTCTATCCACTGCCCATTACTACATATCCAAACCGTTTAAAAATTGTGATAAATCAGCTTAAATCAAGAGAACAGTTCATGCAACATGCAGACACAACATAGACAGCAGAAACCTACAGCATGCAAACATGCTAAAATGTAAGACAAATTTAAAAATGAATAATGCTTTTAAATAAAGGGGAACATGTTGATGTAAATTTTAAATAAATATAGCTTCAACTCTCCCTTCCTGTGGTGGACTATGTTTACTTGCCCCATCACTTCAGACGTGGTGATAACTGTCACTGAAAACCACATAAATTTATTCGCAGCAACACAAAAACATGTGGTAAAGTGCACATCTTGTGTAACTGCTGAGAAAAACGTCCTGTTTGTGTGGCTGCATCACACAAAGATAAGCCACCATGTGCTACAGAGGATTTTCTGTTTTGTTTTGAATACAGAAGCTTTAATCGTATCCTCCATCGTGTTGCCCTGATTGCTGACAAGAACCGAAGGAACAGTCACCATTTCGCAGTTGTTTGGTTTTGGGTCCTCAACAATCTCACCCTGTAAAGATCTGAGATTGGACTGAGAAAGAGGCTTTCTGTGTCTTTCATGTATAGTGTAAAAAAAAAAAAAAAATTGCCTTCCAACAGGTTTCTTACACTTTTTTGTCACACTAAACTCTTTCTGTTCATTAAACAAAAGCTAATATTAATGAACATGGGTAAATACAAAAGACAGTTATATATTGATGATTCTATTCGTTAAGAGAAAAAAAAAAAATCTATCCACACCAACCTGACCCTATGAGAAAAAGTAAGCGCCCCCTAAATCTAATAACTATTTGTGCCTTCCTTGGATAGAAACAATTGCCAAGAAGTTTTTCCAATAACTAGCAATGAGTCCTTCGCAGACCAAAGAGGAATTTTGCCCTAATCTTATTTGCAGTATTAATTTAATTCAGACACAGTTTTGGGTTTTCAAGCATGACTGGATGTTTAAGGTCATACCTTACCACCCCAGTTGGATAGCCATTTAGAAGTGGACATACTGATGTGTTTCAGAACAATGTTCTACTGCATAACCTAAGTATGCATGTGTTTAAGATTGCATACTGATTTTGTTGTAGACAGCTGCATTTGTAATTTTCCAGCCCTGACGTAGCAAAAGAACCCCAGATTATCACACTACCACCCCAATGTTTTGGCCCCCGAACTCTCCTATGTATACAATTTTTGCCCAGACTCTCATTTTGTTGTGGAATCATGAACACTGACCTTAACAGAGACAAGCGATTTCTGCAGTGCTTTAGAAGTTCGGGGTTCTTTGTGACTTTATGTATATGTCGTTGGTGTGCTCTTGGAGTAATTCAGTAGCCTAGTAAACTCCTAGCAAGTTTCACCACTGTTCCATGTTTTCTCCACTTGTGAAAAATTGCTCTCACTGTGGTTTGTTAAGAGTCCCACAGCAGACTCAAGAAGGCTCCATATTTTTGCCACACACCTCTCAGCCAGTCAGGAGGAGTCCAGGCCATGTTCAGACATGTCAAACTGGAGTTTGTTAGAGTCCCGAAGCCTCAGAAATGGCTTTGTAACCCTTTCCAGGCTGATAGATGTCAATGACTTTATCTCTCTTCTGTTTTTGAATATCTTCAAATCAGGACATGATGTGTTGCTTTTGGAGATTGTCAGACAAGTTATATTTGTTTTTCTAGTCTATCAGTCTGCTAGTAATCAAACCTTGGTGTGTTTCAAAAACATGGTTAATCGGAGTTAATTCATTATCTAAAAAGGTGGGCCTGCTTGGTAGGTTGTTCTGGATAACTTTTTTCCTAAGAAATGAAATCATCATCTGAAAATTGCATTTTACTCTGCAAATCTTTGTCTCAAACCAAAAATTGTCTGATTAACTGAAGTATTTAGGAGTGGACAGAATAAAGTGAAACCATTTGCGTCGCTGTATAGTATGGATGGATGGATGCATAGGACCAATATAAAATAGAAAGGTTTGACATTGTACATACAACTGTAGTTTATATTGATACTTTTCAGTTTCAGTCTGGCAGCTATTTTAAAACTATGTAACGTACACATTACAAAGCACTATTGTACTATCTGTTGAAAAAGGCAGGACTAATCACAATATTCAACATCTGAAAAAAAAAAAAAGAAAGAAAAAAAAGCTTTAAATGTTTTGTCATTACATCATTTCAGTTCAAACCAAACATGTAAAGGCTGCTGTGCAGTTGCCAATTCATGGCTCCAGACTGTGGTCAAGGTCTTATTTGGCAACCAGTTTTTGATGTCGCGCTTGAAACTTCGCAATTAGGAGAAACTGGAAGTAAGCACCTCCTCCACAACCCCTTTTTTTTTTTTTTTAACTGATATATATTTTATGAAACACCAAGAAGGAGAGCGAGATGGTCAGTTTGTGTGCATGTGCCTGAGAGAGAGAACAGAGATAAACCCAAGTCTGTCTACCACATAACAACATGAGCAGATTGTTAACTACATTTGTGTCAGCAGTAAGCAGACCACTGCCCCGCCTGCTTAATCCTTAAATAAAAAAATAAAGCAGATAAAGACTTTGCAAACTATGGGACAGTATGCAGTATTAATTTGAACAAGGACTGGTATGACTGTGAAATACAGTACTAAATCATTGCGCTTTTTCCACAGTTCCTCTATAAGGTTGCAAAAAACCCTTTCACAAGTCAACCTGTGGACAGGGTTATTGCTGCAATGTCCTCTGTACTTCAGGACTAAAAAATAAATTTCAAGTAGATGTGATGTAAAAGTCATTTTAAGTGCACACAACTGCAATTTGTATTTGTCCAAATTCAAAGTGAGTTTGTTTTTGTCAGAAAAAAAATACTTTTTTATTTTATTTATTTATTTTTTTTTTATAAGGCTCTCCAAATTTTGTCATCTCTTCAACAAAACTGGAGTAATTTCTGTGGGGGTTTTCATGTCTCTTGACCTGATTCTGTTGGAAAGCCTGTTAGATAAGCCAATTGTTGAGGTCAGTGACTGGGATAACTACAACTAGTAACACAAGCCAATACAGTATTTTTCTCTATTAGATGTATTGAAACAGTAAAGGAATGTTTTTACAGACTGTACAGTTTTATGTGTGCTACAGATTTAATGTGATATAAACGCTCAGACGGGCAAAAAAGCAGTCTGCTACTTTAATGAAGTTTAAGATGTTATATTGAAATTAAAATGGAGCTTAGGGCTGCTCAGGGATCTGAAACTTTCAAAATGGGAATTCTGACCTCATCTGGTGTTCTTTTTTTATTTTAAGACTAAGAAAATTCTTCTGTTATCGCCGACCACTGATGAGTCACAGTTTTTACGTTTTAGTTTTAATCACAGAGAATGTGTGTTGTTCTAGTTTCAGTGCAGCTGGAGGCCTGAGCAACACATACCTCTGGAAATGATCCAGTTATATTAAATCTGTTGTACTTTTTCTCAATATGTATATTAGACACCTGTCTAAATTATACAAAAGTGACAAGGCATTATTTTCCAAAAAAAAAAAAAAAAAAAATCCACATCAATTACCAGCTTTTCTAACAAGATTTCCACTTAGCTATTGTGACTATTGACAAACTGGGGGAATGGAATCAGTTTTGATTGCTGAACAGTTGTCATTTCATTACTATTCAATCACCTAAACAAAAAATATACATTTTTTGATAAGTAGCTGAGCTTGTCGAGCAGAAAATCGGCCAATTCCAGCTAGCTGCTGACGAATTAGTGCAACACTAGTCAAGTAAATTTGACTGAGAAACTAAAGCAAATAAGCCACAAGTCTCTCACACTTAAAGTGAGACTGCTACATCAACCTCTAACGTGATATTATATTCGTTATCTTCATCACTGAAGTTTTGGACATGAATTAGCCAACAAATATAGTTTTGTTGAACATAAAGAGATCTGTACCAGAGGTTATTTCTTTGTTCACATGGAGATTCAGTGTTGTTTCCAAACTTACTATATATTTATAATCAAATAATGTAAATATTGATCTCTTAAAAACGCAAAAATATTTGTTACATTAGATTCTATCTAAGCGCAAGATATTTTGGGAGTCTTTCTCATCTTTATTACACAAAGAGAATGAAACATATACCATGTTTTACCCTTTCAACACGTTCTTGTAAATGATTAACAACACACATATTTTGCTTGGCAGTCTTGTGTGCTAGAAAGAACAAAGAGTAGGAGGAACATTAAGAGGCAGCCATAAGAACAAAGACTGTAGAAGAGCAAACATGATAAACAGAAAAAAAGGATGTGCCTGAAAATGAGACTGGGAAGTTACCTGTAGGGTCAAACTCATTGGAGGGAAGTACAGCTTTGTCACTTTTAGGTTTCTTGTCTGGGGGATGGTCCTTACTGAGAATGCTGCTGGTTCTAAAGAAAGAAGAACATATGTGAGAACCAAGTAAAACCAGAGACAGAGATATAACCCTCAACAACTGTGATTAATAAACAAGAAAAGTTTCAAAAATAATAGAGTAACTTTAGGAAGCACATTCCTCCTACTTCTGGAACTCCTCCACATTTGTGACAAAAAAACCCCCCCAAAAACTTTAATGTTAATAATTATATGTGAGCAACACAAAAAAGTGAATAACTGTGAAGTGGAAGGAACATGATATGAGGTTTTCATAACTACGTAAAAAAAAAAAAATTTAGAAAACTTTTAGTGTGCATTTGCATTCAGCCCCCTTTAACCTGACACTCCCAAATAAAATCAAATACAACCAATTGCCTTTCAAAGTTCCCAAATTTGTAGAGTCTATCCATGTGTAATTTAATATCAGTATGAATCCATCTGTTTTGAGAAGGCTTCAGAAGTTTGTTACAAAGCATTAGTGAAAATCATGAAGACCAAGGACTACAGCTGCAATAATCCACAGATCAGGTGGAAGCATCTACTGACACAGCAACTTATTTGTGGTGCTGACATTGCCCATCAGTCTGAACAAAACATCCCCAGGCTGAAACAAGGTGGAGGAAGCATCGTGCTTGTCTTCAGCAGGGCAGGGAAACCTCATCAGAACTGATGGGTAGAAGGGTGAACCGAATTGCAGGGGAATCCTGAAGAAAACCTGTTAAAGGCTGTAAAAGCCTTAAGACAGGGGGTGCTGGATCACTTTCCAGGAGGATAACAACCCTAAACATAGAGCAAGAGCTACAGTAGAAGGGTTTAGATCAAAGCATATCTATGCATTAGAATAGTCCAGTCAAAGTCCAGACCTAAATCCAATTGAAAAAGTGCAGCAAGCCCTCAAAACCTATGCTTACAGAAGCTCTCCATCCAATTTTACTGAGCATTACCTATTCTGCATAGAATCAACAAAGATTTCTGTCTCTGGAAATGAAAAGCTGGACATACCCCAAAAGACTTGCAGTTGTAATTGCAAGTAAAAGTTGTAAAGTACAGATTAGGGTGGGTTGAATACATAATCATGCACTCCACACACTTCTCGATTTTTTTTATTTCTAAAAAAAAACGTGTCATTTTCATTGAATTTCACAACTATACACTACTATTGTGTTATTCTATCACATAAAACTCTAATTAGATAAGCCAAAGCTTGTGCCTGTAAAATGTGAAAAAGTTCAGGGGGTAAAAACCTTTGCAAGGAACTGTAGATATAATTCTCTGTGCTAATGTCCTGGATAAGCACAAAATTCAGCCAAGTGAATAATGTGAATAATGGCAGTTCATTTCAGCGCTGAGAATGGTGTTACTCAAGGACTTTCCAGTGAATGAATCAGTCTAAGTGTGTCTACTGTATAATGCGACAGTCAGGGAGGACGTGGAGCAGCTCTGCTGAGTGCCCAGAGACGACTGCCACATAACAGACACTCCTCGGTGGAGATGCCACAGGACGGGACTCCTGCTTGAAGCTTTGGAGGCTATGTATGGGTGCTTCTGCCTATACTGGCCCCAACTGTAAAAAGACCACTGTTTAGTTCGCAGTCATGGGCTGCTCATATAAAAGGAACCCCTTTGTCCTGTGCTTAGTGTGTATGTGTTCATGAATGAGTGGGGGCTGGTGGGGTATGTTTGGTCAAAATGTTAAAGACTTCTACGTTATAACACAGCAAGAGAAGTAAAACTTTTCTCTCATCTAAAACTGTGTATTTACGCTAATATATATGAGTGTTATAGCAGGTTAACCTCAAAAACATTAATGCCTTCACAAGAATATTTATTTCAAAGAATCTTACCTTATCGCTTTCTTGGGAAACCTGCAAAATAATGACAACAATAATTAGAATTTTTATTGAAATTCAACACACAAATGATGAGATATTTATGCTGATATACAGGATGAAAAGCAAGATGGTATCAACATTTACTCCTGAGACATCTACAGTGGTAAACATGATAATCCTGATCAAACAGAGTTCTTCAGCTGCAGATTAAAGCCTTTTCCAGGTCAAATCTGCTCTGCCTTTCAGATTTTTGCTTTGTGTGCAGCTGTTGCAGTTTAATTCCTTAAAGACACCACGACTTTATTATAGTAAGCAGATAGGGATTTTTTACATGGCCTGTTTCTGTCAAAAAAGCAAACCTTTGAGGAAAAGGCAAATAGGAAACTACAATCAAGCATGTATTCATTCAATAAATCATTTTCTCCAATGCTGAAGAAACCAGGTTGTTTTAATTTGTATCTCACAACATAAATATTTAAAAAAATAGTTACTGTTATAAATCCCTTAACACTTACTTTGACAAGAATCATTACTCTCTCAGCCTCCACAAACACTGAAGTCTGTGCTGTCCACTAATGTTAGCTGATTTATGTGTTTGAATCTAAACTCTGTAAAACAGTGATTTTCAACATAAGTCAAAATGTTCAGAAGCTTAAACTGGGGGGTGACAAACAAAAGGGTTGGACTCTGTAGGGTAAGGTCTACCAGCCTCCTGTCATCACACTCCACCCATGGTTCAGGGTTATCTATTGGTTATGTACTCCAAGGGCTGTTTTCTGGGGTAGATTTCTACCCTACTAATCTGATTTGACTCTTGTTGCTGTATTGATAAAGATTTTACCTCTAAAAAACAGCTCTGGTTTGTAGCAGAGTTGCACATAATATTGAATAACAATCATCAGCGCAATATCAGTGTGGGAAATATCACATTTGCAAAGGATTGCTTGTACCCAATCTTTGGTAGGATACCTTCTTCAAGTGTCAGGCATTCAAGCTCTCTGGATATTGCTAATATATTTGAACAGTTGGATGGACACTCATTGGCCTTAATCCCCTCAACTGAAGTAAATCATTAGTGGCTGAGATGCTTAAGCTCCAGAGGGGTGTTGGGAACATTTTTAATTGCATTTTTAATCAATACTGTCGTCACTTTTTAAGAATACAATTGCAATTAAATGTTTTGGGGGTTTTTTTCAGATGTAATGCACCCCCAGTTTGCAGGATTCCATAGGAGATTTAGATTTTCTTGCCTGGGGTTCCAGCAAATTTTCTTACATACTTTCAGAATATTAGTCTATGCAAAGCCTGGCCCCCTCCACCACCTGATTTAATTCACCGACAAGTGATAATCATTTGATAGTTCAGCTGCTTATATTACGCCAGTATTCAATATATATGTACATTCAAGCAGAAGTTAGGGATAACAGGAAGCACTGTCTCTTAGATTAAAAATGTCCAGCTTCAGACCATAGCACTATGATTATATCACTAAGCCACTGCAACCAATTCATGACAGCACTGATAAGCGTGTATTTACAGGGTAATGTACTGAGTTACGGCCTATGTGCAATCCCTGGTGAGATTTTATATCAGTTCACTCAATTTTATTAACAAATCACAAAAACGTAAAAGTTGTACTGTAAAACAGAATCTGACAGCAATAAAACCATCTATAAAAATGTATTACAATAGCCAAATCTTTTTAGTGTGTGAATTCAGACAATTTTGTATTTGAAGCTGCATTTACATGGTATGCATGTTTTTGAAATGCAAAATAGCTTGTCCAAAGACACTTAATGGGGCACACAGAAAACATTTAGTGGCAATTACATTGTAACCTTTTAACATTGAAAAGCCCACAAATATAGCACAAAATGGTCCTACAAATGCAGTCTTCCGTAATGGGGAGGTCTTGCGACTTACCAGCCCACATTAACTCTCTTTCTCCTTGTGACACTGAGTCTCATTCAGAGCCATGCAGAGGCAGCTGAATGGCCTGTTTATGAAAATGCCTCAGACTGTAATAAGTTCCAGAGCTTCAAGCAGAAAAAAAAAAAAAAAAAAAAAAAAAAAAAAAGCTTTAAGTAGTCCCCTCCCTAAGAAACCTCTGAGTTGGAAAGATGGAAAAGTCAGCACATAAACACACACATGCACACTGAAATTTTACATGTGAATGCAAAAGTTCAGAGATGGTAAAACTGAGTTTGCAGATGTGATTGTTGGTTGATCACACAGAAACAAATGACTGATATGCAAGTTAAGTTTTAGGATGAGTGAAACATCAGGCTTTCTCTATCTTTATTAAAACAGACAAATGAGAAATACCCTCAGACAAGATGTGTTGTTTAAATAACTTTTTAAACAAGTGTTTCCTGGGGAAAACCTAAGATTAATCACAGAAACTGTGACTGCTTATTTGGGAAAGCCTCAGTGTGGAACAACTGGAAATGGTAGCTGGTAGAATTGAGCTCTGAATTCATCTGGTTTCTTTATATGTTGCTATTGGATTTGTTTTAATCAACATCAGCATCCTAATGACCACTGGTGAGAACAAGAATTCTCTTCAAAGGGGTCTAAAACACCAAACTGCCAAATAAAGCTAGGACCAGATGTTTACATACACTGTATAAAGAGGCAAATAACTGCTCTTTTCCTCACTGTCTGACATTACATCAAAGATGAATGTTTTCCAGCTTTATGTCATGTTATGTTAGGAATAATCTATTCATACAAACTCAAACACTGAATGGTAACTGGTGATTATGATGCTACAGCTACATTAGCTTTTCATAGGTTGATTAATTTCTTTAATAAGTTGACTTAATAGGTAATTAACTTGAGGCAAACCTGTGGATGTATTTTAAGACAACACCTAAAACACGCTGCTATCTTGTGTGACCTCATAAAAAAACATGCTACCAGAAAGAGAAATACAGACTTTTTATCCTTTTCCAGATATCTGATGTTCTCATCCAGTCAAGCAATTGTCTACAAGTATAGACACCGTAGAAATCCCCAGTGATCATACTGTTCAAAAGAAAAAAAAGCTTTCCATCCCAGCAATATATGCTTTTCAGTGCAAAATGTGTGTATCAACCACAGAACCAAAGCAAAACACATTGTGAACATTCTAGATGAAGCTGGGAAAAAAAGCATTACTATCGACAGGGATAAAAATGCTGTGACAACTGAAGAGCTGTTGTCACAGAAAAGCCACTCAGAATGGAAGAAACTATAACTTCAAAAACATCACAGAAAGCCAGATTCTCTTTTGCAAAATGCACTTAGGGAAACTTAATTTTTGAAGAGATGTCCTGTGGTCTGATGAAACTAAAACTGACACATTTGGCCATAATGATCATTGTTACATTTGGAGGAAAAAGAGAGAAGCTTATAAGCTTAACGACACAATCCAAAATATGCTGTGTGGGTGTTTTGATGGAGGGGGGGGCTAGTGCACTTCACAAATTAGATGACATCATGAGCAAATGTGGCAATATTGAACCAACATCTTAAGACATCAGGAAGTTAAAGCTCAGGCAGAAATGCTTTTTCTAAATGGACAATAACTCTAGTGATACAGACAAATTTGTTACAAAGTGGCTTAAAGACAGCAAAGTCAATGTTTTGGAATGGATATCACAAAGTCAGTGTCTCACTCCCACAGAAAATGTGTTGAGTTGAAAATGTGTCGAGGCAAGGTGGCCTACAGACCTGACTCAGTTACACCAGTTCTGTCAAAAGGAATGAGCCTAAATTCAAGCAAACTGCTGAGAAGCTTGTGACAAGACACCCGAAATATTTGACCCAAGTCAAAGTATTAAAGGCAATTCTATCAAATATAATACAAAAACCTCAAACTCTCATTACTCTGGCATTTAATAAATAGAAATAACTTTAGTGATCTGACTGAGAGGAGGAAGAGGAAAAGCATATACTGCAGCCATGTTTCCATCAAAGTTTTTTTTTTATGCACATTCTGAAGTATTGCATTAGAAAAGGCTGAGTGAAAATTTCCTCAATTTCACTAAAAAAAGTTTTTACACTCGCCTGAGGTAGTTTTTGGCTCTTCCGAAAAAAGAGTTCTTGGAAAACTCGGAAAAATCCAAACCTCCAGCACAGAGGGGAGGACTGTCAGCCTGGAGTGGCCGGCCAGAGGCACTCCAGGGTGGGATGGGAGTGGTGGAACTGGTGGGTCTGTGCTTTACCAGAGGCACGACACATGGAATTTCTAAGTCCAAACCTCCAGCTCAGAAGGGAGTACTCGCTCCATTTTTCTGAGGTGGGTGGTTCATGCTAATTTGCAACGTCTACATATCGTTTATTACAGCCATACTGTCAACACCTGATGAAATTATGCTTTGCGTAACCTGGTTGATTCGCTTCAAACCAATACATGGAAAAACACCTAATTCACTTTTTCTTTTTTGTGACATTTTAAAAGTTTGCTCAAAATTCACATGACAATTGAATGGAAATATAGCCAGTGAAACCAGTCAGAGAGTTATAAAAAGGTTGACTTTGGGTGTTTTTTTTTATTTATTTTTTATTTTTTTTTAAAGCTTATGTAAATATCTGCACACTATATCTGGATTAACATCTGCACTGGCTAATGTTAGTAGTTTTTAAACACAGGGGTATGGGTTCAATAAGTAAAACTGGGCTAATATTAATAACCGATGGGTATTTCCAGCTTGTTGTTGTTTCTGTATGTGTTTTGGGAGGCGAGGGGAAGGGAGTTGAACACAGGGTATTTGTTTGGTCATGTGACAGTGATAGTGATACAATATAGGATTGTGGAGTACTTAACTGAAGGAGAGAGGCAATGTCAGCACGTGGTCATTTTTTTCTTGGAGTCGAAAGGGTAGGGAAATATATGTAATATTTGTAAATACCAGTTATCGGCCATAGAAGCAACATAAATAAAAGATATCAACATTGGTCCCAATGTTCATATCGGGGCATCCCTAGTGTATAGTGACACTAATTTTTAGATCTCATCATCCAGTATCGAGGTGGAAATAATTTCTCTAATTCAGGCCGACATGGAAAAATCACAGAGAATATGGCTTGCTGGTTAAGCATATTGATGTAATGCTTTTCTTCACATGCAGGAAAAACTGTAGGATCTCAAACACGTGTATGTAATAGATTTTTTTTTTTTTTTTTTCATTCAAGGAAAATTTACCCACTAACATTACAGACAGGGACAAAACTGTAGGAAAGCGGGATAACAAGAACAACTTCGTGTTTAAATTAATTACGCTAAAAACAGCATCTTAATCACCAACAAAATATGCCATGCAGATCAATAACCAATTCTGGTCCTTCACTAAATTTGCTGTTAAATAAGGCTGCATCTGCTTGGTCAAAACTGCTATTCCAAATCCTACAGGGAAGTCATGTACTGACTCCTGCGTTAATGCAACAAAGTAAAGTCATTCATCTTTGAGAGCGCTGTAATGAAGAAACCTGATGCACTGGTTGATGGGAACCTTGATCGAAGGCCATTAGAAAAGAGTGGCCGACTTTACAAAAAAAAAAAAAAAAAAAGAAAGAAACATCAGGTCATCAGGTTATATGATGCAGTACCTTTCCAGCAGAATCAGAAGCACACCTCAACCAATCAATGAGCCAAGCAGAAGTACTCAGGAGCGCTCAGAGAACAAAAGATGGGACACCAGCTGCTTTACAAGCTACAGGCACCTGCCCTGTTTCTTCTCCATTTGGGAAACACTGACACTTCTTAATGTAGGTCACATGATGTGCTGCTGTATCTTATAGTACAGAACAGTGTGACTGAATCAAGATGGGGAAAAGTATAACATCAATCTAACTAAGCAAAGCACTGCTGAATTAAAAGAAGGAAAAATCAACTTGCTATATTACTCATCTTTGAAGGGCAATGACTGTAATATGGTCTATTTTATACTTGTAGTTTTGGTCATTTTATATATGTAATCAGGTATTCTTAAAGATGATAGACTATACACTTCTTATAAATTCAGGCAAAATACTCAAAACAAACTAAAGGAATTATCTGCTGTATAAAAAGGACGACACTCAATGAGAACTCAACAGATTAGACGTGAGTAACTGATTGTTATCGTTATGTGATAATTTCTAAATATAATTTTTATCTACAGATAGTAACATTAAGCACTCTAAATGAACAAAAAAAAGGGGAATCTATACTGATAACTGAAACCTTATATTATCTTCCGATAAGTAATTATTTTTATATAAAAAAAAATAAATAAATAAAAAACACAAGAAAGAAATTCATCTTCCTGTATTCCCCCTGTGTGTGGTTTGTCAAATCAAGCTGAAATCCCTGAGAACAGCAGTCTGTCTATTTATTTCAGTAGGTAAATATTTAGGACAAGAACTGTACGATACCAGGAAAGTTAACTGCGACTTCATGGCTTCCAGTACTCTTTAGCTTCTTGTTAAGTTTCATTTTTTTGGGTGTTGGAATCTACTGCAGGCCATCTAACAGGATGAACATATTATTGGCATGCAAAGTTTGCTCCAAACTGTCCTTTAGCATGACTATAAATGTATACACTAATAGCGCAAAAGCACAAAATACTGTTCAACCTTAACATAGAAGTACAGTGGACTCCCATCTATTTGTTAAGTATTCACAGATTCACCTATTCACATATTTTTATTGTGGAAAGTAACTCCAAAATATTCACAGAAAATCTGCCTATTCGCAATTTTTTTTTGCAGTGGATATCCAAATATTCTAAACAAAATGGAAAGCTGAAGCTGGGAAGCTGAAATAGCATTGCACAATGCTACTTGACACACTTCTGGAGTATCATTTATTTTCTCTGGCGCCGATTGGCTGTACCCCCAAAAGTGGAAATAAAGAAGAAAGATTGTAAATGTTAGCTTCTTCCGTAGTGCAAAGGCAGTTTCCACTGTGCGTGTTAATGTATATTAAGATATATTTGGTGTTTGAACTATTCAAATATGTATTTAAAACCATTCTTAGATGGGGTCTCAAGTATTTGCAAATTTTAGCTATTCACGAGTGGCAGTGGACCCTAGCCTCTGCGGTCCACTGTATATTCTGTATTAGTTGTTTTATTTATTTATTTTTTAGAATGAACCTCATAAGGATGCTAATGTAGCTACCCAAACACAGAAACGTCAGCAGTCACCTTAAAAATGAAAGCACCATATCCAGACTTGTGTGCAAGATTAACTCTTGATGCATGTTTATTTTTTTACTTGTACACAGAGGGTCGCTTGGTACGAGGGCTACAACTAACGATTATTTTAGTAATCGATTATTATAACAATTATTCTGATGATTAATTGGTTTAAAAGACTGGCACATTCTGCAGATTTTTCATTTAACCACTGAGCATTTAACCAAAACCTTCTTTTTTTAAATACATTAGAAATACATCAAAAGATGCAAATAAACAAATGATTCAATTCCTTTTTTAAACGAGAAAATAACCATTTTATTGCATAAAATGCAACAACAAAGCATTCCTTTAGTGTACATTTGATCATTTGTAGCAAAGGATGCATCTGCAGCTAAAAGAAAATGCCTCTAACAACATGTGAAAAGGTTAGCTCTTTCTGCTTGACTTAACATTAGTACAGTAAAAGGCTAATCTGTTGATTATTGTTTGGGTTAACTGATAAATATATGGATAGTAAAAGGTGCTTAATAGGAGATTTTTTTTTTTGATTTTTTTTTTTTTTGCATCAGTTAAACCGAGTGAAACTAAAACTATGCCACTTGAGGAGTTCTGGGTAGAACATGTTTTCAGACAAAAGTATATTATTTTTAATCTTAAATGCAAAATGTATATATTTTTTGTTAGTTTTGGCTTAATTACTGCTCTGAGTGTGGTGTTCTTCTAGCAAATTGGCTTTTTTTGAATCTGTATACTCAAGTTAACAATTAATAGATTCCTACATTGGCTGACAATTATTTCAATAATCAATTAATCACTTTTAATGTGATTAATCATTTCAGCCCGACTTGGTCCAAAATGAAAGACAAAAAATATTGCTGAGAAGCTTGTGAATTTCTTTAACCTGCAAACACTATATATGTATACTAGTAATCCTAGTTGTACAATTTATTAATATGACCTGTCTCTTATAATGCAAGTAGATTCTGAGAATTCCTCTATTATTCATTATTCAGTGACTATGGTAACTGCAGAAGTCAAAGATATGCAAGTTTTGCATACAAAATTCAATAATTTGTCCAAGATGACTATAACAATAGATGTCATGTGAGAGTTTTCCCAAGAAGACCAAAACCCAAAGAGAAACTAATTCAGACCTCTGTGAGCATGTAACCGGTCTAAGCAATTCAAGAGCAGTGCCTATTTTAGTGAATGAGGTTTGCCCTACAGGTGCAAAGGAAGTGGAAGTTTGCTAAGTTGGTACACTACAGCAAAAACTCACATGCACAGCAAAATGTAGTTAGACCACTTGTCACAACACAGAACACTATAGATGAAATAGGCAGCACATTAATGTGCTGCCTATTGTATGAATGTGTGTGTGAATGGGTTTAATACCAAGCAGGTATTAAACATACTTTTCATTTAGCTCACATTTCTGTATTAAAAAGGGGTTTTTTGGTCTGTTGTGATATTCTAATCTTAAATGTGTTTCAGTAGCTGAAAAAGAAGATATGTATTTACTGTAATGTTTACAGTCTATTCTAAGGTAATGCCACTTCACACATCTTTAAAAAAAAAACACACTGGTCTTTGATTTAACACATCAAAACTTATGGTTTTGTCCAACTCATTTTGTTTGGGTTTTTGAGTTACTGAGAAAACTTAAGCAAACTCCTATTTATGTATTTTTTTTATTGCAAACCAAATGCTTCATTGATCTTTATTTATAACAGGATAACCCAGTCCAGACTTTACAAGCCTTAGCATTCTAGATTTTCTAATAAAAATGATCAAAGTTGGTCCAGAAACCAAAAAAAAAAAAAAAAAAAAAAAACCCTATGAAAGTCCTTTCCTGCACCGCTGAATCAGAAGCAAGGTTGATCTATGCTTGAGGAAAACTGCATCAATAAAAATCTACTGTAAACTCTGCAGCTCTTATCCACACATCAACATGGAGATAACAGCCAAATGAATGTTTTACTTGTTCTTAGATAAAATGTGGTTCCTATTTAGCAGAGAAGAGCAGCATTTCATCCTCTAAATGTTTTTACTAGTGGTGGGACTCAATTAAAATTTTTGATCTAGTTATTTCCAGGGATTTAATTGATCGCAATTAATCGCACTTTAATTGAAAGCCATACATCAACAAAATAAGCAACATTTTCAAATCAAAAATCCATTTTGCTACTAAGTTTATCATTGATAAACAGTGATATAAGCTCAACAACAAGATATTTATTGTTTTTAATCTGTTTTTTTTTTTTTTTTTTTTTTTTTTTTTTTTAGGCTATTCAACCATCAGATTGGTGCAAAGTGCTATTATACCCATTCAGCTTTCAGGAACCCTTAATCACTCATGTAACTTCATTGAAAAAATATTTCTTAAGAAATGTGGACTGTGGACCTGACATTAGTGCTGGGGACGTCTGTACTTGCTGCAACATGTTTGGAACCGAGATGGTAGTTTAGGCTTGAATTGCTTTGGTGATAGGCCTGCTCCTTGCACAACTTGCAAACAACAATACTCTTTTCCAGCGTCTCATCAGATCATTTTTTGAAGTAAAAATTAAACCCCAGTGGGCCAAAAGAAGCAGCTTTGTCACGTTAAAGTCCTGGTCCTAGTTTTTCTTTTTCTTTCTTTCTTTCTTTTTTTTTTTTTTTTTTTTTTTTTCTTTAAACATACAGAATTTACAATGACTAGACCAAAATAGGTGTTCGACTTAAAAACAGGGTACTCTTTAGGTACTAGTAGCACATACACAGTTTCAGCTTAAACAAAAAGAGAAACAGCTGTGAGGAAGCAGATTTGCACAAGAGTTAATTGCGACATTAATCCTCATCTTGACTAATCAGCTTCTAAAGAATTGTCAACTTTTTCTTCCATTGTTCACGAAGAAGAGCGAACTATCAAATCTCCAACAAATTGCACATGTAAGAATAGAATGTCTAAAACAACCACAGAAAACACTAAGTTTAATTACCTGCTGAAACAAAACCTGCAGGAGATGTAAAGAAACTTCATATCTGTACCTTTCAGTCCAACTAAGCCATAATTAACACTGTTAAGCAACCATTTCAGGAGACTTGTATGCTGCAGACAGTATGAGGTGAGTCCTTTTGAAACTACAACTAAAAAGATGCCTGAACTGAAAAGGAGCCACCACATGGATCGGAATCTTGCAAATCATTAGCAGTTACAGCATAACTGAACTGAAGATCATTCTGGTTCATGCAAATTAAACTTTTTAAATTAAAATTGCAGCAGCTCTTTTTAATATATCTGATATACAGTTAAGACACTGGCAGATTTAGATTTAAAGTCATACTTTAATCTTACCCATATGTTTCTTCTGACAGGGAGTAATATTAGGGTCTCCAAGCAGCACAGCCAGAATCCTGACTTCAATCTGATAAAAAAAAAAAATCTGTGGCAGGAGCTAAAGAATAAGGTGATGGCAAGGAGGCCTCCGACCTCAAAGATAAAAAGCAGTAAAACTTGCAGAAAAAGCCTTGTCACCAACTATAAGAAGAGTCTGGCTACTATAATGGCAATAAAAACTTTTCACTTATTTAGAAGGGTACAAATGATTTTGACAAGTTATTTTTGTTAAATTATAAATAAAACAAAATTTTAATTGAATTTTCTTTTATTTAGATTTTTTTTTTTTTTTTAATAATAGCCCTTGTACACTGTTTTTATTTTTTGGGAGATACTTGAGACATTGCTTGTCAGAAACAAACTTGTAGGTTGAATAAAGAAAAACTGTTCTAGAACAATACGTTGATCTATTCAACTGTGAAAATGAATTATAGATATGCAGACTGTTAATTCATGTCACATTCTTCTCAACAATGCCTCCAAGCAGTCCTTTGCAACTGCAATATTTTTTTGCTATTCAATATACTGTAGAAATCTAAATTGAATCGAAATCTGACATTGGTACGAATAATTTTGGACTCAACTGTAGAGCAGGTGTGTTAAAAAAGTAACAGCGTCAGAGATTTTTCGATGGATAACCTCTCATTGGGGAAGCTAGCTTTACCACTCAGTAGATATTGCTCACAAGTTTAAAACCACACATTGTGAAATGGTTAGTTGACTGTTTAAGCTCCTCACAACTGAGAACCAAAATGATCTCAGACAGGTGCTACTCCTCTAGACCTGGACAGTGTACACTACAGCAGAATCAAACAAGAAAGGATGATTGGAATAGACTCGACACATCGTGGGCAACACCTGTTTGCTCCTTTGTCATGATGTAAAGCATCAAAGCTAGAACCAACAAGCAGAGAAACTCTTCTCTAGAATAGAGAAGTTCTCTCCATCACACCTTCATAGAGACCATCACTTTATTTTATGGCACATTTAGCATGTTTATAATGCTGCAGCAGTTTGCATATAGAACTTGGCATGGGCTGCCAGTGCTAAGGTATGCCATGTTTCTAAAAGATTTCAAAACATGAACATGTCTGTTATATGGTTTCTTACGATTAAAGTCGCTGGCCAGATTGATCCTTTTTGTTTAACTGTATGGAACATAAGTATTGCTGCGCTGCCCCTCCCCAACTGTTGCTGTGCACTGCTGGTTGGCTATCTGACAGAGGGTTCCTAAACTCAGAAAAACACTAAATCAGCTTTTTGGAAAGATTTTCATTTGTCAATACAGTCATTGTGTGAAAACTAAAGGAGTGCAACACATAACTCTCATTAACCTTATTTAAAGCTATAGTTGGTAGATTACAGGATAGAGCTAACTACAGGCTCTATTTGAGCAGATAGCTTAGGGTATATAAAGAGCAGATTAGTAAAAAGGTAAAAAAAAAAACACGGTAACAAAATTTCAAAGGTCTTTATTAAAGCTTTTCATATATGTCTAAATATAAATTTCAAAATAACATTAAATACATGGTACCAATAACCCTATTATAAGAGTAATAATCAATCTGTTATATTATTTTAGCAGTGGTAGGAATAAATGTTGCTCCCCTGTTCTAAAGAAAATCAATTAGTTTTTTAAAAATGTTTTTGTAAGTAACTTGACACCATTAAAAGTAGTACTTTTGTTTGAGGTTATAATACTGTCAGAATCTCATATCAGCCCATGTCTACATGCAACCATGTCTGGTCAGACAGTAAACTAAAATAACCTCCATGCTAATTACCTATATGTATGATACTCTACATGTAAAGTTGACAGTCTTACCTTTAAAACCCTTTGCAACATTGTGGATTTTGCTACAGTCCACAGTAAATTAGCTATCCATTTTATAGGTAATATGCCTGGTGTTGAATTAGTAAATTGCACTATAATGTTGTTTTTTGTTTTTTTTTGGTTTTGTTTTTTTATCTATTCCTGTTGATATGTGGTGTCATCAGACTCTGGTGTATCATGTATGATACAATAAAGCTTTCTTATTTTATTTTTATCTTTTAACTTTCTTAACTACACTGATGACTAACCAGACTGCAGTTTTTATAAAAATTGTTAGGTTGCAGATGAAATCTAAATCTGCAAAGAGACAAGAAAAACCATTGTTAACCAGGGCTGCACAATACATCGTGACAATATCGTCATCACAATATTAGTATGTGCAATATTCATATCGTCAAGGACTGTTTGGAGTTAAATAATTGTTAGCTAATATATATTGTGTTCTGAACTTGAATTTTACACGTTAATGTAATCTTTGGCCTGTTGGACAGAATCTTATGGCTGCAGACGTTCACACTGCACACAAATGACGTTGCCTAAAGTGCTAAAGACCATAGGGTGATGGAAGCACAGATAAGAAAGAGGAAAGAAGAATATAAGCACATATCACAACAGTTATTGTCATCTCAATATTTACTAATATTACCATCACTGCAATATATTCTGATATCATGCAGCCCAGTCTTTGATAAACACTCAATTATTCATGCTACTCGGCTTTCTAAAATCTGCAGATGCTACATTGCTACCACAATCAGAACTCGGGCCTCTTCCTGCACCAGCCCACTAAATGTGCTGGGAGTGAGTAAGGCATAAAGAAGCCAGAGTCAGAACAGAGACGGGCAGAAGGGAGGGGCGGTGTTGGAGCGGGTTTGGGCTTGAATGCTCCATTGAGGTTTGGTGTTTTGATGGAAAACTGTGGCAGAGCTGGGCCAACTGCTGCAAAAGTGGCAGTAAGAAAGGCTGGTAGCAGGGCAGGCCACAGAGGGAGGGGGAAAAAGAGAAGAGAGGGACAGATGGTTCGATGGGAGAAAAACTTGAACACTTTTTTCATTCTTGCCAGTCAGTGGATATTTCAAACTGAAACAATGGAAAAGTATGCAAAGCAACAGACTAATGTAACAGACTAATGCAAACTAGGAGGAAACTCATGAAGTTACATACTGTTCAATATTAAATCAATCTAGTAGATTAAAAACAACTAACTTATGAAAAATCTTTCAAAACAACGAGGACAAGTGATACATGAAAAGTGAAAAGGTGGGTGTCCTCACAAAAACTAAATCCACATGTTTAGCAAACAAATGTGTTATTATTACAGCTGTCTTCTGCTTTTGCTTTTCTGGGCCCCTCAGGTCATTCAAATCAGCAAAGAAATTAGACAAAGATAACCTGAGTGAATAGAAAAAGCAGTTTATAAACAACATTTTTATGGGGAAAAGCTATCCAAACCAACCTGACCATAAGCAAAAATATTGCCCTCCTAATTCAACTGTAATTAACCCCATTTTTTGGACAGTTTAATTTACAAGCGACACCCAGGCCTGATTACTGCCAAACGTGTACTATCAAAAAAAAAAAAAAAAAAAAAAAAAAAAAAAAAATCACTTTAACAGAACCTGTATGACAACATGAAATAGGTTAAAAGACCCCAAAAAGTGAAACATGAAGAAATAATTCAAGAAAAATTTTTAAACCAAGTTACTGGAGTCTGTCCATCTTGCTAACTAACCACAGTCATTGTTCACAAATGGGAAAAATGTGAAACAGCGTGTGTCCCATAACATTAGGAGTGAAACAAACAGAGCATTTAAATAAAAAACAGAGACTTCACCCCAACAGTCAAACATGGTGGTGGCAGGAGGCGGCGCATGGTGCAGCCAAATAGTGTAGCAGAAGGGACTGCTTTTCTGCATCGGAACCTGGAAGACTTGCCGTAATTGGTAGAGCCACGAATTCTGCTCTGCCAGAATATCCTGAAGGAGAATGTCTAGTTACCAGTTTATAACCCTAAGCTGAAGTCGATGTCGCTTTTGGAGGAGGACACATCAGCAAGTTAATCTCTATATGCCTCAAAAAAAACAAAGTGAAGGTTTTGAAGTGGCTTCGTCAAACTCCCAATCTGGCTGTAATGCTTGAACTTTCACAGAATATTCATGATATAAACCCCACCACTGGAGAGGAATATGAACAATTAAGCAAATTAGAGTGGGTCAAAATTCCTCCACAGCAACCCAAAAGACTCATTGTAAGTTATAGCAAACATGGTTGTTCCAATGGTGGCAACTAATTTTAAGGAAGCCATTGCTTTTTCATATAGGAACAAATTGATCTGGCTAGAATTTTCACCTAATAAATAATTAGCAAACAGCTTTTCTTTAAATGGTTCTTCACAGCATGGTATTTAGTCAGAAACTAGTCTAGAAACAGTCGGGTTTGGTAGATGCCCCCAGGCTGCAGAGCATAGACTAAGGTGTGTCTAATCCAACATCACACAACAGAGCACATCCTGAGATGATAGATTAGACTGGAAAACTTGGCAAACTGCATTTTGAATCTGCACGGATGGTGTGGCGTCCTCAGTTTGTTATTTGTGCTGAGCAATGTCTGCTCGCCTGCCAAGCAAGTACCTCATGGAACTGGCAATCGACGCTTTTTAACTGGCCAACCATTGACAGCACCTCCTGAAACAGGCCTGTGAGCCTATCCTATACATGTATACAATGACTATACAGTCTGATTTATGCTGGCAGCCACCCAATGAGAAGGAACATAAACACAAAAACAATTATCTAATCTTTATACCTGAGTCACACAAAAAGGGTGCACACACTAACAGGCAGCCCGCATGACGTCACTACTTTCCACTCCTTGCAAGTTTTCTACACCCACAGATCCATGCTAAAACTACTTCTGTATTACGCAAATATAAAACAAAGTACTTTCTGTACATTTTCACAGTCTCATCATGTTGCACTGTCTAATGCAACATAGTTTTAAGGAACAAAGGGATTAAATAAGCAAATGAGACAAAAAAAAAAAAAAAAAAAAAAAAAAAAAAGCGAGAGAGGAGCGGCGTGTGTTAAAGAAACAAGACCAATAGCTTTGTAGCTCAAGCTACAGCCTCAGGGGGGAATCTGTGCCCTTTCTGCCCCAATAAACCTCATCGGGATTCCTGACATGAGGGCCGGGGGATAGACATTTCTTCACGCTATGCTGTCTGCTGTCCTCGAGCACTGGGAAATGAAAAAAGGTGCAAAGCTGTCCAAACCGCTGATTATTCATGAGCCCTGCTACCAGACCTGAAAACAACGCTAATCAACGAGTGACTTCTCTGAGCTAATCAGGCTTTTTGAAATCCTGACTGTACCAAGTTTTCTCTGCTGTATTTGATTTCTGGTTGCTTTTTAAAAGATTTTAAACAGGGTGTGCACAGGTGTCTGTCTGACAAACTCACACACACCTGGAAATACAGACATAAGCCCCTTTCACACAGACATTCTTTGCATAGATATATGTGTAATGCTTTAGTCATCTGAAGTGGGTTTTCCTATTACATTTTGTTATAGAGATCAGATATGTATTTATCACTTTTAACATGGCACAGTTCTGAATACCTGCAAACATGTTAACAAACAGGCAAACATCGCAGCAGCAGGCTAGATTAGATTGTGATAAATAGAGGTGTAATGAGAACACATGGAACAAGATCCCACGACAATAAAACCTCAAGATATTTCTTGTCAAAGCGAAGACTGTCTCGCAAAGTTCTATCCAGTACCTGTCAGTAAGTGTCTTCAACTCGTGAGGTAAATAAGCCCCAAATATGAAGGTGAGTGCCCTAAACTGCCATCCCATATCTATGTTTGAGACCCCTAAATCTGAAGCTGGAAAGGAAGTACTTCATTAGGTGTCACATAGTGTTGACACAGTCGAACAATATAGAATACACTTACGAAAGCATTAAAAAGGCCTCCATCACTTGTGAATCATTTATGTGGAAACATTTTGGGTACTCAATAGAAAAAAAAAGAAATGATGATAGACTAACAGAAACAATGCAAATGAAAGCACTGAATAAACCAAAGACCACCATGCCAAAGGTATGGAATGGTGAAGGCGTGACATGAGAGGCATGAGAAGACAGCAGCAGCATTTAGCAAACAGAAAAGGAACAATCAGTTTGCTTGTGTGAGAACAATTTAGACTTGAAGATATAGATATCAATTAAAAACAGATGATGTACAAGATGTGCTACTTGGTTGTCTGCACTACTCAGCAATGCAACAAATCTGTGCAAATGGACTGTTAATGCCACTAATTCTCAAGGCTGATTACAGATTTGAGGAGATGAAATGCTTAAGGTCATGAAAAGAGGTGGGAAAACCAAGATGGAAAACAAAGAGAAAAGTACAGGAAACATTATTTAATTACAATTATCATCATCTCAATATTCAACGGTATCCCTGTTGCATGTTTTCCTAATATTGTGCACTTCTTCATGAAATGGTATTTTAAACAAGTGAGGACTTAACAGTTTTCAGATCACATATATGCTTGTAAATCACATACATAATCAAAGTCACTTCCTCTCTTTGGATCACTTGTTTTGTTTGGTTTGCTGGATAGCCGTTTGCATTCCCACTGTAAGCGACCTGCTCCAGGTTTTCTATTGGACCATAGTTTTCTTGTTTGGTTCGAACTAGAGTTTTGAGGAGCTTATATACCAGCCGAGGCAAAGCGGACTACTTGAGACAATGAACTCTGGTGTGTTTAAGGTGGACTGAAAAGCTCTGGTGTGAAAGTGCCCTTATTTTCTAAAATACAAAAACACAAAGAGTGACTTCCTCCCAGCAGCTAATGCCTCTGTTAAAATTGTCTATCTCTAGGGCGCTGGGTGGCTCAGTTGGTGGAACATGCGCACCATGTGCAGAGGTCATTGTCTTCAACATGGTTGTTCTGGGTTTGATTCCCATTCTTGGGCCATTTGCTGTATGTCTTCTCCTTCTGTCTCCACCATCTTTTCTGTCAAAAGTTACTGTTCAATAAAGACCACATTAAAAAACAAACAAAACTGTCCATCACTGTTGTCAATCTTTTCTGTCTCAGTGCACTTAAGCGAGATGTATCCAAGTGAACAATATTTCGATATACTTGGCACTAAAAAAAATTATTATTCAAAGGTACTTCATTTGTGCCAAAAACTGTACAAACTGACCCATTCCCATTTGCCCAAATTGTCACAAGTCTTCAAGCTTTAGGACTACAATAACCACTAATGGTTATATTGCAACTGCAACCGCTCTCCTGAACAAAACAATGTGTTACTGCTAGAAGTTTTAAACTCTGCTAAATTGCAAGTACATGCAGAACAAAACATACACTGCCCTCTTTAGCTGACAAGGGAAACACATACGCATTGTTTGGAGGAATTTTACCTATGAGGCAGACGGACTGTGAAAAAAAACAGAAACAAAATGCTGAAGAATGCCACATTCTACCAGCGCTAACACTACAAGGTAACAATATGACACTGATGTTTAAGAGCAAATTAAAAAGGTCAGTAAAGCTCTTGTATCTTCTATAGTAAAGTAGTAAACTTCCCAGACAACAAAAGCTGACGCTATCTCAATACTCTATGAAACTCTATTCAATTTTAGCTTCACAGACACGGACAACCAAATGACGGGATTCTAAAGGTCTAAGCTCCCCCGTCGAAATGCCCCTTTCCAGGTGCGCAGTTCCAAACTACGAGGCACTACGTTCTATTTGTACAATTCTCTGTTATACTGTGATATAAATCAATGCAGGGAAATGTTAATCAGATTACGGCTTTGTCAGCTACTAAATAGTGAAACAATGAAACAAACCAGTGAATCCCCCCCTCTATTACTCCTCCATTTAGTTGTAAAGGCACTGGATGCTAATAATAACACTGGTTATGGTGGAGGCCAGACTGAAGCAGACAAAAGTAGGAACCTGTTGCAGTTGATCACTAAGAAAATATTATACAAAAGTACCAGAAAGACAGAAATAGTACAGACTTGCTGCTGAATACATTTGTATGGACCAGATCCTTGTTTACACTGTTAAAAAACATGTTTTGTATGCGCCAAATCCATGTTTGTTTTAAAATACAACTTAAGTAATGAATGATCCCTGCTGTCCCTCAGCAGTAAAATTTATTTATATCAACAGCAAATTAACAGGCAAATGGAAGTAATTATAAAATAATATTTGCACAACTGAATCAAATGGTACACACTTTCATAAATTATATTTACACTTGCACTAAGTCTTGTATTGTCTAATGTTTTGCCTAACTAGGAGTGACACTTAAATTATATATTTTTCCAAGCATTGGGTGAATTGTCCCCTACTTATTGGTTAAGCTCTAATTAAGGAACTTAAAATGTCATATTGTATTTAATTTTTTTTTTTTTTTTTTTTTTTTTTGCTCTAAAACAGAAAGAACCCTTTGCCTTCAAACAATTTTGCCATGAAATTGAAAATGTATAGTGCAGAGGTGTCATACTTTTCATTTTAGGCCATATCGAGTTTATGAATGTCCTCAAAGGGCTGGTTGTGGCAAAATATATTGATAAAACTACCCATTAGCAAATTGCTAAAATATTAAGTAGCTGTCTCGGCATTGGATGAGTACTCCTTAAAATTAAATAATACTGAACATCTTTTCACATTTTTGGCAAGATACAGATAAAAACTTCTTTGATTTGACCGATAAAATAACATTTAAGCACGCAACTGTTAACTTGTTCTATGAAGTTCTATTTATGTGGTCCTCTAGAGTCTAGAGGGCCACAAATAGTTAAGGCAGGCCGGATATGGCCCCTGGGCCTTGAGTTTGACACATGGTATAGAGCATCGGGTAGTTTCTTAGTATCTGTACAGAGTTTGAAATTTTAGCATCGTGACAGACCTAGTTTAAGGTGCCAGTTAATGACACTCACTGCAGTGCTCTTAGCCTGGTAAAAGTAATCCTCTTGTTCTACACTTTGCTTCGTAAAGAGGGTCTGGACGTTCGTCTATTGAGAAACGATTGGTTGCTAGAGGCGTGGACTCTGTTGAAGTTTTAGATTTTGCCCAATTGCTAATGTTTGGCCGTGACAAATATAATGGACCAGTTCGGCGTTATAAAGCATACCGGAAATTGTCTGCGCTGTAAACAACCATTTCCCACTGCAAAGAGAGAGGTGCCAAGCCAAACAAGATGGCTGTTAATGTTAATTAAATATTTGGAAGCGTGGCCAACATGAACTGAGTGGCTTTGTTCACTTCCTTCACTGCCATTGCTAAAACTACAGGCAGACTACAATTCTAAAACAGAAAAACGACATCATCGTTCACAACTTCTCCTTCTATTCGCTGATTGGCCCAGTTGAAATTCTACCGGAGAAATCTAGCTCCATGGGAGAAAGACCAGACAGAGCACAGAAGGGAGATGAGAATCGAGCGGAAATGCATAGTAAGGCAATGGCCAGGCTGCAGTGGTCACAGTGTGTACACTTCCATTCCACTAATAATTCTACTACTTAATGTTAAGAACAAAGTACACCCTGTCAGTTCTAATACCAAATAACAATAAATTGCAAGATTCCTTGTAGGCGATGAACTTTTTAGAAGAGTCAGTTAGTGTATATCTAGAATAAGTGCAAGTTTTAAATGATCAAGTTCCCATAAGTGTGGTTAAATAAATGTTCAAAGTAATCACATTGTATTTCTGTTTTATAAAAAAAAAAATAAAAAAAAAAAAAGAAAAAAATCAGCATTCATCAGTGGCTGATTTGTAAAGACTGACAGTGGCCTTTAAAAAATCCACCTTGACCAACTTCTAAAATTAGTAGGTGTTATGATGCTTGGGTGTAATGACAAACTCGTGACACCTCTTGTCATTTTAGATAAATAACAGCCCTCTTTAAATGCTTCCAACATGAATAGACTGAAGAAGGATATTCTGTGACCAAGAACAACACCTACTCTGAAGACTCTACAGGAAAATCTATAATTATTTTCATCAAATCGTCAGTATCTACGTATTACTCTACATGGATTTCTACCACATCTACATTTAACTCTCATTTTCTAGAGGTAATCCCAGATTTGAAATAAAACTTGAGTTCGACATGGACTGTCTTCCAAGTCACCCCTGAATCAGCTGACACAGACACTGCAATATTATCAACACTGCTGAGGCAGTTGTTTCTCACTTTCTGCAGCACCACCTTTCAAACATCTTCTATCTCATGGAGTAGGAGTCTCAAAAATGCCACAGATATTATATTATACTATGCTTTTTAAAGGGGCAGTATTATGTGTTTTCCAGGCACATAGAATCATTTTAGAGCACAATCAAGTTACTTTATTACCTTCTATTGATCCAAAAATGCTGTATATATCAAATATGACTTAAAAGAAATTTGACTTTATAATTTAACACCTTGAAATTGGGCTTCTGTCTCTTTAAGAAAATCTTGCTTTCTGAAACTTCACCTTCAGGAAGTCATCACAACAGTTAACCCTTTAACAATGTTTTTAACAAGTGTTGCACTGAGAAGTAGCTTGTATAATGAGTTCAGTAGATGCACAGTTCCATCAGGTGTTTGCTAATTTTTGCTAGCTAGTCTGAAGAGACTGAGTGGGGAAGTTGCGTGGGAGGGGTGCTCTGTGTGGCCGAAGCTCAGAACCTGCAGCTCTAAGGAGGAGCTGGGTCTCAAAGGCAGTGCTAGGTCCATCCAGGCGTTTTGCACAGCTGAATGATTGCCACGGGAGATTAAAGAATTTCTCAAACATGCATTAAAGAATCAAGGCAACACTCCAGGTATGTTTTTGATGAGGGAATAACATTATAACATGATGTAAAGCTCAAAAAAGTTGATTTTACATAATACATTTCCATTTGCTTCAGATAAACCAAGAGCAGATGTATGATCACAAAAACAGCAAATAAAACTTTTAAACATATTTACAGGAAAATAAATCATCTAACAGCAATCGGTTTACAATGCCATGAATGTGCCAGTCAACAGTGAGCATAACAGAAGCGCTAAGAGCTAGTGTTGTTAGCTAGAAGGCACTAGCTGAGTTTAAGGTCATGAATTGTTTAATGGACATGTGAGGACATAACACTTGGACAAGACAAATCTCTTCTTGTCCTTCTTTAGTATATTGTTGTGATCCAGTCTTTTATAGAGTGAAAGTGATGTCCAGCCCTGAAGCTCTTGTGGCTAACAAGACAGGGCCGTAAGAGGTGTCCAGAGGCATCAACATCACAAAGCTTGGTGGTAAACCCCAAACTCCCCAGGCAGTCTGTGCCCTTGCTAATGTCCATTCTTCAACAACACCATCCCTCAGGCATGGCTTGATTCTTAAATCTCTGTTATCCTAATCCTTTACCAAGCTTTATCTGTTTCTTTTTTTCAGGCTCCACTTTACTGATACACCTAAATATTAATAACATTCTCATTTTGAAAAAAATGGATGTAAACATTTGTTAGTTTCTAGTTCAAATCTTTTAGATCTAAATGTCAATTTGCACTTGTTCATAAATACACAGAATATTTTTAACGGCATGTGGGAACAGCATAGAAAGATGAATGCAGGTGAAGAAGTCTCATTTTTAACTTCTTAGGCAAATCAGACTAAATTTCAGGAATTTGAAGGGATATGACGTACAGCAAAAATCTGACAATAAATGATGGGAGGTACTGACAATGTTCTTATAAGTTGTTTTGCAACACCATGTGATACAGCTGCAAAATATAATGGTGCCAAGTGATTATTTATTGTTATAATCAAATACATAATAACATCAGAGTTGCAGTTTGCTTGAAAAAAAGTGGTGTTATGTGAAAAAAGATCCTTTCCACTATTTATATTTTTATATAAAATGTGTAAATAGGGTTAAAAGCATTTTGCTCCAAAGACTATCAATATCCAAATACCAAAATTATTCATACCCCTGGCAGATAAAGATTACAAGAAATCAAATTTTACCAACATGCTGCTTCTGACTGAAAGTACCATAAACGTCTTAGGGTGGGCAGGTCACACCTATTAAGGAAGCAAGTAATTAGTAGGATGGTAAGGACACCTTTCAACCTCAAACTCATATCAGATTTAACATCCACATTAAAGGATAAACTTAAAGATTAAATGTTTCAGAATTTAAAATGGACTGTAACTTAAAACCTGGAGGCAAAATAAATTTCAGATACTTTCCAAGCTTTTGGTTGTTTTTATTGTTTTGCTAATTGATGTTTAGAGGTGCTGGTATCTAAACTTATGTTGTTTATATTACAAACGCGCCTGACTTGAGCAAACAACTACAGCAAGTTTGTCATGTGGAAGTTGCAAAAGCATTTGCTAAGGTAATGACGCCAAGGTTGGAGATGACTATTGGTTTTACTTTTCAATGTCCTTCAAAATATGTGTTCCTATGAATCAGTGAAACAAATCATAAAGCACAGATTATGTCAGTTTAAGAATAATACATACTAACCAATACACAACAAGAAAATATGGAAATCATGCCATTTATTATCCTTCAATATGCCAATGAAATAAATAAGACAACAATAGAACTGCAAGAGAATACTCTGGATTTCTTAAAAAAAAAAAAAAAAAAAAAAAAAAAAAAAAAAAAAAAAAAAAAAAAATCAAATTAGTAAAACCTTTAAATATGAACACATCTGAATGTGATTTTTTTCCTAATCCAAATGGAACGTGAATGTCTGACCTTTTATAGCAGGAGTTGCTAACTCCAGACCTTAAGAGCGACTGTCCTGCAGCGCTTGGATGCATCCTTTCTCCATCACACCTGAATCAAATGACTGAATTCTCTAATCAGCATCTTATTCAGTTCTGCAGGGGCCTGGTAAAGATCCATTCATTTGATCTGGGTTTTTGGAAAAGGTATGCATCTAAAGGTTCCAAGATAAGGTGGGCACTCCTGTTTGACCTTAAAAGTCACACTACCTTGAACCAATATCTCATGGCGCACAGACTTGTAATGACTCATCAGTGATGTTCAGACATTCACTAATGACTATTTTTGTTCAAACAAAAGCAACTGGTATTTTGTCCTTATAGGAGTTTCTGTATACAGTGGTTCCCACACTGGACTGAGTTTTAGAAAGATGCAATAATGTTCTGACAACACCTTAGTTAGACTTGGCACAAGCAGCTTCAAGGTCTTCAGTTAATGTGCATCTCAGCCCCACTTATACCCTCTGCATGGGAAACAGTTTTCTGATGTGACGGTGTAATGCTAGCTCCCTTACTCTGCTATGATGTGACATTTATCATTCAGCTTATAACATATTTTCTTGGGCCTTTATGCTGTTTCAGTGCAATAACATTACCACATTAATAACATTACCATTTCCTATAAACACATTTCTCTAGTTTATAGGAAAGAAAGCTGATTGGAGTGTTATACTGTGGAAACTTACGGAGAGCAGCAAACTGTTATTAATGTAACGCCTTTTTGAAACCACAGTTTGCACATAGCCCAGATTAGTAACAATCATATATTAGCTTGTGAGACTCACAGTGTTAAGCTTGATTTATGCTAGACACGTCTCCAAGGTCCAAGCAGTGCCGCACAGTCAAATTACATAATTTCAGGAACCACGCCTCTCTATGCAAACCAAACTTTCTGACCCGTGCACCTCTGAAATTTTGCAACTACGCAGACAGTTACAGCCGGAAAAACATGGCAGACTAGCAAGAGCTCCCCCTGGTGGAGATTTGCAAAGCTAGACATTTTAATGATTTGACCCATAAAGGTAATAATACTACCACAACACTCATGGGTGTCACCATGTTGCTACCAACAACCGTGTTTGTTTACTTCTAAACATGTTACGGTTGCTACAGGAACACTGCACTCTGGAGTCTAGCAGAATATGGGCTACAGTAGGGACAAGCCGCACAGAGTATAAATGGTGGAAAAGTTGTGTGGCCTGATTCCACGTGTCTATTTTAAATGCAGAATGTATGCGTCAAGCATTCACTAAGCTCTACTCTATAAAGAACAGAAGGGCAAAAAGGATAATATTCCGTGAAATAAGCACGTTTATTTAAAAACTACCGAATTCAGCGGTTGTTCAGTTTACATTCCTCTGCATCCTCTACAACTGTTATAACATTTAAAAAGTAATTTTAAAAAAGCGAATTGTTTTAACCTACTATTGTACCTGACACCGTATTATTATTATTATTATTATTATTATTATTATTATTATTATTACTTGTGCCTGCAGTAGCATCTAACCTCTTTTTTTTTTTTTTTTCAAAAAATCTTAAGCAGAAAGAAACTGACATAAATCATTGTCATAAGTACATAAAATATGATTTTAAATTGATTGATGGTCAACACACCCAATTGTGTTTATTCACTCCAAAATCAAAATAACAATAAATTAATATAACATTATTATAACCATGATAATTAACATATTGTATTATTTCAGAAGGGGAAGAAATTATAATTGTTGCTTTGTGGTTTAAAGTAACAATATTTAGATCATGTTAGACATTTTTGTGCTGTGGTACTTTTACTAGGTTATAATATTGTAAAACCTCAGAACAGCTTAAGTCAAAGTAACACTATTATGACAGTGACATTCACCTTTTTAACAAATCTATTTTCAAAGCTCTTTAAAGATCTTTGTAATTCATTAGCCAAAAACATGCTGAATCTCACAACTATTTACTGAAGGAATATTGTAACTGAATGAAAAAAATATTTTTCACTTGAAATCAAATTCCTTTTTCTTTGCAAGAAACATGCAGTTTGTGTACTGATATCTTTAGTACCTTAAGAAGAGCCTTTTGCACCTCTTGTCAGTGCTTTAATTTATCTATACGTACTCGTTTTTAATGCATAGTTCAGAGCAGCTGACACAGCTCCTTTAGTACTGGCACTGACTTGATGGGATGAAAAGATGCTGCATTATCAGGGATGGTTGCCAAAATGCAGGAGATGCATACCAGCAAGCCAAGCCGTCAGAACCACTCATGAAAACATTTATCATGAGGAAACAAACTACACTGCAGCAGGGCAAACATAAACTTCAGTTCTACGTTTTTGTCAAAAAGGGCTGACACCATCACTTTTTGGTCTTCATTACTTAAACTTTAACTGTCTATAGGATTACACATAATTCATTTAATGCTACATTTATTTTGAAAAGGTTTTTACTTCTGATGAATGACAAAAGTGCAAATATACTGACATGGATAGACATTTTTCAGACTTCTATGACAAACAGCTGCAGGAATATGCACTGGATGGACAATTTGCCTGCACTGAAAACTATTGTTTACAACCAGTGATGTCAACAGCACCAGTTTCCGGGAGGACCTCGGTAGGGAGGTGGTGGGAAAACGTGGAGATCAGCAGAACTCTGTGACAAAGACCTAACAGGCACACTAAACTGACCCCACCGGCGGAGTGCCTGATACATGCGAGAAGCAAACTGCTGTCAAAGCTAACGCTGCTGCAAACACAGGCTGCAAAAGTGAAACAAGAGGAAGCGAAGGAAATGCAGCACTATCAACTATTTTTCACATACACCCTGATGAGCAGCTGCATCCTACATGAAAGCAACTAAATTTGTTGTGCAACAGAGGCACACAGCTAGCTGCATAGGAAGGCCTCCTGTAAAATCTACTCTTTAACTTTCAGACAATACGTTAGCCTAGATTATTTTCTTTACGTAGAGTAGAAAAAAATAAAGACTTACTGGAGCAGAAAAGCTATGAACCCCAACACATGAACATGCTCAGGAGAATATGAACAATAACAAAAAAAAAAAAAAAAAAAAAAATATATATATATATATATATATATATATATATATATATATATATATATATATATATATATATATATATATATATTTGAGTAACCCTATATTGAGATTCTATAAGTTAAAGGAAAGTAAGAAGTCAAAATGTACTGCATGATATTTTTAGGCAAGCTACAATGCAATGTTTATCTAAGATTAACTCAAGGGTACCGTCATAAAGATATTTAATTTAATTTCCACCACAGATTCCAGCATATATGTACCAGTTTAATTAACAGTACCATACAAAGGCATGGACCAGTTACCAGTATCAAAGTGTACAAAGGTTTTAATAGGTTATACAATTTTTACAATTCCAAAACCAGTGAAATTTTGCAGCATATCATTTAAAGCAGTCTGGTTTTAAGCTGTCTTTCCCAACTGGTAGGTCCTGACCTAGAAGTGTCAGTGGGTCACGAGGCTTTGTCAGTGTAAAAAATGTCGTAAAAACATCAATGGGGTCTCGTCTGTGCACACTGCGTTAGGTGGTGATAAGGTCCTTTAACGTGAGCTGACACCCATCATTTTACACTATGGAAGTAGACATACACAGTTTTTGTTCTTTTTTTCATATGCCAAGTGGGAATGGTGGAACGTAGGTATAGCTCTGACTATATCAGAAACTATTTTACTGAGAAACAAAAGGATCACAACTGGAAGCACAACCCCTTCGGAATGAACGTGGAAAACGTCAAGTTGCTAAGCAACCAAGAGAGTCAGCTGTTGAAGCTGTTATCATCATTCATCATAATCATCATTCTCTTTATTTGTCGACTCACCATATATTCAGGACATACAGACAAATCAAAACACACTTTCTCTCACTCAAAAAAATGTAGATAAACAGAGCACCTGAATTTCCCCACTGTGGGACAATAAGGGTATTTCTATTCAGTTCTATTCTAAAAACGAGGTAAAACAAGCAGATAAAATTAAAGCAAGAGTAGAGTTAAAATCCCGAGGCAGGGATGTGGGGGGAGGTGACTGCATGCTCTCGTAGTTATGGAGCTGAACTATGATGAGCTTTGGTTCAGCTGAAAACACAATAAGACTGGACACTGACCATGGCCTCAGAGTTGATTTGTCTATTATAAATGCAAACTTTGAGGTTCTTACCAGGAGCAAAAAAAAAAAACCACTCAGCTCTCACATTAATTCCTGTAAATTCATGTAGTTTACATGAAAACAGCTAAATTCACCTTGTTACACTTGTGTGACGTTATAAAGAGCTGAACAGGAAAGGATAATCAGTTTGTAAAAACACCAAAGATAACACTAAATTAAGTAGGTGTTTATTCTTTATTTTTTGCTTAAGTCTATGTGTTAAATTCAAAATGATAAGAAAATGTTACTGATACCATTATTGTAACAGTAATGGTTATTCGGGCTGTATTGTTTCCGTAACAGTATGAATAAGTATTGCCCGTTTAAAATAAAGCCAATAAGTTGATGTTCTGTATTTTTGATCAAATATCAGAAAACTGTGAAACTCGGTGGCATTTTTAATCAAGGTTATATTGTGAGAAACACATACCAGCCCATGCCTAGCCATGCACAGAGTTGCATAAATACCATCCAACAAACCACACACACACATAATAAAATACCACTACAATCGCAGTTGGTGCCAGCCACTGTTGCCATCATTTCAGTGGGGGAAGGGGGTCAAGTAAAATGGGTTGGGCTTTAGCCTCCAGCTCAAAGCCATGAGGATATTTCACATCCCAACCTGTGCAATAAGCTCCCCTCCAAGTCTACAAACACATTCCAGGAAGCTTGGCCTGCTCTGCTTGCAGGTATGTGGGATTCAAGGAGGGAGGAAGGCTTGATGTAATGCACCAGCTTCACTTCTGTTTCACTGTCGAGGTCGATTGAGAACAGTCGCCTCCTTATTCCCTAAAGGTGCAAAACCCACAGAGGAGTTCACTCCTGTAATGACACAAGGCAGTGTGTAGGGATGTACACTTACTATATCACCATGCACCGCCATGAAACACACAGATAGCTCTCTTTTATTCACCCCGAAAAAACGTTATTTAGCCCTTCTGGTTTAACCTTTGATTTTTAGACAGACAGCTGCCAAGATAAAGCGATTACCTCATGCAGCTAAGGTTTTATTTAAATCCAGAGATTACTTTAATAGGTGTAGGAGAGGGTTAGCTTTAAAGGCTTACTAGTAATAGTGATGTTGAAAGGTGTACATGGATTAGAGATGCCTGTTTCCTAGTACAAACACACTGAAGGCCTTCCCAATCATTGGACAAGTGCCTCCTCATTGGGAGTAAGTCCATTACCTATGCTTAGAAGCATGTATACTGTGGACAAATAGTTAGACAGTCAGGTTAAAATACCACAACTTTGGTTCTCAAGAGTTTCATAACAAGTACTACCTCAGTACATCCTGAGATTTCCAAGTACAACCATACTGACAGTAGTCTTATAGTAGGACAAGGACTTTATTAGTTATTTGAGGTATGTCAATAAAAACAGCAATCAATCAGTGAGAGATCAGAATCTGACCATTTTTACTTGAACAGCTCTGATTGCTGATTAGCAGGTCAAATTCCAACAAAACTAAGAGCTCCCCCAATTCTCCATCTTTAAATGCATCAACCTACACCGATGCACTTGTTTTAGTTGATTAAAAATCAGCTAAAGTTTGGGGACAGAAGTAGGAAAATTTGAGGTTCCTCATCAACCTTGTCCAATAAATCTAATTTGGCTGCCTGGCATAAAATAATTTGTGGTAGCTGCAGTAAAAAAAAAATGTTTATCTGCACTTCAGGGGATTTTTATCATATCATGGCTTTCACACAAAGAATAAATCTTCCTTTAGAGCACATGATCTATATGAAAAACATCTTTTTTTAGTAGAGAAATACATATCAGGCCTTAAAAAGTGCACGAAAGAGCTTACTGTTGGTTATGTGTTTATAGACCATAAGCTCTTAGATCTGATGCGTTAAATGAAACCAATCAAAGAAAAAAAAAAATGGCAGATTCTGATCTTTGGCATGGTGACTGGTGCTCTCCTACCTTTCAGATGTGGCAAATAACCTCTCATTTTCACATTTGTTTGTATTTACCTAACAAATAACTGGTGCCCACATTTTCGATGAGTACATCTAAAAACTACTCAAGTACCACCAGTAGCACATGTACCACAGTTTGACAACCATGACCATAGAAGGCTTAATCAGTGTGTGCCTGTGTGTGTGTGTGTGTGTGTGTGTGTTTAGACAGTGGAAGATCAGACATTACCTGTCAGTGGAACTGAACTGTGTGTCACTCATTGGGCTTCCGGTTCTAGATTTGCAGCAAATTATATCCCATTAACATTTTCCAGAGCGTGGTGACCTGACTTCCTGGAGCGTCTTTCTCTGGCATTCGTCTCTGAGTAGGCAAGGATTTTATAAGTGGTGCTTAGAATCAGCTCCCTTTGGGAAAAGAGTTAGGTTGTTGCAAGGCACGTCCAAAGATTAAATAGGGGGGGAAAAAAATAAAACACTAACTGGTTGATCCTGTTTACAGGTAATCCTTGTCGAAATGAAACAGCAGCAAGGACTTTACAGTGTAGAGCTTTTCGCCAGCAATGATAAATATAAAAACAGATCCAGCTGGCACAACTTGCCGTGCATGCATAAACTCCTTGTGTGATTCTTTTTGCATTCACATCCCCAGTTTCCGCCGGTAGGAAACGTGTAAACAATCCAAATGCACCACCAGACACCTTGGCCCAGCGATGCAGTCCGTCTGCCACCACCCCTCGATCGGCTACGAGTGGCCTCGGTGTCTAAATGATCTTTAAAGATGTTGGAAATTCCTGCAGTCCCATTTGGTATTCCCTGTTCCCAGAAATGCCTGCCTGTGGCTGCGGGAACGACTCTCCCGTGATCATGAGAATCGCTCAACAGCGAGTTATCAACGAGCCGTGTTACAAGTTAGCAAAACAACTGCGGCTAAATGTTGAGATTAAAAAACAAAGCGGCTTAAGATGATCATATTTATGCATACAAAAGAAGAAATACGGTCGTGTTTTGGCAATCCTTTCTCACGGTAAACTGGCAGGCTTAAATCTCGCCTGCTACCAGCAAACAAAACAGATGAGCCCTTTCAGCAAAAAAGAAAAAAAAACTTTGCTTCGTGTGTGCTCTTGTTTCGAGTGCAAACTAAGCAAACTCCCGTTCACAACAATGAGCCGAGCCGCGACGGAAAATTACATGTAACAACACCCTCTTGAGTCCAAACTAACTTGTGATATGTGTCCGTGTGGAAAAGTCTCCAGGAGCAAAGAGAAAATCCAGAGGAGTCGGTTAGCACAGCGCTACGTTGCTTGACTCCATGTTTCCAGAATTCGGTCGTTTCTCGGCAGAATTCCCGTGGATGGAAAGCAGGTTAGCTATGCGGCCAGCTAACGGGACACAAAGTATCCACCGCTCCTCTGTAAACAACGACCGAAAGCCTCGGAGAGGCCCTAAAACTTTTGGTAAACGTAAAAGGCGCTGTTTTCCGATGGAAGACGCGGCTCGTAGAAGAGTATAACTTGAGGAAAGGTAGCGAAAAAATCCCACTTTCTGCCGCTAGCAACGCCCTAGCCCGCTACCAGTTGGAGTCCAGTAGCGCTTCCACTGACCACTTCCGCCGGGAGATGGGAGAATGTTCAGTTGCTCCACAATGTTAGAAAACATTACTGTTAAACTGCTTAAAATCATGACAACAGACCTGCAGTCGCTATTTCCACTCGCAACAAAAGTGTAATATCAATTCTGACAGTGTATGATGCATTCTTACTGCAGGCCTTATGCTATTGCAACCTGAACACTATCAATAAAAAGCCAGGCTGAGCGTATGTATAATTTACACTATAAAAACGAAATTTGGAATATATTAAATATTACCCATAACATGTCTAAATTTTAAGAAGGCATAAGTTTGTGAATGTAATATTCAGTAATCCTGAGTCTATGCATTTTGTATTTGATTTTTTTGCGTACTGTTGACTATGTTGAAGGAAAAGGCTTTGAATTTGATAGAGCTGTGTGTTTTGGGGTGAATGTAAAATGTTCCTGATTTGCTTTTTTTTTTTTTTTTTTTTAATTATAATTTTTATTTTACCATAAGGTATTTTGTATGCCTTTTAAATTAAATAGTGCCCCCTAGGCTTTCTTGTGGTATTGACTCATATTCTGAATGTATTTTCTCTGAGCACGTAAAATTCCCTTGTGTTGAAATCTCTAAAAAGTTATCATAAGAGTTGCATTGGGAGAAAGTTACTCTGTTGGAGCAAGAACTTAATTTAGTATCCTGCATTAACTAGTTTAGCCACAGGGATACCATTAAAGTCAAATATGCAAACAAGCTAAGCTTCTTCACCCTGAGGCAACCGTTGCTAATAAACAGCAAATCTAAGTTGCAACTGTCAAGGAAAAAAATTTACATGTCACCTTCTTGGAAAAGATTCAAAAAGTTTATTACTCTGTTCTCAAATATTTTATGCATTAATCAGAGGCTAGTTTCTTTTTTTTTTTTTTTTTTAATTTCATGTTAACATAGGAACAAATCAAATTAGTAAAATGATCTTAATAATTAATTAAAGTTGAATTAAATGAATAATGTCCATTTAAAAAAAATAGTTTAAGCTTAAGTTATTCAACTATGCTTTAGCTGTCAAATTTAAATCATTTAGAATTATTGATTAAAATATATAGATATAAAATGGAAGCAGTTTGGTAAACAAATGTTATTTTAATTGCTCCATTCTAACAACCTATTTTATAATTGCACTTTATCAAGTGGTATTACATTTTCAATAACTGGTATCCAGTTGATTACTTTAAAAACATAAAAAATGTGTAATAATAAGAAAAATACACAGTTGTGTTCCAACAGAGTTATCTTCAGTATAATTATGCTTGAAAGTTATTTGAAAAGGGACATATTTTCTTTTAGAGTCCACAGTATTCACATTTTTCACATGTGGACAAAATTGTTGGTACCCCTTTGTCAATGACTGAAAAACCACAATGGTCACTGAATTAACTTGAAACTGACAAAAGTAACAATAAATAAAAATTTACTAAAAATTAACCAATGAAAATCAGACATTCCTTTTGAAATGTGGTTCAACAGAATCATTTCCAAAAAACCACAAAAAAACTAATGAAACAGGCTTGGACAAAAATGATGGTACCACTAAAAAACTTGACAATAATTTGACCACAGGGACATTTTAAACTAAGGTGTGTCCTCTAATTAGCATTACAGGTGTCTTCAAGGTTGTAATCAGTCAGTCTGCCTAGTTACAGGGTGACAAGTAGTCACTGTGGTGCTTGGTGACGTGGTGTGTACCACACTGAACATGGACCACAGGAAGCGAAGGAGAGAGTTGTCCTAGAAGTTTAAAAAATCATAGACAAGCATGTTAAAGGTGGAGGCGATAAGACCATCTCCAAGCACAGGACTGTAGCCAAACTCCATGGCCGCAGGAGGAAACTTGAAGAGAAGGGTAATATGAATGGTATCTAAAGAGCCAGAACAACATCCAGTTAAATTATAGGTGAACTCCAAGGTCAAAGTACATCAGTGTCAGATCGCACGATATGTCATTGTTTGAGCCAAAATGGACTTCATGGGAGATGACCAAGGAGGAAAGCAAAGCATAAAAAAAGTGAGACTGGAATTTGCCGCAATTCATATTTGGACAGATAAAACAAAACTGGAGCTTTTTGGCGAGGTAAATCAGCTCTATGTTCACAGACGCAAAAATAAAGCATACCAAGTAAAGAACACTACACCTACTGTGAAACATGGAAGAGGCTTGGTTGTGTTCTGAGGCTGCATTGCTGCATTTGGCACAGAGTATCCTGAGTCTGTGCAGGTCACGTTGAAATCTCAAGACTATCAAGGCATTCTGGAGAAAAACGTGCTGTCTAGTGTCAGAAAGCTTAGTCTCAGTCGCAGGTCATGTGTCTTTCAACAGGATAATGACCCAAAACACACAACTAAAAACACCCAAAAATGGCTAAGAGCAAAACATTGGACTTTTCTGAGCTGATCTAAATCCTACTGAACAACTGTGGAAGGAGCTGAAACATGCGATCTGGAGAAGGCATCCGTCAAACCTGAGACAACTGGAGCAGTTTAACCATGAGGAGTGGGCCAAAATACCGGTGGAGAGAAGTTTCACTGACAGTAACAGAAATCATTTGATTGCAGTGATTACCTCAAAAGGTTGTGCAACAAAATGTTAAGTTACTGGTACCATAATTTTTGTTTAGGCTGGTTTCATTAGTTTGGTTTTTTTTTTAAAGTAAATGGTAAATGGGCTGTACATGTAAAGCTCTTTATCAAGTCCAGAGGACCCCAAAACACTTCACACTACATTCAGCCATTCACACACTGATGGTGGTGAGCTATTGTAGCCACACCTGCCCCAGGGCAGTCTGACAGAAGCAAGGCTGCCATGCACTGATGACCACCAGCAGGGCAAGGCAAGTGAGGTCTCTTCCCCAAGGACACAACGACTGAGACAGACGGATCAGGGGTTCGAGCTGTCAACCCCTGATCCATCTCCTACCACATCCACCACTGTCACCCCTAATGATTCTGTGAACCACAATTCAAAACCAATGTCTGATTTTCAGTGAATAATTTTCGGTACATTTTTATTTATTATTACTTTTGTCAGTTTTCAAGTTATTTCAGTGATCATCGTGGGCTTTTCAGTCACAAACAGAGGAGTACCAACAATTTTGTCCATGTGTGTAGTTGAAATTAGTTTAAATTATTGCAGCGTCACCCAAACAGAATCAAGAATTTGAAATTAAGATGAAAAAATAACAACAAAAAAAAAAAATCTATATTACTTGAAGAGAAAATCTGATGAAAAACTGAATGTTTAAAATATTTTCAGAAATATTTTAATCAGAAATTCAATGAATTGGTTTACAACGACATAACTTTGAATAAAAATAGAACTGAACTATTAAGTATACTTTAGAATTTATTTAGAATTCATTTTCAAAAGGCATTCTGGAGAATAACACCACTACCTGTACAGCTACAGGTAGTACTGTTCACAGTCATTACAAAATGAGACACACTTTCAAGATGCTCACATCATTAATTGTTGCAGATTCCTTAAATTCAACACATCATCACATGTGACATCAATATACAAAGAACAAGTAAACAGTCATTCAGCTGCGACAAAATGTGGCATACAACATTGGTTTTGTGTTTTTTTTAAGAAAAACTGAAGTTAACAAAGCATGGTGGATTGGGTATTACATCAAAAATGTACATAAAAATAGTTGTTTTGTCTAGAAAAGACTTAGAATATTAGATAGAACTAACATTTTTCCTTCCCTCAACATAAAGAGGGGGACAACCTCCTTCGTCACAGTAAGAACATACAAAATCTAGCAACAAATTGGTAAGAATAAAGGGGAATTTAAATTCAATTTAAGGTTTAGTTCAGCATCCAAGTGTGTCGATTCTGAAAAATAGTGACAAAAACTGAATGTTAAGTCAAAACTCTGTGTTTAAAAACAGGCAGAACTTTAATTGTGCTTGACCATGTAAGTAAGCTATATTGACCCTTACAGCAGTTTGACTTGAGGGGTTTTATTTAAAGTCTGACAATAACAAACTCTGACAAAATCCAAATGTCATCTCCTTCTGTCATCATGATCTCATCATCCCACCTAACCAATGACACTTAATTCAGGTGGTAGGTAAACCATTCACTGAGAAATGGGAAACTCTTTTGGTTAGCTGATGCATCATCGCATGATCCTTTTGACTTCAAAAAGATATGATGTAGTGTGACTATTTGTCATGTAAACAGTAATTAAGCCCAGAGCAGATGTCATTTTCTATGCTTGTTAAAGAAAAATAAAATTATCAAAAGTAATTTATTCAGAGACAAAACTAGACATGACAGTATAGTTTTGTGTTTTTGGTTGTTTATGACAACGTATTTTAAACACAGAAATGAAAAGCTTTTTTTTTTTTTTTTTTGCCAGATATATCAGTATGCATCAATCGAATCAATAAAAATGGTGATGTTGTTCTAAAATATTAAAATATTTGAAATTAGGTTATGCTTTTTTTTTTTTTTTTTTTTTTTTTCCAATGTTGATTAAGGGTAAATAAGTCTACAAAAATATATTGCAACACTTCAAAGCAGACATTATACTGATAATTTTGGAACTTTGTTAAAGAAAATATTTTCATTTTTGAGATGATTTGCAAGAACATATTCCCCCCAACTGGTTTCCAAGTGTGCCCATGAAAAATCTAGCTAGAAAGCCATGACCATCCACTGAGAACAACTGGGAAACCCTATCCCCATGTCTGTTAACCAGAAAAACACAGAGGTAAGGCTAAGATTAAGGGGTAAAAAGGGATTCAGCCTAAATCTGTTATGTTAATTAAAATAGTGGTCAAAATGAGCAAATGCTGTATTTATTATAATACATGTTTTAAGTGATTCTGACAGATTTTCATCAAACTGGTACACTGAATGTACGTTCAATTCAAATTCAAAAATAACAATCCTAATCATAAACTTTACACATTTCTCTTTGTCGTGTTAGTTTTGTTGATTTATCCTGTCTAAAAGACAGTGTTCTGCTACTATACCTATTTTTTTTTTTTTTTTTTTTTTTTTAAACTATGCATTTTAAAAACCACATGGACATTTTTAAGTCTTAAAATCTTGCCTAAATGGAAAAACCAAAGGAGAAACTCAACTGGCAGTACTAAGTATAAAAACTTTTGTCTTTGTACCTTTCACTTTCAGAGGATATTTCCTCACAGGTCATTCAAATGTAATTGGAATGACACCATCATGTGGATAGTTGTGGTAACTTCAGTTCATATGAATATATATGATGTTGATTTAGTCACCGGCAATTATTTATTGTTGGGTGACATTTTGTTGTTGAAAACATACATAAAATTTTGGGGGTTTTTTAAATTATTATTTCAATCGGGATTACAAAGACAGTTTAATCCATTGTCAATGTTTTCGCTTTATACTCTGGTGTTGGGACATTTAGACTACAGCACAAGAAAAAAAAAACCATACAGATAAAACAAATAAAGGACAGTACATTCAGATAAGGCACAGAGGAATTATTTTTGTACTTTCTTCTCTTAAAAAAAACAAATGATTATATTCTCCATGACAAAGATATTGGACTTAAAAACATGCTGCTTCATCTAAAAAGCTGATGGCTTGGTACCTTCCTTGGCATGGGATGATGCTGTAAGCTCAAACCTCCTGTTCTTCTGCACCCTTCATTTTGGCTGACAGAGGCTGTTGGTTACAAAGACTCAGCAAACAGAGCAGGTATGTTAAAAAAAAAAAGTGCATAGGTGCTTTAAAAAGTAACTGAAACAAATTTCAGACAAATAATTTGCAATATAGATTATTTTTACTATCAACAAAGACTGAAGATACCTTTTTGACAATCACATAAACACTCAGTGATTGTCAGTTAATTTGAATAGTACCAAATACTTTTTGTCTAAATTAGTTACACTGGGCATTTTTTACTTCATTAAAATTAAATGAGGATTTTATAAGACATATAAAGGTAAAACATTAATAAATCTTCTAGGATCATTTTATCTTACACAAAACGCAAGTGAAGTACAATGTCGCAGGATTTTATGTTGATCTGTTAGTAACGCATTTCTCTGTATGTGTTATATGGATTTACAATAGAGAAGTGAAAAAAATATGTTTCAAACTGTTTTGTGTTTTCAAATAAGCATTGTGTTTCTCTTAGCGCAAAGGGAGAAAAAAAGTATTGAAAGAAAGCACAGAAAGCAGTCTTAAGGGCTCAACAGAGACCCCTAGGTCTGAGTGTCTTACTTTCTAAATTGTAAACTCCCCTTTTTGGAGCAGCACCACCACAAATGACTGGGCCACAGTTCACAGCAGCTGAAAGCAACATGTGTTTTTATAAAAGTGCTTTGGTTTTCAGCACACATTCTATACGTGTTGTTCAAACCTCTGAAGTAACAATCTTCAGGTGCATATAAAGTCAAGTTTTTATAAAATGCACACATGGTTGACTTTTCAAAAAGATGGCGTAGTGTATTCCATTTACATGAAGAAAAAAAAAAAACCCCACTCTTTTATAAATCTGTCAATAAGTTTATTTTTCCTGTAGGCTGAAAATCCATTGAGTGCCTGAAGTTTAAAAGCTGATTTCAAGTCAGTTAAACCGATTTCCTTTAGAGGCTGAAATGCATGTCATTCCATCTTCCCATCGTGACCGTTAGCTGCAACTATCTTCTGTTGGACTCTCTGCTTGTGCCAACTCTTGCTCTTCCGTATTGCAAAGCGAACAATGTCCACCATGAAGGCCCAGGATAGAGCGTACATGGCCACTCCTCCACACTTGATGAAGAATCTGGGCCTCGGGGAGATCAGCTCACAGTACAGCATTGTACCTCCCACAAAGATTCGCATCACAACAAACAGCAGCACGAACAGGACATCCACAATGTCCCCAAGCGGAGTCTCGTAGCGTCCTGTCTGCTTGAGGAACCAGCGTGTCTGCAGGAGGGGGTTGGTGACTTCGCTGCCGAAGAGAACGGCACAGGACTCGATGCCAGACTCTTCCAGCCACAGGGTCAGCACGATTCCCAGGATGCTCATGGTGTGGTGCGCCAGCATGACAGGTCCCTCAGTGCGGAAGTACATGCACCAGGCCATGTCAAAAATGAAGTAGCCCAGACTGACCACCAAGGCACTTATTTGTAGAGGGGTGTTCTTGGTGCCTGTCATAGTGAGACAGAATCACACTTCAGCTTTTTAAATACAAAAATGCAATCACTTGGAAAAACTAAATCTCTGAAAAAAACAATTAGCTTTAACATTTCTGTAAAAATTCACCATATCTGCTTCCTACCTGGGTAAGTGAATGGCCAGGGTCCATCTACATATCCTATGTAAGCGGTGATGCAAATCGCCACCATGCCGTGCACCAAGGTGACGAGGCGACAATTCCATTCGTAGCTCCTGGACCCATTAATGATGCACAAGATGAAGTAGAAAGATGCCCAGCAGCACAGGCAGAGGAGTGCAAAAACTACAAGCATTGCCATCGTCTCCCCTGAAGACAAAAACAAACAAAAAAAGCTGGAAACCCCCCCCCAAAACTAAAGCAACCAAATAAGCATTTAGCCTCCTTTGAATCACCTTATAGAGGAAGAGAACAATGCAAGGAGGCAGATATCGCCCCCTGTAATATCACTTACAGTAGAGAGAGGCAGAAATGCCATCCGAAGGCTTGGACTGTGCAGCCTTTGTAAATGACCAACAATTAGCCTTTGCTTGAACTATAATAGTACTATAGTCGGCAGGCTGAGGATCTGGTGGGGTGAGGGGGACGTCTCTTCTTCTGCTGTGACGTTTGTGCTAGGAGGTGAGACCATTGCAGATGGACAGAACAAACCCTCTGAAGAGCAGAACAAGATGTACACTAAACTTTGGATGTCTTAGGAGCTAGTTTCAAAACAGGCAGAGAGGTTACTGGGCGACTGGTCTCAGACAGCATCCCGTGAGGAAAACAGACTCGCTCGGCAGCTGTCAGATGTCAGTGTAAAAGAAACACTGTCTGCCTTGTTTAGTCTGGACAGCAGTTTTAAAAGTCACACACACAAAATACAATAAGATCCTGGATTATTAAATATTGTTTGAGTTTAATTTGTATTCTCACCCTAAGAGGTTTTATTAATTAAACAGCACAAGATTATGCATGCAACTACAAAATATTATTACACCACTGAAATTGATATTCCCTACAGTGCCTTGAACTTTTTCATTTTGTCACATTACAACCACAAACGTCTATTTATTTTAGTAGGATTTTCTGTGATTGGCAAACACAAAGAGGGGCGCAAGTGTGATACGTTTTTAGTATCATAAAGACCAGGGATCAGGGATAAAGTTGTGGAGTAAGATTACGTTATAAAACAATATCTCATGTTTTGAATATCTCCTAGATAACCCATCATTTAAAACATGGAGAGTATGTCACAACTGCAAACCTAACAAGACATGGTTATTCACTTATACCGACTTGCCAGGAAAAGAGAGCATTCATCAGAGAAGCAGTCAGGAGGTCTGTGGTTACTGTGGTGGAACAAAAGAGATAAACAGTTCAGGTGGAAGAATCTATTGACAGGAAGATTATTGCTCAAGCACTCGCCTGAGCACAGGAAAATATCAAACACGAGACATAATGAGAAAGCTGACCAGAGCCCATGGAGAGTTACAGCGGGAGCCAGTGAAGAGCAATGCAGAATGATGGGCTTAAATACTGAGGAAGAGGCGAAAGTGGCAAGGGAACCAGAAGGGCTAATCAGAGGTAAGTAGAGGCAGCTGCGGAAGAGAGCTGACAGGGGAATTAGGAGATGTGGAACGGTTGGGAAAGGAAGAGTATTGGTGAGCGGAGGAAAAGAAAAAGAAACAAAGCTGAGGCAAGTGGAAACTAAAATAAAGGGAAAAAACCTGAAACTAACATAAACAGTCAATAGTCCAAAGCACAAACGATGAGGATGAATGAGCACACACAAGGTATAAACTGAAATGACAAGATCTAAGCAAATAAGCAATAAAAAAAAGGAACAAAAACAGAAGCATAAATGAAAATCAAAGTTCAAACACTTAAGGATCATTTTTCAGATGCAAAATTCCTGAATTCTTCATCCAAATCTTGAAGTATAAATACAAAACTTTCCAGTTTATTTATTTATTCTTTTAATGGAGAAATTATGGTGGATGGATGGATATAAGAATGTAAACATAGGTGGATGATGTTTAGACAATGAGACAAGAAATAAAGTCTGGAAAAACATTTATAGTTTTCTGCAATGGAAAGGAACCCCACTTATAGGCTGTTTTGCCCCAGTACCATATGTACTTGTACATATCTAAAATGTTATTAAATATTAAACATTGCAGTATAATGGTCTATTGACTTTTTGAATGAAAAATTTGATGTTATCTAATCACATTTACTTTTCCTCAAAGATGACAGTTCACCAAGCTCATTCTGTTTTAATAAATCCACAAGTATCAATGTCTCCTTAGATGTTTTCAGCCAACAAATCAGGTTTTATTTTAAGTAACAACTATGTACTTAATTAAGTCAGTAATTACAAATTGAAAAAAATATATATACATAACATAAAACAATGAGCTGCACAGTGGAACAGCTGGCAGCACCCCTGCCTTACAGCAAGAAGGTGATGGGTTCAAATCCCAGCCTGGGGGCTGGGATTTGAACCCATCAAATCAAACAGATAGACCCAGGCTGGGTCTATCTGTCTGAACAGATAGACCCAGCCTGGGTCTATCTGCATGGAGTTTGCGTGTTCTTCCTGTGATTCTCTCTGGATACTCTGGCTTCCTCCCACAATCCAAAACCAGGACCTGTCAGGTTAATTGGTCTATCTAGATTGTCCTTAGGTGTGAGTCTCTATGTTGGCCTGCGATGGACTGGTGACCTGTCCAGCGTGTACCCTGGACAGGTCACCCAATGTGGGTTCAGATGATGGATGGATAACGTAAAACAACATCATTGCGTTTTTTCAGGAAACGACTGATGACTGGGACCACTTAGTGACTTGAAGAAATATATATTATAGATGAACTTAAAGGTGGAGGAATACTTGAGATTTTAAGGTGAAAGGGCCGTTTCCATGACAACCCAAAGAAAGACAGGATTTGGCGACCAGTTGAAGGAATGGAAATATCGCTGTTTTCTCTACTGAGTGGTTGACAGATGCAACAGTCGCACACATCTGCTGGTAGACAGCAAAGCTTATCCACCAGTCATTAGGATGCTGTTTCAACCCAACCTGATACCCTGTTGACTGGATCAGATAGCAAGCTAACCAGTTGTAGCAGGCTATGGTTACATCGAATATAACGCGTTTTCTCCAGCTTTCGCAAACGCTATAAAATATTATTACCTTGTTGGTAAACATCTGTCGGTCTCTGCGGTTAGATTCAGTTTGCCGTTTCCCCTTGTATGTATGTTTTCGAAGGGAAAGACAAGTGTAACACACTAGCTGCTATTTGTTGTCCTTTATCTGGGCTACTCAGGTGTTACGCCGAGAAGCGCATCCCTGCCGAGAATTGTACGCCCTGTCGTGGGAACGCGCATTGTTCAAACTCCGCGCATCTTTCAAACTCCTACATATCGATGTGAAAATGGATTTTAAATATGACCAACGAGGCAACTTTTAAAAATATTCATAATATAACCGTGTTACTTATCTAAGAATGGCCCGAAAAGGTGAAGTTTTATGGAAGATTAATTTTTAAAAATACGGCTTTGACACCTTTATCTAAACACGTTTGAGGCGAATGTTTTACATGTTTTAATAATGTTCTCTATTTCGTGGTTTGCAATTACAGGTCACATTCCTCACTTTTTCTACCAGCACAATATTAGTTTAAGCATTGTGTAACATCCAAACTTTTGAACTAGTAATAAAACGCTGGAATGGTTGCAAATAGGAAATGGTCTAAGTGAGAAAACAGTTCCATTTGCTTACGGTAAATTGCACAATGTGGTTATCAGTAGGCCTAAAAACTCATTAATAATACATACATTAAATAATATAACAAATATGTAGAATTTGGATAATACATTGTATGTTCCGTAAATGTTTTTTTTTTTTTTTTTTTTTGTTTTTTTTGTTTTTTTTTTGGAGGGGGTCTTTAAAATAATCCACAATTCTGCAAGCTTTTTTTTTTTTTTTTTTTTATCATTATGCACCTGCAAGTCTCTTACATTAAAGCATAATATAAACTATCAACAAAGAGTAACACCACCATGATTGTTTGTTTGTGTACCCCTCTTCTGAAACTCTAAATAAACCTGCTATTGTTCAAGTCTCACCATAGAGTCCTATCTATTTTAACTCCAAAATAGATTATACACACAAAAAAAAATTCCCTGCAGTAGCACAGAGGGTATGTATAATTATGTGGAAAATTTCACATCACCTTTAACTGTCTTAATTATTTGATGTAGGAGGGGGATGCACATTTTGGCAAGGCAAATTCTGAGCCTGCTGATATTTGCATCCCCCATCTATTTTCCCCAAATATTCTCCAGCTGATATAAAACTCAAACCAACAGATCAGAGGACATGTGTGATCATGTATAAAATGTTGTATTATCCTTAACTTTCTATATCTCTGAGTTACCAGGGGGTGCAGATTTTGGCAAGGCACATTTACATGCTGCCGATCTTTGCATCCCTTGTCTATTCTCCCCAAAATGTTTCCTACTGATATGAAACACACAACAGTAGCTCAGAGGACATGTTTGATTGTGTAGAGAAGGTTATATCATTCCTAATTCTCTACTTCTTAGCAGTCAATGCATATTTTAGCAAAACCAATTCTGAAGCTGCTGAAACTTCCATTTCCATCCTATGTAAGTTAATTATTATATATTATACATTAATTTCTCCATTTTGTATTTCAACAATTTAATGTAAGCTTTTATCATAATAATTTCATATTATGACAGTTCTCACTATGGAAAGGATACTAAAAGAAATAACTCTAGCATTGCAACATTAACTGTGTATGAACTATTTTTATGTAGGTTTGATATAAAAAGGAAATAACAAGTACATTTTTTTAAACAAAGGTATGGTAAGAAAGCAAAATAATTTAAACATAAATTATGTAAATAAAATCTAAAAATAGAACAAGTTCTGAACTTTAATCATAAAACATTCAAACTGTACAAATACAAAGCCTACATGTACATGCACATTCCACAGCAATAATCTGTGTCTGTCTGCGGGGTCATGAGACAGACTTGGTGGTACCACCGGTTGCAGCTATCACAGGCAATCTGCAAGTGATAAAATTGAAACGGTCAAATTGCAACATTAAGAAAGATGTTTGCATTGTTTTTAATCTGTTGTTTTCTGCTTATTGGACATAAAGCAATTTTCTGTTTACTCCCATTTATGCTTCACTTTGTATTTGTACTGTATTTAGAATTTGTGTATTTTGAATTTAAATTTAAAATGCTGTATGAAAGAAAAAAAAAACAAACAGTCGAGTATGTCAAAATATTCCACACTTAACTGATGTGTAACTTTGTTGAAGTAATTATTTATTTTATCTCAAAAAACTCCAAATCTCTCTTGTATAAAAATGCATTCCCTCCTCCCTTTGAGGAAAAGATTGTTAGAAATAATGTAAAAATTTCAATATAATCACACATGTACTGTGGACTACTGGAGTGAACTTAATATCAGTAGGACAGATTTGGGGGAAAATAGACAAGAGGATGCAAATATCGGCAGCATGTCAATGTGCCTTGCCAAAATATGCACCCCCTGCTAACTCAGAGATATAGAGAGTTAAGAATAATATAACTTTATACATATTAGTTATATTGTTTCATTTATGTATTATTAATGAGCTTTTAGGCCTACTGATAACCAGATTGTGCAATTTACTGCAAGCAAATGCAACTGTTTTCTCACTTAGACCATTTCCTATTTGCAACCATTCCAGCGTTTTATTACTAGTTCAAAAGTTTGGATGTTACACAATGCTTAAACTAATATTGTGCTGGTAGAAAAAGTGAGGAATGTGACCTGTAATTGCAAACCACGAAATAGAGAACATTATTAAAACATGTAAAACATTCGCCTCAAACGTGTTTAGATAAAGGTGTCAAAGCCGTATTTTAAAAAATGAATCTTGCATAAAACTTCCATAGATAAGTAACACGGTTATATTATGAATATTTTTAAAAGTTGCCTCGTTGGTCATATGTAAATCCGTTTTCTCATCAATATGCAGAAGTTTGAGCGATGCGCGTTCCCGCGACAGGCCATGCACTTCTTGGCAGGCATACGTTTCTCGGCGTAACACCGACAGCTACAGCCTCCATCAGCATCCTTCGGTTCTCAGAGGGCTTACGCTGAGTGCTGTAAATATAAATATTTTGTATAACTCGAAAGTAAAACGAGGAAGGTGCTCTGAGTAAATAATCTCTAACCACAGCGTTGTGAGAGATGAACACAGGCTCATTAAATCGATTAAATAAAGCGCTTTCCAACTCTGTTGATGGCCTGATGCGAGGATGGTTAATATTTTTTTTTCCAGAACAATAGTGACACCTGATGGCCAACACGTGGAGTTACAACTCAAGCAGGAAGTTAACATACTTCAACATATTTTTTAAGGGATTTTATGTGATAGATCAACTCAAACGTAATTGTGAAATGGAAGGAAAATTATATATTGTTATAGTCTGTTTTTATTTACAAATAAAAATCTGAACATGTGGAGGCCCCTTGTATTAAGCCCATCTAACCCTCTTTACAGAACATGCTTTCACTGCATTTACAGCTGCAGTGAAGTCTTGAGGTATGTCTCTTCAAGCATAGCACAGCTAAAAAAAATCCTGCTTTTAATTGAAAAGAGCAGATTGAATGAAAGTGTGTGTGAACATCAACATTCATGTGTTAAATTGAGTTCTGGGCTGTTCTAATACATAAATATGCTTTGAGCTATAACATTTAAGTGTGGCTTTATGTGCATGTCTCGAAGTTTTTGTCCTGCTGGAAGAAGAACTTCTGCCCTTGTCTCAAGTTTTTTTGCAACCTCTAACTGGTTTTCTTTCAGGATTGCCCTGTAGCTGCATCTTCCCACCAGCTCTGTTTCTGCCAGTGAACATTATCCTCATAGCATAAGACTGCCACCACTATGTTTCACAGCATGGATGGTGTGTTCAGGGAGATGTGTAGTGCTAGTTTTGCCAATACATGCAATTCTGCATGTAGGCCCAAAAAAAAAACACAGTTTTTTGTCTTATCTGATCAGAGCACTGTTTTGCATTTGCTGACCCCCCCCCCCCACATGGCTTGTGGAAGATTTCAGTTTCAAATTTCATGAGACTTTGCTTGAATTTTTTTTTCATACTGTTCCATAAAAGCCAGATTTGTGGAGTTCATGACATGACCGACCTCAGTGAGTTTAGGTGAACATCTATGTCTTACAGGTTAACAGGTGTGGCAAACTTGTTTTATATTTAAATGTTGGACTGAAGAGTGCTCTGTAAGATGTTCAAAGCTTGGGATATTGTTTTATGTCCTAACCTTGCTTTAAACTTCTCTACAGTTTTTTTCCTTGAACTATTAATTGGTCTTCATGATGCTGTTTGTGCACTAAAGTTTTCACAGAACAGCTGGATTTATGCCAAAGTTACATTAAACACAGGTGGGCTCTCTTTACTAATTACATATCTTCTGATGCCAATTGGTCACAGTGGATTTTATTTAGGGGCATCATAGTAAGTGTACAAATGCATACTACACCTTTCAGAATCTTTTGTAAAACATTTCCAAAACCATGTGTCCTTTTCCTTCTTCATCATGCACTACTTTATGTCTATCACATAAAATCTCAAAATAATCTGAAGTTTGTGGCGAAAATGTCACAAAATTTGAACAAGATTTTACGAGTTATGTACTTCGATAATTCCAAATCTACAAATTGAACTTTTTTTCTACCACTTGATCCGTAAACATATTTTCATTTAACTAAAAGCTAATAACTAATCAAGTCCACCTTGCGACCTCTCATAAGCATTACTGCTCTCTCTCAAGTGTATGCTGAAAATGACCCCAAAGTCAAAAACTCTTATGCAGTGCAAAAAGACTTTATTGAAACAATTTATGTAAAACAGATCTACAAGATGCAATACCTAAATTGTTTCATTAACTTTTTAGGACTATTAACAACAATTCAGAAACCTCTTCCATACAAAAATAGGTTTAACAACTTAATCTACAATTACATAGCAAAAAACATCAGTGGAAATGTTAAGGCACTTGATTATCACAAAAAGGCCACAGTGACAAATGTTTCACTTATTTGGTTCTTTAGTTAGCAGGAGATGCCAACAACAAGAAAAGTAAAAATGAAATGTTTAGATGGTAGTTAAAGACCATGATGGAGGTAAAACAATCCAAAACGTTACTTCGACATATAACTCTGGACAACAGACAGACACAGCTTAAGTTGGTCCCATGAGATCAAGGATGGCTTCTTGAATCATGCATGTAATGACCAAAGATTTAATATGTATAAATTAAACATTTAAGTGATGATTTCAACAGACAAAAAACAAACAAAAAACTCTTATGGCAGTGGAACCTACACCTTAGTCTACCAGAAGATGGCAGTAAAGATTGCAAAGTCTGTGTGAAACATACTTAAGAGCTTTTTTCTGGATAAGAACACTATAGGCCCTTTCAAAAATTGTATTCCTGCTTAATTAGGTTTATTTGGCACTTTTTCTAAGAGTGTGAAAACAGGAATGGGCAAGAGCTGCTCCTTAAAAATACAAATGGAGTGGAAAGAAAGGCTGTACAGCAAAGACATGCTGGAAAATATTACACATGCAGGAACAATATTCAAATTCCGAGGAGTTGAAAATGTCTTAAAATACTTATTTTGCTGAGGACTTGTTGTTTAGCTTGTTTAATGTGAGAAAAAGTGTAAAAAATAAAAATAAAAAAAACACACAAAAAAAAAAAATCTATGAAAGCAATATGACGACATAACAACCCTAGACGATTTTATTTTACAGCCAAAACAAAAATCAAGCCACTGTTGGCAAGGCATTTTCTTTGTGAACCTATTTATTTTGAGCCAAACAGGTGCTTTAACTGGCCATACTTTTTTTTTTTTCACAGAGCTTTATAGTGAGATAAATCTATCATCCTTATTGTCCTTCACCAAAATGGAAGACTATTTTTGTCTCCCTCTATTGTGGAAATGCATAAGATGCAGATGCTCCTCTGCTGGTGTTTCATTCCACACAAATGCACAGTTCAGTTTTGTGCACATTGCAGCTTGTTTCAGAGGTCATTGTTGTTGTCTTGTGTCTTTTTCCCCAGTAACTCTTCCAAAAGAGGCACAGAAGTGGTAGTTTTTGGCAAAGTAACAATGAGAATAACAATAATGTGTCATTTATTTGTCACATTTAGCTATTTGTCCTTCCTTTGTTTGGTGTCACTTGGAACCTGAATAAATCTCATTTTTATCCTCAACTCCTAATACATAAAAGATTCATTTACCATCTTGCCAACCAAAGTCCAATATTGCCATGTATAGAACCGGTGGACAAACACTGGTTTAGGAAAAATTATTTGTCCTCCATTTATAACTTCCCATTGAAAAACACTAGGTCTCCTCGTCCCACAGGCAGAGCTGTTTCTGGGGAACGTAGTAAGTAAAATGGTAGCCCTTGCTGCAACTCCTGATGCCGCACTTGTAGGTGGAGCCTTTGGCTGTGCCGTCCCGGCTGCGGCAGTACTTCAGCAGACACGGGTACCACTCCAGACGCAGGCCATATGTGCAGAGACACGGCTGCCACAAGTCTTTAGTAGAATGACAGGCTTGAAAGCTGGGCGCCTCCGTCGTCTGAGGCAGGACCTCAAATATTGAGCCGTCTACTCCTGTAACACAACAGCAAGTCTTGTCAAGAACAGCTAAAGCAGAAGCATGCCATCAGACAGTTGTCTGAAAAAAATTCCTTATTTCACTCAATTAAATACTGTATGGAGCTGAAGAAGGAAAACAAAACGGTTAATGAAAAAAAAAAAAAAAGAGGGCAGATGGTGGGCTAAGAGAGGAGCTTTGTCATGTTAAAGAGATGCTTGTGTGATTCCCTCTGGATATGACGGTGCTTGTTGAACCATGACCATCAAGAGTATTTTCTTTCAAACATAGCTGTCAGTGAACAAAGGTGCTGTCATACTGATTCTCTTTAGTCTTGACAATTAGGCTTTCTTGCTTTTACAAACCCAAATCTGATCTCAAACAACTGGGCATATAAAAAAAAAGACCAAAAAAAATAAATAAATAAATTAGAAAATCATGTTTTCAGATATGCAAAGACAAAGCAGAATAAAATCAATCCATGAATGCTTCAATGGCAGATCTGATTACCTTTCTGCAGCCAGTATTTCACATCTGCCTCCCTGGTGTAAATGGCCTCATGAGCTTCGCTGCACATGTTGTGGATGTGGGAGCTGAGCTGCCAGGCCCGGCTGAGATTCACAGCAGTGCTCATCGTCAGCTGCTCCAGCCCTTTTCGTTCCTCTGCCAGCCGAATGACATGAGGATTTTTCTAAAGAGACGGCACAAATGATTAGATTCTTGCAGCTTAATGCATGGTGAGATGCAACAGGTGCATAAAGAAGAAAAAAACTGCTGTTTTGTTAGTTTGGTTGAATGTGTGTGGGTTTTTTTTTTTTGTTTTTTTTATATGATTCCCAAGGAAAACATCTTGGGGAGTTTTATAAGTTTATTAATTTTTTATGATAAGCTCCTAAATAGTCAGATGGCTAAGAAACGACACATTACTGTTTTGGAAAATATTTTCTGCAAACAAGGCAACATTGGTCAAGGTCTCTCTTGAAAAATGGTAAAGTTCATTCACAGGGTTCCTGCTTAATTTTCATACACAAATGTCAGACTTTACTTTTCAGAGTTGAGACTCCATTGCATTTACCTAAATATATTTATTAATGAAGTTACAGTGGGGCAAAAAAGTATTTAGTCATCTACTGACTGCAAGTTCTCCTACTTAGAAAGATGAGAGAGGTCTGTAATTCTCATCATAGGTACACTTCAACTATGAAAGGCAAAATGAGAAAGAAAAAAAAAATACAGGAAATCATATTATAGGATTTTTTTTTTTTTTTTTAATTATTTGTAAATTATGGTGGAAAATAAGTAGATTTCTGGCTCTCACAGACCTGTAACTTCTTTAAGAAGCTTTTCTGTCCTCCACTATTAATGGCACCTGTTTGACCTCGTTATCTGTATAAAAGACACCTGTCCACAGCCTCAAACAGACTCCAAACTCAACTATGGCCAAGACCAAAGAGCTGTCAAAGGACACCGGGGAGAAACTTGTAGACCTGCACCAGGCTGGGAAGAGTGAATCTACAATAGGCAAGCAGGTTGGTGTGAATAAATCAACTATGAGAGCAATTGTAAGAAAGTGGAAGACATACAAGACCATTGATGATCTCCCTTGATCTAGGGCCCCGTGCAAGATCTCATCCCGTGGGGTCAAAATGATCATGAGAACGGTGAGCAAAAATCCCAAAACTACACGGAGAGACCTGATGAATGACCTGCAGAGAGCTGGGACCAAAGTAACAAAGGCTAGCATCAGTAACACACTATGCTGAGAGGGACTCACATCCTGCAGTTACAGGCGTGTCCCCCTGATTAAGCCAGTACATGTCCAGGCTCAGAGACCATATGGATGATCCAGAAGAGGTCTAGGAGACTATCATGTGGTCAGATGAAACCAAAATAGAACTTTTTGGTTAAAAACTCAACTTGTCGTGTTTGGAGGAAGAAGAATGCTGAGTTGCATCCCAAGAACACCATAACTACTGTGAAGCATGGGGGTGGAAACATCATGCTTTGGGGCTGTTTTTCTGCAAAGGGGACAGGACGACCAATCAGTGTTAAGGAAAGAATGAACGGGGCCATGTGAGATTTTAAGCCAAAACCTCCTTCCATCAGTGAGAGCATTGAAGATGGAACGTGGCTGGGTCTTCCAGCATGACAATGATCCCAAACACACCGCTCAGGCAACCAAGGAAAAAGCATTTCAAGGTCCTGGAGTGGCCTAGCCAGACTCCAGACCTCAACCCCACAGAAAATTTGTGGAGGGAGTTAAAAGTCCATGTTGCCCAGCGATAGCCCCAAAACATCACTGCTTTAGAGGAGATCTGCATGGAGGAATGGGCCAAAATACCAGCTGGTGTGTGCAAACCTGGTGAAGACTGACAGGAAACATTTGACCTCTGTCATTGCCAACAAAGGTTATGTTACAAAGCATTGAGTTGAACTTTTGTTACTGACCAAATACTTATTTTCCACCATAATTCACAAATAAATTCTTTAAAAAAAAACCTACAATATGATTTCTTGGATTTATTTATTTTTTTCTCATTTTGTCTCTCATAGTTGAAGTGTACCTATGATGAGAATTACAGACTTCTCATCTTTCTAAGTAGGATAACTTGCACAATCAGTGGCTGACTAAATACTTTTTTGCCCCACTGTAGCTAATAATTTATGGCAAATTTGCCTACAGCAGCCAGGCTTTGAATATCTAATTTGAAAAAACAAACCTGGAGGGAATAAAGACAGCTTAAAGGAGGAAAAAAGGAAGAAGAAAAAACCACAAGGAAGGGAGAAAGAGGAAGGAAGAGCACATAGATGCACAAAGCTAAAAGGAAACAACAAAGGAAGGGGGACACAAGAAGTAAAGGTCAGAATAAATGAAAGTAGAAGACAAGGAAAAAAAGGACAAAGGGGAATAAAGAAAACAAGGACACAAGCAGGTGAGCTAAGACCCAAGAAATGAAGGACAGAGGTAAAGATAAGATTGACAAAATGATGGAAGGAAGGGGGGCACAATGAACGACAGATGAACACAAGCAAGGACGAAAATAAGGGCCACAAAAATGGGGAAAAAAACAAGAGCACAAGGAAAGGAAGGGAGGAAACAAAAAAAAAGGAAAGAGGTGAGGAAGGAAGAAAAAAAGAGGAACACAAAGAAGGAAGTGACACAAGGAATTATACCAGAAAATGAACGACTCGCATAAAAAAAAAGTAAGGACAGCACTCAGACAATGGGAAACAGCATACAGTCTGGATAATCAAATATTTTCCATATTCTCAAATGTTTTTTCAGACCTGGAGAATAATTAAGTAAAATTCTCTGCTTTCCAGGCTGAGTCGAAACCCTGCATTTGCCCCCAGAAGTAAAAAATCATAACTGAGAATGACATCATAATAAACAAAGCAGCATAATGACATATTCAACTCATGAGATGAGACCGTACATATGGTCATCAGGTCACTGGTAAAGTGTCTAAATATCGAATTTAAATGGTTTCTTCTCCAAGTTTTGTTTTACATCAAGACTTATTCTAGTTCATCATGTTAGGAGCTTTTTCTGTCTATATAATTCATAGGTGTGAGTTAAGAGGCCTAAACATTGCACTAAAAGTTCTGATTCATCACAAGCAAAAAGTAATAATTGTCTATAACACAGGTTTAGAAAGAGAATAATCAACATGTGTATAATGGGTGTTTTCATAACACTAGTTTGAAATAGGATAGGTTTAGGAACAAACCCCCCCCACAAAATGTAAAAATTACTGGCTTTTCCAGAGGCGTCTTGATCTTATTTTATTAAATGTGAAAAGGCTCACAAGACGACTACATCCGTTGTGTCATACCTGTCTGAGACGGGCCATGGACTCACTAGGGATGATTTCATTGCGGTTAAGGCGAGAGATGAAGCACAGCGCCTGGTACTGGTTCTGTCCTCTCTCCAGCTCACCCAGGATCAGGGCTCGGAATATCTTCACTTCCTGCAAGAGGCCAGGGAGGATGAACACATAAACAGACGACTCCTGAAGGATACTGCAATAAGTTACTGTTTATATGTGCAGCCCATTCAGATTACAGCTAATATTCTTTCCACAGCTCCACTTTTCCAGACACTGTAAAAGTATTTCAATATGTGGAGCACAAAGATGTTCAAACAACTGTCTGACTAAAGTAAAGAGGAGTTTATGGTCCCTGTGCCAATAAAGCCTCATCTGACAGTTTGTTGATACTTTTATTGTCAGTAGGCCTGCCCAGTGTTGCTGCAATAATGCTCTGCAATTTGCAGGGTCAAATTAAAGTTGCTGCACAAAGTTTTAAAAAAAGCACATCTTTCCTTGCCATTTCATTTGGAACTGTATGTGTAGCAAAAATACAGATAGCAGGAGCAGACAATATATATTTTTTAAAAGTTTCTTTTGGCATGTCTATGACAGATCTGGCACCCAACCCAAGGCCATGAAGAGTTCTGATGGGGAGGGGCATCCAAAGCATGATGGGAAGTTGAGAGAGCAAAGCAGTAGACCTGTCCTTCTATTTATCAGACACCCCCCACCCTCCTCTCTGGAGCTCCACAGCCTCGTTCCAAACACCCCTCCTCCACTTTTCACACACCCCTCTGAAGTGAATGTGCCGCTCCAGGGTAGTAGAAATAGATAAACAGTTGGAGACGACCCTACAGAGCTCTCCTTAAACTCTTAGATCTTTGCTTTCTGAATTGCAACAAAACAATACATCCTGCCTCACAAATGTTTATGCGGTGCAGATTTTGACAGAAAACTTTGCACGACCACTGGTTTCCCAGTCTGAGAGCCACTTTTGCCTTTGAACGGCTCTCCTGGCAGGCATACAGTACAAGCAAGGGCATTTATTACATAAGACAATCATGCGATACCATTTGACCTTTGGAAAAGAAAAACTACTGAGCAAATATCGATTACATCTCTGCAAGCTGGCCTGGAGACTGCAGGAACACAGACAGGATATTAGAAACCTCAGCTCTTTCCATGCGGAGATAATAAGACAAAAGCTGAAATGATTAAAGAGGACGTCAAGACTGGAGGAGCCACGCATATATCATAGTGCAATATAAGGAGGAGGGTGTACAATGCTCACACAGGGGACGAGCAAGTTTCATCACATGTGGGGGAACGCAGAGGCCATGACTTTGGAGACCTCCCATATTGCAGACACATGGTGCTGCACTGCCTTGCTGTTTGAGTAGGAAGAGGGGGAACCATTCTTGTATTTGCCCCAGGGTTTTTCTGGGTAATTACAGAGAAGCAGGCCAAAGATACCGCTGTGGAACTGACTCCATGCTTAAGTTTAGTATATGAGCTCTCCTCCTATGCTTTGATGTTCTGTGTTCTGATTAATGATTGCCTACTCGTGCAAGGAAACAATGGTGCCGACTGTGGCCAAATCACCCCTGGATAATAAAAAAAGAAAAAAAAAAAAAAAAATCTCAAGGTAGAAAGAAGCATGACATTTTGAAACACTTGATTTATTCTAGAACTCAAGGCAAAGAAAAAACCCCACCACTGTTACACCTGTTTGGCTGAGACAAAGATACAGTAGACGAACAAATGGAGTAAAGTAAGACTGGAAAAAATTAGAGCCAGCTAAACTGGTGCAGCTGAAGGGCAGAGGGCTTGCTGTATCTTATTTGTTGAGTCCTAACTAGCCAAAGTGTGGCAATGATTAGATGATCCATAGAAGCCTTTGTTTCACTCCTTTACACCCAGGAGATCTCTGCCAAGAAACTCATCTAGCATACAGCTATATCTCTACAAAGGTAATTAGAAAAAAAACAAATACCTCTTGGGTCTTGTTTTCCATGTATGAACGGAAGCCAAGTTATGTATTTTGATTCTAAAATGATAATCACTGATTGATGTAGTATTTCAGCTAATCCACAGATAAGTCTCATTTTTCAAAATTTTTGTTTCCAAGGTCTTATCATTTGATTGGCGTAGACTAGTGCTGAGCCAGTATATCCATCATATCACCATCAGATCACTACAGAGCTGCCAAGAAATTGTCTGGTGAAAGGAATCAGAGAAATCTTTTTTGTCAGGAAACACACCACACCTGTGCTAACCAAGCTTACTACATTGAATTAAACTGCTCACACAGTGTTATGGAGACTATTGCTTATAAATCCTCCAACATAATATAATGTATTTTGATCCACACTCCTCAGTGGGCAAGTTGTTACTGACAGAAGAGACCCAACTTTAGTATCGGTGAGGAGTTTAAAAAGGAAATCAGAGGGAGCATAAAAAGCCGTTTAAAAGGAAACTATTTTCTAATTAGGCATGTCAGCTGTTCATTTGTGCTGCTACCATTACACACACTTTCTTAGATAACAGGAAGGACCAACGTATTACAGTAAAGTTGCTCTGCTTTATCCACTGGAGTCGTTTACTTCTGTCATGGAAAATGATTAATTTAGATTAATTTTCTGTACTTAGGAAATCTCAGAGAGAGAGTAAGGGGCCTACATTCTTGGGGCAATATATGCGGCAACTGTTTGCAGGTATTTGTTAACCATTAATAAGATGATATGGTCACCTTAAAATGTCAAAACATTATCATTTTAGCATTGTTTTGAAATATTAGCAGATCTCTGCTGCTGCAACTGCTCTCTCACACATATGGTGTGACAATGCCTTTGCTCCTAATGTATGCAATGAATCAGGTTGATGGCAGTAAGCAACAAAAAAAGAATTGACCCTAAAATGATAATTTGTGCATTCCTCTAATTACAATATAAAGTTTTTGACATTTTTTTTCTTCTTCAATTTTTTATTGGTTTACATTGTCTAGTTTTGGTTTGTTTTGAGAAAATTAACTGTCCACTAAAACCTTTTCTTTCTATGCCTCTGAAGAATCTAAAAACATAGAAAAACTTAAAGGATAAACTGTGTTTATTAGAAATTATGAGGTTTGGAATGTAAAATGTTGCATATGTTAAGTCAAGTTGTAACTGGTGAACTGTGGCTTTTTATCTGCAAAACTTTAGAGTGAAAAACAAGTAGAAAGGGGGTTTGGTTAGTCATTTCAAAAGTATGTAAAGACGCTGACTAGACTCCATAATATTTTACAGCAAAATCTCTGCATAAACCCAAGTATCAAGGTGGCCTTCAAAAATGTGCATAAGTATTTGTGTCATCATGAGTCATCCGAGAACCTTGTGACAGAACATCCAAAGTTGAGTTGATCAAAACACGGACTTATAGGGGAAAAAAAAAAAAAAAAAAAAAAAAAAAACATGGACAGCTTACACAGAGCCATTAATATGAATAAAACTAAAGCAAAATACAGAAATGCTGTGAACAACAGTAAATACTGCTTCCATGGAGGGCCTGGGCAACAAGGAAATGTTTACTATGAGTGTGCAAAAAAAATAAAAAATAAAAATAAAAAAATAAAAAAATAAAAAAAAAAATCAAAAATCGTTTCACATAAGAATTTTGTTTCTCACTTACTGCTATTCAAAATCGATTTAAAATGTCCCAAAATCGATTTTAAAACACAAATAAACAAAACCACTGGCTTTTGGCCTCCATTGTGTAACTACGTAGAACATTCTGATATCACCTCGCAGACAGCACAGGAACATAGAAGTGTGCAATACTGCATATTTTGGTATCAATCCGATACCAAGTAAATACAGGGCCGACATCGCCAATACCAATACTTGTTATCTAAGTATATCATCAGACTTATGACCTTTAGCTGTTTTTGTGGTTTTTCTTTTGAATTATTTTGTTACAACCCAGGACAAAATTTAGATAAAGTTTATAGGTGTCTACGAAACACTTTAAAAACATATTTACATAGTAAACAGAAACAGAAAAACAAAATAAATTTGTGTGCATTGTTTTCTAAATAAACAAAAAACATAATTTGAGAGGAGATCAAAACAGAATCTTTATTATGGTAGAGTTGAGAAACTACAATACAAAAACAAAAAATTTCAAAAGGGAATCTGAAACTAATGTATCAATCTTACAACGCTAGTATCGCTCCGATACTGATACCAACTTGGTATCGATATTACGGATATTATGGATTGATCTGCTCACCTCTACTGGAACATACGCATACGCGGAAAGTACCACAATAAAGAGGAAATTTAAAAAATGAGAGATTCAACCGGCCCTGTTTTCGTTAAAGACATTTCTACTCAATTTGATTTTTACCGACTGCTTGGGATGACACGAGCTTCACCTTTTGCAAGATTTGCAAAATGACGATTAAGCACATCGGGAACAGCACAAATGCGTGGAGCCAATACAGCTGAGCTAAAGTATGCCACACACCCCAACCTCCTGTCCTGTTCGTTTCAGCTACTCTGCTTTCACTACCTGGTTTTTGTATCCACAAGCGACATAAATACAGAACGTTTATCTGACCTGGTGAGAAAGTTACATTTAGTCAAATCGCTAAAAACTTTGGGATGGAAATTGCAATGCTGTTGTCCATGGAGAAGGCTTGTCTGCAGAAAGGTGTGGCGCTGTCTCTGTGACCGCTTCGTAAAAACAAAATGGGAGATGCAGGGAGGGAGTAAGTCCATCTAAGCATGGATTAATATTTAAAATGTAATAAATGTAACATTTTAATGTCTCCATTGTTAATCTACCTTGAAAAGCAGACAGGGGTAGATCATAAGGATCCTTTGCACATCGACAGATTAAAGTAGAAATCATTATGAACACTTGTTTTGACCTGAAAATTGATTTTGAATCGAATTGTGAGATCGATTCCCACCCCTACTGTTTACCCTACATATCAATTAAATGATCATTGGAAAAGTGTGGATATCTCAATAAAAACAGATGTTTTGGACTTTGCTGATCTGGAGCACTCAAAGCAGAGAAAAGGCATCAATAATATTACTGAAGCAATTGCTGTTGTACATCAATCTGTAGAGGACTATTAGGTCATTTTCACACAACATTCAGTCCATTATTTTATGGTGAGAAGGGATTTGAAAAAGTGGAAAATATTCAAGACAGCTGCCAAACTTTCAAGGGGTGGACGTCCAAAACAGTTGTTTTTAATCTGAATTGGCATTTCATTTATTTTAGGACCTTGTAAAGACCAGATGATTTTTTTTTTATTACTTCCAGATATAAAAAAAAATCTTGCTGGTGTCCTTTCATTAAAACTACAAGTCCAGTGAATTTCACAGTATGACTCTTACTTACCTTTATTCATGAATGAACAATACTTATTGCCTATAGTTCCCATACGTATTCATACAGTATTTTGTCATTTAACATAGAATTTAAAAACATTTTATAGCAAAAGTTTGTACATTTTACTGAAACAACTGAAACAATTTTGTTAAGGTCAGACAAATGACCAGATGATGTGCTTGTGTGTCTTTTAGGCTTGTAAAATATATTGCAAGAATATTGTTATTGCAGTATCATTGCAATATATATCAGCATTGCAAAGAACTTTAAGGACAAACATGATTCAATTCTATAAGTACCATGCATCCATTCTCAAGTACTAGTAATATATTTGGTGATGGAGCAGGAACTGTTTTATGAAGTCATTTACGCGTTTTGGGAAAATTAATATGAAACTGCAACACCATTGTGATAAGTTGTTTAAATTGGCAGTACAGCAGCTGTTGACAGATGTATTTTTTTTAATAATGAAACGTTGCTGCAATAGTACCTGGTTGAATCACTCACCACTGAGGTCTATGTTTGCAATAAATCCAAAACTAGAAACAACCTTAATACACACTGTATGCCTACATATTTGTTTATTTACTGCAAGTCATACAGTTATTGGAAGTTTCACCTACATTGTCACATACTGCATCTTTTCCTGAACCGTGCCACCTGAGTGTTGGTTGTTCCTGCATTTACTTTTGACTGGGACAATTAGTTAAACTAATATTCCGAAAACACACCCAAAATTATTTATATCTCAGTATTTTGCAAATTCAAACATGCTAACAATAAATTCAGTTACAGAGAGTATGTGCAACTGATTTATCCATCCATCACGCCCACTTGTGTAAGCAGGGTCGCGGGATGCTAGCGCCCATCTCCAGCCGTCATTGTGCCAGAGGCAGAGTACACTCTGGAAAGGTCCCTAGTCATCAAGGGCAGCACAAAGAAACACAGGACAACAATCATGCTCCCATACCTAAGAGCAATCTAGAGAGACCACTTAACCTAAGAGTCATGTTTTTCATTTTTGGAAGGAAGCCAGAGTAAAAAAAGCGACTAGCAACAAATCTATGAACTTTTTTCTGTGTTTTTGGCGACAACACATGAAAACCCCAGTTGCTCTGCAGCAACTATCCAGAGCGAGAAGCAAGTGCTACAATGAGCCTCATCCACTTTCCAACTCCGGTTAGCTCAAATGACAAAATCTGATCATTTTTGTCAAAGGAGAGGAGAGGAGAGGGGAGGGGCAGGCTTTGCAAGTTCTGCTTCCTGCTCAAAATCTGTCAACCTATATGTTGCTTTTACTCACTCTGCAGATTTTTGGATATGATTTAATCTATGTGGCACTATTATCAACACAAACAGGAGCACCACATACTATCTCCATCATATCTGTAGTAAAAAGCCAGCAATGTTTCCTATCCGAGTTACATTCTTCCTCCTGTATGCTGTGGACAGATGCTCTGTCTCAGAACACCCACACCCACCATCTCCTTTTACAGTTCCAGCTGCGAGAACATATCTCCAGCAGAAAACCTCCAACTGTGAAGTATATACAGGAACAGCAACCACAGGAAAGAAAACCAGCCCAAATTGTCCACAGTTCTTCCAAAACATGCCCAGTATTGTGTAAGAAAAAGCCTATGATAGAGGTTAGAGTCACTCTTCTGTAAGTCAATGCAGGAGATAACCTCTTCTCTTGCAGCAAACCTGCTTCACCTCTAACTCAGTAAGTTTTGGATTAAATATCTCACATTGGCAAAGGGAATTTGGAAAAAGGCATCCACAGACTAGAAAATTACAAACACCTAATAGGTATTTAGAATGTGCCTTATATTGGATAAAGACTCACCCATCAATTACTGCATTTTCCTTAACCCCAAAACATTCAAGACTTGCAGACATAATTTAGAGAAAATTACCAGGTATGGACATTAGGAATCAGAAAAAAAAAAAAAAATCTTTGGCTTGTCTTAAAAAAAAGTGACCCAATGCCATAATTAAGAGGATGGCATAGCCCTGACTCTTTTCCCCAACTGGTGCAGCATGAATGTCAGCACAGCTATAAATAATCCACATAAGTACAGATTTTGTAACTTTGCTCGCTTACACCCCAGACTTTAGTGCATTTGTAGACAAACTACTGCTGGATAACATCCATACACAAGTCTGTATTTATGCACCCTTGCAAGTGGGACATACTAAGATCTGTTCCACAGGAGAGGGAGAGAGAGAGGAAGGCTTGTTTCAATGGTGGCTACCTTCAGTGGGCCAGATTATTTAAGAGGTGCACAAAAGCCCATTCACACACTGAAAGGATTCCATTTACAGTGAAATTTCACTGCAAACCACCTAGCCAAACACAATCATGTCAAGAAAAAAATTGCCAAAGATTTATGCATATCTTTTTGGGTGCAAAACTAAACACACAAGATAAGTTCACACTTGAATGTGAGGATGGTTATTCAGATGTAGGCACATAAAGCGTACCGATTGCAGCCCCTGTGGAGGGGGTTCTTCCTGTTTTAAATCCCCTCAAACACCCCTGTGTGTTGATAAGGGCAGCTGAAAAGGACTGCTGGCCAGCCACACATTAATGAGTCATTTGAGATCAATGTGGGTCTGTGAAGGCATTTTAACCCTGGGTGAAATGATTTGTTGACTGATTTTGAAGGCTTTCATCGTATAAGACATAGACTTTAAGAGGGTGCATTTGTCTTTTTCCAAAAATCCAAGTGATGATTATTTGTTTTGAACATCAACTGCACTAACCACCCCTGTTTTAGAAAACAACTCAGATTTACCTTGTGTGGTGATAAGTAGGGTCTTTGCCTTGGAGTATGAGAGGGGCCAGTGAAAAAAGCACAGGTGTGGCCAGGGATTAAAGATCAGTTTGGGAGACAGAGTTGGAGACCAATGCAGACAAAAAGAGCAGGAGAAAAACCACTGAGCTAAGAAATGCTTGAGTTAAAGTTAATTACAGATGCTCCAAAGGAAGGAATGTGGAGTCACATTTAGGGCTGGTCACACCTGGCTGCCCAAAGAACGAACCAATTAGTAAACAGAGTCAGTGAATGGACAATCAAAACACCAGAGGCTGTGGAAAGAAAGGCACACCCTTTGGCTATTCTCCTGAAAAGAATGTTGCAGTCCTGTTAACGTCCACTAAGAAAGACAGTCATCACTGGTGTCAGACTTCTGTTTTTAGGACACACAAGCTTTACAAACTCTCCATAGACCACCACAAGAGAAATATGAATTCATTTGCACACAGTCTGGATGCAATTAACCAGACAACCAAATAGTTTATGGAGACTTTTGCATTCAGGAAATTAGAGGAAGGCAAACACTGAGTGCTAACTGAGAAGGAAATGAGGCAGATAGATAAGGAATAAACAATAGAGATTGCTGAAGTCCCATTTGACCTCAAAATGTTATTCCACATTTTTCATTTCCAGTTTCAGGATAAAAAAAAAATTATTTCATGATAAGAAAAAAAACCCCCCAATAATTAAAGTACTATTTAAACCAAATCACAAACATTCTCAAGCAATTAGTCTAAACAGACACAATTAAAAATACAATTAGTGATATACGTCTACAGACATTTACCAAAGAAGTTTGAAAAGCAAAATTTATTTAAATATTGATAAATATAGTTAGTTTCATTTATTTTACTGCTAAAATGCATTTGTTTTTCTCACCTTTTAAAAAGCGAAAGGCATTGAAGGACTAAAGTACCATAACTTGAGGATGGGCCAAAAACTGAAGTGACTATGTGTGGGTCAAAAGGGAACATTTCAAGATGCTTTGTTTAAAACTGAGGTTTTGGAATTTAACCCCCATGTTAACTTTTGTTGTTCCCGAGACCATTTCTAAAATCTGAAAGATAGTTAGAAAAGATTACAATTATGTAAACAGCAAACCACAACTGCTATCTCCTCGTCCATCAACACTTACAACCTTTATCCGAGGTAGTAAGCTAAGCAATCCAGACTCATAGATCCGATCATATAAAACCAATATGGAATATCCTCTTGTGTTGGTCTCTGTGTTATAGAGATGGAAGGTTGTTCCCCTTCTTCCTTTGCTGCATTATAAATGAACATCTGGCCTGTTGGTGGTAGGGGAACAAAAGATAAGGACACCAGCTGGAGCAAAAGGGCCATGAGAGCTCAAAGGGAGGCCACATGGGACCAGCTACAACACAACCATGGAAGAAGGTGCTTTGTAAAGAGTCAGAGTTAGCAGGGAACGAAGGATTAAAAAAAAAAAAAAATTACATTTTTATCAAATGAGTTTGACTAAAGCTCCTCAAAAAGAAAATTATGTTCACATCACTTACAAAGTACTATCATGAAGAGCTAACAAGGGAACATCTGCTTAGCTCAGCCAAATACTGTCATGTTATCTTCAACATTCTGACAGCCATTTTGGATAATTATGCTAATGTTATCTCAATGTTAACTGTGCGGGAAATGCACAACTCAGGAGATGCCACCAAGATGTTCAGAACGCCGATTGGACTGTCAGTAACTTAGAAAACATCCCCAAACACACACCAATTTTACCAGAACATTTTGGGTTTACCAATGGTCTCTGAAGGTTATGGATATTCTAACCTCCAAGAAACATTCCTTGCATAATTTCTAAAAGTTACAGATATTTCAATGGCTAGGGAACTTTTAATGTCTTCTAAATATTAGTTGTAAGTAGTCTTCAGGGAACATTTAGAGTAAATTCCCCCATAGCTGCCAGCAGGTCATAATGCCAGTGTTGAAACAAATCTCCAGTGAACCTTTAAGGAATGATCTCTTTAAGGTTCTCCAAATGTTAGGAAAGCTCTAATCCTTAGTGAACACCAATTAACCTTTTGGTAACACTCCCTAAAGGTTCCAGAAAGGTTAGCATTTGCTGGGGACATCTTGTAAGATACTGATCGTTTAATAAACATTGTAATGATTGGAGACTTTTCATTGCACATCATTCAGGGCTTTGTTTCATTTTAATTTATTTTGTTGTGCATTTCAAAAAGGGACAGATACCTTAAAATGAACATGTCATAATAATCCAACAGTCCAGTGCATCAAAATAAACTTTTCAAGCACCTTAATCCTTGAAAATGTTTTAGGGACCAAGTCATCACCTGTTTATAAAGGATTGTGACATCTAATGTTGGAAAACTTTTTAGTGACTCACTGATGATTCACAGTCCCCTTTTGCGGTCAACAGCAGTGTGGGAAATTCTCCCTTGCACTACGGTATATCTGAATCAGAAGTATTTCCTGGAACAGGTGACACCTACCTGCAAGGACTCTAACAAGTTTGTGCAAGTGACAAAGTGAAACAGTATTTCAGGCTTAAGCAACAGATGAGGTGTGGCAAAAATGTACCAACTTGCTACCGATGTACATGGCAAAAACAACTAATTACTGCTTCTCTTGGAAACCACAGACAACTCTTGGATTCGAAATGGGGTAGAAATGTATCCCCAAAGGGCCCCCACACAGGAGATGGACTTTGTTTAGTAAAGGTCAAAGTCTAAACTCAATAAAACACACCAGATGAACCAGAAATGAGCATAAGGCAAACATCTGTGTATCACAGTACAGTAAAAGCTAACAAACCTGCCTTTCCACCCACAACATACCGTTTGCCATGAGGGTGTGTGAAGCATCTCCAATTCATTTCAGCAGAAAACTCATTGTTCGGCGTACTTTTGTGATTTGAAGATGTTCCAAAAGCATATTACAGTGAACTGACCCGAGGGAAACAACTGACCGATACACAATCCACATTTTTAGGTCGTCAGGAATTGCAAATCAGCTTAACAATTCAAGCCCTCTCATCACAGTACCATTATTTATAAAACCCAGGCCCATTTAGCATGAGAATGTGAGATGGTGTCAAGTGGCCTCCAGTCATGTTAATCGCCTGACCCATCATCACTACAAAAGGTCATTCCTGCTTCGTCTCCACTGATGTGGATTCTTTTTCCACAAAACAAGGATGATATAAAGGAGTGTTTTTGAAACCTGACATGGAACAACCATAAAACCACTGTAACCTTAAAATGTTAAATACCTCGTTTAAATTATAGCTTGCTGGTAAAAACTAGTTGGTCCATCCAGACTAATGAAACATCACAAATAAGTGGGGACAGAAATGTTTTAACTCTTTACTGACCATTGTAAATCACCTTCCGTGTGATCAAAGGTTTACTGATATTTAAATGTTGAACCCACTCTCTGTCTATGTGAAGCTTTAGTATAATGCTGGATTTGATTAGCTTGACAAGCTGGAACTTAAATGTTAGGACAACATAACACCTTCATAGATTGGGGTCACAATTAGACTGGAGTGGGTTCTTGATTCACTTCAGAACTTAAAATTTTTTTTAAAAAAAAGCACATTCATGCAATAAACATTAAAAAAGATTAAAAAAAAAAAAAAAAAAAAAAAACAGCACTCAAGAGTAGATAAAAGGCTCATTTTGGCTGCTGATATGGTTTGTGTTGTCACTGTACCCCTTTTATTTTTAATCTAAGTAGAAACACTTGGATGCTTAACTGATTAGCGTGGTCACCGGTGTCTTCAATTGTTAGCTTGTGTGCCAGAAGCAGAAAGTCTGGGAACCACTGCTATAAAAGAACCAAAGCCAGAGAACAAGCTCAGAGCTGTATCAATAAACATTTCTGCAGAAAACAAAATCCTCCTCCTGTTGTATTCTGAATTTTTGTGAAGGATCACAGCCCAGGGAGACAGTTTGACACCACAAAGCACATTTATCATTTCAGTATTCCTACAAGGCATGGGCAGGTTTTCAGCATCAAGGTACACAAAGGTTTTAAAAAGTTACAGTAGAAACTCAAATCTTTGAAACACCTGACGCTAGAATCAAGCACGTTTCAGCTGAAAGTTGGAAAAATAAGTATTATATGGTAGTCCTTGCTCTAGTTGATGAATTAACTACTAGCCATTTCCTTCCTGACTTGGAATTGCATGTTATAACTTCTGAGAGCAAAATATTCTTTGACAATAAGTGACAACAGTTTTTCCTCCAAAGCAGTTTCAGTGCTGTACCAAAATGGGCATAAAAGTTAGTTCTTTACTGGGGAGCTGAAGAACCACTTCTATTTTTCCCAGCCAGATCTGTGTGATTGGTAGCAGCCACATTGAAAAGGCAAAAACACTGTTTAGAGCAGGATTTATTACCTTATCAGGAAATAATAATTAAAAAAAACCCACCAGTGTTTAAACACTGCGACTAGCTCTCGACAAAAACAGTTACTTCTTCTGCCAAATCATAGAACGGGTGCCAAGATGGCACCCGTTTTCTTGGGTGCCAGAGTCTGTGCTTGGAGTGGTAGAAACAGAAAGAACCGTGGAGCCACTTTAATAGCAAAAAACCACGAGTCATTAAGTCTTTGCAGTCCCTCAGTCCTGCATTGATCAAACCCCTTTCTTTGTTATGGACGTAGAACCTCTTAGGTACAAGCTGGTTTGACATCTGAAGATATAAAAACAACTCATCAAATATGGAAGACATTTCCCTTAGATTAATCTGCAAGACATGGTTTATGTTCAGCTTAAAGTCTTATACAGTCTAAGGCTGTAAATGGTGTCAGTTACAGAAGAAAAAAAACAGATCTGAAGTGGCAGCCAGGAAGCTTTTTGATCAAAACCACATTTCTCTTCTGCTGACAAATATAAACATGAAGCATTTCATCAAAATGTTACAAGCCTTTGAGGTTGTTCATATGAATGTAACAAAGGTAAACAGATTCCCCCCCCTACAGAATAAATGACAGGTTATTATCTTATTGATGGGATGCTGTTATTTAAGAGTTCCTGCATGATTTTAAGTTGAAGCACAGTCATACGTTGTGAGCTCGCTTAACCACATCATCTTTTCCATATGTCCAGATGCCTTTAGAACAAACACAGCGCTCCAGGAGTTACTGTACAGCTGACCCTTGGGGGAAGATTGTTGCTGAGATAAACCTCCTTTTCAGATCCAGCAGACCACTCCAGCATATAATGTCTATAACATTTACTGCTTTTCTTTTTGTTTTGCCATGTATTAGCAACAACCCAAGAAGGAGAAGGCTTTCATTTGGTAAATGATCCCAATGTTACTCCTCTAACACAACCAGCTAACATCATATTCTGCATGCTTTTAAGCAGTAAATTAACCAGTTCATTTTATCCCTGACAGACTGACAGCAAAGCATCGTACTGACTCTGTTTGACATTCCTGTTAAAATGCATGGATCACGTTCATCCCAACTGTATACTTATGGAAGCTGGAACTGGCAGGTCATCTGACTTTCCATAAATCTTTGAGATACTGGACGAGAGCTGAATGGAAACCACATGCAGGAGTGGGGAGGGAAGAGGACGGAAAGGGAGGGAGAGAAGACAGAGAGGAGGCTGACTCTATAAGTGGAATGAATAAATCAACCAGCGGAGGAGTAAAGTGATCTAAGAAGTTTTATTGACTTCATTCAAATAAACATAACCACATGCACGCGGATGTATGGGTGAAGGCACATGGCCTTACGGCACCCAGGGAAATACTCCTGGCTTGCTGATAAGTAATGTACACATCCCCCTCTCTGTTGCTTTGTCACCAATGATTTGAGATGACAGCCTCTTCTCTTTCAACTCTAAATTAGCTGTTTTGGTTAGCGAAGCAGACATGCAGATCAAAAAGGTCAGACATGCCCACTTAATCCTGGTAAATCTCCCCCCTTCACATCTCGCCAGCTCATCAGCTTCTGTATGACAACAACCATCCCAGACTCATGCCTTTCCTCTCTTTTAGGCTCTCCTCCCAGGATTCGGATTTTATGCGTCTCTTTGTGCTTATTGTCAAAAATCAAACATTTCCCCAAAAAGCTGCAGCGCTGACCGGGGGAAGTCACTTGATGAGCTCATCTGCTTTTGGAAGAATGGTAAACGTGGCCATTTATGATCTTCTCTTTGACTGGACACGTGGGCTGCTGGGGTTTCTGTGGGCATCCACATCTGGGGAGCAACATCTGTCCTGGTCTCTGCTAAAACTCACGCTTTGATGGAGAAGGATGAATGAAACTTTCTAACAGAGCTTAGACATGGTTTTACAGTAAATTCTCTGACGGGTGGGTTTTCTGCATTGGGGGAGATTTCAATAATCCCTTAGATTTGTGACTCTTCATGCATGCTTTGTGGTAATGATTTAGCTCAAACCAAACGCCTGTAGCAATGGCAAATTTCGTCAAAAAGAAAAGAGAGAAAAAAGATTGTGGTTGTCAAGGACAGTAAAAAGCTACTCTGGGTTTCTGATTATCTGCCTTCTGCATGTGCCCATGTGAGATTCTCATTGTGTATATAAGGTACATATGGTGTTAATTTGATCTGGATAATCCTAAATTACAATACAGGATCAACACCCTCTAAATTAGTGGTAGTTTTCAAGCACTGATGGTGAAGAGTATTATAGCTTTTTATTGTTCTGCTCTTTATGAGAATGACTCAAGTTAAAGCTGACAATGGCTGGTTAATTAGTCAAAGGATCTGCTCAGGTAGAGCCTGCACCCAGCTGTTTTACAGAGATACTGCATGTCAGTATAAAAACCAAATCCACTTTGCGAGTGCATTCAATTTCCTTCGAAAGTCAGACCAGAAACGGCATAACACCCGATTTGTGCAAGTTATGGTTGCAAATAACAAAAGCTGTGGAATTAGCCAATTGTAGTGGTGCTACCAACTATTTGCAATACAGACTATAAGAATAAGTTAACAAGTGCAGTAGTTACAGTACAATAAATTGATAAAAACAGTCAGAAATGCAACTAAAGATCTTAAACCTGAAACATTCAGTATGTTGTACAAGTGTGGCAGTCATGTTGGATACTCAATTTGGGGCTGTCAGAAGACCTCTGACTTTCCTCATTGGATCTCCGATTTTAGGTGATTTTCTCCTTTTTTTCCTTTTTTTTTCCCCAGCTGAGAACTTGAGAAAAATCAGATTTCCAAATTCAAAGTGAATGGGTGGCATGCCTTCAGTGTTCATGCAGTGACATTCTGTTTTTCACAGACATAAAAAAAAAAAATAATAATTTTAGTAAGCAAGAAAAAAGTGAGGGTTCATTCAGCCAACTAACAAACAGTGTGCAGCAACAAGTAGGAGAGGGGCAGCACTATATCACTTTGTCCTAAGCAAAGCTGGGAAAAATTCTGTCATTTCTGCACTTTCTCTGAGATATTAATAAATGGTCTTCCAATTATAAGGTTTAACATAAAAACACATAGCATATCCTAAAACTATTAACTATTCGATGGCTAATCAGTCTATATAAAGGCCTGAATTAGAGGGCAATTGGAGGGGAACTAATTAGGTGAGATTCTAATAGATTATATATTAAATTAAGTGAAAGTTGGCCCGTTTAGTAGATGATAGGGTAATAAAAAAAAAATGTAAATTTTACAAACATTAAATTAAAACTAATAACCAAAGATTTCTGTTAAACAGAACATGCGTACACTATAAAAATAACTAGTAATACTTAACAAAGGATATGTTTCAATACATGATTAAGAACCCGGAACATTGACCTGTCATACGAAGAGGATTTGATCAAAATAAAACATCAACTTCCTCTCACCTGTTTAAAATCTGCCACAAAGGTGATGAGGGTTCCATCTCCTTGCTTAAATTCCAGCGATATCGAGTCTCTCTCACTATCCGCCTCCAAAACCTCCTCGGTCACCAACCCGTCTGAGAGCCGGACTCGAACCCGAAGCTCCGACCCGAGTCCCACTGCAACCATCAGCACCAGGGTGCAAAGGCGAACCAGCGTCCGAACCGAAGCCGCAGAGGTGCAACCCGCAAACATCCCCGAAGACGCAAAACTGAACCGGACGGAGCGAATAATCGTGGCGAAACCTGAAGATTTGAGTTCATATCCTCCAACTGTCTCCCACACTTTTCTCCCCCTCCACCTCCTTTTGCGTTAAGTTTTTCCCCTCATTTTCAAAGCTAGGGGATTGCTGGAGGTTTATGGGTCACTGCTCCATATGGTGCCGTGTGTGCCGATACTTTCCACAAGTGTGAACACAGTCATGGATATCAGAGCCGCTGAGTAAAACCTCCGCTCCTCAGTGCTGGAAACCTCCTTCCATTGAAAAAAGTTTCTCGCTCCGGTGTTATTGAGATCATGCGCAGTTCACTCCCCACACAAACTACCGACACCGTCCCACGTTGCTCCGCATTCTGCTTTGTGTTGATACCTTTCCTCACTTTCCCCCCCTCCTTCTGAAATTAATGCAGTTCCGTCATTTCCTGCCCGTAGGTATCCCACTGCTCGCCAGCCCTCCAAACTTTCTGCGGTGTGTGTGTCTGAGAGAGAGAGGTGTTGGTAGTAAACTCTTAAAGCCATACCAACCTCTCAAAACTCTGCCCATCCCCCTTAGAAGGCCTCATGTGATCCTCTGGCACTCCAGCAAGTACACGTAGGCTAATAATACCCCAACAATTATAACAAAGGTGCACTGAGGACCTGTTAATCACTGTTTTATCACTGTTGTTATTGTCATGTTGGCATAAATTAAAGGCAAACTAGGACATGCAGCTGGTGGTAACATTAAACAAACAAACATACAGTGCATTGCAAAAAAATTCACAATCCTTGAATTTTTCTAGATTTTGTCACCTTAAAACTACAAACTCTTGGATTTCTATTTTTTTGGCTAATAAAATCTGAAAAGTGTGGCAAGTTGATTCAGAAGAGTTGTTTCACTTTCTAATTACAGCTCTACACCTTTCATAGTATGTCTCTACCAGCTTCACTTGTTTAGGGAGTTACATTTTCTTCTTTGCAAAATAGCTCCAGCTCAGTTGGATTAAACAGAGAGCAACTGTAAATACCAGTTTTCCAAAACTTATCTCACCCTCTTAATTGGTTTTAGGTCTGGACTTTGTCTGGGCCATTCTTGGCTTTGATCTAAATCATTCCATTGTATCTGTTGCTGTATGTTTAGGCCTGTTGTCATACTATAAGGAGAGTCTCCACCCCCCATCTGATGTCCTTTGTAACCTCTTCCAGCTTTTGTTTCAGAATTGTCCTGTATTTAGCTTTGTCTATTGCTTGTGTCCCCTACATTGATGGTTTCAGGAAGCGGGTAGATAAGCTCATCAAGAAGGCCAGCTCTGTGCTAGTATACCCCCCTCAACCCCCTGGTGGGAGATAGAAGGACTCTAGCTAAAATAACATCACTGATGGACAAAGTCTCCCACTCCATGCATGACGCTGTTGCTCAGCTGGAGAGCTTCTTCAGTGACAGACTGCTGGATCCTAGGTTCACTCAGGAGCATTTTAGGAGATCCTTCCTCCCAGCAGCTGCTAGACTTTATAACCATCATTGCTCCCAACAAAATCAATAAGTATTATATCCATGCTAGTATTTGTACAACTTTACAGTTTTTCTATTGTCACTAACTGCAAATAGCTTGTATTTTTAATGCTCAGAGACATGCTCATCTTGTACATTTTTAATGAAGCAACTCAGTTGCACATTCCTCTGGACTGGATTTTTTTAGAACTACACAGTATTCATGTTGAAATTTTGCCTTACTGAACAATATATAATTTTTTTATTGTTTTTATGCATATTTTTATATTCTTTGTGTGAGTCTGTTTTTCTGTCATTGCCTGCCTTTACCACTTTGTCGCTGTTGCACAGAAATTTCCCCATCATGGGACAGTAAAGGTATTCTATTCTATTCTATTCTATTCTATTCTATTCTATTCTATAGTTGCGCTGTTCTGCCTGTTTCAGATGTGTCTCTACTTCCACACATCTGATTCAAATGATTCCATTATATCAGAGGTGCCCAAGTCCAATCCTCAAGATCTACTGTCCTGCAACTTTTAGACCCCTCCCTTCTCTAACACACCTGAAGCAACTGGCTCATCAGCATCTTTTAGCTCTACAGAGGCCTGGTAATGAGACATTGATTTGATTCAGGTGTGTAGAAGCAGGGATGCATGAAAAAGTTGCAGAGTATTAGATCTCGAGGACTGGACTTGTGTACCCCTGCATAAGGTCCTCAGCATACCAGTTAATAAGATTTTCAGATGTGTGGCAGAGGGATGTAGTCCCTGAGGATCAAGGTTAGGGACCCCTGCCCCCATTGGTTTGTGCCAAACTGCAAATAGGACTTCTTATGACTTTCTTTCAACAATGATTTTCTTCTTTTCACTCTTCCATAAAGGCCAAATTTGTGGATTATCAAACTAATAGTTGTTGTGTTGACAGATTCTCCCACTTCAGCTGTGGATCTCTGTAACTTCTCTAGAGTTTCCTTCTCATTACCTCTCTGATTAAGGCTTTCTTTGCCTGGCCTTTCAGCCATGTTTTAATAGGCTTGCAGTTTTCCAGTTCAGTTTTTCAGTACAAACAGCTATGTGTTGTTAGGTTTGCACTAGTGACATTCTCTTCCCATTTTGAACAAAGCTCTGAGACAAGTTTAAAGCTTGAGATATTGTTTTATAACTTTATGCCTGATCAGTCTGGTGTGTTTCTTGGTTTCATGATGCAGTTTGTTCCCCGGTGCTGTTTAACTATCCTCAAAGAGCTTTATAGAACATCTGTAATTTTACTGAGAATAATTTCATTTAAGTGGACTAAATAGCTAGAAGAGTTCAGAAGTCAGGTGGTTGCACAAGATTTTAGTTAAAAGTATTAGAGTAAAGGGAGCTAACCCTTTTCAGATTTTTTATTTGCAATATAATCAAACATCATCTCCTTCTATATCACAATCATACACTCCAATGTGTTGATCTAAAAAAAAAAAAAAAGATTCCCAATTAATTTCTATAAAATATACGGTTATGAAAAAATGAGGGGAGTGTTATTACTTTTCCAAAGTTACTGGAAGATTATAATGCATAAAACTGTAAAAACATTAATTTAAAAGTTAGCAAAACAATAATATGCCCAATGGAATTGCATTAGTACAATAATTATACATATGTAAAGTTGGTTTGGTTTCATCTAAAATTTTTAAAGTCTATACTAATTCAGTAAATTAACTGTCAAAACAAATGGGGAAAAGATTCTTAAGGCGCTAATTCAGAAGAGGTCATATAAGAGGCAATTTTTTGCTTTAAACAAAAAAAAAAAAAAAAAAAAAATGTTATAGCCACTCTTTCATACACTATCATGTCAGTTTTCTAACAGTTATTTATAATTAAAACTCTCTGGAATCTGGGAAGAAGGATCACAGTCTGCTGCTGCAAGTTTTGCAATAGATAGGCGTCTCTTCAATTTGATGAAACAACACTTCGTTTTCCAGCTAGCAGCTAATAAGACAGGCCCAAAAGCAAAAACAGATCTCTGCCATTGCAAAACAACACAGATTTAAGAAATGTTGCAGTAGATCACATAAATTTATTTTTGTAAACATTTATAATTTTGCATTAGATTGGAATTTACATAAACTAACGCATAAATAACGCAGAGCTTTCCATTTGAAATATCTGTTGTAAATCACAGTGTTTGACATGATAGGTCAGACTTACTATTAGAAAAATAATACGTGGTAGAAGTTCAAGCGAACACTATTTTATTGACTTTTATCAAAAAGTTTATTTTTATTGAGATACACTGGCATGTTTCATTTTGTATTATTTTCTTTGTTCATTGTTAGCTGGACTGCAGGCTACCACAGTCTTACATAATTGCAGGCGTCTATGAAGATAATCACCCAATCCAAGTGTGACAGCAATTTCAAAACAAGCATTTGTATGAACTGCTATAACATTTCTGGATATGTTTCAACATGGTAGGAGTCAGGTTTTGTTTTGACTCTTGTCTGACTAGCCATTTGATGGAAAACTACTCTCTGTTTCATCAGCTTAAAGACCCTAAGAGCACTATCTGGCCATGGTCATAACCTTGTAGTAAGCCCCACTTCAAAAATCTAAACGCTCCCTTTGCACATACCCTGTCTGTGTAACTATCAGGTACAAAAAGATTGAAGTGTAAGAATCCACTATATTTGTGACAGGCCACAGCGAATATCGGAACAAGTCAGCAGAACAGAAATGGAGAAAAAGATTTTAAAAACACCAATTTCTGAGAAAATAGTGATTTTAATTTTTTTTTTTTCAAAATATACTAAAGTCGTAAGGAAACTACCCCATGCTTTAAGTAGCGGTTTTAAGATGGTATACTTTGTGTTTGAATTCAGCTTGTTTACAGCGTAAATCTGAGCCATTTCAGCAGGTATGGGGCGAAACTCAAAGCGGATTAACATACCAGCGTTTATTGGCTACTCACAAGCTTTTGTTTTGGTTTCACCCAATTAATTGCAAGTTTGAGGTAAACAGATAGCTCATTAACATCTTCATCACATCACACAACCCGCTCCGGTAACTGGCGTTCGAAAACAAAGATACTTGGAGATGACAACATCCACCAGATACCGGTAATAAAGAAAACAACGCCAGGACTACTTATATGATCGGAGAAATTCATTGTCTGCAGGAAAATTTTCAGTTTCTCGGGTGAGCTGCAGAACTTTTATTGTTTTTAGAACACTATTACAATACATAGCATACCACCGGCACACAGATCGAGGTCTGCCCAGTCTGGGGCTGCACTGCTGCGGCTGTAATGAGTGTGATATGACGGTGACGAGTTGCGCCCTGCGCTAACTGTATCTATAACACCGAGAATAAAATTATTAAGTACGTCGGGCCTTATTCGGGCTGAAGATGTTATATTTATTGCTTTCTTCCGCTTATTTGAGGGAATCCCAAGCCGTTCCCTGGCCAGGTGAGAAACCCTCCAGTATGAATTTAGGCATCGTTTAATTCCACAAGAGCTCAGGGTTTAAAGATGACTCCATTACAAAGGCAAACAAGACAGAAGCTCACAGCCTTATTAGAAAATGGAACAAAAACTGAAAACTTCAATCTCTCTCTCTCTCTCTCTCTCTCTCTCTCTCTCTATATATATATATATATATATATATATATATATATATATATATATATATATATATATATATATATATATATATATATATATAACTAGATAAGCCAAGCCATACCTGTTAAGAGTAGTGATGGGACGTTAATGAGTGATCTGATTCTTTTGACCGGCTCTTTGTTGTGAACGGTAGGACTCGAAGCGCAGTTAGTAAGACTTGTTCTTTGTTGTTCTTTTTTTTTTTTTTTTTTTTTTGTTTTGTTTTTTTTATGACTTAGCTTGCTTTTAATGCTCCGCACACACGTCAACAGTTATTTCTATTTAATCTAAAATCATATTTATTGAATCGGTGAATAAATACAGTACAGGAAAAGGGTGGATATTTGTTATATTTAATGGTGCAGAAGAAGATTTTTGTTTCTGCCAAAGTAACTCAGGTCCACTTTTTTCCTCTGTTTGGTACATTTTCTTTTATTATGTTTTTATATTTGACTGCAGCAGGCATTTTGAATATTCTCATCTTCTAGACTACATCTATCAGATAACTGATCATTTTACAACTAAAAAAGAAAGTTTTTAGTTGTACGAGGGCGTACTTCACTCCGCAGAGGTTTGTGTGTGCTCCAGGTGGACTCAATGCGGACTTAAAGTGGACGTCTGCTGGACATGTTCATGCAAAAGTAAATTTTTACGATCACGTACACATACTCGGTGATACACAGTAAACTGCTCGGCAGGACACCCAGTTCACATTGAACTGCTTTGCATGCAACACTGAGCTGACATCTGCTGTCAGTGCAGCACAGAGAGTGGCAATCACGCTGTGCATCCTTGCAACTGGTTGCTAGGAGCATAGTGTCGCTGCCAGCTATTGCATGTGGAAATCAGCTGTGTCACATATAATGTGAGAGGTGAGTCTTGGAATAAATTAATTTATATTTTTGGTCTAATTTGTATTGATAGCAACTGTAGGGAAGGCAGCTGAAAGGGAACTTTTTCATCTCTTGTCTGATTTATTGGCCTTATGTACCACCTTTTTGTTTTGTTTTTTTTAAAGCGAAAAGGCAAATTATTTCTCCCTACTTGTCTGTTGATGCTATGGCTGAAATTGTGGGAAATAAAGGAATTTGTCACAAGAAATGTAGGAAATTGGTATGCTCAACAATGTAATCTGAACTGTTTGCAGACATCGTCCACAGAGTCCTTGCGGCTTACAGAATAGGGACAGTATACTTGAATATGTGGAAGCCTATACTCCCCTGTTCTCTTCTTCCATCCATCCATCCATCCATTATGCATCAGGCTTATTCTTGCAGAGTCACGAGGGGGACTGGTGCCTATCTCCAGCGGTCATCGGGTGAGAGGTGGGGTACACCCTGGACAGGTCGCCAGTCCATCGCAGGGCCCTGTTCTCTTCTTGCACTTTTAATTGAGCTTTCTCAAGAGAAATCTTGACAAACCTGATTAGAGAGGTACCAATGTTGATAAAAGCTGTGATGTGAACTCATATGTGTAACAATTTGTCCTTGAGGTGATTAAGTCAAGTCAAGTTTATTTGTATAGCACATTTCAGCAGCAATGCAGTTCAACGTGTTTCACATCATAAAAACATCAGTCAAAATTATCAAATTACAGCAAAATTATCAAAATCATCAAGCAAATATGGATGAAAATCATCAGAATCATTGAGCAAATATCAATGCATCAAAATCATGTGGATAATCAAGCAAATATAATTCGAAAATATTGATCAGTGTTCTACTTACGACTAATCAAAGGCAGCTCCAAACAGGTGGATTTTAGCCTTGATTTAAAGGAACTCAATGTTTCAGCTGTTTTGCTGTTTTCTAGAGGTTTGTTCCAGATTTGTGGCGCATAAAAACTGGAAGCTGCTTCTTCATGTTTGGTTCTGGTTCTGGGGATGCAGCGTAGGCTTGAACCAGAAGACCTGAGCTGTCTGGGAGATTGATACAATGACAAGAGGTCTTTAATGTATTTTGGTGCTAAGCTGTTCAGTGAACAGAAGTATTTTAAAGTCTATTCTCTGAGCGACAGGGAGCCAGTGGAAGGACTTTAGAACTGGGGTGATGTGCTCTATCTTCCTGGTCTTAGTGAGAACACGAGCAGCGGCATTCTGGATCAGCTGCAGCTGTCTGATTTTTTAGGCAGACCTGTGAAGACACTGTTGCAGTAATCAATGTGACTAAAGATAAATGGATGGATGAGTTTCTTTTGATCTTGTTGAGACGTTAGTCCTTTAATCTTGGAAATGTTCTTCAGGTGACTTTTTAACTGTCTTTATGTGTTTCTGAAGGTTCAGGTCTGGGTCAATCACTATACCCAGATTTTGGCCCTGATCTTTAGTTTCTAGTTGTAATAACTGAAACTGTGTGCTGACTCTATATAGTTCCTCTTTGAGTCCAAAAATAATAATTTTAGTTTTGTTTCTGTTCAAATGGAGAAAGTTTTGGCACATCCACGCATTGATTTGTTCTAAGAATCTGTTCAGTGCTTGGATGGGTTCAAAGTCACCTGGTGACATCGTAATGTAGAGCTGTGTATCATCTGCATGATGTAGAAACTTTCAGAGACACTTCATGCACAGTTATCTCTATTAGTTGATGCACTGCATTCAGATTGAGCTGAGCCCTTGATTGGTGACCCCAAAAGTCCCTACACTCTGGAGCTGCTGGAACCCAGAGGTGGTTGCTCCAGCGAAAGGGAAAGGAAACAGAAGACTATATAGCAGAGCAAACATTGTTAGGCGGAACTGAGAAACCAAGCTGGGTCATGGGTCTTGATAGGTTTGAGGAGTGGAGGTAACACTTCTCTTTGTTACGAAGTGCCTCTCTGAAGCATTCATCAGCTATGTCTCAGTTAGAACATGCAAACAGATGAAGAAGTATGGACCAAGAGAAAGTAATTAAATGCATATTTTCATCTCGTAAGATTTCTCTAATTTCATTATACCAGCAATACAATTCCTATTACACAATCAATCAAAGTATTATGTTGTTTTCCCCCTTAATTCCCACAGTGTCACATGGGTTCAAAATATCTATTTCAAAGTCTACAAAGTGTATATTTGTTGCACTCGTATCAGTCTGAAATCAGTCTAAAATGCACGCAGCAGTCCAAAGTGCAGTTCTGTGAGACTATGTAAGAGAGGTTATTCAGACTGAAAGCAAAAACAGACACAAGCTTCAGTGTACAGAAGAAGTTTATGATTAACAACCATGTTGTCCTGTGGTAATTACTGGCACAATCTGTAGTGTATGGTTAACCATGTCTGCACTCCGCCTCATTATTTTGTCTGTCAGAGTATGAGAAGTGGAACAGTAACATTATTATCAGACGGAGTAAAAGGAAATGAAATGCAAATGGAATATAAGCTTTTTTCAAATTATTTACTGTTCAGTTCTAATGAAACCAGGTGACTTTAACATTAATGGCTGATGACAGCAGACATACCACAATCAGTTCATTATGACACTCTTGGTTTTGGTCAACATATGTGTTTAATCACAGTTTGAACCTGCCTTTACATAAATGCATCTACTGATAGTATTTTAGTTGGCGGTGGTGGCGACGGTGGTAGGAGTGGGTTGCTGCTCTGTCCCCATTGCTGTGTCCTTGGGCAAGGCACTTCATTTGCCTTGCCTGCTGGTGGTGGTCAGAGGACCCAGTGGTGCTCTTCTGTCAAACTTCCCCAGGGCAGCTGTGGCTACAATACAGTAGCTTACCACCATCAGTCTGTGAGTGTGTGCGGGAATGGGTGAATGACTGAATGTAGAATGAAATGGTTTGGGGTCCTCTGGACTTGATAAAATGCTATAGAAGTACAGGGCATGTACAGTTCATTTTACTCAAACAATTTTAATAGTGGAATTTATAATAAAGAGTATGCATTTTTTTTATGAAAAGGTTTCACTAACAGTTCCAACTGGAAGCCCACATTCACTCATCATGGGTCTGAATGTGGTTAGAGTTGGTAAAAGTTTGAATTTAGTGTGTCAAACCTGGTTGAAATTTGCAGCTTGTCACATTGGCAAGCCAAATTCCTTCTGGGGAAAAGCTTTGAAGTCAGATGAGGCAAAGATTGAGATATTTTAATGCAATAACAAGAATTGTGGTTTAAGGAATCAAGGTGGAGTTTATTGTACCAATTGTCAAATATTAGGGTGATAGCATCACTCTGTGGGTTTCTTTTTTCCTAGTGGTCCTGGTGCATTGCACAAAGTGCATTGAAAAATAAAAACAAGGAACTACCTCGGCACTAGCAGTCTATGATTACATTTTTTAAATGACCTTGACGTCAACCACATTAAAGTATTTGCTACAGCATTTACAAGCAGGTCCATGACAGAAAACCAACCAATATATATATGAGATTATGGAAAATTTAAAGAAATTTAAAGATGTAACTACAAATAATTTGTCTTTTAAATCAGTGCATTGTTGTATGAGTTTAATGTTTTATAGTCACTCATTTATAGAAGGAAAAAGGTTCAGCAAAGATATCAGTGATTGTGAAAACCTGATTTAAATTTAATTACAGTAAATTGGATTCCACATGGGCTTCTCTGTTACTGCAAAGCCGTGTGCCATCTAAACACATGACATAGACCATTCACAACTGTTATCTGAGGATGAAGGATGAAGCCAGCTTCATCTGTCATCATGTTATTTTTCAATCTGATGCTCTTTTTTCATTCTTTATTTAAGAGGTCCAGGAAAAATCTGGATTAATCCATCTTTACTGTGATTTTACATCCTGTTAAACTTTTAAAGTCAGTGTAATTAAACTCTTACTTATGGTGCGTTGAAAAAAGTCCTTCCACCCTTTGAACTGTTTCACATTTTGTCACATAACCACAAATTTCATGTATTTCATTTAGATTTTATGTGTACAAAGTTTTTCACATATAATTAAATATTTTTTTCCCCCTTTTACACTTCATGTGATCATATAGTGCATTCTAATAACATCTGTAGAGGTTCATTGATTAAACGCATTAATTTCTGTAATAGCCTGCGTTCATGACTTCTGGAAACAACATTAAATGTCTGCTTTGTTTAAAAGTGACTGCACTCATTTATTAGAAACCCTGACTAGAGCCTTTATTTTATTTTCCTTTTGTGTTCTTACACATTAGAAAAAAATCTTCATTTTGGGGATTGTGAAGTGATCCTGAACGGCCACTTCTTCTTTTACTGTGAGAAATGTAAAGTATTTTCACCCTTTAATATGGCACAATTCTGCTTGTTTGGATTTGACCCCAGCGGAGGCGCTAATACCACATTCCATAGATGTGCGTGCGTTTGTGTGTATGCACGCGTGTGAGAGCTTTTGAAAAGAGAGCTTTAAATTGCTGAATTTGACGGGGAGGGATTTGTGCCACCCAGACAGAGGACTTCACCAAAACAGCAATTTTTGCTGTCATCTAAAGAAAAGCCCAGGCTGATTGTTTTACAACTTGTCAGGCTTGTCATATTTATATTTGTTTGAACTGTTAAAAACTTGCAGATTTTTCTTTGTATATAGAGACAAAAAAGCTTAAAGAAAGAGATTGGGGAAAAAAGATTCTTACTTTGTTTTTTGCTATCACAAATAGCTGTGCATAAAGGGTTCCAGTACAAATTTCCTTTATACTGGTTTGCTTGAGAAAACTATTCTGGTGCAATCAACATGTCTCCAAAACCAACAGTCTGATGGCATTTCACCTCTGCAGTGCTGCAGAATGAGGGAAGTGAGTGGGGAGAAGCCAAGCACTGTGGTTTATCGCTGATCTTTCCCTCAAACAGATGCCAGAAGTGTTAGAGTGTGTATGTGTTCTTGAGAGTGTGCAGTGTTTACATTGGGATTGCAGGAGCCAAAGCTGCTTCGCGGTCCTCTGATGATATTTTCATATCTGTGCCTCACTTTTTTTCTTCCCTCAGTTTAACTGAGAGAAGGCCAGCAGCTGTGTTGAGGCCACCAACCAGTTGCTTGCTGAAGCCTGAGTCAAGATATCCTCTTACACATTGTGGGGCTCAGAGGCCGCAGTAAACCCTTTTGGAGCACAGGCTTGCATGGTGGAACAGAGAGAAAAGCTGAAAGACGATTTAGTTACATACTAGAGATGGAGTAGGAGATTGTTTTAATGAATATTTGAAAACATCGACATTCAGAAGACTATGTGGAATTATCGGCCTTGTAATGATTTATGTAAATGTTTTTCACAGTCAACAGTTCATACAGTATAAAACGAAAATAAATTAAACAAATAACAACGGGATACACAACTTTAAACTAATTTTGGATTTTCTCTAATATAGTATGCTAGCAGGTTGAAATACGTAAACCTTCAGTAATATTTGGATAGAATGCTCTGCAGCAAGTTGCAGAGAAAGAATGGCATTTTTTTAAGCCACGAACAAGCTAGTTAGTCTCCCAGCAAATATCCAGCTTTGAGTCATTCCAAAAATTGTTAATGAAGTTGAGGTCAGGCTTCCCACAGGCTTATTGCAAGCCTGCTACATCCATTCAAAAGCCCATTCTGATGAGTCTGGGATCAGTGTCCTATTGGAGCATCCAATTATGTCCAGGTTTCACTTGTCTGTCACAAACTGTTGGCATCAGATTAACATTGGTTAGAATGTTCAGGAACAAACCATTAACCTCCTCGGTTCAAGTTTATCGTAATTTGGAGGAAAGAAAGTGCACCTTCAAAACCAACACCTTCAAGCTTGACTAAAATTTGCCTCTTCCCACATGGACAACTTAAATGTCTTCTGGGGAAAACTAATAAGATTGGTATATATGAAGGAATCAAGTCTTTCAAACCTAAGAACAACTGTGAGACACGGTGGTGGAAGCATGAAGCTGACGGCCATTTTCACCCATGGTTTAGCATAACGGCACATTTTGGGGAAAGCCTCTTTCCCTCAGTCATACCTGCACTTCACAACAGAAGCTTATGAGGACCTACTGTACATTTATCTTTGTTCTGAGAAGATTCATATACAAATTTTGGAAGTTTTATGTGGTGTTTGTGCCTTGTACAATGTGTATCACGTCAATTCTTCTCTGTCAGTAGAAATATGTCTGCTCAAGTCACACGATGTTGAGAAAATGAATTCCCCAAGGGGTCAGTAAACTGTAAAGTCTCAAGTCTTTTATTGAATTATCAGTTATACTTGTATATTCAGCCAAAAGTTGGGGTCACAAGTCTCTTCCACTCTTGTAAAGGGAGTTGGAAGCTGAAAAGTTAAGTAACCACTGACAAATCTGGGTTCGTTTTTCACCCTTCACAACAATTTTCCCTTCTTGTCTATTTCATGTGACCTATTGTGTTATGGTATGTGAGCAGACAATTGTGGGTGTGGAGGAGAAGGGCTGAAACACCAAAAATACATATTATTACGTTCAAAGCAAAGAGCTTAATTTCTAAAGTAGAACTTTTTCTACACGTTTTGTCTGCATTCCATCTTTGGCAGTGCACTGCAGTTTGTCAAGAGCCAAATTATTAGTCATATCAAAACAGACTGATCATGCTGACATCTGAATATCTTATCGGTAAACTGCCATCCATCATCAGTAAGAGTAAGACTGTAACAGCTGACAAAATTCAGGTCACTTTGTGGGAAAAAAATGGTTGCACAGTAGCACAGTTGTTATGCTGTTGCCTTGCAGCAAGATCTTGGGTTTGAATCCCAACCAGGTTCTTTCTGCGTGGAGTTTGCACGGTAAGTGCATGTATGGGTTTTCTGCAGGAACTCCAGCTTTCTCCCACAGTTCACCGGTCTCGCTCGGTACTAGCAAGATATAATAAAATAGCTTCTGGATATGTAGGTTTAGCTACTAATATTAAAATCCATTTTTAGAATTTTTTTGGTTATGATTACATTTGTTTTACGTTTCATAATCTGATGAAGATACAGTTTTGGATGTTGTTATCCAGATGTTCCTTTGTCATCTGGGTAGTGCTGAAAGGAAAAAAACAAACAAACTGGTAAAACAATGTCTGAAGTTACTCAGAAAACATCACATTCTACCATATGGCTCCCCAATCCTACACAATAACTTGTGAGGAGTGTACTGCATGGAAATTCCCATAAAGTTAATCATAGAGAGAGAGAGGGGTTACAAATACACCATGGGGAGAAAGAAAAAAAAGCTCTTTTTGAATTGCAAAAACAAATAAACATGTTTGGGCTTATGGCTAGGAGCTTTAAAACTCCACAGTGAGAATCTTTCCTGGCAGAGTCCCAGCAGAAGATGAAAAGCAATCCTCCTTTAAACAGAGGCGTAGGAAAGTATCATTTATCCTTCCCCATTATGGCAGGGTGAAGTTGTTATGATCTGATGGCTCAGGTGGAGCTACCCGTCTCTTTGTTTCCAGAAGATTCGCATACAAATACTTTGAGCCTCTTCTGTATGCTTGCAGGGTTATTTAGAGACCAAAATAAAGCTTCATTATTGCTTGTCTGAACATGTCTGGAAAAATTTAGCAGCCTTTTTTTTTGACGTGACAACAAACTTGTTTGTTATAAACAAACCTTTTTTGCTGACTAAGCTTTATAGGGGTTTAATGAAGAGATGATCAAATAAAAACCAAGAGGCTCAGAGTTTTTGTTCATTACTGTTTATGTAAAAAGGTTGTTGGGAAAAGATGGATGTACCGTCTCCCTTCATCAGATGTTGTTAATGAAAATTTTTTTCTAAGGAGTTAGTTACATGACTCAGAACATCTGTTCAGTATGCTATGGAAACCTCCTTAATATTTAATTAACAACACTTCCAGACTACTGGGGTTGGAGGATGAATTACTACTAATTCACAGTGGGGAGATTTTAAGTAGGAAGTCATTCTGGGGTGAGTCATAAACCTAGTTTTTTCCTGAATTAAAAAAAATATATATTATTTTTAGGCTGGAGAAGTAGTTAGCATCATTGCCTCTCAGCAGTAAGCTCCTGGGTCTGTATCCGAGCTGGGGACTTTATGTGGAGTTTGCAGATTCTTTCCAGGAACTCTTTCTCTCACCATTCAGAAACATGCATGTTAGATGAAATGGATACACAGTTTGTTAGTTGTGAGAGTGTGTGTGCACGGTTGTTTGTCCTGTGTATGTCTGTGTTATCTCTGAGATGGGTGGATGACATGTCCAGGTGCACCCAGCCTCCACTGAAAAATGTTTGATGGGGTAAAGAAGGTAGATAAATAAATGAATTTACCCCATTATAAAATATCAAGTCTTCTTATCTTTAAAAAACAAAACATAAGCTATTAAAGCTCATGGTCTGTGACTTGACACAACCACAAACTGATACTAAATGCATGAACTACACTTTGTTAGAAAAGTCAAGTTTTCCAAGGCAAGTCACAAGTCTAAAGACTAAATAAGCTAATTTCTCTCAGATGCATGCAGATGTATTTATCGTTATGCCTAATTTAGCACAAGCACACTTAACTATTATGTTTTTCAAAGCATTTCATTTAAAACATGAAAAACATCGCAATCAACTGCTGGGAAATATTTCAATGATTAATATCACCTTATATCTAGCAATTTAGAAATATAAATATGACTTTGTGTTTTCAACAGAAAATCTATAAAAATGAGTTAACATCTGTAAATTTTAACTCTCTAATTAAATCATGCCAGAATACCTTTTATTTTGTCAGTGTACTTTATACTAATCTGTCATGTAATTTAAATGAGCAATAAAATATGCTGTAGTTTGTGGTTTTAGCATGACAAAATGTGAAAAAGTTCAAGAAGTATGAATACATTTGCAAGGCACAGCACATTGTGTGAATCTGTGATCTTTTGAAGAGGAAATTTCCTATAACTAAGGAAATCATACTGTGAGTGCCAGCTCAACAAAACATGACCTGAAAATCATCCAATATAAGGTCATAAACAAGCAGAAACATGAGCTATTGGCTACTGTTTGCACCTACTCTAGTAATATCTCAGAGCTCTGTGCAACATTTCCAAATCCTCTGGTTCCAGCATCAGTTTTTGTCTTTTGGTTTAGATTTACCACACAGATTTTAATGCAGTTTAAATTACAAGGTTACGGGTATTTATGATTTTTTTTTAAGTCTCTGGTATTCAACCTGCTCAGTAAAAAATAGTAGATGGTGGCAGGTTGCCAAAAACTGATACACTGGCTCTTAAGTAGAAGAGACTCTGATGTAGAGAGATAAAAACTCTGAATTTAGCTTAAGTGGTTAATGTTATCAACATATTTAGGATGGCCATGGAAAATGGTTTTACAACATTATCCTGCTGAAATACCCAACAATGACCCAAGACTCATTTTAAGATTTCTGGCACAGGCCACCAGATTTAAAAAAAAAAAAAAAAAAAAAAAAAAAAAAAAAAAAAAAAAAAAAAAAAAAAAAAAATCCATGTTCTTTTGTTTGAAAGATTTCATGATACCACACAATCCTACAGAGTTCCCAAGAGCCTTTTGAAGGCAAAAGGATTATTTTAAAAACTTTTTATTCAAAAGCATTGATGCTCTTGATAAAACTTTCCACTGCTAAGGTCCAGTAATCTGTTGAGTCTCAGTGCACTTCAGCAAGACATCACCAATACATTTAAACTGAGAAGAGGCACTGGAGCATTTACCTGGTACCCTCAGTCTCATTTAATCAACGTAAACACCTCCAGAGTTTTGAAACATGTACAGTATATGTTTATTCGTGTAGTGCTTTTTTACAGGCAAAGTTTCCAAACAACTTGCTAGCATATAGATATTTAGAGATCTACCTGTGGTCATGAAGATTTGGTGCCAATTATAAGTCAACTGGACTTGAGTCCAGCTGCTATATAATTAAGCTCTTGGGATTGTTACAACTGTAGATATGTGCAGTTGGAAGCAGGTATTTCCTTTTTGCCATATCCTGTCTTATGAAGATCAATACACATCTGCCTTCCTTAAATGGCATGTTCTCTTCTCTTATCCATTTTAGAAGAATAGATTTGAAATAAAAATGACCTTTATTTTCCCTCAGTGGGGAAATTCAGGTGTAACTGCAGCAAAGTGACATGCAAGTCAAAGCATGTATGTTTACACAAAAATATAAAAACAGAAAGTAAGAATGACAAACTTTAAAGTAAGGGCACATTTACAGCATAAGAAAACACTGCAGTTATTAAAAATAGCATACTCTGCCTCAAAGAAATGGGCAACTGAGCATGACAATTATGTGCATGACCCCCCCCCCCCGACTTATTAAAAAAAAAAAAAAACAGTGCAAACAACTGAGTTGTGCATATAACAGCAGGGATATTAATTAATTGAAATGAGAAAAACTGAACAAACACCAGCAGAGTTATACAGACTTATAGAGTTTGAGTTTGTTGGGAGCAGTGATGGTTATAGAGTCTAACAGGTGCTGGAAGGAAGGACCGATGATAACGCTCCTTTGTGCACATAGGATGCAGCAGTCTGTCATGGAAGGAGCTCTCCAGCTTAGCAACAGCTTCATGCATGGGATGGGAAACATCCAACAGTGATGTTATTTTAGTCAGAGTTCTTCTGTCTCCCACCACCTGCACTGCATCAAGGGAGCATCCCAACACAGAGCTGGCCTTCTGAATTAACTTATCCCTCAGTGAGATAATACCACAATTAACAATAAATAATTTTTTACCATGCTATTTGGAAGGGTCATGCAAGATATTTGAGAGCTTGATAACCTTCCTGAACTCTGTCAAGGAGAAGCTGTCATTGCTTTTATTGAAATAAAAAAGCTCAGAAAATCACATTTTCAAACAGTGATTAGCATGATTTTTACCAAGCTGTAAAATAATTCTTCCTCGGCCTCATATTCTGACCACGGCTGAGATGACTGAGAAAAGACATCAAGGCAATGTCTGGAAGTGGCCTTTTTTGTAATTGTTCTCCATACATCCATCTGTCTTTAAGCCATCTCTGCTGCCATAACAGACCTCCTATTCATACAGATAAGAGGCCAGTGTAATTGCCGTGTGGCTGTTGAGTCACAGCACTGCTGCTGGTGTTGTGCCAGCTCACAATCAAGATCTCTGCTCCAGATTATTGCGCTGTAAACAAATTGGTGAAGGTCTTTCCCTGAGCAAACTGTATGACATGTTTTAAGCCTCAGTCTGGTGGTGCGTTTCAATTTACATCACGTGTGTTTGTTTTGCTGGTTCTCTGCTTAAGTGGACAAACGGTTAGCTGTGTCATTTCTCCCAAGAAACCAGCAAAACTGTCTGTTTTGCAGGTACATGAGGAGGAAATATTAAAGGAACAGAGCTCAGATTTTACTGTTTTTAAATGTGCATATGAGTCATGAAGTCATACAACTACATGCAATACTTTATGTTCTATAACACATTTAAATGTTTTTTTTTTCAAACAAGAAATGCCAGTGTGTTTCTCAACAGCCCTCAAGCTTTTAATAAACAATTATTTTCCTTGTTTTTGTGTTGCTTTCTGCATGTTTCTAATTTTTAGCTTAAGACACAGTGTTTTTCCTATTAATTTCCAAGATATGAACAGCATGCACTTTGAATTATCAAGTATTAAATCTCTGTTATTGACTGATTTCAAGTCCTTTATATTCTTGTTTGGCATGAAAATACTGAATTTGTAAAGACTTCACGCAAAACTCCAGACAGCCTCTGCAGGTTTTAGGTTAAGGTCATTCTCTGGTAACATATGTAACAAGAGAAGATGTAACTTTTTTTCAGCATACGGGAGCCAGGGCTGTAAAGAATACAAACAAAATGACGATGGCATGCAGGTAAACGACACATGAGATCAACTATGTGCAAGTTTCTTTTTTAATCAGATGCCTCTATGTTACATTTGATAGTTAAACAATGTAGTCATGGAAAACTAGATTTTGCAAAAAGTTTGCTGATGTTAAAATGTACAATGTTGCGAAATAAGTGGTTTATGGTGTCATAACAGAGCACAAAGGTTATTTTAAACTATTTGATTTTGTAGAGTTTTTTTTTTTTTTGGCGCAACCTGATCCTACTCTAATGTCTGAGATGCTCACATTAGGTTAAAATATTGATATGTTGGTTTTCAACTTGCAGGGTGAAGCTATGGTATATGTTGTTAATTTGAAGGTCATGTTGGGCTGGTAAAGCGGATATTACAGGAACTCTCACCAACTGCAATAAAGTTTGGGTTTTTTTTGTGCTTAGTGCCAGACCATGATGTATTTCTAGCCTTAACCAAGTACTGTTTGGAAACAGCTATAGTTACATACCTGTAATTGAAAACAATTTAGTGGTAGAGCAAAAAAACAAACAAAAAAAAAACAAAAATAAAAAAATAAAAAATAAAACACCCTTATAATCGAGAGCAAATGAGAGGAAATAAAAAAACAGGAATCCCAAAGTTAGTTTTCAACTTGAACTGTGGCTTTTGGTACAGCTGTAGTCAGTGTCCCATTTGACCTCTGTGCTCAGTCTGTGCTGTTGATAAATGAGCATTGCAGGGAGATCGTTCCTGTTGGCATTTGCTTTTGGCTTGGCCTTTACATAAATTAGGGCTGCAGAAAATCTGGAACTATGCAACCCCAAAGCAGTCCCTGTACTTTGAAAAGTCACAGCTTAAGTTTGCCAACTGTATTGAAGAACAACCCAAAAAGCTGTGGAGACAGCATTAGTATTTGATAAGCTGTAGACTGAGGGTGAAAACATATTGTTTTGGCATCAAATTGTTCCTACATTTTTTTTAATTTTTTTTTTTTACTAAAAAGGTAGTTTGATGAAGTGGACAGCATTAAGTTTTCATGGTCAAATGGAATCCCTTTTATGACTTTTGAAACTGCTGAAGAAAATAATAACCCTAAATTTTGGCCAATGACCAATGTAGCGACAAGGACAGTAAGTAAGATTAAAATATGGCTCTGAACAAGGGAAACTTAACAGTATTATGTACCGTATAAACATAAATGTTTCAGATCATCAAAGAAATGTTAATATCAGACAAAAAAAAAAGGAAAAAAAGAGAACCTTCCCAGGAATGGTCAGGCAAAATTATTGAAAGAGTGCACCAACAACTCGTACAGGAGGCCATAAAGGAATTTAGAATGACATTTAAGGGACTGCAGATCTCCTTTGCCTCAGATTAGGTCAGTGTTCAGTATTCAACAATACGAGAGACTGGGAAAACTGGCATCTGTGGGGGAGTTTTAAAGGTGAAAACCACATTTACCAGAAAACTATACCTTTTCACAGGATTGTATATTCCCTATACAAGCATTGTTCAACAGCCAAGTAAAAAACTAAAAATCTAAAAAAACACATGTTTTGTTAATGTAGTGCGAATATTCCTAAAATTATTCATTTTATAGGCTTTAATTTCAAAATTGTTGCAAAAATCCCTATAATAATGTGAACATGAGTTTCCCAGAGTAAATTTGAGGATTTCATAAGATTATGTGCAACAAATTAATTACAACATGGCTGTGGTGGTTCTGCCAACACCCAGATGGTTGTTGCATCAGTTTAACATTCCTGTCTGGAACATAAACACAGACAGAGAAAAAGTTCATAATGTCATGCGGTCCTTTTGGGAATCCTAGAAACTCTGCTAGAGCATCCCCATGGTTCTCCCAAGGTTATTTTCTTTTTCCCTTATTGCTATGGCTTTCTTTAACAGTGCCCATGTGTGTTGGCTGAAAAACTGATTCTAATTTGACAAACTGGTATGAGCATTTTCTTCAAATGTTCACTCATTAATTTGCACCTCACTGTTTTATGGAGTAAATTGGCTATGCTTACAATTTTGAAATGAGAACAAACGTCATCAATACTGTTTCAGCACACTTTTTTCTAATAATTTTACAACTTCTTCACCTCATGCTAAGAAGGAGACACACCACTAAACACTATATAGCGCAGTATGTGGTCCATTAATTTAGCCAAGGATATAGAAGATATACTTTAGTTTTTCAACAAAGAAAAAAAATTCTAAAAACTGCATTGGTATTCAGTTCCCTGGAGTCAATACTTTGTAGAAAAAGTTTTGGTTGCAATTATAGCTGCAAGTCTTTTGGATGATGTCTCCACCAGCTTTGCAGATCTAAAGCCAGAAATGTTTGCTAAGATCAAAATGTGACTTTTTTCTGCTTTGCAAAATTGCTTAAGCTCAGTCAGATTGGATGGAGAGCATCTATAACACACATTTTCATGTCCCAGTACTGACCTATATTAAGTTTCATCCATCTTCTCCATCCATGCTGAAGAAGACTTCCAACAGCATGACACCCCCACCACCATGTTTAATTATTGGGAGAGTGTGTTACATGGTAATGTGCAGTGTTAGTTCTCCTCCACACATAGTATCTTGCATGAAGGCCAAAAGTTGAATTTAGGTGTCATCTGACCAGATCACCTTCTTTCATTTGTTCTTTGTGTCCCTGCATCAACTGTGGCAAACTAGGCTGTTTATGGTTTAGTTTTAACAATAACTTTTATTCTTGCCACTCTTTCTCAAAAGGCCAGATGGAGTGTCAGCTAACTTACGTTGACCGATTCTCTCACCTCAGCTGTAGCTCTCTGCAGCTCCTCCCGGTTTATCATGGGCCTCTTCTCCGCTTTTCCAATGAATAGTCTCCTTTCATGATTTGTTTGTTTATGTGGATGGTCATGTTTTTGTAGGTTCACATCCTACAAATGGTGGATGAAATAGTGCCTTTCATTCCAAACTTGGGATATTGATTTATAACCTTATCCTGCTTTACACTTCTCAGTAATTTTAATTGTGACTTGTTTGCTATGTTCCTTCATCTTCATGATGCTGTTTGTTTATTAATGTTCTCTAAAAAAAATTTCTGAGGCCAATAATAAATTATAGTGGCTTGCAAAAGTATTCATACCCCCTGAACTTTTCCATAACATTTTTCACAGGTAAAAAACTGAAAGGTGTGGTGTGCAAAAGTATTCAGCCCCTTTTTCTCTAAGTGCAACCAACTGCCTTCAGAAATTGCCTGATGATTGCTAATGACTAAATAGAGTCCACCTGTCTGTAATCTAATCTCAGTACAACTACAGCTGCTCTGTGATGACCTCAGAGGTTGGTTAAGAGAATACTGAGGAGCAAACAGCATCATGAAGTCCAAGAAACTCACCAGACAGGTCAGGGATAAAGTTGTAGAGAAGGTTAAAGCAGGTTTAGGCTATTAAAAAGATTTCCCAAGCTTCGAACACCTCACGGAGCACTGCTCAATCCATCATCTGGAAATGGAAAGAGTCTGGCACAACTGTAAACCTACCAAGACGAGGTCGTCCACCTAAACTTACTGGCCGAACAAGGAGAGCCACAGCTCAGGTGAGGAAATCTGTCCACAGGACAACTATTCGTCGTGCACTGCACAAATGTGGTCTTTATGGAAGAGTGGCAAGAAGAAAGTCATTGTTAAAAGAAAAACATTAGAAGTCCCGCTTGCAGTTTGCCAGAAGCCATGTTGTGGACGCAGCAAACGTGGAAGAAGATGCTTTGGTCAGACGAGACCAAAATTTAACTTTTTGGCCAAAATGCAAAATGCTATGTGTGGCGGAGAACCAACACTGCACATTGCTCTGAACACACCATCCCCACTGTCAAATTTGGTGGTGGCAGCATCATACTCTAGGTTGCTTCTCTTCAGCAGGGACAGGGAAGATGGTCAGAGTTGATGGATGGAGCCAAATCCAGGGCAATCTTGGAAGAAAACCTGTTGGAGTCTGCAAAGAACTTGAGACTTGGGCAGAGGTTCACCTTCCAGCAAGACAACCACCCTAAACATAAAGCCAGGGCTACAATGGAATGGTTTAAAACAAAATATATTAATGTGTTAGAATGGCCCAGTCAAAGTCCACACTTAAACTTAATCGAGAATCTGTAGCAAGATCTGAAAACTCCTGTTTACAAACGATCTCCATCTAATCTGATTGAGCTTGAGCTGTTTGCAAAGAATAGGCAAAAATTTCAGATGTGCAAAGCTGGTAGAGACAGACCCTAAAAGACTTGCAGCTGGAATTGCAGCAAAAGGTGGTTCCACAAAGTATTGACACAGGAGGGCTGAATACATGTGCACACTGCATTTTTCAGTTTTTTATCTGTAAAAAATGTTTTGAATCATATATAATTTTCTTTCTACTTCACAATTGCATAACAATTTGTGTTGGTCTTTCACATAAATTTCCAATGAAATATATTTATGTTTGTAATGTGACAAAATATGGAAAAGTTCAAGGGGTATAAATACTTTTGCAAGCCACTGTATGTGCAGGTACAGAAGTTGATTTACTAAGTAGGTGAAGTCTGTAAACATTTGGTAACAGTTTCCATTTAGGGATATCAGAGTAAGGGGGCTAAAGGCAAATGCACACCACACTTTTTAGATAATATAAAATCAGCTGAAGTTTGCAGATGTGATAAAATGTAAAAAAAAAAAATAAATTCAAGGGTGTAAATATTTTCTTACAAGGCACTGTACACCATCTTACAAGACTTTTTCCTCTCGCTCCCACAGGGTCTGGAAGTACTGGTGCAAAAATGTAGAACCATTGTTTATCCTTTGCTCTCCCTTGTGACCTTTGACTTTTTGCCATTATTAGCAGGGATGTAACTGTCATCAGTAAATCCAGCTTGTGTCCTCACAATTTAATGGTCAAACAAAGAGCTTGGCATTCTTGTGAGCGTGGGTGTCAGTTCCTGGATAATTTAACCATCCCTCCTGCTCACTCACCCTTGTTTGTGTGATTTGTTTGGCCACATTAAACAGGCTTGAGCCTCACTGTTGTCCTGTAAACAGAGAACATTTTGGATGACTGACTCTTTCGAGTCTGTGTTGTATAAAATATAGTAACAAGGAGTACATTTATTGGAAGTAAGTAATTGCATATTCGTGAGTAGTGAAGTTATGGCATTAAGCTTAAATATTTCTTTAAATCTGACTTCTTTTTTTCTACTAAAAATGAGATACAATAGCATTTGAATAAAAGCGCCTGCTTGGTGTCATCTGTTGGAAATTTTATCTTGTTTATATTAGAAATAATCAGAAGTCACAACATGTCAATCACAACGTATTATCGTTTGCAAGAAATAACCCCTGCTGTCACTAAAGGTGTGTTTTCCCAGTTCTGTTCTGCCCCGTGAAACCAACATTTTATCGGTTTAAATCAGCATTCCTTAGTGCATGTTTCTCACATGCTCTCTAATCTGATAAAGTGTGGATGAAACCAGATAAAAAGGATTAAGCCTGATCAAATTACCCTGTATTTCTTTTTCAAACTTTCTCCTGGCTCTGAGATCAGGATTTGTGAGACCACCAGTGCAGATTTAGAGCTCCATTAAAGCTGTGGGAGGTATGTGACATTTCTGCTCAGAACACTGAAGGTCTGAAGTTGAATTACAAAAAACATGCACACATAAAGCCGCCCTGAGCTCAGCATGTGGTAATACAGCAAAAACAGGATGAAATTCAATAAAACAAGATTCAATTTAATTCATGTTTATTGAATAAAAAAAAAAACGAAGTGTGCCAATGAATAACAAAAAAAGACTCAATAAAATAAAATTTTACTTAAATAACTATAGCACTAAGAAAGAACAGAATAAAATAACATTTTGTTTTAACCTGGCTTAAATGAATGGGTGATTAACAGGCTTCTCCAGCAATTGAAGGTATGCTAAGAAGGTAATGCAACCATTTGAATCAGTTGTGCTGGGGAGGGGAAACATGCACACAGTGGGCCCTGAGGACCAGGGTTGGGGACCACTGGTCTGGGTAATCAACAGCTACTCCTGGCCAGTAATCAGATACCCTGCTGGGGTAATAAGTTGGCCAAAGAAAGAAAATGCAGACAACTTATCACTAATCACCACGCATGGTGGATTCCACTCCAAATGCAGTACCCACAGGATATACACTAAGTGCACAGAAGGAGGCAGAGGCCAAGTAAGCATCAAAGCCACCATCCTAGATGAAATATCCAAGCTCCAAGACTACAACAGGAAGATGGCCCCGAACAGATGAAGTGCTCAGTGAATGTTTTGGACAATGGAAACTGGAAGAGAAATACTTGAAGGAACCATCATAGGAGGAAAAACCCCTTTATGGGATGTACCACCAACAGATACCACGGCTGGCCGATATGACCAAATTCTACCAATTGCTGGATAAGGCCTGACTGAAGAAAAGCTCAGAAGCACTGATTATGGCAGCACAGGTGCAAGCCTTGAGCACCAGAGCAATTGAAGCCCAGATCTACCACACCAGGCAAGATCCCAGGTACAGGGTGTGCATAGAGGCCCCAGAAACAATCCAGAATCTCACAGCAGGGTGTAAGACACCAGCAGGATAGGAATACATGGAACGCCATAGCCAAGTGGCTGGTATAGTGTACAGAAACATCTGTACACAAACTGAAGACCCCTAGGTCAGAGTGGGAATCACCTCGCAACCAACCAGAAATTGTGATCATTGTGAAGCAGCAGAGGATAGCCATTGTCACTGATGTGGCTATATATATATATATATATATATATATATATATATATATATATATATATATATATATATATATAAAAAGCCCCATTAAGATCTTATAAAAAAAACACTTTAAAGTGCTGGACAAAAGAAATTAGCTGATTATGTGGATAGCTGCTTTATCCCCATATAATAAAAAAAGAGACTGTACAGTAGTGAGCTTATACAAAAGTTTTGATTTTATTTATATATATATATATATATATATATATATATATATATATATAATTTTATTTTATTTTCCCCCTTTCTCTCTCGCTCTCTCTTCCCTTTGGACATAGCTGTCTGATATTAAAAGTGATAAATGAAGTAAACACTTTCCTGTTTAGCCTTGATCAAATGATTTCAGAGATAATTAAAGTGTTTCTCTTCATACCCACAAACAGAGCAGCCGAAGTACGTATAGTGGCAGTTTGCTGTGATGTCAAGCCCTGCCTGCAGGCAAACAAAACAGCAACAGGGATTCAGATATGAGCGAATTTAATTACTGCTGATTTCATAAAAACACCTAACCGTCAACAAGTTCGAGACTGGCCTAACTCAAAAGAGAAGATTTAGAGCTACTTGCATCTCACAAAAAAATCCCTAACATTAACACGTTCTATCATGTTTTTAATTTCTAATATCTTAGGCATTAATTATATGACATTTTATTTATAGATCGCTGTGCAATAAACAGGGCATTGATATGATGAGACAAAGCATAATTTGATAACGGCATTCCTAGATGTTATATCTCAACACTGTCACGCAATACAGCGAAGGTAATTACCTTTATTCAAGTACACACACAGTCCAAAACAAGCCTTTTCTCCTCCTTCATCTGCACAGCCACTGAAGCATGGTGTTTGCTGTTTTCTCTGTTGTTGCCTTGAGATTATCTCTTTGGTAGCTTACATCACAAAAACACTCAAACTGACAGGTAAATGAATACATTAATCAAAATAAATTGCACACTAATGGGCTGCAAATGTAGGTTAGTCATGCTACATGCATTTAAAAAGCTCAGGCAAGCTTTATACCTACAGTACAGTACAGTGTTAACCCATGCCGTTTGCCAGTGTGCAGTCATGTGATTTCATCAGAACAACCCAGGTAGTATTTAGTAGATGTCAGATGAAGCCTGCAGGTAAAGTAATAGAGTAATTTACAACATGCTGCATAAAGCGGCAGCCTTAAAAACAGTGTGAAGTAGCTGGAGGAAAACCACCAGCGTTCATGTGGCTTGCAGGGAAACTGCTGCAGGATTAGGGGGTGTGGACTGTGGAGTGGGTTTCAATGAGTACACCTTTGGTTTGTTGTCACTTGAAAAAGCAGGGATACCTTTGGGAAAAGGTGAATCAGGCTTTTAGTGTGGAGCAGCCGAATTAAACCCAAATCAGGCAATGATGGTGGGGTGAGAAGATGTGAATGGTGTTCTCAGCCTTCATGAATATAAAAACCAAAAACTGGAGCATGGTTTTCTGTCAACAGATTAATTACTGCAACAGTGTCTTTACAAGTAAAAAAAAAAAAAAAAAAAAAAAAAAAAAAAAAAAAAAAAAAAAAAAAAAAAAAAAAAAAAAAAAAATCAGGGTGCTACAGCTCATCCAAAATGCTGCTGCCAGAGTCCTAACAAATACCTGGAAAATGGATCATATCACACCAGTTCTTAAATCGATGCATTAGCCCCCAGTTTATCTAAGGATATATTTCAAATTCTGGTACTGATCTATAAAACACTAAATTGTTTCAGGCTGAAGTTGCATTTCGAGTATGACCCTCACAGACTGCTCAGGTCTACAGAGATGTGCTTACTCAGTATTCCCAGGACAAGAACTAAACAAGATAAGGCAGCATTTCATTTCTATGCTCATCAGCTCTGGAACATCTTTCTGGAAACTTGAGATGTGCAGAAACAACTGGGTACTTTAAAGCAGGACTAAATAACAGAAACTTACCAAACTGACAAGGTAAATTCAAAATTCTTCAACCCACGGCCAACACTGAATGTATGATTTTTTTTAAAAATATATATTTTTGGTTATGTGTAGAAAAGTTGTTAATCAACATCATTCAAAGTTGATGGTTTATTTATGCTGACACAGCTGGGTGAACATTCTTTACTTCTAAACATTGCAGAGTGAAACAACACCAACCATCATAATAATCTACATATGTATCCACATTCAGAACATGGATTCTGAAGAGCTTGACTGATACTGAGAGATGATTCAGCCATTTTGATTCAGGTGTGTGGGACCAGGGACACATCTAAAAGTTGTAGGACACTGGCCCTCGAGGCCTGGATTTGAAGACCTGACCTAGTACCCTGGTACCTCCCTCTTCCACCTTTATTTGCAGAAAGATAGCAAAAGTAGGTGCAGAAAGTGATGCAGAACATCAAGCCAATGCATTTGTTCCTCCATAGCCAAGCTATTTTTATTCTTTATAATCACAATATTACATTCAGGTCTAAAAACCACTTTAAAAGCCTTCAAGTGATCCAAAATGCTGCTGGGAGTTCTGATGATTAATCTAAAATTCTTCTTCTTACGTTTAAGACCATAAATAGTTGAGCTCAATCTTATGTTAAAGAATTCGTAGTTCTGATTATTTCCAGCACAACACTTCACTCCTAAACTGCAGGAGGCAGATCTTTAAGCTATCAGGATCCAGTGGAGCCAGCTTCCAGTCTTTATCTGTGAGCCAGACACCCTGTCTATGTTCAAGACTAGGCTTAAAACCTTTTTTTGATCAAGCTTAGGTGCCTTGGGTTGGCCGTAGTTTAGGTCCCTTTACCTTATTCAACTTAATTTACTTTGTCTGTTCCCTATTTACAGTAGGCCCTGGGTTCCTTGTGTTTCTGGAGGGAGAGGAACTAGAGCTAGTCACACATTTTTAATACCTTGGTATGATTCTGGACTCTAATCTGCATAATTTTAAACACATTAGGGCTCTTATCTGAACATGCCAAGTCTTACCTCAATAGCATTATTTTAATCACATACTGAATACTGTTTCACTAAAATCTATTAAAGCAGCTTTACGAAAAAGCTTTTAAAATATTTGATTAAAGGCCATAGTCTTCTCATTTTTGCCTAACTCTAGAGAAGTATTGTTTTTTTAAAGTTTGAGAATTTCAGATTATTTAAAAATGTCTGTCTTATTTATAAGTCTTTAACATGGAAGGCACCACCACCCCAGAGGATTTTATTAAAAAGCAAAAAGGTATAAATAGTATCAGGTCAACCTCCAGGGGGGACAATGAGGTTCAATTTGGAGAATCTTCCTTATTGCAGAATGTTTTCTCAATTAAAGGTTGTAAGAGCTGGGATACATTGCTTGTCACCATTAGAGATAGCTCCCGTAGATCTCTCCTTTAAGAGGCAGCTTAAAGCATGGTTAGTCAGGAATCAGCGCTGTGATCATTGAACCATAGGTACCTTTTTAAGAACTTCCTGTCTCAGTTACCATTTTATAACAGACATCATTTTGTAAACATTTTAAATGACACTCGCACTTTGATATCTGAAAACAGGCTTACCTGACCCAATATGGTTTTTATTGTTTTTATTTTTGTATGGTTTGTTGTTTGTTTCATGGGACTATGAATGGAAATAAGAATCTCGCTAAATCCGGTGTATTTACGGCGATATTGTATGTTCATTAATATGCATTGTCCCATTCAAATAAAATCAATTCAATTTAACAATCAACCACAAAAAAAGGCTATTGCACTAACAATCCGTTAAAGTGTAGATTAAACATGACCTTAACTCAAACAGCAGAAATGATTAAATTAACATTAAAATTTGAGTAGCTGAATATAACTTCAAAGTGTAAAGGTTTTCTTTAGTTAGTGTGTATATAACTGTAACTCTTTTCTATGTAAAATCAAGTGCTCTTTGGGCCCCTGGTCCAGCAGGAGGTCCTAAGGAGTCACAACATTAGCTTATATCTGGCCCTCACTGGTATATGCATTATAGTGAAAGCAAGTATACAGGACTTGGCAAGTGACGGTCGATAACACACTGTATGCACTCTATTTCACTAAAAAGTTTATGCTAAAAATAACTTATAATCACAATTAATTAAGAGCTAAAAGTATGACTATAATTGTTGGAGAAGAATGCTCATTTCCAATACTAACCCAAACTTTATTGCTAGATGTAATTTAAAATGTGCCATTTTGGTCCATTATTATATATATATATATATATATATATATATATATATATATATATATATATATATATATATATATATATATATATATATATATATTTTTTTTTTTATTTTTAAGAAAATGGCTAAAACTTTGGTCAACTATATAGATTGTGAAAGTGTAATAAATTGGGAAAAAAAAAACAAAAAAAAAAAAAAAAAAAAAAACAAAAAAAAAAAAACTTTCTTTTTGAAGAAAGCCATCCCTCCGACTCTTACAAAAAAAAATAATAATAATAATAAAAAAAAAAAAAAAAAAAAAAAAAAAAATGCAAATATAAAGAGGCAGTGCTTTCACACCACAAACATGCATGGGAGGCCAGCACCTCTTCTCATCATCCACTGTAAAAGTCAAAGTGAAAGTTCAAGATACACATTGCCTAATTTTAGTTCAGCATGTTGTAGAGCTGTGTTGCTTTTATCTTAGCCCTCTGCTTCAGCTGTCATCTTCAGTATGCAGCACTGGATCTCGTCACTGGGGCCTCACTCACTTTTCAAGTCTTTCCTCAATCGACTCATGAAAGAAGATTCCTGCAATAAAAAAAAAGACCTGAATTTAAGCAGATCGAAGTTCTTTGGCCTCAAGCACAAAAGTTTGTTAAAACTGGCTTTTAAATAAGTACTCATCAACTGCCCAGTTCAGATAGTGCACATTAATTCAGCACTGGAAAAGCTTGATACAGTGCCTTGCCATGCATTTTTGCATTTTGTAACTACAAATGCAACTACAATCACAAACTTCAAGATATTTCATTTGAAGGTGCAAGAGAAAATAATACGTTGTTTTCAAAATGTTTTAAAAATCCAAGTTGAAAAGTATGGCAGGCATTTGTATAGAGCCCCCCTGAATTTGTCTGCTTTGCTGAATCATCTTTTTCTGCAGTTGTGGCTGCAGGTTTTTGGGAGTATTTTTCTACCAGCTTTGCACATCGAGAGGTGACAAGAATGACATTTTCACTCATTCTTTGAAAAATAGCTCAGACTCAGTCAAACTGAATGAGAAGCATTTGGGACCAAACAAGGCTACAACTAATTTCCAGATGGGATTTAGCTCAGGATTTTGAATGGGCCATTTAAACACATACATATGTTTTTATTTAAGCTACACCTTTCGCCTTGTGCTGGATTATTAAACCTGTACCCAAGTCTAAAGTCTTTTGCAGCTTCTAACTGGCTAACTCTGATAAACCTCCCTGTAGGCGTCCTGCCGATAAAAATCATTCCCATAACATGATACTCCCACCAGCGAGTTGGACTGTGAGGATGGTTTGTTAAGGGTAATATACATGGCAGAAATAGGTTAGGTAAATTCAGCTTTGGTCACGTCTGATGAGAGCAACTCCTTCTATATGTTTGTTGTTTTCCCTGACTTGTGCCAAACTAAAAGAAATCATGTTAAGACTTTTTAACAATGGCTTTCTAGTTGCCTCTTTGTCCAACAGATTAAATTTGTGAGGCGCACACCAAATAAGTAGCTTTCAGGCATATTAAATGTGTACTACTTTGTCTTGGTCTGTCACATAAACAAAATGCATAAATGTTTCTGGTTATAATGTTAGAAAGTGTGGAAAGTTCAATGGTCTTAAATACTTTTGCAAGGCCATGTAGATGAACAAAGTTTCAAAGCCAGATTAATAATGAGAAGTAACTTTGCTCTGTGAAAAAAAAAATAAATAAATAAAAAAAAAAAATCAAAGCTGACTCAAGAGTCAAATCTGTTCTATTTCAGATGAAGTGAAGTAATGTAACAGAAGTTGTGATTTCAGCTCCTGAACAGAAAACACATCTTATAGAAAAACATTACATATGCAACATTTTCACCAGTTTGCTATCATCAATGACAAAATTAAATTTCCCATCTTTTATATCACATCTGCACTCTAATGTGTTGTTTCTATCTTTCCTGTAAGCCCTCTAAAACTTTACATGTTGGCTTTCAAACTGAAAGGTTTGAATTTGCCAGGAAACTACTCAATTATATGGGATTATGTGAGCAAATTGATCTCTGGTGAAAGTGCTGTACATTACTGTTTATATAGGTTTTCAGACCCAGAGCTTTCATAATACACAAAAACACAACCAAGAATTCAGTTGCTTTTACTTACACACTCACTCACTGCAAACCTTACTTCTTCTCCTGGCCTAATAACTTTTTTCGTTTTTTTTCTTCAGTGCCTCATTGAACAAAGGATAACTTTACATTAATAAGTGATAAGAGCCCATATCTGAGTCTGTGTTTGTGTGTGTGCATGTTTGGGTGACCTCATCCTGGTACAAAGCTCATCTGACAGGAGGAAAACAGACTCTCTACATTATGGTGTCCCAATCAAATTCCCACGCACTGATCTAATCTGTCAGCTAGCTTTGATTTCTGATGGTGTGTCAAGACTCAATCTTTTTTTTTTTTTTTTTTTAAACTGTTTTTTGAATGCCATAAGGGAATATATAAAAATACTTATGATGTTCATGTGAGCCATGCATTTTGATGCTGACACTATACAATCTTCCTTTTATACACTTTAACTGGTGGGCACGCTTCATTGTCAGAGTTAGGAATTTATAATGCCGGTTCTAAAGTGGTGACATGTTTAATGCCAATGAACTTTGTAATCATGTATGACCATAAACTTGATAAAACATGATTAAGATAAGATAAGATTTATGAGCATTTACAAATGCTCATAAATTCTTATCTTATCTTAATCATGACCTTGATTAAAAAAGTATGTTCTTAGTGTTCTGTGTGTGTTTGGGTAACTTTGGGAGAGGAGTGTATACTAGTTCAGAGACTGTAGACTCCACAAGTGTGAGAGAAATTTTATTGGACCCCATCAGCAACAGTTTTTGTTCAAGTCTTCTTGGGTTACTGTAGTATCAAGACTATGACTGGGATGCCTGAGCAACATAAACACAATGATTCTTACTGTTACATAACTTATAAAAACATAGTTTGGAATATCATGCGCTTCAGCAAATAGATGTCACTGAATATTTCACACCAGAACTTTAAAGCAAGAATTTAGAAAAAAAAAAAAACCCGTCTTGTTTGCTTTCTGGAAGAGAATGAGTGTAAACGATGATTAGCTTCTTGGCTGGTGTGTGTTAGAGCTTTAAATCTTCCCTGGCTGGTGGACGGGGAGGGTTTGATGTTTATGAGTTGTGATTTTTTTGATATCCAAGTGAGTAAAGCACCATTCACCCCTATTGTTTCTAGGATATCCAAGAATATTTGAATGTTGCTGAATTGGGTCAAATCTAGAAAAAAAATGCATATCAGAATGAAAGCAATCAGTACCCTTCCAGCACTTCAGAAAAATGTCAATAATTTGACATTCAAGATTGACAACTTACAAGTGTCTCTCACACTGCTTTCTTTAATATGCCAAATTAGACTAAATATGGGGTGTGTAAACAAAAAATACAAACAAACATACAGACAGATTCTACCTCTGTCATTGAGTCTTCAAGCTGCTTCAGCTCCTCATAATGGTCTCGAGAGTCTCTTAAAGGCTGAACCATGATTTCTTCAATTTGAGGGAAAAGCTGGTCAAAATACACATACAGAGCAAACAACTATAGTTAGAAAAGACAGTGCTGTAATTACCATATACATTTCTTAAGGCACTGTCAAATACCTTCATGACTGTCTCAAACATGGGGATGAGGACAAATTTGATGAATCCAATCTGAGCTGTCGGTTTGGTAACTTTGTCTCTATCCATGAAGGGAGCTACTGGAAGACCCTCAGACTTCTCTCTGTCACTCTTAAAATCAAGGAGGTCGTTGCATTAGTATACTGTCGGGTTTACAAACCATAGATCATTTTGGTCCAAAGAAATTCCTGTGAAGCTCAAGTCACCTGCATGAAGTACTCCTCTAGTAAACAGTCCACCCATGGCTCAGCAACCTCAGTTGGCCTCACTTCATTAGAAATATCACAGCACTTGATCAACACCTTCTTCAGCTAAAATGATGAACATAAACTTGTTCAAATCCAATATGTCCAAGAGCTGAGGATAAAGAAGCTTAATATTACTGTAAAAAATTAAATGTTTTGCTTGTATTTCTGGCATTCATTTCTTATTTATTAAAAATGCAATCTATGTGACTCATTGCAATACATTTCATCACAAAGGCCTGATTCATAAGGCTACGGTAATTTATACACATGATAATTTTGTCAGTGAAAATGTTTACATACGCAAGTTACATGCTCCTCATTGGTAAAATCAAAGTTGCCCAATTTTTGCTTGAAGCCTTCAAGAATCTCACCGTGCCTGGCCATGTCAGTGGCCAGAATAAGGGTGATAATAGCCTGAAAACATGAAAGGAAAGACCAAATCTTTTCATCATCTTTTTTTAAGTTATAAAATCAACATACTCTGGCTTACAGAAGTTGTCAGAGCACTTAAACCTTCTCACATTTTGTCACTTGACAACCACAGATTTGTTTGTACTTCATTGGGATTCTGACCAACCTAAAGTTGTGCATAAGTCTGAAGTGGAAGAAAACCCTTACAAGGTTTTCAAAATTGGAATTTTCTGTAAATTTAGCTTATTTTACCTTGATACACCACAATAAATTCCATGGCAACCAATTGCCTTTAGAAGTCACCCATTAGTTAACAGAAGCTGCATTTCCATTACAAAGGTGCGCAAATCTCTGTTGATTTTCTGCTAATGTCGAAAAAAAACACAATTTCATAATTGCCATGTTTCCATTAAATAAATGAAATGAAAATCACACGTGAATAAGCTTGTTCACACGATAAGTCATTGAAAAAAAATGTTGCGCCATGATCCTCCAACTACTTCCTCTTGTCATCATCTTCGTGGTTTGTGCCAGTGGCAACATCCGGTTGTTGATCATGTGACTCGTGTGATGCAAAAAGTGTTTCCATTGCAGTTTCGCAAAATAAACTTAAATTTATGCGAAATAAACTTAAATGCTTGCCATTTAAATTAAATAAATTTCAATATGGCCGAAAAACCCCCTCATCCTAATGCCAAAACTTTTTCTCGAAAAAGGAGAATTTAAAAAAAAATGCTCTGTTTTTATTAAGCGAATTTATTTTCGTTATTTCAAATTATGCAATTTTATGGTTAATGGAAACGCAGCTACAGTTGCCTTGTGTGTGATTTCCTCTTAGTAAAAATCCTGTTGCTCTGTGAAGGGCGTGTTGCATTGATTCTTTCATGCGTCTTTGAGAAGTATAATCTCCCGTGGCAGCCATTCAGCTGTGCAAAACGCCTGGATGGACCCAGCTCCTTCTTGGAGCTGTAGTTTCTAAGCTTCCACCTCACAGAGCACCCCTTCCCTGCTTCTCCACTCAGCTCCTTCAGACTAACCAGCAGCAATTAGCAAACACCTAGTAGAACTGCGCATCTGCTGAGCTCATTATAGAAGGTACGTCTCAGTGCAATGCTAATAAAAACAAAGGGTTAATAGAGAAGAGCTGGTATGGTGACTTTCTGAAGGCAGAGTTTCAGAAACAGGAGGAGTTTTAAAGAAACAGAGGCCCAATTTAAAGGTGTTAAATTATGAAGTCATATTTGATATATACAGCATTTTTGTAACAACTGAAGGTAACACAGTGACTTGATTGTGCTATAAAATGGCACTATGTGCCTGGAAAATACATAATAATGCCCCTTTAATAAAGGACAGGACAGCTGAAATCACTCGATCATTTCGATTTAATGAGAAAAGCAGAAGGGATGGTTCTTTAAATTGGAAGAGTGTTTGATGTTCATCTTTATAATCACTTGCTACACACTGAAAAAAAGGTTTTACAGGTTGGTGCTACTAACACCCCATCCAAATAAGCCATTTACCAAATCATCAACTTCAAGGACAGAGGTTCAGCTATTGTAGGGAAATACCTCATAGCTCCCCAAAAAGAGCCAGAATTGTCTCTTCAAAGGGATTCAACTTTGATACTGGGTTACCACCAGTGTAAAGCTTGCTCAGGAAGCGCAGTATCTTGAGACTATTAATGTAAAAGGTTGCCTCTTGTCGAAGGAAGTGGGCTCACTCCCAATTTTCCCTAAAAATACTGACATGAATACATAGTACTATCATAACATCCTCAAGGGGAAACTTTGCCCAGCAGTTTGGTGATGAACAATACTTTTTCCAGGACAATGGAGCACCATGATATGGAGCAAAGTAAGGATCAAAACATTGATATTTAAGGAGCATTACCCAAGAAACTGCCTAGATTTTAATCCTATTGATAACCTTACAATGGTTTTCATAAACCTAATTTACTTTTCTTTAAAACTCATAAAATGTTTTTTTATTTACCTTTACTATATTATAGACATCTAAAAAAATGACTTAACCTTTTAACATAACCATACATAAGCAGCAAAGCTGGTGCAAAACAAAATATCAGTCACTCTTTGAATATGTGGCATGCACTGTATGTTTAGTTCAACATAAAGTCAAGCAGGACTTCCTGCAAGTTTGAGTGACAAAGACAACTTAGAAAGAAATAACTTATTGTCATAAGGGATCACACAAAAGCGAATGTGTTTACTGTTAACAGACATAGGAAATAAAGAGTTTTAAACTAACAGATGGATTAAAAACACGCAGGCAGCATGTAAGCTCATGGATTTGTTTTGACTAACTTTTTTAGTTGCCAAATGTGAGAGTTTCAGGGTCTGTCAGAAAACTCATCATCAAGCCACAAAACAAAAAGTCTGTGCAGGTAAATGCTAAAATATTTAATCTACAATGTTTTTTGTTTGTTTATTTTACTAATTATGACTTCGGACAGAAATAAGTGGGAAAATATTTACTTATTTCATGTGAAACACAATGATATTCTTCAGAATGACACATAGATTACGTGGGAACACTGTAAAAGATTGAAGACAAACTCAACAAGATCGATATCTCACCTGTCGGATCTTTCTGAATCCCTCAGGATCAACATTTGCGAAAATGTTGCACTCAGGAAGTGAAAGGATCTGAAAGGCCACAGCACAATGATGGTTCTCCAATGGGGAGATGTCGTTGTAGCGCACCGCCAGCTCTGTGCGAGCGTTGATTTGGTACCTGATAGATGGATGACATAGTTAAATGGATTTGAGGTGGTTGGATTGTAAATTCTCATGAACTTTTTCCAATAAGGTTCTCACCTGCGTGAAACTTACACCAACACATATCAACACGATTATCTCAGTGAGCATGTTTTCATACCAGAATTCTATCCAGGCTGAGCTACTTTCACAGCTCATCAACAACAATGTTGTGCAGAGTATATCAAAACATAATGGAGGTCAATGGGCATCTGCAGTACTGCATCTGTCAACAGTACTACAGGCTGAGGAGTGAGTCTTACGTATTGTTGTAGCCAGGGTGGTCCAGGTCATGACACACCGCAGCTGTCATTAAAATTCCCAAATCTGTGAGCGTCAGCTTCCCCTGCAGAATAATGCACAATGAAAAAAAGCCCTTTGGCTGGAAATTCACTGGAAATACTGTCTTTAAATATTCTGACTTCTGGTTTCAGTAAATATGATGATGATGTATACAGTGCTTCATACCCCTTGAATTTTTACACATTTTGACAAAATAAAACCACAAACTTCAATATTACATGCATTGTACTTTATTGAGGTTTTTGGAGATAGGATAGCATAACAGAGCATAATTGCGAGCTAGAAGAAAAATAATGAATAGTTTTTTAAAGTTTTTATAAATAAAAATGTAGAAATTGTGGCATGCATTTGTACTTAGCCCACTGATTCAATACTTTGAAAAGCCATCTATCACTGCATGCACTTGCAACTACAAGTCTTTTGGGGTCTAGAGATTAAAATACTTGTTCTTTTTTTTCCCCCTTTAAAACAAAAACAAAAACAGCTCAACCTCAGCCATATCATTCATGTTAGTCTAGAATTTATATTGTGACTGTCAACATATTATCCCACTTGACCTGTGAATCTCTGCAGCTCCTCCAGAGTTACCATGGGCTTTTAGGTTACTTCTCAAGTTTTTTTTTTTCCTCAAAGTGTCTTTTCTGATTTTAGGCAAACAATTTGGTAGGTCTGGTTCCCTGACTGTCTTAAGGACGGATTTGCTTAACGAGAGAATGGTAACTGAAACTTCACTCTGTTGCATAATTGACATTTCAATTAAAGGGATAGTAGTCCACAGCACCAGATGGCCTCCCTTAACCACTACCCCATACGAGACCACCATCCCACACCTGCCAACCCCAAGGGTGGCTTCAAAATATGGTTGGCCCACAAAGCTGGCTATGCCACCTAGCTGGGCAACACCTTGGCACAGCTCCTGGCCTCAACCACTCAGAGCTGCAACCTCACAGTTCATTTGACTCCTGGACGCTCCCATTTCACATTCAGACCCAACCAACATCAGGCGGAATACACTCATAACAGGGAGACTGCGTTGATGCTTGTGATTAATACTTTAATACATAGTTTAGTTGGGCAGTCATATTTTTGTAGTTTTCGCAATTGCGACATACTCTTGTATGCTTGTAGTTGTAACTTGGAAAATTTATGATGAAGTTCATGATGCATGAGTACTTTTGAAAAGCTCAGAATGAGCCCAGACATGGACCATACCTGCAGGTTGCAGAGATGAATCATACCATACATCATCTGACTAACACAGAAGCAGTGACGAAAGTTGTGGAAGGGATTGTTGCGATAGTTTTCCTGTATTGCCAGCTAGGAGACAAAGAAATACACATACAGTTTTCAGATTACAGAATATTAAATTAACCTGTGTTTCTAATCAGAAACGACAGATTAACCACTGACAGATTTGTCTGCTTTATTTACCAGCCAGCGTTTGAGTATGATGGGGTTCATGTTAAATTCCTTCACCAGTCCCAAGTCATGGTACATGAACTCCAGACAACTCAGCATCTGTCACCAAAAACAGAGAGAGGAAAAAACATCAACCTTGTCTTTTGGGGGGGTAACACAAAACTGTAATGATGGAGATCAACAGACCTCATTATGTTCCCAGTGCCAAACATCAAATGTTGGCTTCTTCAGTGCCTCAATGGTCTCCTGAGAAAGTGTGTACTGAATTTGGCAGATGAACAAACACAGTCAAAAAATACATAAAGCTTTTGTGGCCTTTACAGGAAGTATTATGGAGGAAAATACCTTTGGGTAAGTGGGGACATCTCTTCTAGGGGTAACCTTCTTCTCGTCATCTAAGAAGTTGAATTTGCATGAACAGTTTACCCTGATATCAGAAGTAGACAAAGTAAATTAATCTTTTTTTTTTTTTTTTTTTTTCCCCCCCAAGTGTGATGTCATGTTTAAAACCTCACCTGCTTCCACCTCTTAAAGTCATCTCATCGCGAAGTTTCCTCAGATCATTTTTACATTTTTCGATTTCGACTACTTTCAAACCCTCCACTGAAACATGCAAACAATAAATCTGAGTTCTCTGTCAGAACCTTCCAGATGCTTTTTTTTCTTTGTTGGTCACTCACTTTCCACTCTCTTTTCCAACGCTGCCAGCCTGTTAGTGACCTCAGTCTTCAGTTCACTGATGCGAAAGGCTCTGTCACAGAGAGTCAAGAACAAATGAGAAATCAGATGTTCCAGTTTACCTCTAAGGGTAGCGACGTGAGCTGTCGTGGAACTGCTTAGGTTTCAAGAACATTACACAGGTATGTGTAAAGATGAGGATGGGAAAGTTTCGGACTTAACAAAAGATAAAGGTGTTACCTGGTGAACTGCTCAGCCACTTGAGATAACACGCTCTGAAACATGTCCTCCCTCTCTGCTGGCATGAAACAAATCTGATGAATCACTGAACACCAGTTACATTTCAATACATTTTTTAAAATACTTTACCTTCTGGCTGACCAGTAGACAGTGGGACAACTTTGTATAGGAAACTGTCAAGAAATCAGATGTGCATACTTTAGTCACATTTGTCTCTCCATTTTCACATCAACTGTCACTTGGAAGTTCATTTCAGTGCTCCTGAGGAGCTCAAAAATCCATCTGAGAATGTAGCATCATATTATGAAAATGGCATTTAAAGAAATTCAAACAAAGCTGTAATATTTCTACAGCATTTCTGGAAAGTTACTTTGGAGAGTTGGTGGGCATTGTGGCATCAATAGAGATCATGGCACCTTCTGGATTTATAACCTTGATGGCAGAGTTCCTGTTGAAAGAGAATGAAATTGGAAGAAAAATATGAGCACTTGTCTTAGTGTGGAGCATTGTATGCAGTACCTTAAAAAATGTTCATGACCCCTTTACATTTTATCACATTAAAACCACAAACTTCAGTCTGTTTCTTTACAAAGACAAACCTGAATAGTTTGGTGGGCATTTCTATCCAGCTCTGTTTAATCTGATACTCCTAAAAAATCCACTGCAGCAAATAGTACAATTCATCTGTTTGTAATTTGATCTCATTATACCTACAGCTGTTCTCTTAAGGCCTCAGAGACTTGTTACAGAACATTAGTGAACAAACAGCAGAAAGCACAAGCTTTGAACATCTCACAGAGCACTATTCAGTCCAAAATGTAAGTAGTATCGGTATAAATCTGACAAGACATCATAGGTTTGGCAGCTTGGGGGGACCTGCAGAGATCCACAGCTCAGGTAGAAAGTTTTTTGACAACACAACTATTATTTGTGACCTCCGCAAATCTAGCTGAGACTTACTTTTATTTCTAAGAAAAATAGGAAACTTCTCATCCTTTTCTTTCCAGATCCCATTTATGTTCTACTTTGTGTTGATCTTTCACATAAAATCCCAAGTTTAGGGTGGTAACATGACAAAATTTGAAAAAGTTTAAGGAGTAAGCAAACTTTTGCAACAAAGAATATATACTGGGAAAACCCCCCCCCACAAAAGACAACAAAGTTCACATCCTCATTAATCCTCAGCTTTGATCTATACAGTATGTCATCAATACTGTGATACAGAATAGAATATACTTTAATTTCTCCCACAATGGGTTATATATATATATATATATATATATATATATATATATATATATATATATATATATATATATATATATATAGAGAGAGAGAGAGAGAGAGAGAGAGAGAGAGAGAGAGAGCGAGAGAGAGAGAGAGAGAGAGAGAGGTGTGAAAAAGTGTTTGCCCCCTTCTTCAGTTCGATTTTTTTTTTTTTTTTTTTTTTTTTTGCATGTTGCATTTAGTCAAAGGAAATGAATAATACAGTCTTTAAACGAACATGTTTATTATTTAGGGAAACAAAAAATCCAACATGGCCATGTGAGGGCAAAAAACCAAACAAACTAATACATACATACATAGATAGGATATCATATGATGTCCTCTTATTATGGAATGTGAAACCAAACAACAAACCTGGGAAGGTTGGATGAGGAGCACAGCAGTTCCTTGATGTCATATGGACTACAGTGTCGACTGAACACTACCTGAAATGTCGTAATTTATCAAAGTCAGATTCAAGGTCTGATACACTGGCAGACGGTACATGACCACTGATTCGCTTTAAAAAAAAAAAAAAAAAAAAAAAAAAACATTTATGTAACACAAATTCATAATACGAAGGTCATCTAATTTATTGTGTTTTATAGAAATCTAACATATCTAAGAAGGTGAAATGAGTGTTAGACTGTTTCATGAATTAATAAGAATAAGTTAGAGGCAGCATTGCTGTGTGGGAACAATTTGACAGAAAACAGCTGGAGTGTGAGAGTTCCTGGAGCCCTTAAAGATGTCGGATGCAAACAAATCAGACTAGTTTACAAGAGTAAGTCAGCACTTGCAGGCGCGTAATTGAAGGAATGAGCAATGATTTACAGCAAGGACCCAGAAAACTGTAGTTTTCATGACAGCAGGGGAATTAGCCCCAGCTATAAGGCAAACAAATACACAACGCTCTCCAGATCATGGGCTTGGAGCTCCTGTAGAGACGTGTCATAGCCAGATCTCTACTTAAAAAGCGTTTTACATCGCTAGATGAGCGAATCTTCTGCTTGTCCTTATTTAAGTATTTTTTGAACTGTGATATGTGAAACCTGAGCCTAAAACCATCTGTTGAAACTGTTTCTAATGAAGGATCTCTTACGTTGCTTAGCTGTTGCACTGTTGTCATTGTGTAGAAGGCTGAGAGGGATTTACTTAAACATTATTTCAGATCCACGTCAAAATAATTAACAATGAAACCACTATTTTTTTTTTTTTTTCAAACATATTTCCTGGAGTCTTAAGGCATCAGAAATGGATGCAGGAAGAGACATGTTACACATTAAAAACGTGTATTATTGGCAGCACCTTTGAGGCACACCAACATGCTTCATTGTCTAATTTTAGATCCTTGTTAGGGTTCTTGAATCCTCTCTGGGAAATATTGTTGCTGCTGTTTAGCAGGTAATTTAAGAATGGGCAACAAACACAGCAAAATCTGTGAAATATACCATGAACAATGCAACTGTGTTTATATTTTACTTCTGTTTGTATCAAAGTGTATCCCTAAATTAGCTAGTACTAATTAAAAATACAAGTACGGTACACCTAGCAGGTCACATATACAGTTACATCTCAATCACATTGACAAAAAACCTATATTATAGATATTTTTAAAATCTCTTTTTTTTATTATTTATAAATATTTATTATTTATTTTGTGTGGACTATTTATTTGTTCTTATTACATTTCCTGTTAGAGCTTTTAGCCTCTCTCTTGTTGCTTAGTGTCTTTTAGCGCACATAACAAAATATTATATGTGAGCTGTAAATTTCGTAATAAAGTAATAAAAAGCAATAAAATTATTTTGTTGCTTATAGTGACAATAACCTTATCTATAAAGTGGTTTATGTGTTTCTCCCAATCTGATTCAGACACATATACTCAGCTGACTGTGTTTTTTTTTTTCTACTCTCACCAGCATTTACATTCCTGCATAATCTGCTCTGCATTGGTATGAAAGAAGAACAATTTTAAACTTATTATTTAGACAAATTATACATGGTACAATTTTGATCAATTTGAAAACACTTATCAAGTTCATTACTTCAAACTCTTCATTTAAACATTTTCAATTAGTCTCACCTTCTGCACCTTCCCATCAACATCCAGGTAAATGTTTCTGGGGAGGAAAGATGAGGAACTGGACCCCATGGTGCTCTTTGTCGCCTCTGCTTTACACCTAAAGAGGTTCTGCTTTGGAGACCCAATTAACAAGCCTTAAGAGCCAAAAACCCTATTCTGCTGCTCAGGATCTGCTGGAAATGGATTGATATTATGGTATGCTAAGAACATTTATGCAGATAATCAGATATTTAAACAATGAAAACAAATCTGACAAAAGAAACAAGCAATAGCAACAATAGTATGTTAACAGTTTCAGGTAATAATTTAGTATTTAGTCAAATTCTTATTTAAGATATTTAAATAAGAACAACTCCTATTTGCAATAAAGTGGTAAAGTGTTAACTTTTAATGAGACACTGCATGTAATAAATCAGTAAAACAAAAAGAATAGATATAATATCAAAAAGCATCAGTGCATGTGTTGAACTCACAGTGTCAGCGATGCAGCTTCCCCCATGGAGATTGAAAATAAGGTCCCAGGTGCAGAAGATCCAGTTTACTCACATCTCACATGAAGGCACGTTCAGACACAAACAACCACATGCACACTGACATTCAGTAAAAGAAGAGGGAGGCAGTGAGTGATGAGGCTGGTGACGCCGGACATGTGAGAGCAATGAAGTACTGAATATACGTGGCACTTGTTGCTATGGGACTGTTACTATGGAGAATAAAGAGACTGATGATTATCAGGTCTGAAGGGGTAAGAGGATTTTACCTGAATGAGTTCAAAAGCTCTGCATCGTCTGAGTTGAGGCAAAAGAATGAGCATTACAAGCATTAGAATAAAACCGTAGCAACAGCATTTGAAAGAGTATTTACCCCCTCCCCCTTCCACATTTTGTAATGTTACAATGTCCGTCTATGTTTGCAAAGTATTTTTTTTTTGCCAATTCTTGTCAGGGGTGCTCCTGGGGGTCTGTGCTCGGGGGCCCATTGGGTGTCTTTGGCTCCAGTGTTCCCCATGTTGTCCTCAGGTCCTCGGGGGCAGGTCTGTGGGTCCCCACACCCGCTATTGAACATGAACATTGTTACGGAGAAACCTCATAAACACCCCCCACAGGTTTTTAGATTCTGTTACCACTAAATAAAACTTTTTATTGATAATTGTTATTATTACATATGCTGTGTTGTTTGTTGCTGCGGTTTCTCGGTTTTGTTTTTTTTCTCTTTCTGCAGGTCTAGAGGCAGACTTCTAGGCTGTTGTTGACTTGTGTTCTCCCTATGCATCTCTCTTTCCTCGACCAGTTGTCTCTTTCTTTACCTTTAAAACTTGTCTCCTTTCTTTTCCATCTCTGTGCCCACTGCATTTGAAATAAACCCAAATAAATTTCCAATAAAGTTTCATATCTATCTATCTATAGAAATCTGCTGGGCCTCACCTTGACACTGAGATAACAATTCTGTGTGCCAAACTGTCAGACATGATACATAAAAAAAAAAAAAAAAACAAAAAAAAAAAAAAAAAAAAAAAAAAAAAAAAACCCTTAAACAAAAGGAAAATATCCTGTCAGGTAAAATAATGTGCAAAATTTCAAATGATTGGTGATTACATACTCTTGCTCCGCTCCCTTTTACCCTGATTTGAATAAAGTTGTTAACACATTTTTGAAGAAAATAGATTTCAATGTTAAAATCATTCTTCTACTGGGAATTTCAGATCAACTGACTGGTGTTAACAAGGACATCTGCCGCAGGGCTCAAACAGGCGGCAGGAGGTGATTAATTGGAATGGAGAGTGTAAATCACCTCCAGTCAACTAAGAGGACACCTTCTCTCCACACACCTGGAGACCTACAAACACATATCCTCTTTGTACTCTGAAGTGACGCAGTTCCCCAGAGTCTAATTACTCTCCTTCCCAGGTCTCCTGCCACACCGGAGGAAAGGTGGAACATGACGGGACAGACTGTGTGACCAGCGTTCAGTAAGTGAGACCACTAGAGATTAGAAACAACTTTCCAAAGCTCAACAACACTGACCCACTTCTACTATCTGACAATATTTTGTGTTCTACAAGTGATTATGCACATGTTTCTGTGTTTTGTTTGCTGTCATGTGAGGACACTGTGCTGCATGTGTATTCATGAATGCGAGCACCAGCGAACAAATGGTGTTTCCATTAAAACAAAGACAGCAATGAGCAGATCAAACCAAGCGGATCTGATTATGTTATGCAACCACAGGACTCACACCTTCAGTGAGGGAAGATCCATTTCAGGATAAAAGCAATCGATAAAATCAGGAGGATTTCCATGACAAAACATGTGCAGCTGGAGCTCCGAGGAGAACACATTATCCTGATTATACAAATAGAGCGGGTCAATTTAAGTGCATTAATTTTTACACATTTACTTCACATGTAAATACACCGCATTAACAATTGAAATCTTTTTGGCCTATTTTCATATTTTATGCTATTTCAGAGTTTCTTTATGTATTTGGCAACACAAAGAAGGGGAGATAAATTATATGATTGCTTTTGTGTTACTTCTATGCATGGATAAAGATGTCATTTTGGGCAACGACAGGTCAGCTGGGAAAAAAACAAAAAAACAAACAAACAAAAAAAAAAACATTTAGAGAAACATCTCACAACTGTTATGGTCAAATGGTACCAGACCAGTATTCCAAAAAATAACAACGACATCATCCCAGATATTCTTATACCAAAGATCCGAAAGGAATCAGTCATTTTGAAACACAGTTCTTCAAAGTAAAATATATTTTTTTTCAGTAAGTTTAGGATTCCTATAAAATATCCAACTTCTAAAATAAAAACAACATGAGTCAGTAGAAAAAAATAAATTCAAAGGTTCACTAACTGATTACAAATAATATGGGGCACAAAAGAAACTGAACTTCAAAACAAATCGAAAGGAGGGTAAACGCAAATTTGAAGCTTTTGAAAAAGCTATTTCTTCTGAAGAACTGTCTACTTTTGGCATCTCGACATAAACACAAACTCTGTCATTGCTTTATAAGCTGCCTTGCATGATTGGAAATGTGTGCATACTGCCTTACAAAAGTGTTAATTTCTCTTAAGCTTCTTCATATCATGTCAAGTTACTGTAAACAATTTCAGTGTATTTAATCATATAATCCAACAACAAACCAGTGCATAATTGTGAAGACTTTGCACACACAGTGGTTTAATCTGAACCAGCCCATTGTCGCTGTAGTTTTATGCCTCAGGTACCTGTCAAACTGAAAGGTAAACATCTACCCAGCTCTCAAGTATTTTGCTCCCTTTAACATGTTTTCTTTTAGGTTTTCCCTATGTTTAGCTTCATCCATCTTTCCACTGACTTTAACTTGCATCCCGAAAGCATCTGACTGGAGCACCTTCTTTCCATAGGTTTGCTGCTCCCCACATGACTTCTTATGACTTTCAAAGAACAAAGGCTCTTTTATTGCCTTCCTTGTCATGGCGAAGTTTAAAGTAGGATCCAAGTGCAGGCCATACCTGTCAAATTTTGGTTTGAATAATAAAGGAAATTTTCCGCCGCCCACTGTGAGCCGTCCCACCAGCACAACCAAGGTTCAGTATCCCTTACATTTTATTTTAAGACAGGTTTACAAGAAATCTAAAATAACCACCTGTCAACCACTTACAAACTACAATTACGTGATCAGAATCTGATTGGCCTACCTGTGTTGACACTGAAATACTGTGCCCCATCCTGCTCCTCTTTAGAAAACTAAATTCACTGTCCTACTTTAAAGATATTTACACGAAGCCTGAACTTTTTTGGCAGGAGCGCCTTCTCTCTCTCGTTACGTCCATCCATCTCTCTGATTTGTAGTCCCAGGATTGTACCCGCTGTCGGAACTAACCTCGCGAGAACTGCCACCTGCAGCTGCCTGGGTGGCAGTTCTCGCGAGGCTAATGACATTTCAGTATGGAGAGGCACAGGAATGCTTTTTTTTTTTTTTTTTAAATTATAATATAATACAAGAAATTTACGGGAAAATACTAATACGGGACGACGGCGAGAAAGAGGAGTAAAATACGGTAGTTTCCCGGCCAAAACGGTAGACTTGACAGGTATGGTGCAGGCAAACCGGAAGCAGCATATGAACAGCAGAGTCTGTATTAAAGCTGTAGCACGTAACTATGCACTGCTCCCGACCTAAAACAACCAATCAGAGCCAGGAGGAAGGTCTTAGCGCTGTCAGTCAACTTCATTTATTCGCTGCTAAACGTGCTAATTGCGGAGAAACAACTTACCGTTACAGGAAAACCGTTTATCCGTCGTCATCGGTGGTCATGCTAGCGACCTGCGTATTCACAGCAGTCCCTGCTATCTGAGGGCAAAGGGGGAGGGAAAAGAGGGGATGAGCAGCGCCACTCAGACGGTGATTGACAGCGCTAAGACCCGCCTCCTGGCTCTGATTAATTGTTTCTATATTGCACTTTTTTCACAGATCGTCTGTCTCGACACAGTGACAGTTTCAACAAATGTGTACAAAAATATTTTTTTTATAAAAGTTACAGCAGCTTCAAATAACTGAAAAGTAAACTTACAGTGTAGCTTGGGAAACAGACAACAAATAAACTGGCGGACATGCAGGAAACTGACAGGAAACCGGAAAACTAACAGGGAGGAATAACGGGGAAGGTAATAGGAGGAACCAGTGAAGAAAAATGAGAACCAACAAGCTCATACTGAGGGAGAGATAACTGACAAAGCAAGCAGAAGGAGTAATCAGAGGCAAATAGAAACAGCTAAGGGAGAGTGAGACCAGTGAGAAATCAGGAGATGGCTCAAAGCTGTTAAAGGAGGAAATTGGCCGGCTGAGGGAAGGTGAATGATACACACAGAGGCTCAACTAGGGCTTAAACTCGTAACAAAGCAATGGGGAAAAGAATAACACGAGTCAAAGAAAAACAAAATCTAAAAGCACAACGAACAGAACTTAAGAACAAATAAAGAAACCAAATACATAGGAATGAACATAAATGGAAAGTCCTTGAAAGCAGTACTAATAAACTGAATATGGGAAGACCTGTTGAGCAACAATAAAGTAACACAAACCCAAACACCCAAGGATCCATACCGTAAAGGCCAGGTATGGACAGATAACAGATTCTTCCACTTGAGCTTTGGTTCTTGCACCTTCTCTAAAGTTACAATGGACCTCTTGGATGTTTCTAAGAAAAATGCTTTCCTTTATTTTAGGTGGATGTCAATGTCCTGGTAAGCTTTTTCCCTGCCCTCTGTCCTTTGGACAAACACAGATAAACATTGGGTGGTGCACCTGCCTTTTTTATTAAAAAAAAGTGCCCGTCAAATTATCTATTAATTTATTCATTTATTTATTCAGTTATTTATTTAGTTATTAGTGCATAGTGTATGGCCCAAGGCAGCATTTCTGGACTTAAAAGCCTATATTACCTGTGCCCCACAGTTTTGTAATTTTGCCTGACAAGTCTTTCGCGCCCACACAAACGTGACATGACCCGTTGCGTACCTCTGTCAGTGTTAACGCGCTGAGCAGACAGTTGAACACAGAGGCGCGCTGAGTGCGGCATGTGAACACCTCTTCATAATATCAGCAGACATCTTGTTGTCAGTTATCAGTGCTTGTAGATAATCTCATTAATCTTAACTCTCCAAAAATAATCTGCGTCTTCTATCTCAGTCACTACATGCAGAAGTATAGATGATTGTTCTTATGGCTATTTTCTGTGCTGTTGGTTTCGTTTTGAAGCTAGATGGAGGGTTGTACTTGTACATTGTGGGATATATGAGGACTTCACTACTTTGTTATTAGAAAGTAGTTGTAGTTTATTTAGTAATGGAACTAGCTACATAAATTTCTCAAGCATCTTTTGTTCATTTTGGTGAGCACATAAAAACACTTGTGTTGCACTCAACAAGTAGATTGTACTATAAACATTGTATAACCCTTTCTGGTTATGGTTGATTTAAGCTGTAGAATAGTCACTGGTTTCTCAGGTTTATGAAAATAACTTGCTTAGTGTGACCTGCTGCTTCTGTGAAGAGATCATTTTCAAAGCTGAAAATGATCAAGAACAAACTAAGAAGTCTGTGTGAAGAACAGCTCTCTGACCTTATCCTGCTTGCCATAGAGAAAAACATTCAAACACATGGCACCAAGGAGGACGCTCCTTTAAAGCAGCAGAAAGAGAATGATAATGCTCACTTAGGTCTTAGAGCAAAAGACGGTCTAAGTCAAGTCTCTAGTCTTTTTCAAGTTTGTTTATACATTTTTGGATTTGAAATGCTTATTTATTTTGTAGACACTAATGTGGCTTTGCTATACTTTGTTCTGTTGTTGCCAATTTGATTGTTGGGAAACTAACCTGTAGAGTATTGACGATTATTAAACATCTGCATCATACAGCATATGGCTGTTGATTTGAAATAGGTAAATCTACATGTTGTTCAAGCTCTGCCTGTAAAAAATCTCAGACTACTAAGGGAGCCTGCGATTCCATGTGCCGCACAAAGTGCCGTTTTTTTCTGGTTGAGCACCTGCCCATCAAAATGTCTGTGCTCGCTACAGGTCTTACAAACTTTTGAAGCTTTCACAGAAAAGCTGGATTTATGAGATTCAATTACAAACACAGTGAACCATTTAGTAATTCTGTGACTTCTAAAGACAATCACTTCTACATGAGTATGAGTCAAGTGGGCTGAATACAACTTTAGACTTTAGACAAATTTGGACAACCATGTGTCATTTTTATTTCTACATTAGAATTACTACTTTGTATCAGTCCATCCATCCACTGTCTATACCTGCATGTTCTTGTAGGGCCATGGAGGGACTGGTCCCTATCTCCAGAAAGATTGAGCGAGAGGTTGAGAGATACTTTGGACAGGTCTTATATTAGTCCATCTGAAATAATACAAATGAAATACGTTGAGGTTTTTGATTGTAATTTGACAAAATGTAGAATAGTTGAAGGAGTGTGAAACCTTTTGCATGGCACTGTTATCTTTGCGCTAATCAAGAGACTTGCTGCGTGGGTTTTACCTCTAACTGTACGCAACACAACATAAACAAGCAAGTTCTGTGAGCATCAAAATATAAGCAGTCTGTCAGTTACACTTCAAAATTGCTCTAAGTCACTTTATGTATTGCACTCAGAGTCTGCACAAAGCAAAAATGCAAAAATGTGTTCAACTATACAAAATATTTGTAAAAATGACAATAAATCTTCTTGATCTTGAGCTTTTAATTACTTATTTGCACGTCCAGTCTCTAATATTGGGCTTGCCTTCTTTTGTGCAGTGTAAGCAATGTGAGAAGATATTGCCAAATAACACGGCTGACTATTAATGCTGTTCAGTAAATCTGACGTTTGTATCTGCTTTAGATGCTTTATTCTGCATTAAATAAAGCTGCTCTGGTGTTGTTTAGTGAGTCCAGATTGCATTTATCCTTCTCCAATTACTCAACCTCACCTGATTTGTTCTACACTGAACAGAGAACCTTTAAAACACAATCTGAGATTGATGAAACCAAGACTACTTCAGATTGAGACAGATGAGAAATGTACAATATGTTGTCTGGTCAAACCCACACTGAATTTTTCTAAAACGGTAACAGATGCTTTAAAACATAGTTTGTATTTTGTGAGTCCTTAACGTTAAGCAGTTTCCTTTCTTTTCATCCGTCCATCTGATGTTCAGTTTTAGGATCACTTTGAAAGCACCAATGTCAAAAACCTCCAAATTTGTAATTAGTTAAATGTCTCTGTTGCCCTTTAATGAGTTTTAATGAGTTTTTTGAATGAAATGAGAGTGTTGGTTGTGTTTATTCATTTTACATGTCTGTGGAGGTGAGTCAACAGATTTAGTTTTCCTGCTAGTGACTATTTTGAGGTCGGACTGGGTAGTTTATTCAGGGCAGAAAAATCTTCTGGTGTGACTGCTTACAACTGCTTGACAGGGACTCACATACACAAACATGCACACAAAAGGACCCGGGGGCCACAGTGCTAAAGACAAAAGCTCAATTTACAACAGGGTTGGGATGCAAAACTGCTTCTTAATCCAGCATAGATTGATAGAGCTGCGAATAATTGTTAGTTCTTGGGAGTTCTACAGCTTTGTCTTTTTTGTTACATTTATTATTTTAGATCATTAAACAAAAATTAAAATGTTAGGAAGATAACCTCTGTAAATATAAAATACTGTTTTCAAATTGTCATTAAATTTTTAAAGAGCAAAACAAAAACAATCCAAACAAACCTAGAACTTGGAAAACCCCCCAGCCAAAATAAAAGGTTTAAATGTTAACACCATCCCAAAAAAGCAACAAATCATGCCCCATGATTTGTTGCTCCTGCTGTTGACTCTTTACTTTTTCTTTAACAAAGGAAGTTCTTCTGGATCAGTTCTTCTGCGGGTTTTTTGTATGTGTGAGTCAGCTTTATTTTCTCCAACCCTTAGTTGCGGCAGAGAGCTCCTCACACATTGAGCCACAGGTTCTGCTGTAGGTTGCTATCAACTTTTCCATATTGCGACACATCCCTTAATAATCAAGCTCCATCATACCTCAGAGTTACCTCATTGTTATACATGCTCCAAACTTGACTGCAGTGTTATTGGTGGCCCTTAGAGTACCTATAGGTGTCAATAAAGCTTTACTTTTTTAAATATAAAAAAATGCTTCCAGATCAGTGCTTTCATTTTTTTATGCTCTGTCCTCTCAACCCCCCCAACAAGTGATTGTGGCAGATGCCCCATCATGCTGAGCCTGGTTCTGCTTCTGTTTCTTCCCGTTAAAGGGGGGGGGTTTCCTTTCCACTACTGCTACATACATGCTTATCCCGGAGAAGTGAATGCTGCAAGGAAGTGTGTGGTTCCTTAGGTAGAAAACCTATGAGCCAATCTGAATAATAAATTTGATTTAAGTTAAGTAAAATTTAAATTTGAACTACAGTTCAAATTAGAATGTATGTAACTGACTTGGAATCTGTGAGTATAATTGGACTAAATTTGCTTTTTTTGTAAACTGTCTTGAGACAAGACATTTGTTATGAATTTAGGTATATAACTAAAGTCAGTGACTCTATGTTCTTAGATAGAAATTTTATAACTTGTCTGTCTGTACGACTGAATTGACTATGTTAACATCCATGGGTGTTTGTGTTTTGGGTTTTTTAGTGTTTGTTTTCTGATCATTTGTGGTTGTTTATTATTGTCAGTAAGGGCTTACCATATTCAGTTGTTGTCATTATAGGGTCTTTCCATATTATATCATTCCTTTGTGTTTAAATTCTATCTACTTCTTATGCTCTTTCCTCTGTACATTTTGTTTTATTCTCTTATAATTATCCCAGTAATCCCAGTTTGATTTGTAGATCACTTCGGGTCTAACTCAGTTCCCTGTGTATTATCTGTGTTAATTAGTCTCCTTAGAGACTTATCTCCACCAGTCTGTTTTTCCGTTTGTGTCATCCTTTACACTACAAATCATGACATGTATATTTTGCATATAAATTAGATTTAGAGGAAACAATATTTCAAATCAGTGAAAGACATAAAGGCAGATAAAATCTGCATAAAATGTTATGAACCTTGTAGTACCTTTAGGGTCAAAAGCAGACAATTTATGAAAAGTAGCCAATCTTCAGTTATTTTTGACACAGTGTAGTCCGATCAGATGAAATGCTTGGGTGACACCTAATGGACAAAAGACGCATTACAATGACATTACAGACCAGCAAAATTACTTTTGACTGCCTCAGGATAACAAAAGAAGGTAAACCAAAGTTGAAGATGTTTTTAACAAGTATGTCATTGTGTCATATGTTTGGTTACTTTAAATAATCTTCAGAAAATAAAGTATGACATGTAACTTGCAGGAGCTGCAGGATTTATTCTCACAACACACATGACAAGATACAACATATAACGACATTCTTTTTATCTTTATGTTATAAAGTGACCTAATGTGGAGAAAAAATACAATGTGTGTTTAATGTCTTGAAAAAAATAACAATAAGAGTGAATATTTTAAAAACATAAAACTATTAACTTGTATACATTTAGTGTGAATGCCACAGAAAGGATGGCACATTTATTGGCACCCCATCTTGTACTGCAGATTTACTCAGATTTTGTTTTTTAAACCTTTAATGAATATATTTATTCAATGCTAGAAAATGCCATATTAAGAAACAATAGCTAACAAAATCACCAGTGCTAACCCAAACAACCTTTTTAAAATAAGTCTAACTGAACCGTCTTTAAATTATACTTGAAAAATCCTGAAGAATGGAATAGTAAAAAAGCACCCTACACCCATTGTTAAGTATGGTGGAGGATCTGTGATGGTATGGGCTTGTTTCTCTCCCAAATTCCCTTAGAACCTTGCGAGAGGAAATGGCATCACAACTTCATTATAGAAAAACATCGTAAATAAACATCTGGTGAAATTAAAATCTATTGGGTGAAATGAAGACACAGGAGAATAAAAGACAGTTCAGGACTCTGGACAATTACAGAGCATGTGCAAAGAGAACTGGTAAAAGATTGCTCTCTATGTATGACCTGACTGTTTCAAACAATTGTTTTGTAACTTGGGATTTATTTTTCTAACTGAATAATTACGCTCAGATTAATCACTTGGTTTAACTAAATTGTTTAAAATCAGAATATGCTACAGCATTAAAATACAAATTTAGTGTAAGGCTTTTCATACATTTTTAGCATGGATGCCAATAAATGTAGCTGGGATTCTGTTTTGCCATTTAATTAAAAAAACTCACCATATTTAAACAGATAGTACTGCATATACCAGAATATTACAAAATATCCTACATGCTGGTGGATTGGACAGTATTAAACGAGACTCATAACAGATGTGCATAGCCATAAAGAAGTGCATCATAAATATTGGCACATGAGGAAAAAAAAGTGAACCCACCTAGAATATGGAACCCAAACCAAACATGCATTTCACATATCTCAGGGTGAAAACTATTTTCCAGACGGCTGTCAGTGCTGTGAGGAAGTGAGAGTCTGATCGTTGGGATCCGAGCACTCCGCCTCCACAGGCAGGTGGCTGGCTGGGATGCCCACTGGAGGACGGACCCTCCTCACTGGGCTGAAACTGCGGGGGGACGATCCCGGAGAGTTAGCTGGGGAGCGAGTCGGAGAGCAGACAGGACGTAGGAGGGGAGCAGGAAGAGGCTGAGGAAGAGGCTGTGCCAGGGGAGAGGGGCTGCGGGGGTATCTGCGGGGCGTGGACCAGATCGGCCGCTCAGTTCTGTTGGTGGTAGGGGGAAGGACAGGGACATAGGTAGCAGGGATATTAATTTCTGATTGGATGGCAGTGTTGCCAGAGGATTCTTCCAGATGCTCCAGAGTCTCCTGAAATAAACAAAAAAGATACATAAGAAGTCATGCTCAGCTCATTTTTAATTTTAGCTGAAACTTTTGCATAGTAAACAACCATTTATACCAAGTGTTATCCCAAAAGAAGTTTCCAGACTTTTAGGACTTTTCACATTTTGTCAGGTTGCAACCACTAACTTTTATATCTATTATTTTAAGTTTATGTGATAAATCAACACCAAGTACTGCTTACCTATCAATTGGAAGTGAAATATTAAATGGTTTTTAAAAATGTTGTTGCCTGCATTTGTATTCAGCCTTTCTGAGACAATACTTTATAGAACCTTAAGTCTTTTCTATATTCCCAACACCTCTGAAAAGTTTGTGGTCCCTACTGAAAAAAATGTGCCCACAGTTTTATGCTGCCACCACCATGCTTTACTCTGGGGATGGTCTTTTCAGGGTAATCTGCCAAAAAGTCAGTTTTGTGTCCAATCTAACCAGAGCACTTTCTTCAACATATTACATTTATGTGACTTGTGGCAAAGTGAAAGTGAGACTATGTCATGATTTGTTGGTGTTTAAGTTTAGCTTTGTCATTTTTGTCTCATTTTATAGAGTTTTGGTGTTTCACTGATTTCTAAGTTTTATGTATTGTGGTTGATTTTGGTGTTTAATCTATTTCTCAGTCTCTCAGCTTCCTGCTCTGCCTCAACTGTTCCACATTTTTAGGGTTCAGTAATCAAACTCCCGGTATAGCTACTCTTTGCTCCAGTCACTCTGTTCCAAGTACATATCCAAGTTGCCTTACAATATGCTACCTTTTAAATTAAAATCTTTGTTGCATCAGGCTCCTTCGCTGTCTTTGAGTCCACAACATCGAAACCTGACAGACGTCTTTTGGGTTTTTTTCAGCAATAGCTTTTGCCCTGCTACTCTTCCAGAAAGAAGGCATTTCTGAAGGGTGTAACTACTATTTGTTCTGTTAACAGGTTCTCCCACCTGAGCTATAGATCTCTAAAGCTCTTCCAGAGTTGTCATGGACTTCTTTTATTCACCAGTAAGGACAAAACAAAATGTTAAGATTTTTATTTATAAAAAAAACAATAAAAACCATCAATCCTTTTTCCTTCAAGTTCTTCATCCTGTAAAATCCTCCTAAAGTATGTGGTTAATGAGAAAAAAATCTAAAATGGTTCAAACGATATTACTAGGATTTTACAAAACAATTTTTGTCTTCTTCTCTAGTTTTTCTTCTGCCTCCATCAGATTCTGTAGCTGCTTATCCAAAGAATGTCTGAACAATCACTCAATAAAAACTCTTTATTAAACTCTACAGTCATCTCATTATCTATAAGCAAAAGTTACAAAAACAACCCCTTGCACATCATTTAAAGCAACAATGACTCAGCATAAGCAGCATTTTCTTCTCAGAACATTTATGTGTTATACATAATACATGTACATTTTTTAACTTAAGATGTTACCATTGTCCTTGTGGGCATGTTTAGATTTTGCTTTAAGCTTTTAGTCAGGCTTATTCTCAAAGAGACAACATAATGAGGATGTAGCAATTCTAAATAGAAGTCCTGAAAATAAAAGAGTGACTTACATCTTCATTGAGAACATAAAGAGGCATGGGGCTCCTTCGGCCAAGCGTAGTTGGCTTTGGCACCACATCAACTGCAAAAGACAAACCTATTGTAATGATTTAGAGATTAATCAAGAGATGGTTGTGATGGTGACTGAACTCAAAAAATGTTAATCTTTACTGGTACTGGCTGTGTGCAAACTCAAAAATCTGATCAGTTAATGCACAATACATAAGCACAACAAAGTCCACACTCTTCCATGTGAAAGTGTGTGAAGACTCGTGGTAAGCCATCCCAAGTGTTGGAGAAAACACTAAAGGTCTAAGAAGCTTTTTAAAAAGGATATTATCTTCTTGAGCAGCATGTCATCTGTCCAGTCAGGCTGCTGCAGCAAAGAGCCAGACATCAATGCATGCTTGTCATTTTACTTATTTACCATTTGATGCTTTTGTAGTTTTGGTCATTTCTGCCATTGTGTCAAGGACTTCAGTTTATTATGTACATTTATGTTCCGTACTTTTAGTATTTCAAGTAATCAGGATTCTGATGTGAGTTGTTGTCTTTCGTTACTATTTCTTTTTGTGAAGTGCAAAACTTCTGCAGACCATAGTTTCTTTTTTTTGGGGGGGGGGGGGGGTTGGTGTCCGATTTACTTCCTGTTTCTGAGTTTCTTTGTCTCCTTTTCGGATTTGAGCAATTTAAATGATTGAGTAATTGTTTAGTTTTCGAGTTTCTGTGTTTTAGTTTCTGTACAGCCATTCAGTCCATCAGTTTCTCTTAGTTTTTTCTATGTCTTAGCTGTTTTAACTCTACTCATTAGCTCCTCCAGGTCCCAAACCCAAGTCCTCCAATTATATTTCTTTTCTGGTTGATTTGTTCGTCACTTGTTCATACTGTTGTTCTCCCTCCATGTTTTTAGACTGTTTTTTTGTGTTGGCCTCTGTATGTAGTTTTAATCTCCTCTATTTTAATTGTCTCAGTAAATTCTAGTTATTAAAACATCTTTTTTGACCTCCCTCCTGCATACCTGCCTGCATGCAGGTCCTCCAAATAACAACAATATCACAGCTTTGTACCCAACTTATTCAGCTCCAAGAAGAAGTTGTCTGTCACAGAACAACTGTTATGTCAGTTCATAACACCTTGAGGAGGTTTTGTTGACTTGGCAAACTAGTGATTAGCAGCAAGGTGAAACGTATCATGATAAAGTTCTCTTATTCTCTTATTTCATCCTTTCCAGCTTTAAGCCTCTGTCTGTTTGGAACATCCTGGGAGTTAAGGTAAGGATCTGCATTCTAGATGGGAATACAACACCAAATGATGTTTATGGCTGCTAACTGAGCTCATTGTGCTAATTGATAATACAAGTTTAAAAATTTAATTTTATATCATTTTGTCTTAATTTTTATTGGGTTTTCATACTGACTGCTCTCTCATACACACAGTCAGACTTTGTCTTGGTTCCTTGTATAAATAGTAACCGTTTACAACAGCAACACTTGAAAAAAAATTTTTTTTAATTCTGTTAATTATGGTTCATATACAGAAAATAGAATTGGCTAAAATCGTTTTTGGCAGGTCAAGGCTTTACAAACACTGAAGATTGGATACTAGCCACAAATTGTTGCTTGATACTCTTCAAATTTTATTTCCTTTTCATCCCTTACTTCCTGAATTTATTTACAATTATATAAAAATAATTATTAAAATTGAAGATCTACATGATTATAAATTAATTTGAGATTGCTCATGAGAATGTAGCATATATAACACATACACATTTAGGTATATAGTGTGCAAATAAGCCAATTTGAGCATAACTGGGTTTAACTGCAACCACTAGATGGCGGCAAAATACTTGTAATAAGATGTTTGACATCTGTTAAATATGTACCAACAGTCATTAGTGGTATACATACACCACATTGTGTAGTGGCTAAAGGAGGACTCATTCCTTAAACCACACTAGTCTACAAGGAGCTCACATTACATTGACAGGTTAATGATGCTACAATCAAGCCTGTTCCCAAATCCAGAATAAAACTATTTAAATGTTACTTACAGTGGAAAAAAGGATAAAGTAAAACTGCTTCTCACCATCATGGCCGTTTTCACTTTGCTCCATATAGACAGGAGCTCTTTGGGGGACAGGTCGGTGCTTCTTTCTGCAACAAACACCAAAGATACATCCAATTATGCCAAAACATACCTTAAACTTTCTGATAAACTCAGACACAGTAAATAGCACAGTTGTTTTGTTTTTTTCTCACTTCAGGGCTACTTGAAATTCTAGTCACATTATTGTATGCATTATCAAACCCTGTCAGAGCAGAAGGAAAAAAAAGAGGCTGAGAAAGGAAAAGAGTTGGAAAAGAAGGGGAAAAAGACAAAAGAACAGCTCCTACTTGGAAGGTTTCCAGCAAGCACACACTGTCACCAGGGTGATTAGCAGGAATATGCCCCCGGTGGACAGGATGATGTATAACGAGCTCCGTCCTAAACCAGAGTGGTAGACAGAAAAAAGGAAAACACAGAAAGAGAGGCATTAATAAAACTCTAATAAAAGTTCTGACTTTTAAATATACTGTAGCTACTGTAATTAAATTTTAACACCTTTTTGGTCAGTTCTTTTGTTGCATGTCTTTTATTCATTTGTCTTACAGAGACTCTGCTGGCATGACTTAGATGCAATGGACACAAGGGGAGTCACTCTGAGACTTTCTGTGGTGCTGCTGTGCATGCAGAGGGAGCGTAGAGCATGTCTGAGGGCCTGTTGCTATCTGTTCATGCATCACATAGCAGTGCAGCAATAATGAAGTCAGAATTACTGAGGCTCACTGAGGCAAAGTGCTCTCCCCACCTGCCTCCTTTTCCATCTCCCTCCTCATACATAACTCTTCATTCATTGGATTAGACTGCTTCGCCCTCTCTCTCTTACGAACTCTGCTGGGATTTGCACTCGTTGTAAACAACATTGTTAGGGAAGCCAGTATGCCTGTGTACCGGCTGCCATGAGTTGATAATTGCTTTGATGGGCCTCTGAAAATGAATAGTTTGTAAACAAGGTACTGAAAGTCCTGAGACACCCCTCATCTTCGTATAGTTTGCTTCTTTGTAGGAACACTTGTAAACTAAGGTTATCTTGAATCTTTCTTCTAGTTTTCTGAATGTCTTACAAAAACTTTGCTCGGACTTTGCCTGCTTTTCCACTGTGTCAAGTACTATTTTGTTGTTTTTTCAGAGAAAAATAAAATAGATAAAAGGCTCCTGAACTCGTGGGATTATCTACTTACCTAAAATGTACAACTCTGAAAAACTTTAATTGCTTTAAGAATGTGAAGCCTAATGTGAAGCCTAATTAGCAATATACTGTTTAACTCAAAATCTTTTCTTGTAATTTATGGTCATCCACATGTTTAATTCTACAGCTACAGTTTGCATAAGATGTTATCAAAGTTCACACATGCAGAATTTGTTCAATTTGGTTTAAAGTATGACTCTGGTTATATAACTCTTGCTATAGGGTTGATCCAGGGCTTGTTATTAGAGAAACACCGTACCGTCATTACTGGCACAGTGTTCTCCACGCAGAAGTTTATATAGTCTGTGATGCTTCTGATGTCCTCCCCATGAGGAGCACAGAGCTCTTCCCAAGCAGCGGAGCTGAAACAATCCCTCAGAGCTTCTTCAATCTCCTCAGTCCATTTCTTCACTGTGCAAGTCAGAGCTGGTTCTCTGTGTACCAGGGGTTTATACACAAGTTGGAGATGAACCAGACTGTGATCTGAGGGGAGGGAGAGGTGATGAATTGTATGCCTCCTTGGTATTGGCATTAATAGATCCAGGATTTTGTCATCTCTGGTGTGGCAGGTGACATATTGGGTGAAGGTTGGAAAGGTGGAGGACAGGGAGACATGATTAAAGCCCCCGGAGATCAGAAAGAGGGCCTGTGGGTGCTGTGTTTGGAGTCTGCTCGGTGGTAGTGTGGAGGACATCGCAGGCTGCAGCAGTGTTATCAGAGGGTGGGACGTGCACAGTTATTACAATAACGTGAAAACTCCAGAGGAAGACAGTGCGGCCTCATACTAACAGCTTGCAGTTCAATGTCCTTACTGTAGAGCGTCTCTTTCATGGTTAAATGTCCAGAGTTACACCATCTACCGTTCACAAACACAGCCAGACCCCCTCCTCTCTTCTTACCTCTCTCCTTTGCTCTCTTAGCACGGAGTAAATGAAAGCCGTCCATATTTATGTGAGAGTCCGGAGTTAGCGCGGTTAGTCACGTCTCAGTCAGGCAGATGAGGCTGACCTCCCGGTAGCCCTTTTGATGGCACGTTAGAGCTGCCAGCTCATCCATTTTGTTGGAAAGAGAGTTCAAGTTTCCCATGAGGATAGACGGGATGTCAAACCTGTACTTTCTTCCTCGGTTGCGATGCCTAATGCCTGCACATGTCCCACGTCTCTTCCTTCTCAGCTTGCAGAGAATATTGGGTCGCTTGGTGGGAGGCAGCTCCACTTTTGGTACAATTGTACTTTTGGTACAATTTGCATAAACACTGCCAAAGTTATACTTTTTCACTTTCATAGATTTATAGTTTAAAATAAAATAAACTCTAAGGAGGGTTATCCAAAGGGTTTTTCTTTCTTTTTTTTTTTTTTTTTTTTTTTATGGGGGGCCCATATGAGTCAGCCATGGTCTTGCGTCAGATCTTTGTTGGAACCCCCCTCCTATTTCTCACAGTTTACTTACTCTCAGTAGGTTTTAGTACTTTAAACTATCTATTCTTTCTTCCATTTGTCCACTTTTACATTTTTTTTTCATGTTCTCAAAACTGGGCACAAGAACTGGAGAGAAAATTCAAGAGCGGTCAAATGTCTGAGGAAAACTTTGACAGAAGTTGAGAAAGCCTGAAGAACTATTGATCAAGACCAATATAATACATTAAAACAAATTGTATATAAATTAGTATTTAATGCCACTATTCAAATGTGATATTTTGGGATATTTTCACCTCAAATTTCTTTAGAGACTTTAAGATGGATTTAGGATAAAATATCCAGCTAAACTTAGCAGTTTTTGCATGTCCATCCGCATGTGAACTTGTGTTACTAAAGCTTCTATCTGTGTAGCATGTCACCTACTGTAGACGGTGAGCCGAACAGGGATGCTCTTCATAGTGCTGATGAGGTTCTCCACTGTGCAGGCATAGATGTCGTCATCGGACATCAGAACGCGTGAGATGGTCAACACCTTCTGGTCATGTGAAAGCAGCAGGCGTGAGTCATTGGTCAGCACCTTCCCTCCTTTCAGCCAACTGTATATGGGCTTTGTGCCATTATCATGGGAGCAGTGGAGGTGGAAATGCTCGCTGTACTCCAGGACGGAAGAAGCCATCATCTGGATGTAAGGTTTTGACACAGGAACTGAGGAGGATAACAGAACCAAAGTACAAGTACAGCTCAAAAATAGAATATTGTAAATAAGTTCAATATTTTTTTGTAACTCATTTCAAAAAGTGAAACTCATTTCTTATGTAGATTCATTACACATTGAGCATCGAGCAAGTATTTCAAGCCTGTATTTATTGTAATTTTGATGATTATGGCTTACAGATAATGACAACCTAAAATTCAAAGTCTCAGAAAATTTTAATTTTATATTGTCAGAGATCAGATTGATCTTATTTCTTATATCTGTTTCACTTTCTGAAATAGGTGATAAAAAATATTGATTTTTTTTCACAATATTCTAATGTTTTGAACTGTACTTGTATAGTGAGCTTGAGAGTAAATTCGTATTTCAATTAAAGAAACTGAATTACATAACCCATGTTACATTCATACTTTGTATTGACAATCTATTTTCACGCAACATGTATTTAGGTTTTTAACATAATTCCTGTTTATATCTCAGCTTATGTATTTTAGAACATTTAAAACCCATCTGGTGCACAAAGTTAGTCTGAATACCATCCACAGTCAGCTCAATGTAGTGCTCTCCGGTGAACGTGTCGTCTGTGATGGAAATTTCAACCTCGTACGTCCCTTCATCTGATAGCTGCAGGTTGTGAAGTAGCAGGGAGCCATTCTGAAACACCTTGATGCGATTGCGATACTCAGGCCTCAGGTTTCCAATGATCTCTGTGCCGATTGACTGAACGAGAGTGACGGGCTTCACTTTGTCCTTCTTTACCTGCCACTTGATGACAGGCTTGTCAGAACTGCTGCTGGAGTAGCTGACCGACAGGAGGGCCTCTCTGCCCACCGTGCCCCTCACCACCTGGGTCTGGCTGGTTACGTTCACTCCAAATGCATCACCTGCAAAGCAGAGAGACAGTGGTGAGGTCGAGAACTGATGAGAAAATGTGTGCTTTGATAGAGTATTCATACCTCATGGACTTTTAAAGTATTTTCTGATGATACAACCACAAAGTTATTCATTTTATTGGAATGTTGTGTGACAAACAACCACAACATGGTGCACAATTGTGAAGTAGGGGGGAGAGTGAAGTATTTTGTTCAAAACTGTTTTCACAAGTAAAAATCTGCAAAGTGTGGTCCGCATTTGTATTTAGCCTCAGTAAATCAAATACTTTGCAGAACCATCTTTATTGAATTACCACTGCAGGTCTTTTGGGAGTTTGTCTTTGCACATCTAGAGACAGAGATTGCCCTGCATTTAGTTCTATCCATCATCGTATCATGCACGACAAACTTCCCTGTTCTTGCAGAGGAAAAACATTCCTATAGCACCATGCTTCCACAACCATGCTTCACCACGAGTATTGTGTGTTCAGGGTGACATGCAGCATGTTAGTTTTTCACCACATCTGTGTGGGGTTTCACTTTTGTTTGATTTAACCAGAGCACTTTTTCCCAAATGTTTCTTGTGTTTCTTACATTGCTTGTCACAAGTTTTGCATGGGACTTGCAAAACTTGTTTTTCTTTCAACAACTTCTTTCTTCTTGCTAGTCCTATATAAAGGCTATATGTGTGGAGTGTACAACTAAGTGCTGTCCTGCAAACAGTTTCACTTATGTGAGATGTGGATTTCTGCAGCTCCTCCAGAGTCCCCGTGGGCCCCTTGATTGCTTCTCTGATTAATGCTCTACCAACCCTTGTCTTGGCAGGTTTGCAGTTGTGCAATACTCTGTTCCATTTCCAAATAGTAAGTCAAGCAATGTAGTACAGTTGGTTTCTCTAGATTTTTTAAAGAGCACCGGTGTCATCATTTGTGTTGTTTGAGGAGCCAAATGCAGGAGAGAACTCTTCAAACTCATGATAAATGAGTAATTTGAATGGAAATTACAAAAGTCCAAATTTATTGATACAAAATGGAAACACAAAGGGAAGAAACCCAGGAAAAATAAGGAAGCCTGGGTAAATGTATGAATGTGCAGAAGTTGAAAAGAAGACTTTACAGCAACCAGGGTAAGCATTGGAAGAGTGTTCAACCTTGGTTGCAAAAAATAATCAAAATACAAAATCAAAGAACTATGGATCATGACAGCCAGAGTCAATGGGGCTAAATACAAAAACCAGCCACATTTTTTCAGTTTTTTTGTGAAAAAGATTTTGAAAGTCATGTATCCTTTTTCTTCCAATTTATAATTATGCACTAGTGTGTCACAAAATACACCAAGTAAAATACATTAAAGTTTGTGGTTATAATGTAAACAAAATCATGAAACAATTCAATGTTTATGTATATTTTTGCACTATAGAGAAAAAAAAATCAGTAATAAGAAGGGGATATTTGAAGAAGTAAAAATATAGGTTCTTTGCAGGCTTTTGTGACTTAGCAATGAGCTAAACACAAACCATGAGAAAAATTTGAACTACTGAACTATAACATCAATCACAGCAGCACCAAATAATTCTATGACAGGCGCAGCAAATACACAATCTGCCATGAACTGCAGCTGAGAAGATGGACAAAAATGCAAAGCAGGTGATTGCTCCATTTTAAATATGAATGTTTATTTCTGAAAAGACTTACAAAAAACAAGGACTTGGCATGAAGGAAACTAGGAGGACATCTAATGAGTGGCATAAGAACCAGATGTGAATAGATAGTAGATTGTAGTGTAGAAGAAGAAGAAGGATGTAGTGCTGCAGAAGAAGAGTCTGATCAGGTTAACTGAGGCAAGGTGACTAATAAACAGAAATGGACACAGAAGGAGCGAAACAAGAACAGAAAAGTATCTGCTAACAAAAGTAAAATAACTAACACTAAAATAAAGTGAGAGACGACACAAAGAGCAGAACACAAGAAACAGGTAAAAACTCAGTACAAACACATTAATTACCTGTGGAACGCCCTTACTGACAATAATCAGCAGCCAAAAATAATATAAACACAAAACCAAGAGGAGACTCAAATTATGACAAATTCAAAATTAATATTTTTATATAACCGAGGGTAAAAATTTCAAACAAATTGTTGGCAAATTTTTCTCAACGCTCTCTTGAACCATTTTAACATTAGTTGCAAAATTTAACTTTTCACTTGTAAGGTTTTTGCCAATATTATGACTGTAAAGGTGCTTAGCTACAATGGAGTAAAAAACATTTGCTATAAATAAATTCATTTAACATAAAACTGCAGCTTTTTCAATACTATTTCTAGTTATTATTAGAAAAATTAAAAACAAAAAATATTAAAAATTAAATACATTTAAAACTTTGAAAGGAACATTCCCTTGCTGTATATGCTTTTAATTTATGCAATCAAAACATCCACCTTTCTAAAATATTGTCACTTTCTGTTGTCGATGTTTGATTTTAGTGTCATATTGCATTATAGACCATGAAACCGCTCTGCAAAGCCCAACATGTATGATAAAAAAGCTGGTAATACTGCTTCCTCACTATTTGAAAGAGTTTTTTGCTGTTCAGTTTCTGTGTTGTTATCTAGAGAAAATCAGAACACATTTACATATTACTTGCCTTGTGGCAAGTTTGGCACACCTACAACAATGAGCAACTGTCATGAACTGATTAGCTGACCTCTCATATCACGAACGACTTTATCTTTTAAACTTTTGGAAGGTGGCCAACATGAGTGGTGTTAGAAGCAAATTATTCAAACGTGAGAAGACGAAAAGGTTATGCTGCAAAAAAAATGCCATTTTTAAAACTGTGAAACTCTTTAGAAGATCTCTTTTTCTTATAACAGCTTCCTCTTTAGTGAGTGAAGTTAAGTGCTTCAGAGACTGACTTAATGACATGCATGCCTGTTTTTATTTGATCCTATACATCTCAATCACTAATCTGCTTCTCAGAAACTCACTGTTGGAATTTCTCATGACCTCTTAGAGAGAGAGAACAAGTATTGTACTAATTTTGATTTGTGTCCCCCAGTTATTGCCCACCTCCTGGGGGCTTACAGGGATAAAGCTTTCTAATGTAAGTCACATTTTACCTTTACAGTGGAGCCCTGTCTGGGAAACCAAACAAAGCAAAGCTATTATGTTCACAGTGGAAGTAGTTATAACTCAACTGTAGCTGGACACATGGAGGTCCTAACATTGGCTATGAGCCTTTTGGGGGGCATCCTACTGTTCGGCTCCAGTGATAGAGAGATCAGCCTGTGAGAGAGGGAGAGTCTGCGACACTCTTTTACAGAGAAGCAGTTAGCAGGGCATCGCCTCATTGCTGTGGTAACCATTTGGTCCCCTTGACAAGAGTTGCCAAGGCAATAACACAAAGGGCACGATTGTTGCAATGAGTTTCCTCCCTTGAAAAGAGCGAGAGAGAGACAGGCTTACAGAGAGAAATTCTTTGTCACTGGTGAAGCTGGAGATAGACACAGGATCCAGTGATTCTAACCAAATCTGGCCTGCTTGGGTAAACTGGGCCCATGGTACTGTGGCGAAATTAAATTTTTGCAGTTATTTCTCTGGAACTAGCTCATAAAAATCTCCCCACAAATCTTCCCTGATTCACAGCTCCTTATACAAAACTTTTTTTATGATCACTCTTGACCTCGTATTGTCCTCTTCATATGCTCTCTCAATGGCCACTTCAAGTTCCTTTGGGGCACAAAATGGGAACTCAACAAACCCATTCAGAGACAAAACATAGGAACACCCTAACCCTAACCCTTAATCTGTTGTTTACCTCCATTTTTAAGAAATATATTAGGTATGAAAAAAGTCATCACACTTCCTTTTGCCAGTTGACAACTGTTTAAAATGTTCTGTTAGCTTGGTTAACTTTCTTGATTGGGTGGCAAATATCAGTACCTACCCGTGAAGAGGAGGAGGAGGAGGTAGAGGCCGAAGAGTGTCAACAGTGGAGGAACGTCCCTGAAGTTGTTGCCTTTAGAGGAGGGCTTCCTCTCCACCTTCATCTTGTGTCCTGGGCAGAGTCTTTCTCCCGCTCAGTGAGCATGGTTTATCCACCCTGGGCACGTCTCTGCGGCACAGCACTCTCTCCTCTGCCTGCAACGCTGGCCTCTGCCTGGTCACACTGAGCCCCACTCTCCCCACAGCACCCCACTCACAGCCAACAACGGCCAACTGTGTGTGTGTGTTCATGTGACACAGAGACAGTGTGGATAGAGTAGATCAGCCCTTCTTTTCTTCTTAACTTTGATCTTTAAAAATAGGGGATCAAAAGAAAAGCTGTTTTAAACAGGACCTATGGTGCCGTTTGTTAGTATAAAAGCTTCTTATTCTGCATGTAAACAAATTAAATATTAAGGTATTTACTTTGTGACTAGTTTAAATAAATCAGCAACTCTTAAAGAAACAGACAAAAAGGCTTTTTGCCCGCTTTTGTCTCTCTGTTCTGTGCTAAATCACAGTATAAAACACACTTTAGAACTAAAAATGCTGTTAACCCCAAAGAGAAAAACTATGAAGGCTTTGTTCTACTGTATCCTCTGTGATCAGGAACATCAGTGGCATATTACATTGCAATACTGATGTACTTCTACATATTAAACTTTTCAGCACTTTGTCACATTCCAGTCATAAACTTTGATGTATTTTACCATGATTTTATGGCATAGAGCTGCCCAATATCAGGAAAATATGCAACAGTGATATTATTGTTCCTGGGTCCGTTCTTCCTTCCTTCCTTTCATCACAATATTTCCACTACTCTGTGTTTATTTTGAGGTATCACTTCAAGCTTTATTGAGTCACTAAATTAGCTCTTTGTGAGCTTTACCATCTCAGCCACTAAGACAATAAAATACATCCAGTTTGGCTCTCGAGCACAGTGAGAGTCCATCTGAGAGGCCAGAAATTTTCTGATGATTTGAGTGCATGGCATTTGAAATATAACCAAATGTTGCAGGTATATTCTACAGCTCTAATGTGGCAGACCAACAGAACTAATGCATAATTGTGAAGCTAGAAGACATGGCCATCCAACTATATAAAAAGAAGAGCATTAATTAAAGAAACAGCCTTGATGTGTAAACGCTAGAGGAACTGCACAGATCAACAGCTGAAGTGAGAGATTCTCTCAACCCTGACAACTAGTTGTGCTCTCTGAGAATCTGGTCATTATGGTAGTGTGGCAAGAAGATTGCCATTGTTAAAAGGAAGGCATAAGAAGTCCAATTATCCATTTGCCGCAACCTACACAGGAGACACAGAAATTCAAAATGCTATGTGGTGTGGAAACTAACACAGCACATAACCCTGAACAGACCATCCCCTCTGTGAGATATGGTAGTGGGAGAATCATCCTGTGGGGAGGCTTTCCTTTAGCACGGACAAGGAAGATAGATGGATGAATGGAGTTATTTACATGGCAATTCTGAAAGAAAACCCGTTAGAGGCTGCAACAGATTTGACACTGGGGCAGAGCTTGACCTTCCACCTTCCACCATATTCTTGTGTTAGAATGACTCAAAGTTCAGGCCTAAATCCAAGACTAGAAATTTGATGTTCACAGATGCTCTCCATCCAGTTTGTCTGAGTTTGAGCTGTTTAGCAATGAATGGTCAAATATTTTAGGTACAAAGCTGGGAGGGACATACCCCAAAAGACTTACTGCTGTGACAGCAACACTTTTCAGATTTTTATTTGTTGAAAAACACTTTGAAAACTAAATGCAGAAAAGTTAAAAGGGAATGCATACTTTTGTAAGGCACTGTACTGTTTGACTGTTTTACAACAAACTGAGCAACAAATAACAGAACCATAAAATAAATAATGAACGTATACTTACGTTGTCCTCTAGGTGGAGTAGAAGCTGCATTAGGACAGAAATCTCTCATTTGAGAAGAACAAAGCAAGCAGTAGGAGGGGATGCATCAAAAGAAAGCCGAGGCTATGGTTTCACATTAAAGCTGTGTAAAACTAATGAAAAAACATCAAATGCACTGCTGGAAAAAAAGACCCAAAGAGCTGTGAATAAGGCTGAAAACTTTAATTGAAAGATTTTAACAACTTAGATCTTTTTGCCCACTATCAGATTGTTTTTTTAAAGTTTGTCTGTCACCTTATTTTATTCCAGATATACCATCATGTGTGAAATCTCCATATTATGTCTATCTTTTTTCTTTGCATATGCTCTGATGAGTCAGCTGTGATCTCTCCCACTTTCACAAAGTCTTTTTTAAACTTAATTTTGTTGGAAAACAGAGATTGTCTCTCTCCAGAGGGGGAATTGTGGTTGGCAAAGAGCTCTAGGACTGTGGGAGCAGCTGCTGTTAGCCACCCAACGTTCAGCCCCATGTGTACCGCGCCATCAAAGACAAACCTCTTCCCTTCACCTCTGCCCTCACTAAAAGGCAGGCCTTGCCACTTCTCTCATCCTCTAATGGTCTCTAAATCAAGTGGAACTCTTCTCAGACATTGGGGAAAGAGACACAGGGAAACAGACTGTGACTGAGATTCAGACAGTTTTAGGTTAACATTTCATTTAATTTTCTCTTTTTAATTTTTCCTCTTATTTAGACATATTTAAAGGGGCAGTATTATGTGTTTTCCAGTCACATAAAATCATTTTATAGCACAATCAAGTAACTATGTTACCTTCCGTTGTTACAAAAATGCTGTACATATCAAATATAACTTAAAGGAAATTTGACTTCGTAATTTAACGCCTTGAAATTGGGCCTCCGTCTGTTTAAGAAAGTCCTGCTCTTTCTGAAACTCCACCTTCAGGAAGTCATCACAACAGCTAACCCTTTAACAATGTTTTTACCAGTGTTGCACTGAAGAGTAGCTCGTATAATGAGATCAGCAGATGCGCAGTTCCTCCAGGTGTTTGCTAACTGCTGCAGGCTAATGTGAAGGGGCTGAGTGGGGAAGTCGCGGGGGAAGAGTGCTCTGTGAGGTGAAAGCGCGGAAGCTCGGAAACTGCAGCCCTAAGGAGGAGCTGGGTCTCAAAGGTGGCGCTTGGTCCATCCAGGCGTTTTGCACAGCTGAATGGCTGCCACGGGAGATTAAAGGATTTCTCAAAGATGGATGAAAGAATCAAGGCAACACTCCAGGTATGTTTTTGATGAGGGATTTTTTTAAAAAATGTTTTTGATGAGGGAAAGCTGGATTTCTTTGTCTAAGATCTTCAGTGATTGTTTTGAGCCAAACTGCTATAAAAAGCAGCCTGGTAAATGTGTTCTATTAAGATTATTTTCAAGTCCCTACTGTGTTTGCCTATGCCATTGCAGTTGTTTCAGTTACCATGAGATGGAAGAAGAGGGAAAAATCCCATTGCTTGGGGATCAGAAAGTGAGACACTGTTTAAGTAAGCCAAAGTAGTACAAGTTCAGATTTCATATTGTGCTTGTACAGGTGAATAAACTATTCTGAGTGATACAAAGACAAGACAGTATTTACTCATTTTAAGGGCCTATGTGAGTGAAAACCAATCTGATGGAAAGATTCAAACTGGGATAAAAACAGATTCGTACCAGTTAAAGTTCTGGATTCTTGTACCTCCTGTGATGTCATCAACCCAAATCCACACAACCCAGGATTGGCAGGTTTCCACTTCAGTGTTGAAATCCATACATTTCCCAGTGGGTTTTTTTTTTTTACATTTATTAGTGAAAAAAATTATAATACCACTGGACAGTATTTTAAAGCACACAGCTGTTTGTGACACAGTGTATCCTTACAAATCTGATCCACATAATCATGATCAACTCATCAGAGTGATTAAACTTATAAGAACATTTATCCAGTACATAGATTTTCCAAGTATATCTGATCACAATATTATAAAAAAAATTGTAAAGTTTCTTTATTGCTCTATATAAATGATGGTGATCAGGTGTAGTTTGTGCATTGTAATCTTAAAGTTAATTTATGTTTGTCCTGTAATTCCTTGCTAAATTGTGTGACTTTGCTGAAATAAAAACACTGGAGCCCCTAGGATGATGGGGCCAGTGGGATAACCACTGGAAAGAATATAATTGCGCCCCCTGCTGTTTATGTGCTGGCTTATTCATTTGTAATTATCACCCTGGAGACTAGATATCTTTTCTCACTGACAAGCTGTCTAAGAAATAGAACAAGCCAACCAAGCAGATCTTTCCTATTTTTCACTCCTAAAATAGTCCAGCTTCAGCTACATAATATTTTCTGAGATGTTTAAGGCTACAGTCTGTTTTACAAAATCCTTCCTTTCAGTTTCACAGCAATCACGAGTTCCAGCCTGACAATTTTTTAAATATGTCTTTCTCTTCACTGTCAGAATTCAATCTACAGCACAAAGTAGGTGTTGTGCTATGTTTGGAGGTGTGCATAATATTGATTGTTCACCCACAGTCATTAAAGAGACAGCAGAACATGGCCATGGCACCTCTGGGACTGAGTAGGAGAAAAGAATAAGTCCAAATAAAACCCATAGAGGATGTTTATGAGATTGAGAAGGAGGAGGAGTAATGTCAGCCTGAGAAGGAAATGTTTGCACTCTGCCTTTGCCAAACCACTTCTAACGAGATGTTGGCTGTCCTATCTCTACAGCTGGTGACACAGCCCATCACATGCGTACTGGTGTCAGTGTGCGTGACGGTGTGTGTGTATGAGAGATGGTGGGAATGAGTGACTTGAGAGCAATGAGCATGTTAAAGTATGGGTTGTGTTCTTCCTGTGTGAGGAAGCATGTGCAGCTCGGATTTGTGCAGTGTGCCTGCGTGGCTCAGATGTGTGTGGGTGGGCTGAGTGGGTGCACAGGGAGACTGAAGATGCACTATCCTGTTTCTCATAAAGTGAACAAGACTGCCTCGGCAGATGAAGAGAAATGAAGGTACACTTTGGTGGTTTATACAGCCTTATTGTAATAAGTCGTGTATTATTAAATACAGCTTCTTGCAAAGATATTTATACGGCTTGACCTTTTCCACAATTTGTTGCATCACAACCTCAAAATTTTTCTTTTTTTTTTGGGGGGGGGATGGGGGGGTTGGAGTTATGTGAAAGAAAAAACACAATGTAGTGCACAATTGTGGAGGAAAGGGGTATGTGATATTCAAAACTTTTTTTTTCTTCTAACAAATAAAAATCTGAAAAGTGTGGCATGCATTTGTATTTACCCACCTATGTAGATATTTTTCAGAACCATTTTTTGCCACAGCTACAGCTGCAAGTCTTTGCACATGTGGAGAGTGAAAACTTTGCACATTCTTTCCTTTAGAAATGGCCCAGGTTTAGTGAGACTGAATGGAGAGCATCCATAAATATGTTTTTTTCAGGTCTGGTCACATGTTTTTAAATGGATTGAGGTCTGGACTTTGACTCGGGCATTCAAAGATATGAACATGCTTTGACAATTTCTATTTTAGCACTGGATGAATGTTAAAATTAGTCCTGATGGAAGGTGAGCCTCGGTCACATTCTTTAGTCTCTTCAAAGATGTGGGATTTCGTCCAGGATTGCCCTGAATTTAGTTCCATCTATCTTCACATAAATTCTGACCAACTTCCTGGTACCTGCAGAGGAATGCATTCCCACATCATGATGCTGCCACCATCATTCTTCAATGTGGGGATGGTGTGTTCACACAGCATTTTGAAGGTAGGCCTGAATTTCCATTTTGAATTCGGTTCAGTTCTGACCAGAGCACCTTCTTACACAGCTTTGCTGTTGCGCCTAAATGGCTTTTGGCAAATAACAAACAGGACCACTTTTAAAAACCCCTCCCGATTCCTGCTGTTGACAGCTAGTAGCTTTCCTGTCAGCAGATTCGCAGGGCTACCTTGGACATCTTGTAGTTCTCCCATACTTCTTCCGTTTCGGGATGGTCAATTATCTCTAATTAGCTCTTTGAGATGTTCAGAGTATGGGGTATTGTTTCATAACCCAACCCTGCTTTAAACAGCTTTATATCTGACCTTTCTGCTGTGATCCTTGGTCTTCATGATGCTGCCTTTTCACCAATATTTCCTAACAAACTTCCGAGGTCTTGTTTGAACACCTGTATTGATACTGTCTAAACTCTGTTTACTAATTAGGGGACTTGCGGAGACAACTGTTGGTCTGGATTTTATTCTGGGGGATCAGAGTAAACGGGACAGAATACATATGCCTTTTCACTCTTTTCAGATCTTTGTAGAACAACATAAATTTGGATAAACAAAACTTGTAGCATTTACCTTCTGCTTCTCAATTATGCAGCATTTTGTGCTGCTCTATCACATAAAACCTTATTAAAATACATTAAAGTTTGTGGTTTCAATGTGACAAAATGTGGAAAAACTAAACCGGTGTTTAATAACTTTTAATAATTTTGCATGGCTATGTTGTCCTGTTTATGAGAAGAAAATACATCACTATGTGGAGAAAACATCTGGTGATATGATTAGAACATCTGTACCACTGATGTATGCTGCCTCTCCAACTGTGCAAAACATAAATTATAAAACTGTGTTGTCTAACAAACAGTATTGGTACAAAACCTGGGAACTTCGTCTGCAGCTCGAAAATCCAGACTTATGTTATAAATTATTCATACCATTTCTTGCATTAGTGAACTCCACAGGAGACAGAGCAATGTTTCAGCTTCAATAAAACATGCTTTCTCTGATTAAATACTCTGCTTCTGTTGCAGCTGCTGAATTCTTAACCATGTAATGCAAGGACGAGCCGTAGGTGAACATCAAGTGGCCTGTTTGAAACAAACACATCTTCAAGTTTCACTGTATAGTTAGAATGGATTTATTAGTGTAATGCCACGACGCTACACCAAAATTCAGGTACTACTCAGTTAATTTTTAAAGCACAAAGGCTCTGAAAAACTCTTACAATACAGCACAAGAACAGAGCATATAGAACTATTATCTTATACTGTAAAGCTGTACCAAAATGCATCTGGATAAGAGTGTAGATACGGCATGCTTACTGCTCTGGAAGATCAGATTTATAGAAAAATGCTTGTTGTGAAAAGATATAAACAACAAATAGAACATACATAGCTACTTGTCTTTTGGTGATTTGGATGCTTTAATTATTTTGTAAGCAAGTCAGATAACTGTCAAAATACAAGTACATCATTAAATGTGGCAAATCAACAAACAACATTAGCCACTAATCACCAAAAGTGATGCATACAAGGTGTATACACAGGATATATGCACTGATCCATTCAAAAAATAAGCCCTGTTTAGCTTTTGTAGGACATTCATTTTCACATTCACAGATTATCATCTAAAAACTAGCACAGTACCAGAAATTTCACAAGTACATGCAGTGAGTTGCAAATTCTGGGTCAAAGATATCCGCACTGATGAGGCTGCCGAAGAAGCAGGGAGGGAGTGTTAAAGTTCACAAACATTTCACATAACACACCCTCGAAACTGTTCATTTTCTAAAGCTAACTCATGTTGAAAAAAAAAAGAGGAAATGATTTGTAGGGGTGGGGTTAAAAAGGTAAGCCTGCAAACCAGATTGTGCCATCATGTGCCACACATCTCTCACTACCTCTTCTTGACTCTCCTCCCTCTCATCATCCAGGTCAGGACAGGGGCGTCACTGCTCCGGCACAGATGTGTCGTCTCTCTCTACTGCCCCCGATCTTCCTGTCTCTAAAAACAGAAACAGGCGAGGCGTAGTCAGGATATGAAGAACCTGGAAAGAACTGTTCTTATATCCATTAGAGTCAAGGTTAAAGAGCCTCTGAGACAAAGCGACACACTGTGATCGTGCTAAAGAAAATAAGTTGAGAAAAAGTAAGTAATTTTTAAAAGAGGAAAAATCTTTATCCAAATATTAATTCTAGAAAGTTTTAAAGTACAGTTTATATTAGTGTTTTCTTGTGGGTGACAGTTGAAATGACTGATGAGCGCTTCTCTTGTGAAAAGGGGGTCTACCCCTGCGGGAGGAGCTCAAGATGCTCAGTTCCACTCCGGCAGGTCCATTAATTCTGCTCGGCCGTTTTAGGCATATACTGTACCTAATGCACCTGCAGCTATAAATACATCTCCTACCTAAAGACACAAAGTATCTCACAACTGGGTTAGGGAGAATTATTGATGCGGATCCACCATGTTAAAAACGCTCTCCTGATTAAAAACCAGCCATATGGGGAAAGAAATGGGCCATATGTATTTAAAGTTTTCTTTTATGTTCATGGCATGTGGTTGATACACGAAGCGAAGTTTGCTTGAAAGATTTATCTTTTTAATCTGCATTTGTATTTTCTAAAATAATTTTTGTTTTTCCTTCGTTTGTTGTTTTCATTCTTTTGTTTTATTTTGTATTGCTTTTTTTGCCAATATGCAGGTCATTCACCCCCTCACCATATGTAGCACTGGTCATTCTATGACCGACTTTTACACTTTTCCAACTGACCATGTATCATTTTGTTCCTGCAAGAGGGATGTTTTATATCCGCTTCGACAATCTAAGGTAATTTGTCTAATCTACTCAGTCTACATTAGGTAAATATGGTCTTTAATAAAATCTTACAGAAGGAGGTCAGCTTGAGTTATTTTGGTTTGATGGGGGGAGTCCAGAGTCCCAAAGAGAGATCAGAACCAAAACAAAAAGATAAGCAGTGTCGTAAAAAGTTTTCCTGAAGTAATACACTATGAAAATAAATTATGTAATGTAATTCAACCAAATACTTAATAAAATGACAGATAAACTTCTTTGCCATTGTTAAAGTATGAAAGGGTATTAAAGGGTACAAAATGATAGTAGGACAGGAAGACTGGACAATGAAAAGGTATGAAATGGAGTCTGAACTCACAGACCCGGAGCAGTTGAGGATGTATGAGTCATGCTAATTTGCTTGAAAATTGTAAGAATTTATTTTTTATTTTATTTTATTTTAATTTATTTTATTTAATTTCATTTTTTTACTTTTTTTAAAATTTATTATCTTCTTTTCTTTTGTTTTTTTGTTATTGTTATTTTGTTTTGTTTCTCACAGTTGCCTTTGTTTTCAGGTTCCAGGCTTCAGGATTATGATTATTGTGCCTAGTCCACCTTGATGCTCGAATTACATTTTGTATGTCATGGTGCTGAGTCAACAAAGCCCAACATTCAACAAGAGGAATGTCTCACTTTCCACCTTTTGTCGAAAAAATGTGACATGACATCACATGGAAGCCAGACACACCCTCTTGTTTGGTAAGCTTTAAGCACAGGACAGAAAAAAAATGTAATGAAAATTTTAATTCAATGATTTATCAAGAAGATAACATAATTTTTTTTTTTCAAATTTCCAGTCAAAGCTCCAAGGACACATCCTGCTTTGGTAAGGATCTGAACAGAATGAGAAATTAAAACTTTGACGGTTTTTGGTACAGATCATTAGAAGAAATTAAGGCACTTATAATAATGCCCAGATGTTATGTTCATGTCCAAAAGTTTTATTGAAAGTCTTATTTTAAAATAGATTTACAGAGACAGCAAACCTTTTCAACAGGTTGCTGTACTAGAGATATTGGATACTCGTAAAATATGCACAAACTGTCAAACACAAAATAATTTATGTCTTAAGTCACATCGGAAGATACTTCTACTGAGCAAGGACAAACTCCCTCCACCTTCAACTTCATGGTTTTGTGACACAAACCCTTTTTAAAAAAAAACAAACAAACAAAAAAAAACATTTTCCAACTTGAGGTTCAACAAATAGCCCTTTAAGTTGGTGGCAACCCTTAAAAACTGAAATCCCTTCCTCTAAACTGACTGTGTTGTTCAGTTGTCATTGGTACTAGAAGTTTTTATTTAATTTTTATTTAAATTTGTTTTGTTTTTTATTTTAATAATTTCCAATTAATTTATTTCTCACTAAACTTAGCGTTTTTATACGAATTATGGCATTTTGTGCTTTTGTAATATGGGGAAAAAAAAAAAAAAACACGTTGCGGAAAAATGGGAATAAAAAAAACCCATTTCCCTGAACTTTGTCACCCACAGCAATGCTGGTTTGTAAAGCTTAAGCATAACCATTGAAGCATTTTTCAATGCAATAATTAAATGTTAATTTTTTCCCACCTACTCTCTTACATCTAATAAAGACTAGTAAATAGGTGCTAAGTGATGGTACTTGACATTTTCCAAGCAAACGGAACCTGAATATCTTCTGCCTCTTGCATCTAAAGACAGATTCATCCAAGCTCTTGAGAAGGAAAAAATGAACTGAGACATTCAGTCATCTGTCGCTATCCCGTGGGGTAATTAAATGAGTCACTCAGTTATGTCTTGCATTAATCACACTTGGGTTAAGCCATGAGGGACTTTTAAAAGATGGACTGAATTATGTATAGGATTAAATGATAGTCCTAATGTTTAAGATGATAAATCAGTTTGTGTTCATTCATTATGCTCATGTGCTTGTCTCAGAGAAGACATCCTGAGAATATCAGATCATTTTGTTTGATGTTGCTTTCATGAATGTATTTGGCTTTAGCTAAATATTCTATCAATGTGGTCTAATAGGTAACTTCCAATCACTTACCTTAAGTTATCTAGCATAGTTATGATGTGAGCCTCTCTCTTACCATATGAACAATCACTAACCATAATGCCCTCTTTAACAGCATTATGGGACTTAGTCTTACCCCTTGGCTCTACAACACTGACCTGAGCCCCCCTGGCTGCTGTTGAGCACATCCCCAGTGCTGCTCACCTCCTCCCCTTCAGTTTTGTCCTCTGGCTTCATCTTCTTACGAGTCATGTGGCCGCGGAAGCCAGCCTGGATCTTGGCAGCGGCTCTGTTGGCCTCGGGGTCGTCCAGGGGGATGTCCATGATGTCCTCCTCCTCCTGGGGTCGGCTGCACTCCTCCTGCTATGAGGACAAATGAGTTTATAGCAGCATGGGAACAGATTTGAGGACCATGTGATGGTGTTTTCTCTTAACATTTTTCCATGAAACGCTTGTGGGAGTTTTTCACCGATAACAGATTGCGAGACCATATTTTGCTAGGTTAACTGTAAATGCTTAACAGTTGTATTTTTTTTTTTTTTTTTTTTTTTTTTTGTATAAAGCATGTTCGTTTTAGCAGCTGTGATCCTTCTTGGATAACGTGTTCTCAGTCTGTCAACATTCAACTTTTTCCAAGACTATATTCTTTTTTTTGTCAATGAAACACTTCTGGTTCAAATCTCTTCATTTCAATAATTGCTGCTTTATGTTTTTTTTTTTTTGTTTGTTTTTATCTTTAAACAAGGGTAGGAAAGAGTAAAATCTTTCATCATGAGAAACCAACTGTGCCCAAGATTTGCAGTGTTCAGCTTGAAGTAACTTTATATTATTCCAAACTTGCAAACTCACACCTAAAGTCACCTTTCAAAGAAATAAAAATACACTCTCTCTGCAGCATTTGCCCCCAAAATGAGATGATCCAGCAAAAAATGTTGCAGTCCATGACAGCCACTCAGAATCCACTGTCCCAGAGGAAAAGTAGAGTGGGCAGAGGAGAAATTCTGGCTAGTGACAAATTGTCAAAAAAAAAAGTGCCACGGATATTGATGAGTTATGTAAACACCTATTCAATTTATGTGGAAACAACAGATTGCACATATGTCGTGCTTTGGTTGTGGTAACGAACTGACATTTCCCACTAAAAAAAGCAGCCCACAGAACGGTCCCACTGCCATCCCACTATCTCAGTGAAGAAGCGCATCATGTCTCCAGTGAAACCCCTTCTAGTGTGGGAGTGTGGCCACCCACCTGTTCGGCCAGCATTCATTAGCCTCTCTGTCTGACTGCTCACAGAGCAGCCAGCATCCAGCTCTTTCACAGGAGAACAGAGACATACACTGCCAACACGTCTATTGTGTTTCAAATCTGTAAAGTTAGAACGTTTTTTTCTTTACAGCATATTCACTTCTTTTTAAGAATTCATCTTTGAAAGCAAACATACAAAAAACACATATACTGCTTCAAAGGACAAAAACAACAAGTCTAGCTTCTGCTGACAGTTTGACATTACCAATAACACCCTCAGGTATCATCATTCAGTAACAACTGAATCACCCAAACAACTAAAAGGCGTTATCTAATAAAAAGTTAATCTGAAGCATTTACTCACATTGTGACAGTCCATTTCTTTTGCTCTGGGATGACTTCAGTCGTCAGGTGAGCTGATCTAGTTTGACTCGAGTGCCTAAATTTTTTACTTGGGCCAAGGAGGATACTCTTTAAACGAGTCTCTGATACAATACAGATGCCTGACTGGCTCTCACTAACAGTCGCTGTATGTTCAGTAACAGCCGCTCACGCATAGAGGGAGAGGGAGAGAGAAAGAGAGAAGCAGGGACAGAGAGAGAGAAAGAGAAAGAGAGACCTCCTACAAACATAACAGCATGTGTTTCATCCTTTCAGTCTCATTAGGGTTGCTGACCTACTCTGCTCACTTTACCCTTGCAAATGTTTAACAGATCCACAAAGTATAATATTAAAATGGAAATTAGACATTATAAGAAGACTGACTATTCTAAATGAGCAAGCTAAAGATTTTGTTTGATTTCTAAGCCTCTTAATGTAAACAGAAAGCCGATTCTGCATGCAACCTGCATTTATAGAATTTTACAACTTTCTCCGTCACAATAAGGAACTCTACAAATAAGATAAAAAAAACAAGTGACCAGCCCGGACATACTATTTAAAGTCCAGATGGCCGAAAAACAATAACTGCTGACGAGATTTCTTCCAAAAAAATTCTACTAATAGTGTGAAAACAAAAACTGTGCAAGCATCTTGGACCGTTTATTGTGCTGGGAGGTGTTATAAATTTATTAGAGGCAGAGAGAGCTAACAGCCCTCTCCATCCCTCTGATCCCAGCTGGTACGGCCGCCCACACTCCTCTGCAAGCCTAACAGACAAGACGGGGAGAGAGAGGAAGGACCAGAAAACATCCATTTATATGCATTATATGTCAAACAGCAATGCAACCATGCCAATTAGATGAGCATGTCATCATGGTAACTGCTGCACATTCCTTACAACTCGAAGTTGAGGAGCTTTGATAGTTAATAGATCAATATTTAGAAATTGCAAACACCTTTTAGTTGTAGTTATGCAGCTAATTTGCTTAATTTATTGTGTAAAATTCAAAGTACTGTTTTTATCCACCAAAGTAAATGGAGTTAAGGAAAAGTAAAAATATAAGTAACAATAATAAATATTTAGGTGTTACCACAGCTGTCTTAATGCTACAAAAGGTAACCTTGCTTTAACTCATGTTAGGGGTATTACTTTTTTACAGAGTGAGTTAGAAACTGCTCTAATAGGTAGATTACTGATACAGAGGGTGCCTAGCAACTATCAGCATCACCATCTCCTATTAAATCCATGACGACACGTACATGGTGAGAGAGTTACCATAGTAACATTTTCAGTACCTCTTCCTACACTCCCTCCCTGTATGTTTGAAGAAGCCTGGTTGGTCCAGACAAACCAGATGGGGGTTTTACTTGTGACAGCACTAAAATGTTTGAGAAATTGTTTAGTCGCTCTTTTACAAAGACAGATTATTCAGACACAAGTTTCAGTCTGGGGGCGCGGCGGTGGCTCCCAGGAGGAGACTTGATCTAATGCAGGCAGCGTTTTTTTTTTTTTTTTTTAACAAGAAAACAGGCACTGATACAGAGTCAGAAAGACTGCCTTGTTCTGAGAAAGACATTTCTATATGATGCCAGGAAAGATGGCATTTAAAGTATCAGAGAGAACATGACACATCATAGAGAAAAATGAAATATTTTGGAGATTTTTTCAAACATCTCCCTCCAGAGAGCTGAGTGCCTATATGGGATTTTTATTAATGGCCACAGTTTCTATTAGAGGTTTGCAAACACCTGTCATTAGTTTTTATGTCATAATTTTGAGCTTTTAATGATTTATTTGAAACATTTTCTCTTTGGGGTGGACATATAACACAGCCTCAATGATTTTTAAAAATGGGAAGTGGGCACACAAATTTGAGTTGATTGAAGATGACCTCTAATCCACACAAAATTATATATACAGGGCTGAATATATAATACTGGATGAATTGCAGAAAACACAGCATTTATGTAGTCATTAGCAACCTTCCAGCATAATTCTAGTTGACCTGTCTCCTGGCCCAAAATGTTCTTTTCCTGGCACAGACCCAGCCCATAAACTTTGAATAAGGATGAGGTCTAAGGTATTCCAGAACCTTAAGGCCTGCGCATACTTTGCAAGTATGGATACATTTGTTTTATTATTGTGATTATTAGTAGTTTTTTCTTAATTAGTTTGTTCTCAAAGTGGCAATAACAAGAAGTTCTTTCTGGCCTGGAAATTTCAATTTCATAATTCAAAAGAACTCAAGTGTCGAACTCCTTTACAGTGTAGAAGTCCTCTACATGAAATCATGGTTTCACACATGATTTCTGACCAATCATGTGTGAAACCACACACAAAAACGTTCTGCCCAGAATATGTGTCAAGAACAAGCTGCAAGAACTCCCGAAGCAGCGCTGCAAGAACAGAATGACATAATTTTTTACCCAATGTGGATGGTGTCTCTGTAATAAGGGATGTTAGAGATGGTAATATAGTGATCAGATATTCAGGTTATGGCATGAAAAGGAAATTACTTACAAAAATTGTGCAAATTTTAAATATTACTGCATAGGTAAAGTGTGAAATGCATCCTAACAAGGACTGTATATTCTCTCAAACACCAAGATTACCTTGTCACTCTTGTCTGCAGATGCTGCGGTGGCCTCCTCAAATGCAGCAGGCCCTTCCTCCTCCTTATGGTCAGCAGGTGTCCAATCAACACTACCAGAGGGGGTGACAGTCTCCTCTTTCCCCAGTTCTTCACTTTGTTCTTGCACTTCAGAATTAGCAATTTTCTCTTCTTCTTTAAATGTGTCCTGCTTTTCTTCCTCGACATCCTCTGACTGTGACTCCCTGACGATTCTGGGACTTTGCTGATTCTGCTCTGGTAGATGTTCTTGATTTTTCTCCAAAGTTTCATCCTCTGTCACGATTTCAGTCACTGACATATCTGATTTGATGAGCTGTGATGGGCTTTGTATCTCCCTGCTATTGTTAATTTCCTGATCTCCCACCTCACTGTAATCTTCTGAAGAAACTTTGTCTGTAGCCTCATTTTCTTTAGCGTCCAGCTCATTTGACTGCTTTTTTAGTTTCGTTTCTCTATTTGGGTCAGATTTGTCATCAAATATCTCCTCTATATGTTCATTTGTACAATCTTTTTCATTATTTTTTATTTCATTTTCCAATTCAGTCGTTTTACCACCTGTTTCCCTTTCACTGTTGTCACTATAATTTAAATCATTTGTTTTGCCTTCGTCTTTCAATATGTCAGAGGCTGTGTGATGGCTTTGTAGTTCCTCCTCTTCTGAGATAACTTCTGTCTTTATGAGCTCCGTTTCAGTTTTATCTTGATCTTCTTGACCAACCATATCTGCAGAACTTGTTGCCAGCTCCTTCAACTTGTCTTTTTGGGGCTCTGGTGATATATAAGTCAGCACAACCTCCACTGAGACTTCTTTCTCTGGCTTTTTTTCCAAAACTTCAGTAGTGCACTGAACCACAGGAACATTCTCAAAGCTAATCTCATCCAAAGAATCTTTCTTTGGTATAGCATTGTCATCTAAGGAATTCTCAGAGTGCACTAAACTTTTATTGGTTTCCTCATGAGAAACTTCAGTCTCTGTTGTTTCCCTCTCATTTGGTTGTTGTGCATAATCCTCTGCTTCTCGATGGTTGTCCTGAGGGATTTCATACTGATTTGGGAGTAATTCAGCAGTATTTTCCACAAGCTGGAGCTTCATCGTTTCTTCCTCTTCAGCAGAATATGTATCTCTTTGAGAAAAGCCATCTTCTAATGTTGTTTTTGTTCCTCCAGCCTCTGAAGCACAGACATCGACATCAACAAGCGCTAAATATTGAAGTGGTTCTGATACTACAGTATGTTCCTTTCCTTCTGAGCTAACAATCTTCTTATCTTCAAATGCACCATCTCGTTGATCATCTCCCTCATATTCAGATCCTCCCACCTCTTGAGGCCACATATCTGCGTTTGAAGTTTCTTTGGATGGCAACAAATTTGAGAGATCTGAATCAAGCCCAGGTGTAGTACAGTCTGGAGCAGGGCTAACATCAACTTCATTATCTGGTCTGATAACTTGATTAGGTTCAGCTTTACTAAACTCATTCACTTGGTCTGTACCGCTCTGTTCATCTGACTGTTTATCTGTGCCAGATGTCTTTTCAGTATGCCGTAATTCCAGGAAAATCATGGGTTTTTGTGTTGGATCGTAATTTTCTTCATTTGTGCCTTCAGCTGAATCAGATTTATCTGAAATAAGAGGATGTTCGGTGGAAAGAGTTGAATCTTCTACTGAGTGACTTGATTCATCTTCAGTTTGGGATTCACTTGTTTTTTCTCTAAGAAATAACAACAAAATGGAACATTTTCAGAAATATTACAAATTAAAGGAATGCTTAGAATATATTAATGGATATCCCTTAATCTCAACTGAAACCTATGTATGTTTTCTGCTACTGCTCTCAAGTAGTTCTGTTCTGCCATTTCCTCTCTGCCTTACAAAAGAAAATCTGACAGCACTGTGCCAATAATTATAGCTTTATCTTGGCTCAGGTGTTACTATATACATTTAAAGGGATGTCAGTAATAGACCTAATCATATTAAAGCTGATGACATCATACCAACAATTGTACATATGTTGCTTGGGAATTTTTTTTTTTTTGCTGCCTTACACATTCCTTTTTTTCTTCTTTTTTGTCTCACCTAAATGTTTCAGGTCTTCAAACAAATTTTGATATTGGATAAAGATAACCTAAGTAAATATGAAATACTGTTTTCAAGCGATGATTTCATTTATCACTTGAAAAAAAATCTATCAAAACAAACCTTGCCCAATGTGAAACTGTGAAAGTGTAAGTGCCTATTATTATTAAATGATGAATTAGTTGTGATTAGCCATATTTTTTGGCTTAATTTCACATACCACAATTACTAATTACTAAAGGACTAATCAAGAAATCACTTGAGTAGAACATTTCACCATTTGAGCTAAAAAAAAAACAACAGATCACGCCCTATTCTAAAGAAATTCAAGAAAACAAAGCAGTCAACTGATTAAGACCACTGTTTCCCAACTTTGGTTTATGCAGGCACTGCAGAGGGCTTTCATTTATCCATTAACGACCTAAATCTGGTCTGATGAAGCAGACAAACCTCTAGCAATACTTCATATGCAGGGTGTTTTGAATCCCATTAAAAAGATAGATGTAGTGTTTCTGCTCATATTTCACATCATTCTAATCAGGAAACAACTAGTTGAAAGGACTCCTGAACCTGTGCTTGTTCTCTCAACCTACAGTTAGTTGTGACAGATGGCAACACATACTGAGCATGTTCCTGTGAAAAGGACAATCATTTCTTCTTTTAATTTTGCCATATCCTTTCTCAGGATGATGGATTTCTACAAAGTCATTGGCTCAGTGCAGTCAGCTGGCCTTCCTTTTTACTGTTTGGCATTAAAAGATCAGTTGAATTTGATTAAATTTTATTACAATTTCTCTTAAATTTGACTTATGAAATCTGAATCGACATAACTGGATTGTACTGGTATGAATTGGATTAATTTTATTATATTGCATAAAGGGATATGAATTGAACCCATTTCCCTTCAAAATGCCTTAAGGAAACATTGGTTGTTAACTGGACCTATATTAATAAACTGAGCTGATTTGAAAAGTCTCTATAAAAATGCAATAAATGACAAAATGAGTAAGGTTTTTAATGATGAAAACTTAAACTCCAATTTGATTTCATCATAGCATATTTCTATCCTTTCCCTCATGTTGTTTCTCTCCCTCTCTTCTTGGTCCTGCGTGCTGCACCTAAAGTGACACTCACTTGGAACCGCTCTTCTTTGCTGCTGTTGCTTTTTCAGGACTAACAGCCTGGAAAAAAAATAACTTAAACTCAGTTTAGTTAGGCATAATAAGAGCTGTAACTTTAAAAAGTAAAAACAAGTATGTCGCCTACCTCTGTATTCTTGAAAGCATGGTTGTTGTAGAATCTGTCTTCCAGTCCGGCAGCCCATTCAGCAGGGTCCATCCCACTTTCTGCGAGGAAACAAACACCAGTGACTTTCTTTTGAAATTTACCTTATTTGATGACATTTGAAGTTTCAATTACCTTCTCTTTGTTTCAGAAGTTTGTCAAAATACAGTGCTGCATACGCAGGGATGTCTTCAGGCTGGTCCCGAAGAACCTCTCGGGCCAGGCCCTCTAAGAGGGTCCCGAATCCCCGAGGGACCCTCAGGTGAGTGTTGGAGAAGGGCACTGACATTTCCCGGGACTACGTGTCTAATTCCAAGCTATAACAAGAAAAGTTTTCCGGTTTTTGACAAACGAAATTTAACCCCTAATTTAACCCGTCTAGGAAAAGGACTTTCTAAATGTTGTTTACGTTTGTAAATAAATCGAGCTGTTGAAACGGTTAACTATTTAAATGTAAACCCTCTTTTAAAAAAAACGTCTTAACAAAGAAATTAGTAGTAACACCTGTTTCCTGGAGGACTTTTAAATCCACCTTAAATCCAACGTTTAGCTAGCGTAACGAGTGCTGCATTTTGTTGATATCTGTTACTTAGCAACGGTTCAAAGTACGGATACAAAGAAGGGTCATGTACGATACAAGAAACGCTAATACAGTTTAATAAAATCTTTATTATGACATAACACAGGTAAATCAGTACAGGATTATACAAAAACTTTGTTTTTTGTATTTTGTTAAAAGACTTGTCAAACGAATTAGGAGAGAAATCAACGATGCATTCATAAGTGTATAAAAACATGTATTTAAATGTTTATTTAAATGTAAAACAACAACAACAACAAAAAAACATGTACCAAAAAATCAAGTAACATTAATGCGAAAAAAAAGGAGGGGGGGGGGGGGCATTTTATGACTTTCACAGTGGTCTAAGCTCTGAACATAGCTTTTTATGTACAAGGTGATTATTCAGAGCCACATTTTTTTTTCTTTATTGAAAGAATGAATAGTTATTATTTTAAATGTTTTTAAACAATCAGTTACTGCAGTAATTCTGAGTTTATTGTAAGTGTGCTCCAAGTACACTAAATAACTAAGCTGAACAAAACGGATAATTTATAGACAAAAAACAACTGTTGTTTTCCAAATGTTTTCAAGTCTTCAGTACAAAATGACCGAATACTATATTTTCATTATCAGCCAAAATACATAGTTTGATTAACTTGTGGCTTCCAAGTTTGAACATGCAAATGCATCTTGTCATAAATATTTAGAACTTTTACAGCACATAAAAAAACGGCTTAACAATGTGTTATACATGTGGATTTCATCTACACAAACATCTAATGTATTCATATTAGGGGTACACTGATAGATTGGCCCAGATTCCCTTAATTTTCGGAGCTGGCAATCAGCCGATTCTGAAAATCAGCCACTGCCCCCTTTCACTCTGCCATGAGAGAGGACTGACTGACAGACACACCCACCAGGTCACGTCTGCAGGTGCACAGTTAACAATATCATCCCACCGTTTGACTTTGTTGCTATATTTCATGACTTTTCAGAGAAAAAATAGATATCAGCAAAAATCGGAATTGGCAGGTTTGGTTACGCTTTTTAAAGATCGCTGATCACCCAGAAAACTGCAATCAGTGCACCCCTAATTTATATTCTATTTACAATCATTCAGTCATCCTTGTAATTATTTAAAGTGGGTGTTTATGCTTTTAGCTATCAACAGAATGGCACAAAGACAATTTGTTTCGAGAAAACACAGGAGAAGCTGCTCATACCCTCCCCCTTGCTCTCTGTTACGCTAAAGCTAGTTCTCCACAACAGAGCCAGTCCTGAATGCTCAAGCCAGTTAGCATGGGGATCAAAGACGGCAGGTAAACAGTTTTCCTGGAATGGTAAGTTGTTTCTCCATTATTAGCACATTGAGCAGCACAGAGCGTCACTGACAGCGCTAAGACCTTCCTCCTGACTCTGATTGGTTGTTTTTGACTGGGAGCAGCACATTTCTGTAAATGGCTGTAGGCACACTGGGAGGAGGTGGAGGAGCTTGATTTTTTTCACAGATTATCTGTCTTGACATAGTGACAGTTTCAACAAATATGTAAAAAACAATTTTTTTAAAAAAAAATTTACATACTGCAGCTTTAAAGGTGTTTTAAATTATTTACACAATCCTGATTTTTTTTTTGTGCTTGTTTGGTTGTTTTCTTAATTTAAGATGTTTTATCTTCAGTTATTTTCAGTTGCTCTTATCTGCTGTTTTGTGAACCAAATGCTGCTTGTATGAAATCCAGAGAAACGACAACTCAAAATTAATGCGGATGGATCCATCCATCCATCCATCCATCCATCCATCCATCCATCCATCCATTCAACCATTGTCTTCCGCTTCTTAAAAAAATGCATTGATTAAAATTGAAATGTATCAGCTTATACATTTATCACATGTAGTCTATACAGATATGTAGGCCTACTGTTGTCAGAGTAAAAAGCACAAACAGAATGAAAAACCACCTGTACTTTGTTGTCCATTATTATAGAATTAGAATTATTCTATTTTTGTTTTATTCATCTCTGCATTTAAACCAGCACTTGATGGAATAGACCTTGTCTTGCAAAAAACAGCATTAACAGGAGTATTTGAAACATGGTTTGCACAGCAAGTATGTGTATATCTTTTGGAAATGTGACCGGAAAATTTTACTGAGGTACAGTGGATGTTTCCCGGGCCACATGCTCCAGTAAAAGTGGTCTGGAATGCCAATGGTCAAGCATATGTGATAACTGCATACTCAGAGTTGGTGCTCATCTTGCGGCTGACCTCTCTGGGGTGAGGCACATGCAGTCTGTCAGCTGAACGCGAAGCCTGCAGGTGGCATCTTGATTCATCGCCCCGCCACTGCACGTGAACCAGATGAAAAACTGATGTTTAACAATATTGAATCACTACTAATGATTCAGCACATAGACACTAAATTAAACTGTATATTTAAAAATTACAACCACTTAACAGAAACAAATTACAAGTTATATTGACTCTCAGACGTTTACACACCCCTGTTAAGTACCAAAGTTTTGTAATGTAAAAAACAATTAAACCATATAAAAGCAGTTTTTTCCTCCTTTGATGAGGCATACATTACAAATGCTGTATATGAAGAGAAAAATATATGAAATAAAAAAACTGCAATAACTTGAAGCAGAGGTGTGCAAATCCTTCAACTGATATTTTGTTAAAGGATACTTAAAAGCAGCATTCAGTTGTTTATGATGGAAGTCTATAAGCATACTGTATCTTGATTTACCTACTCTAACTCACATAAATTCTCCAGATCCATCAAACTGAGAGAGCATTTCTTGTCCACAGCCCCCATTAGATGACCCTAGAGATCTTCTGTCAGATGTAGTTCTAGATTTGGCTTGGCTATTCCAAAACTTTGTGTTTTTCCTATTGTGAACATTCTCTCTTTCAGTTCCATCTGTTCTTGGATTCACAAACATTTTAGCTAAAGGATACAAATATGCAGATGTCAGGAAAGTTGTACTAGAACAGCTGAAGCATAATTTATGTTATTGGATTTAGTGTATTAAGATCAAAATATTTCTTACCCCTGGTAGATCTAGGGATAAAGTAATCTTTTAATTTTCCCCACTTTTTCTTCCTTCTGGAAGTTACATGAATGTTTTAACAGCTGCGTAGCCAGTGTCCCATACTGAATCTGATAGAGAATCTGTGGAGGGAGCTAAAGATTAAGGTGGTAAGAGATCTCAAAACTCAGAGCGCATCACCAAAATACCTGGGGAAATATACAACATGCTGGCCCGCCATTATAATAAAGGTTTTTTTTTTTTTTTTCCAATGATTATTGTAAAAGGAGTGAATAATTTCTGCATTCTTTTAAAAATGTGCTTTTCTGGTACTTCTTTTACGTTGGTTTTTTTATCCTTTGAGAAATTCCTGTCTCATTTCCCATCAAACAAAAACTTCTCAGTTGACTTAAAATAGTTTTGTTTAGCTATTTTGTTTTTTTTTCTTTTTTTTTTTTTTTAAATGACAGCACTTAACAAAGTGTAATGTTTGTTACTGGTTTCACAACTGGTGACTGTTTGATGTGTTTATGATCTTTTTATGTTTTCAAGATGTAAAGCACTTTGACTTGCCTTGTTGCTGAAATGCGCTATACAAATGAACTTGACTTGACTTAAATCTAGATCTGATTTGGCTTGATTTTAATTGAGGTTCAGTGTGTATCTAGATAGACTAAATCCTGAAACTGGATCAAAAACTGCATAAGACAAAGTATGAGTCTAAAGGTGTGCATACTTATGCAACTAGGCTATTGCCCCCTTTTTATTCTCTGTATTTCCCTCTAATTTTTGTGTTGTTTTGTTTTTGTTAGTTAAATTGTGCAGGGGACACATCACGTAAAAGTTGTAGAATGTTTTGACAATGATTTATCCTGATCTAACCTTTTACATTGCAATATCTGGTAGTTCGTCACTTTTGATATCCACTGTATTTAAGTCATGCTGTAAAGTTGTTCAGTAAATTGCCTACTGTTCTTAGGTTTACTAAAACCTAAAAGTACAAAAGTGGTGGTTCATTGTGCTGATCTGTGACGAAAAGCGTTGTGTTTTAATGTGCATAATCATAGCAACTTGTATACACGCTAAGTCATCATTATTGCTTAACAATAGATGTGAGTTTCTGAGCAACTTCTGCTGCCATCTACAAATGTCTTCATTTGTAAAATGTGCAAATATTTGGAAATAAAAATACACAAACTAAAACATTGCTTCTTAAATGTCTTACATGCAGCAAGGTGGGTAGAAACGAAAGCAGCAATGCCTATCAAATCTTCTAATGATACTTGTATTAAATATAACCAACCTAAACTCCTGCAATAGATGAACAGGGAACTATGCGTATTTTTGCAATAGCCTGTTTATCAAATGCATAGAGATTATATAAACAACCCCCCCTAAAAGATTCTTGGTAAACTATCCTATGCAATAAAATTGGAGATGGAATAAGTGAATTGGTAAGTTTGGGCTTGTCTTGCTTTGTCTCTCACCTCTCCTGTTCCTAAGTAGCCAACCTTAGTGAGCTCGGGTGTACTGACCCCTCGGACAGTGATCATTATATCCGCATATGGAACCTCTGGGTCTCCCTCATTGTCTGGATCAAACAGAGCAACACATTTTACTAGTAAATGTAAGTCAACATGTTTTCACCAGTAATTCTGATGGTTCTAAGTGTTTATCTTACCAGGCGGAGGAATCCGTAAGGTTATTTTCTCACTTTGTGTTGATAGCATCCCTGGATAGAGAATATGACAAATGTTACTTGCAGAGCTCTGTACGTATGTTCTTGATTTATCTGATATTTCGATGTTTCACCTTTTACTGGTAGGAGGGCAGCATTTGGGGGTTGAGGTGAGCTGGAAGGATTAAAAATAATGCTAATTTATAAAATTTAATAAAGTAATATGCAAAGCATAGATTTCACAGTTAATCGTGCAGAAATTTGAACAAAGATAAGCTTAGATGACTCACCATGACCTGGACACAACCCGCTCTCCTAGAATGAGAGACCTTGTTGTTAAAATACATAATGGATACAAATCTGGGCATTTTTCTTGCTTTCATCTGGGATTTACGCATATTTTTTGCTAGTGCGTTCCATTAGAATACTACATTGTAATCACCTTTACCATTCCAGATCGGCCTGTTGCGGTTTATGCATAAGAAGATAGCCAAAGCTGCAAGAACCATGGCCACTGTGACAGTTACCGCTGCCAAAACCTTCATTCCATTAAGTTTTCCTGTTACCATGAAAACAGATGTCATATGATTGATTAAATGTGATATCAGTTTCTTAGAACATTTTTTATAATTTGCAAAGTCTTTGTTTTAGGTGCTACCTCACCTCCATTTGAAGTCCCTGGTTCAGCAGGAAGTGATGCTAAGATAATTAAGATCATTGTATTAAAAAATAAGGACTAATCAATAACAGCTAAAATAATTGTTGCAACTGTGGAATATTTTGTATCAGACATAGGAAAACTTTCTCACTATTTCTAGGATCAGTGTTTGGGTTACTTGTCCAGCTTGGGACAGCTTTGTCTTGAGCTGCAAATACAAGAAAAAGAGAGATTCATATCTTGCTTACTAACCGAACTTATGTGACAGTTATTTAAATATATATATATATATATATATATATATATATATATATATATATATATATATATATATATATATATATATATATATAAAGCATTACATATATATATATATATATATATATATATATATATATATATATATATATATATATATATATATATATATATATATAAAAAGTGTTACATACCTTGAAGTTGAAGGTAAACAATACGCACAGTTTTTTTTGTAAGTTTAGGGTCGTCTGTATCTTCTGTGTAGCAGCTGTAGCTCTTTTCTACATCTTGAGTGGAAATGTTTGATAGGCAGATGGACACAGTGCAAAAGCTGCCATTATTTTTTGTTGTGTTACAAGGAGAAATATCAGACTCTATCCTCCAGGAGCCATGGACAAATCCAGACGAGCAGTTAAAGGTGCAGTTCAACATGAGACTTTGCCCTTGTTTTACCATTTTGTAGTCAATGGGTGCCTTTGTGTTTGTAGATCTCACACATCCTACAAAGAGAGGATTATTTAGTTACCTTAGAGAAAGAGAAGTTATGTTACCATGAAGTCGAAACTTTATGAATTATTGCTTCTTTACCTTGTAGCACCGAAAGCAAGAGCATGATCAAGTGGACTGAGACCTTCATTGCTGCTCCTTTTTTCTTATTTCTTTGCTCCTTATGTTCAAACATGAAATACCTTGTGTTCTTGCAGCCTGGTGTTGGTTGCACCTGCACATACCCACATATATGTTTCTCCTCTTGAGTTCGGGTACAGGAAGTGGTATTCAAAAGGATTCAGGTGTGTGTAACAATAATGCACAACTTTCCATACATAGTACCTGACTTCCTGTCAGAAAAGTTCTGTTGAAAAGCTAAAAGGGCAAATGCATCATGGAACATGATAATGCAGTACTGAAATCTTTACTGTGGATAAAGATTTAAATTTTTGCATTACTACCATGTTCATTCAAATGACATCAAGTTTGATAAAGGAACTCACATGCTAATGCAGAAAGTCTGAGGGTGCCACTTGTTTTAGCAGCTTTGTGTCTGCTCCAGCAATGATATTTGAATCATGTATTTTTCAATTTCCTGAGAAAACAAAATGTGTCTTGTTTGCACCCATTTATTCCAAGCAAATATTTCACTTTGATATCCATTAAAATGTTTTTCTATGTCTTAAATCATCTACATACAGTGAATGACAGCTCATGGGTAACATAAATAATTTGCTGTGATCCACTAACAAACAACTAGGCTAGCTTTTGCGCTTGCTCATGCATAATGAAAGTCACAGATACAGTTACAGAACCTAATTGCACATCACTGTCAGCTTGAGTCACCACCTGGGAATCACATTTCGTGCTCATTTCACTTTCAGGCAAACAGGCCTCTCACTTTTTTTTGGCTCTAAACAGTCTATCCATGTAGGATTAGACCAAAATGGTGTGCTCTGAAAATGGAGAAAAACTGTAACATGCTCATGTACAGGATTAGAGATCCAGATATAATGTGCTTGGTGAGGGCTATATATTTGCTATTTGTTTCAGCTTCTGGGATTTTTCTGCTGCTTATGCAACCTGGAACTGCTTCAGGTAAGAAAAACAACCTTCATGCTTTTATTATTTCTTAAAATGCATTTATCAACATAATGACCAATTTCTACATTCTTCCTAATATTATGATGTGAGAAGTTCCAGAGGGGAGTGCAGATATTATTCTCAGTGATGAAGTAGATGTTGGTGTGTGTCCAGACGGAAAGTATTTCACCCAGCAGCTTTGTTTGGATTGTCCTTCTGGTCATTTGTAAGTCATGAACCTTATTTGAAACTGTAGGACAGTATTTTTTATATACATGGGACAAAGGAAATTAATAATTGATGTTGTTTTGCCTACTTAATTTCTGCTCTATAGCTGTCATGGAAATCTATCTGCACCTAATCGATGTCCAGCAGGAACATTCAACCTCTACACAGGGAAAAACAGCATCAGTGACTGTAAGGTAAACCACTTTCACATGCCTTTGATTGCTTAAGCCCAATAGGAATGATTTACATTCAAAGACCCATTTCTCAAGTGTTTGACTTGTTATAACACTAAATTAAATATCATCAAAGAGAAGCCTTTTCCAAACATTTTAACACTGAAATGTTACAGTTACAGTGCTTTCAAAAGTTCTGATACCCTTGCAACTTTCCTCATTTTGTCACTTTAGAATTACAAAGTCCAATGTATTTTCTTGAGAATTAATATGATATGTGGTGACCAAGACAAAGAAGTAGCAAAATTATATAAGGTTTTCAAATCTGAAAAGTAGGGTGTGCGTTTGTGTTCAAAACTAGCCTGCTGTTCTTTGATACCCCTAAATAAAATCTAGTTAAACCAGCTGCAACTTGTCTTTTAGTAATGCAGTTCACATAGTTAACATAAACTTTAAGCAAGTATGGAATATTTTAATTAATTAATTAATTCAGGAGCCCTTATATTTTTTTTGTCTCATATGAGTTCATTGTCATTGCAGATGGCGACTATATAAGCAGAAAATAATCAACAGTTTGGGATGTCAGAAAAACATTCATTATTTTGAGATACTAGCTTGTTTTTCTGGAAAAGATGCTTTATTTTGGCTAAGTAATTCAATTCCACTAGTTAACTGAAATGAGCAGAAAACCAAACATATTTGGAGATGAAAAGCAAATATCCAAGGTGGGTTCATACTACTTTTGTTAGAGAGCATCGGTGAACAAACAGCTTCATAAAGAATTTTATTTCAAATGGAAAAATCAGTGGCATGATTTGAAAACTGATGTGCATAGATGCTCCCATCCATTCTGACCAAACTATTTTGTTCAGACAAACTGATAAACATTTCAGTTTATAGGTGTGCAAAGCTTCTAGAAACATACCCTAAAAGACAAGCAGTTGTAACTGCAGCAAAAGGTGGTTGTACCAAGCTTGGACTCAGGAAGCTGAATATAAATACATATCTTGCTATTCAGATGTATGTTTCTATAAATGAGGTGCCTTTATGTGAGCTCATTGCTGTTTGCTTCATGTTGCAGCCCTGTATTCCAGGTCTGATCAGTTCAGAGGATAGAGTGGATTGTCGGCTGTGTCCTGCAGGCTTTTCATGTGACGTCGCCAATGGAACACTTTATTTATGCCCAGCAGGACAACATTCACCTGAAGGGGTCCTACAGTGTCTGACCTGCCCTTTTGATTCTGTTTGCAAGTTTGGGTTTCCTTATAAGGTCACCATCAACCATTAAAGATGTGAAAAGAATTGAAAATGCTTTTACAGCTCACTGCACAAAAAGAAAATTTACCTGTTTTTTTAATGTTTTTTATGTGCTCACAGTGTGCACCTGGAAAGGAGCCCAACGTGGAACACACTGAATGTACTGAATGTTTCCCGGGTTTTTACTCCACTGTTTGTACCTCTCTGTGTCTGCAGTGTCCTGCAGGTAGTGCTTCGAGAAAATATTGCTTCTATTTCTATACTGTGTCTTTTATATTTGATAGTTAAATGTCATAAATATATCTCAGAATACCTAAGATTGTCCCTTCTGGCTGCTGTAGGAAATTACTGCCCAGACAGTGGGATGTCACAGCCACTCCCCTGTCCTCCTGGTTGGTCCTCCGCACCTGGACAGACTTCCTGTCGTAGCTGTAATGATACATCCTTGCTGTGTGAGGGAGCTGTTGCACCACGCTGGAGCCAGTCTGTGCACAGATCTGGTCAACCCAACTCCTGTAGACCAGGAACCTACAAACCTGTAAAGGAAGATAGAGATTGTATTGTCTGTCCCAAGGGTTAGTGTTAAAGATTTATTTAATATTTTAGAAGGGATTTTTGTTCCTGAAAGAAACTATACGTGTTGATTCTTGTTTATCTCGTTGTTAGGTCATTATTGTGTGGGAGGTGTGGCCATACCCTGTCCTGCAGGGAGTTACGGTCCCAAAGAAGGTCTGCAGAGACTGAAAGACTGTCCAATCTGCCCTGCTGGTACAGTGCAAACAAAAGCAACCCCTCTAAATGGTTTCAAGTCCAAAGATTCACACAAAATCTGTGGGCTTTAAACTTTCCAATTGCAGTTCCTCAAGCTAAACAGACTAAATGTTTTCAATCTTTAGATACATCATCTTACCATACAGGCTGTGTCCTTTACAAAATGTTCTTCTCATCTATAAATACTTTTCTCAAGGGTTTTACTGTCTGGAAGGGAGCTCGCAGAGACCCACCTCCCAGTTCATGTGCCCACAGGGCTATTACTGTGAAGAGGGCACCGCCACCCCTCATGGGTCACCTTGTCCTGCTGGTACATCAGGGGAACAACTGGGTCAGACAAGTAGGGCAGCCTGTAAAAGATGCAAAGAGGGACGCTTCTGTCCTGCAGGTTAGTCTTTGTTCTGATGAAACTCACTTCACTGGAGCAACAGATACTGAAATACAAATAAAATGTGTCCCAGAAAGAAAAATGCATTCTCGGTTGAAGAACCCCCCACCCCCCCACACACACACACACAACACACAAAGATAGATAAAACATTGAGGCAACAGCAAATGTGATCAGAGTTCATTTTTTATAATGTGCTGTACTTGTAAAAGACTTCCTCAAAGTTCAATGAGGTCTTTCCAAATGTTTGATGCTTTGTGTTTTTGCATTAAACAGGCTCTTCAGGTCCTGGTTTGCCCTGTGCTAGAGGAAGGTTCTGCCCAGCTGGCACACTGGAGGAAGTGACTTGTCCATCAGGCACCTTCACCCCTCATCAAGGAGCAATAAGTAAATTTTCCATATGTGTAGTTTCAGTCAGACGTGAAGAAACCATAAGAACATCATATTAATTTTGGACTTTTAATTACTTGTTAAAACTGTGTGTCCTATCTCCATAGTGTTAAAATTATACATACAGACTCAAATATTTTCAGAAACCCTCACAAATATTTGCACTCTGCCCTCAGTTTTATATATATATATATATATATATATATATATATATATATATATATATATATATATATATATATATATATATATATATATATATATATATTTGTTTTTGTTGAAAATTACAAATTACATAAAGAAGTTAGGTTTTTACATGTCTAAATTATGCATACATTTTATGTAATTTAATCTTTGATTTTTGTCCTGCAGTTTAGTAAACTATAATTAAAATATTTTTATACTTGTCCAATTTATCTATCAGGCAAAATGTTTACTGATTACATAAATTATTGAGTTGCTAAAAGTTCCTCTGAGAAACCACAATATCGAGATGAGAAGCTGCAATAGATAAATGCCAAAGGGGGCAAACGGAAACAAACTAACAAAAAAGAAAAAAGATAGTGAGGCAGTTACTGACAAAGTAATGTATGAGAAAAAACTCAACTCAAGATATCAAAAGAGGTTTAAGTAACAGATATCTAAGTTGAGAAGCCACAGACCTATATTGATTTCAGTACTCTGACTTTTTCCTCCAGGTGTGAAGGATTGTCTTAAATGTCCACCTGGTTTCTACTGTCCAAAGGGGACAAGTGACCCGGTGCCCTGTCCACCAGGGTCCTTCAACCCCTTAGAGGGGCAGGATGAGATGGCTGATTGCAGGGAATGCTATGCAGGAAAGGCCTGCACACAGATAGCTCTGAGGGCTCCTGATGTAGACTGCATGCCTGGGTAAACAACCAAGAAAATCTTATGTTAAAAATGCTTCTGTGTAATCATGGTTTTGGCACTATAAAAGTGACGAGAAAGAGCAGTTCTAAGGGATTTGTCTGCATAGGTTTGTGTGCCCTCCTGGTTCATCAAAACCCAACGCACCAGCCAATGCCTGCCCTCCAGGAGCATTCAGCAATCGCATCAACCTTACTGACCGCTCACAATGTCAGCTGTGTCCAGCCCAATATGCCTGTCTGAGAGGTTATTTTTTTCTATTCACCTGCTTTTTAAAAGGACTTGCATCAGGAAAAAAACAAGATCTTTTTATGCCTTACAGATATTGCTGATCATGCACCTCAGTATTTTCCACTTTTGTCACAAATGTCAATATATTTTATTTCAACTTTATGGGATACATAAACATAAAGATGTGCATAATTGTGAAGCAGAAGAAACAGGATTTAAACATTTTTACAAATAAAAAAACAAAAAAGTTGTGGCATGCATTTTTATTCTGCCTCTTTTACTCTGGTGCTCCTAATCTATCAAAGACAATTGCCTTCAGAAGTTAACCGATTAGGAAAAAGATTCCACCTTTAGGTAATTTGATCTAAGTATGCATGGAATTGTTCAGTAAAGAACTCAGAGGATTGCTAGAGAACATTAGTAAATAAACAACATTATGGAGAACAAGGAATACAACAGGTTGGGGAGGAAGTTGTTAGATTTAAAGCAGAGTTATGGTATAGAACACTATCCTGAACTTTGAACAGAGAACTATTGAATCCATCATGTGAAAATGGAAGGAAGATGGCCCAACTGCAAACCTACCAAGGCATGGCTGTCCACCTAAAGTGACAGACCAGGCAAGGAGACCCTTGGCAGCAGCCTAATGGTATAGCGACACTTCAGGTGGAACAGGAAACCTGGTCAGAGTTGATAGGAAGATAGGTGGAGCTAAATACTGGGCAATACTTGGCAGAAACCCTGTTAGAGGCAGTGTAAGACTTGAGTCTTGAGAAGGGTCATCTTGCAGCAAGAAAGCAACCCTAAACATGGATACAACATAGCTACCTATGGAAAAAAAATTGGCCCAGTCAAAGTCCAGTCCTTTATCCAAGTGAAATTCTTTGGTACGACTTGAAAATTCATGTTCACCAATGCTCTCCATCTGTGTGGATTGACTATAAGCTTTTTAGCAAAGATAAATGGGCAAAAATTTTAGTACCTAAATTTGCAAAGTTGGTAGAGAGTTCTGCCAAAAGACTTGCAGCTGTGATCGAAGGGTTTTTGTAAAAAATGTTGAAAACCATGTATCGTGTTCTTTATACTTCACAATTATGCATTATTTTGTGTTGTTTGAAAATTTAAAATTCCAATAGCATAAAATATATAGAAGTTAATAGTTGTAATGTGACAAAATCTGAGAAAGTTTAAGGGGTATGAGGCACTGTAAATACATCAACAGCAATAATTTAATAATAGTTTAAAATTTAAACTCCATTAAATTTTATAATTGCGTTTTCTTACTGTATTGGTGAGTTTGTAATTTCTGCCATATCAGGAACAGGTGGTATCCAAAGACCGCCTCTTCTTTGTTTCGCTGGACATTATTGTCCTCCTGGAACAATGTTTCCGACGCAGTACAAGTGTCCTGTGGGGACGTGGAGCAGTCAGAGTGGACTAGAGGCTGAAACAGAGTGCCAGCCCTGCCCTCCAGGTTGGTACTGCTTGGCCGGGTCTGCGGCTCCATCAGGCCGATGCAACTCTGGACACTACTGTCCTGAAGGTAAATGTGAACAAGTTGAAGTCACTGGCAGTAAGGTAATTTTTTTTTTGTCTGACTGGATATGTTTTTTTAGAACTGTATGTAAATGACAAACATGCAAAATTGTCTTTCAAATATCTTTGCAACATTTTGAAATATTTCACTCATGCTGTAATCATGAGTCATTCATTTGGATATAACTATAGTGATGTTGCTTTCTTAGGGACAGCATATGGCATCCAGTATCCTTGCCCCGCAGGCACCTACAGCATCCAAATGGGCAACAGATACAGAGAGGACTGCTTGATTTGTCCCGAAGGTTCATTCTGTCAGCTGGGAACCTCCAAACCCTCACCTTGCCCTCTGTACATAAACAGCATATGAGAAATAAGATGTGTGACTGAAGAACAAAATGAAGCAGGTGTAAAACTATGATTCAGTAAATTATATCTACTCTGTCTCTCTCAGCTCTTCATTTCGTCGCCTGAAAGGAGGTCGAAGCCTGGAGGACTGCTCCCCTTGCCCTGCTGGCTATTTTTGTCCCCACTCAGCCACTATCAACCCCAGAGTCTGTGGAGCTGGCAGCTACTCTGTAAGACCCCATTAAACACAAGTCTATGTGACTGGGCAACTGACAGCACCAGTGGAAACCAGCGCTGGTGTAGTCCTATCACTCTAGAAACAGTTTTGATTGTCCTATTTTTAGATTACATTTACCACCCACATGCAATCGCCTTATATTACTCACCTACTGTGTACATCTGTAAATGCCAGCAGGAGGGATAGTATAGTGCTTTTGTTATAATATGTCCTCTTTTTTCCTTCCAATCTGAGACCTCCTTCATATGTTCCAGCATTTTCCAGGTCAAATCTTTCTTTTTCACAAGTTGTCAGTGTGCATTTTGCTGTCTCCCACCTCCATATCAGTTGATATCTTTAACTTCATCTCCCTGAATGTTTCTTCTCATTCTCTTGTGTGTAGGATGAGGGCTCTGCTGAGTGCTCTCCATGCCTACAGGGGCACTACTGCAGTAATGAGACCACCAGCGAGGAGGCCATGCTGAGTGTCATGGTATGCCCACCTGGTTTCCTCTGCTCACAGGGCTTGGCCCGAGACCCTCAGCGATCAGCCACACTCTGCCCTCGAGGTTTCTACTGCCCTGGAGGAGGCATTGTAAGTCTTTGAGTGGGTGATATGGTGAAATAAATAACAATCGTGAATATAAACAAAAGTATACCAAACCTTTTATTAATCTGCCTTCATCTTTAAATGCACAGGACCCCAACCCCATTCCATGCCCGAATGGGACGTACAGTGCATCTCCTGGTCTGCGTGATTTATCCCAGTGTGTCCAGTGTCCCAAGGGAAAGTATTGTTACACCCAGCAGCCTCAGGAGCAGCCTATCACCAGGCCTGTAAGAATTGATCTGTATTTAGATGAAACACATTGTTCACTTTACAAGCTTACACGGAAGAAGACAAACTGATTGGCTACAAACTGATTACTATAAAGATAAAACAAAACAAACAGACAAAAAATATGCTTTGGTGCCACACCATGATCTTACACAGGAAAAAAAAAAAAGAAAAATCCTACCTTTTAAAATATTTATTCCAAGAGGGGAAAAAAAAATCCAGCATAGAAAAAATATATATTACTAGAACCATCACTGACACATTAGCTGGTAAACAAATGAGGATGGTAAGGGATGGGAAAACAAAAATTTCCAACTGTTGGGAAAGTGCAGCAAAATGGAATCCTTGGGGAATCACTGAGTCTCCATAACAACTGCTTTTGAGAGTATCTACATGCCAACCCATTGATTGAATGGTTTCCCAGAAATAAACCTTTTATATATATATATATATATATATATATATATATATATATATATATATATATATATATATATATATATATATATATATATATATATATATATATATAAATTCCCTTCTCACCCTCCACGGGTGGTCTTTCTCAACCTCTGAGCTCGGGTCCTCTACCAGAGGCCTGGGAGCTTGAGGGTTCTGCGTAGTATCTTGGCTGTGCCGAGAACTGCGCATTTCTGGACTGAGATGTCTGACGTTGTTCCTGGGATCTGTTTTAGCCACTGCTCCAGTTTGGGGGTGACTGCCCCGAGGGCCCCGATGACCACAGGCACCACTGTGGTCTTCACCTTCCAGGCCTTCTCCAGTTCCTCTCTGAGGCCCTGGTATTTCTCCAGTTTCTCGTGTTCCTTTTTCCTGATGTTGCAATCGCTTGGTATTGCTACATCCACCACAACGGCTTTCCTCTGTTGTTTATCCACCACCACGATGTCCGGTTGGTTCGCCATTACCATTTTGTCTGTCTGGATCTGGAAGTCCCACAGGATCTTAACTCGGTCATTCTCCACCACCTTTGGGGGTGTGCCCCACTTTGATCTCGGGGCTTCCAGTCCATATCCTGCACAGATGTTTCTGTACACTATGCCCGCCACTTGGTTATGACGTTCCATGTACGCTTTCCCTGCCAGCATCTTGCACCCTGCTGTTATGTGTTGGACTGTCTCAGGGGCCTCCTTGCACAATCTACACCTTGGATCTTGTCTGGTGTGGTAGATCTGTGCCTCTATCGCTCTGGTGTTTAGGGCCTGTTCCTGTGCAGCCAGGATGAGTGCCTCTGTGCTGTCCTTGAGTCCAGCTTTTTCCAGCCATTGGTAGGATTTCCTGATATCAGCCACTTCAGTTATTTGTCGGTGGTACATCCCATGTAGGGGCTTATCCTCCCATGATGGTTCCTCCAGCACCTCATCCTCTGGTCCCCATTGTTTGAGACATTCGCTGAGCACATCGTCGGTTGAGGCTTTGACCTTGATGTATTTATGGATCTTGGATGTTTCATCCTGGACAGTGGCTCTCACACTCGCTAGTCCTCTGCCTCCGTCCTTACGGCTCGCGTATAGTCTCAGGATGCTGGATTTAGGGTGGAACCCTCCATGCATGGTTAGTAGTTTCCGAGTTTTAACATCCATGGTCTTTATCTCTTCCTTTGGCCAGCTTATTATTCCTGCAGGGTATCTGATCACTGGCAAGGCATAGCTGTTTATCGCATGGATCTTGTTCTTGCCATTGAGCTGGCTTCGCAGGACTTGCCTTTACCGTTGGAGGTATTTGGCTGTGGCTCCTTTCCTTGTGACCTCATCGAGGCTGCCATTTGCTTGTGGTATTCCCAGGTACTTGTAACTGTCCTCAATGTCTGCTATTGTTCCCTCTGGGAGTGAGATCCCTTCTGTGTGGATGACCTTCCCTCTCTGTGTAACCATCCGACCACACTTCTCTAGTCCGAATGACATCCCAATGTCAGTGCTGTAGATCCTGGTGGTGTGGATCAGTGAGTCGATGTCTCGTTTGCTCTTAGCGTACAGCTTGATGTCATCCATGTAGAGGAGGTGACTGATTGTGGCTCCGTTCTTGAGTCGGTATCCGTAGCCAGTCTTGTTGATGACTTGGCTGAGGGGGTTCAGACCTATGCAGAACAGCAGTGGGGACAGAGCGTCTCCTTGGTATATGCTACATTTGATGGACACTTGTGCAATTGGCTTGTAGTTGGCTTCAAGGGTGGTTTTCCACATCCCCATCGAGGCAGTGAGTTTCTTTAGCCAGTAGGCATGGATCATATCAGGACCTGGTGCTGTCCAGTTTTTCATACCTGAGACTCTTTCTTGGACATCTGCCACTGTGATAGTTACTGGGGCTTGCTCAGGGAGGTTGCTGTGGTCATCTCGTAGAGAGATTAGCCACTGTGCATTGCTGTTGTGGGTCGCCTCCCTTTCCCATATGCTTTTCCAGTACTGTTGGGTCTCCAGCCTTGGTGGGTCTGCTCTGTTGTTATTACCCTGCCATTGAGAGTACACTTTAGCTGGTTGGGTGGAGAAGAGCCGGTTAATTTCTCTTCATTTTCTCTCGTGTACCTCTTTAGGCGACTGGCCAAGGCTTGGAGCCTTTGTTTGGCAGTTTCGAGCGCTTCAGGTATGGGCATCTGGCTGTACCGCTTGGGTACTGGTCTTTTGATTACACCTCTTTGGAGCTCTGACAATTGGCTCACTTCCCTCCTTGTTACCTTGATTTTAGCCTCTAACCGTCTTTTCCATGGTGGGTATTGAATCTCATGGTTGCTCCTATAGCCGAGCATCTCAAGGATCACTGATGCTGAGTTGTACACCAGCTCGTTGGTTTCCGTTATGGTGTTGGTAGGGATCGTTCTCAATGCTGCATTCACATCTTCAATGAGACTTTCTGATGGTACTTCACTCAGCCGTTGTAATTGGCATCGGGATTGCCTGGTGTTCATTCGGGCCACGATCCTACCTCTCAGGTCAGTTGCTGCCTCGTTCAGCTATGATGGTTCGTTCATTATTGGGGCTGCATACCCAATCTCCGGGTGGGGAGTTGAAGCTAACTCCCCTCTGACCTGGCGTCCTGGCTCCCCCTTGCCGTAGCATTTGTGTTGTACCTCGTCTATCTCAAGTTGTGACAGCATTTGCCGTTTGCGGATGTTGGAACACTGAGCTGCTAGTTGTTTGGCAGTTAGTGTTGAATGGGGATGTCGACGTAACCATTCCTCCCGCAGTCTTTGCATGTAACCCCTCTGACTAGGGTTACTTGAGTAGTAGCATTCCAACAGATCCAAGTTTTCACCTCTCGCCCAATTCCGTCTTGTTCCAGTAACCCATTTTTCATGAAAGTGCCCTGGTTCCCCAGCACCTGGCGCAGACCTTGTTTGGCCGGGCGACGTCTGAGCCGGCATGGCGTGTATTCCTTTGTCACTCATCATGAGGTAGGCAGTAGCGCGAAGGATCTTGCCTAAGGACCCACACTGGATATCTCAACCAAGCGACCCGGCCTGGATTCGAACCCCGGTCTCTCGGGTGAAGGTCGGGTGACTTACCCATTGAGCTACCCAGCTGCTATATGATATATATATATGTGTATGTATATATATATATGTATATGTATGTATGTATGTATGTATGTATGTATATATATATATATATATATATATATATATATATATATATATATATATATATATATATATATATATATATATGTATAATCATGACTGGAAACACTGAGTTGTTTTTTTAATATTACTGGGATATTAACTGGAATGGTGTGCTTCAGTCAGATGAGACAAAGATAGAGCTTTTTTGCAACAAACACTACATGTTGGTTTGGGATGAAACAAAAGAACCAAATACTCTGATCGATTTAGAGCACTGAGGTTAAAACTTTTTGCCACTCTGGAAAAATCAAAAATTAAAAGGAGGCTACAAAAATGTAAACATTTAATGAAAAATTCAAAAATCCATTTTTTTTTTTTGGTGACTGTTTTACCTGTCCAATAGTATTCTAAATGCACAATGTTTTAAGGAAACAAAGTAGTCTGACAGAGGATCTATAGATAATTCCAGATCTGATAAAGTTTCTTGCAAGTTTTCCTTTTTAGAAGAAAGCTGTGCAACTTCCTAATTTGCACCTTTCCAGAACTGTGGTTGTAGGTCAGTCATAATCCTTCTAGTGGCTGCAAATAGCCCATTGGCCACCCTTTGGAAACCAATGAACTATGGAGATTGTGAATAGAGGAATAGTCAAAGACCCCTTTACCCTAACCTAACACAGTAAACAAATGCATACAAATTTTTACTTAATCAAATTTTTTCAATGTGAGATTATACCAATGCAATAATGTATGCATTTTTCTGAAGGCTTTTTGCACATCTTCAGCATCGCCAGTGTATCAGTCAGGGTGTGTAGCAACTTTCACACAAAAAATGTTTTAAAAACATATATTTAACAATAAATGTTTGTGTAAATTCTTATACTTAAGACAGAGCCATGTCCTGATGGGCACTATTGCCCCCCAGGGACCGGCCACCCCTACACGTACCCCTGTCAGGTTGGCAAGTTCAGGAACAACACGCATGGTCACACTGGAGAGGCCTGCATTTTATGCCCATCTAGGCATTTCTGCAACAAACTGGGAATGGATCTACCTTTACTCTGCCCTCAGGTGGGACCCACTGAGCATTTTTTTTCCTCATATTTTCTGTTTCTCTTTAAAGATAGAAGTTACAGATTCTTAAATTGCTCTCAAATTATATAAAAACTCAATCAATACCAGCTTTCCTCTCATTTAATACTCATTTCAGGGGTTTTACTGTCCAGACGGCACTTCTACTCCAAAGCCTTGTCCTGAGGGAACCTACAGCTTGCACTCTGCGCTCAGTGAGCTCTCAGAGTGCACCCCTTGTGGCGGCGGCCAGTATTGCATTGGTGTTGGACTGACAAAGCCTTCTGGAAGCTGCAAAGAGCGTTTCTACTGCAGAGTGGGAGCCAAATCTGCAGTAAGATTATGCTATTTTTGTGAAAGAAGCAGCAGTGCCTAAATGTTTTATTTTAAATACATTAGAAAATCTTTTTTTTCCCAGAGTTACTGAAGAAAATTTTTGCTTCTTTTCACATGTGGTGTGCTGTTTATTTATGCCCAGACTCCAGTTGATGGACCAACAGGAGGTTTATGTCCCCCTGGAGGTTACTGTCCTCTGGCTTCAACCTCTCCCCTCCCCTGTCCACCTGGCACTTTCAGCAACAGCTCTGGCCTCAGCAGGCCTGAGGAGTGTGTTAGCTGTCCACCTGGGTAATTCAACTCAGACTGAATATCATTTTTAGTGAGCAAATACATTATTTCTATTTAGAATCACATTCTCACTCTCCATATCTCAGTTTTTACTGTTTAGGTTCCAACAATACCTCACCTTCAGGACCTTGTTTTCTTGGTTTCTACTGCACTGAGGGATCTTCATCACCAGTTCAGAATGAAGTAGAAAAAGGTTTTTATTCCTTGGTAGGAGCAGCCAGGCCAGAGCCATGTCCTTTAGGCACTTTTCAGCCGGTAGGAAGTAATAAATACATACATTCATCTGATAGTGCTCATCTGAAATTGTGATGCTGCTTAACTTACCTAAAAAAAACCACTCCACAGCGTCGAGGTGCAGGTTCATGTGTGGCATGTCAGGGAGGCAGGCTGTGCAATCGAACGGGCTTGTCCCAGCCACCAGTCTGCCCCACAGGACACTACTGTCCTCCTGGTTCCTCTGCTCCACGGCCCTGCCCTTCAGTCAGTATCTCCATGTTTGTTAGTTGTTCTCCTTGTCTGTGATGTTTCTGCCTTACTGCTTCTGTGTGGTTACAGAAATGTAATTTTCTACAAATTAGCTGTCTGCCTGATAATTAGACATGCTTTAGTGTGAATGAGTGGAGATGAGCACCCTTAATGCTCAAAACAACAGGCTTAACAGGCCCTAACAAATCTGACCAATACCAAACATTTTACACTTCCACTACCTTTTTACTGTTATCTCTCAGGAAAGGACTAAATTATTGCTCAGTCTAATGTTCCATAACATTTATCAGCTTCATGATCGGCACAACAGCATAAGAACAACTCTTTATTTCTTGGATGTAGGTACATGGATAGTATCAGTATTACTGATATTTATTGTACTTTTTCATTCTAAATGCAGTTTGTGCAGATGATGGTGAATAATCCGTTTTTCAGGGCACTTACTCTGACCAGCTAAGTGGTGAGGATGTGAAGCATTGTCGAGCATGTGAGGCAGGTTCATTCTGTAGCAGAGCTGGCCTCTCCAAACCTCAGGGTCTCTGTGACCCGGGTTACTACTGCACTTCTGGAGCCACTGCAAGCTCTCCTGTAAGTTCTAATAAAAATATCCAAAAGATTCTGATGTATGCTTTTAAATCACATTATATGCATTGACTTGGAAAAGTATTTATACCGCTTGAACTTTCAGACGTCACCTGATTAATAACTGGAATCCAGCTGTGTTTTTCTTAGTAGAAATTTAGCTGTTCTGTGAAGGCCTCAGAGATTTGATGGAGAACATTAGTGAACAAACAGCATCATCTAGACCATCAAGATCAGGCTTTATAGAAGTTAAAGCAGAGTTAAGTTACAAAGCAATATCCAAAGCTTTAAACTCTTCATGGTTTACTTTCAATCCTTCATCCAAAAATGGTAATGGCATGGCACAACTGCAAATCTACCAAGACATGACTGTCGATCTAAACTGACAGGAAGACCCATGGTTGGCTCCGGAAATGCTGCACAGATCCATGCTCAGGAGGAATAATCTCTGGAAATGATGACTATTAGGTGAAAGCTTAAGAAACCCTGTTTGCAGTTTGCCACAAGCAATGTAGCAGACACAGGAAACACATTGAAGGTGCTTTGCTCCGATGAGACCAGAACGCCGTGTGAGGAGAAAAACTACCTCTGCACATCACCCTGAACACATCATTCCTACCTTGAAACATCATGGTGGCAGCATCATGAAGTGGAGACACTTTTCTTCAGCAGACACAAGGAAACTGATAAGAGTTGATGGGGAGATAGATGAGCTAAAACAGGGTAATGCTGGAGGAAAACCTGTTACACTGCTTCAAAAGACTTGAGGCTGGGGTGGAGGTTCATGTTCCTTACGGGCAAAGACTCCAAATCAATACAGCTAGAGCTACAGTGTGGTTTAGATGGTTGAATCCAAAGTATTGTCTCATAGGGGAGAAATACAAATCCATGTTTCACTTGTTTTTGGAAGTTAAAAATCTTGAAAACCATGTATCGTCATTTTTCCCCTTCACAATTATATACTCCAAATTGCTAGTACATTACATAAAAATCCTGAAAAAATGCATTGTGATTTGCGGTTTTTGACGTAGCAAAAATATGTAAACATTTAAGAGAGTATGATGATGTTTTCAAGGCACTGTAGATTTGCCCTGAGAATATGCTTCAAAAGTCTTGGTGTCTTAAGTTGTACCAGCTAATTCCTTCATGTGGGTAAAATGTTTGACAAGCTGTCTGCCAGGTGCTTGTTTGTGCTTATAAATCAGTTTTGCTCAAGTGAGGCAATTTGTCAGCATGGTACCACGTATGAACAGGGGAGCGAGCGGGAGGAGGGAGACAAGGAGAAACAGGATAATTAAAGAGGGAGAAATGTCCTGGTTTTTAAGATGAATCAAGCTGCACACAGCTCTCACATTTCTACACACTTTGGCATTTATTTTCATGTCATTAACATGAATACAAATCCAGAGGAATATTTTATCCCTTTCTATTTGGTAAATTAATAGTTGCAGATCTTCATTTGGAGAAGCTGTTGATGGTGCGTAGGAAATGAATGACAGACTGCCCACATCTTTTACTTTAAAGAACATTCGAGATGAAGCCAACATGATCGAACTCCATCATGTTTTGACATCCAAGATTATTTATCTAAAAAAAAAGTTTGATGACATCCTGAAGACATCTAGTTTTCTTTAGTTTTGTTTTCTTACATGAGAGAAATTAACATTGTTTAAAAAGTAGACGAATATTTTTCTGAATTCCCACAGATAGCGGTAGCTACTGGTGACGTGTGTCCTTCAGGCTACTTCTGTCCGCAAGGAACAATGTTCCCACAGCAGCATCCCTGTCCTGTAGGGACCTGGAGCATCTCAGTAGGAGGCCAAAACCTTTCCTCCTGTTGGGAATGCCCACCTGGATTCTACTGCAACAGCACTGGACTCAGTCAGCCTTCAGGAATATGTGACACAGGTATTTCTTTGTCCATCAGTGATGTGCTTGATTCCCAAAACGATTATGGTCTTATGTAAATGAAATAAAAATTGAAAGGGGCATTAACATGAATTATTTAGATCAGTTTTGTTATAATTTTTATGATAATTTTGTATTGTCTAATTCATAGGTTATTATTGTTCAGGGAGGGCAAAGTTTTCTAAGCCCTCTGACGGTTTAACAGGGGACATCTGTCCAGCTGGACACTATTGTCCCCCAGGGTCAGCTTTTCCAATCCCTTGCCCTGATGGGACATACTCAAACAGTACAGGTATTCTACACATTCATGTATAAACAGCTTACTGGGGCTGCATATCAATTATGTACACAAAGATGTAAGATTGAACTAATTTCTTTGTTTTTGTGAATAAAGGGGCAGAAGTGTGTGATGAATGTCCATTAGGGACGTACTGTCTTTCTGGAGAGGGTGTCCAGCCCTGTCCAGCGGGTCACTACTGTCTTGGTGGGGGAGTGGAAGGCATCTTGCCTTGCCCTCCTGGCACATACAGCCCTCAGCTTGGTCTTCGTCAAGTGGAGCAGTGCCTCATTTGTCCAGCAGGTGGGAGTGTTGTTACATCATTTTTCGTGCTCTCTTTCGGCTCATTGGTATTCTGCACATAAAATGTGCTGCTGAAATGGATTTTAATTTATTAAGCTGTAATTTATTTACTGGATGGATTGAAACTAATTGATAAAAATTAAAGGCAATAATTCCAAGTTTCATTCTATTTAATTAACTAAATGAGAAATATATTATGATATGATGAGGGTTTGTTATGATGAATACTTTATATGCATGACAACAACTTCACCAGTGTTTTCTGCAGGTTTCTTCTGTGATGACTGGGGGCTGTTTGAACCTACTGGACTCTGTCAGCCTGGGTACTACTGCATAGCAGGTATCATATATATTTAGTGTCTCGAAAAAGTATTCAACCTCAATTTTTAATGTATTGTATCGGGATTTTACATTAAGCAGAAACATATGATTCATGTTTTTTAACACAAAATGTTTCACTAAACAATCTGAAAAGTGTGGCCTGCATTTAAGCCTCTATCTATTTACCCAACCCTTTTTGCAAAACAGCTGAAGCTCAGTCATACTGGATGGACAGTGAACATTTGTGAACAGCAAATTTCCAATCTTGCCACAGATTCTCAGTTGGACATAGGTTTGGACTTTGACTGGGCAATTCTAACACATGAGCATGATTTGATCTAGGCCATCGCTCTCTTGCTCTGTTAGGTATGTTGACAGACGTTGTCCTGCTTGAAGGTGAACCTCTGCCAATGCCTCATATCTTTTGCCGCTTCCATATTCAGGTCAATTCCAGCAACTCTTCCCTATCCCCACTGAAGAAAAGCCTCCACAAAATGATGCTACCATCACATACATGATAATTTGCACTGTTGCTTTTCCATCAAATGAATCATTTTGCATCTTGGTCAGAAAGTTCTGTTTTAAAATCATCTGACCAGAGCAACTTCTTCCACCTTTGCTGTGTTTCCCACATGTCTTGTGGAAGAAAGGCCTTTCCTATGTTTTTTTTCCCCTCAACAGCAGCTTTTTTCTTTTTGCCACTCCTCCATAAAATCCAGATTTGTGGAGTATATAATGAATTGTTGTCCTCCCAACAGATTCTCCCACTTGAGCTGTGGAACTTTGCAGCTCCTCCAGACTTGCCATGGGCCTTTTGAAGTCTAATTATCAGTTAGTTTGTGACTTTTGAAGACAAATGTTTGCTCTGTATTTTTATCAAGGAGGTTGAATACAAACGCAAGCACGCTTTTCAGATTTGTATTTGTAAACAAAATTAAAAGCAATTCATTTCTCCTCTAAATTCTACTGTGTGTTAATTTCGCACATAAAATCCCAACAAAAAACAATAAAGTGTTTGGTTACAAAATGTGAAAAAAGCTCTGTAGTGTGCCCACAAAGCCGGAATTACATGCTGAGTTTTACTTATTGCTTAAAGTAAAATACCATTTGCTCTAAAAACAATGTTATGATAAAGTGGATCCAATAAGTAACTTTACTAAAATACTCATTCTTGTAAGGTGTAAACTTTGAGAACCCTGACGGGAACTTCAGCATGGGTATTGGAGGAGCATGTCCACAGGGGACTTACTGTCCCGAGGGGACCAGTCTTCCTCTGGCCTGTCCACCTGGGACTTACTCTGACAGGTTTCATTGGCCTAAATAATAAAACCCATAATATTTACCAAGTAGCTTCAGATAGTTTGTACTGATGTTCTTGACATTTTCTCTGCTTGCAGGCTTTATCTGACAGATGCCTCTAGCTGCAGTCCATGTCCAGCAGGTCAATATTGTGGCACTGCAGGACTCACTCATCCATCTGGTCTGTGTCAGGCAGGATCCTATTGTCCAGGTGGAGACACAGCAAGCACAGGTAGGAACTAGGAATACTAATGTATTTGTTTGTGCTTTTTTTCCAAGTCTCCTCATCTGCTCAGTGGGGAAAAATTTGTTTTTTCACCTTTGAACTTGAAAACAATAATGATAAATATAAAGGATATTTATTGGATGAAATCAATTGTGTGAATAGAAATCTCTCGAATGAACATGATTCAGGGAGTAATGATGGCTGGTGAATAGAGGAAACCCAAATGTGTGAGGTTGCTCGATGGAATGAATGATTACTATATGATCTTGCATTTATAACCAGATTCATCACTTTTAAAGGCTTGATCATTTCAACTTTCTTCTAACACATCTAATTTAATTTTCTTTTTAAGGGTCCGTAGGAGGACTTTGTCCATCAAGTCATTATTGCCCCAAGGGAAGCTTCAGCCCTGTGGCCTGCCCAGCTGGAACCTACAGCAACCTCACAGGTCAGCCAGTGTGTTCCCGGTGCCCGGCAGGATATTACTGTCCGGAAAAGACTGACAACTTCACCAAGTTCCCCTGTCCCCCTGGGTTCTACTGTCCTGATGGTACTGTCATCCAAAATGCTATCAGTCATCTACATCTTGAAAAACTGCTGGAATAGAAGGCTGAGATATTTTTAGCTTTGTGTTCCACTCATGTATAGTGTTTGCTTCAATAAACCTCTCTCCTCACCTTTGTTGCATTGTAAATATTCAAATGGAATGGGTTTTTGAAAACTAAAATATGATATGCATTATATGTATAGGAACTAAGCATGCCACTCAGTTTCCTTGTCCTCGTGGGTACTACAACCCAGAGCCCATGACTCAAAGTCTGGACAGCTGCCTGCCTTGTCCTCCAGGACACTACTGTGAGAAGGAACGGCTGACCAAAGTGTCTGGAAAATGCAAGGCTGGTGAGTAATGGTGTCTTTGTTCATTTCTTCTGAGTGCACGGTAGCAGTCACGCTGCCTAGTTTGCCAGTGTCAGGACTTTGTCCTCTGTGCCAACCTGTTTTGGCTTCAGGGGTAGGCAAATCTCTCCAAAGCAGTCTGTAAGACTCTGAAGAAGAAAGCAAATGCTGCCCATGAAGCATGAAACATCACAACTCAACAGTGGCAGCATTTCAGCAGCAACAAAAGCTTTTGAATAATTTTCTGCATATCATTTATTCATGCAGAAAGATGCACAGGAGAACGGCCCTATCCTCAGTCATATTTTACCCACATCTCTAAGGTTGGAACTTGAAGTACGCCTGTCTGGTTTATTAAGTCATCTGCTTCCTCAGCAGTGACTCATCCTTCTCACCTTGCTCTGTGTTGCTTTTTTTTTTTTTTTGCTGCAGTGTTGAATTTCTGATTTTAACCCATGCTGAGAAAGTCATCATGTGATGCCTACTTAGTGTCGTTTTGTGGTTTTTGTTCCTCTCAGGTTGGTTCTGTGTGTCAGCAGCTTGGAACTCTCAGCCCTTTGACCTTGATAATTACACAAATGCCAACTGTCTGTGCCCAGCTACCTCCACAGGGGGGCGCTGTCAAGCAGGCTTTTATTGTCCTCTGGGCAGCTCTGAGCCTATACCTTGTCCGTCTGGAACCTTCTGTAATAAATCAGGTATTTATATTCTAATAACAATCTTGTCACCATAACAGCTTTTAATCTCTGTGCTAGATAGTTCTCATGGTGACATTGACTGATATCTTATTCATGTCTTACTCTATATACCTTGACAGTATTCCTACCATTTAAACCTTTTCACATCTTGTCATTTTGTAGACTCAAACTTTTGAGTATTTTATTGGAGTTTTATTTGATAAAACACAAATTGTGTACAAAATAGGAAATTCATAAACATTTAACCATGTGATTTTAGCTCTGTCTATATGTTTAGGGTCCCTGTCATACTTAAAAGTGAACCTTGGCCCTATTCTCAAGACTTCTGCAGCCTCTTAAAGGTTTCCTTCCAGTATTACCTGTTTTTAGTTTCATTGATCTTCCCATCATCTCTGACCAGCTTTTCTTTCCTGCCAAAAGAAAACATCCCCACACCATGATACCACCACCACGGGTCATTGTAGGGATGGTTTGGGCAGGGTGACTGAGACAGTGAGTTATTTTCCCTTCTGCTGAAGGGCCAAACAATTTGCTGCTCCATCAGCCATGAATCAGTTCCAGAATGTCTTAAGTCTCCAGGAGCAATTGTCTCTCAATACTTTAAAGGGGTTTTTAGAGGACCTGGAAACAAGTACACCTTGTCGTAAATGCTGTTAAGGCTTACTTTTATTGTATGCTTTTATGTTTGAAATTGTGTCTTAAACCAAATCAGCATTTACTTCTTGGCCAAGACCCTTTTGAAAAAGGGAATTTTAATCTCTTTGAGTGCCTCCTGGTTAAATAAAGGTGAGAATAAAAATTTAAAATAAAATTAATTCTTTCATAAAAGTCAGATTCATGAGGTGCACAACAGTTGCTTTGGATTTAAGCTCCTCAGCTCAGCTCCTCCAAAAGTACCTTGGCCTCTTAGTGAATTATCTGATAAATGTTGTCCTTGCCGGGTCTGTCAGTATATCTGGTAGGCAATGTTTTGATAGGTTTGCAGTCGTGGAGTCGAGCAGTGCTCTGTAAGATTTTTGGAGTGGTCACACAACAGCTATATTTATACTGCTAGACTCTCTTTTGTAATTAGGTGACTTCTGAAGGCAATTTGTTGCACTGTATTTTATTTAGGGGTGTCAATGTAAAGGGACTTGATAAGAAATGCAGGGCACACTTTTCAGAATTTTATTTGTAAAAAATAAAACAATTCATTTGTGGTGGTTTATCACACCAAATCCCACTAAAATATATTCAGCTTTGTGGTTATAAAGTGCAAAAATTCAAGGGGCATGAATACTTTTTCAAGGTACTGCCATCTTGTTGCGAAACACTCCTATATCATGTTAAAAATCTTGCTCTAGCAGTAAATTAAATTCATGAAAAATACAGTAATAATTTCATTGTATAATACAATCAGTTTAAAAAATGTCTAGATGCAGCGTTGCATTATCTCCTCTTTTACCAACATCCTGTTTTCTAAGTTTGGAAGAAAAATCATTCTTCCTTGAGGTAGAACTCCAGCTGTTCAGCAGTGCAAGACTCCCTTTGTTGTTGTTTTTCATTTCCGCTGGTGGCAGCCCTGGACCTCTGGCAGGCCAATTTTACACATAGTTTCAACAAAGTTACATCTTAGAGCTTTAACATATTAACAAACTGCATATCTGCCCTTGCCTGCCTCATGCTTTCTGCTTTAAGCTCTTTGTTTTCATTGAGCAGAACGGCCATCCACACAAGTTTGTGCATAAAAATCTCTTTCAGAGTTGTAGCTTTTCTTGAACAAAATAGTTCCCTTTCTTTTATTGAAAGACTTATAAAGAAATCACGACTTATAAGGTGACATTTCATTATTTTTTTTTGTAATGTTTGGAGTTTAAGATATCTTGTATTATTCAGAAGTTATACTTTATACCTCTACCTACAGAGCTGTGTTGTTTAGTAATATGAGCATAATGTGGAACTACCTTTCTTATACAAGTACAGCCTTCCGTGAGTTGGAATTGCGTGGATGCCTGGATTTGTTGCCCCCAAACATAAATAAATCAGTTTCAGTGATGCCTTTATGGTTGTGGCATTAGGCCATGCCCTGTGCACAAATGCATCAACATACATCATTGATTCTTGAGCAGTGTGCTGATAAGAAGTTTAATGATCCTCCTCACACTCTGTGCTAGAAAATATGGCTCCAAGAAAGAGTTTTAAATTTTGATAGATCAGATAGCCGGATAGTTTCTCACTTCATCTTAGTCCAGCTAAAATGAGAACGAATATTGAGAAAGGGGTGGCAGCAGTGATGAATGTTTGCTTTGAGTATTTATCTTATTGGCTTGTTTTCAATGGTTGTTGAACTACTTGTCCTTCACCTCATTAGGTTTTTTTTTTCTGCATTAAAACCATGCATATAACAATCAGAGATTAGGTATATGCTGACACTAAGCCTCAACCTGATACTACGTGAGAAGTTGATTGCATTAAAGTATATGGTTGAAACCTTAATAAATATACAGCTCAGTCCATATATATTTGGACACTAACACAAATTTTGTTTTGTTTTACCTGTTTACCAAAACATATTGAAGTTATAGTTATATAATGGACATGGGCATAAAATCCAGACTTCCAGCTTTCATTTGAGGGTATCCACATTAAAATTGGATGAAGGATTTTGGGAGTTTCAGCTCCTTAACATGTGGCACCCTTTTTTTTTAAAGGAACCGAAAGTAACTGGATAATTGACTCAAAGACTATTTCATGGGTAGGTGTGGGGAATTCTTTTGTTATGTCATTGTCAATTAAGCAGATAAAAGGCCTGGAGTTGATTTGAGGTGTGGTGCTCACATTTGGAAGATTTTGCTATGAAGAAAACATGTGGTCAAAGGAGCTCTCCATGGAGGTTAAATAAGCCATCCTTAAAGCTGCCGTATGTAACTTTGTACCGCTCCCGAACTAAAACAACCAATCAGAGCCAGGAGGAAGGTCTTAGCGTTGTCAGCCAACTTCATTTACTTGCTGCTAAATGTGCTAATGGCGGAGAAACAACTTACCATTACAGGAAAATTGTTAATCCGTTGTTGGTTAATTGGTGGTCATACTAGCTAGCCTGAGTATTCACAACAGTCTCTGCTAGCTGCAGCACAGCAGAGAGCAACAGAGTGTAAGAGAGGGGGGGGGATGAGCAGCAGCATTCAGAGGGTGATTGACAGCACTAAGACCTCTTGGTTCTGATTGTTTCTGGATACCACTGGGAGCACTGGATAGCAATGGGAGCTGCAAAAACAGAAAAAAAACCCCATCTGAAAAATTGCTACAATTATTGGAGTGAGAAAATCTACAGTTTGGTACATCCAAACTGTCTGCAAACAGACCTGGACGCCCACGGAAGACAACAGATGACGACAAAATAATTTCCATGGTGAAAAGAAAACCCTTCACAACAGCCAACCAAGTGAACAACACTCTCCTGGAGGCAGGCATATCAATATCTAAATCTACCACAAACAGAAGACCGCATGATAGTAAATACAGAGGGTTCACTGCACGATGCAAGTCACTCACAAGCCTCAAGAATAAAATGGCTAGATTGGACTTTGCTAAAAAAAAAAAAAAAAAAAAAAAAACAGCTAAAAAAGCCAGCAGAGTTCTGGAAGAACATTCTTTGGAAAGATGAAACCAAGATCAACCTCTACCAGAATGATGGAAAGAAAAAAGTATGGCGAAGTCATGGTACAGCCCATGATTCAAAGCATACCACATCATCTGTAAAACACGGCAGATGATGTAGTGTGATGGCTTTGGCATGCATGGCTACTAGTGGTACTGCGCCACTAGTGTTTATTGATGGTGTGACACAGGACAGAAGCAGTCGGATAAATTCAGAGATATTCAGCCAAATGCAGCCAAACTGATTGGTCGATGTTTCATAATACAGATGGACAATGACCCAAAACATAAAGCCAAAGCAAACCAGTAGTTTTTTAAGGCAAAGAAGTGGAATATTCTTGAATGGCAAAGTCAGTCACCAGATCTCAACCCAATTGAGCAAGTATTTTATTTGTTACAGACTAAACTTTAGACAGAAAGGCCCACAAACGAACAGCAACTGAAAAGCACTGCAGTAAAGGCCTGGAAGAACATTAAAAGGAGGAAACACAGCATCTAGTGATGTCCACTTGCTCAAGACTTCAGGCGGTCATTGCCAACAAAGAGTTTTCAACCAAGTATTAGAAATGAACATTTTATTTACAATTATTTCATTTGCCCATTTACTTTTGAGCACCTGAAATGAAGAGTTTGTGTTAAAAAAATGATTTAGTTCCTCACATTTGTATGCAATCATTTTATTCAACCTACTAAATGAAAGCTAAAAGTCTGAACTTTAACTGCATTTGAATTGTTTTGATCAAAATTCATTGTGTTAATGTACATAACCATAATTAGGAAACTGCTGTCTCTGTCCAAATATTTATGGACCTAACTGTAGACAGTAGTAAGATAACGCTACATTTCGGCAGTATTTCATCTTATACATTAGTAATATGACTGTGCATTTCTTACCCAATCACTGAAAATCCAGATACTGTGGTTTCAATTTTCTTGACTTATTCTAATTGGAGTTTTGCCTTAATATGCTGCTCCAACATGGTGCTAACTAGACCCAGAGTTCTTAAACTGTTTTACAAGATTGTACTTAAGTAGTGATACTCAAGTGGTACTCCTTTAGTTGTATGCAAGAAATTATAATATTAATATTATTATATTGCCTAATTCTCTCTCTCATTATTCTGGCATTTAGAAAACAGAAAATATTTTGGTATTCCTAATTGACTTAAAACAGGAAAAGTTTATTCTGATTTCATGTGAGACAGTTTGAAAAAAATGCATGTGTCTTTTTATGTAGTGTATGTAAACTTCTGGTTTCAGCTGTAAGTGCAAGGTTCCTTATTTACCTCTGAAATAGGAACATGCATCTGGGAATGACACTACACCCAACTTAACCAATTTCCATTTCCTAATTAAAAAACCAGCAGGACATACTAATTACTGTGCCCGGAGACAAGTTAACTACTGCAATGCTGGCTAATAGCAGTGTATTTCTTTGTGTGGTATGTATTCAAACACAAAATGAGCATGTTCATGTGCACTTCTATGTGTGAAAATGATTAAATGAGCAAAAAAAACAAAACATCAAGAGTCTTTGAAAGCACCATCCTAATTAAATTTAATGGTTAGGATTGGAGAGAAACTTTTAATTTTCCCACTTGGAATTTTAACTTCAGAGGATCTCCTGTCTAATCTTGGAAGTTAAAGATTTCTTCTTCTGAGTAAAACTTGAACGCACAATTAAACTACTTCCTGCAGAACCCGCTGCACTGGTGGTCAAAAAGAGCAGTTTTCTGATTTTTGTTGACATTTAAAAAAAACCCCAACACACTGAAATCTTCAAATCATGTGAAGTTACTACTTTAAACCATCTGTCAGTACAGTTGCGGTTATTTAGTATTTAATGAGTTGATAATAGGTATAAAAAGTTTGAAAACCAATTAACCAAATCAAGAAAGCTACTGTAATGTACTGACAACACATGACCTAACATGTGCATAGCTGTCATTTGTTTCTAAACATATATTTGACTCAACACTTACAGCAACAGTCGTTAATAAACTAAAATCTCTTTTCAGCAAGAACAGTTTGCTATAATGTTAAACTAACACTAGCATGCTTACTCTGTTTTAATATGACTGATTATTTGGATTGGAACATATTTCAGTTCTGTTAATTCTGTGAAACTTACTAAGTTGTGTTCTCCCTCTTAAAAAGTTTAAACGCTCTAAAATGTATTGACAAGTTTTTCATCTCACCTCTCACATGGGTCACATGACACAGACAGACAGAAAGTTGGATCAGCCTTTCTTCCACTGTGAACATGGCTGTAATAGGTGGAAAACCCAGATGCATTAGATCAACTAAAAAATGTACACATCCTATAATACATTTTTGATAGCTGTGCACATCATTTTTAAAAACAAAATGTGCAGAATGTGGACACACAGCTTACTGAGGGTGTAGCGACATAAAATCCTGTTGTACACCAACAACAGACATTAAGAGTGGAGTTCAGTCAGATTGGCAATAATTTAAAAATGTTTTGATCAATGCCCCATCAGGGTCCCCGTGAAACTCTAAGTAAGATTGCTTCAGTCATCTGTTGCTTTTACAAATTAAAAAAAAAAAACATTGCTGCCATCAAACCTTTAAATGAGCAGTTGATTTTACCCCACATCACTAAACTTCTCAGTTTTATATCTTGATTATTTTACTTTAATTTTCAATATTAAAAAAGTTAAAATGATTTTAAAATCTCTGATTTTATTGGAGAGCATGATTTGACAACATTGTACAAGTAATTGTATTGGTTGTATGAAGTCAAAATAACAAAGCTGTCATGTAATCCAAAAGGTTTAGCTTTGCCAGTGGGGCCGTGCTCTCCAGGGTATTATTGTGTTCAAGGAGCCACTGAGAGCAGACCAACAGATGGGATAACAGGCGACATCTGCCCTCCTGGGACATACTGCGGTGAGCCCCACATAAGCAAACTAAAAACTTCTGTATGTGAAGTTAAAGTTCACAGGTAGGAAAACAGATATAGTGCATTATAACAAGAAATACATTTAGCTAGATGTTGAACAAAATCTGTATTACATTACTAAATAGAAAGAGCAACCCGGGTGGACACACTGAAATAAATAACTTTAATAAACTGTTCTTTGCAACCAAACAGAACAGAGAGCAATAGGGTACTTCTAAGGTATTGTGGTTTTTTTTTTTTTAAAGTTTATATTTATCTTCTCCATTTTATCTTTCCACTTTTACTTCTCCAAAATGAAAGTGTAAAGTAAATTAGATGGGCTATGGACCTGAAACAATCTAATAGATTTTGATAGATAATAACATAAATGATCTGTCTGTATATGTGTGACTCATCTTATTTCTATTTGTGTTACCTTGTTGATAAAGTGCTGAAGCAAATGGAGTTTTGCCCTTACATTCTGCCAAGTTTATTTAGCTATAAATTATCCAGCTCTCTTCAATACGCCTGTAGCGGCAATTGATGTGCTAACAAGATGAATGAATAGAAGAATGACTGATGGCTTTTCTTGACCTTTTTCTTTGTCTAGTTGAAGGATCAGGAGAGCCAGAGTTGTGTCCACCTGGAAGCTTCTCCGCACTATTTGGCCTGACTAATGAGGCTAGCTGTCAGCCGTGTACAGCAGGGTTCTACTGTGGAGAAGCAGGACTAAGGACTCCTACTGGACGTTGCAGCCAAGGTCAATCCACACTCTCTCTCATGTGTTAGTTGGTTGTCAAAAAAAAAAAAAAAAAAAAAAAAGTTTGCCAACCTTTTTCTGTGAAAGTCCTTATCTTCTACTGTGCTTTTTATATTTTGACTGTACTCGATTTACCTCTGTAGGATATTGGTGTCCTGCTGGTCAGAGTGTTGCAACAGCTCTGCCATGTCCTTCTGGTCACTTCTGCTTAGAGGGTAGTTTAGCGCCAGAGCCTTGTCCATCAGGAACATACCAGGACAGAGACAAACAGGGATCTTGCATGATCTGTGAGGCTGGTGAGAGGGGCTAAAATTCATTTTAATCTCTATAAACAAGCAAATATGTGTTTCACTAATTTAAAAACAAATCTATTTAGCCTTTTATCACTGATGTTAAACTAAAGTGAAAACTTTCAGAAGTTTAAAAATGTTTCTGTGAAACCTGATTTATTGAAGTAGTGAAAGTTTGAATATGTCATCTGCAAAGCAGATAAATTAGAGGCTGAAGTACAAAAATCTCGACCAACTTTTGATCTGTACTTGCACATGTTGGCTAAATTAAAAAGTAGGCATTTCTCCTCTTTGAAGGGTACTACTGTGATTTGAGACTGGGTCCTGTCAATGCCTCCTTGCCCCGGCCCTGCCCTAAAGGACATTACTGTCCTGCAGGTACAGCCCTAGCCAACCAACACCCCTGCCCCATTGGCTCCTTCAACCCAAGAGAGCGTACAGCCAGCCCAGCAAGGTGTGTCCCCTGTCCTGCTGGCCACTACTGTCCTTCTGTTGGACTGTCGGAGCCGACAGGTGAGGTGGACACAGATATCCTGTCTTCTCTTCCAAAATTTTTAATGTAATTGCAACAAACCAGCGACCTCTGTTTATATGTATTATGTACTAACACTTTATGTGTTCTGGTGCCTAGATTTACCAACCAACTTTCCACACCGGATGAGCTGCTGGGTTAAATATAATTCAGTTTGGGGGTCAAATATTAGTCAACTGTAGATCTCTTCAGCTCTGGCTTGCATGACCAGAACAGTATTAGGGGTTTGACCTGGTTAGGTTTTCAATTAAAAAAATGGGTTGAAGTGACTAATGTCTAGCTTTATAGCTGCTAAAGAGTTTTGAGAGAGAGTTGATGTCTCTACAATGTTTTGGAGGGCTGTATGTTTGTATTGAATAGATTGCTGAATGATGTTAATCTGTTATGTCCTTCCACCCATAGGACCATGTCATGATGGGTATTTTTGCAAACTTGGGGCATCTTCTCCTTCTCCCCAGGATGGATTCTCAGGGTCCTTATGCCCACCTGGTCACTTTTGCCCCTCAGGTTATTTGCCTGAATTTCCTCAGTAAACTTGTAACTTTACTATTTATGCACTGCACATTGTTAAATAATTGTTTTTTTTTAAATACAATGCATATAAACATTACATTCAAATAATATAAATGTGGTGAAGACAAATGTATAGTGAAGGTCGTTATTAACATTTTGGCCCATTACACTGTATGGCCGCAATGTATTATTCATGTTATTTACCATTTGGAGACCATTAGCAAGTTCTGACAACATGTATCTTGTGGCTTTTGCTTTCCTGACATCTTTGAAATAATTCCAACACATGCCCTCTTTCACTTGGCTGACCCGTCTCTTAGAAATGCTGCTGCAGGGCAAACTGATGTGTTGTGAGTAAGCCAACGCTGCACTCAACACTCGTTGCTTCATAGGAGTGTTTTACTTGAATGCTTTCTCTTATACTTCAATCATACTGTGTGAAACATTGTCACACTGTTTAGTTTGACCAAACAATGTGCATGCATAATTTTAACAGTATTTTGTTTTGTGCAAACTCCTGTTTAATGCAGTTTTTCTTCATGTTGTCTTTACAGGCACTGCAGCCCCCCAAGCCTGTCCTGTGGGAAGTTTGTCAAACAGTTCAGGCTTGCATAGCTGGGATGATTGTAAAGCTTGTTTGGGGGGATTTTACTGTGACTCTGTTGGCCTCACTAAACCCAGTGGATTCTGCAGTAAAGGGTACATCTTTGCTGTGTTGTTTTGATATCTTTGGGTCAAAGTCATGCAAGCTATCTCATCATCAAACTGATTTCATTTTGTTTTATTTCTTATGCAGATATTACTGCACGGAGGGAGCTGTCATATCTACCCCCAGTGATGGAATTTCAGGAGGACCCTGTCCTGAGGGTCACTACTGCCCAGAGGGATCTGTTCAACCTTTGCCCTGTGATCCAGGAACTTATGTGGCTATAACACACGCGAGTCAGTGTGAGCTTTGTCTCCAAGGCTGGTTCTGTGTGTCTGGTTCTCTGTATCTCTGTCCTGAAGGTTTGTTGTTTGTTTCTTGTTTTTTTTTTTTTTTGTTTTTTTTTTTTTTTTTGCTTGCTCATTTTTCATAAACTTAAATTGAATAAAGAAATTCTTATCAAATTTAGATTTATATGCAACTATATCATAGCATTTTTGCTAAAACAGAAACAAAAGAAATAGGCATTCATCCAATAATTTTTATTTTTCCATGTTTTTTCATTTCCATGATTTTTGTCTTTGTCCTACAGGATTTTATTGTCCTGAAGGGACTGGATTTGCCTTGAAGAGCTGTCCAGAAGGAACCTATGGTCCAGATCCTGGCTATTGGTCTGTCTCCCAGTGCAGACAATGCGACGGAGGCCATTACTGCTCTTCCAGAAATGCCACAGCTGTCACTGGACCATGCCAGGAAGGATATTACTGTTCACATGGAAACGTCTCTCCACAGCCTCTCTCACAGGCTGTAGGTAAACAAATGTCTTTACACACATGCACACAAAGTCACACATTTACTGTGAGTGATCCCAGATGTTGTTCCACAAATATATTTATCAGTTTGTTGTGATTATCTATTAGTGCTCTTTTTGAGACATGTTTCTCGGCAGGAGTCGGAGGACCTTGTCCTGTTGGACACTACTGTCCCCTGGCCACCATTCATCCTCAGCCCTGTCCACCTGGAACATTCTCTAACATCACCAAACTGGCCTCCAAGGTTAATTGCACTCAGCATGAGATTAACCTGTAGAGATTTCTGTCGAGAGCCTGCATGATTAAAGATGCCATCTCTTGACATATTTCTAAAGTACAAGCTGATAGCTGAAAATGTTCTGATCTTTGTTACGTTTACAAAAAATAAGAGGCAAAATGGCATAAAAGTTTTACAAAAAAAAAAAAAAAAAAAAAGTTTTGGATACAAATCAAGACATGGCTGTGGGAGAGGTTTTCTTGAGCTTTTGTTTAAAACCATGCATCATTTTCCTTCCACTTTAAATCTATGCACAAGTTTGTGTTGTTTATAACATAAAGTCTCAATAAAATGCTTTAAAGTTATTGGTTCCAAAAGTAAAAAGGTTATGAATACATTTTTAATGTATTGTGTACAGTTAACAGTATTTACTTCCTGACCAGCTCTGGTCTTGTTTAAAACATCCTTTTTATCTTCTTATAGGAAGACTGTCAGCCATGTTTCCCAGGTTACTACTGTGACTCAGCAGGGCTCTCAGCACCTTCAGGAAAATGCTGGGAAGGCTTCTTCTGTGTGGAGGGTGCAGCTCGCCCTGACCCCCCTCTTAAAGACAGCCGTGGAGGTCCATGCCCAAAAGGTGATCAAGGACCAATGAGATATCAGTTTTAGCCTCTTCTTTACGTTTTTTTTTTTTTGTTGTTGTTGCTCAAGCAGAAAACTTCAGCACAACACTGCATTTTATGTCATTTAACAAGCAGTACATGTGGGAATTTTTAAACAAGTGATTATGTTTTTCATTTACATAACCTGAAACCAAGCTCAGCTTACAAGTAAACAACAGGTTTTTTCAAGCTAAGCATGCCAAACAGAAGCAGCTGCTCTGTCGGGACCAGACATCAAACCGGGCTTTTTGTGGATTGTATCTCTCTGTTTCATGGCACTTGTCTGCACAAGCAGGTTATTACTGTTCAGAGGGTTCTGCAGCTCCTCAGCACTGCCCCCTGGGAACCATCAGCACAGAAGAGGGCCAAGCCAGCTGCAGTGTCTGTCCCCAAGGGTATGCTTGCTTATCAGCCTCACATAGTCTCTATGAACTGTAAGCTGACACATTTTCACATACATACACAGCAAAGGGTGCAGGACCTATATATATTCCTATAGCATGTTTAAGAAACATGGTTTTGATGTTAGTGAATGTAAGCAGCTTGTTGTTTTGTTTTGTTTTTCTTAGTACTTCTGCATACTGTACAGGAGCATATTCAATTCTTGCTGTCAACAGAAGCTAACAACTGAATTTTTTTTTTCTTGTTTTGCTGGACAGATTTTATTGCCCTGGCAAAAGTAACAAAACTCTGTTGGAGAGTTTTGAGTGTCCACCGGGTCATTACTGCCCGTTTGGAACCTGGTCCAAATATCAATTTCCATGTCCAGCTGGAAGTTTCAATCCTCGCACTCAGATGACAAAACCCCAGGACTGCCTGCCATGCCCTCCAGGTCACACATAATTTACTGCTAATGATTAATTAAAGATTTAGCAGTTGACCCAGGGTTATTTTTGGTTAACGATCATGATGGTAATTAAAAAACTCTGTTATTAAAATCAGAGTGAGAGGTTAAACTATCTAGATTCATGTATTTTAGCTTAGGTTTACAAGTTTTACTACACTTGTTTCCCAGTATATATTTTCAGGAATATAGAAATGTTATCTTGGTTTTTCTTCTTTTTTTGTTCCAACCAGGCTTGTTCTGCGCGACTCCAGGCAAAGACGTAGCATCAGGCCCGTGTAGTGCAGGTTACTACTGTCTCTCTGGTGCTCGGTCGCCCACACCAGAGGATGGAGGGGTGACAGGTGATAGATGTCCTGAAGGGCATTACTGCACTCAGGGCTCCTCTGCACCACTTCCATGTCCTGCAGGGCATTACAGCAACAAAAGCAGAAACAGTCATATCTCAGACTGCTTGCCTTGTCCTCCAGGTTGGAACTAATTTGAATTATTTGGCATTAATCCTATAAAACTGTAGAGGTAACTGCCTCACAAGTGTTTTTATTTTGTAGGTTTTCTGTGTGTCAGCAGAGGGCTCTCTTTTCCTCCTCATATCTGTCCAGCTGGCTCTTACTGTCCAGGCAAAGAAAACGGCAACCTGGAGTACTCTATAACCTGCTCACCAGGAAGCAAGTGCCCACCTGGATCTGTTAGACAGGTGCCCTGCTTGCCTGGGACCTATCAAAATTTGCTGGGTCAGGTGAGGAGGATAAACAATTATTTTTACGATATTTCAAAATATAATAAAACTTGAGTGTTTTAAAAAGCTCGTGTTAAATAATCTAAGGCCCAGATAATCATCTTTAGCATATTAAACAGAGGTACATTCACTAGCTTTGTTCTGTCTAATAATATTTTACTCCTCCACAGGCAGACTGTATTGAATGTCCTGCAGGATTTTTCTGTCCTGGCTTGGTCAGCGGTGATGTTGGCCAGATGTCAGGAACTCACATTCCTGTGCCTTGTCCTAAAGGACATTACTGCCCACCTGGTAAGCTACGGTACATAGGATGTTATAACACATTCATAACAAATGTAAAGCCTCATTGCATTATAATGTGACACAAGTGGTGTTGCATCCAACCTCTGTGAGATTGCTAGTCTGAAAATTGCATATGTTGTATGCAGAGTGTGCTGCTGAACTTATTTGGTTTGCACTTCTGAATCAACGACTGTGGCGCTAAACTGCTTTCCAATTATGCTAATTGGTATTACTGAGCATAATCGAGATAGGCAGGGTCATCATGAAACGTTCTTTGATGTTTAGCCCTCAACCATCTGTAGATACAATACATGTTTATCTACAGGAACCCAGACTGGTGTAGCGTTCCCATGCCCAGCTGGCACTTTGAGCAGCCAGATGGGATTGTCCAATAAGTCAGATTGTGAGCCCTGCCCCCCAGGGAGATACTGCAGTTCGTCTGGACTGGCTGTTCCCTCTGGATTCTGCTCCCCTGGGTAAATAAATACTCTGATGTTTGCAAAAAAATTGTAAACTCTCTCCATTTGATTCAGTGTTGCTTCTCTATTATTTGTCCACATAACACACTAGGTTATCCCTCCTGTAATTACCTTTTTCTCCCTAGTTACCTCTGTATCCAAGGTTCTCTTTCCGCCCAACCAGAGGAGGGTCCAACAGGGCGGCGGTGCACGGCAGGGTCCTACTGCCCACAGGGCACAAGCTACATGATTCCTTGCCCTGCAGGCACCTTTAGCTCCATAGATGGTGATATCAAACCTTCATTACAAATGCTGATACACCACATGCAGAGTTAAATAAATAGTCAACCGTGATACTCTAAGTTGACAATCTAAACAATCATCACATCAAACATTTTTCACAGTTTTTAAGACTTTTTGTTTGTTCGAAGTGCTTTCCATTAGTTCAGAAATAAAAAATAGTTTTTATATAGCTATACAGTTTATATAGCTAAATAAAAAAAACTATTAGTATAAAGCTAAATAATTTAACAACAAAGATGTATTTACATTCTGAAGAAAAATAAAAATTAATTATATAGAAAAATAAATAAATGCACTAATAAAATCTATTTAAAAAATGAATTATATTATTCCAATAACTCACCAAAGAAAATAAAACATAATAAAAATAAGTTACCTGAGGTATCCTTCATCAAATGTCCAAGTGGAAATATTTCATTGTTTTTTTTTTCAAGATTGTTGAATTTACAGATTGGTGGAGGGTTGGTAGTTCAATCACCTTGGTAGGTTAACACAAATCAAGAGAGTAAGTTGCTGCACACAACCAAAATTTATTAATATAGTAAAAAGTAAAATATGTAGGAAAATGCATCTATGTATAGATAAGGGTGAATACAAACTTAAAATTATATTTCTCTGAAAACTCACCAAAAACCAAAGTCAAGAAGGTGCATTAAATTTAATTAAGTAAAGTAAAAATAAATTAAAAAATTGCCGATGAATAAAAAAAATGACCTGAATGAAGACTGAGTCTGGTAGGTCCTTACTTATTGGCTAGTGTTAATTTCATTATTGAGGCCACGTAAAATGTAAGACTTCTAAATATTTTTTCACCTGATTCATCTTTTAAATATTTTACTTCTTTCACATTAGGACTGTTTTTTGTGCTGAAAGCAAGAAGCCTCCTGTATGTTAGAGAGAAGCCTGAAATTGCAGTATTATACCATATCTTATTTCTTCTTTCAATCAATAGTTGTCTTGTCTTGTTCAATATTATATTAGGTGCAGTGTCTATAGAAGTATGTCAGCCATGTTTGCCAGGCCACTACTGTGCTAAGCCTGGAGCATCTTCCCCATCTGGACTGTGCAACCCTGGCTTCTACTGCAGAGACGGATCACAAACTGCCTCACCTTTAAGAAATATGACTGGTAGCATTTCATTCATGATCTTTTCATAATGTCAATAAATTCATTGCAACATTCTGAGCTGGTTGTTTTAGTAAAAACATCTTTAGTATAAAATTTTAAATTGGCGCAAAAAATCTGATTTTATTCAACATTTCTGTCGAGCACATTTAAGGTTTTTCAAACAACTTTTAACATTCATTTTTGGTTAGTTGCTAAGAATAAATTTGGTCCGTTAGCTAATTTACCAACAAAACCAGCAAAGAAATCCAATTGAGGTATATTGTCTGTTCCAGGAGAAGTGTCATCTTCAACCAGATTTGATGGTGATTCGATTCATGGGGATATGTGTCCTGCAGGCTACTACTGTCCAAAAGGCAGCGTAAAACCAAGACCTTGTCCTCCAGGTAGAAAGACAACATACACATACAGAGCCCCTAAAGGAAAAACTGACAATTTAGGTCAGGCCAGAAGTTTACATACACTTGTCATTGTTTTGTTTGGACCTTTCACTTTTGAGGCTGGACTAATCATCCATTGTCTGAAACTGTTTATGCTTGGAGGGCCACAGGGGGGCTGGTGCTTATCTCCAGCAGTCAAAGAAGGGGTACACCCTGGACAGGTCACCAGTTCATTACAGGGCAACACAGAGACACACAGGACAAACAATTATGCACATACACACTCATACCCAAGGGAAATTTACAGTGTCTAGTTGACCTAACAGTCATGTTTGAATGAATATTTAAATTAGTTGGTTTCCTGTCATGCACTTTTTTAAAAAACAAAGTCCACAACTTTTCTATAAGATGGACGTAAAGCTTTTTGGAGGGCAGGTTAGGAGTTAAACATAACTTGTCAAAAAATGTGCAGTTTTTATTCGTCTCTAGTGGCCTTAATTGAACTGTAATTGGACAGGAAAATGGACAGGGTAAACCTAGGACAACTGTGTTGAGGACAACAATCTCTGCACATTGTGCACATGCTCTCCCAACTGAGCCACCCAGCACCCAAAAATGTGCTGCTTTGATGTGTGCTTGGGATCATTTTCCAGCTGGAACACACAATCGTGACCAAGTTTTAACCGTTTGACCCAAACTGCCACCCTTAGTTGAAAGTAATTTTGTTCAGGATAATAAACTCAAAGATGTCTATTTTCATTAAACTGTGTTTCACTTAAAAAACACCTGAGGGGTTCCACATGAAGAAGAACCCTCCCTTTCAAACTTGACTGAAATCTGCTGCTGGACTTATTGCCAATTCAAATCCTAGAGAAAGGTTTTATAGTTTAACAAGTCAAGAATGAAGCTATTGGACTTAAGTGACAAAATGTTTGTTTGGAGGGGTCAGGAAAAGACATTAAACCAAACCATCTCTTAAGCATGGTGCTGGATCATATTGAGGGGTTTGTTTTGCTCAAGAGATGCTGGTGTGTTGTACAAAGTAGATGGAATAATGGTGAATGAAGAAAAATGAAGAAGACCACCTCTAAATTCTTCAAGTTCACCTCAAATCAACAGTTAGACGGCTAAGACCAAATTAAGTTGTTCCAAACAGATGAGAATTTAAAACAAAAACTTGTTTTTATAATGACTAACATTATTCATCAGAAGTTTTTCCCCAAGCTCCCCCTTATTATAATTGTATGGACTATGACATCTGTGATGATGATGAGCGTATATAAACTCCTGACTAGAACTGTAAGTGTTCTGTCTTTTGTTATAAATGTGTTGTTGACAAGGCTCCCACAGAAAGCGCAGATGCTTTGTCACACCCACACATGAGCTATGTGTCTGACCTCACACATTTAACACACTTCTTCAACAGGTACGGGAAAGAGCCATAATTCCCCCAGAGGGAATGTGTGATAGGTTAATGTATCTACAACATTATGGAGAGATGTAAAACCTAATGGGAGTCCAAATAAAGCTGTCAGAATGGTCAGATAGGTACTTAATTAGGTGAATAAATGGCGCAGTGAAGCAAACATGACAATTATCCCATACCCTTTCAAGTCTGTATAGATATATATGTGTATGTGACAAAAGGAAACAGGACAATGAATCATTTCTGCATGTAGGGTCATTTATCTCCTTTGAATAGGTACTTTCTTGGGGAGGACTGCAGCTCACTCTGAGGACGATTGTGAAGCTTGTCACCGAGGGTTCTACTGCCCCTCATGGGCTCAGACGTCTGTGAAATTTATCTGTCCCCCAGGATGGTTCTGTCCAACAGGATCATTGTCTGGGCATCAGCCAGGTATAGTTCACATCATCAGGGGTGCAAATCATATCTGTGAAAATAATCGCTCCTGTGGGTCGTAGTTTCCAAGCAATTAGAAATAAATATTTGGAGGAGGCTGTTGTTCAATAAGTGAGCAAAGATTTATTCATGAGCTGCTTGTGGAAATGATGATTTACAGGGGACATGTTCATCTGTATAATAGACACAGTAACTAAACAAAATGAGCTCTATTGTGAAGAACAGTAGATTAGAAAAGCTATCAGCTTTAATGGCAGTTAACATTATTTTCATCACCAAAAATAGTCTATGTTCACTGTAACCTTGCATAGCATTTTTAAGCATTTGCGAGCATTCATATTAAGCAACAATATCTTCAAAGAATTATTACAGTTTGATTAGAAATAAATGCTGTCCATAACACATATGTGGTGTTGATTACTGGATTTAACACAATTAGAAAAAACGCAAAGGTAGCTTATGTATGTATTGCTTAAATAAGAATATAGAACCAATACTAGCTAAATGTAATCACAGCACTAACAGAAATAAAATAAATTATTTTGTAAAATATTTGTTCTGTTTTCTGTATTGCAAAGTAATCAGTTGAGCCACTTAAAAAAGAGCGAGCAACTTATGATATGAGTTCTCCAACAAGTGCAATGCAGCTTTAACTCGCCTCCCCAGATTTGTTCTCATACGTTTACATCTGTGAAAATGAAAAAATGACATAATTTGCATGTGACCTCACAACTCTGGTGTGAATGCTTCTCATTGATCAAATGTGCAGCAATGTAGCAGTGTAGCAACTTGTAGCATGTAGCAATTTAGGTATAAATGTAGGACTGACTCAAATGCTAGTTTTTGTCCATTTAATTTCAGTTTTTGTTCAGTTTATTTATATAGTGCCAAATCACAGCAAATGTTGTCTCAAGGCACTTTACAAAAACGTCCATTCAATCCAAATGATACATAGAGATTCAATGGACTACATACATTGCAGTTTGATTCTGCAAACATGATTGATTGCATTATCAAACAATGCAATCAAATGCAGCTTATTATTGAAATTGGTTAATATGTTTCTAAAGAAACTGAGCTGATTGCATTGAGTCACTGACTTGCAACATTCACACCTGCTGGGTGAGCATGTAGCGACAGTGGACAACTGCTTTTATGTGTCATTGACTTTGCAGCAATCCCTCATATCGAGCATGCATGTAGCGACAGGAGAGAAAAACTCCCCTTTAATAGGAAGAAACCTCCAGGAGCACCTGGCTCAGTTTGAATGGCCATCTACAACAACTGAGAAATAAACATAGAAGCACTGATCCAGCAGTACTTTCAATGGGGAAGAAAACATAAAAAGGAAATGGCAGTAGTACCTCCTTTGGTGGCTTCATCTAGCAGATAAACACAGATAAGCAAATAAGCTCTGAACCAGTTTTCATATCTATAGGATTGTTATGACCTACCTATATATCTTATAAATGCCATAGAAGTGATTAAATGTCCCAGGTGAACTTCCCACCTCCTTATATATTACAAGCCAGAAAAGTACCAAACTTACTTTTAGCCCTTGGAGAGTGTTTTGCTAAATTTTGCAGGAAGTGGCACATATCAATAAATAGTTTTAAAATTGTGTCTGTCATGGTCATGGTACTTCAGCTGGGAGGTTCGCTATCTTTTCATCTTTCCTCCCACTGGATTTTTAAAATTGTGCCACACTATATGATTTAAAAACACCAGATAGCGACCACATTGTTGCATTAATATAGACATATGCTGATTTTTCTATTTTGCTCTCCCTGTGACCTTTATTTAAATTATGAAGATCAAGGAAACAAATGACAGTGTTGGGTTTTTTGTCTGAATATTTTACAGGATACCAGTGCCCACCTGGCTATGCTTGTCCAGCTGGTAGTCCAGAGCCAGTTATCTGCAGTCCAGGCTCTTTTCAGCCGTTGTCTGGACAGTCAGTTTGTGATAGCTGCCCACCAGGTAAAGTAATTATTCTTACACACACAAATATATATATATATATATATATATATATATATATATATATATATATATATATATATATATATATATATATATATATATATATATATGCTCTAAATTTGTACCTAGTTTTTCCATTTTTTTTTTTTTTTTTTTTTTTTTTTTTTGTCTTTTATAAAATGTGCATCGTTTCAGGTTTTTACTGTCTGGAAGGTTCTTCTGTTCCTTCTCCATGTCCAGTGGGTTATGTCAGTCGATTAGCTGACAGGATGTCCCTGAGTGACTGCTCCCCCTGCCCCTCTGGCTACTTTTGTAACGGCAATGCTCTGACAGAGCCGTCTGGACCCTGCAGCCCAGGTCTGTCAGTTTGCAAGCAGTATCTCAAAAAAACCTTGCTCGTAAAGGTTTTTTTTTTTTTGTGAAGTTAAGTTAGAGTCATGAATACTTGGGAGTTTAATATTTATATGAAAATGAAAGTGACAGAATTCGGTCAAAATATAGAATCATTTATAGGTCCTAAAACCATGATATTTGAATGTACAGGAGATGAAATCATCGTAAAGTAATCATTTTAAATTCTGTCATTTGTCTGCATCATGAAAGCTAGGCTCTACTAATGCTTGATTCTTATCCCTTTTATTCCCTAGTGTGATACAAGTTGATTTTTTTGTTATTTTGGATGCAGTACTTCAATATGTGTCACAGAAAATCTATATGTATAATTGATAAAAATAAATTATCTTAAAAAGTAAAAGAAAAAGTCGAAACTGGTGATAAAGAACTCTATAGATGTCTGCTCTGATTTTGGAATGTACCTCAACTTTAAATTTACTACTTCTGAGCAGAAACTGAATATAAATAAAACTGAAAGATAAAAAACAGCTTTAAAGTAGATCTAGATTTCATTTCATGTGAAATAAATTTTCTTGACAAATTTAGTGATGAGTATGTTTAGGAAATAAAGTGTCTGTAGAAATGTTTTTCTTGTGACAAAAAACTTAATGTTTGATAAAGATACTAAAATAGCAGAAGGCTGATCCCTACATCCATAATCAGGCCAGGTTAAAATCTTATTGGGTAACTTTTATGTCTTTTTGTTTCGTATTGTCTGTCTTGCTTCCTTATGTTCCTATTTAAACTTTTTATTGTATAATACTTTGGTTTCACAATTTTTTGAAAATTCTTTAAGATAAACTTGACTTAACGTTACTACATGTGTCTGGGATTTTTTTCTGCAAAGCACTTTTGCACCTATGGTAAAATAGTAAATATCTTAGTAATCCTTAGAGGGATATTTGTCTATATTGTCTACTACAGGGCATTTTTGTTCTCGGGGTTCCTCTGAGGCTTCACCTCTCTCCCAGCCATATGGTGATGTTTGTCCCATGGGACACTTCTGTCCTCAGGGAAGTGGGTCACCCAAACCTTGTCCTGTTGGCAGTTTTCTTTCGGATCCTGGAGCTTTATCCTTCTTCCAATGTCGTCCTTGCCCCCCAGGGAAATACTGCCGAACTCCCGGAGCCTCACAACCCTCAGGTGGGGGACTACTCTTGCTTTACTCTGACTCAATCCATATGGTGTGAAATATTTAGGCTTCTTTTGAGGTTTAGATCATATAATTACAAAATACAACTACAAATATATGAGTTTAATGACAGATTGTTAAATGCAACCTCTTTTTAACTAATATCTCTTTGTGCTAGGTTTATGTTATACAGGTTTCTTCTGTGCTGGAGGTGCTGACAGCCCCACACCGCGAGCAAACTCATCTATGTTTAATTGTCTTTTGGATATCTTGGACCCTTACTCGATGGAAATAGACACGGTCTTGTGGATGTACAATCTTTCCTGCTCCAACTTTTCTTCTACATTTGGTATTGTTATGCATTTCTAAATATTAAAGTAATTCAATTAATGTTTCAGTGCTCAATGGAATTTAAAAAAAAAAAAACTTTTCCTCTTCAGTTATTTTATACTCAGTTATAAATACAAATTTGAGAAACAGGGCTGCACAGTGACACAGTTGATAGCACTGTTGCATTGTCGGAAGAAGGTTCTGAGTTCTCGTCCGGCCTGGGTTCTTTCTGCATGGAGTTTGCATGTTCTCTTCTTGGTTTCATGGGTTCTCTCCAGGTACTCTGGCTTCCTCCCACAGTCCAAAAAAAAGACTGTTAACTGGTCTCTCTAAAACAAAGGTGTCAAACTCATTTTCATTTCAGGCCATACATACATACATAGAGAAATGTTGCCTGAGGGAAGCTGTGTGGAAATAAAACAGACTTACACCAAAACCAGAGATTTAAACTCATTCTGTATCAAGCTCAGTCTGTCTGTAATCCACCACAGTTTCAAATGATTGTTTAACTGAAAATTCTGGTAGAATTTTAGTATAAACTAGAAAATTTCTGAAGAACTTTAAAAGGGGCTTGCCAAGGTGTGCATGTGGGTTGGACCTGAATAAGGCGTTCTGATGCTAAAAATGGGCCAGAATGCTAAGGTTAGCTAAAATGTAGTCAGTAGCATGTGGGGTATCAGTAGCATGTTGACTAACATTGACTTACTACATTCAGTATGCAAACATTAGTGTATAAGCTAAAATTAGCTAAAATGCTAAGGTTAGCTAAAATGCTAAGGTTAGCTAAAATGCTGTCAGTAGCATGTGCTGGATCACTGAAATGTTCACTAACAGTGACTTACTCCACTCAGTATGCAAACGTTGGTCTATGAGCTAAAATTAGCCAAAATACTAAGGTTAGCTTAAATCCTGTCATAACATTGTTGTATAAGCTAAAATTTGCTAAAATGCTAAGTGTAGCTACAATGCTTTCAGTAGCATGTGGGCTATCACCATTATGTTGACTAACATTGACTCAATCCATTTAGTATGCTAAACTTAGCTATTAATAATATTAAAAAAAAAAAATGCTTATTTTAGTTACAAGGCTAATGTTAGAATGAGGGCTATCACTAGCATGTTGAGCAACTAACATGTTGAAACTACCAGTACAATTTGGGTTATCACAAGTATATTGACAAACATTGAATTATTCCATTTAGTATGTAAAGATTATGCTTTTATATGAAACTAAGCTAAAATGCTAATGTTAGCTTAAATGCTACCATTAGTCTGTGGACTATTACTAGTATGTTGACCTTCTAGCATGTTGACACTATCATAAGAATGAGAGCTATAACTCGCACGGATCCTTAGTTCTAAGCCAACATCCCAATGTACTCTTTTCTCAACCTAAAATGTAGAGTTCAGGTAAGGAACATTGAGGCTTTTATTTTGACATTTTCAGGAAGCTTCATTTTAAAAGACCAAACCAATCCCATGTATAACACTGGTTGACTTAAACCAGTCATATAAAGCCCAAAGCTATAATTACCTGCTGTATAAAATATGAAGGCTTTTATTTTGTAGGGTATGTGTACATCTTATTTTGAATTCCAGTGTGGTTGTCAGTTTAGGGGGGTCAAGTATCATTGTTCATATTGAACATAATGAATTTTAAAAGGACAAACTAATCCCATATATAACAGTGCCTAATCAGTGCCTGATATCAGCCTGAAGTTGATATAATCATCTTATTGTGGATTTGTATGTGTGTGTGTGTGTGTGTGTGTGTGTGTGTGTGTGTGTGTGTGTGTGTGTGTGTGTGTGTTATTTTGAAAGTCCGGAGTGATTGTCAGTTAAGGCTGGTCATGTCTCATGAGTCTACTAAGTCAACTAAATTCCTTTGCTCTTCAGCCATCTTGCTTATACACAGGACCGGAGACCTCATAGAGTCTATAACATACATCAGAGCTCTAGCTGACCCACCAAGTGTTTTGTTGCTGTGGTAATTAATGTCCCTCTGCCGAATGACATGTCAGTAACACACAAAAACCTGCTGATAGAATTCTATCTGTCTGAGGCAGCCAGTCTGACTCAAAAAACCTTTCCGGATAGCTCCTTCCTGTTCAGAAACCATAAGAGAAGCATGAGAGGTTGCTCATGCTTCTCGAAGCATGAGCAAGGGCCATCTTTCATCTTCAATAGTCCTGCAGTTCACATCTGTACCTCATTCACAGTGAAAGCACGGATAAGAGAAAGATGGTGTGCGAAAGGTGGTCAAATCATGAAACTGGGAGGAAATGAATGGCCGAAGGTCCCCCTTATCCTCTGACGGCAGTTTGCTCTGAAGCACTCTGACAGAAAACCGTCAGTCCTAGAGGAAATTTAAAAACATTATGTGAAATCCAACGGGCCGTGCGGCATCATGACCATATATCATGCCAATAGAGCGATATTTGTAGGCATGACGGCGTGTTGAAAAATAATCTGGGGTCAGAAAGCCCCTTGGACCCACACTCTAACTGAGCGGCAGTTAATTTCAGCTATACTCTAAAATAATAATTACGTCACCATGGTAACTCAAAACACCAACATGAGTAATACACATCTTGAGATCGGGCTGCACGTTTTGATATATATATTGTGGGGGTGCACGCTACAGTTCAGGCCGCATTAACAGTGAAAGCAGTTTAGATGTGGAGAGTAATAGGTGCCTCCATGCATTGCATGGGAGGCAGTGCATTCCATTGCTTCGTAATGGAACGCATTGCTCTCCTATGCATTGCTATGGCAGGCCCCAATTATAATTTTTGCTCCAGTTCTGAGCTGCATCTTACTCTAATGTGCACTGGTGTGCAACACCGCTCCCTTTTCTCCAAACAACTGTGTCACTAGAATGCTTTATATTCGTGAGACATGCATTGGTTGTGCAAAAAATGGAGGTAGTGAGCTAAAGTAATTAAAACATTCTCTTTTCTACAAATAATCATTCTGTGTCTTACTGATGAGGATTTAGATACACTACAGTAATGAAGGTGTCGAAGGATAATTCTGATAATACTATTTGTCTTGCCACTCAAACCCTATAAGTCCATCTCATGGTTAGTTTTCTCACAGTAACTTGATGTTTTGACCTGAAAAGTCACTTTAAGCTAATGCCACACATATGGTTGTTAAAAGGGAAGTTAAAATACTGACATATAGTTTGTTGTTCATTTGGCTTTGGTACTGGGAAAACATTTCGAAAGCATAATTATTTATTTTATTGAAGAGGTATGACTTTTGACTGATAGAGATCCAAATAAGTAAAAAGGAGGTTAGGAGCTTCTTAAACAGACAGAGGCCAATTTTAAGGCGTCAGATATGGCTATGATGCAAAGACAACTTTTTTTAAAGTTGTTTTTGACATATACAGCAATTTCATAACAACTGAAGGTGACATAGTTACGTGATTGTGTTGTAAAAGAGCACTCTGTCCCTGGAAAATACATAATAGCCCCCTTTAAGAAACAGACACTGTTTCCATTTGGTGTCCTGTCTGTTTGATAAAAATGTAACCAATGGATGTAACACTAGTAATTTTTTGTTTTTGCCTTGTCTGCCATGTTCAGCTGCAGGGAGAAGCACTACCTGGATCAAAGTAGCTGCGGTGCCACAGGCAGTTTCTGATCACAATGTGAATCACTCAGCAGAACATCTCAAAAGTCGACATTATGCATGTTCCACCTACAGAGGAGATATATGTCCTAAGGGTGAGTAAATCCTAACAGTGAAAGTGTGTTCTAATATAGCTTTGTCATTCTCTCGGCCAGAGACATTTTCATCTTATGACATTTTCACTGTAATTGCTGTAGCATACCACTAATTTCCAATTAGTGTCAATGTGATTTCAGTATTTTTATACATTTGAAAAAATTATGAATGTAGTGATATAGTAGTTTAAAGCACAAATACTTGTTGGTACAAAGTTATTAAGAAAATATAATTTTCAAAGTTTTACAGTATTGCAGAAAGTGTTTACATGCGCTTTTCATGTTTAATTAAACAATCTTTGCTGTCACTCAGTCAAATGCATCACAAGATGCTGATGCTTATGCAAAGTAAGCTGCCTCCTCTATTACATTCACCTCACTCTCCAAGTCCTCTCATTTAAAGATCTGAAAGTCTGAATGCCACATTGTGACCTTCTTCTTGAAAAGAAGCTTGGTGGTGTTGGTGATGATGTGCATGAAAGCACTATAAAGTAGCTGCTCATATCAGCCCATAAAAGAACAAATTCAACTTCCTGCAGCAAAGTAATTAGTTCCTCTGAATTGTCAAAGAAGCTCTGCAGGATGGAAAATAAAAGATTCAATATTGAAGCCATTGACGACAATTTCTATCTTTAGGGAGAGTGCTTGCATAAAAGAAACAGTAATCCTCTTGAGTTCGTACTTCAATAGTTCTATTGACAGCTTTTGTTGCTGTTTTTCAGGTTTCTATTGTCCTTTGGGATCCGCTTACCCTAAGCTTTGTGATGTTGGCTTTTACTGTAACCAAACTGGACTAGATGCACCAGCGGGGCCCTGCTTGGCTGGTTATTACTGTCCCTGGGGGTCCTCAGACCCTTATGTCAACCCATGCCCCTACGGACACTACTGCCCAGTTGGAACGCCTCTTCCCATTCACTGCCCTCTTGGAACTATTAAAAGTGAGATATTTTGGAATAAAATTGAAATAACTAAATTGATTTAGTAAATTGTGTTTTGATAGTTTTTTTTTGGCCACAATGTAATTCTCTAAAGAAAACTGCTTGTAAAACAATTTTAGAAACAAGTCAATACTACCTTGTTCATTCTGAGTCGGAAATAATGAGTATTCAGACACAAACCGGAGCTGAGAAAAACCAATCCTCTTTGCTGCTATCATTGTCAGCTTTTCCCAGTGATGTCCTCAAATGAACTGGATGTCTGTCTTTGTGGCTCACTGGTGTGGAAAAATATGAAAGCATCCACTGAAGCATTTTTTTTTTTTTTTTTTTTTTTTTTTTTACCTTCCTTGCTCCCTTGGGCGCTTATAAATAATTGTTGTCACAAAATGGTTTAATTGTGTAATTATATTCTTGTCTTGCTGCAGACAACTCGAAGCTCATTAATGTGTGCCATAGTTTCTTTGTGTGGCTATGAATTAGAAACTGATGAGGGAGCAGGTACTTTGTAGTTTGCATTCAAATTACATTTTTATCTACTTTAATGCTTTAGTTATTTCAACTCACAAAGTGATTTGATTTATTTTTTTGCATATCAAAAAATAGATAACCTGTGCCATTCTTTTCTCTCTCTTAAATGTGGGGAAGGTGGACATGTTTCAGAACAAAATATCATGGCCAGCTGTGTTTAGCCACTGGGGAGCTCTCATCTTTATTCTGAAATTATGTTTGTGTTCATAAATGTTGTTTGTAATTCTTTCAGTTATGCCAATGTAAAACTAGCTGCATGAGCATTTTAGCAAATGTACTACATATTTAGAACAGCAAATAATCCTGTTCTTTATGAAAAATGTTTTATCTGTATGGGAGTTTAGAAAAACATCCGCTTGAATAATAGCACTGCACTTAGCACAAACAGAGCAAGACAAATCACCCCCAGATAATTGAGACAGGAAATGCTGAGGATGGGTGTAACAGTCTGCCCTTACCAAGAGATCTCTCAAATTACTAGCCTTCTTATTGGCAAAAATTTAAAGACTTTTAAAGCTGTGGTCTCTCGTCTGGTCAATGGACAAGATACCAATGTGTATTGACACATCTTTTGATCTCTTTAAATAATCTAGAGGATGTAGCAGACAATTAAATGTTTAAGTCCCCATGAAAGAGAGGTCTAGGGGCTAATACTTCATTCCTGCTAAGATTTTTTTTACTTTATCGAGGTCATCATACCATTTGTCTCTAAATCTTTTCCATCTTTAGCTTGTCTATCAATAGTTTCCTCAGTGCTGCAGAATCTTCTCAACAACTGACTGTAAGGGAGACTCTTTTTGAAGCTAAAAGGATAATAACTGCTGTAGTGAAAGAATGCAATCCTATCACTAGGCTTTCTATAATCTGGGGGTCTTAAAAAGATTAGATTCATTTAATTTATTTAAATGAATATGATTTGTTGCTGCATTCTAAGGAAAATGTAAGAGCAGGCATCCAGGTATTTAAGAAGCCTTTAAACTCTTCAAGTTGTTCAACAGTGAAAATATTATCTGTATGACAGAACCAGTATTTCAACTTTGTCTCAAAAGGATTATTTTGATAAACATGACGTTCTTCAAATTTGCCCATGAAGGTTGGCATAGTTAGATGCGCATGCACTACCCATGCTGAGTCATTGGCATTGAACATAGAAAAAAAGTTTCAAATTTAAAGTAATTTTTATTCAATACTAATTTTTTAAGATCCAACAGGAAACCTGTAGGGAGTGTGGGAGTTTTTCTCTCATTCAGAAAATATACCAATGACTCCAAGCCTTCTTTCTGGTGAACATTAGTGTAAAGGCTGACATTGTCCACAATACAGAGTAAAGCAATTTCTGAAAGATCAACAATAGATGCAATATGATTAAGAAAGTCTGTGGTATTTTTTTAGGCAAGATAGAAGCTGATATACAAGTGATTTAATATGAAAACCAATATATCTTGAAAAGGATTCTATAAGAGACTCATTATCTGCAACTATGGACCAACCGGGAACAGGTGGAAATGAGTATTTTTGAAAGGGTCAGTATTTTTTTTTTTTAAATCATTGTTTAAATTTTTCTTTCTCCTGGTATGTTTGTTGTGTGCTAACCACCAGGTTCCCTTGGTGGATCCACAGTGGAAACATGTCAGCCGTGTCCTCCAGGTCACTACTGCAGTCAAAGAGGCCAGGCTGAGCCAAGTGGCCACTGTGCAGAGGGCTACTATTGTCCTGAAGGACAGAGCTCTCAAAGACCACAACTGCATGTCTGCTCACTGGGACATTATTGTGAGAAGGTCAGCCAATGCTACATTAGTCCTCAAGCTCTTGTCAGTCATCACTACTGAATTTTGTATGAGATTTCCTCACAGAAGAGTGCTCTGGTATGACAAGCACACTACTATATGTTGCAGTCAATTAATGTTGCCTCCCTGACTGGGTCAAGACTGTCTCAGTCTTCACCTTGTCCTACGTCTCTCTCCACTCTTATCATTGCTCTGCAGTTATCACTGTTGATAGGTGCTGTTCCCCAGGTGTAAAGTCTTATAAAAATAATTTTAATTGTCATTTCAGGGCAGTGTGAGACAGACACCCTGCAATCCTGGCAACTACCAGCACAGACAGGGCCAAGGGACCTGTGAAACATGTCCCCCTGGCTTCTATTGTCAAGATCACGGTAAATCATAAATTATTGGGTGACTATGCTTTTAGCAGCTTAGAACATGAACTTTGATTATCCTTCATTCATGTAGTTTTTAATGGGAACAAAATAAATGTTTCTTTTTGAATTCTGCATCAACACAGGAATGAGTCATCCACTTTCCTGTGAAAGAGGATATTACTGCCCCACTGCATCAGCAAATCAACGTCCCTGTCCATCAGGCACCTACGGCAACTTGTCAGGACTTTCAGAGGAGTCCCAGTGCACACCATGTGACCCTGGCATGTACTGCAAAGGAGCAGGTAACATGGAGGCATTCCTCCAAGTGTAAGAGAATTACACTGTGCAGAAAGCTACAGTGCCAGTCAGAAGTTTACAGTTATTCATCACCAGTATAACTGTCATGTTATTTTAGACTTTTAATGATTTATTTGAAATGCTTTCAGAATAGAATGACTCAGAATAGAATGACTCAGTCCATGGCAATGTAAATCTTTCTTTATTGTAGTCAGTAATACTAGTGTTCCAGCATTATTCAGTTTAAGAATATTTATCATCAGAAAATGGTCATAGTTTGGGCCTGATGGTTGAAACCTCAACACAATGGGGTATTCCAACAAGACTGTGATCCCAAACAAACATTAAAACTGGTTTTGAATAAATGAATAAAACAGGCTAACTAAAACTCCTGTGAAAGCATAACCCTGCCCACAGACAAACTGTGAAAAATTCCGTCAAAGTGGGTGGTGCCAAGAGACCATGAGGGGCAAGTGTGGGGGGTGAGTGGAGGGGTTTAAGCTGGGGTGTGGTCAGGACGAGGGAAAGCACGGTTGCCAACTTTGCACTTCGTTACGATATTTACTCCTCCGGCAACTTTTTAAAAAAAATTGACTAGCAACAACTCCAGGAAGTCTTTTCTGTGTTATTGGAGACTTTGGCAACAACACATGAAAGCACCACTCTGCAGCAACTGTCCTGAGTGAGAAGCAAGTGCTGCCATGAGCCCCTCCAGCTTCCTAAGCAGTCAGTCAGTCAGTCAGTCTGACAATTGTTCTGCATTATACCCCGCTTGCAGTCAGAGCAAAGAGGAGACTCATTCCACTCCTTGAATTACGTTCGTGCAAAGCTGAAAAACAATGCTGATTAATGCTCGGCACACTTGCAATTCCAACTCCTGATTTGCCACAGGGGCATGTCTCAGTGAGATGGCTTTATAGCCGAATGCGGGCTGTGATGTATGTAGACGTCAACCATTCTGTACCATTGTAATCAATAGGAAAATTTGACGGCAGTAGCCATTGTTCAACCCAAAGTGGGCAGCAATAAGATGGGTTTTGGCAAAATATTGCAGAATTAAACAAGTTTACACAAAAATGTCACAATTTGCACAAAAAGATAAAGACAACAAACTCATTGAGGAGTCAGTTCCTTTTGTCTATAAAAATGACTGACAGTAAAGCTGTAAGCTGTAAATAATGCTAAAATGACAACAAACTTTATTTTAGACATTAATTTATTGTGTGTTGATATGACTTCCTAGCCATTGTTTTGATAGCAGTAGCATCATACCTGCTGCTTGTGTTAGTGCTGTGTGCTCACTTTTAGCTTCTTGAGGACATAACTGCACTGTGTGTTTTGAATAGCAATATTACATAAACAGCTTAGCTTTGTTTTTGCCATGTTGTCTTGGGGAGCACATGATTCAGTTGTAATAGTGGTAGTAGTAGTTAATTTCTTTTGTGTCAGACACCATAAAAGGTACCCAGCCCTCATGGGCTTATAAGATACACAAACATATTTAAAGATGCAGACAGAGATGAACATCAACATCCTTCAAACATAAAGTGTCCTCTTTCGAAGAGGCCAAGCTTTTGAACCATACTGTGCTAACTGAAACACATGAAACTTAAATAAATACCATAGTTTGTCTTCATCACACCTATAAAACAAATCTGGACAAACATTAAGGACTTTACCAAACAATTCATTCCTGAGAATCATATACAAAGGACACTAAAACAAAAAGTGCATTTCATTTTCAATTTCATTCAAATCACAGAGAACATTTTTGGCCCTCCTCTGGGACTGAGTGAAATCCTCCAGTTTCTAGTGCAAAAGGCAAAGTACCGGATCTAAGCTGACCTCTGGTTTTTAGTTAAGTTCCAAGTCACATAAAGCTCTGGACCATAAACATCCTTTAATAAAATATAGGTTTGTAGTTTTGGTTTACATAAGATGTCCCTAGCCTATTTACAGTTATAGGCTTCAAAATAAAATCATTTAATTTGTTCAATATTGCATTGTAGCTTATTTCTGTAGCTGTACTGAAAATCAGCCTCCTCAAATATCCTCTCAATTTGTCTGGCCCAAGTATATCTATTTGACAGTTCCCAATAAAAAATATGTTTTCTTTGATCTAACATATTAATGAACCTTGTTCCACAATCTCACCATATCTCCAGTATATCTGACTTCACATGGTTCCCATCCCAAAGCTCCATATAAGGTCAGTTTGAGGGTATTTCTGTGCACACCTAGGAAGTAATACTGGGCTCACACTGGACTTTCTCGCTATAGGGCTGTTAAAAGTAACCCCAGATCCTTGCTCCATCATCTAGAACTAGACAGACACAAGATCTATACAGTTCAGTGTATGTTTTATACCCCAGATCATGACAAAACTTAGCTTTATTTATAACTGCACCTAATGCTCTACCAGCTGAGTCTGACTGGACTTTTATTCCTTCTTTAACAGATGTTCATCTATAATAAATCCCAAATATTTATATTTTTTAGTGATAGACAAAATGATAGGCCCAAAGCAAAAATATACATGTTGTCAGTGCACGACTCTGCTTTCTAAAATGAATAACTTCAGTTTTATCACAGTTTATCTTTAGCCTCATTTTGTTACACCAGGTATAAATAGTACTTAACAGTTTCTGTAGATCAGGTTCATCCAAATGCATTCAGTGACGGTCCTCAGAACAGGGGTAAAAGAGGGGCCTGTGGAGCTACAATAATGAGGAATTCAGACCAAAGCTTTGCAGTTCCACTTTTCAAAGACCACAACTGAATGATTTAAATGGGAAAAGGAAGGATTTAAATAGTAAATGGTCTATACTTGTATAGTGATTTATCAAGTCCAGAGGACCCCAAAGCGCTTCACACTACATTCAGTCATTCACCCATTCACGCTCACATTCACACGCTGATGGTGGCAAGCTACTGGATAGTAGCCACAGCTGCCCTGGGGTAGCCTGACAGAGGCAAGGCCCTCTGACCACCATGATATGTCCACTTTAAAGCTCTCGACAGGTGGATGTAATGACACCTTCCATCTTGGAAAAACACAGGTTTAAATGCATTGCTAAAAACCTAAGATTGATACGATCCCTCCATGAATGTATGCCAAATTCAAACAGTCATGTGAAATTTAAATTAAGTGCTTAAAAGTAAGATTCATCTTGGTGCTGTGTTGTTCCTGTATAATAAAACACTTGAAATGAAATTGTGCTTCCAGGAAGGACTTTCCCCAGTGGGCTTTGTGCTGAGGGTTATGTTTGTGTTGGAGGATCCTTTGACCATTCGCCATCAGACAGTTTGACAGGATTCCCATGCCCTCCTGGGTATTACTGCCCCATGGGGACTTCTGCACCAAAGCCGTGCCCTAAAGGAACATACAGGTGCAAATTCAGCTGCATCTCTTAATAAACCTTTGAACATCTTTTCTTGTCACATCGTATATTATCTGGAAAAATATGATTTGAGGTGAAATTTCATTGATTTTTTGAGCATATGATAACCTAGCTTTTTATTAAGTTGTTTCAAATGTTTACATTTCTGTCAACCTGTTAGTGAGATTTGTTTTTTACTGTTTCCCTGTTTCCAATAATACATCTGTGTTTTTAAACATTTTGTGACAGTGAGCAAAGTGGGCTTGCAGACAGTTCTCAGTGTCAGAGCTGTAGTCCTGGTTTTTACTGTTCAGAAACTGGTCTCTCTTCAGTCTCCGGTTCCTGTCTCCCAGGTAAACATGGTGCCTTCCGGACATCTTGGCACTTCTGGTAAAGTTGTGTAAAAAGCCTTATAATAAATGTATATTTTATTGCAGTAGCATAATCTCACTCTGCAAAATGTAGGAAAGCCCAACTTTTAATTGAAGTACATTTATAAAGTGGAGAAAATAAACATGTTGGGAACTGATTACTTTTTTTTTTTTTTTTTTTTTTTTTTTTTTTTTTTTTTTAACAAAATCCTTATCTAAACACTTATTGTAGATCCCTGCTGTCAATACTTCATACTGCCTTCTTTGAGAATACTTAGTGTTTTGCTGTAATGTTTCACAAGGTTGGAGCATGCAAAGAGAGGCGTCTTTAACCATTCCTCTTTGCACAACCTCTCTTGGTCCACCAAAGTCCTGGATCCTCTCTTTTGCTCCCTTCTCTTCCACTAACCCCACAGGTTTTTCAGAGGATTCAGGGCTGAGGCTTAATATGATTATGGAGTGAGGATGAATTATGTCTGGACAACTTTTTTCTGTGTTTTCTTATTTATATCGACCTATTGTTAGTTTTCTGATGGAATCATTTCAACTTTTAATTAAAATCTCTGTCTATTTCAAAGACTTCATGATGCCATGAAAAGGTTTTCATGCCCTTTAGATAAGAAACAGGCTCACAGCATCACAGGTTTTTCACTATACTTAACTGGAAATGGGAGGAACTGTTCCACACATTTATTATTTCTTTGACATCACATCCATGTGGAGTATTGTTGCCAAAAAAGACAATCTTCGTCTCATCTGAGTAAAGTACATGGTTGAACAAAGAAAGCCTTTTTCTGGAATTCCTCTTAAGCAACTGGTTGGTATGTATAAAGTATAAACTTGGTGGACCCCAGATGCGACTCCTTGATGCTGTTTTCTAACAGTGAGTTGTAGAGAATGTTTTGTCAGCCTCCCTTACCCTTCTGCTCACTGTACATGGTAGCAAGATAAACTTTTGTTCTTGTTTGTCACAGTTCCACTTGTTTTAATCGTTTTCAAAAATTATTGGTCTGACTTTAGACATAAGCAAGTGTATCTGAGTGGCCATTTTTTGTGGACATTTTCTGACTTATGTAGATAAATGCACATTTGCTTTACTTAAATGAGAAATTATCTTACCTTTCCCATTTTGAAGAGTGGCTAAGCAAAATAAATCTCTGTGTTCCATCATATTCATTCGCAGAAAAACAGAAAGTAAGGGATTACTAATTTAAAGTTTCTAGGTTATCCAATCAATAAAAAAGTGAAAATATTAATTAAAAATGTTTTGATTACATTCAGTCTCCTGAAATTGATATGGGTGCACATAAGTATAGTACTAGTAATTTAAAAATAAATCTTAATTTGAGATGTTTTCACCATTTAATAAATGTATTTAATCTAAGATTGTTTTTTCCCCAAAATTTTCTGTTTGACAAATGTGCTACCGCAATAAAATATTCATTATTTTAAGATTTTTACACATCTTTAGAAGGTGGACAAATGACCACCCACCACAGGGTGCTGTATATTAATATTTATAAGGTGAAAAAAACCTATCTGATTGAATTTGATCAAAATTTCTCTATACCTTCAGGTTACTACTGTCTTGAGGGTTCTCAGTCTGCTTCTCCAGGATCAGGTGAATCTGCAGGTATTTGTCCAGCAGGCCATTACTGTCCACAAGGCACCAGTATTCCCTCACCCTGCCCAGCTGGTTTTTACCAGAGTGAACCTGGAAGCACAGAAAAAGATGACTGTAAACCCTGTCCACCTGGTAATCCTTGGATAATTCTACAAAAGCTCCCATTTTAAGAGCTATAAATTCTTCATTCTTTTAGGTTTTTATAAATCCTATAATAATGTTTTTTTTTTTTTTTTTTTCCAGGCTGGTTTCAGGATTTACCTGGCCAGAAAGAGTGTATTCCCTGCCCTGCGGGGTTCCACTGCCAGCCTCTGAATCCCAGTCCTACCAGAGGGACTTCGCTTGGAGTCTCCAGTCCTCTACCCTGCCCAGCTGGGCACATCTGTCCCAGAGATAGCTTGGACAATCAGCCTGTTCCATGCCCTAAAGGAACCTACAGCTCCAGTCAGGGTCTTATCTCTATAGGTGATCCAAGTTTCCTTTCTTACTTTTCTATTAATTACATTCAACAAAGATCTGACAGTTATCAGACCTCAAACACTCTTAAGAGTATGCTAGCTCCTTAAGCATATACTGATGAATTGCATGAGGCAGGTAGCTTGTTTTGCTTTTTGCAGTAGTGGTTCTAGACCAAACTTACCAGGAGGGCCAGGGTGGGGCCAGTGTTTTTTCATGGGGGCACAGAACAAAACAATGAAACAAAGCACACAAAAATAAACAGGGTAATATTTCACTGTTTAATATATGAAGTGAACCACAGAGCCAAAGAGCCTTTCGTGGCTCTGGAGCTGCACATTGCAGACCCCTGATCTAGCAGATGAAAACTCTGATCCTATCTCAATAAGGCTGAAGCTTGATTTTTAATATATTTTTAAAGTAAAAAACTGTGAAGGTAAAAAATTAAATTGGTCCAAGGGACCAATTGGTTATGGTTTCCACATATCATCATAAGAAAGATGATTTAGATTTAGATTTAGTATTTTGTATTTTCTCTTCAATCAGGGGTGTAACCATCATCTCAGAAGTGAGGGGGACACATTTTTGAGAAGTCTTTTGAGGGATTTATCATCCTCTTGCCATCTTCAATGGCACCTCTCCTTAGTGACTAAAAACACACATAATCACTAACTGCCACAGTACAGCACCAAACTAGTATATGGTTTAACAAAATCTTAAGTTTTAGCTGTCAAAGTCTGATTGAGTTGATACAATTACCCTTCAACATCTACAGGGTAAGTAGCTAGATCATGAAGTGCCAAATGGCAACAATGAACATGAAATCTTCAGTAAAACACCAATCCTGTAAGCAAATTATTACTTCGCAACCAAAATGAAATGGAGATGACAAGGTAACAGGGTAACAAGCCTCATAGTTTAATTTAATCCCATAAACACAGAAAGTGAAATAAAAAAAAAAAGTCTAAATATAAAGTACACATGGCCTTCTCCCTGTGCTACCTATAATACAGACATAAATATTTTGGAGTCTGAATGAGAGTAATTCTGAAATATCTGTGAAAACTCTGCCCTGACATCTGCCTGGTTTCTCCCTGCAACAGATATCTTTTTCTCAGCAAGTTACAATCTCTCCTTACCTGAAAAGACCCCGCATCATCATCCCTGCTGCTGGCCTCTGGTCTGCTCCCTGATTCTTTCTATTGTGAAATTAAAGATTTCTTTTAAACTCATGTGAAACTCAATAGCGAGCACAACTTCTGCACAGAAATTAAAGAGAAGTAAGTTTAATCCTAGCATTAAGTTACAAGCAATAGATGTATTGGATAACTACAACATTAGTATTCTTCTTACATGACAACGGACTCTGCTGTAATTACATACTCATTATAGTCAATGAGAGCATGTACTCTGCATCTGCAGGGCAGCACAAGGCACTGTAGTGTGCTGCACCTCTGCACTGCTGGCAAGATTAAAACCGATCTTATAATATATGGATGTGTCTTTAAAGACATCACCTCATTTACCAACGGATTAAACAGTTGTAAGGGCTGAAATAAGTGCGGGGGACAGAGGGCACAAATACAGGAAGTGCGGGAGAGATGTCCTACATGTGCCCCCGTCCGTTACACCCATTTCTTCAGCACAGGGGCCATCACAGGAGCCAGGACCAGTTCTGGAGGGGCACTGGGACCTGTCAAAAACTGCCAAGCTGTTTGGCAGCTCAAGTCATAACTGCCAGTCTCTTTGTTTGCAGGTCAATGCTTAATTTGTCCAGCAGGCCAGTTCTGCGGATCCGAAGGTTTGGTTGAGCCCTCAGGACCATGTGCTGCTGGGTTTTTATGTCTGATGGGTGCAAAGGTGCCAAATCCAACTGACAACATGACTGGATCGCTCTGTCCACCTGGGATATTCTGCCAACAAGGGCTCAGAGCAGGTAGATGGAATCTCATTTGGATAAAACAAGAATAAATAAAAATATGTCATTTGATTAGAATATTAACATAATTTATATAATCAGCAATGACCTTATTTGTATTATGACCTACATTGCCAGGTGATTGCCAGGCAGGGTTTTATTGTGACTGGGGGGCCACCAAAGCAGATCAGGCTCTGTGCCCAGCTGGTTTCTTTTGCCCCAGTGGAACACTAGTCCCCTTAGCTTGTCCTGCTGGAACATTCAGCTCTGAAATAGGCAACACTGACCAAGACAACTGCACCACCTGTACCCCTGGATACTACTGTCAAGGTGGGAGTCAACAGATTGATCTCATATGATCTGCAACAAAAGTAACAGTCAACTAAAGTACAGTAAAAACAAAAAAAGGACAATGTGACTGATGTTTTTTTCCATGTGTTTACAAAGTTTTTGTGCTGTTGAGTATCTCATTTATTTTGTGAGTAAGCAATGAATTGTTAAATGGATGGCGTTAGTCAGTGTGTTGTCTTTTTATAGGAGCAACAAAAGTAACCTGCTCTTAAAAATGTTTCTAGGATGCATTAGGATAAGCAGCTGATCATTGATTATTTTAGGGTAAAAGATAGAAAAAGACAAATTCATTGTTAACCTGTATTTAATTTAGCTAATCACTTTGACAAATTATTGCACAATGTTTAATTTTTTTATTCATTTATTTTCTGGTGTGTCTCAGATGAAGGTACTCTCCAACCTGTTCTATGTCCTATTGGACATTACTGTCCTGCAGGGCAGATTATAGGACAGGAGTTCCCTTGCCCACCTGGCACAGTACAGAGCCGGCTTGGAACCTCAAGTCCTGATGCTTGCAGTCTCTGCCCTGCTGGTCAGGGAAAAGTTTTTGCAATTTTTTCTTGATCTATGCTGCAATATATTTAGGAAGCAATTTGCCTGCATCATGATGATGTTTGTTCTTTTATGTTTTTCTGTATTCTTTCTGCAGGAATGTTCTGCTCTCAGTTTGGTCTGTCACACCCCTCAGGTCTGTGTCAGGAGGGATATTTCTGCCCTGCAGGATCAACCAGTCCAAACTCCACAGAGAATCAGGTGTTAGGGTTTTTCTCTCTTGCCTTACAGTCTGTTTTTCTTAACCACACTTATATTCAACCATAGCTCTCGTCAAATTATAGCCCTGTTGTAACGAAAAATCTTGTCTTTGGGCTCAAGTAATTTGATGTGATTTACTGTCAAAAGAAAAAAGGTCCTTTGTACATTCGTTCCTCTGTTCAAGCTTTATTCAGAAAGTCTATAGTCTGTGGTTTCAGAGCTGCATGAGGCTGTTCAGATACTCCACAGTGGCTCTTAAAGCTCAAAATGACAAAAAAAATTAACAATTTTACATGTAAAGTTAATGTGACTCCATTATTATTCTACCAATGGAAGCAGATTTTTTTTATATTTTGATCAAATTAAATGTGTAGTTTAATGTAGTTCTTTAACTTCAAAATAAAACTTTAAAGATGTACAATGTGTAAGTGGCTGTAGAGAAATTTCATTAGGTAGGAGAGAGGGTCAAAAGGGCTCTTTGGATCTTAAAGCGTCTGGATGTTAGATCTTGACCCTTGCCCTATGTTATGCTAACCTCATTAAAATTTAAATTTAATCAAATTGCAATTAAAATAATTAATTGATAAGGCCCCGTATTTACCATAGTAACCGTTTAACACAATAAAAAATGTTGCAGTTATTAATAACTTACATTACATTTTTCAAATTTTTGTTTCAGGGTAATTCAACCAATGGCCATCTTTGTCCATCGGGCCATTACTGCCCATCTGGCACTAGTCATCCTCTCCCTTGCCCTGTAGGCTCTCTTGGCACTTCCCAAGGACTAAAAGCACCAGACAACTGTCCACCCTGCCCTCCTGGATTATATTGTGACAGTCCTGCAATGTCGGATCTCTCCAGTGCTTTGCCATGTCACGCTGGGTAAAACCTCCTCACCTTTTTCTTTAAAATTTTTAATAGCAGAGTTGTTATTAAACTCGGTTGTTATTAAATGTAATATTTTGATTTTAAAATTTATTATCTATGTACAGTGTATCTGGATCTTAAATAAAACATAAAATTAAATAATATGTTAAATAAAACATATTTTGAGGCATTTTTTTTAAATAAAACAATCAGCTTCGTCTGAAGAGTTGTGCTATGTCTTTTGGTAATTTCAGCTATTATAGTTTTTGAAATATTTTTGCTTTTTTTGCCTCATTGAAATGCATGAAAAATATCAGAAGTTCTGACAAATTTTGCAAAAAATTTGTACTCTTTGACAGCTTACTACTTCAACCTAGAAACTCTATTCAACGTTTAAACAAGTCTTAAGCCATTCAGCTGCTTTCATATGATTCAACTTGTTGATATTTCTTACAGTTTTTCTAAAATCACAATTTAAGTTTTATGCTAAATTTACGCTATTTTTATGTTTGCCATGTAATCCAATGACAGAAATAATCAACTGATAGAACACTAACTTTCTGAGAATTCTGTAAGTCCCCGAACAAATTCTTCTTACTTCTTCAATTTTCACTCTTTCTACACTTATTATACACCAAAACATAGGTTTCTCCATTGGGATTCAGACACTGTAACTCTCATTGATGTGGGACTTGCAGTTTTCTGGCAAATCAGCCCAAAGCACCGAGAAGTCAGCCCACCGGTAATAGGGAAATGTATTGAGACAGACAAATAAGAGCAGGACAGCTTTATTCTGACATGTTTTCGTAATGTCTTATCTCCTAAACGATTCGATGTAGAGACATGAGCCTTGCAATGTTGTCTCTTCAGACCTTCGTGACGCTCATAATTCATGATTTTTTTCCATACGTATTACCGTCTTGCCATGACATTTGTCTGTTTCAGAATACCAAATCGCCTTTTCGCAAAAACAGCTCAGTCAAAACTTGCAAAATCATTCACATTTTTACAACGTATATGCTACTGACAATATTTGAGTTCGCAATAGCATTTTAGCTAATACAATGGTGTTGGAATGGTCCTACCTGATGAAAAAGGGATAATGTTAGTCAACATGCTGGTGATAGCTCACACACTAATTGTAGCATTGAAGCTAACATTAGCATTTTAGCTCATTTTAGCCTACAGAATATAGTAAGCTTACTATTTGAAATAAATTAATGTGAGCCAACATGCTAGTGTTGGCCAGCATTACCATAATAGTATTTCAGTCAACATTTGGAATTTAGCTGTTTTAACCTGTGAAATAATGCAAGAAGACTAGACTGAGTAAGTTAATGGTAATCAACATGCTACTGATAGCCCACATGCTAATATTGGAACTTTAGCTGACATTAACAGTGTAGCTCAAGCGTAAAGCCAAGGATAGCACATAAACTTTTTTGGTGCACTAGATAAACTTTATTTCAGGAACCTCTCTACTGCTTAGATTATTGAGCAGATTAGCTAATAGTTTAGCTTTGTGAGAAGTGTTCTACACTAACACCAGCTACTTTTAGATATTAGTTGACATTTGTAGTTATTTTTGGTGTTTGAGAAGTTTCCACTACTTTTTGCATGTCAGCATCACTTTTTTTCATCAGTTTGCTTTCTTAAAACTTCTGCACAACAATGACTGAAAAAACTGAACTCCTTTCACTTATGTTTGTGCTTGAAATCCTCCTATTACTGTTTGTCTACCCTTCAAATTTTCTTATACACTTTGAACCTGTCAGCTGTTCTTCCACCTTCAAATTACTTCATTTTATATTCATAAATGTTTTCCAGCTCATTTTTCAGTTTTTCAACTTTCTTGAGCATCTTCTGGTGCATTCATTCAGCAAATTAGCAGTCTTATGGCTCTTTCACTAGGAACAACAATTTTTCTAGTTACAAACAGGTTTCCATTCAGTTCTTTACTGGCCACTTGTTAACTTCTAGAATATAATAAAATCAAATTATTTTCTAAAATTTTTAAAGTCCTTGTTCATTGCATAAAAAAAATATTTGTTTCTGTTCACCGTAAATGAACCAAAGCATGACTGTAAAACCAAGCTGTGTGTATAACTGTGATTTTGGTGTACTGCTAACACCCCATGTGATTATCTGCTGACCATTTCAGAACACTAAATATAGCTAGATCATGAACAGCATCTGTAAAGATTTTACAGAGACTCTTGTTGATATCTCGTTTAATTGTATGCAAGAGGTGAGGCTTTTCTTTTTCTTTTACTGTGTTATGAGCTATAATTAAGTTGACTTCATCTTCCAAACCACATCAATATTGAGTTATGCTTAAATCTATAACAGCATCTAAGAGGAAACCTGATGATTCAAATTGCCAAAACAGTTCAGGTGCTCTGTACACTACAGCTTTTGAACACCAAGAATGTTCAGAAGGAGGTAGTACCCAGTACACATTGAACACTGGTCAATGTTGGGCTGGACATTTCGGTATAATTTGGTGCTCAGCATGATGAATTGACGTGTGTTGGTCTGAGGGCTGTCAGACAAAAAAAAATTGTGCAGTCTTTAATTTCGAAGTAAAGGTTTTAAGCATGGAAGTTCATAGTGTAACTTTGGATCCATTTGCGATCCTTGCAATAATTTTATGTGTCCCTGATTGCAGTTCAAAAACAATACAAATTTTGCCTTCCAGAAAATTGAGCTGATTTAGATGTAAACCATTATATAACAGCTAGTTTTACTAACAAAGTCATCTGTCATCTTAAATGTTAGGTACAACACAATGTGTTTTTTTGGCTTTCTTTTAATTCTTTAGTAAGTAGGTCCACTGACATCTTTTCTTCACAAAAAACAAAAAAACCCCAAAAAGAATTGGGCACACCTATTCATTAAGGTTGATTATATACAGCAAATTATCCTAATCCTAAAAGTTCATCTAATGTTTATTGCAATTTACAGCATATACATCTTCCGGGGTCCAAGCGCCAAAAAACCATGATTCATTCATGTCTAAAAAGCTTTTTAATTGCTGCTCTGTTTTTGTGAGTCTCTCCAGGTTGAAATGCAATCAGTTTTAGACAATATAACCAGAAATTCCCTTTTGTTATAATACTTACATACTTTAAGGACCAAATGCTCAACCAAAGAGGTTTATCGTAGCCAAACCAATAACTGTAATAATCATCATTTGAAATGCTTGGCCAAAGCTGACACCCATCTTAGTGTTGCACTGGAGGGACACTTGCTCTCTGACAGTCTACTCTTCTTCACTAGTGGATGCTTCCGGTAATCTTGTATTTGATAAGTTTGTTTTCTTTGTTTACGCCTACAGGTATGTGTGTTTGAGAGGAAGCTCCAGTCCCACTCCATCCGATGGCTCCCATGGCTACCCCTGTCCTGCTGGCTACAGCTGTCCTGTTGGCTCAGTGAGCGAAGTGCCCTGTGAAGCTGGCACTTACAGTCCTGCTCCCGGAGCAGCTCGCTGCATGGTCTGCCGGAGAGGAACCATGTGTCCCTCTTCAGCTACTCAAGAGCCCTCTACCTGCCCAGCTGGTGAGGATGTAAAAACAAATTTTGAATCAACAGTATAAATTCTTGCGGTTTACTCCTTTGGGTAAAGGTGCAATATGTTTCAGCCATCCAGCTTTTGTTTCTCTGTACATAATTTAAAATTGATTTTTTTTGGGTTAGGCCATTTTTGCCCTGCTGGGACAGTGTTGCCTCAGGCTTGCCCTATTGGAACTTTCAATAACCAAACTGGAGCCCATTCTCTCTCTGCCTGCTTGCCATGTCCTTCTGGAGTGTACTGTAGCTCACATGGAGCGTCTACTCCGCAAGGTAAACACACATTAAGATGTTTACTGATTTTTTTCAGCATTGCACAAATATATACTCATGCTCAAGTCTCTTGATTTAAAGTTGGCGGTAATCAAACTGATAGTGTTGATGTGTATTGTGTAGCTCCATGTTTGCAGGGCTACTTCTGCCAAGGTGGAGCTACAGTGCCAACACCTGAGAGCTCAGAAACTTTCCTGAGGAATGGTCCCTGTCCTGTTGGACACTATTGTCCAGCAGGGTCTCTCGCCCCAGTTCCATGCCCTGTGGGGAGTATCCGCAATGCAACTGGTACATTTGTCACAACAACATCTAAATTGCCTTACAAAAGTATTTATTGCCCTGGTGCTTTTTCACATTTTGTCACAATGAAACAGAGCTTGATCCTATTTTGCAAAGAGGAATAAGCTATAATAATGTTCTGTCTCTGAATTTGCAAACCTGTTTGAGCCATACCCCTAAAAGACTTGCAGTTATACTTTTAGTGAAAAGTGGTTTAAAAAAATATTGGCTGATCCCTGGTGAGGTGTTCTGGGCACGTTCCATCAATAGGAGACCCAGAAGAAGACCCAGAACATGCTGGAGGGACTATGTTTCTTAGCTGGTCTGGGATTGGCTTGGGATTCCCAAAGAGGAGCTGGTTCACGTGGCTGGGGAGAGGGAAGTCTGGACCTCTCTACTTATGTTGTTGCTCCTGCAACCCAATCCTGGATGTATGGATAAATGGATATGAAAAAAAAAAAAAAAAAACTGAACTACATGAGATTAATTCCATTATACAGTTGCCATCTTTAGTTTAAAGGCAGTTTTGAAATCTTTATTGCATCATTATGTACAGCAAGTATATTTCTGACTGAAGGAGGTGTTTCCATGGAAAGCTGCTTTGCCTGTCCTGCTGGCCAGTACTGCTCCTCTGAGGGTCTGGCTAGCCCTAGTGGTCCATGCTCTGCTGGTTTTTACTGTCCATTTGACTTCTCCTCAACCACTCCATATGCCTTCCTCTGTCCCAAGGTATGTTTCTTTATGAACACTTATATTATTACGTTCCCATTTTTTCCTCTTTTCTGTTTTTTGATCTGCATATACTGCATTGTTCATTATTGATGTCCTGCCAAATTGATATTTGTTTCCTCAGATGTGCATTTTATTGTTTTTTTTTTTTTTTAAATCCCAGGGCCACTTCTGTCCTGAAGGATCAGGAATGGCCTTGCCGTGTCCAACCGGAGAGTATCAACCAAATCCGGGGTCTGAGAACTGCGTCCCATGCCGACCTGGATTTTTCTGCGAGGAGGCTATAGTGGGAGACCCGTGGCCCTGTCCTCCACACTCATTTTGCCCTGCAGGTGGGATATAAAAGGTTTTATTTGCAATAGGGAATTTGTAATTATAATTTTACTACTGTGACTTTTTCTTTAGGGACAATGGTGCCACATCCCTGCCCTAATGGGACGTACACCCATTCAAACCAGAGTGGGTTACAGGAAGAGAAGGAGTGTTTGCCCTGCCCTGCAGGAAGGTTCTGCAGGTACTCTGGAAGAATTCTGCATATTGCACTGTAAATGCCTCACTGTTGCAAACTGCATGTTCAGACCTACAATGCACTCATACCATTTTGGTATATATGCATCTTATATACATCAACACATGCTCAAAGGCAAGAACCGACCTCCACTTTGATTTTACACATGAACATCAGGAATTTATATCATTTTGAGAAGTTTGACTAATACAAAAGTACTTTCTTAGGCACTGCTATTATAATTGATTTAAAAAAACAAACAAAAAAAACAAAACAAACCAAAAAAAACTGCTGTGAGAAAATTATGGTATTAGGTACAATCTGATTTATCTAAATGCATATTTCAGTGCCTACAAATGTTTTTTTTGTGTTAAATCGTGTTTTCATAGGGCTGGTAAGATCCAGGGTGTTTGTGCTGCAGGATATCTGTGCATTTCTGGGAGTGCAGATTTCACTCCCCAGGGATCAGTGTCTAATATGACCCACTGTCAGTGGGGTGTGCAGTGTGCAGGCCCATGTCCACCAGGTACTAAACATCAATTTTTAAAAACATCAACAAAAAAGTACAGCAACATCTAAATTGCTCAGCTTCTTTTGGTTATTGAAATTTCCAGTTCCCAATCTTAAATAGAGCTGGATATTTATTTTCATTCTGAAGACTGTTGTTTTTTTTTTTTTGTTTTGTTTTTTTTCCATCTAGGTTTTTATTGTTCTGAAGGTACAGTACAGGCACAGCTGTGTCCTGCAAATACAGTCAGGAGCTTCCCAGGGGCAGTGAGTCTGAAGGACTGCTTACCCTGCCCACCGCAGTATTGGTGCAAACCTGGTAGGTGATGGCACACATGCCAAAAAATAAATAAATAAATAAATAAAAAATTAAAAAAAAAAAAAAAAAAATTGCATCCCTTCAAATTTTTCAGGTAACAACTGCAAATTTGATCATATTTTATTGGAATTTTATGTGATAGACTAACAAAAAGTAGTGTATAAATTTGAAGTAGAAGAAAAGGGTTGAATTCCAAATTATGTTTACAAATTAAATCTGAAAAGTGTGTCAATACTTTGTAGATGAAACCATGTGTTGCAACTGTGCAGCTGCAAGTCTGCAAGGTATGTCTGAAACATTTGGCACAAACAAAAGCGAAAATTTTTGCTTATTCTTATTTGTACAATTATTCAAGCTAGATCAGATAGAGGGTGTCTGTGAACATCTATTGTTAAGTCTCGCCATAGACTGTCGATTGTATTTAGAATATAGAATTTGATTAGGTCATCCTAATACATGCATATACTTTGATCTAAGATATTCCATTGTAGCTTTGGTGCTATGTTTAGGGTTGCTGTCTTTATTTAGCCAGGTCATTTCCCATTGCGATAAAAACATAACTAATTTCCAAGACAGACCTGGCTAAGATTGGCAGCTTTAGTTGGAATAGAAAATAGAAATATCCTGTCTTGTCCCACAGTGGGGAAGTTGAAGCTGCAATTAACAATGTAGCACAATTTAAACAGAAGATGAAATTAGCTACAATATAAATCAAGTAAGAACTTATGAGTGGCTTACCAAAGACAAATAAATGAAATGGAATCAGCCTCAAATAAAAAAAGCACCCAATAAAACCTATGCTGTCATTTTCCTGCTGCTTGTTGTAGGTGACTGGAGCTGAATGCAAGGTTTCCCCCAGAAAACTTGCTAAGCCCAATGGTAGGGGCATTAGTGCAGTCCACTGTGTTTTTGTGTTAAAAATGTGATAAGTTTACCAGAAATTTGAAAATATGACTAGGAAATTATCTGATATTGCAAAACATTATTGATGATATTTAAACACCAACTATATAGTCATACAACAGGCAAACACACAAACAATACAATTAAAATAAAGTAAATTTTTTGCACTCAAGTTAAATCCTAATTAAGTACTCAATTAGTGGATCTTAGCTAAGCTATGCTGGTCACATTTAAAAATACAATAAATTAAAAGAAATATTACCTAAAATGGACAATGATGAGTAAGCATATTTGTATGCTTAACTAAATAGTCTTAGGGTACAAAATTCAAGTATTTATTGTGTTTTCTTGTGTTTCCTAACTCCAACCATTTTGTTTAATGTGTGCCACTTGCTGTCTTCTATTTGCTGGTTTTGATTGTTTTTTTTTTTTTGTTTTGTTTTTTTTTGTTTGTTTTTAATCAAAGCAAATGCAGTATTTGCAAGGAATACTCTGATTGGATGAAAAAAAGACCTGTCTGTGATTGGCTGGTGGTGTAGGTTATTTACATAGAGTTTGTTAAATTGTAAGGGCTGAGATTTAATACTTATTTAGCAGTCTTTTGTGAGACGTAAGCACACAGGCCATACATCATTATTTGTTCACAAAAATGTATGCGCTCACATCAGTTTCAGTCTGCGCGTTAAGGTTTGAGGCATAAATATACCGTGATACGGAAACGGTTGCTCTTACAATGTTAGCATCCACGTGAGCTAGCACTTTGCCTCATTTAGTTGCGGCTCGACTGTAGCGTCGGCTTGGCGGCGTGCACTCCCCTCAGTCAGCAGGTGAACGAGCAGGCTCCATATCGTCCCCTCCACTGTTCCTCAGACTTAGGAAAAAGAACGTCTTTTTATCCTTTACCCGTGATTTGTATGACGTGATTTTTGTGCCACCAGGTTGAGCGTGCAGTGAGTCTGATCTGGGCCCACACTTCTACATGAACTAACAGTCATTAGATTTGTGTGCGTTTAAATCTCACAAATGCTCCCTCAATAGAGCTCTGGCACATGCTCAACTCTCACTCACCCGATTTTATGCTCGCGCATGGCCCTATTTCTCTGTTCGCGCGTGACTCTGTTTCTCTGCTCTCGCCACTAATTGTATGTAAATGAACCAAACCACCAGCCAATCACAGGCAAATTCTTTTTAACCCAATGAGATTATCCCTAGGAAATACCGCACTTTCTGGAATGAAAAACAGCCAAATACTGCTCCAAACGGTCAAAATTATTAAAAAGAAAATCGGAGAGGAAAACATAATAAAATAAACACTTTAATTTTGTATCCTGAGAATATTTAGTTAAGCAGTTCAAACTTTATTTGTATCTTTCTTAAGGGACAATTTTTTAATTTTACTGCAGCTCCTCCAGAGTTACCATGAGCCTCTCGGCTGTTTCTCTAATAAATTCTAGCCTAGCCAGCGAGATTAGGTTGGGGAGCTATGTCTTTGCAGCTTTTCAGTTGCCATATTTATTTCCTTTTCTGGATGATGGCTTGAACAGTTCTCTGTAAGGGACTTAGGGTATTGTTTTAGAACATGTGAAACTAGTACAGTAGGCCATATACATACATGTTAGAACAGGGTAAAGTACTTTCAGTGACAATATCTACAGTTTACTGTATCTTGTACTGTATGTAACAACAGGCTCAGCAGATAGAAAATAACAGAACAACAAAGCTTGTGTACAAACAAGTAGTTTCACGTTAACAAAAACTGTAGGTGCGTGTCTGCGTCTGGTGTGTTGTTAAAATGTCATTGCTGTTCATTTAGTGAGGTTACTCGCCGTGGATAGAGTATCCACAAATATTCCTCAAGTATGAGAAGGGATACTTCATAATAATATTACTCAAGTACAAGTAAAAAATACAGTGTGGTAAAACTACTCCTAAAAGTATTTTTTTCCCCCAAAAGTTACTCAAGTAAATGTTACTAGTTAACTATCCACCTCTGCTTCAGAAGACAGTTGATTAAACCTTATTTAGTGGTATCAGAGAAAAGGAGGCAGAATACAATGCCCACCATGCTTCAGCTGTGTATATGTAAGTTTTTATTGATCTGTGGAATAAAATCCCAATAAAACTTATTGAAAAGGGAACAATTGCTTTTGCTCAATGCAACATTGATTGTGTGCCTGTAGGAGGGGCTTGATGAGTCTTACCAGAATCATACAACTTTACCTCCTGAACTGATGTTAGGGGAAGAAAAGTAGCAAAAATAATTTCACCATGAAAGCCTTTTTTGCTTATTATTGTCAGGAGTTTCTTTGTTTGCAGGAGATCCAGTCATTCATCTGTGTCCGGCTGGTCATTACTGTGACGGTCTGCCTGGCAGTGACTTCAGCGGCGGAACCGGACCCCGGCCGTGTCCTATGTTTACTCATCGAGCTTCCCCAGGAGCGGGCAGCAAGGGTGACTGCCTGCCCTGTCCTCCTGGTTCACACTGTAACAGCACAGGTACAATATAAAGGATCTCACAGAGACTCTTTATTAGTTTTTATTAGATGCTTTTTAATTGCTACTTTACCGTACTCATATCCCCTGTCTTCTGTTAACTGTAATGAAGTGTAAAACTAACCTTAATATATATTCATCTGGTTGACATGAATTTGAATTTTTATATTTCAAATGAATTCACAGTAAATTATCATATGCGGTTGAAGTTATTTTCGTGTATGTGCTCCGTATAATATTTTTGCCTGCACCACTGCCTGAGATAAGAGGGAAGAAAATGCAATGGGAGGGGAAGCTCTGAATTTAAAACTTGTTACTTGAGGCCACAGAAATAAATGAGTTGTGGAGTTTCAGAGAAAAATGTCTTTCTAATCCCTTTTACAAAAGCTTTAGGCTTGAAACTAAACCCTATTGTAATTCCAGTTAATGGATAATGCTCAGCAGATAGTTTCCCTCCCCATTCCTTCACTGATTTTTAAATAACCTCCAATTTTAAATAACAGCTAGTAGAGAACACAAGGTTTTTATACAGTTATTTTAATAAGTCTGACCCCCTAGGTGTTGGTTACTTAATTTTAAATCCTTCTAAATATGTGAGGTTGATGATGCTGCAATTTTATTCCTACCTTGAGGGGTTTGGCTTACATTTAATGTCTTTTTAATTCTTTCAAATGTACCAGCCAGATAAGTGTTGCAGTGGCCCTTTCCTCAAACTAGGTTTGTTGATGACAAAGTAAGAAAAAAAGTAAGAAAGAAAAAAAAGAGGTGGGAAAAAGCACTTGACAGTGATGTGAACATTTCAGATAAAACACATTAAGTGTGACAGAAAAGTGAAAAAAAAAAAAATTGGTAAGGTGGCAAACAAATTCCAATGGCACTGCATGTGTGTAATTGTTTTCCTTTTGTTCCTCAAGTTTTTTTGCTTTTATCACTGGTGTTTGTTTTCCTTCTGACAAACTGACACACACCCCCTACCAGTGAAAATTAAGAAATATTAATAATTCCCAGCTGCCCTCCCCACTACTCTGCTCCTTCATCAGTGCATATTCAACACGGTTTGACTTTGAAAAACATGGACTTGTCAGTCACTGTAACGAAACTTAATATCTACACATGTAAACAGTCAAATCCAAGATCTGGAGGAAAACCACTTATTTTTGTTAAAAAGTGTAAGAAATTCATAACAAATCCACCAGCTGTCCACCGTGGAGGTTCATTTACCTACTGACAGCAGCAATAACACAACTACTGTCAATTTCCAGGGCTGACTTTGTTTGTGTTTGGTGAAACAAACAAAAAAAAAAAAAAAAAAAAAAACAAACAAACATAACTTTTGGGGTTTTCTAGGACTTACTGGGTATACCAGCAGTCCCTGCCCATCTGGTTTCTGGTGCAGTGGGACTGGACCCCCCGTCTTCTGCCCAGCAGGGACCAAGAGGCAGCTTCCTGGAGCTGCTGCACCCAACCAGTGTGAAGCCTGTGCAGGGGGAACCTTTTGCCCAGACCCCCGTATTACAGGAAAGCCCAATGTGGAAGGAATCCCCTGCAGGGCCTCATATCAATGTCCTGTTGGTAGGTGTCTCTGTAAATGTTGCCTTTCTAAACACATCCAGATGAGGTCCTGCTGCTTTAATGAGCTTTTGACTGTACTCCAGGTGCAGTTTCAGAAAAGTTATGCAGAGCTGGCTCGTTCTGTGGACCTCAGACTGCTGAGCCTCAAGTGTGCCCAGAAGGTTATATTTGTCCCGAGGGATCGTATTCGTATGACAACCCTAAACAACTGTGAGTACATAAAAGATCAATCAGTCCATAAAGTGTGTGGCTGGACCCAAAAACATCCTATAAGATTGATTATAGAATGTGATGCACTAGTGATTGAAATGTGGACTTTAATTGATTCTACAAGGGTTTGGTGAAAGCTTTATAAATAAACTTGTTGCGTCACTCCACAGATGTCCGTTTCCCTACTACTGCCCTGCCAACAGCTCTGCCATGAAATCCTGTGCTGGCGGATCCATGCCTGTCAGCACGAGCGGTCTCAGGGGATCAAACAACAGCAGCTGTAGCTTGTGTGAAGGAGGCAGTTATCGTCCTTACCTTTCCCCGAGTCTGCAGTGCCTTCCATGTCCACCAGGATATTACTGCCCCCAAGGTACTGAAAGAAAGCAATTGAATGTCGTCCTTTGAATTTGTGATCTAAATTTTTTGTTGCCCAACAAGGCACAGATAACTACAAGAGTAATCCCTGTCCTCGTGGATATGTCTGTGGGAAGGGATCTGTCCAGCCGAAGTCCTGCCCACCGGGCACTTTTGGTAACCGTACTCGTTCAGGAAAAATGGACGACTGTCACCCTTGCCCACCCAACACCTTTAACCACCTGCCTGCTCAGAAGGCCTGTTTTCCATGTGGCAGTTCCTCCACCTCATTGCCTGGTTAGATAACAAAATATTATATATATATATATATATATATATATATATATATATATATATATATATATATATATATATATATATATATATATATATATATATATATGCTTTTTTCATACATTTTATTTTGCCAAGACACATTGTATAAAGAAAACACTTTTAATATCATGTCCCATAATGCAGTAAAAAATTTAAAACAGAATTTACAGATCTTTGACCAACTATACACTATAGTTATTAAATATAATCCTTAACAATGTTGTTAAGGATGATATTTAATAATGAAGTTCAAGCGATAACAACCGTAATATGTCAGTGTTTAGAGTTTTAGTTTATGAAGAGAAAGTTAATTTGTCATTACGATAGTTCAAGACACTTGAATAAGTCCACAATTTTTGCAAAAAATTGTGTAAAATCATAGAAGTCATTATTTTATTATAAATTGACCTCCATTCATTTAGTTTTCATCTTAAACTTATAACAAGGAAAGAACAAAAGATATTCCATACTAAACCAGCCATTGCACCATAAGTAGGCCATCCACCCAGAAACTAATCCCTACACTAAGTCCACGGCTGGGCTGTTAAGACAGTAAAACTAAAAACAATGCAAATGCAAAAGGCTCCCTACCTAAACAAAAAAAGAATATGAAAATTGTAATTCATAAACTTAAACATTAAATTATTCTGGTGACAACAAATGTTAATTAAAAAAAAAAACAAACAGGTTTTTGAGAAATATTACATTAGAATAAAAACAAAATAAACAGAGAAATAAAAACACAGTAGTTTAAAACTAGATATGAGTGTGTGTTTGTTGTTTAATTAGTCAATGTTGAACAATTTTCAATCAAAGTTAAGGTTTAAAATGTATATTAAAAGGTGAACTGATATAAAACGTTTCTCCTCTAAATGGCAAAGTTGCCTCAACAAGTGTTGTTTTACAGAATGAGACTTTAGCATTACTACTAAAAGAAGCTCTAGTAAATTAGCTTTAGTTCTTTAGTTTCTTAACATATTCACAAAAATCTTCAATTGCATTAAATCAAGAAACAACTGAGTTCTTAAACTGTTAACTTCAGTTTATGCTGAATTTCAAAATATGCTCTAATGGACTTTAATTAACAAAACAAATTAATGTCTCTAAAATAAAAAAAAATCATTTTTTACAGTATTTCTTTTTTCAAAAATAATTTTGTGTGTTGCAAAATAATATTTGCAGGATCCTCCTCGTGTACCTGTATTGGGAAGAACCGGGCTTTCCAGTATTCTGATGGATCATGTCTGTGCAGGACTGGTTTCATCTACTACAATGAGCTGGACTTTAAAAGTTCTGCTTCTGATAGTGAATTAGACTGCCAGCCTGAGGTCAGTAAAAATAATATATATAGTTTATACTAAATGTTTTATAAAGTTTACAGCATACTGTGCTGACTGTACTTGCATTAAGACTGATATAATGTTAGTTGAGTCATATCTGAAGGTTCCAGTCAGGAGTGATGCAACAAACAGTAACATGCTTTTGTGTGAAGCCGACTCAGATGTTAGTGTCTCTGATTTCTTTGTGTGTTTCAGGTGAGCAGACGGTGCAGCACAGGAGAAGTACGAGTAGCAGCATCCAGAGAGTGTGTCTCACCGTCCCTCTACTCCTGTAATATCACCTGTGGATCGCATGGAGGAATTCTGGATGTGGAGATGGGCATGTGTGTCTTATTATTTTAGATTTTTTCTGATTTATTGCTGATTGAAATTACCATACAAAACCTATGATACCCCAGTTGTACATTTTTAGCCTGTCTGATATTTCCTGTCTCCTGTCTTATCTGTTGGTGCCCCAGCTGTCGGTGTGAGCGATATGTGTCTGCAGAGGAGATTTGCAATACTTCTTGCCTCTTCAGGCTGCCTCAGCTGTCTGCTCAGCTCACACAGCATGGAGACTTGGAGCTCAGCTTTAGAGAAAGAAACAGCAGGGTCTGGGCAAGGGTGAGAGAAACTGACAAAATGATGATCTGCTACACCGTAAAAGCACAGGGAATCATCTCACCCAGTCCAGTTATTTACCATACACAAATCTATTATACTACATGTGTATATCACTGAGAAAGGATATGTGAAAGCTGCTACTGGGAGATAAAAATAGACACAATGAAATATCAGGATTGTACTGATAAGGCCAAGTAGTTTCTCAGACTGTATTGTTTGCATGAAATATGAATGTTTTGGAAAGCTGTGCACAACAAGTATTAATCCCAACTTTCCATATTCTTTGTAGGATGGATTTAAAATAACTGAAGCTGCAGACATTTTTATTTGGTTGTATATGGAGAATTTACAAATAATGATAATTTCTGTTTGATAAAAAACAAAAACTGTTCAGTTGATACACAAAAGTAGTTGCTCAATGGCTCAATATATACATGTGTACATATTTTGATTAGGTAAATTTGGTGCTATTTAGAGATAAATAGAAGATCTTATTTGCATTATTATCAAAGGAGATGATTCAGTTGGTGGATCCAAATGCAAAAGTGAGAAGAAAAAACACTGACAGAAAGCAAAAAGGGAAAAAAAAGCTGAGTTACACAGAGAACAAAATTTTAAAAAAACCAAACCAATCAAGAGGTCACAGTAAAACTATAGTACAACCTCTAAAATTGCTCAAATGTGTTCTCCCAGCTACCTTTTTTTTCACTCAAAAAGCTAAAAAAAAAATACAGGAACAGTTAAAATGAAGACATCTGAAATTTTGATGAGTTTGGACAAAGATAGTTCTTTCAAAAATACAGTTTTAATCACATTTTGTGGACGCTCATACCTACCTTACCTGTTTTCTCTTTCCTCTACATTACTGTATCATGCCATGCCAAAATACTGTATACCAGGCGTGCCAAAGTCCAGTTCTCAAGTGCTACCATCCTGCAATTTTTAGGTACATCCCTTCTCCATCACACATGAATCAAATGAACTTCTCGTTACCATGCCTCTGCAGAGCTGAATGACTGCTGGTGAGGGAATTTAGCTATTTGATTCAGGGTTGTTGGAGCAGGGATGCATTTAAAAATTGCAGGATGGTAGCTCTTGAGGACTGGACTTGGACACCCCTGCGTGTATACCATACTGTAACATCCCAGACAATATCATACCACACTACCCCCGACCATCCCTTACTATACCATACCGTACTTTACAGTAGCATACTAGTTTACTTAGAAACATTTTTAAATAAAATAAAACCAAATATAAAAAAGGACAACAGGTATAAATACTTAATAAGATGAGAATATCATAAAACAAGTAAAACTGGTAAAAAAAAATAAAATAAAAAATAAAAAATAAAAAAATAAAATAATTTTTTTTTCAAAGGCAACATATAGCCCTGAAAATCTCCAGATGGAGGTGCCCAGGGGGCCTCCTGATGAGATGTCCCTTCCACATCAGATGACTCTTTTCGCTAGGAAAGATTAGGAGCTTCTCTACGAGCTTCCCCAGGATGACTTTACTCCTCACCTTATCTTTAAGGCTGAGCTTAGCCACCCAAAGAAAGTTACTTTCAGCCTCTTATATCAGATATTTTTTCTATCTGTCATGATCCATAGCCATAGGTGAGAGTTGGAACTTAGGCAGAGGTTTTCACCATGACAGACCAAAGCAACACTGCATTACTGCAGACAAGCCCCAAGCCGTCTTTACATGTAAAACCATTTTCAACTTTAAATTAAGTCATCTGGTGTCAGAGCCAAGATTCAAGCAACTTTCCAATGTACACATTTAGTCCACAAAATCTAATCAACAAAATGTTATTTGATTCATGAATAAGTAAATTAATGAAATAATATTTTAATCTCATACCATTGGAAGCAATGTAACAGTATTGTAGTACAGTGAAAAGTACAGTAATGGCACCTCTTGAGACATGTTCACACGCACATCTTCATACACATTGTTTTTAATAGCAGTACAATAATTTCAAATGCAGTTTTAGAAATATAGTTTAGGTGCTGTCTTACAACGAAGTAATCAGAAAGAATATGATTAAATGTTCTTTGTTGTTGATAAAAACATATTTCTAAGATTATTTCAAGAATACTATGACAATTGTTGCAGTGCCATTCTTGTCTGGGTTTCTGTTTTTTACTTTCAGACACTAACAAATGTTTTAGGCCCAGATATACATTCACAGACATCTGGAAAAGTACATTTAGTGCAGTTTACATCTGAAGGACTCTTTGGTTGGATTCCCCTTGAAAGAGACCTTGTCAATCTTTTCATTTCAGGTAAGTACAGGCTGGTCAGAAATTTACATTCACTTATCCTATCTTGAAATAATGACTGTGCTCAAAGTTGTTTATGGATGCAGAAATGTTGGATATTTTGCTGAACTTAAAGCTGATGCTGTCTTGCTGTTTCATAATCCTATGTCTTTGGTTCTGTGTAATGTAGGAAATAAGTGGCTTCTATGGGACAGTATTAGTAAAACTGATTTTTTGAGCTTTGCATCATGTTATAATATTATTTCCCCACCTAAAACATACCTGGAGTGTTGCTTTGATTCCTTCATGTATGTTTGAGAAATCCTTTAATCTTCCGTGGCAACCAGGGTTGACCGAGCTCTGCCTTTGAGGTACAGCTCCACATTGGAGCTGCAGTTTCTAAGCTTCTGAGCTTCCACCTCACAGATCACCCCCTCCCCCACTACTTCCTCAGTCTGCTCCTTCAGACTAGCTAGCATCAATTAGCAAACACCTGGTGGAACTGCGCATCTGCTGATCTCATTATATGAGCTACTTCTCGGTGAAATGTTGATTAAAAATGTTTTTAAACAGTTAATAGAGGAGTAATGTTGTGATAACTTATTGAAGCTGGAGTGCTGGAAAGCGCAGGACTTTCTTAAAGCGACAGAAGCCCAAGGCGTTATATTTACAAAGTCAAATTTCTTTTAAGTCATATTTGATATATACAGCATTTTTATAACAACTGAAGATAACATAGTTACTTGATTGTGCGATAAAATGATTCTATGTGACTGGAAAACACATAATGCTGCCCCTTTAAACTCATTCGAGCGTTAGATAATGTTAGCTTGTTTTGTCCCTTCCAAAACCATTTTTGATGCATCTTTGGGCTCAATCTTGATGGAACAATCACTGGTGTCCAAATGTTAAGCATCTAGCTTCAGATCTGAAGTGAATTTGAAAGCAGTCCTCCATTTGTATTATTCCCTTGTTTTTTGCAGTGCACCAGTATCACTGGCATAAAAGGTGGCCCACAGCATGGTGATGCCACCACCATGTCAGACAGCTGATACGGTATTCTTAGGTTTGAAACCCTCACTTTGACTTCGCCAGACATTCCTCTTGTCATAGTGGTGATATATCTCAATATATCTCAATCTTTTTTCTTGTCTGATCATAAAACCTTTTCCCAGAAGGCTGCAAATTTTATAGAGATTGGAGGTGTGGGGTTTTAGCATGAGGTTTCTTGGTAAACTCCCCTTCAGTCCATATTGATGTTAAACTTAACTGTGCACCTGGTGTCGATCCTGAATATCTTTATCAATTTTGGTTTGTCTGAGGCTGAAAGTTTAGATGAGATGGTTGAATTTGGAGCCAAAGGTGTGTTTTGACAGAACAGTTATTCTAGACACCAAAACAGGTTTTGGGATGGCTAAAGGAGGCTGACAATAATCTTCAAGGATGGCCTCCTTTATGCCCTGACCTCAGTCTTGTTAAAAATCTATACTCAAGAAGAAGCCAAGTCTGTGTTTGGAAATCAGTTTGTCAAAACAAAAGAATGTAGTTGAGGTTGCCAAGGGGTCTTTAACTAAATTGTAGTGGGGCTTTATGTAAATATTTGTTCATGTATTTATAGTACAAATTATTACAAGCTCTGCACCCAGGTCCTGTTTTTACAAATCGTTGAAGTTATTGATGTATAATGATTCCACACTGGAAAAAGAACCAGTTGAATAATTTTCTAAAAAGCCCAAAATAACATCAACGTTCATGTCCATGATGTGTCATTTTAATTGTCTTTACTCAATTCTCCTTTTTCATCTCACAAAATAAGCAAAATAAGATGTAAAACTTAAAACATTCAGCAAAAGTGTCTCTCTTTTTTTTTTTTAAGAACCGATTGATATCCTAAATACAAGATCTAGAAAAAGGAGAGACACTGAAGATGATAATAAGAATAATGCAGATGCCCTTCCTCGAATCCCAAATCCCATCGCCTGCCTTTCCTTGGGTGACATGCTTGTATTTCATCTTACCATCAACCACACTGGTATTTTGGATTATTTTTTTAAGAGTTTGTCATGTTGGTGGGATTACATTTGTTTATTTTAGCTATTCTCATAATATTTTAACTTTATTTAAATCTGTAGACCGCCGTCTCAGCCACTTCCCATTGTACCAGAAGGACCACCTGTTTAACAGTAACCCAAGCTGGGACTTTGGAGCCTTTAGACATCTACAGATCCTCATGAAGCAAACAAATTTCAACTCTTCAATGTAGTGTAGACTACACACAGTATTTAACTTTTCAAAATACATTTTATAAAAACAGTTTTTTATCTTCTCTCTTCTCAGGTTTGCCCATGTTTTTTCTGAAGCAGGAAAGTATGTGTTTGTGGACAGCGTTATCCCTCAGTGGAGTATTGTTGTGGTGGTCAGTGAGGAGGGGACAGAATGTGACACCAGGGCTGCCACGTTTCAACCCATGACTCCAACACACTTGGTCAAATATGGGATTGTAAAACATCACCGGCTCAACCTTCTGCCTGACTGGGGACTCATAGCTGGCAAGCTGTTTTTATTTTTTTTTAATGATTGACATCTGAATGATTAAGTGGTACAGGATTATTATGGTGGCCTCACACATTTCACTATGGTTAAACACTAACTGTGTGCAGGGATCCTGAGTCTGCTGTTGGTCCTGGTAGTAGTCCTGACCACAACCGTGCTGGTTCTGCAACCCAGCAAAGCAAAGCTCGTTCCCCACTGGAAGATAAAACCAAAGTGGCGCAGCCTTGGGGAGCCCTTTTGCCAAGCTGAGTGCGTTTGCAGCAGAGAAAGGTGTGGTTATGTAACAGATAAGTTAAGTTTATTTGTACAGCACATTTCAGAAGCAAGGCAGTTCACAGTGCTTCACATCATAAAAACATCAATCAAGTATAGAGCAAAATCATCAAAAACATCAAAATCATCAAGTAAATACACATCAAAATCATCAGGAAAATATCAATGCATTAAAATCATAGGGATCATCAAGCAAATATCTTCAAGCAAATATAGTTCAAAAATATTGATCAGTGATCCTCTTACTTTATTTAACTGATTTACACGCAACCTTCCCAAATTAAGGCACATTCAACACAATTATCTCCACCTTTTTCTCTCATTGTTTTATATATTGAGGAGTCTGGAGGAGGCACCCCTGAGGCCTGTGACATTCAGATAAGCTGAAGTAATACTTAGGTAGTTTTATTCAACTACTTTTTAAAAACTATTTTTAAACTATTTTACATATATGTATGCTGCCAGCCTGAGGAAAATATATTGAAGCAAAATCCTTTTCCTATGCTATGTTTCACATGACAGCAGCTTCATAATATGAAATAAAGAGATATTTCTGCGTACTTTTATATAACACAGCCTTTCTAACCCTGTTTCTCTTTGTAACTATACTATATTCTTTTTATTCAAACATAAGATAATATTTATTTTACAGCATAAATAATATGTTGGAACATGTATGAACACACACAAACACACACAAAAAAAATAAATAAATAAAAAATGGTGACATGCTAACTTACACTTTTACAATGAGAAATTATTCACTTATAACTGTCAAAACAGCCAATGTTGCCATAAGGTGAAACTCTCAGTTGAATGAAGTACAACCAGTTTCTTAATGACTTGCTGGGGCGCTACCTAAGTAATCTCACACGCCAGTTTTCTATTTACTTGGGATTGGATGCTCATCTCTATCAACACTTACTTTCCCCCCCCTTATTAATCAATAAGAGATAATACAGAATTAATTCTTTTCATCTATACAATCCCTTCTAATGTACTCATGGTATACTACCCTCCTTCAATTTCATGATTTTTTTTTGTTGGTTCCTAATTACAGATAAAGCCAAAATTTTTCACTTATTAGCTCCATATTATGATAATATGCAAACCAGAATGGAGGTTAAAAACCTCTGGGGGTTGAGTCATTTGATCAGACAGAGGGAAACAGAAGGCTTCATAGATTTAAGCCAGTGGTATCCAGTGACAATATCATAAAACATCCAGACTGGTATGCTGCATGTTTTAGTTCTTTCCCTGGTTCAACACACTTGAATTAAATGGTTCTTTAGCATTCTCCTGCAGAACATCATTACATGCTGAGGACGTAGTTGGACCATTTAAATTAGCTTTGTTGGAGCAGAGATGCATCTAAAACTGGCAGGACACCATCCCTGAAGGACTGGAGCTGGACAACAATGATTTAACCTTTTTTTGCCAAGAAACAATTACTTATGTGCCTCTTTAGCTGATAATTTAGTGATAACTCAACCTCTGGATGGGCTGAATCTTCTTAGTGTAATCAAGCTTATCATTGTGTCAAACGCATTGCTCCATAATAATGAGTTTACGGCAAGCTCTATGCATGCAAAAATGGAATTTGATTAACAGGTTTAAACAAGTCTCATCTGCTTAGCATTTCTATGCACAGTGTTTTTCATTCCAAAGTCTGCTCTACATTATTTGGATTACATTGTATTACATTATTTTTGTTGGTAATGGTAATTAAATTAAAAAAGGCAAACTCACAGATTTATTTAAACAGATTTTTTACTCTCAGTGCTATTTTTCAAGCTTTTTTTTTTTTGTTGATGATCCAAGATACTGTTTTTCAGAAAATCAGACAGACCTTCTTTCCTTCCGACATTACTGCATATATTCTCTATGGGGATTCCTGGAATATAAAATCAGTATCTCCATAAAACTTGTTAGCAGGGGGAAGCATGGAGTGCTCTAAAATTTCTGGTAGATGACTGCATTGACTGGACTTCAGAAAACACAGTGGACCAACACCAACAGATGGCTCCTCAAATCATCACTAAGGCTACGTTCAGACAGCAGGCAAATGCAACCCAAATCCGATTTTTTTTTTTTTTTTGCCAATATGCGAGCTATATCCAACTTTCTCACCACAGTCTGAATGGCCCAGTTCTGATCTTTTTAAATTACAAAAAATCAGATCTGTCCCACTTCCATATGTGGTACTAATTCAGATACGTATCCGTTAGTTTTCAAAGCAATCTGATTGGTGATGTCGCATTTTATCCGACTTTTATGTCATTGATGTGAGACATGCGTCATATTTTCTGCACCAGAAAAACCCAGACACAGTAAATCAGGATGTAAGCAATGGCTGAAAATTATGATTATGAAATTATGAAAAACTGTGATATCTGTGTCACTGAAGTGCATCACATTACAATCAGACCAGTCCTGGCTCTGAATACACATCCAGACTTCCCTACAGAATTTGCAGTCAATGCTCCACAAAAAGCAGTCGCCATTAGTTGTGCTTTCTTTTTATTAGCTCCTTTGTGTTATGATCTTGTTGTGATACTGTCGGCTCCCATTGCTGAATAAACTTTAAAATCGATCCATAAATGGCTCCATCCATTATTACTTCCATAAACAGTGCGCCGCTGTGTGACGTCAACGTTCTTCTGCACATGCAGGTCGCCTGGGGGACACAGAAGTCTCATAGTGGTTGGGTTTAATTAGTAGTATGAGACCATTTAGAGGCTCAGGAAACCTTTGTAGTTGTTTTGAGTGAATTAGCTGATTAGGGTGTGACATCATGAGTTTCCAATATTCAACTTTTTCACAATATTCTAATTTTTTAGGACATTGAATTTGGGGTTTTCATCTTAGTAAGCTGTAATTATCGAAATTACATGAAATAAAGGCTCACATTTTTTGTATAGAAATGTTTGCCAACTGAAAAGCATAGCCATGTACTGTATAGTATATGCACTTGTTACTTGCCTCAGTTGTTCATGTGGCATGTGGTTCTTCAACCTTCCGTTGATATGATGGCTGTTCACATTATTATTAAAAATTATTTTAAAAAAAATGTTTTGCTTTTTATCAGCTGTAAGTCATATTCATCAAAATTAACAGAAAAAGACTTGAAATATATCACTACATATGTAGTGAATCTATGTAAGTTTCACTATTTGACTTGAATTCCTGAAATAATTTGGCTCTTCAATAATATTCCAATTTATTCAAATGCATCTAAAGGTTGATAAAATTCTCAATGCAAAGGTTCAGTTCATGACATTAATGTATTTTGTACAATAATTCTCAGTCAAAACATCTTGTTTAAATATGTGAGATCTTTTAGGGATTTTCAGAGCTGCTTTCTGTTATTCATGTGTTTTAGCATAACTGTCCAGAGTCAAGGTGGGGTTCTTGCCAGTCAAGGTGTAGGCGAGGGAGCAGAAGCAGAGGAGCCTGCAGTCTTTAAGGGAGGTAAACTCTGTTTGTGTCATTGTACTGAAACTTGGAGTCAAAGTACAAACAGAACAAAAGGAAAATATGTTGTTTTGATAAATTTCCATTTCAATTAGGGAAAAAAAAGTCTTCTGAAAGACTTTTCACTAACATTTCCTTCTAATTTAGACTTCACTTCATTTGCAATTGTTTGGCAGTGTACTTTGCTGAATGGTAGTAGTGCTGGCCCTAATGTTACTCGGTTAGTGCACTTGGCATTATTCATTCAGCTTCATAAGACATTTAAATGGACTGGTTATTATGAGATCATCATGCATGACAGCTTCTAGTTAACAGCCTATTCTGAATTAGATAAACGATAAAGAAAATAATAGGTTATGCTTGACTTTAATGACTTGTGCTGATATCATTTATTTAGTGTGTGTGTATGTGTGAGAGAGAGTGAGAGAGGGACTCCAGTGAACTGACTTGTGTCAAATTAAGGAAAGTTTTGACTTCATGATGAACCATACACCGAGAAGATTATTTCTCAATGACTGATGATTAATTATCTCATTTAGGAAGTGGGTCAGGCTGCTTTGATCTGGAGGAGTTCAATGTGAGGACTCTTTATGACAAATTAGAGGACCAGAACCTCCACATCGCTGCCCAGCTGGCCAGACATCGCAAAGACATGCAGGAATTTTATAGGAATATCTGCCGACAGGCTGAATCACTGAAGGTTTATTAGCTTGTTTGTGTTTTTTTACACTTCGTATGCATACAAAAATAAAGAAAACTGTATATTTTGTTTCAGGATATTTTTGAAAATATGGATAATAAAAACTTGAGTCTCCTTAAAGAGATTCTAGTCCATAATGTGAGGAAGGACATGTCATCACACTCTAATATGGGAGAGAGAGACAACCAAGGTAAGAATAAATGTGCTTGTTAAATAATTAGTAAAGCAAAAAATGTGCTTATAGTTTTTTTTTTTTTTTAATAAAAAGACAACTTAATGTTATGATCAAAGAAAGTTAAATTAAATAGTCTGCTATTTATAAAAGTAGATGAACCCATTGCAGTTCTTAATAACAAAATAAAAGCTACAACCAGCTATTAAAGTCATTAATCCCCATTATGTTGGTCTTTGTTAAGCTCTGAGCCAGCTTCTGTATCATCTTTATTATAATAATAAGGATAAAGAAGAGAAATTAAATCTTTTTAAATTAGCCTTTCTGTTATTTCATTCAACAATGGGTAAATGGATGAACGAACAGATGGACAGACTGTTTGCAGATGCCTTATACTGCAGCTCTGGCTGCTGCTCTGAAAATATGTGCAGTCTCTTTGTACAAAATATGAACAACACTTTAGTGCATTGTTGAGGTTACTGAAAGCTTCACCGCAGCATGTCACAGCATTCTGCCATCTGTTGTGAGCAATCACAGCAGTCCCTTCTGCCTTATTCTAATTGCTCAGTTAACAGCCCATGTCTGACTGTAGAGTCTGGAAACCTGAAGATCAGAAAACAAATTAGAGAGACTCTTTTTTGACAAATTTTTCATCAGGAAACAACATGAAACAAATTTAATCAAAAACTAAAGTTACTAATAAAAAAAATATATAAGTTCTGTTACATCCAAAATCCTCTCTATCACATTTGAGCCTTTTTTTAGATGATCCCCTCCAACTGTAGGCATTTACCTAATGGGTTCTATTTTTAATGCAGTCATATTAATTTTGGTCTTATAATGATTTATTTAAACCATTATTGAGTGATCACACAATAAACAATAATCATGTTGTTTTAATACAACAAGCACAAGTTTGAATTTATTGTGATTCTTTTCTAATCCATGCACAATTAAAATTATACATACAGAGTCAAATATAAACATATCCCCCTACTAATATTTGATTAAATATCTCTTAGAAAGTTGAAAAAAATTGTAGCCCCTCACCATAAGGTCCTGGCATATTTTATGATCGGATACCATTACATACCAATCAGAAAGGGCAGAATAAAACCTCATTGGTTGGTTTCCTAGCACAGACCCAGCTTTCCATTCTAATTAACAGTTTTTTAATAACATTGTGGTCAGAAGAAATGCTGGGAGACCAGTGTCACTCTTCACACTGTTCAGAAACATTAGGTTGAACAATTTGGCCACAGTGACAAGAGGTGTGTTTGGTGCAGTTAAGGTGGTGCTTTAGCATAGAAATACAGACATTTATCAACTCTCAAGGATTTTAGGGGCAGCATCATGCCGAGGGTCTGTTTTACTACCAGTGGTACAGGTCAGTGGATAGTAATATAGAGGAGAAAATAGAGAACTGCCAGATTTATGCTGATGATAGGTGCATGTAAAGTTAGTCAAATAAGACAACTTTAGTAAAAACACTGCAGCAAAACAGAGTAGAAATGAATCAGCGTTTTCCTCACCACTGATATTCACGCAAACATATAATCCATCCCTCTCCTCTTTGGTCTTTCATTATATCCAAAACTAGTTTAATTATTTCTCTGATTACTTTGATGATCATAATTAACTATATTATATTATATTATATTATATTATATTATATTATATTATATTATATTATATTATATTGGATATGGATGGATAGATATTATATTACTTTGATTGAAATAGGGTCCAGTATATCTCAAACAAAATCATTGTTTGCTGGTAGTTTTATGCAATATTCACTCAGTAAATTGGTTTTATTTTATTGAAATTGAGGAAGTAATTTTTACCACTGCAGTAAAAATTTTCTCCCTGTGCATTTAAAGACTCAGCTGTTTTGCTTTAAAAGCCTGGAATTTAGCCCTCAGATTTATAAAATGCTTTGTGTGTAATCTGTGTGTTTTCATGAAAACAGACATTTCCACCACCCAAGCTGAGGCCACTGTGTCATTACTGGGAGCTGTTCTTCGATCAGTTGAAGCTCTCTTATGCAAGCTGACAGGAGAAACATGGCAAAACCAGGATCTGCATGGTCTTCCATGTTGTCATGGTTCAAGAGATTGTGAGGCTCAGGTTGGATATATGCAGCCTGGTGACACCAATATGTGTTTTACACAGGTAAATTAAAACAGAAACATTAGTAAATTGTTTCAAGCATATGTTGAGAATGTAAAAGCTGTTTTTCTTTTTTTTGTTTACTTTCTCCAGTGTTCATCAATGTCTATGAATAAAGGAGAAGCTCTTTGTCATGAGCCAGGTCAGAAGCAAATCGTTACATTTTTAGTTTTGTTTCTATTTTGAGTATATCAGAATAAAATAGTAAATTCTTTAAATTGTAATTTCTCTGTTCTCTAGAGACAACAGCTCCTTGTCTCAGTGATGATGATCTGTCCAAATTCGTCACCATATCTCCTTTATTCAAAACTCTGCAGGAGATTCTTCAGTCCTTACAACAGCTCACCACAGATGAGCCACATCAGCGTCCCTGCTATGGTGCAAAAACTAAACACTGTCGTAGTTTGAAATCATAAGTCAGAGTAAACCAAGTATAATGCCTTGCAAAAGTGTACAACTTCACATTTTGTATCAATATTTTATTCAATAAACCAATACAAAATAGTGGATTATTGTAAAAAAGAAGAAAAATGAGACAGGTTTTGAACTTTCTAGGACCACCATTTGCTGCAATTATAGATGCAAATCTTTTAAGGTACATCTTCTCTTGTTTGGCACATCTAGAGAATGAAGCTTCTGCCTTTTCTTTGCAAAATATCTCAAGATCAGGAGGAATGGCATGAGAGTATCTAAACATCAATACTAACACATGAATATCCTTTGATCTAAACCATTTCATTGTGGTTCTGCTTGTATTTTTAGGGCTGTTGCCCTGCTGGTTTTCTTCCAAGACTGCCCTGCATTTAGCTTCATCTGCTCCATAACTCTGACCAGTTTCCATGTTCCTGTTGTGGAAAATCAACCCCACAGCAAGATGCTGCCATTACTGTGCTTCACAATGGGGAGGGTGTGTTAATGGTGAATCACAGTGTTATTTTTTCTCCACACTGCATTTTATACATTGGCCCAAAATTTAAATTATGGTATTATCTGACCATCTTGTTCCACATGTTTGCTGTGTCCCTGCATGGCTTGTGGAAACTGACTAAACAGGACTTTTTATGATTATCTTTCAACAATCACTTTCTTTTTGCCACTCCTCCTTGGGGACCTGATTTATCAATAAGAGTTGTCCTGTTGACAGATTCTTCATCTGAGCTGTGTGTTTTTCCAGTTATTCCGGAGCTACCATGGGTTTCTTGTCTGCTTCTCTGATTACTGCTCTAATTGCCTAGCAAAATCATCAAGCATATATACATGAAAATCATCAAAATCACTGAGCAAATATCAGTGCATCAGAATCATGAGGATCATCAAGCAAATACCATCAAGTAAATGTAATTCGAAAATGCTGAAAAAAAGGTGGACTGCCATGTCTTGGTAGGGTTGCACATGCAGATGATGGAGGTTGGGACATAGTTTTTAATGCAGGGACATCTTACTCTGCATTAAGTTTCCTCATAAATTTATCGCTGACACCACTAGCGTGTGCCTTGGTCTTCATGATGGTGTTTATTCACTAATGTTCTCTGAAAAAAAAACCCAAAAACCTCTGGGACCTTCACAGAACATGTTTATTTTTACGGAGGGGAAATTTCACACAGGTGAATGTTCCTTCTGAAGGCCGTTGGTGGCATTTGATTTTTTTCAGGGGTTGATAAGGAATTTAATTACAGGTGAATTCCACACATTATTATTTGGAAAAAAAGTTTGAAAACCAGTTCTCATTTTTCTTCCATGTCAAAATTATGTACGATTTTTGTTGGTCTGTCACATATAAACCTGATGAAATATAATAAAGTTTGTGGTTAGAATGTGACAAAAGATGGAGAAAAGGGGGCATTAATACTTTTACAAAACACTATCTCAAATTCTGATGCATCACATCCTGATTCACCATTTTTCTGTTTTAGCAGAAAAGGGGCCATCTGTCCAAGAGAACCACAATGAACATCTAATTCCAACTGCACTGGACAGCCTGTCTCCACAGCACTCAGCTATTTACCTGTTTGGTTGTCACGTGATGCAGTTGCTGGCAGATTCCCCCCTGTTCCCCTCTGTGCTTCTTTTACTGGTGAAGTCAGTTCCCTTTTGCTCATCCTCCTCTAATGAGAATCCCCTGGCCCATTTCATCGGGGACTTCTATTTTGATCCAACCAATCAAATCCTTTATCTGTCAGAGGCAAAGCTTCAGCATGTAGGACACTTTATTGCTGTCATCCTGCAGTCCATGGCCCACATAGCAGTAGGTAATAAAAAAAGTAAAGAGAGTCCTGAATGTCATGCATAACATTATAGCCTGGGCAATCATCTTTGAGCAAAATCTTTGTAATCTTCTTCGGCAGCAGAATTATTAATTTGTGTTGTTTTTATCCAGGATCCAAACCCCAAAGGTTTCTGGAAGCTCTGCATGAGGCCATTTCAACTGTAAGCCTTCAGCTGTTCAAACTTTCTTTTAAATGGAGCTCAGCAGAGGTGTGTGAGAACAATCTGAAGCTCACTCATCATCCTCACACAGTTTGAAATGTAGGCTGATAACTTTTTATTGCTTCTTTTCTCAGCCTAATTTTGATGCATTAGATGGGCGGCATGAGGCATTAGTGGAGCAATTTCTCAATATCAGAGTTCCCTCTGAAGCGCGCTTCACTGAGCACCTATTAGCCAGAAGGTTGGTGAGAAAAATAAAACTTACAGAAGAGAATGTTAGATGCATTTATAATAAGTAACTTTTCTCATCTTCTTCTACTTTAGACTCGAGAAATATAAGTATTTTAAACTGGAGGATCTCATCTGCAACCTCAAGCAAACATCAACTCCAAATACAGGTATGGTAGTTTCTAATGTTCAATATAAGTTATTTTGCAAGCTTATTGCTTTCTTCACACTTTTGTGTAAAATAAGGCCTATAACGAACTTGCAAAGGACTTTGAGAATAAAAAATTTAAACTGTCCAAATATTTCTGTCTTTCTGTGTTCTATAATGATATATTTCACAATGAATATGCATATAAAGACTATTAATAGTTCACATAATTTCAGAATAGTTCTGTTTTTCAATATTCATTGGCAATGTCTTTTAAAAAATGCACAACAAAGTGCATCTGCAGTCTGTATCATTGTATCCATTGCTGTCTGATAAGAGGACGTAAACTTAATCATAGCAGACTTTGTGTAGAGCTCAGCCAATAGAGCATGAGCTTAACAACAGAGCAGAAAAAAGCAGCAAAACAGCTGCTGAGGTACTCCTACATAGGTCAGTTCAAACAAAGATGGTGTAAGCCTTTCAGTTAACTGCAAGAGCACACAGCTAATGTGATGATAAACTTCTAACTCTGAAGATGCACTTCTAGCTCTGTGAAAATGCCTCTCTTATGTAAGTTTAAAAACTCTGCCGGTTCATGTTTGTGTTTCTAAGACTACTTAATGGCTTTAGTGGGACATAGTAAAACTAATAAAGTATAAAATTAATTGAATATTTTTTAATATGTTTTTGGTCATTAGGGTAACACTACTTTTAAAGTAAATAACCATTACACAAGGCAGACGAGACATCTGGGAAACACCAGAATTATACAGGGCCTTTAAATGGTATTCACCCTCTTAGATGTTTTACCCTTTTATTGCTTTACAAATCAATCATCATCAAAAAATTTGGCTTTTTTGACAAAACAATTTCCAAAAATACACCTTTTAATGTCAAAGCAAAAATGGATTTCTACAAAATATGGACAATTAAATAGAAATATTTAACATGAAATAAATTATTGCATAAATATTCACCCCCTTCAAGTCAGTGTTCAGTAAATACACCCTTGGCTGCAACCACAGCACAGAGTCTGTGTGGATAGGTCCCAATCAGACTTGCACATCTGGACGCTGCAGTTTTACTCCATTCTTCCTTCAAGCTCTGTCGGGTTGTGTGAGGATCAGCTGTGAACAGCCCTTTTCAAGTCCTGCCACAAAATCTCTATCAGATTGAGGTTTGGGCTGGGACTTAGCCACTCCAGAAAATCCACCTTCTTGTCTTCAAATGATTTCTGTGGAGGGGTAGTATGTAGTGTATCATTAAAATGGCTGCCCCATATACCGAAGCTATTGGTCCTCAACACAGCTGTACAGGTTTCGATTCCATCTCCTGACTTAAACTTTTCTATAACCTGTTCTCTGATTTGCTTGGAATGTTCGCTTCCCTTCATGCTGGAATGGTAGTCAGGAATACTGATTAACCAGTGAACGGACCTTCCAGACACAGTTGCCTTGATACTACAATCACTTGAGACACATTTACTGTCCTCAGGTGCTCTCCATTTCATTCAATGTGAGAATACTTGCACCAAATGGCTGGACCTCTGTTGAATTAGGCCAGTCTCTTTAAAGGGATGAATACTTATGAAATAACTTATTTGTTGTTATATATTTTCATTTAATTGTCATTATTTTGTAGAAAACAGTTTTCACTTTGACAGTAAAGGGTTTTCCTTGGTAATTCTTTTTGTCAAAAAAGCCAAATTTTGTTGCTCATGATTGGTTTTTTTAAGGAATAAAAAGCATAAAACATCCAAGGGGGTGAATACTTTTATATTCATTGTATGTTTGACATTGACTGTTTTCTAATCTAAAGATTGCAGTTTGTCTGAATAATCAATTCAGCTTGAGTATGAGCACTATAGTTTAACTTTACAATGACACATTCAGATTTTACCAACTTTTGGAAAAAGAATATTGATTGCTTTATTAATAAAACTCCATTCATTTTTGTACCTGTTCAGTCCTTCAAGGCTGGGTGCCATGAGATGGGATAGACACACACTAGCACTCATACGTAATTTCAATTAAAAGCCCGTTAACCTGAAATCCATGTTTTTGGATGATCAGGAAAAACTGAGATCCCCAGAGAGAACCCAGGCATGCATGCTCATGCACAGACAGACTCCACACAGTAAGGCTAAGATTCAAACCCATGACCTTATAGCAACACAGCAGCAGTGTCACTCTGTCGCTGCTTATTGAAAATACTCCACAGAAGGTGTACACCAAGTTAGAACTGGTTTTAGGGCATCATGGTGTTTCAGTTGCCTTACAGCAAGTTCAAGGCTGGAGTGAAACGCATTTTCAGCCCTGGAGTTTCATGCCTCACACCGGCCCACTTTAGATAACAACATATCATTATTAAAATCATGTAAATGTAATCTTACATGTCAAATCTGAAATAATGCACTGTTTTGTAAAAAATTGTAAAACAATGTAGATTTATTTCAATAGGGTGCACATCTCAGACAATATTCTTTAAATCCTATCTAGCACATCAACAATATCAGAATCTATATTTTGTTCAAATGAGCCTTCAGAAATATCAGAACCTTGAAAATGAAATAAGAATAAATAAGCATATTAAATATCAAGTTTTTAAAAATTATAAAAAGTGTTGCACTTTCTTATGTCCCTTATCATTTCTTTTTCAAGGAAACAGTTCCATTACAACTTAGATTTCACAAATATGAGAACATGAGTTAAAGGGAAAATCTTCAACCCTATTCTGTACATCAGAATTTATTTTTCTCCAACATCCAATATAAAGCAAACTGGTGTTCACAGATATCTGATCCTTATGATTAAAACATATTAATATTGCACTGCTCTCTGCAAGTCTGTTATTCACAGTAAGAGTCTTTTTTATCTTTTTTTCCCTCTTCACAAGAGTAGTTTAAAAGAAACAATCATAAAACATTACTATACACCTGAGCCATTTAAAATAGTCATAATTCTCAGCAGAAATCTCCTGTTTTTACAGTCAATGAGTAATCCTACCTGTCCACTTGTTGGCTCATGGCTGCTTGATGGTGCATCTTGCTCCTGACAAAAGGATAGTATGGTAGTCATAAAAATATCAAGCTTAACATGATATATAGACCAAGATTAACTAATCATCATTTCGCTAACATTATCTGCATTCAACGGCATTACTGAACTTTCTCAGTTTGTTTGGAAAAATGGCAAAGTTCTTTGCCTTTTACTGGTTTGCTGTCATGATTCTAACACACACCAATGTGCAGCTCAGCCCAGCAGCATGTCTCTGACCCGCAGGTAATTGACACTGATGTGTGAACGCTCATGGTGCGTTTAAAGACGGCTCAGAAACGTTACAAAAAAAATGTTACAGCTTGTCAAGAATGGATTAAACAGTTGTAATGAATGAAAAAAGTGCGGGGGACATGTCACCTGTCTTGGGAGGGGCTGGATACCTTAATGGGCTGGCATGGCCCACCCACTGGCGTCGGTTCTGCCCAGTGTCATGACTGCACACCAACCAATTAAAAAAAAAAAAAAAAAAAAAAAAGATAAAACCGGCCCTTGTGGTCCAACCATAAGACTGGCCGTTCTGGTTTGTCAAAAATCTCCCGATTAGCCAATCTGGGCCTGAGCAAGAATGTTCTGGGTTCATATCCTTTAAGGACTTCATTTTAGATGCAGACTCATTACTGGAAGCAGAGTAAATCAGTTTTTTTTTTCTTTTTTAAATCAAGTTTCAAAACCACTAAAATTTTACTTCATATCATTCCTATGGTTTATAGAGCTTTTAATGAGATGCCACAAAAACTGCCGAATTGACCAGTTTCTTTCTGGCTGTTTGAGCCTACAGAAGTGCGGTGTGCTATCCTCCATGATTTGTTGCTGTGCACTGCCAGTCAGTTGACCCAAAAATGTTAAATTAAACTGCATTATATAAAAACTAAAATATATTTTAGTTTTTCATTTTTCGATAAATACAATTAAGTTTGCATTAGACTATCCTGCATTGATCTAGAAATTAAAGATTTATTAAGATGGGACTCAGTACACTTTTCATTAGCAACAGCATCTTTGCTTCAGTATTCTCTACAAGAAAAACAAGACTATCCTTTATTCATGGAATGCACACTGAATAATCAATACAAACTTTCCCATTTTGCACTGCTTACATTTAAATGAAAATTACTTTCTTAGATCTTAACATGATCATGAAATCTATGTTGAGCGTTGGCTGTAAAACAATTAAGTTCCATTAATCTGCTCGAATAATGCACCTCATAAACAAATTGACAAATCCATTTGTAATATCAGGCTCTCTGTTGTTTTATTCATTTCTCCCCTTTCACAAGATATAAACATCATTAAACAATTGTGGGATCTGGAGAGAAAGTCAATTATTGCCTCCCTAATGACTTCAAAGAGCTTTTGTTTTGGAAAAATGAACCAATATCCCAGTCCACCGTATTACAATTGAGTGCTGAAGGAGTGTACACAGAGACCATTTTGCTAGAAACGCAACCACGTACTACTTTGTGTTTTAATTACTTATTTCTTCAGTAGAATTTTATTAAGACTTTTTATTCATGATTTTAATGATCACTTCTCAATGTGTTTCAATTTCTTCAGGTTTACCACCAAATGGGACACCAGTGCAGGTAATGAAGTTGCATATCATAAACACAGGGTGTCCGTGGGGCATTAAAAAGGCATTTAAAGTCATTAAATAGATTTTGCTAAATTTAAGGACTTAACTGGCATTTAAAAGCATTAAATCTGATTCTCAGTTACATTGAAATTTGTCATTAGTTTTCAAGAAAAATAAGATGAGTTTAGCAATTTTGAAGTGTTCAGCCCATAGGACTCACTTATTTGAGAATTTATAAATTATTGCAGGTGCTACGTCAACCTGTGTTTCCTGTTATGTTATGTACATTAGCGTACCATAAGGAATCATTTCGGTAATTGTTTCTAAGGGGTCGGTGTGGCTCTGACACAATGTCTATGGGCTCAGGCCAGGTCGGGTTGCATTTTTTTAGGTCTGATCACTAAGCAGCACCACTCGTAATTGTTCCAGGTGATGTTTCCAGATTCAGAACCATGTATGGAGAAAAGAGAGAGGATTTGGAAGATGAGATGCAGGAACTGAAAAAGAAAGAAAAAGGTGTTAATAGCTGTGTGCATCAGCCTTCAAAAGGATGCTGATCAACTAGCTTAGCTGAAAATAAATCCAGTACAATGATGCCTCAAATGATAGAATCTAACAGTATGAGGAAAAGATATGGGAACAAATGCAATAAACTGAAAAATGCTGCATTAGAACTGAAAGGAAAAGTTTGCAAACTAAAACACATGACTTGATCTTTTGTTTAAACAACACAAAAATGTGTTATAGTTTATGCATTTGCTTTCAACGGCATTATTCATGTAAAATTAGGGCATTAAATTGGTATTAAAAAGCATTGAATTTGATGAGCTGATTTCTGCAGAAACCCTGTAAACAGAAGAAAAACAGCAAAAAGTATAATCATGATTTCCATTACATGATTCTTTTTCCTGCTCCCCAGATGTCATGTGTAGAGGAAGAAATTGACTGCATGAGTGAATCTTTCCTGCAGCTAAGCATGCAACTGCAGAGGAGAGTTCAAATAAGCACGATGCTAAAGGAGAGAGAGATCCGTGCGAGAGACCAGGCGGTAATTAGAATTAATGTTACATGTTTAAAATTCTGAAAGTTATGTAATTGATACATCTCCATTTAAAATGAATTATGTTTTGTCCTGCTCTTAAATGATCTCCTTCTATCTTATTTAATGTATATTTGGTTTGAAGTTCTTGTCACAGGTTTTTTTTTTTTTTTTTTTTATTCCATAAAGCAGAAATTTTGATATCCCTTGAACCTTTCCACTATTTGTCACATTGCAACCACAAACCACAATGTGTTTTATTGAGATTTCATGTGATTAATGAAAACAAAGTAGCACATATTTGTGAAAGTGGATGGAGAATGATGAATGGTTTTCAGAAATTTTACATACTACGTGTTTTTTGTGTGTTCTCCCCCCTTGCCTAATATTTTTCAGAATCACATTTCACTCCAACTACATCTTTCCTGCTAGAAAGTGAGCCTCTATCTATCACAGGTCTTTAGATTTTTTTTCAAGTGTTTTCCTGTCTTTATCTCTATCCATCTTTTTAATAAACTTATACAGATGATTAAATAAGCTACTTCTGGATACTAGTCACATCAAGTAGTTTTTTTTATCTCTAAGTACCACACAATTACTGTATTTCATCATATTTATTGCTGCTCTCTATCTAACAGTATAAAAAAAAAATCATAAAAGTAACAGTCCTAACAATAGGGGATTTGGGGATTTGTAAATATTATGGTGTAGAGTTGTTGTCATGTTAAATCAAAATTTCTGAAACAATAAAAAAAATCTATTTTTAATGGTATACTACTATCAACAGATTCTCCAGCCTGAGCTCTGATCTCAGCAACTCCTCCAGACTTACTGTGAGAAATGATCCTGTGATTAATATTATCTTTGCCCAGCCAGCCAATTTAAGTTAACAACCCTTTTTTGGCAGATTTGCAGTTCAGCCATACTCTTTCTGTTTTTAGATGATGACTCAACAGTTCTCTGTGAGATGGGAAATTCAGCTTGGGATATTGTTTTAGAATTTTTGAGCTTCTCTACGACTTTCTCCCAGACCTGTTTGTGTTCTTTGGTTTTCACGATGCTGTTAACAGAATTCCGATGCCTCCATAGAACAGCATTATTTATAGTGAAATTTATACTATTTTCTCAGGTTAGATTACACATTGATGCATAGGATTTTATTTAGGATATCAGAGTAAAAGAGACTGAATACAAATCGATTCCACACTTTTTTTCTATCAAATAAAATACCAGTGAAAAATATCACATTTTTTTTATATAATGTGACAAATTGTGAAAAGGTTCAAGGAGAATGAATAATTTTGCTAGACACTGTACAAACGAGACACATTGCATTGATGTAATTGCATGAATGGGATTAATCAATTAAACAAATCCATCCGTTATGTTGATCTAAATTTGCTTTAAATCAGCCTTGACATAGAGGATAAAAGCACACATTAGAATGCATAAATATGATGTATGAATGAGTGATCTATTTTTGCAGTGGGAAACATCAACAAACATGCCAAGTCTGAGTCGTAACGGAACAATCCTGTTGGAGCTGAAGAGATGTTATGTATCACAGCGCCTCAACGAGCTGCAAACCACATTAAGCCAAATGAGGCAGTGCCAGCTGCGTGATGGCAAGCTGAAAGATGGAAAAAGTGGCCGTAAGGAACGTGATGACGGCTCCGATCAGCACAGAGAAAAGGAGCACGATCCTGCCACGGATCACTGCAGTGCTGTAGAACATCAGCGGCGGTCCACTTTTTCAGCTGTTCAGAAGCACAGCCCACGCAGCCCAGAGAGCAGAGGTCTTTTAAATGATGAAGTGGAGAGTCATATTTCTGACCAGCAGAGAAGTGGCTTTGTTCAGACCAACAATCCTGACACCTTAATGGATCAAACTTTACTTGAGACCAAAGATCAGCTCCATTAAAACATGTCCCAGGAAATTTATAGCCTAATAGACAAAACAAAGGGAAAATGGAAAAGGGCACAAAACTATTGCAAACATGTATTTGACGTTTTGTTTATCTTTCAGATGGCAATGTCATATTCCTATGTTCTGTTTTCTGAGACTTCTTTTTCTGTAATATTTGGCCTCCAATAGCTTTGTGCTAATCTTTGTACAAGGTAATACTTTTGTTTGCTGAAGTGAGATCCCAGTAACCTCAGTCTTATCATGCTCCAGCTTTAAAACAGGTCAGCTGTGCTCTGTTAACTACCAGCGATAACAGACAGGAATATATTCTGGCAGCGACCCGCAGTATGACACAATCTGTAATGCTGTCTAAATAGTTTCTCTGTCAGGAGTTCATAAAGGGAGAGGACCCACATCTTTAGAACAGCCTGTGTTAATTGTAATAATCTAATTTGGATGATAAACTTAACCTGAACCACAAATGTCTTTTTTTTTTCTTTTTTTTTTGTCTCCTGATAACAACCTTGTCTTTGTGCCAGAGGACTTTGAGAAATTTTTGTCCCATTCTTCCTTGCAGAATTGTTTTAATTCAGCCACATTAGAATGCTTTTGTGTATGAATGGCTTGTGTAAGGTTATACTACAGCATGCCAGTAGGATCTAAGTCAGGATTTTGGCTGGTCTAATCCAAAACCTTCATTTAGTTTTTCGATGCCATTCAGAGGTAGATGTTGGTGTGCTTAGGATCATTGTATTTCTGCAAAACTCAAGTGAGCTTGTGACCCAGACTTAATGGATGCGCAAATGTTCAAAAAAGTTCTACCTTTGTCGCATGAATCCCCAAAATATTTTTCTCAAAGTCTTGTGCATCCATCAGTCCATCCATCAGTTCATCCATTCATCCATTTATCCGTTCTCTTCTGCTTAATCGAGGATCAGGATCAGATCAGGTCCCTCTCTTCCTCTGGATCTCTTCTCAGGGGTATGTGCCCGGAACAGCTCACCAGGGAGGCATCCTAACCAGATGCCCGAGCCACCTCATCTGGCTCCTCTCGATGTGGAGAAGCAGCAGCTCTACTCTGAGTCCCTCTTGGCCGACCCAGCTTCTCATCCTATTTTGAAAGGAGAGCCCAGACATCCAATGGAGGAAACTCATTTTGGCCACTTGAATCCGTGGTCTCATTCTTTTGGTCACTACCGAGAGTTCATGACCATGAATGAGGGTGGGAACGTAGATCAAGCAGTAAATGGAGAGCATCCAGCTTTTTGCTCAGCTCTCTCTTCACCACAACAGACTGATACAGCGCTCGCATTACTGCAGACACCACACCAATCTGTCTGTCGATCTCCTGCCCCATTATTCCCTCATTCATGAACAAGACCCTTGAGGATCATCAAGATGTTTTTGGGCCTTTACATTCTTTTCATACAGTTGTGATTTTTACCCTAGCACTGTCCTGTGGATGCTATTTTTGTCCAGTTTCTTTTTGCTGAAACACTGACTTCAACTGGGGCATGTGATGCCTACAGAGCTTTATATGTTGTTCTGGGTTCTATTGTTACCTCCTTGATAAGTTTTTAGCATGCTCTTGAAGAAATTTTGGTCACTCCCAGGTTTACTGCTGTTCCATTTTGTCTTCATTTGTTGATAATAGCTCACATTGTGGTTTGCTGGATTCCCACAGCCTTAATGTCTTTGTAACCCTTTCCACAACATGAATGCCAGTCAGAGGAGAAGTCTGAACTTCATAACTGCTGCTTTCTTCTGCTCCAGTGCTTTATCTGACACACAGGGTTCCGGGTCTTATAATAGAAAGTCAGTATTCCTACAGGGGGGCTGTGAGCCAAATCAGAAGGTCAGATGGAACAAGTCTTCACTTAATATCAGTGTTAGCTTTCAGCTCCATGCCAAGTTCCCCTGGTTGAATCCGGCTTTGCCCTGTAGCTATGTGTGGTGTGTTCGTGAGAATGTGAGGTGTTGTTTAGTGACTGACCTGAGATTATGTGCTTATCAGTTAGATTAGCTTCTTTTGCCACTGATCTGACCTGCGTGTCTGCTTCACAGTGGCACATACATGCATAAAACTACTTGAGCAGCCTGATGTGTGTGTAAATCTGTGGGATGATTTGCAGTTGTACCACATTACGCTTGCTCTAGTTGTTTAGATCACAACACATGGGTTATTTCAGAAAGACTAACTTTATGTGACATTTGTGTGGGTATATTTCCATACATGTTGTTTTCAGTGGTATTTTTATAGGCTACAACTGTGCTCTCTTTACTATTTTTCCCTCAATCAAGTCGCAGTAACTAATCAATAGCATGGAGACATAGCCTACTTTTATTCATCTGTCTGGAAAGATTTTCTGATAAGACATATATGTTCAAGTTTTAGAGTAATTGTTGAACAACTTAAGACAAGAAAACACAAATACATCTTAATCTTGCACGATACATGTTACATTTCAGCCACAAACCTAAATTTATTTTACTGGGATTTTAAGTGACTAACTGGGAAGTGGAAGGAGATTGATACATGATGTTCACATTTTTGTGTTTTAGGTAAATTTGTTTTCAGCCCCTTTTATTCTGATGTAAGTAAAAAAAAAATCCAGAGCGATCATCTGTCTTCAGAAATCACCTACTCACTAAACAAAGTCCACCCTATTCATGCCAGAAAACCTAACTTTGAACACACTATGCCCATGAATATGCATGGCGGTGGCAGCATCATGCTGTGGGGATACTTTCCTTCTGCAGGAACAGGAAAACTAGTCAGAGTTGATGGGAAGATAGACGAAACTAAATACAGGACAATCCTGCAAGAACACCTAGTGGAGAGAACAGGACTAGAAACTTAAAATTGGCATGATTGTGTTTGTGAGGCACGCTCTTCAGATACATCGCACAACAAAACAGTAAATTGTGCTGAAAGATGTCTGGCTCTACAAACTATAGCTTTAAAAGGTTTTTCTAGTAAGAATCACGTGAGATTTACATCTCAATTTCCATCATGTTTGAGCCATGACTGTCTGCTATAATCATGTTATAATCTTGAAATCCTTCCAAATCCCTGGAAATCTGCTCTATGTCTCTTAACTCCTGCAAACACTCACACACAACCCATTCAAGTAGATATATGAACCAATATATATACTTCTGACCATTTAAATTCTCTTAACACTTCTCTGTTGTTTTTTGGCTTCAGTTTTTGCAACTATTTGGTCTTGATGCAAGTAAAGAACAGAAATAATTCTGAAGCTTCCTGTATGCTTATAATGAGTTTGCAGCCTGTCACTAAGCAGGCCCCTAGTCGCCATGGCACTGCTTTACTGTTGCTATGGTTTCCTTATCTGCAGGATGTGGTTCAACCAGACCTGCCATATTTAGTCTGTTTCTCAGCAGGCAAGCCTGCTGCTGGATGCACTTAGCTCTCCTCTTGTTTTTCACTGTGATAGAATGAAGTAGCTCTGAAGCTTTGTTGTATAAATCTTTACAGTTTAACAGTTCCAGCACATTAACTACAAATGTAGTCATCAGTTGGATGTGTGGAGATACACAGAGAGAAATTTTAAACCAGAAATTAGAGTTTTTATCTTTCCAATTAGAAAATATGGAACAAAAATAATGATGGTGAGCCTCACCAAACTTGCATTCTTGTTTAGTATAAATAATCCTCTTATTGTTCCAGATACAAGATCTGAAGGATTAAATACTCTGAGATTATTGTTTCTTTTTCAGACTTTATTACAGTTTGGTCTTAACCTGTCATTCTTTGTTCTTTCACAGACTTCACAGAGTGGAACAGCCCACTCAGAAATCTTACTTTCTTGGTGGAAACATTATCTTATGTAGAATTGGGGAAAAAAGGTTAAAAGGTTTTCCACACAATTTATACCATGTAGTAGGACTTTCTTGTAGTAAAGAAAAAATAATATTTCCAAAGTTAATGAAGACAGATTTAAGCAAGGGTTAGATATCTTTGTAAAAAAGTCTTCAAATACCCATCAATCAGCTTGGGTAGTGCCATGGATATTCATGCAGGATGTTAAAATGTATCTTTCAAACCTTAATCTATCTTTAAAGTGTAAACAGAGCTCAATATATTTTTCTGTAGGAGAATAAAAGTGTGATTTTTTTTTTTTCTCATTTGTTTCTTACTATCCTGAAGGACAAAGACACACTCACAGAAACTAGAAAAAGGCTAATCAAATAAACGTGTAAAATGTTCATTAGTAAAGTTATAGATGTGGTTCATAAGAATAAAAAAAGAACATCGGTTAAGTTCTATGGTGCAACTCTTTGCTGGTTGAATGTGAAGGTGCAATTCAGGACAAGGCTGGGAATTAAGGAGTTGACCAGCCTGGGGAAAACTTCGTCTTTGTCAGCTGAATCCTGCAGCAGGGACAGCAGAGTCCGAGTCCCAAAGGAAGCCACTCAGACACTGGGAAAGGGATGTGTGAGGGTTCTGGTAAGATCCTTTGGGTGAATTTAATAGTTTTCTTATTGCAAAGAGCTTTGGCAGAGAGATTAGACATTGCAGTATATAGTGGAAAAAAAGGAAATCTCATCAAGAAGGAAGGGAATACAATACATCAACAGAGAGAGCACAAATAGGATGAATAACAACTATATGGGATGCTTTACAAAATAAAGAGTCTATCAACTGGTGAGTCATAAATCATAATTTTCAGTTTAAGGTCCACCAGATGCAATACTTTTCTAACCCTCAGATTACAGGTGTCCAAACATTTTGTACTGTGGTCCAAAATCACCAAGTTAAAAGCATTCAGGGGCCATTTTTCTTCCAACTGAAAATCCTAAATAATGTTATTTAAACATGCAACATATTTATGAAACAAAGCACAAAAGAGCAAGTTACTGAAAAGACTCTCAGATGTTTTCCTTAATAAAAGAAAGGAGTACAGTTTTCTAACTTTTTGGGTCAAATGTTTTCTATTTTGTTACAATACAAAAATGTGGGTAATAAAAGAGAAAAAAAACCTTGTGTTGTACTGAACATAAGCGTGTTGCAATAAGCAATTAATTTATTGCATTAAAAATTTATATGAGCTCGATGATTTCCATTCTGATGATTAATACTTTTTGAAGGGCAATTTTGTTTACAGAGACATCATAATCCATTTTATTTACAGTTTTTGTTCTGTGTGGTTTTTATTTCTGTTTTATTTATTGTTTTTAGTTGTGTTTTATTTTGGATATTTAAAATATCTTTCAGTTCCAGTGTTAAGTGTGCTTTACAAAATTAAAGTTTATTGGTTTTTTGAGAGATTGAATTTGCATTATTATGCCATTATCAATATATTACTTGAAAATGGTCTCAAAACAATATTATCATTTATCACAATAATCACTGGGACAATTTATCGTCCAGCAAAATATTTTATCGTGACAGGCCTAACTGAACATTTTCCATTTCAGAAGATCTCATTCTAAAAACTTATAAAAAGTGTTCATCTGCATCAGCTCCATTTGCTGGAGGTTCAAATTTGTACCATTCTTAAGCTGAAGTCAAGGGCCACATAAATTATTCCAAGGGCCATACACGGCCCCAGAGCTGCACTTTGGACACTCCTGCCTTAGACTAATGATGCACTTACTAAGAAAAATCATAAACGCTTTTCAAATTTTTACTTATTTCCCATAACTACTATCTGGTCATCTGGATTATCTGGGATTTGTATGACAGGTGTAATCATGCAAGGAATAAATCAAATTCAGGAAGTGTATCAAGTTATGATGCAAAATGTTTTCAACTCATGTAAAAAGTCATTAAGTCTGACTGTTGAAGGCATCATATTTAAGTTCACACTGTCATTACAACTATCAGAGTTGTACAACTTTGCTTTCTGAAGTAATTATGTTATTTGGACCATTAAATGTACTTCAAAAAACAACGTGCTGATTATACATAATTATATGTTACATAATTTAAGATATTCCACTTTGTAGTTTGCTAGTTGATCCATTAGTATATTTATTTCCCTTGAACATTTCCACATTTTCTTATGTTACAACCTCAAAGTTCAGTAGATTTTAGTCTAACTCAAGTGCAGCGTGACTAGGAAGTGCTTGTCAAATAAGTTAACTGGTATGCATTAGTTTTTACCAAACAAACCACTTGCGTGTAAATTATTCCTAGCATAAACAGCTGTTCTGAAAGGCTTTCAAAGCTGGTAAAGGCGTACCCAAAAAGACATGCAGCTGTACTTGTATCAAAAGATGGTTTTACCAAGTATTTCAGAGAGGATGGAATACATATACATGCCAGATTACTCAGATTTACCTTTGTAAAATGCAAACCATGTATCAGTTTTATTCCACAATAGAAATATGCATGGCTTTGTATTGGTCCATCACATTAAATTCTAATAAAATACAATGAAGGGTGTGGTTGAATATCACAAAATAATTGGTTATAATGTGACAAAATGAGAAAGGGTGTGAATACTTTGAAAGGCACTGTACGCACTTCATGTTGCTGTTACTACTAAAAGCCTTGGCCACCTACATTTTTTTATTTGTCTTTTTATGATGATGCTGAGGAGGTTTAAATAAAGCAAGTGCTCTTGTGTTAAAAAAAAAAAAAAAAAAAAAAAAAAAAAAGAAAAAAAAAAAAAAAAAAAAAAAAAAAAAAGCAAATGTCATGAGTGGGCTCTCCCTCAGCTGCTTCTAAACACCTTATGTAACACATGACAAACAGACTGGAACCCCATTCTCTTTCGTACTTTTGCTTTGTTGTTGTTTTTTTCTTTTACTAAAACTGATTTGCATTAGATGTCTACAAGCTGTTCCAGGAGCTGCTGTGATTTGTTTGCAGTCAAATAAAACCAAATTTATTGTAGGGGGGGCCTTCTTAAGGTGCCCAGACAGGATCCAGATGGCTATAACATGATCATGCACGTTGTATTGTGGGAGGGAGTGACTCACGCATGCGTATCAAACACTCTTCTTCTACCAGGCGCTAAGTGGAAAACAAAGAGTGAGCTGCGGCTAGGAAATACAGTCAATAGCTTTTTAAATGGAAGAAATAGACTTGAAACAACCAACAATCTTACCGTGTATCGTGTAAAATAAGAGGAGTGTTGCTGTTTAGGTCTAATCAAGACTTCAGATCTCGAGGATGTAAGTGAGCGAATCGTATTTATTGTTAGACTCCACAGGTTCTGATCTTTGCTTCTTTTTTTCCTTTAGAAGAAAAGAAAACAAAAAGCTTTGTGGATGGATCTGGACTGAGTGACTGGAGTTGTGGGCGAGGAAACTGTTGCATCACTCGAGTTTGCTGTCGCACATCACGGACTTGCTCATTCCATCCAAGTGCAAGGGATGATGACATATCCTGCCTCTGTGTAGATGAGGAATTGCGAACCGAGAAGTCATGAATTCATAGATGGGCTCGTAAAACTGCTAACATCAGTTTCCCGCATTTCTGTTGAGCGTCACTTGTCGCCTCAGATCGCGTCTTTTAGCAGGTGTTTTGACTTGGATTTTCCTTCGTGGGGGAGAGGGAAGTTTCCTGCGCTCCGAGCGGCCGAGGAGAGGCGCTGTCTGTGGTCCTGAACTCAGATATCTCACCCAGGAGTTGGCCTTGAAGATAACTTCAAACAGATCTAGAGTTACAGCAGTGGGTGTCCCACCAGCAGCTCCTCACAGGGCTGAATATGGTAACTCTGCAAAGAGTTCAACTGCAAACATTGCTTCTTTTGTTGTTTGTCGGTAAGTATCACTTTTGAGGTTGCCTCATACAATGCCTTGTTTAAATTAGGAGCGTTGCATGCCATGTTTTGGCTACTGAGCATCCACGGTTATGAATATTGACGTTTTCCAGAGCGGTTCCTCTGCTGTCTGCAGTTCATTTCATATAAATGGGTTAACTAGAGAAAAGACAGCGATGTTAGGCTGTTTCTATGCTCTACTCTCCTTCTTGTCCCCCTCTTTGTCCTCCTGGGTCTCTTCTCTCCACCCACATGTTGTCTTAAAAATCTATGAACAAAAAAAGATAAGATCAAATCAATGTTGTCGCTGTCTGGCCTGGGGGCACTCTTGTTATATAACAGTAATGGGCCTAACAGAGTAACACACCCATAATGTTTTGCAGAAGTATTTATACTCAGTGATATGCTAGTTTTTGCTCGGTCTTGTCATATATCCTCAATTGAATCTAAGTCTGCAGTTTGACAGGGTCACTCAAACACATGAAGGTGTTTTGATCTAAACTGTTGCATTTTAGCTGCTGTTGTATGTTTAGTGTGGTCGTTCTACTGGAAGGTAAACCTCTATCCTAGTCTCAAGTCTTTTGCAGTCTCTAACAGGATTGCTTGTATTTAGCTCCATCCATCTTCCCATCAACTTCAAGTTTCAAGTTCATTTGTACAGCACATTTCAGCAGGAAGGCAGTTCAAAGTGCTTCACATCATAGAAACATCAATCAAGTATATAGTATCAACTCTGACCAGTTTTTTGTTCCAGCAGAAGAAAAACACAGCATGGTGCTGCCGCCACAATCTTTCAATGTAGGGATGATTTGTATGAACTAATGCACAGTGTTAATTTTACTCTACAAATGGTGTTTTGTCTGTAGGATGAAAAATTCAATTATGGTCTCATCTGATCAGAGCACCTTCTTTCACATGTTTGCTGTGTCTCCTAAAGGGCTTGGGGCAAACTGCAAAAAGGGCTTATTGTAGCTTTCAGAAAGGCCTTTCTTCTTTTTTCTCACTGCTCTTCCATAGTGGCCAGATTTGTGGAGCCTATGTCTGATACTTGTTCTATTAACAGATTCTCACATCAGAGTGAAGTATCTGCTGCTGTAAAGTGTTAGCAACCTTTTTGGAGCCTTTTTTTTTTTTTTTTTTTTTTTTTTTACCTCCCTTTTACAAGCTTTCTGGAGCCTCAAAACCTGTTATTCTTTGACTAAATAAAACATATATAGTTTTATGAATATACGCCCATTTGGTTCTTTTACTTCTATCCTCGTACTTGAGAATAAAATAATTTAGCTTTTGCAAAGAAAACAAGCACTTAAGTAGGAATACAATTAGAGTCTTTTCTGCATTTATAGAAAACAGTTCACTTTGAAAGTAAAACATACAATTTGAACTCTGATGTCATAAACAGACAGAACAAGACAAACAATGTCTGTTGTACCATTAGTGTCTTTCAGTAGTGAAGCCCTGTGTTGCTCTGGAGCTGCTGCAGACTCCAAGTCTATGCATGTATAACCACTGGATCACTTGTCTTTTTACTCACTTAGTGCCCTTCTCACTTTATTTAATTAACTGTAATGCATTTATGCTCCAGCCATTTCCTTTTCCAGTTTTCTCACAATATGTTGAAAACTTCTTCCAATGCTACCCACAGTTTCTATACTCATTACCTCCATGTACTCTTCTGAGTCCAGGTAAATATTACCTGGCAGGAGCCACCATTTTTTCTTTGCTGATCTGTTGTGACTTGAGTCTCTCCACTGCTCACAAGGCTTTATTCTTAAAATTGTGTCTGTGTTAATGTAAACTGAGTTCTGCATTTTACTCTGTGCTGGATTGGACATGAACAGATTGATAGAGATGATGAAATGAAAAAAAAAAAAAAAAACCCATCTCAACGCATGAGGAATTCTTTTGGTCAAAAGAAAAATGTTTGCATTTGTTGCTGAAGTTTGAGTGGCTCTACAAGCTATCTTGTAACTCAATGACTTTCTTGTAAACTTTTGGTGTAAGCATTTCTCTCTTGAAATGTCTAAAGTAGATGTCCTAAGTTTTAGAACCTTTACCATTAGACTTTTTTATTGCTTAAAAGACTTAAAAACCAATTCCAGTTTCAAAAAAAATCTATTGCATATCAAATCTAGGATAGACGCAGATAAATTCTCCATTCTAAGCAAGTTAATTCTTTTACATACAAGCTTAAATTATTAATATTCATGCAGATAAAAAAAAAATCAGAAAAATCTTCAAGATATGGTTAACATTATTTTAAAAAATGTTTAAAGATGATTAGCTTTAAATATGAAAATATTGGTTGACTGCGGAGCTAAATGTGTGTAATATTGCTTCTTTAGTCCACCTGAGCAGGCCAGTATGTGTCGATGTGGCGTCAGATACAGAAGCGGTGCTGGGAAACAATATGAGGCTGACATGCATCTCCTGTTTGAAGAGAGAGGAAGTCAAATCAACAACAACTGTGAATTGGTACTTCACATCAAAAGAAAATGAAAACAGCACATCCAGCAGAATTCATGTATGTTTCCAGAACAGTGTCGTGTACGACTCATACTTTTGAGCTCTGTTCTGATCAGTTTAGATTCTACATGTTAACATTTTTGTTTTGTTTTTTTTCACCTAGATATACAAACATGAGAAAGGAACTTCAGAAAGTGTGGATGGGCATTTTAACGGCCGTCTGGTCTGGAATGGTAGCCAAGACCTGCAAGATGTCTCCATTTGGATCGTGAATGTCTCAGAGAGTGACCGTGGTTTCTATGAGTGTTACGTTCATCGTCAGTTTGACTTTGGAGGCTTTATCTATGATTCTTTGACGAATAAGAACATCACACTGACCGTAAAAGAAAAAGGTATGTTTGCGTGCCTTGGTTTTGGAGTAAAAACAGTTGAAACCAGATATTTAAATCACAGTACAAAAAGACATACAGCCATTTTTGTCTCACTTTGACAATAAATCAGACTAAACATTTTCTGTTGTAGATCAATTAAGATTACAAGATTTTTCAGACTTGTTAAAGGCCAGAGAGAAAAGGAGAGAAAATGTTTCATGGCTTTCTTCAAATTCAGAAATTACATGCACGAACACTACTTTGAGCAACATTTCGGTTAAATTTCTGCACACCTGTGGATGTATTTTAAGTCAGCATCTCAAACAAACCAGTCCTTTCATGGGAAACCTGTCAGGAAGAATGGGCCAAAATTCCAGCAAACTAATGAGAAGCTTGTGGAAAGAGGCCAAAAATGTTTGATCCAAGTCATTGTTTCAAATGACTTGGATCAAAGTAATTTGAAACAATGACTTGGCAGAAGGTTACGTGTCTTTTTATTCAGTTCATTTAAACAGCTGGTGTTTAACTGAAAGCAGCTAAAAAATTTGAATGTTTTTAAAAACCTTCATCACACTGTATACTCTGTCTAAAGTTCTCTGCATGTTTTCATTACAATATAATATAATTTATAACTAACATTTTAGAGTGAACTGAATCACGGCTGTACTGTTTATATGCAAAACAGCTGACCTCTGTGCACCAGATCCTTTCTTTGTGCTCTGCCTCCTCTTCATCTGATTTTTAAATGTTTATCTGGCCAGCATGACTTGCTTTGTAATTATAAACCCAACTTGTTCTCTTTGCTAAGTGATGCATTAGTGTGAAAGCAGTCTACCACTAACAATACCTCTTCTCTTTCCCACTCTCCTCTATGCTGTGTTTGATTTGAAAAAGTAACTGTGTTTTGTTTTATCTGTCTTTATTTTCCATCAAAGCTTTCTTCTGTTGTCAGTGAAGGGCTTAATTCAAACCAGCTACTTTGCTATCTGTTTAAAACTGGGTAATGTATTATGCTTCCTGGATGTTTGGCCTGCTGAATGTTTCATCTTCCACCTCAATTGAATATACAAATTAACATGTATATTTGGAAGTTCTAAATTCTTTTCAGTTTCTTTAAATTTGTGTTTTCTATGCTTGCACATGGTAGGTTTTTTTTAAAATAAGATGCATATAAAGATACAGAATGTTTTTCCAAGTATGCTACAGATTTTTTCTGCACAAACATTGAAATATTCCTTCATATTTCATACAACAGTGGTATCAAATTTCAGAAAGCCTTTTATGTAGCTATCATTATACATCTGCATCATATTCTGGTAATGATGTTCATGGTGGCAAATTGGAAAAGCTTGTGGTCAATGGATCTGTCCTTTCCCTTCTAAGGGATCATATTACAAAAATAGCCCCTATTTACAGCGACTGGAAAAATCGTATTGGACAAACATGTTTCTTCTCAAAGGGTTTTCTGGAATTTGTTACAAACTTATAACCAGGTTCACAGTGGCTCAAAATTAAATGTACTTAAATTAAAAATATTTTTTATAATATTTTCCAAATGCCCGCATGTGCTCTCAAGAAATGTTGCTTATCACACTTCTGTTTCATATCTAAATTGACCATTTAAGAGATTCTTCTCTAATGAAGTTAAAATATGAATGATGGATGACATATAGTGCCTTGCAAAACAATTTATACCCCTTTTTTTATGTTACATCTTCAACCTTCAATGTGTTTTAGTAGGGTTTGATGTAACGGACCAACAAAAAAATTGGCAAATTTTTAAGTAGAAGGAGAAGAATACAGTTTGCGCACTCTTTTACAAATAAATATTAAAAGTGTTGCAAACATTTGTCTCTTCCTTCTTCTCCGGCGCTTTCTTCTTGCCACTTTTGGATAGAGGACAGACTTTTGGAGTGCATAGCTAATAAAGGCTTGCTGATAGATCTTCCCACCTGAGCTATGGATCTATGAAGCTCCTCCAGAATTACAAAGGCCTCTTTGCTGTTTCCCTTATTAATACTCTTTTTGCCTAGACTGTTAGTTTAAGTTGATGGCCATGTTTTGGAGGGTTTGTGGTTGTGCCATACTCTTCTCATTTTGGATGCAGTGTTCCTTGGTATTTATGATGCTGTTTGTTCTCTAATGTAATCGAACAAACCTCTGAGGTCTTTACAGAATACTTGGATGATACTGACATTAAATTACACATATGTGGACTCCATTCATTGGATAGGTGACTTCCTAAGGCAACTGGATTTCATTTAGAGCATCAGTGCTATGGGGGCTGAATACAAATGAATGCCTGAGTTTTGTTTGTTGGTAAAAAAAAAAAAGTTGAAAACCATTCATCATTTTCTTTTCAGTTCAAAATTATGCACTATGTTGTGTTGGTCAGCCACATAAACCCCCCCAAAATACATTGAAATGGATGGTCATCAAAGGCCAATATATGAAACAGTTTCAGAAGTATAAATACCTTTGCAGAGCACTTTAGTTTCCAGTTTTTTTGTACACGTTATTAATCATTTACCACAGCTAAATTAAGAATTTTTGAAATGTAAACAATTCCGTAGGTTTGATTTAAAATAATCTTCCCTATAGATTTAAAGACAATAAATAATTACAGGAAGCAGATACTTTTTATGCTCAGATGGGTATGATAATTGTTTTTGAACAAAAAACACATCAACAAAAATAGATTTCTGATGCAAGAACCACTGTGAGTTTACATCTCCATCTTATAGCACACACCAAGGTACCCTGTGGAGCTTTCATAATTCTGTAGGCAGGTTTTCAATGGATTTCCCTCAACCTGCATGTAACTTTGAGAAATCTCTGCAAGGTACCTTTTCTTTTAACTCCTGAGGTTATGAAATCATCACACTGTACTTATACTCATCATATTTTGTATGCAACCTTGTAATTGTATGTTTTTAGGTTTTTAAAAAAACTAAATGCACCAGAAAGCATGAACTTACATTAAAAATATATATGTTTTTACAGTACTCACTGTAATTGATAATCAGACAGTACCTCATTACTGCAAAATGTAAAACAAGTATGTTTTTGTAAATGAACAGGAAATGTGATTTTCATGTCTGTTGCATGGAAACCTTTTTTTTTCTAAATTGAATTTTTCTAATTTACCAAATATTAGACACATACTTATAAATGGTTGATACTCCAATCACACCGTCACATATCTGACTTGTATTTTTGCACATGACGAAAAGAGATATATTGCATTTCTTTGAATCTTTGGCATGCATATTGTGATCTCCTCCTAAGATACGCAGCATAAGATTTTTGGGCCTGTCAAAAAAGTCTGAGGCATGAGTTTTGGCTTAGAGACACATCATAGATATTGCACATATACACCAATAAATTTGAATTTTTGCAAGTACTACTGAAATGTTGCAGCAGTTATGCCATTTTGATTTTATTTAATCTCTAGCTGCGCTATGCAGACTTGTTGTCTGCACTAATAAAGATTCACTTACCTTGGAATGCCGCATGCTTGGAGTGGCTGATGTGGCATGGGAGTTGGGCCTATCTACAGAATAATTAAATTAAAATGATTTGACCTTATGAAAGCACTGATACTTTGTTTATAGAATACTGAACTGTCAGCACAAGCTGTCGGATGATCAATAAGTGTGGGAAAAATACACATCAAAGTGTAAAACGTAATTTAACTAATTCTGATACAGTAGCATGGTGTAAATATTTCCGCTTTATCCCAGTACACATGCAATATGCGCAGCAGAAGTTTATCGCAAAAGGCTCCTAAGGTCTTTATGTTAAGACCCAGATAAAATGATTTTTGAATACACCAACATACAAGGCAAGGAAAGAGTTTTACAACAGGTTAATCTACAAAGTAAAGTGTAAAGTTAAGTTTAAATTGAAGTTTCAGAGTAAAGTTAGGACGTGCACATAGTTATTGTGCCAAAAAGTTGTGTGTGTAGCTCAGCCAATCGAGCCTGCCAGCCTTTACTTGTAAGTGCAGATTTTTTCATGGGTTGAATATTATCAAACAGTCATTTTGCAGTTGTTCCTTAAAATGTGTTGTCAGCAGTCCTCTTCAATGCATTCATTTTTGAGTCCATTAGGCTGGAAAAGTTGCGGAAATTGTTTCCAGTAAATTCAGCTTTTGCACCGACATGCACACTTTGCTGGCAGACTGGGTTGAGACTGGTAGCAGAATAATTAGTAGAAAAATGTGGTTTCAATGAGCAGAATTGCAGCAAACAACTAAAAGAGCAAAAGATCTGGAATGTTTTTACCATTATCAAATGGGACCAATAGAACATGAACACAACCTTTACTATTGATTGGTAAAAACGATTTCTGTCTAATAATGAATAATGTGAAATGCATGCAGAAAAAGGACAAGGAACACAAAAACATGAATGCAAAAAAGAGCAGAGACGTGAATGCATCTTTTAAAAAGGATATATTGAAGTCGTTATTCAGTCAATGAAAGTAACCTGATGATCTCTATTCCTTTCCATCATAAATTAAAAAGATTGTGTGTCAGCAGTGTTTAACAAGTTCAGGATACTTCCTTAAATCTGCAGCAGAGTCTATTTTGTTATTTTTCACAAAATGGTCCAGAAAATGAATGCATGCTGAATAAAGCATGTGCCTATCCACTGTTTGTGCTCCACAGCCTCCAATGACACCACGGCAATCTACTCTGAGATCATGATGTACGTCCTGCTGGTGTTCTTGACCTTGTGGCTGCTGGTGGAAATGGTCTACTGCTACAGGAAGATCTCAAAATCTGATGAGCAAGCGCAGGACACAGCGTGAGTCTCACACAGATCCACACACTCAGGTGTGTGTGAGCTAAGGACAAATACAGTGTTTTGATGTGATATCCTTAATCGTGTGATCTGTGATATGTGATATCCTTAATTTATCTCATCTGAAAATGATGATTTGTAAATGTGGATCCTTGAATTTCTTGTTCTTATATAATGCTCATTTAAAATCCCAGACATGAGCAGCTGAGATTTCGAGGGCTGTCAGAAAGACAGGCTGACTGAAAAAGTCAGACTAACAGACAGATATGGGAATCATTGAAAATTGAGTACATTCTGCCCTGGTTTTTAACCCTCTTACATCTTTAATCTGCCTTTTCTCTATGGCAGCCAGCCAGACACACCTGAATTATTCCAAGCTCTGCTGATTGCTCCTTTTTTAAACAACCTTTTAACATCCAAGCTGGGTTTTCAGCTCCATCGTAAACTGGCTTTTTGTGTCACCTTGTCTCAAAGCCACCTATGTAGTCAGCTCCCACTGGATTTCCACAACGTCGATTCAGCCAGCCCATGACTGCTGACAGTTTTTTTTTTTTTTTTTTTTTTTTTTTTTTGCAAATATGAGTCATATCCTGAAGAGAAAAGTAACAGATAATACACAGAACCATGATTCATTGCTGCTGTTTGCAAGAATTCATGCAAATTCCAAACCCCACTCTTAGTGTGACGGATAGAGCTCAACAGCTGCAGAATGCAAGGCTTCCTTATTTAATGAGGGAGGAAATGTGCAATCTTTGTGGAAATGCAGCAAATATCTAATGTCACTGTTTGTGCCTTTTGTTAAATATCATATACGTTCTTTTTAAAAAGATCTGCAAACTCCCAAAAAGTTTCAATCAAAAGTATACATACACCTATTGCAGACAAGTATGTCATATTAGACCATTATTAGTCTTTAACTGATGCATTTGAATCAATGCTAGTTGACTTCACTTTTTGGCAGAACTGGTAGAGTTCATTTAAAGTGGTTGGTTGTTTCCTGGAACAGAACCGGCTTTTTATGCTTACTCCAAAAACTGCAAATAGTGTTGAGGTTGGCAGCACAGGAAGACCATTCTGAATCTTATTGTTAGCCTGCTTTACCCATTTTAAACCGGTTTCAATGTGTGTCTGGGATCCTTGCCCTTTTGGATCAGCTTATTGAGTCCAAATCTCAACTAACTGACCCATCCTGTAACCCTTAGAAGAACGAAAAATTGTTAGGATGTTCAAGAAAAACCCAGTACCTATCATGGCTTAAGCATGCCATGAAATGGAAGCTGCTGGAACATTGGTATCCCTGTCCACAATGAAGAGACTAATTGAGAGGGTGCTGAACAAGAAAGAGGCTGGTGTTCCAAAATGAAAACCATCAAGCTCAATTGAAATAGCCAAAATTCTCCTGGAGAAATGTTTTATGATTAACGAGGCAAAGATGGAGATATTTAACCACCATAACAACAGGTATGTTTGGAGGTGAGGCTTTCAAATTTAAAAAACAATTTCCTATCTGTCAACCATAGGAGTGGTAGTATGCTGAGAGCCCCTTTCATTGTGAGTTGTCTTCATTCCTTATAATAGAACATAATAGAACATTGAAGAAGGACTGCCTCCAAATTCCTCAAATTCAACTCAAATCAAAAAGTAGACTGTGGAGATTTTTACGCAAGTTGGGAGTCCTAACAGTATACTGATCCCAAACCTACAATCAAATTGCTTTTGAATGGAGGAGCAGCTTTTGAATAGTAGTTGGGTCTGGTCTAGAAAACCACCCTATATAAATGTCCTCTATCAATTTTGATCACAAATAGTGGTCAAAAATCCAGCCAGTTATAAGAGAAACTTGTCAATTCCAGCAAATGTGAATAGTTTCTCTGCAACTTGCCAAAGTACATTCATCCACTTTAACTTTTCCTTTCAGTGAGTTCTTATGATTGATATCTTTCTTGCTCGAGAGCATATTTCAGTATAGTAGCTGTATTTCTCTGAAAATTGGGAGGACTTTCCCCTAGTAATCCAGGTCAGCAATTTTAAAGTTGTGAACTGGTCTTTGCAGTGTAAGATGACCATGATAGATAATTGCATTCCAAATTGGGTACTTTACCCTTGAGTAAGACATATTAAACTGGATGGTAATTTGAAGAAGCTTTTGAAGCTTTGTAGAGGCTTCAGCCCTTATTAAAAGAAACAAAATCTAGCAGTGTGAAGGTATTTAGTTTATATGAACTGATAAGGGAGACAAATAAAACTCAGAATTGTTATGCATTTAACATTGTTAGTCATGTAATGTCCTTAGTCTATTAAATTAAACAGTAAATCATATAATTTAAATCTGGTAGTCAAGATGAAGATGGGAAGTGACAACCAAAAGTGAACCTTGGTCAAAGATTTAGAAAACTTTTCTTCATAAAATTTGCTGACTGAGTCACAAAACTCATTTCATTAATATAAATCCTGTTTAGTCTGCAGAGATGTTATGCAGATGCAATGCATATAACTGCAAGCATTTTTAGTGCTGTGGTTTTAAAAGGCTAAGAGCTTGATGATAAATACTGAATGGTGATGTCAACTTTTCTGGATGTGCTCTCTCTCTCTCTCTCTCTCTCTCTCTCTCTCTCTCTCTCTCTCTCTCTCTCTCTCGGCTGCACTGATTACTTTGTCTTTTATTAACTCCATATGGGGTTGAGGGGGATTACATGTATGATTGAAAGGGAAATGTATGTTCCAAACTGAAAAGAAAACTTCTGCGGTGTGCCTTCTAACAAAAGAGAACCAAACCATTCTTTTTTTAGACGCTCCTCTGTTTTCCTGCAGGACAAACTACCTAGCCGTTCCCTCTGAGCAGAAAGACAATCCAGTCGCTCCTGTTACCGAATAAAAGCGCTTTTCAGTGACACGGTATTTTACATGTGATTCTCTCAGCTTGAACCCGATCAGTAAAATCATCCCCCTCCTTTTTGAATCCATTGTTTGTAGCTTTAGCACTCATAACTGTGCAACTTTTTAAATTCCTGTTGCTTCAATCATCACTGTCTCATCCTTCACACTCCTTTTTGAAAAGGCACTCATTTCTGTCCTTTTTGGACTCATTTTTATTTTTAAATCACTCTTTTTTGATTCTTATTTAGATATTTCTCATTAGAAAACACCTAATGTTGTAGGTGTAGAAATAAATGCATGATTTTTTTAAATAGTGTGTTCATACATAGAGTCCATTGAATAGATTTGTTTAGTAGAGATATAGCATAGGATGTAATGTGTGAACACTGTAAAAACAGCAAACTAGTTTGTGTGATGTTTGCATGTTAAGTAGTGCTCCATAATGTGTTTTAAATCAGCTACTTGCTTTCAGGTGTGCTGAACTTGCAACACCTTGGAGATACAGTGCCCTGAAAAGGCAATTATACACTTTGAACTTTATCTTATTTTGTATCATAAACTTCAATGTATTTATAGTTTTTTTAAATAACAGACCAATATGTAATTGTGAAGTGGAAGAAAAATTATACATGGTTAAAAGAAGAGCGTGGAGACCAAAGAGTAAGTTCAACAGCTCAATGGTTAAGTTGTGGAGAAGTTTAAAGCAGGTTCAGATTGGACCCTTTATTTGAGAAGTAGTCAAGCAACCAGTGGTAGCTCTGGAGTATGGAGGGCCAACAAGGACAAAATTAAATAAATAAATAAATGCATCAATAAATCATCAATTAAATGTATCAGGAAATAAATAACCATTTAAGTCAATGTTAAAATAATTTATTTAATAGACAATTTATTAAATGTGTCATTAGGTCATTAAAATGCAAACTTATAATAGCCAATGCAGATAATTAATTAAATGTGTATATAATTATTTCATGGTTTCAGCCATTTCCCAAAGCTGCAATCAGAAGCCAACATTATCTTTGTGGCATTCGCTCAGTTCTTCCACTTTATCAATTTTCTATCTCATATCAAAATTTTTTTAAAAAAATCTTGTATAAATTTTCTACCGCTTCACAGTCATGCACTACTTTGTGATGGTTTATTGCTTAAAATATCTTGAACTTGTGCTTGTAACATCTCAAAAAGGGTTTAAGAGATATAAACACTTTTTCAAAGCACTGTACATCCCATTGATTAATATTTTGCTTCCAGTAAGTCAATTTTTTTGTCAGCTTGTGAAATAGGCCATCTGGGGCCCTTTTCAAAGTTTTTCTTTTGATTTTATTTTCACTGTTTATGTTCAGACCAGTACCTCACTATTTCAAGAGGTTTAAGAGGGCATACAGCAATTATTACATGATGGTTAATCTCTCTGGTCCTGTCAATCCTTGCTGGATTTTCCTATTTCTTAAAGATATGAGTATGATCTGTTGTTGATAGATTTTCAGGCCCCACACCCAGTGGCACCCTCCAGAAAATTTTCATAGGTGTGGCCAGACCAGGTCAATAAAAGATTTAGTACAGCTAAATTATATATATATATATATATATATATATATATATATATATATATATATATATATATATATATATATATATATATTTTATATATATAGTGTTTATGTCAGTATTTCATTATTATTATTATTATTATTATTATTATTATTATTATTATTATTATTATTAATAATAATAATAATAATTTTTTGGTTTACATTTATGTCTTGATTGAAGAAGATGACCCCGTATGCCTTTCTATTACCTGAAGATGATTCTCTGGGGGGCCCAGTTTTCATCCTCCCCTCTTGGGGGCGCCACTGCTCACACCCTTCTTTTGTCCTACACTTGTACAATTTCCTCATTTTTTTCGTAAAAAGTCTGGACAGTTTGTCGTCGTCATCTGGTATGAGGACTTCTAAACACTGTAGAACATATGGCTCATTGGAAGCAAAGAATCAAGAAACATAAGATGATTTGAAACTTTGGCACAGGACTGCATATTTTCTTTAAAAACTGATTTTTATAAAAGACATAAGTCATTTCATGTTTCACTGAGGGAACCATGTTCTTCGTTCTCTTCAGGTATTGACCACTCAGGATGATGGCACAGACAGCACAGTCCCATTGGTGCCATCATGAAGATATTTCTCTCAGACAGCCATGTGAATCCCGCCAGCTGAACTTCCCTGTGTTCCACTGTGTCTTATAACAAAAAGTGCTATATTTTTCTTTTCCTTTTCCTCTCCTTTATTGAAGCTCCAGGTCTCAGATATAAAGTGCTTTTACTAATACAGTAGTTCGAAGAGTAAAAATGTCTTGCACCTATTATCTGATGAATATAGACATGCTATAGACTATACGGACCTACCAATGTGTTCATGTACTACCCGTTTCCTAACAGCTGGTGTTTGTGAGTTTTGTACCTCGACATATACTGCATGACCTAAGGAGAGAGCCTGTTGTTTTAAAGGCTCTTAAACTTATTCTGCCATGTTTATTTTTTAACCTTTTTATAGACCTTGTGACTTTTCAGGTCACAGTTTTGTTTGTATTGGCCAGAAGTCTTTTTATGGTGGTTGAATTGAAAAGCTTTTACACCGTACATGTGTGCATTTTCTCTGCTTTTCTTTATGCATCACAAAATTGTGGCGATAAATGAAATTCTCCAAGAAAAACCCTATTTCTGTTGAACTGAATTCATTTGAAGGTCTTTCCTTCACTTGCTGCTGTATAAATCTTTAATCCACATTCAGCTCTGATGTCAAAGTACATTCAGTAGATCAAGTGGTATTGCACTTAGTGCTCTTAAATGTATTCTTGAAGCTTTGACTGTTGCTGAGCATTGCTATTGAGACTCAGTGTGTGCCTCCTTCAATGATACAAAACTGTAGAACTCGATTCAGTCATGTCAAGTTGTCCTCAGTCTGTTGCAAATCTAATAATTCATCTGAGTTTACAATTTTTCACTTATTAAATATACATTCCATGATGTAATTTGGGACTCCTTTGTTATTTCCAGAAAATGTTGTCAAATCTTCTCGTGTCACTGTCTTCACCTCCATCCCAGTTAAGTGGAATTTAATTAAAAATCTATTTTTATTTCAGTCATTCAATTTAAAATGTGAATGTGAAGAAAATTTGAATATTACGTAAACTGATGAAAACAAGGATCTTTAATACAGAAATGTTATGTTATTGGTTACAAAGTCATGGGAAAGACTGCTGACAGTAGACCTGTCACATTCCTTTTCTTAAGCCACTACTGAACCAAAGTCAGTGATAGTGGTGTCTCTCCTGGACCAAGGAGAAAAAAGCTCGACTGTTGCTCAGTGGTCCCAAATCCAATTTTCAGATGAAAGTACATTTTGCATTTCTTTTGAAAATCAAAGTCCCAGACTCTGGAGAAAGAGTGGAGAGGCACAAAATCCGATCTGCTTGAGATCCAGTGTGAAATTTCCACAGTCAGTGAGGATTTGAGTTGTCATGTCGTCCGTTGGTGTTGGTCCACTACGTTTTATCAAGTCCAAAGTCAATGCAGCCGTCTACCAGGACATTTCATAGCAATTCATGCTTCCATCTGTTGACAAGGTTCATGAACATGCTGATTTCATTTTTAAGCAGGACTTGGTACTTGCCCACACCGTAAAAAGTGCCGATACCTACTTTAATGACCACAGGATCACTCTGTTTAATTGAGTAGCAAACCCACTGAAGCTAAATCCCATATAGAATCTATGGGATATTGTCAAGAAGAGGATAAGAGACACCATATCCAACAATGATGACCAGCTGAAGGTGAATATGAAATCAACCCTAGCTTTCTTTCTGGCAGTTCACCTCCATTCCATGCTGGGTTGATGCAGTAATTCATGCAAAAGGAGCCCTTATCAAGTACTTGGTGCATATACTGTACTACTGTACATCAATGTACTTTTTAGTAAGCTGATATTTTTGTATAAAAAATACTTTATTAGATTGGTCTTTTATAATATTCTAGCTATGAGAAACTGAAGTTTGGGTTTTCATTAGCTCTAACCTACAAATATCAAAAATTACCAAAAAATAAGCACTTGAAATATATCGCCCTGTGTGTATTGAATTTATGTATAAGCTTTTTGAATAGATTACTAAAGTAAACAAAGTTTATTCTAATTCACCATGCTACTCATGTAAAAAGGAAATATACTATAGTATTGATTCTCAGTAGCTTTTTTTCTCCATGTCCTCTACAATTATAAATGACTGTAGTGTGATTCAAAGCAATGGAGTAGATGTAGCAATTACAATTAACCCCCCTGCTGTTTTCAGCACTCATTAAAGCTGCAGAAAAGCAGCAAACAAAGCAGGTTTCGATTTGTTTCTGCTTGAAGTGCCTGTCTTTTGTCAGTCGTCTTGTTGCTCTGTAAGGAAGGCGTTTTTTCCTGTTTATTTTCATCAGCAAGAATACAGCCTCAGCTCATGCAAAGCCAGAGAGATGTGATGTGAAGACAAAGATAGCAAAAAGCTCATTGACAGTAACTGGCTGTTAAAGCAGGATGTAATGTGCATTGCTCTTTTAGCTGAACCCACAGCAGAGATGGATATAGCAGCAGCTGTTGTTATAGCAACTCAGATATGCTTGCAGCAAAGCAGGTAACATTATATAATTTGTGAGACATTAATTAGGGTTAAAAGTTGATATATGTTCAAAAATTGAGGATAATAGCAGGAGCTGGGCAAGTTCTACTTCAAGAAAAAGTTCGGAGGTTTCACGCAAAGGAGCAGCACAGAAGAAATGACTCCATACTTCATAGAAAATGACCAGACAGTGGTTCCTTTTCCTCAATCAACTTCACATAAATTGGTTATTGACTGCCCAACACATCCCATGAACTATCTGGGAGCATGGTGTTATGGGTTTAAGATAGACTGTGAAAGGGCAATTTGACAACGCTCTATTCCTTCTCTCTTCCTGATTCACAGTGTCTCTCCTTTTTCCCATGCCAGTGTTACAATGAGCCTCCCTCAGGATACAGCCCAGTAATGTGGCCCACATTTCACTACATTATGGTTCAGCTAAAGAACCCAGTTGCCTCGATGTTTGTCTAAGCATTTTAAGACACACTGTTACAAGAGGGTGACACCAAATGCTCTTATTTTTTGGGTTATTTTATTTCTACATAAAAAAAAGAGGTAATCACAGAAAGGATAAATAAAGCAAAGTCAGGAAGGGCTGTGGTAGCTGCTCACTATCCTGCTGATACAATCTGCACATACAGCAATACATCTCCTGCATTGACCTGTAAGTCTGTTACCAATCAACAGTGGCTGCTAAACAGAAAAACTAAAGCGGATCTGTTTTTATTTATATATTACTTGAGTTCATTAATTATGCAATCTTTAGTCATTAATAGCTGTATGTCCATGAAGGGTCTCTGTCTCCCCCTAGTGTAAAGCCCACTGTGTCATCAAATTACATGCAATCAAAGTTAAGGTATGATTCTTGTTTTTGTCAAACATAACTCACAAATATCACACCAAGTATGTACAGTAAAAGTATTGATACACCTTAAAACATTTTCACATTTTATCATGTCTCTTAAACTTCAGTATATTTTATTGGGGTGTTTTGTGATGCACAAACACAGAGCACAATTGTAAAGTGGAAAAAAAAATTATACACAAATTTCAGAGCTTTATACATAAAAATCTGAAAGGTGTGTCATGCATATGTATTAATCCTCCTTCACTCTGATACCCCTTAATAAAGCCCAGCTCAACCTTTAGATGACAACTGGTAAACAGAGTCCACCTCACAGAGCACTGATCATTCCACCATCAGAAAATGGAAAGACATTGCTGCCCACCTAAACTGAGAAGGAGGTAATGAGAGCATTAATCAGAGAAGCAGAAAAAAAGCTTCTTGGTAACTCTGGAGGAGCTGCAAAGATCAACAGCTCAGGTGGGAGGATCTGTCAACCAACCAAATATTTAGAAGAAGGTGATCTGGACAGATTACACAAAAATTTAACTTTCTGGATTACATAGTAATAATTGTTGTGGAAAAACTAACGCCCTGAACAGCACTATCTTTATGGTGAAATAATGTGGTGACAGCATCATCCAATGGGGTACTGCATGATGCTGCCACCACATCTGTAGCAAGACACAACAAAAGATGTTCACAAATGACTACCTTATAATCTGAATGAACATGAGCTATTTTACAAAGAAAGGGTGACAACAATTTTAATCTTCAGATATGCAAAGCTGTTAGAGCCAAAGAAGTTGTAATGTTCATGCAATGTGACAAAATGTGAAACAGTTTAAGGGTTGTGAATACGTTTACAGGGCTCTGTAAATATCTTGACCTAGCTGGGCAATAAAAGAATCCTATATGTGTAATGTACTGAGGATTACAGTTTTCCTGACCTTTTGTAGCAGTGGAACTTTATTTCATAAATATTTTAAGAGAGTATGTATTTTGATCACTGATGCTTTGCTGTGGGCTGAGGAAGATTAAGCATGCTGTATAATGATATGAATCACAGCCACATGGAAACCCAGCTTATCGACTAGTGATCAATAGTTGCTTTGCAGGATGTGAGTTCTGTCTGTTGGGCATTAAATTGTTTTGAAAGGTGGGATGATAATGAGCCAATAAAGAGTCTGATTTTTTTTCTTGGCTTTTCAGCTTCTTAACTGTATGAAAGGATTTTCAAAGCTTTGCACCACAGAAGGATTGAAGGAGCAAAAGGAAGGTTTTTCCACAGTAATTCTGCTGCCCAGCAGTTTATTTTAATGGCTCAATACACACAAATGTGCACATTTGAAAATGAGAGCAGAAAAACATAATAATTTCCTGAAAGGAAGTGTTTTTTTTTCCTTCCTGAGACAACCAAGGACACCCACTCATAATTATAAATCTTCACACATCTGATGCTTCTACACAGTGAAGAGTTGTTGACTAACTCCACACAAGAAAGCCCACACAACTTCTAGAACATGCAAGCTTCAACCAATTTGATTATATACTTCAAGCCAATGACAAATATTTTTAGACTATGACAGGTCTTTTTAGTTTACAAAAGCAGCAAAACTGAAACTGAAAGACTTAAATGATTAAAGCCAGGAAGGGTTTTTTTTTTCCTGTGTTGATGATAAATCAGCAATAATTAGACTCACCTTTAAAGAAAACAAATGATGTGATGCAGAGAAAAATACATTGGAAAGTCAAACCAATTTAGGTAAACCAATTTAGAGGAGGAACGGATCATTGCACAATCCTGTTGTATATTGATTAAGGTTAAATGCACTTGCAGATGTGACACATTAAATAGAATAATTGTTTGCAGGAGTCACTTGCAGCATAAATTTGTACTTTGCAAACTACCTTAGAAAACACTCACCGGTTGCCTTATTAAATACTGCTTGTGAACAGAAATAGCGAATCAGCCAGTTACTGGGCAGCATCTTGGCGCATTAAAGCATCTAGATGTGGTGAAGATGACTAGCTGAAGTGTAGAGTGGGCATCCAGCGTGTGAGATACTATCTCTGAACACACATTGAACCAGATGAGCTACAGCAGCAGTGAGCACACAGAGCGCCACTCCTCCTGTCAGCAAAAAACAGGAAAATGAGGTCAGTTTCCATAGGTTTAACTAAAACTGGGCAGTAAAAGATTATAATTATATTGCTTGATCTCATGAGTCTCATCATCTTGATTCAGATGGTCGTGTCAGAACTTGGTGTAAACAATATGAAAGCATTAATTGAAACCTCCTTGTAACAACAGTCTACGCATGTGGTGGTTTTAATGTGTGGGGGTTAATTTCTTGGTACACTTTTCGTACCCTTTGTACCAGCTAAGGATCATTTAAATGCCACAAGCTAGATATCTGTTTGTAGGGTGGGGTGAATCAGCAGATCATATCACCCTGTTAGAGAGTTCAGCTATCCTTATATGATTTTTCTGACATTCTCTCATTTACATCCTTTAGGTACAGCCATACTTTGCAGAGCCTGGGTGTCCAACTACACTGCTCAAGGACTGGTGTCCTGCATAGTATAGTTGTGTTCCTGCTCCAACAAAGCTTATTAAAATGTTTGAATTACCTCCTTAGGATATCCTCAAGTTCTGCAGTGACCTGATAATCAACTATGATTTGATTGGAGTGTGTTGAACCAGGGAAACCAGTACTTGAGGGGCAGCTTTGGGGATTGGCATGTCTGGACTGGAAAGTGGTGTTGAAAACAGAAGCCTTTTCCTCCAAGCAAAACATACAAGCCTCAAAATATTCTTAGACATTGTAGGAGATGGCAGCAGGGGCTGATGAAACTCCAATTCCAAAAGGTATTTTTAGCACAAAGATATTTTCAATCTTTAAAATAACACCTATAGTATAGTGGCAGCAGCATCATGATCTTGGGTTGTTTTTCTTCAATGGAGTTGAGGATTTTGTTGAGTTGGAGGAAAATACAAAAAGTTTCAAATACCAGTCAGTTTTAACATCCAAATCAACAAAAGAATGGGTTTACCAGAGTAATTTCCAAGTTTTGGGATGGTCAAGACAGATACCCAAACTAAATTTGACAAAATATTTGTGCAGTTACCTGAAGAAGCCTGTGGACAAGATATATCCCCTACAGTCTTTTAGAATTTGAGAACTTTTGCAAGTTTGAGTGAGCAAATATGACCATGTCAAGATGTGGTATGCAGAGAAACTCCTGCCAAAGAAGACTGAAAGATCTGCAACCAGAATGTTACAACTTCGTTATATTTATGCCACCCACCCCTCCCCCTCGGTATGTTGGTTTTTGGTTGAACTGTACAGGACATATGTCACATTAAAGGTACCCTATTACTCTACTAATCATATACAATTGAAAATCATTTTTGTATGTGGCTCTTGTGAAGAAAATCTGTTTCTTACCAATATTCTCTGTAAACAGTTTGTTCTCACACACCTGGACACTTCTGCAGAACGTAACTTAAAAATATCATTTGATCTCAGTTTTTGAATCTGAAATAGAGGCTTCTTTCAGTAGCGCTTTGATAATTTGTAGCAGTCGAGAACATTGCCTCTCCATTAGATTAGAGATTTACCTTGAACTCCTGGCCCACACATTTTTCAAAGTCACTGGTTATTATGGAAACATAATTCAGACAGCTCAACACATCATTCTGGCACTCATAAGATCTTCATCAGCTGAACAACTTTGAAACACCTAATTTCCACTTAGGTTCAGCATAATTAAACTTTAGGGAACCTATATACTCCATACAAATGAATCCTGGGCCTTTACTATACATGCTTATCAACTTTGCCTGTGTAGAGATATTATTGTACCCTTGAGGACTCATTAGCATAAAGAGCAGCAAATAGGTTAAAGTGTTTGACAAATGAAGAGCTGCTTCAGACTGCTGAATGAGATGCTGATCTTCTCAGGAATATTAATCTACAGACATAAAAGCCATCAAAGCTTATTTTTGAGGTTGTGCATTGGCTGATGCTAAAAATAACGCATGGGGAAAACTCATATCTGTTTAAAACTACATTAAACAGGCACCTTTTCACTGTATACCTTCACAAGTCCTCCCCCCTCCATCTGTGTAATCCATTTTCCCATCCTTCATTTCATTCACCTGCATTTCAAACAAGAGGCATCTTTGATTAGCGAGACAAAGAGCATGCCTTAAATAAAAAGACCATTTACAAGTCAGACTCCAAAAACGACACGATGACTGAGGGCCCTGCTCTCTAATTCGTGATGAGAGGATGTAGCTGGCCTGAGCACAATGACGCAGCAGGACCTATTGTTAGTAAAATGAACACCTGGCTGCTGGATAAGTGCTACATCACTGCTGTGTATTCAACCACACCTCAGGCTCGCCAAAAAAAAAAAAAAAAAAAAAAACTGGCACAAAGAAGAACATTACATTGCAGGCTGCCTGAATTCAAAGGTAGCTGTACCCCAAATTGAATTTTTAAATCTAAACAAATCATTAACAGTTGGCATGTCAGTTCAAATTAATTTGTGTTTGTGTTGTTGTGTTTTTCTCTGTTAAAAGCTGAAATGTTGATAATTAAACATTATTAAACCTAGCTTTACCAAACTGGAGTAGAGGGAGTTATGGCCATGCATTTCCAACAGTTTGTATTGATGCTATTTGCTCAAAAGTTGTTCAGGGAAAAGGGGAGCTTTTGTAAAGGATAACCAGATCAATGATAAGCCATCTGCTTTATTACCTTTTTGCTGCTACTGAAGCAGCAGTTGACTGATACCCCACTGACAGTGCTGTTCAGAGAAAGCCCTATCATGTTTGATAAACTCAACATACAGACTCTTAAGCCAGTCATCGATGATAACAGACATGATTCATCGAAGGTAATAATTGGAAATATTAAGCTGTTCGTCGCAGCAAGGTAATATTCTCAGTATTGCAGTGAGTAAAACCCATTTAATTAAACTCTTCAGTTCTCTTTCAACCCAGTAGGTTTAAACAGTGGAGGGGTAGGTTACAGATGGCTCCTAGCAGAGATAAAAGCTGCTGTCCTCTACAATTACTTCATGAGAACTGCTGTACAAAATAATTGCTGGAAGGTGAACCCATTCAGTCTATGATCATTTACAAACTCTAACAGGTTTCCCTCAAAGGACTGCCCTGAATTGAGCTCCATCCATCTTCTTTCAACTCTGCCCAGCTTCCCTGTCTTGCTGAAGAAAACCAACACCACATGATACTGGCAGCAGGGTTTGAGTGCTATGATAATACATTGGAGGACACGACCTAATTACTCCTAAAAAGTAAGACAAGCACAATTAAAAGCAGCTGATGTTACCTAGTTTGTGTTGTATTACAACAATGCATGAAGTTCTATTGCGTCCTTATGTACTTTACATAAACTCTAAAACCATGTCTAGCAGCATAAATGGTGTGTTCATAGTTCACAGCATTACTGGCAAATTAGATTAAATGAATAGCCAAGAGCTGAGGTTGGGTGACTGGAGGAATTTATTGACTATCGACGATAGGCTAAGCCCTCCCCGATCGTTTTTTTTTTTTTTTTTTTTTTTTTTTTTTTTTTTTTAAGCGTAATTGTTTTTTCTTTACAAGTTACTATCTTAATTACGGTAATAATGCTTGATTGCAGCCAACAGACGCAGTCCATGGAAAATGCTGTTGTTAATGGTGCCCACAAACTTCTTTCGGCTGCAAGCCAAGCTTTTATTTTCCCCAGAGAGCCTCAAAATACAACGGATATTTATTTCCTCGAATTTAAAACATAAACGCAGTATGGCTTTTCTTATGTTCAGAAAATACATTTATTTAAATAATAACCACAATGCCGTGATCGAGACAAACATACAGAGACTGGCTTTTCCTCCAGTTTAATTGTGCTTACGAGCGGTTCTACAGTGTATCTAACAGACAAAGAATGCAAATTAGACAAATACAAATTAAACAAAAACTAAAATAAAAATGGCCTCCTCCAGTGAACATGTGCGCTTCCATTGAAAAAAAAAAAAAAAAAATCTTCACTGCATCTTAGAAATTATTTGACAGTGAAATCAAGCATGTTTACCTTATTGGGATTTATCAATGCGCAGGTGTTTTTTTAACCAGCTGTGCTGAAGACGAATTCAGATGTTCTTGCGGCCGGTTTTAGTTAAAGCGCTTGGAATTTTCTGCTGGTGAAAAGCTTCTGTAAAGCTTGTTCATAGAGCGGCAGCACCTGGTGATTGCGTAGCATACTCAACCAGACGGTGAACACGTAAATGCTCATGCAAGTTTGTCGTGTTTGAGTTTTTTTGCTTGAACTATGCGTCTGCACAAGCGCCAGACCGTTTAGATTACATCCTGTGGTACCTCTTTCATCCCCATTAAAGCCAAAGTAGGCCAAATAGGTAACTTCGTAATTTTTTTGGGCAATTAATTGATCGATTTTTGGATTTTTGTGTTCTGAATTGACAACTCAGTCCGTGCATGTTTCCATTGTTCCGCCCACAAAAGAACTCCAAACGTTTCCTGTGCGAACATATCGCTCATTGTCATTTGTTGGACTGACGAATAGGTTGGAAGATGTTACATATTGCCCAACCTTACCAAGAAACCAAAACAGTAAAAAGATGACTAGTTCATCTTCATGACTAGACTTGTTTCAAAGTGATAGTATTCAGAATTGAAGTGCAGCACAGGAAATTTGAAGACCCTAAAGAAAGTGAACTAAGAACAAGTGCCGGTGGCTATTTTTGCTTTAGTCCACTTACCTCTGAAGAGGGAAGGTGGATGTAGTGATAACTTCAACCCCAGCTGAACTATGCTCTAGCTGCTAGTTGGATAAGTTGTTTAAATTAATGGCTGGGCTAATTACTGTTAGCAGTACAAGTCTCCGCATTTCGAGTCTCCACATTTCATACAATCAGGACTAGGTTTATAAGAAAACTCCACTTTTTATTTTAGGGCCTTGCTATTGATTTTTTCCAACTTGAAATGTTTTTGCTTTAAAGATGCAGCAAATAAATTTAAAATGTTTATTATAATTTTTTGACAAAACAAGAAACAGGAAGTCCAACTCCTTTCTTGGTATTGTTTTTAAATGTCCTAATAAAATGGTAGTACTCATTCTAATACATTTGAGAACCCCAGCTCAGATTACTATACATTTATTGGTGGCTGCTTGGCATCTCCTATCTTCAACAAATTTTCTGTTGGATTGAGATTTGGAGGCTGACGGGTCCATTCCATGACCTGAATGTAACTCTTCTTCAGCCATTCCTCTATTGTCTTGTTGATATTTGTCAGGTCATTATCTTACTGGAAAACTCATCCACTATGTTCATCTTTGGTAAAAAAAAAAGAAGCACCTCATCCAAAACTTTGCCGTTTTTGTCCCTATCTTACAGCCCCTCAGTGTGGTTGTGCTGTCTCATTCTACTGAAAATAGTAAAACTTGGACCTGAGGCTTTGAAGCAAAATGTTTGGTTGACTTTTGTGATCATGTTCTGTGGGTCATCCTCTGCATTTCTCCTTCATCAAAAACAGCAGGTCAAACTAATGCCAAAGAGCTCAGAATTGGTCTAATCTGACTGCAGCACTTCCTCCCAAACCTTTTCTGAATTATTTAGATGTTCACTAGCAAACTTAAGACAGGCCTCTTGTCAGGGTCAAAGCAGTGGGTATTTCTTTTAATCAAAATCATAAATTAAGGGAAGTTAAACAAAGTGATGATGGAACAAAAGACACGAACTGACCTTCAGAACAGATACAGAACAGAAAATTAAATAGTGGTCTAGCCAAATCATGTGACACATGGGGGGTATAAAATGAAACCTGAACATCCCTATGGCAGTGGCAGCACAATGCTTACTTGAATACACAGTATGACATTGGTCATGCCTTTTGGTGCACCAGAAAGGAGAGGGAAGGGGAGGGAAAACCCCAGGTAGCTTCAAACAACAAAAGGATTAGTGAAAGATACAACAGGGTTTTGACCCAGCAGTGCAATTATATATGAACTCCATAAAAATGTTGTAAAGTGGGATAGAAAATATAAGGAAATGTTTCTTATTCTAGACACAGATGCATATATCATTGACTATAAATTTAATAGCAATTTGAGAGTGCTTGTCCTTTTGTGCAAACTGTGGCTCAGTTTATCATTCTGAAAACAAGTAAGAGTGATGAGCTCAATTTCTTTAAAGAAAAAAGTGAAACAAAGAGGATGAGACATTTTAAATACACACTCTGGACCTACCTCACTGGAAAACTTTGCGCACTGTTTTCTTGAAGTAGCTTCAGCCGTCAAGATCAAATTTTCTCACCCCCAGTAAATCTGACCCTCGTAGTTTAAAAATAGCTTAACTAACTGAATGTGATACAGGCTAGATTGGCAGTGTATTGTGCTGTTGTGGAAGCCTGCAAAGTCAGGGGCATGACTGAATACTGCTCAAACAGAATTTGACTGAAAAGAAGCTTTCCTGATAAGAAAACAGCACACAAATTGAGTGCAGGCAACTATTCTGTAGTAATTAACCTTTAGACATTTAAATGCAAATATGCATTTTACACTTTGCAGAGAGAATATCATGTGACAGCAAATTTTATTCATGAGTACTGGGTCAAATAATGCAGCATTACAGTTTGAGTAGCTAAATTAAATACCTTTCAAAAACATTTATAAAATATTTTATCACTTTTATACAGGTACCAAACTGAAACAGCTGCAGTTTCAGGCTTTGATTCTTGCTGTTCAATTTGACAAATAGAAATGAACAAATATGACGCAGCTGGCTGAAAAACTACAGAAACAAAGTTCATTTATTTATGACTATTGGAGTTGAAACTGAATGAGTCTCAAAGTTTTGTGCAGGAAATTATGGTGCCAAAACTTCTTGTTTTCTCCTTTTTTTCTACCTTCCTCTGTCGCATCTCTACTGACAAAAAAAAAAAAAAAAAAAATAGTTTCGAGATAAGTTAAGTCACATTTTTTGGCATATCAGTTTTACAAAATAAAATCTATGTAAGATAATTAAATAATTAAAAAAATGAAGAAAAACCATTTTAAATTACAAAACATTTTACAAGATTCAATTTTTTGATAAGAAATAAATTTGGACACCCCTATATTTATTTCCATTTAAAGCAGCTACAGCTAAAGTTATATATTTTCAAATAACATCAGCTGCATATGATTAGAATATGGTTACTCAGCATTTTGAGTTATCCTATTTAAATCATAGGCATTTAATTAGGTGTTTTTTGTGACTGTTGAGGTGAGAGTGAACATAATTGGGAAATTGAAAGAGCTGCCTGTGGCCTTTGGAAGAAGACTGAAGCAGCTTATGATCTAAAAACAGACTGGAACCTTGAGGCACCTAGGGTACAAACATACATTTCAACAACTTTTTTTGTTTTTCCTCAATATTTTGGACATTTTAAAAGCCAACTGTATAAAGCTTGGCCAATCATTTTTCCTCGGTTTTAATTTTAATATGTCATGATCCCCTCTATTTAAGAGTGTATAGAATAGGAGATTCTATACACTATTGGCATAGTAGTATGCCAATACTTTTTCCTCAGGACCAATTTTGTCCCATTGACTCTCATTATTAGTCAATAGGAAACCTTTTTGATACACTTTAATTCTCACAATGTATGTTTTTTTTCTCCCCCATTCATATATAATAAATAAGGACGTCCCTTCAAAGTAAACGGAAGACGGATTTTAGGTGTGAAAGCCCCATGAAGCCCCAGGCACAGCAAAGCTTCACCAGGCCCTAGTATCTTGCATGGCAATAGAAAAGCAGAACACTAAATGGTCTTGATGTGTTGGCATCAATAGAAAGCAGTGATGCAGATGTGGCTGAGAATACGGTTTGTATGTGATTGTATGTTTGCATTTTGACTAATTAAAGGCAATTCAAACAAAAATAGTAATACTTTATAAGACAAGTATATAAAATCTAACAAAAAATGTTATCTCTAACATGAAAGGTGACACCCAGTGGAAAAATGCAACATATTAGATTCACATTTAGCAGTACTAAAGTTTAGGACATGATGCATAAACCAAAAAAAATAAAATTCTCATTCTGCAACTGTGCATGTCAAAAAACAGTCAGAAGAATTTCCATGCAAAAACATCTTGTACAATTTAAAACAAAATAACCCAACTATTTACACATTTCAATGTTTTGTGTTAAAAAAAACTGCAAAACTAAACACCACACAGCACATTATTTACAAAGTCTTCATCAGTCCGTCAAATGTTATTTAGAATGTGCCACTAATTGCAGCAGTCTCTTGTAGGCACAAAACACAGTGGATCACTTCACAGCTGACTTTCTGTGACACGTGGCATTTCAGTCTGCCCTCTGTCCTGTGACCTCTTATGCAGATCAGCCAATGATGAGCCCCAACTGACCTAGATGGCATCTGGGATGGCCTGGGTGTGGTTCTCTGTTAGCACACCTGCATCAGCTGCTAAGCAAGGGTCTTGCAATGCCTTTTGATGCATTGGCACCCTATCTACCTCTGTCTACTTCTTTTAATCATGTTCTGTGTATTTCTTTTGTGATGTACTTTCTATTGTAAAGTGCCTTGGTCATCCATGTTCAATGTTTTTAGTGCTATATAAATAGAGTAATCAATCAATCAACTGGCACCTCCGCTTTAGTTCTACAAAGAGCTTTGTGCATGAGGAAGGCATTTACCACCGCAATGTCCACAAAAAAATAAACAAAATGTCTTGTACTACTTCATTGTTTTGTGGAAGACTTGATAGCAGCAGATTACTGCATCTGAGTCCTTGCTCTCCCTTTTGATCCCTTTCCTCTGGAAGTGGATAGAATTTCCTCATCTGAAGAGCTTGTGCTGCTTGTTTCCCTGACTCTGCTTCTTGTTCTAGCAGGCTCTCAGTCTTCTTGGTCAGCTACTGACCTATAATATAAAACAAAAAAAAGTCAGAATTTCCTTTTTTTCAAAAGTTCTGTTGCTTAATTCATTTTTTTCCTCTCACAAATCAGATCTACACAAAGAATGACCCAGCCACCCAAACACACACATGCACGCACACAGGTAAACACAGATCTCCCTCCGTGTACTCCATGTGTTTATTTACTGGCTATTGCCTCAGAATCAGTGTCAGAGCTAATATGCCAGAGCTGTATGTGGAAGAGTAAGGGGGACTCATTTCACATGATATGACACACGGTGGATATGATTGGGTCTGGAGAGACCATAAAATGATGGAATTAGTGGAGAAGGTGTCAATCAGAAGAAGAGAAACTGGTGGCCATTTTAGCTTGGTAGAGTTAGGAAATAAAATAAAAGAATCATGACATCCTGCAAATAAAGTGATGCATTAAGGTAAGGTACCACATATAGGCCCCCAACAAGAAACAAATTAAAGACATTTTGAAAGCATTTGAAATCATTGATTTCTATTTATGGAAAATAATCTACACGTGGAGAACATTCATTTTTTGATCAGCTCACCATCATAGAGTCTTTTGTTAATTTTACTGTATTAACAGAGAATGCTTGAGGAAAATGAAAGACCATCCTTCCAAGATCTCACGGCTGGAAGTGAACCATGGAGCAAACTTTCCTCAGACCGATATCAGAGACTCAGAGTTGGCTACAAGGAATGTCTAACTCACTTTTGTTCCATATTTTAAATGTTTTTAGCACGACTCTGACTGTGACCAGTGAGGGGAGGAAGAAGGGAGCGCACTGGGTGCAGACACAAACCAAATAGTAGAGAAGGAAGGGGGGAGCTAAATAAGGAATCATTATTATTTGCCATAGTATTTAGTATTCTTTGCTATGCAGTTAAATTTGTGCAAAATCTTTTGAGTTTGACTTTATTGAACGTAGTGTAATAAACATTATATACAAATAAAAGAAATTTAAAACAAAAGCAAGCAAAAGAAGAACAACAGTAAAGTATATTTACACGTTCAAAGGAGTGGGTAGAAGTATAAACTTATTTTTACACCCACCCCTCTTACATCAGTAGCATCATCCAATAAATTACTATTCATGTTAACTTAGTTATAACATTCTTTCTTAGTTAGTATTTTCTACATCCATATCTATGACTGGTACAATGTATTCATATTTGCATGTGATTTGAACAAGCATAAATAATTTTTTAATATGTTAATATTATTTCTATGTAAATACTCCACAATGCAGTAATAATAAACAACTTATTCATTATGTTCTTATTACTTATTATGTTCATTACAACTTAACAACAGTGATGACCATCTTCCTAAATGAGGTTTTAAACTGTTTTATGTTTGGACATTGCTTGATTTCCATGCTGAAACCATTCCACAGCTTCACTCCACATACGGACATACAAACGCTTTTTCTCGTTGTTCTGAATTTTAAAGTTTTAAATTCATATTGTTCCCTTAAATTACAAAGCCCTTCCTTTTTTAAGAAAACCTTCTGAATGTTTTCTGATAAGAAATTATTTTTGGCTTTATACAAGATAATAGTTGTTTGTATTTTCACTATGTCAGCAAATTTTAACAGTTTAGATTTTATGAATAGTCTGTTTGTATGATCCAAATAACTGACCTTATTAATCACTCCTACTGCTCATTTTTGAATTGTTATTAATGACTGTAATGAAGTTCTGTAGTTGTTGCCCCATAACTCTAAACAATAACTCAAATGAGGTAAGACTAGGGAGCAGTACAGAATGTGGAGAGCTGTTTCCTTCAGGACATGTTTGGGTTTATTCAACATATATAAACTTTTTGACAGTTTACTATATAGAGATCTAATTTGAGGTTTCTATGTTATTTTATCATCAACGATAACCCCAAGAAATCTATGTTCATTTACTCTTTCAATGTTACTCCATATAGGTTTATTTTGATTTCTTTATTTGAGCTACTATTCCCAAATAGCATTATTTTTATTTTGGTAAGATTTAAGGGCAACTTATTCTAATCAAATCATAATTTCAGTTTGTTCATAGTTTTAGTTGCATCATTAAGCAACTGCTTAGTGTCATCTCCAACAAAAAAGACATTAGTGTCATCTGCAAATAATACAATTTTAATATTTTGTGTTATGTAAAATAAGTCATTTATGTAGATAATGAATAATTTAGGCCCCAAAACGGAACCCTGAGGAATCCCACAAGCAATGTCCAAACATTCAGAGACAAAATTTTTCATCTGTTTTCCAAGTAATTTTTGATACAGTTCAATACAGTCCCTCAAATCCATTATCTTTTCAGTTTCTTTTTTGATAAATCATGATTTATTGTATCAAATGCCTTTTTTATATCTAGAAATATTCTTGCAACAAGCTTCTTATAATCAATGTATCAGATGTAATATCTTCTATAGATTCCACTATAGCTAATGTTGTTGATAGTTGAGATCTGAATCCGTATTGACTTTCGCTAATCAATTTATACTTGTCCATGTAAGATTCCAGCTGGTTATGAAACAATTTCTCTAAAATTTTTAAAAATTGTGGGAGCAAAGAAACCGGTCTGTAATTGGTGAAGTGATGTTTGTTCCCAGTTTTATATAATGGAATTATTTTAGCTGTTTTCATCATATTTGGAAATAAACTGTGGTTGAAAAACAAGTTACTAATATAAGTTAATGGTAGTGAAATCCCTTCAACTTCCTGCTTCACTAATTCCATGTCAATTCCACATCAAGTGGACCTTTTGTTTTTGCATTTTTTTTAACAACATTAGGTAATTCTTTTTCTGTCACAGGATGGAGAAACACAGAACTGGGATTTTGATCTATTCTTCTCTCCAGATTCCAAGCTGTGCTTGGTAATTCTGGGATATTTTTGGATATCTCAGGTCCTAGAGTTACAAAAAATGTATTGAAGCTATAAACAGTTTGATTCTTATCATAATTTTCAGTTCCCTCACTGAGGAAATATTTTGGATACTCAGTCTTATCTGTGCTATTTTTTATAATTCCATTCAGGATATTCCAAATTTCTTTAATGTTGTGTTTATTTTCATATATTTTTTGTAATATTCCTTTTTACACATTCTTAAAATACTGATTAATTTATTTTTGTATTTCTTATATTTATATTCTGCTTCTCTGGTTTATAATCTTAAGAAGTTTTTATAAAGCATATTTTTCTTCTTGCAGGCATTTTGTAATCCTTTTGTGATCCAAGGAGAATTATAGTATTTACGTTTGTTGTTATATACCCTTATTGGACAATTTTTATTATAAAGCTCCATTAACACTTCGAGAAATTTTTCATAGGCTTCATTAATATCCTTTTTTTTGATAAACAAGCTCCCAGTTCTGTGTTAACAAATCATTTTTAAATTGAATTTCTACCTCCTCAGTTCTTACTCTCCCACTTAACTTTTGCTCTTGATCCCTGGTGGTTCTCCATTTTATGTCATGTGTAACAAATACTGGCAAGTGATCACTCCTGCGATTAATTAATAGTCCTCCTACAGATTTATTAACAATGTCATTTGTGAAGATGTTGTCAATTAAGGTGGCAGAGTGGGATGTTATTCTGCTTGGTCAAGTGATTTTTGGGGAAGATTTAAACTGTGAATTAGGTTTATGGGTCTATGAAATCATTTGTTGATCTGTAGTTATTGCTATTAAGTAAGTCTATGTTATAGTCTCCAAATGTGAATAAAACCTTGCTTGATACTGCAGCAAACATTTTCCCCATTCAGTCACTAAATTGATCAATATCTGAACCTGGTGATCTGTAGATACAACTTACACTGATATTCTTATCTTTTTTTGCGCTCATATCTGTTGTTATACATTTCACAACATTATCAATGGCAATTGTTATTTTTTCCAACAGTCTGAATTCTAAGGACTTTTCAACATATATCCCCACTCCTCCCCCATTTTTGTTTTTTCTGTTCATAAAATTAAATTCATAACCATCAAGATGAAAATCAATTCCTTTATCTGTATTTAGCCAGGTTTCAAATACTGTGATGATATTGAATGGTTTTGAAAATGTAAGTAAATATTCCTTAATATGATCAAAATTTGCGTACAAACTTCTGCAATTGAAGTGGATTATTGACAGAATGTCTGGATATAAATTCCTGATTAAACTGTTCATTAGTATAATAATGTTCATTCAAGTAAACATCTGTACCATTCAACTTTTTACCTTGTTTCAGCAGATCAGTCTTGTGTTTTCTATTCATAAACCACATTATTAAGGCTGGTTTGTCCATCTTATTTCATAATCAAGGAAAATTAAATAGGTTACATATTCTTAAGCCAGATCCCCCACTGAATAGAATAGATAAATGAATTGAAAAAGACGAGAATTTCTGCTCATCAGCAACAGGGTGATAGGCAATTACTGCTTTTCCTTGTGTATGTGTGTGTAAGTCTGTAAGCACTAGTGCAGACTGCTTCACTCTTGTTTGCCCCTCATTATAGTATTTACACAGTGACTCGTGAAAACCATGGCTGTCTATATATTCAAACACAAACTTCTGAATGTTACTCTTGAGATTATTTTTAATGGTTTACTTGGATTGCAATTGGTTCTAGTTTTGTGGTGGTGAAAAATCCCTATTTTTTCATTGCTGCCCTAGATATTTTTCTAATATTTACAGCAAATACATGCTAACTGCAGCTTTTGAAAAGAAGGATGAGTGCAATACTTGTGGAAGGCTAAAAAGTGCTAAAATTAAATCAAATTTACATCCAAAAAAGCTGCTTTAAAATTAAACAGGTTTAAAAAACTGCAAAGCTAGTCAACCTGAATAAAGGCAGCTCCGCTGAGAGGGTTGGTTTGAAGCAGTTGTTCCCAACCCTGGTCCTCAGGCCCCCTTGTCCTACATGTTTTAGATGTGTTTGTTCCAGCACACCTCATTCAAAAGATTGCATGACCTCCTCTGCATGCCATCTCGTGCTGCTGAAGCCTGTTAATAACCCAGTTATCTAAGTCAGGTATGCGGTAGCAAGGAGAAACCTAAAACATGCAGGACATGGGACATGAGGACCAGGGTTGGGAACCACTGGTTTGAAGGCTTGTGCTTAGAGAGCAAGACTGAGAAACAGCATGGTTACAAAATGCTTGAGAAGAAACCGTGAGGAGGGGGTGAGGTGATTCATGTCATTCTGTCGATCAGCACCAAATGTGCCCGTGAGTAAAGCATCCAGCTAATATCTCTTGCTGTGAAGCCATAGTTTGGTCGCAAAGAGCAAAAAAGAAAAACAAACAAAAAATATTTTTATGTATTTTTTTTCTTCAATTATTATGTGCTTTGTTGTTTTTGCTTGCTTTGTGGTAAAATGCTACAGTCAAGTGCCTGTTGTGCAAAAGGTTAGAAACGCACAAAACAATGACTCATGGGAGAACATTCCCAGCAGGTAATTCTTGTATCAAATTCTTTGTAACCATAAATAGGCATGACCCTGTCCATTATCACTACAAAGCAGTCCATGCTCTACTCTTTGCTTTAAAATCACAAGAGATTACTTAGTTGGCCTGTTTAGTGGTAGTTGAAGAAGCTCAGTTGGAGCTACATCCTTAGGCATGATTCAGTGAAATAAAACATCACACCTCTTAAGATGCCAGCAGGGTCTACAGTTAATATAATCTTACCATGTAGACACTTCAAAGGATAAAACATTTTTCATCTTATATGAATTAAATTACTGATCTATTTGAATGTGTGAAAAGAGTTAAATAAAATCTTTGCTGCATTCTTTCTCAAATTGTTGAAAAAAATTTAGTGTGCAAAAGATCAAACTATTTTATGTGGTAATAGAAAAACATGAGCAAAGTATTTACTATATATAGTGTAAGAACCTTTGTTAATTTAACTTAAAACAACAATTTACTCTGTTTCTAGACTAAATTCTAACCATGTGAGTTAATAATATAAGTTCTTTACACATTATTTATAATTAAATCAAACTTAGGATGCCACTTTTTGTACAAGTTTTATATGTAGAGTGGAAATTTCAATATATCAAAAATATTTTAATTCATATGTTATGTGATTCCAGTGCCTGGAAAGCAAATGTTCAGTTCCTCTTGAAGTCTGATCTGGTTAAATATTTAAGATGTTGAACTGGAGATCATCAGATGCAGTCAAGACTCCCCAAAACACAGAAACAGCTCTTTGATTTAGGTGAAATCATAAAAGCTTCCAATCATGATGTAAAGCAGTGCTTAAAATGTTGACACTACAGGGGAGTCAGGCACTCAGCAATTTAAAAATAGAATGTATAATAGGGTCTAACTGCCTTTATTTAAAACAGAAAAGCAATTATTCCTATTGCTGTAAAAATAACCTGGCTTGTCCTTTAGAGTCTGAATTAATATATTTTAAAATTATTGCTTAATTATATATAAAAAAGTAATTACTTTGACTTTGTTGTCATACAGAGGCTGAATCAAGTATTACAATAGTACATACAATACTTGTAAATAGTTTAAATTAGCTACTTAGTATACAACTTAGCAAAATTAGGCATAACTGGGAAACTCCAGCCACTGGATAGCAGCAAAATGCTTCCAATGATCCTCCATATGAGTAGAAAGTTTTGTTCCTATTCAGCTGAACAAAGTCATGGCACATTCATGTACTGATTTGTTCTAAGCATCTGTTCGAGGCTTAAATGGGTTCATAGTCACCTGGTGACATTGTAAAGTGGAGCGGTGTATCATCTGCATAGTTATGGTAACTTATCTTATTACTTGTTATAATCGGAGCCAGCGGGATATTAAATAAGAGGAACCCCAGGATGGAACCTTGAGGTACCCCACATGTGATTTTTCTCTACTCTGATTAAAAGTTACCTATTGACACAAAGAAGTCCCTGTTCTTTAGGTAAGATATGAACCGGTCAAATACTGTACCAAAGAGTCCAACGCAGCTCTCCAGTCATTTCAATGATATCGCATGGTCAACAGTTGCACTGAGGTCCAAAAGTACCAGCACTATGGTTCTTCCACAGTCTGCATGTCTGTTAATGTGGATGTCATAGAACACTTTGACAATGGCTGTAGTGAGCACAGAAACCAGAACGAAAGACATCAAAGTGGTAGGTCATTGCTAAGAATGTATTTAGCTGTTGTAACACAGCTTTTTTAAAACCTTGTTGATGAATCGAAGGTTGGAGATTGGCCTGCAATTTTTCTATAGTGAGTTGTGTAGCTTGTTCTTTCATAGCTGTGGTTCAAAAACTGTCGTTTCACAGCCTGGGGAAAAACACCTGATAAGAGGATTGAGTTTAGAACTGACATTTGTGTGTAATTCCTAACTGGATTAAAACTGGAACTAGTTTGAAGAATCTTTGTTTCCATGTATAAAATAATTGGGAAGCACAAAATTAAGGCATAAAAGTATTGGCCCTCTGAGTAATTGAGTAATGTAAGGCTCAAAGTCAAAAGGCATGCTCTAATGTTGTCTGCTTTTTTCTTACAGTGCTGAAGCAACTGTGATGATAAGATTTTTGTTTTCTTTTACAATAATGTAATATTAAATCAGACTACTTATCGGATCGGTCATACTAATGAGTGAATGTTAAATGATAAAAGAATTAGTTAAATGAATTGCAATTTTTGCCATGTTTTCTTTTACAGAGATATAGTTGCACTAAATCAAACTGTGATTTCTTACTTGCTGGATCAGACTTGCTAATGAATAAATATTAGATAAAAAGAGTTTAGTTAAATGAATTATGATTTTTTATGACTGAATCAAATGAATTTGATTTTTTTACATATTTTCATGCAGGAGTTAAATGTCATTGAGATCATCTAAACAAACTCATCTGAAGGCCTCGGATGAAAAGCATGTGTTTGACTGTGCAGTGCTGGTTCTCCTTTTACCAAACTAGTTAAGCCACGAGGGTTTAAGGATCCGATGATTAAGAATATGCAATGATTTTTATGTATCTGTAATAAAATTATCAGTATGTGATGATTGAAAATATCTGCTTTATATAATTATGAATAATGAACTTAATATGTTGACTTGGCCTTGGAAGTTAAGGAGCTATAGATAGGGACTGATAAGAGAGAAAGGCACCAGAGAACAAACTGAGCTGAAATCTTATCAGCTGAAGCAGAGGCCTGTATATGAGCTGTGTCCAGGATGGCCAAAAGATTTTGCAGCAGGAAGGGGACCAGAGGACTACAGTCGGCTGAAGAAACCTTGCCTTGCATATGGGATTCACCCCTGGAGCTCCCAAGACTGTGGACCAAGATTTGTAACTCCTCACCAGCTACAGCTTAAACCCCAAAGACAGATGAAGAGCTTGATCAGTGAGAAGCCCTCTATCCACTTAGAGAAGAAACAAAAGACTGAACTGTAGCTTCCCTTTCCACAAGAAACTTTTCAAGCTCCTCTGAAGATCTGCTCTGACTGGGATATGAAAGCCTCATCTGTCTCCAAAAGCCTTTACAAAGAATTCTTCAGTTGCGGCATTAGGGAAAGACAGGTTAGGTTAAATTAATTTATTTTTATTATTTGAATATTCTGTGCTGCTGAATTAAGCTGCATTGACCACTGCAAAGCATTACTGATTAAAGAAACATCTAAAATCTTAAAAGAGTGTGGACATGTCATTGTAATCTTAAATTATGCAATAGTGGCAAAATAGTCTTAGTGCGTGGCTTGCAAAGTTATAGGAGGTATTTATTGGTTGCCTTAACCCAAAGTCAATAAAACAACACCCCTGGAACTCCATACGAGTCATTAAATCATACCTGGATCAGAGTCAAGTAATAGGAGGAAAGTGGCTATTTAATGAGTGTGATCTGTGGGACCTTCTCAGTCTGGCAATCCAGACTGAATGGAAGGAAGAGGGATGGGACATGCAGTGAGCTGTTAGAATCCAGGCAAGTTTCCCCTGATAAACAAATAGATTTTCTGCAGATCCTGAATGGGGTAATACCTGGCAGGCTTAGGAATCTCAGTATCTGTGCAATGGAGAGCCGGTTAGATGTTAACTTCTCAAAGTAGGAAGTTAGTTGGGAGGGGCTTACAACCTTGTAGAATAACATCTTACTTAAAGTTATTTTATATTTGTTACATGAACATGGACCCTAAAATAAACACCTGCTTAATAAAGATTGCCTAATGTACAAAAAATGACATGTTTTTGCCACCGTGCTCTTTATAGAATAACACTGGGAGAATAACAAGCTGATATTGCATCGCTAATAGGTCAAGTTTTCTGCCTTTATTTTTAATCAATATGCCATTTTTAACTTACCAACTGCAGTTTAAAAACAGTAATATTGTAATAAGGATGATGGGTGGCATTCTTTTAGATTCCTCTGCATGACTGTCTGCCATGCAATTTTGTCTGTGTCATTTTCATAACCGGATCCAACTTTTTTTTTTTTTTTTTTTTTTTTTTTTAATTCATGGCAACCTTCTTTCAGGAAGCTGATTGGCAGTGATTAGCAACAGATAGGATGGGGCAGTGCTGCATTACTCTGGGGAACTTTCTATGGCATCTCATTAATAGGACTTTCAATAGGTTTTGGATCATTTTCCCTAGCAATAGTTCAATAACTCAGTGAAATGCAAAGAACTACTTCACATCTTCCAGTACGTTCACATTTCTTTGACCTCTGTGCTGTCCAGTCAGTTGCAGCTAAGTAAAAGGATATAATATGGCATGCTGCCTATGCTTGAGTGGCTGAGTTAAATATGAGTCTAGGACTATGCTATATCTCCAGAGTATATTGCATTATTTATTGTCTGTGTCTGAAAGATAAAAGCTGAAAAAGCAGTCATGTTTCTGCACTTTATTCCAAAAGTTCTGATATTGCCATGTGCTTTGTCAGGCATTACCAAACCTAGCAAATGATGAAGCTGCTATTTATAACTGCCACACTTCACACCACAAACGCATCAAATGACACATCAAATCATAAACATTGTACCACAATAAACCACACCTGTGTCATGTGTTCAGATGTATTTCAAAATGAGTGCAATCCCTGTTTCTAAATATAGATCAGGTCACAACTTTATGGACAGTTTTAACGTTAGCTAGACTATAATAGATTTGTCAGGCCAGGTGTTTTAAAAGGGCATTATTATATATTTTTCCAGGTACATAGTGCCATTTTATGGCACAATCAAGTAACCATGTTGCCTTCAGTTGTTATAAAAAATGCTATATATAGTAAACATAACTTAAAACAAATTTGACTTTGCAATTTAATGACTTGAAATTGGGCCTCTGTCTCTTTAAGAAGCTCCAACTCTTCCTGATATTCTGCCTTTAGCACATCATCGCAACAATTTTTGTCCATTAAGCTGTTTACAACCATTCTTACCAGTGTTGGACTGAGAAGTAGTTGCTATGATGAGCTCAGCAGATGTGCAGTTGCACCAGGTGTCTGCTAATTGCAGCTGCTGCTAATCTGGAGGAGCTGAGTGGGGGAGGCGTGGGTGTTCTGTGAGGCGAAAGCTAATCATAAGCAATTAAAGCAAAAATGTATCAGTGTATGACTATCAGGACATGTTGATGGTTAGTTAGAATATTACCTTTCCAACAGCACTTTGTATATGACAGCTGAGGATATCTCCTCTTGCACCTTTTAATGTAGCCAAGGTGTTCCCCAAGCGATCAGTTCTTGGGTTACTTTTATTAATTTAAATTATGACAACCTTGATCATGGTCTGGGACTTGCATCTCATGAACAATCTCTATCTCATCTCAGTACAATTTACTGAATGCTATACGCACATGGCTGCTCTGTACTCTTTTTGGACAGAACAGGCCAGTAAAATGGATTAAATACAACTTCCATGTTCATCCATTTTTAATTTAATAAGTGAGCAAGCAAAACAGAGTTAATGACCTACAGACCACAGCTCTGACAGAGACACTCATATTCTCCTGTCAAAGGATATATTTGATTTATTAACTTGGGACATTTGTTGAACATGGGCTATTAATGGTTCATTACATGCATGATGACAGTAGCCATAAGGATGCCTCTTAAACTGTGCTTCGTATGACATGATTTTTGTTTTTCAAAAGTTATCTCCAAAATCTTATTCTCTTTCTGTTAAGATGTGTCAACATAAATATGCTTCTGGTTGTGTAACATTTATTCTCATTCACTGACTGCACCAGCACTCACACCTTATTTAAGTTTCAAAGATTCAGGATCAAAAGAACTACCTATACACCAGGGTCATTTTTTTTGCTACATTCATTTGAAACAGAGAGAGGAACTACCTATACACCAGGGTCATTTTTTTTTTTTTTTTTTTTTTTTTTTTTTGCTACATTCATTTGAAACAGAGAGATAATAATAATAATAATAATAATAATAATAATAATAATAATAATAATAATAACCCCAGAAACCTAGCTTGGTTCCTAGAAAAAGGTTCTTGAAATGCAAATTTACCTTATGTTGCCCTTGAAATCAACCTGCACATGGACATCTCTACCCACTTCTTGGCTTTATTATAAGACATTAATTGACTGTGATGGCTGTGAATGTGCAGCTGAGAGACAGCCAATAACACATTACATAGTGAGGACTTCTGTCACCCACCACTCCACCAAATTCAGAGCAGTCTTAAACACACCGATGTGCACAAACACAGCCATGCCCGAATAAGCTCAATCACAGAGGGTCAGCGTGAACAAGCAATGCTACAAACACTTCAAATCATGTTGCTCCCCACAGACCACTGTACTGTAGTCCATCCTTTAAAGAACACGTTTGTAAATATTTCGAAGGTGCTACATGGTCAGAAGTACTCAGCAAACAAGCATCAATAACACAAAGCACAAAGTTTGTTTTCAGGCATACACAGTGGTGTTGGGAAGTGCAATGCTTACAGTAATAACTCCTCCAGGCATGTTCTACTTTATTATTACAAAACAATGAATACCTGAATTAAAAACGCATGTTTATTTGTCTATTTCAGACCTTATTGTGGTTTTTGAGACAGCACAATGTTTATGGTCTTTCTTGTGTAGTGTAATTTCTTAACTATTCATGGCTTTCCTCCAGCCTCCCTTGGCAGGGGCCCATCCCATCGTCTTATCTTTTGTTTCCCTTCCCCTCCCAACTATTTCAGTCCAGTTTCTGCAACCTTTTCCCATCATCTCCTGTCTTAAAGCATTCATATGGCAGCAGGCAGAGCTATGCCAACTGGGTCTGATCAAAAACAACACCCACGAATTATTAATACCCAAGCTGCAGCCACACATAAAACAAATTTAGAGTAAAAAGGAATTCTCAGTGGAAGTAAGTTATGAGGAAAACAGTTCATGATGAGCCTCCACTGAGAGATAGCCAAACATATCTGCTGAATTTGGTACAACGTTAAAAAAAAATAATAATAATGAAGAGTCCAAAACAATAAATGAGACTTTCTGCACCAACATAATCATGACAGAGTGAGTATACCATGATGGATAGACAAGAAAAAGAAATTCAGACAGAGAAAGGAAAGAGACAGCATGACAGTTTTAAAGCTGATATGCTCCATGGTTGAATGTAAGCTGCTCATAGGTTGCCTGAGGATGTGTGTTTAGAGTCTTAGAAGCCAACACTTGGGAACATCAGCGCACCCAGGGCAAGGAAACCTCTTGCCTGGTCCAGACTCCTTATGTAAATACAAATCACAGCATCTGAGTGTTTTGAGGTGGTGAATTCCATCTAAAATGGAGATGTGCTGCCTGCTTAGCAGGGCTCTAGCAAAATGCTACATGATATTGAGTACATTAGAATGAGAAGATAAGATTTCAGCAATATTTGTCAAACAACTTTGAAATTTTCAACTTTATTGCTTTCACAAATAAAATAGAGGCTTCTTAAATTTCAAACATTGTTTTCAAGAATAATTGTTCAGTGTAGAATAATCCAGTCCAGTTTAATCATCCTAAGGATTTTACATGTTAAACTTGTGTTAATCAAACACAACCCAGGCTCATTAAAAACCTGTGAAATTGTACTTTGGTTTATCAGTGACAGGAAGCTATAAAGCAAATTTAGCATTGTTAGTGGCTAAAAGTTAGGAAATCAATGAAAAGATTTTAAGACCAGAGTGATATGTTCACGCTTTTTTGTATCTGAAAAATTATGGCACTTTATCATTGTGAGATGTCCTGCCTCAAGATTTTGCGACACCTCTGTTGAGTACCTTCAAAAGCTGCTTTTGTACCAAAAGTGTCCCACTTTTGAAGTCCTCCCGTTCTGAGCAGTGAGTATTTTGGGATCAGTTGTGTGAAATTCACAGTGCTCTGTTGCATTAGAATGGGGTACATTACTTTTGCCATAACCTTACCATCACCTTCTCTTTTTTCTATATTAAAATGTCAAATGACAGTCTGGGAACTAAATTTCAGTGCTGTCTGTGCACCCCAAACAGGTTATGTAATTTTCACTGAAACAATCTGAGCATAGACCAAGCCTTCTTTTTTTATTATTTCAAGCATCCTTCATGCTAAGGTGAGTCGAAACTGTGAAAATATTGTAGCAGAGGCCAAGATGTGTGGTATGAATTAATGACTGAATAAATAATGGGTTTTTTTTTTCAGACAAATAACACATACATACATACATATATACATACATACATACATGCATATCCATCGATCCATTATCTGAACACGCTTATCCTTGAAGGGTCGTGAGGGGGGCTGGTGCCTATTTCCAACAGTCATCGGGCGAGAGGTGGGGTACGCCCTGGACTGGTCACAGGTCAATTGCAGGGCAACACAGAGACAGACAGGACAAAGAACCAGGCATGCACACACCCACACCTAAGAACAATTTAGAGAGACTATTTAACCTGACAGTCATGTTTTTGGACTGTGGGAGGAAGCCAGAGTACCCGGAGAGAACCCACGCATGCACAGGGAGAACATACAAATTCCATACATGGAAAGACCCCAGGTTACCAACTGCGCCACTGTGAAGCCCATACATACAAATACAGACATACACACACACACACACACACACACACACACACACACACATATATATATATATATATATATATATATATATATATATATATATATATATATATATATATATATATATATATATATATATATATATATAAGTACGCATCAAAACAAGTACTTTAAAAACAACCCAGAGACGTTCTTATTTCACCCATTTTATTAAGGATCCATCCCTCTGCGGACTTGGGCCAGCAACATATCCCACAACGTATTGCGCCACCAGCAGTGGTTAACAGAAACGGCGAGGACGGAAACTTATCGTTTTCATAATATTCTGAGTTTCTCACAAAAACTTTCAAAATGTCCCTCCATCCATCCATTATCCAACACGCTTATCCTTTTTTGCTTTGAGGGTCTTGAGGGGTGCTGGTGCCTATCTCCAGCGGTCATCGGGTGAGAGTAGTCGGTCGCCAGTAGTTTCAAAATGTTTTAAGCATAAAAGTATACCTTTGATTTTTATCAGACCAGTCAGTTCACCGACAATGAGCATTCTTTGAAATATGCTCTGGGTTTTGGGAGCAGCACAGCTCGGTTCACATACCCGTCTGACTACGAAGCTAAGCTAAGCTAAACTAAGCGGCATTGGAATGGGATCTCCCCTCTCATCCCTGCCTTATCTCGGATAGGCGCTCTGTCATTTCCCGCTACCGGTTATCTGTTAGTGGCGATCTGTGAACCGAGACCTGCTGTTTCGAAAATCCCAGACTATATTTCAAATTATGCTCAATATTGATGAACTGACTGGTCAGATGACTTATTGAGGTCTACCTTCTTGCTTAAGTTAAGTTTCATTCCATATATTCAAGGTTCATTCCATATATTCAAGGTTCATTTGTCGGTTTGAATATATGGAATGAAAGTTCATTTCATATATGGAATGAAAGTCATCAAGGAATTATGGGTAATGTAGTCCATGGTCCTAAATGGAGAAGAGGAGAAGAGGAGGGCAGAAACTTCGTCTTTTAAAAAACTATTATGAGGTTGTCACACAATTAAATAGTTTCCAGATGTTTTAAGCAAGAAGGTAGACCTCAATAAGTCATCTGACCAGTCAGTGCCTCCCATGCAATGCATGGAGGCACCTATTACTCTCCACCTTGAAACTGCTTTCTCCGTTAATGCGGCCCGAACCATAGCGTGCACCCCCAAAATATATATATCAAAAATTCCAGCTCGTTCTCGAGATGTGTGCTATTACTCAACTTTTCATTTCGAGTTACCATGGCGACGTAATTAGCGAAAAACTACCCCATATAAAGTCAATGGAGCGAGGTTCTGAAGACATCCTAAAAAAACACTATTTTTGAGGATTTACTGTGTCATCATGGTTTCGCCTACAAATGCCATTCAACACTCACTTTGTAGATACATTCCTGCTGTGTTCAGCAATGAAGACGGTATGTTAACACGGACACTTGGGCAGGTCCCTTTTAAATTTCTTCAGAAATTTTCTAGTTTAATCATACCCCTTCTCCTTCCTATTGTCCTTGAAGTTAATTAATAATCTTTCTGTTTCCCATTTTACTTGTGAGTTTATTCTACTTCAAAGTAAATGTTTAAACAAAAAAGTCAATGTACATATAAATATACATATACATGTTCACAAGTGCCTACACACATATGTATCCAAACATTTATATCTACTGACCATGACTGAGTCCATTGTACAAGTGTATATATATTAAAGAGCTACAGCTAACTGATACTCGCCTTGCTCGCTTCTTAAAATTCGGACATTAGAACAGACCACTGTCGGGTTCTGCAGAAATTAAATGTACTAAGTTTTGAAAATTTTATAATGCTTTTTTTTATTTAAAATTAATCTATAAATGTTTGCACAAGCGAGCCCCTCCTGTTCTCAGTGAACATATAGTAGTATATAACATGTTAAATGTATACTTGCCCTCTTATATAAGTAAATAAAATAAAATACAACAATGTAGTGTATAGGGAGTGAGGTGAAGCTCAGATAGAAGTATTTACAGATTTCTGCCATTTCCTCCACCCCCTGTATTTGGTGTTTCACCTCAGCCAGTGCACCTAAACACAAGGATTAACAATTATTCTTTGTGTCCACAAACCATTCCATCTGCATTGCACCACCTGGAATAAAAAAAACCGTACACATTTATACATCCCACAGCGTTGAAAATAACGATTTAGAATCTACAACATGTAAGAACCCATTTACTACAAAAGAAAATGGGCTATCCATTTGCTGCAAAAGACCAACCTGTTTATTAAAAAACAGGCTGGTCATCAAACAAGTAATTCAACAACCGGTTTACTTCAGTGATTATGCAGCTCTGTGTACATTCCAGTAAATTATTTTGGTAATAGACCTTTAACCTTGACTAATGAGAAAACTTAATAGAGCTATTTCAAAAGAAGGTGGTCTACTTTATTCTGTCATATCTGGTTAAGAGGTTTAACTGTGTGTCGCTATCTGTGCTTGATAATGATTTTTAATTTTACTTTACATTTGTATTTCAGTGGGTTCATCACTGATGCCAGCAATGGAAGTCAGAATGCACAGCAAAATAAGAAATAAACTGCTGTTGCATTGCAGAAATGATGTTATACACAAATAAGTCTAGGTTTATTCACAAGGAGTCCTGCCATTAAAAATAACAAATCTCCTAAGTGTTTTGTTATAACAACACTTCTATCCATTCTGAGACCTATGTGAGAAGTTCCACACTTTTAACGTGTCAAGCATCAAGCATGGCAAAAAATTTAGGTGTGATTTATAAGCAGCAATTGTGACTCACATCACCATATTCATACAGTTTCATTCACTGACATGTTTGTGTTAAGGAAAAGAATATCCAAAAAAATCTATCTGTGGAAAGATGTTAACACAGGAGAGTGAATTTGTTATGCTCCTAATTTACTGGATTAAGTGGAGCAAGAACATTAGAGCAGGAACTTTACAATTTGTTACCTACTGAATGTAATCTGTGTACCTGCACTGAAGAACTTAAGAAGGTGTAACAGCAGATTTGTGCCTGTGAGTGACAAAGAAATATACACATCTATCTATCTATCTATCTATCTATCTATCTATCTATCTATCTATCTATATAGATAAATAGATAGATACTTGTGTGTGTGTGTGTGTGTGTGTGTGTGTGTGTGTGTGTGTGTGTGTGTGTGTATATATATATATATATATATATATATATATATATATATATATATATATATATATATATATATATATATATATATATATATATATATATATATATATATAGATAGATAGATAGATAGATAGATAGATAGATAGATATAAACACAGGTATGTGTTTTGCAACATTTGTTTTGAATGGATGTGACTCATACAATGCAATTTATGTACTTGTACTTCAGAATCTGAAGAGGTAGTCAAGTCAATTTGAGCTTATTTGTATAGCACATTTCAGCAACAAGACAGGTCAAAGTGTTTTACACCATAAAAATGTAATACAGTAACCAATCATGAAGCAAGCAATAAACATTACATTTTGTCAAATGCCATAATCAAAATCATTAAGCAAATATACATCAAATATACAATATATTGATCAATGTTCCAGTTATTAGGAATCAAAGGCAACTCTAAAGAAGTGGGCTTTTAGCCTTGATTTTGAGGAATTCAGTGTGTTGGCTGATTTGCAGTTTTCTGGAAGTCTGTTTCAGATTTGTGGTGCATAAAAACAGTGCTGCTTCTACATGTTTGGTTCTGGTTCTGTGGATGCAGAGTAGACCAGAACCAGAAGACCTGAATGGTCTGGAAGGTTGATACAGTGACAGCAGGTCTTTAATGTACTTTGGTGCGAAGCCATTCAGTGATTTATAAACTAACAGAAGTATTTTAAAATCTATTCTCTGAGCAACAGGGAGCCAGTCTAACTGTTAACTGTATAACTGTTGTTTTGTATTTGTGAAAGACAGAAATAAAATCTATAATTACACAACTTCTATTGCATTTTCTCAGTGATTTCTCTCTGTGACAAGTTTTGCACTTGAATATCTTCGTGCTTAATAGCTAAGGTTTTGTAGGTTCCTAAAAGAGAACAAGCTATGAAGCTCCTGCATCCCACCTTCACTGGTGGACACTTCCCCCTTCCAACCTGCTTGCTGAGCTTTACCAAAACCACTATGTATCTGAACTGCTTTTCAAAGCCTTTCTTGGCAACTCTCACACTGTGCTGTTTGTTCCAGGCAGCACAACTTGTTCAGTAGGCAGTAAGAGGAATGTTCCTCGACAGGTAATTTCAGTTGTCGCCTCAGATCCACCAACATTTGTCAGTCTTTGAAAGACAGATGCCCTTTTTTCCATCTGTTTGGAAGAATTAGGTTGCTCTCCATCTCTGTAATAGACCACTGTTTTCTTTGGTTTGATTTTGAGTTTGGTTTTGGTGATGGTCTACAGCACTAAGACCTTTATCCATATGTACCACACCTCCATACCAAGTGCTTTTGCACACCTGCTGAGTATATGTTCGTTATTTGAAAAGTAGAATGCAGGTAATTTAAATGTAGAGCGGTCGGACACAGCTCTCCAGGTCAACTTTCTTCCTAGAACATGCTTCCACCTTGCCTAAGCTCTCTGCTACCTCATAACTATCATCTTGCAGGCTCTTGCCTCCCCCACTAGTGTTTTTGTCTGTTCTGCACTAGGTAGCAATACTTCCTTTTGTGGAGGGAAAGAACCTTATGCCTTCCATGACTTTTGATAACCACTATCACCAGTTTCCTGTGGCACAGCCTTAACTCTTCTTCTTCTTCAGTACCTGCCAATTCTGGACTCGATCCAGCTGAAAAAAATTCTAAAAAAAAATAAAACAAACAAACAAACAAAAAAGATTGACTTCCTAGGAATAACTAGGGCGTCCAGTAATTGGGACACTAGGGATTTTATTAAAACAGTTATTTCGTTAATGTGAGATTGTCTCCTCTATTAATGTACTATACTATAAAAAATTATGGGAATCAATAAATGTTGGAAGGCACTGTAACTTATTACACCAACCTTTCTACTTTCAGGTCTTTAAGCATTTTTTTCCCATTTCCTATCAGAAATCTGCCTTAAATTTGCCATAGGGTGAGTGCATTGGCAAAAGGGGAATTTAATTCACCATGGGGTAATGACACATGTAATTGGTACCTGTTTTGCTGTGTGGTCAAAGCTGATGGCAACTGACCAACAAATGAAGTCGGCCGAGTGTGAAACACAAACGTTTAATCTGCCCAAATAGATTCCAAGTGATAGCCTTCACCAAAACCAAGCAAGATTAGGCACAGCAACAAAGCCAATGTGCCCCAGTTTCTTTTTCCCTTTTTTGCTTTACAATTTACCAAATGCAACACCAGCTGCTCCCCACTGCCTTTCTGACATAGATGTATTGTTTTACTTCTCCCTCAGGGGTCCCAGCTTTGTGGATGGAGTGACACTGTATGACTTGGATAAGTTAGATTATTCTTGGGTACTTTCCACCTCTGTCAGCTATGCCTGTTAGCTTCCTTCTGATTCGTTTCTATCCAGAAATCCCGATGTTAAAATAAAACACTGTCAACTACACAACTCTTGAAACCATAGATACTTTTATTTTCAGCTGTGATCTTTTTCCAAAATCTGACCCGGATGCTTATAAATTAGAGTGTAAGAAAATAAGCTTTTTTTCAATCTAAACATAAAAATAATGGCATTTTTTGTTAGCTGAAAACCCTTCAAGATAAACTGTTTAAACTAGGTCATAGTGTACCCATGTCTTGACTTGCGCCTCCTCAAAAATGTGACACCACATGCAGGACAAACTGTGATTTTTCACCTCTGTATGCTTTCACACAACATACTGCTACCCTGAAATATTATGACCAGCAAGTGAAATAGATATGTAAACTGTGAAAGTGGTTCTTTTTACAATGCTAAAAAACATAAGCAATAGAGCAATATATTTAACAGCTCCACCAGTGTGCCAACTTTTTTAGAGTTTCTGTGTTTTCTCTGATAATGTTTTTTCTGCTTTACTGCTCAACATTTTTTGGCTTCCTACTGAAAACGGTTGAGTAAGATTCTCTAACTTGTATTTTCACTCAATATTTAGATTAAGCTGTTTGAGACCAAAAAAAAAAAACACCCACTACAATATAAATGAGGGTATCCAGCTGTAGGTAGAGGCAGATACATTGCCAAAGAATTTAAACTCAAAAGAGCATTAGTTTACTTACAAAGTATGTGATAATTACTAAGTACTAATTAATGTCACAAATCAACAAAATGTGTTATTTAATGTAACTGTACTGGTAATGTAACTTGTAGAAACATCTGAGGTGATTTTGTTTTAGATAAAAGAAGTCTGTGACCCTAAAATTCATATATATTCTATTTTTTTTTCCTGGAAGAAACTCATTGGTTTGACTCTGTCTTTTGCTTGTTGAAGGCATGAACATCTTAATAGGATCAAACTCTGCTTTTGCCTTTTTTTATTTTTTTATACCTAAGGGTTTCATTTCCTGCAAACATTTTCAACTGTTTTGAAGATTTTTTTTCCAGGGTAAAGATAATCATTTGCAGGCATTCAACACCAAGGTCACTATACCACTTCACTTTCTGATATTTTGTCTTTTTCATTTTCCATCACTTTCACACACTGAGAAGGAGACTTCCATACATGGGGTATGAGTCCCATTACGGACTAACTTTTCCACATTTACTAGTTCCCAGCTATAACTCAGAGCTGGTTGGCTGAAACTCTTTATCTTTTTTTTTCTTGTTAAACACTTTTTATTTACTTTCAAAGTAGAAGAAGTATAAAATAATGCTGGTGTAGCCATGGTACAAGTAAAAATGTGAAGAGCTGAAAAGAGCAAGGGGAAAAATGTGAATAATAAATAAATAAGCAAATAATAATCATAAAATATAATAAAATAAATAGAGTTTTTAAATACAGTTAATACAACGTAGGGGGGAATTATTATGCATACACTTAGAAAAAAAAGGTTTTGAGGTATTAGTATTTCCAGTTGAATGTCAGCTCTTCTTTGTTGGACCTCCAGCCATGATGGACTAAGTACAGGAGGCTGGAAACTGTTATTTTGTTACAATTCACTGCATTAACCAACTTTGGTTCCAACAGCAGGAGGATAAGGAGTTTCAGGAAGGAAACTCTCTTTCAACGCTCATGAGGGCAACGCCCCCAACCTTTCTTAGCTGGCAGATTAAGGCCTGCTCCTTACACAGGAACTTTGAATCCAAAATTATATACAGGTTACTGTTTTGTGCACTGTTTTGTGAACTGTACTTTCTGGCTGAAGGAATAAACCTTGATCCTGGTTTTATCAGAATTCTCCAGAAGAAATCTTGAAATTTTAGGGTTCCCCAAGATTGTCATTGACAAACTGATGCTGGCTGCCATTCCTCCAAGGGAGTAGAGAAAGCAGCCCAATTAGCTCAGTTCCAGAGCTGAGAAGCACAACTTCACCGACGCTGGCTGCTCACCAGCCGAATGAATATATGTCTAAGGAAAAGGCAAAACAAAATGTATACATTTCTTGATGAAAACCACATGTATAAGGAAAAGGAAAAACTAAAAAAAAAAAAAAAAAAAAAAAAAAAAATATATATATATATATATATATATATATATATATATATATATATATATATATATATATATATATATATATATATATATATATATATATATATATATGAAAATCATCAAAATTATCAAGCAAATATCAGTGCATCAAGATCATGAGGATCATCAAGCAAATATAATTCGAAAATATAGATCAGTGTTCCACTTACTACTAATCAGCTTAGCTTCGTCGCTTGGCTAGGTACATCTAGCCACTTGGCTAGGTGCGTCTAGCAGAACACATGGAGCCGCACAAGGTACCTTATTAGTGTAAGATTGATTACAGGCACATGCTTGAAAATCATGTTAATATATCTATTTCAAATCAATAGCCATATCCTGTCTGATGCAGATGTTTAATAATGTCAACCGGAAAAACAAATCAGCACGAAACAAGGATGCATTTTAAGTGCATTTTATGAAATTCTTAGAATTAACAAAACAATAAAATTACTATACACTGATCAAAAGGTAGAACAATGACTCACAACCAGTCTTTAAGCCGAATTTTCTTAGTCAAATTTGAAACTTACATTACCACTATTTTTGTTTTCTAAGTTTTGTAATTTTATTTTTTGTTATTCAAAATAGAAAATGAAAATCAAATAATTTTTAAAATTTTGCTCATCTGAGGATGCTCAGTGGTACAGTTGGTAGCACTGCTGCCTTGCAGCAATAAGGTTCTGGGTTTAAATCCAGCCAGCATGTTCTGCCACTCCAGCTTCCTCCCACAGCTCAAAAACATGACTTTGGGTGTGGTGGTGGCGCAAGGGTAGAGCGCAGGCCCCATGTTTGGAGGCCTTAGTCCTCAACGTGGCCATCCAGGTTCAAGTCCCTGCCCATTGACCTTTGCCACATGTCTTCCCCCTCTTTCACCACCCACCTTCCTGTCATTTTTCTGTCAATTAAGGGAACTAGAGCTGACAAAATTCTCTAAAAAAAAAAAAAAAAAATCACTCATCCCTTTTTGACACTAAAAAAAGAGGAACACTTTGTATTTTCATTTTAATTTTTGTATTTTAAAATAAAAATCAAATAACCACTTGTTTCTTGTGTTTTATTACCCATTTCTAAAAGGAAAATCAAATGACAAAAAGACACACTGATCATTAATTAGTCTGATTTTACATTTTCACATTTAGGTCTTAAAAACGGAAAAAAAAAAAAAACATGGTTATTTTCTCCTTACGATTTTATTTTGATAGAAAGACCAAAGAAAGAATCATACATGTATTCTAAATGATACTAAAACCCAAACTGTTCTTTAAGTTGAGAAGTTGTCACAAATTAAATGCAAACACAAAGTGAAACTGATGTCTTAATAATGTTACTATTGTTTCTTTTCAGAAAAACAAAACATAAGCTATCATTAACTGCTTGACAGAAGAAAACAAGGTTATAACAGGCAAGAGAGAGGCAGGCATTGATGAAGACCGACAAAAGAAAGGAATGCTTTGTGGTGAATCAACATCTCCTGAGCAATGTATGTATGTTGCTTTATTCAACATACATAAAACATTTAAACTTCCAAATAAAAAAAAATAATAATAAAAAAACCCCGAACAATTTCCACATATAGTTAATACAGGGTTGAGATGGCAATCAATGCCACTGTATATCCATCTGTCACTTTTTTATTCAATTAATCAAAGCAGATTTTATAAAGGAGTATTTTTTTAGGTTGATAATGCAGATTTCCAGCCAGCACCCAAACTTTACAGAGAAATTTCAACTCAGTGGCCAACAACCAGCAGGAATCCCAACCTGGTGAAAACTGATAGGGAAGCTTGAATAATAAAAATGGCTTCATACTGAGAGGCTGAAAAAGAATTGAAACTGTCAAAAGACAGAGGAGTTGCAAAAAAAATAAATAAATTCATGTTTTATTTTCATATTTCCATAGTTTTCCCTGTGGAACACAACAGTTCTATTACTCTTTGAATGTGATTTTAAAAACCAAAAAATGTAACTCTTAAAGTGTAACTAACACCCCCTGTAAATGCATAACACCGCCCCTGGCAAATTTTGAAAAATTCCACCAATGTGGGAGGAGCCAAGAGATGTAGCCAAGAGTGAGGATGAACGGAGGAGAAGCTGTGATCAGGACGAAAGAAGTACTGTTGTCAACTTATCCACTTTGTCGCTGTATTTATCGACTTTTCAGACCCCTCTATCTACTTTTCAGAAAACCAACTAGTGACAAATCTAGCAATTTTTTGGTGTTGTTGGAGACTTTTATGGTTACAACGCTCTGCAGTTCAGCTGCAGCCTATCTGTCCTGAACGAGCATCAAGTGCTGTCATGAGCCTCTCCCATATCCTAGGCACTGCAGTCAGTCTGACAGGCATCCATTCAACACCATACCATCACCAGGAGTCAGAGGAAAGGAGACCCATTACACTCTGTGTAAACTTTGCAAATAAATCACACATTTGCAAAGCTGACAGCATATCAGCAAAAAAAGTTGATTTGGGGGTTAGTTATACTTTAAATAGCCTGGTAAAAACCAGCTCCTTGTTCTGCTTTGTACAGAGTGTCTCGACCCTCAGTTATTGAGAAACGATTGCTGGAGGTGTGGACTCTGTTGACGTTTTAAACGATTGGATCTGATTTTACATATTCACTAACGTTTGGCCGTGATGTATGTAATGTTCCAGCTCGAATGTGTAGGAAGCTACACTACAATGCTTAGTGGAAACTGCATGCATTGTAAACAAACATCTCCCATTGCAAAGAGAGAAGTGCCGAGGCGAACGACATCTTTGCCAGCAAAAAAATGTCTTTAACATTCCTCTTGCTCCGACTTTAACTGCTCGATATTTGGAAGTGTGGCGAACACGGAATGAATGGCTTTGTTCACTTCCTCTGCTGTCATTGCCAAACTACAACCCTACATACAAATTTGAAATTTTCTTTTACTCATTAAACATGAAGATACAAGTAGGGGTTTTGATTACATGATAGTATTTATTTTAAAAATTTCAAAGAAACACAAAATATGACCTCTTTAATACTTCTTATGATATTAAAATAATGTGCAGGAAACTCATGCTGTACTTTAGTGGTTGCCTTATTAATATATAGCTGTTCTTTACTTTTCCTCCTGGTTACTTTCTTAACTTGTCAAAATCTTGGAAAAAGTCAGCATACTGTATTAACCTGAGCAAATTAAATAACATTTTGACCTTTGTAAATTTGTAGAATCTTTGTGGCTTTTTTGGTTTCTATTTTGTACAGTTTTTCTAAGTTTGTAGGTCATTAGATGTCGATCATGTTTCCTTCACTTTGAAGAAGCTCATACATTTATGTCCTGTTCTTCACTTTTCTTTCTCCTGGTCCTAATTGGGATGTTAAATTACAACTGTGTAGTAACGAAGGCTTGCTGTAAATTCAACCTGGCAGACTCTCTCCAGCCTACCTGCATTATCCATCACCGGGCCATGCCTACGCTGCTGCCACTTATTGTCCAGGGTTCTGGATATAAGGCTCACAATCCATGGTTCCGCCTGCTTGCCAGCCAAGCTTCGTCCCGCCGCCACCCCGTCTCCACCCTCATCCTCTCATGCTCCTCTGGGCTCCCTTTCCTCCACATCTACTACACCATCAGGTCTGGGCCCCGGGGGGAAGACGACCCTAAATCATGAACAACAATGAACAACAACCCTATGTTGTTCATTCAAGCTCATGGCAACTCTGAACATGTCTTCTGCCGGGGTCCAAGAGAACTTTAAGTCAATAAAACTCTCTATTTGTCTGTATCTCTCCATGTGAATCTCTCCAGGTTGAATTACTTATACCCATACCTTATACCCATCTATTGAAAAATTTGTCAGAACTTTATTTTTCTTAATCATAAAGCAATCTATTTTGCCAGTTTAAAAGGTGCAATGATTAAATTACCACATTTATAAATGGACTGAATTTATACATACAAATCTATAAAAATATAGTTATTTAAGAATCATGATGACACTTCGAATGAAACTGATTTGGAATTAGTCACAAATAGATTCAAGACTCAAATATCCTTTAAGCTGACTTGAGCCAAACTTTTTTAATATTATATCAGTATCTTTGTCTATAATTTAAGGTATGGGTTTCTTGCATAATTTAACATTATTGTTTTTGACTTGAATCTGAGGGGAAAGGTTTGGAAGAGGAAAAGGAATAAATTAAAAGAAGGAAGGCCTTTGAGGTCTGACAGGTTCAGACACCTAAAAACAGCTCTATAGATAAACAAATACTAACTACTTTGGTCTAGGTCATGTTGTGTCACCTCTAAGTGGACCTGACAGGGTCCCTAGACTGGTGGTTATCACTGTCCTGTTTCTCAGATCAGTGGATGGGGGGAATCGCTACACAACAGCTATTCAACCAGGCCTCAAGTTCATCTCTTCAACAAGACACCAGCTGTTTTCATCTGGCTGTTGGTTGTTCAGTGGTTTCTCACTTAGAATTTGGAAACGAATTATTGAAAGTACAAAGCATAATGATGAGATTTTTTTTGCAGAGAAAGCTGGATCCTGTCTGGGTCAGTAGATGCATGAAGAAACACAAAACTTGTATGAAAATTAGACAGTCTGGTAAAAACTTGGGCAAAATTTCTTGCTTTTGTTTGTTTTTCTTTTTTAATTGTGACGCTGTTACAGAACTTAGCTGCAGGCAGGTGATCAGCCAGTAAGCAGATCTACATGGGGATCGGGGGGGGGCAACAGCCCCTTTGCAGTATAGCCTTGCTCCTAGAGCTTCCACCCGCCTTTTTTTATGTTCCTAAAATCATATGATCATAAATATAGTATTAGGTCCTTGAAAAACTAAGATACATTTCCGCACATGCTGGTGTGTCACAGGGATATTTACAGGGCTTTTTGTCTGGAACCCAGGAGAAAGGATCTACTGAGCCACCCAACTTTCTCCAGGTGATGTTTTAACAAACAAAGTCAAAGTCCAATCAAGTTTGCATTGAATGAAATATCTACTGAAGGTGACAGAAGTTTGTCGTTTAATACATCTGTTGATAGCTTGCTGAGAATGACTCACTCAAATGTGATTTGTAAGAACCTCAGCATATTTCCTTAGTTAGTTTTGCTTACAGTAGACATGAGCAGTTTATGAATTGCTAAAATATAAAAACTGTTCAGGGCTTGCTAATTCACGGGTTGAAGTTTTACTAACGACTCCAAAAAATCAGTATCACAGCACACAGGCTCATCAGAAAGAAAATAACACAAAAACAACAAAGCTTGTGTATAAAAAGAAGTCTCAGTTTAACTCAAACTTGTCTTGGGTCAAAATAGATTCTACTCTTTTATACTCTTTTAAGCCTTTTGTTTACTCTCAGAGAGATATGCAAACCAAAACGATCTGTTGATAAAACTATCCCAGCTGGAAAAGTAGCCTCATTAAAATTTCATCGATGAACTCTCCTGAAAAGAAAACTGTACAAGTGTGCAGTCAGATTCACACTGAAACAGTAATTGGTGGTGCAAATGCCCATAAATAAATTATCATTTCAAAAGCTTATGGCATTCCAAACTAACAGAAGAAAATCATTCACTTATAAGAACACTATTGTATTGTATAGACTTTCTTCTAAATGAACAGTTTCTTGATTAAAATACTTCAGATTAATAAACTTTTAATTTTTTTGACATCTTAGGAATATGAAAGAGATAAATAATTGTTGAGATAAATAATAACAACAATAATAATAATAATAATGAAATAATAATGTATTACATTATTATTAGAGAGGCAGAGACAGATAAGCCAGCCAGTTATGTCCTGTCTTGTCTGACCCACCTGGTTGTATTTATCTAAACCACTGAGTCATGGCTTTTTTCCACATAATCTTCTTCTTCTTAAACTGGCACTTAGAAAAGTATTCATATCCTTCTATAGGCATTTGGATTCCCCCTCTGAATGATACTTTTTGTACCTCAACAATATTATCATATAATATTATAATATAATATTATTATATAATGTATGATAATATTATATTATCATATATTATTATTATTATTATTATTATTTCAACTTGGTCTTGGTGAAGGTCTTTTGTAAAATGTTCACTAAGAGAGGTGGAAGTGTGTTGAATTTATGTGAAACATTGGATTCATAAGGTTCATCTCACTATAGTGAAATTCATAATGTTTGTTTTGGCCTTCATTGATATGCTTTAATCATGCAACTGGTGAGACCTTTGTAAATGAAGAAGTTGAAAGAAAAACATTGAGCTCTAGAAAACTGCTGAAGCCTGTTGCATTTTTTTCATATGGTCCTCCTTATGACTGCTGGTTTTCATCCTGTTTGAGGGTTCTACAACAACAAACCCCCACACTGTAAGAGCCTCTGCAGTACGACAGTATGATACCCTTGTTTAGTGATGTGTCCTTCTGTGTCGAGTCCTCAGTGTGTGTCAAGTAATCCAGGAGGATTTTTTTAAAGCATGTATTGTATCTTGTTTTGATGATACAGGTGGTGATATTTGAAGCCTTGCAATCTGGCCATACCACGTGACTGATTTAGGGACTTGGTCGCTGATTTGCATGTCAATTGACATATGTGGCCGCAAAATACTAAAATACTGCTCTTTCACCCATCACATGTTTTTAGGATTTGATTGTGTATGCTTGCGATTTCTCAGAGAGCATTTTTTTGCAATGGAACTAAAGATTTTCTTGTGTCTGGCAACATTTTTAAAATAATCTCACCTAATAAAATTTGCACGTTGTAATAAATCATTACTAAAAATGTCAGAACAGTAGATCCTGTGTTATTTCTTGTCTTTTCAGAGGTGAAGTGTCTATGTGCAAATGAACTTTGATACAACACCTCATCTATGCTAAGGCATTATAGAGCCCTGCATGAAGCCGAGGAGACTAACAGGTAGATCAAGGTCAGCCAAGTCATTTTTAGGATGCAAAGATAAGACTGCATACAAACATATGATAACATTGGGGGAGTGGAGAATCCCCAGGAATATTGGGAAGGGCAAAAAATGTTTCACCCAACTTGTAAAAATTAGCTTTTGCTTTTCTGGCTAACCCCACTTCATCTGCGCTCTGTGAAAGTGAATTTTCTATAGCAAACAAAATGATCTCCAGAGAAACCACCTGAAGCCCAGCACAGTGGAAAAGTTTTAGCTTGTAAGTAAAAATAAGTACAATTTTGTCCATAACATAAGCACGGTTACAAAGTCCCACAAGCACAATCCTCTGTCCTATTAGTTTTCATTTTGCCTTTTGATCCGGATATTGTCATAGATATTAAGACAATACTGAGACCATATTTAGAATTTATGTATTGGCATCACAAACATCATTCGTTAGTTTAAATTTAAAGCTTCACACACCAATGTCATGTCATAATCACTCTACCTGTTTACATGTATTGTCGATTTGATGGCACGGTAGAGCAAATGAAGCTCCGTGGAGCTTCACTTCACGTGTGGACCAATTGGATGGAAAGCTTCAGTGGAACAGGAAGCTTCATCTCCCCATCACTACCTTTAACTAGACTACATATTTCTGAATGAGACAAAGGCAATCATCCATAAAGCATACTCAAACAAAATTAGAACACAATATATAAATCTATCCTGATCCAGTAACCTAAAATATAAACTTACAAAGTTTCTCCAAGTGTCAACACAGACAGATGCAAACAGATTTTACTGAGTTCTTTTCTGCATGCTTTCCACAAGCCAAATGGCAATATGACCTCCCTATGTGATGACAAATTTTTGAAAAGAAACAATGTCATTTAAAGTCACAGTGAACCTAACCATCTGCAGTTTCTAAACCTACCACTATGTGCACTGTAATGCATGAGTTACAGCACAGCTTTACCCTGATGATGATAGCAGACCATTTCTTGGAAGGGCTAAAACACGTATCAAGTGAGGGTTATTAATTAAATTTTCAGCAACTTCTTTTTATTATTATTTTACAGTTATTTGCATTTTATTTCATCACCTTCATAACACCCTAAATTTGATGCAAATTGCTTTTATAGAAACTAAAACAGTAGTTTGTAAAAGTAAGGTTATTTCTTGTTTGTGTTTATAATATTCCTGCTCACCTGCATTTGTTTCTTAAACCACCTTTTTATAACCCTGAGACAAATTTCTGCAAATGCATTACTTATGTTCACAGAATATAACCTAACATCGCCCATACTGTGGTCATTATTTCTGGTTCAGCTGCAACAGGCACATATTGTGACATGAGTAATTTTAAATTATTTTATAAATTATTCTCCTAATGTTCCCCCACTGTCTGTGAGCTACATTGACAGAGGTGAAACAGTCATTGTGACTTTGAATCATTTAATATAATATGACATGTATCCATGTCTAGCACTGAATCAAACCAGAGTTCATTAGGAATTATCAAAGCCGCCGGAGGAATAAGTCCTCCAGTCTGCAGCCCAATATAGCATATATCCAATGAGTCACATACCCTATCATTGCTGTCATTAGTGTTGGTATGGCAGACAAAATTGAGCTGTTTTTCCTTTGCAGTCTTTTTAGCAATGTTTGCTGTATTGTTGTAGATTTACAATCAAGACCCAGGATTTTACAGAGTCAAAATTTGTGAGATCCATGCATTCTTTTCCCTGACTACCATTTTAAAGAATGAACTTACAGTGGGAACTGCAAGCAGGCAAGGGCTGGAACAAAGGTGAAAACAGGCATTGGATTCAATCTTACTGCAATCTGCTACTTTCTGAGTCCCTGGGTTGTGCATAATCACTCCAAACTTACCAAGGGAGAAGCCTTTTCAATTTTGGATCCAACAGCAATCGGCTGCAAGCCGATGGAAAAAGGATACATGAAAGCGTGTCAGGGAGACAGTCACGTCTCTGTTCAGTCATGGATGGCCAGAGGGATAACAAGCATGTATTTGAATGCAAAGAGAAATCCTGTTTGCTCTGTCGTACTGTCCACGTGTGCTGTTTAGCTTGGCAGATCCAGCAGTGTGTGTGACCTTGAGCTCAAATTATAAAGCAGCTTTCTCTTCTCTCTGTTCTAACTTACCTTTGACAGCTTGTTCTCCCCGTACCACACAATTCCCATTCTTCTCTTTGTGAACAAGAATGCTGTGCGTGGACATCACAAAGCCACAAAACCAAGCCTGATGATATTTAAAAATTTCTGCCATAAACTATTTGCCACGTAGCTTCTTTTCCATCTGTTTGTCTTCCCTCTGTAATTTCCACACCTGCTGTGCAGTGGCATTTGAAAAATAAATTGCAATGAAAAAAGACAGTTGTGACAATTGCTGCACTCAGATTTAATGAGCATAATACAAGTTACATGACACACACAAAACAACATCATGAAACAAACAATTCCTACATGCTGTTTTTAATGTTTTGTTAGTTGACTGTCCACATAGGCAACATATAGACACATTAGGGACTCCTGCATAATGTTTGAATTCATAAGGTAAATCATAAAAATTTTAGAATGCAAAGCAGCCCTACATCCCAAATATAGCACTCCAATCACCAAAGATTTAAACTTTCTCCTTTCCAGTTAAATAAATTTGTCTTATTTCCCTTTCTTCTCTGTAACTACAGTATTTCTTGTCCTTTGCAGATGAGATTATGTGCAGTATATTGACTCATTTCAAGTGTTATGCTTTAGATTCTAAATTCTCATAAAATACAATAGCCACAGTTCGACTTCAAGGTTTTTCCTCTTCCTTCTTTCACTTCTTCTCTTCCAGCCACACACACACTGCAATTGTTACATAATTGTTTCTGTGTTCTTGTTGTAATTCCATGCTGAGAAATGTCTTTGACGAAAATAGGTTGCTGTGAGGTAAAGCAGTTGTGTCACAAAATTAATACTTTGCTTTGTTTTGCTTTCAGCATTAATTTTGTGACAATCTTTTAGAGCTGCTCACTTTTCTATTAATAAAGAACATGTTTTGTCTGTGCAGCACTTTGCTAAACTGTTTATGACCATTGTGATTTTTACCATGCAAAAATGTGAAAAATGTTCAAACTTACTTTTCTTTTAGAGGGATATTATGTGATAGACCAACATAAGGTAGTGTAAAAAAGTGAAATGGAAGGAATATATGGCTTCCAAAATTAAAAATAAAACAAAGTCGTGAGGTGAGGTGTTCTAGGTATGTCCCACTGGGAGGAGACCATGAGGAAAACCCAGGACAAGCTGGGGTGACTATGTTTCTCAGCTGGCCTGGATACGCCTTGAGGTTTCCCCCGGAGGAGCTGGCCCAAGTGGCTGGGGAGAGGGACTTCTGGGACTCTGCTTAGGCTGCTGCCTTGACAACAAAGTGTGAATTTTGTGTAACTAGACTGAAATATAAAGGGGGTCCTGCACAATTTCTTAAATTTTGGTATCAAATGTTTTCGATTCTTTAGTCTATAACCTTTTTGGTCTACTCAACAAGAATAGGATATGGGTCACTCCGTTTATTTATTCATGCAGTTTTATGAGTCCCTGCTTCAATAGCTGATTCAATTCAAATCATTTACTTATCTCCTTGGAACCTGCTAATAATGTGGTATTTTAAATTAGATGTCCTAAAACAGGGAAATATCAAAACATGAAGGACACCATCCCTGAAGGACTGTCATTGCCTACTTGTACTCTCACTGGTTTGCCTTGTATTTAGTTCCTTCCATCTTCCCATAAACCCTGACCAGCTTCAGCTCACTATGCTAATCTATTTATCTATTTAATCAGTTAAACTTTCCAGTGATCAGGATATGCAAGGTTCATCCACTAAATAAACACAAGGTGATTGTTTTATTTTTTGTCCATAAATTTATTCATCTATTGCTTTAATGAGAGTGTTGGATAAAAAGGATTCTTTTAAAGTGAACATTTTATAGACAACAGTATGGTTTAGGTTTGTTGTATTTTCTCATTCTTTGGGACTTACCTTGTCTTTGACTCAACTTTTTTGCTGTTAGCTAATCCTATTAGGATGCAACTTCTCCTGCACTTAAAGCAACTATTGTTACTGCTTCTTGGTTTTCCATGTTACTTTCCACAGTAATAATTTCCATTTAAAGTCAATACCAAAAGATGCTTGCACCACCACTTGAGTTATCTCTGCACTTTAACTTTGCATCACAGTCTAGCTCATGGTGACTGAACTTTGGATTTAATTTAAAGTATTGCTGAAGGGAACCCAAATATTTTTAGTGTTATATGAACCATGGCAACAGAGAATCATTAAATAATTAGGCTTTGTGAAATTGTAGCAGAAATGAAGGCTCACCGTAAATTCAACCTGGCAGACTCTCTCCAGCCTACCTGCATTATCCATCACCGAGCCACGCCTACGCTGCTGCCAATTATTGTCCAGGATTCTGGATACAAGGCTCACAATCCATGGCCTGCTCACCAGCCAAGCTTCGTCCCGCCGCCACCCCATCTCCACCCTCATCCTCTCGTGCTCCTCCGGGCTCCCTTTCCTCCACCTCTACTCCACCACCAGGTCCGGGCCCCGGGGGGGAGACGACCCTAAATTATCACCCTATGTTGTTCATTCAAGCTCATGGCGATTCTCAGAACACACGTCTTCTGCCAGGGTCTGAGCACCAAAGAACTTTAAGTCAATAAAACTCTCTAACTGTCTCTATGTTCCACCAGGTGAATCTCTCCAGGTTGAAATGCATTCAACAAACTTTATCAGTCTATGCAATAATTGTTGAAATGTTTCAATTTAATCCAAAGCTGCAATCCACACAATACATACAGAATGTTGGGATTTATTTTATATTGACGAATATATGAAACTGGAAAGAGACTGAATTGTGTTTTTCTTTCTTATTTACTTACCATAGAGGTACCAAAGCGCTTCAGTGTGGTTTCACTGATCCATTCATGCACATACTCACATACAGCTGTAATGCTACAGTAACCATGCAAAGTGCTGGCCTGCCATCAGGAGCAGCTTCATCTCCAGCATTTCATCCAAAGACAGCTTGGCTTGACATTCTTGGAAGAATAAATCGCAGAGCAGCACCTGAGCCATAGTTTGCTACAATGCATGGATGTGCTTCAGTGATGTATTTGAAAAAGAAAAGAGGATGACATAGAGGATAATGGATGATGAAGGATTTGCTCACAATGAGAAAATTATAAAACTTTTAACAGCTTTGGTATTAAAAATCTTCTCTTTGACAAGAAAAGAAGTGTAAGCCACAGCTGAACGTTCCTTCTTGCAGTCTTCACTACTTCCCTGTGAATTTCTCTCAAAGTCCTTCTTTATTGTCACAGCTGTCCTCTTAAACAGACGGTCATGCCAACACTCTTCTTCTCATCCCACCGTCTACTCCAACACACACACAGTCCTGCGTATCAACTTACAGTACAAGTGCAAGCCAAGGAACACACCGAAATTTCAAGCTCAAGATCTCACAGAGCCTTACTTGGTACTAACCAGTCATGATATTATAAATTCTTTATATGATAAGGGTGATTTTAAAGTGGTGACTGCTGGCGCGTAAAATACGATTCACTTCCAGGACTACTATGTGTCTGCTGTAAGAGTTTACTTGTGTTAAAGGAGGAACTGTGTATTTTTTGAGGTAGTGAGGGCCGCCTTCATGCCAAGTCAATGTTACTACAAAAACACCTTAAGTTAGCTTCAAAGTACCGGTAGAGCCTCAGTTTATTGGTCTGGCTTACAGCTACAACCTCTGTCTCTGTTTGACTTCAGGCTAAGAGGAAATGTCATGTTGGAAAGAGAACATAGAGAATGTACACAGACATGTGGCTCATTTCTTGAAAAAAAAAAAAAAAAAAAAAAAAAACTTGGGCTATGACATTTTTTATTGTCTTAACATGAATCTGGAATTGGTTTTGTACAACAGCACAAATTAAGTAGCAATACAGTTGCTGTAATTTATTGGCAACATCTACATTTTATGACAATAAAATCTGTGGTGCTGTATAAATGTATGTATTTGATACTATATTTGTGTGAATCAGTCATAAATCTGCACTGAGATTTGGCCCTCTGCTTGACTTTCCCCTACAGAAGTGAAAAAAGCTGGTCCTTGTGAGACCTGCCTCTAGCAGAGGCAATTTTCAGGGCTCCCGTTGTGTCACTAATCTGTGATATTTCATCAATTGAAAAGATTGTGACCGTTATGGTGTAGCTATCTCTTCCAACTTTATTCTTGAGTTATTTTTCTTTATATTAAATATAATTCAAAAATATTGATCTATGTTCCACTCACTGCGACTAATCAAAGTGCGTCCTATAATCTATAACTTATAAATTCTTTGTTAATAAAGCCATTTCATAAAAGGTTCCTGATTCCCATTTTTTTTTTTTTTTTTTTTTTTTTTTTTTTTTTTTTCAAATTTCTTAATTTAATTTTTCTTGCTCTTTACCTAGTAGGCCAATAATTGCTATTGCCACTGTGTTCAGAGTAAGTAGCATAATCTCACAACAGAAAATTTTGAAAAAAAAAAAAAACCCTACTTTTAATTTGAGAACAGTTTTTCAGTGGAGGGGAAAAAAAAGTTTAAAAATCAATTGCGCAACCTATTGATACCCCTAATGAATCCTTTAAAGCTTATGTAAATATGAACTCAAAAAAAAATCATAATCTACATGGGTTTTATATATCTATCTATCTATATATATATATATATATATATATATATATATATATATATATATATATATATATATATATATATATATATATATATATATATATATATATATATAATTTTTTTTCAAGCAGTAATCCATCATATCCTCTTTTCCTTTGGAAACAAATGCAGCATAAACAGTGGCCTTTACCTCCTTGTCACTCTTCAAAATGGTAAAGAAATGAGAACATGCCATTCACAGATGTTTGCTGATGTTTATAAGTGAAAAATTAGTTTCAATGACTTGCCCATATCTTGTTAAAGTGATCTCCAAAGAGAGATCTGCAGCAAAAATTGGAATCCTGGGATCAACAAGTCTCCATCACAACCATTAGTTTGATGAACATAATGAACTCTTCAGCATACCAGAACTTGTTGCATGTATATCTACTGATATCTGTAAATAAATTGATAATTAGGTAAAGATCCAAAATATATGAACAAATCAGCACAGAAATGCAAAATCAAGCTTTTTTCAAGCCCATTTAGGTCTGCAAACCTAAATCCTACAGATAAAATGTGGAGTAACTGAAGAAAACGTAAGAGAAAGACTGTACAAAGAGGAATGGTCAATGATTCCTCTCTCTGTATGCTCTCACTTTTAAAGGTTATAGGAGAAGACTAAGAGCTGTCCTATTGGCAAAATGGGGTCACACAGAGTAATCACAGCAAGGGCTTCAATTAATGTGGCTCCGACTGATTATAACAAAAGGTACCTAAGATTAAGGCTAGAACTTTCTAAAATATATTTTCTGATTATGCTTCTGCAGTTAAAGATCAGGTAATTTAAATGCTTTTCAAACATCTTTACAAGCAGAGTCAATAACTATGGAGGTTTTTGAACCAAATGGAAAGCAGGACCTTGGTTGGGATGAAGCTTGCCTGGGGCATAAAAGTGGAACATCAACACATAGCAAAGCTGGTGTTTGCATGAAATTTATCCTCAAATGCATTTATGATACCTGTAATTATAAAAAACAAGTCTGTGTTGTCTCATCGCCTGCACTCAGACAACATAGCTGGTTTCCTCATAATGCACTCTGTCATTTACATTTGCAAAACAACAAAGATTATGATTGAATAAATATAGTACCAATTCCTTAAGTATTCACACCCCTTGTAAATGTCCACATTTACTCACAGTCCAACAAACTTCAATGTGTGTTCTTGAAATTTTATGTAGTAGATCAATACAAAGCAGTGCATAACTGTGAGGTGTAAAAAAAAAAAGAAACATGGTTTTTCTCTTTTACAAATAACCATTTAAAAAGTGTGACACACTTCTGTATTTCGCCTACTTTACTCTGATATCCCTGGATAAAATCCAACCAGCTCCATTCAAGGTCACCTAATTAGTAAATACAGTCCACTTGTGTGGCATTTAATCTTAATATAAATCCAGATGCTATCGGAGGACTTCAACAACTTGTCAGAGAACAATAGTAAATAAACAGCATCATGAAGACCAAGGAAAATAGCATACAGGTCAGGGATAAAGTTGAGGAGAAGTTCAAAGCAGTTTCAGCTTATTAAGCATTATTCCAGTCTCTGAACATCTCACGGAGCACCAGTCAGTCCATCATCTTGTAAAGAGTATGACACACTTGCAAACCTACAAAGACATGACTGTCCACCTAAACTGACAAGAAAGAGAAGGAACCAATAGGCCTGTGGTAATTTTAGAGGCACTACAAAGATCCACAGCTCAGGTGGAGAAATCTGTCAACAGGACAACTATTACTCATATCACAAATTTGGCCCTAATGGGAGAGTGACAAGAAGAATGCCTCATTGAAAGAAAGCCATAACGACGTTTGCCTTAAATAATGCAGGTGAAACAGCAAATATGAGAAAAAGATTCTCTGGTCACATGAGACCAAAATTTTAAGTTTTTAATCTGGATGAAGACACTATATATGTGTTAGATAACAAACACTGCACATCACCCTGAACACACTATTCCCACAGTTAAAGGCATAGTGGCGGGAGTATCGTGTTGGGGGGGAAGATGTCTGGACTAGACATAGGGAAGCTGGTAAGAGTCGAATGGAAGATTTATGGAGCTAAATACAGGGTCAGTCCTGAAAAAAAAACCTGTTAGAGGTTGGAAATTATTCATTTTCAAATATAACAACCCCAAACAAACAGCAAGAGCAGCTTCCATGAAATCATTCAAATCAACGCATATTCACGTACAATAATGGTCTAGTTAAAATTCAGACCTAAATTCATGTGGCAATCTGTGAAAAGACTTGAACATTTATGTTCACAGATACTCTCCTTCCAGTCTGACTGAGCTTGAGTTATCTTTCGAAACAGAATGGTTACAAATGTTAAACTCGATCTCCAAAGCTCATAAACACACCTGAAAAGGCTTGCAATTGTGAATGCAGCCAAAAGTGGTCATACAAAGAATAGTAATCATGAATAGTTTTTTATCCTCATCACAACTATGCTCTGCTTTGTGTTTTTTGGTATATAGCATAAAACCAATGAAAACACATTGAAGTTTTTAGATGTAATTTGACAAGTGGACAAGTTCAATGGGTGCAAATACTTTTGCGAGTCAGTGTACATATAGTCACATTCTATCAATTAGAATATGTGTTCTGATGAGGCTAATTTGTCATATTAAAATGACCTTTTGAAAATAAAAACTTTAAGCAGGTGTTAAACATACTTTTCATCATGCCCATATTTCTGGATTGAAAATGCTTTTATTGGTCTGATGTAATTTCCAGAACGTCAAAGGCCTCAGGGGTGCCTCCTCCTCCAGACTCTTCAATATGTAAAACAATGAGAGAAAGGGGTGGAGATGATTGTGTTGAATGTGCCTTAATTCGGGAAGTTTGGGAATTTGAGTGTAAATCAGTTAAATAAAGTAAGAGGATCATTGATCAATATTTTTGAATTATATCTGCTTGAAGATATTTGCCTGATGATCCCTATGATTTTGATGCATTGATATTTTCCCAATGATTTAGATTATTTTCATGTATATTTGCTTGATGATTTTGCTCGATGATTTTGATGTTTTTGATTATTTTGCTGTTTACTTGATTGATGTTTTTCATGATGTGAGCACTTTGAACTGCCTTGCTGCTGAAATGTGCTGTACAAATCAACTTAACGTAATATTCTAATCTTAAATTTCATTAGCTGTAAGCAGAAAAACATCCCAATTAACAGAAATAAAGCCTTGAAGACATCAATTTATGTGTAATTAATCAATGCAGTGTGTTTCACTTCGTGAACTGAGTTACTGAAAAAAAATTAACTTTTCAAAAATATTATAATCTACTAAATATGGTTGGATATATCCCTATTGGGGGGGTTTAGGAGTTGACATGCTCAATATGAGATATAACAAGTGTCTTAAGAATCCTATTCAATACATGAAATACCTTAAATACATGCTTAAATTTTTATTCTAAAAGGCATAAAGGCGATGCACAGTGCAGCATGGAGAGTCTGAAATAAACATTAGGAAATCAGGAGTCTATCACGATCGTGAAATTCACAGAAGCATGATTCCCTGCTGTGGATTAAGCAGATGTAACCCCGCCTTGAATTTTCCACACTTCTTTTACAGTCCCCTCGTCTCCTGCCTCCATCAGTACCGAAGGTAACTCCGCTGCGTGCGTAAAGCTCCTGGACATCGTTCTCACAGTTTCAACGTCTGCTCTACTTCTTCAGAGATTGAAAATAATAATAATAATAATAATAATAATCTTCAGCTCATATTAGACACAAGGAACTGAAAAAGATATATTTTCCAGCATTTTTGAAAATTTGTTGGCTGCGCATTTGGGTACATTTTCGGATCGACTTGAACTAAATGCATCGCACCCAAACTGACGCGCTACCGATCCGGGTCGTTTAAGTTGAGAGTAAAAATGTGCAAAGCAAATAGAGGATACAGGGGGAGCTAACTGGACTCCTTTGGATTTATTGGTCGGTGCCTTCAAAAAGGACCCAATCAAACTTATGGCGTGAAGGTAAGATAGTTTTCTTGTTATGATTGTATCGCTACAAAACTTGTAAAATATATAAAATAAAGGCTATTACTTTGACCAACCTTATCTTACTCTTGCGACATTCCGTTTTCTGTGATTGAGTGAGCACCCTGACGGTTCAGGTGCTCTAAGCTTACAGAGGGGATTTATATGAAAGTGCTGTTTCTATTCCTGGATACAATTTAAACTATCGGAAAGGCAACATTTAAGAGATTTCTGTGGTGGTCCAGCACTTAGAGTGTTCCAAATGAGTTTTTTTTTTTTTTTTTTTTTTTTTTTTTTTTTTTTTTTTTAATTAATTATTTTTTTTTTGTTGTTGTTGTTCTAAGCCTCCCCACCCAGTTGTAAGTCTGCTTGTTCCCAGCTGGCAATCAGCGCTGGACTCTTATTCCAGAGGTAGCGGGTCCTTAGCGCCGCAGACAGAGTGAGTCCGCGGCGGGCAGGTGGGCGCTGCTCCGACTGCGCAACCTCCCCCTCCAGGTGCCCACTCTGAGCCGAGGGCAGGTTTTAACAAGCTGGAACCAGGAGACGACATAAGCAAGAAGACAAAAAAAAAAAAACAAAAAAAAAAACAAAAAAAAAAAAAAAAAAATGGATAGTTTTTGGGGTTTTTTTTTGTTTTGTTTTGTTTTTTTTGTTGTTTTTTTTGCAGCTCCCCTGATCAGCTTGTGAGTGCTTTCAAGATGATATGAATAAGTTTTGTAAACTATTATTTTCATTTGTCTTTTTTAAATTGCATGGAAATATGTACAGTCTGCATCCAGCGTCTACTCTTAACAACAAAATGACACTTATAGTTAATAGTTTTCCATAATTAATATTTACTTACCCTCTCGAAAGTACTGAATAACCCTCTTAGAAACTGGAATGTGCTTTGACGTTTGATCAGCATTTGCTCTCTTACTCATTACCAGTATTCTGGTCTGCACAGATTAGGTGGCAATAAAACCAGTTTGTGAAACTGGTGCAGAAAAAAGGATGCTGTTAGACTTTTTTTCAATAAATTGGCCAAGTCATGATTTAAAGGCTTTCTGAATAGAGGGAATTCATTTTCTAATCTCAGCGAAAGCATTTTCAGGTAAGCACTAGGGGATAGACTGAGACTGGCTCCCAGCTCCGTGTGTGTGTGTGTGTGTGTGTGTGTGTGTGTGTGTGTGTGTGTGTGTGTGTGTGTGTGTGTGTTCAGTGTTTATCTGGTGACAGCGTCCAGACAAGTATTGAATTCAACACACTCTTGTCTCTTATCTGTTACTCTCCTTTGTGAACAAAACAGCTTCAACTGAGCAGCCTGATGCAGTGCTTGTGAAGACATGAATGCCTTCAAAAACTGTCCTCTTAGAAAGAAGCATTAAAGGGGGGTAAACATCCAGTTGCTGCTTCAGTTGTTAAAAAATAAGTCTCCCTATTAAGGATTTACGTTTTAGATCTGGTGTTGCATAGTGAGAAAAAAGGTATCTGAATAGAGGATTTTTAAACCATGTAACATAATGTAATATACAGTGCCCCATTACACATATCCTCTGTTACTGTATACAATTTAATGTCTGAAAAAGGTAAACAGAGCAAACAGAAAATAGTAATTTGACTTATGGATCTTTGAGGGGAACAGAAGCTTCAAAATCCGTTCACTTCAAAGAGCCGTTTAAAAGAGCCGTTCAAATTATCCATTTTTTTAAAAATGTACATATTTCTAAGAACAAGCCATTTTTCCCTAATGTAGTTTTATATTCATTTAGAGAAACCTGACATGTGGGTCAATTCCCGAAAAAGTAAAAATAATCTGAATTAAGTAAAATTAATATTCTTATTCAAAAGGTGCAAAAAAGAACCACAGTATGCTCTTGCAGAAAGAAAAATGGTCATGTGTTTATTTTCATAAAATTAAGTGTATAATATCAAATCATAAATATCAAATACCTATGTTGTTATTTACTACAAGAGTTGTGTGCCTTAATAGCATTTTGGTGCTATTTGTCTTATATAAACAAAATAAAATGAAAATGTAACAAACAGACCGGAAAAGGTGACTTTGGCAGAAATAAAAATCATTTTCTGCTCCATTAGATATAACAAGGCAATGCACTGATGGTGAACAACACTTAACTATAAATGTTGACCAAAGAGCAACAAGCAAGAAGAAACCAAAAGGAGAAGAAGCTCACCGTGACCGTCCTAATCCTCTCTCCAGCTGCATGAAGCCTGCGTCAGTGTTGCAACCAGGTCGCACACAGTGCTACGAATGTCTGCTGCCATGACACGTGACGAAAACAAACAGAGAGCAATGATCTCATACGATATAATAATTTGACATAAAAATTAAATAATAATAGGTACTGCAGTGTGGGCAGAGCATTATAAGCAAGCAAAGTCGTAAAACACAAATAATGGCTCTCACCCAGTGAGCCTGGATTCCTGTTGTTCAGGGTAAAGAGCCATTCCAAAGAATTAGATCATTTTGTGAACCTCACATCACAAATAGAAAGTACAGTTTTTAAATGATGATTTATTTCCTAAGTGAAAAAAGCTGTCCTCAATGATTTGGCCCTAATGTGGAAAAAATGATTGCCTCCCTTGTTGAGTCATGAGTTAACTGTGATTTACTACATTGTTTGGTTTAAGTTTGGCTTGACTACCTGTTAACCTGTAAAATCTAAAAACTATTTTAATAGAACCTGTCTGACTGTATGAAGTTGCCTAAAATATCTAAAAAAAAAAAGCAACACATCATACACTGAACAAATTCGAAAGAACAGAAATTGAAATTGAAGAACAGATAAGAAAGAAAGTCACTGACCTCTGTGATTCTGGAATGGGTTAGAAAGCCATTTATAAAGCTTTGGGACTCCAGCAAACCACAGTGAGAACCATTATCCACAAATGAAGGAAACATACAGCAGTTGTTCCCAGAGGTGACCAGCTAATCGAAAGGAAAAAAACCAAGAAAAAGGTATTTGCTCAATGGGTTTTTCTTTTTAACACAGCCTTAAATTTTTAAATAGACACATGCGAACAGCATCATGTACATCCCAAATGGACAGGAAAAATAGTTGTTTGTGATTGAAATTGGGTCAGGTTTATGCAAGTGGAAGTACAGCTTTTAAAGCTGAAAGATACAAGCTTTCTAGGATAAAATAGTCCAGAAAGCTTGTCTGGCAACACTAGACAATTCAAAATTAGCTTGGAAGTCTTCTGTCTTAATTTTCAATTTCAGCGGGTTATATCTGCTGCAAACTAAAATGCCTTTGGACACAAATGAAAAGACCTGCAGCCAATCAGAGTAACAACGTGTGCGATGGAGCGCGAGATTATGTGCTTTACTACTGCTTCAATGTACAGTGTTATCTTTTCAAGCCCCCCTCAAATATTAGATAAACCACCATGATTGCCTGTCTAGCACAAAGCGGAAATCTGTTTGAACCGAGTGAGGGCCAGATGGAGTCTGCTAGAGCAAATAAAATATGTATTCGGACTTGCCTGTTTTTAAGGTTAACAAAGAACAGCCTAAGCCCATTCTGTAACCAATGACATGAGAAGCTCACTATTTTGTTTTGACCACTTTAGCTAAAAGATGTCTAATTGCAAAAATGTTTAGTATAAGTCGTCTTAATCTGTTGGTGAAGCAGCATTTTTTTGTCATGTACAACATGACATCGATGATGTAAAAAATTTGTTTTCATAAATCTAATTTTCTATATTGGATCCATAAAACTATCTAGCTAGTTTTAATGCTTGTATTGCATTCAACTCACCACGAAACAAGGACTCATCAAAGAAAGACACTGGCTTCCCTGAAGACTACATTTTTGAAAACTATGTAAAATTTAGTGGTCATAATTAATTTTTAAGAAACATTCTATGTTACTAATTGATCCTGTGTTTAAATGTTAAAACTAGGATTTTTGGTGCTTTACTTTACAATCAGAAAATGTAAGTGACTCGTTGCAATCAAATGCACTGTAACACTTTTGTGATAGATCCATCTAGCTGTGCCATGTGTGTATCTCAGAGAGGCATGGATAACACAATAGGAACCCAAAAAATAAGATTTGTTTATTAATGCACAAAATTTCATTGTCAGCAGATTGATGTTGCAGGCTGACGTGTGAGCTGCAAAAGCAAAGAGACAGATTTAAGCACTCAGTGTAGAACTGTTTTGGGTCAATTCTTCCCTTTGCCAATTGAAACCTAGCCAATGCCATTTCATCCCAGTCCACTTCCATTTCATACATAGTTTACTTATCAGGTTATTTCTGTTGTGAGTTAAGCATTTTGATGAACTATAAGGATAAATTATCATAAAAATCTTCAAATGTCAAGACTAATTTAAATTTGTTCTCTGTCATTTTCTAAAGATTTATTTCTACCCCCCACTTCTTTTAACTGTGGTTCTGATCACTGTTTGGTCCAGTAAACACTTGAGAAACTTGAGACATTAGAACTTCTGATCAAACCAAAATAACTCTGACTGACCTCCTGCAGGTAGATATCATTTACTGGAGTCACATAATCATGATTCCTTAAAGTGAACTATGACAAGATTATAAAAACATACTTTAAATCACTGGTTTTCAAAGCAGGTACAAAACATCCCCAAAGTGCTACAAAGTGAAGAACAAAAAGGTGAAATAATAAGCTCCCAAAAACATCAGCAAGTTGTTGATGTTGGTTGTGTATTGTTAGTCTGTTGGAACCAGACAACAGTTGCACAAATAGAAGCAGAGCCCCAACAAAAGGAACCAACCAGCCAGTGATTCCAGAAGTGGCCATGTTAAACAGATTGGGAATTCCAAGCTAATTTGGACCTGATGTTAAACCACACCGACAATGCATAAAAAAATAAATAAATGACAGAGGCAAAGAAAGGGGTCTTCACACTAGTACTTGTAAGGGCATGACTCCGAAGCACGACTTGTGTCATTGTTGGCACCTCAGGAAGCTCAATAGGAGCGCTGTGCTGTATGCATTTATATTCAGGCTCTGAAACAATGCTTTGCAGAGCTAGCTATACAGCTCTATAGCTACAAGTCTTTTGGTTTATGTCTCTACCAGCTTTAAGTAACTAAAGAGGGCAATTCGTCTTGCAAAATAGCTCAAACTTAATCAGATTGGATAGAAAGCCTCTGTAAATATAAGATTCAAGAAGTGGATTTCGGTGTGGACATTGACTGCACCATTTTAACCCATGCAGCTCTGGTTATATGTTTAGGGTGGTTTTACACTTGTCTTCTGCAGCCTCAAAGAAGTCTCCTTTCAGTATTTTTCTTTATTAAGCTCCATATGTTTTTTCACCAACCCTTGCCAGCTCTCCTGTCCCTACTGAAAAAAAAAAAGCATCCCCACATCATTATGCAGCCACTACCATATTATACTGTGCAGATAGTGTGTTCAGAATGATATACAGTGTTAGTTTTCTGCCATACATAGATTTTTTTCGTAGACCACAAACTTAAAATCTGGTCTCATCAGACCAAAACAATTTCTACCTCATGTTTGCTGTCTTCTACATGGTTTCTGATAAACTTCAAACAGGACTTGTTTTGCCTTTCTTTTAACAAAATATTTTTTGTCGTCACTCTTCCATAAAGGTAAGATTTTTGAACATCTAATAGTTGTCCTTTCAACAGATGATCTCACCTTAGATGTGAATCTCTGCAGCTCCTTTTGAGTTACCAGGGTCTTCTTGGCAGCTTTACTGATTAATGCTCTCTTTGCAAGGCATGCTACTTTAGGTGGACAGCTATGTTTTGATTGGTTTGCAGTTTGATCATACTTTTCTAATTACTGGATGATGGACTGTCTAGAGGTCTGCATGGTTGGGCAGCTGTTAGCGCTGTTGCGGCACTGCAAGAAGGTCCTTGGTTCAAATCCTGACCTGGGGTCATTCTTCATGAAGCTTGTATGTTTGCCCCATGCATTCCTTTCACAACACAGTAGCATTTAACAATGGATGACTAGATAAAAATCCCAGTGGGACATCTATTATGAACTTGTTATGCTTCATGTAACAGTTATGTGGTGAGGAAAGCTGGCTGCTCTGCTTTTCTAATATCTAATGTTGCGCTTTTTTAGGGTACAAATAACCTTTGCAACCTTATGAGTGTTTAGGGCTGCTTTTATGTTTTTATGTTACAGTGAAGATGCTTTTTGCTCTTATTCTTACATTTTTACCATTTTTATGAAGTATATGCTGCTATTATTTTTCAAAACAGTTACTAAGTTTGATACACACATGTCTGAAAGAGACTACCAAACCATTAAAACAGCTAAAAATAACCTCTAAACCACAATGGTCTACTGGAGTGAAAAACATAAAGAACACTAGCCCATTGGTGCCCGTGTTTTATAACTTGAGCAGTCAGTTAAAATGTAAGGTGCTTATGAAAACAATAACCCCGACTGTATTGTAACAATCTTCTGCTGAGGTCAACACTGGCATACACCCGATTTTCTCCTGAGAGGTGTGAAAATGTTTACGTTATTTATGCAGTCAAGTATCTCTGTCAGTGCAGATCACAGCTTTTCCTACAACCATATTTGCCCATGTGTGTTAAATACAGCTACAGAATGGACATCAGTCATGGGCAAACTCAAAATGCCCTAATTGGCTATAGACGTGTAAGAGCTTCATATAAATTCAGAGGTAATGTCTTTCAAAACTCATTTGAGGTCACCCCAGGGGAATTGTTTAAATGAACAATCTGGACTGATAAGAAACGATGCATTGTTGCTGAAGTGGGGAGATGACTATTAAACAGAGGCAATGGAATGAGGATTAATAGCAAAGCTAGAAAGAAAGAACAGGAATCCCCAGGAGAGTAAAAATCCTTCTCTTTTATCTTGCTGTTGTGTGTTTGCTCTGAAAACCCCGAAACAAGAACACGCTGACCATTCAAGTATCTGTATGGTTTAAAAATATTAGCACAGTTCCTTAACATCTGAACACAATCCCTCCAAGATAGTGTTTACAGTTAGAAATTGACTCGAAAGTGCATCGGACGTGTCAGTTTACATACTCATTATGGTTATAATTGGTAAATGAGTTTTGAGATTTTTGTTCGCCCAGAGTGAAATGATCATACAACAAACTGTGATTCGTTTAAAAAGAAACGAATTACGTGCACAAGTCTGAATTTATTGTGGATTTTTTCTTTACTCTACACAAGGTCAAAATTATTCATACAGGCTCAAACACAGTGCCACAAAAAAGTAGTTAGATTTATAGATTTGTTTGGTTTTTGGTTTTTCATTATACTTGTTTTTATATCAAACAAAAATAATCAGGTTAATACAAACTGCAGTTTTAGAATGTTGGTGTTATTTATTAAAGGAACCAACTTATCCTACTGGATAAAGTCATTGACCCCAAAAATAATCACTTGTGCCATGCTTGGTGGCAGCTACTGCCATGTCCTGGCAATAAGTATTTCACATTTCTGCAGATGAATTTTGGCCCATGTTTCTTTCCAGAAGTGTTTTAATTCAGCCGTATTGCAAATGCTTGATAGCAGCTGCTGCCACCAAGGGTGGAACAACCAGGTAATCGGTTTAGAAGGCGATTACTTTTGCACATTGGGCCAACTTGTTTAAGATAACCTAAATCTATCATCATTTTAAAACTGATTTTGTATTTACTCAGGTTATCTTTGTCTGATATTAAGATTTGTTTGATAATCAGATTCATTTAAGTGTGACAAAAAAAGCAAAAATGGAAAAAATCTATAAGGGTAAAAAAAAATTTCACAACCCTGTATATATACTCTTACACCTATATTACTAGATAAAAAAGTGTCCCTCAATTACACCTTTCCAGATACTTTCTGTAGCAACTAACAAGCTGTGGTATAATTCTGACTGGGTGTTTGACATCCCTTTTTGAGTCAACTGGAAGAGTTATTTTAAAGTGTTTAGGTTTCAGGATAGTTAAGATGATGGCTTTCTGAAAGCTGAATTTTTAGCCATTATAAGACCAGTTCTGTTTGGGATCATTGTTCTGTTGGAACACCCACCTATCTCGACGTTTCAACCACCTAACCCAGGTTGTTCCACTGACGAAAGCAAATTAGCTAGAATAAGCCCAAACAGTCCAGCGACCAAAAAAGATAATGCCTGCCATATAACCAAAACTGCTGGAACTCTGGTGTCACTACTGTGAGTGAAGCTCTTTTACATTGCATAACACCTTGAAGATTGACTAAACTTTGCAGCCATTCACATGAACAAGCCAAACGCCTCCTGAAAAAAGTAGAGCTGCACAATATGTTGAATATCAATTGCTCATTGCAGTATCAAAGTGTTCAATATTTTAATTACAAAGGACAGCTTGAATGTAATATTTGATAGAGTATAGAATCTCAGGTGCCATGAATTCAAACTCTGCTCTCCAAAACTAATTTTGGCCATTTGGATGGAATTTCACTGTCTTTCATGGACACACTTTATCCTCATCTTGGTAATCAAAATCAAAAAGCTTAGAAAGAGTGATGGGGACACTGTTATAAAGGAACAGAGAGTAGAGAGTAAAATGTGAGTGGACCATTACCAATATTATTATTACAATATTCACTGACAACATCGCAATGTCATGTTTTCCTAAGATGATGCAGCCTTAAAGGAAAATTTTACAATTAGCAGAGACATAGACTGAGGTGTTTGGCTTTAATGACAAGAGGCTTTCGAACGAAACTAATTGTCAAGTTAGTATGTTAGTTTGGTTGGTGGTGACATCATGCAATGGAGCTGTTTTATTGCCAACTGGTATTAGCATTGGTAAGTTAATAAACAAGGGGGCTATTTTGTGAATGTTGAATTTCATTTAAAATAAATGGCTAAATGGTGTAAACTTGGATACAATGCAGTGTTCCAACAAGACAATGATCCCAAACATACTTCAAAATTAGAGGGGGGCTGGTGCCTATCTCCTACAGCCATTAGGCTGGAGGAGGGGTACACCCTGGACAGGTTCCATTGCAGGGTCAGGAAATCAACCAATTAAAATAAAATAACTCAGACAAGAAAAGTGGTCAAATAGTGAGCCAGAATTATACCAGCATGGGGATGATACAACTTTCTAAAGGAGTTTGATTCAGATTTCAGAACAGCGTGACAACAAAGATGCATCACATTGAAAATGTTTTCCCTCCATCCACTGTGAAAAAACAAGAAAGAAAAAACGGCGCCTTCTGTGACATTTCCACTAACAGCCTGTGACTGTCTTGTTTGAAGAACAAAACAAGATCCTATATGACCTTTTGGTCCAAGCTTTAATAAATTATTGTCTCATCAAACCCTTCTGTATCTGCTTCTCTAATTTCTGAATATAGCCAAGCTTTTAACAGAACTACAATCAATCACAATCAGGAGAAACACATTCAATATGTTTTTATCAAGTCAATCAGTCCTGGTTACATAGGTAGTTTCGATCTCTTTGAAAATAACCAATCTTCTGCTTTCAGGCTTGCCACAGCCTAAACTTATTACTTTGTCTGTCTGATATAGATTTCATGGTTGCTCGCTGAATTAGTGAGAGAGCAGAGAATGAAGGGTAACACATGGCTGCTTAGAAAGATGAACAAACATCTGGATTTGTTCTTCCAAACAGTTACAATTTGGCATGAACTACAATAAACATTTTAATTTGCAAAAAATATAAACATACAGAATTATACATTTTGCTCCATTTGGTTGTGTGTTGTTTTAATATAGAGATAGACAAGTCCATTGTGAAGTTGAGTGGTTCAAGAAAAATTAAGTTTTTACAATGCTGAGTGTTGTTGCATTCCTAAAATAGTTATCTCTAGTGGCTTTGGAGACAATTACACATAAATTCTCAAATGATCTGATTAGCATGATGACTTAAAAATTGAGATTTTACATGTGGTAGAGGTAATAAACACAGCTGTTTCAGTGCACTGTTAGTTTATTTGATGCATAAATGTATTTTGTAGGGACTAAAAACACAGGTACATTTCAATAAGTTATAAAGTCATCAAAAAGATGATTTCTGTAATTGAACTCACATTATTTCAATATATTCATTACGTAGAGTCATTCAACAGAGAATGATACATTTCACGCATTTATTTGTATACATTTTTATGATTATGGCTTACAGCTAATGCAAACCCAGAATTCAGTTTCATACAAAGTTAGAATATTACTGATAATCAGAAAAAAAAAAAAAAAAAAAAAAAAAAAAAAAAGCAATGGTATTTTATGGCCTGGGCAATAATGAGGACGCTGGTGATTTGATAGCTGTCCAGCAGACAGTCATTGACACCCAGACATATTAAAGACATGGGCTACAGCTGTTACATTCCTTCTGTTATGGTACTCTTGAACTAGAGACAAGGTCAGGAATGTCTTATATGGATTGAAGTGAAAAAGTACTAGACTATTGTTTAGTAGTCAAAAGTCCTAATTTCAGATAAAAGTGAGTTTTGTATTACATTTTGGAATCAAGGTCCCAGAGTTTGTTGAAAGGTAGGAAACCTAGAGGTAGAGACTAGAGCTGCACAATATGTCATATAGCAATCGGTGTTGCAACATCAGTTTTTGAAGCATCATCATGAAGGACTGATTTAATGCAATATTTGATACATTTGAAGTGACATGGAAGTAAGTTTGATGCCCACACGATGCATATTCAGTGGCTGTGATGCTAACGCTTATATCTGGTGTTGAAGAAAAAGAAAGAAAAAGAGTGAATAAGTGACTAAGTTGTAATCGATATTGTCTTTGCAATGTTCAGCAAAAATATTGAAATTATATTTTCTTGAAATTGTGCTGCCCCAACAGAATTCAAGCTGCTTGAGGTCCAGTGTGAGGTTTCCAGAATCAGTAATGCTTTGTGGAGCCATTTAATTTCCTGGTGTTGGTCCATTGTTTTTTATGTCCAAAGCCACATAGTCATCTACCAGGAAATACTGGTGTACTTCATAACTCTACTGGCAAGCTTTATGGAGATGCTAATTTCAGTTCCCATCAGGACTTGCTACTGGCTAACACTGTCAAAAGTACTAATACCTGCATTATTGACTGTAAAGGATGATGTATCCCAAAATTATTACTCTAAGACAAATCATCCCTAACACATTAGTATAAAAACAGTTTTACTATAATGTACCTCCTACTTGGGCTAACCAAATGAAAATGGACTCTTAAATGACATGAATCAGCTCGTCTTGCCTTTGACTCTACACCAAACTGTTTCTGTCATGGGACTGATTCAGGGGGGATGTCATTGTGACACTAAACCATACCCAATTTATGTATTATTGTGAAGAGGAAGATGAGAGAGATCAGACCCAACAATGCAGGCAATCTTAAGGTCACTATCAAGGCAACTGAGGTTCTACATCCTGATAGTCTCCATTCAATGGTCTAATTCTTGTAAAAGGAGCCCCTAGTACTAACTGCATATACTGTACAGTACATAGATATACTTTTCAGTCGGAGGACATTTCTTTATTTAATTATTTTAATATATTTTATGTCATACTCAACTGTTCTGAGATGCTGAATATTTAATTTCCATTGGATTTAAAGCCAGGCTCATCAAATTGAGCAAAAATAAACATTTGAAAAAAATAAATGTACAAACAGACAATCAGGCAGACCCAAACTGGTCCAAACCTTACTTATGCTTGAGTCACAGATGTTGTGACTCATTGATATTTATTTAAGAAATGTTTATAGGTGTGTACCTGGACAAGCAATATAATCATTTATATTAAAGGACTTGTTGCTTCTGGTTCAAAAAACCTTAAGGATGATATTATTTTAGATTTCTCATCCAGATTCAAGTCATTACTTCTTCTACTTTATGTCTTAGCTTTCTTCTCCTAATCCTTTCTGATGTTGTTGTAAGCTTGGATTGGGACATCTGTCTTACCTGCTCTCTTCTGCTCCTTGTCAACCATCATTGTGTCTGGCTGGTTTGCCCTCAGCTACTTGTCAGTCTGGAAGATGAACTCTCATAGGATTTTAAGCTCTGTTGTTCTCAGTCAATTTGTGGTGCATTCCTAGTGGGACTTGGGGACTTCCAACCCATACTAGGCCCTCATATCCTTGCACACTATTCGAGCCACTTGGTTATGCTTGTCAGAGTGCACTGTCTCAGTGTTCAACTTACACCTTACTACAGTGTGTTGGAAAAAGTCTCAGGGGCATCTTTGCATGGCCCACGCCTTGGGCAATGTCTGCTGTAGTAAACCCTACCTTGATAATATGGTTCTAAGGGCCTATTCATTCTGCTGCCGTGATAGTAGCCTTTGTGCTGTCCTCCAGGTCTGCCACTTCTTATGAGTGTTAAGATTGCTCAGCCCACACTTTTTGCATCTCAAGTTCTACTGTGAAACTTTAGGGAGGCTGCTTCCCATGTGGTTAGTCTAAAAAAAAACAAAAAAACCCAAAAAACAATAAAAGTCTAAACTAACAATGTTACTGTTGTTTTAATGCCACTTACTTTCACAATGTCAAGAATATTATTACAGGTATTTCCAACTAAAACTTATAAGTTCAGATAAGCAATAAAGAATATTTTTGAAATTTACCTGTATGATAAACTAATACAATTTAAACTAATAAAGTCTCCAGATATATGATGCAATGATTGATGTATTTCCAGTATTAGTATCAGCCAATTTTAACAAATATAGCTCACAACTAATGAAAACCCAAAATTCAGTTTGTAGGATTAGAATTTTACATAAGACCAATAAAAATATGTTTTTTTATTTTATGGTCATACTATAGGCCACACAATAATAGTGAGATTGTTGACTTGACAGTTGCCCCGCACATAGTCAGACACTCTTCATAAGGGCAATAAACCATGAAATGTCTGTAGCCAACCTTCTGTAGCACTGAGTGCTGTATCCAAGGATCTTAATGGGCATTTAAGTGGACAGAAAAGCTGGAAAAGAGTGGTTTAATCACCACTGGAAGGGAGGGGTTAACCTGTGCACTATGAAAGGGGGGTCTAAGGTTCAACCACAGATGCCTCCCACCTTTTTTTTAGAACCAATCATCATAATTTTGCTCCATTTCATCCATTATATAAAAACCGTATGCATTGTATGATTGTGGCTCTCCCTTTGGGATACTGTTTGTGCCTTGAATTGAGTTAATGACATAAATTTATTTTTCTAAGAAATTGTTATTGTATTGAGATGCACCACATGTTGACACATGGCAGTTCATTAAAGACTTTAATACTTTTGCTATTTATATTGATAACTACTGAATCATATACAAATGCAGAGAGGAGTGTGGAACTTAATCCCCTCTTTTTCTGACATTTACTTATGCTGTGATTTTTTTTCTCAACACCTTTGATCAAGCCACGATCAAGTTACTATTGGGATTCTCACAGGATTATAAACTGCCTGATTTGACTGTGAATTAAGTTGTGACACGGATGAAGCAGCTAAAAACCCACTTTTATTTACTTATTCTATACACAAGACAGCTGCTGAAAAACAGATAGCGTGAGAGCTAAAGAAGCAGCTGATTTATCAGAGGCTTATGAGCCTCTGCTGAGTATTGAGGAAAAGCAGAGGCAGAGCCACCGTGCATGCTGATTTACTTTTTCCACACACCTGCATCCATTGCTTGCCTGTATGGCTTTGTGGATCACAATGTGCAATGGAAAACTGGCAAGGGGTTTGTCTGTGTGGGTGTGTGTGTGTGTGTGTTTGCCTGTTTATTTAGGTCCTATACACAAGAGACAAATCTAGTTGTTTGGTTGGAGATTCTCTAGAACCTAATGAGGTCGATGGAGTCTTGTTACTAACCTCCTGTCCTCTCCTTCCAGTGGGTGAACGCCTGGCAATTTTTATCTTAATGGGTGGATTTTTATTGTATTTGTTAAGACAGTATTTAGTCGTGTTTTGGCCTTGATTCAAGCTTAAAGTTAGACTTTTATTTGTCTTTATGTGGACTGTGGATGGTTCCAATTTAATTCCATTTGTTTTCACCATATTTGTCGGTATTCCAATGTGACATCTCCAATGTATTTGAGAAATGTGTACATTAAATTCAATGTCTGATGTGCAAGCTTAAGAATATATTGTTTAAATACAGAAACTGCTCAAAATTCTATGTTCTTATATAATTAAGAGCAGCACTAAAAAGTTTGAGAACCCAATGGATTTTCTACAGTTCAGCACATATAGCCTTTAGCTTTAAATCTCAGATTTTCACAGATGGTATAAGATTTTGGAAAAAAAACATTGTTGTTTAATAATTTTATGGTAATAATCTTGGGGGAGTGGGTGGGGGTTATTATTTTTGAGCAAATTAAAGTTTAAGTGCCAGGTCTGAAAAAAAATGTTTTGGCCTTTTTGTGCAGCAGCAGCAACTGTGAAAATGGTTTAGCTTCAAATATCAGCTGTTGATGGACTCTCCTCTAATGCCAGACTTGTGTGGCTTCTCCCTTATCAAGAACTTAATCTAAATTCAGTTTACATCTTGCAAATTTATGTTAAGGTTCCTCTTTCAAAAAAAATCTTAGTTTGTTTAAACACACTGGAAGACAAAATCTTACTCTATGTAATTGAAAACCCAATCTGTGCTGTTAATTCAGCCATTCCTATCTATGTGATGGTCAGAGAAAAAAGTTAGAAGTAGCAGGAGGCATTAAAATGTAACTTTGTTTCTGTTTGTCTTTGCCATTCCTGCAAATTTTCACTCCCTGACTGCCTCATACTCCAAAACAATAAGAACAGAAATTATGTGCAGTTTAGATGGTTAAGGCACCAGCATTCAGTTTATGTTAAATGTTTCTCATTTAAAGCATAGAGAAACATGTGAAGTTTACGCAAGGGGAGAGGCATGCATTATCAACAGCTGGTCCCTATAGACACCAGTGTCTGCCTGAGCAGCAGACTGAAGGTAAATACACACTCATATATGGCCAAAAACACTCACTAAACTTTTACTTTTAAGGATAAATGATGTGATTCTTTTCTGCATCAAGAAGCTAGACTGTCCTAAAAGTTTCTCAGTTTAGAAGTTTCACTTACTATCAACATAAAGAGCTTTTGAGATGCCTGGAAGAGTTTTGCTTAGCTTGTTCTGGTATAAGGCTGTATTATCAGGTTGAAAGTCATCCAGAAATTTGCCTCACAATCAAAACCATAAGCCATAAAATTTTGGGGCAATCAGCTTTTTCTGGAAAAGCTGTAAATCAGTGGAACATGCTACCAGATAATGAGAATACTTAAGAGTGACTCCATGATTTCCATAATATCTAATCAGAAATGTCTGCCAAAGATCGCTCTGCTCAGTGTTGTAGTCAATGATTAAGATGCTTAAATGCCTGCTGTTCATATTTAACATATAGCAAAAAAATTGCAAATTGCATTCTTAAACTAAGTTGAAAACAGCCGTTGTGGAATCCAACTCTTGGTAGCTGCTATATCGACTGAGATTCAATACACACTTTAGCATTTAAAAGAAGAAAGCTAAGAGTCAGTAAGCTCATTTTCCTCTATTCCTGCATCTAATTTCACCTTAATATTGAGCCCAGCCATCTTATTGTTCTTGATTTAAGCAGACAAAGCACTGAACTAACTTTAAAATGATCAGTTGCATTAGTCTGGTTGTTCTCTATTATTCTGCCTCTCTGGCCCCTGAGAAAAACAGTTGTTTGCCAAGCAACTGCAGCAGGTTTTTAGAGTTGTTGATATGTTAGCAATTAAAACAGAAAGAACTGACTTAGTAAAGCACTGTTTGTTAACTAGCTCCAGATGCTGTGGTGGAAAAATTTCCTCTAAGGGAAATGCTTCCATGGAGTCCATCTCATGGAAACTAGGAAATAAATAAGAGCTTCGTGGAGATCCACTCTTTCAGTATATCCTATACTCTTGGTAGACTTGTGTGTGCAGTTTACTAAACCATACTCGAACTATCATTTGTTGAAGAGTATGGAAAAGAGCATTTTTAGTGCCCTTGTCCTAAACTTAGATACTTCTAATTAGGGCTGCAACTAATGATTATTTTAGCTATCAATTAATCTGATGATTATTCTGACAATTAATCAATTAATTAAATTGTCACATTTTGCAGATTTGTCATTTAAGCCTTTGGTGAAGGCTTGATCATTTGTCGCAAAGGATGCATCTGCAGCTAAATAAAAACTTCTAACATCAACATGTGAAAAGGTCAGCTCTCTTTGCTTGATTTAATATCAATACAGTGTAGGGCTGACCTGTTGATTAGTTTAGTTTAGTTTAATTTATTTGGTTATTCTAAAGAACTAATTAATAATTGGATGAAAAAGGTGCTTAAAAGTGTTTTGTTTTTTGTTTTTTTAATTTTACAGAATTTGAAGTTAAAACTATCATTGAGGAGTTCTGGGTAGAACAGATTTACAGACAAAGAAGGTTTTTTATTATCTTAAATGCAAACTGTATATATATTTTGCGCAGTTTTGACTTAATTACTGCTCTTAGTGTGTTGTTCTTTCGTTTTTAGAGTCTGTATTCTCCAATTTGACCCACATTCTACAATGAACATGATGGTACAACCTGATGTTAGAAAAAAATTATATTGCATTAAGCTAGAGCAATACAGTATATGTTTAGCTAGGTAAGATGTTTATGCAGAAAAACATTTTAAAAATGTAAAACTTTTCTTATTGATTCTATTTAAAACAGAAAAGCAACAATTATTTGTACTGCTCCAAAAATAATCTAAAATATTGATTATTGATAATTTGACCGGGTAGTCATACTAAATTCTAGTATCCTAAATGGTAACTCTAGATCCTGAATTTCGCCAGTGTGAGAGAATAAAGGATATTTCTAATTTTTTGTATCTTTAGTGTGACATTTTGTCTTGCCATTAGATGTGAACTGTGAATAACTGATTAATTATTGGCTAATTGTGAAGAAGGGTTGGAACTTGTAACCTTGAGCATTGTCACACTCCTTTTGAGCATGTCATATTTTTTTTATTATTGTTGTTATTATTGTTACATTAGGTTTGTCTTGTTAAACCTTGGTCGTTCCTTGATCTGAGCAACCAGTCTAGTTAAAAGACATGTGACAATAAGAAGCTTGGGATGTCCCAATACTTGTTTTGGGACTTTAAATTAGGTACTGTCCACAAAGTCCAACATTTGACAAAATTAGTCAATAACTTTAATTAAACATTAATTAAACCCGACAACTCCAACAGTAGAAGATCTCATATTTTGCTGGCAACTTTTATCACTCTACCACTCAGATGGAGCATAAGACATTTTTCTCAATATCCTTTCTTTTTTACAGTCTACAAGTATAAGTGGGCTTCGTCATACCATTTGATAAAGTCCTTCATCACAGGTCAGTGCTTGTCCACATCTCCATTCAGCAGACTAACAGTAACTGTATCATCTGCAAATTTAAGAATGTGTCTGTAGTCTTGGTAAATCCTGCATTTATTAGTGTATAGAATGTACAACTAGGATGACAGAACACATAAATGATCAAAATACCAGTGAAAACGTGCTAATTATAATTAAAGGCTTGGTTTCAAAACTAATACTCTTTTTCACTGCGTTTTATTATTTTTTTGAGAAACTGCTGTCTTATTAACTGTAAACCCTTAAAACCCTTCTTGGTTGAATGGAAATAATTTTACACCTTAATCTGCCAGGTGTATGAATGATTTTGGTATAAGCTGTACAATAACTGGTCTAAACTATAATAACTTGTAGCACAATGCCTTCTTTCTCATGCACACATACTCTGAGACAACATCCGCTAGCAGTTCAGATATGTGGCGGGATTAGATCAGCTTCACCCCTTTCATTCCACCTTAGTTATAGCTAATGTTTCTCAGGCTCATCTTAAAAGTGTCATGGGTGGGGGGCTATAGAGACTACTAGTACATCTCAAAAAAATTTAATATACACAAAGGTCAATATTTCTCTCCAGTCATCTCAGAAAGTAAAATTCATATATTATATGGAATCACCACACACAGAGTGATTATATTCCAAGCCTTTGTTTCTTGTAATTTTGATGATTATGGCTTACAGAAAATGAAAACCCGAAATTCAGTGTCTCAGAAAATTTGAATTCTGTGAATAAGGTCATTATTGGAATCTCATGGTGTCACTTCCTAATCAGCTAATTAACTCAAAACACCTGCAAAGGTTTCCTGAGCCTTCAAACTGTCTCTCACTCTGGTTCAATAGGATAGACAATCATTTGGAAGACTGCTGAGTGGGCAGATGTCCAGAAGACAGTCATCGCCACCCTTCACAAGGAGGGTGAGCCACAAAAGGTCATTACTAAGAAGCCGAGTGTTCACAGAGTTCTGTATCCAAGCATATTAATAGAACACTGAGTATGCCTCTATGCTACGGCGCATTGATGCTGTAATTCATGTAAGAGGAGGCCCAACCAAATATTAAGTGCATAGAAATGTACATACTCTTCAGAATCTTCACATTTGTGCTTAAAACAGTTGTTTTTGATTGATCTAATGTGATATTCTAATTTTCTGAGACACTGAATTTTTGGTTTTCTTTACCTGTAAGCCATAATCATTGAAATTGCAGAGAATAAAAGCTTGAAATATTTTACTCTGTGTGTAATAAAGCTATATAAAATGACTATTTCACTTTTTGAGATAACTGGCAAGAAACATTGCACTTTTACACAGTATTCTATTTTTTTATTTTATTTTTTTCTGATGTACAAGTATATAGTTTTTAACTGATTTATCTCAGGAACAGTCAAATAAAACTGATTATTGTATGTCCCTTTTTATATAAAAAGAGAAATCACCCCTTTGAAAATATAATTAACAGGGCTTCATCTTCCATTTAAAACTAAATGCACCTTTATGGATTTTACTTGGGGGGAAAAACACCTTCATGATGATGAGTGCAGAGAAAAAGTAGCCATAATTGCAGTGGCAAGATAATGACACAGTAATTGGTACACTGAATGAGCAGGTTTATTTTCAGCCCTGTAAAAGTCATAGCAGCCACCTCCTACACAGCCAGCCAGTAGACAGGGGCTTTACACTTTCACATTTACATTTGTCTGGTTCTCTAAGAACAGAACCATTTCTGTGAGACAAGGTATTCATAGGACAGTCATTGACGTTGACCAAAATCTGTCATTATCACCTGGTTGCTGAGAGGACTGTGGTTGATAGTAAAACTGATGAGGATGGAGGCTGTCATGCTATCATGGAGTAAAATCAAATACCAATGACCCAGTTATATTAATATCAGATATAGTGTACTTCAGCTATTTCATGGTCTATTGCCTAAAATCACAAATCATTGTATATTTTTTACAAAACCTGAAACATTTTCAAGTCTAGTTCTTTTAATTAAGGTCTAAAGATTGTAATGTCCAGGATCACTGAGAATATACACCATCGTGTTTCCGCTAGTAATTTGAACATTTATCTTGGGTGGTAAGCTCCAGATCTCCAAGGTTGCAAGGCTTCATTGTCATGATCCTAATCTTTAGATCCGTCAACAGGTTCTCTATCAGTTTCAAGTCACATTTCTCTAAAATGTTAATATTATTTTCAATCAGAAGAAACATGTTGGCAAGATTAAAAGATTACTTTCAACCTAAAACTGCCAGGGGTAAGTATAGCGATTCTTATGATTTATGATCATGACAAATTGGATTTATAAATATAATAACTATCCAACTTCATGTGCTTTAGCACAGGAAATTCCTCCCTAAATAAGGCCACATCTGAAGGCCAATCTGTTGATTGTAGGGGTTTTGTTGTGATGTGGTTTAATAAACTGAGTGCATCACTGACACATGGGTTTTGTCTGTACTCTGGGGCAACAGAACACATGGATAATTGGTTTTCTCTGGCTATTACCAGTTTACAACTCTTTAAAATGTACTGACTCTGATTGCACTTGAACCAGTAAATTGATCAATGAAGAGATTAATTGAAATTCTTAAAAACAACCCCAGAAGAATAATGTTACAAAAAATACAGATGAATTCTTTTTTTTTTTTTTTTTTTTTTTTTGTTAAATTACACACTGGGGTTAATTAGTATAGCTGCAGAGAAAACAAAACACACAGTTTTTTTTTATTTATGAGAGGATTACGAAGTGATTAATATTGATGTGTTTAGATAAAAGATAGTTATTTTTGCTGGGTAAATTAAAACCTGTTTTGAACCACCGTAGCTGAATAGTTGCACCTTATAAGGTGCAACTATAAGTGCCCTCATAATTTTATTAAAGTAATTTATGGTTATAATCAGACAATAACTTGGGAGTTTATATTAGGTGATACCCCTATGTTGTAGCAGCAGTGTTGATAGAGTACAATTTTCACACTACAGTAAACAAAACATGCTGTAATCATAAAGCAAACAAGCATATATATATATATATATATATATATATATATATATATATATATATATATATATATATATATATATATATATATATATATATATAATTTGTTGTTGTTGTTGTTGTTTTGTTTTTCATAGTTCCTCTTGTTTAAAGGCTCAAGGGTGGTAGCTCCATGCTCTGCAAAGAAAAGACTTGTCATTCAATATAGCCTGATAATACCCCCTGCTCTCGTAGATCAGTGCTGGGGTCTACTACGAATAAAAATATGCAGTAAGATGTGAGAGCAGCATTCTGGGTAGAAAGAGCAGTCAGGCTATTTAAGGATTTCATCCAGGAAAGGTCAACTGCTCATGAACCAGAGGTCATCAGCTGGGGTATTGCGCCATTTAACCTGTTTAATGATGAGGAGTGGATACACTGTGTCTTCTGTGCTGTGATCCACGTCTTTAATAATGTAAAGCTGCTGTACAATTATTATGTAGGAGGAATGTCTCATAGTTGAACATTTCTTAGGTTGTAATGTGAAATCTCTGCAAGTCTCTGTGGACAGTAGCTGCATGGTCTGGGAGAAAGAAAACAAAAGGACATTTTCAAAATGGTAGTTCTTTCTGTGCATATAAATTTAAAGGTCTGAAGCAAATCCATTAAAATTAGACAATAGCCATGAGCTAGCTTAACCATTTCTTTATCTTTATTCCAGTCTTTGAGCTACATTATGCCAAACATCCTTTCACTGTTACACATTGTCCTTCCTTCGGTTCTTTGGAGCAGCTTGTTAAATACTAAGCAAGAGAATGAATTCTACATTGCAGAGTGAGTCTGCAGTAGTTTAAGGAGGCTAAACTATATGGATAATTGATCCCTTTCAATCCATTGTGCTTAAATTGCACAGATTTAGAAGCAATGCGGAACTTGGCTGCAAAACAGTTCTCAAACAGCTCGGTAGCTTTTTAGGATTTGCAGACCCAAAACTGACGTATTTCTTGGATCGACTATCGGAGCTCACTGATCGAGCCATGGATTCAGACTCTGTGGTCCTGTATTGCTGCATGTGATTTTTTTGGCTCATCTTACTCTGAACATTTATTTTTTTAGTCCCACCCCAAAAACAAAAAAATAATAATGTGAGCACTTCAATAATAAAATATACTTTGGAATATAAAACACATGATAACAAATGTTGCATATGAACTGTATTGCCAAAAGTGTTCCCGCATTCATCCAAATCATTGAATTCAGGTGTTCCAATAATTTTCATGGCCACTTGTATATAAAATCCAGCACCTGGGCATGCAGACTACTTCTGCAAATATTGGAAGGACAGGTCACTCTCAGGAGCTCAGTAGATACCAGCGGGCTACTGTAATTGGATACCACCTGTGCAGTGTCCAGACCTAAAATTTTCTTGCTACCAAATATTCCACAGTCAGCTGTTAGTGGTATTATAAAGACGCAGAAGCACAGCTCACCAACTTGCAATCAGGCATGGGGTTTTGCCCACCTGCCTCCTCAGGAATCTGGTTGCAGTCATTAATAGCTTCCTCTTTCTGCCACGTCCAGGTGTTTTAGCCACTGTTTCTTTAAACTTGCAAATTGTGCTACCAGTTGGATCTCCAGGAACTTTTAGGGCCTTTGTTATCTTTCTGTATTATTGTTTGATTGTGGAAAGCACTGACCTAGAAACTTTACTGTTATCATTCCAGATATTTGAGGTGTTCTGCCTGAAACACACCTAATTCAATGAATGGTGCCCTTGATTGTATGCATCAGGTGTGCCTGAGACCACATTTGATTTGAAGATGTGGTTTCCAGATTCTTCCTCTTATAAAGAATCCTGTTAAGGAGGCTTTCTTGAGATGGCATCTGTCATATGTTGGCAATATAAATACATTTAAAAATGCAGATCATTATGGTCATAAATGTAAAAAAAGTAATAAATATAACTCACTGGTACTTATTGAAACCATGTCCTTGCATGTGTAATCTTGCTCAACATAATGAACCTGGTCTAATCAGTCTATGAGGCTTTGTAAGCATTGGCTTTGGTATTGCAGACTGTTGATACTGCTTGTATTTGCAACAGAACACTAATTGTTCTTCAGTGGGCTTGAGAAAGGCTTAGGTTAGCAGAGACAGAATGTTTGTGCTTGATTTAGATTATGTCTTTGTAATTCTTCCTGAAAAAGTTTGACAATTAAAGTGCTTGGGACTAAACTATATATTAAACATAACAGCCCTGTTATTAACCTATTTATTAACTCACATGGGACACCCTGTGGCATGATGGTGGAGTAGATGCACCATACAAGGATGCTGTCTGTCCTCAGCATGGCTGCTCAGTATCCCAACCTTCAGTATCCCCATTTCCTGCGAGGACTGCTAGCACTACATAGTCTCTTTTATACTTTTGTAATACAGTGATATTGTATTACATATTTTGTCAACAAAATTTGTAAGAATTGTGGTGGGATGTTTAAGCCAGAAAAAAGAAACATTTTTAACTTTTGCTGTAATCTCATAACCAGAGCAAAACCAATAAAAAGAGCCATTTTAACATATCCATGTTGGGATTCAACAGGTTTTGTGCTTGTCAAACATCTTGTTTTAGCATTTAAATTGTTAAGGTTCATATTTACTTGCTGTGCTCTTGTAAATTAAAGAAAGACAATAATAAAGACAATTTTTGCACCTAATCCAAATATATTCAGCATTTCAGAATACAATGTTTAGGCTGAGAATATTTAAATGCTGTAATAAGTTTTAAGGGGTCTACTACTAAATTTAACGCAGATTATGTACATTGTTACTCATAAATAAAGGCTTGTGCAAGAGTTAATATAGTGAGAAAATGCATGCATTCCTGAAGAGGATGCAAGTAAATATATTGTAAGTAGGAATTTATAAGAAAGGCCAGAAGTCGGTATTATATCATCACTTGCAGTGTGCTTAATGAAGTTTTTTGGCAACCAGAAGTAATAAATGGAATTATATGATGGAAGATAGTGATTGCTGGCTGAAAGTCCAAAACGTTTGGCAAATCATTATAATTTCATCTGTCTGTATGATCCTGGGTTGTGAAAAACAGTTTAGCTAAACGAAAGAAAAAAAATCTTAAGTTGCTTATGGATGTTTGTTCACTACAAAAAAAAACTACACAGACCCGTCATTATCCCAATTCAATAAATAAATAAATACTACTTTGATAATAAAATGGTCTCTGTGGGGATATTTTCAGCCTGCAGATGTATTTTATCCTTGAATCATGCCCTCAACCTACAAAATCTGAAACTGGCATCAGTACTTTTTGTACTTTCCAAATACAGTGCCTTTCAAAAATATTCATACCCCTAATAATGTCTTCCCACTTTGTCACATTACTTCCACAAATTGTTTAATTTTATTCAGGTAACTCTGTTCTGATACCCCTAAATAACTAAAAATTTCAAACCAATTGCCTTCAAATTCATAAATAGTGTTCACTTGTGTGTAATTTAATTGCAGTATAACTACAGTGGTTCTTTTTTTCCTTTTCTGTTCAATATTTTATTTTTTTGAAGACATCACAGAGCATTGTTTACTTATGAGGAAGGAGAACATTAATCCAATAAGCAGACAAATGGCCCATGAACTGTGGAGGAGTTGTAGAGATCCACATTTCAGATGGGAGAGCCTATTGATAGGGTAACTATTAATCCACGCTCCATAAATCTAGCTTTTATGGAAAAGGGATAAGACATCTGGCATTGTTTTAAGAAAGGTATAAGGCATGTAGAGGACACAGTAAACATCTAGAAGATCAGATGTGAATAAAATGTATCTGTATAGCTAAATGCAAAATGCTACATAAGAGGTTACAAAAGACTTGTGACTGTGATAGAAACTCAACTTGGAGCTAGACATCCAGAGCTAAAATGGAATGCTGTCAAAGCATGTTCATGTGTTAGAATGACCCAATCAAAGTCCAGATCTATATCCAACTGAGAATATGTGGCAATACTTGAAAACTGATGCTTAATGTCAGTATCTATCCAGTCCGACAAAATTTAAGCAATTGTACAAGGAAAAAATGGACCAAAAGCTGGTAGAGACATACCCTACAAGACTTGCAGCTGTCACTGCAGTGAAATGTGGTTCTGCAAATAATCTGATAATGTGGAGAGGGAGTGTTCAGGCAAATGATCCCTTCAGTCCTCCTCTTCAGTCTCTGCCTTATTACTCTTTGAGCATCACAGACTCTGAAAACTGCACAATTAAATCCAGAATCTAAAATATTGCCAGTAAACAGGAAAGGGTCATACACAGGTAGCCAGGTGTTCGTATACTTAAGAGATTTAGGCAAGAATCAGTGTTCAGGAATTGGCACTACGGTTGAAGTTCAGATATCAGAATGACTGTATAACTTCATCATGGGCAAGCTTAAGCAGGACTAATCCAGTGATGTAAACTTGGGCTGGAGATACACGAAAACAGGGAAGGAATGCTGGATTTCTTCTGTCACAAGACTGTCAATAATCTGGCATAAAGACAGAGGTTGGGGAGAGCTGAAGTAGTGCAGTGCACAGGTGAAGCAGGTAGACAATTAGACATGGCACAGGTGGGCTGAATGAGCCTGATTAGCGCAGAGGGCTTTGGCACAAATACCATGGTGAATAGAAAACATAAATAAAGCACAGGCATAGCATGAAAAACACGTAAATTATTCAAGATAAAATACATTCAAGTTTGGGGTTGTTACAAGGCCAAAGATGGAAAGGTTCTTGAGGTGTGAATGTTTTTGCAAGGCTCTATACATGTTTATTTGACCAGGGTGAAAAATCTGGGTGTCATTTTAGATTCATTTTAGATGGAGAATGTATTCTTTTAAGATTGATAATTATCTTTTTTCCATCAAGAGTTTTTTTTTTTTTTTTCTGGTCCCCATACATGCTGCTGCATGTAAATTTTGAAAGTTCAAAATGTACATAACTTTTATAGGCCTATTTCAAGCCCTAATATTATACAGTTAAAGTTACTTCACACTTTATAACTCAGACAGTAATAACTTACATAACTGGTGCAACAGTTTCATATAATTCCATCAACAATGCTCCACTTGGTTTCATCACTGCTTTCACATTTAGTTTTCAGAGCTAAATGTGAAACTTTATTTACTGGTTGCTAGGTTTGCATAGAAGAAGATGGAAAATACCTCAAGGCTACTTCAGTTTCTATCAGGGAAGTTATAGTTGTACCCTGGTCACTCTGAGTTCATGTGTGAGTGTTTTTGTACTAAAACCTTATTTACTATTTTAGTTATTTATGCTCTACAGAACACCCAGCAGCTTCTGAGATGAGAAAACTGTGATACCCATAATGGGTGTCTTCTGCTGCCTGCTGTGCCCTCAAATGGGCAGGGAAAAAAAAAAACAAAAAAAAAACATTTAAGTGTCAAACATGACGAAGCAAAAAGGCGGTAATTGCTGCTGCAGCGCAAAAGATTAAATAGCAAAAAAGCTGCCAAAAATAATGGTCCGTGACAAATGTAGCTGCTTTTGAAACCTCAATTTTCTTTGTTTGAGAATCATAAAGTGATTATTGTTGAAAAGAGGCAGGAAAAAATAAAAGGTGTTGTGCAAGCAGGAAATGGTGGTGCTGCAAAAATAATTACAGAGAAACTAGTATCGATTAGACACATAGGAAAGCCTTTGCAGATGTGAGAGAGGAGAGCTTCTGTTTGTTCAAACTCTGACAATATTGCTTTGATTAGTAGGCTATATTAATAACAGTAATAACTAACTTTTTTTTAGTTTGTGTACCTTCTATGTGACCTCAGCTAAATGGCAACATAAATATTAGTGATATCTGAATTAATATGATACCACCAGTTAGAAGTTTATTCTCCAAAATGCAATATATTTCATTTCTTTTTTATGTGCTCCATATAACTTTTATGAATTGATTGAATGTACTTTACATTTATTTATTTATTCATTTAATATCAAGACTTATTTGATTTCTGATCTGCCAAGTTAACTTATTGATTGAAAAATAATAAAGTGTAATTAAAAATTTATTTAATTAATTTTATATGAATCCTTAGGGATGCCAAAAGTTGTGGCATTGGTGAATTTTTCTTTTTCTTAGCTTTGGATTTCCTTCCACCATTAAATGAATGTGTACGTTTATGCTACTGCAATACACTAATTTTAAGATTTTTGTGCATCTTTACCAGAGTGTCAATAAATGTGAAGGACACTACATTAATAAAGGAGTGATTATTCTGACAAAGTACTGGTAGCTGTCTGGTATTAATGAGAAGGAAAATATCATTTAATTATTTTCACAAACATGTGGCTTAGACTGATTTACATTGCTGCTCAATGTCATTTCAATAATATTCCAGTTAATAGCTTTGCAGCATGTAAATCTGAATAGGATTGTGTAAACATGTTCTTGGAAAAAGTGTTCGCAGTGACTAAAACAATTTAAAAAAACAGCTGTATCATTTTACTCCTTGCTTGAGCTGTGTGGTTTTTAAGCTTAGGCTCTTTTTAAAAAATCAAGACACAGGCTCGGCAGCTTTTCACAGTCTTTCAGTTAGCAACACAGCACATGGTGAAATTTTACAGTGAGAACAGATAACACTTAAATTTGTCATCAAGTGTCCATTTGTTTGCACAGCATCCACCAGTTTAAGTCATTTAATTAATTTATTAAATTTGCAGAAACTGCAGAGCTTGTCCAAATGTTTGAGTTCTGGCTTTAGCCCAATACTCTGAATTTCAGAGCTGAGTTGGATGGTTGCTGTGGCTGACTTGTGGCATTATATGCTAGTCTGAAAATCCAAGTTTGTTGCTTGCTTGTTTTCCCAGTCCATATGATGAAGTGGCTTTTTCGGCAAGAAACTTGATCCTATATTATCTTGAGTACTACATTCATAGATAGCAGTAAGAATGCATTTGAGTGATTGAAAAGCTCCAAATAAGTTTATTTCTTTATTAGGATCCCCATTGGCCATTGCTGTGACAATTGCTACTCTGCCTGGGGTCCACATCTGAGCATAGAATAAAGAAAAAATGCTCATGATGAATATGATGAATTAATGTTTTGTTGAACTTACAAAAACTAGGATGAACACTCAGGGATCCAGTGAACACAGAGACCAGGTAACATGAAGCAAACTGAGTTAACAGGAGGAACCAGCAAGGAGTGAGAGCAGGAGAGGTGTTTAAATACTGAGAGAGTGAATGCTAGAACAATAGACATGGGCTGATTAGTCAATTGAGTCCAGCTGTGAAGGGAGAGCAGAAGCAGGCCGAGGAAGAGAGAGAACATAGGAGAGCAAGGAGAAGTGGATACAAACAGAGGAGCTCAGAAACAAATCTGACAAAGAATAGCTAAACACAAGAAATTAATAACGTGATCTATTTAAAATAACTAAAAACAGACTAAACTGAGGAATCTTGAAGGCCGTTGATGATAAGGCCCTTAGTCTGGAGGTCGTCAACGGTAGTGCAGAAGCTTAGCTGACCAGTTTGGACTGTCTGGAGGACGTTGGTGAAAGACCCTGGGTGATCGGCTGAACAGAGGTTCTGGAGGCCTGCAGCTCAAGAGCTGATTGTTTGGAGTTCCATGGTTGCTGGAACCTTATTGGCCAGCGGTGCTGATGGTCATGAGGCCATCGGTGAAGGAACTTGAACCCCAAAGGCCGGCAGCTGATGGACTTTGTTGGTGGCTGGCAAGGTGGCGATGAAGTTCCCATGATGAGTCCTGGAGATGACAGCTTGGCTGATTGGAATCCACAACGAGGTTCAGGACCTGGGGAAGATGACCCACAAAGGAGCTCTGTCAACCCATGTAAAGACGCTTGGGACCCAAGAAAGGGCTCTGGAGATGAGAAAGGGGCATGGAGGGGCTCGGCAGACAAGGAAGACCAAAGAAGAAGAGCTGAAGATAGCTCGTGGAGAAGATCTTCAAACCAGGACCCAGGAAGGAGCTCTGGAGAACGGCATGAGCACTGGGGGAACCCACAAAGGAGCTTCGGAGATGTGGAAGACCCTCATACAAGTTCAGGAGAATGGAGACCATGGTGGAGCTTTGCAGCCCGGAACCCACAAGCAGACTCTGCAGCCTGAAACCCTTGGTGGAGCTCGGCAAAAACTGGATAGGCTGCTGGTGCTGCAGGAATGACTGCAGATGGAGGAGCTGCTGTTGGTTCTGCTGCAGCTGACAGAGAGTATGCTGGTATGAGTGGCAGAAGTTCTTCTGCTGGTAGAGATGAGGTGAGCTGTGGGTCATGAGGATGATGGATGAAATGACAATGAGAAGAAATGGATATGCCAACCTGACACACCGGAGAAGCTGTGGAGGCGTCAGTCAGACACTCTGAGAAGGGAAGGAGGCTTTCTGGCGGTGACAATGTTCTCTATGCCTCGAGGAAGAAGAAAATGGGGTTGCTGTGGGAGGTAGTGGAGGAGATGTTTGGCCTGAGTAATAATATGTTCCCTGGCTCCTCCTGGAACCATAACCAGGAGGTACTAAAACAAGTCTTGTTCCAAAAACTGAGCTCTCTACACCATTTCTTCCAGGAGCAGTGAAGAAGGCAGAATTTCAGTGTCCTCTTTCAAGTCTCTTTCTTTCTCCTCCAGCTGCTGCTGGATCCACTTGCAAAGGCTTGCTTGGTTCTTTATGGCTCGATCCTTCTGTCATGTTGTGTGGATAGAAGGAGGACCAAATGCAAACCGGAGTCTTGATGAATATGATGAAATATGTTTAATTAAAGTCCAAAATCAATTAGCTGATTCACTAATTGAGTGCAGCTGTGAGGGGAGAGCAAAAGCAGGCTGAGCAAGAGAGAGAGAAATGAATACTTTTGTTAGTTTATAAATCACTGAATTTCTCACCAAATCACCAAAATACATGAAAGACCTGTTGTCATTTTATCAATCTTCCAGACCATTCAGGTCTTCTGGTTCTAGTCTGTTCTACTAGAACCAGAACCAAACATGGAGAAGCAGCATTTGAATTTTTATGCTCCACCACTCTGGAATAAACTTCCAGAAAACTGCAAAACATGTGAAAAAAAGTTTCCTTAAATCAACGCTAAAAACCTACCTGCCTTTGATTCATAATAACTGGAACATTGATCAAGATGTTTGATGTATATTTGGTTGATGATTTGGATGATGGCATTTGACAAAATGTAATGTTTATTGCGTGTTTCATAATTCATTACTGTATTACGCTTTTATGGTGTAAACCACTTTGAACTGCCTTGTTGCTGAAATGTACTATACAGATAAACTTGACTTGACAAACATGAAACTTAACTTGATAAAATAAATGATGATGATGAAACAGGGGAAATCGAAAAGAAATCTAAGTAAGACAAAAAATAACTAAACGCAAGAGATTAGTAACGTGAGCTAACTAAAATAACTAAAAACAGACTTAACAGAAACAAGGCTGATCAAAATCAAATAACTAAGAACAGACAACAAATAAACCAAACCACAAACCAAGAAAACCCCACAACAAGTCGAGATCCTAACAACATGGCTCTTTTATATGGTTTTAATGGTGGACAGTGATCAGCATGGATGGGCACCCTAACTGCTCTGCAGCAGTTTGACCAATGATAGCTCTTTTACATTTAAAATATAAACAGAGGTGGAATAAGTATTGCAAAATCTTACATAGACGTTCAAAAATAGAAAAAAAAAATAGTAACACTTATTAGGATCAAATTCTGTTGTTAGAGCTGGATAGACTTTTCTTCTACTACCAGTTAGAGAATAGAAGCAGATTTCATCTCCAGCGACATACACTGTTTATAATAAGACCTGCAGTGAATGACATGCACCTTAAGCATTCCTGTGGCTTTACGCTTGCCTGGTTTTCTTGTTTCATCAACTATGAGAACAAAATATATACTCATTGCCAGATACATCCCCCACTAACAGGTGCATTGATGATGAGATAATCAGTGTTCTTCCCTGTGCTTGTCAGTGGACATGATGGTATACCTTGACTGTATACTTAAAACCCGACAAATTAAAGTGAGCGTACTGTCTTTTCTTTGCTGTGACAGTAGATATTCAAGACATAAGGGAAAAAGCAATGATGTTTGTTCAAGAAAGCACTACCTACCAGGTCAGCAGTGAGAACTATTTCAAATATTGCAACAAAAGAAGTAGATTGAGCAAACAAATAAGATTAGACAGCGCAGGGCATCTGCAGGGCACACACACAGACAGCTGCCTTAGAGCATTGCTTACACGTCCTAACAGGAACATGCTTTTTCCTACTCCAGTTCCCTTTCCCTCTTTTACTACCTCTCACTTAATCCTTCTTCATTCATTCTTCATTAAATAATAAGTTTTTAAAGAGAGTTGGTTGAAAAAATGAACTTAAAACCTTAACATAGTTTTCTTAAATTTATCAGTTATATTCAAGGCCAAACACAGCATAATAACCTCTTAAAAGTGTGAGTAATCTCATCGGTGCTGTGACATTAAAGTCTGCTGTAGATTAGATGTACCAGACACTATTAGGAACTGTCTGTTCTTTGCAATGCTGTGATCAATAGGGATTTTCAAGGACCTTAAAATAAAAACAAAGGGTGCTTGTATTATGGCTGCAAAGGTCACTCAAGAATACATAAAGGTCTGGCCTTTACAAGTCAATGGCTCACAGCATTGCAGTTCAGGTCAGCTCCTGTCCTCCTTATAATATACAAGAGAATTTGGAGAAGTCTAATGAATACAATATGTTTAATTATGACCCCATAAAAACACTGAGCTGACTTTCAATCGTTTTTTTTTTTATGTCTGTCTCTGTGCATTGGTACAGGACATTGAGGTCGGCAACCCTCTAGTGGTCGCTGATGGACATTACAACCTCATAATAAAAGCAGAGTATCACAATGTTACTGGAGCACAGCTAACTGCTGCATGAATTTAGAAAAGCAGCCTTTTAAAATGATCTTTGAGTGTTTCAGGATTGCTTATGCTTTGTTTATTCTATTTTGCAACAATTTTGTAGATAGTTATTGAAGTCAGTGTGCCCAATTTTTGGTGTTGTCGTTCAAACAACTCTGCTTTTTTTTCTTTTATTTTGACATACCCTCTCTGACAGAGTAGCTCTCAGAATTGTTGTCTGAGGGCCAAGGGGAAACCCAACAGATGTACTTTCACAAGTGGAGCATTATAGCTTTTGCTATAATTAATTTTCCACTTTATATTTATATTATATATATATATATATATATATATATATATATATATATATATATATATATATATATATATATATATATATATATATATATATATAGTGTTTGGCATGGTTTGTCAGACTAAAAATCTGTTGTTCCAGTTAGAGTGATTTTGTTGAAAAAGCAGAGAATATCATAAGAATGTGTCTTCATAGACACGAGGGAACTTTACAACTTTATTTTATTTTAGTTTATTTCAAAACAATGTCATACACCTTTGATAAGCTTGCATTGACAGAATTTCAGTATCACATGCTTTAGTATCACATTTTATCAAGCAGTAGTGGCACTTTGATCCAGTAAGAAATAACACAAAGCGTACATCATGGTAAAATGACTTCTTATATAACCCATAACCATCTGGGATGTGTCAGATCCCAGACAGTGCACAAGCAGTAATGCAGTTTTGTTTACATCAAAAGCTCAGAAAATCTGTTCCTGGAAAAAATAAGATAAGAAAACAGAAATGACTGTCAGGAGGTTATTCTTGGTGCCTCTGACATGGCATGCAAGGTGGTGCACAGTGGCTGGTTTCTGATACAGATCCAAGGCACCAATTCATATTTTGTACAGCTGTTATTCACTTTAGAATACTGTAAAATCTTGAATATTGTTAAATTGCTACTCTTGTTTTAAGCAAAGGCTAAATCTAATGTGTTTTTTGTTATGAATGGGGTCTGGTTGTGACACAGTAACAGCAATATCATCCATTTCCCATGGTTCTTAAAATATTGTATTTAAATTCAGCAGCTAATCCTATTGTGGTTAATTAAACCATTAATATTTCATCTATTCATGTGATACAATTTCAAAGTGATCATGTCTGTGTTTTGTTTGTTCTTTCGTGCTGATAGAGAAAAACTGAAGGCCTGCTCCTGACTGCTGTTGCTATATTTAGTGTGTGAGATGCACTGATGACTGGCTGTTTAGTTTACACACGGACCATTAAAAAAAACATCCTGCAGACAAGTGCTGATGTGATATGAGCAGTCAGTCAATATAAACCAATTGGCATCAATGTTAAAACTACCAACAGGGAAAGTGACAAGTATTGACAATGTCATTAAAATGCTCTACTCTACCGGGAAACCTTGTGTCTTGGCATGCTTGAGGCTCTCCAACAGGCTAATACGCCTTTATTTATCTCCAAACATGCTTTAAAAATATCAAACCTCAACCATGCAAAGCAGGCATCTGATTCATTCAATAGTAAAATATCAAAAGGACAGCAGAAGGCCTGTATAAATAGAAGCCCCAGAACTAAAATAACCTGAATCCTTCATTTACACTACTACAACATTCAGACACAACATTTGTACAAAAAAATAGTTAAACAAGAACTAAAGCTGCTCTCACACTGTATCCTATCTTGCCATGTATGCTTGTGTATTGAATGACACTTTCTATTCTAAAAATAAGAAAATTAAGGTGGTTTTGTGTGACATCAAGTCCTGATACGTATTTGAAGTGTGTATTTTTGATGACTGAAAAATCAGTGTTTCAACAGTTAAATAGCTTCTTAACAATGACCAACCATTTTGACGTCTTTCAGTTTGGTTTCCATGCTCACCACAGTACTGAGACTTCCCAAGTGTTAAATGACATCCACATAAATACAGACTGTGGAAGAACCACACTGCTGGACCTCAGTGCAGCATTCAACACTATAGACCATCACATATTATTAAAGCAACTGGAGAGCTGGGTCAGATTCTCTGGTACAGTACTTTACTGGTTACTCGATCCAAGCTAAAACTCAGAGGTGATTGGGCTTTTGCAATTGGAAAGTTTACATTTTCATATACGGACTACTGAGACTGTGGAGACTTAAATCTTTGGTCAAGACCCATCTTTATTCATTGGTGATTGATTCTGGCAGAGTTTAAGATTCTTCTATAATGACAGTTTATGGTGTATGTTTGTATTTTGTTTTAACCTTACTTTTTAAAAATTTTATGTTCTCTTGTTCTTATTTTAGTTTATTTTGCTTCACTTTATTTAATTGTAAAGCACTTTGGTCAACAACCCTGCAAGGATAAGCTCGCTAGATAATGGATGTTGTTTCTATCACATGCTGTGTAAATATACATATAAAAAATGGACATACATTAACAAGCAAGCAACAAACATCCCTACATGTCACATTTTGCTGTAAGGAATTAAAAGTTTTATTCAAAGTGACATCTGTAATCTATTAAACTTCAATTTTGTCATCCCTTTATGTTTATTGCACCTGTCATGGTTTTGATTTCAATCTCCACTACAGGTTGAAATCAAGTCCAATCCCATTACTGGGGTCAGCAGGGTCTAAGAGAAGCTACTTTTGTTCTGCAGTTACTAAATGATTACAGATTATCCTGGGATGTTTTTTCTGTTTGCAAACAATTCACTGAATTCAGCATTGAAATACTGTTTCGTCTGTCTTGCAGGGCCACTTCCTGGCCTCCATCACTCACAGCTAATGGATGTCTTTACCCAGTATGCCTACAATGACAGTTTCAACGATAATGGAACATTGCACATCAATGAAACAGAGCCAGAACAGAGGCATCATTACAACTACTACGCCATGCTTCTCACTCTACTCATCTTCGTCATTGTCTTCGGCAATGTTCTGGTGTGCATGGCTGTATCCAGGGAAAAGGCTCTGCAGACCACTACCAACTACCTGATCGTCAGCCTGGCTGTCGCTGATCTTCTGGTGGCCACACTGGTTATGCCCTGGGTTGTCTACCTAGAGGTAGGATGATAGAAATTCCCAAACACCAACATACATACAGCGACAAAAATCATTCCGCCCATATTTCTTTGAATTGAGACATAAAATCTGATATTTCTTCTACCAAAGACATGCTCTCATTCTTCTCTGGATATTCTCAATCTCATTTCTCTCTGTGTATTACATCTGTAATAAACAAAAGCTTGAAAAGACTAATTGGTTCAAAAACTAAGAGATCTGCAGTGGAGCAATATCCCTACAACAGCTACTCTCATTTCCAGAACTTTAAGTGACTGGAACATTTGGACAACACAGAAATGATGAGGATCCAAGGACTTACATAAACTTCAAACACAAAATTTACAATACAAGGATAAAACACGTCAGAGCAGATAATGTTTTTATATCAAATGTAGTTGTGCTTAAACACTGATGGAAAAACGGTTCAATAAAGCGACCTGCTCAAAGCCACTGTATCTTTGGGTCACAGGAACAAGGTAAAACAAGAATGAAGGTTAACATGTTCACATCAGTCTTGTAAACAGGAGCCATGCAGTGGTCAGAGGCCTGTGATTTAGCAGATATGTGACAACAGCAAAATGTCAAACCAGGCATTTTTATTAGAGGTCAGTGGTTTATGAATAAATATTCCTGGTTCCCTTCAATCCATTGTAGCTCAAGTGAGATCTATTTTTTTAAGATTCTTAAAAGCCCACAAAGAATTTTTGCTCCAGCACAAATCAGGTCTAATTGATAACTAGAGGGGGGTTGTCTTGTTTGAAAATATCTCTTTATCTGTTGTGTCTCTGTACTCTGATCAATGGTTATTTTGTGGGGGTGAGGCTTAGACCATATTGTGTGATGTACAGAACACCAATTTAGGACAACAAGTATAATCCTCCTGTGTGTTTCTTTGAATCATTGGCAAGGTTCAACAGCAGAAACCTGTTCCAGAAACCAGGATAATTTTAGAGCCATTCTTTACCCTGATCCATTTACAGTAGATCTACAATAAATCTACCATAAATTTGAACATTTGAAACCTATCCCAAAAAAAGGGCTCTGGAAATGGGGTGGTACTTGAAGATTTGCCCTAAATTAAAGAGAAAATACGGTTGTGTGAAAAATAATAACAGTGTTCAAAAAAATGAGTGAGGCTTCAAATCTCATAATAGCTTTAATTTCTGTATATGCAAATGAGTTGGAAACATTGCAAATCAAGACAAAGAAAAATGGATCAAATTTGTTCTATTTTGTAAAAATATGAGGCTTATGAAAACAATCTGTCTGCATTTTTCTTTTTACTGTCTAAACTAAAATAATGCCAAAAAATGCTTCAAGACTGATTTCATCTAAGTCACCAAATTAATATTTAATAATACCATTGGTTCTGAGAGCTACTTCAAATCACCATGCATGAAATCGACCAACTTCTGGCACCTGAGAATAGGTATTCCAGCACAAGATGGTTGGACTATGTTCCATAATTCATCTGCATTTCTTGGTTTTTCCTCAGAAACAGTATGTTTGATGTCTGCCCATGACTTTTCTGTTTTTCTGTTTTATTAAGGTGTGGGAATCAGGCTGGCCACTGTATAATCCATATCTTGTTGATCTGGAACCACCAAGATATTGCTCACTTCATGGGGAATTTGGAGTCTTTGTCTTGTTTAAACAAGTTTTTCCTATTGGTCCCTTGAAAAATGATGAAAATCTGAACATTTTCATCAATCTATGAAATCCCCTAGATGGCCTGGACAAAACATTAAAAGTGGACATGTTCGGGGAAAAGAGGACATTTGGTCACTTGAGGTCATTTCAGAAAAGACCCGGTTCACATGCACACATTGAAACATGAAACTGGCATTTTGAAATTTTTCCACTCTGGGACCCATTTTCAAAAATGATCATTTCTAGTCTCCCAAACGCTAGATCCATGTGGTCACAAAGCCTAAACGAAAAAAAATCTTTGCGACAACACCTAATCTTGTCTCTGTGTGGACAGAGCATTAGTCTCCCTCCCTCAGTTTCAGTACCTCTCCCACAGCTGTTTATCTTTCTCCTGATTAGACTCACCTGGTTCCCATGTCATTGAAGCCATTCCTGTATTTAAGATCCCTCATTTCCATTTGTTGACTGCTAGTTTCTTCAACATACATACCACCTGGTTCTGTCCCGTTTTGTCGTTCTTTAAATATCTTGTGTGCACTTTGGTCGAGCTACAACCTGAGAACTTATGAAAGAGAATACAAGATGCACATTGAGTTTTTACCAATATTTTTAAAAGAAAACTGGTTATCTTTTATGTTTCTTACAGAAATAATGATTTGACTGTTTACGGTTTAAAAAGGAATCTGCAAGCACTTCATAATATATTCAGATTTGACAAGCCTATAAAATTGTTCAAAGTACTAAAAATGTTCAGTTTTTGTTTTCTCTAAGAGAATACATTTTTCAGAAATCTTTGGCAGTGTTTTAAAAGCTCCATGTTCACTGTTGATTTATCCAGATCAGGTTTGATCACTAAGGATTTTAGATTTTGAATTCAAGAACACAACTTAAAAACAGGGGAACAGTCCTCTTCTTTAGCACTAATAGGAAGTTCTGAATTATGCTAACTTTTATTGGGGTAATTCTCGCAAAAGAAAGCCAAAGCAAGTATTGAGAACATACTTTTCAAAAGCCTGGAATATTCTTTTTTTTTATTTATTGTATGTAATATTCAAATTTTCTTAGACATCGAATTCTGGGTTATCATTTTCTGCAAGCCATAATCAATAATATTCAAAGAAATAAAGGCTTGGAATAATTTATTATATGTGTAGTTAATCTAGATGATTTAAGTTTTACTTTTTAAAATAACTGACAAAAAAATATTTAACTTTTTTACAATATTCAAATTCTTTGAGCTCTACTTGTATCCTCACATGGCCTACAAAACCTTTTCCTCTTGTCATTGTGTTACTTTTTTCTACCTGGTACCCCAAATGCTGACGCTCAAAAAAATTTTAAAAATTAATTTCCCTTTTCTTTTCTGTTCAGGTTGATGTAATGTGTTATAACTAAGACTTCCAGGCTGTGAAGCCCATTCTTTAAACTCATGGGAGAGACTACAAGGAAATAGCTGTAGCTATAAGCATAATCTTTGAGGAGGTATAATTTGACTGAAAATAAATATATCTTAATTTTTACATCTTAATCTTCTCTGCTTCTTTAAATTTGTCTTAAGGTTAGCTCACTGGGGAGGAAAGGATTCATCCATCAAAACTGATTTTTGATTAAATACATTATGAAACTGATTTTTTAAAAAACCCTGAAATTAAGTAGTTTAACAGAAATCGGAAAACTAATTGATTGTATCTCATCATCTAGTTTTTTATGTTTCCAAAGCAATAACTCTCCTGTAGCAGGAGCAGTGACCTTTTCAGCAGAAACAATTTACTAAAACCACACGGTTTTGAACCCCACAGTAGACAAGACACATGATCAAGGTAAAACCAGTGGTTCCAGGAAATGAACGTCTGGGGGAAAAAAAATGTTATGAGTCACATAGTTTTGGTTTTACCGTGGTGTGGTCAACATTAGGACTACACCTATCACACTCTCTTTGTTCCCCTTGATTCATCAGAACAGTTCCTTTCCACCTTACATGGATTGCTATCAGCAGTAATGCAGGGCAGTGTTCATACTGTTTTCATCAAAATTATTTGCTTTTTTCTCTGTTGTTGTGGGTAGCTGGCTTCTCACAGAGGGGGCTTACATCAAAGCATGCAATAAAAGTTAGACCTGATTTTTTGCCAGACACATTTCAAAGCACCAAATGACAGCATAGCACTTACTCAATAGAAAATTGTATTTGATAGCACAGGAAAGACTCAGAGAGTCTTTGAAGGTGTAAAGTGGTTTAATTGTATAGGTGTTATAAACTTGCTGTGTTTGTTTAAGGATGACACACTGGTATCTGCTAAAAGCAAACACTTTGAAATATTTATCAAAAACAAGTCACAGCAAGCTTTTGGCTATAGGTTTGACAAGCATAATTCATGTATAGACAATACCGAATTACAAGAATGCTCATTACATTCTCAAGGTTTCTGGGGGTTTTTTGTGTGCCAATTTTGTTTCTCTGCTGGCAGGATTATAAAAACCTTCTTATGCCAATTTAATGAAACTTGAGGAGCTGGAGTATGTGTTGGGAGATAAGGGAGAGCTCATTAAAAATTAAATATCTGCAACCCTAAACACTGCAGTTCTTACAGTAGGTCAGAGTTGTCCTTTTGACTGCAATGCTTCAGACATATTCCTTATCTTTACAACTATTCAAGCCGTAGCTTTATTAAATTAGGTTGTGAAAAATTTAAAAAAATAAAATTAAGAGTCCACATTTTTATGCTGGTCACTTTGAAGGGCACAGATAATTGTTTTATGTTTTTATTCAAGACAGCTAATTACCAGACAAGAAGCATATCAATACTAGAATCCGAAACAAATTCGCAGAAGTGTTCCAAAATATTTGAGTAATTCAAGTTGCAACTAACAAGATCTGATAAAACGCTAACAAAATACAAAGACTTAATTTGCTTTGCCTTATTAGCATGAGATACACTGATCTGTACCACCATAGCTTGGTTAAGCACACCTGGAAATGGATTTTTTTTTTTTCTTTTGCTAAACCCTTATGAATTTTGCCACACATCCTTCTTGAACATCATATAAAACCTTTTATGGTAAAGATGTAGATGGTGCTGGCACTGTTCCTTTTCCAACAGTAAAGCCTGTTTTGCTGTTGGAAAATTATTACCCAGCTTTGCTTAAGCAGCTTTTATTGGATAAATGTCTATGAAAGCTCTAAACCAATCATTTGCAACTGTCTTTACTTTCTAAGAGCAGAGTGATTGTACATTTTTACTATTAAGTTCACCATAACATGTATCTGTCTTCTACCATAAACTGCGCCATTTCAAACAGGGGCTACAGCTATCTATTCCTTTAGTAAACAAATACTCTATCAAATGTTCTAGCGATTAATAATGTAATTTGATGATAAATACCTTTTTCTTAGTAAATAGTAATAATAGCCACTAAAACAAATGGACAAAATGATAATATAGGAATCACTCTCCAATATTCATCCATCCATCCATCCATTATGTAACACGCTTATCCTTGCTGGGTCACGATGAGGGCTGGTGCTTATCTCCAGCGGTCATCGGCGAGAGGCGGGGTACACCCTAGACAGGTCACCAGTCCATCGCAGGGCAACACAGAGACAGAGAGGACAAACAACCATGAATGCACACACTCATACCTAAGGAGAATTTAGAGAGACCAATTAACTTAGTCATGTTTTTCGACTTTCCAATAAATAAAATGAAATAGCTGCTGTTCAAGTCAACTTTTTGAAAATTTGCTCTTTGTGTGCCCACATATCCATGGATCCTTTCTGACTTGCAGTCTATACCCATGTAATAAAACTTGCATAACTACACAACATTTTCTAAGTACTTTGCATTGGGCCCTAACTTTATTTAGGGTGTATTCACATCTGACACATTTGGTCCACTTTAAACAGACCAGAGTTTGTTTTCCCCATTGAGCTGGACCTTTAGTGCAGGTGTGAATACACTCATGCGAACAACCCTGGTGTGGACCAAGACTCACTTTTTGAGGTGGTCTAGGTCCACTTCCAAACAAACTCTGGTACGGTTCTCCTCTGGTGTAAATAGATTGGCCTAGATGTGAACCAACTACAGGAAATATACCTCTTTTTGAACTTCACAAGTTACCGTCGCAGGGCATTATGGTAAAAACGAGCCTTTCTATGTTGTTAACACTACTACTGGATGTACTGATTGTGATGAAATTGTACCTAATCCACTGTTTTATGCTTAGCGATGGTCCTGCCAGGATGTTGTGGGTCAGAACACGCAGAGCATCTTGTCTCATTCAGCTTAAAATTCTAATCTTAAATGTCGTGTTCTTATTAGCTGTTTTCAGAAAACGATGATAATTAACAGAAGTAAAACCTTGAAAACATCAGTCTGTAAGCTAAAGATCAGTTAATCAAGTGCATTTATGTATGCAGCACCTGGCTCATACATTTATTTCCACGAAAGTATTGTGATTTAATTTTCACAAACCTCCACCATATTTTGGCTTTTTATTGAAAAAAATTTAGATAGTGTAATATATTCTGTGTTAAGGTTCGTCTGAGTTTATATTTCACTAATTCAAACGCTGGATATGGATACGATGATCTATTTATTACTTCCTCAGAGATAAAAAACTTGGTGTTTTTATTAAACCTTCTAAAATGTAAATGGTTTTGAGTGGAACTTGAAGATACTATGTAATGCAATCAAATCAAATGTGTTCATCTAATGTAACTAAAATACATACTTAACTTACTTTAAATGTACCAATCTCTGTTTTATCTTTATATTAAAACACAAGTCACATTGGGATTGCCTCAGCAGGGGATACATTGCACTGAAGTAAGCCAGAACGATAGATTCACTGGACTTCAGCTATGGATAGTTTTACCTGAAGGGGCAATGTCATCAGTGATTGTTGCTGTAACTGAATTTAACAGAGGCATATTTTGAATTTTACAACGTAGTTGTTTCTTTCTTGACAATTGTTCCTTACTGTTGACAATTTAATCAGTTGATAGTCTTGAGGGTATTGAATCCTAAATCCAAATATCTTCTGTTATGCAAACACAGGGTCTGGTTTGACTATAAATAACTATAAATAATTGCTTAGGGCAATTATTAACAAAATTAGTAATTTAGATCAAAATGACCAAGTTGGGGCACCACCTGATTGTCAGAAAAATAATTGCCAAATAGTTCAGACTCAGTTATTGTCTATAAATACCTGCCTGATAAGGCTTAGGTTGTAAAATAACAACAGATGAAGCCCTAAGTTGAGCACTGTTGTTCAAAGAACAGCAAGACACTACACATGACGGAATAAGCATACAATATACAAGAGTTTATTAACAAAAAGAATTCAACCTCACAGTTAAGTACTTTAATCAACAAACTCACAAAGCTAATAACACTCAACTAAACTACAAAGTAAAAGATGAAAGTGAATGTATGAATTGTGTATGAATTGTGAATGTTGAGAAAGCAGGTCTATTTAAGATGAGTTTGGAAATGAGGCCAAACTGGTTTTCAACTAATTTAGACGCGTTTGCACCAGACTATACTTTGGATTTCTCACACAGCAGCACCAGAAATATGCAAAGACTAAAGCATGAAATAACCCATAGAATGATCTATAGTAATATCACAGTGCAGTATGAATATACATGCTTAAAGACCAAGGTTTGTATTGAAGAGTTTTGTTGGTGAGGCCAAATTAGTTAATTAAGAAAGCAATTGATTAAGATTAGTTTAGACTAACTGACAAATTTGGTATCTGTTCCAAACAACCATGTCACAATGCAAATTACATGACATTATTTTGAGGAAGTAATGTTTTTATTTTTATTTTTTTGGCTTAATTAGAAATCAGTAACCTTCTGGATAACTGATTCTCAGTTTACTGATCAGTCATTGCAGCAATGGATCTAATTTAGTATTTTGGAATACTAAGTTGGCGGATTTAGAGCAGGTTGCCTCTCACAAAATGGCATCTTAAACGAACAGAAAAAAGCTGTTGTTTTGCTGTTTTAAACGATCTCTTTTAAGTCCAAAGCACCGTAAATAACAAAATTAATTGTTGATAACGGTGCTACAGCTGATTACACAAGCAGGAAAAGCTATGTTTGGAATTCAGGAGCTCGTGTTTTAGCATCCACTTCTACCTAGCTTATCTGGAAGGGAATCTCCAGTGAAACGGATTAAACACATCACACGTTGCGTGATTTAAATTACTCTATCGATCAATACACTTATAAAACACTGTTTATACCATACGCTCTGTGGCCTGTTTGTACTCAAGCAGTTTGAAGGATTAAAATCCTGCAGAAGCACAACAAAACATTATTTAATAGACCATCAAACAGTATTCTAATTGCTTATCCTAAACTAATTTATCCCTGCCCAGACACAGCCTCTTTCTTGAGTCAAATTCTGATGAATGAGAGAAGCTTATCGGCGTGGTCAGAGTCCCTGACTACACTGGTATGGAACACCAGGGAACAGTTAAACACTCGGCTAACAGCTTGCAGTGTGTGTGTGTGTGTGTGTGTGTATGTGTGTGTGGCTAGCACACGCAGGCTTGGAATGTGGGGCATCCTCTTTCTACACATTTTGTAACCCTGTCCATTGGCAGTTTAATACACAAATCATCTGTTTAATTCTCTACTGCTTGCGTTGCTCACATAAACTGTATTTTTTACGTGACCAAATTCTCAAAAAAGGTATTCCTTTTCACATATTTCCAGCTTTAGTCTGAAAATTTGCTTATTAAGAATACTCCTAATTGCACTTCGAGGTTGGGGCTCCAAACCTATAAAATCTGGCACTGATGAAGTACATGAGCTGACACAAATGTCAGACACATAAGATAAAAAAAGTCTGTGCTGTTGTTTTGGCTCAACCCGTGAGATGATCAAAGACAAAAGTTGAAATTTTGAAAATGCACAGAATGAAGCTGCCTTTACCAGCTCCTCACTGTTGTACCCAACTGGAGAGCTGTTACCAACAGCAAAAACTAGGGATGAGACGTTTGCTCTTTTCAAAGATTTAGCTTCATTAGAAAAGCCAGCTAACAGTTTCCGAATGGCTCTGTAGTTAGCATCACTCAGAGTCTTCTATGTTATCCTAATTTAACAATTATGAGTGGTCTGTGTGCTGATAAGCTTTTTTTTAAAAAAAAATTAATTATTGCATTTTTTGTGATAAACAAACATGAAATACTTGCTATTGTTTAACACTTTAACCAAACCATTCAATGAAAGACAGAAGAGAGAAACACAAGTGTGGTTTTGTTTGTACTTGACCCTGCTCTGATGGATAATTTAATAATTTTGCACATTGTTTTGCAGCTTGCAATATCAGTGAGATACATCTCGGTGCTACAGCTTTTTCAGTTTTCACAGGCTTGGATTTAAATCCATCTATCCATTGCTCTTTGTTCCTGGTCCTAGAACACTACCCTCTGTCTCCAGAGTCTGTCTCCTTTCTTTCTTTCACATAATGGTTTGCCTATTGATGGGGCGATGTACTTAATTTGAAGGGGCGACAGAGACAAGCACTCTCTACACTATGCCAACAGCACACAGCCCCAGTCAGCTTCAAATATTTATATACAGTGCAATGAAGAACTGTTTGCCACCTTACAGCTCTCTCTTGTTTTTGCTTTTTTGTTACCCTTAAATGTTTCTGATCATCAAACAAATTTGGGCATCAGACAAAAATAAACTGAGTAAATACAAAATAAATTGTTCAAATGACTCAATTTATTAATTCAAAAACATATACAAACTAACCAGGCTCAATGTGAAAATGTATTCACACCCCAAGTTCAATAACTGGTTGTGCCACTTTTGGTGGCTTCACCTATCTTGAAGCGTTTGAGAGTAAATTACCAGAAGTCCTCTTACATTGTTATGGAGAAATTTTGGTCCTTTCTCCTTAGCAGAATTGTTTCAAGTCAGCCACACCGGAGGGTTTTTGAGCATTATCTGCTTCTTTAACATCATGCAACAACTTTTCAATTGGATTTCAGTCCAGGCTGTGACTGGGCTAATCTGAAGCCTTGATGAAGTTTTTTTTTTTTTTTTTGGAGTCATTTAGAGGATGACCAGCTGGTATGCTTTGGATCATTGTCCTGTTGTATAATCCGAGGGTTCAAGAACTTGTGGACGGTCATTCTCTTTTAAAATTTTCTGGTATAGAGCAGAATTCATGGTTGAACTGTTGACATCCACCAGGCTTGCTTGGTAGGGTAACATAAAAGCAGACCACACAAGCATTTTCTTACATGAAACAAATGATAATTTATTAAATTATACTAAAGAAATGAAAGCTGAAATGGAATACCTTAAATGAAAAACCAAATTCAAGTTAATCCAAAACTTAAATGAATAGCCAAAATAAGCAAAGCCAAATCAAACCATAGGATATGATATGATACCAACAAAACAAAACAAAAAAAAAAAAAAAAAAAAAAAAAAAAAAAAAAAAAAAAAAAAAAAAATGGAGATCAAGAGAGATAGAGAAAGAGAGAGCTGCATGTGTGGCAGTTTTGAAGCAGCAGGCAGAAATCAAGCCAACCAGCAGCACCTGCCGAAGGTCTCTCTCCAAACCCTGCAAGGGAAAAGAAGCAGCAGAGACAAACTGGGGGCCGTAACAATGTTCCCTCTCATATTCAGCAGGCAGCCCTCGCCATATTGCTCTTTTGCCACCCATGTATGTCAGCCCAATGACAACCACTGTCTTTGCTACCATTTCCAGCATTATAGGTCACTTTTTTGACTGCAAAAAACCTTTTAAAACCTTCAGGAAAACTCCCCCAACAGGATGTGTTAAAATTTGCATAGGTGCTCAGGACTGTCATTGTCCGTTTTTGGCATGGGCAATCCAGATCTTGGGAACCAAATGTTGCTTGTATGATATACAGAGTTGACCAACCATTACAACCTATTTTTTTTTTGTTTAATGAATGAAAACACAGTGTTTGATTTCTGTTCGGGGGTGGGGGGCAATTGCTGGGCCGTCTCCCTTTACTGAATGAAACCTTCCTGTCCAATTCTTCACCAGGATACATCCCCTCGGTGTGTCAGAATTGCATGAACAGAACAATTAATGTGTGTTTTGTTTAGTAAATCGTTTTGATTAGCATTTTGGAAATCTTTGCACCTTGTTTGAATAAATCACTGTTTCCACAGAACTGGGCAAAACAGCATTTTGGCATATATCTGCAATAAAAACAACAAAGAAAGCCACTGTTTTGGTAGACGCTTAAGAAATTCAGATCCCTCCTCACCATGTCTTTTCTCTAGCAAAGGTTGCATTTGCCTTCTTCTGTCACTGCCCATTCTTGATGAGGATTAGTGTATTCAACATGACGATCAATGTTTGATTTTATAAAAAAAAAAAGAGACTCCAAGTCATTTTGCCCATTTGCCAGTGTGTACTCCTATTTTGTACTTATACAGTCATTTAGTCTCCATCTTCTTTCATTTCTTAGCTGTAAACAAACAATTTCCAATCTATTTACTTAAGCCATGCTTATTAGGCTATTTTTGGTTGTAGTTACAATAAGTATTATCATCAATTGTGTAAACAAATATACTGTATAAACACTATATAATATTCTGATCCCAGTTTGGGCCATATGATATAATTAAGTGATGTCTTGCAAATACACATTTATTGGAGTCAAGATAATTTATAGGTATAAACACATAAAGGGGAATGTTCTTATCTCCTGTACATAAGAAGTTTATATAATTTTTTGCTTTATTTTTCTCATTTTATATTTTGAGTCACTTGAAGAAAAGTATCATTTCTGTTTCTGACGACTGTAAGTGCCCTGAATGGAAATTCCTTCTTTATTTTTGCTTTGATAAAAGGTACAAACTACCTGCAAATTTTTATTGTTTTAATCAATCTCTCCACAGAAACAACCATTTTGATTTTCTTTTTAAAATACTATTCTCCAAAGTAATGACTGTGTGTCAAAATCAACCCAGATTATCCAGCATGCTTTTGGATTAGGATCTGATTTTCGCATGTTGTTCTTAGACTATTGACCTCCTACCGATTTGTAGAGGAGCACACTAAATGCAGGCTTACTGGCATTAATCAATGAAACTCTGAGATGATTTAGTAGAAGTGGAAATGACGACTATTGATTACATCATTTTTGGGTATAAATAATAAGAATATATTTTACGAATTTTCTCAAAGACAATTCTTCTTGCTTTCAAACATACTTCAGTTTGTTGCTTAGTAAAATGTTGTGGGTATCTGGTACTTACTGGAGCATAGACCAACTTCTTTCCCCTCCATTTTTTTATTCTGGTGTCACTGACCATGTCCATGACCGAGTTTTTTGTGTTAATAATGTTTTAGCATAACTTAGTCACAGAGGGTGGGCAGAGCATTCAACTTGCCCTTTATTATTAAATGCTAGATTTGCATTAATTACCACAGTTTTTGGTTTTTTTCATTTTTTGGAGCCCATGGAAGAAAAATTATGCATGATCTGAATTAGAAGAAAGACACTTATTATAAATGTAAATTCTCATCTGCTACAGCACACGTTTAACCTGCAGTGCAGTTTTTACATGAGTTCTTTGCGAAAATAAAAATTAATCTACATTCACATTTCTATGTGGATTCATTGTATATCTTATTAATACAGGCACATTTTTTACAATCCCTATTCATATGAAACATTTACTGTTATGGCATTTTCTAAAGCCCACATTTATACCACAAAGTATTTCCAACTGTAATTCCAGCTTCAATGTATTTGGAATTACCTTTTTTTGTATTTGTCGTTACCATCCTCAGTACAAACATGCTGTTCAGTTTCACATTTGCAATACTTTCTTCTTGCTGGAGATGTGTCTCATTTTCTTTTGCGTTAAGTCTTGGTTTATTGTTTGCTCTTTGAACTCTGCCTCTGCAGCACCTTATGTGCATAAAATGTTCATTATCTTCTATGTACCTGTATCTCTGGGTTTTGATCGTTAGAAGTTCCTATACTTGCAGCTGTGACACATCCTTACTGATAGAAGTATTAAAGGACTATAGCTTATTGCTGTCAGTATCCATGATTGATATGCAATTATAATTTTAATTTGCGATTGGGAGGTGGTTGATAGAGTGGATTGATGCTCTGGCTATAAACACATCCTGCTGTTATGTTTATGAACATTGCAGTGATATAAAAATATGTTTAAGAGTACTGCTTTGTTTTTTCCACAATAGTTATCACTAATACAAGTTATGGCTTAATTTTTACATATAGGGCATAAAACATTTATATAAGATTTAGGGAAAGTTATTAAAAAAATCATTTTCTATTATGCGTTTGTTTTGAATGCTGTAATCATCCAAATATCCCCCACCTTTGTTTTGTCATAGACCCTTGCTAATGTGTTTTGTTGCCTTTTAATCATAGAATATGAATTAAAATAGCTGAGTCAGAGCAATGTTACACTTATTTTAAATTTTACCATCATAATGCAGTTCTTAACACAGAATTATAAACATGTCTCAAATAAGTCAACACTGATATGACATTTAATATATCATACTGTTAATCCAAACATTAGCTAAATAAAGCAACCAAAATTATATTGTTGAAATATTACCTTTTTTATATCATTGCAATGTTGCAAATGGTATTTTGGTGTTGTCCGTTATTAATGTGTAAGCAGGAGATTACATTTCTTTGTGCTCTCGCAGCTGTCACAAGTGCTTTTACGAAAGAACTGTATAGGTTGTAATCCCAGATATGCTTTATATTTGTAGTATGAGGGAAACAGAAGAGCTGGATGTGGCACTGTGCCTAATTTTTCCCACAAGGCTCATGTTGTAAAACAAGAAAGCTCTTATTTTTTCCATAGATCAAAAGGTATACCTTATGAAATTATTGTATTACAAGCAACACATCTAACTGCAAACAACATTTTTTTTTTTTTTTTTTTAAACATGGATGTTTTAGATTCTTAAATCCTAGAAATGCCTGTAAAACCCATTTTTATGTGGCAAAATGCAATGTGAAGTGGAAGGCTGAGTTTGAAGTGGACAACAAACAGTGTGGATGTGCAGTGAGCTGTAACATCTGAAGCTTAACTCAGAACCCAAAAGAGTTTTTCTGGCTTTAGAGCACTAGTAAGCAATTTTTATTCAAGTGAGAAACCACAATCTATATCCACCAGTTCTTAAAGTATCTTTTCAAATAAAGAACCATCCATATATACAGCTTTATTCCTTCATGCATATTTAAATAAAGTTTTGAAAATACTGTGTTCAAAATTACTGTGTTCAAAGACAGACAACTACAGTGACTGCTTAAAAGCAGCCTTCTGTACATCACAAGTATAGAAGACTTTGAATAGATTTCCTTTAAAAGTCTCATTAACATGTCTTTTTTTTGCCAGCTGGCTGGCTGAACAAGCAGTTGGACAAACACTGACAAAGGAAAAGTGCACTGCTAATGTCAGTTCGAATTCTAAATATCTAATTAGTAAACTTACATTCTACTGTAGAGGATAAACTCTTTTTTTACTACCAATGATATCTCAGCAGCTAACAGGTAACAAACCCTATTAATCCTCCAGCTTAGTACGTCCAGGAAAGGGTATTGCTCCAAAATTTGAAAATATTTTTATGTGGTGATCAAAAAAATAAAATAAAAATAACCCCTGAGAAAATACATCTTACCCCTGGGGTAAGATGTATAAAAGGTAATTAAACTTTAACAGTTTTTTTTGTCAACTTAAACTTCAAATTATGGTTTTTAAGTGATCAAAATCATTTACAGCACCCTCCACATTTATTCACACCCATGGTGACTGCAAGGCCAGTATTTATTGCTGTTCTCTAAAGCTGTGTTTTGATGATGATCCCCTGAACAATTTTTTACAGGGTTTTAAATTTTATCCTGGCTGATTTATACACATAATTATTTGTATGTCCAAAAAAGAGCTCTGTGTGGGTAACTCTCCCTGCTTCAGCAGTGTGGGTAGAGGTGTTGCTCAGTCTGACACAGCAACTACCCTACAAAGTCCATGGAAAGGAGTGACTGTACATTTTTCTTACAGACAACGTAAACATCCATGTTCTTCTGCCCTTGAAGTGACAGCAGAGACAAGGAGAGACAGCAGCGCACAGGATTATAAAGCCAATTTTTGATAGTTTAACATTCTGGAACTGTTATCATCAGTTCAAAGTCAAAAGAGGTTTGCGAATAGGGATACTCCGACCAGGTTTTATGCTGCCGATCAGATATCGATCACATTGATTGACTGTTAATTTTTTGATTTGGTTATAAATGCTACTGCCACAGGGAGAAGGCAGAGTAGCTCAATTTTTTTTCACAGATTATCTGTCTCAAGTTATACTGTCCTGACAGTGACACTTTTAAAAAATATGTAAAAAAAAACAAAAAAACAAAAAAACACACATTTTATCAAAAAGTTACATACTGCAGCTTTAAGGAGACATTCGATGTGAGAGTAGTTGAGTACACTGTCTGTGGAGCTCGAAATATTACGTCCAGGTAGCACCAGTGGTGTCGTCTACATTTTTGTAGCGGGTATTCTGTGCTTAGAAAGAAAAGTACACCGGTTAATGCAACGTAATCGACGATATATCTAGATTTTTAACCGTATTTAACATTGCAAAATTTCTGATGCTCACTTTTGAATAAATGTACCACAAACTTTGTACAACAGTTGGCTCTGTATCAGAAACATGTTGTAGAATTTATAAAAAACTATTTTTGTCAGCACTTCTTTTGTTATATGTTCCACAATTTTTGTGGAACTGTACCTTGAGTGGAGACTAGTGCCCATGTTGACACAATTTGTTCTTGAAGTTCAGTGAGATCATCATGATCAGTAAAAAGTCTATTCATCTTGGCGATATAGTATGATGTTCTAAATACAGCATCTGTCTCAGCCAGCACAGTGTCTGATAGAGCTCTCGCCACATTTCCAAGCAGATTCTGACCAGCCTTTTGTGTAAGCTCCTGAGCTATTTCATGAGCCCTGGATATCTCATGCTGCCAAATCTTGTTCTGGAGAGAAGACAGTGCTGTTTCTTTGTTCTCATTTGAGCCTGTTGACTGGATCTTGAAGGAGGCCCACTCCTCAGATATGGAGACCCTCTTCTCTGTCAGGGCACCAGTTGACTTTATGGTACTGCAAACAGCACATCCCGCAAGTAAATAAAAATTATCATAATTGTAAGTTTTCCTAATACCTGTATTACTAATTGTCATGATTGTGGTTGGTTGTTGTGGACCCAAATGCAGAGCTGGCAGAGGCGGCGAGTAGATTTGTATATTTAATAAAAATGCTGAATAAAAAAAAAAAAAAACAAAAAAAAAAAAACTTACAAAGTCACAGGGAATGCAAGAAGCCAGAGCAGAACAAAGACAGAAATACAAGGAGTAAAAGCAGTGGCACACAACGGGAAAGAAAACTGGTAAGTAACAGGAGGAACCAGCGAGGAGTGGGAGCAAGAAAGGAGCTTAAATATTGGGAGTGTGAATGCTGGAACAATGAACTGGAGCTGATTGGCTAACAGATTGCAGGTGTGGGGGAAGAGCTAAAGGGAGACTGAGGAGAAAGAGAGAATGGCAGCAGGGGACGAGGGAGAGTAAACAGGGGAGCAAGGAAAAAGAAGCCAACAGTAAGAGGTTCTGTTTCATCCCTTCCTGACTGCCAGTGGTAGTAAACAGAGTGGATATGTCTCCTCGCAGGTCGAGATTAAATGTAAACAAAGTCACGCACATGACACGTAGCCCAGCTGGGCGTGCATCTATAAATAGCACGGGGAAGGCTACGTGCCATCTCCTGGGATCTCCTCGCTGGGGGAGAAGGTCCGAGTGACCAGTGTGGCCGGCAGTCATCCAGGAATTCACAGAACCATAGTTACAGCATAACTTCTGATAACTAGACACAAGGAATAATAATAAACTAGAATAACTAAGACTGAACTAAAGTAAAACAAAAACAAGGCTTATCTAATCAAAATAAGACAGAATAAGAACCATTAGACATAATCTAAAAATAACTGAACAAACAGAGGGAAAATAAGAAATCAATACAAAGACATGACTGAAGCAAAAGTCCAAAAGAAGGGATCATGACACTAATAGCATCTACTGCTGAACCAAGTCTAATTATACATCCACAATTACATTCACTATTAAGCACTTATACTTTAGCACTAGGACTAATCAGACATTAATATATTTCTCTACTTTTCAAGGACTGCTGTGTGACAAGAGCTATATTGTAAAATGTTTGCCAAGCATAGTATATTTTACTAAACTTTTAAAATCTCTTTATCAGATGACTATTTACAAATTATAGTCATAATATATGAATTTTATCATAATGTATGAATTTTGTAACGGTATCTTTTTGCCACATTCATTATGACCATAAATAAATGCTACTCTAATCTGCACAGATTTATTTGATAAACTAAACATTATATACAAACACATACACTTGTTCCCATGTTTGCTGGGATTTACCAAATTTTCTGTCCCTCCATTCTAACCAAGGATGTCTGTTTTTAAATTTCCTCACCTGACTCTCACTACACAGTTACAATTGTTTATTCTACTGATTATTCTGACGATTCATTGGATAATAAAATTGTATACAAAAGGTTACAGGAAGTCACATCTAAAAAAAAAAAAAGAAACAAAGAGTTTTACAACAGAGTACAAAGCATAGCGTTTTGTTGATTATTGGAACAACAACACGCTTTGATACAAACATCATCTTTACAGTCAAGTATGTATTTGTCAATCCGGTAAGCGTGCACTCTTTAATAATACTGCCCTATGAAATCTTACTGCAAATAGCTGGATAGTGCAATTACACGCAGATGCTGCTTGGGCTAGCTTCAGCTAACTTGTATACTAGCCACTTCTACTTACCAGGGGTAACGTGGACATCAGCCTCATTATCGATGGTTTCGGCCGTCAAACTGGTAGGTTCTTCTAAAGCCTCTGTGACTTCAGAGGCAGCTGGTTTTTAAAAACATTAAAAAGCGTAGCTTGTTTTCTCTTCCTTTTCAGTCCATTGCTTTAAGCATTGAAAGCCCCCTGCCTTCTGTGTCTTTCGATTACACTATGCCTAAATTCTTCCCGCCTACATTTCCAGCCAATCATAAAGGTGCAGCTGAATAACAAACCAATCACAGAACAGTGAGCTCAACCAATGGCTGTGAGCCTCAGATGGAACAGGATGAAAGGGGAGCACGACAGCAGGTACACAACATAAAGACGTCACATATCATTGGACACTTTTAAGTGCCCAAGACGGTATAAGGCGTATACCACCGTATCACGTGACTACACCACAGCGTAGCACGTATCGAGGGTCAAACAGCGAGAGTGTTTGCCAGTGAGCCTTGATAATGCTTCAAATGCTTTTTTTTTTTTTTTTTTTTTTAAATGTCATAATAAATTCGTTGTGTTGATGCATTTTGACATGCTTACCCACAGAGGTATTTTTCAGTTGCATCCGTTTGCGCATTGTGAAGGAAAGGAGGAGAGACACCGCATACAGGGCCTCTGCAGGCTGCAAAGTATGAGGTACATGTGATCGGGTTTTGTGATCGGCAACAAATGACACTGATCGGCGAATACCGATCACATACTTTTTTTGTGAAAATCGGTCGATAATGTTTGGTGGCCATTCGATTGGAGCACCTCCATTTGAAACCTTTACAGCCTAATATTTGCTAAAATACCTCTGTGGCGTTTTCTCTTGTCTTTCCTATTTTGAAGAATGGTTAAGAGAATTGGGCTTCTGTATCACAATATATTTTTACTATAAGTAAACATAAAGTCAGGGAATTTTCAATTTTAAAGTGTCTTAACTCTCTGTCCATCTAAAAAAAAAAGCCCACTAATTCCCACAAACAAAGGTGATTTTACTTTGTTAAAATACATTTTTAAAGGTAAGTTATTTTCTCAACTCAAACGATGTACCAAATTAAAGGTTGGACTTTTCTACATTTTTTACTTTGAGATTTTTACCATAGATGCTGATAATTGTGAAGGGTGCTATAATTCAAAATCTTATTTGTAGACAGAATATATTATTCATGAATGAACTGTAATGAACAGCATTTTAATGTATCCAGATAATTTGTTGTTGTGCTGTCAGATTTTAATTAACTTTTTTTAGTGGTTTGATTTGTTTGATCTAATGCGCCTACATCTAAAAGATTATTTTTTCATATTAGTGTGTTCTTGTATTTTATTGCCTGTAAGGCAGATCTGTCATGTAGATAAAAGAATGGAAAGGGTAATTTCATTGTGATTGCAAGAGATGCTGTTAGGCTTTAGAAATGTATCTCTTGTATCAGTGCTTTTTTAAAAAAATTTAAATGAAAAACTGGAACATTTAAAACCATATAAGGCTAGAACAAAATTGCTTACTTTCCCCTGGAAATGCAATATTAATATTTGTCATTATAATGAACTTTTTTGAAGAATTAGGCTGTAAAAATCCATTTAATATTAAAATGGTCCTTTTTTTAAACCATGCTATCTGCTCTTTTTAACTTCTTGAGTTGTAAATATCCTTACTTTTTTGTGCTGTAAGACTCAAGAGAACTGAAGAGTAAACAGCTGCGTTGAAGGAGTTTTGAGAGGAGTGTGTGCTGATATATACTGTATACTGCTGTTTCAGAGTGGGAAACCAGGTGATGTCAGAAATGTGAACAGTCTCAATCAATGCAGAGGACTTTATAATTGTTTTGAGATGCAGAGAAGGCAAATGCCAAGTGCAAAAGGCTTGTACAATATTTCAGCATAAAAGACCCTTTAAGATATATGAGGCAGTTGGAACTTGGTCAGATTATTTGCTATAGTGTAATAGCACCAGCATCAACATATAGCTCTTAAATGATGGATCTTAATGTTATGAAGACAGAGCATTGAGACAAAGATTAATCATCTCCAGAGAGGCAGGAGGTGCCCCGTGATACTCACATCCTCCTTACCCTTTACACAGCTGTGGGAGGAAGCAGGTAGGATTTTGTGCCAGCTGGGGTGGGTGTAATCTGAGCTGTCAGAGCATCACTGGTGATGTTGATTTCATAATTTGACCAAACCATGGCGACTAACACTCATATAGATATAAATAGGTTGCAATCTTGTTCATGAGAGAAAGCTATCTGTATACAGACTTTACTGTATGTTGTAGGATATTTATCTTCCTTACACTTAAGATGTGTGAAAATTTGTAATGAAGGAGTTCATTAATATTTTGGATTTTTATTTCTGCATAAGTACAACCCCAGCATATACAATATAAAGCAGGGGTGTCTAAAATCAAGCCTTTGTCCAATTTTGGGCCTATGGGATAATTATGTGTAGAAAATGTAGAGTCTTGGAGTATTTGGAGTCACATATGATTTTCTAATAATTTTCTATTATCTTTGCCACGACCAAGCATATAAAGCTCTAGGATTAGCAAGCTCGATGATGAGTAATTGTGTACTTCTTGTCTAAGTTTAGGACCTTCAAGCTTTATAACATGGATGTTATAAATAAATTTAAAACGTCCATTAGGGATCAGTTTTTATAAGGTATGCCTTGAACAGAATATTTTTCCCCCAATACCATGGTGGGTTGATTAAGAGTAGGCATTGGCCAAAACCAAGCCCCACTCTGATACTTCATTAATTCAATGCCATTTGTATTGGGTGACCAAATGTCCTCTTTTACCTGGACATGTCCACTTTTCATGTTGTGTCTGGGGCATCCGAGGAGCATTCATGAATTGATGATAGTGTCTGGGTTTCAGGGGAATAATAGGGATACTATAATTGACTGGTGTGATGCATGGAATAGAGGTGTCCCAATACAACTTTTTCACTTTCGATACGATACCGATATTGAAGCCTCGAGTCCTGGCCGATACCAATATTGTCCCAATACGATATCAACATAAATCATACATACTTTTATTACTTATTTTGTAGTGTGGAATATTAGAATCAGAACAACTGACCCATTTATTATTAACCAATGGGTTACATAAGCTTTAAACTTAAATATAATGTTCTATAATTGAATAAAATAATAAATTACACAATAAATCCAATAAAAACATATTATACTTTTAAAGTTTTTTAAATTTATTCAACTGTCAGCCTGATGCTAGTGTAGGGTGGAAACAACAGAGGGTGGGAAAAAACCCCCACAATATTGTCCATTGTCCAACTGTGCAAAGTTAAGATTCCACAGCTCCAATTTCCCTGACTGTGCCCAAAACAATGTGACCATTGCTCTTAGTCTTTACCAAAACAATAGTGTAAATAAAATAAACATATCACTCTAGTAACAAGAGCAAAAAACAAACAAACAAATAACTAATCAGTTAACTAAATTGATGGCAACCTGCTGCTCCATCTCCACTTTCTACAGTCCGAGCATGATGTGGAGATTCATTTTTTTTAAGAAGATAAGCATTTCAGCATGCTGAGCTGTCAGCCTGCTCCTCTGCTCGTCAACGATAATTGATGCTGTACTAAAGAGCCTCTCGCTCTCGACACTTGTGCAGGGAGCACAGAGGAGCTTAGCTGTTGTTGCTGTCAAGGTGGGGAGTCTAGCTTGGCTGGCTCTCCTGCAATGTAAAGGATTGTTCTTATGTTAAATAAGCGGAGTTGGTTATTTGAAGGAGCCAGAGGTTTGTTTCTTCACCTCCATGGTCTTGCAAAGATCCTCATGTTGTTTTTTGTGATGCTGCTTCAATGCGCCATGAGGTTGGTCTTATTAAACTTCCCCGGTTCTGTGCCACCATGGGGAACTTGTGCGTGACATGTTGTGCATTCAGCTGTAAAGTCGTTTTTGGACTTTAACAAAAAGTACTGCCACACTGCCTGTGTTTACTTGTCATAAACATAAGTTCCACTCATGTTCTATACCATCAGCACTTTAATGCGAGCTTCCTTGAGATTGTTATTCATGTGATAATTATTCAGGGATGCACAGTGGTGACTGCTCTCAGCTTCTGTACATATCACCCACACTATAGTGAAATTTGTGAGATTGCGCTTCAGGAACTCATTCTTTGGAACAAGTCTTTCACTCATGGTTTCACTCTTATAGTTGTTGAATGTTGTTAACTCTGTTGCTGATTTTGCCTAATTGACCAAAGTAGGGCTTTGGTCAGAAAGCATGCAGGACATCAGTAGGTTTTAATCTGTAGGTTTTACTGTAGAACTACAGCCTGTTGTTCTACAGTAATGCATTTTGGGTACAGAATAAATGCTTGCTCCATCACATCACTATGGAAGCCGAGAGTGCTCGTACTCGCATGTTTCCCATTGGTTAACTTGAGATAATGAGTTTATGTTGTTATAATGACATAATGAGATAATTATGATGTTATCACGAAATAACGATGGCCGTTTTCTCGAGATAATGAGTGAATTTCCCCATGGTTTAATCATATGACCAACAAGGTGGCGTCATTATGGTTTACCTATCACTTATTCACAGTTGTACAGAGAATTACACATGCATGCCAACACTAATACTTATAAGTTCTGTCCCGCTGGTGTGGCATTTGAATGATGGAATCAGGTTTAACATACACACCAATCATCTCGTGATCTCAAGAGAACAAAGTTTGTTTTCTCAAAATTAAGTCATTATCTCGAGAAAACCATCAGAAAAAAGTTTACGTGTAACATGTCCGTTCTCTACAGAAGCCGAGAGTGGTCATACTCGCATGTTTATTTTCCTGATGGTTAGCTGGAGAAAACAAGTTATTTATGTCGTTATCATGAAATAACAATGACCGTTATCTCAAGATAACGAGTTAATTTTCCGATGGTTTAATCATAAGACCAACAATGTGGTGTCATTATGGTCTATGATATCACTTATTCACAGAATTATTCAGAGAATTACACATGCATGCCATCACTTACACTTATAAGTTCTGTCCCGCTGGTGTGGCATTTGAATGATGGAATCAGGTTTAACATACACACCAATCATGTCGTGATCTTGAGAAAACAAAGTTTGTTTTCTCAAAATTAACTCATCATTTCGAGAAAACCATCAGAAAAAAGTTTATGCGTAACACATCTGCTCTCGGTTTCTGTACATCACGGGTGGAGAACGTGAGGAATATCTGTTTTGGGATTTTTGTCATACAAGAATATTGTGGAAGGATATGACAAACTTTTTTCACTGAAAAATTTTGAAAAATACTTTAACAAATAAGGCTGTTTTATTTGGAATGGAAAAATGTGACCTTAGTAATACAGAACTTTTATATGTTTATAAATCACTGACGTTTTAGCACCAAAATACATTAAAGACCTATTGCCATTGTGTCAACCTTTCAGACCACTCAGGTCTTCTGGTTCTGGTCTGCTCTGCATCCCCAGAACCAGAACCAAACATGGAGAAGCAGCTTTTAGTTTCTATGCACCACAAATCTGGAACAAACTTCCAGAAAACTGCAAAATTGCTGAAACACTGAGTTCCTTCAAATCAAGTCTTAAAACCCACCTGTTTAGAGTTGCCCTTGATCAGTAGTAAGTAGAACATTGAACTATATTTCCTTGATGATCCTAATGATTTTGATGCATTGATATTTGCTTAATGATTTTGATAAATGTCATGTGTGTTTGCTTGATGATTTTGATGATTTGCTGTATACTTGATTGATGTTTTTTATTATGTGAAGTACTTTGAACTGCCTTGCTGCTGAAATGTGTTATACAAAGAAACTTGACTTGACTGACTTGACTTAAAGCCATTCCAATTATATCTACCCTTGAAAGACTACAACCCTTGAGCACCAATTTAATTTTGACATTGTAATTTATATTTAAGTTGGAGTTTCTATAGATAATCTATTTATATTTACATTTTGTTCTCTACTGTCCGTGTTTTATTTTGTTCCTCTATGTTTCTTGTTTGAAATAAAGTTATTGGGGGGGAAAGAGAGAGAGAGAATGTGAATGCTTGTCAACACAGACATCAAACTTTATTCAAATGAAAGTTTACAAAACAGCCAACTAAATTAGCACTTTAGAACTTACAAACAAAAAAATTAGCTCTGGTATTCGCGAAAGTTTTGTGGTTGTGTAGCATTTTTGTTAACAATATTCCAGGTCTTCCAAATCAGTGAACAATATTTATCCTAATGGGAGTGTTTACTGGTCACTGGTCACTTGACATCATTGTCAAGAGTGAAAATCATTTAGATTAAGATAAACCATGATTTGATAGATCAACAAAAAATAATAATATATCACAGTTTTGCAGTTCATGCACATTAAACTAGGCGTTGATGTTTTAAAACTGGGGGTGCAGAACAGGGGGCATTGCCAAATTTAAAAAATGTCTTTTTCTTTATCATAATTTTTTATAACAAACACTGGTTTATTTTCAACATTGGCTTGTCATAATATTATTTCTTAACTTTATGTATTCCTTCCTCTGATATTTGCATTTTCATCTTTTTTCATGTTTTGTGTCACCAGGATGGAAATGATACAACAAAAATATGTAAGAATGCCTGACAGTTGCTTTTTTGAAGATAAATCGGGTATATTATTTGTGTCAAAGATCTGTGTGCACAATGTAAGTGTAGACGCATTTTGCTGACATTTTGTAAACTGCAATTTCTTCATGTTTTTGTTCTTCAGGTTGTGGGAGAGTGGCGGTTCAGCAAAATCCACTGTGACATCTTTGTCACCCTTGATGTGATGATGTGTACAGCAAGCATCCTCAATCTATGTGCCATCAGCATTGATCGGTAAGTTCAATGTTGTAGACAGCTAAGTGTGGTCACTTATGATTGCAACATGGAAATCAATGGAAATATTTAGCTTCTGAATGCTAAAAAAATAAATCACTTCTTCTCGGTGCATGACTCGCCTGGCCCTTGTGCCTATTTACAGAGTAAATGGCCTTTTCAAACATGAATTTCACACTGCACACAATCTGGAAATGAAACATTTATTTTTAATTAGGGACTACCAGATGTCTTACAGATATAAACCTGAACAGATCTATTAAAAATGCTTTTGCAACTATGAAGAGAGTATAAGCTAATGAAAATCTGTTACAGCGGTATGTAGGAGTATCAAATAGTTAATCTAAATTAAAGGCATTTTTAGAATTTTTTAAAATAGTTTAGTCAAAAACATGTAAGGCAGTACAAACTTCAGAAAAGGAACAATATTTATACATCGCTTTAAGTTCAGCTGAATTTTAATTTGAAGCATTGACAGCCAATCACAGCATTTAAAACCTAGACCATAATCTTTTGGTATTAAATGAAATGGATATATTCAAAATTATCATAAAAGTAACCATAACTTTTGTGTTTCTGTTTTAGAAAATGTAGCAAATTAGATTTGATTTAAGTGGGATTTTTCAAAAATGCCAGTACAGAAACAACTCGTTTAACAATTTTCAAACTGCCGCCTTTGACACATTAAAGCCTTGCTTTCTGCTCCTTTTGACTTGTACAGTGCCCTGAGGCCTCATGTAGAAAGGTTGTAAATGAACAAAATTTTGACATACTCCCTTTTCCTTGTAAAAGTTCAGATGTATTAATACACTGGTATATTATCCATTTTTGCATAAGGTTTAAAATTTAATTGTTTCCTTTTAAAAGATTTTTAATTCAAGGCCAGCACTTTATATGGCTGAACTTATAAAACCCCACATTCTTACCAGAGCACAGTGGTTGAAAAATCAATTGCTATTGGATTCAAGCTGAAAGATAGAGGTGACAAAATCTTTTCTGTGGTGGCCTCTAATCTGAGTAACTGCCTACCCTTTTAAACAAGAGCTGCCCAGACCATTTAAAACCCATTTCTTATCACTGCCTTTTAATATTAGTAGAGCAGTATGTTTAGCCCTTTATTGTGTATGTTCAGTTTTGTTGTTGCTGTTTTTCTCAGGCGATGCTTTGTTTATGACAGTTCTGTGCAGTCACTGATTTGGAATTTGTTGATACTATATTTCATAAAAGATGCTGTGCTTTTGTTGGCTGGAGCTGCTGTCAGATTTGATTTTGAAACCCTCTTTCAGGATACCTGGCTATAACTATTTGCAACAAACAAATGGTGAGTGTGTAATTGTGTGAGCAGCAGGGAGAACTTTTATCCCTAGCTCTGTTTTACTCTGGCTGAATTTAGACCATTTATTCTTGTCAAAGCTTCACCCAGCTTAATGGTCTTAAGAAAGATTCAGATAATTAAATAGTCTAGTCCTGCTCAGTTGTTTCATACAAGTTGCATCAACTATTGCATCAGTACGCAGTCACTGATTTCTAATTATTTAATCCCAGAGCTACCTTTTTAGTCATCCAACTCTTTTACATTTTCAAAAGCTAAGAAAAAAAGACTAAATAAAAACAAAGTATCATGCATTGTGCTTTTACTATTCTGCAACATTTCCACATTGTTTATACTTCAGACATTGCAATTTTTTCCTTGTCTTTGCGTTGAGATTTTGCATAGAGAATAACCTTTGATCAGTTGAATTTGCGAAGGTTGAGATTAATAGCAACAATCAGCTTGCAGACTGAAATTTCTGAATTAAATGACAACTCTACTTTAGTTGAGTCTTCTGTCCTGTGGATGAGGATTAAATTATGAGTGCTGGTGGTAGAGACAACTCTCTAGGGAACCTGAAAAGAACAAGAGCTCAAAATGCCTACATCTTTAAAAAAAAACAACTGACATGTCAAATTAAATTTCTGGATTTTTCTAGCAGTTAGCGGATTAAAGTGAAAACTGAACAAATCTCTCCCAATTCTGAAAACAGCCCTTCTGGGGATTTTCAAAGTATTCTTTGGGACATCTTGATAGTAAAACATCAAACAACCAGCCTAGAAATGACAAAACCATGGACTACTTTCTTCAGCATCACTCTGAGACAGTAAGTTTCTAATTTTGGCAATGTTGGGCAGGTGAAAGGACATCCTCAAAATGTGCTTAATTTGCATGTTAAATCCTGGTCAAAAATAACAGTATTCCCTTACAGTTGCATCAGATGGTCATGTAATTCAGAGCAAGTTGTGCAAGACAAGTTGATAATTTAGACCAGGGGTGTCCAAAGTGCGGCAAGGGTCCATTTGTGGCCCTTGAACAGAATTTGTGTTGGCCCCCAGCTACAATTCAAGAATGATAGAAATTTGGCCCATTCATCACAGGTGGTTGATGCAAATGGAGATTTGTTATTTGAAATCAGGGTAAAATTATTACCAACATAATTTTCTTACAATGGAAAAGCTTAAGTACAACACAAAGTATTTGTCTTTGTATAACCAAGCTTTTATAATAAGTAGAACCACATCTATCCAGAGGTTTTTGCTGGAAAGCCGACTTACTGCACCCAAATCTGCTTTTATCTTATTTATTAAACTTGACTAAATTGGCAAGCATTTTGAAAGAAAGTGACCCAAACCCTGTTCTTATAACTGAGAATAAATTTATTCAATCAAGCCCAAAAGAATTTGAAAACTGGATGCCTTTCTTTTAAGACAGCAAATGTGGAAAATCTTTTTTAAGTTTTGGATCTACAATGAATACATGCCTTGCCTACAAAACAAACAAAAAAAATTGGACTACTTAATTTGCTTGATTTTAGTTCTGTTTTTGTTCTTGAGGCGTGAGTATATTTGACTCAATGATTTTGGCCCATTTGACTAAAAAGTTTGGAAACCCCTGATTTAGATGAATCCATTATTGGGGACTAGACAAAAAAAACCTTATCTGACCATTTATTAATTGTTGTAGGCGTTTGTTTTTAATCTGTTGGAACTAATGATATATCTGCAATGAGCTGCAATGCTGAAAAAAAAAAAAAAAAAAAAAAAAATTCCAGCTACTCCCTAACAATGAATATTAAATAAACTAATCATCTTAATAAACTTCTAATGGGCATTTTAAAACTGTCCTACTGTATCAGTTCTAAATTCAACAAATGAGCTGATTGCATTCTTTACCATATAGGTGACATTGTTCAGTGTATATACTTTACAATTGTATCACTGTTTTTGAGGGAGTCTTTTAATACTTCTCCTTAGTCATAATAAAGCATAGTACTAAAAAAAGTGAAGCGAACCAATTGTTTTAGTCTCAGTAAAACATCACCTACTTCATTAGTTTTTTAACTCATAATCAAATCTTAAAATTCGAGAATTCATCCAGGAACTCAGATGTAGACATGAGTCGATGATAAAAAGTTAAAGAGATTTTTTCTTTCCTTTTTTGAAGAAGACAAACTGAGATGGAGGGACTCAAATGAACTATACACTGTTGGTGTCAAAGTTCGTCTTTAGCACAATAAATGTGGGCAATTCTCCTCCCTAGTTTGTGGATCGAGATAACTCAAAACCAGGTTGATGCAACCACATTTGTGTAAGACAGACCAACACAGCTATAATCAAGGATTTCTAATGTATAATAAATCACAATTAAGATTGTTTTTATGTTCAACTACAGAAAAAAAATTACTTGATGACATAATTTGCTCCCCTTGTGCTGATTTTTGATTCATTTAATCTAAGCTCTCGGAAATCAGATATTGTCTCAGTGGGGTTTTTTGGTGCATGGCAGCAGTGAAGAGGCAGAAGAGATGTGTAAAATTATGACTGCTTCTCAGTTTCAACACTAGGTTGACATCATTCAGAGGACTACTAAAATATAATATAGATGAAATATATTTTTCAATATGAGAGTTGCAAAGTTCACTAAATTGGTGCACCTCAATAATTTAGAATATAATTTAAAAATCATTTGTTTATTTATGTAATTAAATTCCAAAAATGAAACTCATAAAACAGTCGTATTCAATAAATTATGGATTATTTAAAAGTTTCTTGATTTCAGTAACTTAATTCAGCAAGTGAAACTCATCATATAGATTAATTACACAGACATGGATGTTTTCAAGCCTTTCTTTCTGTTAAGTATAAAGATTTTCTGCTTACAACTGATGAAGTTTATTTCTATAACACATTTCATCAACAAGGCAATTCAAAGTGCTTTACATGATGAAAACATAGGAACTCAGACAAACATTACATTGGATGATGCAATAAAGTTGGAATTGCAAGCCTGAGGTCCCCAGGAAAACTACTAGTTTAAATTTAAAATATAATAGTACTAAAATAATACTAAAATACTAAAAAGTACTAAAAATGTGTGCACCTTGAATTTAAAAAACATAGTGGCCAACTATTTTGTGGTTAAGCTGCTTCTGTTCCAAATCTCTTCCTCTCTGTTATGATACCACAAACACTAACATACATTTAGTTGTGAGAAAATTTCAGGTGGGATCTTACCACAGTACTATGCAGGAATTCACTGAGCTCCTCAGAGTGACCCATTCATTCACAAATAGTTGTATAAGCAGTCTGTATGCCAAGGTCCTGGATTATATACACCTGTGGACATGGAAATAGTTCTTACACCTGATTTCCATTTAGATGTTGAACTATGAATATTAATTTTAGCCTGGGTGAGCTGAATTTAGAGCTTGAACAACACCGATTATATGTTTAAAGTCCATTTTCCACTCTGGGTTACAGTAGTGCTGTACTTTTAAGTCCTAACCTTGAGGGTCAAGTGAAAAGAAAAGTAAGGTCTTGTAGCTCAGAATGTAGGAAATCGGCTGAGGTACTGGATTTAAAGTTGTGGTCTAGTTTTTAATTTCGCCAGTGTAATGCTGCCATTTACCAAACGCTCTACTGCCTCATAGGTTATTTTATCTAAGTCAGCAGTATCTGTCAACATAACTCAAAACACATTGCAACACAATTGGGGGAATTTATTTGTCTTTTTTTTAGTTTCCTATGATGAAATTGTGCCGCCATGGCTTTTTCATTTTCTGAACTGGATTCACATTGATTGATACAGGCTCTTCTAGCAGCTACAAACAATGCTATAGGAGAATAGTGATAGTTGATTGCAGCTATGTCACAACATACAGACTCACAGCCACAGAAAATCAGCAGTTGCAGCTGTTGAACATCTTTGGCTGGATGTGCTTTAATACATTGGTTAACTGAAATAACAGCCTTGAAATCATTAAAAAACTGAATGTATGCAGTCTTCAAATTCTGTTAAAGAACAACACCTGATGTGTTGTTGCAAATTATCCCATTTAATTCATTAGTGCCAGTTAATTAAAGCAGATCAGAAGCTGTGGGAGGCTGGTTATTTCAAGCTGGACTTTTTTAGGAATAAATATGCAAGAAGTCATTTTGTAATGTTGACTTCCAGAATATGTATTACAGTACAAAGAGTAAGACATCCCCCATATTTTATTTTTATAGATTTGCATTCTGCTTAATTTTACATTATTTTCTACTTGGCTGCATTTTGGAGCCCACTTGCAAAACAAAGTCTAACATGATCACACGTGGAGACATTCCAGCTCTTATTGAAAGCAGTAAATAAAAATGCAGGATGACTCTTGCATTTGGAAAAAGATCTGGTTGATCTGAATAATATCATGGTTGATTTCTATTTGCACACATTGTAAGCTAGTGTTCCAAGGATGCAAGAGGACAATGGCATCCACATTTACATGTTGATGGTATTCTGCTGAATTGTGGAAGCTTGCTGCATACTTGTGAATACAAATAAGAAGAGGGATGACTGTGAGTTGATCTAAAGTTTCCTTCCCTACCTTCAGTATATTTCTGTTTCCATCCATGTGAGGCTGATTTGCAAAAGTCCAGATAATAGCCACAGATAAATTGGTGTGCTTTTATCAGTGTAGCAGCTCTGGGTAGCAGTGAAACTTATAGTCCAAAAGACTGTTTGCTGCTAAATCTTGTGTGTATGCAACCAAAAAAAAAAAAAAAAAAAAAAAAAAAAAAGGATGAACACATTAGTAGCAGATGGAGTCTTTGCTTTCTAACAATGACCAGTCACTTATTTAGAAACAGAAGATGAAACTACCTCAATGTAGGAGGTGATAAGAGCACAGACACCGAAAGTATTCATGGTAAGACTAATTATTTTGTTAGTGGTGTTTTTATTCTTTGGCTGTTTCTACAATATAGATTGCACAAATGTATGACTTAGCACCCAACTCTTAAACTTACAATTTCAACAAAAAACAAAAATAAGTCAATTTACTTTTCTTTTTTTTTTTTTTCAAATTTTATACACAGTGCAACAATAAAAACCTCCTGTGCTATTTTAAACAATTGTGGATATGCAGTACTTTAATCTTTAACCATAATGACATTTCTACTCATAACATTATATGTGTGCTGCTCTTCTGAAAGTACATAAATAAGAAGTATGAGAGATCTATCCTCTTTGGAATTTTAATATTTTACAAGAAAACATCACCATCCATTGAAATGCTGAAACATTTTCACACCTACCCTTTGTGTGACCTGCAAATAACTTTGTCTCCTGAGTGTATTTTTACTGTTGTGTCATTTCATGCATGATACTGTTAAAGTTTGTTCCCAGAAATATCTTAACATTGTCATTTTTTGTTTTGTTTTGTTAATTTAAGAGGTTTCACTCTGTTTTAGCTTACTGAATAACCTATCTTTTAAGAAATTACTTATTGCATTGAATTTTAATAGTATTTATATCTATAAGATGTATTGTTGTAATTTATTTAGACTGCATAATTTTATTTCATGTTATTAGGTATAAAACCCTTAATTTTTTATTTTTCATTATGAAGCATCTATAGCTTTGTTGTTGTTTTCTTATTTCACTGTATCATTTTATATATTAATTGCAGATGTGGTTTATATATATATATATATATATATATATATATATATATATGAAAACATCTATTTAATTTTATTTTGGTATAGTCAATAATTGTAGGAGATTTTGTTCTATTCTATTGGACTTTCATAATGAATACTTTATTTAATGTTTTAGTCTTATTCCATTTCATTAAGTGGCTATAATTTCAGAAAAATTATTTAATATTTATAAGTATATATTTTAAAAGGTTTCACTTTGTTTTTTTACATTTCTGTTAGTATTACTTTTGAAACATTTTTATTTTATTCCATTTGTTTAACGATAGCAAGTGTTTCTTTATTTTATGCTACAGTATCCTTTTATTCTGGATAGTTATTACACCAATGCAATTTAGGATACAAAAAATGGCACATGTACCTGACTTTATGTATGAGGTCTCTCTAGATGGAAAACACAAATCAATGAATGACACGGTAAAATGTTGTTCATTTCCTGGTATTTACAACAAGCATACTAATAAGGTCAAACAGTGGAGCAAGGTTAAATGATAAGGTCTTTCATCCAACAAGAAAAAACACATTCGTGCATTACAGTATCTCATTCTGATGTGAACTGAAGCCTGCAGCACAAGACTGTTTCCAAAGGGCCAGTCCGACATCAAATAGGATCTGATCTCAAATGACAGGCAACATTTCAAGTTTAACCCACTTGTGGACTTCATGTTCTGTGTGCTTCAGGCAAAAAATCCCACCAACTGAAAAAAAAAAAAAAAAAAAAAAACCATGCAGGTAGCAGAAGGGTAAACTTAATAAAATAATTAATACAAATATTTTTAAAATCAGAATTGGCTTTATTGGCCAAGATTGTGTGCACAAACAAGAAACTTGACTTTAGTTTCAGTTTTACCTTAGAGGACATAAAATAAAGGATAAAAGGAACAGTATATACATGTATGTATGTGGACAGCCACTTTATTTTTTATATAAAGAAAAGACAAAAGAAGGGCAGGTTGTGGTAGTGCAAATATGCGTATTTCGTTTCACAGCTGAAAGGAGCTGACTACTACTAATTTTTGCCATACTTATGCTTTTGTACTGTAAAATAGATGTCTGGTTAAATGATGTTTTTTCTTTGTTTTCCTCTTAGATACACAGCAGTGGCAATGCCGATGCTATACAACACACGCTACAGCTCCAGGAGACGAGTCACTGTAATGATCTCTGTTGTTTGGGTTCTCTCCTTTGCTATATCATGTCCCCTGCTGTTTGGCCTCAATAACACAGGTAAGAGGGAGTTGAATACAAATCTGCTCTACAGTCAATGAAATATATTTTGTGTATTTCTTTGACTTATTCAGGCAGCTGTGGTTCTAAATGGCATCATGTATGAACATTTCCACCCTAGAAACTAATGTTGGTGCCAGGTAGCTTTCTAAGGAAACGCTAATATAATTTTTAAACAAATTTTCCCTTATGTTATAAAAATAGAACATGTGAGGAAACTTATGGTTCATACAAGGTTTGGCTTATGTTGTGAAAACCTTGGTCCTTCAGGTTGGTTATTCCACAGAGCGGATTAGATTAAACAGAAAAGTTAAAGAAGCTTTGATAAAGGGGCTCTTTGGAAGAAGCTAAGTTGTCTCTTATCAGCTTCTGTAGCTTGCATCCCATCACTTTGAATCTGTGCTTTTCCCTTTGAGAACCAAGCAGTGACTGAAGAGTAAGCCAGTGTGAGATACAGGAAGCATCAAATCAAAATTACTGGAGCAGTGCGATGCATGTCTGCAGCTTAGCAGCAGCATTTTAATTTACTGAATACTTACTATAGAAAATCAGACACCACAGAAATGTTGTTCAAAAGAATCATTTTAATAAACAAACTAATGAAACAAGCCTGGACAAAAATTGTGGGACCTGTAGCTTAGTATTTTGTTGTGTAACCTTTTGAGGTAATCACCACAATCAAACAATTTCTGTAACTGTCAAAGAGACTTCTGCACTTGTCCACAGGTATTGTGGCCCACTCCTCATGAGCAAACTGCTCTAGTTGTCTCATGTTTGAAGTTGCCTTCTCCAGATGGCATGTTTCAGCTCCTTGCACAGATGTTCAATAGAATTTAGATCACGGCTCAGAGAAGGTCAGTCCAGAATAGTCCAATGTTTTGCTCTTAGCCTGTCTTGATTGTTTTTAGCAGTGTGTTTTAGGTCATTGTCCTGTTGGAAGACCCATGACCTGTAACTGGGACCAAGCTTTCTGACACTAGGCAGCACATTTCTCTCCATCTTTTGCGTCTGTGAATATAGAGTTGATGTGCCTTGCCAAAAAGCTCCAGTTTTGTCTCATTTGTCCAAAGGACATTTTCCTGGACACTTTGTGGCTTGTCAATATGCACTGTGGCAAATTACAGTCTCACTTTTTTATGAGCTTTCTTTAGTTGTTTTCTTCTTGGTCATCTCCCATGAAGTCCACTTTGGCTCAAACAATGACAGGTGGTGTGATCTGACACTGATGTACCTTGACCTTCGAGTTCACCTTTTAACTTCTTAGGAGATTCTTCTAGACTCTTTGGTTACCATTCTTAATATCCTTCTCTTCAATTTCCCAATTCTTTTCCTCCTGTGGCCACAGCCAGGGACATTGGCTATAGGGCTGCAACTAATGATTATTTTAATAACTGAGTCATTGGTCAATTAGTTTTTTGATTAATTGATGAATCGGCCAAAAAAAACCATTTTTAATTTCCACTGCTTTATTCCAAAATAGAACATAGCACATCGCGCAAAAAACTGGTTGCTGCTTGACTAGCCTGTTATAGCCTGGTAAAAACCAGCCCCTTGTTCTATAGACTACAATTCTAAAATAGCACAGAAAATCTATGTCATTATGCACAATTTCTCCTTCTGTTCGCTGATTGGACCAGTTAAAATTCAACCGGAGGAATCAAGCTAAATGGGAGAAATCCCAGACAGAGCACTGGAAGGAGATGAGAATTATGCGGAACTGCTTAGCAATGCAAAGGCCAGGCTAATTATTGCCAAAACATATACAAATGTATGCTATATGCCTGCAAAATATATAGGCTACTTTTTTATGAAGTGCACAAAAACAGGTATTTTTGTTGTTTATAGGCCCTGAGATGTGGGAACAATAAATAAATAAATCATAAATAAAGCAAAGAAAATCAGAAAACCCAGTAACAGGATTTGTTTCAATATTAACTCTTGTGTATTACTACAAATGTAGAGAAGAAGTAAACATGACCTTGTAAACAAGTAAACAGTAAAAATGTCCACTTGGTGGTGCACACACTCACTCCCTTTCTTTAGGAACTTTGCATTGTCATGTAAATATGTTAGTATGTCAACATGCTCCTGGCCATGGCTGGCTCTATTTTTGGAAGCAATGTTTCCTGCTTCGGAGATGTTCAGATGGTACCAGGTATACATAAGTAGGACTTGGCTAGCCTGGTCAATATTGGATAACTGTCTCTGTTAGTCTTCTACCACTGCAATGCATTTTTTCCTTGGCAAGGCTCTTTTCTCCAAAGTATGTGAGGACTTCGTTTCTCACTTGGTTTTGAACACCCTCCCCTTTGCTTTGTCCTGGTCTACACCATCAGAACCAAGGAGTGAATCCAGCAGGGTGGCGGAGGTGTTGATTCAGCAGCTTGAGTATCGGTGGTGATGCTACTACAACTGCCATGCTGTTGGACATCCATCTCCCTTTTCTCTGCAAGTGCCACTGTTTCCAGTTTAGTTTGGACATGTAGGACTTCAGCAGATAAAAGAAACTTAAGTCTGCTAAACCTGGGGTCAAGGGTTGTTGCAAGAATCACTGTGTTAGGTGCTGTATCTGAGAAAGCAGTATCCCCTCTCTATTGCTCCTGTATTTGCTCTGCGGTAGTGAGTTGGAGAGGCCAAAGCGGGGCTGACTTGAAGGCAGCACTCAGGCTGTCCAGGCCTTTTTCATTATTTTTTTTTTATTTATTTTTATTTTTTTTTTTTAATGATTCTGTTGAACCACATTTAAAAAGTAATGTCTGATTTTCAATGGTTAATTTTCAGTAAATCTTTATTCATGATTTTGTCAGTTTCAAGATATTTCAATGACCATTATGGGCTTTATGGTCATTAATAGGGGGCTAGCAACAATTTTGTCCACGTGTGTAAATATACACCTCCCTAAATCTTAGTTATGTATCAAAAGACAGCATACAGCGGTAAAGATTGTGTGCAAATGCATTCAGTCAATAATAACAATTAGGCTTCAGTGACGTGTTCAGTAGTATAACTTATGGATTGGCCTTCTTAAATCAACAGGAACTGAACAAATTTCATTTGGAGTATCTTTAAAGCTCTTGAGTTTTACTGATAGATTTGAAAATTTCAGAATAAAAATGAAGCACAAAATTAGATTCATTTGCTGGTCTTCATAAATGTCTGGTCTTTTAACATCATCAGCTGGTGTTTATAAACACTGCTTGAAACAGGATGTGTAACAGGATTTACACATGCTGGACTCCTGGAACATCTTTGTTGGAAATACCCTGGATGATAGTGAAATTGGCAATTTAGCAGTGACAACAAGCTTGTTGCCATATGAGACTAAAACCTACATCCAATATTAAAAGAAAAATCAGAACAGTCTGTCTATGTGCTTGGTTGGCTCAGAGCAATGGAGAGTAGTTTTACTGTCCATTGCTCTGAGCAAAAAACAAGGAGAAACAGTTTTAGGCTGCAACATCTTTGCAGTGAGTGAGACGAGTGTTTAAAAAGTAATTAGATTTTTAGATGCATTTCAAGTTATCAAAGCCAATGCAACTTCTGGTACAAGCAAACATGCCCTCCTCTTTTCAGAACATGCAGCCTGAAGTTTTTTATTCACCCTGTGCTTATCTCCACAGCAACCCGCGATGCGTCTCTCTGTGTCATCGCCAACCCGGCCTTCGTGGTGTACTCCTCCATCGTGTCCTTCTATGTACCCTTCATCATTACTCTGCTTGTTTATGTGCAAATTTATGTGGTCCTGAGGAAGCGAAGAAAACGTGTGAACACAAAGCCAAAGCGGCGTGTGTGTCAGCCTGCTGACACCGATGTAGCAACTTCACTGAGGGTGAGCAGCTTCAAAATTATGGCTCCTGTTTACAGCCTGGCAGCTTTATGGATTCAATATGAATGATTTACCTCTTTGTTACACGGGAGCTCTTTATTTTTATGCGCTATTTTACTGCTTTAAAATAACGTTTTGTTCGCACATTACTTACAGTAGACATGTGGGTGCAGACAATGCCCTGCATTCTGAATTCATATGCTTCTGCAAATCAATAACCTTTTCAGCTCAATTATATCTGACAGTTTTAAAACAGGCATAGTCTGCAGCTGGCATTTTGTTAAATTGCAACACTTCATAAAAAGAAAAACATGAAGCGGAATAGGGATGATTTTTTTTCTTTTTTTTACATTATATCAAACAATTTTAATAAAAGGTACATTTCCAGCAATACTTATGCTATTTTGACAGTGTTTTATGCATATAAGGATGAAATTTTAAATTTATATTAACTACTACATTTTATGGTCAGTCATTAAAATGCATGAAGTATAATGGACCTTAAAGGATGTTTTGATTTAGTAGCTATTGATTTTTTCAACATGGAGAATCTTGCAGGGACTTTTGTAGGGAGTAAAACTCTTAATCTGCTACTCATCTGCTACTCATTTTTGTCTACAGCCCCATACTGGTCTGTCAGTCAAAAAATAAAAACATACTGTACTGGCAGGTCATTAGAACAATGTTTAGGAAGAAGAATATAGTAAAAGTTTCACTTACACTTTTCATTTCTAATTAAAAAATTTACTTATTTAGCAACTTATTACTCTATCAATGAAATTCAGTTGGGTCTGATCTAACATCCAGTAATATTTGTTCGTTTGTTCTTAGACAATCCTTTAGTCTGTGTTTTGACATCCTATCCTCTCCTGGCTTCACACAGCTGTTTCTTTTGCAGGATAAGTGCACTCATCCAGAGGACGTGAGGTTGTGCACCATGATTGTGAAGTCCAATGGAAGCTTACCTGCCAACAAGAAAAAAGTGGTGTGTACTCTTATTCCGTTACCTCGTTAAAGTTGTTAAGAGTCTCATTTCTTTTCAAGATGCTTCTTTTTAAGAAAGCACTGACTTGTAGCTAAGGACTATTTTTGAGAGTCTACTAATTTGTCAATATTTTTCTGAATTGCCGATAAACATTTCTTTTTTATTCCATCCCTGCTTTCTCTGGGCCTACCAGCTGTATTATGAACATGTTTTAAATTTCTCTTTGATTACTCAGTGTTATCATTTAAATTCACATAGAAAATTTTAATGACTTACATTTTCACATGAAATTGTTATTACTAGGTTTATTGGCCAAATTCACAATCATTTGAGGGTTTTCAATAAACAAATTACACAAGGAAAGTTGAAATAAGTAAATCAGAAGTTGATTACAAGAATCTTGTTCAAATTCAACACTAAATCCCACATTATATGACTACTGCAGTCTTCAACTTCAACTTCCTAAATAAAATTTTTTATATGAGCATAGATTGGCAAATCAGGTGATGTTTTAGATGGAGCATCTCAAATATCTGGAATGTACGGTAAGGACAATAAGGTTTCATTGCATGTTGCATGACTAAGTCAAGAGAATTGTCTGAAAATTTCAGAGAAAAGATCATTGCCTTGCACAAAAAGAGAAATGATATAGAAAAAGAGCAAAAAGCCCTGAATGATCCTAGAGATGAAGCTGGAAGCATAATTCACTAGTTTGAAGTTAAAGAAATCATGGCTCTGGCAGCTTGATATGCAGAAAGAGGAAGCTATTAGTGCTGAACTCAGAGAGCTTACTTGAATATTTTTTTTTGTTCAAGCTTCAGCGCTTTTAAAGAAGCTATCCTTAGTTTATGTCTACTGATAAGTTCTGACTGGATACATTTAAGACCAACCTTAAGACCACACCAATGTGTTCAGTGTGATATTTTATTGATGTGCATGAATTTACACATCACACTATAATACTCCAGGTGTGTTTTCCTCTTGACTCAAAACTTACCCACGCAGAGTTTATACACCATGTATTCCTGTACTTGTCTTTTAGATGCCTAGGCATTGCAGTAGTGTTTCCATAAAAAGAACAGCCCTCCTTTGCACGTCCGGTACTCAACCTGCTGACAGATCATAAAGATAACATTGTCTTAAAAGCTTCCAGTAGTGCATTGCAAACATCACCCATTGATAATTTTCTGTGGTCAACGTTGTTGCTTTTGTCAACAAATAGCTGCAAACCTAGTAGGCACAGATTATGAAGCCAGTCGTGTTTTCCTAAAATGAGGGATAAAGCATGTTAAGTACTATGCAAAAATTTTTAAACAACCTCTAAGGCCTTTTCTTTGGACTTGGGTTGCCTTTTCAGCACTTTCTCTTCAAGCCTTGTACCTGACCATTGCAGCATTTTGTGGAGAGTGAATTATCAGAATTAAAAATGTATATCCTAGAGTTTAGGAGTCTTTTAAAGCTTGGTCAGAAATAATTGATTAAATAAAACAACAAAAAACTCCCTATGAAAACTGTATAGTACTGGTCTGAGAAAGATTACAAAAGCAGCAAAGGACCTTCAGAAAGCCCCAAGATAGAACAAGGAATAAATATTGTTCAAGGCAAATTTAATAGTACTGCAAAAAAGGCTGGATGCTTGGAAGCACATTACAAAGAAATCATACCACACGTTTGCACAAAGCAGTATATGTCCTTCATATTATTTTAAATGCTACCCTTTTCCCCAGTTGAGAATTGAATTGACATCCTGGTTTGTTTGTCTTGGCCTTCAGATTTTCATCAAAGAAGCAGCCACTGACGGGGATGATTTGGAGCTGGATGAGCTGAACAACAGCGGCAGCAGCCAGAGGCAAAGACATCAGACGCACAGTGCTCTTGGAGACACTCCGGCCACTAGCCACCAGCAGCTAATGCCCAACAAGGCCAATACTAGCCCCACCTCCATGCCTCCCACACCTCCTGAGGACGGCCACAAAGCAGAAAAAAATGGCGAGCCCAAGGAGGCCTTGGCTGACCCAGCACCAGTTGTAGCCAAAGCATTCCAGACACAGGCCCTACCTAATGGCAAGACTCAAACCTCTGTCAAAAACATGAGCAAGAGGAAGATCTCCCAACAGAAAGAGAAGAAAGCCACTCAAATGTTAGCCATTGTCCTCGGTATGCTTCATTTACTTATCGTTTCTTTTAAACTTTTTATTTTGGCTAATATTACCATTTTTTGCATAGATTATCCTGTTTGGAGTGCACTTAACTGCTCTTCATATAGTCCTGGCCACAACCTGATTGAACACCTTTGGCATAAATTAGAGCAGAGACTGGCCTTTAAATGCACTTTGGGCAGAAAGTTTTAAATTAAATTTCCTTAAATACCCACCTAAACCTTGTGGAAAGCCTTCCTAAAAGAATTTTAGCTGCAGGCAGTGGGATGACATTATCATAAACCCAATGTATTGACAATTGGGTGTGCCGAGGGTGTGTTTGTATATGTGTGAATGCAGATGCCTTAATTTAATTAAATGTACATAATTGAACTAAAATGTGTGCCATATTGTTTGTTTGATTGAAATAGTCCTATTATTATTTGTTTTATTTAATATATTTCTGAATTATTTATTTTGTAATTTAGTTAGTTTTTTAAGTTACGATAATATTTTTAAATTTAGATTCTGATATGGCACAGTTGTTGATTTTACTTTTGAATTTGAATAAATATTGTATTACTTAGTTTTAGAGAAGCTTTGCCAAGAAGGTATCTTGATAAATTGCATGTTTAACACAATTCACTGATCTCTAAGTTTTTCTTTTTTCCAAATTTAATGAGTCATTGCGAGTTCTGCATTAACCAAAAATAATGCTAATTAATTTTTTTTTCAGAATTAAGCAACCCTAATCAAAGCTTTTAGGGAGCACAGCTTTAAACTGACAGCCAAAAAGTTATTTATGATGTAAGTAACAAGTGGACATTCTGTCAGTGAGCTGTTCTACATTTTTGTCCAACTCTCCAATATACAATTGGCTGCCTGGGTGGGCATGTTTTGGAATGATAAAAAAAAGAAATCAAACAATGATGCAAGAAACTGTAATGATTGTCAAGTTCCGAAACCAACTCATTTGTTTGCAGACCCATATTTAGGTCCAATATACAGCAAGAGCTTGATTATGTTTTATCTCACATTTACAATTTTTCTCTCTTATCTCCTCAGGTGTATTCATCATATGTTGGCTGCCGTTTTTCATCACTCATATCTTGAACACCCACTGCACCAAATGCAAAGTTCCCGCTGAGATGTACAATGCTTTCACTTGGCTGGGCTACGTGAACAGTGCTGTAAATCCCATCATATACACCACCTTTAATATTGAGTTCAGGAAGGCGTTCATTAAAATCCTGCACTGCTAAACTGCTGCATCCCTTACAGATCAAACTGAGGGAGAAGGTATAAATAAAGGGTCTGGCAAATACCTCATCCTGTGAAAGGAAAATGCACCACATGGGGAAAAAAACCTGAAAAGTTACAAAAAAAACTGGCAGTGTCTTCTTGGAAGGCACATTGACTGTATGTGTGTGAGTTGTTTGTGGAGTCCTGTTCTCCAGATAACTGAATGTAAAACAAGAAAAGTCTGTAACAATGATCTGTTTATGAAGAAAAAAAAAAGTAACACTATTCTCTAAAATCATTGTGTGTGTTATGTAAGGAGCCATCTGTGTATACCACACACATGCAAGTAGCATACTGCTATTTAGTGTGTGTGTACTTTATGTTTTCATGATGGAAAAGATGACTTCAGTGTTCATTGCAGTGTTGATATGGATGCATCCAAACTTACTCTTGAAATCTCTCACGGGTTGGGAATGTGTGTTGAAGGACAGATTTAATTTCTGTACAATGTGACGATGCCAATATTTGCATTTTATAAATAAATTATATATCAAAGACGTATCTTAATGAATTCAAATATTATTGAGAAATTAATTTATGTAATTCAATTCAGAAAGTAAAACTCATAAATTCATTATATGCAGAGTAATATATTTCAAGTATATATTTCAGATGATTTTGATAATTATGGTTCACAACTGATGAAAACCCAAGATTCAGTTTCTAAGAAAACTAAAAACAGAAATGTTGGCTTACTGAAAAGTATATACATGTACTGTATAGAATATGCACTCAATACTTTGTTTGGGCTACTACACAGTTACTCTATACAGTTTAAGTCAGATATAACTCAATCAAATACAGTGATACCATATTGCTTTTATTAAAACACAGTGGACTAACAGCTTCAGATGACATGGCTTCCTAAATCATCACTCACTGTGTAAACTTTACTTTGGATCTCAAACAACTTGAATTCTGTGTCTCTCCACTCTTCATTTAGATGCTGGGAGGTTGATTTCCAAAGAAAATGCAAAATATTCTTTTAACTGAAAAGAGGGCCTAGAAACAATGAGGACCAAGTCTAGTCCTCTTTCTCCTAAACCCTGGCAAGATACTTCTGGGGACAGCTTAACACTAGGACACTTGTCACCCATTTCCTAAATATGTCTGTGGGTTCTTTTTTTCCAACAAGCTGGTTCCAGTCAGAAGGCGACCCCCGCTGCAAAGCCAGGCCCTGGCTCTGAAAAGCTGGTGCCTTCTCAGTACTATCTTTGAGCTGGGCAGGAGGAAAAAATAGATTTTGTCAGGAGCTGAACTCTGGCACAGAAACACCAACAATCAAGTCACGTCAAGTTTATTTATATCGCACATTTCAATAACAAGGCAGTTCAAGGTGCTTTACTTGATGAAAACAACACAATAAACAAACAAAAAGAAATATTACATTACAGTGGCAGAAGAAACAAAAGTCATACAAAAGTAATGAAAAGTTGCAATGCAGACCAGAATTAATCTATTTTCCAGTTATTAATCAAAGGCAACTCTGAACAAATAGGTTTTAAGACTTGATTTGAAGGAGCTCAGTGTTTCAGCTGTTTTGCAGTTTTCTGGAAGTTTCTTCCAGATTAGAGAAGCATAAAAACTGTATGCTGCTTCTCCATGTTTGGTTTGGATTCTGGGGATGATGAGTAGACTTGAACCAGAAGACCTGAGTGGTCTGGAAGGTTAATACAACGGCAACAGGTCTTTAATGTATTTTGGTGCTAAGCCGTTTAGTGATTTATAAACTAACGAAAGTGTTTAAAGTCTATTCTACAGGGAGCCAGTGTAAGGACTTTAGAACTGATGTGATATGCTCTATTTTCCTAGTTTTAGTTCAGTTCAGTTTTTTATTGTCCCACATGGGGGAAACTTTAGTGAACACGAGCAGCAGTGTGATGGATCAGCTGCAAATGTCTGATTAATGTTTTCGGCAGACCAGTGAAGACATTGTTCCAGTAAGCAAGTCAACTAATGATAAAGACATGGATGAGTTTCTCAAGATCTTGTTGGGACATTAGTCCTTTAATCTCCTAAATGTTCTTCAGGTGATAGAAGACTGACTTTATAATTGTCTTTATGTGTCCCTTAAGGTTCAGGTCTGAGTCCATGACTACAACCAGATTACAGGCCTGATCATTAGTTTCTAGCTGCATAACTGAAACTGTGTGCTGACGCTTGATTGTTCCTTTTTAGGTCTAAAAATAATTATTTCAGTTTTGTTTCTGTTCAGCTGAAGAAAGTTATGGTACATCCACACATTGATTTGTTCTAAGCGTCTGTTCAGTGCTTAAATGGGTTCATAGTCACCTGGTAACATTGTAATGTAGACCTGTGTATCATCTGCATAGTTATGGTAACTAATCTTATTACTTGTTATAATCTAAGATAGCGGGAACATGTAAATATTATCAGTTAAAAATGTCATCTTATAATGGAAAATCATCAACTCTATTTGCTCACTTAAAACTTTTTTTAGATATTACTCTTCACAAAGTTTTACATGGTCAGTGAGCTTCATAGACCTTCACTTACACCTGATATTTTCTGCTGAAACACTATTTTTAACTCAGTTCTCAAACATTACCTGTATTTTAATTTTGCTAAATGATTTTTGTAAATTTGGCTATAAATGTTGTCTTTCCCTCCTGCTTCAGAGCACAGTAATAATGATCAGGATTGACATTATGATTTGGATTAACATTATTATGGTTTCTTGGTTTCCACTCAACTTTTCTTCAGTATGCTTGGATAGAGCAGTACATGGCCATATTGGTCTTATCAAATCTTTAAATGTTTTGTTGAACAAAATATTGGGTATTCATTAGCTGAAAGCCATAATCATAAAAATGAACAGAAATAAATGTTTGTCGTATTACTCTTTCTGTAATGACTATAAATAACTGTCACTTTTTGAATATATGTATTGATTAAATTAATTTTTGATAATATTTTATTAATTGAGATGCATGTAATATCATTATAAATATTATTATTTTTATTTCCTGTATTGTACATAGTTTTCTTAACACATTATCTGTGAAAATATGCCTGCAATGGAAATGTGATGCATGCTACACTGCTACTCTACTTGACTTTTCATGAAATGTATGTTTCAAAAATAGCAAAAGATCTCCAATAAATGAAAATAAAACGCATAGTTAAGTGCCACACAAATGTCACTGTTTATTGTGTGTGCCAACACAAGCTGAGTTATAACTTAAACCTGTCAATGTTTAGTGGTCTTTGTGTGATTTATGTTGCTGGCTTTGCATTGCTGAGGTTGAGTTGTTTCATGGCAAACTAATGACCTGTATGTGGAGTTTGCAGCTTCCAGGTTTAATTATTTGAATGTGTGTAAGCCCTGAAGCTGTTCCCCAGGGGTACTGCAAGTGAGAATGAGGTTAGGTCGATGCTACGGAAACAAAAGCTGCTGCAATAAATCACGGAATGTTGTTCAGAGCAAAATATTATCAATATATTCAGTACAGTCTTAAAGACATTATCAATAAGAGCCACTATATATTTAAGTAGCCCTGTGCAAAGAGAGGTGGCAGAATTGAAGATGTTGTATTTCACACAAAATTATGAAAATGGACAATAGGCATGAATAGCATTTGTTAAAACCTGTGAAAAAAAACAATTCTATTCTTTTGCCTCATTATGGCCCTGCATACAGACCTGACCTCACCGATATATTGATGCTTGGTCGATGGGTGGTGGTAATGTTTTAAGCACCTATTACAAAGCATCCCTGTCTTTAGCTTTGTGGGGTCACATTTCAAATCTTGATATTTCAGATGATTAGCTTTTGTTGAGATTGCTTTGGAAGCTTTATTCTGAGGTTTCCTAACCAGGTGAGAGGTGCTTAACAAAAATGAGAAGTTAATCAGACCCTAAAACTGTCTATTTGCACCAACTAATGTGTAGAAAGATGGATGTTTGCGTGCTTTTGTATAAAATTCATTAATAAGCCTGAAAGGGGTCCCTCTTGATGTGAGATCTCACATTTGCTTGTCATAAAATTACATATAAATACTTAAATTTGTACTGTAGCTTTATGTTCTATCAAGTAAAAACAAACTAGATGTTAAAATGTAAACGATTTAAGATATGACACTGAAAATAGAGATCAGGTTTGAGTTATCTTAATTTATCTGGCATTTTTACCTCTGAAGAGCATTTATGTACAGTACATTGTTTGCTTGTTCAAGGCTAATCTTGTGTACACTCTGCATTACAGTATTTTTATAATCAAATTTAAAGTGTAGGTTGAAAATACTGGGTACTAAAACATTTATTGACCTTAAAAAATTTAACTTTTAACGTTGTAAAACAATTATTCAAAATTAAAGTAAAAACTGTGAATAAGATGTAAAGCTGCATCTCGAAAGTTGAAGCTAGTCTCTGTGAATAATGTCTCACCCGACTTGAACATGTTCTAGTCGCGAGAGAAAAAAGGTCGGATTTGCTATTTATTCCTAGGCCAACTACTAGGCTACTAGAAATACAAGCTGATATTGTATTGTAATTATTTTAATACTTTCAAAAACTAAGGAAATAATAAAAAAAAAGAGATATTATTGCACTGTATGAGCCACTCACACTCAATGAATTTCAACTTTCTCAGCTGGAATCTAACTTTACAGGCTGTACTTGTATTTCTGAATGGGAACTTAGAAAAAGTACACACCATTACTTACAACAACACAATATTTAATTCTAAGTGAAACTTTTTTTCACCCAACTGGTCAGCCTAAATGATCAGGGTATCAATAGCAGAGCTGCATAAAATCAGGAAAACATGTAGCTGTGATACTATTGCTGACTATTGCGTTGACTATGTCAATTACAATTGTGGGGGGGCTGAAAAGTCACCAAATATAGAAATATAGCGACAAAGTCACTAAGTTTTCAACAGTGCATCACCATCAAGTGTGCTAAAGCAGGAACAAACCATTTCATCCAGATACAGTGGGGTGTTCAGTACATATGGATGTTTTCTTTGTAGTCTGTGAAGAAAATCATCATAATTAACAGATATAAATACTTGAAAACAGTCTGTGTGCAATTAATCTATACAATGTGTTTTACTTAGTGAACTGAGATAAAGAAATGAATGAACTTTTCAATTATCTTCTAATTTATTGAATATGACTGTATTGTCATGTAAAGTGATTACTTTTTACAACTCAGTGAAGGTGTAATTGTCATGCAATCATTTTCTGCTCATTTTTGTCTTAGTCTATCAACAGCTTTGCTGTTGATCCCTTTGTTCTTGCTGCTGCTGCAGAGCTGGGTCATGTTTCTGACTGAATTTCTGATTGTTTTACGGAAACTTTAGAATGTTGGCTATTCAGTTCCGGGCGTCAGTCTCCCTGAAGCCCTTAGGGCTCCAGTTAAAGGATTAAAAAAGCTCCTTTCTACATTTTTTTTTTTGTTTGTTTTTTTTTAAGCTATAACGCTCACACCTCCTCTTTCTGCTCCCTGTGTATGCCAAATATTTGAAAATGCTGCATGCTGAAACGACACATGACCTGGCTGTGATACTTTCTTTTACAACATTTATGATGTTGCACTCTGCATCACTGGGTCTGCTGAGCGGAACATCAAAGATGGGGTGAAGAAACAGGGAAGGAGGAGTTGGCTGTCTGCTGTGAATGAAGTAAGAAACTGCAGCATGAAACATGGGTTCTATATGAAGACCTTTGTTATGTCTATCATCCATTTTTCTTCTGCCTTTAGTCTTGTCTGTTTTTTTCCCTTATGCTCAAAGTACAGTTTATAGCTCCACACGTCATACTCCAAGACAAGTTGAGAAAAACTGCTGGAGGCTTGAGTAGGATAATTGAAAGAGTACTTTGTTAAATCTGTATAAGTAACAATAATTAGGCAATGAAAGCATTTCTACATGTTTAAAAAAAACAGCTTATAGCTTTCAAATAATTTTCAGCACAGACTCCAAAGAACGTCTATGTGAGATGTGTCACAATGTTTATACTAGACTGCTCACTTTAAAGGTTTTGCAAAAAATCTTGCTTATATTTTAGACAATAAACAAGAAAATAATAGGAAAAAAAATAGTGTGTGTTTTGAATCTTTACATCTTGATCTGATGAAATTATCTATCTTTTACCAGAATGTTTTCTTTCATTATTGTAAGTAATTTTATTTAAATATCTGATCTGGGCCGTATGCTTTTGTTCTTAACTTTTTATCCAATTTTGATTAAATGTAATTTGAGATTCTGAGAAACTAATCCATATTAAAATACTGAGAAATAAACAACCAAAAAAAAGCAGATGAAAAAAAATTAAAAATAAGGAAGGCTTTCTTCAGCTGTCTGAGGAATTAACTTAGGGAGCAAAGACAGATTTTGAGGAAATAAAAAATTCATATACTGGCAAAATAAAAGATAAGTGGAAATCTGCAAGAAACTCAAACAGGGTACAAAAACATACTGACCACAGAGAATAAGATTGTGGGAGAAGCCAGGAGCTCAAAAAATGCAACACAAATCATTTTCTGTTAAAAACCGTCACAATAAAGTGCTGCTCAACTGAACTCCACAATCTCATGACAGCGGTATAGCACTCAGTTTGACAACAATGCATTTTTTGCCTTTCATGCAATATTTTTGCATGACTTTGTAATTTTTTTTTTCATTCTCCCAATCAATGTCAAACTCTGCAGCATTGCTCCATTCCCATTCCAGTGTCTGTTTAGGGAGAAGCTCTGATGTTGCAGAAGAGGATAGATAATGTGACACTTCAGAATAATGGTTTTAATACTCCTTTCGAAAGGTCAGGCTCTGACAGTATACAGCCACAGACTCACAGTGGCACTTCTGTCTTGCAGTGGTTGGTAATGTAGTGGAGAGGATGTGGTTATTGCTTGCCACATAGCTGAATTTATTAGTTGTAGCTCTTTGTTTCTCAATTACTCTACTGCAGGTTTGCTTTATCTGTTCTTTACTCTAGAGACTAGAGAACTTTTAAAGTGTATATACAGTGCAATGAAAATAGTATTTGCCCCCTTTCATAGTTCATCTGTTTTTCCTTTTTTGCCAGACTTGAATATTTTTGATCATCAAACTAATTTTGAAGGCACAGATGTCCTCAGTTAATAGAAGAAGCAGTTTTCAAATGATGATTTCATTTACCAAGAGACAAAAACAATCTAAACCAATCTGGCCCTATGTGAAAACATATGTGCCCCATAAATCTGATACCTGATACCACTTGACTGTAATCAAGTGTTTAAATAACTGGATAGGAGTCTTTTACTGTGCATGGCTGTACTGGAGCTTTGCTGAATTGTTTTTATTCAGCCATATTGCAGGATATGTGAACCATGAATTGTATGGCTATGACCATCATAGCAACACCATCATGTTATACTATCAGTATAATGCCAGCTCTAGTAGGGCACATACTTCTGGGGCAATGGTGGTGATGGTGGTAGGAGTTCATCTTGTGGGTTGCTTTGTTTGTTTGGTTGTTTCAAGTCCCCTCTCCATCTGTCTCTGTTGTTGTGTCCTTGGGCAAAACACTTAATCTGCCTTGCCTGCTAGAGGTGGAGGGCCCGGTAGCACTGATTATATCAATCTCAGACTGCCCAGGGCAGCTGTGGCTACAATCCAGTAGCTTGCCACCATCAGCGTGAATATGTGCATAAATGGGTGAATAACTGAATGTACTGTGAAGCGCTTTGGGGTCCTCTAGACTTGTTAAAGCACTATACAAGCACAGGCCATTTGCCTTCTTAAAGAGTCCTACTTTTTATTTAATGTGCCCACAAAATTTTTTCCAAAAAGTCCAGATGTTGTTCTGCCAGACGTGGAACACATCTTTGTATTGTTTTGGTCAGCAGTTGTTTTGTTTTCGTCTTGCTGGTGTCCCATGGATGCCAATTTTGCTCAGTCTCTGTTTTTCTGGAGAATTGGAAACTCTAACCATATTTGAGTTTGAAATGAAACCTGCAGTGCTTTAGATGTTGTTCTTGGTTTTTTTGTGTCCTCCAGCATAACTTGTCAATCTACTCATGGAATAAATTTAGTTGGTAGACCACTCCTGGGATAGTTCATTACTGTTTTGTCCATTAAGGCTCTCATTGTGGTTCACTGAAGGCCTTAGAGATAGCTTTGCAACCTAATTGAGACTGATAAACATCAGTTACTTTTAACCCATATGTTCTTGCAGTTCTTTAGATCAGAACATCATGTGTTGTTTGTTGAGATCTTTGTTGCCTACTTCATGTTGGCAGACAGGTTCCCTTAATGATTTCACCATACAGTTCTTTCAGTAATCTGACCTGTTTTGGGCTATTGAAGCTGAGCTAAGTCTTTAAGAGAATTATGATTGATTACAGAAAATTCATGATTTAACAAAGGGGAGAATTACCTTTTCACATAATAAATAATCGTCAATTCAAAATTTTATTACGTATTGTTGCAGGTTACCTTTGCCTCAAATAAAAATTTGTTATATGATCTAAAATATTTCAGTGTCACCAAAACACGCAAACAAAAAGCAAAACAAAACGAAAGAAATCCATACTTTTACCAACACTGTATGCATAGAAGTTGGTCATTACATAATTTTTCTTTTCTTTTCTTGGCATATGCTTGATTTATTGAGGGAAAAAGTCCCCTTGAGAGTAAAATCTCTGTTTCAAGAGAGGCTAAGCCCAAAATACATTAAAACCTTTAGCAATTAAAATACATAACTTCCAGTATAATTGAAACACAACTTTATATTCAGTATAAGAAAGTGAGAAACTAAACTATGAGCACTTGCAGCAGGAAAACATCAAATACAGCCACATAGACCAAAAAAACTACTCTTTTCCTCCAGTAAAATGGACTTAAACATCCCCATTGTTATCTGTTCTGTCAATTTAAAAACATTTTATAAATGACTCCAGGAATCACCAACTGTGTTTAAAAGTGTTGGTTCCCTAACTATTTTTCTTACTTTGAACAGTCAATTGTATTATTCCTTCAAATAACACTGAATGTGGTATTTACACAAAACCCACACATAAAACATAACTGCCAAAGGAGGAGCGATTTGTATATAAAAGGAAACAATAGAAAAATCTACAAGCATGCAATACTGGACATCCAACTTCATAAAACACACACACAGAAAAACACAATAAGTATTTTTTTTTTTCAGAAGTGAAGCATTTTCTTTATGAAAAGATAAGATTTATTTCTGAAAAAAATAAACTATATTTAAGTCTCAACAAACAGACAAGTCTTTAAAGGTGAGTTTTACCAAAATGTTTAATCAGTATTAAAATCTATCCAAAAATCCTTATAAATTAGCCTCCTAAAAAGTCTTGTTTTGAGAAGTTTAGAAAAAAAAATTCTTTCTCCTTTGGGAATATCACAAAATTAGCTTATCTGCTATAATCGCAAACCTAAGTAATGTTGACTTTGACTGAATTATTGGGTTGGAAATTTGAAGGTTTTATCTTTTTAAGTACAGACTGCAACTGTTTACGAATTTTTAAAAAATATTCTTATAGCGTGAGGAGTGGTGATCCTAATATGGAACCTTGAAAAACCCCTTTGGATGCTGGATACACTAATGGGTTTTTCACATAAAAACTCATCTAAATGGTATGCATTCCATATTAACACACCTGTGTTTTTTATTGCAAATAAGTTAAAATATGTATCATGCAGAAAAGGGAGCAGTTTTGTTGTATTCTTCATTAAATGGTGAACAAAATTTTATGAAGTAAAAAACTAATGATTGTTTCTTCTAGTCACAGAAAATGGTATTTATAATCCAGCTTATAATAAACAGCAACTCTTCCTGTTTAATACACAGCATTTTGCATCATTAATTTCTCTCCTTTTAAGAGAAGTATTAACTCTATTAAGGATGAGTCAGAAGCGCCTGTCATTTGTAATGGTTGTGAAGAATCAAATTGCTGAAAGCAAATTAAAAGTGTCAAACATCTCAGTAAAACTTTCAAACTTTTTCAAAGAGCGCCTGAGGGGAGAAAAATTGTAAGACAAGAAAAATATTGCAACCAGTTAAATTGATTTGATACATTTCATGTCTTGTATATTCTCTGATTCTCGAGCTGAGCCTTCTGAAAACAAAATGTTCACAGCAAACTACAAAGATGCAAAACTTCTTCTTGTTCAGTTCTCTATTCTTTTTTTTTTTTTTTTTTTACCAGCTGACCTTACCAGGCTCTTTTCTGCTAAAGAGGAGACCTACAAAAAAGAGGTGCATATCATTTGTAATTATTTTTTCTCCAAGGCAGAGTATCAATCTAAATCTTAACACAATCCATCAAGTCAGAAGCTTGAGGATGGTATTTGAGCAGCAGGGTAGGTTCCTAATTGGGCTCAGAGTGAAAATGGGAGACTGAAAAAGAGCTCTCAAGGTGCAGAGCAGAGTTCTAATCACATTCTTGGAGAAACTGGCCCTCTCTTCTCCCTGTATTCACTTCTCACTTCTATTTAATGTGCTCCATTTTTCTGCTTTTGCACTTTACTCTTTCCAGTTCCCAGGAGAGGCATTACAGCATTCCACCTGACCACCAGAAACTCGCAGGGTTTTGTAAAAAGTACAATCTGGTTAGTTAGGCATTGGGATTTTGTAAAGCAAGAGATTTTCTTGATATAGAAAATTTTAAGTGACGTAAACTTTAACTCTCTCTACTTCTTATATCAAACCTCTGATTTCAAAGCCAAAATTTTTGTTGCTTGCCTTGATAACGTGTTGAAGATGTGGGTGGTGAGAAAGCAGATTGAACTATTGTATGAAATCTTAAATTAGAAATGTTCTGTATTATTGATGATAATAGTGAATTTGGATAGATGGCCCTGTGTCCAGCAACTTTAAAATCAAATGTTTTTTTTTCTAGTATTACAGTGAACAGAAAAATAAAGTAGCTATCACACCTTCAGAATGACATACAGTGCTGTCAAGTGTTTTCCCCTTTCCAGACATTCCAGTTTTTGCCTTTTTATCGCACTAGCTTGTTTCAGATGATCAACCAACTTTTAATATCGGACGGACAAACCTGAGTAGATACAAAAAACAATTTTCAAATATTTATTTTCTTTAATAAGGGAAAAGGCTGTCCAAACCAACGTGACCCTGTGTGTAAAATTGTCTTTTAAACCTAGTCACTGGTTGCACCACTCTTGGTGGCAACAACTGCCATCAAGTGCTGTGATAACTGGCTACGAGTCATTGAGGAATTTTGTCCCTTTTCTTTGTAGAACAGTTTTAATTTAGCCACATTGTAGGATTTTTAAGGATCAAGAGCCTGCTTAAGATCGTATCATAGCTTCTCAATTGGATTGAAGTCTGGACTTTGACTAGGCCACTCCAAAGCCTAAATTATTTACTCTTTTCAGTATTTCTTTAGAAATAGATATCAATTACTTTGTTTCTCTTATGTTTTGAATTTCTTTAGAGCAGGGTATGATGTGTTACTTTTTGAGATATTTTAGCCTTCCTTATGTTGTTTCATTCTGTAGGTCTGGCAGTAATCAAGTCTGGGATTCGCTAGTAAAACTACTCACAGGTAATTTATGATTTAACAGTGAGGCAGTTACAATAGCTTTTTTTCCTTATGAAATTATGGTTTGAAAACTGCTGTATTTATTTTTCTACTTTTCTACTTTACTTTGAGCCTCTCCTGAGTGACCGAGCTTCTCACCCTATCTCTAAGGGAGAGCCGAGACACTGTGTGGAGGAAACTCACTCCGGATGCTTGTATCAGTTATCTCATTCTATCAGCCACTACTCAGAGCTAAAGACCATAGATGAGGGTAGGAACGTAGATCGACTGATAAGTTGAGAGCTTCACGTTTTGGCTCAGCTGTCGTTTCACCACAGCAGCCCGGTACAGTGCCTGCATCATAGCAGATGCAGCACCAATCCAACAATCAATCCCCCACTCCATTTTTCCCTCATTCATGAACAAGACCCCAAGATACTTAAACCCCTCCACTTGGGGCAGGACTTCGTCTCTGACCTGGAGAAGGCACTCTACTCCTTTCTTCCTCAAGACCATGGTCTCGGACTTGGAGGTGCTGATTTTCATCCCAGACACTTCACAGTTGGCTGTGAACTGCTCCAGTGAAAGCTGTAGATCACAATCTGATGAAGCTAAAAGAACCACATCATCTGCAAAAAGCAGAGACCTGATCCTGAGACCACCAAAACGGATCCCCTCAACACCTTGGCTGCACTATAGGAATTCTGTCCATGAAAGTTATTGACAGAATTGGTGACAAAGGGCTACCTTGGAAGAGTCCAAGAGCACAAAATGGTTATTCTACTTTATTTATTCAAAATTAAAGAATATATTTCAAAAATTCTAATGTATCATGATTAAAATGTGTAATGATCTAAAACATAAATATTTGACAAAAAAAACAAAAATTACACATGTTCTGGATTTTCTTAGGATGATCTGATTTTTGATAGATAGGCCTGTATCCTATATCTTCACTACCAGAAATGTTCTAATATTTCAGTGGATGTAATATTAAAGTCATGACCACAGTTTTAAAATGATATGTTTTAGAGTTTTTTATTACTCTTTTCATGGTGCTCCAGTTTCTTAGACACCCGTGAGAGTGTTTGCTCTGTTGTCAGTTATTGACCCAAGAGACCACATCAACGTCCTCCTTGCAGCTAAGTCATTACAGAAAAAGCTTGACAGTTATTAAGGATGTGGGATTTACTGAGTCATAAATGTCACCTAGTTATGTGAATAAGTGACATCCTGATACAAAGGAAAGATAAAGAAAATATAGAAGCACCAATTATCTTAGGACTTCGTGTTTTTTCCTGTAAAGACAGTGTTTAAGCTGTCCAATAAACTATTGATGGACTACTATGTCACCACAGATTTTTCTCCTTAATCTAAACTCGCTTCAAGGAGCTTGACAGATTTTGAGAGGTAACCAAGCTTAAATTTGTAATTTTTTTTAACTTTCTTTTCTTCCCTTTCATGTCTCAAATGAAGCTGTGGACTAGCCGAAATTTGTCCTCTGGCCCTAGCCGTTCATAGAGATTCTGTCCTTCTGGCTTCAACCATCTCATGTGTTTTCCATCTCCTCTTTAGCCTGCAGCCTTTTAATAACCATCCTGGAGATTCATTTTCTCCTAGATTATTGTCGCTGGTATGACAGTTTTCCATTTAGTTCAAGTTTATGTCATGTGAATGCTTTCTGAGAAACAAGTCATAATCTTAATCAGCTGATATTTTTTTGGCATGAGGAGTGCTTGAAAACAGGAGTTAGCCACAACTTTTAGAGAAGGGGTTACTGCCTGGCGATAAAAGATCAATAGCACTTTGACCTTTTTAAACTCTTTGATGTGAGATATTTAAATAATCACTGTGAAGAGACAGTGGTCTCTTACAGGTCACTGTATTTCAATGCCATTCAAACTTTTTCTTAATGTCAAAGCTTGATGGTTTTTACAGTTTTTATCCTAAATTAAGCATATCAAAAGTGAGACTAAGTTTGAAGCACCCTCAAGACATTGATAGAGCTCCACATGCCTCTAGCTTCTGATGAAAGCTGTTCTTTTCTCTGACCCTGTTCTGAGTTGATTTTCGAAAAGCACCAGTTGTTCAGCGACAGAGTCCAGAGCTTGCAGCAGTAGAAACTTAAAGAATTGTTGCTAAACAAGCTCTAGCACCAGTTTAGCCCTGGAACAGATTTGGTGAAAAAAAATCTCTTTGGTGTTCCAGTCAAACACAGTGACATCACAGTCATTAAAGCAGATATTGGTAATTTTTCCAGTTTGAGCAGGTGCTAAGTCCTGCTGGAAGATTAAATCAGCATCAGCACCATTAAGCATGTCAGAAGAGTGAAGAATCAAGTGATCGGAAACTTCTTTACTTTGGACTTGATAAGACACAATGGACCAACACCACCAGATTACATGGCTCTTCAGATCGTCGGCGACTGTGTCAACGACAGAAGTCCTCCAGACTCTGGGACATTGGTTTCCAAAAGAAATTAAAAATGTACTTTCAAATGAAAAGAGGACTTTGGACCTCAGAGCAAGAGTCCAGGCCTTTCTCTCTTTAGTCAAGGTTAGATGCCTCTGACAATCAAAAGGAATGCGACAGTAGAATCCTCTTTCTTTGGTAGATTTGTGTGAAGTAGCTCTTGAAAGTCTGTCTTCAGTCTCAGTCACAAGTTCTGTCTTGTTGTAACTCTCACCTTTTTGTCCCTTATCCTGCCTGTGGAGAGACGACTGTCTGCAGGGCAGCTATCGAGTCAGCAGTCTTCTTCGTGTCTGTGTAAATAAACACCTGAAGTATATCACTCTGCGTGTAATAACACAACATATGAGTTTCACTTTAAGAATTGAATTACTGTGAAAAGTTAACTTTTTGATGGTACTCTAATTTACTGAGATGCAACTGTGGTCAACTCTCTTTAAAACTCAGTCATCCAGAGTCTCAACAACTGTAGGCTTGTTTCTGTTTCCTCTCTTGGAAATAGTCCTTTAAATTAAGATATACACTTTCAGTCCCTGGGTTCAGCTCTTTCCATCATTGCTAGTCATACATATATGCATGAATGCATAATTCAGTGAATATAAAGTAAGCTTTTCTCTGATTGCATGTACAGTGCAATGAAAGAAATATTTCTCCCCCTATAAATTTATTTTGTTTTTGCTGTTTTCACAATGAAATGTTTTTGTCAAAATAATTGTTGTATCAGACAAAGATAACCTGAGTAGATCCAAAAGCAATTTTCTAAAGCTGATTTGATTTGCTATGAGAAAAAGATTTCTAAACCAAGTTGGCCCTAAATGAAAAAAAAAAAAATACTTGCTCCTGTTATTAAATCGGGAATTTGCTGTAATTAATCACCTTTTTTGAAAAGCAGAGTTAAATTTCCCGAGCCACACCCGTGCATCATGCCCCAATCTGAAGAAATTCAAAAGCAGAGGAGAAACAAAGTCATTAACATCTATATGTGTGGAAAAGGTTACAAATCAAATTCTAATGGCTTTGGGTTTCCAGAAAACCAGAGTGAACCAGAGTGAAAGTCATTATCCACAAAGAGAGAAATCGTGGAACAGTGGTGAACCCTCCCAGTTGACACCAGAGTACAAAAATTACTCCAAGTGCATCAATGACTTGGTCAGAAGGTGACAAAATCACCAGTAACAACATCTGAACCACCGCAGTCCTATCAGTTAAGTTTCATACTCATGATTCAACAATAAAAAAGAAACTGAAACTGATATCTGCCAAACAACATCTTCATGAGCCCCAAGACTGTAAGAACATTTTGTGGACTAACAGGACAAAAGTAAGGCTTCTTGGAAGGTGTGTATCCTATTTCATCTGGCATAATACTGGTACATAGCATTTTAATAAAGAACATAATAGAGATACTAAATTCTGCTCTTTACTAGAAAATCCTCAAGATGAATACATGGTATAATTCATAACCTTCAGGCATTTGAGCTTAATGGTTATGCATCAGGACATATTAACCAGCAAGTCCACCACTGAATAGTTAAAAACAAACAAAATGAATGCCTTCGAGGGGCCAAGTCAAAGTCACAAATAAGGTGCTGTGTTATGAACTTAGATTAGCTGAAAACCCTAATTTGTGGCTGAATCAAATCAATTCTCCAAATAAAAGTAGATTAAAATTCTCCACAAACTGCATGTACTTGATGATGTAATAAAGACCAGTTATTAGTTTAATAGGGAAATTAATTTTTACATATGGATTAGGACTTTATATTTACTCAAGTTATCTTTTTTTGATCTCTCTTTTTTTCTTTTTTCTTTTTTTTTGCTGATCTGACACATTTGAGTGGGTCAAAAAAAGAAAAGCAGAAGAAATTAATGAAGAAGTGAATGTTTTTTTTCACAGCACTGTATTCCCTATATTATTTATTCAGTTCACTGCACATACACATCAAGGAAGAATACTGATTCAGGACAGTCATGAACTGTCAACTGTGAGACCTTATATAGACAGGTGAGGAGCTTTCCAAATCAAGTCCAAGCAGCTGAATTTACCACAGGTAGACTCCATTTAAGTTGTAGAAACATCTCAAGGATGATCAGTGGAAATGGCTCAATTTTGAGCTTCATTGGCAAATGCTGTAAATATTTACCTAAATGTGATGTCTTGGTTTTCTATTTTTAATAAAATTGGAAAACTACAAAAACATTTTTTCCACACTGTCATAATGCAGTATTTGTGTCTAGAATTTTGTGTATAGAATTAACACCTTGAAATTCGACCTCTGTCTCTTTAAGAAAGTCTTGCTTTTTTCTGAAACTCCACCTTCAGGAAGTCATAACAACAGCGCTCCTCTATTAACCCTTTAACAACGTTTTTACCTGTCCTGCACTGAGGAGTAGCTAATATAATGAGCTCAGCAGATGCGCACAGTTCCACCAGGTGTTTGGTAATTGCTGTTGGCCAGTCTGAAGGAGCTGAGTGGGGAAGTCGTGGGGGAGGGGTGCTCTGTGAAGGGGAAACTCAGAAGCTTAGAAACTGTAGCCCTGAGGAGGAGCTGTGTCTCAAAGGTGGAGTTTGGTCCACCTGTGGGTGTGCATTTTGCACAGCTGGATGGTGCCCTGGGAGATTAAAGGATTTCTCAAACATACATGAAAGAATCAACGCAACACTCCAGGTATGTTTTTGATGAGGGAATAACATTATAACATTATGTAAAGCTCAAAAAAGTTGATTTTACATACCACTGCCCCTTTAAGTAATTCAGCCAGCTAGGTATATAGGTTTATGATCCAGTTTATAATCAGTTATATATGGGAGCACTGGATCAAGGAAATCCAGCATCATGCATCAGGCAATGTTGGATTAAATTAAAATAGCTACTATAAAGTTACATGTTTCTCAAATGGTAAACTGTGGTTTCCAAATTTTATCGTGCTTTCCTGCCCCCACAACATACGACTGAAGCACATTTTAATGGAGATGAGGGTTTTTTTTCAGGGATAGGATGAGCAGTGTCTCTCCTGATGACAGAAGCAATACTGTTTCCGTCTCCCTGCACAGTGTTTGGTGTTATAATGAGCACAGAGTCCTAACATGTCGGTGTTTGACAATGACAAGCTTAATCAACCCAGCAAGTCTAGGTACCAATGTAATGAAAAATGTGCTAATCTGTCAGAAATGAACAAGCTGGGCAGAATATTTTAAATAAATAAGCATTAAAGTCAAAGAAAAGACTACTAATCAGAATCACAATCCCTATAAATGTGAAAGACACAATATTTATCAGCAGCCTGCAAGACTTTAGGTTATAAAGACTAATATTACACACTCAGGGCAGAAAGTACTTTAATTTGTTTCTTATCTGTTGAAATCAGTAAATTAAATGGAAAAAAATGACATGAAAGATGAACTTACTGAGTAAATTAGATGTAATTTTTTAATGAGCTTTTAAAAAAGGCTTAATTTTAATTAAAAAAAGAGATTATCACTGATGGGGGGACTACAAAACCCTGGCTGTTCTTCCTGCACATTGGAATAAGCTTAGATTTTTGAACTTTTTCTTATTTTGAAAACTAATTAATTACAGCAAGAAAAGAGGAATCATTCTTCATAAAGTTGCAAAATAAAATCAGTTTTCCAGTAGTCTGGAGATATTTTGTCTAAAAAGCTTTCAAAATAAAGTCTTATTTTATATCCATTTATTAGTGGAATTATATAATGCAGGAGCCTTATTCCCAATGTTAACATATTGCATTTCATTACACTCTGCTCCAGACCTTCTCTGTACTAAAACTATTTCTTACCACAACAAAACAGGGGACTATCTATTTATCAACAAATTTCTTTTATCTAATCTAACCTCTTGCCTTGGATAAATTATCCTTGTAGTATATATATATATATATATATATATATATATATATATATATATATATATATATATATATATATATATATATATATATAGAGAGAGAGAGAGAGAGAGAGAGAGAGAGAGAGAGAGAGAGAGATAGATAGATAGAATAGTATATTTAATTATCTATAAGAATTTACAGTTACCCCTGCTGTTATTTACAGTTTTAGTTGTCTTTCTTGTGTCTATTATAGCATCTAATCCCACTTTTGCGTAAGATTTTTCCTTTTACATCAGTTTTAAATAGTGCCCATTTCCACAAAGTTCCATGGATTTTCAACCTCAGTTGATGCTCACAGCTGTTGTAAACACCTCTACATAGTCTACCATCTGGCAAAACAACACTTTGGCATCCTAGAGTGTTTTCTGTGATTTGAACAACTTCATGTTACATGCTTCATGAGACAGGCAAACCTCTCCAATAATCCAACTACACTCAAAATGCCAGCAAAGTGTAAGTACCTTAGATTCAATAGAAAAAAAAAACAGAAGGTGCTGCTATAGCAGGTGAGTAAGAGTATACTACAAAAGATAAATGGAAAAGTGAGGCAAAAAATAATGAGACATTAATAGAAAAGACAAAATAAAGCTGGATAAGAATGTGAAAAGGTTAACTGAAAATCTGGAATGCATTAAATTGTTTTTTATGTATTTTCATATCCAAGAGGTGAGGGGAAGTATGAGTTATGATGTCCCACCCCTATACTTATCACGTAATTACTTTATTCTGCTTCCAATGTTTTGACAAAAGTCCCATGCAGGTTATGATTCTTGTAGATCTCTTAGAATACTAGAATACTAGTCACACATTTATCATTTACATATACACACTGTACTTTTAAATCTCAAATCTCACACATTAATAACAAAATACTATGGAGTTATAGAAATAATAACAGTCACACCAATAGTGATAATAATTTTAGTCTAATATCCATTTATGACCATGTATTTGAATTAAATCATGTTTTGGGGAAAAAAGTGAACTGACAGGTGTGACAAGAGTAAGAAAAACAAGTACCCACAAAAAACCTATAAACAAGAGCCAAGAACCACAAAAGAAAGGAAATGAAACAGATTCATATCTGAATCACTTAATATAACGTAGCTTCTCCCCTCCAGGCAGCTTGTCAAAGCAGACATATACATATTATTGTATTTTGTCTAGCAGTTTTTTCTTCGATAATTGCAATATATCTGAATGAAATGGTATCGTTCTAGCTAAGGCTTGTAAAGTGCTTTAATCAGACTGAGCTATTTCTTCCTGTATTTTCATTTCTTTTGTCATTTAGGTGATAATAATGTTTTGCAAAAGTCTTTAGCATCATAAAACATGACGTTTGCTCATTTTACACCATGAATTTATAAAACAACTACTTTATAAACTGAAAAAGGTCATCAACGACAAAAAAGTCAAACGAAATGAGTGTGCAGTGTATTTCAAGAGTCTGACAAATAATGATGTTTTATTTCATTACTTTAAAGATTTATGATTATGTTTTGTATTTAAATGGATAGAAAAAGTAAGCTGACTAAGATTTTCAAAGTTGGCACGAGTCATGCAAGAGACAGATTTTTTTATTAAATTGAATCCTTATACTGTATTGAAGTATGCCTATTAGTCAGAAAGTAACCTTGTCAATCACCATGCAGAGATTTCCTGTAGATTACTGAACTCGTTACCAACCTAGAGCCAACTAAGATGTTCGACTGAGAAACCAGCAGCTTTCTACATAGTAGTTTCATGTAAAAGTGAATGAAATCCATTAATATGGGCTAGTACTGGCTTCCGGGGGTATAAAGCTTTTGAGCTCAGTCTCCTGAAGTTAGACTGATGAGTCATTAGCATTCCTCCTGCAAGAGAATTTCTCCCTCTTTCCAAACTTACTTTGATAAAGCATCAGTCTAAAACAGGTGAGGTTGTGAGCGCAGATAAGTACTTCGCAGAAACCCACTTTAAAACATTTCCACCTATCCATTTAATGCACTTGAAAATAGGAAAAGAGTGCAATCAAATTGAGGAGATGAAGCTACTCCAAAAAAACAAAAGAGTAAAAGCCCTAAAGGTGAAAGGATGTGAAATAACAAGAAAAAAAGGACTAAAATTGACAAATATGTCTGTATAAACTACAAAGTGTTACTGAAAGGGGGAAACACAATTTAAAAACTTAAGGTAGATGTGTAATTGAAAAAAAACAGGCATGGACACATAAAGGAAACTGTAAAAGACAGGTGAGGAAATACATTACAACTTTTAGCAATATCACAAGGTTGCAATAGAACTAGAAACCAGAAACAGAGAAGAGGAATTCACAAATCAGACTGTAGCACATGGTGGTGCTGGTTTTTATGGTTTTTAAGATATTCTATTGGCATCTGTGATTGACATCAAACCATGCTCCTAATTCAGTTCAGCTAAGTTTAGTAATATTCTGCCAGCATACAATTTAAGTACTCTAGGGGCAGAAGGATAGATGTTAACAATTCATGCTGGATTTTCAAGGCTATGGACAAGCAAGTGAATAGCTCTCTGGACAGTTAAAGAAAAGTCAATTAATTCTAATATGTTCTAAAAGCAAGCAACTATCTACCAAAGTAACATCTAATTTTGTGATATTCAGAAAACTAACGACATATATTAACAGAGCACCAGTGAGATAAAAGTGAAGCAATGTGCTTCATTCACATTTCAAAACTCTCCATCATAAGACTCCCTTCATACTTTTGCCCATTTGCCTTACATCCTGATGATATAGGAAGATATCTTGATTTAGGTAACAAAATGCTTTAACATGACCCTTTTATGCATCTGGTCCTCCGGTATAAGCAGTTTGATCCCCAGCTAACCAAGCTGCCATGGGTATTTGGGACATGTCTAAAACTAATAAATAGTTGCGTCACTCTTGACAGCAACAGCTGCCATCAAGTATTTGCAACAACTGGCAATAATTATTTTATCTATGCTTATTTACAGAAATGTTGGATATGCAGGATAAAAACACTTTTTTTCAACAATCAAAACTACTGTGTGTGCATGTATCTAAAGACAAAATTAAAAATCAGTCAACAAAAGTTTATTAAACAAGTAGCTTGTAACACTGGTAGTGAAGTGGAGGCCAAAGGAAGAAAGGGAGCCCAAGGAGCCATGAGAGAATGAGAGTGGAGAAGGAAGGAAGGCAGGTTGTAGCTCAACTCGGGAGCAGATGGAGCCATGGATGGAAAGCCTTACAAACAGATTCTTTCATGATGATTGGCAACAACGAGGCGTGGTCTGAAAAAGATGGGCTGCAGCTGAGGTGCATCACACGGCAACTGGATGATGAAGGTGAGGCTGGGAAAAGTCTTCCAGTTTGAATTTGCGCCTAGGCTTCATAAATCAAAGCAAATACTAGGGAATAAAACACAACGTCCAGCGCTATACAAACCTATTACATCATGAAATTCCCTAACAAAAGGAAACCGTCATAACCAGCTGGTTCAGCCTGGATCAGACCAGTCATTCAGGAAACCTCCTGAACCTCCTGATGGTCAACCCGGCCCTTGTCCAGAAACATTCAGGTTAATTAGTGTCTGTAAATTACCCTTAGGAGCAGTAACCCCCGGTTTGGATTGCTGGTTGGGGCGGGGTCAGGTATTGGGCAGAGTCAGACGTCTAACTCCAGTATCAGACCTTTTTGATTGGATTGCCCTTCTCTTTTCCTCCAAATATCAAATTTTAGTACCATGGTGAAGTTGGTTTTAGGTTGGATACTTGACAAACATTCACTCTATGGTTCAGTACAGGCAGTGATTTCTTTTATACTGTTTGCTGTCACAGAGACAGTGGGGAGCTCGACTTCACGCACTCAAAATTCGAAAATTCTGTTAAAACACATGACATGAAAAAGCCATTGTTGCTTGTAGTGAACCACTGTGTGAATATCTGTCAAATACTCAACTTAAACCAGACATTTGTAGGGAAAGAGGGCAGTCCAATCAAAACACTTAAAGAGGATGGAGTCGGATGTCAAACCCCTCCCTATATCCAACCCCATTCTGATCCATAGCCAATCCTAACATTTTATCCTCTCCTTTGGAGTGAATGTGTGCATGCATGGCTGTTTGTCCTGTGTGTCTTTGTGATGCCCTGGAGACCTGCAATGACCTCTGGAGATAGGCACCAGTCCCTCTGTGAAACTACAAGGATAAGTGGGTATAGAAAATGGATGAATGGAATAAATATTTAAGTGTTTCAAAAAGGAAAGACAAAAGAAAACTGTAAGGGTCACATACTTTTTCATGTTACTGTATATACTGCACATACACAGCCATGATATTGCTAAACTTTTCATCTAGCATTAGCTCAGTAATGCTTGTAGCATCTACAAAAGATGGCAGCTTGCTATACTTTCTGCTTTATTCAGCTAATAGTTGTTTGATCTCCTGTGGCACTCATGGAGCATTTAAGTTTCATCCCCAGCTGGTCAATTCAAACTTAAATTTGACAATTAAATTTTTACAAAAATGAACAAGACAGTGACATCAATTCTGCACCCTTGATCCCAATACATACTCACTACACAACATGGAGGCACACCAAATGGACAAGCAAATGTCATAGATGTCCCAGGATTTGATGTGCAGTAAAATAAACTTAATTTCTTCACATTTAGAACCATGTAGTATGTTTCTTTCTGTATATCAAGATAGAAACACTGACATCAGTTTGAATAAAGAGAGTTCAGCCTAATCAAACTTTAACACAGTAGCACAGACATTTTACATTATATTTAATAACATAAAATGTTAGTTAGAAAGAGTAGAATAGAAAGAATTCATGAAAATAAGTTTCCTGGTGTAATAATCGCTGTCAAAATAAGCTGGAAACCTCACTTACAACATGTACAAAATAAACCTTTCAGAAGCGTCTCAGTTAAAATACATCCTGGACCACAAATGACTCCACATTCTCTGGTTTTACCATATTTAAATTACTGTGCTAAGGTTTACTTAAAAATGTACAGCAAAATTACTATAAGTACTATAAAGAACAGCCATAAGGATAAATTTTAATGCCAGCTACAAAGATCATACAAATTCACTATTTTTTAAAATAAAAAATATTAAAATTTTCTGACTGATTTTCTGACTTTCAAACACAAAAAATTAAGTACAAAGCAATAAACAAGCTCCTTCCCGAGAATATTCAGAAATTGTTTTTCAATAGAGATGGGGAATATAATTCGAGGGGGGGAAACCATCTAAAACATCTTCTTGTCCGTACAACATTTTATAAAGTTGTGTATTTCTATACGTGGAGTGAAACTGTGGAATGGGTTGGCTGCGGAGCTCAAGCAATGTTCAAGCTTAACCCAGTTCAAAAAGTTATAATAAAAATAAACTATAATAAAAATATGGTTTTCACAGGTACAGGGAGAATGAGGGGCTTTGACCATCACCAGGTGTTTTCACAGATCATTTGTTTACTTATTTAAGTTATTTCTTTTCCTTTGTCTGTTCATATGCATGTATTTTATATAATACGCATTCTTTGGGTAAGGGACACCAGATGATGTAGTGTTTCAGGTGGGTTCATTTTTAACATTCTTCAAGAAAACATACATTAAGATTTGACAGTATTTACATTGTCACATCTGTTCTTTCAAATAATTTTTCATATCAAATAGGTAAACACTGACAAAGTGGTACATATGTGTTATTCCATTGTTTTGTTTCTGCATCATACTGACGTCACAGAAGTGTAAATAGGCTTTGCCAAAGCCATCCTTACAATCCTATAACATAAAGAGTCATTTTTTTGTCCTACTGATGACGAGTCAGATGGTCTTCTTAATTTTTGTTGTAAATTACATTCCAAAGTGCACCTATAACTACTCCTGCTGACATATTAGATTTTACGCATACATAATAATGTTTTTAAATGGTTTTGCTGTGGTAGAATATCTCCTCGGGGGGGTATATTAGGAAGCAGGAATAATGACTCTGCCAGCTATGCTGAGCCAAATGTCAGCATTTTCACAGAGGTGTTACTTTTTAACCTGGTTAGATCACCTAGCTAGAATACACTGAACACATTACCTAATTTAGAGCAGCTTATGTTCAGTTATCTGTAATAGGCTCACTGATGTGTCTCAGATCAAAACCATTGAACAGAAACATTTAAATTTTGTCGATGATATCTAAAATTGTAACCAGAATTGTAGAAGCACTTGAGTGGAATAGAGCAAACCAGGATTAACAGAGAAACTTAGTAAGTGAGATGTTATCTAGAAAGCCAGCCAGCGAATGACGGTTCTTGTGTTTTAATTTCCTTAAAAGATTGTTCACCATCAGTTGTTATCCTTATTTTAATCTACAATACCAACCAGAAATTTTAATTTTTAACAACTGACATAATTCCCTTCTTAAAAGAATAATTCTGACTTTTTAAATCAGGTTCTGTCAGTAGGATATAACCTGTTAATATTGTATCTGCATTTGAATACTTGTTTAGCACGTTCAACTGAAAAAGACTAGTAAAAGAGTAACTAGAACAAAAACAAGATTTCTTACATTTCTGCCACATGTGAAACAACTCCAATGCTGTTCATGAAAACTTTAGTTTAAAAACCTTCAAACTCCTCCATGCTTGAATTAAACAAACACAAAAGGCTATAATTATTTGAAAAGAACACTGTGCTGAACTGTAACAACCTTGTACATCTAAACTCTGCTGAAGAATGAAATGTTAAGCTCATTTTGCAATAATGATTATCTATTTCAAAAATAATTTTGTATAAAAAAATATGTAGGACTTTAAAGAAAGCTATTAACTATTATATGTATTCAACAGGCCTGTGCAGAGACCTTTGAAGGGGCAGGTGCTCAAAGCTGAAAAGGGGCACATAAAACAAGCTCTTAAAATACGGTACAACAACATAACAACAACAACAACAACAACAACAACCCATTTTAATCAAGAATCTAACCTGGAATTGGCTCATACTATATCACTGTCATCATGTAGGGACAATGCAAAGCAAATGTATTCTATGTTTTCCCTGATGGGTACATTAATGTTGCTGCTCTTGCTGCTGATAGTGAAGGAAGGCTGTGTTGATCTGAGACTAATTGTTAAAAAGACCAGAGGAAAAATTGCTACTGTCTTCCTGAATAAATCCTAATAATATCTGACTGGTTAACTTTAACAGCAGCTCAGCTGCAGACTGCTTTAAAGATCTGAATAGCTCAGAGGGGCTAACTACAGAGTTTTTCTATGCTAGCACCTCTGAGAGATTTAGAGTTGTAAGGTTAAGAGATGAATTATATTCATGAGATCTTGTCCTCAACAAGATCTAGAAAAACCAATCTATGCGTTTCTCTTTAGTCACATTGATTATTGCAACAGTGTCTTCACAAGTCTGCCTGAAAAGTCAATCAGACAGCTGCAGCTGATCCAGAACGCTGCTGCTCCCTTTCTCACTAAAACCAGGAAGATAGAGCACATCACCCCAGTTCTAAAGTCCTTACACTGGCTCCCTATAGCTCAGAGAATAGACTTTAAAATACTTCTGTTTATAAATCAATGAATGGCTTAGCACCAAAATACATTCAAATGTGCTATACAAATAAACTGCCTTGCCATGTCTTCAATTATGATGTAAAAATATTAATAAACTTTCTAATAAGTTAAATATAAAAAAAATCTATATTTATTTACAGTGATGTCAGTAACGCATTACTCTAATCCATCCCCTTTTTTCAGTAACGAGTTATCTAACGTGTTATTATTTCCAATCTAGTAATCAGATTAAAGTTATTTATCCAAATCACTGCGCGTTACTATTTTTGTCATTTTATTTAGTAAACACATACATTTTTACTTTCCTCTTGCGTCTCGGGGAGAGGCGCCTCACCTATAATTCCAGGCAGCGACACAAATGTAAACAATGGAGGGAGGAGAGAGATACACGTTTCCTTGCTGCAAATACAAGCACTATTTAGAGTTTGTGTCGCTGTTATCGGCAGCTGCTGAAAAATAACTAATAAAATAACTTGTAATCTAACATAGTTACTTTTAAAATCAAGTAATCAGTTAAGTAACTAAGTTACTTTTTCAAGAAGTAATCAGTAATCAAGTTACTTCCTCAAGGTAACTATGCCATCACTGTTTATTTATCAGGGTAAAGATAGATTAATATGTTTGACAAATGAATCTCAACTTTTATTCAAATTTCACATGTATAGCTAACAATTTTGGGACATCTTGATTTAATTATCGCGCCTTTGGTTTTATGCTGCTGTCCAAATTGTTGCGACAGTATTTTCGCTACTGATTATGTGACATTTTTAGATGTGAGCTCCAAATGCTGGGGACCAAAGCTTTCCTTAGCAGTAGAGCTTCAGTAACTTCATTCTACTTACAGCCGTGCACCTCCAGCCCGGATCCTGCCTGCAGCGGTGCGGACACACCTGATGGTAACGTTAAGGTGAAGGTGGAGTCTCCTTGCCTGTAGCGCACCGGGCATTTAGTCGAGATAAACTCAAAGTCAGAAGTTTTCTCTGTGGCCGAACCATTTCTGTGTTTGGGAGGGGGGCGAGGAGGGGTTTTCCCTCTACTGCAAGGACAGATAGGAAAGTAAATAAAACATTTTTTTGTAACTTCAACAGCTGACATACATTTTTCATCACAAACAGGTCTATGTTGAAAAAAATATATTTTTGTCAATATTTTGGTAGTTGGAGGGCCCAGTTCCGCCCCCTCCCCTCTACCATGGGTCCAGTGTTCTAACAACTGAGGACATGGAGGCAGAGGCACGTCAAGGATGAGAATCGGTTCATAGTCATTATCTGAGATATATATGCACTTCAAAACTGTTGAATTTTTAAGCGTAAGTTTTGATTTTACTAACTTCAGTGAAGAATTAGATTGGGACTCCCTACAGTAAAATGCCAAATCTTAAATGACTTGGATATCAAAGGTGTTCAAAAGCTGAAAAACCTCACCTGTTTCATCAAAGTCAAAATGCTGAGGAATTATATCCCATTGAAGTAAGAAATTGGCAGCTCAAAACCTCTCATAGGAAACCTCTCCAAGAATATGACCTATACCTTCAAGAAAAAACATGTTACTATATAATCTGCTTTTGAAGTTGTTTCTACTTGAAATATACAACCACGATAGTTTGTGTAACTTGTTGCATTGCCCAGCCAAAGAATCTGTAATGGGAGCTAAAGATTAGATTGCACAGAGGCCTTCCAAGCTCTAAGACTTGTGACTTTTTGATGATAAATTGTCAAAATAGTAGCAAAAAACATTTAAAAAGCTGGTCAACATTTATAAGAAGGCTTTGATTGGTGTTGTGCTAACAAATAGCTTTCCACTGAATATTGAGCATAAATTATTATTATTATAAATTATTTGTGATTTACCATTTTTGATAATTGATAATAAAAATAGATTTTCTTTTTTAAAAACTAATACTCCTTTTACATTGATTACTTTTTTAGTGATACCTGTCTCATTTCCTATTAGAAACAATCTTCTAGGTTGAAAGATCATGTCTAATCTAAAGCTGACAGGTGTTTGTACCACCTTAGGCTTAACTGTACCTGCCTGTCTGCCCTCCACCCTTACATCATCAGGAGATAACACCAATCGCATCCATTCTCTCAGCTTCACTTGACTCTTTCTGAACTACCCACACTTCCTCAGAGTAACAATCACTCCACCAGCAAGTAAAAACAGTGTTTATTCAAAATACCCTTACCGTGGTATATACCCAAACCTGCCTTTTCTCTCCTTGCAATTCCCCCTATCTCCGACTGAGCACATGGGTTATGTTGCTTCAGTTATTCATGCATTCAGCATTTTCAATAAAAACATCATTGTCATTCACTTCAACACCTTGGTTCATATATTATTCTTGCATCACAGTCCAAACAAAAACAAATAAATATTACAGAACTTTAGAGTTCTGCTTATCTCATATTTTTCTATTCTGGTCAGGTTTAAACTTTTTTTTTATCTGACAGCATGCTTCCCACGATTAGCTTTTTTCTCCATTGCAGTTTGAAAAGGTTTTGAATCACAGACAATCAAGCAATAAATAAGGAACTACACATTCATTGTGAACTGTTGTACATATTTTTGTTTTTGTAGAACCCCTTTTAAACTATTAATTAAATCTGTCTGTAAAAAAGAGCTTTGTAGACTAATTCAAATGACTCATGTGTTATGAAGATGCAAAAGAGAGGCTAAAAGCGTCCATTAAAATTATTCTAATTTGCACAAATGGCACTTTTCACAAGCATTCAAAGCCTTAAAACACATCTTTATAGCTGCTAATTGTATTACAAAAGTATAGTTCTGAAGGTTGGTCTTCATTTTAATTTTGAAAGATTTAACCCTCTAAAGGAAAAAAATATGTTACCTTTCAAAAGCATTCATACACCTTGAACACTTCAAAATTTTGTCAGGTTACAACCATAAACCTCAATGTATTTTATTGGGGTTTTATGTAGTAGCCCAACACAATGTAATGCACAACTTTCGAAGTGGAAGGAAAATAATAACTGGTTTTCACTTTTTATTTATTTTTACTAATAAATATATGAAAAATGTGGCATGCATATGTATTCAGCCCAGTTTAAATGGACACCGCTGAATTTATTCCAGCGCAGCCAGTTTCCTTCAGACGTCATCTGGGTTGGGTTAGAAAACAATATCCCAAAATTTGTAAAATCGCTGAGAGCACTTTTCAGTCTATCCTATCATCACCAATGGAGAATTATGGCACAGAGGCAAATCTGTCGACAACTTAACAATTAGTTGTGTACTTCACAAATCTGAACTTTATGCAAAAGAGGCAATAAGAAAGCTAGCTATAACATGTCCTGTGTTTAGTTTGCCGCAAGGTGACATGGCTAACATGTGGGGGAAGAAGGAAAATTTGAAAAATTGCCAACAAGCAGTATGCTATGTGCAGAGAAAAAGTCGTTCTGCATGTCATCCTGAACACTGAAACATGGCGGTAGCTGTCCAAACAGAGAGAGCTAGTAGGGGAATAGAAATGCATAATAAATTTTTACATGTGAAAAATTTAGACAGCCATGTTTCATTTTCCTTCCTCTATACAACTTAGCACAACTTAGAGTTGGTCTATCACTGAAAATCCAAATAAAATACTGTTTTATTTATGTATATTTTCTGGTTGTAACATAACAAAATGTGAAAAAGTCCAACTTGCATTAATACTCTTTCAAGGCCCTGTACTAAAAAACACATGGCTTTGAACAAGTATTAATATTAAACCAACACCATATTCATTTATTTAGAAGGGTCAATACGATCATTTTGTGCATGAAAGACACAGAGGCGTAAGCTCTATTCTCTAACAAACCTGATTTGTGGGTGGATGATGATGCTATACAACAAACTGTCTATACTGAAATGGTGCATAGTAAACGAGTGTTGGAAAGTTTCTGTTCTGCATTAGAGAGCAGGGTGATCTGCTATTAATCATCTCACGACTGCATGACAACACCAAGGAGAGGAAGCTGAAAGAATAATAAGAACGCACAGGGGAACAGAAGACCAATAGTTCAGTAGCTATGAAACATTTTTTCTTCTTTAAGTAAGTCACTTATTCAAAGTCTTTATGTGACTAGAAAGTAATTAAAAACGCAATTCATTGAGCTAACAAAAACTTGTCCTCTGAATGGCTCAGTGAAAATTGCAGCCACTTAAAGCAGAGCCATCATCGACCCTGTGGGGACGTAGAAAGATAAACCCTGCTGTTTATTCTCTGTTACAAAGAAGAGTGATAAATCACCAAAATATTTCCCATGTCATAAAATCCTCCCCCAGGAGCCAGAAGGGATCACTCAGTCAATTACAGTGGCCATGGCAGGAGGTTTCTACCTCGATACTTGCTTGGAGCTGCGGAGGCTGTACACCTGGACCAAAAGGATCAGCTGGATCAGTCACGACTGCAGCTACTCAACAGTGCTGAGCTGGGCTTTATATTGTGTGTTATGAGAGGCTTTGTAAGAGTCTCTCTCTGAGATGCTAAACAGCCAGATTACATCCTTCCCATCACGATGAGTGGTGTGAATATCAGAGAGCCCCTCTGCATCATATATATTCTCAAACCTGTGTATGATGATTTAAATTATATTTATGGGACACAATTAAGTGGTTGAGAGCAAATATAAACACCAACAGTATCTTCTAAGTAACACTATAATGTTTTATTTATGGGATTAAACTGTTGCTGAAAAATAGAACATCATCAATATTCATTTGGCAAGTCAAAGTAGTCGTCACTTAATTTTTAGTAAATTAGTTTTAAAAATAAGTGTGCTACAAGTGGATTTCATGAGACTTAAAGAAGCATCATGGAATAATTTAAAGTAATTAGGGTCACTGATGTCAGAGAGGTTTGTAAGCAGCCACAAAAAGAGCAATAAGGTTATTTGTTGGCTTTAAGTAAACGCTATGGTGGATGAGCCACATCTGTCAGATTCTGACATGAATTGCAAAGCAGTTTCATCACATTTTAGCAGACATTTTACATGGAGAAATTCAAGTCAGACAGAGGCGGTGTTCCAGCTGTGACAGACTCAGCCATATTGAGCCAGAATAAGACTTTGTCGATCCACAAACAATGATGGGAGCTAACGTCGAAGCAATATTAATGATTATTATCAGAACTTAAACTTGCGCAAATATGTTTAAGTAATAATTAAGGTTCTTTATTTGATTGATTTCCACATCTGTTTGTCATTAATCAATCTATTTTCTGCTAGTATTACCTTAACTGGTTCTGTGACATTCCAGCTCAGTTCTCCATTATATGACTGCTGCACTGTGCATATGGTGTATGCAGTGCATAAACAGAACAGAAGACTTTTTTTACCTGTGTATAACTGAATCAGAATCTATGTTCACTACAGCCCACCTCGCCTTCACGTTGCAATTAATAATGTGTTTTGAGTCATGCTCATTGGTAAGACTTAAAAAAAAAAAAAAAAAAAAAAAAAAAAAAGATTTTATGTAACTTCGTCCCACTGTTGTTTGCAGGAATGCAGGTGATGGCACAGGCTGTGCTGCAGTGAAGTCATGGTGGTGCTAACTGGTTCGACTGGATCCATTGTCCATCTTCCTGCATATTGATTATTTTCTGAAGTCGTGGCGCATGATGCAGCAATTTTGAAATCCTAGCAGGATACATTGTTGGGTCTTAAATCAAATATGGCCATTCAGGTTGTCTAGGTCCCCTTTAAACTGCTACCATGAATTTCTGTTGCCAAATTATCCTGAAATCTTTGCAGTGTTTTCACACATGACTCAGGGGGTCTTCTGCAGCCGTAGAACACAAATAAATACCTTAGAAGAACAAATGTGAATAAAAACATTGCTGACAACACAAAAAGTCATACTTTGAGTTCAAGGATGAGCTGCACATAGCAAAACTTCACTATGTAAACTAAAACTTTCTGAGACGTCTTCAAGGCTCATAGTCTGGATACAGAAGCATGTTTGTTGAAGGAGTCAATTTTATGCAGTTAAGTAAGGATCTATAATGAATTAGCAAAATAATAAAAAAATTTCAAACTTACTGCGGCAAATGTTTAACTTTATAGTCTGAAGACTTAGTGTAGGATTCTTGATATATGTTTTATTTGGTTAAACCCTGTAATCCAAAGCAACCTACAATAAGAGACGATAAGAGGTTTAGTGGCTTGTCCAAGGATTATTAGAGGGCAAACCAGTACCAAACTGGCATATTCTGACTGAAAAGCAACCACTCTAACTCCAAATATACAGCTCTGTTAAAATTATCATTCTATATATAAATACAGTCAAAACAATTTAATTAAGAAAGGAAAGGAATATAGCAAAACACCATGGCCATTAAATTTAAAGGCCACTGCTTTGCAATCCCCCTGTCTTTGTTTTGCTTCTGTTGTTTGTGGTAACAACAACTTACATGACATTATCTTCTTCCTGCTTGTCTCCCTATTAGGAAATAAAATTAGTTTAGGTGCCTGAAAACCCAATTACTGGCCGAGATAGAACCTATCCGATGTGTCATTGCATGTCTGTGTAAAAAGGTTGAGGCAAACCATTGATTTAAGTGGCTCTGATTGGAAATAGGTGGGAAAGTCAGTAATTTTTTTTTTCCTGGAACTGGTCCTAGGTCTTTGGTATGAGGAAAAACAAAAGATGGGTTTCATCAGAGTGAAAAAAATGTTGTTAAGACTGATCATACAGTGACACAGCGGTACATTTCACAGATATGTGTCATCAGATAATGAAAAGACCGAGTTAAAAACTGGTTTGGTTCCAGTCTTTAGGAGACTTAACACAGTAGTAGGAAGGGAACAGTGAGTCATGCTATGCAGCTCTAGGCTAAGCTTACTCCTCAGCATTTTACACCCTGACGCCCCAAACAGAAACAAGCGCACACACAACTCCCCCTAAAGAACTAAAAGAAGTTATTGATCTGTCCATTTAGTCCTATCCTTTATAAAGAACTTTTTGTGCCATAAGTTGATTCAAAAGATGTCGTGACAGTGACATTTATTGATACAGCTTGCAGCAACATCTCTTCTCATACATTGTCTGATCTGGAGGATTAAGACCCAACGTTTAGTTTAAAGCAGCAGACAATGTTCTACAAGGGTATAAGAATGTTCTACATAGGTCTTTAGTAAACTGTATTCCCATAAAACTAATTGGTTTAATTGCCCCTGATACCCAAATGCAAGTTTTTAATAAAAACATGTTGCTGGAATTAAAATTATTTATTTATTTATTAGTATCTGCATATGGTACCCACTGTCTGGGGATTATGAAAACAGAGACAGTAATGCTATATACTCAGATTTTTATACATTACTCACTAGTGATATGATCACTAGGACTTTTCCCACTATAATCGCATGTAAGCATGTTTTGTTGGTGTTTTGCAGAGGGCCAAAACGGATAACTTTGAATTTTACATGAAACTGCTAAGGATAATTATAAATGCAGAAAAGTTGTTTTTCACACTGAAATGGAAGGACAGACAGTTATGCAAATCAGGAGTGGCAAAAAGTGTTAATTTAGAGTGTACATTTCTGGATGTTGGACTGTTGGATTAATTTTTCTCTGGTTTCCTGCCTGATTTGATGAGTGGGAGTACATGAGGAATTATTATTTTTAAGACAGAATGAAACCAAGTTAAAATTTACTTAAAAAAATATTCTGGCTACAGTCTGAAATTTTTTGGCTTCTCTATTAGTCAAGGATATGTTAAATGTTCTTCAGTATTACTTTGTTGCCATAAACAACACTTCAGTTTGAGACTAAACTGTATTGTTCATAAAACAAAATATTGTTTATAGTATTGTTTAGGAGCTTATGGGGCAAGCAATCAGTATTCAATTACTTTTTTGCGAAAACAGTTGAAAGAGGTTTAATGATTTCATGTTTTTGTCACAATCATTTGACACGACCTGAAAGAGAAATCAACCAACCTGAAACAACCTAACACAGATGTTACTCATGATAATGAGGTGGGGGGAAAATAAAATCTCATGTTGGACATCTCACAGTACACATTTACTTGGCAAGGAAAGAAAAAAAACTGAAGCCTGGTCTGAGATCAGCTTAAATCTATAATGTTCATTTACAGTAATTTGACTGGGTTCAACTCTTACTTCTCCATCAAGATGTTTGGATCTTGCAGTTCCAGGAAAAACCCCGTGAAAGCATACATCACTGCTGCTCCCGAATGGATCCATTTCATTTCATTTTAATAAGATGTCACTGTGGTAATTGAGCATGGTACAAGCTGGGTAGTACCTCCATTGCTCTGTTGGGAAAGACTTATAATTATCTTATCCCGTCATTAAGCACACATTGGACTTTTTTTTTTTTTAATGAAAAAATACCAATGTCAAGCCTTTCAAATTTTATTTAACTAGATTATTGAATGAAAAGTCCCTCTAAATGAAATGAAGGCTCTTGTCTTAAAGTTCTTGCAACCACACCCCTTTTATGTTTTTTCTTCCAACTACAGGAATAATGCAGGAATAATGCACACAAAGGACTTCAAAGAGGTGAATCAATGTGTTCTGTCATTAAAATCTACTTCACCTTAATTTGAACCCAATATATAACTTCTCTGTCATGTTTCACTGTACTGTTCAAGTCAGATTTAACAGGCCTGAAAGCAATTATCTTAAATTTAAACACATGCTTTGGCAATATTAGCAATGCCTTATTTGAAAGTGCTGTTGCTTTGGCATGCTATTCCCTTTGAGATGAGAGGATTTTGTGACAAATGTAATAAAAGTTCTCATGTATCCAATATATAGGGTCCATTTACACTGGATGTTTCTAATATGGGAGATATGGCTGACCACTCAGGGCACCACACCATGGTGGAGCATCATGTGATCTGCACTTGCAAAAAAAAGTTGTCACTTGTGCCCCCTCATCACATGTGGGATTGTCCACAGGTTACTTAATGGCCCTGTGTTAATTGGCTATGTAGGTATGATGTGCATGGTGGCCGACTGGTTTAATTGATATGGATTTATTTAGGAAACCAAAGCGAGTTCCATGTAAAAAGTCCATTGTGAGATCTGGCTCATTTAGTAGCCTGAGCAAAATCTATGTTGGGCCCAATTCTAATTTTTGACTGGGATGCTGGACAAATAAAATGAAGAAAGTCTGTAATATTTATCTATAAATTTATACATCTAATCAATTATTGGAAGTACCCTTCTCATCAAAAAGAAGCTAAAAATATTTTTAAAAACTTCAACATCCTGCTATAAAATGTTTCACCAAAGCCCCAATCAGTTGGCCAACAATATTCTTGGGTAGTCAATGATGCTTTTATTTTGATGTAATTTCTTCATTCACACTGGTTGCAAATAAAAAAAAAAACTCCAGTTACACTTCACATCCATTCTTGAGTAGCTCCACAATTTCCCATTTCTCACATCGCCGGGCTACATTCAGAGCGGTGGATCCAGAAGAGTCCATTACTGTCTGGTCTGCTCCATTCAGCAACAGACCTTTAACAATGGGCACACAGCCATGTTGAGCAGCCAAGTGTAAAGGTGTTGCGTTTCCTGAATTCACTGCATTGACATCTGCTTGATGTGATATTAAGTGGACTACACTTGGGAAACAAAGACTGGCACATGCTAGGTGCAGGGGTGTCCATCCCTCACTGTCCTCTTTGATGTTTGGATCAGCTTTGGCTGCCAGGAGCTTCACCACTACTTCTGATTCACTCTGGTGGCAGGCCAGGTGCAGTGGAGTCCATCCATTCTGGCCTTTTACATTCACTGAACCACCCTTACTCTCCAGAAGGACCACCACAGCCTCATGTCCTCTTAGGGCTGCCAGGTGCATGGGAGTCCACCCTTGGTCAGTCTTTGAGTTTGAGTTGGCCTTGTTTGACAGCAGCTGCCTGCAAATGCCTGCATGACCCTTCAGAGCAGCCAGATGAAGTGGGGTGTATCCCCTGATGTCTGAAATGTCTGTTTTGACCTCATTAGTCAACAAGAGTCTGACGACACGATTATGGCCTTGCTCAGCTGCAAGATGAAGAGCAGTGGAGAAAGAATAGTCCGTAGCATTCGGATCCGCTCCACGACCAAGGAGAAGTTTGACAATGTTAAGATGTCCATAGGAGCAGGCAATGTGGAGCGGCGTTCTTCCGTCATCCTCCTCCTGATCCACAATGGCGTCTTCTGACAGCCGCGAAAGCAGCAGGCGCACCACTGTTTCGTGGCCATTCTGGCACGCCAGGTGGAGCGGCATCCAACCGGCTTTTTCTTGCACGTTGGTCACTGCTCCTTTTTCCAGCAGGAGGCGGATGGTTCTGTCGTCACCATTTTGTGCAGCAAAATGCAGAGGCGTCCACTGGTCTTTGTCCCCTTGCATTGCAACTGCTCCATGTTCCAGCAGCAAAGAGGTGATGTCATAAAACCTGTGGAAGAAAGACAAAATTGAACATTTTTCTGTATTGCTGTTTGCAGGATGTTGGTTGTGGAATTTGGAGCTGGACAATTTAAAGTTAGGCTCAAAATTATTCATATCCCTGGTAGGTTAAGATTTAACAACATTTTCATTTAACCAACAATTGTGTTTCTGGTGGGAAAACCAGCATCTCTCAGAGATAATAAAACAATGCAAGCAGTTTGGAAAAAAATAATTTATCTGGTGTTGTTTTTTATTATTATTATTGCATGTTTCCAATGGTATTTAAAAGGCCTACTCATCAGGATCCTAATTTTTAGCTCCCTACACAGATCCTCTTTCAGTTTCAAGTCAAGGTTCTGGCTGGCCACTTCAAAACATTAATGTTACCCCCAGTCAGAAAAAAAAAACAAGTTGATGAAAATAAAACATTATAATATACTTAAATCTGCCAGGGGTATAAATATGTTGGGCTTAACTGTATCTATGTTTGTGACTACTCATTACAAAGGAGAGCTGTGTTTTTCTGCTTATATTCAACCCTGAAAATAGGCAGAGAGGCCAGTTTCTAATTAATATTTCTAAAAAGTCACAGCTTCAAAATAGCTGAAATGTAATATTATTCATGATTGCCAAAAAGACTGGAGCTCACTGATCTGCTTTCAGCTTTAGTTGGAAAAAGTCATGGAGACTAACATTTTGACACCAGTTGTGTGCTCATCAGAGTCACAAGTGAACAAAGCAACAGGGCAAAAAAAACAAGAAAACAGACAACCAGTACCAAAGTCATGTCACAAGCCTATTTAATTTCATTTCTACTGTTTAAACAGTAGAACATGGAGTTACTTCATGACATGCCAGAGACAGTACACAATGTTCCCTAGTCAAAGGGATCATAGAATAATGCTCCCTTTCCCTTACATTTTGTTGCAAGCTTTCAATCAGCTGTTTGCTAAGGAAATGAAATTCACCTACAGGTTTCCTCCACATACTGTAGCATAAGTGACTAAGTTCACTGTTCGGGAATTTTTCTGGCAGAAAAAAATCTAGGCATGACGAGGCAATCAGCCCATCTATTTTTAATAAGGTATGCAATTTAAAAACCACATTCATGACAATCAGTGAAAGTGAGCGTTTAAGTTTAATAAAATAAACAACCAACTCCAATTTCTCAGTTAAAACTAGTGATATTAACTTGAGAAACTCATTACTTTAGAAAGAGCAGAATAGCTGAAAAGTATAGTATTTTGTCCAATAAACATATTTAATGTAATGTTTCTAAATTTAGGTATTGTTTATTCTAGTTTTCAGTAGAATTTATTTAGGTCTCACATACTAGGCATTTGGTTTAAAAAAAATACAACATGCAAAAAAGTGTGCTGGCATTATTAATTTTATAAATATTCTATCCTTGAGGCTAGGCTTCTAATCAGGCCAAACAGAAACAATCCCATGGCAGCTACAACGTATTATGTTGATTTTAATATAGTGGTTATGTCTTGTGAGGACAGGCTTGTTGCCGCTTCCTTTACATCTATACTATATTATGGTGATGTGTTTTATAAGTGTACTTCCTTTCAAAACCTAAACGCTCTGCATATAGTTAATCATGAAGTTTTTATATATTACAGTCTTTGGTCCCAGGATGTCCTGTTGTTGTTGGGCCAGGAACATACTGCATTAGGAATTGCTTATAAGATGACATACAATTTTTAAAAATGGTGTCTAAAAATTGTAACAAAATTCCAAGTGATTTGGAGGCAAAGAGATCTGGATATAGATGTTTTACTCTAATTGATTTTGATTTTAAAAAATAAAATAAAATAAATAAACACTGATTATGTATTGTTGCAGTTGTAATACAAAGTGGACTGCTGTCTGTCTTGCCCAGGACACTTTAAAGAAGAGATTTTTATTCTCAGTTCATTTTTACAGATTAAACAAGGATTAAATAAAATATAAAATATTGGTTAGATAATGGCTGCGTACCCAGTCACAGTAAATGCTCTTGCTCTGATAAAACTGGGTATATATTTGGCTCCACACACTAAGGTGGAGGGGGTTTTTTGTAGAGAAAAGGATAGCCTTTGATGAAGTATGGAACACAATAGTCAGCTTGGAAGCTGCATGGCTAACTGCTATGGAAGCAGTCAGCTGAACAAGCTAACAGAGTGAGGGTGCAAGGAATGTGGTGTGCTTTAAGATGGAGGCGGGGGCAGCAGAGCTCTTAGCCTAAAGCTGACTTGCAGGAGACAGCAAAAACATAGCTTCTTCCCCACTGTTCATCCCCTGGATAACAGCAGTTATTTATCAATGCAAGTACACTTGCAGCATGCACAACCAAAGTTGAAAGACTGCTCCATTTTGTTTTTTTCCAAAACCAATCCAGCAAGTCATTACCAGGTAACATCTTTTTAGTCAAATGACAAATCTGTGGTTCTGCCACAAAACCCTACAAGTTTGTGACAAAGTATTTGATTTTTTTTTTAAGGGGAAAAAGCTAACTTAACCTTCTATGAAAATCTAATCTGTTCCCTTGCTGCCATCAAGCATTTGCAACAACTCTTTCAGCCACATTCAAAAGTGTTGAACATGAACCACCTTTTTAAGGTCATGCCATATTGGATTTAAATCCAGACTTCGACTGCCCCACTCTAAAACCTTTTTCTTTCTTTTTTAGCCATTGAGATGTGGACTTGCTGGTGTTATTTGGGTCACTGTTCTGCATTACCTAACATTGTGCTTGAGTTTAAGGTCACAAACCAATGAACATTGTTCTTCAGTATTTTCAGGTAGAGTGCAGAATTCATGATTCTGTCAATTATGGCAAGTCATCCATGTCTTGAAGCCGCAAAAGCACTCCAAGAGAACCGTAGTGGAATTTTATTTCCTGATCTGAAACGTGTGACTAAAAAAAAAAAAAAAAAAAAAGCAGAAACAGAATAAAACTGTAAAGGGGTAAATACTTTTTCACAGAACTGTATTTTCCAATACTGTGGTGAATATTAGGATTAATTGCTGGGTTGCAGATGACATAGTAGTGACGTCACGAAATGCAGATAGGGGCAGGAAATAAATGCAGTTGTACACAACCTTGTTCCCTTCTGTTGATTCAGAGTCAAAATGCCTAATTTCTGTGCTGTGTATGGTTGTTGCAACGACTCTAATTGGGAGAAAAATAAATGTTTTTTTCATGTTCCGAAATTAGTGTGTCACAGGGGAGTTAATTTTAAAAAACTTACAGAAAAAAGGCCACAGAAGTGGATCAACAGTCTACGGCTAAAAACAGGAGATGCGGAAACGGACAGTGCAAGAGTTTGCAGAGACCACTTTCTAACAGGTAAGGATGGTCATTGTATTTTCAGATATTTTATTGGACAATTACTTAAACAGACAAGCATTGTTTTTAATGGGATTTCTGTAGATTTCTGATAATGGTTGCCCTACATTAAAGAAATACAGTATGACTCAACATATACATACAACTCCAGCATGAATTTGGTTTTACAGACACTAAATAAATTACTTACAAGTAGATCCAAGCACGTAGAAATAACAGGGGTTAATTCATTGTTAGAGTTAGCAATAGGACTGTTATCATAGGCTAATTACTTAAAATAGCACAACTCACTACTCACCTGGCCAGAAACAAGGAAACAGCCATTTAAAGCTTCTTTGGATTCTACATGGTTGACCCAACCTGAAACAAAAATAATTGTAGGCTTCGAAGCTTTTGGAAGCTTTCATCTGGCTCGCTGTTTAATACGAGGTCTGCAACACCAAATAATTTATGTTAATTGCCTCCACGCCGGGTAAATCCTCCAGATTATATGACAAGTCTTATTTATTAAGACTATATGGGTCATATACTAAATGTATGCATATTTTTTTCAATATCTCGTCTGTGCCAGCCCATTTAAGGCATTAGCGTACTCGATGTCATCCATTTCACTGTGTTTTGAACCGGAGCATATCACTTCCTGCCTCCCATCTGAATTTCGCACATCATCTGGGTCACGTGTCTGCAACCCAGCAAAACCTGATGCATTGTTTGGTACATCAGTTGGTTACCATGGAGTCCGAATAAAAGTGAGAGGAGAAACATTTCTGAATTCTTTGCTTTGTCCTCCAGCTACTTGGATGAGTGATGAGTCAAGTGATCCTCTCAAGTGCAATTTCAATATTGTTTCATTGCACAATTAATATGTTTAGAATAACAGTAAATGACTTATTAGTAATAAGTATTATACCAATATGTGAAATTATTTTTTAATAATAACACCTTTTCTAATTATTTTTTAATGAAAACCACTTTATGTCCTGCATTTCCCTTTTTGTTTGTCTTGGTTTTTTTGTTTAAGTAAAAATCTTTTATATCGACCCTGTCTACATCAGAGTGATATTATTCTTTTCTCCGAGCAAAGAGAACAAAATGTGTATAACATGAAAAGTTCATCATTGTTCTTCACAAAATGTTAATATATTCAAACTCCAACAACAACAACTCTGCCTTGCTCCACTCATAGAACACTTTGTGCCCTGATTTTCATACAGACCTTTGCAGAACAGCAATGATAAGGGGAGTGTAACCTCTGGCAGTTGTACAGTTCACTTCAGCACCCAGACTCAGGACATGCTTGACACTTTCTGCATCACCGCTGGCTACAGTGAAGTGAAGGAGGCTCTTTTGGCCCGAAAACTGCGTGTACACGTCATCTCTTTTCACAGACTGCCTGAAACTACTGAAGTCCTTTTTGGCTAGCATAAAGAGAATGCCATCCTTGCCATGTTGTTTATCTGTAAAAGGAAAACAAAGGGCAGAGATGCTGATCATGCCATGATAAAATTAAGTTGTGATGAATTTTGCTTTGTTAAAGACAACTTTCCTGTCCTTCTTACATAACAGCATGTTTAGAAATGCTGTGGGGTGTGGCTTTCTGGTAAAAGGAGAGCTTAAGGTCAGTCACTTTAAGGTGTGACATATTTACTTTTTGATTTGGAGACTAAAGACCATTCATGTTCATATAAATTTGTTTAACTGAGTGATACACAAACAAGTGCAATCAAATGACAAGTCCTTTAATTAATATATCAATGAAATCTTGTACACCCTTTTCTAACAAGTGTTGACACTGCTTTCAGTCCCTGTCTTTGTTCACATGCATGTTTTGTTTCATGATCCTAGAAATTCTTTAACGGCACTGCAGGTGTTTGGTTAATTTTTATGCTGAAATCTTTATGCACAAGTGTTTTGATCAGATCAACAAAACTAGTTTTCAACATGGAAAAGGTTAAATTTGTGAGACTCCAAAAAAGATGATCATGTGGATCATAACATTTCCCAGACTAATAAGTTAGCATAGCTGAAAGGTAGCTTATTACCTAAGGCTTACCTTCAATACCTACATGATCTATACAAATCTGAAAAGTGTGGCATGCATTTATATCCAGACTCATTTACCCTGATAGCTAAAATTGAATAAATTTAAGTGTAAACAATTGCCTTCGGGATTCAGAATATCATTATGAAGGCCAGGGAATGCAGCAAACAGATCACAGAAAAAGTTGTGGAGAAGTTTAAAGCAGGGTTTGTGTCATGTTTTGTGGTGATGAAGGACTGAAGCGGTAATAGGACATTGGCAGACGCATGTGACAAGAGCTCATATTTAATAAATTGATAAATGATCACCTCCAAGGGAAGCACAAGAACCAGTGATGAACACACACCCAGAGAACAACAGATGACCAGACAAGTGGACAGAAAACACTGACTTTAATGCAACAGGGATCAATTGAAAACAGGTGAGTCCAATCAAGAAAAACACAAACAGGTGTGGTTCAAGACAGTTAGGTCATAAAACAATATCCCAAGCTTTGAGCATCTCACAGGGGATTGTTCAATTTATCTTCTGAAAATGCAAAGGGTATGGCACAACTGCAACCCTACCAAGCACAACAAATGTGGAAGAAGGTGCTCCCAATAGATAAGCCCAGAAGTGAAATTTTTGACCTTCATGTTGTGTTGTTGGAACTAACACTCCATATAATCTGTTGAAACCATCACCCTTAGTGAAATGCGGTGGCGGCAGCATCATGCTTTTCTTCAGCAAGACCAGAAAAACTGGTAATGAGAGATGATGGGAAGCTGAAGGTAAATACAGGGAAAACCAGTCAGAACCTGGTAAAAAAATTTTGACCAGTTCAATCCATCTTATTTATAATGCACATTTAAAAACAGCAAATGGTTTCCCAAAGTGCTGTATATTAAGAGAATAAGAAGACAGTGAAGGCGCCTGTCTAACACATAGAGGGCAACCGTTCCATAATTTAGGGGCGACAGCCACAAAAGCCTGATCACACTTTAAAGCCCCAGGGACCACACTTGTGGTAATATTGCTATTAACAACAGCCAGAACAGAAGGTCCTATGCTATTAAAAACATCTTTAAAAAGTTAATAGGATCACTGAGGGGACCAAAAGATTTCATCAGATCAATGAGCTCCTTCAGAACTGTGAGAGGCACAAACTGGTTAAAGTATGAGAGCAAGAAGCTGCAAAGGAGGGGTCATATGAGTGATCTAGTTAAGGAGACCTTTTAAACGATGACCAGGACCCCAGGTGCACTGGGACAAAAGTCCACCTTCCAGCATTACAATGGAGTGGTTTTGAACAAAGCATTTCCATGAGTACAAAAGACCCAGTCAATTCCAGACTTAAATCCAACTGACAATCTGTGGCAAAACCTGAAAATTGATGTTCACAGATACTCTCCATCCAGTTCGACTTATCTTGAGCTATTTTACCATGAAGAATTGCCAAAATTTCAGTTTTAGATGTGGAAAGTCTATAGCGATATCCCCCAAAAAGATGACACAGCGACAGCAACAAATAGTTCTACAAATATTGACTCAGAATACAAATGGCTGCCACACTTTTCCGACTGTATTTTAGGAGAGACTAATTTGGACCAACTGGAAATCATGTCTAACTTCAATGAAGCCCCTCTGCATAACAGAACATGGATACGTTTGTTTGCTAAAACTCTTAAACATTTCAACTTACTAAAAAAAAAAAATAATAAAATAACTGGAAGGGTGATGAGACTATAATGCCACATTTTTAAAGTTTGTGATCAGCAAAAAGCTAGTTGTGTTCCAATATGTGAATCCATCTACCTGTCCTTACCTGAAGGTGTTTCAGACATCTCAAATAAAGTGACCTAAAGGGGTAAAGACATAAATTAGAAAAGCACAATAAAATAACAGCATATAAAATAACATTTCATACAGCTTTCTTGACCAATTCTGTACAATCAAATCATCAAAGGCTAGATTCACATTTATGGTCAGACGAGGAAACAAAACAGGACTGACGTTCTTAAATTAAACAGGCAAACAAAAGACCAAAAAAGAAACAAAAGCTGAAATGAGAAAAGAGGAGAAATCACTAATAAACTGGAGACGTGGTAATTAATAATCACTGAGAAGTGTGAGGAGAGAATAAAGCAAATTTAACAGAGAAAAATACAAAAAGAAGCATACAGTAGACACAATGGAGCACAGCTTGATGAGAACATCAGACTGAACTAACTTTGTGTACTGGAGTGTTCATCCAGGGGTACTTTGATTTCTGCTCAGTATCCCCATTTCTTGGACCACTGATCATTCCTGGGATCTTCACGACTTCGTTCAGAACCTCTGTTTTCCGCACAATGTCTGCAAACAAAAAGCAGGAAGCCACTGATTAGACTATTAAAGACAAACATCCTATTTAACGAAAAATTACTGTCAACAACACAGAGGTCCTGACTGAATTGCAGCTCAGAAATCCAGTGGGATTGTCTAAAATTTGCTTGGATGCAGAACGTTCATGCATGGCTTAGCACTAAATTCAGTCACAGATGTGGTAAATACAAGCAGTGGGATTGGGGATAATTACAAATTGGCAGATCAGCTTTTTATAAATAAACATGACACTGATTTGTGTTCACCAAAACAACTCCTGTCGATACACTGATGTGCTTGTAAAACCTTGTGTGAGTAATTAAATCTAATTTTACCTGTGTTTTTTCAGTCACACTCTTAAAGGGTTCTCAGTAGGCCTGTTTGTTTCAGTTATTTCATACTGAGACAAAGGGAATACTAAAATGCTGTTTTGATAAATGTACAGGCATTCAGGCCAGCACAGGAAAGGTACCACCTTCTTATGTGGTAACTGGCATGAAATGAATAAATGTACGTTAAACATTACATCCTAAAAACTGTTTTGTTTTTTTGTTTTTTTGTTTTTTTTTTTTTTTATTATGTTTGACTTTTGAACCTGAGAACAGGGGCCTCATCTGGGGATTCTTCTCCCAGCACTGTTTCATGATGCAGATCAGTTCATCACACTCCTGGGGCCTCTTCTCAGGAATCATTTCCAAACAGGGCCTCTTCCCTTTTGATACTTGCAGCAGCACTTTGGTCACACTGCACCCTGAGATGAAAAAATATGTCTGTCAGTTCAGTTCAGTTCATCCATTATTATGCACAAAAGTACTTCTCAGGACACTTTACATCATTTGAAACTCAGCCTAACTGAACCAAGACACATGAAACAGCTGCAACATAGTTTCAAAGCTTTTCCTCTTCAGCAGTTAAATGTGCACTTTATTATTGTACTAACTAAGCAAAGTTGCTTGAGTTATTTTCAAAGCTTTAGGGGTGCAAAGTGTTTCCACAGCTTCAGGCAAATATGAGTCAAACTGTTTTTGTGTTGATGCTAAGCATGCTACGCCTTTCCCTTCATATTAAGCAGACATTTTTCATCTGAGTTATGCATTCACTGTCTAGACTATATTTGATAGTTAAGGATCACAGCCAACATACAATGGTGTATAATAGCTATGTAAAATGTACTTGTTTAAATAGAATTAAAACCTTTTAAAGTTTAAGAATAATTTGTTGAAAAACTAACCTCTTTAGAGGGCTCAAGAGTCCCTATTCTTTTCTATTATTTCAACCCGTATTGTTTTCTGTTTCAGTAACGTCTTGTTGGTTGCTGAAGATCCAGGGTGGGACACCCAAGAATCCATTTTGAACCTGTTCTGTCCAGACGTAGCAGCGCTTCTGACAAGGCACAATCCACACAGTGGCTCAATATCAGAAAATGATGCAATAACGATAATTGTTGTGATAAATTCAGATTATTCACACTTCTCTGCTGTCATGATAACGTTTCCAGTGCTCTATGTTAAATTTTATCATCTTCATCAGGTTTGGTCATTTACTCCAGTAAGACTAGATTCAACAGACGAAAAATCTTAATATAATGCAAAGCATTAATTCCTGACACTTGAATATAATGGTTAATAAATATAGCAAACAGCAATATTAACATTCCACACACTGAAATATATTGTGCTGCCCTGCATGAAAAATGAAAAGAGCCATTCTGTACACTGAAAGCCTCAAATGTTTTATTTATTTATTTAAGATGTTCAAATATTCATATTTTTAACATTTCATCTTTCTATGGATCACATTTCCTTCTAACATCTATAAAAAGAATTAAGGTTTAATAAGGAATAGGTTGAAGTAAAAGTCCTATATATTTTTACTAGATTATCAATTTATCAACTACTTTGTGTGTGTGTGTGTGTGTGTGTGTGTGTGTGTGTGTGTGTGTGTGTGTGTGTGTGTGTGTGTGTGTGTGTGTTGGGAGACGGGGGGTGGCCATTTACTTTTTCAAAAGAATAGTTTCCTTAATGTAAAACAGCAAAGGAGCTCCAAAGAAAAAGCAAAAACAACAACACTGTGTGTACTTTTACAGAGCCGTTACAGTTCCGAATTACCCAGAGGTTCACTATTCTAATACATTTTTTAAAAATGTTTTTAATGTATTTTTTAAAAACTGATTTGTGCTACATTGTCCTTGATAATGAGTTGGACATACTTTGCATTTTCAAATTCAGTTTCCTCTTAGAATTGCATCTTGCATCTCCCTCTGAATGCAGCTTCTGTCTTTTGTGTGGAAGTAAAATATTTCTGTCTTTGAACATTATTTGAGCTGTTTTTAATCATTTTAGTTGATTTGTGTCGTCTCTATAACCAACATTATTTCCTAATCCAATGGCTGTTTCTGTGTTGCATATAATCTAGGTATATCACTCTTGTACACGTTTCCCCCAGACCTCTCCACAGTAACTCAAACATGATAAAATCAAATGGTTTTCTCTCTTCATAGCATGTATCTAGGAAAAGACCAAAACCTCCCCAAAAGTTTTAACTGCCTTGAGGCAGAGTTTAGGTGGTTCTTTAGCATTCTGACTCAACTATTTGCTATAAGGTATCAGGCATATTTTTTTGTTTGATGTCAGGCAGAAGAAACGAAGACTGATGAAAACCACACATACATGTAATAAAGGTTCTGTGTAAAATAGTTTGTGTAAATAAAGACTTTGTGTTTATAATTATAAGCAGCAGACTATGTGAGAAAACTGGTATTTAAATGGTTCACTGCTGATTTGAAGCAGATTACATTTGTAAGATGCAAAATACTGACAAGACGTTCACATTTGCAGTGTATTCCTTCATCACAGTTACAGCATGACTACACTCATAAAGTCTTTCCATCTGTTTGTCTAACAAGAAGGTTACACCTATGTTGCATTTATTGTCCCTGGGAAGTGAAATTTTAAATTGTGTTTTATGAAGGAATATTATGTGATGAACTGAAAAATTGTAGAGCTTTATTGTGGATTGGATGGAAAATTATTCATGGTTTTGAAATGTTTCACAAATAAAAATCTGTAAAGTGCAATGTGCATTTGTACTCAGTACCCTGAGTACTTTTTAAAACTACCTTTTCCTGCAATTACAGCTTCAGGTCTTTTGGTCTTTTGGGATATGTCGCTACCGTATTTGCACATCAAGACACACATTTTTGCCTGTTCTTCTTTGCAATGGAGCTCAAACTCAGTCAGACTGGACAGCGAGTGCACTTGAACATAAGCTTAGCTTTTGACTCGGGCATTCTAACACATGACTTTAAACTTAACTATTTCATTGTAGCTCTGACTATATGTTTGAGTTGTTGTCCTGCTGGAAGGTGAATCTTTACTGCAGTTTGTAATCTTATGCAGATTTTTACAAGTTTTCTTCTAAAATTGTCTCCATTCATCTTCCAATTAACTCTGAGGAACAGAATCAGAAGTTTTACTATCGGGATGGTTTGTTCAGGTTGATGTGCAGTGTTTTCCAAATTGTACTTTGACCAGAGCACCTTTTTTGGAATTCATGACTAAAAGCTATTCTCTCACCAGAGCTGCCTGTTGGCTGCTTCTCTGATTAGTTCTTTCCTTGCCCAGCATGTCTGTATAACTAGATATTTTGGGAAAATTAGAGTAAAGGGGGTTGAATACAATGCATGCCACAACTTTTAGATTCTTATTTGTAAAAAAGAAAAAAAGACCACATTTAAGTTGTCTTCCATTGCCCTAATGTAATACTTTTATGACAAATAGCAAATAATTTCAATAAAATGTTTTGAAATGTGGTTGTAACATGATAAAATGTTAAATAAATAATACTGAAGGGCAATAAATACATGGTATATGTTGGATTGACATAATTTCTGCTAGAGCAGTGAGATCTTTGAAGTCAGTGAATTTTAATTCAAGAAACACATTTTGCTTTAAAGTGACCTTGTTAAATGTTACTTGACTCCTTGCTAAAGTAAAAGTAATAAATCTGTTTGATGTGGAGATGTGATTCATTTCAAATAATTCATTCCTACCTGTGTAGGGTTTCTGCTGTGTCAGTATCTCCCAAATCACAATCCCAAAGCTGTGGATCAAAGCAGGAAAAGGATTTTCAGTAATAAATTCATAATTTTACATTATGTGCATTCAGGGAACTTTATGACTTCTGCTCTCTCACACAAAGGGCATTGAGAACTTTTCCTGTCCTTCTTTCAGACATCCAATAAAATATTGAGAAAAAAGGGCAAGACAGAGTGAGTCAGTTGGGAATAAAATGTTCGATGTCTCTTTGGTTGGAAAACATCAGAAACGTCCAGAATACAGAAGAGAACAAGGTTATGCTGTGTGAATTTTGGGTTGTGCACTGAATCAAAAAATGTAATGCAGAGATTCTGATTGTGTACTCTGAAAAACGCCCCTGGCAGGTCACCTGTAAACATCAAAAGCAGTTCCCGGTGAATCGGAGCACTCGGTGAAGACCTCTGGAGGAATATAATTTATGTTGCCTCTTGCTGTCAGGTGCTCCATGAACGTCGTCTTGCACATGCCTTCCTCCCACTGGATAAGACCAAAATCTGAAATCTGAAGCAAGAGGAGTTAAAATTACCATTATTACAGATGGCTAAGAAATATTTTATGTGAACAGGTGTTTCACAGACCTTAACATGAAGATGATCATCCAGCAGGATATTGGATGTCTTAAGGTTAAGATGGAGCAGCGGAGGTTTCATGCTGTGAAGGAAATTCATGCCCATAGAGATTTCATGGATCATCTGAAACTTCTTTTGCCACATAAAGTTGTGATTGGCCAGGAGATTGTTCAGGGATCCGTTATTCATGTACTCCATAACAACAGCAGTCGCTTCACTGCACACTCCATATACGGGCATAATGTATTTGAACCTTAGCTTGGCCATGTTGGACAACTCGTCTGTTATTTTCCTGTGATGTAAAATAAAGAACCAGAGAGGGAATATTACTTGTGTTGAATTTGGTAAAAAATGTTAAAATATTTACAGTGTGGGCCAACAGTTTAAATGTTTTCATCACAAGTTTGAATGTCATTATTTTGGTGTTTTTACATTGCATTTCAACCATTATTTTTCCAGGGTAAAAATGATGATACAGCATACTACTGAAATGATTTTTTTAAAGTAAGATTTGGCAGCACAAATTTAAATTTATAATGGATTTTCTGCAATCTATACAGGGTCAAAATTATACACATAAACCTCATACACATCCATGGTTATTTGTTTAAATGTGCCTCAGCAAGCTGGACCGCTGCAAGAAGCATATGACAAAATTCCAGCTTGATATTTGAGCCCTCTTTTTTGTTAAATTGATTAAATTAATTCAGTTTGCTCGGTTTTTGGATACAGATTTAGCTCATAAGCATAAACAACACACTTTCAAAAAGGCAGAAATTGATGCCTTGGGAAGGTCATTCTAAAAAGTTTAACATCAGTCAGATTTATCCACTCCAAAAACAGTATGAGTCTGGGATCCTATTAAGACAGTTTTTTAAATATATCTCATACCTGTAAAAGTTGTTGGCATACAAGGTTGCATCAAAGGTTTTCAGAGCACATTTTTCTCGCCAGAGCTTGACTTTCACTTGGTGTACCTGACCAAATCTGCCTTCGGCCACCTTAATCCAGTCAGCCTCAAAGTCGTCTCTCTTGAAGTCCCTGAATTGTCCAGGGGATCTGTCATGGTAATCCATGAGTACAACGATACTCAGAACACCTTTCGCGTCCAGTCCAAAACTGAAACAGGCTTTTATCCTACAGATTCACCTCACCCAGTTGATCTGCGGGAACTTGTGACTCACTCAGGGAAACAAGAAAGTTCACAGCTTACGCAAAAGTTTTAACAGATGGCAGCCAGTTGTAGACTCAGTATAGAGTTGTGATCTATGGGCGGAGCTGAAGTGCAAAGCTTGTTTGTGTTGTAATGTTGCTTGACCAGTTTTCCAACATTCACATTTCCTAACTGAACAACTCTGTAATCTGTGCAATGCAGTCTAATCTTACAATCACTCATATTCAATAGCAAGATAACATCCAGTCTTTGGGAAAATGTAGATTGAACAACAGCAGCAAGGTATCCATTATCATGGTTAAAATGATAGGTACACACATTGATTCAAGTCTGTACTTACAGTATATTAACAGCCTAATGAACCATGCACGTTCATCTAAATGTAGTTTAACTAGGCATTTAACCTGAAGCAGTCTCAGTGGAAGGGCTCAGTACTTTCTTTGAAATTAAGGAGATGACCATTTAGCTAACACCAGGAGCTAGATACATGGTGTCTTTTTGTGAGTGTGTTTATGGAAACAGCAGAAAGCTCCTAGACAGCTGCTCAAAGTAACATAAGCTTATTTTAAGGTTCTCCAAAGAAATACACGTTACCGATTTCTGAGTTTGTTTTTTAATCAACTTCATCTGTCTCTTCCTATCGTAACCTGTACCTAATACCTAGACGTGAGTGGCATCTGTCTTTTTGTATAACCCGTTCAGCAGGACTTTATTTCCCAGCTTTCTGAACCCAGTGTTTGGCATTAATATAAAACAGCTTTGTTTACGGACGTCTTTTCTCAGATAACTCTCTGTATTCTCTTCACGAATTGAACAGTAACCTCAAAGCCAGCTGTTTTCTTTGAGATTAGAGAAACTATCAAAGCTTTCCCTAGCTGGAGTGCATACACATTCAAAATGACTGCTGTTATCACACAAGGTCAGGTAAGGACAGGAAGCTATTGTATTTCACCAGAAACTTTTGAAACATTCAGGTTAAAGTTTTTTTTTTTTTTTTTTTTAAATAAAGCAATTTTTTAATACTTTTTAAATATTTACTTCAACATCTCAATGAATTGCCTCTGAATCCAAGTATCTATTATTGGTTGTAAAACTTCGACATGTAAAGCAAAGCCTAATTACTTAATAGCACAGGTGGTTAAACTGAGCCTCTGAGACAGAAACAGAAAATGTTAGAATCTGTACCTCAAGGACTTTTATACTTACTACCTTGTCCAGTTTGGTTATTTCTCTGTCATAGCGGAACTTTTGTTTATTCTCCTAAGAAACTGTCTGTGAAATTAATCAGGCAAGGCCCACATTTATTTATGTATAGGAAAAAAAATAAATACATTCAGCATTTCTGCAAGCAGAGAGAAAATGTGTTGTCCTCAAGAAAAAATATTGCAATGAGTGAAACTCACTTAAGCTTTTATTGCATATCATTTACCACATTATCATATGCAGTGCTTTGGAACAGTATTCATTCCCTCAACTTTTCCACATTTTTACATATCACAACTTCAAACCTCAGCGTGTTTTATTGTGATTTCATACAGGGCATCCAGAAAGTATTCACAGCGCTTAACTTTTTCCACCTTTTTTACCCCATTATGACAATGTGAACCAAAATTTTGGCGATTTTGCAAATTTATTAAAAGTATAAAAGCAAGAAATCACATCTAGATAAGTTTACACAGCCTTTACCATGAAGCTAAAATTGAGTTATTTCTGCTGATCATCCTTGAGATGTTTCTATAACTTAAATGGTGTCCACCTGTGGTAAATTCAGTTGATTAGACTTGATTTGGACAGCTCCTCACCTGTCTGTATAAGGTCCCACAGTTGACAGTGCAGGTCAGAGGTCAAACATTAAGCATGAAATCAAAGAAATGATCTGTAGACCTTTGAGACAGCATTATCTTGAGGCACAAATCTGGGGAAGGGTACAAAAACATTTCTGCTGCTTTGAATGTGTCCTAATGAGCTCAGTGGAATAGAGAAAGTTTGGAACCACCAGGACTCTTCTGAGAGCTGGTCGGCCGTCTAAACTGAGCAATCGGGAGAGAAAGGCCTTAGTCAGAGAGATGACCAAGAACCTGATGGTCACTCTGTCAGAGCTCCAGCCTTCCTCTGTGGAGAAAGGAGAACCTTCCACAAGGACATCCATCTATGAAACCATCCGCCAATCAGGCCTATATAGTAGAGTAGCCAGATGAAAGCCACTCATTTATAAAAGGCACATGGCAACCTGTCTGGAATTTGACAAAAGGCACCTGAAGGACTCTCAAACCATGAGAAGAAAGATTCACTGGTCTGATGAGAAAGCAGAAAGCAGGGCAGAGTTATTTAGGGGAAGGGAAAGAATTTGTGTTTTGTTTTTAGACAAATATACGAAAAGTTAATTGTCTGTAGTAGGTCTGATTGTGTGTCTAAAGTTGTTTCCCTACTTGAAGGTGAACCTGAGGTCCATCTCAAGTCTTTTGCCTGTTTTCTGCCCTGCATTTAGTTCAGTCTATCTTCCTATCTACTCTGACCAGATTTCCTGACCCTGCTGAAGAAATGAAATGGATGGGGATGGTGTGTTCAGGGTGATGGGAAATGATAGTTTACTCCCACATTCTCATCTTATCAGATCACCTTCTTCCACATGTTTCCTGTGTCTCCTACATTGCTTGTGACAAACTGTAAACAGGTCTTCTTATTGCTTTCTTTCAACAATGACTTTCTTATTGCCACTTTCTCATAAAGGCTAGATTTATGGTGTACATGATTCATTTTTGTCCTGTCAACCAATTTTCCCAGTCTTCCCATATAAATTTCCCAGAGCTGTGGATCGCTATAGTATTATAGAGTTACCATGAGCTCTTGGCTGCTTCTCCCCCAATCATCATGATGCTGTTTGTTCAATAATGTTTTTTAACAAACATTTTAAGCCTTCAAATGACTGTATATACACTGAGATTAGTTTACCACCAAGAGGGCTGTATTACCTAATGAGTTGACTTCTAAAATCTATTTAATTTAGAGGTGTCATAATAAAGGTGGATCCATAGAATGCATGCCAAACTTCCCAATTATGCATTACTTTATGTTTGTTCTTCACATAAAATGCTAAATAAAATAAATTTCAGTTTGAAGATGTAATGTCTGGAAATGACAAACGGGGTTTGAACACTTTGTTATAGCAGCATAGTGGCAGCATGTCTTTCATCATCATAACATATGCATAGAAAATGGCTTAATTTCACCAACTCAACCATGAAAACTTAGAAGAAATTTTAAAACAATTAAGCCCATCCCACTGCTGACTTGATATCTTACCTACAACTCTTCTTAAGAAAGTTCTGCCTGTCATTGCATCTGACCTGATTAAAATAGTAAACTCATCCCTCTAATCAAGTGTTTTCCTCCAGGCTCTAAAAACAGCCGTTATCAAACCACTGATAAAAAAGAACAATCTGGATAAATCACTACTGCAGAATTGCAGGCCAATCTCTAACCTTCTATTTATCAGCAAAATTATTGAAAAAGCTGTTTCAACTTCTTAACAATGACAAACCACTTTGACATCTTTCAGTCCAGTTTCCATGCCCACCATAGCACTGAGACTGCCTTGTCAAAGTGTTCAGTGATATCCACACAAATACAGACTGTGGGAGAACCACAGTGTTGGTTCTGTTGGACCTCAGGCCAGCATTTGACACTGTTGACCATGATATATTATTGAAGTGACTGGAGAGAATGGGTCTGACCTTCTGGTACAGTATACTTGCTTGATGATTTGGATGATTTTGTTGTGTACCTGATTGATGTTTTTATGATGTGAATCACTTTGAACTGCCTTGCTGCTGAAATGTGCTATACAAATAAACTTGAGCTTGAACTTGAACCCTGAATCATTCAAGAAAGCTGTTGTTTGACAGGAAAGCTTTAAACTGTCACCTTTATATGAGGGGATTATAGCAATGGAAAGGTCTTTAAAGAAAATGAGAAAACAAAGATGTTCTGTGTTAACCTTGCTTCACTTTTATTCCCACTTGCTGCTCTGTTTCATATTACACCACCATTCAGGTCCATTTACATCCTGATTATCTGGAGACATAAGGTCATGTCGCAGTCTTACAGTGAGGAATATACATATGTACCTTTTATGAATAAAAAAAATCTGGGGGTCTCTTGGCATTCATGAAGATAGCTGGCCCACAGGTTTCTTCATTCCTTGCAAATTTAAATTCAATATACCCCCTGTTGAGTATATAATGCAAATCTCCATCCCATACTCTAAATTGTGAGCATCCCACCTACACAGGGTGACACTTCATCTCATCTTTTTGCCTTCTTTCAGCTTTCATACGCTTGGCGATGTAAATGTGATTCATTAGGATTTTTATTCATAATGTAAGTCTCGTAAGAGCATAGTCAGGATGGTTCTGTCTTTGATTCCCCTTTTCTACATGCTGTGATCTGGCTCCTTGTACATACTTTCATTTTTAAGACACCATGAGAAGTTCTGATTGATAAGCCAACTTCAATAGGATCTCAGCCTCTTCCTTCACATTCAGCTTTTTGAACAAATGTGATGCTGGGTTGCAGAAGGGAAAAGGAGAGGATTTCTATGAGCTTATGTCCATCTATATGGTCTGCATCTCTCTGCGGAATGCCTTATACACCCCATAATCCAAAAGGCTAAAATGCGATACTGTGTGGCTTTTTTTGATCATAGATTAGCAATTCTACCAGCACACCATGGAGCAATTAATGTGAACTGTGAAAAGTCCCTCGAAGAAATAAAGGAAGACATGAGAAGAATACTCCTAAAGTGAGAGTCAGCATAATGAACTCTTAAACACAAAACCTTTCAACTCGCCTTAGTATGCGGTTGGGGGGAGGGGGGTGAAAGATGAATTTAACATTCTCTGACAGCCATAGTTTCATGCTTCACTAACTCCCACTATTATTTAGGACAGACCCATGGATTGATGTTCCAAAGAAAACCAGGCAGTCGTGATCAGATTTCTGATAGGCTACCTGAAGGGAGAAGTCCGTCTTCATTGATGGAAGCCACATCTCACAGGGTCAGCCAATCGCATTAGCAGGCTCCACCACACTGGTTAAGCTGACTGGTCGGAGCTAAAGGCTTTTTTCCATTGCCCCTCATGTCCTCTAATAGGCTAACTCGAGTCTCTCTGGTCCATATGCTCAGAGCATAGATGTTGGCAAACATAATCAAATGAAGTGAAATGTTAAAGGGCAATGAGTTTTCTGTTCCATGTATGTGGGTGTGTAATATGAGTAGGACTTAACCGCTCAATGGCTTTTTGGTAACTCTCAAGAGCATGACACACTTTTTAAAGAAATCTTTGTGCACCTATTTTACCACTGAGTTGAAAAAAAAAATGCCAGGAACAGCAGCAACATGCAGTCAAAGAAGCTGTTGTGTGATTTATATCCCATCAAAACACAAACCCTATTGACATATAAATAATATGAATCTGAGGTGCATTTCTTTTCAAACCCCTTGACTCAAATACTTCCAAATAAAATTGTAAACATGCATCTGTTTTCAGAAGTCTCCTAATTAGAAAATACAGTCCCCCTGTGTGAAAACCCCAAACATTAACAAACAGCATCATTAAGACCAGAACACACCAAACAGGATGAGGTTAAAGTTGAGGAAAAGTTTTAAGAAAGACTGGAATATAAAAAAATATTCCAAACTCTGATAACCTCACTGAGCACAATTTAATCCATCCATCCACTAAATTATCTATACCCGCTTGTCCTTGGAGGGTCGTGGGGAGGATATTCCCTGTCCTTTCGCCAGTCCATCACTGTGAAACACAGAAACACTGGACAAATAACCATGCACACACACAAAATCATAAATGAGCACAATTTGGAGAGAACAATGAACCTAACAGTCATGTTTTTGGACAGCGGAAGGAAGCCAGAGCACCGGGCCAGAAACCATGCATTCCATGATATGAAAAATCTCAACAAAAGTAACATTACGCATCATTCTAACATCCCCACAGTAAAATATAGCGGTAGCAGCATCATGGGGAAGCTGGTCAGAATTGATGGGACAATTGGATGGAGCTAAATGCTGGGCAATACTGGAGGAAAACCAGTTAGAGAATACTAAGATGTGGGACTGCGGAGGAGGTTCACCTTCCTGCAGAAACACAACCCTAAATGTTCAGCCAAAGCCATAGTGAAATCGTTTAAATCAAAGCATATTCATTTATTGGAATGACTTAGTCAAAGTTCTGACTGAGGTCCAGTGGTGATTTTGGTAGGGCTGACCACCCAGGGTGGCACAGCTTAAGGGGTTGCCAGCTTAAGGGGTTGCTTGTATTGCTGTGTTGCTGCTTGTCCAGCCTATGGGGCTGTGGCTACCAACAGCATGTTGATACCAAAGGGCTGTTTATGCATTTGTTCAGTTTTCTGGACTGCATTATCTGTAGTTTGGAAAAATATATATGTCTGTCCTGTCACTATGCTTAGTTCCTAATGGTTCTTTAAGTTATCTAACATTTAATTACTGATTTTTTAGTTTTTTTCAGAACAGCCTTTAGGTTTGTGTTTCTGATTGTGAGGGTCTTCCTCAGCCCATCATTAATACAAGAACTGTTGAAACACACAAAAATATCAGAAAAATATCTATAAAGGTAAATAGCAAAAAAAAAACAAAAAAAACAACAACAAACAAATAAAACAGATTCACAACATAAATTTTTTAATGTTAATTTTAAGAATTCAGATAAAAGACCTTGTTATTTGTTACATGTGTACACAATCAACAAACATTTATATCACTTGCCATATTACATATTGCAACAAAATAATGCAAAAGCAAACATTATAGAAGCACTGCAGGAACAGCTAAACTCAATGTGACATTTTTCCTCAATTATTGGTCAAAGAAACTCAATAAAGACTACACTACTAATGCATACATCATATCAAACTATTATTACTAAGTTATCCATTCATCCAAGTGTTATATGAAGTCTATTGATTTCTTGCCAGTGAGGGAAGGGATCACAGCAGCTTTTCTATTTAGGGCTGGTGTTTATTTTCAGAAGATAATAATAGACTTTTCATGGTTAAGTGTGAAATTTGACTGCAACAGCTGTGTCACCTGTGTGAGGAGGTGTGAATTGGATTGCACCTCATTGTGCATTCTGTCCTATGCCGGGTGATGAGACTGGCCGCTTCTGCTCTGCACCTAATATGATTGACTGCCCTTCTGTCTGTTGACTAATGTAATTGTTTGCAGCTATTTTGGTGGGGACTTGATCAGCATAATTGGCAGCGGTTCCTCCTTGATCACGGTGAGATCAAGTCGCCTCCCGAGCGTAGGCAGCCGCTACAGGCTTGCGATGGAGCTGCAGAATGGAGCAGCCAGATGGCCCGCCGATGGTAGGCCAGCCACACCAGCAGCAGCATCACAGAGACAAGAGAGAAGCCAACCACCAGGCTGACGAAGACCAAAACCAGATCCAGTTGTGATGAATCTGAAAAATCCAACAGAAAAACTAAAAATATTTCTTGGACCTTTCCCTGAAGAGCCCATAAAGGGCCATATACACAGTATACACAGAGCCACTTAAAAATATGGCTCTATTCTTCACACTCTGTTGACAAATGGCACAGTCATCTCTCATTTCCTGTCCTGGAGCATCTTCAGTCCATGTTGTGTTATCTCAGATTGATTGTTTTTTGTTTTTTTTGGACCCAGCTAATAATTACCTATCTCCATGGGGAAAGTTGAATTTTTTGCTTGTTTCAACACAGGCCCAAAGGATATGCGATTTCGGAGATTGGCTGCGACAATGTCTGCGCCTTCAAAAGGAAATGCACTCCGCTGCTGAAGGCATTGCTGCAAAAAACAAAAGAAATATATACAAGAGTAGGAGATATCATGGAGTAGCTAATAGACAAATAACTCATGAAGAAGGATGGTTGTATTGAGTGTCAATTACAAAAGAAATTCAATAACAACTGATATAAATATTAATCAGACATGTGTATATTTACAAAAGATAGAGTTGAAAAGAGAGTTGAATATTGAAGGTGGTGCATTTTTTGAATCATGTTGGGCAATTTTAAATAGAAGGGTTCAAATTAATGAGTTGTGTTTTATTAGGCATTTCAAAAAAAGAGTTTGGAATCGATCGATTTGAAAATACCCAATTTTAAAGAAACAATGTAAAAACATAAAAATGTCTGTCTTTGATCACAAAGCTTTATACTGTTTCAGCGACATAGTTTACAGTGTTATGTAAAAGTATTTGCTCCCCTCTTCTGCTTTTGCTTTTTTTGTCACAACTAAATGGTTCAGATCAGAAAAAAAAAAAATTTGTATCAGACAACAATATTGAAAATACATACAAAATGTAGTTTTTAAAATGATTTAATTTACTAAAGGAAAAAAAAATTCTCCACACTAACCTGGCACTAAGCGAAAATATTTTTACCCCCGAAACATAATAACTGGTTGTGTCGCTCTGAGCATCATGTTTAAGGTCATGCTACAGCAGCTCAAACAGATTTCAAACCAAATTTTGACTGGTACACTCAAAACGAGAGTCGCTGGAGCACAATGGATCATTGCCTGCATGAGCTTAGCTCAAGTTCGCTGATGGTCAGACTTTCTCCTTTAGAAGTGCAAGTTGTTGAGTTCCAGAAGCAAAACAGATCCAGACACACTAACACCACCATGTTCGACTGTAAGTATGATGTTTTTTATTTTTAATTCTGTATTGGTTTAGATCCAGATGCCAGAGGACAGTTGTCTCACCTTCTAAAATGTCCCACTTTTTTTCTCGTCAGTCACACAATATTTTTCAAAAAGTCTTGGGGTTTGTCAAGACATTTTTGTAGCAAATATAACATGGCCCTTTGAACTCTTTTTGATCAGCAGTGGTTTTGGCCCTGGGGCTCTCAAATGGTTGCCATTTCTGCTAAATCTCTTTTTTAGACTTAAATCATGAAAATTGAACTGAATTGAGGAAGGTGAGGTCTACAGTGTTTTAGATGTACATCTATGTAGCTGCGTAAGGCTACATAGTTCTCGGTTCTTCTCAAGACTTGTCATCATACTCTTTGAGTAATTTTGTTAGACCAATAATTGCTGTGAAGTTTCACCACTGTTCCATGTTTCCTCCATTTGTAGATAATTGTTCTTACTGATATTGATTTTGGCTAAATTCTCAAAGCCTTAGAAATAGATTTGTAACCCTTCCCGGACTGATAGATCTGTTGTTAAATTTGTTAAATCAGAAGATGATTTCACTTTTTGAGATATTTTATCCTTCTTCATGTTGTCAGACAAGTGCTTTAAATGATTTCTTGATTCTACTATTCTCGTTGGACTAGGGGTTTCTTTGTAATTTAGGCTTTCAGAAAAGGTGGATAATAATCGCTAATTCGTGATTCGTGATTAATCCCTCTTGCTTATTTTACATCAATAAATGAACATCTTTTGAAAAGGTTTTTTTTTTTTTTTTTTTGCATTTACCCAGGTTATAATTGTCTCAAATAAAATTTGTTTGATGATCTGAACAACCACTGTAAATATCAGTTAAACAGGAAAAGACTTGTACACTGAATTAAAAACTGACAGCTGTACACATGAAAGAAACACATGAAGCTCTTGGTGTGATACTGTCAGGGCAACAATAAACAATGCATTAACAGTATTTATGAACAACAGCTACAAATAAAATTTGTTTCCTTACAAAGTGACATCTATAAAAGTGCAGTGAGAATGTTTAGGCCTGAGAAATTATTTAAGTGATGCATTCCCACATTCTTTAAAAATTCTTGAAAGAGAAAATGAAAAAAAGTGACAGAAATAAAAATAAAAACAGAAATTAATAATAAGATTAACAGAAAACAGTCCTTGGATGTTTTATTTTAATATACCAGTGTTTCTATCTGTATCATTTCTAATATTTTATTGGTTGTTTTTCTCTGTTAGTTTCACCAATGTATTACTGCCTCATTGTGCAGCTTCATAGCTGCTCTGGAGCTGATGTAAGACTTATGACCAAATGAAAAGAATGAGTATTTATAGATGAATCTGGTGTTTCTGGGCACAACATGGTAGCAGGATAGTAGGTTTGTGCTCAACTTTAGGGTTACACATGACATTAACTGTGTCTGCATTAGGAATGTTGCTTTTTTTAGTTTTAATTTATGCACTCATTTGTAATCTGATCATTTCTATTTACCCTCGGCACAATCCTCTATCGTAAAAATTACAAAAGTCTGTTGATTTTTTTTTCAAACTTGTTTTCCCATCAAACATCTTTTGATCTTCTTTTGATTTCAGAGCCAAAATATGACTGTCTTCTCTTTCTTTTTGTATTCTCTTTCTTTTTTTATCTCACCAATGAGTGTTTCACACCAGGTAAGGAATGCTTCTTATTTGTTGCTTCATTATCAAGTCGATCTTCACACAGTTGTGATGAAAAAGACGCTCTCATATCAGTTCTTACACCAGTTCACAGCTAAACATGCCAGTAGAAGTAAGGTTTATTCATGTGTAAAAAAAAATAAATTGTCCATGTTAGCTCTATCTATCTGTTCCTTGTCTTCTTATCTGAGGAGGATTGCAAGAATAACAGGTTCAGGAGAGAAACATGCCTCTCCCTACTCCTCGTGGTCAATTCTGGGGTATCCCAAATCATTAAAATACACAAAACCCCCTGTCTATCTATACATTTTGTGCTCCATCTTCTTTTTCCTTTTGAATGAGACAAGAGGATACTTGGCTCTCCTCTGCTTGAGAAAAATACTAATCTCTAACCCAGAGGGAGCAATCCACCTTCTTCCTCTTGAGAATCATGGCCTCAGACTTAGAGGAGCTGACTAATATCTGCTGCTTCACACTAGACTGCAACTCACCTCAGGAAAGCCTGAACATCACACTTGAAGACACAAGTGGAGTCACATCATCTGCAAAAGGTAAGCTGAGACCTTAAAGATCCCTTAACAGATTTCATCCGCTCAAAAACTATGCCTCGAGATCCTGTTGATAAATAACCCACACAAGATTTGAGATAAGTGGCAAAGTCCAGTCTACACTGGTAACAAAGCTCAGCTATGTTCACATCTTTAGCTAACCGAGAGGCTGGAGTCCATTTGTGATTGGGTCTCCAACAGGAAAATGGCCTAGGGCGGGTTTGATTTACGCAGATGTGTAGACATCCACATGAGAATCATAACTATGCAAATCAAAGAAAAAAACCTCTTTCTCTTTGCATGTATACACAGATTTGAAGTCATTTAACCACAGAGTTTAATGCATCTGGAAATTTGGACATAATTTTAATGGCGTCCAAATCTGTAAAGGAGTGAAAGTGATTTAAACAGCTATCTAAAGCACCAAATGAATTACTAAAAAGCAAATTCACATTGAGACCTTAGCAGTATTTGAGACTTAGTTGTTCTGAGGTCTTTAGAAGTGCTCTTTAAAAATAGACCTCTGAATGAGTCTCCAGAGTTTTTTTCCCAGCTTCACACTGAGCCTAAAAGACATGCTTGTCAGATGATTCACATTTTTCTATTAAATCCGACGAGTCCTTGCAACAACACGGAGTTACAGAAGTTGGTATCAAAAAAATCCACATCTTTTGCTACTCATAAAAAAACGTTTCTGTTGCTTTGCAAAGCTCTCTTTCATCCTAATGTCGTGTTTTAAGCGGAGACCTTGACTGTCAGACAACCTTACATTAAACTCTGCAAGACGTTTTTAAAATCAGCTTCCAGAGAATTGCTATGACAATATTTTTTTGTACTAACTACATAATCCATTTCATTTTTGATTTATAAAAGTGATGTATCTTTGCATATTTTAGCACATATCAACCAGCCTTTGTCCCCCCTCCTTTCTCTCTTTCTTATTTATTCCCAAGAGCCAGTTCATTCTCCGTCTGTCTCCATGCTTCATAGCGTCACACTTCAGGCCATTACATTTAAATCACTCTTAGCTGCCCATTCTTTCATTCCACTACATTCATTGCGCTGCAGTGCTCTGTGAACCCACTGCAATCTTACCCTTTCACAGTCAGAGTGGTTCCTCAGGCAGACACTGAGATCACAGTGTAGGTACACCACTGAGTAATTAATCATTTGGAAGAGACTGATGGTGAAGCTGGCACTGGTTGACAAGGCACTGGGCAGCAGTGTGATCCCCGACAGCTCTGCTGCCGGCCTGAGAGACAAGCACAAATGGATTTTATAAACTTGGTTGAGACGGTTCTCTTCAAAGAAAACTGAAGACTCTGTCATCTCCAGAGGACAAGGCTACAGTGATCAGCAGACATGAAGGCGGCAACTGAGAGCAAAAAAGAATCAATATTTAATAAAGGTGAGAGGTGAAAGCTTAATGGCAAACAAATCATGTTAGGCAAAGGTCAGCTTTCGAGTGATGATGCTTTGACATTAGTGCCATTACACCTTTTCACGATACTAATAGTAATTTTGGAAAACGTTATCCAATGTTATACTTGAGCAGGTTTTCTCAAAATCTAAGTTTATCGATTAAGTACCATTCAAAAGCGATGCTAGCATGTTTAAAAGATTAAAATCACTTTTCAAGAGTTAACACATTGCAAAGGTCTTGGATTCTTGCGTAAACAAAAAGGATCACGTTTGAAGACGCTTTGACATGTGTTAGTGTGTGCATTTATACAGCGAGCTATCTGAGTCTCCAGGAGAGCAATAAATTTCCATCAATTCTGCTATCTAAGTTATGCTTGCACAAGATGATAACGTCATCCTGCTCATGTTTACGAAAAATATTCAGCTATTAGTGTTGTTTATGTTCTCTGAAATGATTTACCTTCAAGCAATAATACCTCTTTTGTAAATAAGCAAAGTTGCTCTCATGTTATATTCATCATCAAATATCAAGCTTTCTCTATTTGTTCAGCTAGTAAATATATATTTAATTTTTGCCTACAATTACCCTTTTACCCTTTATTTTCAAAGAGCTTTTCAGCTTACAGGAAAACACATCACAAAATCTTCTCATTCACTATATTTGATTCATTCCAGTTTACCTGGAAAAAAGGCAGCAGGTCGAGTTGTTGTAGTCCAGCTGAAGTGTTGGTGACAAGCAACAGGAGGTGACACCAAGATGTACTTGACTGTTGTTTGTCTTCAGATTGATAATGACTCTGAGGTTCCCTTGGGCTGGCACTGCATCACCAGGCTCAACACCTCTTCCCATCTTCAGCCTCATTTCTGCGGTGTAGTTTCCACTGCCACAGAGGTCATCTGAAATTTCTGTCACACTAGCAGTGGATTAATATTTTGTGATTGTTTACAATTTGTAATGGGAATGATTGTCTGTTTAAATAATATATATCTGAAATCTAATGCAGTTTCATTGTTTCTCACCTTTTTCACAGTAACATTTTACTATATTTTCTTTTATGCTACGAAATTTGACTTTACAGATAAAACATCTTGTAATCCATCACAGTGAATACCTTTACAGGACTAATGGTAATCTTAAGGTGTATGAATTTGAAAATCTGTGTTTTTGTTGCTGCCAAAGAACATCTTTGCAGAAAGAAACTTGACCAACTGACTGCAAGAAGCAGGTGCAGAAAGAATGGACTGTGGTACTTTGAGGTAAATGGCAATGTCACAATGTAACAGCTAGCAGTAATAATATTTGGAAGGCATGTTTTTCTTGACCACCATTGTTAAATAATGAGCACACAGTAATAATAAAGACAAAAAAAGAAAATCATGCAGCATTTTCCTTCCACTTAGGTGCTGCTTTATGTTGTAGAAAAGTTCAAGGGGTATAAATACTTTTTGCAAGGCACAAACCTTGCAAATGACTGGGCTCAGAAACAAATAAAAAACTCTGAATATTATTTAAGACATGCATTACCAAGATTTTTTTTCACAGACATTCCAATGGAGATGTCAGAGTATATGGCAGTAATGGCAAATCCTGAAACACTTTGATGTACACAGTCACACGGCATGGTTTCTGCTATCTTATGCAATGTTTATTGTAAAACTCCAGCAGCTTCCCGTGACGTGCCATTTATTTCAACACAGAAATTACCTGCCTTATTGACTGCATTCTTGTGTTTGCCCTTGAGAGATGTACCAGAAGATAAAAGAGTAAGTGAGCGAAGAGTAAATAAAAGATGGATAATACATTGTTCTCAGGATCTTATCAACAGGAAGTCTGGTTGAGACAAAGAGTTGCTGCTTAAATAAATAAAAAGAACTGTTGTTAAAATCAATAAAACCTAATTATAACCAATTTTGTGTAAGATTATCTAAAGGAAGTTTTACATCCGAATTTAATTCGTATTTCCCTTTTTGGATATTTTATTTTTTAATTCAGGTGATTCAAGCAACATTCTTTGACTATTAGTCACTGTATAGTTAGGAGAGCAGGAGGGACATCTAAAATAAATGAATTTACTTTGTCTCTTTGTTGCATTCAGCTGTTAAAATGATTTATGAAGGTAATTTATAGAATAGTCAACAACAGCACTGCTGTGTTCCAAGGGTTTACCAAGCTCTCAGTGTAGTCTGACCGAAATCCATTTCATAAGTTCAAATATTTCAACCCCTCAAGGTAAACCCAGGTAGAAATCACAGCAAGATGTTTTTTTACTTTTCTGAGCTTGCAAAGGAAATGAAAACATCTGGGATTGACCTGTGTCTGCATCCAGAGATATTTGGCTGTCATTTCACAATGATGGCTGAGAGACAATAACCGCAGGGTTTTCTACTTTCTGAATTTAGGAATGGCTTAACAAAATCATCAGAAAATATCAAGTCCAGAGTTGGCGCAGCTGTCTAACAACAAATTTTAGAGCGCTTTATGATTCCCTCTGCTGACAAGCTTAGTGAACATGAAGATTTTATTTTCAATCAACAACTGGCACTGGCTAAAAAAGCAAAAAGTACCAAAAACTGCTCGAAAGACCATGGTATCGCTGTGCTCAACTGGCCAGCAAACTGACTTGATCTAAGCTACAGAAAGAATATGTGGAGTCTTTTAAAGAGGAAGATGAGAGACACCAAACCCAACAATACAGATGAGCTAAGGGCCACTCTGAAAGCAACCTGGGTTTCCTGAACACCACAGCAGAGCCAGAAGTAGAATAAAAATACTTTTTGATAGGCCATTTTTCTGTCTTAAAAATTCAGTTTTTTTGGTCCGATGTTATATTGAAACTAACAGAATTTGGGGTTATAATTAGTAATCCATAATCATCAAAATTAAGACAAATAAACACTTAAAACATATCACTCTGTGTAATTCATCTATATTTGCTTTTACTTTTTTAAATTAAGGCTAAAATAAATCAACTTTTGGATGATACTGTAATTTCTTCAGATACACCTGTAAATAAAATATAATGAATCAGTGTACTGTGTTAGAATATCTGGTGTACTAAAATAAACCCCCCTCTACTGTGCTTTAATCTATTATTAGGTTAATAACAGAAATGTTAGAAGATGGAATAACATTACCCAGAGACATACTGATGAGGTGATGTCCTTCTCCTTTGGTTCAGCCTTGGCAGCTCTGATTTAGTCTGCGTCTCTGACACTAACAGCCTGCTCCCAGACTCCGGGCCTGCCGTCTCGTCTTTAGCCTGGGCACGCGGTGACCTACTGACATTTTGTTCTGCCAGCATCCTGGCTCTGCCTGCTCTTCTGTCTAATTGTGTTTTGGTGTTTCCTTCAGCAGGCAATGTCTTCTCGGTGGACTTTATTGTGGTTTCCACGGCAGCTGCTCCAGACTCAGACAGTGTGCCCTCTGTTGCAGCAGCTCTGGAGGTGTTCTGAAAGTGTCTTTGTGTTGTTTTCGACACAAACTGAGCCCACTGAGCTGCGTCTTTTTTTCCCAAATGAACAGTTTTATCTGATGTACTTTTGGCCTTTGTTGATACTGTGTCATCACTGGTGTAGTCATGCTCCCTCTTACTGGTGACTGATAAAAGCACCACTTTGAGCTTTCTAGCCTGTGGTGCAGGCTTACCAGGTAATGAACGATGAAAGCTCCAGTTATTCACAGAATTTGTTTTATTAGCATTTTGTGAATGGAAATTATCTCTGTCTGGGATTCGGGTTTCGTACATTTCCTCTGGATGATCAATCATACCAGCTTTAGTACTTTCACCAGACTTTGTACAGCCGATACTACTACAGCTGGTTTTATTTATAAACTCAGTGGGTGGGATCTCTGCAGGAGGTACAAAATCTGTCATTTCTCCAAAGACTGTTTGACCTATTGAGGTCTTTTTAGGCAATGTGTGATTGTTATGCTCTTTTGCACTATCTTGTGAGTGCTCTCTATGTATATTTGTAGGTGGAGGAACTGATTTGATCCCTTTAAGTAATAAATAACTCATTTTTTCAGCAGCTTCAGGTCTTGGGCCATATGAATCTCTGGCTCTGTGGGCCATCTTCAGTAATCCAGACTCTGGCATATTAACAGTGTCTGATAATGCAGTCATAGAAAGCAGGGCATGCTGGCCTTGTTCAGCAGCTTGAGCAAGAATCTCCTGCTCTGGCTGCTCCTGCACACTATGTGTTTCCATTGTTTTTATTCTCGATACAGCAGGGGCAAGCTTGTCAGAACTGCGAGTTATGGGAAGCTCTCTCTGAGTCAAAGGCTTGGTATGAGCAGAGGGCTGAGATTTGTGCGCAGCTGCATTCTGAGTTGACTTTTTACTGGCTGGCGGAGTCTTACTCATGGTCAGCAGAGATTTAAAACCTCTGAATGCAGTAGGAGTCACTGTCAGAGAGACAAAGTCAGTGGTATTATTTGTGTTTATCTGAAACTGAGAAGTAGTGTGTCTTGTTTGCCCAGAAATCTGGTGTGTAATGTTGCGGAACGCAGTGTCAATGCTTGAATTACTATTTGAAATCAGGTCTGAGTTGTTACTCTCACTCTGCTGTGACAGAGACTGGCTGCCGTGCCTTTCAGTTGTCTTTGCTACGTGATGCTTAACAACAAATGATGAGTTGGGCTCATCATTAGATTGTATTTTAGGCCTTTTGGGCAGATTCTCTGTCTGGAAAAACATGGCGGAGCCCACTTGATTATTTGCATCAACATAATTTTTGACATGCTCAAATTTCTCAGTTGTAGCTGTTATAGTGTCAGACGTAGCATCTTCCAACTCAAAGCGATGATGATGCTTTGGAGTCATAATTATATTGTTTGCTTCATCTTTGCCACCAGCATTAGAAAGGTCATTCTGTTTCATCTCATTCTTAGTCTGAAGGGAAGTGGCATTGAATTCATCAGTGTTATTAGCAACATGTTTACTCCTGACAGTTGTATGTTGATCACCTTTGACTCCATCTGAATGTTTTGCACTTGATGTCGTCATCAACATCACATCCTTCTTTCTTCTTTGATTTGTCTCACCAGTGGTTGCTAACAAGGACTCACTGCTGTTGGATTCTGGGACAAATTTGGCCTGCTGTGATCTAGTTATCTTCTGCAATCTATAGGTTACAGTTAACCTGTCACCACTAAATGTCTTCAATTTCATCACCGGTGACACACTTTCGAAAGGAAATCGATTGATTCCTGCTGCAGGGATCACGGACAACATCTGTGCCTGTGGGAATCTCTGTTTGTTTTCCACAGCAGGAGTATGTAAAGTGTTTGGATGAGATGACTGCTCTGACAGCCTGGAGAGACATAGCTGGCCTGCAGTTATGTTAGAGCATGAGGAGGAGGAGTGACTCCTCTGAGCAGCAGACTGCCCTCGGTGAGGCTGCAATGGGCCTACAGAGATGCGGGGCTCAGATGACAAGACTGTGACTGTGGGTGGCTTCGTAGATGAATCATCATACATCTGCTGGTGTATGGACGGCATAACATATTCTGCATGCCCTTGCTCATTCGCTGTATGTAAAACTGGATAGTTAAATGTATGCCTATGATCTGTGATGCTATGAATAATTGATACATTGAGAGTACTGTTCACTGTAAAGTGGGACTGGGCTCTCTGAAATTGGGTTGTGAGTGACAGCAGATTAGCTGTTTTAGTAGCACTGTTGGTTGGGGAAATAAGTGGCTTTAACATATCTATAAATTCAGAAAGTTTTGACTCGGCAGTGGCAGGAAATGTAACCTCCACCTTTTGAGAACTTCCTTCCTTGAGTGGCAATGTAATGTCTTCTTTTGGAAGCTTCTCCCTTAAGTCTGGTGCTTGAGATCTTACAGATAGGTGTGGCAAGTGGCGATTGCTTGTCACCTCAAAGGAAAATGACTTATTTGTTAGGTCTCCTGTTTGTGAAGCATTTTCACCCAGATGAATATCCTTGTGCTCAGAGGCTTCCAACTCCTTAATCAAACCATGACAGGAAGACAGCTTTTCAACAAGGCGCTCTTTGTCTCCGTTAAGTTGTTTCCAATCTGTTGCCAGTTCAGGAGAAACATTTGTCACGTCCTCCTCCCCAATATCCTTGTTAAATTCTGTGTCCTCCCCACTTCCATGTTTTGCTCCTTTTTCTTCCAAAAACTGTCTCTCCTTTCCAGCAGCATCCAGGATTGAATACTCTGTATTTATTTTAGTCACACCTTCTCTTTTGGCTTCTCTCTCATCCTCGACTTCACTGTGTTGTGAACCTTTGTCATGTCTCAGAGTTACATGCTCCTCCCTGGTTGTCTTGGTGATGAGCCCTTTCATTTTTCCAGGCTCTCTGTATGTGCTTTGGTTTATCTCTCCGGCCTGTTTTCCAATCTCAGGATCATCTAATCTTAATACTTTCTCTCTTTTGTTCTCCAAGATTTCATCCCCTTTGAGAAATGTTGGTATGTCAACTGTTTCTGTAATTTCTCTACTATGGTTGCTTTTGGTCTGAAGAATGTCTTTGTCCTCGTTTTTAGCAACTACACTCAAAATGCTTTCTTTTTCATCTTCAAGCCTGAGACTGTGAATGTTTTGTGAATCTGAGATTAATTTGCTATTAAATTTAATGATAGTCACAGGCCTGTTACTTTCAGAATCCCTCCCCTGAATGGTTTTTGATTGAGTTTCTTTCTGTTTCTTAGTGAAAGATGTACTTATTAGTCTTGTTATTGCTGACTGAGACAAATCAAAACCAAAGACCCTCACTGGTGTAACTTTTCTTGCAGTAAAGGCTGATGTGTGTACTTTGGTCACAGCTGTCGTATTCACTCTGGTTTGGAGATTAACAGGAGTCTTATTAACAATCCTGTCCTCAATGGGAAAAGTCTGAGAATCCTGCTCCTCTACCAAGTGTCTATGAGTGACAGATGCAAGCCTAATTGTTGAACCTTTTGGTAACAAAGTCAATACCGAGTGGTTGGTCTGAGATCTAGATGTAGATTTTTTTTGGCTGCTCAATACAGAGATGAAAGTGCCAGCTTTTGCTGTCAGAAAACGAGACTTGAGATTTGTGACTGTGGTAACAGCTGCCCTGCGAAGGGTGAAGGGTGTTATTGCACCAAGAGCTTCAATCGAGTTCATTCTTGTAGTAGGATGTGAAGCTGCGCCATGAGCACGACCTTTTGGGAGAAGACTGTTAAAACTGCTGAGGGGAGCATTGAGAGGCACATTGCTCACTGGCCCAGTGCTGATGTCCTGATTTTTCAAGTTTGTTGAGAGACTGTGGGAAGCATTTTTCTTGCTCAGAGTGAAATGCATCAGTTTTGACTGAGGCTCCTTGATGGAGACCTTTTGGTTAGACACATCTTGTCCTCCATGTTTTACTGATTTCTCACTAGTATAAGAAGATTTTGATGAGGGATATTCTGCTGTGGATGTTAAGTTCGGTCTTGTGACAAAGGTTTTACCAGGATAAGTGTTGCTTGGTTGTTTTGTGTAATTGTGTGTTACAGAAGACAGCTCAGCAGCAATCTCAGAGACAAAGGGAACAGTTTGACTCTCAGTCTTATTAAGGGTAAAAGGAAGAAATGTGTGATTGTAAATTATTTCATCCTTGGTATTGTTTCTGTCTTTAATCTCTTTGCTTTCCCCAGCTGAAAGGGGATGAAAACTGCGTAATGAAGTTGTAAAACCAAGAGAGTCTAAAGAAACATGAGATGAAACAGCAGACTGGGCTGCAAATTTCTCACCAGACATTGCTTTTCCATCTTTTAGACAGGTCAAACACAAGTCTGTCACAACATTTCCTTTCACTGAATCTTCCATTGGCTCAGTTTGAAGGATGGATTGCATTGTACCTGACAGATCCACATTTTCTCCCAGGTTTCTAATGCTCTTCCCTTGAAGTTGTATATCATTGCTGTAATTAAACATCTCCATCAGGTTATCAATTACATGAGGACGAGATGCAGATAGGATTGGAAGTAATAGCCCTGCATCAGCAGATGTGGGAATAACAGAGTTGGAATTTCTGTGGTTCCCAATTGCACGTGGAGAATGAAACCAAGGTGAGGCTTTGACTGCGTCTGCAGATGAATGGACCTGTGGTTTAAAGGTATCATTCAATGCCAACACAGCTTGTGTGGAAGACAAAACAATCTTTCCATTATTAGACTTTTGTAGGATTTTTGACTCTGATGGGTAAGCTGTAGATAATTTTAGAGAGTTTGGCACATTGTTGGAGAGGATATGTTCCACGCTTTGTAAAGCAGTAGCTAATGATGTTGTGGTTCGCATCCCCTCATTAGTTGGCTTTAGTTCTGTGTCATACACGTTTGCTTTTGGAAACTCGGCAGTGGCGTCCTCCTCGGTGCTTCGGTGTGTCGTCTGTGAAGGTAATGCTTCTGTGCCATGAACAGTTGTGTTTGTTTTTTCCAAAAGCCTATATTTTGTGACAGCAGTGCCTTTTGTTTGTTCTGGGAGATTACTTTGGAAATCTTCTCGCTCTGCCCCGACTAGCAAAAAATAACAAAACATGTCAATCAAATTTTATCCTCAAAGGCTGTTTCTTTTTTTTTTTTTTTTTACTAGTAGTGTACAAACCAAATCGAAATAAAAAACAAAGAAAATGAAGAGCTGATGCATGCAAAAACATATTATCATCAAAATATTATAAAGACAAATCAGCTATATGTGAACACAGAAGTTAAATATTGTCATGACAAAGAGGTATATTTTCAGAGTTAATTTATTACATTTAATCATACAATTTTCCCAGTGAAAATTGCTTGCACTTTACTCATTTTTAGTCACTGTGGGCATGATTTTAATGATTCCTACAAGCTCCATGTATTGGATTTGTAAATTTAAAAAAAAAATCATAATGTAGGCTGCTTCTGTAGATGAAGTGATGCTCAAAAAGAGGAAACAATGTAAAACCGTAATATAAAGAAATATTTTAAAAATTGGCATATTTGCTGAGATTGGACCTTTTAGGACATTTGATGGTTTACATTCAAGCCTGTTGAAGGCAAAATAATCATTTAAATCCTGCTGTGGCTGAAATTAATTTAGTAAACTGGTGACAGTTGATGTGTGACTGATTAGTTGATTAATAAATGTCTGATGATTTCCCGATTAATTTTAATGCTGATATTAGGCAGTTTTCTGATTAAATTACATTGTGTCAAATCTGTTGTAACACAACAGATGGAATGTGATGATGACAACCCCCATTTTAGGTTTCACAATACATAAATGTATAATTATATAATTGACATATTGACAGCTTTTTTTCTGTTTCTGATGTTTCTTAAATTTAAGTGTGTTAGTTTCTTCTTAGCTTTACCTTGTCATTTTTACAAAGATAATAAATGCAAAGCATGAAATATGGGTCAGCTTTTAATCTAAGAACTAGATCTGGAAGATAAAATAATCAGCAATCAGTCCACAAATCTGCAACCCCAACTAACTTACTACTCAACAATGGCACTTATTCATTTGGGAACAAAGGTCACATTTCAGCCGATTTTCCCACAAAAATGAATACCAAAAATAATACATACCTTTAATCAGGAAAAGGCAAAGTAGAAGGGAGTAAAGCTTCCACATTTCTGTTTTTTCTTATTAACAATCACTAAAACCACAGCGAGTAAGAGCTCTTAGTGGTCCTCTATGCCGCACACCACGGGGTTTAGGCTGTTAGCAGATATAGCCGCATGGGCTCTGATACTGTCATCACTTGCAAGGTGGCTGTCCTCTGAACTTCATTATCACAAATATCATATTTCTCAGTTGCTCTCTTTTTCAGCTACATGCAATCCACAGGTCCAATAAATTCATATTAATCAAATGTTACTGAATAAGGATAACAACTTTATTGTAATTTGTGGCATTTCATTGACATAGATCAACATGTATTATTAACACAACAGTCATTCATTTGTTCATTTAAATATACCTTTTAACCATTTTTTTCAAAGGTGAAATGTTTATACAACATACAGTTTCAGTTATTTTATTTTTTTTTAAATAACAGGCATATTTGTGGAACTAGTTTAAATTTATTGTGGATTCACATGTGCTCAAAATCATGCATGCATACATCCCCAATACAATATTGGTAAATGTCTTTTTCAGAGTTGAACGGAGGTGGAAGTTGTACTTTTCAACATAAATGATTTTTCAACATAAAATACTCCATAAACTGCAATTAAAATGTGAACCTTGACAGATAGCAGCGAGCTGTACAGGAGAGGGAAAAGCCCGGAGAGAAAATGTGGCCCGCAAGTTAAGATTATGCTAGACATGTCTGCTGGGTCCGTGCGGCGCTGCGCAGTCAAATTACGTCATTTCAGCAACCACGTCCCTCCACGCGGCATCTTTGGTCCGCACCGCGCACCTTTGAAATGTTGTAACGACGCGGACAGTTCCGTGTGGAAAATCATGACGGACAAGCGAGAACTCCTCCTGGCGGACGTTCGCAAAACAGACATCTTGATAATTCAGACCATAAAGACAATAACAGCACCACACTCACACTCACGTGTTCATGTTGCAACTAATAACTGTGGTTTTTACTTCTAAACATGTTGTGTAGAGTTGTACGCTTGACATGAGCGCCTACACTGCCCCCTAGAGTCTAGCAGAATGGGTTACAAGTGTGGATGCGCCAAGCATTAGCCAGTCCTGCCCCAGTCAATGTGCGCCCCCCCCCCCCAACACACACACACACACACACACACACACACACACACACACACACACACACACACACATTGCTCATGCTTCCGATGACCCTGCACTAAAACAACAACAAAACTGCTAAAATTAGCATTTTTATTACCTTGAATTTAAAAACATTGCTATCATTCATGGTCAAAGTTATTAGGGCTCTAAACAGTATTGTAGACCCCTTTGGCATAGATGCTAGTTCCAACAATATAATAAATCCAAACAGTTAAAAAACTGATTTTGGAAGAGATAAGGCAGAAAAACATTGAGCTTCAGGAAAGACCCTGACTCCAGCACTTTTGAAAATCTATAAACTATGCTTAAATTCTTTAGCCATGCCAGAAAACCAACCATTGGAATTTCTTTCATCATTTCTAGTCAAATATCCAGATAACATTAACAGTAACATAAATGCTGTTCATAGGGCGCAATAAGAGGGTGGTCTTTCTGAAATTTGTTAAAGGGATCCACGACTAGTTGAACTTGTTGGCCTGAATATGTTGTAATTTTCCCATTAACCTAAACTTTGTTGTTTGAGACACATAAAGACTCATAATTACTTCAAAAACTGTATATCTTTATTATATTTATCCCCTAAGGAGGTCACCATTTTTTCACCCATGCAATGCACTCTGGGGCGATGACGCGGGTAGGGCCAAGTGGAGTCGAGTCTATAAACAAAACACAAGTCAAGCAGGTGGAGGCTGAATAGGGCAGCCCATAAAATGTCTGGATGAAGGCAAACTGCCTCATAGTTTTCATTTACACGAGACATATGTTGAAACGAATGGCTTGTAATCTACTGTTCACTATATTAGCTAGAGCTAATACTGTTACCTAGAGCTAACACTATTAGCTGGAGCTAACGGGAAATCAAAACAAACTGAAAGATAATGAATGGATGTTTAAAGTGACAATGAAGTGTCTTCAAGTCTTTGTAACACAACATTCTAATATATTTGAGAAAATGTTTTGATCATGATGCTTACCGTAAACAGCTTGAGTTAGAAAGTGGAGATCTTTGTAGTATACTGTGGGGTTGCTATTTCCAAGCAGCAGCAGCAAGAAACACCAGCTTTTACAGCCGAATCTCTCCTCTTCCTCGATTTGGTCTTCCTCATCTTCAATTCCTCTCGTCATTTCTGCATTCCCTTCTATTTCTACATGCTCTGGTTAAAATTTAAAGGACTGAATGTTACTTATTGCACAATTACTGTTCTGGCTAGATGAAGCTAGCACTGTAGGTCCTGGCATATGTCATCCACCCAGAATGCATTGCAACACAAACAACATAGCGAGGTCCATGTGAATATATTTTATTTAATTTTATAGAAACTAAACAGCCAACAGTGTTTTTAGTGTGTTATTTTTACATCTGAAACAAATGTTTCTCAAATAAAGTGTATTATTACACCTAATTGTGGATCCCTTTAAGGCAATAAAACAATAATTTCACATTTTTGAACCCAATTCTTGTTTTTAGAATTTAATTTGAATGTAAATTATCAATAATCATTCCAAAACTTCAAAAAAGTTTAAAATACGGCATCAAATGACTATGAAATTCATTCTTTATGTAAATTTCTGATCTGCACTGTCAAAGCAGACATGTTTAACAAGTATCTGGTATTTTATTCAATTGTTATCTTTTCATAGATTAAAAAGTATTTTCTTACTTATATAAAAAGGGGAAATAACAAATAAGCTTTTTTCAAGTCCTATTTTTTGTGATGACCATCACAGTTTACAGTAGACAGTGTGCAGTAAGTAACATATTTTACCCATTTTAATTTAATTTAACAATACAACCTTAGTGATAAATAATAATTATTAGACTATTTCACAGTTCAAACTAAACCAGTACTTATATTTTCCTAATTAGACGTTTTACTGTAGCAATATTTATGTCCTTTACAGAAACTGTATAATATTTTTTTCAAAAACTAATTTGTATCTAGTTTTTTCTAATATTAAAATTCTAATTCTTAGTTATTTATATCTTGAAATCATAAACAGAATTTATAGAGGAAGGTAGAAAATGTTAAAAATAACTGAATTTGCAGCTCCACCAGATCAAAATAATGCTTAAAAACAAACAAACAGGAAAACAGGAACAGCAAAGAACATTGGTAATGGGCATGACCTTGTTAATGCAGATAGAATAATTAGAAGCAAGAAGATTTTCTTAATCAGTTACATGTTTAATCCTTCTCAAGTCTCACATGACTTCCTTGAACATAAGAATCATTACTGAAAAAAATAATACATTCAATGCAATTTCACTTGAAGGACAAGAGGTTTAAAAAAAGAAATAAAATAAAAGCACAGCAAAAGTAATGCCTTTCTATACTGAACAGAAGAAAACAAGACATTTTGCTGCAAATCGAAACATTTATATTGTATGTTTACTGCTCTATGTGATGAGTTTTGCACAGGAGTGAATGACCTCAAGGCCATGAAGCTCCCGAAGTTTGTGACCATGTCTGAAAACATAAAGAAAAAAGAAAGCTTTTTTTGTAAGAAAATATTTTAACAGTATGTTCAGTGAGCTGGCATTCAATTTAAACACTTGTGTGACCTTCGCTACAGAGCAATCAGCTCATCCTCAACAAAGTCACATCCCAGCCTATCAGCCCCAAGGTGCATTTAAGTCCTTCACAAAGGACACTTACATCAGATTAAAGCATTTATTACAGAATGACACACAGTCATGCTTGGCTTTAGCAACTCTCAAATATCAAGTGATGCTCTTGTACCGTTTAAGCAACCCTGACACAGTCTGTCCCTGAGCCTGTGATTCACAACATTTGACTAAATGTACACAATAGAAAGAGAGGTTATTTTCTCTATGAGGAGGTCTAAGGCAGACCAATGCAGGAGTAATGTGGTGGGAAGCAGAACAAAAAGATCCTGACCAAGTTAAAAGTGTCACTGATTCAATACAGTTCAGTTATTTAACAGATTTTTTAAAAACTAATATAGCTGTACCTGTTGTACCATTTATAACAGAATGATATTAATGTTGCCCTTTTTTCCCAAAATGCTATGTAACAACTTGGAACTATAATCCAGAGTTTCCCTGAAATTAAAAACCTTTAATCACACATTCTGAAAAACAGTAGAAAATTGTACCAACAAACATTTATCTGCCATACACAGGACCAGTCTTTTTTCCAGAACACTATGATGGCTGGACATCCCCATGCTGTTTATTCTTCCAAAACTGTCTAACTGTACACACAAGATTTTAATGACTGTGTAATCGAACACAATGTTGATGCAAATGCAACACAACTGAAGTGAAATTCAGACATCTGCAAGTATCAGACAGGTGATAACAGAGACAAATCTTTTGAAACTTTGCTTTCTCTCATATATGTATATGTATATATACATTTATGTTCATATGGGTATGTATAATTATTTTAGTTGAACAAATGGGTGAGGGACAACAAGTTATGCTTCTTCTCACTCCTTTTTGAATATGCTTGCTATTTTCTTTGTGTTCTATAACTGTTGTGCTTCTTTATGTTTTATTTGATATTTTTGAAATGTATGTTATTTGGAAATAAGTGGGAAGCAAGGTATCATTTACATATTCAAAATAAATATTTAACATCTTTAATTGTCTTTGCTCAAAGTACAAGGTTTGTGTCAGATGTTGGAAACTCGCTGTAATGACAGGGTGGTAAATAGCAGTTAGTTTGGGTCACAAATGAGAAATTCTAATTCTAATTCTAATTCTTCAGAATAAGATCACAACAACTCCTGCTAACTGCAGATAAGACATTGACCACTTAGAAGTACTCAGCAGGAGCTCCAATTTAAATAAACAAACCATCTTTTTAAAGCCAAGACAAAGGACTCTGTGATATTTGGACATGGTGGGGTGTGGTTTAAGTCTAGCAGCAGACACAAGAGACATGGGGAATTAATCCAGGGAACAGAGCCAGAAGAGACTAATTACAAAACTAATGCAGAGTTTTTAATTGATCTCTCTCACTCTCTTTATTCAGTAGCCTGCTGGGAATTGGGAGGGGAGAAACAAACTACAGCTGCCAGGCAGTTGTGCTAACCACCACTTTATTTTTATTTTTGTTCCTTTTTCAAAGAGAGGAAGAAAACATTACATTTTCACATATTTCGAGGGTGGGTTGGTTGTGCTGAAAGGAACCAAACTGGATACTCTTGGGTTTGTGAACATCTTAATTTAGTTGTGTTAAAGTAGCATGCACATTGCTTAAAAAGATCCACTTTCTGTTTTAAACACACTTCTATTTTTTAAAGGGCTGATCAAATTGTTATCTAACTGACTATATTTATAAAAAGAAGTTACAATTTCCAGATTGTAAATAATATTTTGTGGTCTGTGAAGTGACGTGAAAAGGTACCTGGGCTCCAATCGACACAGTTTGCCCAGGGCAATCGCTGCATTTCGCTGCACAGCTGTCTTCTTAGCCTCCCCCGCAGCGAGCCGTAGTAGAAGCTGTACAATATCAGTACCCAGCAGGTGGGTGGCTACTCCTTCAAGTTCAAAGCAATGGGCCAAGCACAAAGCTGCATTTCCTAAAATCACCTCATCACAGCTGGAACTCAGCAAATGACGCAAGGTGGACAGTTCTGTGCAGAATAACACATGAAAACGAAGCATGAAAAATATACAATGATGAAAGTTTAAACAACGAACAAACAGATGCAGAGAAATCAGAAGAAACATCCGAAACCAGATACTGTCTGACATTAAATCAGAAGAAACTTTTCCTGTTTTAGATGAGTTAGAATATTGAGAGATATATTTTTGAGAATTTCTTTAAACTGTTTTCAAAGTAAGAAGTTTGCTTACATTTCCTCAGTATCTGATAGAGTTGCCTATTAAAGTTTTTGCCATCTCTTGGTCACATGTTTTGGGTAACCTTCCACAAGCTTCATGCAATAGTTTGCTGGAATTTTAGCCCATTTCTCCTAACATAACTAATTAACCTGTTATTATGCTTGGGGTTATTTTCCATTTGGAAGACCAATTGGAAACCTTCAATTTCCAGGCTGATGTTACTTCAGTATTTCCACATAATGTTCTTTTCTCTCTTACCAGCTTCAACCAGTGTCCTTGGAAGGCCTTTTGGTTTTGTTTTGAAGTTGATACACACACATTTTGCAAAAACAAGCATTCATCTCTTGGACACAGAACCTGTCTTCTTCCTGAGCAGTGAGATGGCTGGGCATTCCCATGCTGTTCATACTTGCATTTAACATTGAATTGCTTGAACAGATGAACATGGAACCTTCAGGCTGGAACAAATTGTACCCAAGCGTGAACTAGACTTGTGGAGAGCCACCGTTTCTTCCTGATATCTGGGTTGATTTCTTTTGATTTTTCCATGATGGCACAGAACAAAGCAGTGTGTTTCAGGTGTTGCCTTAAAATATAACTGTTGTACTTCCAATTATCTCAAATGTTGTGAATTAACCTATCAGAAGCTTACAAAATCATGACATCATTATCTCTGATTTCCCAAATTACTTAAAGCCATAGTAATCTTAGTGTATGTAAACTTTTGACTTTGGAGAAACTACTAAAAATCTTTCTTGTGTATTTCTGTTTTTTAGTACACACAACTAATTGTGGTAATCCGAAACAACCTGAAACAGGAAATGTTTAGTCTGATTTAATATCAGACAGAGAAAAAAAAAGATTATTTTATACAGTGCATGTAAATATCTGATTTCAGCTATACACTGAACTCACACATGAATCAACATGTGTTTATTTCAGTTCTACCCCAGAGGCCTCTAATACTGCAGTATTTACACTAATAAAAGAGCCTATTAATGCTAACATGTCAATCATTTCTCACTTTTATCAGACTTCACCAGCTCTTCCCTTGCCATGTCGTTGACTGCAGTGCAAACCGTCAGTGTCTTAATGGCAAATTTGGTGAAAATTTGACCTTTTCCCTGGGTAAGCAAACACAAAAATAAATCAATTAAACAAGCAGGATGTTTTCTGCTCCTTAAAACTAACTCTAGATAAAAGCTCAGCAGTCATGAACAAAAAAATCCTTTGTTTTAAAATTTTGCTTTCATCTTACCAGGATCAAATAGTCAAATAGTTATATGAATACTACTCTTAGATATACTTTTCCTTATAAACAGCATGCCAAATGTCAGTTTTTCAATCTATTCTTTTTTAAAGTTTTTTTTTGCTATTTCATTATAAATTTCATTTAAATAGGTTCTTTGTGTTTTTCGTTTCAAATATTCTAAAACCCTTCAAGGTTTTATTTGTATTAGGTACCACTTGAAAAAAAGGAGTGAGCTGTCTGTGGGAAGATTGCATAATTTTCTGCATATTTTGGCAATTAAATGAATGAACACAAGGGAGGCAGACAGAGGAAATATAAGGGTTCAGTGTGTGCAGCTCTTTCACGAGTAGAATAAGCAAAGCGCGACTAAATAATTTCTTTTTCACCAGCTTCTTGGTGTATTTATTAACGGTTGTAATTCTGAACATAGACTTCTTCCCACAACGTGGAGCAGAACATGACATGTAACTTTCGCCCAAACTACTTATCTTAGCTCAAAACTTCTTCTTGAGTACATGGGAAAACTACAATATAGAGAGCAAAGGCGCCATCTGTTGACAAGCCTTTATTTGGAAGACTATAATAGACAGAGTTCATGTCAAAGATCAACAGCTATCTTATCAATCTAGGTTGTTATGAAAACCATATAGCCTTAGGAGCCGTTAAAGAGCTATCTTACAGTTTTCATGTAGGATTTGGGTCACTTTTGACTGTCTGCATTCTCTGATCTCTAGTTTTTAAGATTGTAAAGTATAGCTTATCAAAAGTAATATTGATTCAGGAGTGTTGGAGAAGGCATGCATCTAAAAGTTGCTGGATAGTAGCTCTTTGGAGGACTGGGCAGCTGTGTTTTTGTTATAGTGGTACAGCTTTTATTGAAAGGAAAGTCATCTCTGGTTTCTGGCTTTACAGATTTCTAGAGTGTTTAAATGTCTAAGTGTGTATGTTACATAATGTGCGTTATCTCAAGATTTAAAGAGCTTATTAAGCTATTCCAAGTGATTAAACAACAGAAATGTTTAAAAAGTTGCTGTGTCTTTTCAATTACACTTCACTGTGTACACAGTTACACACTTTCAGCAGCCAGCACATGGTCTGAATGATTTTTCTTCGAACAGCATGCTGAACAGCTTCAGAGGACTGAGGGAGGACATTGCTCAACACACCCGTAGCTCTCTGGAGAGTAAAGAAGAGGAGTGTTGGCATTAAAAAGGAAACTGTTAGAAGAAGAAGAAAGACAGAGAAAAAACATTGCAAAAAAATAAACAAGGTAGAAAAGGAACAGGAAATAACACCAAGAGGAGCAAGAACATATCACAGGGCGAAGAGGTCACAATCCTTTTTTTCCATTTTTTAAATTACAGCAACAAACATTAATTGAGACCTAATGTAATAATCCAACACAGAACAGTACTTAATTCTCAAGTGGAAGAAAATAATACACAGTTTAAAAATTATTTTTTACATAGAAAAATCTGAATCCAGAGTTCTTTTGTACACAGTCCACTTTACTCTAATACCCCAAAACAAAATTTGACTCAACCAATTCCTCTTCATGAGTTATCAAATTAGTAAAGAGAGTTCACCTGAGTGTTATTAAACCTCAGTATAAAGATAGTCATTCTGTAAAGGCCTCAGAGGCTGTATCATCAGTGAATAATTTCATGAAGACCAAGGAACCCAGCAAACAGGTCAGAGAATGTTGGGAAGCTTATAGGCTAAGTGATAGTCACACTTTTGAAAGTTCCCCTTGAGCACCCTCTAGTCAAGCAAGTGGTGTGGCATTTATACTTGATGTGTACTTTGGTGCAGAATTCTCTGAAAATGAGCCCTTATAGAGGGTTCATAAAATGCTATGCAGGCAGACCTGGTCTGAAAGAACACCTTCCAAATCGTCCAGTTTAAGTGAAAGGTGGCGTACGAGATCTGCACAGAGTTCCAAAAATTGAGAGATGCACGACCAGGCACCACAACAGTACGCAAGGCCAACGCACAGGGGTAGGGATGGTGCGTTTGTTGCCCCCTCACACCCAGTTCAATGCATCAACTATAAACCTAGATAAGCAGCTAACAGTTGTTCATTCCACAAATCTGACCTTTATGAAAAAGTAAAGGAAGACCCTATTTGCAGTTTGCCACAAGCCATGCAGAGCACATGGCAAACATGATAGAAGGTGCTCTGGACAAAAGACACCTGAATAGAAACTCTTTCTTTATGCCACGAGCAATCAGCATCATGCTACAGGAACACTTTCCTTAAGCAGGAAAGAAGAGAAGCTGATCAGAGTTGATGGGAAGATAAATAGAGCTAAATAAAGGCTAGTTCCAGAAGAAAACCTTAAAGAGGCTTCAAAGGACTTGAAATGACGTTGAGGTTCACGTTCAAACAGAACTTCAAACTAAATATATAATCAGAGGCACTATGATATTTTTTACATTCAAGCTTGTTCATGTGTTGGAATGGTGCAGTCAAAAGTGTAAATCAAAATCCGACTGTGACTCTGTGGCAAGACTTGAAAAAAATTATTCATTGACTTTACCCATCCAATCTCAGCTTGAGCTATATTACAAAGAAAATAGGCAACGCTTTCAGTTTCTAGATGTGCAAAAGTGGGAGACGTACCCCAACAAAGTTGGAGATGTGATTGCAGCAAAAGATGGCTCAACAAAGGTACTGACTCAGAGGAGCTGAATACATATGCACAACACACTTTTCAGATTTCCATTTCTAAAAAAACTAAAATCCACATTTTTATTTCCAGTTACAATTATGTTACAATTAGTCAAATAGTTAAGACATTACTCTGGACTCTGGAGAACTTGACTGCATAGTGAGGAAGTAATTCAGCCATTTGATTCAGGTGTGTTGGAGCAGGGACATATCTAGATGTTGCAGGACACTGGCCTTTGAGGACTGGAGTTGCAGACCCCTGCACTCAATTGTTCACATTAAATACCATAAAAAATTTATTTATTCACAAATAAAAAATACAATAAAGGCTGTTGTTGTACTGTGGAAGATGAGAAACGGTTTAAAGGCGAGAAGAACGTCTGTAAGGCGTAGTCAAAGTATAGCATGCATTTCTATTTTGGAGCCATGTTTCTGCACATTTTTTGTTTAACAAAAACGAAGAGTCAAGCAAATACAAGCCATTTCCTTGTAGGTATAATCCACTGTATCATACAAATTAACCTGTTGAATACCATTTTTTCCACTGTAAAATAAGTGCATGCATTTAACTGTAATTCCTTAACTAATAAAATGTATAAAATTTTTAATTTCATATTGGTTATATTAGTGAAAATGTAGGTTTTATTCTCAGCAGTAGTGGCTTACCTGAGTTAATAGGACAATTTGAGTTAAACTGTTCAAACACAGAATACATTCTTGGTAAAGATAACATAATAAAAACCGTGGAGTGTAAAGAAGCCTCTGAATTGTTGCAACATAACTACTTTTACAAAAAAACTTTGATATGTTTTATTAAAGAAAACATCTTTCTTATAAGAAACCAGTGATACAGCTCCAAGGGGATGATACAGGTACCTCATGTTTATCAGGTTCATAAGGTAATTCAATTGTAACCTGTTAAAATCATATGTATTCTTTATGACAAAAGGAAGATATGTAATCAGCTAGTTTTACTGGGTTAGAGTAGTATTAATGTTTTTTAAAGGGCTTTGAATCATGTTCAGATCTGTTACAGTGACACTATATTTTCTGACACTTCTTATCTCATACATACACACTCTTCTCATCAAAGATATCTCTTTAATGTAGCAGACAGGGGAAAAACAGCTCTGCTGTGCTTTTATGATAAACCTTCATTGGGCATCAAAGAGAAAAGAAGGTAAATAAAAAGCTGCCATAGTAAAGGGAGGATGAATAATGGCTTAAAAAGTACGTAGGACATCTTTAATTCATTCTCACTCCCCCGAGAACTACAGTGTGAAACCCCTTTTTCAAGGGGGGGGGGTCACATAGTTTATTACAGGACCATAGAGGAAGAAAAATTATTTGAGAAAACTTTTGGCCCCTGATTTACACTAAAATTAAAATCTGGCAGAAAACCACTGTGGTACACGGAGAACACAGAAATAAATAATAAAACAAATTTGTTTGTCCTAAGATTAGAAATTGAGAATTTCTTTCATGCTAATCATCCCACTAATCTGCCATCTTTCACACCAGGGGACATTTAAAGGCTGCAGAAAGAATAGTCATCTTGCAGTCAGAAAGTTGTAGGTTGGAAATCAGCTTCCTCCCAGTCAAATCTTAAAGTGCCCATGGGCAAGGCATTTAACCAAAAGTTGCCTACTGATGAATGAATGAGTGTCTGAATACTGGTGAATGAATGAGTGTCAGCATACTGGTGAATGAATGGGTGTCACTGGGTGTATGTGGCTCTCCAAGTGGTCAGTATGACTAAAAAAATGCTACATTCAGTAAATTTGGTGCATTTACCCTCAGGGTTTCCTCTACACGTAATTGATCATGGCGTACCGCCACGGCAAAATAAGAGCTGCCACACCTTCAAAATGAAGGGTTTTTAAAAATATATATGTTAAAACAATGTAAAGCATATGAGATATATATAAATATATATTTGCACATTTATACTAACCATAATCAGAGTTTGAAATGAATTTAAATATCATGAAACATTAAAATTTACTCTATTTTGAAAAACCAACACCACCGGCTCCTGCCTGTCTGGCTGCAAAGCTGGCTACGGTGCGGTGCGCTGCTCTCAGGAGTGAAGGAAAACTCCCAAATACACATAAAAACTGTTTTTTAGAAAGGATGAGGGAGGCTAGCACTAAGCTTAAGGTATGGTTCAAGCCTTATTTAAACTTTATGAACTTGTTATTTAAGAGCCCAAACTATGTCAGGAAAACAAACCAGTTTTAAATGAGTTCTGCTAAGAAAAGTATTTTGTAACTATGTTTAAATATCCAGGCAGAATAATGACAGAACCGTATTGAAAATACAGTACAAAAAGGCGTGTGGTTTCTCTGAAACTAGTTTTGAGACTTTTAACCAAGCATTAAAGGACATACAAATATATTTTTGTGGCTGTATGTATAATTTTGAGAGGGGGTAACTAGGAGAAAATTCACAATAAATTCAAACATAATTTTACCTAATTTTATATTTTAAAATGTGTATGAGTTATATGTTGTATTATCATATAAAACCAAGAAAACTGCATTATGTGAAAGGTGCTTATGTGGGTTTTCCTTACAGTTACGATTCCTCCATCAGCATTTTTCAGCAGGTCGAGACAACAGTCACAGAGAGAAACAGCATGTTCCTTTAAAAGAGGAAAAGTTCATTTTTACATATTCTGCACCTCTAAATGAATGAAGTCACACATTATACATTCTATATGCAGCAGGGTCTCTGAGTCAGTTTCAGTTATGTGTCAAAATGTACCAATTAGACCAGTAAGTGTGATGCTGTAAAAATGTATTTTTAGTGGTTTATTTTCATTCAGGTGAAAGATGGTGCTGGTTTAAAAGACCAAACATTTTTTGGGTTTTGGTGGATTAGCGCTACTCTGCTTTTGAAGTGGTCTGCTTCATGTGATCAGATACTCCAGGTAAATTCCAAATTTCTGAAATGATTAGATAAAACACCTTTTTACTTAGGTGTGCTGCGTGTTTAGACTCTTCAACTGCTTCAATGGCTTTTTGCACAAAAATGAAACAAAATCTTTCATGTTCTTGACTAAGCTAAGTTATAACAACATATTCTCTCAACTAGTTTTCATAACACTTAAAACATTTATGCCATAGTAACCTGTCTTACCTGCAAAGTTGAGGAAGTGATTGTTGATAGTTTTGTGATCAAGCCAAGCAGAAGGTAAATAATGTATTTGTATTCAGATGCACCACAATGCTTCTGCAGAGAAGCAAAACATAATCTAAAATAACTTTAAAAACATTAACACTTGGCTGATGTGTTAGATTTTTTTTTCAAGCATCTAAGCTTAACACAACGAGCAGCAATTTACACTTCTCCAGCTGTGTGCTTACAATAGCAGTGAGGAAAGCTTCCCAACAGGCTTGCTCATGAGCAAGGTTTTGACGAATTACTTCATCTTCAGCCAGAAAGCCGATGGCTGATATGAGTGACGTAAGCACATTTTGATTAGCTTTGCTGATATTTCCCTATAAGAGAATGAGGTGAACGTTTTTTTTGTTTTTTCTTTATCGAGATACACAAATAATGATATATAAAATCAAATTAAAATGTTGTTGCAACATCTTACCAGTATGATCTTAAATGGCACAACAACAGAATCTTTCAACATATTTCGTAGCTTCGACCGAAATCTGTAAGAAAAAATAACATTTCTAGAAATGACCTTTTTCTCATAATTAGTGCAGCAGATTACACAATATTTCAAAGGAATCATTCAAATGGTGATACAAGGACTAAATTTGGCAGATACTCCTTAGACATTCCTCTTTTGAAAAAGTATGCGGGTCACTTCAAATTCAAGATGACAGCCCATTTTCAATATGGCCGCCATTTTGGGGGTAAAAATATTACATTTTGCTATAAACATGCACAGACTTGCCCAATATAAATGATTCTGGCAAAAACTATATATTTTTGACTATGTAGAATCCAAATCTGTGACTCTAAAGTCTCTCAGAAGCTTACTTTTGCCTTATTTACAGCTTTGATAAAAAATAAATAAATAAAAATAAAAATTAAAAAAACCCCTCTAATGTATGATAGGTCTAGCACAGTTGCACGTGTTGATGAGAAACAGTTGCCAGACTGGAGATGTTTGCTCAGAAGCAGAGATGATGCTTAGAAGATCTTCTGGACACCACCTCCACCTTATTGCAGAGAGTTGCCAACAACTGGTCAAGTGTGGCTGTAAGTCGGAATACTGTGGAAGATGCAAGTGATTTAAGATTCTGTGATAAAATATCCCATTTAGATAGCTGCATGGTGGCAATCTTGGAAAAATGGGCAGCCATCTTGAATTTCAAGTAGCCACATGCTTTTTCAAAAGAGAAATGTCTAAGGAGTATTTGTGCCAAGTTTGGTGCCTGTATCACTATTTGAAAGATTTTTTTTAACTATCTGCTCCACTTATTGGCTGGCTGTTGTCGACTAAGCCTTCTCCATAATTTTGAAGGCCATATCATGGTCATAACATAACATTTTTAGGTGGTCTTATATGATATACAAACTTTCAGATGAACTGTGAATTTTCAGTAGCTTTAAACCATAACTATCACAAATTCATAAACAAATTCTTGAACTATATTATCCTGTGTGTAGTAAATATAGTTAATGTATAGTTAGTTATAGTTACTTTTTGAGTTGAATTACTGAAGTAAATATGTTTTTTAAATCTAATTTATAGAGCTTTATCTGTATACATAACTAAGAATTTACACAATTCAGTTTGAAAGTGTTCTCTTTTTTTAAATCACTCTGTATCACTTGTGTATTCATTTCTATATCACAACAAAAACGTCAATGAAATACCATCATTGACTCAGCTCAGGTTCTACAATAGAGGGGACATTTCTTTTTTTGTTGAAACTTGACCTAGAGAGAAGGAAAATTGATCCACCCAGTTCACGGCTTGACACCTTGACTTAGTTCCTGCTGCGGTAGAGAGCCTGAGATGTCTTTTTATGTCTGTTTCCAGAAGATCCCAGTGAGAAAAACAAGTTGAGAATGGCTTTTGTATTTATGTGACACCAACACTTGGATGGCACTTGTTGATTTATTAAAAATTCCACACTGTGTTCCTTAAAGGATGGCCCTTTTCTGCAAAGCACTTTTACTACGCTGTATCAGGATACAGTTTGTGCAAGAAAATAGTTGACTGTTCTTCTTCTAAACAACAGCTGATCATATGCATTGCCTTGTCAATATGTGAATTAAGCTGGAGACAACTGATTAGATGTGCAGAATTATTACCCATCTTCAGCAGCAAAGGTTTCCAGAATACAGACTGCGATGATCCCCTGCTGCTGCCTTGATTCAGAAATGCATCTCATGAGGTTTCTCACTAACCTTTAAAGAGATAAGAAAGGGAATCATACCAAATAATACCTATCAAATATGTGGTTCTCTATAATTATTGTAAAGGGAATTTGCAGGTAATATTAATTCTAATGATTGTGAATTTAAATAAAAGTTCAACTACTTATTCCTACGTCTTTGAAAATCTAATTAGACGGCAAAGTGCATAAAATTAAAGACCAATAAAGGGCCAGGAACTTGTTTTAGAGAAACACCAGAAAACTTGCAAGGTCATTAAAAGTATGTGGCATAAAAGCTGGCAATGATGAGCATGTAGCTCAAGGCTGACCTTAATTTCCTCTCACAGAAGCCTTTACTGGGCCTACATTGTGCCTGTTTGTGTACAAGAATACTGTTGGTACTACTGTGGTGAGATGTGTCAACTGAGAACAAGAATAAAAGTCTCACATGTGCAGGTTTATGTTGTCAATGACCAAACATCTGCCATGCGACGTGTTCGAGTATAAACTCAGTATTTCCAGACATTCTTTCACAACGTCAGCATGCTCTGATGTTAACAGCTGCACAACAGACTGTCTGGCAACTGGACATTTCATCAGGATTTTCTGGTTTTCTTCTAATACCAAGAGAAAAAAATACATGGATAAGAAATATGTTTGACTGAACTGACAGTTGATAAATCACAGCAAACTACAGAATATCTGTATTTCAATTCATTTCCAACAAACTAACACACAATGAAAGTGTTAAATACCTACCATTTTCATGACAAATGATCCTCCAGAGTTTAAGTACAGAAATGCACAACTCTTGGCTGAGTAGATCATCTGTTTTCTTCAACAAGCAACTATGAAGAAAACAAATTCAAACTGTGATTAATTTGGAAATATATAAATAAAGGCTGATATATAAATAAACTGACAAAAACTGCAGCACCAAATGCAACTTATATTGCAAATATTTATTCTTAAGGTTAAATTGCTTAATAAAAATATACTTTCAGTCAAGGAAAACAATGTTGCCAACATGGCAGAAATACTTCCATTCTGTTCTAGTTTCTGCTGAATATCTAATCATTATGAACATTTTTACCATTATGGCAATGACAGATTGTGGTATGGCTGGAAAATATTGACTGGGGCCTCATTTGTTATGTTGTTTTGACAGTATTTGACTGGTGTATCTCCTTAACATCAGTATTCTCCCTGACAAATTGAAGTTAAATTAAGTCGACACTTTTTTGCAGTTTCTACAGTTTCGTACTTCCCGGACACTGTGTTCCAACTTGATTTATGACAGCGCTAATAATGACAACATGGAGAGCAGTGACAAGTTAATAATATCCTTAGTGATCTGTCATGAGGGGCTAATAATTCTCATCTTGTACAAAACACTACCACTTTGTAGGACAAAAACACATAGCCTTTGCTCAGTGCAGCACTCAGCTCCATCTCAAGAGTGATCATCTTTTTTTGAGGGGGCAATTACACAAACAGCTGGAAACAGACAGAGGGGAAGGTGAATGATCTTTCTAGTTTAGGCCATCATTGTCTCTGTATGTCCTCATCTCTCTGTCCATCTGTCAAAGCTCCACTGAGAACTGAGGGTTGCCTCTCCCAGTGGTCTCCTTACCTCCTCAGCACGTCATTGCTGCTGATGATACTAAAGCCATTGTTCAATCTGAAGAGAGTCTGTCCTGTACCTGTTAGAAGAGAAGAGCAGATAGTGGAGGAAGACAGAAAACCATTCATTAGTCAGAGGCAGACAGGCTTTACAGGAACACGATACTTTTCTCCTTGTTCAGCTTACCTTGCTCACTGGTTTAGAATCAATGATGCAAAAGAAAATAATATGCCGCGTAAATTAAGCCTTTTTTCAAGCCTTTATTTCTGTCAATTATGATGCTTTTCTGCTTACAGCTAATGAAAAAATGTCATTTAAGATTAGAATATTACATCAGAGAAATAAAGTGTAATGAAATACAGAACTGTAATGAAAAGTATGTTTAATACCTGCTTCGAGGTTGTTTAATATCAAAAGGTACATTTAATCTGACAAATGAGCCTCCGTATTCTGATTGATTAAATTTGACTGTATTGTCTGAAATAGAAAAAATGGCCACCTGAATGTAGCCCATTTATTGATTAGTCCTAATCTTGAGGCTAATTTTAGGCTAATGTTAGCTAACTATACCTTAAAGCAGCAATAAACATTTTGTGCTCATTTGATTAAATATTTAACCACCACAAAACTAAATTAAAGCTTAAAGTTATTCTTTACTTCAGTCTGAGAAACAAGACAGCAATATCTCCCCATTTTGTTCAGTTCAATATAATGGAAGCCTTTAGAAACAAGATACAATCAAGCTAAAGCAATCAGATGAGATTAGCTTCCCTCAAAGGGAATTGAGGGATTTACTGTTGTTTAAGGGGATGTTTATTGTCAGCTGGAGAGCAAATCACAGCTCTAAATCAAATTGAATGTTTTTGTATTCACCGATTTTAAGGAGTTCAAGAAAAAAAAAAAAGTTGGTCCAGTTTTCAACATTTATATAAGTAGCCATTTTTTGTTTTACTGTCGTACTTAACTTGGTAGTCTTTAGTTGTGGGTCGAATGCAATTTTTATTGACATTTTCTTTTAGTTAAAAAAACACTGATCAAAACACGTCAGATATTCTGACAATTTATAGACCAAAACAACAAGATTAATGAAAATTATCTCCTGATCATTAATGAAAAACACTAATTGATTGTCAACATACCTCAGACGTTATAAATTCTGGGTTCCTTACAAACAAAACTACCTTGATCTGAAAATGCTAAATAGGATGACTCATACAATCACACATTCATACTTTCCCAACATACACAAAGTTTTGCATGTAGGACTGACAGTTCCATTTTGATCTCATCTTACCAGAGCACCTTTTTTCATATGTTTCTTGTGTCGCCTCTTGGCTGGTAGCAAAATCCAAATGGAGTTATGATGACTTTCTTCTTGCCAGCTTTTCATAAAGGCCAGATTTGTGAAATGTGTGACTAATAGTCGTCCTGCCGGCAAATAGTCCCACCTGAGCTGGCAATCACTGCAGCCCTTCCAGACTGATTCGCGAATTAACACTCTTACCTGACACTGCTGTGTTCCTTGGTCTATGCAATGTTGTTTGTTCTCTAACTTTTTCTAATAAACCTCTGAAAGCATAACAAAATTGTTAGATTTATGCTAAGAATAAATTACCCGCAGGTGTACTGTATTTCCTAATTAAATGCCTTATGAAGTCAGTTGGTTGCACTGGATTTCATTTAGGTATTTTAGAGTAGAGGCGCAAGATATGCAAGACGTGGAAAGCTTCAGGATGTATGAATACTTTTGGAAGGCATTGTTTGTGGAAAGTAAAATAGTTATTTATATTTAATTATTTGATAGTCCTATTGAATGTCTAAATTTATGCTTCTTAGTTTTATTTTAAAAAGTAAATTAACTACTTTTAAATAAGTACACTGGGATACCATGTGTACTTATTCAGCCACTGTACAGTTATCTTGTTCCCGTTCATTATGAATTTTTCTTCTCTATGATAAGAAACTATAAAATGAAGAAACTATGACGAGAGGGAAAGATTTCAATGCTCTTGTTACTCAGTTTTTTTCTTTCATGTCTGTTTAACTGGCTGATTATTTTAGCTAAAAAGAAACAGCAAATAGATTTAACCATTTAAGCAGGTTAATGAGGAGAAGGTATAGGCTCAATAAGATTAGAGGAAAAACAGACTTGTGCAAAGCACAAGGAACACTCACAGTCAGTAACTGCCTGTGACAGGCTCGCCAATCCTCCACAGTAATAGAGGGGCATCTGGTCAGGCCGAGACAGCTTCTCCAGCAGCTGGGTTACCACTGTGGCCTTTCTCTCCCCTTTGTCAAGTTTTTGCCTTGCATTCCTCTCCTGACTGTCTTTTTTCTCTTCTAAATATACCAGGTCCAAGTATTCTACAAAGGAGAATGAGAGGACAGAGAAGAGAGAAAGTTATAGATCAGTTATGACTGCAGTTGCACTATTACATTTAAACACACATTTTCTTATTGGAGGATGTGTTTAGTAATTTGCGTAAGTCCCCTGAAATGTTTCACATTTAAAATAACAGTGAGATGAAACACGGTACCAAAGAAAAGTTCACATTTGCTAATTTGGGGTTTTTATGAATGCACTTAAGCCTTTTTCAGCAAGCAACTGCAATGATTTGAGTTTTGTTTTTGTTTTGTTTTTGTTTTTTTTTGTTTTTTTGACTGCACAGGTTAGAATTTATTGTGAATTCTCTCAAATCCACACTGGGTCAAAATATATCTTCTAATTCAAATAAATGCATACATATCCAATCACATTTAGTCACATTTCTTATCACAAATGTTGAGGTGTTCTTTGATTTAGTAGATCTCCTTCCACAGACCCAGGTTTTAAGCATAATCCACACTTGAGCCTGTGGCCATTCCAGAAGCTTAACTTTAGCTGCTTTACTCATTCCAAAAAGCAGTTTTCAGATTTGTGAAATTATTGCCCTGTTGGAGTGCCTAATTGTGCTCAAATTTCAGTTATGAGACCCCTCAGATGAAAGGGAATTGGTTAGGGTGTCTATGATCAACAAAAGAACCAAAACATTAGTCTCTGTTTCAAAACTTAAACCTTCAAGGTTGACTAAAATTTGCAACTGCCCACGTGGACAAACCAAATAATTTCTGGAAAGCAGTTTTATCATCAGAGGAAACAGAGATCAAACTATCTGACCGGAAAGACATAAAGGATGACTGGAGGAGTCAAGGTGAGCCATTTAAATCGAAGAAAACTGTCCAGCACAGGGTTGAAACCACCATGCTCTAGGGCTGTTTCACTGTCAGTAATAGGAGTGTATTGTACAACTTAGATGGATTAAAATAGATTAAATGCTACCATCATATTGTTAAAATTCACCTCATTCTGTTTACTCAACTTACAAGCATGTCTGTCTTCTATAATGTCAGGAACCATAAGCAGGTTGGCCCCGTGTCTCAGGACCTCTGAGGGACAACAAAAGCATTCTGTTTGTCTCAACTGTTCTTAATCCTTCCTTCCAAACCACTCAGGTCTTCTGGTTTTGGGTCTGCAGAGCAGACCAGAATCAGAACATGGAGAACCAAACATGGAGAAGCAGAATTCAGCTTCTATGCTCCACAAATCTGGAACAAACTTCCAGAAAACTGCAAAATGTCTGAAACACTGAGTCCCTTTAAATCAAGGCTAAAAGCCCACCTGTTTAGAGTTGCTTTTGGACCCGTAATAACAGGAACATTGATCAACTTATTTGATGTGTATTGATGTTTTTAATGATGGCACTTGACAAAACATAATGTGTGTTTCTGGTTTCACAATTGGTGACTATATGATGTGTTATGATGTTTTTGTTTTCATGATGTAAAGCACTTTGAACTGCCTTGTTGCTGAAATGTGCTATACAAATAAACTTGATCTGAACTTGATTTGACTTAAATATATTCTCTCCACTCCATCCTTCAAGCCCTGAAATTAGTATGACATTCATGCCCATGTACAGTGTAAGAAACCTTTAGTTGACCACTAACTGAATAATAATAAAGCCTTTTCCATTGTATTCATGAGCTTCAGTCAGGCAACTTTTTACCATTTACTTACTAAACCTCAGACCTGAGTAAGATTATTGAAAGAGAGATGAGAAATCTTTAGAAACTAAGAGGTGACTTCCTAGGCAACCTAGCTCATTTAGAAAAAATGTCATTACCTTTTACCATCTTTCCCTTCTCAGGTTCAATTTCCTGTATCTTTTCAAAGCAGCTTTTTGCCTGAAACAAAAGAAAATCTCATAATTAAATATATTAGGTGCTCTGGTGGTCCCTTCTAAACCCAAAAAAATATTCTCTTCAAAAAGCAAAGGCATCCCAGCAAGATTGAGACAGAGAAAGTAGACAAAACTATCACAATTATCTTATAATTCAGTTTTATATATTTTTCACACTGATGTTAAAATAAGATATCAACTTGTTTAGTAATTAAGGGCTAAAATGATTGTGACAGTATATGCAAGGTAAGATATTGACTAATCAAAGAGAACTCAGATTACAAACCAACATTTTCTTTCTTGGCAATTCTTATGAAAATATTTTTTTATTTGAGGCATACAACTACTACAGCTTGGCCTTGTCTCAGTTATGTCTGGATGATATATAGGTGTATTTAGAGCAACAATTAAAAAGATGGGATGTGACTTCATGTAATGAGAGATAATTATACTCACCTCATTATAATTATTCAAACCCAGGTATGCTTTGCCCATATGTACGTAAGCCTTTATGCATCTTTCATTACACTGAGACGACAGAGAAGATTATCATTAGAGGGTATTCATCAGAAACATGTGTACAATTCATGTTTGAACACCAAAAGCACTACCATAAAAAAAACTATATATTCACATTCAGGTTTGTCAATAAAAAAATAAAAATGTGGATTGAGCTTTTTGAATGTAATGTAATATCTTTAACTGTGTTTTGGAAAGAAAATAACTTTAAAAGTAGCATAGCAAAGATCAAGAATGTGCCACTAATAATTCATGTAACATTATTATATTTGTTTAATATTTCTAAATATCTGATTACTTTGCAAGTTTTACATAAACAGTGTCTAAATACAAAAGTGAAGAAACAAGGCATAAAATATCTGAATTCCTTGCCAGATTTTTACCTTCAAGGCCCACTCGCAGTCACTGATGGCCTCCTTGTACCTTTTTAGTTTGATGTAGGCCTGGACACATCAAAACATTGAACATAAGCCACATGAAAAATCAAAACTGACAAAAACAAAGAGTCTGACTTTGCAAAACAAAAACAGTTATTGGTATCTGCAGAATTGTTTGGTCAGAAACAAAGCACCGTTTTCAAGTTGTTGATTTTGAAAAGCTCCTTTGTTGTTAAAACATTAACTTCCAACGAGAATATCTAATAGCATGCTAGTACGAGTGCACATGTGCAGTCAACACAGGTGAACTGGGTGAACCTTTGCTGCATTTTAGTTTCTCTCCTGGGTTTCTCCTTACGTTTGCTTTTCTACCTTCTGTAGGATTTTGGTGCCTAATCCAGTGATCAATGCATGAGAGGCAGGGGACTCCAGGGACAGGTTGCCAGCCCATCACAGACAAACAACCATGCACACACAAATTCAAAACTAAGTGCAATTTAGAGATGCCAATTAATCAAATATGCTCATCTTTGGACTATGGCAGGAAGCCAGAGTATCCAGGAAAAACAGCAAACTCAATGCAGAAAGACCCCTGGTCAGAATTAGAACCCCTAATCATCTTGCTGCAAGATGATAGTACTATCAACTCCTTAACCAGGCAGCCAACTCTGTTAACATTAAAAAAAAAACTTTGAACATGTTCAGCAAACTACTGGGATATTTATTTCACCCTGGGACAATGCTGCCGGGACAAAAGCTGGGTAGATATCCAAACACTGGGTCAACAACTATGCCCCAGCTGGTTCCTCATCATTCTTTAGACCACCATTTTAAACTATACAATGACCTGATCAGAGTGACTTCTCCTGTGAAGTTCTCCCACAGGAGAGGAAATAAGAAAAGGTGGGATGTAGAAATTATCCAGAATTATAATGTTATCCAGAATTATAATGTTAATATCAGTGGGTTGTGTTACCGTATATGCAGAAGACATACTTTAAATCAAGACTTAAGATACTTACTTGTGCTCTGTTGGTGTAAAGTGGCTGCATGTCCCTAAGCACAGCCAATCCATCACTATAATACTTCACTGCAGTTTCATAGTCTTCTTGAGCATAAGCTTCATTCCCCTTATCTTTGAGAGCTTCAGTGATTCAAGGAGAGAAACATTCATAACAATATTACAGTAAACTCAAAAGAACAACAACAAGGGAAACTACAGCAACAGATGTTAAAAGAAAAGAAAGACATACCGGTTGCCTCTTTCAGTTTAGCAATTCTCGTCATTCCCCTGTCTGTGGCATCTCTCTCCATAATCTTCATGAAATGCTCTTATTAGAAAAAAACAACATGAAAGACAATTCAAAGATCGCAAAATTTTGTTCAGACTTACAGAGCAAATTGTAAAGGTGATAAAAACAGCACACAGCCAGCATAAACAATTTAACTGAATAAAATCGAATCAGGTGCTCAGGCTCTTGGTTACTTTAAGAGACTGAAAACAACAGCTGGCGAACAAAGATATCCATTGTGTTTTTCATTTTGAATATTAAATCAAACTGTTAGGGAAGGTTTTACTGCAAAGAAATTGTTCAGACGTGATTTAAAAACTGTCACATTCTGTCTTTGCCAGCTCAATATATAGTATAGAGTTTGTTTTTCCTTTCTTATCATAATTTCAGTGCACAGTGGGTTCACTCCTTAAATTACATTCATTTTAAAGGGGGAATGCAGACAGAGATCTGAAATGTTTAGATATTTGCAGCTTCAAAAGTACTGATGAGTTTTCCTTTGCTGAGTCTTAATACAAACTTCTGATTTGACACAAAGTTAATTTTAGCATATAGATGTTCTGTACACCAGCTTAGAGAAAATCTGCAATTCCATGTTTCTGAATAAATGTTTTTGTTTTCTGGTTTTTCTAGTTAGCTATAAAGTTAATAGAACCTTTAACTCAAACTACCTGAGTCTCAACAGAAAACAAGCAGTAAATTAGACTATCACTTAAAGGTTACTCTATTTCATAATTCAGTTCAGAGTAAAACTCATAAATTATTTAAATTTATGAAACACAGTTTAATATACGATTGAAACCAGATGTTTACAAACATTGCAATAATAAACATAAAACCTTTTTTCTCACTATCTGATGCTAAAACTTTCCTGTTATAGGTCAGTTAGGATTTGCTAAATACCAAATCAATAAGAGAAGTAATTTTTATCATTTTCCTGAAAATGAAAATTCTTGAAAAGAATCAAAAATTTACATGTTTTGATTTATTATGCCTTCAAACAAGTTGGGAGAACCAGATGATGATGGCATGGCTTTGTAAGCTTCTGTTAGGTTAATTTACAACATTATATGGAGGCACCTTTCGATATTGTTTAAGCAACACAGTAAAGACACAGCTTTCTTGTGTGCCATTACAGGAATAACAAAAGAAATCATCCTAGAAATCGGAAAAAGACTAATGGAGTCCAATTCATCCATGGGTGCAATTTCCACGAAGAAGCTATATGATAACAAAAGCAGCATAAAAATCCAGACAATGGAGAAGGCTTGTAAGTTTGAGAACACCACCCCAACTGTAAAGTACTGGGGTGGTAGAATCATGTTGTGGGGCTGTTTTGCTGCAGGAGGAACAGCTCGAGTTCACAAAATAAATGGCATCATGAAGAAAGAGCATTATGAGTAAATATTGAAGCAACATCACAAGACATCAACTAGAAAGTTAAACCTTGGCCATAAATGGTTCTTCCAAATGGATATTGACTGACCGTAAGAATAATAAAAAGTGTTACACAGTGAACAAGAAAGTCTATGATTTGGAGTTGTCGTCATAATGCCATGATCTCAGTTCAACAGAAATATTGCGTGGCCTACAGACCTCACTTAAATAGCAAAGTATTGTGAGAAGTTTTTGGAAGGATCCTCAAAAGGTTTGACGCAAGTCAAGCAGTTTAAAAAGCAATTATACCAAATACTAATGAGATGTATACAGTCTTCTCAATTTGAAGAAAGTTTCAAAAAATCTCCCAAAAATCTCATTATTTTGGCTTTTTTTTTTTACCATCTTCCTAGCATTTACTTCTGCTTAATATGATGATAATGACAGCTTTAAAAAAAAAAAAAAATCAAAAATCTCTTTCTTAGATAATCTGAACATCAAATAAAACATATCATGGATTGGCGACCAATGAAAAAAAATAATTTTTTGTATTCAAATGGTATGTTGTGGCCTATACAAGCACGGGAAAGACTGCTGACTTGACTGTTGACAAGAGGACAGTGACTGGCACCCCCCACGAAAGGCTATTGTAAAAGAAGCTGACTTCTGAAAAGGGTTACATCCCAAGCCCATTAACTGAAGAGTTAGTGGAAGGAAAAGTGTCCGAGAAAAAGGTGCATAAACAATACTGCAGCCTGGAAAGGATTTTGAACCAAAATAAGTTTAGGGAGGATTCAAAAGTTGTTGACTGTGGCTGAAGTCAGTTCTTTAAGAGCCTTCATACAGACATATCCAACACACTGGCTACAACTGTTAAATTATGTCCATCTTTCTTCTGTCTAATGCTCGTTGTTGACTTGGAAACTTTAACACAATGCTCTCATGATTCCACAATATTTGATTTTTTTTTTTATATGAAATTATATCAGCTTAGCAAAAAAAAGATATATGATTCTGTTTTTGTTTTTTTTTTAAAGAAAACTACCAACGCTAATAATTTTATTGTTACTCACCTTGACTTCTATTATGTGAACTCTGCAAAAAAAAAAAAAAAAACAACATATATATATATATATATATATATATATATATATATATATATATATATATATATATATATATATATATATATATATATATACAAATAATTAGCAGAATGAAAATATAGATTTTCATTATTTTTTCAATAAGAATGAAAGATACTTGGTAGGCAGCTTAACACAACAACATATACACATGCTTGCTTGAGAAACATTGGAAACGAGTAAAAATAAAGACAGAGACACAAAGAGACACTTAGTGACAAAAACTAAGACAGACAGGGAGGGGGAGTGAAACTGTGTGCTGCTGACTTTGTGCTAGAGCTATTTTTTACCAAAGAAGGTTGGAGGACTGGGTTTGTGTTGACTGTAGTCTTGTTGACTTTTGTCCTGCAAGGTTCATCCAAGGTAGTAATTAAGGTATCTGCTTTTGCTATAGCTTTTTGCTGTACTCCAACATCAGAGGACCGAAAATCCTCCAATAACTGACCTGAAAAAGAAAAGCCTTTAATTCTTTATTTAACTTAATATCGTAATATTCATGAAAATTAAATCATTTCATATGCTTTTTGTACCTAGAAATATCTTACTGATCAGATTAAGATTTGTACATAAAAAATAGCACAAAACTACAATTGGAAACTATACCAGTCAAAGATCATCCGTAGGGTTTTTTACTTTTAGCACAGAATTAGGCAAGTGGCAATAAAAAAATATTGAAGGGATTCAATGGTAAAGGAGTAATAGTACCAAAAATGTATTTGCTACATTAAATCAAAACCATACTTCTATTCTGCGTTACCTTCACAAGCTAATTAAAAGGACTTTTTCATGTTTTTGCTATTCTCTGAAAATAACCTTTTGCGACATCATTTATAAGAAACATTCAGAAGTAAAGGAAAATTATGTCATAAAAAGGAATTTGAGATGGACAGGCATACAAAGGGACGTCATTTAAAGCACTGAATAGTTAGGTCCAGGTTTTATCTGTTTTTCACACTTTTCTAAATTAAATGAAATTCTTATGCCATAAAACACACAAAAAAGTTTTTCTGTTGTTGTTGGGGTTTTTTGTCGTTGTTTTGTTTTGTTTTTACAAACTGTTTTAAAATCTCAGAAGTGTTTTTTAAGGATCCTTGTTCAGTGTAAAAAAAAAAAAAAAAAAAAAAAAAGTCAGAGGTCTGGATGGTCTAAATATGTAACATTTTAAACTACAGATATACAACAATGATAAACAATTTAAACATAATACAGGCCTACAGCACTAAACAAAGATACAGGATACCTAATAGTGGCTACTAAACTTAGAAGTTAGTAATGCAGCAATGTTTGACAATTCAAAAACTCATTAAAGGATCATTATATTGTTATATTGTTTCCATATTTTGTTAAATGTTTCGATAATGGCCAACACAAGGTGAGCTAACGGTCCTTCATAAAAATCAGGTTTGTTAAAAGCTACATTACCTATTTTGTCAACGTTGCTCAAAAATCTGTCCAAGTCTTCAGGATTCTCCGCCATTCTCTTGGACTTTAAAATCTGCTTTTAATCGGCTATGTTTAGGTACTATTTTTGCATCGAAACGGCGAACACGCTACTTCTCAAGTTTTAGCATTGGGTTACCATAGTGACGCGGAGGCGTTTACGGTCACCCGTTACTTAGCACTATTTGGAGTGGCAAACAGTTCGTAGTAATAACTATGAAGATTAAACAAGGCACATTTTCATCTTTTCGTCATGAATATAAAGACATTAAGTCAAAATGATCTTTTTATCTTCTACCCTGCATATCATTGAATCTTGATATGAGCAGAGTATCTTCATAAAATTCTTTTCTGGTTTTCCCAGTTCTATACTGCCACCCTGTGGCTAAAGACGCATCAACAACCCAAATCATGTGAGAACTTGCATTTCGTTTTATTATAAAAGGACATTGAGCGTTGCTATAACCCCAAGAAGGACTAAGAGGCAATTTGCGTACGTTACGTTCTGTTTATTGATATTTTTATTATCAGCATGGTATTTTGTTCTCACTGTTCTTTTTGTTCTCACTTGGATCAGTGAACTATAAAAGGTGAAAACCTCTGTCTCTTTCTTTTGAAGGGCTATAAATTTACGTGGCAAATTTATCATACGAATCCTATACATGATGTGAATCCAAACAGGTTCTAATTTTTTTAATGTTAATTATTTATTATTTTTTGAACAATTATTCAAAATGCTGTGTGTATAAATAGTCAACTCAATTAGACACTGAAATTCACCCATTTGTTTTCTTTTTTAAATTAAATCTAGTTTCTATTTGTTTACCTGTAATGCTACATGAAATGGGTATATATTTTTTTGTTTTAAGTGAACAAGTATAATTATGACTCAAATATTGTCAGACATAGCTGTGGAATTTTAAAAAAAACTATGTATTAAAAAACTAATAAATTACATAATTTTAGCAAGGTTTTGAAAACAACATATGAAGACTTTATTTAGAAAACAAATATACAAGGGAATATTGCTTGAATCAGAGGTCAAACTGATGACAAATATTAAGTTCTTCATTGAAATATGCTGAAAGTAATAAACATGGATTTAAATTAAACTTTTTTGGAGTCATCAAGTCTATAATTATTTAATGTTACTAAATAGTTTTAGGCTTTTTTTTTTTCAAGAAATACATCTTTGCATATTTGAGATGGCATCTTTTCTGTTGGCTTCACATGTTTCTGTGAGATAACAGGTGAAAATTATCCAAAGACTTTATAAATAAATACAAGAATATAAAACTTTTAAAAATGTCAAGAAATATTTTTGAAGGAGTTTCAGACACGAGATTCTTTGAGATGTCTCCACAGAAAACATTTACGAACATCATACTGCTGGGGCAGATAAAATGTTCTACCACAGTCAATATACTCAATATATCTGTCTTATATTAAATGTCATTTCAAAAGCTGAAATCAAATTTTAAAGTGATACTGAACACTATAATATATTTCCAGTCTGATCCTATGACTTCACAATATAATATACATGTCAATCAGGATACTTCTCTATAGCTGCCTTTTGCTGAATGCCCTTGATATATCTGTGGATTTAAAGTAGCAGTTCCTTGCCATTTCAACTTTAAATAAAATGAAAACTTACATTCCTCAAAAAGAAATGATGAACTTTATTATTTTTACATATCGAATGAGAAAATAGTTAGCTTGGAAAAAAACGATCAGTGTAACACTATAAAATCCAAGAAAATTGAGAAAATCCCAAGAAAAGTTACTTAAACATGAGATTTCTTCAAAATAATGTTTTAAAGCTGAGGTTTTATGTATTTCCCAGACACATAGTGCCATTTTATAGTACAATCATGTAACTATGTTACCTTTGTTATGAAAAAATTTCGCATCATATCAGTATCTGACGCCTTGAAATTGGCCTCTGTCTCCTTAAGAACCCCCATTTCTGACACTTTCATTACATCGTCACCTCAGCTAGCATTGAACATTTAGACAATGTGCCGTGGCATACAGGTGATCAGCCTGTGGCACTGTGTATGTGTAGTGGAAACCCAGATTGCTTTGATAGCTGCCTTCAGATCCTCTTCCTTGTTGGGTCTGGTGTCTCTCATCTTCCTCTTGACAACAATCTATAGATTTTCTGTGGGGTTCAGGTCAGGGGAGCTTGCTGGCCAATCAAGAACATGAACAGCATTGTCATTGAACCAGCTTTTAGTACCTTTAGCAGTGTAGACAGGTTCCAAGCCCTGCTGGAAAATAAAATCAGCATCTCCATGCAGCTTGTCAGCAGAGGTTAGCATGAAGTGCTCTAGAACTTCCTGGTAGATGCCTGCATTAACTGTGAACTTCAGAAATCACAGTGGACCAAAACCAGGAGATGACATGGCACATTAGCCAATAAGGTTGACTTATTGGAGGGGTGGGACAACTGCAGTGCAGAGATTCTGCTCAGATCAGATAGCATCAGACACGGCTTGCAGACAAGGCTTGAGAGTGATCTATGCTCCTGGTTGCTTCTGCTATTAGCCTTGAAAACTTCTTAGAGAAACTTTGCAATCAGTTTGAAAAACAAACCCTAAAACCGCTCTGCAAAATATATATATTTAAAATAGTAATTTCATTTTTGTTAAGTTCTAGAAAGCTTCAGTTGTGAGCAGACTGGAACTTGGAAATCCCCATTATAGCATCGTATCAGTTAACACTTTAGCACAGAAATTGCACTGAAAAGTGGCTAAGATTCTTAATCATTGCTAAAATTCTGTAAAAATAAAATAGTGCTTTATGGTTTGTGTATAAATGTCGTGTAAGCTGTATTTGCACTTATTGTTTTAGTAACAAGTTTTAGTATTTTCAGTATTGATAATTCAGTTCACAGTACTGTTGTCTATGTAAAGTGCCTTTTTATTAGCACTCGCTAGTATTCTTATGCACTTTGCTTCTATTCTGATTAAGTCAGAGCTAATGTGTGGTCCCAGTCCACATCCTGATGTTAAATCATTATGTTGTGGATGTATTTCTTTAGCACTTTAAAAGACTGAAATAATATTTTTTATTACCACATATAAGCTAACTTTTTTTTGTTTTTTAATCGGCATTGTTACATTTTCCAAGAAATAGAGTTTTTATATCTGGACCTTTAAAGGAAACCTATTATGCTTCCTTGAGCTAGTTACGATTGGTCTATGAGCTAAACAAAATATATTCATTGCATTTTTTGCAAAAAATTATTCTCAGATAGTGAAACTTCACTTTACTCAGTTCTGCCTATGTTCTGCCAACACAATGTTTACACTTGCACTTTATACACGTGAAAATGGCTGCAAACAGATGCGCAATTGTATAATAGTACATCTTTGACCCTGAGTTAGCCCCAGTTGATCGGGCTCCTTCTTGTCTTTGGATTAGTCAAAAATATAACAGAGAGAATGTTGAACTTCACAGAATAAATTGCACCATGAGGATAAAACATTCATGCACACATTCACACACATTAACGTGTGAATGTGTGCATGAATGGGTGAATGACTGAGTGTATTGTGAAGTGCTCTCGGGTCATTTTCAGAAATGACCCTGGAATTTAATAATTGGTGTAAAAATAGATGCAGCTCACCATCTTTAATTAGCGTGTGAATTATGTCATTTTTTGTTTTACTCAATACAGTAGGAATTTATGACCTTCGTGACCACACTCCCATACAGCTTATGGATGAGAGGAAGTGGCTCTGGTCCTACCCCACACATACCCAGATTTTTTCTCCTTTCATGATAAATTAATTATTTTTCTTAAAAATGAAACTAATTATAATTGTTTCTCCTTTCATGATAAATCAATTATTTTTCTTAAAAATGAAACTACTTATAATTGTCTCATTAAGGTATCAGGTGCCATTGTTGCTGAAGACATTGTTGTTGCATCAGTTTTGTCACATAGTCTATGGATTCATACAAAGTGGAAGTTAACCAGATTTATGGCGCTTTCTCTGTGAATAATTTTTATTTTTGATCTGCATAGAGGATTTCCTGGTTCTTCTACAGCTTATGGTCTATGGACAGTGGGGATTATATCGTTTTCTTATAACTCTATAGGCTATTGATGTACAACCCTCTAGACCACACCCCCGTGCATCTCATGGATAAAAGGATGTGGATCCTGTTCTGCTTCAGCCACCGCATCCTGATATCAACTAACAAACCAGGACATCAGAACTCACCAAACGGACAGAAAATATGGAAACTGGTCAAATGCGTCCTGCTGCTTCATCCTACTTTGTATGGTCCATTTTTAGCACATTATGCTGCTGTCTGCCTCTTGGGATTGTTGCTATCGTTTATTCTAACCAGGTAGGAAACTTTTCACTGGAATCACACTTTGATTGTTTAGACTTTGATTTCAAATACAAAACAAAAACACAGCCTATCCTGAGAAGTGTTGCATATTTTGCAGCATACCAATGAATGCAAGTTAAATTTACATTGTTGGATTACTTCTGTTACACCATTGAGTAAAATCCTTTCATGGCTGATCCTGTGTGACATATTTCAATAAAGGTGTCTCCATCACATAACCGGTGAAGTTGATTGTAGTTAGATATTATATTACTGTTTACAATGGCAGATTGATTCTACTTTAGTGCTAAATCAATTATTTTTCTTTAAAATTACATTAATCATGACAATTGTTTCATTCAGGTAACAGGTGCCAATGCTGCTGGAGACACAGTTGCTGCTGCTGAAGCATCCAGGAAAGCCAAGATCTTGAACATACTCTCAACTGTCTTTGGACTTATTTTGATCATCACTGTGTTTGCTCTGACATTTAGTCTGAACCTCTGAAGGCCTGATTTATCCAAAGATGCACTGAACTCTCAGCAAAACCTTCCTTCTCATCTTCACAGCCACAACAAAATGGAATAAACTGATGAGTTTAAAGATTCAAATGTTCTTATGTACTCATTTTGATTATTCGTGTGCTTTTTGCTGTTACTTATAAATCACAGAAACAAAAAATTAAAATATTGTCTCTTGTCCAAAAAGCAGAGAAATAATAATGAAGAAAAGCTAGGAATCAGATGAAATTTATTTTAAAACAAATAATAACAAGATGCGTGAAAAGTTATACAAAGACAGTGTATGAGACTTCACTGGAATGTCAGCATCATCCTTGTATCCTGGTTTGATTCTACTTACACATAATCATCAAAATACATTTTTAGTATAAAGTTTATTTTTTTATATACATATATTTTTTCGTATGCAGTTTAAAATGAACATGTCACATGTTGATTTGAACAAATGTTTTGAATGAAATGGAGTAGTTGGAAGAAAAAAAAATCCCTCATAGTCTACCCCTTCTCTCAAAAGTCAATTTGTTATAACATAAGCAACTAAGCATCAGTCAACCAACTATATAGATACCTCTTTAAATACAAAACAGGCAATATAAGAAAAAATAACCTTGAGAGAACATGTATTATCTTTATAATGGTACAGCACTGCACTAAGTCAGTATACTTCATTATAACTTGACAGCACATTATATTTGATTATGTTCCTAAAAGCAAAAATTGATCTGCTCTCTTTGGCTTCTTTAGACAAATGGTTCCACAGATTTGTTCCATAAACAGAAATACAATGTTCCATTTGTTTAGTTCTGACTTGAGGTTTTTTGAAAATCTCTGATCCTCTTAAATTATAAATGCTATCTCTTTTAATAAATCTTTTTAGTTTATATACACCTATAGGAATGGATAAGAATCCTTTTTGAGCTTTTTAGGACCTATTCAAACTTTTTTTTTTTTTTTTTTTTTTTTTTTTTGTGGGGTGGGAGGGGATAAAACATACATCTTTAATATTTTTTTATAAACATCAACTTTCTGATTTCTTTTCATTTTTCTGTTGGAACATCCATTTTTGTGCCAAAATATGATCCATCTGACCCAAACCTTTGCACTCAGATTAAAATAAAGTGGTTACGATTTCCTAGACAAAACCAAGAACATTTTAGCTCCAAGATTAGATTAGATTAGAAGATGCTAAAACATCAGTGGCACTGTCCACAGTAAAGGCAGTTCTACATTGACATTCATTCACAACAAAGAAAAGAGTGGCTATCCTGAAAAAAACACCTTCAAACTAGATTAAAACTTGCAGCTACTCATTTGGACAAGCTCTTAATTTCAAGATTTAATTGTCATTCAGTATACACAAGCTCAGACAAAGTATTGCTTCTCACTTACTTATGACAAAAACATGCCAGGTTAGAAAATATGAACTGCTGATGTAAAATGACTTGTAGGCCTAAAGATTATCTCCTTTTTGGAGATAAATGTTACTGACAAATGAATAAAAGGCTAAGTTAATTTATCCACAATGACTGGAAGTATGTTTGGAGGAGTTAAAGTAAGGCTTTCACTATTGCTGCTTTGGACCAAGAGAGTGAAATGATGAAGAATTCTTCATTATTTTAAATTAAAATCTACATGGTAGAAACCTGGACACATTTGGGTATTCTAACAGAACAATAATCCCAAACACAAATTAAAATTGGTTTTGGAAAAGAGACCATATTGAAAAAAATATACACTATGTTTAAAAGCCAGATCTGTACCAGGAAACCAACCAATTTAAATGAGCTCTACCATTTCTGACATGAACAGTGATCATATCCATGCAGAATTAGAACAGGACCTTGTTGAAACAAATACTGCATGGTTTCTCTGAAAATTGGTGGAATAGATTTATCCAGACAGTAGAGATGTACTTTTCATATTTGAACCTGTGTGAATAATTTTGAGCTTGTGTTGATTAAAAGAAAAATCAGAAAAAGATATGACTGTTACTGTGAATAAGATCAATTGGCACTCTGTACTAGCCCACTCCAAACAAGACAATACTAAATGCTGATGATCAGAGCATGTACATTTACGTACATTACTGTAGAGTAAATCTATAGTTTCGGTCATTTTCTGTTCAGAACTATAGATTTAATCTAATATTTGGAAAGACTGATAAAACCAATCAGTAAAAAAAAAAATTATTATGTTTGTTCTAATTTAATTAGTAAAACCATATTAATTTTGTTGTGTAAATAAGCGCTGTTGATTTTATTAAACAAATGAAAACAATACAGCTGATATGAGTAAACCTGGTGAAGTCTAATTTAGGTTGTTCAAACAAGTGATAAAAATACAAAAATACAATCCAATCCTAATCACATTTCATTTATAAAGTACATTTAAAAACAGCTGAGTTGAACCAAAGTGCTGTAAAATATGACCATTATTAGGGGGGAAACACTGGTGTAGAACACATAGAGCACAAGACGGCAGACCAAAACCAATGACAGTGGAAAAAATATATAACTGGAAGTAAAAGTTCAAGAAAAAAAAGCATTTTAACAGTGGCAGGTAAGCATTTGTAAATAAATGAATTACTAAATAATTACTTAACGCTGAACAAAAGCAAAATACCTGTGAGGAAATTTCTTTCTCCATCTGAAATATCTTCATGTTAATATGTGATATTTAGGCTGGGATTTTACATTCAGCCAACAGCAATGTAATCATCACTATCATTAAACTGTATATATTTTTTAGCTTTTTCGGCACTAAACTGAAATGCAGAATGAAGTGAACAAAGCCTTGTTTGTCTCCTTCAGTAGGATCTCCTGCTCCTGCAACCAAACAAGGAATCTTATGTTGTCGATCATAAACCACATCATGCAGGCATCTCTTGTAGAGACTGTTAATTTTTAATGACAGTTAATGATTTAAGGATTCTGTTTTATTTATTTCTTCTTTTCATTATGCTTGCAGAAGCATGTTATTGCCATCAGGAAGTGAAAATAGGTGTTTTATTGTTTTATTACTAGCCAAACCAACTCAGCACTTGCATTAAAGTTAAAATGTTCTCTCTGGATCCAAACAGATTTTAAAAAGAGGGAAAAAAGGCCCCATAAAAAGAACTGTCAACTAAACACATCCCAGTTTGGATTTCTTGTATATAGTTTTTATAGATTCTCTGTTTTATGGGAGAGAAAAAAAGAAGAAGCTTAGACATCATGGATGTCTCACTTTAACTACCTTTAGTAAATGTATAAACCAGCCTCCTTAACTACTTGTGGAAGTCGAGTAGATTTCATCAAACATAGTGACTGGTCTCAGCTAAAGAAAAATGTAAAATTCTCTTAGAGAGGCTCAAGTGAAGATTTAAATCAAGCTATGTGAAAGTCAGCCCATTTTATATTCTCTATCAAGAAATGTTCATATATCGATGTCTAATTTCATTTCTGTAAAACAAAGTAGTTTAATTGCACTAGAACAACAAAAATATACCTCGTTTTACTCATTACTTATAGTTTTATGCATTTTAACTGAGAAAGCATTCAGGACCTTCTTTTTTGCCATAGGTAGTGTTGCCCTTATAGCTAAAACAACTTCAGTGAAACCCTTCTTGTAGCCATCTACCAGTCTCTTACATCTAGCTGAGGAAAGTTTGCACAAATCCTCAGTTTCAGACTCTTGGAGGGGTTTCTTGTGTTGCCTTTAACAATAATTCAAAAATGTTCTTTGATCTTAAGAGATCTGAGGATTTTATTTTGCTTTATGAGTTCCAGTGAAGTTCTGAATCCAATATCATAACAGGTTTTAATAGCGTACATTTTTACTTGCAGTGTTAAATATTTTGACTTAACCATCCCAGTACCCAGCTATGCTTCAGCAAGTAGATATTAACTACAAATCCATTACATTGACCATTGACAATGGTTGCATTTGTCATTGTCTTGTTGCTGCTGATCCATGCACACATCTACCTCATTAAGACCACACATGAGGGCTGAGTGCCAATCGGACTGCTGGTTCCATTCCTGCCTGCTCACTGCATAAACTCTAGCAATATACACATCAAAATGAACATACACAGCTACACACGCTGCAGACTCAAACAAAATACTGAAAACTGACAGTATGTAAATTACACTTGTGGTAATGTGAGACAGAGCCATGATGGGATTCTGTTTTAACAATCCAGAAAGTGAGGTATTAATTTGTATTCAATGCTTTTTACTCTGATACTCCAGATCTGTAATTTAATCACTAATATATGGTATGAATATAGCTGCTCTATTGTTTGAGATTTGTTGCAGAAAGTTAATAAACAAACAGCATCAATAAGAGAGCAACAATATTTTCTCTGCTAAGAAAACATAATGGCATCCATATTCTAACTGGATTAGGGATTAGGATTAGGATAGATGATCATCTGCTGCCCCTTAAGGCCAAATTTGGCATTTGGAAGCGAGTTTAGTTAAAGAAGCTGAACAGTTGTATCTGTAGCTCCGTTTCTAAAACATAATAAAATAAAAGTTAAACTAACCTGGTTCCATAAACATGCGTTTTGTCTGAAATAAAACAAAAAGCACCTCATGACATAATTCACAAATTAGCATATGGATTACACCATGATTAACGTCTTTTTTAAAAATTCTCTGCTGTTGTCTTTACTCACATGAACTGTATTTTATGATGGCTGAATCCTAAAAACTAATCCTGTCATTCAAATACTTCCATGAACACTTTCAGCTACAGAAAACAAGCTGAAATTTAAACTAAAAAGACCTTATGTTGTAACTGCGGTCACTTACCGTGAAGTTGGCGCAGACAGGATTTTGGTAAGAGGGTTTTTTTGTTTGTTTGTTTGTTTTTTTGCCTTTAAAGTGTGACTAACCCTCCTGTGAAAGCATAACACTACCCCTGGCAAATTTTGAAAAAATTCCAGCAAAGTGGGCAGAGCCAAGGGACAGCAAAGTACGTGGATGAGCGGAGGAGGTAAGCAAGGCTGTGATCAGGACGAAAGAAGCACTGTTGGCAACTTATCGACTTTGTTGCGAAATTTAGCAATTTTTTTCAAAAACCAACAACTGAAAAACCTAGCGACCTTTTTTCTGTGTTGGAGACTTTTATGGCGATAATGCTCTGCAGCCCTGGTGTGTCATGAGCTTTTCCCACTTCTTAAACACTGCAGTCAGTTTGAGACGGTTGTCCATCCTGCATTATACTGTCGCCAGTAGTCAGAGCATAGGAGACTCATTCCACTCCATGTCCACACTGCAAATAAAGCACACACTTGTGAAAACTTGACAGAAACCCAACTGTTTATAGATTTATATCTAGAGAATACATATTTTTCGTATCACATTAATTTTCTCAGCTTTAACTTAAGCCATATGTTATAGAAATTAGATAGCAAATAAAGGCTCTACTACCATTTTTGTGACAGATGCATGCTCACCCTGTCGGAACAGCATGTTTTTGTGGACATGACTCAATGCATAGGAATGGCGCCTGCAGGTTCAAGTCACTCATTATAGAGACTAATAGGCTCTGTCCAATCCAGAAGTATATATCAATGGTCTTAATAATTGACCAGTATTATACTGACCATTCAGGTCAGTTTACTCTACACAAAATGAACACTTTTGCTAACCATGTCAGTCTAGACAACACATCTCTATCCACTGAACACAATTCACTTTAATTCAAAAATACTTTATTAATCCCAAAGGAAAATTAAATGTTGTTGTCACTCACATACAAGTTTCTTCAGAGTTATAGATGGTGATGGCTATGTACAGGAAAGATCTCTTGAAGTGATCTGTATTACAGCAAATCTGAAGAAACCTCTGACTGAAATGCTTGTGGTTGTCCATAACATTCTTCATTTTATGAAGAATCCTCCTTTGCACAATCAGCTTCAGAGGTTCCAGAACAGAACCAACCTTCTTTAGCAGCTATTTGAGCTTTTTTTGAGTGTCTCTTTTGAGTGCCCCAGTCTGTGATGCTGCTACTCCAACAGATGATGGCAGAATAGATTGCACTCTCCACAACAGATTTAAAGAAGATATATCTTCTATAAGCTATATCTTGCTGCAAATACTGAAGGACTGAAGCTTCTACTTTCTCACTTCTCACATCTTCAGTCTAGTTGTTGTCTAGATGAATACCAAGGTATTTATACTCCTCCACTGCTTCCACTTCTTCTCCCATATTGGAAATATTTGACTTATTCCTGTTTCTACTGCAATCTAAAATATTCACCTTTGTTTTGTTTACATTCAGGATGAGATAATTGTTCAGACATCATGCCACAAACTAATCCACCAACTCTCTGTACTCAGCTTCTTGTTAATTTTTGATGCACCCAACAACTGCAAAGTGATATCAGTATTTCTACAGATGACACAACTGTCTCTGTTATGGCATAGATGTATTACAGTTATTTGAAATGTTACTACTACCTAGTTGTAACTGAGGAAAGTGTGTTTCTGTAAAGAAAGTAATATGGGGCAGTAATCAGGAGATTCATCTTTACAAAGTAGTGTTCTCCATTGCTTTAGAGGAAATTTGTAATTTTATGACAGTTTCTTCAATCCTGGTTTTAAAGTCCACAATATCACCTTGCTGTACATATATTCTTATACATTTACCATGTATTATCAAGTTTTGACAATGAGCTAAGTTAAATCATTTAGATGCAGCTAGAAGTTTATCCTTTCAGAAGATGCCTATTTCTGGTCATGTGACTGTTACTAGAGCAAAGTTATCCTCTTAAAGTAAGTGTCCTTGCAGATGCTAGGCTAGTTAGCATGGCCACCTATGACAACAGATAAACTGTTTTCCTGGTATGGTAAGTTGTTTCTCCGCCATTGGAAATGTTTAGCAACGAGTAAATGAGGTTGAGTGACAGAGCTATTACCTTTCTCCTGGCTCTTATTGGTTGGTTTTGGTCAGGAGCAGTGCATTTCTTCAGACCTCAAAAGAGGTGGAGGAGATCGATCTTTTCACAGATTGTCTCATACTGTCTCATACTGTCACAACATGGTGACAGTTTTAACAAACATGTAAAAAACATATTTTGTAAAAGTTACATACTGCAGCTTTAAATGATCATTTTATTTTATGCTTATCGTTTTGCACCTGAAAGTTACTTATGTACTTTGTATTTGTTTTGTTTGAACAGTATTACAAAAAAAGAGAGAATTTATTTTTAAATCCTCCCAAACACAATAAGCAGTCTTTTTCTTGGAGGATGAAGTGCTGGGAGATAAAGAATGTATAGCTATGGTAGATTCATAGGTGAAATTATGTTGCCTTCAACACACTTTAGGGAGGGCAGCACAGTCTAATACTGAAAGTCTGTGGTGTACAGAGTGAAAACAAATGGTGAGAGTATAGTCCCCTGTGGTTCTTCTGTGCTGTTGACCTGATTAGACAAACAGCCTTTCAGTTTCACAAAAATGCACTGGAGAAATCAAAGAATATGATCCACATAGTGTTCCCTGCTTTGTCTAGATGACAGCAGATTTGTTAAAGTAGGTGTTATGGCATCTTCAGTTTCCATTTCCTGCTTACTCAGGGGGCAGCAGGAGTCTCTCTAGGACCTCCATGATGTGGGATGTCAAGACAACATGTCCTTGGTTATTGAGGACAATGGGTGAGTTTTCTCAAGGCAGGATGTCTTTCACAACAGTGGAACCTTCTCCTGGATCAGGCTGAGGTGGCATATTCTCTAGCTTCTTTCTGTATGCCTCTTTGCTGTTTCTAATCTTGACTGTAAGTAACCTCTGTATATTCCACAATAATCACCTGTCTTCCCTCCGGAAGGCTCTGTTTTTCTTTTTCTTTTCTTTTTTTTACTGGTGATTCAAGGTTCATTATTGGGGAAGGATCTTATTATTCTTGGGGGGATGATGTTGTCCACACACTCAGTCTTGGCAATGATGTCCCTTTCATGTGGCAGGCTAAGTTCACCCCATCCTTAACACAACCCAGATGGGCTTACTAAGCTTCATGTGATCATCTTATTCCACTTCTTTTAAATACACACTGCTTCTGAAAAATGGATTTATACTTCAAGCAGAGAAAAACATTGTCATCAAATTTCCCCAGAGGAGGTCTTGCTTTAGAGATGTATGAATCCTTGACATTTGCATAAAACAAATCCAGCATCTTGTTCTCTCTGGTTGATCAGCTGCAAACTTTTGAAACATTAGAAATGTCGCAGAGAGTGCAGCGTTATTAAAACCACCAGATATTGCCACAAACACATTGGGGTGTTGCTTTACATGCAGTGTCGGTCGCATCTGATGGTGGAATATGAGCGGGTGCCAAAATAACACTGATGAACTCTCTTGGCAAAAAATATAGACTGAAACTTCCTCCTAACAATTCAGTATACTGGATACACTGTTAGCCATTGGCACTGCTAATCCACCTCCTTTGCTTTTGCCGCTCACCTTTAAATCTTTGTCTGCTTGTATGGTCAGAAGCCCAGGAGAGAGATATTGGAGTTATGGTCCTGCAGCTACATCTCAGTGAAGCACATGATACTGCACAACGCTTGCTACAGACATTTAAAGGTGGTCATCACTAAATGCTTCTTTAAGCTGCTCTTGAACATGATATATACATCAAATAAACAACTGTATAAAATTCTCCTAAATTAAAATCCTTAAAAATTTGGTAATCAATTGTGAAAATTTACATGGTAATGATCTGTGTGAAGAGTTTCAGTTAAGAGTCAGAGCTTATCATAGCACAGAAACTGCTGAAAATTACAAATTCTAATCTCATGGCCTCATATAATGGACTTGTATACTTGTTAGATCTGGTGCGTTTGACATAGTCAATGACAATATTGCTTTACAGAAGCTTAACCATCCTATGAGATGTCATCTTGAGATGTCATTTTATGAGACTCTGAAACAGGGACAATACGAATACAGTCCTTCTTGATGAATTTGTGGAAAGGCATGTTAGCCTCCACATTCAGGAGATGCATTGGAAACCTTCAGGCACAATGGAGCAAGTCTGAGAAATTTCGCTGTACAAGTGTGGTTGCTCCAATTAGCCAAGGCCCACCAGAACAGCACCCTAAAGATTTTGTTTGCAAAACAAGAACTACAGAGACCTTGTCAGGGTCATGTTCCTCATGCGCTGTGAACTAAAATATGGCTTATGAAGTTTCCTTGCCACAGTTTAACTCCTAGCTCATAATCACATGTTAAAAATTCAGAAAATTGACGAAAACTCGTCAACCATTCAGCAGTTTGCCAAATGACATGGAAGCTAAGATAATAACTGCATGTTTTTAAAATATCATACTCCCCAAAAAACACATCTAGGTTTTCTACAAACATGTGTTCTGCAACTAGTTTAAATAACATCTCCTCCCACATGAGTTACTGGGTGACATAGAAGCATTGCTTGTAACCACAGCTAAGAGGGAGCAAACCTAGTGTGAGTAAAATACAGACTTGTGCTTTTACTGTCAGATCTATCTTCTAACATTAGATCAAAATCACTGTCTGATCATGAATTTGTCTTTAGATCTCTAAATGCATACATGAGCCTTTTTAAAGGGGGAATTATGAACTTTTTGTCATCATAGTTCTTGTTTTCCATTGTATTTAGCCATTGCATATAAATAAGACAACACTTGCAACTTTGTAAGAGAGTTATATAGGTTTTTTTTCTGTTTTTGAGATTGTTACAAACTGATTACATTTGAAGAGGTGATAAAAGTTCAAATTAAATAAATATAATTGTTACTGTAATACAAGAAGGTGAACATTTAAATACTATTTTTTACTAGACTGGGAGACATATTGGGAAACATTATAGACTTCTGTTAAAAGGGGTTTATCTGTCTCTCTTAAAGTCTGTTTTAGATGTTTAAACAACTGAAGTGTTTTAAAAACAAATGTATGTCTATTATTATTAGTAGTAGTATTATTAATGACAAGCATCAAGGTAGAAGTCAGACTTTGTACACATCTTCACAAAAACAGCTGATATTAAATCATGTTGACTTAGCTGTTCCATATTTGTAAAAGGGTTAGACTTAAGGAGATTACTGAGTAAAACTGCTGAATGTTATTTATTGAGTGATTCTGAATTGAGTACATAATGTACTAAAAGTTGCAAAATACTATTTATCTTTAACAATTTAAAATAAAATTGAACAAATGTCTCAGTCAATTTTAGTTTCAATCATTTTTTTAATTAATTTTTTTCATGTAAAATATACCACAAATTAAATGCTTTTTAAACAACACCCATAAAGTATATAAGGGTCTATGTCACAACCCCTATCAAGACCTGCTTCTAGAGACCAACAACCATAACATAACTTCAAAATCTTCTAAAAGATGGAGAGGCACTATGGAAGGACAACAGACCCGTGTTGTGCCTTCTTACCACAGATGGTCTGCTTTTAGCAAGACATGCTGTTGTTTGCCTCTTGGGATGGCAGCTATGCACTACATTAAAAGGGCAAGTATTTTTATTCTGAGTGCTACACATTTTTTTGCCCAAACCTCAGGTCTGTTTACCTTAATGGTTGAGGAAAATTATCTAAAGCATTGCAGGCCTCCCTTGCACCAGTTAAGGTCAGTGTTCATGATTCAACAAAGAGAGAGGGACTGGGCATCCATGGGATACCTTTGTCTGATATTAATACTTATTTGATGTCAAGCATTTAAGTGTGACAAAAAAAACAAAAACATTGATTGATTGATTGATTGATTGATTGATTGATTGATTGATTGATTGATTGATTGATTGATTGAGACCTATAGAAAACAAGTCCTCAAACAAGTCTTTTGTTTTGTAGCAGAATGTGAACCTATTCTTTCCTTATTCTTTTCAAGGTAGAAGCCACTAATGCTATCAAGAGATATCCAGAAAAATATTACATCAAATGAAAAGTTGGATTGGTATCACTGTCTTATTTTGAAGATACACTGTAATAGCCATAATACAATAAAAAAAGAAAAGGTGACAAAAAAAACAACAACTTTCTCTTCAGAAGTTACATTAAAACTCAGTCAAGTTTTTCAAGTACTTATGTCCTCAGTTTCACTACTTTCACAATAGGTGGTTTACAAAAAAAATCTACTCCCTCTATTTTAGGATTCAGGAATAGAATTATAAAGAAAACTTTTTATGAACAACTAAATCCAGCTGTACTGTATTATAATTAAATTAAATTTGTCTTTATTTAATGGGATTCTAATCTCAGTTTATGATTTCATTATACTGAAACAAACTGGATTAAGCAAAATGAATTTGGAGTGAATTAAAAATTTGAGCCGTTTGTCTTGAGGTGACGTGTTTTGCATTGTCACTATATAAATAAAACAAATATCTGTCTTTTCTGAATTATTTGTAGAGAATTTTCACTAACATTGTCACAGAGTATCATGGAAGATAGATGATCAAAATAGCCATGGTCCTGAATATCCTGGCCCTTATCTGTGGACCTATCTGCATCACATTTTACATCATTCACAAACTCCAAAATCAGGGCCAACCATGAAGAAGGACTGTTTTGTAAGAAGCAGTGCTGCTTTGTTTTTGGAAAAATCTTCCTCTCCTCCACCGGCAGTTGAAAACAACAACAGTAAATGGCTTGTCACATCTACATCTGTCAACCTGAAAGCTGTCAAAAATCTGTTTGTATGTAAACATTGTTTCACAATCAGTGGTAAAATCATGTAAAGGTTGTTGACGCAGATAAAAGTAGATTTTAACTTTGGTGTTGGTTGCAAATAAACAGAACTTGGAACTGCAGTGAGTTGTGCAATCTTTAAAAATGTTTCAAACATAAAATCAAAGCCAACAAAAACAAAAAAGAATAAAACCCACACACTGAAAGTATGTGTAGACGCAAACTACATCTAGAGCAGTCCACATTGGTTTAAGACAGGCTAGCCCCCACATTTGGTTCATGCATTGGTTTTGGAAACTTTCAGACACAATGCTGCAAAACTCAGAAATGTCACTGTCCAACAGTTCAGCCCCACAGGAAAAACACCCTACAGTCTGTGTTTGCAAAGCAAGAATTACAGCTTGTCACGGTCATGATCCTCAAACTCTTGGAACTAAAATGCATTCTATGAAGTTTTACTCCTAACCCAACACTAAACAGTAGAAGTATACAAAATTAAAACCAAACTGAATTAATTTTCTCAAACATTCAGCAGGTTGCCATGTAATATAAAAGTAAAAATATTTGTATCTCTTCTAAATAATACAAACAAAAGAAAATACATTTTTGTGTTTCTGAAAATATTTCCTGTAAGCTGTGAGAGTTTGATGCACACCTTTCCCACAAGAGAAGCAAGAAAGCATTGCTTTTAACCTCAGCTATGACTGTTTAAGGAAAGTAAACCTAGTGTGAAGGAAACAATTGACTTTTTGTCATCATTTTTTTTTATTTGGCTGGGTATCTCTTAAAGTCAGTTTTAGATTTCTTGACAGGAAGGGCTGCCAATGTTTGAACAACCAAACAATTTTTCATTTAGAACTTGTGTCTATTATTATCATTCACAAACATCAAGGAGGTCAAATTTTGAACATATTTATCCACTAAGAACTGATCTTAAGCTATGTTTACTTTTCTACTGTATATTTGTACCAGACAATAACTATCTAAATACTAGACAAAGAAATGTGATTATTGAGTAAAACTGGGGCTATGAATTACCAATTAGGGGAAGGGTACTAAAACTGCCTAAAAACATAAAATGTTGACTTTCAATGTTGGTCTGGTCTGGCTCCTTTTTATTCATTTGGATTGGGGATCTTGACATTCAGAACCACAGCAAACAGGGTTTTTAAAGCTTAGTGTTCTTGTGATGTACAAAAATCAAGAAATTATATAATTGTTGATGTCATTTTTAACTGAATGTATTAAAATTTCAAAAGTTGCTTGGAAAAGAATATACAATTATCTTGACACAAAAGTCAACACCATGACACCCAGAACAAGAGGTCAACAGGACAATGAAGAGTTCAGACCAGAACTACATATAGGCCATAAGTCATGTCTGATAGAGATAAAACGTTGTATTTGGTTCATATGGCCTCTACCTGAACTCATCTGTTGATTATTACTTGTGTCATTATTATCTCTTACTAAGCATAGGTTTTATACAAGCATTTGATCATGATGGATTGGTTCAGCCAGTCTGGTCCTCCAGTCCCTCTTTGGTTTCACAGCTTCTCTCTCTCAGAAGTCCTTCAAGATGTGAAAATAAAGATGCTTCTCTGTGTTTCATCAGCAGTTTCTCTGCCTCCTGATCGTATACACACAAACAAACACAGAACACTTGGAAGAAGGAACTTATTACACTTAAAACTCTTCAGATCCACATTTTGACAGTCAGTCAAAACAGTAAACAGATTGTCAGATCGGAACATCAAAACAAAAGTTGAACCTTGCTATGCCTTTAAGTTCATACAGAGAGAGAATTTTCAGTTCTTACATCTTCAGACAGTAATCCTCTGCTTGGTCTACGAAGCCAATGAAGCAGTGAGACAGCATGGGGGTCTGACAAAGCCTCCTTTAGATCACCTTGCTCCTGAAATTCAGCACACAAACTTGATTCCTGTCCAGAACAGATTCTCAATCTGGTCTGAAAGAGCTCTTGCAGACAGTCCTGTAGAGTCTGTCAGGAAATATACAAAACTAAATTAAACAAATGCTCTTTGGAAAGCATTTACAACTTTACAACCTTAGACTTCTTCAAATTTTACATATTTTTATTCACCTTGAAGAAAAGTCTCTGGAAGGCTGGACTAAAGTCGGAGCTCATGTCTTTAGATTTAATGTGTGAAAGACAGTGAAGCAGCATGAGAGAGAAACCACCGACAGACTGCAGCCTCTGGCGACGGACAAAGAGTGTCTCCTCTGCCTCCTGTACACATGCAAAATTAAAGTTAGTCTCTGAAACATCTTGCAGTTGAACTAAAACACAACATGCATGATCCATTAATAAAATATATCCAGTGGACTTTATTTTGGTATGTTTAAAATATGCTTTATCTTGCCATAGTGCAGGATTTGATGAATTACAGTTACTGTTTTATGTCAGTCATAAAATTTTAGGTTTTGTAGCCCATGTTTGCCTGAGCTGAGCTCAGTTTCAGTGTTCAAACTGCTCCGGAGCAGTTTGAACACTAAAACTGATTCTGAAACTAACCACAGACCAAACTTTGTAAGAAAAAAGAAAGTCACAGGGCCACAGATTTTATTTACAGGAACAGTGCAGCTTTGGTTTGACCTTCCGACTTCAGATCTCCGTTCCCGTAAAAACATTATTATAACTGAAATTTTGTTTTAAAAGAACTAAGAAATCTTTGCAAGTGATAGTGCTGTTGTTTAGTTCCTGTTTTTTATGCCAATTTCATAAAATACTAGCAATAAGACTACTATTTTGTAATAAAATTCAGAATCTTGGTCATGTTTAACTTCTTTTGTTCAAGCACCATGTATTAAAGTGGTATGTGTCAGAAAAAAGTGTCAATCAGATATTCTTGTGTGTAATCTGTAGTTGAAGACATTTTTAAAGACTAGGGTGATGATGCAGGCCCTGTCAGGAAGCAGCAAGACGATTGCACTCATATCAGGAGCTTTAGATTAAATCTCAGCGTACACACTATCATACAGTTGTAGTTTACCTGATAAAAGAAGGAGTTCCTGAAGGCATTGTTGACATAGTTGTTGTTTGGCAGGCTTGCAGCTATCTGAAGTGAAATGGCTGGAGTCTGATAAAAAAAAGAAAGAAAAACTCAAAGCCATTTTCAGTGATGTGAAACACTGGCTTTATGGAGGCTAGCAAGGAAAAGGTGCATATTATTAGTAGCATTTTAAAGGAACAGCCACAAAAATGAATAATAAATGTGAGAAATTCAATGAATTTCTCACAGTCTAAAATTAAGAGAGATCTACCTGAATTCAAAAAATGCAAAATACTAACAATTGTGCTTAGAAGTTTAGTTCATCGTTCCTATCAGAGTGAAACTTGGGCACCAACCAGTTTTAGATTATGCAGTGTATCAATCAGGAATAATCCATGCTGGTAGACCAGGAACTCTCTGGGGTTTAGGACTGACAGGTCCAAAGGGATCAGCTCTCCCTCACATTCCCACTGAGCATCCAAGACATCCACGAAACTGTTTCCTCTGTCTTAAAAAAGTAAGTAGTTATATGAAATTAAGTGATTTAAATTACATTTTACTTTCTCAGCTGATTTTGACTCCATACTATAGTGGACATCAACTAAAAAACTAAATACAACTAATTCATTTACACATTTGACCAAATTTACAAGTTTGACCTCTGCTGTTTATGCATGAAATTTTCTGAACTCACTATTTAGCTCTTGTCCAAGAAAACCAGCCTTCCCAGCCCAGGCTTTCAGCTGTAACTCCAAATCCTTTAATACCTGGAATAGAGGAGAGATCTCCACCAGCCTCTTCCACTGCTCCTCTGAGGATTACAAATTAGTTAATGAGAAAAGTGAGCTCTATTCCCTAAATCTATCATTTTGTTTTGATGTGGTATCAGTAAATGTAAAATAAACAATGTGAAACAAGCTATCTTATTTTGGACTAAAATGTTATCTGTGACTCTTACTATGTATATATTACAAGAATAATACCTGTAGTAGCGACAGCTGTATATGTAAACTGAGCAGGTTCCTTTATCTGCTGACTCTCTGCAAAGATACCAAGACAAATATGTGGACAGTTCCTGTGTTTTGGCAGACATGCAAGCCAGGAAACATTTCAACAGTAAACAAATGAGCCTAGATAAATTTAATAATCCAAAATCTGTGATAGAGGACTATTTATTTTGGAACTGAATTGAGGATGACAGTTTTCTTTCATTCATTTGTCTATAGTATTTGGGTTCAGATAATTTGAAAGCAGAAGGAGTTGAGAGTCAAAAAGCCTGTTAGAGCTTGTATCATCAAAAATGCGGGGTTGAGTAAAGAATAAATTACAACACCCTCATACTTATTAACACTTAAAAGTGCTAAAATTAAACAAACACGTATAAAATTAGCTGCACATAATGAGAAAATCATTACTTAGCATTTTAAAGGAGCCTTGTTTAGACCACGGACATTTAGTTTGGAGTGCTCCTGACTGTTGAAGTGAGAATGAACACCGTGGTAACATCAAAAGAGCTGTATGAGACCTCTAGAAAGGTGGATTTTGCTGCCTGTGAGTCTTGTTAGTAGTTTAAAGAGGTCTCAAGACTATTTCAAATCAGTCATTGCAATGCTTTGAATGTCTTCCACTTGTAGACTATATTCCAAACATCAGCCAACATGTCCAGGTCTGTCAAGCAAGTTCACCCTGAAAGCAGGCCACAAGATGCTAAAAGAAGTCTTCAAAGACCATGCAATGTTATCACAGGACCAAAGACAGCATTTTAGGAAAAGAACTTAATTTTAACTGTGAAGCATTGACCTATGAGTGTCTTGGTTTGGGAATGCTTTGCTGCAGCAGGATCTGGCCAACTCACCATTATTAAAGCCAACATGAATTTGACCATGTACCAGAGGGTCTTTAAGAAAATGTAAAGCCATCTTTAAAAAGTTTGAGGCTGAAGGAGAACTGGAGCCTTCAACATGACAATGACTCAAAATATACCAGTGAATTCATAAAGGACTGGCTCAGAACTATCGATCTAATTGAGAAACTGCGTGGTGACTTGAAACGGTACATGCAAGAAACCCATGAAACATCTCACAGATGAAAGTGAGAAGTGGGGCAAACTTTTCTGAGCCAGGACCATTTTTAAAGACTGGCATATGGCTGCAGAGACCTCTCATTGAAGTTATTTTAGCAATAGGGGGTACACACTCAAAAATGATAAATAATAGTAGATATGAATATGTGAGGATTTCTTAATAAAATTTTTATATTTAATATTTAATAGGGTGACTTTTTTTCTATATACCTTTATGAATTTTAATAGAAAAAACAAGTACTATGATTTAAAAGTGAGTTTATTTGCCCTTAACATTGCCCTAAGCATTAATGTGTTGGTTGCATTAATGTGCACTTGTGGTTCTAGGAAATACAAGTGCACTTTGGATATGTTGGTATGTTTGTCAGATCTTGCATGAATTTTAATTTAGATCAACTTAATGGTGTTAAAATCTGTGGCATTCAGAGTTTGTTTTTGTGACCTTGGTCTCTGTGTCTCTGTGAATTTCTACAGTTAGCAGTTCTGGTTATTTTAATGTTTACTCATGTTGTTTTATTGGTTATTTCCTGTTCTGTGGTCCCTGGTTTACTCAGAATTTTTACTTTTTACAGCTCCCTGTCCTTCCTCAGTTGTTTCTCATTCGATGAATAACTCACATCAACCTTTAATCATGATAAAGACTTGAATATACAAGATGCATCTGTTTTGACCTCGACAACTTAATGAGAGGAAACTTTTCAAAGTTTCGAGCTGCTTCCAGCCAGTGTTCATTGTACAGCCTAAATTCTTTGTTTTTGATATAAAAGCAAACCTGATTTTCAGCTACCACTATCTAGAACTGACTGTATAATGGTTAACCACATCAAACTTTCTCACATACTGCAGAAAGCTTGTTTGCATACCTACAGAAAGACAGAGTGTACGAAACTTTCCACAGGGGGTTGAAGAGGACAGTCTTTACGTCTCACCCTGTGAGTGAACACCAGATGATGCAGTCTGTCGTGAGCAGGTCTGAAGAATGGCATCCTGGGACTCAGCAACATTTGCAGGTTCTCTCAGTGACTGGCTTGAGTTTCCTTTTGACACATAAGGAAGACATTTACTCTGCTTTAAACAAGTGAAGAATCAATTTAAGGGCTTCACTGTAAATAAAAAGCACAAATGTTGAATTCTGGTTCTTTGCTGCCTATCTCCAATGAGCGAGAGGCAGGGTAAAGCTTGGACGGGACGTAAGTTCATCTCAAGGCTTTTATGGACATTATGCTAAATCAGTCATTTGGTTATGATCATATAGTGTTTGCTATAGTGCTAAATAAGTAGGAATATGACATAGGAGTATCATTATCTTATGGCATGTCTTTTTTTTTTTTTTTTTTTTTTTTTAATCATTTAGCATAGTTTATTGAAGATCAGAAGATGGTTTTTAACTTGTCAAGCATGTTTATCTTTTCACTATTAGCTCTAGGAGGTCCAGAGCATACAGGAGCAGAGACAGACTTCTATAGCAATTTATTCATTTTGTTACTGACTTTGATGCTGCTGGCCTAACTAAAAAAAACAATTAAAACACCAGATGTTTATATATTATTTGCAACACAATTTTAATGTTAAGGGTTTTTAAGGTGAAGCAAAGTTTGCAATCTTGTAAATGTAGAATTCTTAATGATTGTTTCCAACATATGTGCAGACAGATCAGCTACTTTTAAATGATTTACTTTACCAGGTTTCTTGTTTCCTGTATATCTTACTTACAGCATCTCTGAATGTTCTCACAGCCAACTAAGAGAAAAAATTTAAACCAAGCAAGAGAACAACAGTTAAAAAACTGTATTCTAACATTTTTGACTGGGGTTTTATTTACCCACAAAGCACCTAAACTACAAAATAAGCACCAAAATATGCGTTTGCAGATGTTTCTGTTGTACAGTTATTGACATTTTTTATGCCCTACCACAATTCCACAATTGCTTATGTTACTTAGTTAAATTTAAAAAAGCCCTAACAAAATGTTATTCTGTCAGATGTCTGAAATATAAATGAGAAAACTCACATTCTGAACTTCATTTCAGAATGTACATTTTTTTTCCATTCCCAAATCTCACTTTTAACCTGTTTTTTTTTTTCCTCTGAATGTCAAGGTAAGGCCCAACAGATTTGCTTTCACAAGTGCAGCATTATAGCTTTCGCCATGATGTTCCCCACAGATCCACCCCCCCATGACATGCGGACGACACAAGGAAGACCGGAGCCACAGACACCCACTAGCCCCCCGCTGGAACAACCGGACCTCCACCCCCAGAGAGCAGCAGATGCAAGCCCTGGGTGACCCACAGCAGCCACAATGTAGAATCCCCAGGGGGCCGCAGTGACGAGCCCACAGGCCCCGCCAGCAACCCACTACACCAGAGCAGATCCGGCCATAGACAAAGAGACCCAAGCCCCGAGGGAGAAATCCCCCCCTCCCCCTAGTGTTACCCTAACATGTAACACAGCTCAGCTGAAGTCAGTCTGAATTACATTCTCAACAATGTGAAACAGTTAGAGAATACCTCTCACCAACTGGTAAGGACCTATTCTAAACCAGGATTCATTGTCGTTCTGCCATGTTTGGATTGTTGTGCAGCAGACCTCAGCGGTTCGAGAGCAAAATAACTTCAAACTGACTGGAAAAATTAATTTCAGCAGTGATGTGAATTAAGTACCTCTACTCTGGAATTTCCAACCTTTGTTGTACAAATAAAAAAAAAAAAACCTCGATCAAAGGTAAGTGACTCTCTGAGGTTGCTTTCGTGACCTCAATGAGCTCACAGATGGCCTCCTGTGCTACACATGAAGTTTTACAGACTGAGTATAATCAAGTATTCAGAAAATACCCCCTGTTTTCACAATCTTACAAGACAACCATGATTTTGCTTCATTTATGACACAAATATGAACCTGTTCTCAGTACTGAGGAATCCAAACCCAAAGGGCAAAAATGAATCATATCACATAAAAAACAATGATGGATTATTAAAAAAAACTTGATGTTCAGTGAAGTGAATGACTTAAAGTCTGTGTTTAAATATTTAAATGGACTTATCCCTGTTGTTAAGAAATTAACAACAAATGATAAATCTAACAGAGCTGCTTCAAATAAATATGTTCAAATCCACTTCTCTAATATCAATGCTCATCTATTTTCCTCTCATTCAAGCAGGACACATATTAATATCAGGTCTACACCAGCAGGGGCATTTCTACCATCGCATAAAGCCAACCTTCACTCAGTCACAACATTCACGAGTGCGATTTCAGTGAAAAAAGTCACAATTTCTGTGTAAACAACATGGTGTTAAATATGGCTGACTGACACTTTTGCCCCTTGAACCTCTGTAGAGTGCAACACCTAAATTCTCCAGAATTCACACAAGCATATATGTTTCTAATTCAACTTTTGGAGTAACATTTCCAGCACACAAATATCCACTGTAAGAGGCACTGAATGTTATCCTTAGCCATTTTACACACTATGTACAGCAAAGGTTCTCTGCTCACAACCAATGTTGTGCTAGCTGCTGTTTCCCTTTTGTTGTCCCTCCTCACCTTGTTATTGCTGAGGAGCATATTCATTATTTTTTCTACTATTGGAAATTACATTAGAAGGCTATGAGTTTATGTACAGTTATGCTCCAAATTATTCATACCCCTGTCAGATTCAGGCTTAACGAAATCTTTTAAATTTTACTAACATCTTTCTTCTGACTAGAATTATTATTGAGATTTTGGACACAATGGCCAGTCTGCATAGAGAATCATCAGGTCTTGTACAGATCTAGAGTCGGGAAAAGAGCAACTAAAATTTCTGCAGACCCCACACATCCTGGACCCAAATTGTTTAGCCTTTTAACTTCAGGTCAGCGCTAAAGAGTGCTGTTTGCAAAATTGAGCTGTCAAAGACACTGCTTCTTCCCCCAGGCTGTCTCTCTGATGTACACCTTACAATTCCAGATTGCCCACACCAACACTGTGCACGTTTGCACTAATTCAACCTTGTCCTTTTCTTTTGTAAAAACACAATTTAAATACATATTTACAAAAAATGAGAAAAAAAAACATTTTTATTCCCCACCAAATGTTATATATTAATATTTAAATTGTCTGGACATTGACCACAAAGTGGAAATTAAATCAAATACCTTGTTTGTCTGCACAAACTTGCCCAATAAGGCTTACTCTGATTCTGAACGTGTGGAACCAGCTAAAGATTAGGGAGGCCCTCCAACCTCAAACAAATGAAGCTAATCAAATATAAATGATCAAAATACCAGTGGAAACATACAAAAAGATGGTCAGAAATTATAAGAAGGGTTTGATTGCTCTAATGCCAATAAAGATTTTTCCATTGATTATAGAGAAGGGTAAAACACCTTCTTTATAATATTTATAAAATTGCTTTTATAAATTGTTTGTTTTTCAAATATTTATACTCTTTTGACATTGTTTTATCCTTTTAGACATTCCTGTCTCATTTCCTCTCTGAAACAAACTTCTTGATTAAATGAAAATCAGTCTGCAACGAGGTTTGGGCCTAACTAGAGCTACCAAACAACATACCTTTCACCACTGGCACAGAGACTGTCCACACTCTGGAAGGTATCTCCAAGCAAAACTCCTGCTTTCTTGACAAGCCTAAGACATGTTAGAAAACAGACTTTGACAGTAAACAACCTGTAAACATTTTATGTGTCCTTAGTAATTCCACAAGTAAAGACCAGCACTGTTGTTTGGATGGGACATATGTGATAATGTGGTTGGGTGATGCTCCTGTACCAGAGATGTGCTGGTTGCAGATGTTGGAGGACAGGCTTGTTGGAGGTTTTTCTTCCAGGATTAGATTCAGTCTTTCCAGCAGAGGTACAACCCTCTGTTGGAGCAGACCCATCATGGTAATGTTTGGCTTATATTCACTGCACTGGACCAAGCCATAGTCCTTGAACCAAAAGTGTCCACAAAGTACTCCCTAAACAGCCAAACAGAAAATTACAGGAGTTAACAATGGAAGTTGTACCTCAGCTTGATAATTCATCTCAGAGTGAAACAAACTACTTTAGAACACAGTAAAAATGTGTAATATATAATATTTAACTGTTTTTTAAACATATATTAAGTTGTACATATCATATATGATCAATCTTACAAGCTTATCTGTGTTTTCACCTGGGCAGTGTTGGCACGCAGCTGAGAAACATGTCTGACCAAATGGAGCAAAGTGAGAGCAGAATCCACTGCTGTCTGTGTGGAACAACACTGCTCCCACATTTCTCTGTGTCTCAGCTCTCTATCCTGAAAACCCAATGTTTTTATATTGTTAGTATCTTATGGTAAACAGTGCTACTATTAAGAACAAATCTAGACTTGCTGAAGCGATTTTTAAATTATTGTTTTAGGGCAAAAAACCCAGCTGTGATGTCAGAAATAAATCCAGAAACAATTGTTCTTACCATCATATGGAGGTTTGTAGACCACTCCCCTAGCTGGGATGTCCATTTTTCATTGTCTTGTCGCAGCTGATCAATACACACATCCAGCTTATCAAGGCCAGACATAAATGCTGAGTGCCAGGCACATTGCTGGTCCCATTCCTCTTCATCACCTACAACCAGATATGAATATTCATACCTTATTGTGCTGGAATGCAAATACAACACTGTAAACTGGCATTATGTTTAATTTGCCAGTTTGGAAGTGGTATTACCACACGTAAGGATGTGTAAGACATGTGGGGGCAGGACCAGAGCCAAGAATGAGCGCTGAGCTGTTCTCCTCTGGACCTCAGTTTGTGCGGTATCCTGCAACTCGACGGCTGCCTCCTTCAGCTGCTTCCCTGACCACTGGCCCTACAGGAATATATACAGACTATTCATTCAAGCTTGAATAATGCATACACACACATCCGCTTGTAAAGCTCAAAGAACAGAGATGCAGTTACATTTCTGCATTCACTTTCAGCATCTAGAAGCTTTACTAGAATACATTTCTAAAAATATATATTATCCCTTTTTTATTTCTACATGTTCTAAAGCTTCAGTGATCTTGAATTGCTTCCTCTGTGAAAGCACGAAGCTCTTCTTTATGAACAGCATAAAAACTCCCCCTGCTGACCTGATGGCAATTTGCATCTGTGACTCTAAAGAGATACTGGAATAAAGCTGAGTCCAAATCGATGAGGATATCTTCCTCACGCTGCCTCTGCTGCTGCCAGTATGTGTTTCTTACACACATTTCTCTCTGCAACGCCTCCACCTGACAGAGAACAGAAAACAGACAACTGAGTAGGATCCAACTCAGTTATCTGATTTATTCCTACATGAAACATAATCCATTTGACAGCATTTACTAAATTATAACTTTCATTTTACAATTCATGTCCCTACTTGTACACCATCATTTTGCTCCATCATCATCAGCCAGAATGAAGATGTCACAGGCACAATGTTTTTCCTGGACACATCCAGCCTTGCTCCAACTACTGGGGCCAACAGCCCAGTCACTGGATCCACAGCTTGAGCTCCATAACGGATTGCCACCAGGCCTGTTGGGTGCGAACAGTTGGACGAGTTACAGAAAAAAAAAAAAAAAAAAAAAAAACAACTGGCATTATTCTAAAAAGAAATTAATAATGAGGTAAATGATGTGCAAGTTTATGTTTTTATCAATATACCTTTTCCTTTTGAGTCCTCCATGGTTCCAGCCAAAGGTATTGTATTCCCAGAGACAGGATCTCTCTGGCACCCCAGCACAGGAACACTTAGACCAGATCCCGAAGGATCAAGATACTCCATCCCCAAGAGAGCTGGCAGACACATATCTGAAGCTGGGAGAGGCATTTCACCTGATTTAAACCACAAAGATGAGTAAATTAAATATACTTGATGAAAAAGAAAGACTTCAGTTGGCTTACTTTCTTTCATATATGATAAAACATCACACCACAGGTTCTGTGTGGGGGTGGGGGGCTTGTACCTTCAACTTAAATGAATGAGATGGGTTTGAGCTTCTTCTGCAGGAATGCATGTATATTGGTGAGGAAAGTGAGTCCAAAAAGTGACAGTCGCAATTTAATTGGGCCTTCTATATGGTAGCCCTCCCTTTTGGTCATGAGAAATGGGTCATGGCCGTAGTAGAGCTGCGCCTCCGCCTCATTAAATAGATCCAGCTGAGGTGGCTATGGGATCTGATCAGGGTGCTTCATGGGTGCCTCCCTTTAGAGGTTATCCAGGAACGTCCCCCTGGTAAGAGACCCCAGGGCAGACACTGAAGATACTGGGGGGACTATTTACGATTACTAGCCTGTATACGCCTGGAGATGTCCCAGAATGAGCTGGAGAGTGTTGCTGTGGAGAAGGATGTCTGAGCCTCCCTGTTGGACCTATTATTCTTGCCACTGAATCTCGGTTAAGTGGAAGACAACAGATGAATAACTGAATGGTCACCTCAGTAGATTATTAAGTTGAGCATTCAAGGCTATACAACCAGCACAGTCAGATACTGTGGTTTTCTAAACCTCAGTTACTTGTTACTGGCCTTACTGAGCTTTTCATCAACCTTAAGAAGCAGCTCCAACACACATTAAGTTCAGGCGTTCTTTGTTCTCCAAGGTATTCTCGTCTTTCCAGGCTTATCATTTACAAACACAAACACCTTTAAACTATTGATAAAGCTAAAGGGACAAGAAAATGGGAAGACTGTTACATTATAGGTTGGGCAACACAAAGCAACTCATCATGGTGAGTTTAATAAAGCATTGCAACATAAAAAGAGAAATATATAAGTGTAAAAGTTACATTTAGGTTTGTGCGACTGCTTATTTATGTTAGATATATGAGACAAACTGGTCTCATGCTTAGTTCTGTAAAGGGTAGCTGTCTGTGATATGTAAAGGTCAAGTGAAAAGACTCTGGATTAGCAAATGTGTGTTCTTCTTAGGCTTCTGACTCTTTTAAATGTCAGACTTAAAAAAATAAAGATCCTTGTGTCTGTACATGTATGCGCATTCCTCATTGGCCGGCTCTGTCTCAGTTTCAAAGCAAACATGGTGGATAAAGTGTGTGCTCCACTTTCAATGAGACAGGTTCTGAAAGTTTTTCAAAGTTTTCAAAGGCCAAAGTGATCTAAAGTCCAGGACTACATTCATTTAAGTGATGATAAACAGAAGGCTTTGACACTCTGGAAGGTTTTGCTGCAATACAACAAAAGCACCAGGTATCATGAGTGATGGTAGGATAGGCCAGTAGATTGATAGATGGGTTTGAGCCTCTTCTGCTGCAGTGCAGTGTGTGTTGGTGAGGAAAGCATTGCCAAAAAGCAAAGCTCTCAATTTACTAGCCTGAGTGATGATCCAGGGATTAGTGATGAGCATGAAGGAATAAAGAACCACATATTACTTTTTAAAGCAGCTGAATGCAATCGGAAGTTAGAAACAATGTCTGTCTGCTACATTTTGCCTTAAATCAGTGATATTTAGACTCATGCTGGAAGACCCTTCATTAAATACATAGAGACCCCCTTGAAACTCTAGTCATCATTACCATGCATTGATCATCTTTTATTTCTTACTGTGATATAATGTACTCTGCTTTTACTGATCTTATCAGGCGTGAGTATGTTGTTGGTTTTGTGTGGGTTTTTGTGTTTTTGCAGCTGAAAAATAAACCTGGAGGTAAATATGCAATGAAGAACAGAGCAAAACACTGAACTAAGGTAAAAATTAGTCAAAAAATTATTTTTTTATGAGTATTCCTTACCCAGTGTCCCGCCATCCTGCTGCAGACCCAAAGTCCAGTCAAGCAGCAACTCAAACCTGGTCCACAGCTGCAACCCACAGTGCAAACTCCTTTTCCAGGCCTGCTCAAGCTCCTTGCTCACTGTTAGAAGACCATCTAGTCGTCCACTTATATTCTCGTTACCTGGATGGCTCAGCATATTTTGCGGAGTTGGATCTGAACCCCATTCATTAGTTAGCGGTTTTAGGAGGTCCAGTGTTTTATGCATCTCAGCCAGAACCTGAGCCAAATAAATGCCTCTGTCACATTTTTTTAATATTTACTCTCAAAGTCTTTGCTTGTATTATTTATTTACCATGTATGTTTCATATAACATGTTCACCAGGGCATGAGGATAAGGAAAACTAAACACTTTCTTTACAACTTGGTAGTTTCATGTACTGGTATTGAGAAAAGCACTGAACTTAAAGTCATATTTTTACTGGACGCATTTCAAAGGATGTAATAATGTTAATGAAGTACCTTGCTGTCAAGTAAAGTTTGGTATCCTCCTGCATGAGGCACCAGCTGTCCGGCCCTGATAGTGACTCCTCCTACTCTCACCAGCTGCCCACTCAGAGGTTCGGTGAAGACCTCTCCCAGTAGTGCACCACCTACTGGCTGTACATCTCCTACAGGGCAAGCAGAACAAATCCAAATTACATAAAACTGCAATTTAAGTAACAATAAATATCTAACAACACTCACCTGTTACCAGATCTAAACTGACCCCAACAGTGAGCACAATGTTCCCTGTGCTGGAGTCCAGCATAGGATAGCCAATTTGTATTGGCTGCTGCAGGCGGGAGAGTGGACAGATATGTAGCCTTCCCAGTGGGTAAACTAATCCAGTCTGTGGGTGGATAGTTACTGCCAAGGTGGGTACTGGGACGCCTGTGTCTGGATCTGCCATGGGCATGCCCAGCTGTAACCTATGACCTGGTTTTAGGCCTTTGAGACGAAGGCAAGGTAGGGGCTGCTCTGAGTGGCATGAGGTGGGAAAAGGAAGGAAGGGAAGGAGGGGACTGTCCCATTTTCTGATGTCACCTGATGCAAAGAATAGCACAAGTTATTGTTCAATTTACAACCACAGCCTTCATTATATTTTAATGGGGTTTTAATGGGATAGAGCAGTTCACTACAGAAGGTAGACAATTCCTTCAAATGGTGAACTGAAAGGAAAATGGTAAATGGTTTAAATTTTTTAAGGAATAAAAGTCTGAAAAATGACAGAACATTGTATTTATCTCCTCTAGTTAACACTTGCTAGACCCACCTTCACTGCAGGTATATCAGCAAGTCTTTTACAATCTGTCTATCAGCTTTGCACTTCTAAAATGTGTGCCCATTCTTCTTTACAACATAACTCAAGCTTAATCAGACTGGATGAAAGGAGCATCTGTGATCATAATTTTCAAGTAATGTCTAGATTTAATGACTGTCCTCTTGCTACTCTTCCATTAGCTGTAGGAGTAATGTCACTTCAGTTCAGTTTAGTCTATTTATATAGCACTAATTCACAACAAATATTATCTCTAGGCACTTTACATACTAACATATCTATTGTACATATAGAAACATAAAGTCAACATAAACATAAAGTCATTCATGTAAAATAAACACATTCAAAGTCAATTATATATGTTCCATTTGAAACCTAGCTAAAAATGCAGTCACATTCAATTGCTTTTACCAATTGGTAAAGAGTTTTATAACTAAGGAAATCTAGCAGACACCATTGAGTAACTGAGTTTGCCGCAATTCCTGCTCCTGAACGAGCAAGCAGCGACAGTGGGCAGTCAGTTAATTCAAGTTGTCGACTTTGCAGTAATCCCTCATAATGAGCTTGCAGGGTGCATGTCGTTTTAACCTGATTCATTTTAATACTTCTCCACAACTTTATCCCTGTCTGCTGTGTTAATTGATCTTTATGATGTTGTTTGTCCACTAATGCCTTTTAAAAACCTCTACAATATTCGCAGAACAGCTGTATTTATGTTGTGATTAACATACACCCAGGTGGACTCTATTAATTATGCATCCCCTGATGGCAAATCGTTGCACAGGATTTTAATTCAGGGTGTCAAAGGAACAGGAGATGAATACAAATGCAAACCACACTTCTCAGAATTTATTTGTCAAAATTGTATCTGTAAGTTATATGGAAGAGAATTGTGTGAAATTTCCACATGTCTGACAATTCCATGTTCATCTGTTCAAACAATTTTATGTAAGTATTAACACCACAGGAATGCCCAGTCATCATACCACTGAGGAGGAAGACAATTCTGTGTCCCAGAGACAAATGTACATTGGTGTGAAATGTGTGCATCAACCTCAGAACAAAAGCAATAGACCTTATGAAGATTCTGGCTAAAAGTGGTAAGACAGTGTCATTATCCTCAGTAAAATGAGGCATGTACTGACACGGGCTAAAAGGTCAATCAAAAAGGAAGAAGCAATTACTTCAACTGAATAAGAAAAAAGCCAGACTGGAGTTTGAAAATGCACTAAAGGACAAAAGACTTAATTGTTTGTTACATGTCCTGGGGTTTAATGAAATCAAAATTGAAGTGTTTGAGCATAGCGACCATCATTACATTTGAGGGAGAAAAGGGAAAGCTTGCAAGCCTGAGAAAACCATCCCAGCTCTGAAGCATAGGGGTCGTAGCTTCATGTTGTAGGGGTGTTTTGCTGCAGGGACTGGTGCACTTCACATCATGAGGAAAGAACATTATGTGTATATCTTGTGCATATCTTTACCCCCACCCCCATCCCTGAAAAAAAATGTTTGGCCCAACTCATGTAGCTTAATAAGCAACTCTACCAAACACTGAGGAATACACTATGTATTTTAATTTTACAGTTGTTACATCTAAAAACAATTATCTCTGTTTGTCTGTTTCTGACCCAAAACAGGAATGGTTTAGTCTGATTCGTTGTCAGACAGTGGAAAGAAACAAGCTGTCTTTTAACACATTGTATGTAAACATCTGGTTTCAGCGCTACATTTCCCATATATAATTTAAATAATTTAGTGGATAAAACAATCAATATGCATTTGTATGTAATTGTTTTAATAAAAATGCACCTAAATGTATAGTATTTACATTTATTTTTTGGAAGCATAATTTTTATTGCAACTCCATTTATTTATATTACCTTCTGCAGGTTCTTCCCCCAGCAGGTGTAAGACTTTATTGCCATCACTGCTCCCAACAAACTCATTAAGCCCTTATAGCTCTGTTGTTATTTGCACATCCCTGTTTGCACAGCTTTCTCACTTCTTGTAAATAGTCTGGTGCTGTTTTTATGCACATATTGACATAGATGCACATCTTGTACATTTTCTTATCTAAATTAACCTTCTCAGCAATTGCAATTTTTTTTTAAATAAATGCACAGTATTATTTTTCTTATGTTGTAAATGTGTCCTTACAGTGCAGCCTTTTATTCCTACATTTAATTTTATTTATTTATTTATTTATTTATTTTTACCTTTGTCTGAATATGTATGTCCTCATGTACCTTAACTTGGTGTTGTGACGTCTGAATTTCCCCACTATTGGTCAGTAAATTATATCTATTCTATTCTATTCTACTCTATTCTATTCTATTCTCTCTTTTATTTGATCGCAGAATGTGTTACAGGACAGAAACAAGTGTTACCTGTACAGAGGTCAGTAGTAAACACTAACGTAGAACTGACAGGATCATAGGCCACGTTGCCAATGATAGGTAAAACTCTGCCGGTCTGTGGGTGAATGATATAATCAGGTGGCACTGCCATGGTGTGGCCACTGCTCAGCAACATGTGGCTGTGAGCGTTTGGCCTTATGAGCCCGGTGACTGGATCACAAAGAACTGCAGCAGGGACACGCAAAGACCCATCAGGACCTGAGAGGAGGCAAAGGTGGAATATATTCTGAATCTTTAACTACAAATTAAGATGATCAAGTTTAAAAAAGAAAAAAAAACAGCATTATGCTTTGTCCAAAACACTATCAATTCACAAATGTTGCATGTAAAAAGTATCTTAGAATGAAAAAAGGGATTTATTTAAAGATTTCTTCCTTCTTGATGGAAGCTGTATATTTTTGCAGTTTTTTTTTGGGGGGGGGGGTTCATATTCTCTGTGGCAACACAGTTTTCTAGCAGTAGGTGGTGCTGTTTCTCTAAAATTCAATAAGTCCTTCACCGTGTTGTAGCACTGCACAGAAAACACTGAAGGGTTTTCCTCTTTTACAGGGCTCTTTGACTCACCAAAGATGTCATCTTTGGTCAGGACGGTTCCTGTGTCGGGGCAGAGCAGCTGGGCCCCTGTACCTTCACCCAACAGCCCCCATGCTCCCTGACGGTGACACTCTGCTGCCACCAGCTCCCCCATTTCATCCACAAGGGACATCAGCTTTTGAGTCAAACTTAAAATTGGTGAAAATATATTTAAAATTTATAGTGTATGTTGTAGATCTCTTATTTGATTCTTGGTGATAATACTTGATAAATATTTACATTTGCTGATGTAGCTCACAGCAGGACTGATTGTTGTTGGAAATCTTGGACAGCAGTCTGGTGCACTCCCTGAACCGAGTTGTGAACTCACCGTAGACCCGCTGCTTGGCCTGCTGCTCTTGTCTCAGAACCTAGAAGAAACCAGTTATATCTAATTACGTTATCGTCTTAGTTATGTTGCTCATTTTAGTTGTTTGCTGCTCAGATTTACAGTTTTCAACATTTCTTTTTGATTTTTTTTGTTTGTTTGTTTTCAGACACTTTAACAACAACAAACTTGAAGCAAATGGACCCCAACCCCAACCAAAAAAAAAAAAAGAAAAAGAATTGTCAAAAGTCATGCAGGGGACAAATCAAATATGCAGAAGATGGTGTTTTGGTCAGATGAGACTAGAATTGAACATTTCAGCCTACATGCACAACAACACATGTGGTGGAAAATTAAAAAGGAATCCAAACATAGATCCTGAGCTACAATGAAATGGTTGAGATACTTGTAGTCATCATGAGAATGGCCCAGTCAAAGTCCAGATCAAAATACATCTGAGAACATGCAGCAAGACTTAAAATCAGTGTTTACAGATGCTCTCCATCCAAACTGAGAACACAAAACTAAATTCATTTTAGTCTCTAGATGTGCAAAGTTGCTTGAGATTTTATCCTAAAAGACCAGAGTAGCAGCAAATGATACAGCTAAGAGGCCCATACAAACTCTGCAAGGGCAGCAGCAAACACGTTAAAGGTGTTCTGGTCAGATGAGACAAAAAAATTACCCTTTTTATTTCCATGCACATGCAAAATACCAATGAAAACAATATTTATTATAATGAACACACTCTCCCATTGTGAAACGTGGTGGTGGCAAGCCCATGCTTTGGAGATACTTTTTCTTCAGCTGGTCAGAGTGGAAGAGAAGATGAATGGAGCTAAATACAAGACAATCCTGGAAGAAAAGCTGTTTGAAGCTAAGTCTAGATCCAAATCCAACTGAGAATTCGCGCCAAGGCTTGAAAATAGTTGTCCACTGGTGCTCTCTATGCAGTCTGACATAGTTTGAGCCATTTTGCAAAGAAGGACGATGTGTACAGCTGGTAGTGACATAGCTTGCAGCTGTGATTCCAGAGAATGGTGACTATACAAAGTATGAACCTGGTGGGGATGAAGCAAGCCTCTCTTTCTCTTAAAAAAAAAACATTTCAAAATAATGTGCTAATTTCTTCACAATTATAAGCCCAATAAAATGCATTGACGTTTATAATTCTAACATGAGATTATGTGGAAACGATCAGGCTGTATGAGTACTTTTGCAAGGAACTGTATCATGAGACTTTCATACTACCTCAAGCTGACTGTCAAGCAAAGTTCGCAGCTGGGAGGCCAAAGACCTTCGTCGCCCTACTTCTTTCTCCATCTCTTTTCTAATCCTCTCGTAATCTTCCCCCACCCTCTCCTCAGCAATCATGCCTGGGTGGAGTAGCTGTAATTTCCCAAGGACTCCCTGATACATCTCTTTCACCTGGACAAACACAAAAACACTTTAGTAACAAAATCATCATAAAACTGTTGTAATCTGAGCCTTCTATCACACAGCTATAGCAATCATCTCGATTCCTCATGAGACATAAGTGTTTGTGCGCCTCCCTCTCTTCTTACATCTTTACCATTCCACTTCAGGGCTGTAACATTAATCTGTTCTCTAAACTGCATCCAACTAATTAAATAGGAAGAACACAGGACAAAGAAACGTGCAAAGAAAAAAAACAGAGGCCTTCATATGTGATACTCAGCCTGTTTCAATAGACCTGAATGATCTGTGACACGTATAAGAGGAGAGACAGAAGATAGTGAAAGAGAAGAAGTATGTGACCAAATTGGATCGGGGCTTGTAAGAAATCAAATAAGAACTTGTAAGAAATCAAATAAGAAGTTAAGAAGTGAATGAAAAGATGTGCTTTACTGAAATTTAGAATTAAAATTTATACCAAGACTCCAACCTCAGGCTGAGATGAAAAATTTAATCAGAAATAATTCAACAAGAAATTGCTGACGATTTACTTACTACTAGTTTTTTCTCACAGTGAACTCTAAGACAAAAAAGCAAGAACAAGATCCCCAGCAACTAAAAGAAATATATTTAACACGTGGATGGGAAAATTAATAAGAGACAAAGTGCTGAGTGGACTTTTTACTCATAAACAGCTCTGCTTCACTCAAACGACAGAAAGATAAGAGAGAGAATCAATGAGTCAGTTCACATGCTGTCTGTTTAACTGACATATAATCCGGAAGTTTTTACCTCACTTGTGAGCTGCCCCAGCCTTGTCGTGACAGATAGGCTTTGCTTTAGCAGGAGACTATAGAAAGTGTTGCTGCTGAAAGCCTCCAAATCCACCTGGTGTTCATAATCCCAGAACTCATCCAAGACATCCGGACAGGCTGCTTTTCACAAAGACAGTAAAAAAGGGGGGAAAAGAAAGATGGAAAGGGCATAAAAATGTGTTTCAAATCATCCCAAGAAACTACCTTGAAGAACATGTGCATGTACATGTGCAGAGGTTTTCATAACTGTTAAACTTTTTGTGATGTTGCAACTTTAGACCTTAATGTAAGAATGTTTAAAGTCAAGTCAAGTTTATTTATATAGCACACTTCAGCAACAAGGCAGTTCAAAGTGCTTTACATAATAACATGATAATATCATAAACACATCAAACAGTCTCCGGTTATGAAACCAGTAACAAACATTAGATTTTATCAAGTGTCGTCATTAAAAACATCAATACACACAAATATGTTGATCAATGTTCCTGTTATTATGGGTCAAAAGCAACTCTAAACAGGTGGGTTTTAAGCTTTGATTTAAAAGAACTCAGTGTTTCAGCTGTTTTGCAGTTTTCTGGAAGTTTGTTCCAGATTTGAGGAGCATAGAAGCTGAATGCTGCTTCTCATGCTATTTCAGTGTGTTTCTGTCTGTTTTATTGGGACTGTATATGAAAAATAGACAATCATAAAGTAGTACATACTTGGAGGAAAATGTGGAATCCATGTGCATTCAGACCCTCCAGTCAGTACTTTGTTAAACTATCTTTTGTCACAATTGCAGCTGAGAGTCTTTTGGTGTAGGTCTTTCTCAGCTTTGGACATTGAGCGGTTTTTTTTGTTTTTTTTCCCTCTTCTTTCAGAAACAGCTCAAGCTGAATCAGACTGGATGGAGACCATGTTCCAGTATTGCCGTGTATTTAGCTCTTTTTAACTTTCCCTCCAACTCTGATCAGCTTCCTTTGCCTAGAAAGGCATCCATTAAGCATGATGCTGCCACACCACCATGTTTTGCTTGGGGATGGTGAGCTCAGGGTGATGCATGGTGTCAGTTTCCTTCCTCAAAAAGCATTTACATGTTGGCCAAATGGTTGAAAATTTGGTCTCATCTAACCAGAGCACCTTCTTTCACGTGCCTACTGGATCCCCTATGTCACTTGTAGAAAACTTTAAATTGGGTCTTCTGACCATCCTCCAAAACTAACTTTTCTTCTTTTTCTTCTATTGTAACTAGCTGTAAACTTCTCCACACCTTTATCATAGACCTGTATCGTGTATTCCTCTGTTAGTTCACAAATGTTATCCAACACACCTTCTTCACATTATTTCATGGACATATGTTGATCTATTTCACTGAGCTTCAGTAAGTTTGTGGTTGTAATGTTAAACCATGTGGACAAATCCAAGAGGTGTAAATACCTTTTGCAAGGACCCTTGTACAAGAAAAGTACATCAAAAGCTGTTTTTTTGGAACATCTACTCTGATGTAAAGTTCTGCTGGGTTCCTAGTAATGACAGAAGCTGTACAATAACAAACTGAAGAATGAACTGTTTTCCTCTTTGCTTTTAGCCACCATACACGTGCTTTCAGCTTCTTGACGTCAGTCTTTTTAACAGTGACTGGTTGGATGGGTGCACCACCCAAAGGTCAGTATCAGTGTTGCGTAAGAAGTGACTGGGGTCTTCAAAGTCCCAGTGTTTGGACAGAATGTGGGGTTGGTGCATGTACATATGACATTTGATTGTAAGTAAGGAAACAAACTGGCCTATAGGCTTCTAATGAACGTCAAAAACCAGAATATTCCACCTGGCTGGATGGAGTTTTTCATTGGTCTAACTTGTTGATTTCGATGGGTCTTTCTAATTGTGAAAATCCTTGAGCCTTTTGATGCGTAATCATCCATTTGGTAGGCCAGCTGCAACAAACGATACCTCGGTTTGATTGGCTCCTTTTCCGGCCACCCATACTCCTGGAACATAATCTACACAAAAAACATGTTTTAAAATTACTTTATAATATTAGTGAACATCTAAAGGCCTTGTGTGCTTTAAAAAAACGAACCAGCAGTGCAACACATAGACAGAGAATGACCACAGCTCCAAAAAGCAGCCCGCCGGTGACCAGCCAATCTGGTCGAAGTAACAGATCACGTCTTCTGCTGATTCCCAGTTGGGTCAAATGTCGTGGGATGGTTGGGAAGAAGGGTCCAGGCTCATAACACTGGCCCCCTGCAGGCATCACTCGTACATACTGAAAGGAATTGAAATGTGAAGTTAGTGACACTTTACCATTTATAACTTCTGTCAAAAAAATTGTATTGGCAATCTGTTAACTTTTCTCATGTGCTTCTATGAATATTTGTATTAAAATCAGTGTTTTTGCCATGTTTTATATGTTTTTAATATGTTTTCTTTATCATTAGATGGAGAGCTGGTGGAAGATTACATTTCATTTGTTTGAATTGATGAAGTATTTAACTAAAAACACCTCATTAAATCTCAATACATGTTTAATAGGATTTCAGTTAAATTAATGAGTATTGCTTTTATATATTGTTTTTCTGTCAAGGTGTGCTGCACACACCTTCACAGGGCCTTACTCCAGTAATGCAGATTTATTTTTGGCTGCATCAGCAAACCTGTAAGGTTTTATTTTCTGTGCCGTGAAGGATAGCCTTTGATTATGTATGGAGGAGGGTGGTGGAGAGCTTATTGTATAGAATGAGCTGCATGGACAACAGTAGAAGAGGCAACTAGCTGACTGAGCAACCCATATGAAAACTTACAAAATACAGTGTGCATTTTTTTACATTGCACATTTTTGATATGCAGGGATGTTAAAAAGTATTTGCCTTATAGATGTTTCTTGGTTTTTTTTCTTTTTGTTTTTTTTCTGTCAGAGTTAAATGTCTTAAATCATCAAACAAATATCACCAGACGGAGATAACATGAGTAAATGCAGAATACAGTTTCTGAATGTAGATTTTATTTACTCTAGAGAAAAAAAGTTGTCTAAATCAACCTGGCCCTATGTGAAAAAATAACAACTTCCACCAAGCATTTGCGTTAACTAACAATGAATCTTTTATATTGCTGTGGGGAAAAAACTGACTTATGCGTCATTGCTGATTTTTTTTTTTTTTTTTTTTTTTACTTCAGATACACTGGAAAGATTTCAAGCCAAAAGAGCTGCTTTATATTTATGCCACAGTTTCCCAGTCTGATTCAAGTTAAGACTTTGACTAGGCCTTAATTAAAACCTTAATTAAAAAATAGCCATTCAGATGTGGATTTTGCTAGACACCAGACCATCACAACACCATGTTTGATTGTAGGTATGATGAAATACTGAAATACTGCATTAATTTTACCCCATATGTTACCAATGGTTAAATGATGTAACTAACTATAACTGAGGTAAGTGAGGCCAGCAGTGCTTTAGATGTAAATCTGTGATCTTTTGTGACCTTCTGAATGGGTCTTTGATGCACTCTTTGAATAGGGATTTTGTTTCTCAGAAGTTACTGAAGATCAGGGTGTGATGTGTTGTTTTTTTGTCATCCTTTGGCCTGTTTCATGTTGGTCAAACAGGTTCTGTATAAGTTAATGCTTGATTTGATGGCTCTGTTAGGAATCAGACCTGAGTGTGGCTCACGAAATTGTACCATTTGAAGTGGTTAATAAACTTAATTATTATCATAACAACGGGGCAGGCGGTTAGTTTTTACCTAGGGCTAGGTTGGCTTAGATAGATTTTTTTTTACCCTTTAATTAATAAAATAAAATTTTAAAGCTGCTTTTTGTTTTTTCTCAGGTTAACTTTTTCTATAATAAAACTGTGTTTGATCATCTGAGACATTTACAAAAAAGGAAAAACAGACCAAATATGCAGGGAGCAAATACCTTTTCACAGCACTTACTTGAATTGAATTCAGTTTGGATTCTAAAACTAACTAAATGATTAAGTAACAACATGGGTTTGTCTGTATCCTATGTTCTCCTAAATTACATCACAGTCTATGTGAAAGTCCTTATTATGTGAAACATTTGATCACAACAGCTATAAATAGTTCAGTCCAAACACAAACATGAATTTGATCAAATATCAAAACACAAAACTAATACATCAGCTTTTTTGACATCAGGAATATATTTTCATAATTAATTTTTTTTTTTTTTTATGAAATTATGATGCAACGAAGTAGCTTCAGTTTATTAATTGAAGTTTACCATGTGTTTGTGCTGATTGCTGTTAAGTGTGAAAACGTATACTCCAGAGTGGCTAAAGACCAGTGAAAAGAAGGTAGGAGGAGTCCAGGACAGTGTCAGCTCTTCTTCCAGCAACCTGAGCGCACCCCAGTCAAAATTACTGTTTGTGTTGTAGAGATTGTCACTAAAAGATGTGCAGTGATTATGAAAAACATGTCAAAAAGATAAGTAGTAAAATACTAAAAAAAAAAAATCAATCCTGGAAGAGTCAAGCATCTGACTTACATATCATACAGCGGGTAATGGCTTGTGCTGATGGTGAACAGTAAAATATCCCCCAGATGGAGACATGTTGTCGGGTTGAGAACTCCGGTTCTACTCAGCAAACGCTGTTCTTCAGTATCACTCAAGTCCTTGTTCCACTGTCTGAAATTAAGTTCTCTTTTTGAATCACTAACATTTTCCATATCATTGACCTCATCTAAGACCTCATAATCTTCGTCTGTAAATCAGTCATACAGAACATCATTAATGCAATAATTTAGTTTGCATGTGTTGAAAATTTCTGTGTATTCATTGTTATGTCAATCGGTCTGCATAGTGTGCAGCAGTGACAAACCGGCTGAGCTCTGTGTGGTGTCTGGAAACAGTTGCTGAATTTCCTCTGGGAGGCCACTGAGGAGGCCAAAGAATCCTGCCTCTGCAGTCATGGTACAGATGAGGAAGAAAAAGGAGGTCATGAGTGTGACAGGGAAACACAAAGAAATCAGTTGCTGGATAGAAAAACCCCATTGTGTATGTATCTATAATTGTTTGAAAGTGCGTCTCCACCTGTTGTCTGAACAATGTAGACAGGACGTGAGGATTTGTGATGGCTGTGGCACTGCAGAGTCCCCTGGGAATCCCACCTTTCAAAAACTGTCTCCAGCACACTGCCTGAGAGGCTTGACACCTGCAAACACACAATAACAGTCTTTACTATTAATAGGTCAATGCAACACAAGAGGTAGGGATGTAGTTTTCACAATGAAGGTGACACTGCATGCATGTAAGCATTATCTGAACAGGTTTATTGGTCTATTGTGTTTGTTCCAATAGAAATATGGCATGAATATAAGTGTAACAATTGAGGAAAACCATTGAATGTTCAAAATGTAAGATAACATTTAGTCTGTTGGTACATTTTATCAATACTGATGTAAGTCTATTGTCCACCTGACTTTCATAGCTCCATGTCAGAGCCATATCTTGATCATATCTGCACTGAAGCTTCAGATGGGGAGCTGGCTTCCTCCTGCATAGGCCTCCACATGCAGCTCTGCCAGGAGGCTCTCTGCAAATGCACAGACCCAGCTCCCTGTCATAACCACGGTAGTCCTCTGCTGTTTGGCACACCTGCCAAAAAACAACCAGTGCAACTCTTATTACGTGTAAGATCTCTAATTAATTCCTCCAAATCAACACAACTATGAAATCATTGCAGAGCAAAAGTCACGGGAAGCAGTTTATGGTTAAATATTAATTGGGCTTATTAAGCTTGGAGGCTTGTCAGGTTCATGGGGTAAAGGGCAAAGACATTCAGGTTGTACTGATTACCCTCAGTGATTGTGGACTATGTGCTTACTTGATCCATTCTGTAAACAGGTCACAGTTGTTGCATATCTTCTGTATGAGTTTCCTGTCTCATATCATTTTGTAAAAGGTAAACCAGCAACCTTTCCCCTAGTTCTTTCGTGTATCTTAGTGTGAAGGGCCCTGTCATAAGTGCAAGCATTTACCTCATTTTTGCAGTGAAGCAACCACTGGTGCTGGTCCAAGCAGTCCCCATACTGTGTGCGAGATTTTCCATCTCTGCAGATGCTGTACAGTTGCTGCACACACATTTCTCCGTCACTTGTGGGTTGATATCCGATTGTGCAGAGGCAGCGGCCATCAGTGCTCTATGTAAAGAAAGGTATTAAAAATCAAAAAGGTTGGTTGGTATGACCAACTCAAGGATTTAATGCAAAGACAAACATATGGCACTTTCAACTCTACTACAACCTCTTTATTTCTTATTTCTTATTATTTCTTATTTATTAAGGGGTAGTCACCTTCTACACTTACGGTGACAATACATATTACCATCTGCTCTTTTTCACTTCATAAAGGGTGCTCCTGTTTTTACCTTGTGCCAACAAACTGTATGCAGCAACTGGGCTATATGTTGAAACCTGTATGTTGTTACCCTAAACCTACATAAGGATGAATTTATAAGGGTTGTAGGTAATTTTTTTAAACTTCCACTTGGTTTTGAGTCATACTGTCGGTATTACCTTGGAATTACAATCATGGAACTTAAGGGACATGATTTTGCTTCATACTTCTATAATTATATAAAACTACATTTAAAACTGCTAACTTTAAACTGTTTCTGTTAACTGCTAGCAAGCTATTTAATTTTTTGGCAATGCTATGCATTGACTTTATGCTAAACATATATTTTACAATTGTGGTCCAAACATTCCCAGGTGATTTCATAGTAAATTTTTCTACCAGGTTTTGGGAGACTTTAGAGTGACCTGGAGGTTTTGTTTCCATGGGGAATATAGAAGATTGTCTCGCTGAGAACACAGCAGGAAATTCCTGCTGCTTTTTCAGCATTGCTATAGCCCACCTTTGTGCTGCCCCGGCAGACCAGAGGTTTTTTTAACCTCATCGTTGTCCTGTATTTTCTCTTACTATTGATTGTTGTTTTCACTGTGCCATTGTTCATAAATATTGCTATGCACATTTTTTTGCACTCTTCCCCTGACTTATACCTTTGTACAACAAATGCTTTGTTCTATCACAGCTGCAAACTAGCTCTGGCTAAAGGTTGGAAATGTGTAAACTTAAGAAGAATAAATGCTGAAACTGAATCAAAGCGCCTTAGCAAATGTTTAGTTCAAAGGTATGCACACTGATGCAACCAGGTTATCGATCTCTCAACAGGTTTATTTGCTCCTCAGTTAAACTACACAGGATAAATGTTACATTAAAGGAGGAAAAAGATTTAAAAGTATTTATAAAGGTTTAATTTCTTACATCAGAAAAACATTTTAATAGGAGTGTGTAAACTTTTCAGATCCACTTTAAGTACCCAGTAAGACCTCCATAAGTAGATGTCGTCTTAAGGTTTTGCAACCATATTTATAAACACAAGTGTTCTTCCACAGACACCCGGGCCAAATCTCATCCCCTTGATCCTGAGCTGATGAGAAGAGAGGTCAACACCTATGCAACTGCAGCCACATGGGGAAACTAGATCCTTCTGTATAGTAATTCTATCTGGAACTCTCTTGGCTTGAAGCGACAGATTCTTTATCGTCTAATATTTCTGAGTGACAGTCAGGAAGCTACTCCTTTCACTGTATTCATGAGGACAGGGCATTCTCTCACTTTAAGAGTAAGTGTACTGTGCTGCACTGCATACTTGAAGTGGGTACTTCTACAATTTGCAGAAATTACTGTGCTGATCCTTGTACCTTGTAAAAACTCTTGAACAACAAACATGGGAACAACACCTGAAAACTCTGTCCCTCCCCTGGGCAGATGCAGACATCCTGGCCAGCCAAAGGCTGCACAGCCACAGGACCACAGGCCAGGGGGGAAAGCAAACCTGGTCGAGGGCAGTAATGTAGTGGAGGACACTTTAGACAGCTTTCTTCGGACACAGCTCCAGCAGTTGGCCCATATGTGCCCTTAGGACAGGGGACCGGACTGAAGCTGGCTGAAGGACAGTAGAAACCTAATATATGCAAAAACATGTTACTCTGTCTTACCTTTTGACGTTACAGTCATGGTTAAAAAATGAAAAAATGTATGCAGTTGAGAAAGCTTACCTGGCTGGCAGGGCAGACTTTCCTTGTTTTGTTGACTGATGTTCCTTTCTTTGGCCATTGCACTCAGCACCACAGCAAAAAAACAACCAAACCACATGGATCTGCATATTTGAATCATTTTTTCAAATACTAACTTGCTGAACACCCTTTCCCATGAACACTTCTGTTATACACACAAACATTTGAAGTGATTTATCCATGGTCCTTGCTTCGAAGAAAAAAAAATTCAGACGTAATTATCTGTGAGCGTAGTCCATTAACAAAATTCTGCCCTCCTGTGTTCGCTACAAATGACTATGCAGCAGACAAGTTAGTCTGCATAACTTTCAGTGGGTACCTGAATGATTTATAAGGCCAGTAAGGTTAGGTGACAGTGACAGTAAAGTGACTGCTCAAAGGAAAGCAGCAGGGGGAAAGAAAGAGCACCTGCCTGTTACTGGAAGATCATCTTACTCCATTTGTTCTTCTCAATCCTACCATGACACTGATTATTGATTTGGCTTTCAGTGTGAGTCAACACTGCTTTGCTTTACTTGATGTCTGTTTTACTAAAAGAACCATTCAGATCTATCCACAAGCTCAGTTCAGTTCAACTCAGTATTCAAAGCACTTTCCAAGACAAACAGTTCACCCATGGAAGAAACACCAGAAAATATAGAAGCACTGGGATGGAAGTATTTTCTATTGGAACAAAAGTCAGAAAGTACACATTCGTAATGGCACCTGTAAGTGTTTTTTTTTTTCAGGGAAACACAGAAGTGCTTACCAAGGGGCACTTTCAATGGAAATGACCAAGAGAGTACCTAAACTGGCAACAACAGTTTTGTCAATAGCTTCATCAATGAAAGAAAGACAGCTTAACACAGAAGCACTGGACAATCATTTCTTTCTAGGGAAAATAACCTACAATTACTTGTATTACATATAATTACTAAGTCGCTGGCTTCATCATTGGATAAAACACCGCTAAGCATAGAATCAATGAGGCAGGAGTACTTCCTGTTGGATAAAACCAAAGACAGTACTATGTTTGATCTGTTTGTTGATGACAAATGATTGCACCCAGGGAAGAGATACTGTTTATTCTGCTCTATTCTGCAGACGTTTCAAGAGACTTTGCATGTGTTCAGTTCAGAATGAACAAGAGGTTGTAAACACCCATGACTGATGACTCATTTTAGAAACTCAAATTTGCCTGCAGCTATCTGCAAAATAAAAAAAGACCATTGCATTTGTGGCCAAAAGCTGACAGGTCAAAATGCTCTTTGAATGTGTGAGTTAATTATGTCTGCATGCACTGTCATCAAAACTATTCAAACAAGCAAATATTCCATCGGATACAGATATGGACTGTTTTGTAAAATCATTGTAAACCTTCGATTAGTGGTTCCTTTGACCCTAATATCTCCATGTTTATGCAATAATCAGCGTAAAAGGGTTGCCCTTTGCCCCATAGTAAAATGACAAAAAATGGTTTGCTCATTGATATGAAGCACTGTTAGTTGGCTGGTCATTTCAACAGAAGAGTTGAATAATGTATTGTATTATGTAACTTTTTTAAAAAACTTATAAACACCGTCATTTGCATTCAGAGTACTGTTTGTGTGTAATAAGTTTTCTTTTTTGAATAAATCACACTGATATATGCTGACTCAGCCAACAACAAACTCAGAGGTGCAGAAAACAGTCAACAGGCCTGTTTTCATGTTCAGTAGTCAAGGTCTTACTAAACTCTGTTATTGTAGTGAAATAAATGTGAGACTTTGGATACCTGGAATAACCTACATAGAGGATATCATCACGATAGCCATGGACATTGACCCTGCAGTGACGACTTGCAGCTTATCTAACTGAACCGGACTCAACTTTCACCCAGATCTCTAAGCTGGTTGTGGAAAACCACGTAGAAATAAACAGGGTGACTCAGACGTAGTATAAAAACATTTTACAAGCTGCTGAATAATTCATCTTTTTAATGAAAGAGTCAAACATAAACAGCTGCTCTGTTCTGGTGAGCAGATAACACAAGGCATGAGAATCAGAGCTGTTCGAGTTGGTTCAAAGCTCAATAACATAGATGCTCAGCTTAAAAACCATAAAACAGAAAGCAAAATGCTTAAGAATCCACAATCTCCACGGGTGACAAAGCAAAATATAACAAGGGAGCACAGAAACATTTGAATCTTTTCTTTAAATTTGATCTGGATTTCTTTCTTTTTTCTCAAAATGGAGAGGCTAAATGAATTGTTGATTGGCTGCAGTTTAGTGCAATTATCATAAAGTACAAATGTTGGAAACCAGTATCTGTTTTACTAAAAATAGTTATATCACCTTCTGTTATTTTAAATGTGCTGCATCCTCAATAATGGACATGATTGTCTGAAGTGAGTTTTACCAACAATTCTCTGAAATTAAGTTTTATGACGGTTGAGCAGTAGATTATATCACTGTGACCTCACACAGTGTGTTTGTGAGAGAGTGTATAGTGTTTTTGATAATCACTGTGACCCTCCACGTGTTGGCTGTTGACACAGGCAGAGTTTGGGCAGCCTCTTTGATAACAAGGACCTTTATAAGTCAGAGGAGAAGAGAAGTCAGTCCACATGCCCCTGGTCCTTAGGTAAAGACCTACTTCTCTGTTGTGCACTGATCTTCCTCTTGTTCTAAGTAAGGGATATGTAAAAAATAAGTAATTTTTTTGCCAAATGTGTTTGTTGATTTTTGTTATTCTTATCAGTTTCTCTTATGTCATTTTTACAGAGATAAACATGGTTTGGAAATTCATTATCTTCACCCTGTTACTCTCAGCAACTTTAGGTATTTTTTTCATTTTTTATGTCCGCTTTTTGGTTTTATTTAATTTTAATTTTTGTTTGTTTTTTCTTACAAATGTTTTTTTTATTTCTGCAGCCTATCCTCTGCACAGTGACTCCAGAGAGGCAGCCTGGGTTGACTCTAAGGCTAACCACGTGTTTGACAAGACAGACCTCTCAAAAGGCGTCCAGTAAGTTGACCAAACTAGCAGCTATTGCGGAAGTCAATAAAAAAAATTCTCCAGTGTCTTGTGAAAGTATTCATATCCTTTGAACCTTTTCCCACTGTGGAATGTGCATTTGTGCTCAGTCCTCCTGAGTCAATATCTTGCAAAACCAGCTGTTGCTATAATTACAGTTTTTTGGAACTTTTGACACTACCATCTTTACTCATACAGAGACTGAAATATGTACTGATTCTTTTTCAGGCCTGGACTTTAACTAGGCCATTTTAATATATAAATAGGCTTTGTTCTTTATCTATCCAATGTAGCTCTGGGCTGTATATTCAGGGTCACTCTTAAATACAAAGATTTCTGCATGAAGGTGAAAAAGTTCAGTGTTGGTCTCAACTGACCAGAGCACCTTCTTCCACACATTTACTCTTTCCACTTAAACAGCATGTTGCAGATTGCAAATCAAACTTTTTCTGGTATTCTTTTTGCCACTCTTCCATAAAGCCTAGATTTGTGTCACTGACAAAATAGTTTTAAAGTCACCAGATTCTCCCACCCGAGCTATGGATCTCTGCATCTCCTCCAGTGTTACCATGGGCCTCTTGGTTGCACCTCTGGCTTATATTATTGTTGCCCAGCTTATAAATTTAGAAGGACGACCATGTCCTGGTTGGTCAGCAGATGCGCCATTTTCTGCCAACATTGTTTTGGGGTAGAGAAATACAAGTGAATGACACACTTTTCAGATTTTTATTCATAAAAAGTTTTAAAAACATAATTTCCCTTTCATTTTACAATGTTTTTCAAGAATGAGCTAATTTGGGTTAATACATAAGATCCTAATAAAAGACATGGAAGTTTGTAGTTGTAACATAATAAACTGTAAAATAAGTATGAATACTTTTCTAAGACACTTTGCTATTTTTGATCTTAAAAGGAATAGATATACAAATTTATAAATCATATAAGCTGTATATCAGCGAGTGTATATGTGATGGTTTAAATAGGGGAAGGGTTTAACATACATTTTTCTTCCTCCAACTCTTTTTTTTGAAAAGAGATGACAGAATTTTATTTTACTTTTGTATATTTTATCTCAGTTATATAAATTAATTGACATTATTTCATAGGATGGTTTTAGTTTAGGCTTGTTCAATAGCAGAATTCATTCTTTCATTCATTTATTCAGAAATTTACATGAACTGGCTCTCTTTCTTCATTTAGTGGGGTCTACAAGAGCATCATTGAGAGTAGTGCTCTTTACACCCTTGAAAGTGATGACATCAAACACCCCCTTGCAGAGGAAATGCAGCGCAAGCTCACCGTAGAGTCAGAGCGTCTGCGTGTCCGTCTGCGCCAGGAGCTGGCCGAGCTGCGGGAGAGGTTGTCTCCATCTCCAGCACATCTCCGTGCCACCCTGGCCAGCATGAAGGAGCGTTTAAGTCCCCTCACCCAGCAGCTCCAGAACTCCTTGAGCAGCAACACCCAGGATCTGTGCAGCCAGCTTAGGCTATACCTACAGGGCCTGGAGAAAACAGCAGCTCAAGCAGAGGCCAGTCCTACTCTCTATCAAGAAGCTTTCCAGTGGATTAGCCAAACCCTGGAGCTCAGCAGCGTCCAGTTATCCAGTCTCATAAGTGACTTCCAAACCTCAGCAAGTGGTGTGATTGAACACCTGAAGCAGAGAAGTGATGCTGAAGAAAGTGGAGCTGGTTCAGAGGTCTGGCAGGCAGTGAGCTCCAAGCTGGGGCAAGAAGTGAGTTCACTGAGGGAGGAGGCACAGAGCAGGTTGGGAGCTCTCAGGGCACAGCTGGCAGCTCTGCTGGAGGCTGCTCAGCCTCCTCAGACTGAAGTAACAGATGGTTTGGAGCAATTCTGTCACAATGCAGCTCTGCAGAGTCAAGTGCTGCAGGCCCAGATGGAGAGAATGTTTATAGGTGTGGAGGAAGAGGTTGGAGGCAACTCAACCTTGTCTCAGCCTCTTTCTTCATCGATGCAGGAAGGTAGATCTTTGCGGGAAGACTTCTCGGTTAAACTCTCTGCTCTGATCCAGGATATCATGCACTCTGTGCAGTAACAAAAATGTGGACTTAAAAAAATATTTTAACAAATCATCTTCTTTTTTGCCATTATATCAGTATGGAAAACTGGTTGTAAATATGACTAAATGAAAAATGTGTTATTTTGAAAGACTCATTTTTCCCTTATTCTGTATGCAAAAGATAGAAAAAGTATTGTCTCCTTTTTTACTCAGTGTAAAAGTTGCTACCTTTGTAAAGTATTTTGTTATATAAGTGTAAAAACAACTTGTGTTTTATTTCAATTGCTGTTTGTCTTATCAGTGATTTAAGAGTGCCTAACTAAAGATACTTCATACATCTTTATTGAAGAAAGAGTATCCATATTCAAATAAAGAATCCTTTCAACTATTATGTGCAAGATGGTTGAAAGGAAATGTTCTAAATATAAGGCTGCAGACAAGATGTGTGGCAGGAAGGTTTGTCATGTCAAAAAGAAAATTACAAAGAAATATCCCAGTTAACTGTGATTTGATCCAGGGCATGTGTGTTTTGCCCTGTGCACTTAGACAAACAAATATCTAAAGTGACTCACTTTGACCTGTATTCCTGCTTGTTTGTTCGTCTCGTTGCCAGTGTGGAAAACTGGTTGTAAATATGCCTAAATAACTGAATACAAGAAATTAGATGATATTCTGTATGTGTGTAAATATTGACATCTCTCTTCAGATCAGATGCAGTCCAGATTTCCAAAAATCTGGCAAATAGCCCTTTAGTTTTGCACTGAACAGGAATCAGCCATATTTTCCTACGTTGGTAAAGGTGTGGACAACAACGAGGGATACCAACTCCCCAATGACTGGAGATACAAAAAGCAACAGAGATGTTTTTCTCCTGATCACTTTTGCTCTTGACAGAATGACGCCTTAGGTTGTGAGCCATGATGTCCATATCATAAATCTCCATAGACTTCAGTTAAGTTTTTTATAGTCAGACAGTTAAGAGTGCAGAAAGATTATTTAATTTTTTATTCCTCTTTATTTAGGAAAGATAATCTATATCTGAATAACAATCCTTTAAACCAATTTGTGCAAGATTCTTTTATATAACAATGGAGAAAAGACACATAGTAAAGAGATATTACAAGCATTGTAAAACAAACAAAAAAAAAACCACATGATTTACATTCTTGTAATTTATTTTTCACAGTTCAGCTTTTCTATTGCTTCATAATCAGTAAAGGCCAACTGAGTGCAAGACTGCAGACAGGAAAAAGTTACATAAGATCCCACACCATTTGATTGGTCTATCTGCCCGCTTAGAAACAACACTGTAACATAAACCTGAAGTGACAATCTGATAAAAAGAGATGGAGCAACAATAATTTGCACTGGCTGTTTGATCAGTCGATCAAATTTATTGTGTCAAAGTTATTCCTTCAGCCAAATAGTGCTTCTTCAAGACAAACCAGTCGCCAAGTCAGGCAGCAGAGCAGCAGTAACCGATCCAACCATGAGCCACACCACCAGGCTGGTTGCATCCACACCAGCACTCGCTGATGCTACAGTATTGCCTGCTAAACACATAAGATCATCAGTCAAGATTACATTTCAAGTTGTTCAGAGTGTTAATATACACTTATGGACGTGTTATATAAGATAATTGAATAAATTCAAAAATACTTACTGGAGCCAGCTGCTTCAGGCACGTCTTTAATGAGGAAAGATTAAAGAAATGATCAGTAACATAATTTACTGTAGTAAGTTATAGTAATAGTAGCGCTGAATGAATATTTAGAAAAGGACATTTATATGTTATAAACCTGGAGCGGTGTAGAGAGGTCCAACTGAGATGGTGGCTGAGTTGCTACTTTCTTCTCCAAATGGAGTCAAAGATCTTTTTCTTCTGGCATTACAAGCCTAACAAATACAGGTAAACTTCTCATCCATCATATAATCATTTGAATGCATCGCAGAAGTATTCAAACCCCATGAAAGTTTCACATTATATTATGTAACAACCATGAACTTTCAAGTGTTTTATTAGGATTTTATGACTGACCAACACAAAGTATTGTATTAGTTTCAAGTGTAAGGGAAGTAATAGGTGTCTTTCAATTTTTTAATAAACAACTATTCTAAACATTGTGATGTGTATTTGTATTCAGACCTCTTTATTCTGATACCCCATATAAAATAAAACCCCATTTGTTTAGTAAATATCCCCTCTGTGTGCACTGATAGAAATGACTTTGGGGGTAGTAAAACATACTAAATTAGTGGAGTTTCAGCATAATCACAGCTGTTCTCTGAAGGCCTCAGAGGTTTGTTAGAGAACATTAGTGAACAAACAGTATCAAACACAGCTGGCAGGTCAGGAAGAAAGTTGTGGAGAAGTTTAAATAAAGATATTATTCAATCCATCATTCAAAAATGGAAAGAATATGGTTGTCCACCTAAACTGAAAGAGGATCATGCTCTGGAGGAGCTGCAGAGATTCACAGCTCAGGTGAGAGAATCTGACCAACCATAAAAGGATCAATGGAGTTAAAGGCAGGAAAACCCTGAAATAAAACCTATTAGAAGCTGCAAAAGACTTGAGACTGAGACAGAGGTTCACCTTTCAGCAAGATAAAGACCATAAACAGTGAGCCAGAGCTGCAATGGAGTGGTTTAGATCAAAGTGTGTTCATGTGTTAGAATAGTCTAGTTAAAGGTCAGACCCAAATCCAATTCAGAATTGTAGGCAAGGCTTTAACACTGATGTTTACTGATGCTCTCCATCCAGTCTGGCGAAGCTTTTCAGTTTCTAATCATTCAAAGCTGGTGAAGATATTACCCCCAAAACACAGCAATCGCAGCAAAAGGCGCTAAATACAAATGCGAGCCACTACTTTAAATTTTCAGCAAAAATTAAACAAAGAAAACTATTATTTTTATTTTACTTCACAATGATGCACTACTTTGTGTTGATTTATCATAATACATTCCAATGAAATTCATTTTCATTTGTGATGTGAAATGTTACAGGGCCATGATTACATTTTAGTACATTTTCTACCTTTTGTAGCATTTCTTTCCAAACATTTCTTGTCTGACTCTTAACTGTTTAATTATAATTATTTGGAAAGATTGCATGAAATAAAGCAGTGCATATAAACAGAGGTTCACTTAAGAACGCACTTCTTGCCCCAGAGTTTTGTTTGTCAGCAAAACACTGGCCTTAACTGCGTTGAACCAACCTGTTGACCTTCGATTCATTGACTGTGTACTAGTGCTTTCAGATCTTCATAGTTAGTAATTTTGTGTTGCTTTAGTGCTTTTTTGTTGATCTAAACGGCAATCAGCTTACAGCCAGCAGCTCTTGACATTTGCTGGGCTCGCACAGTCTCAGTATGCAGTGCAGGTAGATACTGGACTTCTCCTGGTCTCTGTGCTGAACGAAGCGGAAGGCTTCAAAGTTGAACCGGGCCACGTTGGAAAGGCCGTTGCTTGTCACAAATGTCCTAGCTGCTACCTGGCAGCTGATGAAGAGCAAAAATAATTTTAATGATTTTTTTTTTTTTTAAGATGTCAGCTCTAACATTTGCTTTTATTCAGGCTTCGCTACCCAGTGAAGAAGTTGTGCTGTTCTTTCTGAGTCATGTTGTAAGGACTGGGAGTCGCAAAGCAGTGATCGAGGAGGACGTGGAAACTGGAAACAGGATAATCAAAGAGAAAAGGAATACATTACTTTTTAGGCTTTTATGTATCCATTAGGAACATTTTGAGCAACTCAGAGTAAAAATATACCAGGATTCACTCACTTTCCTGTGAGGTTAACAGCCTTCACTTCCACATAGACTTTGGTTCTCAGTTCAAGTCCCGTTGAAGGTACAGTCAAGGGATACCTGTAGTCTGTGTCCTGGGGAAATATGTTGTGTTAAGCAGGAGCAGTGATAAATCTATTTTATCGAGTCAAAGAACTGTGATATTATACCTACATTAAAGACACCCATTTTTAATGTCTCAATGAAGCTTCCATTGTTACTGGTGGTTGCCACAGAGACTGAGGAGCTTAATAAAAATCAGAGCATAGAGAAGCTTTAATGAATTAATTTTTAATTAAACTGAATGATTTTGATAACAAATGGATTATTAGTGCTACTTACGCTACAATTTCTGTGTTTTTGATGAGATACTCCAGAGGGTAGCTGCAGGAGAAGTAGTAATACAGGTCTGTGGAGTAGCTGATGATCCCTGAATCCGTTTTTGGGGTGTCAATGTATGATGCAATGATGACTGACTGGATATTTGAGAAACTACTGAAGGGACCTGTGGGATCTGGGACCTCGTCCACGATCTGAATATGAAAGCACAGCACAGATTCAGTTCACCTGCATTGTCACCCTTAAATCTGCCCAGCAGGTAAGAATCTCCCAACGTGCTCCAAGAATCATGTTCTGACATGCAGAGACTGGCGGCAGGAGTTATCCACACTGTTGTTCACAGGCAGGTGGTAACGAATGACCGGAGGGTCCACGCTCTCATCGACAGAACCCAGACATGCGGTGTTGTTGTGGTTCCCATTGAGTGCCAGGGTGGAGGAGTTGAAGCCTGCCCATTGGGCCGTGCACAGGTTGACCTCTATGGTTATAATGGTGGTGCCACATTCAATTGTCAGGTCTGAGTTATCTAAAAAAGATGACCAAAAATAATTTAATTGATCTGTCATTTAATTTAGATGAAAATATAGATGTTTCGCAATAACTTGATATAATTTTAAATTCATATCAGAAAAAAAAGCGATTTTAACATTATTTTATTATCCATACTTTTATTCCAGTTTATAATATTAAATGTAGATTATTCTAATTATTTGTTTATTTATTTACTTATTTATTTTAATATGACATAATTTAGATTTTAAATATTTACATTTACTATAATTCTCTGTTATATTTTGCAGTAATTATTGTTTATGTAGTTTATTTGAGTTTATATCGATTTTAAGTTATTTTATTAACTATACTTACTGGTTTTTGCTTTATTGCCATGAAAACTGAGATTTATGCCAATTGTTTGACTGAAATGTATATATTTTAAATCTGTATCTGTCTATATGATTGGACTGATTTGATGATACATACATAAATTGTGTCTGTTTTTAGCTATAAAGTGACAGTGAAGTCAAACAGCTATAAAAGTAAAGTGAATTGAATAATTTGAAATAAATGTACTTTGTAGCTCAGTTTAATCTCTTTCTTTCTTTCATAATGTAATATTTATGATGATATTTAGTATATATTTTTATTTACTCTACTAATTTTATATTATGTCAGTGATTAATTAACTTGTTTACCAATTACTTTAAAATGAATGTCATTTATTGTTTATTTCTGTTTCAGTTAGTGAGTCTTGTAATTATATTATATATATTTTTTGTTTGATCTTAGTTTGAATGTTCTTATCAGGATTTTAAAATGTATGATTCTTTGATTTTTTTTTTTAATCTTCTTTTACTGTCTCCTCATCATCACTGAATCAAATTTGATTCCTCTGTAACTGAAAGCAATATCTTCTGTATTTTCTATGTATTTCTATGCTTTTTTGATAGATTTTTTTTTTTTTCCGTTGCTTTTGTGTTTTTTGGTTTGTTTTTCCCATGTCTAGTCTTGTTTAGGTCATTAGGAGTTTTGTCTTTTGTTTTGCATTGCCCCCTGTTATTTTTTGTAAAACACATTGTGTTGCTCTAATTTTGTATCAAAAATAAGCCCTGTAAATAAAGACTGACTGATCATTTCTTTAAAAAACAAAATACTACTAAATATTCATTTATTGATGGATCCTTACCTGGAGTCCTCTCATACTCCGAGGAGCAGTTGTAGATACACAGAGCAGGCTGGAGGAGCACAGCCAGCAGGGGGAGACAGAGAAAATGATTCATGCTGTCTGGAGGAAACTGTCAGCTTGGTTTCACCTGCAAATGAGGACATGAAGACTGAACATCCACCTTTGTTAGCTTTAACAGATTTATTCATTTAAATTCAGCATTAACAACATCTTAAGTGCTTGTTTTCAGATGACTATCAGTGAGCAGAATCACTAAAACATTGCAGCATTCTTCTGATTGGTTTTGCACAATAAAATCAAACTTACTATGCAGGCTACAAATATGATCCAGATCAAAGTTTGATTAAAGAGCTGCATGATGATTTGAAGAGGGTCTTACCTTGCTGATACCTGTGCAGGTGTTTGTCCCAGAAGTAGATGAAGGATGTAGCTTTTATAGGACATGTAAAACCACAGCAGCATCACTCTTCCGCCCTCCCTTTGACTAATTGGAGATGGTGCACAGACACTCACTATCTGCACCTTGTGTCTCTGTGCCGTGACTTCTCAAGAAGACAGCAACAGCTCCTGGCAAGGTTTATAGTCTGATGTTCTTCTAGCAGGTTATTGTATCAGTAGGTTTTGATACAAATCCCTCAGGTTAAACTGTACATGCTGTTTCAGGTTTCTGTCCTTCAGAAAGGGTTGTTAAACACCTGATAGGACATGGTACCTTTTGGAAGTCATAACTGACAACAGTGTCGTCCACACTTCTTTCACCTTCAGTGAAAGTAAGCTTTTTAACTCAAAACTCTGATTGCTGAGCAGCTGTTTTCATTTTGTCTCTTGTATTTTGAAAGTTTATCTTTGATGATGAGCTCCGGGTTTTTGGAAGGCCATCACCCATGAGGAGATGAGTGTAGATAAATAACTTGCTACATTATAATGATAACATCAGTGGACATGTACAATATTCTCCCTTGTTTCATAAACGTGTTTGCTTTATTTTGGGATATTTGACAAAAATCTGGATGTTGTTTCCAGCTATCAGTCACTTAATAGAATAATACCTAAAACAAAATGCAACAAGTGAATATTTTTGCGATTTCACAAACAGCACAAACAACCTATCTACTTTATGCAAAGACCATCAAATCTGCATGTCCAAACAATAACCTGGGACAACACCTGCACGCCTTTCAAGACAGTGGAGATTTCCTGTCTTAAATTGTGGATTCACATCTAGAGAATAAAACTTGAAAGTCGATCATAACTGCCATGAGCGAGAAAGTGCTCCTTCTTTTTTGTTTATTCCCCTTGCATGTCAAACTCTTTCTGTGTTATCTCCACAGAGCTGCAAAACAGGTACTCTACATAGCTATAGGCCACGACTGTTACTGAGAACATTCTTTGTTCATCAGAAGCACAGAAAGAAAGGAGCACAGGTGCTTCTGCCAAAATCCTCATGGTGAGAGAAGTGATTTATCACAGCTTCTATGGATGTGTCATTCTTTTGTAATCTCACTAACCCAACTGGATTTTATGTAGCTGTTTGGAAAGAGGTGCCGTTGTCACTCTTTATGCACGTGAGTCACGGCTTCTGCTTTATTTTTAAATGTTCACTCTGCCTGCAGGGTCAAATGGAGAATATGATATGAATAAGAGTTTGTGTCCATAAATAAATGGATCTTCGTCATCAGCCTTCAATCCAGGAATAATGATATGTTGCTTTTTAAGATCCTTTAGCCTACTTCATGTTGTCAGTTCTATTTAAGGGACTTGTGAGAGTACTTAGGCTGAGATTTGACAAGTAAAATATAACTATAAACATAGGTAATCTAAAGAATGAAAAATAATTTACCGCTCTGTATAAATTTATAGAATTTTTGACAAAAAAACTGAAATGTATCACTATTTGAAGACATATTTTTAAGTTAGGAAAGTTTTTACATCAGAATGAATTGATTTTATAAGACCTGTAAGTTATCATAGAAACTTGGGTTGAAGCAGGCAGACAACATTATGGTAACAATATGCTGCTGTTATGTTTACAACTTTGCTTCTTTCTTTCACTAAAAGTGTAAATAGCCAATAATAACCTTCTTAAACACTGCAAACAACATGAAAGACTATTTAAGTCAGTGGTGTCCAAACTTTTAGCCATGAGGGTCAAACTTGTTCAGTTAAAAGCACATGGCCACAAAAATTTTAGATTTTTTAAATAGCATTTGTAAAACAAACTTTCTGTGCCTTTTTTTATTTTTTCTGCTCAATACTTGTTTTTAAAAAATGACAGTTTTATTAAAATCAACAAAATAGTGGGATTTTCATAGAAAACAGATCAGTAAATCATTGTAGATGCAAAACATAAAAACAGTCTTGCCAGATTGCATTAGTATAAGACAGGCCCACAGTTTCTACATTTTGGGGGTTGATTGTTTTCTTATTTGGGCTGCAGGATTTGCTTTTGAGGTTCTAGTTACTTCAAAATTAAGATAAACACAAAAACTTTGTTAATGAATGGAAATCTATTTTTTGCACCCAATTTTTTGTAAGAAAATGTTATTTATCTGTAAAAAAAAAAAAAAAGCCCTAAAAGATGAAAAAGTGTACATCTGCATCAACAAACTATGCTCAGTTCTAGAATTGAGGTTGGGGGCCCTCCCAAAATCCTTCAGAGCATCGCACTTTGATTTAAGTCTTACATAGAGGGATGAATTTCAGATTTAACTTTATATGCTGAGGACATATATCAAACCCATGAAGTGAAAATGTAGAAAACAAAAGTTTTGGGTATTTAAATCAAGTTTGGAATGTGAGTGCATGCTTGCTGCTCATGCATGTACATCATGCATGTGAAAAAGAGTATTTTAACTCAGGCATTCCAATATATCAGTGAAATGTCAAAGTTATGCTAAACATTTACACTAAATTGAAGCTGCATTCTCAAAATACTAAAGTTTATTTCAAAACAACAGCCAGATTCTTGTAAGCTGTGTAATGCTCTGTCCACAACATAAATTTTCTAAATTTTGAAAACAAATAAAATACTGTTTGTTTTCCTTCTAGTGTCTCCAACTGATGAGGAAGCACTTATTTTTAGTCAAAGAAAAGCATACTTTGGGATGTTTGGCTGGAGGTGATTCTGTACTCTTTGGGCATGTACACTAAAACAAGGTATCACTTCAGAACGTCATAGGATTCATAAGACATACCAACCTTTGAAGCTGCAGAGCAGTTTCAGTCTAACTTGTTTATAATAGTATCTTAATAGGTTTTGGTCACAACTGAATTCAAGGAATATAGAAACAGCAAAAGGTTTAAAATGCCTGAATAGCAATGTACATTGTACAGTAAATCTGTGTTTTAACATTTCATTGTGTAATCAGTGGCTATAAAAAGTCTATAGGCTACTGTTTAATTTCCAGGTTTTTATGTTAAAACAATTTCAGACTCCAATGATACATTTATCCATTTTCTATTTAAACTGTTGGATGTCAACAGAATATGATTTTTGCACCTGGCTCATCCTTATGTTTTTAATTCCTGTAAATTAAAAGTAATAACGGTTTTAAATGTGTGTATGTTTCTATTAATTGTATAAGCTAAGTTGCTATTCATAAAATAATCACAAATGGCTTAAACAGATTTTAACCTTGTGCTCATATATAACATTACCGACCCAACAAAGAAGAATGCCCTAACAGAGCTGATTATTATTATTATCTAGCAGTTAAGCCACTAAATGTACAGGAATCGCTTTAGTCGTGGGAGTCGCTGAGTAGTTTGTCTCCCTCTGCTGGATGAAATTAGCAAGCGCTTAAATGTCTCCTGTTCTCCAGGTTTAAACTATATGATTAGAGATTTTATGAGTGTGAGGGCAACATTTTGAGGGAAAGTAAGATATCATGCTCTAAAATTGAGAATGTAAGCTGTTTATATTAAGCAGTTAGTCTCCTGCAAAATATTCCTCCATTGCTGTTCAGATACCAGAAAACAGGGAAAATACCCAGCTTTTCCCAATCTATATACAGATTAATGCTTGAATTGCTGTTATGACAGCCTACACACATGCTAAATCTAAAGTCACTTTTTGTTTGTTTGTTGTGTAAACTTTTTTTAATGACAGAAATAGCTTTCAAAGTAACATGGTATCACGAAATGCACCCTGGGTGGTCATCCTTCTTTTGCTCTCAAACAAAGACAACTGCAGGAAGTCATCTAAGATTCTAGGGACGGTTACAAGGCACAGTAGAAACATGTGAAGTGCATAATATAGTCTCCCTACTGTAAGCATCACGCAGGAGCGCCAGTGCTCCATTGACTGAACACACATGAAAGTAATACTTGTTCAGGGTCCAGCTGGTAGATAAGTTATATTTTTCTATCTGGTGCTCGTGGATTTTTATACAACTATTCAGAAGTAGTATATTTCATGAGTCATGTTCTTTCCTTTACCTGAACCAAGTTTTGCTTGAGGCTTAGCTTCCATTTATAGACTTACTTTGAAAAAACATCACTCAAAAGTAAACAAATGAAAGAAAAAAAAAATTCCCACCCTAAGAATAAATAATATAAAACAAATAAAACAAAAAAAACATATGAAACTCTCTCTCTCTCTCTCTCTCTCTATATATATATATATATATATATATATATATATATATATATATATATATATATATATATATATATATATATATGTATATATATATATATATATATATATATATATATATATATATATATATATATATATATATATATATATATATATATATATATATATATATATATACTAGTCAAACACTTTGAAATACTAGTCAAACTACTAGTCAAACACTTTGAAATACTAGTCAAACTACTAGTCAAACACTTTGAAATTAGTCACATATGTTAGGTGTCCAATCCTGAAAACATTTAACTGCACCTCTTATTCAAAAACAATGTGTATTTTTAGATTTGAAAGAATTCAATTAAAGACCTGCAGAAAGAAAGAAGAAAATACCACTATTAACCTATTTAATATCATCTGGGTTGTAAATATATTGTCATTTTTGATTAGTTCAGTTTGTATTGAAAATTGTAACATCACAAATCTACAGGATAAATTTCACAGCCCTAACATCTTTATCTCCAACCACTATACCGTTGGTTTCTAACGTCTGCTCTAAAAGAAGGAAATGCTGCAATAGACAGATTTAAAGTGAAAGGATGGAGGGGGTGGTGCAATTAGTGGCTACTAGTTTGCACAGTTTTGCAATTTGCACCGTTTTTGTTTTGCTTTTTTCACTTCTTGTATATAGTTTGTTGTTTTTCTGCACAATTAAGCATGAACATTTTTTTTTTTTACATTATTTGAATTATCCTAATCAGAGCCACATTTCTTTGAATCTGATGCTAATTTTAATAGCTGCAAATTAGCATTATTTTTTTATTATTCTCTAAATTTGCCCTCACTGCACAGTCACTTTTTTGTTTTTACTTTGGTGTGACTCTGCATGGCTCATCTTGTCTGTCACTCTACTTATGGTACACCACTGATCAGCACAATAAAGATTAATTTTAATCTAGTTTCTATTCAATCCTCCGCCTCATAAAACCAGCTTCTCTGAAACAGGGCTGCTTTTGTAGAGCTCAGAAAGGATATTCCTTTTGATTTCCCAAGTTGTTTAGGACGTTTTTTGACCAAAGCATATTAGAGGAAAAAGTGGAAGCATTTTTGAGTGAAATAACATTTTCAGGAAATATTTCAGGCCGATTTTTCCAGGGAAAAGAATTAAAGCAAAAGATTTGCTGCTTATGTTTTAAGTGATTGTTCCAGAAAATGTTATTTATGCCTAGATTATCTGTAATTGGCCAGAAAAGACAACAATCTTTGCCTTTCTTGGCAAACCCAATGCTCCTATGGTACATCCATGTTTACAATCCATCAGCAGGCAGAGAATTGTGTTTAAATCCCTCTTGACAAAACATACTGCTTGACTGAGATTAAAATTTTTATTGCAAAATGGTAATTGATCTAGTACAGAAAATAAGGCACAGCAAAGTGTTTAAAATTAAAAAAAATCCCAGGTCCCAGGTAAAGATAAAGATAACAGCAATCAGCTGTTATTTCATCTTTTTTTGCACTTTTTGCTGCTACATCTACAGAGCAGCTTCAGTCACCCACTATAGAAAAGAAGGCAAAATGCCAGGAAACTGAACCAAAGCAATGAACAGGAAGTGCAGTCCCAAAAAAAATACTGTCCTCTTCCTCCTCTGTCTCCTTTCCTGTTCAGAGGTAATCCCTCTTTTCTATCCTATACTTCTCCGTATTTAACTCACTCTGTGTCCTTGCTTTTCATCTTTTTACTAGAGGTTTTTATTTTCGCAGTGAGGCCTGAGTCATGTCCTCTTCCTATGAAACTCACCAGGCATTTTTTTTTCACCAGACTACGGTTACATGTGGTCAGAAGATTTAAATATGACGTATCATCATGTTGCTACACTTGCAAACAAACGCACTGACAAAAAAAACTTACAATAAATGATGTAATAGAAAAGTTTATTTATTACAGTTAATTGATTCTAAAAGTCAAAGACATATTTCAGCTAATAAAAACTCCAAACTCTGTCTGAAAAAAACAGCATATCATAAGAGACCAATAAAAAATATTTTAATGCAGAAATATCATGTTATGACCTGTATAGTCAGGGGGAAGACTGCTGACTTCACAGTTATCCAGTAGAGATGTTATTTGTTTCTTAAGATCCCCATTAGCTGCAGTAGAACTATAGCTAGTCATACTGGTGTCCAACAGAATTATATTTGCAATAAAAAACAAAAGAAAACAAAGGTATACAATTCCCTTAAACAAAAACAAAAAGCAGAGAGATCTTTACATTTCCCCTTTAAACAACCTTTTGCAATTATCCACATACATACACACAAATATACATAGATACCCCTCCACAGGGAGGCTAAGTCACAAAAGGTCATGGTTAGCAATCTGGCTGGTCACAGAGTGTTGTAGCTGACCATAATTTTGGGAAGTTGAGTGGAAGGAAAAAGTGTTATACAAAAAGACCTGTCAATGCTTAAAGAGCCACCACACTGAGACTTATTAAGGGCATGGGTTAAGGAGAGAAATGACTGGACTGTTGCCTAGGTTTGGTCCAAAGTCTTCTTTTTTGATTAAAGTGAATTTTGCACAGCATTTTTAAACCAAGGTCCTAGAACCTGGATGAGTAACTACGATTAAAGGCCTGTACATACTCCATAAGAACAGAGACGTTTGTTGTGTTACGTGAGACAGCAAAAAACAAAATTTTTTTGTGGTCAGGACATTTCAAACTTCACAAGAACTCTTGGGAAGTCCACCTAGGTCTCTCCCACCACAGTATTTGTATATAGATCTCAGATGTCAATCAACAAAAAGTTAAGCCCAGATGATGTGGCAAGAATAAGCTGCAAGAACAGGAGGATGTCATTTTGTTCTTGCTGCTCTGGAAGAAAGTACATATTTCTCTGTTTTTGTGGCTGTATACTTTTCAACTCGTTATACCACTATGTATCTATATAGGAGATCTTTCCTGCCCACAGCCATCACAGTCTATAATAACTCCTTAATTAAATGAGTTACATCAACATTTAGTTTCCCTTTGGGATAAATAAAGTCTTTTTGAATTTGAATTGAATTTGAATCTATAAGATATCTTTCACTTTTACAATCTTATTTAAATTATTTTTTCATGATCTCCTACTTTATTGAGACGCATTTGTGATTTTTAGAGTTTTTTTTAAATCTATTCCACATGTGGTGTGGTGTTTTCTGAGGCTTTCAGTCTGTCTGTATGTATGTGTGTGTGAAGTAGGGAGGACACAAACTTGTAGCTGTCTTTAACACAGCGCACATGACAGTGTACAGACAAAGACCTCCATTCAGGTCAATATTGCATTGCTTTATGTAAAAAGCGGATTTATAAAAGCTCATTTATTGCATAACGAATGTAAATGCATAATATTCCTGTAAGTGTTCAACTTAAAGGACAAAAAATGTTAAACGTGTTAAGTTCAAGTCTGTGTGTAAACTTGGATTTTTTTTTTTTTTAAATCAGACGCCATACGCACGCCTTCAGGAGTCGACCCATTTTTTTTTTTTTTTTTTTTTTTTTTTTCTAAGCAGACTGGTCTTTTCCTATTGCCATTATTCCAGTTTTTGTATCAGGGTCTGGATTTGAAGTTTAGTTTTCCCCAGTCTTTGACCAGCAGCTGGGCAGAACATCGAGTGAACATGTAGAAATGGATTTTATGAAGTTTTTCGGCACCGTTATCGCCGTTTTGTTTCACCCTGGCTCCGCGTCGAAAATAAATGGTAAGATTTTCCTTCGGGGGCGAAACAAGGCAGAAAATTTTTTTATTTGTTATGCTTAAAGACCCCAAAGGAAAAAAAAATAGAATGCCTTCTTTGTATTTTACCAAGAAAGCCTCGCCTTCTAACAGTAAAGTATATGAAGCGTTTTTCGGGGTTTGTTTGAGTGGCACAGGCAAACGAGTCGTGAGAGCAGAACCTTTGCTGAAAAAGTCCAAAGCAAGCAACAGTCTGTGTGTTTCATAATAATATCGACGCAACAAACTCCTTGGAACACGTAAACAACAGTTTCTGCCCGGGTCAGACAGTGGCTGCTATAATTTGACGGTGCTGTGCCAGTAAATACCGCTGTCTGCTGACAACAAGCACAACAGAGACGTTAAAGCGCTTACATAAGAACTGTTAATCAGCAGCATTTCAATAGGATTTTTTTTTTTCAGGCATTAAGCATCTTTTTACTGAATGCGCAGTAATCCTGTCCTTAATTACACTTTATACTTTTAATTTATCATTATCCATAGCTTCCACTTTTAAGTGGGATGGAATGACTCAATCAATAGTATGATTACTTTATTATAGAGAAAATAACTAGTATTAGGTGCCTGGGGATGATAAGTACTCTAAAAACTGCTGAGTTAAAAAAAAAAAAAAAACAAAAACAAGCCGATTTGTGTTATTTTTGCTTAAACAGTCCTGGGTTTGATCCAGAATAATGTGTTAGGTTTCAGCTCCCCCTTAATGGGTTAAAATAAACATCAACGAAAAAAGTAATTAATTAGCTACTAAACAAACATTTGGGTTAAAACAAATTATTTTTCTGTTCAGTTTAATATTGAAAGATAGAAAACACTGATAATCAAGATTTAAGAAACTGAAGACAACGTCCTGATAATGTGTTGTAAGACTTTTATACTGACTGGTCATTTTTTTCTGGTCAAATGGGGAATGGGAACCTCGTTAGCACAACCTTGCAGCTAACTGCTTAGCAGGTAAAATGCTAATGCTAAAGTGAGCAAAGTTGCTCCCTAAGTGTGAACTTCAGTCAGCAATACAACCCAGTAACATTAAATTTATTATACAGTGTAGAGGGAAACTATTTATCCCCTTACAAATTTCTTCAGTTTTTGCTTTTTTTTGTCACACTTAAATGTTTCAGATGAGGAAACAAATGTTAGTACCTGATATTCAGAGTAAACAGGAGTTCTTAAATTCTGATTTTATTAAAGAAAAAATTTGATTCAAACCAACTTGACTATTTGAAAAAGTAATTGCCCACCTTGTTAAATCATGAGTTAACTGTGATTATTAAGATTTTATTGGTTCAGTTTCACAAGTCACACTCTGACCTGATTACTGTCATACCTGTTGAATGAACAAATCACTTGACTGAAATCTGTCTGACAACATGAAGTAGGCTAAAAGATCTCAAAAAAGTAATAAAAAGTACCCCAATTTAAAGAATCTCAAGAACAGACGATAAACAAAGTAACTAATATCTGTCAGTCTAGAAAGAGACCCAAAGTCATTTTTAAGGCTTTGGGACTCCAGCAAACCACAACTATGGCCATTATTAACAAAGGGAGAAAACAGCAAATCAGTCACACATGAGGTCACAAAACAAACCAAAACAACATCTAAAGCTCTCATTTGCCTCAACTAAGGTCAGTGTTCATGATTCAACAATAAGAAAGTGGCTTCCAAGGCAAAAACCATTGCCGACCAATGGAACAAAAAGGCCTGTCTCACATTTGCCAACAAACATGTTGATGATTCCCAAGACTTTTGAAAAAAATATTATGTGGACTGACAAAGAGATCCACCACACCCACTGTCAAACATAGTGGTTGTATTGTGATGATCTGAGGCTGCCTTGCTGTTTCAGGACCTGGACAAATTTCCATGATTATTTCTGCTCTCCACTGTAAATTAAAGACGGAGAAGGTCTCGGACTCCGTTTGTGACCCCAAGCAGACAACCAAGCAGTAGACTTAGGCAAGCATCGCTAAATGGCTAAAAAAAAGTTTTGAAGTGATCTAGTCAGCTTCTTGGTTTAGTCTGATGGAGATGCTCTGGTATGATCTTAATGCTTAAAAACCCGAAATGTGACTGAATTTAAACAATTTTACAGAAGAGAGTGGGATGAAATTCTTTGAAAGAGATGTAATATCTTTTCCATTCTCTTAAAATATGGATAAAAAAAATTGTTTTTCAGGTTATCATGTCCTTAATATTCCCTTTGATGTTCAGGCCAGAAAATCTGCAGACGCGGGACCGAGCGCCCATGCTATAAGGCATCCTACATCCAAGACAGCAGGCGTAGGCTGACATTTGAGGAGGCCAGGCAGTCCTGCCGGTCGGAGGGAGGCGAGCTGCTCAGCATTGAGACAGAGAGCGAGCAGCGACTGATAGAGAGCTTCATACAAAAGCTGAAAGTTGGAGATGGAGATTTTTGGATCGGGCTCCGACGTAGTCCACTGCATTACAGGACAGGGAATAGTAACCCAGGGTGCCCCTCGCAGTACTATTGGGTCGATGGAAGCAAAGCCAAGTACAGGTTCTCCTGATTCTTTTTATAAAGTCCTCTGTGGAATCAACCAAACCAGATGAAGAAAAATACAGTTTTGAATGGTAACTTTTGCATTTTATTTGTTGCAGGAACTGGAACTGGGACGAGCCATCATGTGGCTCTGAAATGTGTGTGGTATTGTACCACCAGCCCTCTGCACCAGCTGATGAAGAAGGCCATCTCCTGTTTAAATGGAATGATGACAACTGCAGCTGCAAGAACAACTTCGTCTGCAAATACAAGGAAGGTGAGTTGATGCCGCTTTTATGCGTGGATCTTCTTTCCTGGCAACTTCTAAAAGCCAAAGTCGCCAGGTAGAATTAAGCACACAATTATAGTTTTAATATCTGCTGCATTTACGGTTATTACATTTCTTTCTTTTCTGGCAATCTATCAAAGTATATCTACCTATTTTGAAACCATTTTTGTGCTTACAGTGGATATAAAAAGTCTGCAGACACCTTTTAAAATACCAAGTTTTTGTAACAAAAAAAAAAAATCAGACCATGATCAATCATTTCAGAATTCGTTTTACCTTTAATAATAAATGTATCCTGTACAATTCAGCTAAAAAATAAACAAATCTGCTCGAGAGAAAATTAAAAAGTAGAAAAGCTGCAAAAACCTGGTTGTATAACACCATATTCTTGAACTTAGTTGAACTTAGTTGAACTTTTGATTCAGTTTCAGAATTCAGTCTTCTTTCACAGTAGTCTATTAACATCCCACATCTTTACTTAGCAATATTTGACTAGTCTGCCTGGCAAAGTTCTTCAAATCTATTAGATTGTGACAGTGCTAAAAATCTGTCTTTATCTTCAGCTTTCTACCAGACACCTGAAAATTTAGAGTCAAAACTGGTGCATAGATTAGTTAATGATTTTATTCACTTGAACCAGAAAGCCCAGTTCCACCTGGAAAAAGTAACCCCACATCATGATGACCACCATATGTCACTGTAGATTTGGTGTTCTGATGGTGATGTGTAAAGCTGTTTTTGTGCTAAACTTATTTTCTGGAATGGTGGCTAAAAGCTTATTAAATATTTGTGTTCGGATAAAGTTAAATTTTATGTTTTAATTTATTGGAATGTTGCTAATTTACTAATTTTCTTCATCTTTTACAGACAAAATGCCAGTATTTACAGGTGACAGGATCATAGTACAACCAGGTACACATTACTCATGTTTAATATAAGACCTCCATTTGTCAAGGCCTTGTTACACATGTGTCAAACTCAAGGCTCGGGGGCCAAATCCGGCCCACCATAACTTTCTATGTGGCCCTCTCGACAGACACATGAACAGAACCTCCAAGATAACAGTTGTATGCTTAAATAATATTTTATCAATCAAATCAAAGCAGTTTTCATCTGTGTACTGCCAAATGACATCAATGTGAAAAGATGTTCAATATTATTTAACTTTAAAAAGTAATGTGGCCCAAAATGAAAATGAGTTTGACACCCCTGCCTTATAAGGTTTGATTTATTTTCTTTGTGTCACAAATATATGAAAGATTTGGCCTTTTAAAGCTGCAGTACGTAACTTTTATAAAAAAATATGTTTTTTAAATATTTGTTAAAACTGTCATTATGTTGTTACAGTATCGTATGAGACAGATAATCTGTGAAAAAATAAAGCTCCTCCACCTCACCCCCAGTGCTACTATAGCCATCAGCGGAAATGTGCTGCTCCCAGTCAAAAACAACCAATCACAGTCAGGAGGAAAGTCTTAGCGCTGTCAGTCACGCTGATGTGCGTGCTTCTCAATGTGCTAATGATGGAGAAACAACTTACCGTTACAGGAAAACTGTTTATCTGCCGTCACCGGTGGTCATGCTAGCTAGCCTGAGCATTTATGGCAGATTCTGCTGTGGGGAAGAATCTGTATCGTAGCAGAGAGCAAGGGGGAGGGTGTGAGCAGCCTGTACACAAGCGTGATTGACAGCACTAAGACCCTCCTGCTGGCTCTGATTGGTTATTTCTGACTGAGTGGTGTATTTCTGCAGGTAGTACTGGAAGCGCTGGGAGAAGGCAAAGGAGCTTGATTTTTTCACAGACATGTCTCATACTATACTGTCACGACATTGTGATAGTTTTAACAAATATGTAAAAAAAAAACGTATTTTTTTAAATAAAAGTAACATACAGCAGCTTTAAGTAATAAATAAGTTTATAACAGCTGGGGCTGAAAAATTAAGCTGAATGAGGACCCAAGTTTATCTGGGCACAACTCAGACTGAGCAGGATGATAAGGGAAGTAAACAAAAAAAGAAATAGAAGTGGTATGTTTAAATGTTGTCTAAATGCCAAACCCTTGTTTGGAAGGCATTCCATCTAAAAGACTTTCTGTCATAACATTTCAAGCATAAATGTGTGAGAGTTTTCTAACCACTTCTGGGATTTTTACTTGATCTGTGATTAATAAGCTTTTCTCCAACAAACACTATGGTATGAAACAAAGGATGTGGAACAGCACTTCATGTCTGCTCTTAAGCATAGTGTGGGGCCTGTGATGCCGTGGGCCAGTATCTGTTCTAAATGTCCTGGCGACCTGATTAGAAGGCATATAATCATGAACTTGGGGAAATACAAGGACATTTTGTTGCCTCTGCAAATAAACTAAAAGTTGGTCATTGTTAGTTCTTTCAGGAGGATCCAAAACATAAAGTAACAACAGAAACAGTTCACCAGAAACAAATCTCAGTCCACAGACCTTAATCTTTAGCAACATGTAATTAGACAATTGAACCTGAACATTTGACCGGGCAAAATTTAGCTGCACAAAATATTGACATTCTAAACAATTCTTTAATAATTCTGAATCAGCTTAAAACTGTTGTGTTTAGGTAAAATAATCAAATCTTTGTAGTTTTGTTCCACTCATGACCTTTGTTGTGTCTGTAGTTCCATCTATGAGGCCAAACATATCTACAGAAAGGGATGTCAGGATAACAATGGGATTACCTGAGTCGTCAGGTGAAATAAATATTTTCTATCTTACGTTTATAAGAGAAAATTCTTAGAAGAAACTTGTTTTAATAATGAATATCCAGAGGTCGGGTTTTAATGCAGGCTTAATAATTTGCATTCTCTTGCAGTGTCTTTCTCAGACAACGGCCTGGATGTTTCCTACATCCTCTATGCCACTATTCCGGCTATGCTGCTGCTGCTGCTGTTAGCAGCTGCTGGGTTCTTCTGCTACAGACAGCATGCAAAAAGGTAAAAACATTGAGTTTTAAAAATAATCACAGGAATTATTTTGCAGAGTACAGTGAAAATCTCTATGCTTAAATCAGTTATGAGACATTAGAGTGAAAAATAATAAAATCAGCTCTTTTTCCAACTGTAAGTCAACTTCTGCCAACTTCTTTTTCTAAATCTTGGTACAGTAAATGTTCTCGCTGTCAATTTTGTCCTTTCTGTTGACATTTAGGAGGAAGACAGAGAGTTTCCCCAGCAGATCGAAGCAGCTGATGCCAACAGCAGCTTCTGCTTCCTCCATTCAAGGACCTTACGCCTTTAGTGACATCACAAAACTGCCTCACGCTGCTCTGGACTACAGAACGCAGGCAGAAATCATGACAAAGTACTCCTGCCCTTATTCACATGACACCCAGTATGCCGATTATGAAAATGTGACGTGTTCAGAGAAGGAGACCGGCTTTGTGACCAATGACATCTACGAGACCTCCAGAACTCAGAGTCGATGCTGTCGCAGTCAGGATGGATGGGTGGAAAATGAGATCTATGGGTAATAGTGTTTATCTCGATCTGAGCTCTAGGAACGTCTGTGAACTTGTAATTACTAAAGGAACCTTATTAAGCTAGAAAGAGGAACATATACTGGTCTATATCCCTTTCTTTCTACATATCTTGCTAGTTTACCTGTGCGGTACGCAATCACAAAATATACAATTGAGTTTGTCTGGTTTTATGTGGACTAACTTTGAAGTATGAATACTTGTGTATATATCGCCCTCTCTGAATATCTCTGTTTTGATCCATATTAACTCCATATTTAGGAAGTTATATCTGTCAAACCTTATTAAATAAATGCTGATATTAATCAAAACAAAATCTATGCTTATGTTATTTTTTTGTTTTCATGAATTTTTACATGATGGCACAGTGATACATATTTGAAGTCCTCGCACATTTTTAAAAATTTGTGATGTTACAACAAAAAAAACCCCAACATTTTTGGGTAAACTTTATATGAAAAGGAACACAAAATAGTGCTTCTAATCTATCAGGGTATGAGGATTCTTGTCCATAGCCCTCGTTAAGGGATCCTGCAGATTTATTGCCAAATTCAGTTCTGAACTTTGGCTAAACCATTCCAGAACTTTAATTTTCCTCTCATAAAAGTCAGTCTTTTATTTAATTGGATGTATGTTTGTATTTGGAGTGATAATGAAAAATGAAATCCCTCCTCATTTTCATCTTTCATGTGGTAACCTGGAGGTTTTTGGGGAAAATTGACTGGTATTTGGAACCTTTCTTAATTTGTATCTACCTTAATAAAAACCCCAGGTCTGTATGAACAAAACTAACTATACAGCGTAATGCTGCCACTATAATTTAATGTGCCTGTGGTGTTATTTTGATGATGCTCAGTGTTTTTTTTTTTTTATGTAAAACCTATCTTTTGGAATGATGTCCGAAAAGCTTGTTTGGTTTCATCACACCATAACACATTCAAACTAGGTTTGGGGAGATTTTTGTCAGGACTGGATGTTTTCTTTGGATGAAAAAAAGAATCAGTCTCACAACCTTAGTTCTTAATCCAGACATATGGAGAATACGAGAGATTGCTGTCATGTAGAACAGAATCTGTCCATGTTGGAAATTGATGCAGCTCCTTTTTGCTGTTTGCCTCTTGGTTGCCTCCATGACAAGTTAGTGTATCTTGTCTTTTCAGTAATTTTGTAGAAACATCCAGTTTTGTTATGCCACAGCTTTCTTCACTTTTCTTCACTTATTGGCTCTTTTTTGTCTCATAGTTTAAAAAGAATACTGGAGAACTTTTGCACCCTTCTGCTGACTGATACCTTTGTACAGTGAAATTGTTTTGATCCTTTGTAACCTCTTTGTAAAACTATGGCTTTAGCCAAATGATGCAAAGCAGGAAAATCCAACTAGGACAGCAAAACGTTATATCAGCTTATTGAGATTCACTATTACTGATGGCAAGTAAGAACTAAAGACTGAACACTGAAACTAAATCAGAAGGATCTTCACCAAAGTTATAGTTTAAGGTTCTGAATACAAGCAACAGTGTTGATGCCATTTTTTTTTTTTTTTTGACAGATTTGATTGTTTTTCAATTGAATTGTACTGGGTCGATGCCACATCTGTAGAAAAAGTTGATTTATCACATTCTCACAAAAACTTGGCAATTTAACGTGGATGTGTTGAATACTGAGAGAATGGCAGCATTTTACCATTTCAACATGCACAATATGATGCCACTGGGATTGTTATTAATTTCAGTGATTATTAATCGCTAAACAAATGGAGAGTAACTGAATTGTGGTTTGAAGACATAAACTTGAAGGATAGTCATTCTATTGGTGTTACCAGACCTGTCTACAAGCATGTCAGTCTTAAAGTGTGAGATCTAGTTCAAGGTTAGTGAAATATTTCTACATGCATTAGATAAAAATACCAACATGAATTAACTGATAAAATAAATCTGGGCAGATACAAGCAATCATTATAAAATATATAACTATAATAATAATAATAATAATAATAATAATAATAATAATAATAATAATAATAATAATAAACCAGCTCTGACAGTTTTCTGACTTCAGACTTTGTTTATGAGCACATTTTTTTATGTCTGAATGTTCAAAATTACATTTGTTTACAGATGAACTGATTCAGCATTTCTTTATCTACCTGCAGTAATCCTTTTTCATTGTTTTATGAGGAAATAATATGATTAAATGCATTTGAACTAGATGTGGTGATTAGGTAGCAGACATACCCAATAATAATATACACAGGTCACCCTGCGAGAACTGTTCTTGCGAGCTTTGAGGACTCATACCAGGTTTTTGTGAACAATCCCAAATGAAAGATTCTGGAGCATTAGAAGATAATTCTCCAATATTTGTTGAGATAAAAACCCTGCATCCTCTTGGGTCACTGTAGAAATGAACTTTCCGTTTCGGGACTGTTTCAACTCCTTTGTATAAAATCAAACTGTCATCTCAGTGGGCTTCCTGTTTGGCTGCTGATGTCAGGGAACAGGACAGTACACGAGGAAGCACTGATGACAGATAACTGCTGACCAAAAAGCTTTTTTAAAATTATTTTTGTGAGTCAGAGTGTCCTTTTAGGTATGAATAGATTACAGTATGTCATCAACTATGGCATTGGTTTTACCTTGAATAATCTGCTCCTCTATAGTGAATTTGAAAAGACAACACAAAAGCCTATTTCTGAAAATAAATGCCTGTTTTTTTTCTGGGTACATGCTGTGTGGGCTGTCTTGGTTAGTGATTTGGAAAGATGTAGCAAAGCCCAGTAAGGAGAGGTTGAGTGTGTTCTTGGAGAAAGTTAGACAGGAAATGCCAAAAGCACATCTGGAACTCTTACATTCAGGAAGTCTGCTTTGTGACAGCAGAGGCCTTTGGAGCATTGCTCTGGCTTTCTGCTTCAGCAGTCCGCTTCTCTCTGTAAGGCTCTCACTGTATGGCATGAAGAGAACCATCCATGGATGTGAATATGGGATGTGGATATATAGAGCCATGAAAAAGTATTTGCCCCCTTACAGATGTCTTTTTTTTTTTTTTTTTTTTTTTTTTTTTTGCTTTTTTGTTAAATGTTTCAGATTATCAAACAAATTTAATATCAGACAAACTTAAGTGGAGTAAACACAGCTTGCAGTTTTTAAATTACAATTTCATTTATAAAAGGATAAAAAGCTATTCCAATTATTTTACCCTGATAACATTTGATTACTGCCTCTCTTGTTAAATCCTGAAATACTGTGATCAACCACTATTTTTGGAAAGCTAAATTCAAGACACGCTTAGAATCCAGAAACTGGATTTAAAAACAGATGACAAAATCATAAAAATCTATCAGTCTAGGAGAGATTACAGAGCCATTTCTAAAGCTTTGAGACTCCAGGGAAATGGACCATTCCGCTAAATAATGCGTTTGATAGATAGATAGATAGATAGATAGATAGATAGATAGATAGATAGATAGATAGATAGATAGAGTTTATTTCTGTCACCGGCACTTTATACTCTTATAGCTTCTTGAAAGCCCATGTCAATTACATACATTTACCAAAAGATGTCGCTGTGGTGTAGGTGAACAAAGTGACTTCTTTGATCAAATAATTCCGTTTACTAAATGTTATAAATGCTGTTATAAAAGCATCATTTAAAATAAACCGTGCATACTATGTAAACGATCTGCGTAACCCAAAATGCTGGTTAACTCAAATGTGCTTCTTCATTTATTCCCCATTTAGTTTTGCTGAGTAATTTCTCTGAGCAAGTAAAAGGAAGTGATGCAGAATCTTTTTTTATGCATTTTTAGCCGCAGTGCTAGCCAAGCACCTGCAGGGCAAAACTTCAAAGTTACCTATGCGTGCAATCAAGAAGGGCAGGCGAGCAAACAGATTTCAGAATAGCAATTTTACCGGCTGACGTAAGAGGTGGGTCTGGTTGTCCTGACAACCAATTGGCACTGAAGTGTAGAGCCGCTCCGTGGCCCCGCCCACTGTACAAATACCCCCATGGCTTTGACGTCAATGTACGTCAACCCGAGAATATGATGCCTGTTAGCGAGTCAACTCGTGTGCTCTGTAGCTGATAGAGGCACCTCAAGCTGAAATATTATCGCTCTATTGTACCGGGGGAACGTAGCGTGAAAGCCCTGTGGTTCAGCGAATGGCTCGCTGCGTATGAAGGAGAGTCAGCGCCACATTGGCGTTTTTTTAAGCCGGTCGGGGCGACACAGAAATCAACTTTGTCTATTTTTAATGGACACGCTTCGGGTGGCGTTAGAAGCGGCGGCGGCGGGCGGTTTGTTTTCCTTTCGTCTTTATCTCTAGCTGCTCAAGCAAGCCTGTCTGAGTCACCCCCCTCTACCTCTTTCACAAGCAGTCCCATTTAGAACAGCATGGTCATGGCCGACAGTGTCCAAAAACCGCTGCTCCGGGGTCCGGTCCGAGTGGGCTTCTACGACATCGAGCGCACTTTAGGAAAAGGCAATTTCGCTGTCGTGAAGCTGGCCAGACACCGGATAACCAAGACCGAGGTGAGTTCACGGGTGAACTTGTTAGCCTGGATAGCTAACTTGGGCTGCTGTTCTGCTGAGTTATATAACTTTTGTGCACTAGTTGACACCCCAGCAACCAGTGAGGTGCTAATCCAGACCCGGGTCATGCAGCTGCCCGTGGACACATGACTTGCAGTGCTGGTGCATTTGAGCCATGCAGGTACAGGGGCAGGGACTGTCTGCACATTCATCCCCCTCAGGAATATCAGTGCCAGGAAGAGGTCTGACCACCACTGCTTCTGGGAAACACAAACTGTAAACATGCACACTCTCCTCTCTCTCTCTTTTTTTTTTTTTTTTTTTTTCTTTACACCTGCTCTCATTTTGGTATAATGACCCCACTCAAACCCACAGTGGGGAAACATAAAAGTTTAGCCGGTGTAAACTTTTCAATTTGCTCTGTATCAAGGGGGATGCAGCGTAGGTTGGTGGTCCCATTATGTAATCTAACTAATGATGTGATTTAGCTATTTCTTGTCCCAGCAGTACAGTGAGCTATGCATAGATCCTTGGCTTATGTCTTTCTGATTGGAAAGCAAAGAGTTTTGCAGGCTTGCTTGCAGACAGCAACTTCCTGAGACTGGCTTTGGGGTCTTCACATAGTTTGGAAAGGGTCTGGCACTGCAAACAAGCGGTGCAGCATACAGTGCCTTTCAGAAATATTCATACCACCTAAACTTTCTACGCTTTTTGTTGTGAGAACAAACTGAGATTTTTTTTGTGATAGAGCAAAACAAAGCAGTTGATGCAGGACTTCAAAATTATTTCACAAATTAAAGTTTTAAAAGTGTGCTGTGCATTTATACTCAACCTCCCTCAGTTTATACTTTATAGAACCACCTATTGCTGCAAACATAGTCTATTTGGTTGTGTCTCCACCAGTTCTGCACATCTAAGCTGAAATTTTTGCTCATTCTGCATCACAAAATGGATCCAGTCATTCAGGTTTGATGAAGAGCATCTTTGAACATCAGTTGTTGCTGCAGATGCTCAATTGGATTTAGATCAGAACTTTGACTGGGCCGTTCTAACACATGAATATGCTTTAATCTGAAGCACTCCACTGTTGCTCTGACTACGTTTAGGGTCTCGTCCTGCAGGAAGTTGAACCTCCACCTTGTTGTAAATTTTTTGCAGCATCTATTTTTTTTTTCCAGCATTGCTCTGTATGTAGCTTTATCCATCTTCCCATCAACTTTGACCAGCTTCCCTGTCCTTTCTGAAGAAAAGCGTTCCCACAGCATGGTGCTGCCACCACCATGGTGTTCATGGTGAAATATAACAAATGTTTTTTGGCACACCAAGCATTTTGCATTTTAAGTCTTACTATTTTTGTTCTCACCTGATCCGAGCCCCTTCTTCTACATGCTTGCTGTGATTTTATTTAGCATTATCGAAGTAAAGGGGACAGAATACAAATGCACAGCAAACTTCAGATTGTCTTTTCTTGTTTTTTTTATGCTTCAGTTGCACAGGCATTTATCAAATTGTTAGTGAAAAATTTCTTATAAGAATTTTGATTGGTCATTCTCATGATAAATTCCAACTACCGATGGTCAAAAAAAACCTCAAAACTGACCATGTTGTCGAATTTTTGTTTTTTAGTATTTTCTCCACTGTTTGTTCCATGATAACACCAATAAATATCAATAAACTTGCTATTATGATTGAAAGCAGTTATTGTGTGCAGTTTGGTGATACAAATCCCACTTCTTTATGTGACTGGTGTCTTGAGGAAGCCTGTTTCAATTGGGTATGCTTTTCAAGATCAGTATTTGTGTTTTGTGCAGCTCCGATTTTGGTGCCATGCAGCCACAGCAGCTACAGTTACTTAAGAAGAATTCGTAAATAGGTTTTTATCATCACTTTTACCGTTACTAGAATAGTACCTCAACATATTGTGATAAAATTTTAAGTCCATATCGCCCACTCCTTTCCAGAATCATGCTCTACTTTGTATTGGCGTACCACATAAAATGCATTGAAATTTGTAGTTGTAATGTGACAAAATGTATAGCAGTTCAAGTGCTTTTGCAACGTAATGAATGCACATCGAAAACTGCTCATATTTGTCTGATTTAACTTGCAACTTTCTGTCTGCTCGTTCTCTGTCTGCAGAAAAGCCTTACTTAAGCAGTACCATGGAGTGCCATGACTCTGTGTTGTAATGATAGAGACACAGGGACTTTACTGTAAACAGTGTCCAGAGTGCGTAGAGTCTCTGCTATGAGACAAGTGGGAGTGATTAGATCATATTCCAGGAGATTTGTAAAAACGTTTATATTTGATCTGTGCAGCTTGTTTGTTGGTGAATGTGATAGATTATAGTGTACAAGAAAACAAAAGATTTGCGTCACCTGGTTTATTTAGATCCTTTGAAGGTTTAATAAATAACAGGGCAAGAATATGTCCTGTGATGCTCTTATTGTGGTAATCTGGTTACCAAAGCCTATGAAGTGGCTCAGCGTTAGTCTAGCCAGGTAAGCTACATCATTATAATACCGACAGTGGGTGTTTACAGGCCATCTAGTTGGTGGAAGCGCTCACTTGATGCTGATTGGTATATAGACCCGCCACAGATGTTTAGCTTAGACAAAGTCAGCCGGAGAGGCGGATTATAAACTTTTATGCATTATCATCTGACGTGAGACGATGCCAGGAAACATTGGTCTGCCTGGTTCATTTTTGTGTCGTAAACTACAGTTCAACAGTACATGAAACAGCAGATATGGCTTGTCTGTACACACATGTTTACACGTCCCTAGGTAGGTGCAACTCCTGTGTGCATAACCTACATTTTTCCTCTGACCTATTTGTCTCATTTTGGCGTATATGTTGGTGTTTGTGAGTTTCTTGCCCACTTTGACGTGGTCCTGTCTGTCAACTGAGCAGGTTCCACATTTATTAGGATGTGATTATGGCATTGCCCTTTCTTCCCGGTTTCATGATTTTTGTGGTGAGGAAAAAAAAAAAAAAACCAGTTGTCTTCAAACGTCCAAGAGCTAAAAATATGTAAAAAAATATGACCCTATGAAGGTATTTAAACAAAAAAATGTGTAATGTAATGGTGGTGGGTTTTTTTTTTTTTTTTTTTTTTTTTTTTTTTAAAAACAAAGAAGTCACATTTATTCCTAAAATAATTCAACATATTTACAGTGAAACAAAATATATTGATGAAGTAACTCGTAATATAAAATAAACTCCTACAATATTTGTCCTACAATATTTATTATAGAATATATCGCTGCTCTTTATAGAGGAACACTAAAGCTACAACAAGCAGATATTAACAGGCTAATTAGTCAGGCTGTCTGCTCTGGTAACCAGCCTGCAGTCAGCTGCTTGATAGACATGTCGCTTGTAGCTGGCTAACTTTGGTCGCAAACCAGAATAAACGTAGCAAGAGTCATGGGTGCCGCTCCTTTACTATCTACACCGTGACTTTTTAGGCTTTTCGCAACTGGAAATGTTTCCAAAAAAATCATTTTTTTATCTTAACTGTAAGCAAGGAAAAGGCATAGTAGCTTCAATCCAGTCGGCTGACTGGCAGTGTGCAGCCACCTGTTGGGGAGGTGCTGTGCTCTGACACTCGATGCCCCATTAAGTAGAGAAAGCTCTGGCCGATCTGATGCTTTCTCCGCCATCTTGCTAAAAACAATTTAACCCTATAAATAATTTGCTAAAAATTTTATTTTTTTTTTTTTTTTTTTTTTTTTTGTCTACCCTGAAGCCTGTAACTGGCGGATTCCTGCCTTTGCTGTTTACTTGAATGCTTAGTATTTATTGTTGAGCAAATTATTAATTTATTATAATGCACAGATAGTTAATCCTGTACCTGTAGCACTCCTCCTGCTTAACTCAGAATATTGATTTGGAGCACTTCCACAAATAGATGGAAATTCATATGGATGACAAGCTGGACCTGAAAAACTGAGACTCTGTCCATGATGCAGGCTGAGGTCCTTTTGGTGAGTGTGATGAGTTGCTGCACACATTTTACCACCTCATAGGAGCTGGCATTGTCTTTTATGCTGTGTGTTAGGGGCTGTAGCCTCGTAGATAAAAAGCTGGTGCTTGGCAGGTGTTCGGACTCATTAAAATCTGCGATGGAGCAGTGAATGGAGTGACCTAGGAGCTATAATGGACAACAGTTGACAAGTGGCAGAAGGAGCTTATTGCGGTGCTGTGGTTCAGGAGGTTCTGTTCTCCTACAAGGCTTGGCACAAGGTATTCCAAGGTTTTGAAAAGGTATACTTTCAGTAAAGCTTTGTCATATTGCTCCTATGATTTTAAAGTCCTTCTAATAAAATGTCAGAGAAAGTAGAGAGGGACCAAAGTTGTCTCCAGCTGTATGGAGTAATGCAACCCCCCGGTTGCTGCCCACTGCCTGTCAGTGGCATGAAAAAAGACTTTTGCAGTCTTTTTCACTTAAACCTACTAAGGATCTCAAGTGTAGACTCTCCTATTAAAATGCCTGATTTTTGGAAGGTAATGAAATGAGACTGTGATAAATCATTTGAAAACTTTTTCCATATATAGTGCAGCACATATCCTGTACAATTCAACTTAAAATCAAACAAATCTGCTTTATGGGGGGGGGATTGAAAGCTGCAAGAAGAAAGTAACAGTTGCATAAATCCTCACACCTTTAAACTAATACTTTGTTGAAGCACCTTTTGATTCATTCATTCATTCAGACTTTCATAGAAGTCTATCTGCCCTATCTTCTTTGGGTAAATTCTCTAAATCTATCAAATTGTGAGGAACCTCTTATGTTCACAGCCTTCTTCAGGTGATCCCATGACTTTTTTTTGTCAAATATTCCTGTGGAGCCTGGGTAACCCATTCCAAATCTTAAATTTTCCTCCCATGAGGTCATTTTTTGTTGATTTGGATTTATGTTTAGACTCGGTGAGCCTAAAAAATAACATCCCTCCTCACTGTCAGCGTTTTAGGCAAACAAGTGAAGGTTCTGGGTCTAAACTGACTGATAATTTGAACTATTTGTAACGTAATCCACCTTGACAGAAAGGCTTTTTGCAACTGGAAACCACCATATTGAGCTGTTGGCATGGTCTGCAGTTTATTTTTTTTACACTAAACATAGACTATGGGACAATGGCCTGGATGGAAATATGTAGAATACAGGAGATTGTTGTGAAATAATGAACCCAACCAGAAGTTGGTCCCTCTGGGTATCCTCCTTGACCACTTTCCCTCGCGTCTTTTCATCAGTTTTGGGGAAATATCCAATATTTAGTATGCAACTGTTTTTTCATGTTTTCTCCAATTGTTGGTGACTACCTTTACAGTGCTCTGTGTGTGTGTATATAATGTTGTTGAGATTTTGTGCACCATTTTTCTGTCTGATACCTTTGCACAGATTATGTTGATATTTTCTAGCCTGGCAGCAAATTTTGGCTTTATTTTAAGGAAGCAAATAAACAAAGCTCAGAAAAAGGCTACTAGGACACTTGAAGTTTCAGGTTAATCAGATTTGCTATAACTTGTTTAGTTTTTACCAAAGACTGAAACTGAATCAAAATGGATTCAACCAGTCATTAGTTTAAAGGTCTGAACATTTAAGCAGTGGAAGATATTCCAGTATTTCATTTTTGTATTTTTTCCTCAAATATAACACTTTGCTTTTTAGTTGAATTGTTCCACCACACGATCCTGCTGGTTTACTGGGGTATGTGGGCTCTTAAGAGCCACTGTATGTGCTAAAATAACTAACTGTATGATAACTGTAATAAATAAACATTATTTTATTTTAGCAGTAGGAATAATTGTTGCTTTTCTAAAAAGTAAGGAGATCATGTTAAACATTTTGCTCAGAATTTCTTAGATACCATGTTATTTTTGCTGAAGCCCAGTTCTCACTATAATAACACTTTATAATAACACCACAATCATCATTTTATGCATGTTTCGACTTAATCTTACATTTAGTTGTCATTTATTAGCTCTGTTTTATTCAGTTTTATAATTGTATTTTATAACGTATGCATGCTCTTTAATTTAATGAGCCACTTTATATTTGAAAATCCCCCTGGAACTAAGTAAAGTATTTTTCCCATCTATCTCTCTGTTTTAGAGGTCTCAGTTTGAAGCCGGAGCGCTATTACAAGATTTAGATTTCTTTATGGGATTTAATCCCATGATGCATGCCTGCTTGTGTTGTGGCAAGGGACTCAATAATGGAGTGTTAAACCTATTAAAGACTCCCTCGACTCCTCCTAGTTGGCTGCAAACTTGCCAAAAGAAGTTTAAAACTGCTGGCGAATCCACAACAAGAGGTTAGAAATAAACAGAAGGCCATGTTTGTGCTTACGTGACCACTATGTTGGAAAAAAATGGAGTGCTGCTATTTTCCTTAGTAGTGCATTTAAGACTGTGCAAGATAAAGAAATGGCTGCATCTCAGCTCATCTGTTGCTTCCTTAAGGTAGACTCTCTTCTGCAGTAGCTGGCCAGTTAAGTTGTACATTCTTTTGTAATATGAAGAGAGACTAGAGAGTAAATCTGCTGGTAATCTTTGCATGAAGATGGAGGATAAAGTGAGTGCCTCTCTGATAAGCAGGCAGGAGACAATCTTCTGGCACTTTTTCAAATTGCTGTGCAGGATTTGTCAATTTGATAAACTTTTAAACCCTTGGATCTGTGGCCGACCACCTCTTTAAATGCTGAGAAATAAAACAGGATTTTCTTCTCTTTTGTCCATTTTTTTTTTTTTTTTTTTTTTTTTTTTAAATTTGAAACAAACTTTCAACTCCTGCCTTTCTTTGTTTTTTTGTTTAATAAGGTCAAAGACTTTCACTGCTCTTTAAAACTCCCCGACTGACTTTGATCGTAGTTGTTTAGCTTCACCTAACAGTGGTATGATTGCAGAGACCAGGGGTTTCCTGTTGTTTACCTCACCTTCTTGGCTCACAGATGCTTGGAGCACTTCAAGTCACTCTGATGAATTTGTGTTTATGAGAGAGGTTGAAGGAAAGATGTTATTGCCTCGTTACCTACCAGAGCTCTGTTATTGAAAGCTTGAGATGTTTACATTTGGAGCATGCACTTTACGTGTGTGTGAGTGTGTAAGATACATGCCTGGACTGTACTCTTATGCTTTATTATAGCTTAGATTTAAAGGCTGATTTTAAATGTTATTCTTTTTCAGTAAAATAACAAGTTTACATCTGAAAAAAATTCAGAAAGTTTGAACACTTTCTTCGTTTTTTTTTTCTGCTTGTTAGATATCAAATTGCTGTCTACCGTAGAGCTTGTGTTGGTGTATGGGGGGGGGGTGTTTGTTTTACTGTCCATCAAATGTGATAAAGTCTAAATGAGATCCTTTCAATTGCATGTTATCAAACTTGTGACTTCTTATTTCCAGTTTTATTGCTAATGTTTGGTGGCTCCGCAGGTGGCCATAAAGATCATTGACAAGACCCAACTGGATGCTGTAAACCTGGAGAAGATCTACAGGGAAGTTCAGATCATGAAGATGCTGGACCACCCTCACATCATCAAGCTCTACCAGGTTAGTTTCTGCCTTCCGGACCTTAAATCTACAGGTTGACCATTTTCTTGAATTTATCACCTTTATCAGGTATTACTTTCTCACGCTGAAACGCATGCATCATTTCTTTCTTTTATTTAAATTACTTGTTGTTTTTTTCGGTATTTCTATTCCCGTTCATATTTGATTCATGTTTGTGTGCTTTAAGAAAATGTCTGTGAAACTTTGCAGAAGTTTGCAGGCTTGAATTCATCATTATTTATGTCTTGTTTGGAGTTTCTTGGTTTTTATATAAAGAGATTATAAAAGTTTGAATCAGGACCTTACTGGGTGTTGAAAATCAACAAATATTGGATCTTCAAGTCCTCTTAAGAAATTAAAAAAAAAATAAATTAAAGATGTATCCATCAGACTTTTCCTTACTCATGAGGATTTCCAACTCCGATTTAGTTTTTTTTTTTTTTTTTTTTTCTATTGAGAGTGACAGGTGAAATGGGATAAAAGCTCCTTGATTAAAGCTTTGAATCAAACTAAAAATGAAGGAATTACAAGATTATCCTCATTTATTCATCAAAGGATTTGTCCTTTTACTGATTTCATTTTTTTAGGTCAGAACAAAGTGCATCAAAGGTTGATGATGCATTTACAGACTGAAAACATGGTGGGAGTTTAATAGTTTATTTAATAAATGAGGGGAAAAAAATCAGACTTTTCCAAATTTGACCTGCAGACCACTCATCTTGGGAAAAAAATGGATGATTATGATCTCTGGCTAACACTGCTACCAAAAGTTGATACCATAAGGGTAAATACTGTACCTAAATAATATTAAAAGATATTTGTTCTGTAACCCAATAATCGTGGTCACAAGTCTCTTCTGGTATTATTTTAGCAATCTGAAGCTGAAATGTTTGGGCATCACTGATCTGCTCAAGTCTTAAGCCTGTCATCATTGCTTTATGTCTCATCCTGGTTTTACAGGCATATTTTAGGACCTCCTAAATTATGTTGAAATTACTTACATACTTTGAAATGTTACACAAGTGAAACTGAACACAAATAGCCAGACGTATTATTTTTAGCCTTGAAACGTAGCCACCCTCCCCTCAGGTAAAGACTATTGTTCTGTCCTATCTTTTGTAATTATGCTCGCATTTTGCCATGCGTTATCTGCAAGGGAGTGGCATGATTACCTCGAATTAAGATGATGAAAAGCAAGACTTTGGTCCGCAAGATATATCTAGATGAAATGATCTGCGATGGCTCATTAGCAAATACCTAACACCCCCTGAGAGGAGATAAATGCTCTTCTTTGTTTCTTGGTTTCACAAGGTCTGTACTAAAGTCCTCCCTTGAGTAGACTGTGAAGTTTATATTAGTAAGACTGTTTAGAACATGGAGCGAGATCTCAGTTGTAACCAAAAATGTTTTAATTGTTAACTAAAGCCACTTTTCTTAATAGGTGTCTCGGCAAAGGTTTTTATTGTTCTATAAAACAACACCTCCAGATCAGCAGCAAGAAGAGAAAGCAATAGATAAATACAAAATTAGGAGGAACATGTTCCATTGATGAATGTCGACGTGCTTCTCAAGTCTGATTGTTCTTGCCATCCAAGCAAAGTCAAAGTCTATCTCTGTGCAGCCCGCTTGTGTCTGCCCGTCAGAGATCAGGGGTCACAGAGTAATATGTAACACATGTTAAAGACTCAATGTAACACGTGTTTCAGGTGGTGGAGGGGCCGCAGTGTAAAGAAGTCAGCATCAAGGAGCAGAATTTACCGCTGCTTCCTGTTGATCATCTTTTTTTGGGTACTTAAGCAGCCCGGGGTGTTGAAGTGCATAACCAATCCAGGTCATGCTCTAATGCATAAGCAAACAGATGCTGCCCAGCAGAACCTGCCACTGCTGGATAGTTACAGAATAGAGTTAATGACTGACTGACTCTCAGTGCTGTTTGCGTCTCTTTGCTTGCTGTGGAGTGAGCGAAGGCAAATCACTCGTCATTAGATGGTCGAGATAATATGAATTAAATCTTCCAAAATGTCACATTTCAGCTTTATTTATTCCATCAGTGATCCACCCTTTTATTAACTGGGACTTCTGAAATGAGTGTCATTTGGTGGAACAATGTAAACTATGAGGTCAAACATGAGAGCAATGTTATTTTTGGCTGAGAGTTGTCACTAGGTGTAGGATGGAAGGAGATTCTCACATTATAACCTTTTAAAATGTATAGGTTTAGAGTTGTTCCATTCTGCATTATTACTTTCCCAGTATTTTTGGATGTAACTTGGAAAAAATAAAAGGGCCAGGTAGGATATTTTGCTAAAAAAATAAACATCTTTGAACTGTGGAGTTTTTAAACTGTTTGACTTGGTTCATAGAGTATCCTTTCACAAGCTTCTCTCAGCAGTTTGCAAGAAGTTTGGCCCATTCCTCCTGACAGAACTGGTGTCAGGTTTGTTGGTTGCCTCGCTCGCACACGCCTTTTCAGCTCTATCCTCTAATTTTCTGAGATTCAGATCAGGGCTTTATGATGATTACCCCGAAGTATTGACTTTGTTGTCTTTAAGCCACTTCAGTTATAGTTTCACAGAACAACAGGAGAGGTCTCCAGAATGTTTCTGTCCCTGTATTACTTTTGGAGTAGTGGCTTCTTCTTGTCAGAGTGGCCTTACAAATGTAAAATGTCAGTACAGGACATTTTACTGTGGTTTGTGAAAGTCTCTTAGTAGCTTCTGTCAAGATTTTCACAAGATCTTTTCCTTTTTTTTTCTGGAGTTGATGTTTACATTTTGGACCAAACCCGGTAATATCTGGGATGCAGAACCCCTTGCTGAGTAATATCATGACCTGGAGATTTCTCAGGTGTTTTACTTGTGTATGTCTCTTCAAAGAGATTAATGTGGCACTTTAATGCATCTGAAAATTGTGTACAAGGATGAACCACAATTATGGAGGTTCACAGTGTGGACTAGAATGGGTTTAAGATGTTGCATTAAAACGCTTAAAAAGTCATTTTCGAAATCCAAACTGATTGAAAACTGGCACAGTTTAGTCAAATATTGTGACCGACAGTAAGAGGAAAAAATAAGGTGTCCGTCTTTTTATTTAGTCTATGAGGATGTAGTTTCAACTGTAAAACCTCTTGAGCTTCTTTTTTCTTAAAATGTAAGCTGCAGTTGGTAAACATGTTAACTTTGTAATCATTTGAAGGGGGAAAATAATTCATTTTAAAGCCGTTAGGTAATTAGCTATGTAGTAAATGTTTGGCACCATCAACAGTGTGAAGTTTATTTGGTAGAAATGTTTGTCCTTTTCATCTTGGCACCTTTTTATAGTAGTAGTGCTAGGGAGGGAAAAAAATCTCATAAATTCAACAGTTTAAAAGTTACGAAGTTTCCATTTCAAAACTTTTTTTTTTCTTTTGTCACTTGTCACTTCAATGTCTGGTGGTCATCACAAAATAGTTCCCCACCAGAAAGAAACAAAAAAAAAAACATGTTACATAAATGACCGGGTCCTTCTCTTTCATTTAGGGAATGTAAATAAATGTTCATTATCACCTCACCACTGCGTGACACTGCTCCAGCTTTTTATTAGGTTATTTTAGTGTGTATTATTATTATTATTATTATTATTATTATTATTTATTTTATTATTATTATCATTTTGTTTACCAGGCCCCATCCATCCAATCAGCTCTGCTCAATTAGTTTGTCCCCTTCCCATCTCATAAACTGGAACTGACCCCAGTGCCCCAAGGAAAGCCTATCTAATGAAGACACACAAAGGACACAAATTAACTGTGGACCCCTCTCTTGTTTTTCATGTGTTAATGGACTTCTCTGTGACCCCGTTCGGCCATTATTTTCTTTCTTTCATTCTCATCCCGCTCGTCCTCAGACTCTTACGGGTGTTCTGCTCTCCACTTTCCAGTTTGGTGGGTTTGGCGGCTACATATGGATATAAGAGATCCTGGAGTCTGCTTTTCACCACAGTCAAACCCAATGTTAAACCGATTAGAGGGACTCCATTAAAGAAAAGTACATCATTTATTTAAATATTTGCTGTGTAAACATATAAAGAGTACAAGATTATAAAGCACTCGATTAACCACAGGATGTACTGCTGCTTTAGCTTGTGACAGCAAAATTAGGGGAAGTCAAAAATTAATGTTAATGTGGTCAAAAAATAGTTAAACTTTAAGTTCCCCTTTTTGCAGTACAGTTATTTCCTTTGCTACTAACCAAAATATTTAGACCATACAAAACTTATTGAATGTCCTATATTTGTTGCTTTTCCTCTTATCACAGGTTTTTATGGGAAATCCATAAATGTTTACATGTTAAAAAAACGTAAACAAACTTTTCAAATGTTAGCATCAGAAATATTTGCTCTTCTGCTTTTCTTATCTGCGTTTACTGTCAACAACAGCAGTCATGTGTCAATGTGTCGTCACATTGAAGCAACCTAGTGGGTGTTGTCTTTAATAAACAAACCACAAGGAGCAAACTCACTGACATTTAAGTGTTAAGATAAATTCAGAAACAAAAATTTCAGTAACAGAACAGAAATTGAATGGGTTACGCAACAAAAGCGAGATTATTTATAGCAGAAACAATAGATGACTGAAAGATATCTAAAGTCGAATGAAAATGACCCGATTTGCATGCAGTTTGGAATTTCACTTAAGTCATATCCAGATCAGGAAAAGAATGGAAAACAAAGTATAAGAGAGAATGGAGAAATATTAGTGTGTCCAGACTAATCCATCCATCTTCACCATTCATCAATTTTATGTTTCTGTTCATTCTATCCATCTATCATCCGTTCATCAATCCATTCTTCTGTCCGTCAACCATCCATCCCTCTGTTCATCCGTCATTAATCTTTCCCTTCATTTACCCATCATCTAACCATCCCTCTATTTCTCTGTCCTTCCATCCATCCCTCATCTTCCTTCCAGTATATTTTGTTTGTATGTTACATATATACAGTCTGACACCTAACTTCCACTTATAGTGAAGTTCTGTCTTTATAATAAAGTTTTGTCCTTTAGAAATATGTCTGAAGAATCACAAATCTTTGACAGAATTCAACCCCAGCAGTGAAAACTGTACACTATGTTCCAGTTTAGTTGCTCTGCTGGTTCACACTTTGTCTGACCAGTGGAGCTTAAATAATCAATCATTTGTTTGTCACAGAGGGCAAAAAAGGTTTGCGGAACAATCTGGTGTTTTTTTTTTTTTTTTAATTTCCCAAATCTGTGAATCGGTCAGTGCAACAGATGGAAAAATGATCTCAAACAAAGAGCGTGGGATTTTTAGTGTGAATGTCTGGCTCGCAGTGTCTGATTCATCCCACCATCTCCATCTGATTCTCCACTCTGTGGTTTAATTCTGTTCATCTCATGAGTGTTTCTGCTTCTAAATTGGTCCTCCTCCTACACAACCCAGCACCATGTCAGGACTGAAAGGTTTTAAGTACCATTCAGATACACTCAGCAACACCAACCGTCCACCTCCGTTCTCTTACATGATTGCCAAATTTAGAGCCTGTTGCCATTTATGTATTTTGTTTGTTTGGGATTTTTTTATGAATGTCGCTCTGGAGTTTAGCCACACAGGAAGCCCTTGGGTTTATTTTGTATTATTTTGGATGTTTTAACTCTCTCAAAGGTCTATTTATGTAGGTATTCAGGTAAAATTACTAGGGGTGCACGATTGCAGTTTTCTGACCGATCACAGATATTTAAAAAGCCTGACCTGCCGAATCCAATTTTGGCTGATACCAATTTTTTTTTTTTTTTTTTTTTTTATCTGAGAAGTCGCTAAATATAGTGACAAAGTCGTTAAGTTGGCAACAGTGGGGTGACTATTTTTAACTGTGGATGTCCAGATGTGACTTGGTGGGTGGGTCTGTTAGTCAGTCCTCTCTTATGGCAGACCAAGTGGGGACAGTGGCTGATTTTCAGACCTTTGCAGAGGTAGATAAGATCAGTGGATAAGACTGATTTCACATGTAAGAATTCGACGATCACCGATCTCCCAAAATTAAGGAAATTGGAACCGATTTATCAGTGCACCAGTAAAAATTGCTTCTGAAAATTGTGTTTTTTGTGTATTCACTCACTTTTTTCTTCCCTTCCTTTTTGCCCCCCATTCCTTCATCATCTCCTTCCCTCAGGTGATGGAGACAAAGAACATGCTGTACTTAGTCACAGAGTATGCCAAGAATGGCGAGATCTTTGGTGAGTCTTTTTTTTTTTTTTTTTTTTTTTTGTATCTGACTCTCATTAAACTATCAATGTCCTCTTTTCACATTCTTCCTCTCAGTTTAAAAGAAAACTGCTCTCCTACGTCAGCAAGGCTTCTGACAAACATGGAAGTGTCAAAGTCTCATTGAGCTTGCGTTGCATTCGCAGTTTTCGCAGTCTAAATCTCAAAGGTCATATGATTGATTGGAACAGTGCCCTGATATAAGCAGGTAAAGAGGACAGTTATAACACTTCCAACGGTGCTGAAGTTCTTCTTTTATAAATGACATCACTAAAGGCCTATAAAGGCCACAGAGAGGCAACCTCAAAGAAATAAAGGTTAATTAATTACTATAAGTGCTGCACACTCACTGTCACCTGACCAGTTTATTATAGTGTCAAGGTATCACTTTCTACCATCTGCTATGTGATTCCTCCTCCTGAGTAAAGTTGCACTTAAATAACTGAATAATGTCTGTTAAGACTTTGTCAGGACTGAATTTGCAGGAGTATTTGTCATGTGTTTGCGCAGACATGACTGTTAGTTTTAGTTTATCTCTGTTTGCACTGTTCAAGCAATTTTGTTTCAAGTAACAGGAAATAAACATGTGACAGGAGATGCAAAGAAACTCTAAGCTTTCTGAATAGACCTTTATTAAGCCTTGAATTTATGAAAATCTGTTTATGCTGTTAAACCCTAAGGGTAATAACAGGAATAAGGTACGTTTTGTTTTTACTTAAGTAGCTTAAATGATTAGATTTAAAATGTTTTAATGTTTATATAGGTTTCTTTTTATTTGTTGGTCACTAAAATGCAAATCAGTCTTTCGATTTTGAAATCTTGTCTTTTAGAATAGGTTATTTTAAAATGAAACATTTGCACAGTCCAAGCTGTATTTTAAAAGTGTCTCAAATACCTGTGATTTTAGCCACAATAAAACTAACAAAATTAAGTTTACATCATTAATAGATGTTGCATAATTTAAGCATATACTGTTTATGTAATTAAGTTAATTTCAAGTCCTCCTTGGTCCATCTCCTGAGCATCTTTGCTCACTAGCATCTTCCCTACTAATTTTTAAGCCAAAAAAAAAGTGCATCAGCCTTGGTTTATTTTGAATAATTTTGGATGCACAAAGGCTGCATGCAGTAAAGATGTTACAAACAAATCAAAAGACTTCATCTTTTTCAGTTTTTTCATTGTAACAAAAATGTCCTGTGAGGACCTAGACCATAAAATCACTAGTACAACTTTGGCCTGACAAGTCAGAACATGGCAAAAATAGTACTTGGAGATAACAACTTATCTTGTTCTCCCATGGCGCTCTTGTGCACCCCATCGCTGTCACACGTGCACAGCACATGCACAGTTTGTACAATTTGTATAGACTGCATTCTTCAATCTCATCTGTTTGACGTGGGCCCATAGAAATTGCTATTTCTGCTGGATAAATCCAGATGTTTTGGTGTAGTCTTGCTCTTACTTTCAGAATGGAAACCAGAAGTACAAGGAACTTTGCAACTCATGAAAATATGTTTAAATGCTTTTTTTTTTTTTTTTTTTTCTTATATTTAAATATGTCTAACTTTGGTTATGCATTTTCAGAAAAAAAAATGGGGGAGGGAACAAAATAGTTTGCACAACATATGAGCTTGCATATTACATTCATTAAAGTAATAAGTCTTATTTAGCTTTTAATCACTTTTTTTAATTTTTTTTTTTTTTTTACATTTTCATAAAGTAAAAAAAACCTCATAAATTCTCTTACAGAATCTTTTAAAACATTTGGTGTCAGTAAACAAAACCTCAGTTTAATTATGCAGCATGTGACCAGACAGAGTGAAGAATAGATGATTAAATACCAAATTCTACAGTTAGTGTGTGTGTGTGTATATATGTGTATATATATATATATATCTATATATATATATATATATATATATATATATATATATATATATATATATATATATATATATATATATATAGATATATATATATATATATATATTATTATTATTATTATTATTATTATGTTTTACTTTTTTTTTTTTTAAGTAAAAAAAAAAAAGCTAAAAATAGGATAACTTCAATAGCTTAAAGTCATATACAACCACCCAAAATCCTAATAGTCTTCCTATAGAATGACTTCAATGTTTTTTCCATGGCCCACACTGTCCCCCACTCAAATTATAATTAAAAAAACATTGCCATACGTTACCATGGCAGCACTGGAAGGATTGCTTTTCACATGTAGAACATGTCAAACCTCAAAGAATATTTACAAGTTGTTCATTCTTGTAGATGTCACAAAATTCTTTCTAAATAAGGTGCACAAACTTTTGTATTGCATCCTTTAGTAAAACTGGAAAAAACAGCAATAGGAAAATGTTTGTCTGAACAGAACATTTGATATCTTGTTTTAATGAGGTCATCCTTTACTCTGTTAGCTACTTAACCCCCTAAGACCTCATTGACAGATGAGTATCATCTCCCATTCCTATGGGAAGTTTAATGTCTGAATAGGATAAATAATAAAAACTCGAAATGATTTGACCAAGTCTTTAAGAACTTTACCACACATTTACATAATGCACATAGATAAAAGGCCTTTGTGGGTCTAATAGCCTCATTGAAAATAGAGCCTCACCTGTGACACAGACAGATGATGTCTGGAATGTAACCCACTTTAAGGCAGAGAAGCTTGGAGGATTACTCGAGCCATGTGCTGTGTCCATCATCATGTATGTATGCGTGTTAGTCTGCGTCTGTGCCTGAGTCCAGTGCTCCCCTTGTGATGTTGACTCAGCAGCAGCAACTCCTGTCACCAAAAGAGATATGTAACCATATACACTGCTGCATATTCTAACAAATACAAAATGGAGTTTTCACTTGACTTCATTTAGCAAGGGAAAAGTTTCGTAATTCAGCCTCACCCCATGTGAAACGTAATCACCTTCTAAAATGGCAACAGCTGCCATCAAGCATTTGTGCCAGCTGGCAAGTTTCTTTTTTCTTTTTTTTTTTTTTTTTACATCAATGTTGAGGAATTTTGGCCCCTGTTTGTAAGAATTGTTTTAAGTCACTGCATTTTGGGGTTTTCAAGCATGAACGGCCTGCTTAAGGTCAAAGCATCTCAATTGGCTCAAAGTCTGGACTTTTACAAGGCTCTACCAAGTAATGTATTTTTTTTTTATTTATTTAATTTTTTTTGCCATAAAATCTGCAGTACGTAACTTTTACAAAAATGTTTTTTCCATATTTTTTAAACCTGTCACCATTTTGTGACAGTATACTGTGAGGCAAATAATCTGTGAAAAGATTGAGCTCCTCCACCTTCTGACTGAGCTACTATTACCGTCTAAAGGAATACACCGCTCCCGACCCCCAAAAAAACAACCAATCACAGCCAGGAGGAAGGTCTTGGTGCTGTCAATCAACCTCGTGTACGCGCTGCTAATGGTGAAGAAACAACTTACCGTTCCTGGAAAATGGTTTACCTGCGTCATCGGTGGCCATGCTAACTAGTCTTAGCATTCGTGGCAGGCTATGTTGTGGTGAACCGGCTGTAATGTAGCAGACAGCAAGGGGGAGTGTGTGAGCGGCGCCTACATGAGAGTGATTGACAGCGCTGAGATCCTCCTCCTGGCTCTGATTGGTTGTTTCTGAGTGGTGTATTTTTGCAGTTAGTACTGGGAACACTGGTCCAAGGCACAGAAGCTTGATTTATTTATTTATTTATTTTTCCCCCCCACAGATATCATGACATAATTTTTAACAAATATGTAAAAAACATATTTTTCATACCAGTTACTGCAGCCTTACAAGGTGGACTTGATGATGTGCTTTGGATCTTTGTCCTGCTGTATAACCTAAGCGTGCTTGAGTTTAAGATCACAAACAGAGGTTGGACATTCTCAGTGATTGTTTTCTAAAAGAGAACAGAATTTATGCTCCAAACAATTACAGCAAGTCATCCACATCTAAAGCACTAATGGAGCCCCAAATCATCATACTACTACCACCACCATGTTTGCCTGAAAGCATAATGTTAATTTTCAGAAAAGGATTCAAAAAGATAATAGAGTAGAATAGTTTTGGTAGATTTGATCAAGTCCAAAGTTGGTGTGCATCCACCAGGAAGTATTAAAGCACGTCATGCTTCCCCCTGCAGTAAAACTTAATGGAGGAGCAGATTTCATTTTCCAGCGAGACTTTACACCTGTCCACACAGCCAAATACGCCTGATCTTTACCTTACAGAGAATCTGTAGAGGACTGTCAACCAGAAAATTAGACACCAGACCCAGTAAGGCTGTAGTTGAAGCAACCTGGGCTTCTCTTACACCTCAGCAGTGCCACAGGCACTGAATAGTACATAGACATACTTTTCAGAAGACTCATGTTAAAAATCTTATTAGAGAATTTTAAAAAAAAAAAAACCCCGTCTATTATTCTGAGAAACTGAATTTTGGTTAACCCATCAAAATGTACATTGACATAACTTCATAATTGTCTTCCATAATAGTCTACTTTTTTGAGATGCACCTTTACTCCAGTATACAAATAGTTTTACATTTATCCAGCCAACCCAATTTTGTTCTACCCAAAGAGAGAGCACCATGTTCCTCTAAATAACTAGGATTTGTCAATTATTATTATTATTATTTTTTTTTTTATAATCCACAGATTTTATTTTATTTTTTTTGGTCGCTACATATTATGAAACCATTGTGTCCTGATTCCTCAGACCCCTCTGCTTTGATTGCACAATGAGATGAAGTTATGTAAGGCATTCATATGTCAACATCAGCTACAGCAACTGCTGCTTTGACAGATAAAATTGTAGTTGGAGTATTACAGCATTCAATCTCACAAAAGTGAACTGTCGCTCTCGTTTTAGAAATACACTTTTCTGCCGGTGGATCGAGTCGTTGAGTAAGGAGGGCTCAGGAAAACAGATAAGCTGCCAGGGCAGATCTCGGCTTGCTTCTCTCTCTGTTGCTCCCCAGAGAGGTTCTCCTGTTTTCCTGACATGAGGGATCTTTGAGGGTCGCTCCTGACCAAAGGTAGCAAAGACTGGAAGGTGTGATCTGTAGTGCAGCCATGAAGTAAACCAGTTAAAGAGTTGTTGCAGCAAGTGTGGTCACGTGTCGGAAACTGAAAGACAAAGACAAACATTTGAGTTTACTGCCAGGAGTCAGAGAGTGGATGGGTTCATTCCTGCCAAACGGTGCTTGGGCAATGTGAGGGGCACATTTAGAGACACTGATGCCAGTTTGCTGTTCCTTTTGTTTCTGTCAGTCAGGCTTGTCTCTCCGCTGTCTGCTGTAACACTGCAAGATGGATCAAACCTGGAAACTGGGTCAGCCGCAAATACGTCGAGCAGCAAGTATGGCAGCGGCGGGAGGGGAGACGAAGGAAAACAGAGGCGCGAGCAGGGGGACATCCTTTTGAATTTGAGAGGCGGCGGGGAAATGTAGGGCATGCATATTTAAGAAAGCACTGCTGGAGAGATGGGAGCGTAGTAGCTGGCAGTGAGTGAAATCACTCGAGCAGATCTCCCATCTCACAGTCGGGAGAGTGTTGCCTTCGAAGGGGGCACTCGGGCTATTTATGATGTACTTTCTCGTTTAGATGCAAATGGTTTCTCTCCATACGTCATTTTTCTTATACCTTAGTCAGTTCATGGTTTTACAAGCATCAGGGTGTGGCAGCTTCAACTTGGATGATCTCAGCAGCATAACTGATGATGAATCATTTGGACAATTGTTTGGTGTTACAGAAAATTTCACCAAGGCCTTTGGGGCCTTTATCTTCAAGAAGTGAGTCAAAGCTTAGGAGAAACCAGATTAATTTATTATGTGAAACTGATCTGGTTTAAATTATAGATTTAGGCCAAGAATTTGGGAGCTTCTGAGATGGATCGACTTTATATGGAGACTAGAACTTTCTCATTTGCTTTAATCAGCGCCGTTTAATCAGGGCTCTAAAACCTAACCGATGTTTGCATTTTTCTATTTACTGACTGCAATTATTACTGTATAATTCTGAAATGAAGTTAATGCCTACCTTCATGCAGACATGCTGAGAGGTGATTTTCCCTCTTTGAAATGTACAATGTTTTCAGCTGAATATTACAGAATGTACATAGTTTTAAATAATCCACTAGCTGTATGTGAAAAATATGATGAGGTTAATGTGTCATATTAACCTGTCGGGGTTTTTTTGTTTGTTTTTTTTTTTTTTTTTTTTTTTTGTTCAGCTGTGGTAAGATGTTCCCATCATCAGTAACTGCAGACATGTGAGAACAGTGTAGGGTTTCACTTAGAAAACCTATAAACCCCTTGTTGCATTGACCAAGAGGCATCAAAGGGTTTAGGAAAAAATGTGTCTTTCCTTGTCAAAATGTTTACCAGATGTTGTGTTTACCAGACCTTGAGCCAAGCGATTGGAAATTATGGCCCAATATCTTTCCTGCTTATACTACTTTTTTAGGTGTGCAGTATTATTATACCTAAGAAGGAAAATGTTGAATTGTTTTCTTTTATTTTTTGACAAAAAAAGATCTTCGTGTGTGTGGCATTTAAATTGACCCTCTTCTACTTTGATACCCTTCAATAAACTGCATCGCAACCAGTTGCCTTCAGGAGTCACCTAATCTGCAAGTGGGATCCATCTTTGTGTAATTTAATCTCAGTGTGCACACAGCTGTTGTGTGAAAGCATTAAAGGTTTGTTAGAGAACATGAATGACCAAGTAGGATAATGAGGACCAAGGAGCACACCGGCAAGGTCAGGCATAAAGTTCTGGAGAAGTTTAAAACAGGGTGAGGTTATAAAATATCCCAAGTTTTGAAGCTTTTGGTCGTCCATCTAACCTGACAGGCCAGGAAAGGAGAGCATTAATCAGAGAAGCAGCCATAAGCCTAAGTTAACTCTTGAAGAGCTGCAGAGATCAGCAGCTCATGTGAGAGGATCTGTTGATACAACCACAAATCTAGCCTTCATGGAGAGGAAACACACTGTGGAAAGAAACTTGTAAGAAGTCCTACTTTCAGTTTTCCTCAAGCCATGTAGGGGAAAGCTGTTTAAGAAGGTCCTCTGGTCAGGTGAGAATGCATGCAAAATTCTACGTGTGACAGAAACCAAATACTACAATATCACTATGAACACAACATCCCCACTAGGAAACATGGTGGTGGCAGCATCAAGCTGTGGAGATGCTTCTCTTCAACATGGACAGGGAAGCTGGTCAGAAGTGGTTGTAGGAAGTATTGAATCAGGGGAACTGAAGACAAATGCATGTCACCCTTTTCAGATTTTAATGTATTAAAAAAAATGGTTCCCTTGTATAATTTTCCTTCAACTTCAAATGTAAAATCCCCAAAAAACTTAGAGGAACTGATGCAAAGACTGTAAAGTTCATCCTGTTGGTGGGTTTACAATGAATGAAAATGTCAATGCTGAGCTCATTCTGGCAGTGGTCCATTCCAACTTCTTGGCCTGTCATAAATAAATCAGCACTGACATCTGTCAACATGCATATAGATGTGACTTTAATGAGGCTGCTGCTTTTAGTGGTTAGGCACATCAGTTACTGTTGTGGAAACAAGAGTGTGTGTTAACACGCTATCCACACTCTCTCTGCCCACAATGCTATCAGAAGTGTTGCCAGAGCTCAGTCCAATAAGCCAGCTTGTAGCCACGATCCCTGTCCCGTCCAAACCTGAGCAGCTGTTAAGAGATTTAGCTTCTCGCCCCGTTCTCAGCAGAAGTGGAACACGGCGGCCGTTGAGCTGTTCCCTGATGCCCCTGTGATTCATGCTTGTTCTGTTTCCTTTCCCAGAATGCAGCTCTGCATGCCTCACGATGCCGAGGCCCTCAACAACATCAGTATCACTCATCGATCAAGCAGGGTGACATCTTCCGTTCTGCATGTGTCGATTACCCAAGCGGTAGCGGCGTGTTGTTCAAGTGCCACAGCAGCAACACAAAGTTGCTTCTTGTTCTTGCAGAGCTCAAATAAAACATTAAAGCTACAGTGTCTAAAACAGCCAAGCAGTTTGCTATTTAGCTCAGAAACATGTCAATTATTAATCTGCAGTCAATGAAAAGGGATTTAACAGCTGTGATGTTTTTTTTTTGTTTTTTTTTTTAAACAAGTGAAACAGGGTCTCTTACATTAATTAAAAACATTGGAGATCATAGTCCTCACAAAATTGTTTAGGACCGTTTTGCCCCCCAAAAAAGACTCTTTGACCATAAACACCATCCAGTTATTTTTGTCTTCTGATTGCTTTTTTGTTTTTGTTTTTTTTGTGGGGTTTTTGCTTTTGCAAAAATTCTGTTTAGAATATTTTCTTTTAAAATCAAGGTTTCAAAATGAGGTTTAGGGCCTATATTTGCTGGCAAAATACAAAAAACATTTTTTTTTATTTCAGAAGTATCTCACTATGGAAGCTATATAATTCAGATATATTTATACAGCACTAATTATTGGCACCCCTTACAGTCCCATAAAATATACGCATTTTTTAAAATGTATTCTTATTTTCTTAAGTCATTCTGAGTATATAGGAGCCTTTAGGATTAAATCATAAATTATTTGGTTTATCTGTGGTATGAATATAACATTACAGCAAAGTTTTTTTTGTCTGTGGCACTCTTCAAAATGGGAGAGCCAAGAGAACCTGCCATCCAAGTGCATTTTTGTTGATCTTTAGAATTCAAGAAAATAACCACTTGGTCAAATTTACCCAAATCTGCAGTCAGAGTAATAATTAATAAACTAAAAAACATGGGTGAGAAACAAGAATGGCCTCTAGGTTATCTTATCTCCACACACTGAGAGGAGATATAAAAAAAATAATCTAAGCTTGCTGCAAGAAGACTTTCAATTTTTTCAATGTGAGGCTAAGCACCTGCAATAAAATATGAATTAAATTAATTTATGACTTCTTACCTTTTTACCTATCTTCACCAGCTAAGTAAACTATGAATTATGCTGTATGTACCTGAAACATTTGGCTTTTTTGATGCCTGATAGAAGCAGACCAGTAACTGGGAGCGGTTCAGTCTTTGGCTATGCAATAACAGATTTAGAATATGAACACACTTAATTTTCAGTGTAAATTCAGATTATGATTCCTAACAGTTTTTTTTATAAAAGACAGCTTCACCCAACACTTGTTTGGGTCATCGTGGTCGTTTCCTTGATTTTCTGCTCTGACTCTCGTTTTATCCTCAGTTATTATTGCCATAACCAACTCGTCTGTTGAGAAGCTGAACACATGAATGAAGCATTACCTTGACGCCATGAGATGTGCATGCACTTGAAACAAAACTTATTCAGAACGCAATCAAGATTGTCTTCCATATAATTGTTGAAGCCTTGTTAGATCCTTGTTACGGTTTCAGAGTCGTGTTGCTGATCCAGGAACATTCTCAGACGTTCTCGGCACATTCCTCTCCTCAGTGTGTTTTTTGATTAGCAGTGTTGCTTGAAAGCTGCTCTGGTCACTGAGGATCCCATCTATGAAATTCACCAGCTACGATCTAATCAGCTGTTTCCAGTCTGTCGGATGGCAGCTATTTATCTACCTTCCAGTTTTTATTCAGTGCCAAATGACAACAAACATCATCTCATAGCACTTTACAAATGGGTCCAATTCATATCAAATTATATAAAATCCAATTCCGTTCAAATTCTGTTCAGATTAATCCAGTTTGTAAAATACATTCAGCTCCAATTACAGATGGTCCTTTTTAATCCTAATTATAGTACAGTACCATTAAAATCAATAAATCATTTAATGGAAAAATATGTCTATCTCAGGAAGCCCAGCTGATTATGTATCAAGTCACTGACTATCCCAAGCAAGTATGTAATGAGAGTGGAGAGGAAAAACTTCTTTTTTTTTTTTTTTTTTACACGTAGAAAGCTCCAGCAGAACCAGAAGCGGTACGGCGCGGGTCAGTGTGGTTCAGTATGCTATTTTATGGGCCAACATTTTCAGGAGAGCGTTTCCACGGTCAGCTGGACTCTCACTGGGCAGCTGGTGTTAAACATAAACACCTAACGTACTAATATGCCTCATGCTCGTTGTAAGCAGTTACATTTTTCTGTCCCCCAATCAAAGCTGCAGTAGGTAACTTTTATAAAAATATGTTTTTCTCCATATTTATTAAAATATAAACTGTCACAATGTCCTGACAGTATAAAATGAGATGGATAACCTGTGAAAAAAATCAAGCTCCTCTGCCGCCTCCTTGTGCTCCAATAGCCATCTGTAGAAATACACGGCTCCCGGTCAGAAACAACCAATCAGAGCCAGGAAGAGGGTCTTAGCACTGTCATTCAAGCTCATGTATGTGCTACTCACACACTCCCCCGCACAGCGCGTACACAGCGCCTATTTGCTGCAGCTGTGCTAATGACGGAGAAACAACCTAACCTTACAGGAAAACTGTCTGCCATCATCGGTGGCCTTGCTTAATAGCCTGCACAGTCACGGCATGCTCTGCTGTGGAGGAGGAGCTGTCGTGCAGCAGAGAGAAATGGTCTCCATTTCTTTAAAAAGCCTTGCTGAAGTTTCATGAATGGATGCGCCAAAGTCTGCTTGGAGCAAAAGTCGCAGGGTGTTTTTGGTTTTATTCGGTTTGACATTGGAATAAAAGCGGAAAACGTGGTATATAAAGATACTTTTATATTGTGTTTACCATTCTCATTTTAAGAAGATTTTAACTTGCCTACAACTTTTGGAAGGCCTCGTATCAGTAAAGATTTATCATAATTTCAAAAAAAAAGTCTCTATCAGCATCCAAAATGGTCTTTTCTTATATTGTGGTCGTGGGCCCCACAAAATAAATCGCACATTCCCTCAAGGGTTGCTTTTCAGACACCCCTAACATCAACAATCAGGATGTTCTGTGATGCATCTTTAGACTTTTGTAAAAATCAGATGAAGTTTAATGTCAGTTTCTTTGTGATATAACGAGGCATAATCTGGTAATCCCTTCATTTTCTGTTGGACTCAAAACTTCTACCTCCATCAAGGAACCTTCAGCACATTTATTTTATGAACTTTTTTTTTTTTTACATTGACTGTTGAAATAAGTTTAAACAAATTAATTTTAATGCATTATACTTCTTAGAGAGTCAATTGGAGTCAGCAGGTCAGACCTTAAAGAAAAACAAAAACTGGTATCGATAAAAGTCTGATCGGTGCATCTGTACTGTATAATGTTGGAGGTTTGGGCCTTAAGTCATTTTAATGTTTATAGTTTAACACTCAACTGACCCTTTGCTGAACCCTGAACTGAGGAAATACAGGACACAGGAGGTGCTTGGTTTTGAAGCAGCAGGACAAGTGTTGCTCCAGCTTTAATCTCTTTAATTTAGTTGTAGATGAGAAATGAAATGATCTGGTATGCTTTTCTGGTGCCCAAACGGGTAAGCATTAAAGGGATTATTTTTCATGTCTTTTTTTTTTTTTTTTTATGTTTGTGTTCATTCTGAAATGAGATTTTTTTTTTTTTTTTTTTTTAAGTGGACTTTGTTTTGGTTGTGTTGCATTGTTGTCAGGATTGCTCAGTAGTCTGGGTCCATGCCAGCTGGATGGAAAGCCAAGAGTGTCCTGTCTTGTTTGCTGCTAAGTGTGAATTAAAGAGCTTGCAAGCCATCTAGACAGAGAAGTGTGAAGATGAACCCTGCTGACAACAACAAACGCCACACTTGTCAAAGTTCACAGAGCTGTTGAAATCAACGCATCCCATTAAACAGTCTAGCTTAATGAGAACAGTTAGTTCTCATTAAAAAAAAAAAACCCCAAAAGTTTCCTTTGTATACAACCACTTTGATTGTTTTACCATTATTTTTACCAACCATCTGAGCAGGAGAAGAACAGGTGGTGAGAGATCGAGGTCAGGGATCTGGACTCTTGGAAAAAGAAGACGATAGAATTTACGGCTGCGGCCCCACGGGGACAGAATCTAGTTTGGTTTTGTGTGTTTTTCTAATCAGCGGTAAACTAGATTTCTGCTGCTCTGTGTTCAATAGATAAACAAATAAATCAAATGATTTTATTACTCGCAGGACAAAAATTTTCGTTCATACTTGGATTAGTGTCTCGATTTGTCTCAGTTGTTAGCTGTGTGCATGTGTAAACTTGGCAGTCAGACTCTTCTTACTCAAACAAGGATCCAACACACGATTAGAGCAGTAGTTCCCAAAAATAAAGAAAAATCACATTGCAACCTAGTATTACCTACACAGTAAAGCATCCTTTCAACAACTTTAATGATAAAGCAGAATATAAAAATACTTTTTGCTTTGTAATTGTACTTTATTCTGTGTTTGAAAGATCTAGTTTGGGTTAACGTTATGCAATTGGTGCAAAATATCATCTGCATGTGGTTCTAACATGACACATCACCTCTTTCCGATGTCTGTCCCTCTGGCTGCAGACTACCTGGCAAAGCATGGCCGTCTCAGCGAGCTGGAGGCCAGGAGAAAGTTCTGGCAGATTCTGTCTGCGGTGGAGTACTGTCACAACCGAAACATCGTCCACAGAGACCTGAAGGCAGAGAACCTGCTGCTGGACGGCCACATGAACATAAAGATTGCAGGTACTTTTAAAATCACAATTTAAAGGATATTTTTATAGGTTTTCTGTGAGATGTGCGTTTGCTGGATGGATTGATGATCAGCTTTATCGGAGTTAGTCAAAGTGTGTTTAATGAACAAGCAGCATTTAAAGCTACACTTGCACATCGAATGATTAGAATATCGTTGAAAAGTTGATTTATTTCACTTATTCAGTTACTAAAAAAAGGTAAAAAGTTGTAGGTTCATTACACTAAGAGTGATACATTCCAAGCATTTATTTCTGACAATCTTGATAAATACAGCTTATAGCTAATGAGCCCAGAATTCAGTTTCTCAGAGAATTAGAATAATACGTAAGTCGGAAAATTGTTAATTACTGAAATGTAATGTACAGTATATACACTCATTACCAGGTCATGCATCATTTTCTACCTTACCTTTTCTTCTATTAAACTTTTCCATTAATCTGTCTTGGAAGTAGAACTCTGTGAACAGCCAGTTTCACCAGCAATGAGCTGTCAAGTCAAGCTGTTGTCCCCCTAATTACGGCCGCACAATATATCTCAAATTTATCATTATTGCAGCATTACTATAAACAATATGTGTGTTGGAAAGAACTGCATGGAGTGTGATCATTCTTAGCTAATTTTTCCTATGCATTCATGCTTTCTATGCCTATAATATGGTGACATTTGTTGCCTAATGTAGCATAAAAATGGTTTAGACTCCAGAATCCCCAATTTCAATAAAACATTTTTGTTTAGATGGATTTTATTTTAATTTTTCTAGTAGCTGCTGCAGCTGATTAGACCACTCGTAATCTGGGAGCTATGTTTGCCATTAACCCAAAGCAGAAAGACATTAACACTGTCAGTTATTTGTTTATGTATCCTAAGTCATATTGTTCTCGCAACATTCACTAACATCATAACATGTTTTCCTAATATTGTGCAGCCCCTGATTGTATTAGCCGTAAAATAACATTTCTGTATTAAAAATTCAAAACCTCTGAGAAACTGAATAATCAACTTTCCGATATATATATATATATATATATATATATATATATATATATATATATATATATATATATATATATATATATATATATATATATAGCATCTTTCCAATATTCTCAGCATCTTTTAGAGCTGATACAGAAATCTAAAATATCGAGCTGTCCCCATAAAAGTGGGTAAAAATACAGCTGTCAGAGAACATCAGACTCTCTGAGTGACTATATGTAACTCAGAGAAAATGGCTTTTGTCCTTGAATGATTTGTATCTTTAATTACAGCTGAGTTGTGTTTTTCCCTGGGGGAAAACAACAACCGGGACCAATAACAGAATGGAACAGAAATTTACTTTGCTTGTCAACCTATGTATACGTCAGTCCTCAGTGGCTTTTAGTTCTTCAGTTGGGAGAAACTAGATTTACATAAGGTTTACTGATGAGCATTTTAGCTCTGTAATTTAATTCAGTCCTTTTTTATGTTTTGTTTTTTTTCTTTTTTTTTTTTAATGTTTTTCTGAAGATGAAAACTTAAAGATGTAATTTACCACAGCAGTAATTTTCCCAAACATGCCTGGCTCATAGCTGATCTTTTTCCTACACAGCAGATTAAATTTGAAGCAGAAAAACAATGAACAGAACATTACCTGACTCAAGATGAGACAAAATGTGTCTGGAGCAACAGAAGATGGTACATTCATAGCTTTTCTTCACTCAGAAACCTGCTATTACAAGTTTGATTGGTGGCTCATACAGTTAACATGTCAGATTTGTGCTGTATGTTACAGGGCTTGCTGCACATTTTTCTCCTCAAAGTTACTTACTTGTACAGAAACACATTTCCAGAGTCCTCGGTGGTTTTTGAGCATATTAAATATAAACCAAAACCTTGAATTTGTTTAGAATGATAAGGTGTTGAAAGTGAAAGTTACAGAAACGACGCATGTATGGATGCAAACTCAGAGAATGAATAGATACTGAAGCCTTTGAATTCAAATATTTCCAGTGCTTATCTAGACCTGGAAAGGAGTTAATTTCCATATTTTTCCAGACTGCACTGGAATTCTGAGTCTCGAATAAGTTGTCGCTTCTCATCCACTTTACACTTCTGGTTTTCATTATTTGAACCCATTACATTTTTCAATAAGTTCTGTCTTTTCTTCAGCTCTGAGCCCAGACCAGTGCCAGTGTTTCTGCGTTTTATGCTCTGCAGCCCTGCCAGGCCTCTCAGCTTTCTAAAGGCCACCTCTGGTCAGTCTGTATGAAGCTTAACTGGTGGTCAGTCAGAAGAAAGGTCATAGTCATGGCAGCTGCAGAGGAGAGTGCAACAGTAGCAGCAGGGAGTGCCCTTGATGTTTTCACTTCAAACATCCCTTTCTGGGTCAAGTTGACAGATTGAAGGTGAAGGAAAAAGAGGTGGAGAAATGATTAATAAGTAAGGAGTGGCTGGATTAGAAGAAACAGCAGTCTGAGTTTGTAATAAAGTAATAAAGATATATCATTTGGTGGTGTTTTACTGTCTAGTTTGCAGAAGCCTATTTATCCCTTAGGAATAACAAAATGGTAATTGGTTTTCTTGAGCTTGACTTTAGGTTCACATCATGAATAAAAAATGATAACGCCACATAAACAGACTGCCACACTCTGGTCTTTACAGCCGTATTAAATGTCATTTAAGTTTGCTAAGTTGAAACCATCCATACATGGATGTTGCTGACGGAGCCCTCAACCCTTGAGGTATTTTTTCATGTTCAGTTTGGAGATATGGACGTTACAAACATTCACCAGTGCATGTCAATAAAACTAATTCTTCTGTGTTTATGTATTTTATTTCTGCAGTGGTGAAAATAAATAAATCCACATTTAACATTCTCTGTCAGTTTCAATCCAGATTAGTAAAGTGAAAGTTTTATTTAATAGTCAGTAATAGTTTTCAGTTTTGATTAACTAAATTCAGCAACTTTTGTTTGATGATTTTATTTAATTGGAGGATTAACGTGGCTCAATAGCATCTCTTCTTCATGTTCTGCAACATTTATTTTTTTTTTTATAACATGGGCAATTTTCATTTGGGTGTAGGGTTGTGCAGATTTTAGAGTATTTAATTTTTTTTTGTGCCAGGAAAAAATTAGGAAATTTGATGTTGCTACTTTTAAATTAATTCAATTTTAAGTTTACTGTGCACATAGGGCTCTCAGGCAGCCTTGAAAAGTATGGAAATTGTTTGAATTTTAATGTCCATCCTTTTGCCCGTCTGTGTCGTTTAGTCTGGTCCTCCATTCATCTGTTTGTCTGTCATTCATTCCTTCCTTTTTCCATCCATCCATCCATCCCTTTGTCGGTCTATTAGTCCAGCCATCCATCCATCAGTCTGTCCATCTATCCTCTGGCTGGCAGTAATTTTTTTTTTTTTTTTCACATTCCACACTAAGTTTGAAAAATATAAATTTTGACATTAACTGTTTTTTTTTTGTTGTTGTTGTTTGTTTTTTTTTTTTTCTCTTTTGTTTTGAAGCTTAATTAGCGCTGATCAGTGATCAACAAGTCAAATACTGGAAAATCATGCTTTTTCCCAATTAATTAATTAATTGTCTCTTAAATAAGAACTCAAATGCATCAACCAGCAACAGGTACTTGGATGCACTTTTTTACATTTTTTAAATCAGATCAAGATTATGGACATTGGCTTTGATTTTTTTTTTTTTTTTTTTTTTTTTTTTTTTAATTCAGTAATTATTTCTCTGTGTTTTAGTGCTTTGGAGAAAAAAAATCTTTATCGGCAGTTTGGAAAACAAAAGATTGGTATTGATCAAGAAGAGCCTTATAAGAGCTGTCCGAGATGTGCCTAAAACAAGTGAAAAAGCATCCAACAGCCAAAGAAAACATGTCAGCAAAGCTGTGTTAAAAATCTGCTCTAAAAGTGTAATTTTCAGTCTGCATGTACATAGAACTTGTCATTAATGAGTGAGCCCAACCCAGAATTATACAGAGGGTTTATTCTTTTACACAAACATAGTTTGAAAAATAAAGAAGAATTTTACAAAAATTCATCTGAAAAACAGAACAAAGTCTGTTGTCTCGTTTTTCATTTTTCAGAAGTGTTGCTTCTTGCTTTCCATCTTTTGTTGTGCGAAGGTTTCATGTGCTGCTGGCTCCATTCTGATTATTAAGCCCCACTGCTGTAGTAAATGGTCTTATGTCCATGTTAGAAACAGGCCTGAAACTGATTAAACCTTACTATGTGCATCTAGGAAGAAGAATTGAGTTGTTATACAGAGAATGTGTAGCATGAGTCAGAGAGGATGTGGCTAAAGTTATAGGTATTTCAACAATGTGAGGAGCAAAAGAAGGACGACCTGTCGGTAATGTAGTTACTACGGTCCACTGCCGTCCTAACTCTATTTCCACAGTAATTAAATCTGCGACTTCAGTAATCTGGACTGTAACAGCAGCATGACATCAGTCGCACATGCACAATGTAAGGTGAATTGTGTTTCCAGTGCAACATGTCTGATATCATCCTAATGCTGCTGTGTGCGACACCCGAGCCCCCCCTCCAACTACCACCCACCCTTCCTGTAGAGCTGAGACTGCTGTTGGTAGCCTGCAGCGAGCCGGAGCGTTTGACGTCAACCCGTCTGCTCAGTATTCAGCTCCATGAAATGGGTCACAGCTTCTGACGATAAAACAGCTGCATCGCTCTGCTCTGCCTTCATCTCCCAGCTCACCTTTACAGCAGCAGCAGACAGTCAGCATATCTGGAGTAAACCCAGCATGTCACACTACTTTCACCTCCTACTTCATGTTGCACCTGGTGCCACCTGCAATAATTAAATGCTTTGACTTGACTCACATCTGCTGTCGGATTTCGGCAGTTTGATAATCTCTCAAAGCTGATTCTGACAAGTTTGTTCTCGAGCCTTCTGCATCTTTTCCAGGAAAGAAGAGGATTGCAATCCGGATTTATTGCTGTCATCCACTTTCAAACTTAAAAAAATAGATTTTGATTGTTTGAGATCAGAAGAGGGAGAGATTATAAAAGGCACAACAAAACTTACTTAAGGGACGACTTTTAGATCTGCTGACCCCCATATTAGATTAAACATGCTGTCTCAGACTCTAACATTGCATATTGAGTATGAACCCACACCACTTCTAACCCCATTATGTAAGACAGATTTGTTCTTTTTTTAATCTGTTATTTATTTGTTTTCCAGTGCATTTTTCTGTTTATGTAACTGGTGTAGATTAAGGAAAAAGGGAGGGGGCGGAAACTAAAGTGCACATTTCTGCTCCCCTGACAGCCCCCATTGATAATGGATTGCTAAACGGGGGGGTCTTTTTTTTGAAGGGCCATAAATCATAAAATACAACTAGCCTTGCCTGTTAAAAGGGATTAATTATATTATTAATGAGAAAAGTCTATAAAATATCTAATTAGCATAAATAAGAGAAAAGATACAAAAGTGGAAAATCTGACAAAAAGAGATGACAAATGGATTTCTGGTGTGGAGTGATTTGTATCATTTGACTGGATTTTATTAAAAGGCAGGCATGACTTTATTAGTATATTTGTAATAGTTCCCATGGTCTCGCTCCTCTGAAGATGAAAAGTTTAATTCATTTTGCTCTCAACCAATAGGAGCCCACATGAGTGACCTAATGTCAGTCTCAAGGGGAGGTTGCCTCATACAAAGGCCTATTTCCTCAATGTGCAAAAATGTGGATTGCAAACTGCGTTACGCAAAACCACCACACAGATACTTGATGTTTAAGCAACTTTGCTCTGCATGTTGGTTTTTGCAATAGGAGGCTTAAACTTTTCCCTGCATTTTTTTTTTTTCCAGAAATAACTTGTGCATCTTTTTTGCAATATCAACTAAATACAGGTGTTTGGAAATTATCTAAAACTTTCTTGCCTCTGCTCTTTGACCCTGTGTAGATTTTGGATTTGCAAACTTCTTCCAGCCCGGGGAGCCTCTGGCCACATGGTGCGGCAGCCCACCTTATGCCGCTCCAGAAGTCTTTGAGGGACAGCAGTATGAGGGACCGCAGCTCGACATCTGGGTAAGATGACAGATTACATAACAGAATATAATGGTGTCACTTTGTTCACTAATTTATCTCAAATGCTGAGGAAATCAGCTGAGATCCAAGAATTTGACTTGGAGGGAATTTGACTTGAATATGTTGTATTCTTTAGGTTTTTTAGTCCTCTTTTGTTGCAGTAGCAAAATCTCACAAAAAAAATTGAAAAAAACATATTAAAACCCAGTCTGTAATGTTGCATTTATTCAGTTGGTAAAACAAAATCACATAATTCGGAATAAATTTTAACAAGATGCTTTGTGACACAATTTTTGAAAGGCCAAAAAGTCTTGCAAAAACAGATCTGAGTTAACTGAGTTTACTTTAGTTAATTGACTATAAGGTCAAGGGGCATGCAGTCATTATGTAATGATTTTCTGTTTACCAGGGTTACCTACTGGTAAAAGAAGTGGTGACTCTCTCAGAACTAATTCCTGTTGTAAACCAGTTTGGTGATCTGACAAGAAGAAGGGATAAACAGGGACTCTGGATTATCTAGAGTGAAAAGAGGGAATAGTCAAAGATCCTTCCCTATATGCTCAAACTTCATGAAATGTCATAACTCTTGTCTTGTTGGACAAAGTATTGCCCGAAACTGTACCATCAGTGCTTTTCTTAAAAACAAACATTTGTTAATACAGGATTTTTTTTTTTTTCTCCCCTTGAATAAATGAACCCAGATTAAAGTTTCTTTTCTGAGATGTAAACAATACTAAGAAGATCTCAGCTCCTTGTATCTCTGTTTGATCTTTCTGATTGTTCATAAGCTCACCTTGTTCCTTCTTGTTTCGCAGAGCATGGGGGTGGTGCTTTATGTGCTGGTGTGCGGAGCATTGCCATTTGATGGGCCCACTCTGCCTGTGCTCCGACAGAGAGTCCTCGAAGGAAGGTTTCGTATCCCCTACTTCATGACTGAAGGTGAGAAGTGACGAGCCTTACATCTTCTGGGAGGCTGTGTGCAAATTAAGGCAGGAGAAACATGTCTGTAACCAGAGTTTGGAAATGCAACAGGGAAACAAGGAAAATTTCCATCTTGCGGCTGCGGCAGTCAGCAGGATGTTTTGTTATATTCATTTGAAGGGGATACGGTATGGGGCGGTCTGTGAGTGCTGAGGGTTATGTGTGCGTGCAGGCTCCGCAATGAGTCAGGCTGGACGACTGTCTCAGAACAGGCCTGCTGTTAACGCCTCTGCTAGCTCACTAGCTGCAGATTAACGCCAGAGCTGGAGCTGGAGCTGTTTATGTAACGTGGGGAAGAGCGAGTGAAGCCCTCCAGCAGCCCACAGGAGACTTTGCATGTTGGTTTGAGTCACCCTCTCGTCCCGTGAGACATCTTCCTGTCCGTCTGCGTTCCCCTGTATCTGATGTGAGAGACTGAAGTCTCCAATAAGGACTTTTTCTTTCTGTTCTGCTTCTTTTAAGACATGCAGGGAATGTAGGAGTGAAAATCTCACCTCATGGGCCAAATTGAAACTCAAACCCGCCTTCCTACCCTCAGTCCAACCCCCCCGTTCCCCGAACAGAGGGGAACAGAGTGTGCTGATTACTTCATCCAGAAAAAGTCCATCTTGTTTTGCTGTCTCTGACTAACGCCATGGTGTACGGTACAGCCCGGTGCTGTAAACGCTCACCAGAACACATCAGAGCATTGTGAATACTGAGGAGCCACATGTCTCCTTACTGTACAGGAACTTTCAGCTCTCAGTTTTAACGTTTTGGTTGAAGATCACTAACGTATTTTAAATACATCCAGCTCCAGTACTATAACCTGGATTCCTACACAGTCTCGAATTTAATTTCAATCTTTTCCAGGTGTAGATAAATATGGGAAAAAACAATACAAGTATGTAGAAAGATCTGTATTTCCAGACTTAGATCCCTTTCTCATTATCTAAATGTTGTCCTTCCTTCTTTGTGTCCTTTCCTTCCTTGTATACTTCCTTCTGTCCTTCTACATTGAATCTCCCCTACTCTCACCCTTTTTTATTCTTTCCTTCATTCATTCATTCCTTACTTGGGCACTGCTTTTTGGCCTTCTTTCTCTCCTTGTATTTCTTCTTTGTTCATCCTTCATTCCTTCCTTTCCATCCTCAAGTCCTTTCTTTTTAGTTTACTTTTTCTTTGTTCACCCTTCCTTTCTTCCTTATTTTCTTACTTTGCTTCCTTTTTGTGTACTTCCTTCCTTCCTTTTTTTTCCTTCTTTGTGTCTTTCCATATTTTCTCCATCCTCTTGATGTGAGCATTACTTTTCCTTCCTTCTTTCCTTCCTTTCTCTCCTTTTCTTTCTTTTGTCCTTATTTCCTTCCCTTCCTTATGTCCCACGTCTTCTTTTGTGCCTTCCTTCCTTCCTTCCTTCTCTGCCCTAATTTCATGGAGAGCTTCAATATTTTACACCTCAGAATGAATGTAAAGACCTGGGAAAGCTGGAATGTTGAGTCTGGAGCATTTACCTGAACAATGTGTAGGAACCCTCAACATCTTGGTTGTCCCTCCACCTCATCCGACTCACTGCAACTCTGCCCCACTCGGGCATTCAAGTGTTAAATTGGATGGCTTTGTGGCTGGGTCACGATGGTGTGATGTTCTCGCTAAGAATGGCGTGTCAGACAATCAGCCATGCAGCCACGTGGTTTTACCGTGGCAACAAGTTTACACAGTTTCACCTTCCCTTCGGGTGAAGCACAAGCTCTGGTATTACTTGTCACCACAAACATGGCTGCAGCAAAGTCAGGTGCCTTCTGGGTCAAACAAATATAACATTGTGAATTTGTTTTAAAGCAGGTTGTAATTAACAATCTGCTAAAAGGCTGAAGTTTAAAGTAAAACTGGAGTGAAGGTCACACTGTTTATGTGCCAAATGGGAGGATAAATTTAACTTGGCTGAACTACTAAAATGGAAAACATGTTGAATGGAGACGTTAGATTAGCAGATAGAATGAGGAGAAACTGCAGCAGGGAGTTAACATTGACTCACAGGTCCCTGGGCTTTCTATGTGTTCTGCTGCTTATTTAAGGGAAGACAGGATTTCTGGCCCAATCCCTATTTAAAAAAAACAAAACAAAAAAAAAAAACAAGGAAAGAAGATCCAACAAAGATTGTTTTGTTTAAAAAACTCTATTTATCATACTTGAAATTGCAAACAAAAATAAACAGTATTTCTTTAGTCTTCCGAAGTCTGGATATTTGGAATTCTGTCAGTTTCCAAATCGACCAGAACTTTGGGAAAAAAGAAAATTCAGTGTTCAAATCGGCCTTTTTTTCATCATTTCCAAGACAAAAAAACAAATACATTTTTAAAATGCATTTTTTTTGTGTTTTTTTTTACACTGATTGTATATTTAAATAACATTTAATTTTGTTTTTAGCACATCACACAGCCATCAGTTACTTCATGGGATACACACTAGTTAAAAAAAATAAAAAACTGGGCCATATTAGAGTTTATTTTCCTATGTATAACTTTATATAAAGGTTTTAAACTGCATGTGATATTCTGCATCAAGTTAAACCATCAAACACATTTCAACTTTTTTATCTGCCAAAAGTCTTGCACTCTTTCACAGCCTAATTAAGCCACAGTCATGTCTTAGCATGTTGTTGAAAATATAATTTCCTTTTAAATAACTTTTTTTTACATTACTTTACTTTCTCTGACAGTAGCTAATTTTACTTAACTTCCTTTTGATCAGTGCATAAAACCCTTTCCAGGTCACCAGCTGATTTCTCTATTTATCTCTGGCATTTGGTGACATATTTTCATCATGCTTTGAATTTTATATTTTTGCCATCAGTCTTTAGTGTTTTTAGTTACTTACAGGAAGCCCATACATGAATGCACTCTTATTCAAAAATTTAAAAAGGAAGGATTTCACATTTTTTGTATCGTTTTCTCTTTATTGCCTTGAAACATGTCAAGATTTGAAACTAGACTTTTGATTATGCATCTTGTTGAAATGCCAAAAAAAAAAAAAAAATCAAAATCTGGTATTTTCTGAGGTTCTACAAGGGGAATGAAGGTATTAAAGGTAGGTATTAAAACGATGTTTTAAAGCAAATACATTCAGTGGAGGAAAATCCAGGTAAGCTTAATTGTTAATAGATTTTGAAATAGAACTGATCAAAACCCGTCCAGATGCCTAGAAATCAATCGATCTGACTCAAACTTGAGCCTCATCTTGTTTCACTGGACATACAGATGATAAAAAAATGTATACTGTATAAGAATTGCTAAAAGTTTCACGCTGACATGTGGTCAGAATGTTGCTGCTGAAGAAAAATGTACATGAACGTCTACTTGAAAAGTATAACCCTGGTTAAAGATGTTTTAAGTGACAATTACAAAAGTCTAATCTTGTTCTGAGGTTTTCTGATGCATTACAAGGAAAGATATATTCCAACTGATGCAAATAAGATTTAGTAGCTAGAGAATCATTTCAGGGATTTTACTTAAGAGTCCACTGGTTTTGATTTCAAGAAAACAATGGTGGAGTAAATGTTGGAAGGATGCTGAGTGGCAGGCAGGAATGCAGGGTGCAGCCAGGGGAACCGTAATCCTGTTAACAACCCAGCTGTGTCTGACGTCAAACTCATCAAGCCTCTAACTGGAGGTGAGAAGCACTCGTTAGGAGGAATAGGAAAATGGAAAATCTTAGGAGCCACTGAGAAAAGAATATAGCAGATTTTTAAGATCTTGAAGCGTAGCTTCATCAGGGTTACTTGTGGGGTTTATTCCTGATTATCATGGCTTGTAGAACTGCTCTGGTTCTTTCCTTTAATAACACAGTGGTCTTAGAATACAGAAAAGCTAAAAAACAAACAAACAAAAAAAACTTTTGTTGTGCTCTTTATAATTCCTCAATCCCCTCCTTTTAGACTGTGAGCACCTGATCCGCAGGATGCTGGTACTGGACCCATCCAAGCGTCTGTCTTTGGCCCAGATCAAGGAACACAAGTGGATGACTCTGGATGTTCCGGTACAGAGGCCGGTTCTGTACCAGCAACCTCTGTCTGCAGAGGGTGAGGCGAGCGTCGGAGAGTACAGCGAGCAGGTGCTTCGCCTCATGCACAGCCTCGGCATCGACCAACACAAAACCATAGAGGTAAGGGTCAGGCTGGGTATCATTCTGCATATGTTAATGCAGTATAATGTGTCCAACACTGGAAAGTTTTGTGAAAAAGGAAAACTTTAGCTGGTTGTTGAATATGCTTTGTGTTCTGGTAGATCTGAGTTATACATTAAAGCCTTTGCTTTACGTATAACTGGTGTTACTCAAAGCTGAGGGGAAAAAAAAAAAATCACAGAAGGGTCCAAAATGTATTATGACATCTGGTTTTATATAAATAAATAGATAAAAAAAAATATATCCATAACTTCACATGGCAATATTCACCAGATGACTTGCAATATAAGGCAGAAACATTCAGTCAGGATTAGGTCTGTTCGCTCAGCTACTGTAATATCTGCACTACAGTAACTTTGAAAAAGACCAATCACAAAATGATTAAGGTGCCAACCAGTATCAGGATGCATTAATAAAATTCTTGTGATCATTTAGAAATATAGGGTTTCATTCACACAGGTATAAATGTAATGAATGCTTAAAGGCAATGTGTGCTTTGTTTTCTCATTATTAGTTTATTTTTGTAAAGAAATGGATCTTTCGCCCAGCCAGAAACATGTTTCCAGAGTTAGGTGCATTGTTGTCAGAAATGAAGGCTTTAGTTCAGAGCATTGATGTAATAAATGACACACACAAAAACGAAAGCAATCAGATTGAACTTAAAGAGGGAAAATTCTCTGGATAAAGGAATATGTGCTTCAAATTATCATTGACAAAAAATGTAAGTTATTCAAATGTTGATGAAATATGCTTTGCAGATATATTATTCTGTCGTTCTTTAACTACTATATAGCAGTAGCAGTGTGTAGCCATGTGCAATGACTAAACAATGCCATCCATATTGACCAAAATAACTGTGATTATGTTGGGTTTTTTTATATTAAAGCAGCCTTATGTCAGCCCAGCAGTGTGAGCTCTATAAACCCACCTTGATCCAGACTCAAAACACAGCTTTCAGATCCTGTGGCGTTGCAGCCAGTAATCATTTCAACAGCCTACTTTTTCACATAGGTGGTGGTTTTAACTGCTATGATTTTAAAACACTGCTGAACCTGCTGATTCTCCCTGACTTTTTGACATTTTTTCTTGCACAATAACAGTCAGTTTATTTCACTTTTGTTCCAGCAGATCATGTTTATACAACTGGTCATTTGTACTCTATATTTATGTGATTCACTGATATTTGCAAAATTTGTGAAAGATTTTGTGTCTCTAAACTGGCCACAGAAATAAATTTTCACTTGACAAAATGAAAGAGAGGGGTACTAAGAAAGAGAAGGCCTATGATTCAAAGCATGGTGGAGGCAGTGTTATGGTATGGGATGTGTGGCTTACAAGAGCTATATGCATTGAATCCAAAGTACATAGTGAGAGAAATGCACAAGCTTAAATAAAAAAATTATAGTATAAAAATAGGAAGAATGGTATGAAGATCACTGCATCACAGTCTTAATTATTCTGCACCAAGCAACTGACCCTCTGTCAGGATTATCTGAACCTGTATGCTCTTTTCTGTCTGTCCTATCCAGACTGTAATTTATGCATACACTGGCTTTCTTTACGTCATGTTCCTTTAACACAGTCTGCGAGCTGTATTTTTATCTTCCCTCTGCTCTCCATCTTCTGCAATAACCCAGTTTCACACGGGGATGATTAAAGAGTAATCTCATCAGATCTTTGAAGCTGTCACATTTAAGTCGTCTTTAGAAAAAAAGGAGTGTGAACTTGAATGAACTTCAGATGCAGACTCAAGCACTTATCTTGTCTGTCATCCTCCAGGCTCTGCAGAACAAAAGCTACAACCACTTTGCTGCTATTTACTACCTGCTGGTGGAGCGGCTCAAGGCACATCGCTGCAGCTTCCCTGTTGAACAGCGGCTCGACGCTCGCCAGCGGCGCCCCAGCACCATCGCTGAACAAACTGTCATCAAGGTAACAGCAGAGCTTCGGGGCATCTGAATAATGCGCGCTGATTAGTATCCATGCCTCTCTGATCAAAGCTGTGTTATTCACACCTGCACCCTGGAACAAATGGACTGAGATGGCCCAATAATTTATTTATCCACCTCTTCTGTGCTCTCTCTTGGTCTTTCTCTGTCAGCCTTGATGTTAATGTGTTACCCTCCATTACATTATTCATTATTTTCCTTTCTCTGAACACTTCTCACATCCCAGGAAAATTTGTCTTTAATTTGCCTCACCGTTTAGGATGCAGTTCATCTCTGTATGAACCTTTTAAAATCTTTAACCTTTAAATGGTTTTATATGTATTACCCTATGTGTCCTGACTGTAAGTTATATATGGAACTACAGAGAAGAGTTATAGCATGTACAGTGATTTCTGAACAACATTACAATGGTTTTGGTCATTTTGAGTTGTTGATATGAGGTTTCCAACACAATATATGGTCAGTTACTCTTTTCCAAAAATCTGGTTTCTCTTACAATTTCAGCATCATTCATCACAGGGCTAATGATGCTTTTTTATTTGCCTATTACTAAAGATAAAAATTTCCCCCAAAGTTAGGTTTTGTCATAAATAAACAAACACTTTCTTTAAATCTATCACATCCCTTTTTACTGCCTTGAGAATCCATGGCCAATGTTTGCTTAACCAGTTTTAAGTTTTATCATCAAGTAAAGGGAACTTTAGGCTATTTGATCCATTACAAATATCATTTATGCATAAAAAGCACTGATCAGGCTTTACCTGGCCCATACCGTTTTCCAGTATTCTTTGAGGTCTGACCTGCCAATTCTGTTTTTGATAACACGAGAGAAAAATGTGCTGCAGGTTGTTTGACAGAGACAGTAGCTCTAAGTTCCATAGGAAAATGAGGGAATTTACAAATCCTCCCCGTTTAGCATAAAAAGTGATTTAAAGTACACTTTGTTGGTTGATGTGATGTATTTGTTCTTAACTGAAAATGGTGGCACTTCTTAGTTTTGATCCATTTAATGAATAGGGAGGATTGTACAATTCTGATCTGTGGCCGATTGTTTGGGAAATTTCCATTGTTGATTGATTATAAAAGGTTTAGGACCAAGCACAGAACCTTGTGGTATACTACAAGTGACCTTTATTAAATTGGTCAGCTTTATGTATCTGAACAGTCTGATATCTATTGTTACTGTAACTTTTATTGAAGAATATGCTGCTATTACCAGATCTCTCCTGCTTTTTCAGCAGCAGTTCATGGTTTGCCTTAGCGTTGTCATGCAAATTATTAAAAACATCGCTGAATTAGAGGAGCCATTTTTAAGTCATGTTTCTGTCTTTGCATTTCCTCCACCTCACAGTCGACCAGTGGTTCAGCACAGGTGGGGTTGCCCCTGCAGGGTGTGCGTTTGTTGCGTCCCCCCACTGTTCCCCAACCCACCTCTGATGCTTGCACCTTCCCCCAGACCGCATCTCCCTTGGAGCAGAATTTCATGCTGGAGGATATCAGCACGCCCAAAGTAGGTCCATAAGGGGATGAGGGTGTGTTTTTGTTTGTCTTTGCCTTCATGTCACACCTAATTCACACTTGCTTTTAAGTATCAGTTAAAACAGTCATTATCAGCTTGTGACTTGCTTTGATAGCTGTGTTCACTCAGGGTGAACCAGAAATGCTCGTGTGTGTGCGCGTACCAGACTCCTTTGAGGTTTTGAGCGTCAACCTGCCTGAGTGCAGCTGACATGTCCTCTTATGTAAGCACTCAGCAACATTCACATCAGACAGGACAGCTGTCTGTCCTGCACGGCTCCACACACACACACACACACACACACACACACACACACACACACACACACACACAGTGCTCCTTTTCATCAATGCCAACCAGCGACCTTTACCTTCAGGCCTGCTGTTCCTCTGACCTCCTGTTACAGAACAGACACCGTTGATCTGTCTCAATGGTTTCACATACCTTCAGGCTTGCACCAAATGCTTAGTTAAAGCTTTCTTTTCCATCTTATCCACCTTTTCGCAGCTTCAAGAAAGAATGACTTGAACACCACTGTGTGTGTGCATGTGTGTGTGTCTGGTAAGCAGAACGGAGCGGTAAGTAAGGGAGCATGTTATCTGCGTGAATGGAGTCTGGTTATGTAAGTGGTCCTGTGATGATGATGTGACCTAATGTGGAGCTGAGTGAACACACATGGACAGGAAGCTGCTGCGCTACCCTCCACGATCTCGCTGCCCAGACTTCCCGCCCCACAGCCAACAAATCATTTTTTTTCTTTCTCAGCATTGGGCAATCTTCCTCCTCCCGTTTCTTTTTTTTAACTCCCTCATCACTCTTCATTCATTTCGTCCTTCTCCACTCCCTTCGATCGTTTCACCTCTGTATCCCCTTATGACCTGCTGCTTCTTTGTGTTTTAGCTGTCAATGTGTTTTTTACTCTGTGTGCGTCTGTTAGATAACAACATTCCTATCTCGGCACACTAAGGAAAGCAGATGTGGATCTGGGCAAAGCTGCTTTTTCTAGATCAACACCAGGCTTTTTTGTTACTGCAGCAGTCAGTACAGATGATCTGTGTGTGACTGCATATTGGCTTCCAAAATTATTCATAATCCTTGAACTTATCACATTTTGTTGCATTACAACCACAAAGCTCAATGTCTTTTGGGGGACTTTATGTGATTGATCAACTCAATGTAATGCCACATAAAGAAAAGGATACATGGATTTCAATTACATTGAAATACATACATAGATTTCAATCCATCGAGTGAACAAGGAAGAAGCATGGTACAACTGCAAACCTACTAAGACACAGCCAGTTTACACAACCTAAACTAGCTGTGTAACGAGAGCTTTAACCAGGAAAGCAGCCTAGAGGCCTATGATAAAACCAGTGGAGCTGCAGAGGTTCACAACTTAAGTGGAAGAATCTGTTGTCAGGACTCTGACAAATTTTGCCCATATGGAAGAATGTCAAGAACAAAGAAACCCACAGGAAGCTCTGCATGATGTTTGCTACAAGTGCTTTGGTCTGATGAGAGCAAACTGGAATGTTTTGAACTACATAAGAAAACTAATACTCCACACCACTCTGAACACACCATCCCCACTGTTAAGCATGGTGGTGACAGCATCATTCTGTGGGGATTGTTTTCTTTATCTTTCTTGTGGTCAGAGTTGATGGGAAGATGGATGGAGTTAAACACAGCAGCCCTGGAATAAAACCGTTGATAAAATGTGTAAAAGATCAAGGGGTATTAATACTTTTGGAAGCTATTGTAAAAGTCTCTTTCAAATCTTGAATTATTTTGTTTCCACTGATGCCTGATTGACTTGTTTGGAGCTGGTTTTATATGGTAGCCTACAGTTTTAGCTGTGCAGTCATTCTTCCGTCTGTCTCTTTCTCCATCTTAGGTGAACGGCTGCCTCCTAGACCCCCTCCCTCCCACCACTGTCCTCCGCAAGTCCTCTACCTCATCACCCAGCAACATGATGGAGACATCGATTGATGAGGGCATCGAGACCGAAGAGCCGGATGCAGAGGATGATCCCGCCCACCTCCTTTCAGCCTATCAGACAGCTCGATTTGGTCAACGGCGGCACACCCTGTCTGAGGTCACTAACCAGCCAGGACCTTCAAATCAAGGTTTGATTTCACCTCTTATGTATATTTACAGAAACAAAATATCCATTCGGATCCCTGATCTCACTAGAAAACATATCTTCTCAGGTAAATTATTCTCTCTGGGGCACAACCCATCCATGGGAAGCGTCGACTCAGATATTGGCTACGACATGGGGTCCGCGCACAGTGACCTCGGCCTGCTGGAGGACTCCCCCTCCCTCAGCGAAGTGATACCGGCCAGCAGCTCTGCCACCGGCTGCAGCCCTCCGCCTTTCATGATGGCAAGGCCTCCAAACCCAGCGATGGCCGCCCTGACGTCCCAACACAGGGAGACACACAACCGCTCCCCGATCAGCTTCAGAGAAGGACGCCGCGCGTCTGATACGTCCCTCACACAAGGTCAGAGCTAACTGGGTTTAGTCGTTGTCTCAAATTGGCTCCTTTCCTGTGAGCAAACAGACTACATTCACTTTACAGAGTGAAAATCTTCTGTGATTTAAAAATAAGCCTTAATTTGAGGCAGTAGTCTCAAATCCGTCCCCAAGGGATTCTGTCCTGCAATTTTTAGCTTTCTCTGGTCCTGCACACCTGAATCAATTGGCTTTATTATCTCCTTATCATGCAAGCGTGTTGTACAAAGTCCTGCTAATGGCCCAAACTGGTTCTGAAAGATTAGAGTCTAAAATCCTTGATTGATTGGCCAATTTTATTGTTCATCTCTAAGGAGTTTTTATATTGAAGCTTTAAAAATACCTTTATCCTAAAAGATCTTTAAGGATTTTTGATTGTTTAACCATCAAATGGGCGACGGCGATAGGAGTTTGTCCCGTAATAGGTGGGTTGCCGGTTTGAGCCCCCTCTCCATCTGTTTTGGTGGTTGTGTCCTTTGGCAAGACACTTCATCTACCTTGCCTGCGAGTGGTGGTCAGAGAGCCCAGTGACGCTGGTGCATGGCAGCCTCGCCTCTGTCACTGTGCCGCAGGGCAGCTGTGGCTACAATCCAGGAGCTTGCCACCATTAGTGTATGAAGCGCTTTGGTGTCCAGTGGACTTGAGAAAGTGCTGTACAAGTACAGGTCATTTACCATGAAATGCAAACATTAAAAACAGTTTCAAAGTTTATGAATAGTGAACTTGGAGGTGTCTTAAGATTAAAGAAATCAGGAATTGTTTTGAACCCGCTCTGACACTGAGACTTTTTCTACTGCAGATAAGATACTGACTTAGGGCCCTATGTTTTCCATGATGCGGAAAACGTGGACGGAATCGCAGAATCTAATAGACAAAATGGAATCCACAATAAAACAAAATTTCAATGATTTGGCTGATATCGATTAGAAGGGAGGGCTATACAGTAGTTTCTGTTGTGTTTTGGCCGCTACAGCTCCCGTACCCGCTCTGGTCTGCATCTGCTCGGCTCTCGTCTCCACACAGATAGAGTAAACCAGTCAGCTATAGTGAAAAAACTCTCTGAAAAATCGATGCCTTCCAAAAAAATAAATAAATAACTCAAAGCCTAGCGCAAGGTTCAGGGCCAGCGAGTTTTATGAAACGGGAGAAAACATTTCCGTACGTTATGTCAGCACCCAGTTGATTGGAAATGCAAGGATACGACGATGACTCAGAAACATTGAGCAGAAGCTAGCTAGCTGCAGCCAGTCATGTCTGCTAGCTCTTGAACATTTAAATAAATCAGTAGCAGCGAGAGTTGAAGGTGCTTATTGCTCTGTGTCCAGAATCAGATATTCCTTTAGGGGGAAAAATGAAACAAACTTAGCTCTTTTTTTGGTAAAGCAATGCAAAACGGCACTGGGAGGAGGTGAGGCTGCAGTTGCCGGACCATGGAAGCTGAATACCGAAAGAGTGACGGTCATTACTTCAGTGGAGGTATCCGTGACAGATGGAAGAAATAAAAATGAACAAAGGTCCTGATCATTATTGAAGTGTGCTCAAGCTTTTACTTTTTGCAGATTTTTTTTTTGCGTTCAGTTCAACTCTAAAGCATTTTTAAAAGGGAGATTTTCTTTTGTATTAAAATTAGATTCTTAGTTTTGCACATAATGTTTGAGTTCTTTAAAAAAAACAAAAACATGAGGAAACACTTTAACACCTTGTAAAACCAATGTTCTGTTAAAGCACAGTTGTCTGTTATATTTGTGAAACAGAATAACAGTAAATGTTAACCTCTAGCTATTGACTTAATTTTTTTCACTCACAGCATAATTACAAACTTATTGGGTTAATAAATGTGACTAAAATGAAAAAATCGAATTGAGAAAAATAAGTTGAATTTGGGGAAAAATAAAACGGAATTTGGAAAATAATAAAACTGATTTCATTTCATACTGACTGCTCTGGACCGCTCCACAGAACCCCACTTTAAGTTTGAAATATGGAAGCCAGAACCACTTCGCTTTACAACTTAGTGCATCTCAATAGTTCAGCCACTCCCTTTGTCCCATAATGGAAAATATTCCTTTCGGTTATACAATCGAACCAAATTCAATAGACAAATGCCTGTTTAATTACATGGTGCCAAAGACATCGAGCAAAGTGTCAAGCAACTTTCTTTAATCCAACCACACCTGCTTCATAATAAAGAACCAAGTACATAGTTAACTCCAGATTTAAAGGCAGCTAATTAAAGTGAAGGAAGCTGGCTTTCTCTTAATTTATTCTGTGAGCTGCAGAGAAGAGCATTCTCTTATTACTTGTGTATTAATGTGTAAGGCAAGTTAGCTAAACTAATTGGCAGGCTATCTCTATTTTTTACTCTCCAGTTTGAGTTAGATCTTGGTGAAACTTTGAAGCTTTATTGTGCTGGTTCACAGTGCCTTGTGAAGGTATTGCAGCTTTTCACATTTTGTCATGTAAAGCCTCACGCTTTAATCTATTTCATTGACATTTTATACCAACAAACGACTCCAAAAGACCTGCAGCTGTAGCTGCAGCAAAGGGTGGTTATTAAAGGGATTGACTCAGGGGGCTGAATATAAATGCACACCCAGCTTTGTGTTGGTCTGTTGCACAAAATCCCTATAGGATGCATTGAAGTTTGTGATAGTAACCGGACAAAATGTGACCATAGCGTCCTACAGTCTCAAATCACACATCTCAAGATGAACTAGTGCAGAAGCTACATGTAGGAGAACAAGGAAGAAAGAGCTTATTTCATAAATGTTTTTTGTACCGTAGGTTTTTTTGTTTTTTTTTTTTTGTCTGCTGTGTGGATTTACCAGAGTGCAACACATTTAACAAAACATTTTGACACCTGCTTACCATCGCATATTTTGTGCATTCAGTCGTTCTGAAACATTTTCTTTGCTGTTGACTGTCTGCTGTGATACGCTGAGAAGAATCCATCGACTTGGCAGAACAATCACATAGAAGGGTCAGTGAAACAATGCAAAGTGTAACTGTGTGCTTTAGTGTGAGGCTCAAAGTTAACATGGAGGAACTTTGATCCTGGTGAAGGCACTCTTACAGCTGCTCCCTTAAACTTTCACACTCTCAGACACACACGTTTTATAGATAAAATCCATGTATGTAGACCGTCGGAATGTCGCTTCCCCCCCCCTTCACATGCCTTTTTTTTTCCGTTCTCCCTCTTCCCATCTCTCATCCTCTCGGTTTCTCTTGACGACGACAACGGCGATGATTCACCTTGTGAATCAGATGCACATTTGAAGGTTTCAGCCCACATATTTCTCTCTCTCCCTCCTCCCCCCTCCCCATACCCCTCCCCTTCTTTTAACTCACTTTCTGTCTCTGTTCTGCTTATTCCCTCTCTCGTTTTTCTTTCCAATAGCTGCAGTCTCCAGATTTCTTTCTTCTCCACATCAGAGGGAAATAGAAGCCAAAATATGGGAGGTTGTTAAACAACCTCTATCTACCTCTCCGTTTTTATAGTTTGTTTTTTTTAACTTATGTGCCTGCTGGTTGTAAATCACCTGCATTAAGGCCAAGTGGAGCCGATTTACTCCAAGTTAAAAATATGCATCTTCTTTGGTTTTACTCTGACAGGCTGCAGTGTGCACTCCCAGTTGGTATTCGCAGTTATTAATTTATTTTCCATAATCTCCTTTGGAGGGTGTTGATGCTGCGGATTCTTTTGCGTCAGACCGCTGACTCTGGTTTTAAATAACTCCCACCATCTCAGTGAGTCAGGTCCCATCGTTCACAGCCGTGGCTCATCACCACTGGATGGATCTTATCAAAGCTGTTTGCTGTTTCACACACAAACACACACACACAAGCACAGATATATTGTCACGTATACACACACAGCTGATGTCCATCCAGTGTCAGACAGGGCGACAGAAAGCCTCAACAATCTGACGTCAGAGAGGATTAGGCCTGTTTCTCTAAAAGGATGGACCCAAAGATGGAGACTCAAGTCACAGTTAAGTTTACAGAAACAAAGACTCAAGACTTGATTTAGACTTGAGATTTCAACTCTGCTCTCGCTAATCTTTTTCTCATGTAATCAGTGGTGAAATTAGGCCAGTTTGTAAGCCACGGTATGCAGCTCTGACTGTTGATAGTTTCTAACAATCTTTTCATGTTAGTTATATCTTCCTGTAACAACCACATGTATGGCGTTCAAAATTAACTCTGTATTAAATGACTGTGGTTCATTTCAAAAATAAAATGAACCCTAATTTACCCTGACATCTTATTCTCTTGCCGTTAAAGTTGCAGTATGACTTTTATAAACAAAGTGTTTTTTTTATATTTTTGTTAAAACTGTCACCATGTTGTGTTAGTATGAGACAGACAATCTGTGAAAAAATCCAGCTCCTCTGCCTCCTCTCTGTGCTCCTATTGCCATCTACAGAAATGCACCACTCCTGCTCAGAAACAACCAATCAGAGCCAGTAGGAAGGTATTAGTGCTGTCAATCAACGTCGTGTACACGCTGCTCAATGTGCTAATGACAGAGAAACAACTTACTGTTTCAGGAAAACTGTTTATGCACCGTCTTTGGTGGCCATACTAACTAGCCTGAGCGTTCACGACAGGCTCCGCTGTGGGGAACTAGCTGTAGCGTAGCAGAGAGCAAGGAGGACGGTGTGGGCAGCGTGTTCACAATAGTGAGCCATGAAAGTCGTATACAGTAAAGAGTGGACAGTTGAAGACATTTGAAACACCAGTTAATGTGTTCATCGTCTTTACAAAGACACCTCTGGTTCTTCAAAATAAAAGCTTCCAATTTGATTTACTTAGCGATTCCACATTTATTAAGCCGTTTTTACTGTTTTCTACAAACATGACTGCATATTTAGATCTCAAATGGGGTAAACGTTTTACACTCTATTGATTTTCAGAATGAGTTACATCATTTTTAATAAGTGTTTTTTGCATTTTAAATTAAATTTGGTAAAGAATTGATGATTAAAAAATTTTGAATAAAACCTCAGGACAAATGGTACATGATTTGAATTCATAACCAACACCAGTGCAGTTGTAGGCAGACCAGATGGTATGGATCTAATAAAACAATGTTGGAGTTGCAAAAATGCTTGTGAACATTTCTGAATGGAGGTTTTCTTGTTGAAATTTATTATTCTTTTAATCAATTCTATTTGCTTTCTGCTTTCAGGTCTGGTGGCGTTCCGGCAGCACCTCCAAAACCTGGCGAGGACCAAAGGCATCTTGGAGCTAAACAAAGTCCAGATGCTGGTGGAGCAGATGGGCTCTGGGGACGGGGCCGTCTCTGGCCTCCTGGGACCACAGCATCATTTGCACAACCTGCTAGAGGTTAGTTTTCTGCATAGTCTTCCTGCAATGTCTTTATTTTTCCCAAAACCAGCTTTCACATTCACCCCTGCTACCCTCCTGATTTAACATTATACATAAAAAAAGTAATAATCGCACACAAGCTGCCGGGCTGTTGTGTAACCCCGGGAGAGGCAGCCAACTCTGACTTGTTTACTGTCTCCCGTCCCCCTGGAGCTCGGAGCCTCGGCCAAAATGAATGCAGCCATTGTTGAAATGAGTCGGACTCGCCCATAGAAATGACAAGAACTGCAATCACACATAAAGGCAAACACACTCGTACACACAACGGTACACACAACAAAACAGGAACTATTCGAGAAACGAACTGTTGTTTTCCTGTAAACAAAGCCTAAACGAGCACAAACAAGATATTCTTGTTTTGTTTTTCTTTTTGTTTGTTTATTTTTTTTGTCCATTTTCATTTTGCTATAAAGCTCCTCTTTGTTGGTTATGACCCTTGAAGCCCCATCATCCTTTTAATTAGCTTTCATTCCATTTACCTAATGTGAAATCCCTCTGGTACACACCATTTAGGGAAAGGCATCAGGCCGATGAGTCGCCACACAGGCATTTGTTCAGGAGAAAGCAAAGATAATTCATTTAAGCTACATGAAGCGCCGAGACCCTGACACAGCTTTATTATCAGACAGGGGCGGGTGGGGAGGATCTGTGATCTGAGCCTGTGGGGATTTTGTTTCCAATGCTTTATGTTTTTAATTAAAGGGCGAGGCCTGCAAGCAGCAGGAGGGCCTAGCTTTATACCAAGGTGAAGCCCAGCCGCCTCTCCTGTCCCGCAGACAGAGTTTGGAAACACAGTACCTCACACACAGACTGCAGGTACAGTCACCATTACTCATTCTGACCAATTTTACAAGCCAGTACATGTTTATACCTGACACCCAGCAGTAATATTACGCCGCTTTCCTGAACATTTGGGGATGTCATTTGCAAATTCAGAAATTTCCTGAAACAACTGAAGAATAACATCACATTTTACATATGTTGTCATTTTTAGTTGCAATGTCTTTTTTTTTCTTTTCTTTTTTTTTTTTTTGCCCAGAAGGCCAACATCTTGGCAAACAGTCCTGCTAGCTGTCAGATTTTCTGTAAGGAGACTCCTCGAAGTTTAGAGCAACAACTACAGGAACACAGGTAAAACAAATAAGTCTTCTCTAAGTACTCATTTTTGTTCTTCTTTCTAAATTCCTTGTGGTTTCTGTGTTCAAATTCAGTTCAAAAATACTTTATTTATCCCAAAGGGAAATTAAATGTTAATGTAACTCATTTAATTAAGGGGTTATTATGCATGGTGATGGCTGTGGGCTGGAAAGCTCTCCTGTAGCAGTCCGTCTTACAGCCAGTCTGAAGAAGCCTCTGACTGAAGAGACTCTGTTTTCTGCAAAAGTATTCAAAGCCTTAACCCTTTCAAAAGTATTCAAAACCTGAACACACCATCCCCAACGTCAAACATGTTGACAGCAGCCTCATGCTGTGGAAAAGACGTTCATTAGCTGGGACAGAGATGCTAGGAAGATGAGTGGAGATAAATACAGGGCAACGCTGCGAGGAAAATCTGCTAGGCTGGGAGGAAATCAGAGCTACAGTGGAATGGTTTGGATCAAAGCATCATGTGTAAGAATGTTCCAGTCAAAGTCCAGACTTAAATCTAATTGAAAATCTAAAGCTCTAAGACTTACAAATCATTCAGCATTACTGAACTGTGACTATTTAGTAAAAAAGAAAAGGTGTACAAATGCTTCTGCATGGCAGTGTTTTGAAGCAGCCTGGTGAACAGACTGATGCTCCATTTTGTTCAGCATCATCCATGTTGCTGTGCTGATTTCATGCCAAGCATTTTTTCTTTGCCTTTCATGTGATTCTAATTAGCATAGCAGCTACGTAGGCTGCTTTGTTTCAGTCTCATGAACACTTTTAACACAGTACTATAAACTGTTTCATTCATATGATGTGTTTCCAACCCTATAGCTATCTCACTCTCGATCCATGTTTCCATTAGATTTTTTTTTTTTTCTGGTAAAACACATGCAACAGTTTAGTAGGAGACAACCTGTAAACGCTAGTTTTAGTTCCCTTTTTCCTACATCGATTGTTTAATATTAAAAATGTTTTGTTTTTGTTTACTTGTGTGAATTTGAACCATTGTCTCCTTTCAGACTGAACCAGAAGAGGATGTACCTGCAGCAGCAGTCACAGGGAATGGGACTGCAGGCCTACTTCAACCAGATGCAGATAGCTGAAGGCTCCTACCCACCAGTCGGCCCTGCTCTGGACCCTTCGGCGTCCCAGGGTCCCCCTCAGGGCCCTCCCCTGCCAGCGGGCGGCCCGCCGCAGCAGCAAGGCAGCTCTCAGGCCACCACCCCCTTCGGCCACACCCTCAGCCTGAGCCCCTTAATGGAGCCGGGCGAGGGCGTGGTTTACGATCCCTACATGAGCCATCACCACTACACCCAACATCTGCCTCATGGAGCCCACCTCCACCACCAGCTCCACCACCAGCTGCCTCAAGATGCTTCCAGTTGCGGCCTGGGCTTCAGTTTCCCCCCAGGCTGCGAACAGCCGGTCCTCGCCCCCCCCCCCTGAGGCTCTTCCACCAGACCAATACGAGCTCTCCATGAACCCCCCCTTGCTGCCCCTTCCTACTCCAGGAGAGGCGGAGGCCAGAGCTGTGCCGGGGGTTCTGGCTGGGTCGGCACCGTCGGACAGCCTGGGCATGAGCGAGCTGCCCAGTTCTCTGCTGGACAGCGAGATGATGGAGACCGTGGACTCCCAGCAGGGCTTCGTACTGGTCAACTAAACCCAGCCGAGGAGGTTATTCGAGAGCAGTGTTAAACAGCGACACAGCATTAAGAGCAGGGAGAATGGAGATGTAAGCGGAGGTCTTAAGCGTAGCAGCAGGGAAGGAAGTGTTCACTTTTGTGCAACTAATAGAAACTTCATTTCTTAGTTGTAAGAAGCCTCAACTTTTGTACCAAAATCCTCCCTCAACCTACCTCCCTTTCTCCTTCTGCACCCCTGTTGTAGTTCTCTTCTGCCTCACAAGGCAGTTGGAGGCCCGTCGCCGTGCCGACGCGGTAAGGCTGCTGTCGCCACGTGCGTCCAGCCGTTTTATGAGACTGGCGGAGGGGATGCTGCACATCCTCGAGGCTGCGAGGGTGCAGCATTTCATCTAGAAGTGGTTTGAAAGCAAACTAATTTAGGGACTTGCAACCAAAAGCACAAAGGCTGGTCGTGCTTTTTGTACTTCAAGTTCCGTCGACAACAATAAGACTGGTTCTGAATAAGACTTCTGTGGATTTTTATTCAGTTTGTTTTGAGAAGATTGGGGGGGGAGTAAAAACCAAGTGAGCAGGAGAGATGGCCCTCATTTATCACGGTACCATGAATATTAACGCAAATTCAAGTGATTCAGGCTGGTGTTTTGTGCAGTTATAGTATAATGGTCATAAACAGGTTTTAACACTATCACTCTGATACACAAAAATGTAACAAATACCTTCAGCTGTGTTACATTTGTTAACCGTTAAAGACGTTCTTTTTTTTGTGTGTGTGTGATGTTTTATTCATAAATTGTAACTACTGATCTCGAGCTATTTCCAACACTACTGATTGCTGTCCCAGTGCACCCATTACCATGATTACCAGTTCAATCCAAGCATGGCTCATGCCTTCGCCTGGTAAATGAGGGCTGATGTTGATTCAGAGTTGAGGGTTAGTGTTAAACGTACGTCTCTGTTTCTGTGGCAATACTGAAGCAATATTAATCCTGAATGTTGAGGGGTCACGAACGGAAGCCTCTGATTGGTTCTCAGCAGACCTCGGGAGTTGTCAGCAGTGACGTCACCAGAGCAGATGATGTGAGCAGGAGATGATCTCGCCGTTGTTCGCTCTGAAAACGCACCGACACGCCTAGAAAATGTTGCATGGTGGGTGCTGTGCAAAAGCTGGAGAAACTGTTCAGTTTTCCAAAAATAAGCCCATAGAATATTCATTTTATCAATATCTTCATGAAAAACAGAAGAAACGCTCCATTTGCCCTGCAGGCATCACAAGTAGTCTTCAAAGTCTGTTTAAGGTACTCAGCAGACAGAGAGTTTTAAGCAAATCAGAAACTGTTTTTTATATTTCTTAAACCTTTTGCACAGTACATGTTTTAGAGATTATTTCTGGCTTACTTCCTCTGCTCCAGTTATGCCTCTGCTTTATTTTTTTCTCTTAATAACCCCCTTAAAGATTCCCTACATTAGATTTCCTGAGTGAAGTCTCCCCTCTGACGTTGCAACTGCTGCGAGATGAAGCCCAGCATCCTGCAGCTGACATGGGATCTCGATTGTTTTCTCACCCTCTTTTTGTTTTTTGTGTTGTTTTTTTTTTTTTTACTTTAACGGCATTCAGACTGTGTTCGACTTACTAGATATAACTCTGACAGATGATCAGTCGTCATGACGGCAGTTGAGATGAGATTATCGTACTTGCGACCATCTGCCAGACTGCGCGGCCTGTGGTGGTTTGTGGTTAAACTGTAGGGAGGTTTGGAGTCGGATCCAGCAGCAGGCCAAGGTGTTCGCTCAGATTTGTTTGACCCGGAGTCGAAACCGACAGTTGAACCGTCAACAAAAGGTGGTCTAACCTTAGCTAATGTCTTGTGTGAGAGTTTAAAAGTAAATCAACATTCAAAAAGAAGTGCTTTTTCACATCTTTTTCTGTCTAAACCACAAGATTTTTTTTTTTTTTTTTTTTTTTAATTTATCGATCAACAGAAGTAGCGCATAACTGTGAAGTGGAATGAAAACTGAAATGTGGTTTTTCAACACCTGAATAAGCGCTGATCTGAACCATTTCATTGCAGCTCTGGCTGCGTGTGCAGAGCTGTCGTCCTGCTGCAGGATGACGCTCCGCTGCAGTCGCAACTCAGTTTCAGATGCTCATAGATTATCTTGGATTGCCCTGTATGTAGCTTCATTATCAACTCCAACCAGCGTTCCTGTCCCAGCTAAAGAACAATATCCCCACAGCATGATACTGCCACCAATGGTTCTCCACAGGGTTTTGAAGAATATGGAATTTGATTTGTTTTAGTTTTTCCAAGTCTGGATAAATATGGAAAAATGTTAGATTTTCCAGATTGTGTTCCTTATTTCATTAACTAAAAAGATAAAAATTGACACTCCAGAAAAAGAAAAGCCGTTTTTTATGGATTTATATTCAGACAACTTCCCTGAACTTTCCAACTCATCAACCAGAGATTAATTTGCATTATTTTAAAAATCCTTTTATTACATTTTAGACCTCTCAGAGGGAGTTCTCTTAAAACCAGGGGTTCTGAAACTTTCCTATTTAGATGCCAATCAAAGCAGTAAAACCCCATATAATTTCCATTTTTGTAACAAAAGTAGAAAGATATGCTTTACAAGCTGTGATCTTATACTGTGATTATAGAACCTATCAAGATCTAAGAGATCTATGTATTCTAGATTTTGAAACAGCAGATATAAATATGCTCAGATGCTACTCTTTGCTACTCTGCTGAATCATAAGCAAACTCATGGAAATGATAAACTCCAACTAAGTTGGTGTTTTGTATTCGAATGATCAACATGATATAAAAACTGTTGGAAAAATCTAGAAACCCGAGTTCTGGAAAAGCGTGGAATTTTAAAATGGAAACTTTGTGGAGACCTGGTCGCCTCCACATACCTTTTAGATTAATCCAAGGTTCTGATCTTCTCTGACCAGAGATCCTTCCCATGTTTGCTGTACATGGCTTGTTGAAAACTGCAAAACCTATTTCTTACTCATGTGGATTTCTTCCTTCTTGCCGCTCCTCCATGCAGACCAGATTTGTGGAGACTAATAGTTGCCCTGTCAACAGATTCTCCCAGCTGAGCAGTGGATCTCTGCAGCTCCTCCAGACTTGCCCAAGAGCCTCCTTGCTGTTTATCTTCTGTAATGTTCTCCAACAAACCTGAGAGACAGGTGGCTGCACTGGATTATACTGGGAGGTATCAGAGTAAAGGGGGCTGAATACGAAATGCACATCACCCTGGAAACATCCTCCCCACACGAACAAAAGGGGGTGGTGGCAGCTGCATCATGCTGTGGGGTTGCTTTTCCTATACAGGGACAGTGAACCTGGAATATCTCATAACTATGTGCTTCTTTGTGTTGGAAATTTGTGGTTGGGATGTGGCAAAATCCCAAGTTTAGGGGGTCAGAAACCTTTTTCTAAGGTTGAACAGTAACACTTTAGGCTTATTTGGTCACGTATTTGGTTGCTAATACCGTCAACAGACTCTGTTGACCAGAATGCATTGCAGACCCATTGCAATATTAACCTTGTGGTCACATTAACAGCTCCACCCTTCAATTTACAAACTCAGCCTGTTGCTTTTGTCATAATCCAGCCATAGTTTGACGGGAAAAAGCTCACATCCAGTTTGTGGGTTTAAATGTCCATTAGATAGAAATAAGGACTGAAGCAAAAATGATTGAGGCTTGGCATAAGGCGAGGGGGGGGGTTGCCTTTGTGGATGGTCAGATTGAAAGATCTACAGGATGATCTTTGGAGGTTGAACACTGGAGCACTTTCACTACAGGGAAGAAGAGATGTAGCGCAGGAGGAGAAATAGGTGGGAAAGGTTCGCGGCTTCCTCGCAGATGAAACGGACCACGATCAGGAGGGAAACACCTTTCTCCTCTCTCTTCCCCAACAATAATGGACACAAAACCCATTTGCTTTCAAGGAAAGACTGGACCGAGTGTGACACTTTATGTGACTGTCGATCTGAATCTGAGAAAAAGCGACACTTTTCAGTTTATTATGATGAGTGTTCTTTGTGTGGCTGTAGTGAATCCTCGGCCAGAGGAGCCGTTGAATAGTGTTCAGTGTGCCTTTTTACTTCTTTTCAAGCTAAATTTGAATGACTATTCCTGGTTTGACTCCTGTGTCGTTTACTTTATTACTATTACTTCCTCTCTGCTTTTATGATTTTGTTTTTTCCTGAACGTAAGTAGAGCCAGGTTTTCCAAAGGTACCAAAGTCCCTCAGAAGTTTCCCTGTACGACCCACCATGTGGAGTTTTGGAGCTTCTTTATTTTCTTCTCTACTTTTATTTTTTTTTTCCTAGCTGGTCAATCTGTGTATGCCATTTAAAAGTATTATAGCAATATTTCTCTAGTTGAAGACTAAAGTCATGAAGATTCTAGTGGATGTGTTTCCAGGTATCATAATTTCACCTCCTGCTGATTTAAAAACAAAAAGTCAATCAATAGAATCCAGTTTTATATTTACCTTCATTGATGTTGACCACACATAAGCTAACTTGCTGTTGAGATTAAAAAAGGTTTATTGAACAGAATCAGGTGTCTTTCTTTCAAGTGTGTTTGTCTTGGTTAATCACTGGGTTAAAGGAGTGATCCCGCGCCGATGTGGGTTCCTGTGCTGTCGGGAAAAGATTGATCCCAATGTTTTCCAGATCTCTAGATCCATCTATCTGTTCTACTCTTCATCCATCAATCTCTGTCCCCCTATGCATTCCTGTATCCACCGCTCTTCCATCCAGTAGTTTATTTTTGTTATCCCTTAAATATAAAGATGGATGGAGGAATAATGTGTCCATCCATTTATTCATCTGTTCATCTATGTATTCATCCATCCATTTATCCTAAAATCCCTCTATTCATCTGCTGATCCAAGCATCAATCCATCAGTCGATTTTGTTTTTCTATCACTTCATCTATTCTATCCATCCAGTTATCAATTTCTTTCCACTCTTCCTTTCAAATGTCAGTCTGTCCTGTTTTTCCATTATCCATTCATTCAGCCATCTATCCATCCTATTTTCTATTATCTAATTTGTCTAATTACTCCTCCATCTATTCTTTCCTTCTGTTTATTCTTCCACCAGTCCATCCATTTGGCCATCTTTCCTCTTCCCTCCACCATTTTTAAAATAATCTGCCTTAAATATAAATAAGTATATTCCTGGACATGCCTGGAAAACCTCCACAGCAGGGTACACTGAAGGCATCCAGAGAAAATATGCAAAAGTTTGGTTGTAACGAATGACATGTTGATGACAAGCTTAATCACAGCAACTGATTCCTGTCAACACTGAGTAGTAGCAGCAGTTCTACTCTTGATTCTTTCATGTGTGTTTGAGAAATCCTTTAATCTCCCATGGCAGCCATTCAGCCGTGCAAAACACCTGGATGGATAGAGCTCCATTTTCGAGACCCAGCTCCTCCTTAGAGCTGCAGTTTCTAAGATTCCAAGATTCCGCCCAACAGAGCAACCCTGCACCACGACTTCCCCGCTCAACTTCTTCAGATTAGCCAGCAGCAATTAGCAAACACCTGGTAGAACTGTGCATCTGCTGAGGTCATTATACGATCTACTCAGTGCGATGCTGGTAAAAACATTGTTAAAGGGTTAGCTGTTGTGGTGACTTCCTGAAGGTGGAGTTTAAGAAAGAGCAAGAGTTTTTAAAGAGGTACAGGCCCAATTTCAAGGCATTAAATTATGAAGTCAAATTTCTTTTAAGTCATATTGGATATGTATACAGCATTTCTGCAACAACTCAAGGTAACATAGTTACTTGATTGTGCTCTAAAATGGCACTATGTTCCTGGAAATATACCCTCATACTGCGGGCTTTGAAAACATGTCGCAACAAAATAGCCATCTTTAAAATGCAAAGATGAGACCCTAAAGGTTCTCAAACCACAAGTCCTCTCAACAATTAAACATTGAGATCAGTCCATGCAATAATAAGTGCAGCCCAGCAATGAATATGGCAACCAGGATCAGTGACAATGGTGGGGCCAACCAGCACTGGGAACTAGCTCAACTTTGTGATATGCTTTGGTTGTACAAGTATCAGACAGCCCCTAAAAGCATCCCCCAAAAGAAAAGTCTACCTGCAACAGCCTCAGCAGCAAATAAGTTGTAATCAGATTGGAAATTTCTTTCAAACCCCCTTCTTCTTTTCTGCACAAGTAGCTGTAAAACTGCAGCGTTTTGCAGCGTTCTTTTAGTAGAGGAGTGTGTAACCTGCGGGAGGGACTGAATAATTTATCAGCAGAGACGAGAGCAGCAGCCCTGACCAGTGGTGAGCTCTCTACCCTGATACCAAACTGAATCCTTCCTCAGGGAAACTATCTAGAAATACATGAGAAACTGCAGGGAATTCAAACACCGTTTCTTTCTCAGTGTTAAACAGTCTAAACTCTGATTGGTCTCCAGAGAAACAGCAGGTTTCAGTCAAAATGTCCTCAGAGCAAAATACGCTCCCATTGAGTGGAGGGAGGGAGCGCTCAGGGCTATGAGAAAAACACGGGTTTGTCCATAATGTGTGTGAGAGGGTCATGTAGAGAGAACACGTCAATCCCAATCACCCCCACTCCAGACCGAGGACAGCTAATCGGCTACTAATACAACCAACAGAAGTAGGTGGGGTGTGGATGCAAGGAAGGGGGTCAGTCTGTTCATGGAAACCAGAGTACGGTTTCTTTTCCTGGGATAAGACCATGTGCACGACTCTGTGTTGGTGCAGCCAGGCCAAAGCCTCCGAGGTAGGTCACACTCCTCCACGACCGTACAAAACTCCCTCTGGATCAGATTCCACTCGACCCCATTCCTCATCTTTCAGATAGAAGGCAAGGCAATTTGAATATCACAGTTCATACACAAGGTAATATAATTCAAGTTGCTTTATGAGAAAATAAAGCAGCAAGTATAGAAAAAATATTAATAAAGTGAATGCATTATAGGAAGACTTAATGCACAATGAACTTCAATGCAAATTTAAAGCATACTTAGCTAAAGACTGCTAAAAACAATCTGATAAAATACTTGATCTTCTTGGAAAGTACAGTAAACTGTAATGTTTTTAAACTTTACAATGGTCTAATTTACTGAACATTTAAACATTAATTGGATGTCAGAATTTAGGTTTAGATCTGAGTCCATCTAGTATAGTGGAGTACTTAGTTTCTAACCTGACATTTTTGGCTCAGAAACCAATGATTTCTGTCTTTTATGCATCAAGCTGAAAGAAATTCTGACCCATCTACTCACTGATATTATGGACAGACCAGTGACTGTATGGAGTTTTGGTCACATGTTGGTGACAGAAATATAAAGTTGTGAGTCATCGGCATATATTTGGTAATGGATGTTGTAACATTTCATTAACTGAGCCAGGGAGGCATATTGACACTGAAAAAAAAGGGGGGCCCGAGAAGGAAGCCTTGGGAATCCCCACATTTGATCTTTGTTTGGTCCGATTTATAGCTACCAAATGACACAAAGTCATCCTGGTCTGCTAAATAGGAGCTGAACGCGTCTAGCATAATAAAAGACAATCCTACCCACTTTCAGTTTTAACAGTCAGTATGCCTGTGATGAACCATGTCGAACGTAGCACTGAGATCCACTATCCACTAAAGAAGTCTTAGATGCATCCCCCGTTTAAGATGCATGCTTTTGAGGATTTTACTAATACGGTCTGAGTGGCAGAGACTTCTTCAAGATCAAGGAAGGAATCTTGAAAAAATAAATAAACAATTCTCTTCTACTTAACTTCTGCTTTAATATAAATTAATACAAAGTCTATTTTCCTATGTCGTTAATAAAAAGCGCAGCCTGACAATAAATTTCCCTGCATAACACCAGCCTTTTCCTATGAAATGTGGTTATTTATAGTTCACTTTTGCTGCTGCTGTGATCTCCTGCAGGCTGACACAGACCCTCTTGAGATACGAGACACGGCAAAGAAGAAAACGGATGCGAGGGCAGACAATGCTAATCTTCTTCTTTTTCAGTAAAATATCACCATATCAGAGGCCCCATTCACTCATCAGGCCAGAGTATACTGTGATGACATCAACGGTTGCCATGACAACCGGAGGAGGATGGATGACAACATCCTACTGTGTCTTTCAGGGCGGGAGATCACAGCGCTGTTCATGTTTAGAACTGCAGAACGATGCAGTTAGAATAAAGCCTTGGGACGACACATAACTTCTACATCAAATAGCGCAGACTATGATGTTTGAAGTAAGCATTGTGTGTTTGTGCCACAATTCAATTTAAATAAATAAATAAATATACCCAATACATAGGTAAATCATGACATTATTCATTAAATGTCTTTAATCATTCAAAACTGAAATAATGCAGTAACCATGTAATATGCTAATTAAAAGTCTATTTTAATACCAAAAGAGTTAATACAATATATTTTAAAAAGCAAAAGCTGCATTAATAAAAAGTTGGGGGGTTTTTTCAAATAAAAACTGAGATCCAGGCCTGTTTCTAATTATTAAATAAATCAATCATTTTATACAACCATAAGTGGAAACAGACAGATCTAATAACTAAAACAAAAGACCTCCATATGTGTGAGCATTATCCGGTTATATTAGGTTATTGAATGTCAGGTGGCCTTTTCTTGTCTCTGATTTCAGGCTAAACAGATGCTGGCCAGCAGATTGGATAAACTCTTCAAAATCCCAGCACACATGACCCAGTAGTGCCAGGAAAGAAAAATCAAAAAAACCCACCCACCTGGCAGTGCAGCCTTTGGGTTGGATGGTTGAGCAAAGGGTCAAACACTCAATGCTTCACAGATCCTCTGATACAGTTTGGAGAAGAATCGAGGGAGAGAGCTGAAGCGACAAGGTGACTTGAAGAAAGGAAACCGGCCAACAACACGCCTCCTCTCCCCTCCTGATGTTTGTCATTTGTCATCCTGAGAGGAACTGACCTCACTCTGTCTGTGTGTGTGTGTGTGTGTGTGTGTGTGTGTGTGTGTGTTGTGGTGTGTGTGTGTGGTGGCACTGTCACACTGTGTGGGGGCTTTGCTTGACTCCTTTCGTTATAAATGACACAGTCCTGGGAGGCAGCTGCATTGACGTCAAGGCTCTCAGCTCTGTCAAGGGCTCGAGCTGCTGAAATCCCCTCAAATAACTGGATCTAAATAGAGAGAAATGGGCTTCTGCTGTTTTATTACTGCCTCATGGACTCCAGTGGATTTGAGAGGCAGATTAGCTTCTTGTTTTTCAAGTAATCATGTTTTAATAAAGATTTTCAAAAGACTGCTGTTGTCCTGCATGATTTGATCTGCAAGAGGAAAAGATGTTTTTTGAAAACCTCAAATCTTGCATCCTCTCTTTTTCATATTTGCTCCTTTAGTGGATAATAGCTCTTAATGTTGATGTCCCAAAGCCATAGAAGTGTTTTTATAACCCTTTCTAGACTGTTAGATGATTTTGTTCATTGGTTCGACAATAGCTTTGATGTGATCTGCCACTATTCAGATTTTTTAGCCTACCTCATGTTGTCCGTCAGGTTCAAGGGATTTCTTGATTCTGCAGGTCATGTGTAATAACTTTAATGAAGTAATAATACTGGTAAAGTAAAAAAGTGAATAATGTTATAAAGTGTTTGACTCAAAAATGCAGTTGGTTTGGTTTTGGAATGGCCCAGACAAACCCTGATTTGAAATCCAAGAAACTGTGGGTGGAACTTAAAGCTTAGGGTCATGGAAAGAGGCCTTCCAACCTCTGAGAAAAAAAAATACCACTGGGAACGTGGGTAATTAGAAGGGTTTGGTTGCTGTAATGCCAACAGAGATTTTTCCAATGATTATTGATCAGAATATAAATAAACTTCAACGTGCCATTTTAGAATAACAACTAAACTGATTTTTTTTTTTTTATCCCCAAGTTAATAATCCCTACATTGTTCCATCATCTTTAGAGAGATGCCAATCTCATTTAATATGAAAAACAAACGGCCAAGAGTATAAATAATACTCCCGGCAGTTTGCTGGAGGCGTGTCCTCTTCCTCTGGGTCTCCTCCCACTGGGACGTTTTTCCTTTGAATTATTTTGTTCAAACCTCAGACAGAATTTGGACAAAATTTATAGGTATCTAAAAAATACTTTAATAACATCTTAACATGATTTGTGCATTTTATCTAAATAAAGTGCAAAAAATTGTCATTTGAGAGCAAATCAAAACAAAATCATTTTTGAAGTAGAGTTGTGAGACCAATACAAAATAAAATAAAATTTCAAGGCAGAATCAGAAACTAAAGCATCGATCTTACCATGATAGGATTGATCAGATGCCCGAGTCACCGCAACTGGTTCCTCTCAACGTGGAGGAGCAGCGGCTCTGAGACCCTCCTGGATGACCGAGCTCCTCACCCTATCTGTAAGGGAGAGCCCAAACACCCTGCGGAGGAAACTCATTTCAGCCGCAAGTATCTGTGATTTTGCTCTTTCGGTTACTACCCAAAGCTCGTGACCACAGATGAGTGTAGGAAAGTAGACCGACTGGTAAATTCAGAGCTTCGGATTTCGGCTCAGCTCTCTCCTCACCACGACAGATCGATATTCTCCCCACTTCACTGCCAACCAATCCGCCCACTGCTCCATTTCCTCCTCATTCATTAACAAGAGCTGGATGTACCCATGTGGAGAACTCTTCCACTTGGGGCAGGACCTCGTCTCTGACCCAGAGAAGGCACTCTACTTCTAATCCCACTTTTGCAGCTCAAGGTCATAGCCTTGGACTTGGAGGTGCTGATTTTCATCGCAGCTGCTTCACACTCGGCTGTGAACTGTTCCAGTGAAAGTTGTAGATCATCGTCTGATGAAGCTAACAGAGCCGCGATGTCTGCAAAAAGCAGAGACGCGATCCCGAGGTCACTAAAATGGATCCAATCAACACCTTGGCTGCACCTACAGATTCTGTCCAGAAAGGTTATGAACAGAATCGGTGACAAAGGGCCACCTTGGTGGAGTCCAGCTCTCACCAGAAACAAGTCCGACTTACTGCCAGCAATGCTGACCAAGCTCTGACACCGGTGGTACAGGGACCCAATAATCCGTATCAATTTCAATTCAATTCATTTTATCTACTGCGTATAGTGTCAATTCATAATAAATGTTGTCTTGTGACACTTTACAAAAAAATAAATGATAATAATAATTTCAATTCAATCACACATACATTCCAATTGATCCTAGTTAAAACAGTAGAGTAATACTCCCAAAGCACCCCCCACAGGATTCCCTGAGGGACATGGTTGAAAACTTTGTCCAAGTCTACAAAACACACGCACAGGTGTGTTTTGTAGACAAAAGTTTTACTAAAATCATTGACAAATTATTATTTCTTTGAGATGTCCAAAACGTTTGCCAAGTATTACTCTGCCAGTTGTCCTTAAGTATATTATTGGCTGCTACAGGGGCAACTGTGGCCTGGATAGCTCAGCCCAACCTCCCCCCCCATTTAAAAACTGAATTTAGTCTTCGACAATCAGTATCATTTGATTGTGACAAAAAGCAAAAGCAGAAGAACGCGTAAAGGGAGTAAATATATATATATATATATATATATATATATATATATATATATATATATATATATATATATATATATATCTTTTTTACAGCAGTGCATAATAAAATCCAGCAATGTGGTATACGGTCAGAGGGCTGGGTGGAGGATTGGGAAAGCTCAAAGCACCAAGGAGGGCTGATGGGAGATTTGAGGAGATTAGAAAGAGTAAAGTTGAGGTTCTCATAAAGGCCTCTGCCATGTGATTTATTGCCCTAATCTTCCCCGTCAGCTGCTCCTTTGGAACTAACTAAACGGATGGCGCATCTTAGATCTGCTTCTGCGAAAGTCAACAGCTCAAATCTGGTTTAAAAATCCCCTGGCAATGTCGTTAAAAAGATGATCCAAACATATTTTCTCCCCAAACAGAATGACTGAGCCCAGCTCTCATTGTGCGCCACTCCTTACCCCAGCAGCAGTCAGCGTGAGGGCAGGTGTCAGGAGTCCTGCTCAGCATGCTGCTCTGAGGTCAGAACGGACCAGAGGATCTTCCCTTTCATCCCCTCAGGAGCAACCAACCCGACCAGAACTGAGCAAACACAAAGTTGGGAACATGTGGAATTAATTATTGAGAAGAACATATACCAAGCTAAAAAGTAGATAGTTCAATGTTCTTTCAGTTCAGCTTACAAATCTGATTACTGTCCTTAAAAAGCCAAGAAAAAGAACCCATTGAGCTCAAGTTTTTATCTTTTCCTGTAGGGAAACAAGGCTTAATTATTAGGCCAAGTAACAGGAATCATTTAAATCACAGCATTCATTCCAGCCTAATTTCAAACATTTCACTTATTTAATGTTTTTGTAAAGTACATCATCTGTTTTAATGACCTAAGCACCCGTTAATAAATAAAGCCAGCACGCTACCATTACCATTCCAGATTTATTTAACTATCACAGGGAAATGCAAAAAAAAAAAACTTAAGGAATATGTGCTTCTTAACTTTTTTTGTGTTTGTTTTTTTGTTTTAAAAGAAAAAAAAAAAAGTTAATCCAAAGCAGCCACAAAACACAGTAAATCTAGAGGAGCTGCAGGGTTCAACAGCTCAGTGGGAGAATATCTTACTATCTGTGCTCTATAGCAATCTGATCTTTATGGACGAGCAGAACGCCGCAAGAAGCCCCATCTGCAGTTATACCACACGACCTGTTAAACATTAGAAAAACCTCATTCTCATGGCCTGGGGCGCCAACTTGCTTCCTTTGGTCCTACCACAATGTTTACTGCTAGTGAATTGTACATGCAACGATATGCAATTCACTATTTGAAGGTAGATTAAAAGCAAACATAAAAAATGTGCTAAGGCCAAATCTTATTCAACATTTTTTTATTGCAAAAATTCAAAATTCTCTAAACATTCTTGAAAGTTAAAAACAAACGAAATATACATTTATAACTATGTAACATTTATAAAATTAGAACTTCTAACGTATAACTTTACAATCAATTAAATTACAACATATTTACATCATCTCAAAGTAATGAAGAAACCGATTTTGAACAAGTAAGAACAAATAACTTCTGGAAACCCAAAACCTTTCCTACAAATATGACATTTCTCATCTATCTGGCCCATGCTCAGCCTGACTCACCAGGAGTGCCGCGCCCAGCCTTCTTCCTAATTACAGTGATGCAATGGACAACATGGCAAGACTGCAAGCCTGTCTTGAGTATATAACTGGACCTGAAATAGAAATCAGGTGAGCTTAATGAAAGCTTTCTCCCCACCAGCAATATTCATAGGCAATGTACAAAATATACCTAAAGCAATGCAGACTTCTCCAAATAATCCTTTGCAGTTTCATTTGTTAAAGGCATTTGGAGAGACAGAGAGAACAAGTTAGGAGGGAAAGTGGCGGCATATATCTGTAACTTACATGCAGCTAAGGTAGGATACTCGCACTATCCGCCTTCAGTCCAGACAGGAAGATTTTTAATCCTTGTTTTATAACAATTGTGTGAATTCTGTCATTAATAAATATTTCTGTTTTGGTTGCGTAAGGATTAAAAAAGCAAGAAAGAGAGAGAAATCTCCATAAACTCTGCGCAGGTGATGCTAACTAGCATGTCATTGAAGTAGAGGTGGGCGGATTGATCCAAAATATCGATATTATCGATACCAAGCCGGTATCAGTATCGGATCGATTCTACGTGGTAAGATCAATATTTTAGTTTTAAATTCTGTCTTGAAATGTTATTTTATTTTGGTATCGTAGTTTCTCAACACTACCTCAAAAAAGATTTTGTTTTTGCTCTCAAATTATAATTTTTTGCACTTTATTTATTTATTTTAATCATGTTAATGTGTTATTAAAGTCAACACCTATAAATTTGTACAAACACTATCCTAGGTTTTAACAAAATAATTCAAAGGAAAAACTACAAAAGCACCTTGAAAGTCAGAAGTTTGATGATATATCAAACCTAAATAATAAAAAGTATCGGGATTGGTATCAATATCGATGATACTGGCCCTGTATTTACTTGGTATCGGAATCAATACCAAATATGCCAAATCACACACCTCTAGATTGAACACAATGTTGCCCTCCTTTTTCATCGGGATAAGGAAGGGTAGTTTTGCTGCTGTGGAGGATTAGGGCTGCTGCTGACTGACTCATCTGTTGTTACGTGTGGTAAAGGTACAGATATATATCTTGTGAAACACTTCTCTTTCACTGATTAAATGCTGATAAAATGGAGGCTAACACGACTCGGAAGTTAAGCTTGCTAAGGCACAGGCTGATAATCACACACTACAGCCTCCCCACCTCTCGGAGAAAAACTGGGTAACAATCGACAACTTTTCTTTAAGTTTCTAGTTTTTTTCTTTTAGAAAGCCGGATTTTCTAGCCAGCATGTTACTACTGTCGTTCTTACTTTTTCTACTGACTTCTACTGAGCACTAGAGGTGGGCAGAATCAGTCCAAATATCAATATATGATACCAGTATTAGTCAGTATTAGTACCGGATCGATACTACCTGTCAAGATTGATATCTTGGTTTTCAGATTCCCTCTTCTAAATATGGTAGCTTCTCAACTTGACCTCAAAAAAAGACTTTTCTTTGCTCTCAATTGTTTTTTTTTTTTTTTTTAATATTTTATTTAGGAAAAAATGCAAATGAATTACCTGTTTATCAAGTTAAAGTATGTTGTAGACACCTATGAACAAGGTTTTACCTTGGACAAAATTGAAAAATAATTCAAAAGAAAAAAACCCAAAAACATCTAAAAGCTCAGAAGTTTGACAACATATCAAATAATAAAAAGTATTGGAATCAGTATCGGCAATGCCGGCCTGTACTTACTTGGTACTGAAATATGCAGAATCCCCACCTCTACGAAACACCATCCCCATGAAGTGTGCTAAAGCAGGAACAAACCATTTCATGCAGACAAGGAGGGGGGAGGGGGGGGGGGTTAAGTAAATATGGATGTCTGTTTTTTGGTCTGGGAGTGATAACTTTTACCGCCAAAATCAAGTAAAACCAAATATATCATTCATTTTACTATTAACAGGGACCCAAGATATTTTTAAAAAACGATTTTTTTTTTTTTGGAATTGTCCCAACTTTTTCCTCTGTCATGGTGCCCCTGCCCATGGTGAACGCTGAGAATGGCGTCAGCTTTATGCTGTGGGGATGCTTTTTGAACCAAGTACGTCCTAATACATCCTGGAAGAGAACCTGATAAGACACTGCAATGCAAAACCTGGAGAAATGGTTCATCTTGCAGGCAGGAAAAAACACCCTGAACATGTAATCAGAGCCACAATGCTTTAAATCCAAAGGCCTAATCACGTTGGATTGGTCCAGTCAAGACATTATTAAAATGGAGAATTTGCTGAAAGACGTGAAAACTGACACTGTGTTACTCTCCATTAGATCGGTCTGAAATTGAGCTGTTTTGCAAAGAAAGGGTAAAGATTTCATTGTCAGCATGTGCCAAGCTGAGGGAGACGCACCTAAAGACTCAGCTGTCACTGCAGTGACAGGTGAGTCTCCACACTGCTGACACGTGTGGCTGAATACAAATGCACATCTGATTATTTGTAAAATGTTCTGGAATATCCTTCCATTTGGCAACTCATAATTACTTTTTTAGACTTTCACAAATAACTTCAAATAAAAAACACATTTAGTTGTGATGTGACAAAACGCAAAAAAAAAACTTAAGGGGATGTGTTCATTTAGTTTCACTTCTGGTTGTGAATCCCTTTATGCATCAAGGTAGATGTGTAGCGAAACTGCACATCTGCTGTGGCAAACTTAAAAATAAACCTTGTTTATGTCGCCTTGCAGCAAGCTGGCAAAGAAATTAGAAACCAAAGGGTACACAGCTTGTTTGTTACTTTATTTGGATCAAGATACAGTAGTACAGCCTCCCAACTGTGAAGAGAATTCAAAATAAAAATTAGAGCACAGTCTTTGTGATACAGGACAATCGACAATTAAGGTTTATTCAAGAGAAGAGAATGAGAGGGGAGGGGACGATGAACAGGAGGGGCAGTTCAGGGAAAGACAAAAGTTTCTTTTATTAACACAATCCAACGTTTATTCAACCCGCCCTCTAACCACCTCAGCACCCACCCCATAATAAAACATTATGCAGCTTTACCTACATAAGCTCCAGCTCCCCCTACCCACGGTCGTTGGAAGCATGCATTCGTTCTCCATCGCGCTGAGATTTCTAAGCAACAAAGTTCTCTAACCTTCTGCTCTCAGACCTCATGTTGAGCAGAGGACTTGGCATGAATTTAAAGGAAAAAATTGATTGGTGTTAAGACCGCCGTGGTTTTCTGTTTACCATGATAGCTGTCAACAATTTAGTTTTACCGCGCAATAACCAACACATTACCGAAGATAATGGCGTCTTTTTTCTTTTTTTTTTTTTTTCCCCCCTTGGAACAAAGCGATTTATCCAGGCATACAAAAATAAATCGTTGCTTCTGAACGAGCAATGCTGTCAAGAGACGACAATAAATCACAACCTCGCTTGTCTATAAAACACCTAAAAAAAAAAAAAAAAAATAAGGGAGGTCATTATGAGCATCATACCAAATATGGGTTGGTCCCTGTTACACACTGGGCTGAGGCAATATGTTAATTTGACCAACTCAATCTGTGTTACTGCAGGGAACAAACAGTGCAGAAGGAGACATTCGTTTAGTAGATGGAACACGATGTGAGACTGATAAGGACATGCAATCATAAAGAAGGTTCATCAGATTACATGCAGTAATACACACTCTTATATATTCTACCCAGGGGCTGTTTTGATGATTATTCTGTAAAACATTGAAGAAGAAACAGGTTGGGTCCGGTGAGCGGAGAAAATAAGCCTCGCTGACCGGATCTGGGATCTCAACAGAACACGAAGAGCATGTTTCACCATCTGCAGCTAAAAGTTTCCATCTAGCACTGGAAGAAAAAGTGCAGCAGCACAGAGAGCTAGCACAGTCCTAGGTAGCAAGCACAACAGCAGAATGGGGGGGGGGGTTGGGGAATGTAAGGGTCTGGTTTGCAACGCTTAGCGAGTACAGCAGGACGTTTGTCAGCATGCACAACTTAATTCAATTTTAATCATCACTTTGCCTGGATAAAAGCACCCATTTACAGCAAAGAGGACTGTTAGAGAAGCCTGTGCTAGCTTGTACATGGACTATCAATGAACAGTAAAAGAAAAAAAAAAAAAAAAAAAAAACTAAACCAAAAACAAACAATGACAGGGGTTGGGGTAAAACAATTGTTAACAGCTTCTCTATACATCAACCAGTTGTTCCTGAACATCAATAAACATCTTCTAAACCTGGATGGTATTTTCGTTTCAGGGGTTTTCTGGATTAGCCATGATGGGTTGGTTATGCTAGTGCCAAAACTGTAAAGAGAGAGAAAGAGGGGAAAAAATGTTGTTAAAGTCTGAAAGTAAAGCAAATAAAACTAATGTCCAAGTTGTTCCACAGTAAGAGGAGAAAAATGCTCACCACTAATAGCCTCCTGGGCAAAGTACTTAACATCCATGTCTGAGTCAGAGGCCAGTTTCTCCAGCACTGGCTTCACTTCTGTTTGAAGGGCACTGAAAGTAAACACACAAAATGTCAGTTTCATTTATCAAACCAGGTCCTCAACTTTAGAAGAACTCTGTTCTAGTCTGGGGACGATAACACACGACAGCTGACGTACTTGCTATCCAGGACCGGTCCGATCTTCTGAAGTGACTTCGCTACGTTGAAACGTACGTTGGCCACCTGGTCATTGGACATCTTCAGCACCACTGGGAGCATCTGCTTAGTGGTAATCTCCTGGCCACAAGCCTCTGACAAAGCCTGAGGCATAAAGTGGAGGTCAACAGGTTAGGATTTGAAAGAAAAACTCAAGAAAAACTCATTCTATGCATGGAGAAGTAAAAACAGCATGCCAGAAAACGCTGTTTACTCACATTGATGCAGAACAGCGTGGTCATCCTGTGGAGGTAATTGGGATCGTTGGCCATTCCCAGGACTTTGGGGACGATGGTGTTCTGTGCCCACTCAGCTCCGAACTTCTCAACAAGCTTGGTGAGATTACTGGTGGCTGCTTCACGGATGGCGTACACTGAAAACAAATACAGTCAAATTATTCTCCTGACTGATAACATGCTGGGTCTGGTGGAGGCAGACAAAACCTTGAGGCCTTTCAGGATTGTGCATCACCGATAGAAACACACCAAGTAAAATAAAATTAAATAAAATAAAAATATCACAAAGTGACAAGAATTGCCCATTTTAGCTTGACCAGATGGCCAGAAACCACAGAAATCCAACATTTCTCCCAGTGAGTGAACACATCGTACCAAACTGGTAAGAAGATGCAATAACAGGACTCTTGTTGAGGTAGTGGGAACCTGAGGTTAGCTTTTATCCGTTCCGATGAGCTGGAAATCATGTTGCACAGAGGCCTGTCAGCTGTTATATTAGAGATTAGATTGCTTGGTGCTGGTTGTCTATTTTTATACAGTTGATCATCTCACATTGGAAAAAAACAAAACAAAACAAAAAAAACACAACAAAAAAAGCTGGTTGCTGAGGTCACTCAGTTTGATCTTTCTGAGCTTCAGCCTTCATCTTCATCGTCATCACCGCTGCCAGTTGAAACACTTCATCACCACTCGCAGTAAGACGCACAAATACTGTGAATGTGGTAAATCATTATCGCTAAAGAGAAAACGGAATCAGCAAATAGCTCTACTCGGACGTCAAAGCGCAACACTAACATGATACCAGCCACAAATGCTTGATCTGAAATTTCTAATAATCCGATTATTGTCAGTTAAAATGAGTCTAACAGTGACCAAAGATAACCCCAAAAATGGGAATATTTGGGGGTTTAAACTATATGGTTCAAATGTTAACTCCTTGATCTCCTTAGATACTCGGAAGACGTTTAGCTAAAGCCCAACCTGTATGCTCACCCCCCACAAAAAGCCAGACCATGACATTTTAAAACAAACCACTTCTAAATGTCTTAGCTGTCCTATAGCTCTTTCAATTTCACAATAACCCCAAGTAAGAACGACAGAGCAAAAGAATACACTGCCCGAGTCAATTTGAGTCCAAAATGCCAAAACAGTCATGACAGAAATAGATCGTCTTAAGAGTAAACAGAAGGCGTTATCCTTTAATCGAGTGTGTGTGAGAAAGGCCGTGGATTCATTTCTGGGCTCCTGTCGTTCTTTGAAAGCCTTACGTAAGGGTGGCACAGCCCTAACCCGAGCCGTTCACACATAGGAACTCACACCAGCAGCATTCCAATGATGTAACCCAGCTGGTCCTTTGTCCTCATCGCCGAGTATCTGCCTCTAATTGGAAAACTCAATGTCAAGAGAACACCACATACACAGTGAACGCTTCATGTTGGATATTTAAGTTCTAAAACTCAGCAGGGTGTGTTGTACAGCGGCACATTCATGCGGCCCCTCCAGCGTTTGGGTGCAGGCGGCTGCACCGCAGAACAACAGACAAAACAAGCGGCGAAGGGGGCCCCGACAGTGACCCAACTGGGTTTTTCTTAGTCCATATATTTATAAACTGCTTCTTTGTTGAGGCGTACCCCCAATTCGTAACTACATGATGCCATTTTGTATTTAAAATACTTTTATAAACATTGCATAACGACTTATTTTACGTTGTGATCAACTTTTCTTGATGAATTATGATGAGAAAATTGCTGGAAGATTGCTCAAACAAACTTATTTCATTGGATATTTTTTCCCCTCAGACCTCATATTACTCAGTTTTTCAAGTAATCCACTCGCTGTTTGGATAGTAGACTCTTATAAAACATCAATACCGTGGACCCCTGATCCAAACAAAGTCTCAGCAAGAACACGCTGCTGCCATGATAACAACAACTAGACATAATCTCATTTACTTACAGTAAACATGAGTAGATTTAAAATAACTTTGAGTAATCAATGGGTTGTCAGAGGAGGTACGAATTGAGAACAGCGCCACAATTTGTAGTCAACTTCTTCTGGAATAACATGACCAAAACTGCAAAAGTATGACATGACCAAAACCAGACGAAAACCTGCCAACTTTTAATAACCCGGTTGCATAGCTACCAGAGCTTATGACGCATCGAATTAACCTAAAATAAAGTTCAGATGTTCTAGTAGGAATTTTTTTGACATTTGCACATTTGAGTTAAAGCAACAGTTTTGCAGAGAGGATGGAAGGGATAAAAAACAAACAAACAAACAAAAAAAAAACAACAAAAAAAAACACCTTATTGGACAAAGTATCAGTCAGGAGAAGGGTATGAACCAAAGTCCACACCATTATATATACACACACACATCAAGGCAAAGAGAAGCCATCAACAATTACAGAGAAAACAATGTCAGAGCAAGAAGCTGCACAACTTTCAAAAACTATTTCAAAAGGACAAAATGAAAACATGTCAGGAAAGCTACCAGGAGGTCAGCAGTGTTCCTGCCAACAACAACCAACCACCTCCTGTACTGTCCACATGCCTGGACTAAGCAGTAGGGTTGCAAAACAGAATCCCTTTCCTCCAAAGAAAACATGTAGACCTGGCTAAATATCTCCTCCATTTATTTTGGTATGATGAAACTGGGTGTAAACAACAAGCTGGTTTGGCCCAAAAACACAACACCACATCACTATAGAAACACCATTTCCACAGTTAAAACATGATGGTGGCCAACAGCATAGTCTGTGGTTACTTTTCTTCAGTTTCGTTTTCCTGAAGGTGGATGAAATCTGACACCTTCAGGTGTTTTCTAGAAAGCCAAAGAACAACATGGATTTGATTTTCAGCATCCATCTCATTCAACAGCACAATGGCTTCACAAGATGAAGTTATAGAACCGTCTCCAGAGCTAAAACTGACGCTAGATCTGGGGCGTCACCTGAAGAACGCTGATCAATTTTAAGAACTTTTGATGGACGGAGTAGACAAACATCGTAATGTCAAGATGTGAGGTGTTAATAAACTCCTACTAATGAAAACTAAAACTTGAATCAAAACGTGCTTCAACAGAGTATTAGTGTCTACACTTGTTGAAACAGGTTATTGCAGATTTTTAAATTTTTCACTACAACAGATTTGTTGGTTTTATGTTGAATTGCACAGCATAAATCTGAAACTAAAGGGGAGAAAAGCTTTGAAATTATTCATCATGTTATTGTTAAATCTCAGAAAACTTTTCAGACCTACTGTCCATGTACACAGGAAACATTTTTTGTATTCTTTAGCGACACAAACGTTCACAAAAACAGTTCTAATGTGATCCTTTTGTAGCTGCAAACAATAGTATAGTTACAGCTCTTTTATATGTACAATAAAGCAAAGCGCTTCAAAGTGCCACATGTCATCCCTTCTTTAACTTGCTATTATCTCCTTTCCTATCTCCATTCCTCAGTCTCATTCCTGAACTCCAAAGTTCACTGTTGTGCTAATCATATACTGTCTCTGTGGAAACAGAAGGGCTGTCATAAAGCTGAGCAGATAGAGCCGCATCTGCATCAGAGAAGCTCCACGACTTCAAATACTGCATTATGACGGCCCTCATATTGTCACAGCTGGAGCCGACTCCCTTCGGAAATGCTTCGGTTACTGAAGAGCCTTACCATGATCGATGAGCCAGGCCATACAAAGGGTGTTGAGCTTCTCATCGAGAACTCCACCCCCTGAGGAGACAAAGAAAGGGAAATTAGACCAATTTTTTCAATATCTATTGCCAAATCTGGTTCCTCTAATATGTTTGTTTATAAGCTGTTAATATTTCTGTTCACACACACACACACACACACACTCCGTAGGATATTAACCCTGTGACCCACCAGTTGTCCTGCCAACAAAGGCATGTACTCGATGATGGCCAGGCGGACCCTCCACTTTGCATCCTCGGCGAGCTCTACGATAGCCGGCAACAGCGACTGGGACAGCTGGCGAATGCCAATCACCTCGTTCACACAGTCCAGGTTGGAGATAATGTTGAGACGGACCTCGGGGCACTGAAATAGAAAAGAAGAGGATCAAATGCAGGGCACAGCAGTGCACTTTGAACTCTTACATCTTCTTACTCAAAATAATCGCGCTGACTTACATCAAAAGTGAACCTTATGTAGCGATTTGCTTCTTTCCCCCAATTTGAACAATAAATTACAAAAAAATAAATAAATAAATAAAACAAACAAACAAACAAAACCTCCAAACTTCCAGTCAGGGTGGTAAAATAAGAGCAAGCTACCCACCAGATAAAACACAGAAACAATTTCAAAGGTAGTTTGTGCTCTATGCTCAGTTTAGCGCAGTTCTGATAAATCCACCTTCAAGTGAAATTTGCAAGTCAAAGCTGTCAGTCTGGACTGTAATATAATTAGACAGTGATGGTTAGTGCTTTGAGGAAAGTGGGCCATCTTTAAATAGGCCCAATATAAGTCCAAGCCCTCCAAAAACATTTACATGTCTTTGGGAGGAAACTCTTACCCTAATTTCAATATGCAAACTGTTTTCAAATCACTGAATTTATGTGAGAAAATGTGAGCTGGATTTTTGCTCTGGATTATTCATTTAAACAAAACAGAACTGAATGCAGCCTTCATTTTCCTGACTGCACCAAAACAAATATAGGTCACAGGAGAGTGATGTTTGATGTAAGTTACATCAAACATCTTTAAAGTCAAAACACAAACTGTAGGAGATGCTCAGCTACACTACTAAACTACTCTGCTTGGGTTTCAGAGTATAGCAGGAGACTTTCTGGTTAAACTTTGTCCAGATTTTCCTAGCAGGTCCCCCCTACACACAGCTAGACCTTAACTAGAAGGCCTCAGTTTGGCTGGCAACCACATGAATCATCCTCCCCCCCATCCAGGAGGCAGTCTGGTGGCTTTGCCTAGCTGGCTTATTTCAGAAATACACAAAAGATGCATCAAACTTAAGATGCTGTAGTAGAAACTTTTGTTATGACTAAAAGCAACTTCAAAAACCTACGCCAGATATAATTTGTACTAAAAAAAGAAAAAACAAAAACAAAACAACAATAACAAACCCAAAACCTGGGGCTCATGGTTCTAAGTGTCACGTTTTTGGTTACCTCGTCTTTCAGCTGAGTCAGGAAGAGAGGCAGTAAGTGCTCTATTGTGTTGTCCTTGCCCAGAATGGTGGAAAGACCCATAATGACCGAGGCCAGAGCTGACTTCACATGCTGGTTGGTGTCTGAAACCAGTTCCTGGTCAGGGACAAGGCACACAAGAGACAAAGATCAGGACAGACATGATATAATAATCAACTCTATTACTGTGATTCAGCCTTAAAAAAAAAAAAAAAAGACAGAAAGAGAGAGAACAGTTTTAACACATGAATGAATATTGAATGTTCAGGTAATACAGGCTTGTGCTGGCATTTATTTATAGTTTTCTGAGAAGATGCACGAGTTTCTTGCGAGCTGTTCAGCTTAGATTCACTGTTGATATGTTGACAGGATAAACAAGAGCCGGGTTTCCTTTCATGGTCTCTGGGTTTTTAACTTTTAACATTTATTCATAGATCTTGATAACTATATTGTCACTGCTTTCAGTAAATTTACTAATCAAGTCATAGAATCATAGAAATTACTTATTTTTAATGATGTATGTCTTTCTTATTTTTATTTATTTTTAACAAAAAAGCAATAGTGCCATCTACTGGTCAAATTATGACATTGACAAGTACATATGCACAATTAACTCTACAAACAGGATAAAGCCTTTTAGTTATTGAGGTTCTGCTGCCTTTAGGGTTTGCAGTTACCTTTAAAATACTGTGACTCTTGACCCTACTTTAATGGGATATTTGTGTACTGTATTTAAAGACATCAATGGCCAAGATAAGTAATATAAAACACATTTTTTCATGCAGAAAACTTTACATATTTTTTTGAATGTCATATCTACGAATGTGTTGACTGTGTGATGAGAAATAACCGAAGCTCACAGCCAACAGAAACATCAAATAATACCATCTCTGGGTATTTCCAATGCTGCCATTGTTTAAGTACACTACAGAATAATTTATGAAGTTGCTGTGTAAAAACAAAGAAAACATAAAAACAAACAAAAAAATACTATATCACTCTGTTAAGACTGATCTTACTGAGACCTAAAGTTGGAAAGTTAGTGAAACAGTCTGGCCAAAAATTAACCAGGTAATATGAACTTTGCTCTCCAACTCAAATAATGCAAGACTTGAGCCTCGCTGGCTGCTTCAAAGGTTAGGATTAATATTATTTTGCCCTAAAGAGAGAACTGTGGCAAAACATGTTTAGAAAGTTAACTTGTCGTCTGATCACCAGTCAAGCAGAGAACTGAATGATATTGCAGAAAAAGTGTGTCGTATTTGGTTTCGAACATGCGAAGGCAGGAAATTTCATAATGGCCAAGTGGTATTCACACACTACTATAATTAGTGTCTTAACATTACAGATTGCATTATTTAATAACTAGGATAAATCTAAATGTATGAAGATGATTTGAAATCTAAATAATAATAATAATAATAATAATAATAATAATAATAATAATAATAATAAAATTGGAATTAATTTTATTATACGTCACTTTGTCTTGTTGAGCGCCTTGAGATAGCATTAGTTGTGAATCGGCACTGGATAAATAAACTGAATAGAAGTGAACTGCATTAACCAACCACTGGGTAGTACATAATACCAACTAACACGTCAACTAGTTAGTGGGAGAGAGCAGCGGGCCATGTCTTTGCCTTCCTTCATTGTGGAAATAAATACTTCCAGACAACAACTTCATTAAATAACATTACAGAAGATTTGTAACTGTATATACTCTGAGGAGTAAAACAAGTGGCAATCAGGGACACCCAATGCACTTGGTTCAGAACTTGGATGTGATTCATTCCCTCCAACTGACTCCAATCTAACATATGAACATGTTTAAATACAAGAACAAAGTAATGCAAAAGAAGTTTCCACTATTAGATGCAGTCTCTTCATCTAATGGCAGCCCTACATATTGCTTGACAGGCCACATGTACTCTATGTCCTATTCTACTGAATTTTAAAGCCTATCTTGATTAATTTTGGCATTTTCTATTCCTTGATAAATAATTATTTTATTAATCAGCACCAGTTTGAAACATTTAAATCACCAATAAACACTGCATCCAGACTCACTGAATAATGTAATTGAATTGACATGCAGTCCCTCCAGGAGGTTGCGATCCCAACTATTAATGCAAATTCACTCATCATTCGCGATTTTTAAGCAGACTTGCAATTTGCATCAGTCATCGCAACTTTCCGCAAATCTGACCAAGATCCTCCTCTATTTAAGAGGAAACACTTTAATGTGTTTCCCGGGACATCCGGGGGAATTTCATTGATTGTGTGTGCCCTCCCCTGTCACTCGCGCACCATCCTTCAACACCCCCCACCCCCAACCACCTTGACCGCATCCCTCATTCACCATCTTCTTCCCTTCCCTAAATAAAAGTAAAATTTTTTTTAGATACACAATTCATCAGGTACAATAATTTTTTAGGGTGCTATTTCTAGGAGGTACAGCAATTTCAACTTTCTTGGAAGATCATGTTATGGCAAGAATAAAGTTTAAAACAATTTGCAACTCTGACTGCAACTTTTTTGAAAAAGGTGCCGCAAAATCAGTCATTTTACACCACAACAATCACAAAAAAAAAAAAAAAAAAACACATCACAACACCCTGGAGGGAGTGAATATGGCACTTTCAAGATGCAATACAACCACAATCCCATTAATAACTGAAATCCAATCAAATTATTAGGCCAGCAGAGGTCCATCTAAATAAAACCTGAGTGGGTTTACTGTTATGAGGTTGAAAAATGCTCACTATTAACAGTAAAGGCAGCCAGAACAGAAAAAACAAATCTGTCCATAGCCTTCTGAATAATCAATACATAACAACCATATACCTTCTGTAGCAAAGACAGACAAGTCTGCATTATAAAAACATGAGGGTACTGTCAGAGCATCACATGGCCACATAAAAGCCTTAAGGAAGACAGCAAAAGACATAAACCTCGTCAGCAGCTAGACCCATGCTTCAGCACTCATAGCCAAGTGTCTTTTGTGAGGGTGGAGGTTGAATCCACAAAAATGCAACAATGTGAAAAACAAAGGTTATTCTTTACCTTGACGCAGGGCAGGATGTGACTCATGATGATCTGCTCACGATTATCTTCAGGAAGATTCTCACAGAAACTCTGAACAATGACAAAAAAAACAAGACACATTAGGGATGCAGGGAAGGATGCTAAAATAGTTTAGGCCAATTTAACACCTCATTCGAACAAGTTGTCTAAACCTTTGACTTTGTTGGCAAGCGGCCAGCACGGACCTCAGCTTCACAATCCTTCAGGAGATTCTGGAAAGCTGGGACCAGGTCGTTCTTTGTGATCTCTGGGCCAAAGCTTTTTGCAGCTACATTGCAAGGGAAAGAAAAAAACAACAGTTTGTATTTAATAACCAACATATTTCTTTTTAGAATAATTATATTGATGAAATTAGAAAAGCAGATACAGTAACAATATCCAGCTGGTAAATAAAAAAAACTAAAACAAAAAGTGATTTTTGGAGAATGCAATTTTCTGACAAATTGTTCATAGCTGCAAAAATTGATAACAGTTGGGTTAAATTAAAAGTTAAATTTATGTTTAGGCACTATTTAAAAGAACTGACTGAGAAGAAATGTACAATTTTAGTTTACTAGCTATCTATAGCCATTAATAATGCGTGATTACAAGCAAAATCCTGCCATTCTCTTTTATTTCAATAATTAACTTTACTGAGAAAATCAAACAATGATCATGGTTTTACTGTAACAATCACAAAAATATAAAACAGAGACAAACAGGGGTAATAGCACAACACATTTTATGTTTATAAAATCAACCCATTTAAACCAAAATACTAATAAAAGAAGTCTTTGACTTACCTCTGAGAACTATCAGCCACCATGTAACGAACCCTCCAGGATTTATCTTCAGCAGCTTGACGCAGGGTTGGCATCACAGAGTCTCCAGGTCCTCCTGCGGCAGGAGAGTGGCAATGCTGACACAAGCCTCCACTGCAAGCAGCCGAACAGAGTCCTAATGGAGAGAGAACGAGATTAGCTTGGCCACTTGGTAAAACACGCAAACATAACATTAATGTTGCTCACATAATGAATAAAAAAAGGAAACATGTTATACCTGCTCATCTGACGCCAGAGCAGTGAAAAGAGGAATAATGGTCAGTTTTACATATTCCAGCTCCAGAACTTTGGCAAACTCCCCCAGTTTAGATGCTGCAGCCCGACGCACCATAGGAGTGTCATCAGAGCACAAGGTGCGAAAATGCCTGGTAATAACAGAGAATTTAATTTAGGAGCAATACTTACAGCACACCCAAGCACAGAGCTCTGTAAAATACCATGAAGTATGAATCATGTAAACAACAAATTAAAATGTAACAAACTAAAAAGCAGGTTTGCGCTCTTAAGCTGTTACTTACTGACGAATCTCAGCCTTAACCGTGCTGGAGACACGAGGATAACACACACTAAAGAGGCCGCAGGCTGATGTGCGAGAGGTGAACCAGTCACCACTGGCCAGCCGTTTGACCAACGGCTCAAAGTGAACTTCCAGGTCAACTGGAGAGTGCTCCTGTGAGATCTTTCGCAGCGATTCCACAGCTTTGTCTCGGACTACCGTCTCTTCAACTGTAGCAAGGCTTTCCAGAGGGGGCTGTGCATCAAAAACAGGAATGAGGTTAGAGACGGGTAAGCTTCTGTGTCAGACTTTATCAAATTAAAAATAAACGTGATCGGCAGAATATTCTAAGCGACAAGAGATTTTACAGATTAGATAGTAAATTTAGAATGGTAACTCCCCCCCCCAATTATTTTTTTAAATAAAAAAAAAATAAATAAAATAAAATAAACACATTAAAAAAAAGGGGGGGACTGTATGGTGTACTCCTAGGTAAGTATGGACTTGCTCCAGCTTTAATCAATATTGCGACGATTATATATATATAAAAAAGTATCAAGTCTTTCTGACTGTGAAGAAATCAAAATATGTATGCAGGCATACAGAAAATACTCTCCAATTATAAATGATCAAAAAAGATTAACTCCATTACAACAATTACATTTTGCAATGCAACTGTAATGTTAAACAGTACACAATAACAGTTCAGCAGGCTTTGAAACAAGATTAGTCACATAATCAAAAGTAGCAAGCCAAACCATTCTGTCAGGTTTTGGGGTTTGGAAGCATAAGAGCATATTGTTATTAACGCAGGATAATTCATTCTTATGATTCCATTTAACAATAAAACAAACAGCAAGAATATTCAAATCTGTAATCCAGGCTAACCATTAACTGAGCAATAAATAACAGTTGTCGGTGCACCATTATAAGACAGAAGAGTAGCAGATTTTGACTGAACTACAATTGATTATTAGGCTCTGAATATCAGAAGGGTGAATTTTATTTTATTTTTTAACAGAGATGCAACAAAGAATCAGACAAAGATGGGAGACAGACATTTTTTCTCTGATAAACAGGACAAACCCTGACAAATCTGACTTCTTTTTTTCTATTTAATAAATGCATCAAAACTTAGAACTCCTTCCATTTTCAGTCTATTATACACACCAACCAACAGCTTTGATCCACCTATCTGAATTAAAAAAAATAAAATAAATAAAAATCAAAACACAAGGTTAGGTACACATGTTTTGATGCCGTGATTAGAAAATCCAAGTGAATCCTTAATTTTTATTTGGATTCAAAACTACTACTTCTATCAAAAATAATTCCTTCATACCATATAAGGAAAAAAAAAAAAATCAGCACTTGTGTAAAACTTTTTAGGCAACATCATTGAAAAAAAAACAAACAAACAAGTGGCATTAGCAATAACTATATTTTTATGAGTTTTTTTAAAACTGCCAAATTTGCTTTCCAATTTACTGTTTGGACCACTCTAGGAGTAATCCTCCATGGTTCTCCAAACTGAGAGGGAACTGATTGTTCTGTACGGTAGTTACAAATCATAATATGTGCATTTCACAAGTCAGATCTACATAAGGTTTCTTGTCATCTTAACAGATCTGAACTTACCAGGAGACAGTGGACATACTCTGGCCCTCCCACCAACATAGTGAAATTGCCGAGCTGCTCTGCCAATGCCAAAAGCACCTCATCTTCATCGTAGATGGTGTCTGAAAGTTGGTAGAATGATCAGTGAGAAAACATAAATAAACTCAACACAACAACTCTCTAATTTTTTATTTTTAACAAGCTTCAGATCGTTACCTGTAAGAAAGGGGAGGAGTTCAGTGCGAGTCCTCTCGACGCCAAGAGCTAGAGCAATAGTGGACAGCTTCTTGATGCTGTTCAATCGTAACTGTGCAAAAAACAGTAAATAAACAGGATATCATTTATTAATAGGTTCACATCTATTGTAGCATAAATCCGTTCTCCATAAAATCATAGCCTGGATGACAGAAATAGCTACAACTGTATTACTATTTATGTTGATTCGACGCATCTTCATGACTGTAGGTAATTAGCTAACGCTAACCATCGTTCCGGTTATGAATAAAAGAAAATAGACCATTAAAAATGTTAACCCTAAAGGTAAATCGGTTGTAAACAGGCTAATGGTAGTAATTTCGACACCCTTTAAAATTCTGAGCTGTTTCACTGGAAATGCTACCTATACGTCAGTCCTTTGGTACGGGTGCTAACGATGCAATATGGTAGCAGTGGGGTCAATGACCTGATTAGGGATTTCTAACAATTTGAACAAAATAAGTGACCATATTTATAAATGTTAGCACCCACTAACTGAGATCGACCTTAATCATTGCCCTAGAACAGCAAAACCCGCCTCAACTACCAACAAAAACAAAAGTGTCCAGGCAGAGTACGCCCGGCAGAAAATTCCCGACAGGCCTCAAATGGGAGGTTAGCATACTTGCTAAAAGGCTAGCCAGGAATCTGGGGCCTGCCTAAAAAAAAATGCGTTATTTTGCTTTACACGACACAAACATAATTTATTCCGTTAATCCCTAATACAACCTGGACGTCTTCATTTCGCAGCTCATCAATGAGAACGGCGATAGGATAAAGAGAGTCGTCTCCATCAGCTCCTGCCATTTTGGATACTGTTGCAGTTATCGAATGGCGCTGCTGTTCGGGGCGGCACTACGGGGTTTCTGCGCAAGAACAACCGCTGCAAGGAGCTGCCTCCCCAGTCGCTGCTGTTGTGATGCCTTTAAGGAACCACTGAGAAGCGGGACTATTTAGATTCAACCATACAGAATACAAGTAAATACATTTGAAGGCTTAATTTGATCAAAAACACAAATAAACAGGATAGAACAACAACAAAAATATAAACAGACGTACTCAAAAGAACTCAGTTTGCCTTACGTGATGTCACCAAAGAACTATGAGAGTAAAACCTTGTTTTGGGAGGGTACAGTTTATTTTCATCAAATAATAATTTTCATACGTAAGTAGTAGTACATAAGTAGTAAACCATATCAAGAGTGAATTTGACTGGTTTAACAGAAAAGTATGGCTAATAGCTTTAAAATAGTATTAAAATAATTAAACTGTGAGACATTTTTTATCAATAAAAAGAAAAAAAACAAGAAAACATTTCTCTTTTACCAAATCTTAGTAACATTTAAAATGAAATACATAGTATAATCCGAATTACATTTGATTAAATTGGTCTGAATGACAACTATGGTCCACAATGCGTGAAGGTTACTTTTGAAGTAATTGCGATTATAATTTCATTAAAATATACTTTATTTATTGCATGACTAAAAAAAACTTCCCTTATATTACCATTAGATGGCTTTATCGAACTCCCTCGTTAAACGAATAATACTGATTTAGTGAACAAATTCAAAGTTTAATTTATTCAAAATGCTTTGTTTTTATCTCAAATAATTACACTACAAAAAATAATGGAATAAAACGAATAAAATAACTGAGTACATGGAAGTAAATGCATTTTCGCAGTTAAAAAAAAATCCTTTTCGGAATCATTATTTTTCGGAAATGACGCAGAAGTTCTTGGGGCTTTTATTTTGAAATAAGAGCAACCGGATATTTCGTATTAACGTTGTTGTCGAGGTATCAAGATGGCGTCCCAACAGCAGCAGGCAGTTGGTCCAATGTCTCAAGCCGGTTTACAACAGGCTGCATCAATGCAGCAGCAGCAACAACAACAACAACAGCAGCTTAGTCAACAGCAAGACTTTGATCCAGTTCATCGATTTAAGATGCTTATTCCACAGCTGAAGGAGAGTTTACAGGTAATTACCCCGCTATTAGCGAGCTAAAAACTGGACAATGGATACTGTTGGTGCATCTACAAGATGATCTGCCTGCTTTAATAACGGTATTTTCAAAAAAAATAGAATCTAATGAAGATTGCAGCATTGAATTTGTCTCATAACACATCAATCGACAACGGCATGTAAGTACAGTGTCAGTACCCCTTTACGCCCCCAGTAAGTTCGCTCTTTTCTTCTGAAACGTGTTTCTTTTTTCTGTTTGTTCAGTAAAAGCAGCGATACTTCAGTTCAGCGTTTTGATAAAAGCTTAGAGGAGTTTTACGCCCTTTGTGACCAAGTGGAACTGTGTTTGGTAAGCTCGGACCAGGACGCCACACAACACATTGTGCATCTTGTCACAGTGTAGCCAAAACCGTATGTTTACAAAGCTATAATTGACATCAGATTCTCACCAGATGTTGGTAACAACCCGTCCAGTCTCCACATGTAAAGAAATCAAATCATAGATACGTATAAAGTTATGTATGTAAATGGAAGGACCCAGGGGGGGGAAAGGACTGAACACACTTACTGAAATGTATTTATTAATTCATATAGAGAAGCCTTCATTGGTGATGAGATTTTTTTTTTAATGTGACATCTTTTTATAGGCCATGAATCGGGACTGAAACAGCTGTAAGATTTCACCTGCTGACATGACTTTCCATGTACTTTTTGTAACTCCTTATCTTCAAGTGTTCAAGACTTTTTCCCTGTTCCATTACATTTGATTACACATAAACTAATTTAAGGACATCTATGGTTTGATTTCTTTTCATGTGTAGACTGGATGGGTTGCTAACGACATCTGGTGAGATTTTCATGACAATATAGTTTAGAAAAATATTTATTTTGAAAATTTATATTTTATATGTTTTTATTCGATTTATTGAAAACGGAAGGAGCCTTATTAATAAGCTGACAATATAATATTGTGATCAGTAGCTTTTCAAGATTTCTAACATTTTAACGTTGATATTGTGTGTTTTATTACGACTTAACATCTACCTCACATTTTCCTGTTCTCTCTGCAGCGCCTGGCGTACGAGTGCCTCTCTCAGAGCATCGACAGCGCCAAACATTCCCCCAATTTGGTCCCGACTGCGACCAAGCCGGACACGGTGCAGACAGAGTCCATGTCTTACGCTCAGTACCTCAGCATGATCAAGTCTCAGATCTCTTGTGCCAAAGATATCCACAATGCTTTACTGGAGTGCGCCAAGAAGATCGCGGGAAAGGGACAGCCTCAGGGCATCATGTAGACTCGGACTGAATATTCTCCTCATTCTTTTTTTCCTATATGTTATGAGAAGAAGAGGAAAAGCCACATTTTTTTTTTTCAGTTTTTCTTTTTCTTTTTTGATTTGTAAATATCCCTGACAGTTATGCTTTGTGGTGACCAGCAGGAGGCGACAAAGTTGCAAGAACTATTTTGTAACACGTTTGTATTGACTATTAAAACCTTTCTGATCACGTTTTTTTTTTTTTATTCAGTATGAACAGGAAAATATGCAAAATATTTATTTGTTCACGTGTTAATGCAAAAGCTGAAAAAAAAACATGTTGACAAATAAAAAGGTGTGTTGTTAATTAATTAATTAAAGGGCTAAACTATAAATGGTCGAGTAACACTACAATGTTTAGGCAACAGTTTTCTTTTTCAAGCTTGCGTAGAAACAATTTTACAAAAATAAAAAGGGACACATCTGTGAGTTTTATGCTGGTTCTATCCAGGTCTGGGGGTCAGAAGTGTCTTCCTCCTGTATGGTGAAGTTTTATGGTCTGATAATACAAGCATGTGAGTGACATATGGTTGGTTGCAGCTGTGCAACACCTCAGCCACATCTGAGCTACTGACAGGTGCTGCCATCCAAAAATACTTCTCTGGGTCACCAGCAGGCATAAAAGGTTCAAAGCATACTTGCACACAGATAAACCTGATGTGCAGTTTTATAATAATCGAACTGTTGCAAAGATATCTACTGAGGGGAAACAGCAACGAGACAGGAAACGATATCAAGTTCATTTTAATAACTTTTATTTTTAGGCGTCCTGAACTAACACAGACCTCACTTTTAACACAAAACGTACAAGAATAAAGCTTTATTTATTGAGAGTAATCCCTTTGTTGTCTATACTTTGCAATACAGCACAAAGTTCAACAAATGGAAACGAGCAACAATATAAAAAGAAAAGGGCAAGTGTGTTTGTACAAAGATTACAGTTTTTAAAGCACGCAGACACTAATTACAAACAAAATCAGATATATTCTATGTGCATTGCTATATTTTACAACAAAGAGAAAGTATAAACATTTTGATCTTTTTAAAATCATGAAATGGTTTACGTGATAATGAGTAAGATTTTCAGATTATTATTTTTTTTTATCCCCATATTAATGCTTTCCTTGCCTGATCTGCCAGTTTACGTGGACAGCCATGCTCTTTTCCTTGTCTGATACTGGACTGAAGAGTGCAATGTGACAGTATGGAAGGGTTCAGTGGATTCAAAGCTTGGGAAATTGTTTTTAGACTCTAACTCTGCTTTAAATTTCTCCCTGACCTGTCTGCTGTGATCCTTGGTCTTCATGATGCTGTTTCAGTATTGCTCTCTTAACAGACCTCTGAGGCCTTCACAGGAGAAGCTCCATTCATACTGATTAGATGACACACAGGTGGAGTCTGTTTACTAACAAGGTGAATCCTGAAGACAATTGGTTGCGCTGGGTTTTATTTAGGGGTGTCAGCGTAATCATGACAGTTATCCAGTACGTTGTGTTGGTTTATCACTGCATTAAATCCCAAGATTTGGGATTTAGTTCAGTTTTATGTGAAAGAAGTTTGTGGTTGTAATGTGACAAAACCTGGAAGGGTTCAGTGGGTAGGAATACGTTTGCAAAGCATTGTAAATAAAATGTTGCAGTTAATTAGTTTCTTCTTAATAAAAAAAACTTCAAAATAATACAGTATAAATGCGCTTGTTTTCCACCATCAAATTGTCTGGTGATTTATTTTGCTTTGCCACTTTAAACTAAACAGGAACTAATTTGTACTGACAAGCTTATTTGGTTTTCCTATCCTCAGACTTTTGTGTTTTATATATATTGTCCCACAGACCTGTTTGAAAAGAAAAAAAGACCTCTACAGACTGACATCAAGCTTTTTAGATGCTGGATAATTAGCCATCTGTTTCAACCAGATGTGTTGGAACAAGGAAACATCTAAAACATGTAGGGTGGTGAGTGTGCAACAAGGAACAAAAACGTGAAATAACATTTTGTGTCCAACTATCAATAGATTCTTTCTCGGTTCCATGTGGTGTGTGTTTCTGGAGGGGACAGGCACCACTGTGAACTGTAGGATGCTTAGAAGACTTTATTTATAGATGAAAAGAGATGCACCAACATCTCTACTGCTTGGCATTGCCTGCACCTTTACTCCCAGAGTTGCGCTATTGTTGATCTCTGGAAAAAAAACAGACAGAAACTAAATAAGCACAAAAAAAATCACGGGCTGATTAATTTCAACTTAAGTATCCAGTACATGAAGAATGGACCGTGTGTCTGTATTCCACTTTATGTACACGCAGGCCTGTCATCAGCGCTGTATGACGCCTAAATACTGACTTACAGGGTTGGTCAGCATCAACGACGGCTGCATGGGAGGCACCTCAGAGCTGAGGTTGGATTTGGTTAGACGTGGGGGCTGATGATTGAAACTTGGACACCTCCTGCTGCCACTCATCATTAAAAGACTGCGCTTCAGCTGCAGGGGGAGGATAACGTTAGAGTTACAGTCAGACTGTCATATAGTGTAAAGATGCAAAGCTTTCACATACATTCATCCATATTCTGAAAGTCCTGGTTAAACTCGTTCTCTCCAGTTCTCTTGTTGTGTTTCTTCTCAACAACATGCCCTCTGTCCTTGATGTGATGCCCAATCTTCATCTTCTCCATACCACTCTCAGAGTCTTTAATAGTTTGGCGTGTCTCCTTAATCTGGGAAAGATAGTACAGCTAAAGCTGTTAGATTCATGGTCATTAAGCGACACGTTCATTCATTTATTAAGAGTTTAGGGTATTAATGATAAAAAAAAAAAAAAAAAACAAAAAAAAACAATGTAGGACTGCACCAAGAAATTGCCTGGTGACTGGAATCGGACAACCTTCGGCTTAACTGGGTCTGAACGGCTCCTTAAAAACGGGATCTTTTGCCAAGCAGCTAATGCAGCATACAAAAGTGCAACCAGATCATGGAAACAACAACACTCTTCTGTGTGGATGCTGTGAATGAAGGAGGAAGACTCAAAATGAGCTGCTGTCATTACTGGTTTGGTTCTTACACCAAAGTCAGAGGAACCACTGTGTATAAGAATCTACCTAAATGGAAACTGTAATTTCACCTGCATGAGTAAAGTTCATTCACACTGCAAAAGAGTGAGAGAGAGCTCGACTTTTAACAGATAACAGAACGGCTCAACAGAGTACAACAAAATTGACCTATTTTTTCCTCTGGAGCCTTCAGCCTCTGTCTGAACTGGAATGTACTGGATCTAGGAATATTGGCAGACTTCTGTAAATTTCTAAATTAAGGTATGGATTGATGTTCTTTGGGGAATACTCACAGAGACAATAGATTAATAATGCTAACCACATTAACTACTATAAACGATAATCTACTATGCTTAAGACTGTATAAATATGCAATATATTAGTATACATTGTGTAATATAATAATACATAATAAGAAATATGTCAGACACTATTTTCATGAAAGAAGAAGTGTAAGTGGTGGACAAGTATATATCTCGGTGTTAAATGAAATAGCAGACTGGACTGGAGATGCAAGAGAAAGGTGGTCTACAAAAGGGACAGAGCAGACTGCACTTCTTGAGGAAGCTTTGGTCCTTCAGTGTTTGCAACCAGATGCTGCATATCTTCTATAAATCTGTTGTAAACGGTGGAATCTCTTTTGCCATCATCTGTTGGGGCAGCAGCACCAGAGACAGTGATTTAAAAAGCTCAAGAATCTGATAAAGAAGGCTTGCTCTGTTCTGGGACCTGTTCTGGAGCCTCTTGAAATGACTGTACAAAGAACGATGCATTATAAAATGTAGAACATTACAGACAACCCTGAGCATCCTCTTCCTCAGACTGTAATACAACAACAGAGTGTCTTCAGTCAGAGGCTTCTTCAGAGTTGCTGTAATACAGAGCACTACAGGAGATCCTCCCTGCCAATGGCCATCACCATTTACAATAACTCTTTGAAGATATCGGGATAGTCTGAGCTACAATATTACATTTTCCTTTGAGATTAATAAAGTATTTTGCACTGAACTGAATTGAAATGTCAACTATGTAATCATTCATCTTTGTTTTTTAAAAAAAGGAAAATCCTTGTACAGCACCTTACACACAGTGTGGCATTTCCTCTGCTCCTATGACAGCTTGTGGCAGGAAGGCTTTCAAATAAATTTTTTAAACACCATTAATTGGTGTCCTTAAACAGAAGCTGGAATTGGCCAAAATCAATTCTTTAACAAAATTTAGAAATCAGAAATTATCAATAAAATTAAGATCAGTGCATCTCGAGATAAATGTGTCAGTAATAACTTCACAAATTTTGAAGATGATGGTTTCACTGTTCTCCCATCACCAGCACATCACCACACATGTACTGGAGCACTTACTCCTCCAGGGGCACAGCGAGTCGTCGAAGTTGCCTGGAACACCTTTGGAGTTTCATTTCCAACTTTTGAATATCTCATCACAGATGAAGACCTGAACGAGTGGCCGTTTGAATCTGGTGACACGTTCTCCTAAAGAACGAGCACACAGCACAACATAAGGCAACTACCACTTAACAATATATTTTATTGATACCTATTTACCCACCACCATCTAAGAATAAAAGGAAGCATGTTTTATTAGCAAACTCACAAAGTTTCTGTTCATTTCGTCCATCCTGTTTCTCACGTTGGACATCATGTTGTCGAACATACTGAAAGGGTTCTGCATCATGTCCTGCTCAGACAGAAAAGGAAAACAATATGAAAAGCCACATGAGTTTAACAGCTGTACTCATGTCCTGGCTGGTCACTCTGCATTAACAAGTTATAATCAGCTCCATCATCTCGGTAAAAAATACATGCAGAGTGCAGTTCTAAATATTTCCTATGTGAGATATTTTGCAAACTATAACCACGGTAATAATGTGTAAATAATTACATGATAATTATACAAACACTAAAAAAACTTAAGAATAGTTAGTTTTTTTATTAGGAATTTTCCTGCTGAGGACTGAAAGAAAGCCAATGCTTAGATAAAAGCCTGATCAGGCTGTCAATAATCATTCATGTTTGTTAATGACAGCTAAATTAACTAAGCTAACAATGCACCAACCTTACGTTCTAAATAACGCTGCACTAATCCATCTGCCACTAACTGAATATGTCCAAATGAGGCAGGAATCTCTCAAAAGATAACAAAATATTGTGAAAGGAGTATCAGTTTTTGAATAAAAATGACTTTTTAAGTTATATGATAAATTATAAATGACATGTGGAGCATTATTTAAACCCTGCTCATCAATCAATGGAAAAAAAATCTATTGGTAATACAGAAATCAACAGACAGCTCTTCTTGTAATTTCTGGGCAGCTTTTTGCATATTTCCTCAAGTGTTTTGACGATTTATCTTTGGTGAGCGGTAAGTCTCTGAGGTTGGAAGGCCTCCTTGCCATAACCCTAATCTTTAGCTCCCTCCACATATTCTCCATCAGACTCAAAATGGCACTCTAAAACGTTGGTAAAACTAAAAGATAACTTTAAACCTAAATGTGCTAGGGGTATGAATAATTTTAGGCTTAACAGGATATATTGCAAAATAAGGAAGCAAGTCATTGGTTACTCCTCATTCTGATCACTCTGTTTTTAGCAGGAATCATTTAAGTGTAACTGAAAGAAGAAGAAGAAGAAGAAGAAGAAGAAGAAGAAGAAGAAGAAGAAGAAGAAGAAGAAGAATTGTTCTTACTATGATCATAGAAGGACAGTGTTGGTGCACTGAAACTGTATTCTAAATATTGAAAATGATTTGTTCCGTGGAGCACAAGCTCCATGTTGTATTTTCACCACTCGTTATTGTCTAGTTAACAGAAAATTATTTTGGGTAAGGTCCTTGATTCCAGTAATCTTCACCCTTATAGTCCAACAAATGTAAAGTTAACTAAATTCAGAAAAAGTGAAGATGAACGTTCAGCATACTCAGTCCATAAGATTTTTTACTCTTTGCTAAAATTTCTTTGAAATCGTAGCTTTCAACACCCCATGCAATGAGTAATCAAGTTAAATCCACTTGTTTGCAGGATAATGATGATAAAGCACTAAGTTTATCAATGAAGTAAAGGCAGGAAATCAGGTGCAAATGGAGAAGAGCTGTTAAGTATGAACGCAACCAGCGGTGGTTAGAGCATGCACTTGATCAGGGTTAGATGAGTTTCTCTGTACACACAAAGACCCAACTCACCGTGCTGTCAGTGCTGCTGAAAGGCAACAAAGACCGGCTCATATCCTGAGGATTCAAACAGCATCAGTTTAGTATCTGAATATCTGTATGTTACGAACACATGTTAAGACGCTGGAGTCCACTATTTAAATCAACAACAGTACAGTATCTTGTAAAAGTATTTATACCTCTTGAACTTGTTCACATACTGAAACAATACAACTGGAAGTGTATGTGAAAAACTAATACAAAATAACACCTAATTGTAAATATACATGGTTTTCAAATTGACAAAAAAAATAGAAACATCTAAAAGGTGGCGACCACTGGTATTCAGCCTTCTGAGTTAACACTTTGTAGAACCAATTTTTACTACGATTGCAGCTGCAGCTCTTCTGAGGTATCGGTTTGAATAAAAAAAACATCTGTAAACATCTATTTCAAGTCTTGCAAAAAGTCCTTCATTTGATTTAGGTCTGAACTTTGACTGGGCCATTCTGAGCCACTCTGTTGCAGTGGTGGCTGCATGTTGAGGGTCGTTGCCCTGCTGGAAGGTGAAGGCCCCCTCCCACCCAGTCTTTTGTCACCTCTAACTGGTTTTCTTCCAGGATTCCCCTGTACTTATTTCCATCCATCTCCCTACCAACTCAGACCAGCTTTCCTATCCCTGCTGAAGAAACATATCTCCATGCTCCCACCAGAATGGTTCCTGTAGTGTTGGATTTTTGTGTGTGGGGAGTTCAAACTGAATATTTTTGCCAAGTAATGTATGGCTCAATGAACGATCAGCTCAGAATTAAACAAATCAGTGGATAAAAACTCACTAATCTAAGTACAACCCACATTTATTTAGACATTTCCATCTCTCAAGTAATGTTTAGAGTTCCCATAAAAACTTGATCAAAGTTTGTGGTGTTTACTGTGACGACAATGTAACGATAAAAGTGATTATAAAAAGTATCTAAAAATTCATTACAATCACCATTGTCAATCACGAAGCTAAAAAACCCACAATAATGCAGATTTTAAAATATATTGCTTTAAATAATGCTCTTATGGAACCAACATCGGGGGAAAAAAGACTTCAAACAGTAAAAAGCAACAATCCCATCCGCACTGAGAGTTTTTAAGCTTCACAGACTTCCTCGACCAGAGTTCATCGTCGTCACATAACTTTTTTTCCATAACAACAATAAACGGTTGTCAACAATAAACATCTTTCTTGATGTTGATGCCAGTAAGTGACTGGGTTTTCTTTCCCCACTTGAAACGGCCCAAAAAACCTGCACAGCGCTGCACTCTGTCCTGAGCAACAAACGTTTTGTAGATGGGAACACCTCAAAGTTAGGATAAATGGAGCAGCTTGCAGCCTCCTGCAGCCTGAGTCTGCGCTCCTCCTGCCAAGACCACAGGTGTTTGTGACCCCGTGGTCTTGACTAAACATCTCAACAGCCATCACTATGTGTGCGCGGGGATTTTCTGGGGTTGCGATGTGCAGGGTTATTGTGAGTAATCAGTGGGGTGTTGAATGACTCGTGTTCCATGTGTAATTAGGTTGCGTTGCCAGAGATTAGAGTGGGTTTAACACTGAAAGCGAGCCTCGTTCTAGGAAGGCTGTAGTGGGCCGGGCGGTCCAGTCAGGACATGACTCCCATGGGGGTAGCAGGGGGTCGTCGAGTCCAAGCCTGCCCTCTCAGCTCTCTTCAAAGGTCAAGCTGATGTAAAAACGCTCCTGAACTTCCAATTCTATCCCACTGTGGCGTTTATGAACTAATAAATGTCAGTTGCATAGCAGTACGCATTATATTTAGACAAGTATTAAGAGACAGCGCAAATAAAGGTAAACATGCACACTCGTCTACACGCTGCCAAAAATATTCACGGCTTTCTGGACAACTCAAACTGAACAGTTCTTTTCTGTGTTTTTTTTCACTATGATTTTGAACAGAGGCACATGATCCAAGAGAGGCAAAAAAGAGAAAAGAAAAGCAAAGATGCACATAGTTTTCAGAAATTCACACAACTTCTCTTCCTGATTTATCCTGCAGTGTTTAGAACAAAAACTATTTGATTTAAAGGGTATACACTGATGTGGAAAGTATTTACCCACTCAAAGATTTGTCTTCTTTTGCCTTTTTTGCAACAATTAAATATTTCAGATCATCAAACAGATAGATGATCTGAAATAGCAGTATTGAAATCAAGATTTCATTTATTGAGGGGAAAAAAAGCTATCCAAACCAACCAGGCCTTAGGTTAAAAAGTAACTGCTCCTCCTTGTTAAATCAGTAAATGAGTGTCATTAACTACATCATTTGCTTCAATTTCAGTCTTTATTTTGTCCTTTTAGCCATTCAGAGGTGGGCTTGGTAGTGTCCTTTAAATTACTGTCCTGTTCCATAATTCAATTCAAATTCTAATATACTTTAATATTCTCAAAGGGAAATTATATGTTAACGCAACTCGTATCACACAAGTTACCCCAAGTACGCTTGAGCTTAAGGTCACAAACTGGTTGGATATGCTCTTTCAGGATTATCTGGTAGAGAGCAGAATTCATGCCTCCATCAATTATGGCATGTTCAGTTCCCCAGACCACCATGTACCACTGTGTGAGACTGTTGGTATGGTTTTCTTTATCTGAAATGCTCTGCTAGATTTAGGACAAATGTCATGGAAAAAATTCCACTTTCATCTTGGGTTGTGGAATATTTTCATCAAGATGTTTTTTTTTGGGAAATGTGAGATGGGCCTTTGAGTTCTTGTTGCAGTGGTTTTCTCATTTGGACTCTGCTATGGATCCCATTTTTGCCCAGTTATCATTATCATTATCATTATCCATCATGCTTATCCTTGAAGGGTTGCGAGGGGGGCTGGTGCCTATCTCCAGCGAGGCAGCGCAACACAGGACAGACAGGACAAGACAGAGACCAGTTAACCTAACAGTCATGTTTTTGAACTGTGGGAGGAAACTGGAGTACCCAGAGAGAACCTTCTTGCTGAAAGGCAACAGTGCTACCAACTGCGCCACTGTGCACTCATTAATGTACTTCAAGAGTAATTTTGGTGGACTGTCCATTCCTGGGAAGGTTCACCACTATCACATATTTTCTCTGTTTGTGAATCATGTCTCTCACTGTGGTTTCCTGGAGTCCCAAAACCTTAGAAATGACTGCTTTCCAGACTAATTTGCTTTAGAATGCTAGAACATGATGGTTTTTGAGTTTTTTTTTTTTAGCCTGCTTCGTGTTGTCAGGCAGGTCCTATTAAAGTGATTTCTTGGTTGGAGTGGTTTGGCAGAAATCAGAAAAAAATCAAGTCCAGCTTTTTAAACACATCAATCAATTAATTTGCCATTTAACAATTGGCTGATTACTTGTTTCTCAACAGGGTCAGGCTGGTTTGGATTGCTGTCTTTTCCTTAATAAATGAAATAATTTGACACAGTTGTCAAAAAAGAATTTGACATAATTCTTTTGTCTGAGATTAAAAATATATTTAATGATCTGAAACATTTAAGTAACAAAGAAAGAAAAAACCTGCAGAAATCTGTAAATCCACAAATGTGATATCAAGCAAACACAACACTGATAATTATTATTCTAAGAGATGGCCCATTGTATAAAATGTCAGGCAAAGACAGCTTATTTATATAATCTAATACAGCGTCAGTGTTGCTATTTCACATCACTTTTGTAAACAGGTGCCTTGATAAATGAAGGCTGTGAATAGTAACATGACCCAGGCAGTGTAGGTATTGGCAAAAGAGAGAAATGTGAGTACTCAGCAGTCAAGGAAGGTGGACGTTTCTTCCATCCTTTATAACCTCACAGAAGTAACACAACCATCCAAACTTGCATGAATATAGCAAGCTGGAACTGTGGGTTATTGTGCTTGCAAACATATTTTGGAGCCATATGTGTGTGTTTTTCAAATGTATTTCCGTGCGCACATTTGTGCCTGTGATACTGGAGAACAGCTTGGAAGCGAGCTGTCTGTCATCTAGCTGCTAATGCACCAGCGATGCCAAGTTCTGCGAAACAGATGGACGAAAAGAGCAACAATGAGGGAATAGAGTGCCCATGACATCTGAACATAGAACACATGCCGTGACAAAGCCAGCAATCTGAGCACCACAGCTTCAGGATTTCCACCACTGTTGGTCTCAACTTCTTCTGACTGTGTGTGGCATCAGAGAGCGGTTTTTTTACGTTCATAAACAGTGCATACACTTGTTAGTACAGCTTTGATTGCATGCATCTTCTCATATATTTATTATTCTATTGATCATTTATAAGTATTAAAGTACCCTACATCCTCCTGCTGCTAACAGCAGAAGTGTGTCTGAGGTCACACTTCTGATGTAAGCCATTATCAAGGATAAATATACCAGCTCTCATGAGACACTTGGATAAAGCAGGTGACTTCGACTAAGTTTGACTCAGTGGATCAAATATACATCACTTCTCTACATACAGTACATGTTCATATTATTATTACAAGCCAGATAAATTAACACCACAATGTTACAGAGCAAGTTAGGTCATGAGTCTGCTCCAAACATCACACCTGAACCTTCCACAGTAACTTGCAGATGTATTCATTATCCCTTACTTCAATATTTTTATGGGGGGGATTTTATGTGAAAGACCAATACCAAGTAGTACTTAATTGTAAAGTAGAAGGAAAAGGATATGTGGTTCTGAATTTTTTTTTTTAAAGAAATAAAAATAAAAAGATATAGAATCGATACATAATCTGCCCCTTTTCCACTTCTACCCCCAAATAAAATCCAGCCTCCTTCAAATGTCACCTAATTAGTAAATTCATCTGCGTGTAATTTGATCTCAGCTGTTCTGTGAGACCTTCACAGAACAGCTGAGAGAACATCAGAGAAGACTAGTGAACAAACAGCATCATGAAAAGCAAAGAACATGCCAGACAGGTCAGTTTACTTTAGCTCTTGTTAAAGTGTAGCAAAAAGAAGCGTAATCGTTCAAATAAAACGTAAATATGTCTAGTTTAAAGTTCAGCAAAAGCTGTGGAGCTATTTGAAGGTCCTATGGTTAGATGAGAACAAAATGGAACTTTATGGCCAAGGTGCAAAAAGCTATGTGTGAAAGAGAACTCGCACTGCACATAACCCAAAACACGCAACCCCCACTGTGAAGCATGGTAGTGGCAGCATCATGCTGTATGGGCATGCCATTCTTCAGCAGGAGCAGGGATGCTGGTCAGGGTTCAGATTTATATTTTCAAAAACAACATTGAAAACCATGTTCACAATTATGCGTTACTTCGTGTTAGTCTATCACATACTCTGAAGTTTGTAACTATAGTGTGAAAGATGTGAATCCGTGTGCAAGGCACTGAACTGCAGTGATTCTCCCTCACGGTTTTCACCTTATGTCCAAAACCAGAGAAATCTTTTTTTTGTTTATTTAATATATAAAAAAATAATCTACAGGGGCTGTTTTACTGACTGTCCAAGAGATCTGTGTATGTATTTACCAGAAAGCAGTATGCTAGAGGAACAATGTGCTATAAATAAGCCCTCTAACTGTTAGGAGAGGCCAAAGGGGTTGCCATTCTACAGAACCAGAGACTAACATGGCCAAACACCTCTGCAAGTAGAGTATCTGTTACAGTAGAAGTTGTCAGCTTCCACAGCCTAACTTTAGTAAACACAGTGCTTCCTCCAACAGGAGAAAGCACTGGACAGCTTACAGGACAACTGAAATACATAACTGGAGGGACAATATCAGGGGACAGGTCTAAATATTGTTCAGATAGAAGTGCACCACCTACATTTGAAGAGAGGGGTTCTTTTTGTTTTAAAATCTATGTTCTCACCCGGTGCTCGTTTCTTAGAGCTATGGAAGAGCTTGGATGCTCTTCCGTGTCTTGTCCACGGTTTCTCCCATCGCTGATGCTGGGCATGAAGGGTGCACCAAATGGTTCGGAGAAGCTGCGCATCATCTGCCTCATGTGCTCCCTATGAGCACGAAATGGATCCCTGGTGAAAGACAGAGGGAAAGAAAAGACAGAAAATGTCATTACACTGTAGGGATTTTTCAAAATTATGTCACATCATAACCTCAAACTTTATTGTATTTTTAATGGGACTGTTTCGTGTTAGACCAAAAAAAAAAAAAAGTAGCACAAAATTGCGAAGGACACATGATTTTCAAAAGTTTTTGCATATGAAAATCTAAAAAGTGTGACGTGTGCATGAATGTAGCCCTTCCGTGTCAATCCGTTGTAAACCCCCTTTTTGAGAGTTGAAGCAGTAAGTCTCTGTCAGCGTTGCAGATCTACAGAGATGTGAAGTTCTTCGCAAAATAGTCAAGTCAGACTGGATGAAAGACATCTTAACACAGATTCTTAATTAGAAGCTACATCAACTTTTGGAAAAAGATCATTTATCATTGTTTTTATAAATACCTACATGGAAATTTGTTTTTACTTTTGAAAAACTTCTATTTTATTTGTATTTTTAGGTTTCAGAACATCAAAATCATCAAACCGCAATAAGGAAAGAATAAATTATTTTTCGCGAAGTTAAACAAACAAGCAAAAATAAATAAATAAATATTCCTCACACAACTAATGTCAATTTTATACAGATATTGGAAGAAAATGTATTGAGAAAAACTGATGAAACTAGCCATTTTTTAATCACAAACACTACTAAATTCATTATGATTTTGGCCACATATGGTAGGTTTGCAGTTCTGCCATACCCTTTTCTTTTAATTTTCAGATAATTGACTGAACAGAGCTCTGCGAGATGTTCAGAGATTGAGAGATTGTTTTATAACCTAACCTTGCTTTAAACGTCTCCACAACCTTATCCCTGATCTTCCTGGGGTGTTCCTTGATCTTCATGATGCTGTTTGTTCATCAGCGGTTTCTAACAAACCTCAGAGGCCTACATAGATCAGGGATAGGATAGGAGAGTAAAAGGGGCTGAATACATGTGAACGCCACACCTTTTTGATTTCTATTTTTAAAAAAAATAAAAGAAACCCATGCATAAATTTCCATTCACTAACCAGTTATGTGGTATTTTCAACTGGGTTACTACTTTAAAAAAAAAAAAAAAAAAAAAGCCAATACATTTAAGTATGTATTTGTAACTTGAAGACGTTGTAGAGGTGTGAATACTTTTGAAAGGCACTGCAATTACAGAAAACGACTCATATTTCCTCTGTTAACTCGGAGCTCACTGGAGATAAATTCTTTAATGAACACACCGCACTGAAATAAGAAGCACCCCTAAAATAAATTTAGCCAGCCTTAACACTTGACTCAGAAGTCGGGTCAAGTGTGTCCACACTAATGCTCTGCAGGCATCCACTCATGGATCATGTCAAAGTCAGTGCAGCCCGATGACAGTGTGAACACTCACTGAGACATGGACAGAAAGTTTCTCTTAATTTCCCAGAAACTTCTTTTATTTGCAGCTTCGTTGGCATCTGTTAAAAACCTCACATCAGGGAGGTTTTTTTTTTTTTTTTTCTTCCTAAACGTTTTATCCTCCTTACAGATGTTGCTAGGTAACTTTTAAAATAAACGTTTTTGCAAACAAGCTCGTGGTAATTTTCAGGATTAAATCGCGCATCTTGTTTATAACTTTTTTGTTTCCCTACTGTTATAAAATATTGTTAATATTTATAATAATGTCGGAAATTCTATATTTGTCCCCTTAAACTCAAGCTAGAAAATTCGAACATGTAAATTATTGCTCCACTTTAGATACTTACGAAAAGAACGGGTCCTCATCGAAGTCCCTCTGCATGCTGTTGAACATTTCCACTGATTCCTGAAGGCGTAGACAAAAGTTAAATTGCGCTTTGTCTTCAATAAGAAGTCCGAGTCCGACACAACTCACCGCTTCGAGACTCAACAGCAGTTGATACCGAGCGTGACTAGAACCAAAGTCACTCTGACACCGGCCACGTGACGCAAATCCGACGTTTCTATAGGCTGTTGTTTAAAAACAGGCTCTATCCACGCGTTGTGTGTTGGGGTCGGCTGCTATGGCAACGGCACTCAAGAAATTTCTTATAAAACGTATATGGTTTATCTATTTACTGCACATTACTAGAAACCTCCTAGTCCTGATCAGAATTTTGCACGCAGTGTTAATGTAAACCCAATAGTACTGAGGTGTATGTCACCAAAAGCGCAGAAAATGTAATTGCCTTTGGGTTGATCTTTAACAAAATTTTTAAAAATAATTTCTATGGCAGGCCTACACCTAATTCGCACAAACATTCAGAACACCTATTTTTACAAATACAAGGAAGTATTCATGCAACCAGATTTAATGTGTGCTTATTTATTAAGTTATATTAATTATTATTTCATTTTGACACCAACTGTCTGGAGACAATAATAGTGACAGCACGTCCCAGATTCAGTATAGGTTTACCATCTGGAGGTTCCACAAATAGCTTTGTGGGCTGACTCACCTCCATGAATCTATCTCAACTAGCAACACAACACTGAGAAAACACAAACATAAACCCCTTAGTAGTATGCATGGGTAGAAGGAATAAAGTTCAAGGCAGTGTTACAATTATGGTCAGAAATTTACATCCACTCATCTCACACATGAATGTTATTCATGCTGGGCTTTTAATGATGAATTTGAATTTCTTTCACCAAGGGGTAATGACTATACACCCTTTTTGTGTAGATCAACAAGCCTTCTGGCACAATTCTGGATGGATATTTGACCATTCAAATATGCTGGTTTCCAGGCACTGACCAGGCTTTTGGGAATAGTCCACAAATGCTTAACAAGGTTGATGTCAGGAAAACCATAAGAGAGGTTAATATTAGCCTGCTTTATCCATCCTGAAACCAGGTGTGATGTAATACTGGGATCACTATCAAGGTTGGAAGAACTCATTGTGTCCAAGTTTCAACTGTTTGACCTAAACTCATCCTCAGAGGAAAGGAAACTGGTTAGGAGCTTCATAAACAACCCAGCTCAAGCTGATCATAAACTAGAAGATGCTCGATTACCAGTATCATTGTTCATAGTGAATCAAGTTTAGCATTCACATGAATTGGTGGTGCTTGTCAACAAAGAAAGACATGCTTGCTCTAGAATAAGCAACACCTTCAAGATTGACCAGAATTTATTTGTATGTTTGTTCATTTTTATGGGCAGAGAAGGAAAAGACTGAGCTCTTATGCAACAATAAAAAGGACTGTTTTTGGAGCAGTTAAGGTCAGGATGTCAGAACACTATAGCAGCTGTTAAGAATTATAGTGCCATCATGCTAACGGTCTGCTTCACTTTCAATGGTACTGGTGGGTGAAATATTAGGATGACCTCAAAATTCTTAAATTTAATCTAAAATTAACAGGTAAAGGGTTGAAATTTAGAGAGAGTTGAGTTCTCAAACAGGATGACGATCCCAAACACTCATAAAAACTGGTTTTGGAATAGATAAACAGGCAAACATTAAACTACCATATAAACGAAATTGCTAGGATGATTTTATTACTGGATCCATTACAAGAAACCAACCAATATACATATCTCAACCATTTCTGATAACAAAAATATCTATTTCTGATCCAAATAACTCTTGAATTAGAGAAGATCCACAACAAATTAACACATTCAAGTTGTTGTATTATCATTCTACCCTGAACAAAAACTCAAAAAAGTCAGTAAAGCCAAAAATAATTCTGGTATTGCAGATGATAAGCATATGTAAACTTCTACCTGGAGTTGTAAATATGCTTATCTAACTTTAGAAACTCAACAAGAGCCACAGTTTTTTTGTTAAGAGTCTTTAGTAATTTTATTACAATTTACCCAGATCAGTCACAGTTGACTTTTTATTGAAAGATAAAACATACTGTCAAAGTTCACAACTATGTTAAGAATAACATCTAAGAATAACTGAATTTACGAAATCAAAATCATCAACATCAGAAAGTCCCCTCATTGTCTATAAAATAATAATAATAACAAAAACTAAACTAAAACTATGATGGGAACAAAAAGATCTCCTTGGATGCTGCTGCTTTTCAGGTTACAGGACTTCCCATCAGTCGTTCTTGTCGCAGTGAAATCAGTCTGTTCAGCCAGAGCTCTTCAGCCGTCTCTTTATCCATGAACAACTGCAGGACAGCAGGGAGAGAGAGAGAGAGAGAGGGGAGGACATGTTAGGAAAGAAACAGGCCCAACAGTTTCAGTGGACTGAGGCAAGCATAAAAACAGCTATAGGAACATAATGCATTTTTATACAAGAGCCACATTTGGTTCTCTATACTCACAAACGTGCACACATTCATCCACTGATACACAGATCGGAAGGCAACTCAGGGTGAAGGGCCTAGTTCATCATGATCCAAAGGAAAAAAACTGGAATAGACTGCAATGTGACTTTCATGGTTTTGTTTGTTGCTTTGCTAATTAATTATTTTTTATTTGATTTGATTGAATATGTCTGTGAGGGCATTGGTTGTTAAGAAAAAGTATTATCAATCAATCCCTGTCACAGGGTACCCACTGATACCAGAGTAAACGATCATAAGGCAACATAACTGTATTAGCAAACAGTTTTTGTAATAGAAGAGCTTACATGTAATTTCTACTGCTCAGCTTTTTCTCTCATATTGTTAGATATGCCCTTCATAACCAAAGCTCTTTTATTTAGGTCACAATATGTGCTTAATCTTGTGTCAAAAGCTCCAGATACTGAGCTTCTCCTTGAGCAATTTATATTTACAATAATTGGTTTTAGGGTGGTGCACAGTGCTGCTGTTTCCTAAAAAAGCAGCGGCACAGCTCCAACCAAGCCCAACTAATAATTCTGCAAATAACACCTTGCTACATAATGTTCCACACAACAAACACTTGAAATTCACTACTACATTTATTCTAAATATTTCTTAAGTCTATATATTACAATCAAAGTAATAAAGATAACATTTTTAAGTGCATTAACATGTAATACTATTTTAGCAGCAGTAGGGATTATTGTGGCTTTTCTGTTTTTTTTAATAAAATAAATTCAATCATGGATTCTAGTTATTAATCTTTAGGCCAATACCATTATTTTGTTGTATTTGTAAATGAAGCTAATCTAACCTTAATTTTTACAAGGTCTTTGAAGAAAGTGAGCTAATCATCCTAAATATTTGTTTTAACTGATTTTTATATGCTTATTTAACTGATAACACCTAAACAAATGAAATGTTTTACACTTTAAGTCATTACCCACTGTAAATCATAGTAAGTACTATACAGTGTTCTGTGCTGCCTCCCAGGCTTGCACTACCTAGCAGAAATTACTGAACTGTTTTTCCATCTAAATTCCTGTCAGAACTGCCAGTTTATGGTAGTGACACCTCAGTATATTTGCTGACACAGCTGTAAATGCTACAATACTGTGGTGAAGCGCACTTTTAGTGTCGTCCACTCAGATCCAGTTGCACAGGATAAATTTCAGCATGTACCTCATCCAGTCCTGTTAGGCCCGCTGCTAGAAAATGCCTGCTTACTACTTATATTCAGTCCATTACCAGCAGTGATGGTATTGACTGTAAAAAGGCTTTAACGCTGCAGCTGCGAGCGTCTGATGAATGAAGGCATCTGTTTATTAGGAGGTAACGCAATGACTGGGATGCAAAGCACTGAGACACAGAGAGGAGGATATCAGATTATTGCTATATCCACTGCATGTGTTTATGTGAGACTGAGAGATGACGTTAACACAGAGGCGATGTGTACATTCTGTACATCTACGTGCTGATATGTGTATTACTATGCAGATGGTCGAGCAACCCCCGCCGAGCAAGTCAATCCTTCATCTCCAACCTACGCCGCGTACAGCTGCACTGCATGTTATCTCATGTTAGACTCGGCACTAGTTCTTGTTTGTCGGCCCTGGGCTGGTGTCATGGTGCTAATGAGGCTGTGTGTGTGGGATGACAGTATCTGAACCGGGCTAATGGGACTCATCTGTTCTAATTGGAAGTGGAGCAGGAGCTGGAGCTGGGGCCGGGGCCTGCCTGGGGCATATTGCTACCATATATCAGCCTGTCTGACAGTGTATGTATGCGCGTGTGAGAGTGTGTGTGTGTGTGTGTGTTAGTCTGGGGGGCATGGTGCATCTATGTGCGTGGGTTATCTGCATACATCAGGGCATAATTTCGTTTCCCCAGTGGAGATAGATGACTGGGAAGCCCCAGGGAGCGTTATTGGAGTTTAAAGTTTTTCCTTCTCGTTTTTCATTTGCAATCAGAGAAGGAGGCCCGTAAACCGGCAAACTGCAGAGTCTTGTTCGATATGATGCTGTGGATCAGAATATGCAGGAATCATGGATGCTGTAAATAGTAGAGGTGTTACTAGGAGCAGCGACACGTCTTAGAGGGAAAACATCACAAAGTTTGTCCAAGCAACCATAAACTCAAAGTGTCAGACAAATAAAAACAAGGCGGAAATAAAACGACAAGATGGAGGCGGAAGCTCTTAACAAGATTGTGGCGTTTTGGTGCTGTTTAAAAAGTCCATTTAATAAAACTGAGTGACAGCCTGGGACGATGTTGGACGATGCTGGAGGAAATAGTTGGAGCAGATTTGGCAGGAGAAAACTTACACTGGGATGAGCGAGGGTGCCGCTGTCATCGTAGACTATAGACATGGGGAGAGAGATGTCCTGAGAGGGTGCCCTCTCTGAATCCTGCTTTAACTGAGCTGCAGCAATCTGTGTTCACAGAGACACACAAAACATAAAAACTTAGTGAATCTCAGGCTGCAAAGAGTATGCAAATATAATAAAATATTCAAATTATAGCAAAAAATATCTCATTTTAAAGTATCGCTTAGTAAAATATGACTCAATTATTACATTCAATGAATTTATTATAGATACAACTACAAAACGTAGATTTAAATATTTTGCATTAGGTGTGGAATTATGGGGTGCAACACTGAGACTTGGGACTTCCGATATGATTTTTGTCCAGCAGATGGCGTGCACACATTGACTGTTCAACTGAGAAAAATAGTAATAAAAGGCAAAGCCATTCTGAACGCAATTGTTAAATTTTCCTGGACTTGATCTACCTTTCAGTATAAAACAGCTGTAAGGTATGTAAGTATTTTTTTCTGAATTTAGCTTATTTCTTTTATTTAGTTTTTTTTAGAATTCCTCCTTTTGTTTTTCATGCCCAAATCTAGGTAGAAAAGAACATCTACATATAAGTTAATTGTTGGAACACCCGTGAATATATTTTAAGGCAACATCTCAAACACACTGATTTAATTTTGATATCATGGGAAAATCAAAATAAATCAGGATAAGAATTGTGGACCTCCACAAGCCTGGTTCATCGTCGGGTACAATTAATAAATACCCGATGGTGCCGTGTTTATCTGTCGAAACAATGATATACAACAGGATGGGAATGTCCAGCCATCATTCTGTTCAGAAAGGAGACATAGTTTGTGAATCTGTTTTTGTCACAGAAATGTGTTTATCAAGCCCAGAACCAGAGCAAAAAGCATCTGAACATGCTGTCTGAAACTGGTCAAAGAACATTACTATCCGCAGCAAAATGACTCCATGGGCAGCAATGCCAGTCAGAGAGGAAGATGCCATTACTCAAAAAAACTACATAAAAAAACCAGATTACAAATGCAAACCAGGACAAAGGTCCTCCAAATGAGCAAGCATATAACCAAATTAGGTACAACATGGCTTAAGGACAACGAAGTCAAGGGTTAGGAGTGGTCATCACAAAGCCCTAATCTCAAGTTTATGGGCAGTTCTGAAAAGGTGTGTGAGCAAGGTGGCCTGGAAACCCGACTCAGTTACACCAATTCTTTCAGGAAGAATGGCTGAAAATTCCAGCAAACTGATGTGAGAAGCTTGTGGAAGGATACCCAAAATATCTGACTCAAGTCATACAGTTTAAAAAACATTTCTACCAAATACAAATGAAAATGTATGAAAACTTCTGAAGTTGAATAAAGTTTAAAAACATTATATAAAAAAATATCTCCATTAGTCTGACATCTAGCAAAACGATAGAATTTAGGTAAAACTGTCTTTTTACACAATGTATGCAAACATCTGGTTTTAACTGTCTATATATAGTTACATACCCCAATACACATAATCCAGATATATCTGTATGTTAACTTAGCCATTCTGAAAAATGGGAAAGACAAGAGATCATACCATTTAAGAAATACAGATTTGTTTAAAGCTTTACTATTCAGAAAATATTTAAAACAAAAAGCTACTTACTTAAACTTGATCTTACAGTTGGAGCAATAATTAAAAATTCTAAAAGACAGATAGACAAGGGACCAAGTTTATCTAGACTACTGCAATGACAGACTAATTTATTGAAAATGCTTTAAAGATCTTTGCAGAGGGTGCTCTATGTGCCTCAAGTTGCCATTTATAGACCGTACAGACAGAAAGATGGCTTTTAGAAATGCCCACATTTGGCAGTGTGGAAACATTGCCATATGCTACAATAAACCTCATATTTGAATGGCTGGCGTGTCTTCCAATGTTACATTTATTAAAAGAAGAAATAGCAAAATTAACATTTTACCAAACCCATTACTGTTTTAAGCACCCCTAATACCAGCTCTTGAGCAGATGTTTACCCAGTTGGAGGAATCTTTTTAAAATTCATTTGGCAGGAAACAAAATGTGAGCAGGATATGAAAAACACTGACTAATAAGCATGGTGATGTGCCAAGTGTGAGGCAGAAAAACTAGTCATCACATTCCTGGGGAACAATCTGCTGAATATACATTTTTAATAAATGCAGCTTGCTTAGTTTCCTTCTTTTATTTATTTATTTAAAATGACGGCTGTAGCCGACATAAAGGGCTTCACTAATCTTTCATCAACTTATTGAAAGTTGAAAATTATTTATACTCACTTCTAATAGCACTAATTAAAATCAGTAAACAAAGTAAATTAGGGAAATTAAATAATTATTTTAACAGCATATTCTTAGAATAAATTTTAATTTCTGGTAAACATTAGGTTATTTTAAACTACTCTGGGTTTAATTGGGTTTTTCCATACTTATGAAATAACCTAGAGATGTATTGTGATGGAGATGAAAAAATTTTAAATTTGTAGCAATTATACGTAAAACATCTTTTAAGCAATGAAAAGTTTTCAACTATAGATAAATGGCCTAAATCTTAATTTAATCTGCAGTTTTAAAATAACGATAAGAACGATACCCAAATATTTGATCCAAAAGTAAGTGAAGGGATGTTATAAAATTTCTTTGACTTGATTATGTGTTTTATTACAATGCTTAAACATAGAAAAAACTAAACTAACCTAGAAAAATACACAGCCTCAGCAAAACTATAAAGATTTTAGTCATACTCTGTAAAAAAAAACAAAACAAAACAAAAAAAAAAACAACAGTTTTTAAGGGCTCCTAATTTCAAGACTTTTCCAGACTAAGATCTCTTGATTTTGAAATTCTGAACATTTTCGTAGAAAATACAGTACCAGCATATTGGGGTTTTATTATCTTTATTTAAAAAAGAACAAATAAAAACTTACAAAATGATGCTAAAGTGGAATTTCTGTTTGGCAGTGTGGTAAAGGGCTATTTGACCTGTTTTTGCCATCTGGACCAATTCAGATCAGCTTTATTTCAATATTTGAAAACACAGACACTGGAAATCTGAACTGAATTATTCTGCACTAAATGTCGTTTCTTATAAGTATAGTTTTCAATCTATGACACTTTTTTTGCTTGCAGAAATGCAAAAAAAGAGGTTCAATGCATTATTTGTTTACCATCTGTACAGACCAAATTTAAGAACTACAGGTCCAGTTTAAAACTAGGGTTGCTGTGACAAGTCGAAGTAATCAATGACTTCGACTACATCAATACTTTTTATTGATGTAATTTTTTTTTTTTTTTTTTAATTTTCTTAAACTTTTTGACTAAAGTTAAAACTTTTATTCTGAGTCCTGCAGGTTTATTACTTGTAGATTTATAGATAACAAAAGCAAAATTTTATTTACCTTTGTCATGCTGGAGGTGGCATTTTACACATATAATTTATACTTACAAGCACAATTCTTTGTTTACATTTTTTTTATTGTATATACTACAAATGTACAACAGCTTTAAAACAGCTTTTGTGGAGGCAAATTAGTTGTTTTGACAGACTGATTAATCAGAAAAACAAGTAGACAGACCAATCTCCCCACCCCCAAAAAAAATAATAAAATAAAATAAAATAATTTTTTTTTTTTTTTTTACAAGTTATGAGTTGCAGCCCTATTTGTAACACTAATGAAGGTCTAGAGCAGAAGTTCCCGAAGTTGGTGATTTGCGACTCCATGGGCACACAAGGGATTTAGTCTGTTTTTTTTTTTTTTTTTTTTTTTTTTTTTAAATGGTACCTACAAATGCACAAAACAATCTGTTGACTGTTCAATGTGCTTTGTGCTGGCATAATGCCCTTGTTTATTTGGCTTAGGAGTCATAACTATTTACTCAACCAATAACCGGGGTCACAAGTCTCTGCCAAGATTGTTGTGGTGGTTAAGAAATGAAAAGGTCAGAAAAAAAACTGGTCTAGATGCCAAAAAAGTAGTGAAAAGGCCATTTAACTTTTTTTGAAAGGGTTTCCTATTTTCTCTAGATTATTTGTAAGTAACTCAAAACTCGAAATGATCTGAGTTATATAAAAATTCATGGTACTTCAAGCCGAAACAGAAATGCATAACATGATTTAGATATAAATGAAACAGCCTCTCAATCAGAAATTCAGGACTGTATCTTTTAGTTGACGGAATAATAAAATAAATTATATCATAAAAATATAATAAACTAAATTTTCAGACTATAGAAACCAGGTTTTTTGTCATGTACAAGTGCATCTCAATAAATTGCAGTATCATCAAAAATGTATTTGTTTCAGTAATTCTACTCAAAAAGTGAAACTGTAGATTCATTACATAGATTCATTACACAGTATGATACATTTTAAGAGTTTATTTCTGTTAATTCTGAGGATTATAGCTTATAGGTAATGAAAACCAAGATTTGGGGATTTTATTTTAAATATAGAAATCTTATTTTTTTTTTTTTTAACCATGTTATGGCCTACACAATCATGGGGAAGGCTGTAGACTTCCTGGTTGTCCAGCAGTCAGTCAGGGACTCCCCTCACAAAAGGGCAAGCCACAAAAAGTCATTCCTAAAGAAACTGGTTGTTCACACAGTGCTATATCCAAGCATATCCATGAAAAATTGAGTGGAAGGAAAAAGGAACAAAGAAAAAAGTACACAAGCAATTGGAATAACAGTGGCATTTAGAAGATTGTGAAGATAAGTGCATTCAAGATTTTTGGGGGAGATTTACAAGCTGTGGACCCCTTCCTGGAGACAGTCCCTCAACAGTCAATACACACAGAAATATCCAAGGATGTGGACTACAGCCGTGGGGTTCCTTGTGTGAAGCCACACCTTAAGTCTTTTATCTGGGCAAAAGAGGAATAAGGACTGGACCGCTGCTCAGAAGAAAGTCAATTTTTCATTTCACTTGGAAATCAATGTACCAGAGCCGGGAGGACGAGTGGAGAGGCACAGAATTCAAGTCACTTGAGGACATCAGACCCAATCATGCAGATGAGCTGAAAGCCGCCAGTAAAGCTTAATACTTTAGCAGAGCCACACTGATGCACCAATTCACGCAAAAGAAACCGTGAGCAAGACTACAGTGCATATGTTGTTACAGTACATGGGCATACTTTACAGTAGGTCAACAGTTCTGGGTTGAAAACCTTTTTATAATAGGTCTTATGTAATATTTTAGTTTTGGAAACTGAATTTTGGACTTTTTTTTTAGCTGTGAGCTGTCAGTATTAGCCGAAATAAATATAAATATTCAAGAATATTTTGAACTGAATCCCTAGAAAAAATGAAAAAAAAAAAAAAAAATCCTTTTAAATGAGAAATGAATTAATTGACATCTACCTGTATGAATGTTACTCTAGGTACATCATCTACAATAGATTATTTTTCCATTCAATCCCATAGCTCTCGTAACTACGAATATTCGTTTTGGACATACGGTGGAGTGTGCAATTTCTGCAGCTGTTTAATTCCTTGGCTCCCTTTGGCCACATGGGACGTGACTTTCGTAGGTTTGCCGTTGCATGTTGTCACCTGTGTTTTAAAAGCAGCCATGAAGCCAGGACAAATCTAATTCCAGCTCTTTCAGAGGGCAGAAACATTTCAATAATGACCTCTGTGTTTGGTCTGCATCTGCACAACCGGAAAGGCGAGGGGGAGGGAGGTGCACAGAGACAGACACCGTACGGCCGCCACCTGCTGTGGCTTTTGTGTGGGGTGCTGTCGCTGTGGAAAAAATTTTGATGAAACCTTCTCGGGTCGGGAACAAACGGCATTGAATGGGAATGTTTGATTTGGTCTGGGCCGTCTCTGGACAGACGGCGCGGAGCGACGCAGAGGGCGAAATTCAATAAGAAACGGAGTGAAAAAAGCTCAGAGAGTGAGGGGCTGGTAGAGAAAGAGAGACAGAACGCACCTTTGTGTCATCCCGGGATGATTTGAAAGCCTGAGGAACAAAGGAGTCGCTCTCGATGGCCTCGATGTCCTTTATCCTTCGCACTTGCTCCTCCAGAGAGGTTCCCTCTGAAACACACGTAAAACAGAGGGAAGCCATGAACAAAAACACACATACAGTGAAAGACACACATGTTTTCTATCACACAGAGTGTGGACCACCCTCTGTCATGATCTGAAAGACCCAGATTTCCACTAGATTGGCCTCTTTCTCCTGTATAATGCTATTTGACACATACAGTAAAAGAAATCTGATAACCCCCCTATTTTAATCTTGTGCCTCCAAGAAAAAGTATTTATGCCTTTCCAAGGACATGGACTCCAACAAAAGGTAAAGAGGGGAAAAATACTAACAAGATAATACCCAGACAGTGAATTACACTCAGATAATGGCATTCTAAAATAATCAAAATATGAACACAAGCTCACTGCGGTGGAATTTCATTATGGGGAATAAATGTGATTAAGTTTCATACAGTTCAGACCTCATGTATCAGAGAGTATACTTCTCCGGCTTGTCCAATTTCACAAAAACAGACACAAAGGGTTTCCAGTAAATTACTCCTGGATATAAACACATCAGGATTTCTGCATATCAGATGACAAATCACTTCAGGAATCTAAAAGCAGTCTTTTTGAGCGTGGGAGGGCAAAAATAGGTGTGCCGAGGAAAGTTAGCGACGGGGGGAAAAAAAAAAAATTATAAAAAAAAATAAAGTCTGAGTGCATTCATTATTTTCTGGCTGTCAATCTTTCTACTGATCAGTCAATATTCATCCCTCTCTTTCCCATCTATCCGTCCTCTCCTGCACTCTCCCATCTCACTGTCTGTCAATCCGGCAGGCGTCCATGTTTCTCTGCTGCATGGATGTAGGCTGCGACACTTACACAAATGGGAACATGCTCAAGAGCGGGGTGTAAGAAATCGGAAAACTTACATTTTGCTCTGAAGGATGAACCAAATTTTCACAGATTCATTAAACACTGGGGCCACGATGATGTGTTGTGACACTCTTTCTATAGCTCCAAATGGACTGAATTAAATCTTTTTTTCAGCTCGAAATTAATACTGTATCATAATACTAGAACACCTACAGTCCCTTGCAAGAGTATTTATACCCCTTAAACCTTCTTTACCATTACAAGCAAAAACCTTACTGTATTTCATTAGTTTATCATGTGACAGAACAACACAAAGTGGAGAATTATTGTGAAATAGAAGAAAAACACATGGGTTTCATTTATTTTTTTCGCTGTGCATTTATGTTCTGCATCAACACTTTGCACCTTTTGCTGCAATTACAGCAAATGAGTATGTCTGGTGTATGTCACTTGCAACTTTACACATCTACAGAGTGAATATTTTACCTGTTCTTTTTGGCAAATTCTAAATCATTCTAAAATGAATTCACTTCAATCTAAAACATCCCACTGTAGCTCTGACTGTATGTTTAGGACTGTTGTCCTGTTGGAAGGTAAACCTCTGCCATAGTCTCAAGTGTTTTGCAGCTAAAATGTTCTCTTCCATATTGTCTTGTATTTACCTCCATCCATCTTCACATTAATTCTGACCAGCTTCCCGGTTCCTGCTGAAGGAAAGAACCCCCACAGAAACATGATGCGACCACCACCATGTCTCACCATGCGGATGCTCTGTCACACCTAGCATTTTGCATGTAGGCCATAAAGTTCCGCTTTCATCACAGTTGATTAGAGAAACTTCTTCCACATGTTTACCGTGTCTCCTACACAGCTTGTGGCAAACTGCAAGGATTTGTTGCACTCTACAGATTCTTCAAACTAAGCTGTGGCCCTCCAGAGTTACTCTGAGCCTCTTAGCTTGTCAATTTAGGTGGATGACCATGTCCTGGTAGTTTCCAACTTAACATGATGGATTGAGCAGAGCTATGTGAGATTTTAAAGCTGGAGATATTGCTTTGCAACATAACCCTGTTTTAAATGTCTCCCCAACTTTATCCCTGACCCGCCTGCTGTCTTCCGTGGTCTTCATGATGCTATTTATTCACAAATGTTCTCTAACAAACCTCTGAGGTCTGCAGAGAACAGCTGAGTTTATACTGGGATTAAACCACACAAAGGTGGGCTCCGTTTACCAATCAGGTGACTTTTGGTAGTTGCACTGGATTTTATTTATAACTATCAGAGTAAAGGGGACTAAAAACAAATACATGCAACACTTTTTTGTACATTTTTACTTGTAAAACAAATTATCCACCCATGTATATTTTCCTTTCGTTTCACAATTTTACTCTATGTTGGTTTATTATATGAAATTCCAACAAAATACATTCAGGGTTGCAGTTGTCCTCTGGCAAAATGTGAAAAACCCTAAGAAGTGTGAATACTTTTACCAGCCCCGTACATTTACTCAAAAACAGTATGTATTTGGAGCTGATAAAAGGATTTAATTCAATCCATTAGCAGCTACAGAAAGGGTGTCACAACACATCTTCACGGCCCCGGCGTTTAATGAATAAATGAATATTTGGTCCAGCCTTCACAGCAAAATGTCACCCTCTATCACGCACACACTTTATTAAGCTTCATAATAGCACTTCAACAACTCTGGTCTGATTTTAATGCGCCGCAGAATTGGACAACTGACTGACGAGTGGAATTAAGCCGTGCTATATGACAGACTATCGGCTTGTCATCCAGCACGGGGGAGATGTGGCTCTAAAAATAGTCATTACCTTGACTGGCTGCTAGATGGGAGCCTGAACACGGGCCCAATATCCTCCTGGAGACTGTGGACTGTCCTTCACACCACTACCACCACTGCACACGTGTGTGTCTGTGCGCACGTTCGAGTGGAAACTCACGTCTGTGACTAACCCACAATTAATTCAGCACTGTTAATTCATTTTTTTCAATTACACCCCCCCCCCCCGCCCGTCTCTGCTGTCCTTTGAGCATGAATGCCCAACATAAACAATACCCACACTCATCCACACACACAAACACACGCACACACCAGCATCTCCTTGGTGGGTGCTTTCTGCGTGCAGAGCAGGAATCCATTAAGACCTCAGACTTTTTTGACAAACACATTATTGGTAGATAAAATGACTTCCATATGCTGTTTGTCAGATGTCAGCGGGTAAAGATATGTATTTCACGAGAAAATCAAAAATAATGGACTTTGAGTGCGGGCCAAGAGAGCTCAGAGGCAGGCAAAAAAAAAAATCAATACTCCAGCTGGGCGAGCGCACTCTGAAGCTCAAGGAGGTCAAAGTTGATATTTAATATTGACACATTATCTGGCAAATTAATTTAACAGGTCGACTCGATTGTCACCGCATTAGGAACGCTTCACTGTCAGTGATGAGAGGAGGGCAGAGCGAAAGCTGAGAGCAGGAAAGCAGTCGGGAAACAAAAGGAGGTGCAATTAAATGCACAGTATCGGCTGCTTTAAGCTGGAAACTTAACAACCTGGAGATGGAATAAAGGTGAGAATAAAGTCATTATTAGCTATGAAGCTGTGGGCCAAAAAGTCCTTTCGTAATTGCATCCGTGCACACATGTTCGCTCTGAAAACTCTCTCGCCATCTCATTACTGAAATTAGTAAGATAGACAGAGGTGCTGATGAGTGGCTCAAAATCAATAGGCCATTGTTCTCTCTAAATAGCTGTTTGTCCACTTCATTGATTAAGACCCAAAGATGAGGAAGGAAAATCAAACCAGCCAATGGAAACTGATTTCAGATGATTTCCTTAGTCCTTGAAGGCAGGAGCGTTACACAGCAGTTACGCCAAGACACCAAAAGAGGGGGCTGTTCCACAGCACATATCCACATGATGATCTGAAGCCTTTGGACTGCAGCAGTGTTGTCTTTGTAAACTTGACTTTGCTCGAGAGTTTGTCAATCAAGAGTAGCTGAGCTGAATATATTGCTGCTACTGCTGCTGATTAATTCCAGTAAGTGACTGCACCGACCAGCCAGCTGAATTACTGCAGACCTTGTTGTTGTTATATGGAGAAGATGAACAAAAGAGGAACAAACTGCTTGTTTTATGAAGACATTTTTGTTATTATTTAGCAAACAGAAAGTAAAGTCATTTAACGACCATATTAAATAAATGAGTTCTAAAAGTGTGCACACTGTGCCCCAGAATCTTTGAAATGTAATTAATGTTGAGTTAAACAACACTGGGGCTTGCTGAGAGGTTTCTAATATAAACCAGTTGAATTACAGTACACAGGATTTCTTAAAGGGGTTAAAAGTCATGAAGACTTGTTTTAAATGTAATTTTCATCACGCTACTTCTCTGCATTTCTCCAAGCACAACACAGCTGATAAGTTCAAAACCCCACGATTTAAAAACCATAACGATAACAACGTTCTCTCACAACTGTTCATCTTAAAATGTCAGACTTTTCTAGACTCAAATTTCCATTTTAGTCCAGATTCAGTTTATTTTGAGTTTTGGATACAAAGGTTCACTATAAATTTAGTGCAGAAACTTGCAGAAGGGAGAGATTTTAAATACACGAATGGATGGATGGTTTTTCAGTCAGTAACTCAAATAACAGATATGCCTAAAATGATAAACTCAAGAGCTGAAGAACACTAACTAAACACCTACTATGTGCATTTACAGTATAAAAGCAGCATGAAAAGCTCACTGGGTGGAACAAATTATTTTGAGACATTTTAAATAATTATAATGCAGAAAATGAGGCAATGATTCAAGTCTTGAAATGTAAATACTTTTCCCATGCTCTATTGTCTTGTTTCCTACTTGTCTAGAACTGGAAAATACTTGAATCAAATTTCAGATGGTTTCCAGACTGAGCAGGAATCCTGGGATAGATGTTTAAGTTTGGGACTTCATGTCTTATTTTCACAAGTACGCACTCAGCAGCGTCTCTTGATTTCCCAGGTTTCAGTAACTTGCCCCACCATCTCTCTCCCTGCACTGTGGTAAAAATGTGTAATTCAATGCTCAATTTAGGCCCCGTCTCAGTGGAGATTTTTTTTTCCTGCTAATTGATAGAAATTAAGCCATTAATCAAGCCACTAGCCATCATTCAACCCAAGGAAGATGAATACAAACTTTCATAATAACCACCTTCCCCATTTTAGCCCTCATTAGCATTAATTTTTAATGTAATTATGCTATTCTTTTACACTGAGCTCATAAATTACTGCTCTTTTGTTGCCGGCTGGCCTTGTAAAATCCAAAGTAATGCTTTGTAGTCTGATCTTTAAGGCAATTACTGGCTTCTTCACTCTTTTATCTCTCTGCATTTCCAATAACCTGCTCTCTAATGATTTATCTCCGCTGCCCCCCCTCGCCATCACCATCCCCTCTCAAATCCCCTACCCCACTCTTTCTCCCTCTCTCTCTGCACCAGTGGCCAAGTGCCCTGCTGCCAGCCTCCACCTCCAAAATCCCGTCCGCCCACATTCTCCCCATCTCTTCATCTGGGAAGCATACAAACACGTGCACGGATGCTTGCCTCCACCACTCTGAACAAAAGGAGCCCATTCGCTGTGTAACTTTGTTTACAATCTCCTTTAGTCATTTTCCAGCTTCATTAGCAAAGATCCAGCTCCAGCAGTGGCGACAACATCAGGGGAACACCACGGTAAAGAGAGACCAGGCGCAGCATCTCGCTCTCTCTGTCTCGGCTGGTCTCTTGTGGGCCTTACCTGTAGGCTAAGCTGCTCTTGTTTATGTAACCCTTGAGCTGAGTAAACTCACACATGCACGCATGCACATGCACACACTCGCAAGACTTGGCATCAAACTGAGTTAAGCTTAGCAGGGCTGTGTGCTGGGGGCGATAGAGGGGCTTCGGTCTGGCCCTGCTCTCAGCAGCAGCATCCTGCCTGCGTCGGAGTCTTTAATGTACGATTCTCCGGGCCCAAACAACAGGCTGCTGCAATGTATGACTGGGAACTGAACTAAACAGTAACAGGAAAAAGAGCTACTTATACAAATCTGTTTGAGGTTATTTGTTGATCTGCACTAAATGATTTCTTTCAGGATTGAGAGTGATATTTCTCCAACTAAGGGAGGCAGAAGTCAAGAAAGGTTTGCACCTCTTACAGATTTTTCTGGGTTTTTTTTTTTTTTTTTTGTCACTCAGCTTCAAACTCGTTTGATCTTCAGACAAATATAACCAGAGATAAACACAAAATGAACTTCTCAAATGATTTCAGCTGTCTAAACCAACCTGACCTTATATCAAAAAGTAATTAGCCCCTAAACCTAATATCTGGTTATGCCACTGAACATCTTACATCACTGTGAAGGAATTTTGACCCAATCTTCTCTGCAAAATTATTGTAATTCGGCCATATTGAATAGCCTGTTTAAGGTCCTGCCACAGCATCTCAATGTGATTTAAGTTGGGTCTTTGACTAGGCCAAAAACACAATTTTGTTTCTCTAAGCCATTCAGAATTGATAGAAAGCAGAATTCAAGGCCTTATTAATTACAGCACGATTACTGAAGCAGCAAAGCACCACCATATTTGATCATAGGTGTGATGCCGTTTTTCTAGAATGCTGCAATAAAAGTCAAATTTTGTCTTGTCAAACAACAGAATATTTTTTCCAAAACTCTTGGAGATCATTAAAGCATTTTTCTAGAAAACAGGAGATGAACCTTCAACCTCTTTGTGGTCATCAGCAGTTTTGGTATTGGAGCTCTGCTATAGATGCCATTTTTGGCCATTCTCTTTTTAATTGTTGAATCATGAACACATTAAATTTTCCCTTTGTAAATGAAATTCATAATTTAAAACAGTTAAAATTAATTATGGCTATCTTTGCTTAATAATGAAATCCATAAGTCCTTCAGAGGGATAAAACACTCATGAATTACTGCAAATGCAGTGCTAAAAAAAGTATTTGTCCCATTATATATTTTGGGGGGTTTTTTTGTCACGCCAAAATGTTCCAGATCAATCCATTTTTGATATCAGAAAGATAACCTTAGTAAATATGAAGCACATTTTTAAAATGATTATTTCATTGATAAATCGATTCAAACCAACCTAGCCCTGTGTGAGAAAGTAATTGTCGGCCTTTTTAAATTGTAAATTAAGTGTTATCCATTTTTTTGGATTTCAGTTTCACGAGGCACCCGAAGACCCAGTCAAGACCAGAACTGTAGAATCAAGAAATCACTTAAATAGAACCTGTCTAACAACTTGCAAGGGGGTAAAAGATCTCAAAAAGAAATATGTTGTGCCCTGACTTGAAAAAAAGTCAAGAATGGGCAAAAATAAAAGTCACTGACATCTATCAGTCTAGAAAGGGGTACAAAAACATTTCTAAGGTTTTGGAAGGCCAGACAACCATTATCCACAAATGGAGAGGATATGGAACAGTCATGAACCTTCCCAGGAGTGGTCAGCTTTTCATAATTACTCCAAGGGTGTATTCAGAGCTGAAAAGGAGGTGACAAAAGAACAGAACATCTAAAGGACTGCAGTCCTCACTTTCCTCAGTTAAGGTGAGTGTTTATAACTCAACAATAAGAAAGAGACTGAGAAAAAATAACCTCCAAGAGGGAGTTCCAATACAAAATCAAAATGAACACAAAGGTTTGCCCCAAACATCCCAAAAAAACATCTTGATTACAATGGAATGATAATACACTCCCAAAATGGAAATCCTTTGCAGAAACAAGATTTAGATGCATTAGTTTGAATTTACTGTGGATTTTCTGTAATCCAAACAGGGTCAAAGTTAAACATAAAGACCGAAATAAATATGAACTTCCCCACAAATATTTGGCTTAATATCCCAAGTTTTTACACAAACAACAATTCTTCCAGCCATCAATAAGCTCCTGTCATAATTTTGGCTCTATATTTAAAACGGTCTTATGTCACAGAGTAGCATTCATTTTATCTTGGTTTTTTGCCACGGACCCGATTTTTTTAGGCACTGTCTAATAATCTTCAATAGGGAAGAGATCAGCACTACTCCTGAAAGCTTAATGTTTTCCTGCTTTAGCCAAACCCAAACCAGTTTTTAATGTGTGTTTCAGGATCATTGTTTGGCTGAAACACCCAATTACCTTCAAGTTCCAACCCTCTGACCTAAACTGTTGCCCTCAGATAAAAGGAAATTGGTTAGGATGCTTAGAAACAACCCAGGGAAACCAAGGATCAAGCCTATCACAAAAAGGAGAGTGCTGGAGCATCAGAGTCGCTGTCCACAGGGGAAAGATTTTAACACCAACATGTACTGAAAAGGCTTAAAGATTGGACTATCTGGCCACATTGACAGGAAGGATGTTTACACCCAAGCACAGTTAATTAACTGTGAAACTTGGTGGTCTTAGCATGATGCTGAGGGACTGTAATGCTTTTACCAGTATTGGTGCCATGCACAAACTGAGTGGAAAAACAAGGAAGGACCACCACCTCATAATTCTTCAATCTCACCTGAACTAAACAGCTATACTGTTAAAATCTGGACCCAGTGGGTTTCTGGCTTTGAAATCGATAAATCAGTCTGAGACTGTGATGCTGAAATGGCCTTGGCCCAAACTCTGTTGAATCTCTATGGATGACGTTTGGAAGCATGGTCATGAAAGAAAACCAATCAGTTTAAATGAGACTAAACATTTTTGGAAAGCATGAGAGTAATTAGAGTAGAAGCTTGTTGATGTGTGCAGAAAGCAGGGAGTCAAGGTGCAACTTGCAAAGGGACATTTAAGCAAATGTGCAAGAACACCAAGTGGATCACAGCAAAGGCGATATGAATTTAAATGTGTACACCTAATTGTATGTTGTCAGTGTTAGTCATTTTAGATTAGACAAAGAACAGCTCAACGCATTAAAAAAATGGACACAACATTCACGTAAATGGTGAGTGGATATAAACTTCTCACCTGAGCTGTAACAGCAGAGTTTCCACAATAAAATAAATGAAAACGTGAACAGTAGGGTGTTCACTTACTTGTACTGCAGCAATGATTTGTGATGCTGTTTTCTGACACCTGCCTGAAATCTGTGGTGGCCAGGGTCAACAGGTCACACAAAATTAAGGAAAACTCTACCAGCATGAGCCAGATGTCCCGAGTCTGTCCCGGAGGAGCATCCTTAGATGTATGTATGTGTTTGTAAGCTGGAGTATGAGTGGGGCGATGTCCAACGACAGAGCAGGTGGCTGAGCTATTCTAATCTGAGCTCCCACGAGACCACACACACCAAACACAGTTACTTATATATCCTGCACCTTCCCCCTCTTTTAAAAACGCTGCATGTGTCTACAGCCGTGCCATGGCAGCGATGCTCTATTTAGTAAAACAGACCAAATGATCCCATGTGGTGCTCACCTTGTTATCAGTGTCAAATGGTCTCTGTGGATTTCTGTCAAATCCTGTCACAATCATCAAGACCTGTCACTAATACTCTGTTTTCGCAGTGAAACCCTTTATTGGAACAATTTAGAGCTCAGACTATAATATGTCAAAAATGCTGCCTTGAGCATTATTTAACCTCAGGCTTATATGATCTTATGTGATATCTGTTTGGCATCAGGAAATGAGGAGCAGCTGGGGACTGAGTGTCTCAAATACACACACTTTTGTTCCATCTCCTTTTGATAGTGATCTCCCACTCTGCAGTCAATAAAGGTCTGAATGATGAATTAAAGAGCCAAATAACCTGCTAATGACAGGATGACACAGTAGCCACGCGTCATGCTCAGATATCAGCGTCCAAATCTCTGCCTGTCTCCTCCTTTCTCACCGCTTCTCTCTCCTCTGTCACTCAGTTGAGTCTCTCCTTTTAACTAAACCCATCTTTATTCAACAATCCCGTTAGAACGGCTCACTGTGCGGGATTAGCTTCACTTTGAAGTAAAACGACATTTGTCAATTGTCACATTGATGAAATTATTTCTTTTAAAGATGAGATGCAGCTGTACTTTGGTGGGGCTGGTCATTTCACCCCTGAATCATTGCCTACAACCAACAATTTAAAGTCATTTTCGATAATCTACTTAAGTTTTCTTGAAAGAAATGTGATTATCTGACGGAGTTCTTTGTTTTGGTCAGGGATCATTATCTGTTATGTTTTAGAGTCAACTAGAGGAAGCTAAATAAAGGGAAATATTCTGGAATACAAAGTTTAATATATACAATTTTAACAATATGAGATATGAGCCTTTACAAAAGTATTTGTTTCCTAGAATTATTTCCTTAATGACAAAAAATAAATGAATTAATACACTATGGTTTAAATACTTTCCATCAACTTGTCAATGGTGTACCCTGCCTCTTGCCCAATGTCTGCTGCATGTGTGGCTTGTTTATAGGTACGAAACAGAAGCAGGATGCGAGGGAATGGCAATTTGTGGGTAAGAAATAGATGGATGGATTGGTAGAGGGAGAGAATGAACTGGAGCCTAGTTTATTACAAATTTATGAATTAGACAAAATTAAACACAACAGATACTATTCATAAGTAACAATAAGAGACAATGTGTGTTTTATTAGTTAAAAACTTCAAATTCAAAAGAAAACTATTGCTGCGTTCAAACCGAACGTGATTTGAGCATCAGGGGCGTCTGGTAGACACAAGAGCGTCAAGAAGTCTTGCTGCGCATTTCGTGCATCAAGTGCGCTATATTTGTAAGCATTTTGAGAGCGTGAAGCGCGTCCAGCATGGCAGAAAGTTGGAAAATCTGAACTTTTGCTGTATGGAGCGTCAACCAATCAGAGAGATTCTGCTACATGACATAGTGGTGCATTTTCCAACGGGACGGCAGGACCAAGAGCCCATCTATGACCAGTCAAGCTATCACTACAGAGACAGGAATGGAAAGGACCAGGCCTGGAGGAGGATTAGCAAGCAGTCGGGATCTCGGGTCAAAACACTGTTACCACGGTAAACATTTCCCCCCATTTGATCTAGCCAAATCCGTCCAGCACAACGCTGAGCCACTACTGGTTTCACACTGAAGAATTAATGTATTTATTCAGAGGAAATGTGCAGGAGACAGTGGGAGAGTCCATGTGAAGGACTTAAGTACAGGGGCTCCTCACAACGCGTGTCAAGAGAGATTCAAGCGTCTGACTTTCAAGTACACAAGCACCTTTTTGACGCGTGAAACGCGTTCATCTGAACCCAGCATATGTCTCAGAAACTGCTGTAGCTACAACCCCAATTTCAAATTACAGTATTAATTTAGAAATCCATGCTGAAGCTCATAGACTAACAATGTTTGCCACGTAGAAATCTGCCTGTATTCAACAAATGGTAGAAGATAAATAGTCTAGAAAAAATATTTTGCTCATATACCAACCTAACTACAAAGTTTGACCTTATAACAGCTACTTTTAGATATATATTTTTTTAAGTTTATGTTTTAATATTGATCTATGCATATGTGTGTATAAACAAAAGAACTTTAAGACTTTTCCCTGTAGCTCTTCTTGTTTGGCGAGCGCCTCTGGCATGTGAGGAAACCTTCAAAAATGAGGATGTGTACAGCAGGCTAAACTGGAAAATTCCTCCTGCAGGTTTTGTTTACTTACCTTGTTGTTCTTAGGCCATACTACTCTTTGTCCTATCCGTTTAACCAATTCTTTGCTCTTATTTCCTAACCCTTTCCCTAACCTGAACAAAAACTACATTGATAAGTCATTAAATTATATATTGTTTATTGGGCTGCGTGCCATTGGGAGCTGCAAAAGAACTTGGACAGGTTTCCCTTTTCACATGTGCCACCCGGAAGGTATGTCACACATAAACTGCAAAAGGTTTCAGACTGTGGGTCCTCAGAGTAGTGCAGCTACATATTATGTTGGTTTGACAGGCGCTGTGCTGTTGCTCTTCTCACAAGACATCGTTCTTGAGGCTGGCATAACGTTAACAGAGTTTTGATGGTTGCTGGTGATTTCACCCCTTCGCCATTTCCCACTTGTGCTTTTTTGAGTTCGAGTTTGCCAAGATGAGTTTCTTAGTGACCACGTTGTCAATTTGCAACCACTTTGAGGACATTTGCTTTGAAAACTGATTATTTAACCTGTTAAGTCTGGTTCCAAGGGGCGCTGTTGGATCACGTGAGAAAAGTCGGAATGAACAGGTTAAAGTAATATTTTCTAATCTCTTTACAGACTACTTTAAGGAATTGTGAATATCTGACTTTAGTGAATATGGTCTACTACAGGAGTAACTTTAGTCTAATCTAGGGTCATAATCTCTTATATTTCATAAGAGTCAACAGGCCTAAACTGAGATCTGAACCACAATCAGTGGAAATACAGTGTAGTATAAAATATTCAGGGGAAAAAATAAATACGATTAATTCTAAGTAATATGTGACTAGACTAGAGCATTTGGAAACTTATTTAACCTCCAGAAACTGATATGCAGTGTTTTAAATTTATAGGTACTAACAGGAAGTAGGTTGGGATGAAATAGCAATGTGTGGGTACAAAAAGGGGATATGAATTAGTGAAAGGGCAAACCGACCCGGAGCGGTCCTGACTCACCCTATTGACCTGCCAGCACAGTGATGACTGCAAACATGAAGAGCTAACCACAACCAGCTGGGCAAGCTTCTCTTACGTGTGTGTGTGTTTTAAAGGGAGGAAAAAAGAGAGCAACATGAGTGTTAGCTGATGTCCTCGGTCTGGGCAGCGTCACAGAATCTCGTTAAACTGTGACGTTTTCACAGGCTGAGTGGTGAGGTGTTCAAGACATCACAGCTACTTTCTGTGTTGACTATTTGCAAATGGGTACAGGCGGGGTTCCTTGCTTTATTAAATTTTGTTTCCCATTTGCCCCATTTTGACAAAACATTTAGCCTTCAATCCAATCCTACTGCAAAAGAATCACCTAAAAAGTTTTTGAATATCAGGATAAACTCAATTTTTTTGTATATAGTCACTGTTATGTTTTTTTTATTAAGTAAAGTCTTGTTTTAGCGTGATTAGAAATACAGCATCCGCCCTGCCCTTTACCAGAAATAACAAGCGTTTGACTGCATTAACTTGATTTTAAACCGGGCTGTGTGTGTGTGTTGAATGTATGTGTGTAAATGCAGGAAAAAAAAGTGCATCGGTCTCCATTTTTCAATCCCAGGCTGGTCAGCAACTCTTTCATGAACAACTCTATAATTAGGGAAACACCGAGCAACTAATTACTTAATTGGAGCAAGGTCCTTAAAATGAAAATGATGTAATCAGAATCCTGGAAATGGATTCGATTTTAACAGACTAACACATGAATGTCAGCGCACACACAGGCTCCTACACACACACACACACCCCTTGTGACCTACAGTCGTCTTGACAAGTACCCATCAAGCAACCAACTCTTTCCCCTTAGTTGAGTTGTAATTGATTCTCCCTTTAACTCTGCTGGCTCCTGGCAGCTTATGTATGTGTGTGTGTGTGTCTTTTCTGTGTGGTCTGCTACAAACTATATAAGTAAAGGTCATGGTCATGCGTGCGTGCGTGCGCGCAGTGTCTGAGTAGTAATTAATTAGGCAAATGTGGCTCACCTCCTCTCCCACTGACCTCAGTTGTGGACTAACAACCTTGGCAATGAGTTGAACATAACTCTCCTTTGGAGGAAGTCATCAAAAATAACATACCTAAAGTGACACTGTTATTTGAATGTAAATCTATTAATTCTTCAATATAAATCATGACCCTTCATGGTCTATATTATAGGATGTAAATGCATGCACGAGCGTGTGAGTAAATTGTCATTTTCGGATATCTTTGAATTCCAGCAGCTGTGCAAGTATGCAATAGGTAAATTAGTCATGCTGCTTGACTCTGCGTTAGTATGAACTACAGGTGCAGCTAAATCTAAACAGGGGGTCTAAAAAGACCCAAAAAGTGAATAAAAATGTACAAATAAATTATTTGTATTTTAAAACAGAAGAGAAAAACATGCTGTTCTTTTATTTTTTTTTAAGTAGGCATTGGCAAGTATGAGATTCTTACGGTATGATAACCTTGAAAAATAAAAGCCAGAGTACCGATGTAATAACACACACACATTTTAAATTAAGAATGAGTAACAAGTACTAATAGTTTTCAGGTACACATGCTGAAAACCACTATATGTTTTGCTTTTCTGGTCTATTGAGCCTTTGCATGTGACATGCTCAAAGCGGCCCCCTTCATCACGATGGACGTGAAAACAACCTGCGCGTGCAATAACTCCGTAAAGTTTGTTAAAAAACAGACAGTTGGTAGCCTAATATCGCTTTTATTTAGTTGATTTCACTGTAAAAATGGTCATAGGGTTCTGCACGGTTGGCTGCACAAACAGACAAGGATGCAAACCAAACTTGTCATTTTATCGTTTAACTTTTGATGAGGAAATAGGACAGCGATGGTGATTTTTGTTGCCCAAAAACAACTTGGGAAAACAATCACAGTTCAATGCTGTTGTCCCTGACTTCCGACGTCCGTCATGGAGCCTCAACGTGACTAGGTGACATAGTTGCAAAGGGTCGATATGGAGCACCACTGGAAGTTTTACAAGCTGTTTAATTAGTTAAGCTACCTGCTCCGGTTGAGTCAGCAGTCAGTTGTTTAAGAGACAACGAAATTATAGCATACCAAGTTAAAATGTTTCAACAAGGGTTTTAAATAAAGTTGGGTAAAATTTAGGATAAAAAGATTTGCCTAAACTCAACTAAAACCAGCTCTTTTTGTGCAAGTACACCTGATTATATCCATGTAATTCCCAAAACAAAAGCACACTGCTTAATCCAGGGGTTTCAAGGCCACACCCCCGACATGCAGTGTGCTTTCCTTCATTACATGCACAGATGGCTTCTAGAAACCTGGACTTTGAGGCCCCATTGATAGTCCTGTTCTGAGATAAAAGCCTCAACATTTCAACTTCTGGGATACATGAAGTCAAGTGTTTAGTTATGTTATTGGTACATTTATTTGATATACTGTGTTCATGTTTAACTTGCAAATATGGCATAAATGTCTTCCTATGACAAAACAAAATGTTCATATTTATGTTTGAATATGATACATCTTGTTTGTGTTCCTCCCACTTTTCAGCAAATTCCCATAATTATTATAATCTCAACAAAAAGTTTCCAAGTTCCCACTGAAAGTTTTCTGAAGCTTACAAGAAATTTTCAGCCCATTTGGAACCCACCTGTTCGATATCTTACATATGAAATAAATAATAATAAATAATGTCACCCTGTTTATGGCAGTGATTTTGCAAACTGCAACTTTTTACTCTGCTGCTTTGCCTGTTGATAAAATACTCACCTTAAAACATACTTAAGGGTTACTACAGGGGGCTAAAACACACCCGCACAAACTTTTAAGGGACTTCTAATGTCTCATGACAAACCCAGCAGGGGCCAATACATGGCCGGGGGCCTCCCCAATATGTCAGCACTTTGACCTGCAGGAGTCTGTGGGTGTGTCTAATCACAGCAGTCTATCCACCCTGTCGGGCAGAACCAGGCCCGCTGTTGCTGATCATGTCCAGATATGTGTCTGCCCATGTGTAATGGGGTGGGTATGTGCAGCCCTTTTCTTATGTTGATATGTTGACAATGGTCTAAATCTAAACAATAATTAATAAAAGAAAAAGCCAGGGTATAGATGTATTAACACACAAAAACTAAGAATGAGAAACATGATATTGTCTTTATTTAAAACAGAAAGGTAACAATTAGTATTATTGCTACAAATAATATATATATATATATATATATATATATATATATATATATATATATATATATATATATATATATATTTTTTTTTTTTTTTTTAAATTTAAACTCCAACTAAATTTATTAGTTTTCAGGTAAACACACTTAAAAATACCATACGTTTTGCAAGTATAACCAGCTGGTTACTTACTTAGGTTACCTGCTCCAGTTGACTAAGTAATCAGCTGCTGAACAGAATGGCAGACTAAATATAAATTAATACAAAGTAAAAAAATAATAATACTAAAAAAAAAAAAAATTAAAAAAAAAAAAAAAAAGTTAAAATATGCTGTTTTTTGAATCTTAATCTAATAGAAGATCCTAACATTAGGTATCTGATGCCTTCTACTAAACATCCATAAAATGTTTTAAGCTGGTGACTCTTTGGACATTGGCTTACTGGCAACAGGTTAATTGATAAAAGTAACCTGAGAAATGATTACGAGTCACAGAGGGTAAAAGGTTTCTGTCAATCATCTGTCTGCTTGACCTGAATGAAGACAGTGCAAAAACGATACGCGGTCAATTTCTGAGTAATGTAGCCCATGGTACAGATAGCCCCCAACTGTTATCGAGTTAAACATGTCACTCCATAGTCATCCTTACAGAAATGATCAAGCCATGGCCTCCTTCCCTGTGGACATGACAGTCACCATGGGCGGCATCAGCATCCCATTAGCCCGGGACAAGGGAGGTGGGGGATCAAATGGGGTTAGTAGAATTCGGCATTCACCGTGACTTGTTCACGAGACCAGCAGCGCTCAGGACAGGAGGTCAACTAATCACCTTGCTGTGGCATTTCCGCAGGAAGGGGAGGTGTGTGTGTGTGAGGAGTAAGCGGGAAAAGAAAATCAGCCTTAAATTTGCCGTGATGAAGAATCAATAAAGCAGTAATTGCTTTACTTATTACCATGCAATGAAACAAATTGGGGGGAGAAGGGAGGCAAGCAGAGGGCTGGCATGCAGCATGAACGCCAAGGCTTTTTTTCCCCTGGCTGCTGCATTTGGAGATGAGCACAGAACGGAAAAGGAAAGGAGAGGAAAGGCATTTGGGCTTCAGTGGGCCAAGGCAAGGAAAAAAGGTCTCCTCGTGATAATTAAATCTACTCACACTGATTTTCTGCCAAATTTATTTCCCCAGGGACCATAACTCTGATTCAGTGCTTACAAGCCATGCATAACTAATCATTTCAGGGGTGGGGGGAACCACAAACCTGAATGAATAGGAAGAAAAAGAAAGATGGCTACACTCAATCCCAGGCTTTATTTATCCTTAAATCGGTCCTGATTTAGGCACGACAAAAATCAGATATAACCCTGACTGTTCTTCAGTAATATTGTGTTTGAAAAAGACCTTTAAAGTGATGGTGTAATTGACTGTCAGTGTGCTCAATTCGCAGTGCCGTACTGGCAAAGAACATCCTTTAATTCCTGGAACAAATAGAAGCATTGAAGCCAATGAAGTGTCGGTTCAATACTCCTCTGACTGTTCCTGGCATGATTGTGTTGAACATAATAACACAACAAATAAGGCCATTTATCTGAAGTAACGACAGGAGATGAGCCCAACTCCACTAATCAATACCCAGTCGATACAAACCAGATTTTCTTACATCAAAATCACTGAGACGGATCTTTCTTCAGCTCTGAGTGCACAACAGCAATACAGTGCCTCCCTCGAGTCCAGCGGTAGATCATATAGCCAATAGAAAGACAACAGTTTAAAACCAGTGTATCCTTTATTCTGAGAGAGTATAAACTAAACTATACACACTGGCCATTTTATTAGCCACACCTTGCAAGTACCAGGTTGGATCCCCATTTGCCTTCTGTACAGCCTTACTTTGTGAGAGCATAGATGATTCATGAAGGTGTCTGAAACATTCCTCAGAGATTTTGGTCCATATTGGTATGATAGTATCAGACAGTGCTGAAATTTGTTTGCTGCACATCCATGACACGAATCTCCTGTTCATCCACATTCCAAAGGTGCTTTTCTGCATTGAGATCTGGTGACTGTGGAGGCCATGGGAGTACAGTGAACTCATGTTCAAGAAGCTAGTTTGACATGATTTGAGCTTTGTGACGTGGTGCATTATCCTGCTGGAAGTAGTCATCAGAAGTAAGTTATGTTGCGGTCAAAAAGCTCAAACAATGCTCCATAGGGACTGAGCGAGCAACGCAAAACGCAGTGAATTTCTCTGTTTGTAGCAATGCTAGCTGCAGTTCATAAAGTGTAAGATGAAGATCATGAGCCAGCATTCAGCAAATGGCATTGCAAGTAAGAAGCAATAAATGAGAAGGAAACAGGGACATTCGCGCTTTAATTTATCTAGAAAATTTTCGCTTCAGTTTGAGTGGGAATGACATTCCTCTACAAAATTGTTTGCTGTGCTCTGACCAGCAAACAATTCAACAATTCAGCAAACAATTGCAAAATTCCACTAAATCTGAAATGAGACAAACTAATGTACATCAAGACTCTCCATGAGTCTATTTGAATATGTTCGTTACTGATTTGAGTCCTTATGTCATGTGCTGTGGAATGAAGCAAATGACAGCCCTACAAGAGCAAATAGCAATACTTAATATTTTTAAAGGTGTGATGTTCAGGGCCAATCATGACCATTCCCTTTAGTGTTATATAGACGCCCTAAGGGTGCCAGAAACATATCCCAATGGGTGGCTGATGGAAGAAAATTTTAATTTCAACCAGTGGATAATGCTAAGTAACTTAACAACGAATTATTGTCTGCAATCTTTGGGATGCGCTGTCTTGTTTGTAAAACTTTCTTGTTTGTAAAACTTCCTACTAGTTTAGACCACTGGCATTCTAGCAAGAGGCCCGCTAATACTCGGCAGGATAACCAAAATAATTACAGCAGTCCTATGCAGTTTGAGGACCATCTATTTCACAGCATCAACTTAGCTAAAGATCAGACAACTTCCTTCCAGATATTTACGATAAGACCCTTAAGCAGTAACCTTTATGCTCATAAAAACATAATGATGAGAATGCTGACAGCATTCCGAGTTCTGGCTGCAGATGGTAAATAATCCTTGATAAATATAGTGGAATATGGACAACATTCTGTGTGTGTTGCTGAAATTAAATTCTGAAAAAATAATAATTCTAATAGTACTCTAACAATAGTAATGTTGGATATATTTTCTGAGTTGGGCAAAACAGTTTGGGACTAGTTCAAGTCTTAAGTATGTGTTTATTAAATGTCAGCTGTGCTTGTGATGAGTGATGAAATGGATCATTTCAGAAGTGTTCTTTAGCATATATGCTCTGTTATAATTTACATGTTTTTGGACGTAATAAACTAGCCTGTGAGTGTATAACAACAACATGGCAAAATTTAAAAAAAATCTCCCTCTTTTATACTTGTGTTTTAGTTAATGTGAAGAGATCACGGACACCGGATTGCTCATGTTTACCAGCACTTGAATTTCACTGCTTGTCCTTCAAGCCATGTGGCTCGGCGAGGTAGCGTGGCACGCCACACCGTGGCCCCGGTAATTAAAACATTTAAAGCAGAGCCAGCCCCCCCGCCATGCTCCTCGGGTCTGATATGGGGGTCACGCGCCTGTAGATTCTAATTTGCGCTCCATTTGTATTCATGACAGGCACGTGCTAAATATTTAACAGCAGCCTGGCAGGAGTTTTGTATTGTTAGGCTTTCCAGGTCAAATAATTTGATTTCAAGGCAGATTACATTAAGCGTCAATGTCCAAGCCACCGCTCTCACTTGCCTCTCATTTCCTGTTCTTTTATTACAACCAAGATAGACCATAACTGTAGGAACATGGCTGTGGATTATACAAGAGCTTGTTATCCATGGATTAGTTATTATTTTCAATCAGAAAAAAGGGATCGCATCATTTACTTCACGCACACACACCCACATTGCTATTGTATGTATGCGAAGAGGAAATTTTAGCTAACTGACAAACTGCTTAGCAGAGCATTCAAACAAACAACGGCCCAGACACACTCACCCTAATGATATTGTATTCCGGTAATATTTAATTGTCCTTCACTGACATATCCATCAGTTTAGCAAAGGGTGTGGACTCTGACTCTTTCTTTTTAAGGTTGGAAACCAAATCCAGACATTTTCTAGTTTCAGGCGAGGCCCTGAGGTGATTGACAACAGAGCTAGTTAAACGGTGATGAGGCGTTAATGGATGCTGGGTCGAGAAGGATGGGATAGTGGGTGGGGGGTGTTGCGGTTGAATATTTAATGGTCATACAATTCCTGAACATAGACACACACGTGCACAGGCACACACAGGTACACACCCAACCCATGACCTGTCCTACACAGCACGTAATTAGGGAAACAGTCCTTTCGTTTAACAGCCAAAAGAGCAAACGGTAGGTATACTATATTCCCCTAATGATATGGGTTAAAGAGCTATTATACGTCTCATTAAAATATATGATCTCCCAATCTGGTGGCGGTTTGAGGTAATGGGGACAGAGCAGGTTTGAAGCTAAGATACCATCTGTAGGCTATAGGCTAGTGTCCAATCCATATCTACATAATTCTGGATTTTACAGAAGGGCAGCACAGATGAAAAGACGTTTCTGTCAGAGCCTCATAAATGACACACCAGGCTGAGGTTTCACAAGTCGACATTGAGAGTGTGTGTTTGGAGGCTTTTTAGGAAGCAGGTTCTAATGAATTGTGGTTGTTAAGCATTTGACTCCAGTTTCACACCAAACAGCTGTGCTTCACTTTACCTGAATGCTAAAAAGAGCAGAAGTTCAATTAGGGCAGCATGATATCTGGAAAACACATTGCGACATTACAGGTTTATTCTGTAATGATGTTATGAGCCAACATTAACCTACATTTTCCTTCTTCACTTATTTCCCCACCTTCATATTGTTTCTACGAGGGGTGCACGATAACTATCTGGCTGATACAGATCAGCCCGATAATAAGAAATGATGACGTCATTCTTATTGGTCTGATATCATAACGAACAGCACAGATATGTTCGGTGGGCCAGGTGACGGGTGTTTTCTTTTTTTTTTTAAATCAAGTGCTCCCCTTCTGCCTGAGACCTGACTAGAAATAAATCCTTTTAAAATTCCCATATGTCAGAAAACAACTGAGTCATAATTTTCATAATAGTTAAAATAATAATAATAAAAAATAATAATTAATAATAAAAGTTAAAAAAAATAATATCAATTAACCCAGGGTGTTACACGCAAACAACAGAAATATAAACATAAAAGATCAAAACGACTCCAACCTGGGAACTTCCAACACCATGTGAATGCAGCCCAGCTTGGCAGTAAACAGACACCATAATGGCTGTAGTTTGGAACTTCTTTAAGGTTTCAGAGGAAGACAATACGCTGGCTTTGTTTAACAAATGTTACAAGAAAGTTCCGCGAGGAGCAAAACAACGCGTTTAACACGTCAAACCACAACCATCGCTTTGACAGAGTATTCAAAGTGTTTGAGGACGCCTGCGACGCTAAAGACAGGAAGACAGCCTTCAAGAAGCCATCGGGACTCAAATCCATTGGCGAAGTTTTTGACAAAACCTTAAAATTACCATAAAACGGGATACAAGGGCTGAAGCGATTAAAGATCTTATAATGGGAATACCGGCGCTTCAGGACCAGCCCTCCACCCTCGTCGAAGACGGGGGCTGTTCTTGACTCATTAGCAACTTGGAGCCACAGTTTATCATGCTGAGCTGCCATTACTTTTCTGATGTGCGTCTTTCAAATAAGTATGATCGCCAAATTCATTCACGCTTTGATTGACAGCAACGTTAATAACATGAGCTTCTTCTTCTACTAATAATTTTCGGCAGGCTGTAGGCTAGCTTAGTGTAATTCTGTCCCCTACTGTTGTTATTCACATAAGCTTTATCATAGATACATGGGTTATCAACATTAGTAATATAAATGAATGTACTTTGACTCTAACTTGTGTCAGGGCATTTTCTATTTTAAAAGTGTTGAATGCATTTTTTTTTCCACTTTGTACTTATTTTAAAAATCACATCAAGTCTAGAGACCTTGTTTTTTTCTTTTACATCAATAAGTTATGCACCTTATTTAAAGATATGTTCATTTGAGATATGGTTTCTGTTGATATATTTGGCTTAATAGTTGATATGTTGGCTTAATAGTTTTTCATTTCAAAATGTTATATCTTCTTTTAAAGAGTCAACTGTTTTTGGTCTTGTTTAGAGTATTGATGTCACATCCTTACATTTTTGCTTACTAGCCTTTCTTATTTCCAGGTATGTTATCGGTTATTATTGGTTATCGGCCTTTGGAAGGAGAAAACTATCGGTTATTGGTTTCATTGTGCATCCCTAGTTTCTACCACTCCCTATAAGCCTTAGCAAACCTGACTAAATTCTACATCAGATACGTGCATAATGTTGACCAAAATGGCCAAATATACTTCTGTCATGTAGAGTTTGAATGGATGGCTTCCAGATATTGCTTTCAAGCCATCATTTTGGATTGTAAAATTACACACCTTTATACTACGAGGACGACTGTGATCAAACAGTAATGCTTTTCATTGTAGCTGAGCTTTTGCAAAATTCCTACTTATAGTCCAAAGAAATCAGCTCTGTAACTTTGGCAGTCACTCTATCTTATGGTTCACCAAGTTAGCCTAAAGACCCCTGGGCAAACAAACTGCATTTCTAAGCTTTAATAGCCTAAACAACGCATGAATCTAACAAAGAAATCCTCCACCTTGCTCATTTTGACCCCCTTTCATTTCCTACGCTTCCTATTTCAACCACTAGCATCATCTGGCTGCCCTTAACCAGAGAGCCAAACATTCCTTTTAAGCAGCGACTACTTTGTTAACTGATGACCACAGGGCCAGTTATTGATCCTCTTCTTCCTTCCTCCCAGTAAACCTGGCTGATAACCCCCCCCCCCCTTCTCTCAGAGCTCAGCAGTATGCGGCCGTGGTTTGCTACAATAATAGCTTGCATATTATAGCATCCACATGAATCAGATCTCGGTGGTGTTCGATTAGGGCTAAGCTAACTCAAATGCACCGACAGTCTAGGATGTGGATCTATTTATGAACAAGGAGTGTAGGTGGTAGCGTTCACTTCTCCCCTTCATTCTCTTTAAAAGGATTTCTCATTTCAGTTGAGTTAGCAGTTCAAGTGCAAACTTTGCAGTCGTGCTGACCTCTGAGAGGCCCTGCAGGGAGTGAGGAGACCCCTGGTGATCTGCTGTTTAGCATCAGCAGTGGTCCAACTCTTCAGTTTTAGTGTGCTTGGAGGAAGGGCAGAAGAGGATGAAGCTACATGGTTCTGATAGTGCATAGAGGTATTTGTGATGGAAGCACTGGCTTCTTTTGTGAAGAAAAAGGGCCATCAAGGTCACTTTAAATTGCTTCTCTAAACTTCCTTCATGTGAAGACAAAAAAAGCAATCATATGAGGCACATAGCTGATTGTTTTTAATAAGAATGTTGCTTAATAAATGGATACACAATAAAACAAACACAGTTACCACTTATTCTATGCCTTCCTGCAGATGTAAAGAAGAAAAGTGAAAAGGTTGGAGACAACTTGAGAAATGCACAAATCACTGACAGGGAGAAATTAAACAAGTAGATAATTTGCAAGAAAAAAAAGGAGAAAATATTAAAACAATTCATGAGAAAAGAGGAGATGAGCTTTGAGACAAAGAAAAACAAATTTTATTAACTTGATTCACAACGAGACTGGACTGAAACAAAACAGGGCAAAAAAAAAGGAAGGAGGGAATCAATTCTTCCTTAAATAGGGGGAATAAAATGAAAAGTGCAGGGCTAATTAGTTCCTTATAGCCATGCTTTCATTTGGCTGAAAGGTCAGCTAACTTTAAAGGTCACACTGCCACCGATTGTACATGGAAACACACACAAAAAAAATACACAAAGAGAGACAGAGTTAAATCCAGCAACATCAACACAAGCACAAACTAGGACAAATTACAGTACGACACATATCTGTGTGGGCGTGCACATAGACACTTGTGGCACATTTGATATTCTCATTTATATCATGTTCTGGTCAGTAAAGGGACCTGGGTCATTATTCTATCTGAGGACTTTTATTACTGTTAGTATATCCACTGCAAATTACTCTTGACTTTATTTAAATGTGCATCAAGATAATCTCTGAGGCAGCGTGTGTGTCTGTGTGTGTATAACCGATGCTGCTGGTAGTGAAGGAGCTCGACTGAATTTATTACCTGCAATGCTAAGCACGTTTCTTCCTTTCTGCCTGCATTTTCATGCAGATTACAGCTGTCCTAATAAAAACTACAGACCGTAATCAGCATCCCTGAGTTTGTGGTTAGCAATGTAGACGTGAAGTCTATCAGACATGTGTTGTTGTTCTATATGTTGTTAGACCATTGGGACACGTAGAGATTAAATGAGATATATTTATATCCAGTTTTCATAGATTGTCATGTAAGCAATTTAATCTTTTGTTGAACTCGCATACAGCAGATCTTAATTTGATCTGCAGTTAACACTTAGGACTTTTGGAAAGAGATTACACTTTAAGCAAACCTGATTTGCTAATTAATTTTTTTCAAGCTCTGAGCAAAAAAATTAAAAAAAAAATTTAAAAAAAATTGTTAAGTGTTTTGCAAGCTTTTAATGATTTATACTTTATTATTCTGTGGAAGTATACATAATACAGTCCAGGTTTCAATTCTTAATTGACCTGCTACAGCTAGCTCATGATGCTAACAATGATGCTCGCTTAGTGCTGGCACTAATGCTAAATTTCCTTGAGAAAACGAATCTATGACCCATAACAAGGTCCAAAATATTGCAGTTGTCTACTGTGTCCCTGTTTTGAAATAGTTACATTTGTTAAACTAATACTAGTTTAAGATAAGTCTATTGATAAAATGCTTTTATTTTTGAGAAAAGCTATATGTAACTATGACTAAGAAGAAACAAGTGTTTCGCTAATGACTGAACTGTAGAATGATATAATCATAGATCAGTAAAAAATTGGGATTAAAAGCTTCATATTCTCCTAAATTAGTAGGAGCTCTATATTTATATTAACCTTTATAAAGTGTGGTGAACAGACATAAGGGGCTGCATTGTGCTGGAGTAGTTGGAATTGCTGCCTTGCAGCAAGAGTTTTTTGGATTTCTTGAGGGTTTTTCTCTGTGAGTTTTTGCCCGGAGTCAAAAAACATGCGTGTTAAGTTCATTGTCCATACTATTGCCCTTAGGCTTGTATGGTTATCCTGTGTGTGTCTATCTTGTTCTATGATAGACTGTTGACCTGTGCAGGAACCCCGCCTCTGGCCTACTGATTGTTGGTGATAGGCACAAGCCCCCATGGCCCTGAACAGGATTAAGGTGGTACAGACAACATTAATGAATTCGACAGATAGAATGGACAACCTGGACTGGAAATGAGCTAAAGAAATTGATACGTTTTTGTGTGCTGTTGATGACATAACAATTATATTTCCTTTTTTTTTTTTTTTTTTTTTTTTTTTTTTTTTTTTTTTTGCAATTTTTGATTGTGTTACATATTTTTAAGCATAACTTTCTGTGTTTGTGGGTCAAAACCTTTCTCACTTATCACTGGGCTCCATTTGTACCTGAATTCTGATACCATCATGTGACATTGACTTTTAACGTAAAAGTCAATGTTTACAAGTTGTAATCAGTATGAACACTCACCTTCTTCAAGCTTCTTTCGGGCCTCCTCTTCTCTTTTGGCAACTTTGGCTTTCAGAACTTCATCCGTCTTAGCTGAAAAGACAAATGGCAGGAAACAGAGTTAAAAGCAAAGTCAATACTCTAAAAGTCAACTTTATTGTTCAGACACAAATTTGATTTTACATGATTTCTCATCACCATGTTACTTTGTTTGCTGAAATAGTCTAAGCTGATGGGAGCCCCAGATATGAAGGTGAGGGCTTTGAACCCGACACCTTGCTCTATCTTTGAGACTCTTATTTTGAAGTAGGAAAGAAGTTCTTCATTTAAGCTAACGTGGTGACAACATCGACTACTAAAGACTGCTCTCAGTCTGGCTGAGAATACTCCTTTACATAAGCACCGAAGAAGCTTCCTCTGCTTTTTGTGTTGCAATGTTTTGTGTACTAAGCAGAAAAAAGAAACAGTGAAAGACAGACAGACAAAATACAAATGATCTGTAAGCACTGTGAAAACACTCGCAACCTGATCACCAACAGCCGTCAACAACTATGAAGTTGGCATCCGTTTCTGAATTTCCTATTAGCTAAACTATTTTAGTTTTTTGATTATTATATCTTCTTTATTTCAAATTCTAACATTCTAAGATTGAACCACCTTAAAATTTGACAGGCATCAAAGCTGCAACTAATGGTTTCATCCAGACCATAAATCTGACCATAAACCTTTTTCCTGAGAGTCAGCTTCCACTAACAAAAAGCAGTATACACCATATGTGCAAATTAAGGCACATGCCCAAAGAAATAGCAAAAAGAAATAAAAAAAATCCTTGCCTTTTAATAATTTCTTTTTCAGTAAAATAATTGCATTTCTTTCAAACTATGTCAGTCTCCCTGATCTCTCAGCTCTCTGTTCATGGATCAGATGTCAGGACGTAGCAGCTGGTACAGGCTTGTTTTTTACTGTGAAAACAAGCTCAACTGTCTAATGTGCATGTAGTGCTGAATGAGAGAGCAACCTTATATCAGTCAGTCTCAGCTCATCAGCTTATCTTCTAACAAAACAATACTTTCTCTAATCCTCTTCCTTACCCTAAAAGAAGCCTCAAATAATGTCATATTTTCTGAATTTCAAGTTTACACATGATGTTTGATATCTCCATGTTTGTCTCACTGCAAAAAAAGCTTGTCTTGACCATTGATGTTTTTCATAAATGTGCCTCAAACAATATTATTTATTATGGTGTATAATAACATGGTGAGGTGTGTAAAAGCAATAAAAAGTTTCATCTAGACTACTGATGATCAATTAGTGCTAATAATTTGTATAGATGTAAAACAATTTAAAGGCATTGTTAGCATTTAAGCCTGGTGTCCATTGTGAGCCCTCTAGTCCCCCTCCTGCAGGTCAAGTCAAGCCCAGACTGATTACAGATTGTTTAAAACACTATTTGTGATTTCTGAAACCTCTATTTCTGAAAACAGAAAAACGGACATTATCAGTTTTCCACACAATATTGCTAAAATCTTGTCTCATCTCGATCTTATGAACCCAATACCATTTATCATAATAATGTACTATAATGAGTGCACAGCTGCGCAAAAATTCAAACAGTAAATTTACTTCTTTCTTCAATCTAATTTTACAGATAAACCTAGAAAGGAAAAAATATCCAGCTTTTATGTTTGCAAAACTTATGTTTTCCTGAAAAAAAAAATCCTCTTTGTAAGAAAAGAGAATTTATCATTGTATAAACATAATCTCACTGCGAGATGGTACCCTTCCCTGCTTTTCATTTATACCTGCGCAAAGTCAGCATTTCCTCCTAAGAGGTGTTTATCGTCTTGGTATAATGAAAAGCTTAAGAGAAAGTGAGGCAGCAGGAACAAACACTCGTCAGGGCATCTTAAGCGTGGTCTCATCACGAACCGCGTCGTCTCTGCTTCCCCCCCACCTTTCCCCCGAATAATCAAGATGTTAAGCCACATTAAAAAATATAATGCCGTGTATGGCAGGACTATCAATACTGCCTCTAAATTAATTACATTTCCGTTGCAGCGCATCATTTATTTTGCAGTGTTAGGGCCTCGGTGGAGCCATTCGCCTTTATTGCTATCTCACTTGGTTGATGAGTGAGCTATGTAAAATTGAGTCTCCAATATCATTACACTTAATGAGTTTAAACTTTGAAAAGAAGAGGGAAAAAAAGGGGAGAGAAACTGAGGCAAACGAGATGACGAGAGAGAAGGGAGAGGAAGAGAACGAGACCGCAGCAATGTTTTGGTTAATACAATAGGAGTGTGGGTGTAAGTGTTTGCGAGTTCTTGCAGCCTTGTTTGTTTTAGGGCACAGCTGTGGGTGTCCAAATGGGGTTTATTGCACCACTCATCATGCCTGCACACACGTATGTTGTGATCGTTGCGAGTTTGTGCTACAAGTACAAATTGTTGTACACGAAACCGTTTGGATGCAGGAGGCCGACAGCTGAACTGCTGCTTTTGTTCGGTAATTGGTGGAGACAAAGAAGCCGTCACAGGGCTGATACGGCTGGTTAAGTCTGGAGGTTCCGCATCTTTACCAACAATGACTCTACACGGATGATTGAACCCTCCTCTGCCTCCCCTGAGCAGTGAGGGGTGAATGTGTTTAGGAGTGAAGCACGGAAAATTATCGGACGCTTATACTGAGGCACATTTCCACTGTAAGAACCTTTCCAGGAAGCAGGGCAGATTTTTAGGGCCATCTTTCTACCCGCAATGCTTTCACTTCAGGAACTAGCGTCAAATCAGATTTGAGGACAGAAATCAACTTCTGAAAACAGCCAGGGTAGGGGGGTAGCACTTTATAAATGGACCCTGAACTATACTGGCGTATTGTAGAGAGTTACTGTTAAAATTGTCTTTGTGGTTGAAAACTGACAGCATTTTCTTTCAGTCATCATCTCCCATTTTAAACTATGGTTTATATTTTTTGTTAACTTGAAATTACACCACAGGAGTAGTTGGTATTTTTGTTTGGAAACATAGAATTGAAATTATTCATTGATGCTTAATGGAACAGTGTTTTAAAGTGGTTATTTCAAATGCATTTATAAAATCAGTAATCCTTAAAGAACAGTAATGATTAAATGAATTAAATAAAAAGAGCACTTCTGCTTTCAGCCCTCTGAGGAGGCGTAAGGAGTTTTTTTCTTGTCAAAACCACATTTGAGAAATTTAAACCGCTAAGTTATCATGATTTACAGCATTTATGTTCCAAAATACAAATCATAACAATCACATCTGCCCAGGATTGTGTATCAACATCCACTTTTAAGTGTGACTGTGGAAGACATGCTGCTGGAGGCCCCCACCTTACTCCAAAGGTGAATAGCATTAAAAGTTTTTGAGCCCCTTATTTTAATCTAAGCAATCAAAATGCAGGAAAATACACAAAATCTGAAGTGGAATAAAATGCATCGCAGTCCCACAGAATATATTCAAATTACTTTAATAGCCTACTTTTAGTAGCAAGCAGGGAGCACCAACTCATCATTGACCGTACACATATAAAAGTTAGTGTTCAAGGCCAACTAAAACAAGTTATACATGTTTATCTGGTGCTTGTGCACCCCCTCTCTAAAGCTGCCCAGGGCAACTACCCATACGGCCCACATCAAAAACAGCCAGTGGTGATTAAACATGCGCGATTAAATTCATTCAAATATTTTTAATATGATTTAGAATGACTCAGTATAAATTATAAAGTGTAGTTGTTTTGGTATAACGGAAAGATCAGTGTCCTCTAATCACTGAGACTGAACCAGCAATACCCTTGCTAAAAGGGGCAAGACCCTCTGAGCTTGAGCAGATGTAAAAAGCCTGGTTTTGGACCCCATGACGGAAACATACTCAGTTAATAGCTGGGTTAAAAAAAAAAAAAAAAAAGGTTCTTCCAAATTAAGTTCCAGGGAACAACAGTTCTGGTGGTTCTGGGCTGGTTCAATGGTTCCCAATGGTTACCCAATGGTTCTGGGCTGCACAGTTGAAATACACCTAAAAAGGTCTTAATCTATAAAAATCTAGGCTTGAAGAAATGCAACAAAACCATTGCAGTTTATAAAATCCTGCACATCTTTGCAACTACTTCTTGTTTGTATGCATAGACACGTTTATGTGTGTGTGTGAATGAACTTCTCGTTGTTTGGTTCACGCCTTGCTTGGGGCTACCATGAGGCAGGTAAGAGACACAGCAGTACTGGGGGTGTGGAGCAGAAGAGAGACAGGGAAGAAAAAAAAGGTTTTGGTGGTGGTGGTGGGGAGGGGTATGTTGAGGAGACAGGCAGATGAATATGGGCCATGTAGGATGAAGTAAGAGCTAAGACAGCAAGGGAAACAGACAAACAAGCAAAAATAACAGAAAGACGAAGAAGGGAAAACATCGCCTGCGTGCACACAAATTTGTACACAAACAACAGGACCGATTTGCCGCCTTTTTTTCTCCGCATGTTTATCCTCCACCTTCTATCCCTTCATCCCTCCTCCAACAGGTTCTCTTATCCTCTTCTTGCTTCTCTGCTTCTGTTTTTTTTTTTTTTTTTTTTTTTTTTTTTGCCCTATCCCACCCCTCCCTGTTTTTTAATGCTTTTCTCTTCCCTTCTCTTGCTCATCTCTCCGGTACACTGTGCCTGGGGGCAATAGCAGCAAATCAAACTGTTTATCCATCTCTCATCAGTGCACTGCCTCACGGGGGCTCCTGCCCCCTCAAAACAATGAAAGTAAGCCTGAGCGCAGAGCCAGGGATGTGATTTAATTACATCAATAAGGAGCTCTGCTTTAAAAACATGAAGGCAACATACTTTGCTGCACTATCATGAAAAGCCTGTTAACGCTACAGCTGTTAAAAAAAAAAAAAAAAAAAAAAGACAGCATATGAAAATAATCAACAACTGCAACCCGTCTGAGTCTGTGAGCAGAGGCCGCTTATTGGTAGTATATTTCTCAGCAACTGAGTGGCTTCAGTTCATTGTAGGATAATTCTGTGATGGACTTTTATTAAAGCGGGTAATAAACGGCCGGGTGTTAGCGAGAGGAGAAGCCTTTCACTTCATTTAGACTTCGTTCAGTCTTGGCTGCAGGGGTGGAGAGGAGAAAGACGAGGGGATGGCATCAGCGGGGAAGAGGCGGAGAGCGTCAGTGAAATCACATTGTGATTATGAGTGTAATTGCAGCTCAGGGGCCCAGGGGCCATGTAGCTCTGATGGCGCTAGAAGATGTTTTATGCGCAGCAAAAGAGAGGAAGGAAAGTGAGAATGAGAAGAAGAGAGGGAGAGTGGGAGGCAGAGGCAGGCTGCCAGGATGGACGTTTTTTTTCCCTCCTCTCCGCTTCCTTCTTCACCTCTTCCACCAACGTTTTCCTCCTCTTTCTCTCTTCGTCTCTCCTATTCTCTTCCTTTCTCTTCTGTCCTCCTTCCTTCCCTTGGCAGGATTAGCTGGGTCTCGTTAGAGGGGAAATGTAATAATGCTCCCACCAGGTGGAATCGGGCCCGCTCCATTATCAGTCGGGAGATGGATGGGCCGTGTAGGGCCGGCGGGGGCCAAGCGCGCACGCAATTTAGATTCAATAAACTGGCAAAGCAAGACCCCCAATCTGATTTATCTCTTACACGCCGCCAATGCTTGCTGCTACGATGCTGATTCCCTATTACCGCTCAGAGAAGGACTATTCATTGGATGTAAGGTACGGGAGTCAGAGGAGCTTGTCGGGCCCCCGGGATGGCAGCAAAACAGATACAGCAGAGGGGTTAATGCGTTTACAAACAGATAAGCAATTAAATCTAAGGCTTAGGTGAGTTATAGAGTTATTAAGGAGGGATATGTGTGTGTGTGCGTGTGTGTGTGAGGAGGGGTTGTTATTTAATGCAAAGGTGGACCAGTTCAGGCCTCGGGTTGGGCACAGTAAGTAACTATAAGTAGTGAGAAAGGCTGTAATATTGTAAGGCTCCAAGGTCAAAGGACAACAGTTTCCCTTTGTTGCTCAATAAACTACATGAAGCACTTATAAAATGGAAGAAGCAACTTGAGTGCAGCAGTTGAACAGTTACCATCTCTAAATGTAAGCAGATTAGACCTTGAGGTTTATGAATAAACCTCATAAATATCATTGAACGTGTTATTTATCACAATATATCGAGTCAAAAAAATAAAACTAATGTATGGTTTTATCATACACAGATTGATATATTGCATGTGTTTATTTCCCTTAATGTTGATTATGGCTTTCAGGTAATACAATTCTGTTATCAGGATATTAGAATGTCACATAGTGCTGCGTTTAGACCGAACGCCATTTGAGTGTCAAGGGCATCTGGTTTAGATGCAAAGTCTATGGTGAACATGCGTCTAGGAGTGTCGAGAAGTTTTGCAGCATGTTTCGCGCATCTAGTGCAGCACGTTTAGAAGTGTTTTGAGCGTTTGACGTGCGTGAAGCGCAGCAGACACTGGAGTTGGAAAATCTGAACTTTTGCCGCTGGATGCGGAGCGTCAACCAGTCAGAGAGATTCTGCTATGTTACACAGTGGCGCATCCAATGGGATGGAAGGACCAGGAATCCATCTACGACCAGTCGAGGTATCACTACAGAGACAGGATTGGAAAGGACCATGCCTGGAGGAGGATTAGTGTTGAGTCAGGATCTTGGGTCAAAACATTGTTACCACAGTACACATTTCCCCCCATTTGAGCTAGCCAAATCTGCCCAGCACAACGTTGAGCCACTACTAGTTTACGTTGAAGAATTAATGTATTTATTCAGAGGAAATGTGCAGCAGACGGTGCAATCTTTGTGAAGAAGTCACGTCAAGAGGCTCCTCCCAACGTGCATTAAGAGCGATTCAAGTGTCTGACTTTAAAGTGCACAAGTGTCCAACTTGAGGCACCCAACTTGACGCACAAAATGTGTTCGGTCTGAACACAGCATAAGAGCAATAAAAATATTTTATTTAGAAAAGTGCTTATTATGGTAGTGCTACAACCTGTAGATTCATGGGGAAGACTGCTGGACTTGAGAGTTGTCCAATACTGTGACCGACTCCCTCCACAAGATGGGTAAACCACTAAAGGTCATTGAAGAAGCTGGCTGTTCACAGAGTGCAGTTTCCAAGCATACTATTCAAAGGTTAAGTGACAGGAAAAAGTGTCCACAAGCAACAAGGATAACTGCAGCCTTGAGTGGAATGTGAAGCAAAGCTCTCTTCAAGAGACTGGGTGAGAATCAAAAACTGTGGACTGCAGCTGGAGGCAGTTCCTCAAGAGCCACCACAGACATAAGACACACTGTCTGAAAGAAGATTGGTCAAATATCCAAAAAGAATTATACCAGAAGCTTGTTGATGGATGCACTGTTGCCAGGTGGTTTAAAATCCTGGAAAGGATCTATGGAGTACTGAATTCAATTCAGTTTATTTATATAACCCCAGTTAGGGCTGCACAATATATTGTGAATATGTTGTCATGGCAGTATGAGTGTGTCCAATATTCATATCGCAAAGGACTGTTTGGAATGTTGGAATGCAATAATTGTATGATAATATATTTCGAGTGTTATGAACTTGCATTTTTCATGCTAATGTAATATTTAGCAAGTTGGACAGAGTCTCATGGCAGCAGAACGGACACAAACGACTTGGCCCAAAATGCTACAGGTCAAAGAGCGATGGAAGGACAGATAAGAAAGAGAGGAAGGAAGATAACAGACATTTATCACAACTGACATCATCACAATATTGACCAATATTATCGCCATCGCAAGATTTTCAAACATCATGCAGCCCAGTTCACAACGCGTCATTTCAAGGTACTTTACAAAGAAAAGTCAATTCAATCCAATCACACAGACAGATTCCAAGTCAATTAAAGACATTCCAATGGACTCTATCAAACAATGCAGTTAGGTTCAGTTTATTATTCAAATTGATTGAAAAGTTTTCTATTGCCAGAAGGAAGATTAGAGAGACCAGACCCAACAATAGCCTGGCCTTCCTGAACACCTCAGCAGAGCAACAGGCTGATACCCCACCTGCTATGCTGGATTGATGCAGTAGTTTGTGTTCACATCTTTTATTAAAAATGTGTTTTTTCTTTGGTCTCATGCAATACTATAATGTTTTCATTTGCTGTAAGCTATAATCATCAAAATCAACAAAACTAAACATGTTAAATATATCGATCTGTGTAGCAAACAAATCATATTTAATATATGACTTTTTTAATTTAAATATTAACTAAATCCAATCTTACAGACAGATTCCAACTCAGTTACATACTATGCCATTTGATCCGAGTTATCAAACAATGCAGTCAAGTTTAGATTAAGGAAATAAATTAACTTTCTAATGATATTTTAAATAATTGTGATGCAACTGTACCACTGTGAGACTAAGCACATGTGGAAAAGCCATAGAAATGCTGGCAGTGCTTGTCGCGCTGGGAGTCATTCTGTCCGACCGCCAATCAAAGTGAATCCGAATGTCAGCAGCAGAGGAGGCGTGATAAATCAGCCCCGCGCCCGACGACAAACAGAATATTAGAGGCAGCGCGGCGCCATTGGAAAACTGTCCCCTCCAATCAGCTGAGCACTTTACAGTAAAGCTCGCCAGCCGGGCCCCCCCCCCACCCAACCAATACAGAGCACCAGAGAGGCATCTCAGACAATAAAGGAACAAAAAATAAAAATAAAAGACAGAGGAGTTTGGAACTCAGGCAGACAAAAGTGTCGACACGCTGATGAGAAGCAATCCTGACAGGAAGAAAAGTCGAGACAAAAGAATCATAAAAAAACAATGGGTTGTTGGACAGACAGGTATGTACACTGACTGACACAAAACAGGTCTGGAATAAGAAGGGCGAAGCAGACAGACAGATGAGACAGACAGAGCAAACACTGATTCTACACAAGTATATGATCTTGAAACAGAAAATAGTTGGAGATGCTCCAATTAATGACCATTATTCTCTTTATTGGCTTTGACCTGTGATCAGTAGGTCAAATACTGAAAAGGTGTTTTTGTCATGTATGCATTTAAATGAGTTAAAACTAAGCACTCACACCATTCCAGGTCTATCTACACATCAACCAATAGCATGTGTTTTTTTTGAGTCAATTAAAACATACCATAAACATTTGGCCATCTGCTTTGATGCATAGACGAGGATAATCTTGAAATTCCTTCATTTTCCTTTAAAGTACAAAGTCCTACCACCATAAAAAAAAAACCAAAAAGACATCCAGCACTTTTAAATGTACTATTGTCCTTAGGAATAATAATAAAAAAAAAAAAAGTCAGTCACAATCATCATCAGCAGCTCAATCCTCAAAGAACCACAGTAAATCAGTATCAGCACGGAAAAGCCTGATAAGTACATCTCTAATAATACTAAATGTATGATAACAGGAAATTTTAGGATTAAACTGATGGCTGTATATATGGTCAAATGAAAGACAATAAAACTTACTGAGAGATGAGTAATACACGACTATCATAAAATGCAACTTAGTCTTTTTTCATCAAAAGTTGGGGTTTATTGTTTGACACAGGCTTGGATCGGCCCAGCTGGGTCGTATAAGGTAGAACTTTCCTTAAAGATGTCAGCTGTGTTGTTTCTAAAGTGAAATATAAGCACGTAGAAGATGCAACAGCAGGTGTAGAGCAGTCCTCAAGGGTTGGTGTCCTGCCAGTTTTAGCTCCAACAAAGTTGATTCAAATGGTCCAACTTCCTCCTCAGCATGTTGAAGTTCTGTCGGGGTTCTGCTAATGAGCCATCATTTCATTCAGGTGTGTCGAACTAGGAAAAGAATTAAAACATGCAGGATACTGGCCCTTGAGGACTGACTTTGGACACTCCTGGTGTTGAGATTAAAATTGATAAAAAGAAGGAGCAATACTCTGAAGATCCACTGGGTGGCACAGCACACAGCACAGCACAAAGTTAAGTCTGTCTTATCTGAGTGTTTATATGCAGGTGCATGAGGATCTGTTCAGGTCTTTAAAACAAGTTTGTACAGATTTTGTAACTATAAAGTATAATTTCATGTGGGATATTCTGATAAGACAAGCTGGGAACAGGGAGATACTAAGTCCTGGATTCAATTTATAATTAATAAAGCTATCTATTTTGGATGACATATAATAAAAAACAAAACAAAATAAAAACCCCAAATGCTTATAAAGAATGACACAAAACTGCAGACCTGTCCTGTGCTGCTGAGACATCTTTCAGGCAGGAGACTTGAATGATTCTCATCCCAGTGTTTCCTTTTACTACAATCATGAAGCTGAATTAATGACACCCATGAAATATTCACAAACTAAACAATTAGAGAGAGATATCTTACCAAATCAATCAATTATTCATTTGAAATCGTCTGAGAAGCTCTCTTCTTTTCACAGCTATATTGTGATGCTGAGCGGTACATCAATTAGGTCCTCTACAGTTTAGGTGTAATGGATGCTTCAAAGTCTAATTATTGTCTGAATGAAGGAGCAAGACGCCAGGGCTGAGCTGCAGTAAAGCAATGTGTTGATCTTTGCAAGCTGCAATGGAGTCATAGGGATGCTTTAAGTTGTTAATTTTAATGTTCAAGGAAAATTTTAATCCAGAACCATAAACTTTGGCTCATGCAACACTTTTCTTAGAATTTTAAGCAGCCACCTCCTGGCTAATAATTTTCACTTTTGTCTCAGTGAGCATCCTGCATCAAACTCTAAGAAACAAAGATTTTTTTTTTTTTTTTACCATGTGATAACAACTAAAAGAGAGTAAAAGCCAACATAAGAAAAGATGGAACTTCAAATCCAAGTTATCTCTGATCTACCTGGAGTTGGATCCTTGCTTCAACAGGGGTGGCAGTTTTGAAGCCAGTCTAATCCATATGTTCAGAAAATGTTCTGGTTTAGAAAGAAACTGACTCTTTACCCCATTGCTTGTGTAAAGCACATTAAACGTGTTGTTAGATGGAAGACATCTGCCCCCACCTAAACTGTTCTGTGGCTTTCAGACATTTTGCCTCATCTCGGTCCTAAAAAGATTAATTGTCCTATTCAGAATCAGATTTGTTAATATCTGTGTTCTTTTCCTCACCTTTTACGCAAGTCTTCGACTCAATGGCGTGCCAGCAGCTTAGTGCAGCTCAGCAGTGATTAGCGTGTAAATATAAAATGGTGTCATGTAGTAGGTTTTACCCTAGATCTCAACGGGTATACAACTTCAAAAATATAGATCATGATAAATCTTTTCATCTGTAAAAAGAAAACAACTTAAAAACAAACTAATCAGTTAAAGGAAAAATTTGTAAAATACAAAACAGCTGCAATGACCCAGGTTAATAAGTGTGCAAACTCCGACAAATACTTTTTATACACCTTTAAAATTCAACCACTAGGCTTTTTGATTAAACACCAACATGGTGTACTGAAAACAGTCATCAGTAATCGATGAAAATATGGAACACCAGTGACATTACAAAATTTGAGCATTTCTCCGAAACTGATGAAAAGATAAGACAGAATTGATCACTGCTGCCAAAAGACCGACCACAACAAGAAGGGAGTTTCAGGAATATCTGACATCTCCAGGTTTTATTCTATGTGTGACAAAAATCTTCTATTTCCTTGGTAAGGTTGCAGATGGAGGCAAGATCTTCGAAGGAAAACATCCAGTCCTGGATAAAATGCTCTTAACCCTCCCATAATCCCGTGTGAGTTTTTTACCCTGAGCGCGGTCCCAGATAGTATTTGTACTAAGGGTTATTTTACCATGAGAATCTTGTATTGGCCCATGGTTAAGGGGAAATTACTTAAAGACCATTCAATGCAAGAAGCTACCTACGAACATGTGGTCAAATAACATGTATACCCATTAATGTAGGATATTAGCAGGTGAAGACTAGAGTAACCTGCAGCTGAATACCCTGCATTACAAGAGAAAAGAGACAAACTTTTTTCTCTCTGTCTGATATTAAATCAGAGCAAACATTTCCTGTTTTAGGTCAGTTGGGTATTCTATTTGGTAAATATCAGAATAATGAGAGGGAGAGTTTTAACATAATGTACGACTTGGGTCAAATATTTTGGGTTACCTTCCGAAACCTTCTAACAATAGTTTGGTGAAATTCTGGTCCATTCCTCCTGAAAGAACTGATATAATTGAGTCAAGTTTGTAGGCCACCTTGCTCGCACATGCCCTTCAGTTCTGCCAACAAATGTTCAGAGATTTAAAATAGAAAGCTTAAAACACGGACTTTGCTGTCCTTAAGCCACTTTGTGACTTATTTGTCAGTATGCACAGGGTCACTGTGCGTTTAACTTCCCGGCTGATGTCTTGAGATGGTGCTTCAATATTTCGACATAATGTTCTTTGCTCGTGACCTCATGACTTCCTCACACATCAATTTTAGTTTCACCCAACCACAGGACATATCTCCAAAAATTAAGGTCTTGGTCGCTTAATGCATTAACAAATTGTAATCTGGCTTTTATGTTGCTTTAGGAATAATTGATTCTTCCTCTCTGAGTGGCATTTTCAGCCCATGTTGGTGCAGGACATGTTTCACTGTGGACAATGACACATTTATTAGCTTCAACCCACATTTTCACTTTTGGTTATGTTCTGGGGTTTGATGAGCACATCTTACACCAAAACACTTTCATCTCTGGGACACAGAAACCCTTTCTGAATGATGGCTTGACACTCCCTTGTTCGGACAGAATGAACAATGAACGTTCAGGAAAGTGAAAATTTGACCGAAGGGTGAACCCGACTTGTGCAGATTTACAACTCTCTTCCTGATATCTTGAATATCTTTTGATTTTTCCATGATGTCACAAAAAGGAAGCAGTATGTTTGAGCTGTTTTGTTAACATACATTCACAGGTGGGGCCTCTATTAACCTTAAGCTTGACAGAAGCTTACAAAGCCACAAACATTATCATCTGGGCTTTCCCAAATAGTAATCTATGGACGTACACTTCTGACTTTAAATAAAGTAATTAAAAAAACCCTAATTGTTCTGGCATCAGATTTAGTGATTCTATCTGACCAAAACACAAAAAGACAACAAGGAAAAAAGGGTCATATGATTTCATAAAGTATAGGTAAATATCTGGTTTCAACTGCACACAAAAAGGTTAATACAACTATACATCATGGTTTCTGTAATGTAATAGCCAGTTATAGCCAGAATTCCCACAACAAAAATACCACTTCTAAATCGAACGTGTTCCCTTACTGAAGATTGGGACATTTCCTGTTATTTCTTCCTGTTAGTTTTAAAATAACAGTGATTTTAATGGTTTGGTCAAAGTCTACAGATCCATTTTAGATAAATGCTAAAGTTCTGTAGATAGAAACTTTCCTATCAACATTGTGTATGAGCATCAAAAAGGTCATGAGAGGGCAATCAGACAAAATCTATAATGCCCCTGCATTATATATTTTATAGTAAAATATTAAGCATCCTGGGGCCTTTGTATGACACCTCAACCCCAAGTTCAAGTCTTTAATATCTCTAAAATCTCTAAAATCTACTGTCTCCTCTTTATGCCTCTTTTATGTCCTCATTTGTACTTTGTTTTTCTCTACCTTTTATTTTTCTTTTTTAACCTTTGAATTGACATATTATTACATAATTGTAAGTTGTAGATAAAAGAAAACTGTTAAGAACAAAGTGTTGAGAAATGGACCGGTTTGATGTGAAAAAATAAAAAAGCGAGGTAGAAAATCTGCCAGTCAAAGTTTTCACTTGGGATTCTATTTACCCGTGTTCTTGCTGAAAATATATGAACACTGATGCAAAAAACCCCCTCTACATTAGGTTGCAGTTTTCACACCAACATTTTCACAATACAACTGAGGTACTTCTGACATACTTCTCTCTATGATGCTTTAACTCACAAGGCCTTCCATATATTATGCAGAAATAAGCAGACAAAAAGACATTTTACGTAGTCCCCAATTATATCTGGTTCTTACAACTAGGTTATAATTTACTGTTGTGTTTTAAGCAAAACCAGGCAACACAGATTAAGTCTGTGACTCAGGATTACACATGTGAAATTATATTTATTAGTATATTTACACCATGAATGACCTGCAATGAAACAAAAGCTAAACCAAACTAAATAACCTCTCAGACACTGTTCTTGGAGCAGACGCTTACCAGCAATAGGAGGAAATGTATGTATGTGTATGTAACCTTTATTTAACCAGGAAATAAAACTCATTGACATTAAAAAACTTTTACAACAGTGTCCCGGGCTTTACAGCAACAAAACAAGATAAAAACAAAACAATTTCAACCTTTAAAACATTCTAAACACAACATTTGACTCTAATAAAACAAAAAAAGAAAATATCCAAATTAAAAATTCTGCCTGCGTCCTTCGTCATCGCTGTAGCTGAAAAAGAACCCTTAATATTCCCTAATAGCAGACTTTAGTGGTAGCTGTGAATTCTGTTTTGCTTTGGTTCCATTTCTGTTACAAGGCGGAGCCTTTAATTCTGCCCTTTAGTTCCAGACATATATGTTTTTGATGGCTATGAATCTTGCCTCATCATTTCTCAATTTTTTTCACCTGCAGTGGCGATAGTACTGCTGTTTTACCCTTATGCACCATGAATGCGCGAAACTAATCTTTAACAGGGAGCTAATGTCAGCTGGCTGGACTGCGGTTGTTCCACATGTGGACAGATTTAAAACAATGCTGTATTTGTTTGATATGTGTGTGTGTGTCCATATTAAAAGTTTCAGTTTAAATATCTGCATAGTTACACCTCTACCCATTCAACGTAGACTGGGCTTGCACAAAAGTAATAGAAAAGTCATTCAAGCCGGAAATGACAAAAACTGTTGGTTTTTTTTGTCACTCTAGACGAGTTCTTCCCCTGGACGGTAAGCCATACCACCTATCATTAACCACCAGTGCACACAAGCATTTATAAACATGTCCGTAGCCAATTTGCTGTCAAGGCTTATAGTAAATGCATATTAGTAATTATTCATGCCTATGATGAAAGTCTTCCACTCATTAACCGTTTAAAATTGAAGGCAGTTTTGTGTTCATGCATTGCGAAAGTTGCTTCTTTATTATTAGGAAAGCTGGGAAGTACGCAGCAACCAAAAGATGAGGAGGCTGTATTGTAGCTTTGAGGTGTCTTGTGAATGTGTGTGTTGTATCTATTCAGTTCTTCAAGTATGAATGCACTTGAGCGTGTTGTTGAATAGTAGAGAATAGGCTCTGATTCCCAAGTTGAAAGCCTGTTGGATGCCATTGTAATGGCACACCACCTATAGCGCGTCTCATGTCTTTCGCTGAGGCGGCAGTCACTGCAAATGGGACTTAAATCTCTCAGGACCCCCGCACATGAAAGGTAAAACGAGGGGCGCTACTCGCCGCGCGGACACTAGGAGGTTCAAAAGGGCGGCCAATTGGAAAAGAAAGGCTGAAGCGCCGGGGCCCTGGTGGTGTCAGTGGGGCCAAGCGCAACTGACATTACAGGAACAACCATGAATAGACAAACTTGGTGGTCCTAGTTGAAGCTAGTCCCCTGGTTGGTGTTGATTTTATGAATATTAGTTTAAAAACCTAGTGTGAGTGTGCATCCATGTGTCAATTAATACTCAGAAAAAGTGCAGAATTAATGATTTTATATTAGCTTAGATTCAGGGTGGAAATTAAGTTGTCTTTTACCAAGCATTGGGGTTGGTGGAAGAAAAATGGTAACAGCCACCCTGTCCAAAATTTTACCAGCCACTATTTGTTTCCAAACAGACTTCAATGTAAAATTTGTCTTCTTGTATAAAACAAACAAATAATTTGATAGATATTTTTTTTTGTGGGGGAGGAGGATTCCAAGTAAATGGGAGAAAGCCTAGACTAAGCTGTAAGCAAGATTTGAATCGAGTGGAATAGTGCAGGAAGGCAATGGCCAAGCTAGTGCTTTACACCAGGACTGTAATCCCACATTGCTATTTACTTTTCTTCTTCTACTGATTTTAACATCTGATGCTGTAGAAGCTTAGGTTCGCTGTTGCCCTCAACAGGTCAGTTGCATAAATTGAGCACCTTTTTCCTGTTCAAATTGCAAGCTAGCCTTTGTTGCTGACCAAATTCACCTCCCACTTCATAAATCCACCCATATTTAGCTAGTGATGGGTAATCATTTTCAGCCCCTGTTGGGTTACGCTGCCTGTGGTCTAGTTGAAGTAAGGGCTTATTTTCCTTCTAAGGACTAAAGTTGAAATGACATTACTTATACAGCCCTGATAAGGTGCAGTCAACCACCAAACAGCTGGTAAACATAATAATAGAGCATTGAGCAAACCACTGTTTATTTCGGTCTATTAAAGCTACAGTACCATTTTATAAAATAGGAAAATTGGGTGAACAAAACCCATAGAAACAACAGGCATGTGTGTGTGTGGTGGGAAGGGGATGTGAGGGTGAGCCTGAATAGAGGAAAAAACACTGAGGGAGATTTGGACAAATGACAGCTCCCGCTGAAGGCAGTGTATGGCGCTACCTTATCTCTTCCCTCTTTCTCATCTCTTAATGCTTATTTTCATCACTTTGCTTAAAATATTGATAATCAATTAGCACTACGTCTGTTTTGCTACAGAATCTGTGTCATGGTCTATCACTCTGTCAGAGCCAATTCGCCACTATTTCAAAGTTCATTTTTCCTTGGCGGCTCTGTGCCTTTGGAGGAGTCATTACGTGGGGGAACATAGCCCGGGGTGCAATCACCTATTCTCTTTCATTACTGGGGAGATGGAGAAGGTGAGAGAGATTATTAGAACTTTGGAATGATCACAAAGCTTCACGCCGCCTGTCAGATCCCCCCTACGTGTAATTCATCTGGCCCCACTACACCCCCCCACAACTCATCCCCCTCACTTCACCCTCCTCCCTCCTCAGCCCCCCCACCCCCCCACCAGCCAGGGGTTTGGCCACAGACATTATTCATGAACATCTGCAGTGTGCTGAATATTCCACAGCCTCCGCCGTGATGAAAAGGGAGCTGCCCCTTTGACTTGAAAATTAACATGCCGGCACAGAGATTAAGGACTCGCCCATTCGCTTCGAGCCGAACTGGACCATGCTGAGTCCGGCCGGGACGACAACCCTGGCTGGGTGGAGCAATGACAGAATAAACGAATTTAGGAGAGGAATTTGCTCTTTGTAATGATGAGGGAGCTGTTTTAGTGTCTAACATGGAAACGAGGTTTTGAAATTTTTATTTCACTTCAAAGCAATGAAAGTAAGCATGGTGTAAGGTGCACAAGCACAGACTGAAAACTCCTCTTAGGCATCAATCAGATCTCAGGTCGAGCTTCAAAAACACTGCCGTCAAGTAAGTTTGATAGAGGTTAGGCAACCTACTATATGTATGTATCACAGTTTAATATTACAAATAAAATGTGTAAACCTTAGAAAAAGAAGGAAGTGTCTTATCAGTAACTGTCCATAAATGCCAATAAAGCAATGCCTTTGTTACAGAAGTTTGGGTAGGAAAAGACAGATTTTTACAACTCACAAGTTGGAATGATATGCATATATTATTTGAAGCGATGCACCAAGAAATTGAACATCGACCGCAATCAGACAAGTTTTAGTTTGACCAACTCTGACCTGTGACCGACTGGTTAAAAACTCACACATCTGATCATTTTGAGATCAGTAAACGCACCACTATAAGAGCAACCAGGTCACACTGACTTCAAAGCTCTTCAGTGTGGATGCCGTTACTGAGGAAAGAGACTTAAAGTTGGATAGTTTCAGTGTCAGTGACGTATTTACAAATACCATCCAATGAAGCACATCGGATTTAAGCTACTTAGAAAGAAACAGTTTCCTCTACCACATGTCAAGACATGTCTGTCATTTATTCAAGCTGTGAGAGAGTGCAAGAGACCAAAACCTCCAGAACATAACAGAAAGGCTAAATGTAGTATAGCAAAGATCCTTGTTACATCCTTGGGAGTTTAAAACCTCTAGAATTTGCTGGATTTGAAAATGTTTGCAGGCTTTTAAAGAACAGAGTTCTGTTTTTAAAATATTAACCAATAGGGGTGTAACAAGATCTGATACAACAGGACTTTGCAATACTGAAATGCCACGGTACCTGTGATCAAAGTGAACTCAGTCTCATGAAGCACCATCTCGTTGCTGTCAGTATGTGACTTTGCCTAGTAAAGTAAGTATAAGTGACTAACACAAGTCTTGCATAATTGCCTAAGTCACGGTTTTGGAAAACAACAAAAAACATTTTTAAGCAAGCCTAAGTCAAAGGGAAGACTTAAACTGTAACAAGTGTTCTGATAGGCTGAGAACACAGGCAATTACGCAGGGTGATGTAGCAGTGTAAGGAGATCAATATTACGCAGATATCTAAATTTGGCCAAAATATGACACAGGCAATTATGCTATGATGCCAATGATATGAAGAAAAGCAACTTTAGCTTGAAACCCCCGGTGTATCTATGCTTGAGACTCTAATTTCGAAGTCAGAGCAGGAGTACTTCCTGCTCTTATTACTTGTGGAGCTGACTGCCACTAACTTACAAAAGCATTAAAGCAGCCTTCCTGGTCCAACCAAATTTAAATTGTTTGTGTTTGAGCAGACAGAAAAAAAATTTATTTTGCTTGATGGACAGTCAAGTTACGAAGCACTGAGAATCACGCCTTTAGGCAACTGTTAGCTGCTAATGAGGCTAAAGTCATCTTTTTTGGAGCAGAGCAAGGCTACATTTAAGGAATATTTCACTGTTTATATAAAGACAGGATTGCATTTGATCGTCTCTGGTGTAAAATCTAAAATGCTTCAAAAGACTAAACTTGAACTGGGTAATTCTACACTGACTAGAGATTCCTTAAAAATATTTTATGTTATTTAAAGCTTTTATTCTATTTTAAAAACACATTACATCTCAGAAATAGACAACTATAAGAAGTGCAGTATATGGACTTGTCAAACCCAGACTGAGTTATTGTACACTAATAACAAATTCTGTAAAAAATAGTTTGCGACTTTTGAAACTTTTCTGTGACAGAAAACCAAAAATGAGGATTCTTAATTTTTACCAAAAGCTAGTCTGGTTCTCAAGAATCCCATATTGTGCATCGTTTTGTCTCGTAAGCTGGGTCTACAGTTACATCCTACAAACCACGCTAATATAAGATGCTAAAGCCAGTTTGAAATGTGAACTGAAATTACTTTGCTTTAAAATAATAGCAAAACCAGGTCCCACTGTTGCTGCTCTCTCACCTGGAATGAATAACTGATGACTATTTACAGTCGGAAGGCTAGAAATAATATTTTAAAAGCTGTTCTCATAATTATTTTTGTATTATAGTTCTTATGAAAGAAATCATACATCAAATAAGTGCATCTCTTATTATTTAGCAGTACATTTAGTTACAAGCTAAAAACAGTATATGATAGCCAGAACAGTTACTTGCCAATTAAAGGTTTTACAGTTGTAGCTCTTTTTCACAGACTGGTGGTAAAGCTAGGTCAAAGCTTAAAAGCTCCTGATAAACACCTCATGGCACCATCTCACCTCTGTGTATCTCTTTCTTTTGTGCTCCCCTGGGTCTCTTGACATGAAAAGCTCAGCCAGAGAATGGAGACTCTTCCTCTCTCACACCAGGAGCACCACTCTCTGAGAGAACAAGCATCCTTCCTCACCTCCTCCCTCTCTCATGTTTGTGCGCTGTCTCTTGTCCTTTGTATGTCCTCTTGGACACAGGATCCTTATTTTGTTTCTTTGACACGACGGTAGAGAAACATCAACAGGGATTTGTGAAAGGAAAATGCTCCAGTCACTGGAAAGTGACTGACTATCCACAGCGCTGGCTAGAATTACACACACTCCTATCATGGGTACGAATATTATGTTATTTTTGGGCTCTTAATGAATAAATCAAACTACTTCTTAACAGAGCAATATTATGTAACACACGACTTGAATTAATTTAAAAACAGGAGTGTTGTGCAAAGTTTGAATTTATTGTGAATCTTATCTATCCCATATATGTTCAAAAGGAGAAATACAAGCAAAAAAAAGTACACTAATATTTACAAAAATGTCAGCTAACTTAAGAATTTGCTTTTTGACAACACCCTTTTTGCAGCCATCATCAAGCCGGCACTATTCTGGCTGCATACTGAACCACACTTCGAAGCACAACTGGTAGAGTTAATTTAAACTGGTTTGCTTTCTGTTATGGCTTTTAAGCAGAACAGACACATTTTCAGAAGTGTTACGAACAGGATTTTCTTAAACCTTAATAGTAGCCGGCCACATTTAGCCCAAAATGAACTTTAGATTGCGTTTGGGATTATCGTCCTCTTGGGACACTCACGTGTCCAAGTTTCAGTCATGCAGCTAATGATTTGAGCTAGTGAGTTAAAGTTGAAGAATACTGAGGTAACCCTCTGTTTTCATTAATAAATCCATTTTGTGCAAAGCACCAATGCCACTGACAGAGAAACAGCCCCTGAGCATGATGCTACCACCACCATGCTTCACAGTTGGTCTCCTCCAAACATACTTCTGCTCTTTGTAGTCCAATTGTTAATCTTGGTCTCGTGACAAGAATCCCAGAAGGGATTTGGCTCATCTATAAGGGAAGGCTCATATTTTAGTCAGTCATCCCCTCGTGTTCTGGCAGATTGTAGTTCATGGTAAGATTGAGCCTTGGTGGTTCCTGGAAAGATCCTGGTCATTCAAATCAATTTTCCTTCACTGAAGAAGCATATTTTCAGAGTAAGAGACCAAAGCTGACATTTATGACCAAGATGTAAATTAATAATATAATAATAATAAAAGTTCTATTCAAACCTCTTGATTTGGCTTTAAAGAACTATGAAGACTGGATAATTATGAATCTAGCACAGAAATGTCACTTTAACCCAGGTTTGATCGTTCATCTTAGGAACAAAGAGGTAAAGTTAAGCAACAATAGTGAGATTATTCAGCTGAGAAGTTTGGAGACAATGTGTAACAACTAAATGATTTCTTTTATTTTTAAGATTAGCTGCCAATCATTTCCTAATGAGGCTAAAGACAAAAAGGTGGAGCGGAAACAGCTGCATTGAAAATAGCCTTGTGTGTGTGGGTGCAGTAGAACAATGTTTATTGCGGTGAACATTTATGTAGTTGATCTGTGCTGAATATCTGCTTTAAGCAAACAAAGTCTATCTGAACTCATTAAATTTGGATTTATTTAACAAAATATATAAACATTAAACTGTGTCAAAATTGCTTCAACCCTCAAACACCACTGCTTTTTAAATTGCCATCTTCATATCAGTCTCCACAACATTAATTTCAGGGATGCAGTATTTGGTGGGCTATAAATTTCTGAGCTGTGCACATTCAGGCCCTTTACACACAAAGGTGTGATCCTGCTTCTACTATCAAAGCATATACCATTCCCCAGGTGTATGAAGCATTTCGATAACATTTAACACTCCTGGTCAGCTAGCTAAAAGAAGGTGACTTCACTTTACTTACTAAAAAAAACAAATTTGCCCATTTGGAAATATGTTGTGGAAGCGACAAGAGCACCATTCATCACTCTAATTAAAGCAACACTGTTTTTAAACTCCATTTCCTCCATCTCAGTTTTTATGCACCACAAACCTGGAACAAACTCCCAGAAAACTGCAAAACATCCGACACATGAAGTTCCTTTAAAATAAGGATAAAAACCCACCTGTTTAGAGTTGCCTTTGATTAGCAGTAAGTGGAACACTGACCGATATTTTAGATGTATATTTCCTCGATGTTTTTATGATGTAAAACACTTTGAACTGCCTTGCTGCTGAAATGTGCTACACAAATAAACTTAACTTCCTACACTGTAAGTGGCATGTTATACTTGCTGTACTTCCAGTCATACTTTATAAAGCGGCGCAGTCGGCAGGTTTACTTAAAACCCTTCAGTATATTAAACTGGTTGTTTACTTTTACTTGTGTCTGTATAAAACATTAAAAATGTTACAATCTTATTATTGCTGTAACGACGTATTAGATTTTTTTTTGCAGCATAAGAGATAATTATTGCTATTCTGTTTAAAGTAAAGCAATTTGAACATGTTCTAGATTTTTTTTCTTTATGGTGGGGGTGTATTTCTGTGTTAATACCATGATAAAGTCAAACTGTGATGTTTTTACACAACCTTATCATACCAGCTTATGCCTATACACACCAATAATAGGTTTTTAAAGTCAAATGGGCTCTCATTGTCCTTAATGCACACATCTGATTTAGATGAAAGTGATGCTAAAGCTCATAAAGAGTGGTAGGAGAATCGTGAAGGCAGAAAAGGAGGAGAAAAGTGGGTTAGTTGGAAGTGATACTGTTATTGCAAGAGTCGACAGTAATAGTGCCACATTCCCTATAAGATCTTTCTGTGATAACAACCTGCAAAATTACTTATTTATTTTTCTACCACAGTTTATAACCCGTACTTCTACATAGTGTCGTTGCTGCAAAAAATGAACTAATTCATGATGATCTTTGATGATAAAACTTGAAAAATGACACATAAGATACACAAAACTGCATCAAAAGTCTGAAGTATGAATACTTTCAAAAATGCTGTTAAAAAAAAAAAAAAAAAAAAACAGTAGAAAAATACACTTTCAATGCCTTTGAATAGAGGAGCAGTCAGAGGGTTCTGACACGGGCTGGAGCGGGACTCTGCACTGCCTCTTGTTGATTGTAAATGGCAGAGCAAGTTTACTCTGTCAGCTGGAGCCAAAATGGAGTCTGACAGCTTTGTCAGGGAGTTTGAGCAGCTCAGTGGCAGGGCAGGAATCGGGTTGATTCAGTTCCTTTCATCTCCAAATCGCCGGCGTACGCTTATGAAACCTCCGTGGTAATTTAAAAAAAAAAAAAAAAAGAAGTGGAAAAAGCAGAGAGAGAAAGAAAATCCCGGCATAGTTTGGGATGACAAGCGATTTCTTTTTCCAAAACACTTATCAATATACAACAGAGGAGTAAAAAAATGAGAAAACTGACAGACCAAAGTCTGAAAGAGCTGGATGCAGAACAAACATGTCAGGAGATGTTAGCACTTTCTGCAAAAAAAAACGATATTAATAATCCGAGCGCTCAGTCCTACCTTTTCTCCCTCCACCTACGGTTTTCTTTGTAAATTATTCCACAAGATAACTGTGCATTACAACCCACTCAAGATCGCGGCCTCTGCATTTCCTAAATGCAGCCCCTACATTACTCCGACCACCTTGGAAACCTTTGAGGCTCTCGTTCCTTTCATAACCGACCTAAAAATATGAATCATGTCAGCAAGTGTAAATGCAATCCAGGCCTATTTATTTTCTTCATTTAGTTCCATAAACATTCCTCTGCCCCAAAACTCTTCAGCTGAGAAATGTAAATACCAGCCCATAGCTGGTGTTTGAGAGCATGGATTGAAAGAATAAAGAAAGTATTGCGAGCAGCGCTTTGTTCTGTTACACTCCCATGGCTTTATATCTACAATCCCCTCTACCTCTGTATGCTTGCTTCATTTTTCTTAGCTTTTTTTTTTTTTTTTTTTCAAATTACAGGATTCGTTTCTGTCTAAACGCAAGAGGATGTGGTGTAAAACAAATCTCTATCCGATTTTTTTTCCCCCACCTCGACAATGCATGTCAGCAATTAGCTGGCCAGTTTGGATCCAGGGTTTTTTTGTTTTTTTTGGTTTTTTTTGACGGGTGCCTCAGTTTGCCAACTTCTACCTTTTGTTCTTGCCACACAATAACCGCCCACTCGGCCTCGGTGTCTCTATCTCTCTCTGCCTCACACCCACACAGGGCGTTACACAATTCATCCAAATGTGCTTCGCTTTAAAACCCCATTACTTAGCCCCTGATGCTTTGTTTAACACAATTAAAAGAACAGGCCATTCATGAGAACCGAGAGCCTTGCCCTGCCCCTGTCTCCCTCCTCGGCTTCACTCAGCTCCTCTTCTGTGGTTCAGCGTTGGCCGGGGGAGTTACTGTGAACAGCCCAGCTTAGTTCCCCCTAATTCCCTGGGTTTTGTTTGCATATAGGCTTAGCTTGGTTCCATTTGAAACAACTCAATGCCATGCCTCGCCCCCTGGCTGCAAACAGGCCAGTGATCAACTTTAAAGATTGGCCAGCCAAATGGAAACAGTGGAGTCTACACACACACAGACACATTCAAATACACACGTAGCTGAGGAGCCAAACAAGGTTGAAGGGCGCTGGCATCTACGTTCTGACACACTTCAAAAGGGTTAAAAACTCAGAGGCTTTTTAAGTAATGACAACTTAGTCAGACTTGGCAAATGGTCTGCTGGTAATTTCAGGTTGGAGCTCTCCACACACGAGTGTCAGTCCCGCAGGATGGACCGAGTTTAAAGGCTACTGAGGTAAATGAGAGAGAAGGCTGCTGGTCAGGTGTGGTCAGCAGCTCCCTGTAGAAAAGGGACAGACATATCTAAACAACTTTACATTTTAGATGGCCATATATATATATATATATATATATATATATATATATATATATATATATATATATATATATATATATATGTAAGATAATAATAAGATCAGAATTTTAGAATTAGAATTTCTCCAGAATTAATGAATATATTAACAAGCAGCAAACTAAAGAGTAATACTGTTGTAGTAAATTACAATTTGCCTGGAGTTTTTGCAGTTTCAGTTTGTGGACTCTGAAAGTTATAACAGCTGAAATACAAACATCGCAAATCAGAATTTTATATACACTCATCACGGTCATTAATTGTGTACATTTATTTATTTTCAGTAGAACAGAGGTGGCTGTCGGAAGACCACGTTCGCCTGCCGTGTCAATTCCTAAACCAGTTTGGGATTATTGTACTGATATGCTCAAATATCTGCAGTTAAAACCAAATGTTTACATAAACTGTACAGAAAAAAACACAACCGAGTTGTTTTCTTCACTGATATTAAATCAGAGAAAAGGTTTCTTGCTTTACGTTAGTTGGGATGAGCGAAATTATTCCTGTTTGCTAAATGCCAGAATAATGAGTTAAGGATTTTTTTTATATACTACCTTCTTCAAACTCAAAAGTTTACATACACTAGGATTACAAAAAGCCTTTGTAGGAGAGTGTCATCCACAATGAAAAGAGCCCCGACATGGGCTGATCAGCAAGGAGCAAACCATTACTTATTACTTATTCTGGCATTTAGAAATTAGAAACAATTTTTGTAATCCTTTTTGACCTAAAACAGGAAAGCTTTAGTCTGATTTAATGCCATTTGGGTGGAAAAGAGATTCTGATTCTTTGTATAAAGCATATGTAAATATCTTGTTTCAAACGTAACTCTTGATTTAGGTAATGGATACAAAACTTGGAGATTTAGACATGCTTTTTTTTTGCTGCTAGAACTGGCAGTGAAACAGCCCCGCATCATGATGGTACCACCACCTTGCTTGACAGCTTGTACAGTGTTTTTAGGCTTGAAAGCATCATTTTGGCACACTTTTCATCTATGTTACCAAACATCTGAATCTTTCAATCACCTTAATATGAAACACTTCTCCAGAAGTTTGTTTATGCTGGAAGCTGCAAAATTCAGTCGAGTCTGAAGGTGTTGCTATTGGAGCAGGGCATTCTTTCTAGGTTGCCCTCCCTTTTGACCCACTTGAATGTAAAAAAACTACTTAACAGTGGAGAGTCGCGTGTGTTCCAGACGTTCACTGGCGGCACGAGATGTAAATCAACATTCATTGTCTACTTTTGCTTATTCAAGATCGGATCACGTGGGTCCAGGCCCAGTAGAGGAACTCAAACATCCCTCTGCATAGCAATACTCTTCAATTCATTCTGGGAGATCCCAAGGTTCCCCAGTCTAGAAGTGATATGTAGTCCATCCAACAAGTTCTGGGTTTTCCCCAGGGTCTCTTCCAAGTCCTTCCCACTTGGAAGACCTCCAAAGGGAGGCAATCAGGAGGCATCCTGATCAGATACCTGAGCCACCTCACTACCTTGGCATAAATCTATGAATCTCGCTCTAAGATATTCTTTTGTTGTATATATTTTAGCTAATCTGTTATTTTCACCCTGTGTAGATTTAAGAAAATCCACAAAAGATTCAAACATCTGCAACCAATTTTGGTTTTTAAAAATCTTTGCTTTTGTATGATGAAATCTGATTCCACCCAGAACATAGAGCAGTTGAATAAATAATAAAAAGTCCCAGAAAATATTCTTACCCATGAAAAACAACAGTGCAGGCTATGCCAAGAGCTGTGTGTGGGGGACACCATGATGAAACTTGGTGTTGGACAACTGTAGCAAAGGGTGGCATCTCGGGGTCTCCAAATTCTATTTATAAACCATTTGACACCATCTACACTCCAGCTGATTGTTTCAGAGGCATTCCAGGAAGCAGAATTTTCTGTCCTACCACCACAAACATAAATGTGTGAAGTTTGTTAAACGCTACTAGAGCCGTGTGCTTTGCTCAGATTTGACTAAAATTGAGCATTTAGGTGACAAATACTCCAGCTGAACGTGGCATGAAAGAAAGCGCGAGTATGTGGATAAACTCTGGGAAATACCAGGATGCTTTACATAAAAATCTGATGAACTCTGCCAAAATAATAAATGAGTTGGTGCTGGCTGTTCCAGCAGAGTGATCATCAGAACCATGACCCCACACCTAAATCCTCTGAAAAACCTGTGGGTCGAGCTGTATAGGAGAAAGCTTAGGAAAGGACCCTGGACCGTGTAACAAGGAACAATCAAAAATCCTTCTCTCTCCACGTTTCAACCTTGTGAAATGAAAAGGAAACGGAAGTCTTTAATTTCCTGTTGGTAAAACGGGGGGGGGAATTAATAGCAGGGAGCCAAGAAGTGTGGCATTTGAAGTTATGTACAAAATACATGAGTAAACAGGATTTTATTTTTTTAATTAAATACTGTACCAAAATTAAAGGTGTGTTTTCTAGATTTAGAGCCTGAAACTACACTACTACAATAGAAAAACAGATTTTAAAGCTTTTTAAAGCCTGTGTGCTTTATCACAGGCACAATAATCGTGGAGAGTTCTGTATTCTCATGACTGAGTATCTGAACCATCTTTTCCCTCTGCATCACAAACCAAAGTAATTAACTCAACCTTTAACATTGATATCAGCTGGTACTACACTCTGTGTAAACGTCAGGATGAGATATAGCAAAGTGTGGCGCATAGCTTTGCTCTTTTTCTGCTCTGTGGATCAGAGGTCTGTGTTTTGGCGATTTGATTAAAGTTTAACTCATTTGTTCTACGGACCAAACAGCACTTGAGGATCACTGACAACAATAATGAAAGCCTGTATTAATTATTTGACCATTTGCAATCAGGCCACCCTGTACAAGCTCTAACTACTTAATCATGTTAATTAATAAAACAACCCTTTCTTAATAGGGTAATACCATATCCATAATTAATCTGATGAATTATGCATATGGGATGTAATTGTTAAGGGAATGGCTTTAATTGTTGGAGCCGTTAATTTTCATAGTTTTCCAAACAGCACCAAATGTTGTGGTTTAAGAGAAAAGGCAAAGTAAATGTTAATTTATAAAGCTTGTTTAACTATAAATGCTTCTACGCACACACACTTTGCAGCTTAAATGTTCATGGTACCCTATGTGTGAGTTGATATTGATCTTTCTTTAAAGCTCCTCTGGTAATAAACCCCCCACCCCCAAAACACTGTCAGTTAGGAGCCCAAAATTGGCTTAAAACCACTAATTACATCAGCGCTGAAAGGAAATCATTGATCAGTGGCATTATGGGAAATTAAACTGGCCCCCAAAACTGGATCAAAGTGAATGAAGTGGCTTAGTGGGGTTTCAGTGGGGCTTTGCAGACGGGGGACAGGATTATCACCCTCTACACGCACACATACGCCTCATTACAGAGAAACAGCAGTGCTAAACGATGCACATGCATTTATTAAAGAGTATACTTGTTCATGATGAATTAAACACAACTGTAGCTAAATTTAACCAACAGAAATCTCATCAACCACTGGCAAACCACTAAAACACTTCAAAGTGTTGACAAAAGTCATTTTGCGAAAAACATTTCATATAAAGCTGTTTTATAATGCGGGGATGATCCAAAGTGAGCAGGCCTCATGTGGACCTGTGGGTAGATCCACTGGGAGAATGAATAAAAGAAAAGGAGGCCCTGCTGGTGCATCTGGCCATCTATTGGTGCCCCGAGACCAAAGTATTCTGTTTCCTCTGCCCCACAAGCCTCACCGCTGGCCACTTAGGTCCCCAAGCCTGATGCTTGGGGACCCCTTCAAGTATATTTAACAGTTCCCAAGCTGAATCACACATGCTAAAAAAGTAAGGGGTTTTAAAGCACTGCATAACATTCTTATTTGAGCTCAATTAAGACACCAATTACACTATGTTCTTAGCTTGCTCAAATTTTTACACTTTGTTTGGTTTTTAATACATCATGTGGATTCATGTTCATGTCCAGCTACAGATCAATCAAGACTAAAATGACAGAATAACAAGCACATCTTAAGAAGCTGTGGTGTAATAAGATAAGAAAGTCTTACTTAACCAAATCTGCCAAACCTTTATAGAACTAACATCCGTTGGTAACCTTCTGAATATGTTTCCAATATAGACTCCTGAGGAAGTTCACTTGCACGATGAGTTTATAGTACTCCTTTTCAAACATGTACTGGTAGCAGTTCTGATCTGGCTAGACAGCTTTAAAAGCAGACTGAAGGTAAATTTAAATAGTAAAATAAGAAAGGCCTTTACGATTATGTTTAAACCCAGAATTAGAGTATCATACATGATAAACTAATCCATAGTCATCTTCTGCCTGAAATACATGGCCAAAGATGTAACGATGTAATCACAGTTCTAACCAAACTAAAATATTTATCAGGGTCCTAGCTGCAAGGATCTATATACATTTATGACCAAGACATAGTTACAGAACAGACTAAGAGAGCATAAATCTGCAATTACCTCATGGCCAGAATTGTTTTAGATCACCAAAATATTGATAAATATTCCTTAAAAGCATTTGGGTTTGATGATATTCCTACACCAATTAGAAAAGGAGCAATTACCCAAAAGGGAGATTTAGGATTTTTAAAAGCCACAAACATCCTAAACCTCAACAAAGATTTGAATTCTACAGTTTTTCTGTACATATTTTTTTGTTTGCTTGTTTACTTTTTTACTACAGTTTTTTTTTTTTTTAGCTGCTGTTGTGTTTCATCTTTGAATTGCCTTTAACTGCAGACTATGAACTAAGCTTTCTGCTCTTCTTTGTGAAGATAATCAGATGTTAGAATATTAGGGGTGGAGTTTCATTGATGAAGAATGGACTACAGGTGGTATACTTACAAAAATGGATTTCCACTTTAAAAGAGCTGATTATTTAATGACATGTTTCATTTCCTGAGGAAGGCTTTCTGCTTATACTGGTCTTTTAGACCATGTCATAAAAATAAAGGCATTGTAATCATTTTTATGAAGCAAGTACTTTGTATTTATTTGATATGTAAACCGATATTTTACTTAACTCGCGCGATGATTTCTTAACCCTAAAATTAGTAACTTGTTAAATGTCCACATACAATAAAATAAGATCTTGTTAAAAGAGCTTCTAAAAGACTTGTTTTATTGGGTGCTGATAATTTCTTCCCTCCACTATTTTGAACTTTGGCATTATGGTCACTTCATACTCCCACTGTTTGAGAACAAAAAAAGCTGGTTGCCATGGGACAATTTGAACTTACAAGACAATTCCCACCTACTTTGACAAACAATGACTTAAAGAAATGTATCTATAATCGACTCTTATTCTACTGTAATACTGCAAGGAAATGGGCGATATATCACTGTTAATATCAACCAAAAGGAACGGTTTGATAAAAGGTCATAATCGCTCATATTTCATTAACGTCAACAGGCCTAAAATGGAATCAGAACTAAAATCAATTAAAATAGGGTGTAATACAAAATCCTCTGAAAATAATATACAATTAAAGTTTCAAGTACTTGAACTTCAAAAAAAGCTGACACCCAATGGTGTAGTAAATGTGCAAAAGGGTTTACGAGTACAAACAGCAAGTGGGAAAGAACTAAATAGAAATGCAGGATATGAATAGCCGAACAGGCAAACTGATCTATGGTCCTTTTGATCAACTATGGTTTTTTATTGTTATGAGTTTATCTACCGAGAAAAGACACTCAATAAAAGCACAAACAGAGAAAAAGAAAGAAAACAAGGAAACGCATCAGAAGTTCAGTCATCATCTGAAACATTTCCTCTACTGATGTAAAATCTAATCTATGAAAACACAAATATGCATCGCTTAAGAAACATTCAAAGAGTAAATGTGAGACATTATGTACCAATGTCACGACATATTCAACGAGAGGAATCTTCTTTGTGAAATTAAAGTTATTGATCCATGTTACAATGTTGTAAACCCCAAAGATTATGATTTAAAGGAAACTGAAATTCTTATGAGAGTTAAACTCCTGAATTTACCCTTAAAGCATCACTTGACCCATTCGAAGGCAAAACAACTTAAGTTGATCCGATTGTGCTGATCCTTGTTACTGACAGCGAGCAACCCACACTAAGACACAGAAAGCATCACTTAGCACAAAGTTAGCTATATCAACCCCACTTGTACTCATATTGTGCATCAATCTTCTTACACTGGCAAATCCAGGGCTTACATTACACAGAAATAAGCAGTAGATATTGGTAGAATGAGCTTACTGAGGCATTGTTTTAACTGAGCTTTCACAGGGAATTCCCTGGCCTACAGTTAAAGAAAGAAGATATTGAGGACAAAAATAAAGTAGTTGTTGGCCACCGTCTACGGGAGATGAAGTTCAGGGGATTTAGGGGGTGTTAAGATGATTTGTAGGCTTTTTCTCCTATCAGATCATCTAAAATGTGAGTGATTACACTGGTAATCATCTGCAAGCCCACACTGGCTCAGTCTGTGCTTAAGAGATAAAGGGTGAGAGACTGAGTTAAGAATGGATGAAGGAAGAGAGAGGCAGACTTGTGAAGGAGACAACAAAAAGAGGGAGAGGAGGAAGAAGGTGGCAGATTAGGATGGCCATTCTGCCTCTTCATCAGCTCCTCTGTTTCTGCATCTCCCTCTCTTTCTCTTCTGCACATTCAGATATTCATTTGTGCTTGGCCAAACAAATAGCTGACACTGTCTCATCAAAGCTTTGGATTGGCAGCCTGGGCCAAGTGGGGCTGTTGACAAGCAAGGGCACTGAAAGCAGAGGAGGAGAGGAAAGAGCAAGACAGAGAAATCCTTCCTGTAATTCCCCAAACTGTAATCCATTGGGTTTAATGGGTATGTGTGTGGGGATTAGACATTTATCATTACTGCTCTGGTACTGTTGTGTGTCGGTGTGTTAAGAGTGAGAGGAGAAAAGCCAAGCTTGCATGGAAGGCCCAACAATGCTGGCAGAGGGATTTAATCCATAGCTCTCTATCACATATCCACATATTTGGCCAACAGGAGTGACATATAGCTTATTCACTTCAGCTGATCCCACCGATTAGGTCTGATCTGGAGGCAACCCTTATTACACTCCCCCTCATCACACTAATTCTCAGATATTTGTTGATGTTTTTCACTTTATTTTCACAATATTACAGATTTTGTTCCTGTCAGAGTAATGAAGTCTCCCATAAATCCATAGCTCCATCAGTTTAAGGTCAAAGGCTGTGCGTAGATTTAAAAATCCTGTAAGGTTTTAACACAGATAAATTATTTGAAAGTGTAACTCTGTTAGTAGTACATCTTCACAGACAGTAGAGCTGCTCTACTGATCTCTGATAGATTGTATAGAACACAAACAAATGTTAAATGAGAAGAAGTAATGAAGAAGTTGCAGATATACCTGCAGGTCAGAGAAAACAAAGACACAGTCAAAACCAGCCAGGTTAAAACCAGAGTTGAGATGTGGCTTTGACCTACCGCTCAAAGACTTGAGGCTGGACTTGGACTAGTTTCTTAATGACTTGAAACTTTAGTTGAAGTGAAAGACTTAAGACGTGCCTCAGAGTTGCCCCTCAGAGGCTTTAGAATGACTTTGACAAGCCACTCAAGGACCTGACACTTGACTTGAGGTAAAAGATCTGAGACTTTACTTGGACTTGTCTGTTACTGGTTTGACACCTAACTTGGGGAGAAAGACTTGAGACTTGTCCCTCATTTACTGGCGGGGGGTAAGTCAAACGAGGATACCAGTGACTTAAGTCTTGATTTAGACTTGTCCCCCAATGACTTGGGACTTCACTTGGGATGAAATACTTAAGATTTTGTTTAGACTTGCCACTCAAAGACTTTAAACTTGACTTGGAAAAATGATTTATGAACATCTTTGCTAGCCTCCAGTTAGCAGAAACATACTCATTAAAACGCAGCTCAAAAATGCTTTCCTGCGAGTAGGAACAAAGCTGAATGCATCAATCTTTACTCTGGAGTCCAGAGCCGGGATTGGTCGTGGCTTTGTCCGTTGGCTCGAGAAAGACATGAATCAAACTGAGGGAGACAGATTAACCTTTGGTAACAAGGGATAATGGTCAGAACACCAGAAAAACATACTTTCACCATCAGCAGATACAAGCCTGAACATCTTTCTTTTAAGCTAACACACACTAATTCATGGGTCGGCAGAAACCCTCCCAAATGTACACACTGAACATGTGTCCTGCAGATGTAGTAGCCATGAAAAAAGGCCCCTGTTCTCCATGTGCATATGAGATCAAAATAAAGTGAGTTAGAGAAACACAGAAACAAGAAATACCTGAAGAATGCAAATACATGAGGGGAAAAAAGAAGGAAAATAAATGAACATTAATTTTCCCTTAGAAATTCCCTCTTCTCAGCACAAGGAGATGAAAGAGGAGCAGTGTGCCTTCTTATATTTATGTCTTCTTAAACACACAGCTGAAGATTTGGTTTGGTAGATGGGGGCCTTGGCTAAGAGGGTACCAAGGGGCCCCTTATTGCCTGGTTTGCTAATTAGGCATAAATCTGCGAGATTGAGCCAATGGTGGATTAATTAACTGTTTATTTCTCTTCACTCCTCCCCTGGAACCACCAGATCTGGGCCGTGGGATGTAGAGGAAGAGTGGACGAAGTACTGGGTGTGGCATTTTGGACAAATGAACAACTCTGACAGTTGTAAATGTGCGTGTGCATGTGTGTGTGTGGCCTTCTGTAAATAATGTGTCAGCGCTGTCTTTTTAAATGAATGTGGGTGGATGTCTCTGTCATTAGTCACACCGCTACGCTTGTTAGGTTGAAGTGGCGACTGCAATGTAATACTAAAAGTACTAGGCGAGGGCGCAAGGGACTATGAAGCAGAGAGCAGAAAAGTGGCTAAAGACTGAAGACAATGATGAGAGATGGGTGGGATAAAATGGTGTATTAGGAAGGTAAAAGGAGAGAAATAAGTGGGGGGTTTTGTGTGTGTGTGTGTGTGTGTGTGTGTGTGTGTGTGTGTGTGTGTGTGTCTATTGGGAATCCGGGTAACGGTGCAATCTGTACACAATTAGGACTCCATTAGAAGTTTAAAACAACTCATGACTTCCATCTGTTCCTGAGGCTGGGAATGTAAGATTGGAGACGACAGGTGTCTAAATGTTTATCAGACCCGCTGCGTTTATTCCTGTGTCTCTGAGGTAGGAGGAAAAATGACCTGCACAAATCTTATTCAAACTAACATTCACTGTGGCAAGATTAAAACGTGCTGTACAAAACCTCGGGAGTCAGGACTACATGTACTTTGGCAACAAGAGTTGAACTCGATACAACTATGAGGTTAAACACAAATTAGGCATGAGCACTCACATAAGCTTGCAAATCAATTAACAAAAAATGGCCACAAAGACAAATCTGTTTACATTTGAGATCTGAAATGTACTGATATTAAGCCAAATGGATAAACAGCTTTTCAATTTCAGGATCTTTGATGATCAGGGACATTCAGCTCTTTCTTTCAGGACTAAAAACAACAAAGATGCAAGAACAGCTAAAGCTGATTATTTTTTAAATTTCAATTGCAAGGTAGAGCGAACAGATATGACAAAATTTTTCAATTTTTTTCTAGTAAAAAGCATAAATATTTCTCAAGGTAAAAACACAGCCTTTAAAGAAAAATACATCAGACCAGAGCCAAAGGACACTGCAACCAGACTTTCAGCTATTTGTACAAGCTGGTATCAAAACAACAAACATTTAAACGATAAAACATAAAGCAGTATCTGATTATTAGGCCAAACTGAAAAACTGTATGTTAATGGCACCCATTTTTGTAACTTAACTCTCAAACCTACATGTAAATTGTACCATAACCAACTTGTGTACTTTACCAATGGTTATCAGTTTAAATCTCACATATATTTCAATTAAATATATAGTATATACTTTTCACCAGATTTTGTATTACTCTGTAGTTCAGTTGATTGTCATTCTGATTTCAGTTTCTTATCTTGCGATCTGGTTGTTCTTTTACAACCATAATGTCCAAGCAACATTTTTGCATAGCAAGGTAAGAAATGCTTTGTTGGTACACAGCCACATTTGGAGCAAGAAGAATTAGTGAAGAGAAACTGTTCTTAAACATGTCCTTTTATTCATTACACATTGTGTGTTTGTGTCATGGAGGGTGGAATTGTATAGCAATTACAAATGAATTTGAATTGCTATACTTCTAAAAATGTCCATCCTCATACGTTCTGTAGTATGCTCCAGTTATACTGAAGAGAACAGCTCCCCAATGTATTTGTTCCACTGCAAAAAACTGACCTTCCCCAAAATAAGTCAAATAGATTGAAATTAATCATTATTCATCATTAAGCGAGACAAAATAGAACCAGTTGCTAAATCTGTCCAATGTCAAGCAAGATCATTACGGTAAACATTGTAACACTGGTTACACCTCTGAACTTAAACATTAATTAAAACAACCATCTGAGGCATCTCCAAAGTCTACTGAGACAGACTTTAGTTATTTTACCACATTGCAGTAACATCTACTCATCATATCAACAATCTTTATTTGACCAAGAACCTTCTTGAACCTACAATTTAGCTCCAATCCTTCATCCAGCTCCACATGTCACCCCCGTTGAGCATTTTATGCAGATTTGCAGCCAATTTGTTGCTTTCCAATTGCAAAATAAACATAATAATGAGTGGGAAGAAATTCTTTAAACATGTGTGCGAATAATTTTCAAGTGCAAAAGGAAGATTCATGGGGATGTTCATGCAGTGTGTAATCAAGCCGCTGACTGCACAGCCTCCCCAGCAATGAAACATTTAATCTGGAATGAACACTTTTCTGTCGTTTTCGCTCCCTCTTTTGGACCTTATTCCTCTGCACCCCCACTCTTTCCTCCCTCCTGTTACCCTCTATCTTCTTCCTTCTCTCTCCCTCGCTGGAGATCTGGCTGCCAGAAACCACAATCATAAAATTATTAAAATGCTGTTTGGCTGCCATTAATCAGCAGTGGTGATAAATCCTCGTGTGGGAAGTGACAGAGCATTAGTAACATACCTCTTGGCCTCAAAGACAGAGAGTAATGAGCCACGAGCCGGACCGGGTCAATCATAAACTCATCAAATGCGTCATTTAATTTCTTCATTTAGACAAACACAATTTGTTTATGGGAAAGATATCAGGTGTTGTGGAATGAGAAACGGCGCTGAAATGCTGGTGCATTAATCAGGGCTTGATTACACGCGACTCTGCGGTTGTTTATCCTAATTTCATTCATTTCCATCAACAAAGCAAACACAGACGAACACAGCCATTAGTGATGGCTGGGGATGGCACAATTACAGCCTCGTATTAAATAAAGTGATGATGAATGGTCCAATACAAACTAAAACAAAGGGGTTTTTATTACTTCAAATCCATTCCAGCCTTTGCCTTCCTGGTGTGAAAAGAGGGGAGATGCCGTTTCAACTTCACCATCAAGACATATTGGTGAGAAAGAAAGAAAAAAAAAGTGGATTGAGAAAAAAAAAAAAAAAAAAAACTTTTAGAGAAGTATTAACTCCTTTGAAATGACAGTTGGTTACATATGATAGTAAAAGGCTGCCTTATGCATGGAAACTTCTGTTACAGTTACATTTTTTAATTGAAATCAGTGGGTGAGCTTGTTATTGAAGCAACCAAACCCGTGACAGAAACACACACGCACATGATCCGTTTACCTTCGTTGCACACAAACGTTACGCAGCGCGCATGAGCGCTTGTGTGCATGTGTACCCCACATACCCCCCACAGGAGTTGATAAAGATGAAGAAACTAGCAGCAAAGTCAGAGATTTTTCTTGATCATGCAAAGCTTCAAGAACCTAACCAGCATGTTTGCAGCCTGTTGATGCAGGGTAACCAGAACGCTTACAAAACAGCATGGGGCGTCCACGTTTTTCTCTATACTGTACTGCTGAGTGCAAGGGATTAAAAAAAAAACAAAAAACAAAAACAAACACCAAAAAGGTTTTAAAAAGGAACTGCAAGAAGGACCATCTGTATTTAAATAATGTTTAATTATTTTTTTTAGAACATCACAATTTTTTTTTCCAGGGGGAGTAGAGGGGGATAAATTTAGCAGTCAACTGCAAAATGAATGGGAGACACACTGATTTCCCTTTTCTGCATCTGCTACAACCCAGCAAGTGGATTTCTTACATCTCTGCATAAAGTGGTGGGCAGATAATCTTAAGTTTGGACTGACCAAGGCTAACTCTTTCTGTTTGTCTTTAGTATTTATGCCAGGCAACGTAAGCTAGCTGGTTATGGAATCAAAAACAAAACAAAACAAAACAAAAAAAACACTGATGTTTTAAAGCAAAGAGCTAATTTGATGAACTTTGCAGAAGAACAGCTTTTTTCTGTCTGCACACAATTAACTGAAATCTTACTAAAACATGTTGCAAGTAAAAATGATCAACGAGGCATATCGAAGGAGTGTAAACATGCTAATGTTAGCCAACCCTTTCAGCAAACTGTTTTGAAATAAAATATTGTAAGCCAGAGAGAAATGTGTTTATTAAAGACTGTACCTGCATGTCTGCAGTCAAATATTTCCTTAGAAATAAAAGACTATCCTACAAAAACTTGGGTTGTGACAATGTATCTGTTGCTTTCGAGAAAAACAGACACATCTGCATTTTGAACATAAAGAGCTAATGTGCTGAACTACTACTATTTTAAAAACGTAAGAGATGAAGTGACACAAAAAAAAAAAAACAAATTTCTTTGTCAATTTCAGGAACAATGGAGAGAAAGGTGGAAGAAAGGAAAGCTTTACGAGGACAATGTTTAGCAGCAACTAGGTAAGCTGCTAGTTGCGCACTGAACATAATCCTCACTTGTACTGTCATACTCTGATTTTAAGCGTAACTACTAAACAAGCTAAACTGCAAACCCAGCTGCCGGTAGTGTTTAAATAGTGCCTTAACAACATTTAAGCCAATCATAACTAATGGTGTAGGAGAATTGTGGCAGTAGACATGTGACTACATCAGCTACCACTGTCGAAAACAGCAGCTTTCAAACACATGATTAAATTAACAGAGCTATTACACCCTAATTTGAAGCTTATGGTATCACTGGCTTCCAGGATAGAGCATTGCTCTATTAAACTTTGCTGAACTGTCCCTATGGCTGGAAATTTCAAAGAGTTTTGTTGTATCCTTGTTTTGGTCAATACTGAAGCATACTTGAGTTTATATGTGCATTAAATACTGTTTAGGTAAAAAAAAAAAAAAAAAAAAAAAAAAAAAATGCTCATCAGTGTCTCTAAAACCATTTAATTAGTAATCTATGATTTTCTTTGAGCCATACCTCTCAATTAATAGGAGAGACAACATGTCATTCAAGTTGGTCAGATATTCATTGATCTTTTCTTTTTTGGTGGCATGCTTATTTAATTTTAAATGTATGTTGCACTTTCTAACATCTATTTATTTACCTCTATTAAGATTAAATGTTTGCTTTGCTTAGAGCTAATTTAAAGCCAAAAGCTGCTAATCCAAACACAACCTTATAGCTAAAGTTAACTTTCTAACGGTCTACATTTATGGTTATTTTACCTATTTTGCTTGAAATATCTCTTAGAGAATATTTGAGACTGTCAGTTTTTAATTATTAAGGTAGGTGCTCAAATACATACTTCGCACATGGTTAAAAAAAATGTTTCGTTTCCTTCACCAAAAATGTACCGAATCATGATTTCAAAACTGGGGAACATACTGGATGATAATTTTTATGTACAAATACACACAACCCCAGACTAACACAACACATTTAGATTGATAAAGTGTGACTATAATATAATATAAATGAAAAATTAATGTAATCTTTTCTCCAAATGAAGATACATAAAAACAAAAAAAAAAAAAAAAAAAAAACAAAAAAAAAAAAAAAAAAAGCATTCCTGCTGTTTTTGTGAAACACCACAAACAGTTGCATCATTAAACCACTTGACAAGATTTCCATTCCCTCTGCAGCGCTGCAGGGTAACAGCTGTTGTCTACAATGTGTAGCCTCACTTCTCAAGTGCCTTCTAAATTACTTCTAAATTAAGCAGCTCTATTGCATTTCCTTTTCGGATTACTAAATTATTTTTGAAATGAAATAAACTGAATTAAAATTAACTTAATTTTCACTTACAAATACATATAAATTTGAAAATTACATGTCAAAATGTACAGAAAATCTCTGTACATTGAAAAACTCAAGAAATCTAAAGGACATTTTCAATTTCTATATCCAAATTAGGATAAAAGGGATGTCAGAAAGTTGGGAAACATTATAGGCTTCAACATACGTTACTTCCTCTAATTAAAAATATGGCAAAAACAGATGATTAACACTTATCAAAGCGTGTTTTTCATACTTTATGCCTGTAATTATTTTAAAATTTATGTAGGGGCCAGTTTTTCCTTTGATGTTAAAGTGTCTCCTCCTGTCAGAAGTTATTGCTACTTGGGAGGTAAAGTACTCCTTGTAAAAGATGGAACTCCCAGTACCACAAGGAGCACAGTCTCACTCTGAATAAATTCACAGACCACCAATCATGATTAACAACCAACACTTCTGTAATAGGTAAAAATGCGATTACATTCCTGGCATAATTGCTCGGCACTGGCCTTAACATGAAGAATAGTGTGTCAGAGAGCAGAAATTACTCCAAATCATGAAGTAAAGTGCGGGTCAACGCTGCTGTAATCCATTTATGTCTAATTCAAGGCCAATTGAGCTGCCACATCCATTAAATCCCTGCAGAAATACTTACAAAATGGAGGAGATGGAATGATTGTATGAAAACATAATTTCACAAGACAGCCTGCTAAAGTATTTAAAGCTCTTCCCTCACAAAGATTACCCAGCAATAATGCCACATGAATTCAAAAAATACAATCACTATACAGTTTTATTTATTCTCAGTATATTCTGCATTCTTTACCTTTCTGCTTCCCTCTCCACCTCCTCCCAAAATGCTATGCCAGCAGTCCAAGTTAATTAAATTACTTCGCAAAGTTTACTTAACAGTAAATGGTTAGCAAAATTTAAGGTGATTGCAAATTTGCTTTTATTCCACTTCAATGACTGGCCTCTACAAGGCTCGTCTGCAAATAATTAGCAGATGCATTTGCATCGAAATCGTTTCAACCATATGTTGAAAAATTATGGAAAGCGGGCAAATTAAAAATATTCTTTTCTGTTATGGAAATGTCTACATGTCGAAAGAAAATGGGAGGGGGGACACTGTTGTCTGCATGTGTAGTCGAACACCGACAGGGAGGGGAGCGAAAACTTGGGGGTGGGGTGGGGTGTTACCCTAGCAGCTCTCTCTCTCGAGCTCGCCAGATGCTGTTTGAAATCTGCCCACAGAAGGAAAACAAAGCTTACACCATCACTCTCCTGCTCTTTCTCACACACTTTCACAGAATCAGAGCGATTTCTTTAACGGGCTGCGACTGGCGACGTATACACTGCTCCCCAAAGTACGACAAGTAAAGTTGTGCATAATTTGACAAGCATGTATGATAAATAACACCTTCAATATCAGTGAAATGTTTATTCTTACCTGGGAAGATGGCAAAAAAAAAAAAAAAAAAATAAATAAACAACAACCCAGAAATAACACATGAATGCATAATTTACAAAAAAAAGAGAAAAGATGCAGGTACTGGTTAATTTCTGAGTTCAATAAACTACTTGTGAAGAGTTCATATAAAGTGAAGGAATGATTACTAAACATGTTCTGCAAGTAATAATTTCACACCAACTTTAAATTCTTGACTCCAATATTTCACAGGGCAAAGCTGCTCTAAAATATCAGCTATAAAATTATTCTGAAGACTTGTTTATTTTTATTCATTAATCTTTGTTTATCGGTGAGATGATTACTAGTTCTCATTTACAACCCTGAACTGGACAGAGGCAGCCAGTATTACAAAATCACTTGTTTAAATAAACAATATCCACTTTAAAATTGCACACTTTTCTAGACTCAAATTTTGATATTTTTCTGTCAGGTTTTTCTCTAATCACTTTTAATGTATCGGTGCAAACATTTAGTACTTGGACTGTGGTCAGGCTTTTCCTTATCCAACAAGGCAGATTCTATTTAAAGTTGCTGACAATGACACATCTGTTAAAGTTCCCATCAAGTTAAAGGTCTAAATTAACGACACGTCCAGCTCTCAATATGAAATGAGGTACATTATTGAGCTCATGAGAACAAGTAAGACAAGATTTAACCAGTACTTTTGAAGAATCGCTCTTTTGTTGTTTTGCTCTCACAAACTCCCTATTAAAGAATATGTAATAATTCAGCACAGGTTTGAGTGGTCTACATACTTACGTTCTCATGCTTGTTCTAAAATAAAATGGTCCTAACTCCAAAAAAGCATTTCCATTTTTTTTTCTGTCTTTCACACATTTAATTAAAGCTGCACTATGTAACATTTATAAAAAAAATATTTTTCAGCATACTTGTTGAAACTGTCACTATGTCATGACAGTATGGTATGAGACAGATAATCTGTGAAAAAAAAAAAAAAAAAAAAAAAAAAAAAATCGAGCTCCTCTGCCTTCTCCCAGTGCTCCCAGTGCTATCACCGTCTGAGTGGCGCTGCTCATCCCCTCCTTTCCCTCCCCCTTTGCCCTCAGCATGACCACCGATGACGACGGATAAACGGTTTTCCTGTAACGTTAAGTTGTTTCTCCGCCATTAGCACGTTTAGCAGCGAGTAAATGAAGATGACTGACAGCCCTAAGACCTTCCTTCTGGTTGTGATTGGTTGTTTTAGTTCGGGAGCGGTGCAAAGTTATATACTGCTGCTTTAAAGTTTCATAAGTTTGAAACTATATTTTAAAGAATCTCTGTTCAGAGTATAATCAGTCTGTTTAATTTAAATGTAGAGGTTAAAAATTTTCTTTACTGCCAGATGTAAACTACAAACCGATGACCCACTTTATCATTGTTACCCAGCCATGGTCTATGGCAGCATGTTTCAAATGGTTCATATCTTGAATTTTGCTGTTTTTGTTCTCCCAGGTACGCAACATGCAACCACACAGACAATTTAAAATGGCTTATTTGCTGCATGCAGTATTTGCAGTATTTGCTACACTCTGTTAACACAATACGGCAACTCAACAATGACTTCTTTTCTTACGACAAAAAAAGTGACTACAAACATAAAACAGAATGTGAAGCTGAAAGTTCACACCTCTATATCCGGGGTACTTGATAGTAGCGTACACTTAATTCTCAAGACGAAGATATGCCGACAGCAACTACAGAGCCTATAAAAAAGTATTCACCTCCTTGAATGTTTTACCCTTTTTAATCGCTTTTACAAATAAATCACGATCAACAAAATGTGACTTTTTTGACAAAGAAATTCCAAAAAAACCTTTAATGTCAACATAAAAACTGACTTCTACAAAATACTGACAAATGAAAATATGTAACATAAAATAAGTGATTGCATAAATATTGACCCCAATTAAAGAGACTGACCTAATTCAACACAGGTCCAGTGATCTGGTGCTAGTAGTCTCACAATGAGTGGAATGGAGATCACCTGAGTGCAGTGAGTGTCTCAAGTGATTGTAGTATAAAGACACCTGTTTCTGAAAGGTCTATTCACTGGTTAATCAGTATTCCTGGCTACCATTACAGCATGAAGACAAAAGAACACTCCAGGCAAATCAGAGAAAAGGTTACTGAGAAGTACAGACACATTCAAGGAATTTAAATATTACTGAAAAGCCCATTTATTTCAGGAACTTTATCACTATGCGAAACACATTATATAGATTAATCACACACAGATGGATGTTTGAAATACTTTATTTCTGTTAATTATGATATTTCATTTACAGCTTATAAAAACCTGACATTTAAAATTAAAATATTACATCAGATCAACGTATTTAAAAAAAAACAAAAAAAAAAAACATTTTTAATACAGAAATGTGGGCTTAATGAAAAGTATGTTCAGTGCATGTTTTTAGGATGTTATTTTCAAAAGGTACTTTTAATCTGACAAACAAGCACATTCTGATATGAGAACACATATTCTGATTTCCTGAATATGAGTGTATAAGTCAGGGGATGGATACAAAAACATCTCTAAGGCACTGAACATCCCCTGGAGTTCAGTTAAATCCATCATCGAGAAGTGAAAGGAATATGTCACATGTGTAAATCTCCCTAGATCAGGTCATCCTCACAAACTGACCGTGCAGGAAGGAGACCAGTGAAAGATGTCACCAGGAAACCTCTGACAACGCTGAAGGAGTTACAAGCTTCAGCAGCTGAGATGGGAGAGACTCTCTATATAACAACTGTTGCCCACGTTTTCACCAAAGCTTTATGGGAGAGAGGCAATGAGAAAGCCAACCTGAAGAAAACTCATATCAAGACTCGACTCGAGATGTTATGGTCAAGTGGAAGACGGTTCTTTGGTCTGATGAGATCAAGATGGAGCGTTCTGGCTCCTAGACTAGGACACCAAACACTGCACATCACCACAAATACACCATTCCCACTGTGAAGCATGATGGTGGCGGCATCATGCTGTGGGGATGGTTCTTGACAGCAGCACCTGGAAGGCTTGTAAAGTTAGAAGAAAAAATGGATGCAGCAAAATATAGGGAAATCCTTGAGGACAACTTGTTTCCATCTGCAGGAGAACTACGGCTTCAGAGAACATTTATGTTCCAGCAAGACAACGACCTGAAGCATCCAGCTACAGCTACACAGAAATGGTTTGAAGACAACAAGATGGATGATCTGGTGTGGTCTCGTCAAAGCCCAGACTTCAACCTGATAGAGATTTTGTGGCAGGACTTGAAAAGGACTGTTCACAGCTGATCCTCACGCAACCCGACAGAGCTTGAAGGAAGAATGGAGTAAAATTGGAGCGTCCAGATGTGCAAGTCTGATTGAGACCTATCCACACAGACTCTGTGCTGTGGTTGCAGCCAAGGGTGCATTTACTAAACACTGACTTGAAGGGAGTGAATACTGAATATATGCTTATCACTTATTTTATGTTTCATATCTTTATTTAATTGTCATTAATTTGCAAAAATCAGTTTCAACATTTTTTTCTCAATAAGAGGGAAATTTTGTTGACCATGATTTGTTTGTAAAAGCAATAAAAAGGGTAAAACATCGCAGTGGGTGAATACTTTTTATAGGTACTGTAGATGCCGGTTTGCAAGATAGGTCTTGAAAAACACAGCTGTGTTTTATTATTGTTAAATCTTATTACAAAAGTTCTAGTCATAATAATATTCTGTTCACTTTATCAAAACTATTTTCCCAATTTAGAAGAGAGGTTTTACATGACAACTGTCGGTCTGGATCCAGACATAAATGCAGTCCTACTTGACTGAGATTGGCTGTTACATTCCCACAGAGAGCAATTTTAGCATCCATATTTCACATACATTATATTTTAGTTAGTTTTAGCAAAAATTCTCTTTTACAACAGGGAAAAATAGCCAAAAAAGTTTTTCCCATACGTGTCTTGGAGAAAACCGAAAACCAAATTCCATACTTCTCCGTACAGCGCGGAGGCCTGATGTATACAGCAGCATTTGAGTGGGACACAGGCTGCAGAGGAGAAAACCAGGATGCCTGTAAACTACTTTAAGTTGCTGTTCAGAATTTCAGCTGGTAGCTTTGCGAGACTACCTTATTGAGCAAATAATCAGCCCATCTTTACTGCACTGATGCTGCTTATTTAAAACTTCTGGTCTTATCATTTGCCTCAGTGAAGCTTTATTGAACTGACCCCAAACTGGTAATGAAGAGGGCTGAGAGAACGAGAGGGGGCATCACTGGCTTACACAAAGAGGACACAGTTGGCCTTGTCTTTATTGTACCCATAAAACAAACCAAAAAAATCAATTGTACATAAACCTCTGATCCCGTCAGTCCTTAGGTCACTCGATCCTCCCTGCAGCTGACAGAAAACTCTGAACTGAAAAAGCTGTTTCTCATTAAAAGGAAACACACTTACAGATACAGAGCACGACACGTCAGGCAAATCCTTTCTTTGAACACACATGTGCCTTTAAAGCACAGATTCTTACGAGAAGCTAGGAGAAAGTGCTTGAGGCGAGGTGCTCCAAGTGTGAGATTTGACTCTGAATATGAAGCTTGATAAAAGCTTTCTATCCACCCACTCTTCTTATCTGTAGGTCAGTCTGTTTGACATAGCCGTCAGCTTGCAAGTAGGTGAGCATTAGAGGCTGTTTGTTAAAATCTAATTCAGGTATTTGGGTCCGATATAAGGCCAAGCCCCACTCCCCTCTGTCTCAGAGACATAATTACGACCGTTGACTGGAAGAGTGAGGTAATGGCACATAAATCCTCCTGATCAATGGTTACAGAGGCTAAATTACAGGACAGCCTAGTGCCATTATCCTGCCGAAGGACGGAATTCCTGCAAACAGGCAAGGGAACTTCAGCTGCTGGTCAGAAATACTAACATTAATGTGGACAAAGATGAGGTTGCATAGTACTAGTTCCACCTTTATGACACAGTATCTCAATGAAAATAAAAAAAAGGCCTCAGCTAACTGATATAAGAGCATCCCAGCAAATATATCGAGCTTAGTTTTTGTTAAAAAAAAAAAGCTACAAAGTAAAGTTTACAGACCATGGAGTTTGTCAATCTTCATTTTTAATTTTTTTTTTATATTTACTTTGCTCCTAAATTTGAATCTTAACCTCAACTAACCTATATGTAGATGCAACATACCACTCCCTGACTAACAGCAACATTTGTGTGCTTCTCTGTTTCTAAAGCTGATACAACATGACATCAGCACATTTTTTATCTGTGGTTCCCAAACATTTTGGCTTCTCACACACAAAATAACAGCGGCACAGTTCTGCAGAGTGTAATTTATAATCTGTTAATTTCATATGGGAATACTGAGAGCACAAACAACCTGATCAGTCATCATGGTGCTGTTCATTTATCACCCCTATTTTCATCTCTAAGTAACACTTCAATAAAAATATTCCTAAAAACACAAAAAATATTAAAAACATGACTCAACAGTTTTCCAGAAGACAGTCATTGACATCCTAAAGCTAAAGATTACAGCTTTTCACAAATTGCTGAATCCAAGCATATTAATAGAAAGTTGAGTGGAAGGAAAATCTGTGGTAGAAGAGGGTGCACAAGCAGCAGGAATAAACACAGCCCTGGGATGATTGTTAAGCAAACCCCATAAAAGGGTTTGTGGGAAATCCAGCTGGAGTGGAGAACCACAGAATCTAAGCTGCTCTATGTCCAGTGTAAAGTTTGCAGAGTCAGTGGTGATTTGGGATGTCATGTCATGTCATCTGCTGCTGCTGATCCACTGTGTTTTATCAAGTCCAAAGTTAGTAGTGCAGCTGTCTGTCAGGATATTTGGAGCACTTTATGCTTCCCTCAGCTGACAAGCTTTATGGAGACACTGATTTCATTTTCCAGCAGGACTTCCCCACACTGCCAAACGTACCAATGACCATGGTGTTCCTGTGCTTGATTGGCAAGCAAATTCACCTGAAAGGAGCCCCCACCAGGTGCTGAGGCCATATACTGCACATTTCTGTAGCCTCACATCACTGTTTTAAAGATCCTTTACTGGTCTTATAAGATACTCTTCTGAGAAAGAGAACTTTGGTTTTTCATAGCTGTAACCCATAATGATCAAAATAATAAGTGCTTGAAATATATCACTGAGCTTCATGAATATAAAGAATATATGACTTTCAGATTTTAATACTGAAATAACCTAATTTTCAATCATATTTTAGTACATACAGATGGTTTGACTGACTTCAGGATCACAGACAAAACAGAAAGCGAGGTTCCAATCCCAAACTGGTGACCACTGGTTTGAATGATTCACCTGGTTTTTTCCAAGATTCTTTTGTCCAATAAAAGCTAAGGGTCTGAACTCTAAAACTGCTTTTGTGTTGTTTTCTTAATCTGCGTTTTTTTGTTTTGTTTTTTTTTTTAACTTGGGAAATTTGTAAGAACTGGAAGCAGTAAAATCATTTCGAAAACCTTTTTAGTGTTGGTGGTTATTTTTGGCAGTGTTGTTGAACCATGTTCCGACGTCAGCTCACCTTTTAAAAAGGCAACCGATGACCTGACATGTTAAAAACATTCTTTAGTCTTGTAATTACATCATACTGCTCTTCTAAAGCAACGTTATGTGTAACTGTTCCCCCCCCCCCCTTTTTTTTTTTTAAATCTTAAAAATCCCATCATTACATTACAGTACTCAGTGGTCACAGCAAAGTGGTTTATACTGAGGGTAGAATAATAACACATTTGGAAACACTGACAAAGAGAATGTCATTAGTAGTTATTAAAGAGTAATTCCCCTTGAGTTTTCTGAGAGAAATCCCAAAAATGACAACACAGATAAAAAATAATAATAATTTAAAAAAAAAAAAAAAACTCCACTGGGCCACATTTCATTTCCGAAAGAATTTGTGTTGCATCCAAACAAACATATAAAAACTGAGAAAACATAGAAATAACTAAATAAATAGAAATAAATAACTAGATCTTCTCCGAGTCTCTGTGCCAATCAACTTTTATCCTGACAGAACAAAGGGTGGCAGCCTCCTAAATGTGGCGAATTAGCCCTTTAGTTCCAGAGGGGGTAAGGTGACACCCTCCATGTATGTGGTCTGTTCAGCGCACATCTGTCAGGGCCTTGGGGGGTGAGGGGTGTGCCGGGGGGCAGTGGGATGAAGAGTGGGAAGGAGAAGAAACGAGGAAGACGAAGGAAAGAAGCAGCGAGCTTGAGAGAACGGGTGTGTCTGTGTGCACTGGACCCCTGCAGAGACAGAAAAGCCTAAAACCCTGTATTTACTCTGGAAGTATTAGTCATAAAGGGCGATGCTGTTAAGCTGAGCTAATCAGGCACCACTCGGCTCCTTCATGCCTATCACTCAGTGAAAAAGCAAATATAAACAGACCAAAATATAAGACTTTTGCATAGAACAGTCAAGACAGACTAAAGCGTGCCTAAAAACAGAGATCCTGGAGATTATCACATTTTATATGTTATAAAATAGCTGATAACAGATTTCAAGGAGAGTTGACACATATGTTTTGGTTTGTTTAACACCACCAATAACGGCGATATTGACTGGGTCATTGTGGCTTTTAATGGTTAAAGGTTGCAGGAGTGCAAGATCAACACGTTCTGCTTGAAAAAAGATAAACTGCTTTATTTTCATTCTTCTCTTTTCTTGCAAGAGCAGCTTTTAAAGTATTCTACAAATATATGACAGTATAATAAATACCTTCTCAAGCAAAGCAAGTATGTTTGAAGTTTCCCTTCATTACAACTCATTTGCTTTAAGGAACTATTATTACATCTCCCAGTAGAAATATAACAAGATTTGCTGTGGGACACAATAATACAGACTGAATTCAAACCTCCACATTTTTGGACCACCATGGATCTCTCTGCACATTTAGCTTACATAAACTCACATATATCCAGCGCCTTGCAAAAATATTCTTATCTCTTAGACTTTTACATATTTTGTCCCATTAGTCTCAAGCCATGAAGGGAACACAGGAACCATGTGAAAGAAGGTTCTCCAGTCAGATGAGATTAAAATCCAACTTTTCAGCAAACACGCAATACGCTGTGTGGCGGAAGCCACTTTGAGACATGGTGGTGGCAGCATCATGTTGTGGGGATGCTTTTATTCAGCCAATCAGGGCAATCCTGAATGGAGCAAAGGTTCTGATTTGGAAAACTGTGAATCATTTTCTTTTCAGTTCACAATTATGAGCTACAGTCCTTTGGCCTATCACATAAAATCCCAATTAAGACACACTGAAGGTTCTGAATGTAATGTAATAGATCCAAGATAAGATGTTAACACAAAACTTTTAAAGAAAAGCGTAATAGTAAAATGAGCAGTTTTAACCCAGTAGTTCAGGTTAAATAGCAACCCAGCATTTAGTAATGAAACTTTAACAAATTTAAAAGAGATAATGAATTAAGAACTCTGCTTTCCCTCTACCAAATTCAGCAAGGTGTCAAACCAAAAAGGGAAAATTAATTCAGACCAGTGAGGCCCTTCCAAGTTCAAGCCTCTGATGAGATCTTAAGGATTGTTTGTTTTTCTGCTGTCAAAGGTTCAAATAGGGAGAAGGAGAAGGTTTTGATGACCTCCGGCCTTCAGGTCCTAAGTGGGTGTTCTGCAAACACTCCCTATTGACGTGTGGATAAGTAGAAGCCCGATGCCGTGCAAAGTACTTATGCTCATTTGAGTGGAAATGGACATCGCTGTGAAAAGAGGAAAGACCCAAGCAAGTGGCTGAAAAGGAAAGAGCACAATATGAAAAGTGAAAGTGTCATGGTTGCCGTGTGTGCGCAAGAAAATATGCATAAATGAAAAGTTGCTCCTATTGTGAATGTTTTCCAGAGAACCTGCTGCGGCTGTAACGTATGTGAGAGTTCAGCGGACGACGATGCAAAAACGCACAGTGAAAACAGTGAGAAATAAAAGGCAGAACTTCCTCTGAAGTAAACACCTGTCCAGAGGGTTTCCTTGTTTTCACAAAAAGCTGAAAGGACAGGCCATGATTTAACAGACAATGCAGCCACATCAGCCAAGATTAACAGTGTTCTCCACTTACGTGTAGAGGGCTGGCAACCAATGATAAGCATCATTATTTCTACTTAAAGCTTGCTGTTCTGCAAACACAGTTCCTTTGCAAACACGCAACCCAATGCTTTTTTGCACTGTGTCGCATGTCAGCCACAAACTTAAAAGTTTTCTGTAATTTTTAGTTTTAGGCCAATCGGTCTACCGCTTTGGCACATCTAGAGACTGAAATCTTTGCTAATTCTTTGCAAGAGTTGAAGCTCAGTCAGATTGGATAGACAGCATCTTGGAACAGCAAATTTCAGATTCTCAAATGCATTAAGGTCTTGAGTTAGACTAGGGCACTGCAACACATGAATTTGCTTTTATCTAAACAATTCCATTGTATCTCTGGCTGTATGTTTAGGATCGTTATGCTCCTGGAAGGTTACCCTAGGCTCGGCCCCCGTCTCAAGTCTTTTGCAACCTCTAATAAGTTTTCTTATAAAATTGCCCCATATTTACCTCTATTCACCTCCACATCCGGTTTGATCCCCTACTCTGTTCCTTACAAACAAAGGCATAACCAGAATACGATGCTACCGCAAGTAACTCGATGCACTCAATTTTATTCAAGAGTAGTAGCATAAAAATACATGATCTATTTTTAATTTCTTTTATTTCGAGAACATTTTTAAAAAACGTTGTCCTTTTGGTTCCACTTCACAATTATTGCTTTGTGCTCATCTGTCATCAAATACACAGAAGTTTCCAGTTGTAACGTGACAATGTGGATGAGCTTAAGGGCTATGAATACATTTCGAAGGCATTGTACTAAGGTGGCAATAAAATTATATATCAATATAATTAAATATATAAATAAATACATATTATTTATGTAATAATTATTAAACAATATCATGATAAATCTAAATAATAAGCATTTCTGTCTTGGATATCTGGAGTTCTCTGTGTGTGTTTATGTAGGCTAGGCAGGAAGTGACCCATAAACATATCCGTCCAGCTCTTTCATTGGGGGCCAGTGTTGCCCACCTCATTTCACTCCACACACACACAAACACACACACCCATCGAAGGCCCCCAGTGAGCGTTAAGCAGGCCAGCGGGCCAGCCGAGGGGGCTCATTACAGGTTCACAGAGCCCCCCAACACAAAAGGCCTGAGCCGCTTTAGCCATGGGATGATCTGCTCTCTACTGACTAGAGAGAGTCCATAGACGGACAAAGAAGGGAGAGGAGGAGGAGGGGAAGAGGTGGAAGAGAGCGGAGAAGAGGAGAGGAGTGGAGAGGAGAGCTGCGGGCTTTAAGGATGTCAGGAGACCCCGAGAGAGAAAGCCTGGCGGGCGCTCAGAGAGAACGGAGGGAAGGAGGAGGAGGAAGCTTAAGCTCCACGGCTACGTCAGGACATTAACATTCACACAACCTTCCAACATCTGCTGCTTCCTTCTTGCCCTCCATCCCTATCTCCCTCTGCCCACTAACGACTCTGGAACAAAGACAGGAGCATGGAAAGGGAGCTGAGAGACACACAAAAATTAAGATTTGACTGCAAGATACTTAGCAGCTGTTGGTTCACTTAAGTATTGATAATCATGATTAAATAAAGAAGTTCAAAGCAGGAAGATGAAGGAGAGACAAGATATGCATCCCTACCCTTTATCTGAGTTGTTAAACCAAAATAAGTGAATCAAAGTACATACCATCAATATGTCTAATGACGGGGGAAAAAACATTTATTTTCTCCGTTTTTCAGTATCTGACCTGCTGATCACCAATCAGAGCTGATGGAGGTAAAACTGATTCTGATCTCTGGCTGATTAGTGCATCTCTAAAAACAACGTAGAGTACTTTTGGTAAACTGCTTTATTGTTCAAACCTGCTGCCAAACCAGTTGTATCCACAGGCCTAATGCAAACCGTTCAGTTCCCTGTTGTGAGGACAATCTTTGACTGGGCCATAAACATTTTATTTGGAAGCTTCCATGAGAGATAGAGAGGAAAACCAGAAGCACAACCAGTGCATTAAACCCTCTCCTCTCACGGTGCGCCAGGCCCTGAGCCTGCGTCTGCAGCTGTCTGGTCCAAAGCACTCAAAGCCACAAGCTCAAAGCCAGGAGGCTTTATTGCCATTAGCAGAACATTAGCGTTAAGGTGGGACAGAGAGGCTGGGTCGTTTCACATACCTAGGAATACATACTGAATCAGGGTCAAGCATTCCTCTTAAACTTGACTGCAAGGCAGAAATTAAGTTGTTCCCACTTCAAAAAAACCTCCTATAACCACATGTAAACTATGTCGCGTAAATTTAAAGTATGACGAAGTGCATAATATATGCCTCACAAAGCTCAACTCAGCAAAATCAAATCAAGGGATGGCAGTGTTTTTCTTTGGCCTCCACTGCAGCCGAACAAGTCTTAAGTGAGGTGTGTATGTAGCTGGCGGGTGCTTTATAGATGATGTATAGATGCCTGGTCCTTTCATATATTTCCTGTGGTGAAATTAGAGCCCTGTTCTGAAGTGCTCTGTGTATCTGAGTGTGTGTGTGTATGACTGTAAACATGAAGACATCTTTCTCCACAGTCAATCTCTGCCTGTCACATCTGGCTCGCAACTCTACCCCTCGAATACACACTGGAATATATACACTGTGTGCATGGTGACATCTATGACTTATGTACTGGGAGGAGCGTTTGAAATTAAGCTGCAGTGAATATGGGCCCAGGAGCGGTCAGAGTCGGAGAGAGTGCATGCGTATGCAGTTGTCTGAGTCGCTGTGTGTTCAAGACAGCTGTAGTATGTGTAGGGAGAGGACTGTAAGTCTGTGTGTGGCAAAATGACAATAAAACCTAGCCACGTCCAGAGCACATGTCATCTGAGATAACCGTTCAGAAAACATCTGACAGGTCTTCAGATTTTCTTAGCTTTATTTATCCTCTATTCCTAAATGACTTTATAATTAGATTTTTTTTTCCAGCCATAATATTGTGTATTTTGGAAGTGTATTTATAGCTTGCTCATTTCCACAGTCTGTCAAGTTACAACCCCAAATTTCAATGTATTTTATTAGGATTTTATGGGATAGACTGAAAGAAATTAAATGAAACCCCCAAAGATCTTTCATTCCATCTAAAGTGACAATCTGAGTAAAGAAAGCATCAATTAGAAAATCAGCCAAAAGCCTGGTGGTAACTCTGGAGGAGCTGGTCACAAGTGATGCAAGGGCAACAACAAACACGTGGAAGAAAGTGCTCTGGTCAGGTGAGACCAAATATAACTTACTAGCTGACATTTAAAATACCATGTATGGCAAACAAACTAAACCTTATGAAACATGGTGTGGGCAGCATCATGATGTGGGGATGCTTTTCTTCAGCAGGGACAGAGAAGCTAGTGAGTGTTGATGGGAAATTCTAGAAGAAAACCTGTTTGAACCAGCAACACTAAACAAACAGCTGGCGATACACTGGAAAGGTTTGCATCAAAGCATAGTCATGTGTTAGAATGGCTCAGTCAAACTCCAGTTCTAAGAATCTATGACCTAAAATCAATGTTCACAGACAAGCCATTCTGACTGAGCTTCAGATATTTTGGAAAGAAGACTGGGCAATAATTTCCAGAGAAAGCAGAGACACACATGAAAGAGGACAAGTATGAATATTAGGCACTTACCCGCTGCCTGAAGAACCAAATGCATTCGAACTTTAGCCTGCTCCGCTGGAGTCTGCAGGAAAGTGACAGAGTTTTCTTGGTCATATGTTGTTAAGAGGCAGGTCAAGTTAGTTAAAAGCAGATCAGCAGGAAAAAAGGAAAATAACAAACAGAACAAAACTTGCCTTCTACTTTCAATAAGATTAAGGAACCACAGTGAAAAGTAATGATCACAAAACGTATCTGTTGAAATCGCGTATGTGGATTTGTTTGGCTTAAAGAACAAAGAATTTGTATGAGGAAATTTCAAATCAATTGCAATATGATATTAATATGCAGCAGCCAGATTATTCATTAGTAAAATAACTCAGTCAAAACTAATTTTGCTCTACTCAGAGAAGAACAATAGAAGAAATATCCTTTATTGTCCCACGATGGGGAAATTTTTGTGCAACCACAGCAAAGTGGCAGTGGCAGGCAATAACAGAAAAACAGACTCACACAAGAATATAAAAATATGCATAAAAAACAGAATAAAAATAAAAAAATTCTGTACAGTAAGGCAAAATTTCAACATGAATACTGTCAAGTTGTAAAAAATACTCCAGAAGGTGTTGTAGAATAAGTGTGTGGTAAAACAGAAATCAAATCTTGAACTCAAAGGAATTATGGACCAAAATAATTTTGCTCTTAATCCCCACCCCCCCAAAATCTTATTTGAAAATGTTGGCCAGCTGTTGGAAGACCAGACACAACGCAAAAATATGTACAATCTGGAAAACAGTTACAGATGCTAAGTATGCTAACTGCTAATAAAAGTTGCTGAAAATAGATTTGCCTTATCTCAATGCTATGCTCCTCTTTTTTTTAATTTTTTTTTTTATAATACTTAGTGCACTACAGGACATAGAGTATTATTTTGAAAGTTGTTGAACAGTTACTGCGCTGATTTTGGATTCCACACACACTCTGAAATGGCTTGCACAAGGTCACCAACAGGGGGCAGCATAAAGCTGGGAAGGCAGCTCCAGAGGTCAACAATGGCTTCCTGCAGTCAAGATGGCTGGATTAATTAATTGATAGTACAACCAGGAAGCTTGGAAGCTGTAATTATCCAAAAATGACAATTTCAGCTTAATTACGGGAGTATGGCTTAATAAAAAGATCAGTGATTAAAACCATAAGTTCATGAGCAAAAATGTACTTATGGGTTAGGGTCAACTCATATACATGTAAAGGTTTTTTAAATGGCATTTCCTTTTATTTCCACACACAGTCAGGTTTTTATGCTTGCACAACTTTAGACTAGGACTTTGTTGAAGAACCTTTTGATTCAATTTCAGCATTTAGTTTTCTTACCTAGAAGTCTATTAGCATCTCTGCTTGGGAATGTTTGCACACTCCTCCTTCCAAATGTTCTCCAAATCTGTTAGGCTGTGAGGGCATCTCTTGTCCACAGATCACTTCAGGTTACCAAAGACTTCCTGTCAGACTGATTTTTTTTTTTTTTTTAATGTTTTTAGTCGACACCTGAAAGCTTTGGGTCAAAGCTGACTGACATTTGGAATTGATCATAATTTCATTGTTCAAACTTCAAACATATTTCATCTAAAGATAAGCAACCACAGAGTACAATGCCACCACCATGTTTCCCTGTGGGAGTCCTGTTCTTTTTGTAACCTACAGTGTTACTTTTGTGCCAAACATACTTTTTCGGAATCTTGTCCCTAAAGTCTGGTTTAATCAGGCCAGGGTGTTTTCTAATGAAAAGAAAAGGCTTCAGTCGTTTAACCCTCCTCCTTAGTCCAGACATACAGAGAACACAGAAGACTGTTGTTACATGTAAAACCACATATTCCTGCAGCTCCTTCAGTGTTCCTTCCTGATCAGTTTGCAAATTTTATTTTCATCAATTTTGGAGAAACATTCAGGTTCTAAAATGTCAATGCTGTCTTATATTTTATCCAATTACTGATGACTGTCTTCACATTACCCTTTTCCTGACTGATACATTTGTACAATATCATTTTTTAAAGTCCTTTACAACCTCTTTAAAAACTATGAGTTTAGCTGAATGACACAAATATTAAATGTCAAGAAAATCATTTTAGGACAGCTCAACTTTATTTCAATTTACTTAGGTCCACTATGATTTATGGCTGGAGTGAACTAAAGAAGTCTGAAACTGAATCAACAAAGTACCTGTTTAAGGATGTGCAGGCTTATGAAACCAGGTTGTAGCAGCTTTTTTAAATTTTACCACAAACTAATTTGTTTGTTTTTCTGCTGGAAACTTAGGCGCAAAATTACATTTTCCACATTTAAAGTGGAAAAAGTTTTAAACAGAATAATTTTTTTTTAATGTTAAAAACCTGGCATTTTACCAGGTGTGTGAACACTTTTGAAAGCTTCTAGGTTAATTTGTTTGTTTGAGTAAATCAGATCCAAAGTTGGAAGAACAATCAGCTCATTTACTTTGCTGCGTTGCAGCCTGAGCGATCACACAGCCCAGGACAGATGCCATACTTGCACAACTTCATCTGTGTAACCTTGCGATAAAACAACTGTTTCCCTTAGGCTAAAAACAACTTTCACCCATGATAATCTTTAACTGCCACTATTAGAGCGAATGTACCCATAAAATGTCCTCGTAGAGCACACAGGGACAACTTTAGCGAACTACTAACCCCGTCATCTGTGGGGGGGGGAAAAAAAAAACCCTGCTGGTGAAAAATAAAAAGAAAGCAACAACTCTGACACACCAGGGAGAATCAATGAAAAAGAGATAAAGAGAAATTTAGAGACAAAGAACGAGAGCGAGAGAAGTGAGAGGAGAAGAGAGAAAACAAAAGCTGCTGTAACAAGTCTTTGGAGAGTTGGATAAGAGGGCACAGAGAGCACATTTTACAAAGATCACAGCAAGAGACTCAACATATTCCCCTTCCTGTTGTGTGCGTGCATGCTCGTGTGTGCACGGGAAACATTAAGCGAGAGTGAACAGGGGAGGGCCCTGTGCTCTGACAGCTGTATTGGGAGGCGCAGCTCTTTTTCCTGACATGCCCTCTCATAAGGGCCTCGCTGTAATTCCAATATCATTGCTATTAGATTTGTGGGTCTTAATTGTCAAGAAAGAATGATAGCTACGACGGAGCTATAAAAAGGGAAAGCGCCCTGCAGATTGCTCTTGGAAGGTTTTGTGGAGCTGCCGGGGCACAGCAGCCCTCGTTACCATGCAGCGGTGGAGACGGCATGTAGGATTAGAGAGAAATTAAATGCTAATGGGGATGGGATCTGAATCTGGTGCCTGGGAGCATCATTTAGACGACAAGGCCGGGGCGTCGCTGACAGGCAGCGCTTCCTCCCTCCTCCGCCTCCTCCTTCTCACCCAGTGATTCCTCTCACTGCTCCATCTTCTCACTCCCCACTCCCACCACTGGCAGAAAAGTCAGATTTATCAAACTGTAAACTTGTCACTTTGTAAAAACGTCACTTTTCGGTGACAGTCGGGGGAAATATAATGACCTGCTTTAATGTAGTGATGTCAGGGTGCTGTATCCTAGACGGAACACGCATCAAGGCGCCGTGCAGACACCCACTGAGATGCACCTAATGCAAGTTTGTGGTAGCACGTGATGCAGGGTAGCACACATGTACTGGTTCTGCCTGACAACCTACATTAAAATGTACTATTATGCCTAAAAAGAAGGCACAGCAATTGCTTCCATGTTTATGAGAAACTGATTAGACTACTTTTTGGCATATTTGGAGCTATTTTACTTGTTTACAGCAAAGACGAGGGATTACAGGCAACAACATGAAATCGCTGTACTGGATTCAAACCCACTGCACTTGAGCTTAGTTCGCTGAACAATTACAATGACACACATCTCAGTCACGGTACAATCAGTCACCTTAAGCAATAACACAACACATAAATACGTCACAATCATTTTAGTTACAGTCTGTTACCATGCGCACCCCGTAATTACATTTGCATTTGTTTACATTGGCCTTGAGGTATATGTAGGTGCATGCATTGTAAACAAACACACACACACACACACACACACACACACACACACACACACACACACACACACACACACACACACACACACACACACACAAAGCAAGCGCCTGCCAGTTCCAAAAGGGGAACTAAAAACCGAATCCCAACACTGGTGCTACTCTGCACTGTCACCATTGGACTCCCATAGGGATATCGCCATCAGGATCCCTCACCAACAAGGAGGGGGGGATCCTGATGGAGACCCCTTTAATCAGATCCTGATTTTGTTTATGCAGGTCAGCGGACAAACTTATCACTTGTAAATTAAAAGGAACACTCTGAGCTGATATTTCGGCTAACGTGAGAGAAAAGTTAGAAGTGACAATTTGCATTAAGCTTCTTTTTCATTAGCAGCTTCAAACCAACCTCAGGATGGCTAAAACAACAAATTAATGTAGTTACAAGAGTAGCCTTCAGTTTATATTGTTAAATTTAAAGCAAGAGGAGAGGTGTATCTTACATATCATGTATTCCTGTCACTTCATATGAAAGGCAAAGAGAATAAAGAAATGAGTGCAATAGAAAACAGTTTTACTGTTCTAAATGGAAACTGACAGAATCCCAAATTATAAAGGGCTGTTAAAGGGAGTTAAACAGCCATAAAATTACTGATTTTTACTTTCTAACACTGCTTTTTGCTTTAATTCACTTAACTAGTCCTCTGTGCATTTTTCATTAGAAAAAAAATAAAGAACTCAGTAACTGAGCTCTCCAGAGACACATTTTTGCACCTCCCACAGGGAGAAAGACATCTGAAGTGGCAACCCACATCAATTAGGACTGTGCCATCCCAGCGTACACAGACAAACATGAGGCACATGGAGAAGATGTTCTGGGTGTGTTTCTGTTTAGAGAGAAATTTTGACTTAAATGAGTATTTTCCTTGCAGCTGCATTTGACTATGGTGCTTTGTAGAAAATCGAGATCGAATAAGAAAGGAAGAAAGAAAGAAAGAACTAAAACAGATATTACAGAGAAAAAATGTCAATACACTTCTTCTATTGAACGGTGTTACATTACAGAGCAATTCATACAGTTAATGGACTTCACTTATGTACTGCACTGCTGTTAACCAGTGAAAAGGATGATGTGCTTTGCAATAACTCTAACTGATGTAGTGTGCAGTGCTTGTGTCCAAACACTGTTTGCTCCTCTTTGATTTTTTTTTTCCTAAACGCCAGCATTTTTTCCTCCTTTGTTCCTAATGAGGAGACAGCGTACGCGGCCACCTAGAGAAAAAAACTGCTGCACCCAGCATCTTTTTTAAAACGTTTCTTCAACAACTATTTGTTCTTTCACTTTTGGTTAAACATCTCAAAATTTCTTGTTCAGGCTGACAGCATCACCCCAGTAATGAGAGCAATAGAACAGACCTTAAATCTTAATCGGTATTAAGCAGGAGAAGTTCATGATCACAACAATAAAAAAAGGGGCGGGGGGGCTTAGGGGATCAGACGAGCTCCAAATGTTACTGCTGATAATGTGACGATGATAGAGAGGAAACTGCTAAAGGTAGCCTGCTTGAAGTTTCCCCCTTGTTCATAGTTTGAAGGTGATTTGGGAAATTTTTCACTGAATCTTAACAAGTTCCTTTTACTTTTGCAGCCAATTTTTTAGGTTTAAATTACAGCTGCACAATACATAGGATTGCTCTCATCACAATTTTAATTTTTGTAAAATTGCAATTGGAAAGGACTACTAGGCTGTAATATTTGGTAAGCTGTGCTACATCAAGTCTTAAAATTCTGACCCCATAGTCACCAAGATTTTCAGTCTTCTGAGAGCGCTCCCATCTCAGCCTAAAAATTCCTGCCTCAAGAGTGAAACTATGCAAAATTAAATCAATTACCTCACAGCATCAACATCTTTGCACCGTTTGTCCTTTTTTTTTGTCACAGCTTCTCGCCATGTTAGTTATTTTACTGTCATTTATTTGATTTTAATGTGGACGCTCAGCTTTCAGCAATTCAAATGTGACTGCCTGCTTGTGTAAACTTGCTTGATCTGGCAAAATGATCACCATAAAATGGGGAAGTAAAAACCAAACAGGCCAAAGGAGCAGTGTATGCTGTTGGCACAGTTGTATCAGTTTTATGGAGAATATCTCTACTTTCAGTCTGTCTTTCCAACATCTTCCCTGCTTAACAAACTCTCCTCTTCACCACTCCGAACATTTTATCACATTAGGAGCTCTCGTTAGGCCTAAGGTGCTTTGGGAATAACTTTTACATTGCAGAGGTAAAAATTTAAGAAAAAGCTTAAAATTCAAGAAAGAACTGGAAAATACTTTTCCACACCTTTTCCAGATAAATGGGGAACCTTGCTGTTAGCTAATGTAAGTAAACTGAAGAGATTCAAACTAAAACTGGAGTTGAAATCAGCTCATCAGCTGAAAACAATGGACATTTCATACAAGCATGGCTTAATCCTGTTTTATAACTAAAATGCTGATGCCTTTAAAAACTACTAAAGAAGGAATTCAGCAGGGCAGCTGACTGGTTTGCTATGTTATCACACAGTTTTTTGTGACTGGAGTCACAAACAAGTGGCTTATTTTTTGTTTACCTTGTCAACCTACCTTAACCATCCAAAATTCAAGGAGCAAATACTTTTTATTCGTGCTATGTAAAACATTAGTCCTATGTAAAACATGCTTTTAAACAGCAACTGTTAAAAATGTGAACAAGAGCTCATATCCAGTCAGACCATTGGACGTGAACAGCTTTGGATGGTGCACCACTGAATGCATTTAAGGTCAAGCCTTACCATCAGTTCTGTAGTCTTTTTACCTCAACATCAAAGAGTATAGGAAGAATGCTAAAACAGATGGCTTTAGAAGAATCTACCACTATCTGATTATTACTGCCAGATAACAATTACCGTACACATGACAGGAAGTCCAGCATGCTCCCAGTAAGCCCTTCAGCTCGTCTGGTTACCTAATCACAGCGACGACAGACACGCTGAGACACGCTTAGCCGAGTTAAGTGCCCAGTGTCTGTTGCATTACTCAAAAATAAACACATCCTATTAGAAAAATAAATTATCCTCACTCTGCTTTGCAAAGACAATGCAATCCTGCATATAATGAGCATGCAGGAAATTTAATCTATTTGTAGCCTTGTTCTGGTAAACCAGAAGATTACTATCATCGTTATTACCACTAAGGCTGAGGCCAGGAAGGCAAAGTAAAGTGTGGCCGGTCAGTCTATAACTGGAGGACACAAAGAAAGGAAGAGCAAAGGTCAAACAGGACATTTCTGCTGAAGCTGGGATCAGATTGTTGGACTACTGTCTCACTAAGTGATTTATTTTCTCATTCATGTTTGGTAAATAGGAAAGAAAAGAAACAAACCATGAAATTGTGCCAAATACCTCACTGTCAACAGCAGTTTGTCCCTCACATAATCTGTGCACCCGTTTGTTTTTCACTAATCTTTCTGTCAATCTGTGATAATGATCTTCAGTTCACATCAGTCTACTAGCTCATGTGAGAAATTAATAAAATCTGGGGAAGAGAGCGGGAAGATGGGGTGATGAGGGAAGCACTGCTCATCTTCTTGATGATTAGCTGATCTCTTGAATCGGCAGACACAATAAGCGATCATCACTCACGCAGCTCCAAGGAGCAGCAGAAACTGTAAATTATCACTGATACAGCACCCTTCAGCAAGAAATTAGGTCACTTTGGATGAAAACTGCACAAAACACAGCTTCCTTCTTGTACAATTAAATACTTTATATGTGAAAGCAGGAGGAAATTATGAAAAAAAAAAAAAAAGTATAGAGAAGCAACACTAAAGCTGGGCAAAGAAACAAGAATGACATTTATGCCGGAGCGATCATCAGAAATGATGATAAAGATGATTCTCATGCATTCTGAGACTGAACTAACAAGGTTATTTGCAAACTGGGGCTTTTCTCCTGCTTCTGTCTCTTGTTCACATGCAAGCAAAAGTTTTTGCATGAAAAACGTGAAGAGTGGAGCAGTGTTGGGATTTTCTTCAGGTCTAGTTTACTTCTTTCCGACTCTGCTTCCATTAAATTTCAATGCAAAGATGAAGAGGTTAATGACTAGGAGGAAAGGGTAACCAGTACAGCAGCATAATATTTGGAAACATAATTGCACCACAGTTTTAAATGTGTAATATCACAATCACAAAGGGCTGATTGGATACAATATTTGACAGGCCATAATACTTCATTCATTCACACTGTGCATGCCAATAATATACTTCACCAGGTGAATGGACTTTCATTGCCTTTTATATGTCTATACCTAATATAGATTTCAGTGGCTAAAATGCTAAAGCTCAAGGGGAGTAGTGGGGAAATCAGGATAGCAGGGATAAACAGAGAGTAAGCAAGAAAACGTGGGTTTATTAAAATCGATATCGTCATCTGAATATTCAACAATGTCATAATGTCATACTTTTCCCATAGTAAGTATATTAAGATTTTCTGCTTTTAAATTTTGTTAATGTTGCTGCTCATTTTTCTCCACCTACTGGCGAGGCGTTGGCATTACCGCGTTTTATTTTTGTTGGAATCCAAAAGAAGGCTTAGACACGTTTTAAACATGGAGGAAATATTTCCCTTAAAATACCTCAGCTATTGACTTACAGGCTGGGATTCTTTGAAGAGGTCTTCTGTGAAGGTATTTTCGCAAATGATCCTCTTACCAGTAGTACAAACACATATCAAAGTGGGTTTGTAGAAAAGTGAATAAATCCTCACAGCGGGTGAAAAGGTAACAGCTAGTCAGAGAGATCTCACCTGATTTCAGCAATTTAAAACGACTCAACCTGAAAATGTTAAGAATAATGCAGAGGAAAGGACATAATCCCAAATGTTAGGAAGCTGGTGGATAATAAACGGATGGAATAATAACATCTTTTGAATTCAGACTACATTTTACTCAGTTTTTAACAGCTATTCTGGCCTAACCGCATGTCATTATATGAACAGAAATGTAGCTCACTGAGCACATGCAGCACAAACGTTTGATTTTCTTTTTTTTTCTTTTTAAAACACAGTTCTTATCAACCATAAATGTTGAACCTCATGTCAGTTCAGCTCTGAGGGAGGCAAATGTTCATGATTTATAACCATCCAAGTTAATTTCCAGTGAAAATGAAAGAGAACGTCAGATGTATTCAGCGGTGATTTTTTTCAGTCAAAAAGTAGCTTAAAGTTATATCATGTTTTCATTTATTGCTGACATGCAGCACCATGGAAAGTCCACAAACACTCAGCCTAAGCATAAATACCATTTCTCTTCAGCCTTTAATAATCCATTTAAAATGTGTTCAGGGTGGGCTGATCGCACAACAAACAACTTTAATGCTTTTTCAAAACTGGAACTGGAGGCAAAAGTTTGAATTTATTCTGAAATTTTTCCCACCCCCACAGGATCAAAAATATTTATACATATTTAAAAGTATAATTACAATTAGAGATCATTTAAACTGGTTAGTTTATTAACACAGAGTATGGATGTGGTCAGGGTTTTCCGAAAGCTTAATATTAGCCTGACTCATTCAATCCAAAACCAGCTCTGATGTGTGTTTGGGATCACTGTCCAATGCTCCACTGCTTCTGAGTTTCCACCATCTGACCCACACTGTCAGCCTTGGATGATGGGAAGTTTGTGAGGATGTTCAAGAGCACCCCAAGAACCACCAAACCTCAACCTATAATAAACTAGAAAAAAATGAGCATATAATCAAGAAAGACCAAGCAGGTGCCAACCAAGCCCCTGCTCCAAAATCAGTGCCTTCTACCTTGACTAATGATTAGCAGCCACCCACAGGGACAAGCTCAATTCATCCTGAAGGAAACTTTTATGGTCAAATAAGACTAAGTTTGAGCAATCACAATGACAAGCATAATGTTTGAAGGAGATGAGGCTTTCAAACTAAGAAAAATGTTACAAACTGTCAAGCACTGTGGTGATCATGCATTATGCTATGAGTTTGTTTTATTGCCAAAGTGGCTGAAATAATTCAGACAGGGAACTACTTCAAGAACTTATTAAATTTACCACCAAATCAAAAATCTGAAAACGTAACTAAGACCAGATGTTTCAACAGAGCAATAATCTTAAATATATACCAAAACTGGTTTTACAATGGATAAAACAGGCTAGCATTACACGTCAGGAAATGGGCCAGACCTTATCATTTAAAATTCATGGACTATCCTTAAAAGGCCGGATCTAGGCCAGGAAACCAATTTAAATAAAATAACAATTCTGATAAGAACGGCGGTGAAGCATCGAGTCACAATTATGACAGGTTAAAGGGGCAGTATTATGTATTTTCCCGCTACATAGAATCATTTTATAGCACAATCAAGTAACTATGTTACCTTAAGTTGTAACAAAAATGCTGTATATATCAAATATGACTTAAAAGAAATTTGACTTTGTAATTTAACACCTTGAAAAGTCCTGCTCTTTCTGAAACTCCTCTTTCAGGAGGTCATCACAATAGCGCTTCTCTATTAACCCTTTAATAACGTTTTTACCAGTGTTTCACTGACAAGTAGCTCATACAATGAGATCAGCAGATGCGAATTTCCAACAGGTGTTTGCTAAGTGCTGATGGCTAGTCTGAAGGAACTGATTGGGGAAATTGCGGAGGAGGGGTGCTCTGTGAGGCAGAAGGAGCTCCAAGGAGGAGCTGCATCTCGAAAGCAGGCTTGATCCATCCAGGCATTTTGCACAGCTGAATGGCTGCCACAGGAGATTAAAGGATTTCTCAAACATGCATCAAAGAATCAAAGCAACACTCCAGATATGATTTTGATGAGGGAATAACATTATAACATGATGTAAAGCTCAAAAAACTTGATTTTACATTATACTGCCCCTTTAAGGGGCATTTAATTAAATACTAGTAGGAATGTAGGTATGTATAAATTACAGTCCTTGAACATGTATATGATGGTGTTGTATGATCAATCCTCCCTATAAAACAATAGCTCAGTATGCATTCATGCCCATGATGACCATATGCAAACTTTTCCCCCGCAATCCAAGCCAAAAAAAGACAATGCTGCGAATCTATGTACAGAGTGAAGCTTTTATCCGTATTTCTCACTTTAACAACAAGAAAAGATGCGCTTCAAAACCCTAAAGAAGAAGTTCCTCTTTTTAGATTTGCAATTCAAACTAAAAAAGTCAGGAAAACAAATGAATACCTTAGTAAAATGTCAGTAAACTCTATACCTTTGAAATCTCTCTCAAGCAACCACCCTGAGAAAAGTAGGGCACATCAGACACATCATCTGTTCATATACTGAAACATTAATCCTAATTGCGACACCTTAACCATCATTTTCTGTCAATAACCTGTTTCCAATATAAACACACGCGCACAAGGCCGCCTCACCCCAACTAACTCTCTTTATCCTGCAGTTGATATGCTCAATATTCATCTCATTATATTTTTAAAGTCTTCATCTGTTTCCATTTTCTTTTATTTGTTGAATCCCGCCCGGGCTTCTTCTGCATCTCCTCGTTCTCCTCCCCGCCCTCCCAAACAAACACGCAGATATATCCCGTACCCAAAAGAGGCCAGAGGAAAACAGAGCCCTTAGAAAATGCAATATTTCTGTTTTTAATATCGAGGTCTATAAGATCAGGGCAGAGATGGGTTCCACGGCAATATGTTTATTTATATATTTTATAAGAAGGGGGGAAAAAAAATAATCCTGCCTATCAGTGTATGTATTTGGGAGGCCAGAGCCACTGTATCGGAGCTCATCTTATATGAAAAATAATGTTGTGTATGGATATACTTTTATATATAATGGCAATATGGGATCAGGGCTCTTTTACAATGTGCCATACTTCAGACTGGGGCTAACAGCATTTTATGACCCACCAGCAGTTCATCTTCATGTCTCAGGCAGGCAGGAGCACTGCATAATAATGTCGTTTCCTGCCCCCAAATGCTATTTCACAGGCTGGGGCTCATTTCTCAAACTTCACCACTTTTACAATTTCCTAAACTTTTATTCCCGTCATTATTACCAACAAGATTTCATTACGTATTTAGAATGTAAACAAGTCTGAGTAATGACACTCCCCTCCCCTCCCCTCTCTACCCCTTCGTCTCCCTGGATTCATTCCCATTGATGGCGCCGTTGCTATCTCGGCTGCAGACACAAATGTACAAACTGGCGTGCACGTTTTAGTGCACGCAAGTTCAACCAACTCTTTGCACATGTACAGAATACATGCATGCGTGCACTCGCGTAAACAAGTTGTAACGCAAAGCCACCGCTGTCGTTTACCACCCCGCGTTCCGACTTGTGTTCCTCGCCATGTGGGTGCGCGTGCATGTGTGCGTTTGTGATAAAGGGGGTGGAAGGAGTTTTATACTCAACTCACATAAATCATGTAGAAGAAAAATGAGCAAATGTGCAGGCTAACTCATCTTCTCCCCATCCGGAGAAAATGAAATTCACTGGAATACCTATCAAAACTGCAATCATCCAGAGATAATATCTTCTTTGGTCTATCTGCACTTTCCGATTTAATTTCCTCCATGCCCTTGACATCCAGTGATACCATTAAGATGAAGCACATACAGTAAGGGAGTAGTTCTCACATTCTGATGTATGAGATCTCCCTGCGCTTAATGTAATATCATCATTTGCAAATTAATGCAATCTTTCTTTTGTTTGGTGGTGCTTATGTTTTTTTTTTTTTTTTTTTTGTTTGTTTTTTTTTTTTTATTTATTTTTGGCTTTTGGTGGGTGGGTGGGTGAGAGGATGGAAAGAATGATAAGGACACAAATGGAAAAAAAATGACTGATTTGTAAGAAAGGAGGGGGGGAAAATGGAGGTATTTCAAACACTGTGAACCCCCTGTTCTACGCTAGAATGACATGCAATTATGTGCAGGCCTGCCCCGAGTCAGGGGTCACTCAAATTACTCCATCATTTAGCCCCAGCGTTGAGATGAGAGAAAAAGAGAGCGATACCCCCTCCCCCTTCACACCGCCACCCTCTTTTGCTCCCGCATCTTGCAAACATCCAATGCTGCATCAAATCATGAAATCATTAGTGTAATAAGCATGGAAATCTGTTAGCAGATTATTACTGTCCTCCCCTCCCCATAAAAACACCATCAGCACCCCATCGACCCCTTTATCTGTCTCCCATTTTTATCCGTTGTATCCCAAACAATGACTCAGGGTGTGATGATACATTCAGCTCACCAAAAAAGCAAAGGTTTAAAAATCATAAAATGTGTGGCAAAGAATCTTTAATATTAATATTTAATATTAGCCTTTCCAAGGTTTGACTACTTGATGTACAGCTAATCTGAAAGAGAACTTGTGGTGGGAGCTAAAGATCTGAGTGATGGTAAGGAGGCTTCCCAACCTCAAAGACATTGAGCTCATCAACAAAAAACAAACATCAAAATATCACTGGAAACATGAATAAAGCTGGTCAGCAATAATAAAGATTGATTGTAGTAATGCCAATAAATAACTGTAAAAAGTATAAATCACTTTAACCATGCCATTTTTTTTTTAAATAAAAAACAAAACAAAACAAAACAAAAAAAGGTAATTGTTTTTTTTTAAACGGACACTTTTTTCACATCGTTTTATTGCCTTTTGAGAGTTGCCTGTCTCATTTTCTATAAGAAACAAAGTTCTTGGCTGAGTAACTTCTTGGTTAACAAATTCCAGTGTGTCTAAAATAGTTGTAATGCCAAAAATGCATTGAAATTTCTCTGATTTTGTGTTTTCACAAATAAAACAAAGGTTTCAAGTCTCTGAGTTCAGAATTATCCAGTTCAGGCTTGATTAAAAAAACAAAACAAAACAAAACAGGGATATCACCTTTCACTGTAGTGCAGACTGAAAACTCAAAGCAGATGCTAATTCATCATAGCGATATCATAGAGTTTGCAAATGATTTAAAACTTGTTTGTTAAATGTTTATTTTAAATGATGGAAACTTCTTTATTTCTGTGTAAGCAAGTGTTGCTGGCAGCAGAGGTGGAAATAATACATTTCTTTCACAAGCCTGGTGGAAGAACTTTTAAACCAGCCACTGATGAATTTCATACACCGCTGTTTGTCTTAAACACCTATTTACTATTTCTCTTGGCAACAAAGAAAAAAATAATCTTACTGAATGTGACTAACAAATACCAATAAGCCATGCATGTGTATTTTTTAACATATTGATGCTGATGGGAGTGTGTTCCAGGTAGGTCATCAGTTTGTTTCCCCATATATTACCCATTCATTGCTATTTCGTACATTCCTACATCCACTTCTTACCATTTCATACCAATTTACTAAAATCATTGCATTGTTAAATGTTTTTGTTAAATTATGGAGATGAATAATCAGAAAAATGCAGGAAAGTCACATTAGTTTCTTTCAATTTTAAATTACCCAGTGTTTTTGTTAATTGTAGTTCTGATTTCCATTTGGGATTATTGACTCCTGATCAAAATAAATGAGCACCCTCCTACTGACAGATTTCATTTATTGGTGTATGAAACCGTATTTCCTTCCAGTACACTAGAAGCAATTGTAGAAAGCTGCTTTAAATCATCGGTTGTCAAAGTGGGAACGGAAAGACCAAATATGCAAACGTTTGGAATAGTAGACTATTCATCAGTGACGAGTTTTATCTGCTGTTAAAACTGGGAACAAAACATTCACTGGTTGCTTTCGCCTGAAACTAACCAGTCCCCTATCGTCCTATTGTCCGTTCTTTTAAAACATTTCAGCTCATCTTTAGAACACTTGGTGGTTTCTGCCAACCACTTTATACCCTTTTCGACTAATACTGGCATTTGTAGCACCACAGCTGCACTTAAGATGCAATGCTGCCCCCAGAGGTCAACACTTTTTAGAAACTGAAAAATGTTCTGTTCCAACAACAAACCAACCTCTTATAAATTTATCAGCATTTGGGCATTGGTGACTGCCCCAAGGGCAGTCTTTATCAGTCGACCACAATCAACACAAACAGGCAACGTAAGTTCAGAACAATTTCCTTTGCTCCTTCAAATTAAGAGTTTCAAGATGGTGATTCCAGTAACAGAGTTCACTAAAATTGATGGGAAACATTGCCATCTTTTAAAAGCATTTGATCTCGTGGTAGGCGGACTCATTACAACCCAAACAATCACATTTATTGAGAAGCAAGGCTGTCAAAGAAAGATAAAGCAGCAATGAAAAGAAAGGATTTGATTAAACAATATCCATGAAAACAACAACGTTCCAGCTCCAGACTAAAATCACACATTAGGACTTTTATGGGTGGACCACATGCCACTTTAAGTGAGGGCAGGTTTGTCACGCTGTTGTTGTGGGAGCATGTTGTCTTGTCTACAGCTGTTGGTGCCGCTCTGTCAGCAGGCCAACCAGGCTATTCACCTCAGTAAACTTTTCAACTCACCGAGGGACACTTACACATCAGCCATCTCTGAAGTGGGCCATGTGGCCAACAGAACGCTGGCTTTAAAAATAGTGAGACGCCTGATTCTAAATGCTCTAATGACAAAACAACGTCATATTCTAGAGATACAGAGTATTTAGGAGGTACAAGTTCCTTCTGATTTATGACATGGTTTTTGACAACTGCAATATTTATATGCATTAAAAATGTGTTTTAAAAAAACCGCATGTTTGGCTTTCAAGAAAAACATTAAATATCACCTAAAGAGATCATAGTTAAAACCACACTATGAACATAGATTTGCTAGTTCAATTTCCCACAAAAGGTGACCTCAATTTAACCCATGACCGCAGACTGACCTGTAAACTAGCCTCCACCATCACAGCCCGTCTAACCCTCTCTCCCCAAAACTGTTGACATGTCTTCTTCATCCCCTATGTCTCTCCCCTCCCTTTTTCTCCTTCTATCCATCCTTGGGCAGTGTGTGCAGCTAAAGCGATGGGTACAGCTGCTGATTGAGCCAGCAGCCCTGATGAGGCTGATTCCTTGCGTTATTGATTGAGCTGCTGGCTTTCTTCTGCTTTGCTCTAAAAAGCAGTACATCTGGACCGATTAGCTGCTGTAGGCCACCTCTTCCTCCCAGAGCAACAAAATACGCCTTGATGCTTCTTGTGTTTGTCCGCTCAAGTGTTATTTGGACACGTACATTCGCATACCGAAAGCTGAAAGTAAAGCGGAGCACTGGGAGCAATTAACTTCAGTGTTTCCCTCCTCAACGCTACTGTTTCTATTCAGTCAATCTGGTGAAACACAAAGAGAAAAAACAAAACAAAACAAACAATAAAACAAACCTCAGACCACACAGATCTTAATTGGCTGCCTAATTACTTCAGCAGTCATTCACTTTTACAGTTAACAGAAGAGGCTAATGCTGGCAAGATCAAATACAAGGAAAACAGGAACAAAAGAGCACGCCTGTCATAGCAGCTTAGACGCTTAAAAGCTACTCAAAAACAATTATTTCAGTACAAAATATGGAATAATCTTTATTTTCTTTTAGAATCAAAAGACACAGCTTTGCAGATGCCAGGCTCAAGGTACTAGCTTGACAAGATGATTTTCGTTCACCTTATGACATCCAAGCCAAGCGTAAATATCGTTTATGCTCCAATCTTAAGAGCAGTAGATCAACAGAAAGTCATAAATGCCTGTTTAGAAATCTTCAGGGATATGTGTTATACATGTAGATTGAGCCATTGAAAGAAAAAAGTGTTTGAACAGCCCTGCAAACTCCGACTCCGAGAGAGATGAGCTCCATTATTTACAGTTTTCCGTCCCGAATCGTAATCAGAGCCTTGCGCACCGCAGGCAGCTGCCTACTGGGGTGCAATCTCCCCCATAAACATAAACACGCCCATAAATCCAAACACTCAGTATTCAGAGATTCAAATTCCCTCACATATAAATACGGAAAATATGCCGGTAAACACACAGGTGTGTGTGTGTGTGTGTTGGGGTGTGTGTGTGTGTGTGTGTGTGTGTGTGTGTGTGTGTGTGTGTGTGTGTGTGTAAATATGTAGCTTTTATGAACAGGGTCACCCTGATGAGAAGATAAGGACATAGCAGGGGGCAATAATTAAACAATACATTTTAATAAGCAGTCCTTGAGGGTAAACTCATTGAAACTGATATGGTTGTATGTTACTAATATAGTTTTAGAGATCTCAACAAATTGTGCAACAGAGGCCTTTTGTAGATCATTAAAAAGGTCTACATTTATTTGCTATTCTTCTATAAATCAAATCCGGATTAATGCTGAAATCAAACAGTAGATACCACAACAATTCGCACCCCTAGTAAAGATGTGCACAAAAGGATTAAAATAAACTGTTGTAACCCACTGTGTTCCCCACAGTCAGTCTTGAAGATTTTGTTTTACTTCCCTTAATGTGCTGTTCACTGCGTGTGGTCACAAGGTGGTTCAGCCTTGTTGGTCACAGTTCTACTTGTTTTTAACTTTTTCATTTATGCTCTGACTAGAGATATGGGAAACTTTGAAAAAACCTGCAGCCATTTCCTGACTTATAAAGATTAACATGCATCTGCCCAAATCAAACTGCATGTTCTCTTGTCATTCCCATTTTGAAGAATTGCTATGATAAACGGGCCTCTGTGTTTCATCATATTAATACCTCAGGGAAACAAAAAGTGATACGATGAAAGCGTCAATGGTAATGTCAGCTTTATTAACATAGCCCAATTCAAAACAAATGAAGTTGACTAAAGTTTATTTTACAGTCAAGCTGAAACAAATAAGCAAACAAAAACTATCTCACCAGATGTGGTACATGTCGATGTCACCACCTCTTACTGGCTCTGACATTGACTGGAATCCAAAAGAGAGTCTAAATTCAGATTTTTGTTTTCAAAAACAAAGGAAAATATATCAACTTCGAAAAAAAAAAAAAAAAAAAAAGGAGTATTGATGCTACCTAAAAGTTATGTTAAATCTGTACAGAAAAGAACAATGGAGAAGTCTAAAACTCAGGGAAAATACAAAATATCGACTAAAGTCTTAGATTCTGTTGGGATCAAAGGCATTCAAAATAAAAATATAATTATTAAAGAATAAAAAGTTGCCAAACAACCTGAACAACTGAAAAGGCAAAGCTTTAACTGTAAAAATGTGTTTATGTAAAAATGTGTGAACTTACAGCTATGCCTATAAGTGTTGCAACAAATACATGTTTTTATTTTTATTTGTCAGTGTGAGAGCATGCTAATGCAATAAAAGAAGACATTGATTTCTAGCTTTTCACACAACTTTAACAAAAGGTGCCAAAAATTTTAAAGGGTAAATGGATTTCCTCAACATGTGAGCGAACTAAGGTAAATGCAGTCATGGACTAAGAACATGTCCTAACCATGTAATGGTAGTGGGGCCTGAGAGCTCTTTGCTTTTAGTTATGTTAGTTCTGCAAAATTAAATTAAAAACTGTCAGTAAATTTACAGCAGATCTCCATGATTATGAAAACTGTAAAAATGGCCACTCAATTTCAGAGCTTTCATTTATTTATTTATTTTAAATAAAAAGTTCCCTTTAGGTAAATACTTGGCTCAAAAGTACATAAACAAGCTATATCAGTTGCACTCATTTGTACCTTTAAGTATAAGGCACTTAGAAGCAAAGCACTTGCAGATATATTTATCAGTACACTGACCCTGAATCACTGTGGTCTTTTCTATTTCACTTGCATACATAAGAGTAAAACACTCATCTCAGCATTAGATATAGGCACTCATAATGTTTGCTTGGGTATAACTGCCCATAAAGGTATTGATTACTGCTGTTTATGCATCTAAACCTCTCGTGAATAATTTAAATAACATTTTACGGAGATGTACATCAATCACACCTGTAGACCCACGCCAACACAATCACTATACCCAGAAAAAAACATTACTAATTTTCCTATTTAAAGATATGATAGGCTTAATGGATGCTTAACTCTAAAACACCTCAACAAAATGCACACCATACTGTACTTCATTTTCATATTACATTTTTTGAGGGAAAAGGTGGTTAAGTCCCCTACAAAACAGCATAATATTAAAGAATTTCTAAAATATCTTCTCTCAGATCCTCTAGAGGACCTCTAGATAGTTGTGCGCTCTACAAATCTGGCCTTTATGGAAGACTAACACCAGATGTCCCCCTAAACACGCGATCCCCACTGTGAAACATGGTGGTGGCAGAATCATGATGGGGGGTTGGTGTTATCATTAGGTACAGGAAAGCTGGTCAGAGTGGTCAATAAATGGGGCAAAATTGTGGATAATCACGGAAGAAAACATGGTAAAGGCTCCAAAACACATCTGACTGGGGTGGAGATGTGCATTTGTAACTGCAGTAAAAGGTGTTTCCACAAATGATCGAATCAGAATTCAAATGCATGATACTTTCCAGTTTTTAAAACCGTGTTTCCTTCTCTTTCCTCTTCAGAATTACAGTGTGTGTTACTTTATGTTGGTCAATCACATAAAATCAAAAGAAAATGTATGGAAATTTTGGGTTGCCATGCAGCTAAATGTGGTTGAAATTCAAGATATATGATCAAACTTTGAAGACCACTCAAGTCCACTTCAACTGAAATTAGTGTTATGAAGAACTGATTTCAGCTTGGAGAACTACTGAGAAGTATTTGAAATCCAGGGTTGGCCATTTCTGTGACATACTGGGGGTCATTTGCGTACTGCGAGGTGGGGCGCGGGTCATTTGTGTAAGGTGCTGGAAGCTGCAGTTTAGTATGCAGGGAGGCAAGGGAGGGAGGGCATGTGACATCCACAGAGAGGCGGGACCCTCTCTGACCCCTGTCTATAATTCATCCCCTGGAATATGGGGCGCATCAAACCTCGGTTTCTTCCCACCCAAAAAGAGGAAAAAAGACCTTCTCACTTTGTTGCATGGAACTCTGACCCTGTATTAAAGCAACCAGCAAGAGGAAACCTGGTGATTAAATTTTCAGGCCCGTCCCAGGAGAGCAGAACCAGCAGGTCCTCGATTCACGGACAGGAAGAGACTGAGGTAAGGGACCGTGCCGGCAGGATAAGCCATACAGAAGGAAGACTATTAAACACTGTCCTTTTTATGTAAAAATGTCCAAACAAGTACACACAAGAGCAAAAACACACCGATGTTATCAACGAACAGTTAAAATGAGGGTTTATACTTTAAGGATAAATTAAATGCTAGTAAGAAACCAGGACCAAGGTCTTTGGGAAAGCAATAATTATCAATGGTCTACGTCTGTGTTCTGGCAGTGCCTCCCTCGCTGTTAGTGGCGGGTATTCAGCCCCAACTGCACAGGTTTCATGAAGGATGTTGATATCAACGTGCAGAAATGTGTGTGTCCTTGTACTTGATACATTGTAAGGATCATTTTCCAAACACATACTACGTTGTGGGGACCAAAGCCTTGTCCCCACAAGGAGAAGAGCTGTTTTTGGGTTATGGGTTAGGTTTAGGTCTAAGGTCTGTATTGAGTTTAGGTTAGGCTTTGGGTTAGATATGTACTGGTAATGGTTAGGTTTAGGGTAAGGACCAGGGTTAGGCTGTCGAAATGAGTGAAAGTCAATGGAAAGTCCCTGCAAAGATAGAAGAACATAATGTGTGTGTGTGTGTGTGTGTGTGTGTGTGTGTGTGTGTGTGTGTGTGTGTGTGTGTGTGTGTGTGCTGATTACAACTTACCAGATGCTCTAATTTGTCTTTGATACTCCCGACATCCCTGAAACACAAAAACACCCCCCCCCCGACATTAAAACAAGTTCAGACAAAAACTCTTTCAATAAAAGCAACATTGGCGTGTGTGTTCACACCAAAAATAATCCACAACAAACTCTTAAGTATGTTTTTCTCAAATAAAGGCATGATAATGATACATGATGTGGTTGATTATAACATAACAGGTTTGGGCTGCAAATTATAACATTTCAGTTGATTTATAACATGACATGAAAAATAGGCAAAAATTGCAAAGATTTTGCTTAAAAACGTCTTTTCCTTTGAAACCAACATTTGAAAAAGCCAGAAATATAGCAAAAAGGAAGACCGTTTAATAATATGAAACCACCAAACTGAACACTTCAGGCTGCTTTTACTGGACTCCAGATTAACTTGTTGTATTGACTGCACTGATGTGGCTAACTTTCTAAAGTCTCAGTTAGGTGCACCGTCACAATATTAAGGTGCACTCAGACTTTTCATAGCTCCTTTCCTACCAGAATAGAATAGAATAGAAATATCCTTTATTTCCCACGATGGAGAAATTTCTGTGCAACAGCAGCAAAGTGGCAGTGACAGGTAATAACCGAAAAACAGACTCATACAAAGAATATAACATATGTATAAAAAACATAATAAAGAATAAAATAATACTGTACAGTAAGGCAAAATTTCAACATGAACACTGTAGTTGTAAAAAATACTCCAGTTCAGAGGAATGTGCAACTGAGTTGGTTAATTAAAAATGTACAAGATGTGCATTTCTCTGAGCATTAAAAAAAACCACATTACATCATTTAAATTCACATTGCCGTCATTTCACATGCAGACTGATAGTAATGTAAACAATATTAGTAGTATTTTTTCACTTTTATCTTTCTGTATTCAATGCCACATTAACTCCCTCACCATCATTATGATCTATAGCCTCTATCTCATAATATCTAGAACAGGTGTATTCTAATAAGAAATATTGTGTCAGTGAAATGTTCCATATATAAAGAGTTCAATTAAATAGGAAGTGAGATAAACAGAGTAGTTTCTAGATTTGCAAAACTGACTTCTTTTTTTTTTCCCAATGGGAAACGACTCACTCACAAGAGACATCTGTGCAGAAGAGGACATTTTTACAAGCAGTCTAACAACTGAATATGAAATAAGCAATTGTCAGCTTTCTTCATGCAGTGCATCTCTTGGGATATACCCAACACATCATTTCTAGCCTTTTTTTGTTACAAGAGAAATAATAAAATTAGAAAAATAAAATCACTACTGCTACTTATTAAATAAACATGTTGCCAGTCTGCAGCACCTACAATGCGCCTAACATTGAAACTGGTATGTTTCTTATGAGCTAATAATGAGCGTTTAAAAAGATGAAATGTTATATTCAGAGGATATATTTTGTGGACTTATTGTGAAGGTTTAAAGGAAGTTGTGTCTCAGTCTATCTTCTCTATTGATGCTTTAGGCTTCAGGCAAAATACAAACGATTGCCTGACGACTTTAGGCAAAAAGCCTTATTAACATTATGGTAGTTATTTTGAGGGTAAGACGACTATCGACTACAATGCAACTGGTCCAATAACTCTGGGAACAAGTTGAACAGACAATCAAGACCATCCTGAAGACTGCATACATCTGGTTAAATGCTAACTGGCTTAGCGTTAGCTGCAGGCAGGGTGAGTGAAGTCAACAGGTGGAGGGTGGGGACCAAAGCAGAGTTTATGTAGTCTGCCTGTTGTACAGACAGACAAAAAACAAGTATGTACATGAGAAATAGCATGAAACATGTCAGGTGCTCCAGTGCAATTAAGAAAAGAAACACTGATTTTTGGTCATAGTTGGGAAAAACTGTATAAATCATCAATTGAGTATCATAAAGATTATCTGGAATCATTCTAGTATGAACTGATGTTCAGGCAGCAAGCCTCATGCTGAAGAAAATGAGAGTAAACATCTTTATGACATCATAGAGGTTTTGGCTAATCAAAAGGAAAATAACCACACAGATTTATCCTAATTGCTAACCTCTAAGGCTGAAATGCTGAGCGCATTTCAATGCTTTTTTTTGCATCTAAACCAAGCTGAGGTTAACTAACACTGTCGCCACACTGCTGGCAGTTGCGATGATAATTTCCAACTACAAAGACAGAGCCAGGAGCTTATTATCTGTGAATTAATAATAATAATAATAGAAATGTATGTATGATTATCAGGGTAGCAACAGCAGACCGTCGAGCTGAGGAAGCAGAGGGGGCTCTGTTTAAAAAAAAGAAGAGCAAATTGGCAGTAAATAATAGATGCAATTTTGGCACATTTCAAATTTGCAGCAGTGCAAATCAAAAGATCAAGAGAACACAAACACCTCCCCACCCCCCAACCCCACATCTCCGATCACCAAGCCCCCACCCCCCTCCTCGTTCAACTCGGGCCTCCATTACTGACAACTCCACCCAGGCTGTGGTGCTTTACACTGTCGTGTGTGTGCGTGTGTGTCTGCGCTGAGAGGGAGGAAGGCTTATCGACAGGCTTCAGTTGCTAATGCAGCTGGCAGCATCACTGTGTAAATCTACACCATCTCTAAAATTACATACTGTCTAATCTATCCAACTCGCTCCCTGCCTCTCTGTTCCATCCATCCTACAGGACGTGTCCCACACACGCGATGACCACAAACATATATGCCATCAACTTTTCTAAATAATGTCACGAAGGAGAGGACGGAACGTGAGGCGGATGTATAAAACACGCGCAAGCAGAGAAGAGAAAGGAGGTTTGTTTGTTTGCTCTGCGCTCCGTCACAAAAACCGCAAGAAGACAAGTCGACCACTTAAGGCAAACTTCATCTAGATGTAATTACATTACATTCTGACAAACACCCCGCCACATTCATTATACATGACGGGCGCCCAGCAACCAGACAGCAAGACATTTGTTACTGTGGTGACAGTGTGTGTAATCCGCTAATGAAGCGCAATTAGCGAGAAACAATCCAACACTGGGGAGACGCAGCCCTCCATCCCTCCTCCCCCACTCGTTTCCTCCCCCCCCGCTTTCATCTCACTCTCATTTTTACAATGACATCTTTTTCTTCTCTTGTACGTTTTCCCCATTCGACCTTTATTTAGCTCTTCACATACAATTAATGTACTGCTCTTTCATCTGCTTTTCTGACTTCATCAAGGGCAAGCTGTCCAGCGGTGTCCTCAGCAGGGCTGAGGGGATCGCTCTGTCCACACACACACACACACACACACACACACACACACACACACACACACACACACACTCATCCCATATTACATCCTCATTTCTCTTTTCAAAACATCATATAATCTGCCAAGGCCTTCTGGGAGGCAGTTTTCCCTTTTCTCCCTCCCTCCCTCCCTCTGCACGCAATGTCTTCAACGCAGAGGCAGCATCGATTTCTGAATTACGCCACAATATTAAATAATTAATATACTTGCAGTGATTGATGTTTTGCATTAGGCCAATATTAGGTTATCAATCAAAATCCACTTGGTTTAATGTAATAATATTGAAAATGTGTCAGTGCCTGTTCGTCCAATTTGTAGTGGAGGCAGGCCAGATAGTAATGGTGGTGTAGCACAAGGCCTCAGAGACATCTATGGCCTGCTCGCTACAACCACAGGAACACATTACAGCAGCGGCAGACAGGAGAAGAGAGGGAGGGAGGGTGAGCGGTCACGGGGAGGGAAACGGAGCGCAGACATGGAAGGACAAAGGTGAACCATGCAGCTGAGTGGGGGTGACGATGTTTTAATGCTACATTAAAACATCATCATCATTTTCATATAGTTAAGTAGGTTTAAATTCCATTATGGCACGGAGTTTTTAAACTTTTATGTAAACTACCACTGCAGTAACTTTTTAAAGAACCACTAACTTTACAGACTTTGAAAAAACAGTGACACGACAGGAATACGTTTTATTTTTCAGGTGTCACAAATCACAGGCTGTATTTTTGCACTTCCCATGTTTGTCTTGATCCAAGACAAACATGGGAAGTTCTAATGCCAAAAAAGTAATGAAAATGCTTGTTTTTGTAGTTTGCTTTCTTTTAGCTCGAATTGCAATTTAAAGAATTCTCTATTCAGGGTAAAATTATTCAGCTTAAGTTTGATCAGTCCAAGTATTTCAGATTTTGAATGTGTGATGATCAAATGATAGCCAGACTCCTTAAAAACTGGAAAACAGCCCTTTCCTTCAGGGCTGAGCCAGGGCTGTCAAGCCTTCAGAACTTCCCTTTATATCTCGGGCTCATTGAAATAGATTTAACTGCTACATCACCAGTATTAGCTCTTCACAAGATAGACTACACATTGACAGGAATTATATTTTATCTAAATAAGATGAAACATCTTGCACCAATGAAACCAGCCTCTGCTCCACAGTCTAAATATTTTTTCTTATCAGAATCTGGATTTAAAAATTTTAACTTGCTTTAAGTAATTTTTTAAAAATCAAATAAAATTTTTTTTTAAGTTCGTTCAACAATAAAGTTTCAGTGTTACAGTTGTGTGAATGCTTGAATAACACCAATTCCTTCTGTTTCCACCCCTCAAAACACAAATCCATGTTGTCATCTCAACACCAAGGCCAGAGATGGGCCAGAGGTAAGAACCGCTTTCATCAGAAGCAGGAATCAGGAAGATCAACAGTCAATCAAAAGACTGTGACAGGCAAGTTTAAAATGACTGAGTTACTTGTGCTACTGAGTTGCCAAATTCAACATAAAACCTTTAAAAACAGAGTTTAGACATTAAGAAAAAGTTGGGAGTTAAACATGAATAACTTGACTCATTGGTGTTCATTTTGATGCCTCTTGTCACATACACATCTTACTAAAAGACTTTAACATCCCATTCTTAGTCCATGGACTGTTCTGATGTTGGCCCATCTTCTGATGCTCCAACATCTTCAACTCTTCTTTGAAAGCTTTCCAAAATATTTCCAAGTGTGTTTATCCTTGAGCAATCTTTAAGATGTGCTGTTCTGAGGTCAGACACTGATGTTGGATGAGAAAGCCTGACTCTCAAACTCCTCTCCAAATCATTTCAAAGCTGTTCTGTTGGGTTGAGATTGGGACTCTGTGCAGTCCAGTCAAGTTCTTCAACATTAAACTTGCACATCCGATTCTTTATGGACCTTGCTTTGAGCACTAGCGCACAGCAATGAACCATCCCTAAATTATCCCCACAAAGTCAGGAGAATGAAATTGGCCAAAATGTCTTGACAATGAAGCATTAGGAGTTCCTAGTGCTAAAGTTTTGGCACTATTACCTAAAGTAAGTAGTATGACATACTTTAGGTCATGTAGTTTATGTAACCCGCTGCATAGAGCTGTACATAAAGCCACTTTTTTCACCATAAATTATTTAACAAAGCTCTGATGTACAAGATGACGTACTGGAAGTGATACCAACAATTTTCACACAATTGATGCATTAAAGATATCTGAGTTTACAAACATGGATACTTTATTTGAAATGGATAAATTGGATAATTTATGAAAATGTAGGCTAAAACCCTCTTTGTAGCAGCTAAAGAATAGTCTAAAAGCCACATCCTTTCATCTGTGCATAAGCATCTGACATTAGAGAACAGTCTGTGTAGAAGTCTGACCAAGCTAATGATGAAAAGTTTTCTAACCCATGTGTTGGGCACGATAAGCCATTACAGTGCTAACTGGTAGAGACGTTAAATATGGAAAATTTGAATGATCAAATATTTGATGCCAGTTTTATGTTCCCTGCCTGCTCTTCTTTTCCCTCGGAAAGATTTTGAAGCCACCACGATGTGGAGGCTGACAGAAAATAGCAAGTGAGCAAGTGAGGACAGAGACAGAGAGTAATGTACTACTGTTCCAGGAAACGGTAATTAGTTATCCGTGGTCAATTAAGTTAAACTGGACAAACAAGTGTGAGTGTTAAAGTGAGCCTTGGCAAGGTCAATACTGACCAATTTAACATGGTCGCTGGATCCATCACATTGTCTGCACTCTGCTGCTTCCTTATTCCAGCTCCTCGCCTCTACACGGACACTTTTTCTTCTTGCCGACTCTTCTCCGGATACTTCCTGCCTTCATCAGTCACAGTGCATGTTCTATTTCCCAGTGTCCAAACCCCCTTTTTTCCTGTCTCTTGCTCCGTAATGACGATTTTTAAGCTGTTGCCTCATCTTACCTCATCCCCTTCCCTCTATCTCTCCTCTTCTGTCATTTTGTCCTCTTCCAATCAACAGCCTGCCACTCCTTTTCTTCTCCTTCTCTCTCCTCCTCACCCTCCCATGAGCCCATGCGCTCCTGATAGCAGACAATTAATTACAGGGCCAGCACTAGATGAGTTGTCATTTGTGGTCAAGTTTCTAATAATTGCATTAGGTCTTCAGGTTCTTCTAAGATGCCCTTCCTTTTCTTTCCCTTAGCCTCTCTCTTTTTCTTTCCCAGCCCCTTGACACAGCAGAGATGAATATCTTCAGTCAGTCAATGGAGGCGACACAGGGACTTAAAATGCAGAGGCAGTCATTTGATTTCCAGCTAACAGAGCTGCCCATTAGCCCGGCACTCATCAGCCATGCATTACCTCTCAGACCCGCTGTCCTGAAAGTGAAAGCTTTAACCCTTTCGCTGCCCACTGCTCGCCTTTCTGACCGTGCAATACAAAACCACACTTCCTGCAGAAGACAATGGAGCTGTTCTCTCTTCTCAAGAAAGTTAAATGAAATCTCATTATATTAGACAATCTTTACACTCAAGACATTTTTAATTGCACATAAAATATAAACGGCTTCATTTTATTTATTTTTGCTACCCTTATATATTTATTTCCTAATTTATTGTGTAAATCTTTGCCTACACTGTATTTTGAGGTTTGCATTGAATCCAAAGGTATACTGTTAATCTGGAATCCAAATCAGCTTTATCTGCCAATAAAAAATAAATGTTATTTTCTTACTTGTGAATATGTTCATGTCTGACTGTTAAAGGTCCAGAGAGGCAGATCGGGGATAAAAACTGTCTCTGTAGTGGCTCGTTTTAGCAAATAGCTCTCTGTAGCATTGACAAGAAGATATAAGTCTCAAAAGTTAGTGACTTTAGTTGCCCCTTCCTGACCCTAGATCTGTACAAGTCCTGGATGGAGGGAAGATCAGCTTTGATGAGCCTCTCTGCAGACCTAGTTGTTCGTTGCAGTTTGGAAAAGTCCTGTTTTGTAGATGAACCAAACCACACAGTGATGGATGAATATGGGACAGACTAATGGCTGTTTAGATGATGAGCAGCAGCTCCTGTGGCAGGTTGTCTTTCTTAAGTTGCCGCAGTGATTACAGTCTCTGTTGGTTCTTCTTCCAAACAGTGTCTATGTGTGAGGACCATCTCAGGTCCAGAGAAAGGGTGTTTCCTAAAAGCTGGAAATGATCCACAGTAGACAGTGTTGTTGAGGATGCTGAGGGGCGGGAGTGTGGGGGGTGTTCTCTCTGGAAGTCCACCATCACCTCCAAGGTCTTAAGCAGGTTAAGCCAGTTGGTTATGTCCGCATTAGTGGACCAGCTGATCATCCTCCTGTCTGTATGTAGACTTATTACTGTCATGAATCAGACCACTAACAGTGGTGTCATCTGCAAACTCCAGGAGTTTCCACTCCTGCCACTGAGGTGCAATCAGTTGTGTACAGAGAAATGAGAAGCAGAGAGAGAACATCGCCCAGTACTGACAGTTCTTGTCAACGAAAAGATGCTTCCCAGCCCCCACCTGCTGCTGCCGATCAGTCAAGAAGCTGGTGATCCACCGATAAGTCACTTAAAGGAGTTCACGACTGCAAAGGTCAGGTCAGATCAATAGCTGCGTATCCATTACAAAGGTGTGCAAATCTGTCAATTTTCTGCTAATGTCGAAAAAACACATTTTCACAATTGCGGTATTTCCATTAAATAAGAAATGAAATTAAAATCCCACGTGAATAAGCTTGTTCACATGACAATTCATTAAAAACATGCCACACCATGATCCTCCAACTACTTCCTGTTGTCACCTCCTTCGTGGTTTGTGCCAGTGGCAACATCCTGTTGTTGATCATGTGACTCGTGTAATGCGAAAAAAGTGTTCCTATTGCAGTTTTGCAAAATAAACCAATTTCAATATGGCCAGAAAAAACCCACCTCATACTAGCACCAAGTCTTTTTCTCAAAAAAGGAGATTTTTTTCAAAATTGACTTGTTTCCATTACATGAATTTATTTTCGTAATTTCAATTTCATACAACAAGGTTAATGGCAACGCAGCTACTGTAATCATTTAACCCTGTGATGCTACATTTCTTGGGGACACGCAAAGTATGAGAAAGCAAAGTACCAAAGCTGCCATCCGTGGCACCATATTCACTTTAAAAAAAAGAAAAAAATAACAACAGAAAATAAAATACCTTTTTTGTAGGAAAATTAATTATTCAGATTAACTGAATAATCAAAATAATTGTCAATAGACTATTTCAAAAGTTGTTAGAGGCAGTTCTACAACATTTTAAAAGTTTTCATCTGGTTTAAATAGGGTTTTCAGTGGGGCTGCAGAATATCAGTATGTAGTCATGATACTGTTGATGAAAATGGCAATGTAGATATCAAACCCACATTTTTCCTGACCCTCTTCCATGATTACAATCTCCCCACATCATCCTTGTGCACTTTAGCATCTCGCCCACTAAAAATATACATCAAGTGTGTTCACTGAAGGCAGAAAACGTCTATCCAACAGGTTAGGCCACTATGCTGCTGAAATTTCCCCATCAAGGGACAATAAGGGCTATTTCTGATCTATTCTATTCTAGACATTGTCTGAAATATTTTACAGGAAAGCAAAATTTGCATGCAAGACACTTCTACCAAATATTACAACCAAGCTTTCGTTTGTGACTGTGGTGTTGCACACACTGATACTGTGATGATGAGTGAAGTTGATATATTGTGCAGCTCTACTTTTTAGCACGAAAAAGATACTTAGCAAACACACATGAATAATTGACACTATTCTATATACTTGTAAAATGGGAAAATGGCAACTAATGCAGACGTGAAGAAATGTTTATTAGGTGAGCAGATGTGAGTCAATATTATTATTTAATATATGTATTATATTTTTAATAGGCAAATGTCCTGAACTGAGTTCAAACTGTATCTGACCAAATAACTTGTAAACTTATCCTAAAAATTGTTTTTTACAATGCTGCTGTTTTTTTTCTTGTCATCCCTTGGATGCAAAAATACTACTTGCCCTTCAGCAGCCTCTCAGCCTGATGTCAGTGAGTGATGATGAGAGGACGACTTGAGAGGAACAGCAAAGGAAGATTGGACACAGCAACGCTATAAAAGAGACATCATGCATAAGAGTCACTGTGCATATGTGTCTGTGTGTGTGAGAAAGAGTGTGAGTGTGTGCATCCCATTTGCCACAGTTGCATGCCTTGTCAAGCGTGTCATTGAGCATTCATATGTTGTCTGACTGCTGATAGAATGGCAGGCGTATTTATTAAAGAGTCAATGTGATGAGGGACACACACACACTTCGATACGACACACAATCCACTAATACACAGTCCGCATCAGTGACATCTGCCTGTTTAACTATTAGAAGGCAAACGCTTGATATGCAACTGAAGAACAGACACACACACACACACACACACACACGATAATACAGGGGGCACAGCTTTCCCTCAGGCCTGATTGCCATCTCCATAGGCCCCTTTTAACAGAGCTGCCAATTGAAATTGAAATTGTATTCTTGTATGTGCTATCAGAGCTACCTCTCAGGGTTTTATAAAGCTGAGAGGAAGTTAGCGGGACACACACTCACAGACTGACAGGAAGGGATAATGTGGAGGTAAGTCAGGAGCTGTCACTCTTCTATACAGCACATGCGAGAGGGAACAAAACACAGACTTATCATTCCTTGCTCTCTACGTAGTCCCACATGTGTGTACACACACACACACATTTCGCAGGGTGGGGTGCGGTGGGGGGGTTACTTTAGCATAATCCCAAAATGGTGGAGAGAGGCAGTCCATTAAAAAGGGAGCTAACAAATTCAGCACTTTAAGTTACTCAGAGGGAGGGTGAAGTGCAGTCAATAAAAAAGTCGGGAGAGGAAGAATAGGAACGAAAGAAGCTGATTTATAGCTGCTCCTTCTGCTCTCTGGAACACACACACACACACACACACACACACACACACACACACCTACTCATGTGGGACAGATATTTGCGATCTAAAAATAGGAGAAATTAGTTTTACTCTGACCCCATAACTCTCCATAACCCGACGACTCTCTCCATAATCAGTATGAGCACTCAGCACGATATGTACCCAACAAACTGAACTAAATTCACTTGTTTTTAGTTTGCCAAATAAAACCTGCCATATGTAGGGTACATATACCATCCGTACATATTATGACAGAAGAGTCTAAACTGTACGACATATAGCCAAAAAGGTATGAAGCGATTCTTTAATAAGAGGTATTTCGAAATTGGTAACATTGTGTAATCCCTGCTCTCAAAATTTGCCAAATATACAGAAGAGGATTAGGGCCACTGAAAAATAAAAATTCTGACTTTAATCCCAGAATTCGGACTTCCTCGGCCACATTTAAAAAAAATCCCTTTAAACTGACATGTTTTGCCAGAAAGTTACTTCTCCTCCAGCACAACTCACACTGAATGTCGTTGATGCATTAAAGTCAAAACTCCTACATTGTTCGCAGAATTCTGACTTTCTTGGTCATGTAAAAAAAAACAAAAAAAAAAACATCACTTTAATCTGACATGCTCTTCTAGAAAGTTACTTCAACTGCTGTACAATTCACATCTCTGTCATTGCCCATCTGCATTAAAGTCAGAATTCTGAGATTAAAGTCGGATTTTTTTTTTCCAGTGGCTCTAATACACTTCTGAACAAATATCATATTACAAACGGCTTTTAAACTTATTTTACCCAAGTATGAGTCTGAAGTAGCCAAACCACAACCTTGAAAAAAAAAAACCTAAAGAAATAAAATTGACATGTACCCTTGTCTACACAACTGCACCTTATTTTAAGCTTGGAAAAACTTCATACACAGACAAAAACTTTTACCGGAAACCTCCCAGTGGAGGACTAATCATCTTTAGCCTTAGTATTTGTACATACAGCTCTTTACAACAGCATTCATTTGTCTAATTTCAACTATTAATCTATTTTATTGGGTTTTTCTGTGACAGATCATAAAAAAAATAATTTAAAAAGTGTGGCATCCATGGTATCTTAAAATGTAAAGTGTGCGACACAACTGCTAACTTACCAAGACATGACCACCCACCTAAATTGACAGCCTTGGCAAGAAGAGCATTATTCAAAGAAGCAGTCAAGAGGTCCATGATCTCTCATGAACTCTGAAGGAAATGGAGATATCAAAAACAAAGAATTTGTTGAAAGCGCCATTATTCATTCTGATTTGGCCTTTAATAAAGAGCAGCGATAATTGTTGAAGAAAGCCATGAAGAGTCTATAGTTTACTGCAAGTCATTTAGAAAACACAGCAAAGAGACGAAGGTGCTCTGATAGCGATCCCCAAACTAAACCCTTTCATTTATGTACAAAACAACAGGCGAAGCAGAAAACTAAAACTGGTAAAACATGGTGATGGCAGAATTACACTTAGAAGGAAACGGGAGTCTAGTCAGAGATGATGGGAACATGGATGAGTCTAAACAATGGCTAAAAACCTGTCAGAGGCTACAAAGTATGGAGGACCGAAACTGACATAATTAAAAATAAAAGCAGAAATATATATATTTTCATTTTCCTTTTCCTTACACATGCGTTTTCATCAAGATACGTATATAATTTGCTTTGCCTTTTCCATATACAAGCATTTGTTCTTTTTACATTTCCTCGTCTCCTCTTTTTACTTTACCATATGCATTTCTGCCTCATTATGCAAATGAGGAGGGCTGCCTTCTTGGACCAGCTCCTCTACTATTGGTCAATACACAGGAAGGAGCAGGATCCATGTGCAGATCGATTGTGCATGCCTGCGCCTTTGGTTTCAATTTAGCAACCAAAGCATAGTTATGGAGGAAGCGGGAAAACGTTCTGTGTCTGAGTTGTTAAGGGAGGCTGCAAATAGACAGGACGAGTAGGAAGGGTGGTAAGTTTTCAGCTGACCAATAGTAAAGGAGCTGGACCAAGAAGGCAGCCCTCCTCATCTGCATAATGAGGCAGAAATGCATACGGTAAAGTAAAAAGAGGAGACGAGGAAATGTTAAAAGAACAAACACTTGTATAAGGGAAAGGCAAAACAATATATATATATACATTTCTTGATGAAAACCACATGTATAAGGAAAAGGAAAAACAAAATATACATATTTCTGCTCTTATTTTTAATTATGTCAGTTTCGGTCCTCCATAGCAAAGTACTTGAGACTGAGGAAGAGGATTACCTTAGGGCAACTTCCCTAAACATACAGGCAAGAGCTACATTGAAATGTTTAGTTCAAAGAATGTTTATGTTAGAATCAGATTAAATCCGACTGAGAACTGTGGCGAGACTCAAAAATCGGATCCAAAGGATTCAATCTGAATCTGCAGCGAATGGTACTTTAACATGCCACACTTTTCAGCTCAGTATTCATTAAAAAAAATTTGAAAAACATGTTTCATTTTCTCACATTTAGGCATTAGTTTGTTAACATCCATCACATAACTGACAAAATAAAAAGCACTGAATTTTGTAACTGTAATGTGATAATATGTGTAAAAGTTTTGAGATAACTTTTCAAAACCAGATTTAGAGAAAATTTAATTTAATTTTAGTGTTTCATATTCAGGAGGAGTTGGAGACTGGACAAAAGTGAAATGGGAACAGAGAGAGCAATCAATTTCCCCGTGGTTTTCCTCAATAGCGCTCAGTCCTTTCATAGCTCCCAATTACAACCAATCCTAATCAAAGAAATTCCTCTCCATTATTGAGATGGAGACAATGACACTCCACATTTCTCCTTGCTCCAGAACCATGTAGATTGCAGTACTGGTGCACAAAGGATGAAGCACTATGCTGTACCACAGCAGTCGGGATGCTTGTGTTTAAAGAAGAAGGGGGGAAAAAAAAAAAAAAAAAAAAAAAAAAAAAAAAATCACATGTGGAAATCTTTTGGCTCTCCTCACAGCCCCAGAAAAACTGATGGGAAACAATGGCAGCCCGGCGCAGCATCTGTCATGGCACAATATAAAAAGATGATCTTGGCAACGGATGGACACACACACAAAAAAAAAGGAGAAAAAGAACACAAGAGAGGGAGTAAGACGGAGGGGAGGGGAGGGGAGGGCCGGGTGACGGTGGTAATTCATTTGCAAATCAGGCCCTGGTGCTCAGGTCTATTTCAAGCTGCCAGTGGGTGCCAGGAGTTAACAAGGTAATCAGTTTCAATCCTGCCCTTCAATTGTACATCACACCCTCAGACGGCGAGTACCCAGGTCTTTCTATAGGGGCAGAGGGGGAAAACAGCAATCTGGCTGCTGCTGGCAGCATCCCCAGTGCATAAATGCTCACACACGCACACACACACCTAAAGTAAAGTTATAAATAGCTGTATACAAACAACACGTATGCAGAAACGGAGAGCTGAAGCATGTCATTGCATCATCGGTACATTTGATTGCTAAATATTTCATTGTTGTGATCGATGAGACATGATGATTGGTTTGTAGTTTGGTGATTTAACATGTTTGGCCTCCTATAGAATATTTTATGAATAAAATAAGTCAGAATATTTGTTCCAAATTTGAATAACTGTGTTGCAATACTCACTTCATCCAACACTTGCAACACTGAGTGTCGTATCACTGAGGGTTTTTTAGAGCTCCTGATACAACTGCGATCTTCACCGGTTCAAACAAGCCGGCTGGATGTTCTGCAGAACGTTCTGGGTTCTAACCATCCGTCTGTTTGCTTTATCAACCCAGAGAGTGACCACAGGGACAATGCTGCAGCGCACCCCAAAGTGGTACATGCAGAGTGTTAGAAGGAAAACAGAGCTAAACCTGCTCTAATCCTCTCTTCCTCTTTCTGTATCCCTCTCTTTTAGCCTGTGTCAGCTGTAACCGGCTGGCCTGTGAGCCAGTTAGTCCCTCATCTGCATAATCAATATGACAACCTTATTTTTCTGATGCAAACAGGATTTCGCCTGTGAGCTGTATTTGCCAGTGTGTGTGTTGGGTGCCCAGTCTGTTCCTGGCCAGCCACAGTCATGGCCCTCTTTAGCCCTAATTAGATTAGGTGTGATTATCCCAGCTCTACCTTACAAGTGTACGGGCAGGATAAAGGGGCCACAAAGGCCGGCCTGTCACAGGCACTGGGCTCAGGTCTTGCAGGTTATCAAGGTCCGTTGAGACACGCCGCAGACATTGTTATTCATATCATCCACACGCCGTTTTTTTACTGTTGCCTTTCTCACTTCTTTTTTATTTTTCCTCTTCTAAATCTGTGGTGTCAAACTGGCGTAATCGCTGGCCTGGGTAAGTCTGCCACTCTTTCTGTCTGTCTGTCAGAAAACAAAACAACATCGCCCCGAGCATTTTGCAGTCTGGCCTGAAGGGAGAGATGTCTGGAGTATGTGCTATGTGCATGCATGTGTGTCTTTACGCTTTTCTGTTTGGCTGCAGACTTTGAGGAAAAGGGGCGTAGAAGGGAAGCAAACCCAGTTCCCACACTAATGCAAAGCGACAAACGAACAGTGCAAGACTAAAATCAACACACAAAGATGCTTAAAACCACAAAACTAGATACTCCACTCTAAGCACATAAACATAGCTCTGTGGGAAGGTGTGTTTTTGTGTGTGGGGGGGAGGGATGGGGGGGTTAAAGCAGTGTTTGAGAAACTCTCAAATATAAAAAGGCTAATTTAAAGTCTGCTTGGATCTTGTTTAAGTTGATTATTGCATGCCATCTGCACTCATCGGCACCCCTAGTAAAGACGTGTGAAGACTTAATAAATACATCTTTTACTGCAGTAGCAAAATCTCACACTAAGAAAATTTGAGCTTTAATTTGACATTATTACTCTTCTATTAAACTTCTATTAAAAATCACAACGTTCATTCCGACAGAGAAAGGGATCTTTCAACATTTCCCCAGATAATTCACGGTTTCTTTCTTCTTCTCTCTTCAGCTCACCCCATAGGGTTTCTAATGGATTTAGATGGCCATGAAGGTTGATTTTGTCTAGGGAACCATTTCTGTGTTGATTTGGCCAAATGTTTAGGATCATTATCCTGCTGAAAGACCAAAAAGGTGACCCTTTTTTAGTTTTCCTGTTAAGACAAACAGATTTTTATTTGAAATCTCCAGGCATTTCAAAGATTTAACAATGTCATGCACTCTAACAAGAGCCACTGGAAGAGAAACCAGCCCAGAGGACCACAGATCTTCCACCATACCTAACAGTGGGCATCAGGTGCTTTTTTATTTATTTATTTTCACATATTTATTCTTTGTTTCACACCCAACCCATTACAGAAAAAAATGCATCCAAGTTTCATGTTACCAAAGAACATGGTCCCTGTTAAAGTCCAAAGAGCTAAAATAAAACTCCACGTCTACATGTATGATGGCAGGACAGAAAAGGCTATTTGCTAGAATGCCTCTTAATCAAAAGGTTTGGCTACGTTTAGTGTCTAATGGCCGTCATCGAGAATCAGTAACCCCAAGGAGCGACTTCAGGAGCCTTTGGAGATTTTTCCCCTCTTTTAAAATCCCACTCACTGTGTTGTGGCAAAATAAACCTTGTACAGTTGTTTTCAACTATTTAGTAATTCTGACAGTAGTTATGGACTGCTTTAGATCAATAGACATCCACCTCACATAAATGACATGTTTCCTTGTCTTTCCCACTCTGAGGAATGGCAAGTAGAAATGTACCTCTGTGTCACATGATATTAATATCTCAGTGAAGCAAGGAGGATTACTCATGGAAAGTTCACAGACACCTTGAACAACTTAAAAAAGTAAAGTACAAAGTAACAACAAAATGCTTCAATTAGTTTTATTTTGAAGGAACTGATAGGGGTAATAGTGATTATACCACCTGTGAATTTCTTAACCCTAAAAAAAGTCTACTCAAATTAAAGGTTGGATTTTTCTAGTGCTTTAAAATATAAATTCATTTTGACGATTTTTCACACATCTTTACCAGAGGTTCCAACCAGAATGGGTTGTAATGATACTAATTAACCATTTCATTATGCCAAATTTCTGCAAGGTTTGTAAAACTCCACACCTTTACATAATTCCAAAAGCACACAAGGATTTGTATAAGACCACTTTTTTTAAATGTTTAAAACCAAATATTTAATTAGGATAAAAGCATTTTAGCTATTATCACCTCTTATCCACTGCATCCATACTTAATGCTTCAAAAGAGACTCCGACATCCTGTATGATCTCATATATACTTTCGAACACACACTCTATATGCAGACTGTGTATGTAAACCTGCCAAAGTGTGCGTGCCATAACATTGTGTCCAACTGCATTATTCAATCTGATTAATATCTGTTTGAAAACTTAACAAGATGATTTGCTACTCTGTTTTATTCTCCTCCATTTTCCACTTAAACATTTTCCATGCAGAGCTTGGCACTGACGGATTTCTCCTGGTGTCTATTGATGTGTGCGTACACAGAGGAAGCTTTTTTTATTTTATTTTTTTACATTTTTGCTGTGTTGAATAGAAACCAGTGCCCACTTTATTTAAACACGCTGTGTATAGTTTCCGTATCATCAGAGTCAGGCACAGAAAGAGGCAGAGTTACAGGAAAAAGGATGGAAAAATAGAGCAAAAAAAGGATGGATTGCAGTAAGACACCCAAAAAACTGAAAAACAGAATATCTTTTGATTTAGATCAAAAGATGAGAAGCAAAATAAAAGATCTTATGAGAGCACATAAACACCATGTTTCCAAATGGAAAACATAAACATAGTTTGAATGCCAGTTTCGATGCACATATGTTTGGGCTGGAACTGGCAGGGATCCACAGTGTTAGTCATCATCTATGAATGAAATGTGACCTAATAGCTACACACACAGACAAAAATGACATTTTTGTTTAGTAAACCGCACTTTATTCTTGAGAAAGAATAAAGACCCAACAGTGATTTTGATCAATGTTGGATTCATTAACACACTTTAAAATACAGTTTCGTGAAATCCTGAAATATCGCTCACTTTTTGTAGCTGTTTCTATTCAAGCATAAGTAAATGTGCTCTCCCCGTTCTTTTTCTACATAAAATGTCATTATTTAGGAACATGTTTTTAGGGTGAATATTATACCAGTAACATGCTTCTCGAAACATGAGAGGTTTACAACATGTTGGCACTAATACCGAAGTAAAACCGGTGCTTAATAAGATAAATGCATGTAGTCAGCTCAGATTGTCTTAGCAGTTATACGTGAATCACAGGACCTGATGATCAAAAATAAGGAAGTACAATAAGATCCAAAGGCAAAATACTGCTTCCAATGTCCTTTTTTAGTTTATATATATATATATATATATATATATATATATATATATATATATATATATATATATATATATATATATATATATTCACATTTCAACAAAAAACTTCATATACTATTAAAAATACAGTATTAATAAAAAGAAATTGCATTCCCTTTAAATTCTTGGGTTCCACATGTACTTGGTTCCAACTGAGTTACATCTTTGTTTAATAAATCATGAAATGGTAGAAACTGTAGTTTACCATTTTAGACACATTCAGACAAATTTAATTAAATTCTGTTTATTTATATAGCGCCAATTCACAGCACACGTCATCTCAAGGCACTTTATAAAAAAAGCCTATTCCATCCAATCATACATTCAATCCAAATTGATCCCAGTTGTCAAACAATGAAGTCATGTTCAGTTTATTATTCAAATCGGATAAAAAGTTTTCTATCTAAGGAAAGTCAACAGATTCCATCGAATCATTGACTTGCAGCATTCACTCCTCCTGGATGAACATGCAGCAACAATGGACCGTCACTTGCATTGTTTCATTGACTTTTCAGCAGTTCCTCATACTAAGCATTCATGTAGCGACAGTGAAGAGGAAAACTCCCCTTTTAGCAGGAAGAAACCTCCAGCAGAACCAGAACCTGGCTCAGTGCGAATGGCCATCTGCCACGACTGACTGGGAGTTTGAAAAGACACACAAAAAAGAAACAGAGGAACTGATTTAGGAGTATTTTCTATGTTAGAGAAAAGTAAAAAGTTAATGGTAGTAGTAGATCCTTTAGTGGCTTCATCTAAGAGAAACACAGCTAAACAGATAATATTTGGAATATCAGCAACAAAAGCTCAACCAGGGTTCAACACTGAAAGATAGGACGCATCATCTGTAGGAGGAGAACAAGTTCTTTACAGCAGAAGCATTGTAAATGCCCCCCTCCAGCAAGGTCTCAAAGCTAAACAGAAGCCAGACCAGATGTAGCTTCTATGAAGAGTAAAAAGCAGAGAAAACTGAAATAACATAAGATAATACAAAATTGGAGAGAATGAGAAGAATATAGCAGGACAAGGAGTAGTGGTCTGTTTCTCCTCCAGCAGCCAAAGCCTATAGCAGCATAACTACACAGATAGCTCAGGATAACCTAAGCCACTCTAACTATAAGCTTTTATCAAAAAGGAAAGTTTTAAGCCTAGTCTTTTTAATTAATTAATTTTAAATACCAATAATAGCCAGATCATTTTGTGAAAACCTTAAAATTAATGGGGGATCTATTTTCTTTTACCAAGACTGCATTTAGTTCATAGGTTAATATAATAAAACAACTACAAGATCTTGTTTTTACTGTAAAACCCAACTCTGTGAATCGCTAATACACTGAAATCAGAGCTGTGTTTGCTCAAAAAAAGTGTTAAGTCGAAAAAACTCAGGTGTGTATGCGTGCCGGGGGGAATGACTAAGAGGCAAAGTAGAATACCTCCATTAGACAACCACCAGGGCGAGACGGCCGAAAGAGCAAGACAGAGCACATGAGAGCAAGACTGAGCGAGACATTAGTACAAATGAATTAAACATTGGCCAAGAGATCTAAACTTCTTCTACTGAAAAAAAAGTGGCAGGCTAAATGGGCAGGAATGGAGGGGAGGAGAAGAGGAGGGAAGGGAGGCTTCAATACCTTCCTTCTGTTCCTAAGAGCTCAATCAGAACCGTGTACAACTGCCAAACTATCAGTGACACTAATAAGCGCTCCCATCCCTCTCTCATCACAATCTAACATTAAACCCACTAGTGTGGCTGGCTAAATACACGAAGGTCTGTTTTGTTTCGGCTCATTTCAGCGTAAAAGAAAATACTCTGAAAGTGGCAGTCGATTTCAAACCTCCACTGAGGACAATTGTTATATGCGCCTCTCAGGCAATATTTACTTCCAGCACTGAGTCATGGTACTTAACTGTACGTCTGAAAAGCTGTTTACCCAGTCTGAGAGGGGCATTCTTGTAATGATCAATGCCATTAGGCAATATCTGCAGAGCTGTATTTCTATCTCTGAGCATCATGGGTCAAGTGCATGGAGAAACCTATTCTCTGCTTGCCTCTCTGCTTCCTTTTCTTTCTCTTTTATCAAACTAAAAAAAACCTTATTCTGTAATATGTTTTTGTAAAGACTTCTGCCAACACTTTCCTTTACCCATGGTGTAGATGCACAAGCCTGGAGAAAACGAAACACTAACAATTTGTTTCTTCTTTTTTTAGGTTCAAAACCACTCTGTTTCCTTCAAACGAAACCTACCTAGCATTCCCAGAAAAACGAAGCACATTTTGTCAAATTCCCATTTACATAACCCTCCGAAATCTGAGCTGGCCTGTCATGTTTGCGGCTCATAACCTGCTGCTTATAATCCTGCCTGCATCCTCTCCTGATCCGTGAAAGCGGAGCGGCCAGCAACTTCGACAGCACCTGCTAAGACACGGCTGCAGAAAGGGGACAGGGTGGAAAGGAAGGGCAGGAGAGGAGAATATAAAAGACAGGAAGAGGCTAATTGGATTGTTGGGGGTGGGGGTGGATGGGACGGGGGGGGGGGGGTCTTCTATTTGGCCAGGTCTGGTCTCTGTCATCACGCTCCAGGACCTGGCTTCTTTCTGTGCCTACAGCAGGTCTCAAAAAACACACAAAACGCACTGTTCCAAATATGCAGCCCAGTTCAGGAGTCAAACTCTCCAGTGTGCCACTGCAGCCAGCAGGGTGTCTGCTGTGTTCTTCCTCTCTGGTGTGTGAGTGTTTGCATATTCCCTTAACACCTCACTAAATGGTTAAACAGATTACAGAGCGCAGTAAGTGGATTGTCACAGCTCTCTATCACACACTCAGAGTGTCTCTCCGGTGATTATACACAGCCAGATTTTCTTTCTTTCTTTTTTTTTTATCAGTCAAAAAAGAAGAGGAACAGGAAAAGCTTCATTGTTATTTTTCTTACACTTTGTGAATGCTTTATTATTATTATTAAAAATAAATAAAGTGCAGTTCATAATTCAGGATTGTAGATTATCTCATAACAATAAAAACTTTTAGTTTCGGGCCTTGCTGTCGAGTAACTATGCAGGTCAAAGCAAAAGTGTTCACACCCCACTGAACTTTTTTATATTCACGTTACAACCGAAAACTTTAATGTATTTTATCCAGATTTTACGTGATTGATTTTTTTTTACACAAAGAGAAATCTGAAAATCAATCCTTCCCCCACTTGATTCTAGAGAAACACATTTCACTTCAATTACAGTGGAGTCTCAGTGTATGTCTCTACCAGCTTTGCACATCTACAAGCTGAACCTTCTCCTCATTATTCTTTGCAAGGTAGACTAAACCTCAAACTAAGATCAATTTTCTAATTTTTTAAAGTTAATTTGCTAATTCCTATGGATATGAAAACATATTAACTACTATAAGCAAGATGATCTATGAACAAGATTAAAGTTGTGTACTGTGTGAGTGATGAAGTAGTTAATACAAGGTTTATTGTCAGAGGTGCAAATGAAGTGCTTTCAATAATTAGTTTATAATATCCAAGGCAGCCATTTTGGATTTTGAGGTCAGGCTTTGTCAGAAACCTCAAATAATCCCAGTTGGAAATCTGCTTCTACAAAGATCTTTCCAACTTCAATGAACAATGAAAGACATAGCTATAATGTGTCCTTCAACCACTACTGCAATGCTAATGGAAGAGAAATTGTTGTTGTTCTTTTTTCCCCTTTTTGTTTGATGACATAACACTACAAACTGTAAAAGTCAAATGCTGCTCTATTTTTGACAATCAAGAAGGTGGTACTTGAAAAACTGCTATTTACTTAAGTGACTTAGTTAAGTAAGGTTACTTATTTTAAAAAGTTTGAGAACCAGTGATCTAAACCGTCTCGTAGCTGTGGCTGCAGGTTTAGGGTAGTGCTCCTGCTGGAAGATGAACGTCTGCCCCAGTCTTGTCTTTTACAGCATCTAACAGGCTTTCTTGCCTCTATTTTGCTCCAGTCATCTTCCCATCAACTCTGACCAGCTTTCCTGTCCCTGCTGAGAGAAAAAAAACCCCACCCCCACAGCATGATACTGCCACCACCAAGTTTCACCATGAGATAGTGTGTTGCATGCATTCATGGGGATGTGCAGTGTCACATGGGTATAAAAAGCTACAGAAACTTTCCAAGGAGATATCCTTAATATTGCTTTTACACATTTTTGTCCTTGCCTACTAGGTTTACAGAGTTAGGTAAGATGTCTCGGGGTTTTGCATTTTAACAGGATCTTTAATTTTTGTGCATAAACAATTTAATGTGAAACTAGTGAGGATTTAGGTGATTTTCCAGTTAGACTTAAGTTTACTTTTGTGTGATGACAAAAAAAGGTAATGACTGCGAACAGCTAAGAGCCATGAAACACTGCAGCCTCAGTGTGTGAATGTGTTAGCGTTCTGGGACTCGAGAGTGGGTGGGTTTACTGTCCCCCCTTTTCCACGTAGGCATCGCTCCCATTCCATCCGCTTCCACTTCCATCGTCTACCACCCACCAAAAACACGCATACACCCACATCACTTTAGTCTCACCAATGTCTTTTCTTGCTCCTGGCCACCAGACTCACCTCCCCCTCCAATTGCTGCGCACACAAATAAAAACACACACTTACAGCTCACTGATTCAAGTCAATGCAAGTGTATCCTAACCTTCCGAGGACGGCGTTTGAAGTCTTTTTTACTTCCCTAGACCCACTCTCCCAGTGCCAGACACAGCCTAGAGTCCTGCAGACACTCACAGCAGCCTGTAGTCCCATCCACACCACCCAAACACACATTCCCAGCAGGCTGAGAGGCAGCCAAAGGCAGGAGCTACAGACACAAACACACACATACGCACTTACTTTTTCAGTGTATTATCAAACCTAATGAGCTGATAGATGTTCGATGGAGGCAAAGAAGCAGACAATCAGTTCCTCAGAGCGAGAAAAGATGGGAGAGAAAATCAACAAAACTAAGTGCAAATGTCTGTGTGTGCGCTTGTGTTTGGGGTTTTATTTTCTTTCTGCCTTGCAGCATCTAGCCTTTCAGAGGTTAAAGCTGAGTGATGAAGAAGAGCTAGCCAAAGCCGGGCCTGCAGGTCCTGCCGGGATCCCTGCGGTGAAGCTGGGCTCTGTTTGGCTTGTCAGGGAGGAGATGCGGTAATGAGAGGAATTATTAAACAATCACATTCACAGCATTCGGCTGCAATCAGTGGGCTGTTGAGCTTTGCTTTATAGACAAGAATCAGAGAAATACCTGCAGTATTAAAAATGCATTCCTATTTTGATCAGATTATTTAAGATGTAGTCCTGGAGCCAGAAAATCCTTTCTATGGATAGATGAGAACATCAATATGAGGTTTTAAAGACAGGCAGTTATCTCATTTCTTTAACCCTAAGCTCATTATATCAGCTCCAGTATTAAATAATAAGTGTAAGAACATTAAAGGTCTTTGGAGCGATAAGAGGTCTCCATACTGCTCCCACTGCCTAGCTTTTGCCCGCTCTTCACTCGGCTGACACTGAAATAACTAAGATGGTCCCACGCACTTCAGTGAACCAGAGTGGACACAGAGTTCAGCCTAATTGGACAGACCTCGCCGATTGAGGACAAGAAGATGGCCAATTCACGTTCATCTCCAACCTTGATGATCCGTCACAGAGAAAAAGAAGCTGGCAGAGCCCACAGGAAAGGGTGAACACTTCTTTTAAAAAAGCTAAAACAATAGAACAAATATATAATCCCAGTTATAATCATCTATAACAATTATTTATTCTTTTTTGATTTACATACAAGGACAATACTATAGCATAACCCATCTGCTGCTAAATTTAGAAATATTGATGGGTGGAGCCCCTTCAGTTTCCCTGCAATGACTGACTGGGCCTTTTACACCTGGAAATATTTCCAAACAACCAAATTTGTTGTTCTCGTAAGCCAAGGAAAAGTGTAGCCTTCTCTGAGCCCGCTGATTGGCACTGTGGGGCAATATGCGGGGCAGGGGTGGAGCTGTCTTTACTTCTTACCACTAGGGATGACTGCGATTACTCTAGCACTTTTCTGGTGTCTCACTAAAATAATTTTCAACATCGGAAACGGTATGATGGAAAATTTGAGGGTTTAAGGTGAAACCGTAACTGTCTGGAACCATAGTACACCGGTAACCGATCCATGGCTGACCAACATAAAAAAAAAAAAAAAAAAAAAATAATTTTCATTTACAAACATTAGGAAACAAATTCCAAGATGATGTATTGAAAACACATAAGCAATTCTCTGCTTGGAAAAATTTGCCCTTGTAAGCACACAGATTTGCTTATTTTTGATTTTTATTTGTTTGTTTTTTGGCCCATGTGGCGTTTACCAAACAATAATTGGATCTTCAGCTGGTGAGCATGTGGAATTAAGGGAGCTGGTTGACAATGGAATGAGATACAAATTACAACAAAAGCTGTACATCTGCAAAAAAGCAGTGCAAAAAAATATTCCTTTACTAACACTGAGGTAGAACAAACATTTTTTCATTCACTGATTAAAACTGCAAAACTTCTGCTTTGGGAATGTTAAGCACTGTAGCCTCGTTCTGTTGGAGGTCGTTTCCTATTAAAAGCAGTCTGTTCCTGTTCATTGTCACCACATGCTTGCTCAGGAGAGATTGCTGGAAAGCTAATGATTCAATGCAAAAGGCTGGGTTGCTTTAGTGAAATAACTTTTTACTATTAGCATTATATAATTAACTGATTGTATAGATACAGTATTATAGTTACAATTCAACTGGACCACATATTATTGAATCTGGGATCTATACATAGAAGTCTACATAGAGGTTCAGTCTATATAATTGAATTCATAGGATCTGATTGATTATATATTGCTGGATATAAATTGGGCCTGCCATATAAAGTGCCTTGAGGTGACATATGTATTGAAATGGTGCTAAATAAATAACAGAAATGATTTTTCTTAAGGTCATCTCAGGATATAATAAGTTTTTTCCAGACTAGATAGGAACACAAATAATTAAAAGTAACTCATTCATTTTGCACGGTTTATTTTCGGGGATTACATGACGTTAGTGGAGAGCAATTCAGCATTTATGAAATATTTCAAAACCTAAAATGATGTATAATCATTCAAATGTTTCCAATTAATCATGCGTTGATGAAACTGGCTTTGTAATTACGAGCAGTTCTATATCAATGTTATTTAAACTTCAGCAAAGCTTCGTCATAATCTCTACAGCTCAGCAATTAAATAAAAACCTAAACTTTCACAGAAAAAAATACAAAGTGCTTCTGTGGTGGTTCCTAAAGGAAGCAAGCTGGTTACTCAGATTGAAGCTGATCTACTGAGCTTGTTCACAAGCCTAACTAAACACCGTGCACACACACACACACACACACACACACACACACACACACACACACACACACACACACACACACACACGTGGAGAACCCTAGCATCAAGCACTTACCCTTTGCCACTGGTGAAAGGCAACACGATCTCTTAACAACGGCTCGTCTTTTTCAATAAATTTTGCATGAAAACATGCAGCCGGAGCACCAAGTTGCCTGCTGTCATACTAGAGGAGTCTTAAATGTTTAATGACAACAACACCAAACACATGTGCGCGCACACAGAGTCGGTGTCAGGGTGCCTCTGTGATGGGGCCCCTCTTTTATCCTGACAGACACTATAAAGCTCCTGAGCCTCTTCACCACCCCACCCTGACATCAGCCCAGCACTGCAGCACTCCCCTTCTTTCACTCAGCGAGGGAACCTGGATAGAAATGAAGTTGGAGTGTTACAATAAGTGTATGAGTGCGAGTTTTGGGTGCAGGTAAAAAGGGTGAGGATCAGGCGCTTGTATAGAACCTACCCCCATCTTTATTAGGGAAAAACGGATGGGAGGCGAGGGAAAAAAACAGGGACGCATCTTATTTTAGGCAGGATATGAAGTTTCAAAGATTCTGTGACAGCAGAATCTTTTAGGTTTTCCTCTGCTAGAATGGATAGTTTTTCCAAGGATCAAAACTCAAGCTTAAACCTTAAACTATTTTACCGGTAGCTAAAGACGAGTACAGGAGGCATTTTGTGAGGTGGTGCTTTAGGTATGCAGGATGCCAGCGATGCTTTTGCAAGTTATTTTGTCCTTGTATAATCACAGAAAAAGATTTTCCTGCATTCTCACTACAAGATCAACCTTACTCATGGTGCAGGTTGGTACCCGCTAGGAGCAAGGCTGACTTTGTCAAAAATCCAGTCTGTGGTGTTCATGGGCAAGAACTCAAGGTGTAATTAAGAAGAGGAGCTGGTCTGGTTTGGGAAGACAAGGGTTTTGTGTTCTCTTTTTGCAGATGATAAGGTTCTGTAGGCATTGTCAGGCCTACACTAGAGCGGTGTGAGGTGTCAGCTCTTCTAAGGGTGCTTTCACATCAGATCTGATTGGTCCACAGTCTCCTCAGTTTAGGAAGAAGGTCTAAAAGCTTATCCAAATGATTTACAAAAAGGCGTGTCATCTGTACAGTTTTGAGTCCTTGCTCGGCCGCATAACAGTCTCTCCCTATTTACAGCCTTTTTAGTGCAACTAAACTTGTCTCATTTACAGAGCAAGATGTTACATATTTTGCTGCCTTGTCTGCTGCTCATACTGGTTCAAAGTGGTTTGGTTTGCCTCATAAAAGTGAATCCAACAAAACAACACTAAGAAAATTTTCAGTATTCCCGGGCACTCAAACCTGGAGTGAAAGCACTAATTCTTATTCAAGGCTTATCAACCGGAAAAGGTGGCCTGCTCTCTTCAACCTGGAGATTGCCACTATTGGAGGACTAGATTGGTGAAGGTAGGTTGGAGAGGGACATGGAAAGATTGAACCTTGTCTCCAATAATTCTGTAATTCAGGATGATTTCATGAAGTCCAGATATGCCCGACAATGCATTTTTCAAACCTGACCTGTTGATGTCTGCAGCTCCTCCAGAGTTATCATAGCCTTTACAGTTTGAAAATGTTCAACCGGTAGGGATCCTCTTGCAAGGTACTATGTAAAATCCCATCTGGTCTGGGAATGCCTTGGGACCCCCCAGAATGTGCTGGAGAATGGAGACAGATGTCTCGGTTTCCATAAAGGAACTCTTACCTCTGCAACTTAATATTGAACAACCATAACACAATGAATGGATTGATCAAGTGAGACACTAGTAACTAGATATAAATAACGATCTCAATCAATCAGCAATACAAAAAAGATACATGATTAACACAGTAAAACGACCAAAAATAGACCAAGAAAGCCCAAATCTCAGTCTGAAGGGAACTACTCAAACTTTGCAGTGCAAGATACCAACACCCCCTCCCTTAGGGTCCTTGTCAATATCTCAACAATATCCATCGTTTCTTTCAATGTTAAGGCCCCTCATGGTCAGTCAGTGTTACACGGTTTCATCAAAATGATTCAATCCTAGCAGGTTTAATCAACTTGCCTTCGAGACAGCTGTATCAACCATTTGCAATATATTAACACATCCACAGGTGGAAATGCAAACACACAGGTACACAAAAACAACAAACATTCATGCAGGCAGAACAGCTAAAGCAGGATCAGAGATAAAGAAAAAGATTCCTATCGATGCTAAAGGATATTGAAGCCTTAATAAGAAAATAGATATAGTCTGCTGGCCTTACATTGCGCTGTTAGCTTTATTTGTTTTTGCGATAGTGATCTAAGAAAGGCAATAGCTTAAAATAAATGGAACATGTTTCCTTCAAAGTAAGGCTGCTTGCCCCCTCTGTTCAGAAAAAATTTAAGACCTGATGTTTTTAAAGGAAGATTAATCAAAGCATTGCATTCACTGTACAGCACTTTGGTCAGCTGTTATACTGTTTAAGTGCTTTAGAGACAAAGTTGTATGAAATGGTAACACTGTCATTAACATGACAAGTATGTATTGTAATCATATAATCTGTTATACATGTTTTACTTCCAAGTGTACGAAAATGTTTGCAAGCTGTGAAATTCTAAGTAAGAAAATAATCATGTTATGAATAATATTTCAATACTTGCTTCTTATTTAATTCATAAACTGTTATTGCTCCAACTTCAGGATCTAACCAGCCAACAACATGAACACAAGTGATAAAAGGAAGATAAGCTTTGAATCCAAATTTTGTTGTGACAATGCTGAAAACCCAAATTAAATGTTTAGATTTGGGTAACTAAGTCCTTCTAAGAAAGTAGAAGTCAAAACTGAATTCATCTGCTAAGTTTAAAAAAAAAACAAAAAACAGCTTTTTGCTAGTTTTAGGACTATATCCCTTACACTTACAAAAATTAAATTATCTTCCATCAAATTTATAGAATTGTTAGTTCTCCTTTGGTTTATTTTCTAAAATGGACAGTGTTATCCTTCAAGTAATGAATGAATGAATGAATGGACGGACAGACGAAGGGAGATTTCAGAGAAGTTTAGAAATGTAAATACTTTCCGTAAATGTTTTTTTCCTATACAAATCAGGAACATATTTACAAGTTAGGAATCTTCAATGCATCATCTGGTAATTTTTAATCTTCAGGTTATACTTGATCACTTTGAGGAAAATTAGAAGGAATAAAATTGTGCCTTGCAAGGCATGATTAGGTTTATCCAATATTGTTCTCTTCCTCCACATTTTGTTACATTACAGACTTCTTGTAAAACAGCTTTGAGTGTAGTACTAAAAAAATCCAACACAAAATAGCCCATAATTACAAAATAAAAACATGTTTTCAGGTGTTTGTGTACAATTTTTTAAAAAAACTTAAGCGTTTAAAAAAACTTGGAACATAAGTATTATACCTTTTGCTATGACCCTTAAAATTGAGATCAGGGACATTCTGTTTTCAATGAACTGTCTTGAGAACTTTATGCAACTTTGTTGGAGAGGATCTCTAGTAAATTTAGTTGACTGAACACAGTTTGAATGACCCACACTTGTCTTTATGAGGACTCATAGATGAGTGCATATCAAAGCAGAAAGTAAGCAATGAGATCAGAAGAGTTGTTTGCAGAATTCGGAGACTGGATTGAAGTTCAAACTTGGAGAAGGATACAAATAAACCTAAACAGTATTGAATGTCCAGCAAAGCACTTTGGTCCCTTCAAAAATCAAAGAAGTTTGGAACCACCAGGACACCCCATTGATCTGGCTACTTAACCAAACTGTTAATTCCAAACCGGAAATATAAATATTTTAGAATCATTTTGTCAGGCAGGTACAATTAAGAAAAAGCAAAAGGGTATGAATACCTTTAGGAGGTGAAGTATAGATCTATACTTTTTGATCTGTCTGACAACAACTGTGTACATTCTAGTCACCTCCCTATTACGTTTGGGAATGATGTCTTGGGGCAGAATTGGGAATATGTTTCTGGCAGAAGCAAAGAAAGGCCTCTAAAGGTGTTATAACAGTAGTACAGCATAGATGTATCCACTACACTAAATCTGATCTTGGTCTGTATTACAGCCATAAGAGGCCACAAAATTGCCAGTAAGGATGTCAACTTTTCTTACTTCAATAAGATGTCCTTTTTCCTGGCAGTAGCTACAAAGACACAGCAGGTGCATCTGATCTTGTTTTGTTTCTGGACTTATTGCACCTGACCCCAGAGGGAGGAAAAACATTGACCATTTTGATCTGGTGACCAAAGCACTCTTACAAGCTAAACCTGCGCAGCACACCTTTCTACCATTTATTTGTCTGACTATGACGTTTTTTCTTACCGCAGGGAATTGTATGACATTACAAGGCCAGTGTGGTCCCACGCCTGGTAGCAGGATGGGAGAAGAAGAAAAATATGAGATGATGGATTGATGAATGGAGGGACTGAGAGATGGATGGACCAGGAGACTCTGGACTCAAAGTTTGTATTGGTATATCACCAATCAACATATTCCCCTCCCATGTGGGGAAAATAGTTTCAACTGAGCTGTGCAGTAGGTACAGATGTGTCTATTTGCAAATTATCCTTCCACATACCCTTTCTTGTCTTTACTCTTGTCCTTGTCTCGGTCTCGTCCTCGGTCTCGCTCCCTTTCTTTCTCCCTGTCCCGGTCGTGGCCCTTGCGCCGACTCCTGTCCCGTTCCCGGCTGTTGCTGTGACTCCTTTTGCGGCTGTGGCTTGTTCGATAGCTGCGGCTGCTGCTCCTACTGCGGGACCTTCGGTGGCGAGAATGAGACCTTAAAGAAAATAAAATAACTGTTAGAGCATTGAAACAAAATCAGATAAAAAGCTTTTCCAAGTGTTGCCACACTGGATTTAGGTCTGGACTTTGACTAGACCATTCTAAAATGTGGCTGGGGGGACTACTTAGTATGTGGAGTCAATGTTTGCTCTGAGCCTAAAGCAGAAAGACATTAAGACTTTTGAATTATTTGTCATACCTATTTCATTTTGTTCTCATGACATTCACATTTCCCAACTTCAAGCCATCGTAATATGAAAACTTTGTTTCTTTGTAATAAAAGCTAAGATGATCCTTTTCTTTACATGTAACTCTCCACTGTATCTAAGTTTCTACTTGAGTTATTTTCTGTAAGTCTTTCCAAAAAGGCCTTAACTTACTCTATGTGAATGTAGTTAGGGCAACTTAGAAACAAGAGGTGCTAACCTGGAATTTGGAGATGCAGAATAGAACAGGTAATGTTACTCTCCTAGCAAAATATATTTCAGTGTAATGAAGACTTGCTGCTGGAGTTTTGGAACAATAGCAGATCTTAAATCAAAACCAAGTTGATGAAATCTACTCAAACGCCCATCACAAAATTAGATCAGTGCCTGTATAGATTGCATTATACTATCACAACACTGTCATGTTTGCATCCTTTAAACCACAAACTGATACCCAATCTGATCAAATTTCCCAAGAGTGGAAGGATTCATCTTTCATTGGATGGGTGTAATAACAGTTCTATACAAACCAATACACCTTAAAACACACACACTGCAGAAATGGAGCCAATTAGAGACAGGCTTAGAGGAAGACCTGTCCTCAGTATTGATCCTGACGCTGGACCTCTGGTCTCCGAAAGATTTACAGTAGAAGATTTACTTTGTTAGCTGTAACACACAAAAATGTATACATTGATTTAAACACCAGAAAAAAAAATCTGAAGTGTAACGTATGTGTCATTGCACCTAAATTATCCAGTAAACCCTATTTATGTGTCACAGTACATAACACAGACATGCTATATAAAAATGAGTGTGTAAGTAACAGCAGTTTGTGGCTTGAGCACATTTTGTGTGTGTGCTGTGTCAAAGGGGTGTGTGTGTGTGTGTGTGTGTGTGTGTGTGTGTGTGTGTGTGTGTGTGTGTGTGTGTGTGTGTGTGCGGGGGGTAGAGGGGTATGATTTGTTGCCTCAGTAGAAATCGGCAGCTGAGATGCCGTTATTTTCCATCATCTATCATTTTATTGATTTGTCTATAAAAACAGTCAAACCTGCTGTCCGCGAGCTTTATTGCTTTCCCCCCTTTATTAGTTTGCAGTTTGGGACATCCAGAGCTGTCTCTCTCCCAACAGAGAACTAATCATTTTCTTCAGACACCTGTCACCACCCTAACAGACAACACTCCGACAACTGTTGCAATCAATTAGGCCCCGGCGATCCTGATCACTGGAGGGCCACTGAGCTGTGTCAAAGTCTCTCCATGAGGGAATCTTGGAGAAAAGGAAATAGAGGACGGAAAAAAAACACCACCACAGTCACAGATGCGTAATCAAGAAAGAACTTTCTTTTTAGAAATTAAGATTTCAAAATGATGAATGTCTTATTAAAAATTAGCATGATATTTTCACTTGATTTGTTTTGTGTAGGAATATAGATATTTAAACAATGGATCAAGCCATTAATGCTTAAAAGCACAGTGAATGACATTAGATACAGAGAGTCATTGCATACTTTCACGACTAGGTTTAAAACTTTATTTTTTAAAAAGCTTACGGTTAAAGTGGAATAACTTATACTAAGGTGTCTCTCTGTCAGTATGCTGCTATCAGCTTAGGCTGTTGCAAGATATACTCTGCTATTAACTCTTACTGCTCTACTTTTATGCATTATTTGCAATTATTGCTGGGATAAACATTGTTTCTTCTTCTGCCATCAACTTCTCTTTGTTTTTCTTTCCATTAAAAATGTATTCCTGATTGCTGTACTTCTGTCTAAGCACAGTCTCTTTCCTGGACAGAGCCATCAGCTTAACTATTACTGCCAATAACTTTATTTACTCTGTTTTTCTTTTCTATTGAATGTACTATCTCAGTCCTTCTGTGTTTAGCTGTATTTCATTTCCTGACAAAGCCATTCAATGAGCTATTGCTGCTATTAACCTTAGGCACTCTCTTTGTTTTTTCTTTCAAATATAAATTCCCCCATGCTCGGTGCTTCAGTGTTTAGTGGCGTGTCTTTCTTGGATAAAGTCACCAATACAGCTATTGCTGCCACTAACTCTGTGTAATCAGACTGCAGTCTGGAAAGGTTGGTAGTTATTAATCTGGTATTTTTCTCCGCTATATGGATTCTGCTAATGATTTTCTGCTGGTGGCTTTACCCTCTATTGTTATGAAATGCTTTCAGAAACTAGTCAAAGCCATTCTGACTGATTAAGTACTGGACCAGATTGACCAGTTGCAATTTGCTTACCAGGCACACAGAGCAGGATGCTACTGTTACTCTTTATTTATATCTTTATGGCACAAAAAAACATGCCAGGCTTTAATTTGTGTATTTTACTTCAGTTTTTAATATGATTCAGCCCCACATCTTGGTGAACAAAATTCTGCATCTTCTTAATCTTGATGTTGGCTTGGTGAAATTGATTTTAGACTCATTAAAATGTAGGCCACAGGCAGTAAGGGCAACTGGTGTCCTATTCAGGAAACAGCTGTCATCCACAGAGACACCTCAGTTGTGTGTCCTCTCCCCTTTTTTGTTTATCTTATACACAAATGACTGCAAGAGAGCCTTTAAAAACAGGCACCTCTTCAGGTTTGCAGATGACACTGTTATAGTCAGTCTGTTGCAGGGATGGACCTGTTCTTGACTACTTTGTGAAGTGGTGTGATGAACACTCCCTGAAGATGAATATCAGTAAAGCAAAATATATGGCCATAGACTTGAGGAAAACTACCCACTCTGCTGTTCCAACAATAATCAAGGGATCTCAAGTAGAAACTGTGGACAGTTATAGGTACCTGGGAACAATCGTGAATACTTCTCCCAACTTCAACCAACAAACTGCAGCAGTTTCCAAGAAGTGTCTGCAAAGATTTTATTTTCAAAGAAGGTTGAATCTTTTTAGCATCAATAAAACACTAATGATTTTATTTTATAGATCTTTTATTGAGTCTGTTTTAACATTTGGTATTATTGCTTGGTATCGCAACTTATCCTCGAAAAATAAGAACTGTCTGTGTAGTCTTGTTCTCCTACCTACTGAGCTGGCGATGCTAGGTCAAGAGTTTGTCCTGCAACTGCTGGATTTCTGGTTCGAACCCCCTGCTCTGTCCATCTCAGTCATTGTGTCCTTGGGCAAGACACTTCAACGGCTGGTGCTGGTCAGAGGGACCTGGTGGCACCAATTGGATGGCAGCCTTGCCTCTCTCAGACTACCCCAGGGCAGCTGTGGCTACAATGTAGCTTACAATCAGTGTGTGAATGTGTGCGTGTATGGGTAAATGCCTGAATGTAGTGTAATGTACTTTGGGTTCCTCTGGACTTGATAAAGCGCTACACAAATACAGGCAATTTACCATTTGTTAAAATGGCCAGCTAAATAATTGGCATTCAGCAGGTGCAATCTGGAGCAACCTACTGAACACACAAGACTAAAAAAGCACTTTCATAGGATGGGACTTTTTTTCATTATATTACTCAAAATACAAAATTTGAGCAATATACAAATCCAGCTCATTGACATTTTGGTGAGGTGGCTCAGAGCCAGCCATTGCACATCTGGTAAGGTGACTCACTTGAACCATTGAGGAGTGACGGTGCCATGAAGACAGGATTGTACCTTTATTGCCACCGTCACTTATCAGTGAATGACTTCCTGTTTTACTGGTTAAACTACAGAGTTCTACCCTGTTTTAACAGTATGTAAATAATATGAATAAAGTTTAAAATGCCTCAGTTTTTTCACTCCCCACCCTTCTGCAGTTGTTAACAACATTGTTGTGTGTTAGTGGTATATGACATTAAATTAGTCTGATTTTGCATATAAAATATAACAAATGGTTGTCTATTTTTAGGACGCCTGTCTTAATTTAGGAGTATCTACCGCTATATTACCTTCCCACGTATAGACAAGATTTTTGATCATGCAGGAAGAAGAATCCCATGTGCTAGCCATATTTACATATAAGAAAGGATAAGAAAAGGCAAGAAAGTATACTATTTGCCGTACTAGCTGGGTTTTGTTGGACGTTTTTTTTCTGTTAAAAAGAAACAGTGTTTCTTTATAATGTTGACACATGCTTCCTCAGGAGGAGAGATTGCTGCATAGTCAGTGAGTTGATGTTATCAGCCAGCTTTCCTAAGATAGCCAACTTGTTATCCATGCTGATAAGTGATCAAGAAAATTTGACTTTGTGACATAAATGTACTGGATGTTACAAGATCAGCTCTAACTATATGACTGGATAGTCTAGGGAAAAAAATGGACTGAGTCAACCTAAATTTGGACCAAACAAAATTCTAAATAATCAATTATAAATAGGATCTGACTGATTTGCCTGGAAATTACATTTATTGTAAATGTCCGTTTTAAAAAATAAACTGAACTGCATTGAATCTGTGGCTTAGTATCCTTCCCAGGCACACTTGGAAATGTTAACTGGAAAGTTTAAGGATTGTGCCAAGTAAATGCTGATCTACTCAGGATAATAACCATGACGACACATGTGATTCAGAAGTACATGTGAAAGCGGTCACAGGAGATGTGATTTATAGTGTTTAATAGACTGCACACAACTTGACAAGGCCAAAGTCAGAAAATGAGTTCTAATGGAAAAAACATGAAGAAAACCATAAATGAGTTAACATTGTTTGTGTATGTTTATAATCAGCAGTACATGAGGAAAAATGCAACAAAACCACAGAGTTCCAACTCTAAATCCCATATTTACAGCCAAGCAAATTTTGGCCAGAAGCAGAAGAAGCAATAACCACAGTTTCTCTACTGCTTGTTCTTCCTTCCCTTTCTCCCTCTGATGGCAACACAAACATCCCACTTCTGGGGTGTGCAGCAAATTAAATTTACTGTAGTTAATAGAGTGAGCCTATGCTGCTAAATGTCAATTTCCTGACCAAGTCCTTCCCCTTGGAGAATGATTAGCTAATTTGAGGCTGGGAATAAATGGGCTAATGCAGGACACACACAGATAAACAGCCCCAGTTGGACCCCATTCCAAGCTCTTCCCCTGCTTTACATTTCATTGGCTTTATTATCTCCAGGGAAAATGGGTCCCCCTATGACCTAAACATATTTTCATTTCTAATAAAAGGCCCTTGCTGCTTGCCCCCACATGTAACCCACCCACATACACACGGCCCCTCGCAGCCTCCTTCCTCCATTCGTTCCTCGTTTCATCGTCCAATCCATTATATCGGAGCTCTGCAATTGGTTGGGACCATTTTCCTGGTGAATTATCAATAGAGTAATTATGCTCCATGTTGGGAGCTGGGCTGAAGCTTATCGCCGGTGACCCCCCACTGCGTGCTGGGATATGATCCCTCACCACGGCCCATTGGGGTAATTATGTGTCTGGGTGTGAAGCTGGATGGTGTGTTGCCTTTATCTGTATTCTATTTCTGTTTTCATTGAAAATTGGACATTAATGGCAGCCATGCGATACCACCAGTGTCAGATACAGGTGAGCGTCTCCAGTGGAATCTGACCCCAGCCAAATCATTATTCATAGTACACTGCTTGGCAGAAACTGACGAATCGTCCGAACCATTCCTCTAACCTTATCTTGCCCCCGTTCAGTGCAGTTATGGACTTTCAGTTTTTTTTTTCTGAACAGCCAACCCAGGTTGGTAAGACAATACAAAGCTTTGCTCTAAATTATATGAATTCTGTAAAAAAAAAAAAACCATCAAACTAACTTCTTGGGATGGAGCTTATCTCGTGATACCCCAAAGGAGCTCACAAGCCCATTAAGCCAGTGTTCCACAGCACTGATTGATGTCCATGAAACTTCAACCCATTTCCATCTTAGTAGCCACTCGTGGCAGTAACCTCTGCCTGACAAATGACTAGCTAAAAAGCATTGTAAAATGATGGCCATCTTATTTTCCAGGCAAGATGGTCTTTTTTTTTTTTTTTTTTTTTTTTTTTTTTTTTTTTTTTTTTTTTTTTTTTTTTTTTTTACATCTTACATTTTTTTAAAAATGTTCATATCTAGAGAAGCAACTGTAAGGATGTCAATAAACAGAGGTTTTAATTTTACTAAGAACTGCAGCTCTTAAAAGTTTACAGACCCCTCAACAGTCATTGGCACAGAAGTCCTAAAGTAAATAGTTGTCAGGGAAAGTTGGTGATCCTGAGATGCCAGTCTGCTGCATCTTTTTAAAAATGAGTTTAGAATATTTTAGGCTTTTGCCCTCCTTACCATGCTCCTCACTATGTGCAGAAGCAACAGGGATGTGCACAGATAGGAGGTGCTAGGGCACCTGCCCTTTATCCTCTGGACAAAAAAAATGTGCGCTTCGGAACTGTTTTTTTGGGGGGGTTTTGTAGTGTATAGCTTGTGGCCCAAGGTAACATTTCTGGATTTTAAAGCCTATATTACCAGTGCCCCACATATTAGTAATTCTGCCTGACATAATTTTGTTATCAGTTCTCAGGGCTAATAGTAAATCTCATGAATCTTAACTCTCTAGCAATATTTTCTGTCATATATTACACTGGCTACAAGCAGAAGTATAGATGATTCTTCTTATGGCTCTAGTCTGTGCTGTTGCATTGTTATGCTCTGCAAATCTCACACTACTATGTCAGTTGACTATTTCATGTGCTGCACAAGTTGCCCCTTTTTCCACTTGAGCACCTGCCACCAAAATGTCTGTGCATGCCTCTGAGTAGCAAAATAAACATTGGTCCTTTTGTAACATTGCTTTCCTCATTTCCAGTTGTTTCTCATTTCTGGTATTTCAGACAGCTCAATATGCCGTGTAATTTAACTAGGCTGCTAGCCATTTTGGTATAGAAACAGGCCCACATCATCACAGTTTATCCACCATACTAAACAATAGGGTGCATTTCCACATACACTGGAACCGCTGCATACAAACTGAATTTGTAAAACCTTATTTAAGACTAGAAAATTTCTGAAGAAATTTCAAAGGGGCCTGCCAAAGTGTGAGGCGTGTTGTGGAAAAACCGTCAGAGGTACCAACATACCATCTTCACATCTGAACACAGCACGGACGTATCTACAAACTGAGTGTTGAATGGCGTTTGTAGGCGAAACCATGATGACACAGTAAATCCTCAAAAATAGTGGTTTTTTAGGATGTCTTCAGGAACTCACTCCATTGACTTTGTATGGAGTAGTTTTTCACTAATTACGTCACCATGGTAAGTCGAAACGAAAAGTAGAGTAATAGCACACATCTCGAGAATGAGCCGGAATTTTTGATATATATATTGTAGGGGCGCACGCTACGGTTCGGGCCGCATTAACGGAGAAAGCAGTTTCAAGGTGGAGCGTAAAAGGTGCCTTCATGCATTGCTATGGCAGGCCCCAATAAAGGCTATATATTAATAAGTTTCAACTCACTTGAAAAATGAACAGCACTCAAACTATCAGCCATATTCAGCATAATAGTCATTAATGCTACACAACACCATTGACAGAAGCACTGAATGGTGAAACATGAATGAGCACAGTTTCTGTGGGACACACACCTGTTTGACATGATGAACAAGAAAGAGAGGTGTTTTTTTTTGTGTGTTTTGTTTGTTCGAAAAATGAAACAATTCTCCAACAAGAACTAAATGTCCCCAGGTGGATTTATGTGGCATCTATATTCGGAAACATCTGTGTTCAGATATATTTGTATTGACAAGTTTCACTGCATTTATCCATCATTTCCCTCCTGACCTAGCTCAGTCGTTGTCTTATCAAACCAAATACGCATGTTTCAGTTAAAGTCACAACAGTGTCCATTAAAAGCTATACATGTGGATGTTGACGATGCAAAAAGAGGAAATGATTTAATATGGAATGCCTTCCCCACAACTGGTGGGTCTCATCTAATGGTTCGTATAGGGGCTTGGTGACCCTCAAAGAAGCCAGTCTTTACTGCAGTTATTGAACACTGAGCTTTGATGATTAAATTTTACTTGTCACTACATCTGAGGAAAAGATAAACTTGTTTGTCTCATTTCCAATTCCAGATATGGCCATATTTATGCAGGCAGTTATTTTCTTACAGCCATTTTCTGATTTATGAAAACACACTTAAATGGCAAATTCTTTGCTTAAAACAGGATTTTTAAACAAATCTTTAATGTATAAAAGTATCCATGAATAAACTTAAACAAAATTCAAAATAATTAGCCTAACCTACATCAACAATAAACTAGCATTATCCCTTCAAACTATACTATTAATGACATGACAGACAGATTGAAAAGTGGCAAATGTCACTTGGAAGGAACCTGCTCTAAGTAGGAGGTGAGGTCAAAATGCAGGATTATTCAGGCTGTATAAAGCTAAATCAATAAAGAGAGAGATTTGAAATACATATCCCCTGAATGTTTCTGGAATGAAGTGAGAAAAAAAAGAATCAACTATGAAGTCTCAACATGAACAGTAAATATTTAGATCTAATTGTCGGACAATACCGTATATTTTACCAGACCAGCACAGACTAATAAGTAATCAAAAAGTACCCTCAAGCCACATGGAAACTACGTAAAAACTCGCCAGTCAACTTTCCAGGCAGCCGATTGATCGAAAAAGAAATGAGTCTATTAAATGTAAGACGATCCATATTTGAAGAACTTCATTAAAGTGCTGTTCCCCCATTGAGTTATTTCCAGTGACGGAGGCTCGCAGCAGCTTCATGTTCAACAAAAAAGTCACTTTCCTTTTGCTTTTTTTTTTCTGCTGCCATTTCAACGTATCTAAAAGCACCTTGAGTGAGCAATGAGCATTTCCTGCTGCCAAAAAGACGTGGAAAACAGCTGTTCCCGCCTGACGCTTCCTGCTGAATGGAATGCAAATATGTTAACCATCCAGAATTTATTACTTTTGAGTGCTCTTCAAACGCAACGGCAGACACAAGTTTAATTTATGATATTCCTCTAATTATGAGAGCTGTTGAAATCATTTCCCAAGCTGCCTCCTCCCTCCGAGCAGCCACATTATCTGTTCCCCTGGTTCACAGAACACGCGCACACTCTGGCTCCGTCATCCACCGTGCGCAGCTCTGCAAAAACATAAATATAATTCCGCACGCTAAATAACACGCCGGGAATCACTGGAAAGTAGCTGACAGTGAGCACAATTAACACAGCAAAGATGGAGCATGAAAGAGTCGGAGAAACATTTCTTTTTTTGCCTCTCTCTCTTCGCTCCCCCTCTGCTTCATAAAAGCAATGTTTAGATTTGTCATAATCTTCAGTTTGCTTTTAATTTAGCAGTCGTCAACACAAACGTCTGCAACGCCCTGCGATGCCGAGAAGCAGAAATGAGACCCCATGCAGGCCACCCACTCGCTGTGTCCCACCATAATACACACACACACACAAAGTTAGATTCAGCCACAAGCCACAAGGTCAAGTCATTTAGCAGAGTTCAAAGGCCTTCAAAGGCTCCTCAGATCTATACGAACCTACAACAGCCAGCCAACGATGAGGGAAAAGACGACTTTCAGCGGTTAGATATGGACTACATCCGCATGCTTGCATATGTGCATGCGTCTGTGTGTGTTGTTAAATGCTGCATGTGTACAATGCTTAGCCACATATGAACAGCATCACTCCTCATCGCAATCCTAAACTTGGCCGTCTGGCGTGCCCCCGCGACCCCTGACCTCCGTGCAGCCGCAGCTCGACATGACACCCATTAGCAGCTGGAGTTACAGGGAGGGGTTTTCTCTGTGGCCCGGCTCAGCCACTCAATCCAGACGCGAGGTCAAGTGGAGGTCTCTTTTCGACTAGGTGCTAACTTGCCAACTCTCTCACAGCCACTCACGCAACCATAACCCGCTTTTTTTCCCCCTTTCCTTCTCCTGTGCATCAGGCCTACAAACAACTAGATATGCTGTGGCCGAGTTAGGAGAGAGTGTATTTATAAAACACAATTCACAGCAAATGTCATTTCAGAACTCTACACTTTATCAATGATACACAAGCCAATACATTCCATTAATATAGGCAGATTTAATTCAATGATACAGTTCAACCTGATCCTATATGTAATATAAAACAGTCTAAATCAGATTATAATATTTGGTCTAAAATGTTCTATGTATGGGATTTTACACATTCAATTGAAATAAAAATGTATAACCCAATGTCATTTTATTTCATTTAAAAAGAAAAGCAGTAATTATTCCAAATGCTGCTAAGATATTGCAACATATTCATTATTATATGTATAATAATGTTTTCAACTATTTTTGTTCATAAACAGACATAAGCAAAATATTTAAAACACCTGCTAAATCTGTTGGCACTTTTCAAGTAAAGTTTCCAAGTATATTAAACCTTTAATGACATTCTGGTCTTCCTAGAGTAAAACTGAAAGTGAAACGGAGTAGAACAAGCTGAAGCTAGCTAGCTTATTAATCAGGCTACCTGCTCAGACAGCGAGTCTGCACTCAACTTGCTTGTTGCTTCTCAGCTGTAGTTTTAAAACAACAATGCCTTAATAAGATTGGCATTTCTTTAGTTTCCACATCATGTTTGTGTTTTCATGACCAAAAGTACAACCTTCTTGTAACAAATAAACGTAGACATTCACTTTCAGCTCGGAGTGGTGGAAACATCATGCAGTGGGGGTACTTTTCTTCAACAGGGAGAGAGAAACGTCGGCAGTGCAAAGCAACAGGTGGGGGAGGGGCAGGGTTGCTTTACTCAATTCTCTCATCCACTTTGAATCTTAAAGAGTGGTGTGACAGAAATCATAACTTCTTAAAACCTTGGTATAAAAGTTTTTTTTTTTTTGTTGTTTTTTTTTTTATAAACCCATTTTCTTTTAGAAAATAGAAGAAGAAAAATAGTCTGAAGAAAAATTAAGTCTAACTTAATTTTATTTTTCCCACCCTTATCCAGACCTGGAAAATGATAAAAGCAAATTCCATACATTTCAAGAATGCACAGGAATCCTCCAATGAGACACAAAGATAACAGGTGAAGGACAATGGGAGGACGAAGCACAGAAAAGAAGGGATAGGAAAATGGCTATCAACATGGCAGAGTCAAGGAAAAGGATAAAAAAAAAAAAATAAATAAATAAATAAAAAAATAAAAAAAAATTGAACAAAAAAGTAATTCTGGGTTTATGGAAAAGACGGAGCAGACAGCCTTGCTCCACATCAAGCTGGCTCCAATTAGCAGGTGTGCTCTCAGACACTCACCCTCCTCCCCCTTTTTCACTCTAGTCAGGGAAGATGTATTTTTCTGCCTTTTATATGCATATATTTATGAAGTGATAGGAGATCTGAGGGCCTTTAGCATAACAGCCTTACTGTTTAAATGTGGGGCTGCTCGGGCCCCGTGTGCTTAAGTGATTTAGGAACCTCACAACTCCGGTATAAGAAAAATCATAAATGCTGAGACAAACCATATGGGTGGACTGTAAAAGGCATCGAAGCACAGGACGACAAAAAGCAGGCACACATTCCACTATTAAAAGGAAACTACACTTAATTAAACACCCAAGACACAAATGGAGTAGCGCCCCATAAAAAGTAGCAAAAAAGAAAAAGAACAGCGGCAATAATTTTGCCTCCTCGATGGAATAACATCAAGTTGTCTTCTGACAGAACAGAGTCTTCCCTCATAAAGAAGTTTCAAGAAATATTTTTTTTTATAGACACTTCTGTCAAAGCTGAATAATGAGAGGGGGGAAAACACACGCAGAAAGAAAGATCAACAAGTGAATAGCAAAGAAAGCGCTCCAGTCCTCAGACAGTAAAGACCTATGCTCTCCAATAAAGCTCTCACTTCACCGACCAAAGAGGGCAGATTTCAGCTTCTTTTCAAATTATGAAGGGGAGATTTTCTAATGCAACACAGACCAGTATGTCAAAAAAGGATCTAACACTACACTGCCTTCGTCTGAGTACACACAGTGTGACGTCACCTCTGCTCTTGCTTTAAATCATTAATGATCAAGAGCAACACAGAGAGTCCTCTATAGTTAAAATTCATTCTCAAATGTTACAAAGAAAACACCTGTTTATATTCTTGAAGAAAAATGTAATATTGTTCATGCTTCTGTCCTATAAAGTTTTTTTAGACTTTCAGTGATGCAGACAGAGACTGCTCCATACGTTCAGGTTGTTTTCGAGAAAACTGTCATTTTATTTTATTATAAACATTAAAAAAAAAAAAAAAATTGTATTTACTCAAACAATCGAAAAAGAAAACTTTCCTTGTTATAATTCTCTTGGAGAAATCAGAAACTAGTAAAATCAGTATTGATAGGTCAAAGCTTAAAAAAAATAAATAAAAATAAAAACATCAAGGACTAGAAATTAGCCATCTCTAAAAATTAGGAGTAAAAATGCACTTTTTTTTTCTTTTTAATACCTAAATATTTTTTATCATTACATTATTGCAGTTTTAATATTAAACAAATCCTGAGTCAGTACAAATAAATGATTACATAATAGGCAGATTGTAGCTATTACTGTAATTCAAATGAGAAATGCTGAGATTATTTGGTATCCAAAGTCTAAAAGAAAATTAAAATCAAGACATAAAAGCACAAGTTCACCAACAAACGCTCTTAATCTGTCTAAACATCCAAAACCAAACCAGTTTGACTTTAATAGTTACAAAACTGTTGACTCCATTGAAAATAAGTGTTTCTGCTTCACATGAAAGCCAAAATTGTGGTTCAGATTTCTCAGTCAAACTCGGCACTGACTCTTTTTGCTCTTTGTTCAATCAGTCACACAACAGCTGGGCACATCTATCTCTGCTTGCTTCTCCTGTCCTCTGCTCAGCCAAAACCCGACTGGATAGACAGAGCAAAAAAAGGGCAAATCTCAAATAAAAAACCCCGTGAGCACACTGAGAAAGTGTTTCATTACTTTCAAAATGACAAGTCAAGGCGCACATGATCTTCGTTTCAGCTCTCCACTATTGCTTCCCTCTTTTTTTGCTTTCACAGCTAAATTCCCAAAAGTGAGAGTGAAACCACATGTTGGTGGGTGTGTTTAATTGGTGCTTTGCTTGTCCGAAGTGAACTGACAAGTGCAGGCACTGGTTTCATTAGCAGGCAATTTGCTCTCGAGTTGTTCAGAAGGGAGATAAGGTGTGTCACAAAGTTTTTTCAGACTTTTTTTGGAAACACACTGAGGTCTGCTAAGAACAAGTTAAATTAGGTACTTGCACACAGAAACCTACACTAGAACTCAAAAGTTTCGACACATACACAATTAGACATGTGAGCATTTACAGTGGCTGTTACAATTTTTTTTAATCCCAAATCATTTCAAAAGTTTTTACACCTTTAATGTGACACATGTCCTGTATAGTGCAACCTAAAAATACAACCATTTGTTCGAGGAAAAATGTACAAAATAACTGCTACCATTAGTGAACACACACTTAGTACTTTGATGAAGCACTGAGCAGTCAGTCATCTTGACTGGTCTGATTACACCCAAGTTGTTCAAATCTATCACGTAAGAACATCTCTTAGTCACAGCTCTTGTCAGGTGACCCAACAGCTTTAATTTTGTTTAAGCGAAGCTATTCCGTCGTTGATGTCAGTGTATGCTTGCGATCAATCTGATGATCATTTAATTAATCATGTGACATCATTTCATCCACCTTGATCAACCCAAAGTTCTACTTCAAGAAAAGAAACACCACAGCATGATGGTGCTACCTCCATGCTTCATTGTGGGCGTGGTGTGCTTTTGATAAAGTTCTGTGATGGTTTTGTGCCAAACATAGCTTTTGGAAATGTGGCCCAAAACTTCACGATTGGTTCCCTGAGACCATAACATATTTTCCCCACTAGGTTCTGGGACAGTTCAGTCAGGTCTGGATGTTTTCTTTGGAAGTGCAAAGGTCTGTCTAGAGACATTATTCCTTAGTCCAGAAAAACTAACACGGGAGATTTTTTTTTAAATGTAAAAACTCTCCAATATAACTAATATAATATCCCACAGCAATATAAATAACATTATGGAATTTTTTGTTGTCTTATCCTGACTGATAGTTTTTTTTTACAGCAGGAACAGTTTGGTCCTTTGTTATCTTTCACCAAACAAAAGTTATAGCTACAGGATGGAAGAGAGGAAATGTTTGTAAAATCCTGCAATAAAATCTAAGGTTCAGTTATTAATCAGATTCACTATGATTGATAACAGGTGTATCCAAGAAGACTGAATGCTAAAACTGAATCATAAGATGATTCACCAAGTATCTGCAAAGTATTTATAAATACAGACTGTATACTGCATCTTTTATCCCCATATTTTCTTCCTCTAACAGATGTATTTGATTTTCAGCAACAGTATATGTATTATTGGAACAAGTTTCAAATGATTTATCATGGTTTCTTTTTTTACATACACTTCCCAGAGTCAGTGTATGTGTAAAGATGATGCCCTGAAAGGGGTTCAGTTCCTCAGATATTGTCAGCATTCACATTTCTGAATATAGTATACAGCTGAAAGCAGACATTTACACTTATTGTAAGAATAAGAGAAAAATACCTTTTCTCAGACTAAACTTTTTTTCTGTTTTAGGTCAGCAATATAAGTTTGATTTGGTAAATGCCAAATAATGAAAAACTTTGATTTTTTTTTTTAATTACTTTCTTCTAATTCACAAGTTTACATACATTTCTCTGTATTTGTGAGAACAAATATCCTTTCCTCTTGATGCCAGATTTTTTTAAGTACACATGATCCACCTGCAGCAAAAAAACCCCACACAACTTGATCACAGGTAAAATGGTACCTTCAGGTTTAGGTTCTTCCCCTTTTATTTCAAAATACAACAATATCAACCAGGCCAAACAGTTGACTTTTACTTTCATCAGACCACAGGACATGTCTCAGAATATTAAGTTCTTTATCCCCAAGGGCTTTTTCAAACAATACCCTGTCTTTGATTTGTTGCTTGTGGAGTGATGGCTTCTTCTTCTCTGAGTGGCCTTTCAGCACGTTAACTTGAAGGACTCGTTTACTGTGGATCATAACTCTCTGACCAGCTTCAGCCAGTTATCTTTTGTTTCAGGGATTAATACGTGCGTATTAATACCACGTATTGCATCCAAACACTTGTATCTTGGGCCCGACTCCATCTCTATTCCAAACACTATGATGGCTCGAAAAGTCATCCACCAGACTAGTGGAGATCCACAGTTCTTTTTCTGATATCTTGGCCTAATTTATTTTGACTTCTCCCTGATGTCACACAAGGAAACTGGATATCTGTGGTGTTGCTCTAAAAGAACATCTACAGGTGTGCCACAATTCATCTCAAATATTGATAATTAACCAAACAGAAGCTCAGAAATCCATGAAATCACCATCTGGGCTTTCCCACATTGTTTAAAGGCCTAGTAATCTTAGTGTATGTCAACTTTTAACTTTGAAGAAAAAATATATTTCTCTTATTATTCTGGCATTTAGCAAATAGAAACAACTGTAATAATTCTAACTGACTAAATATGGGAAAAGTTTAATCTGATTTAAACTCAAAACAGTTAAAATAAAAGGTTGTCTTTTTATGCAGTGCAGGTAAACATCTGTTTTCTACTGTATGCGTGTTAGAAAGTTAACACTTAAGTCTGTGCCAGGATCCTGCTTGTGCCAGCAACATATGGATAGAGCCCAAGCATGAGCAGCTGACTGAGGTTGGTCCATGCATGCACTCTCAGCTCCGGTCTCAGAGGATTGGCTCAAAACCTGGCCACCAAATCACACGTAGCACATAAACATAGCCACCCCCCTTCTTCGTGCATATCTTTAAGAGTATAAGAGCTGCGCACTGACGGCTGTTTATTTGTGCATAAATTAATACCAGAGGCATATCATTGCAAGAAGGGAAAACAACACAGATAAAATGAAAGTTTGCTAATTGAATACTTGTCAAGGTGACCTCAGAGTGCGCCGGACGACACGATGACCCGGTGTCCTGCTGGGAGAATGACACGAGGGTCCGATGTGTTGGTCTTACTATAAGCGGCAGGCAACCAGTGGAGACTCTTCTGCCCCCCACCCCCTCCTCTTCACCCTCTCCGCATCACTGTCTGCCTAGCTCTTTCTCTCTCTCCCCACCTTCTCCGCCCTGAGCGTTATTAGGCCCAGGGCTCTGCCGTCGCTCCCAACAGCTCAATGACAACACACAGGGCCTGCCAATTAGAAATAATTAGACAGTCATTTCAGTGGCAAGTCTTTTTAAGTGCATATATAACGATGCAATGATGCTTATTAGCCGGTCTGAGCCAGCGAGGACCAGGGCCTCAAACGCTTTGGTGCTGGAGAAAATAATTATGCCAGTGATCACAAAGCAAGCTGCACATCTCTGTACTTCACCTCCACGCGTTTCAAAAATCCACTTCATTAGCTCCCGTAATTAATCCTCCATTAATTGCAGGAAAAGCCCAGTTTACCTCCCTTCGTTTCTAATTATCATCTTATAAATAGTTATGGTTCTAATTAATGTGTTCATTAGGCAGAATATTTCTCTCAAAGCCTCGCTGGGAGCCAAAGGTCCGGCTCGGCTCTCTCTGAAGCCTAACCAGCCAGAAGGTGAGGCCATCCTGCCTGCATTTGCTTTTATTTTACTACATTCAACCTCCTAATTGGCATTTAAAACCCAATTTGGAAGAACTTCAAGAAGCTTAAACGGGAGCGAGAGACCGAGAGAAGGCTAGAAGGAGGCAGAGAGAGACGGAGATACATTTGGTGTTCATTTACTTTCTGTTGATCTGGCCAGACGGATGAAGCGTTTCACTGTCACAAAGTAAACGCAATAAGGGCGGATTGAAAGTTATTAATCTTTGGCATTCTGGAGGTTTCATTACTAAAACAGTGAAATCTGCCTTTCCACCAAAAAAAAAAAAAAAAAAAAAAAAAAAGGTGGTATTACAGATTTTTACTAGATTTTAATTATCAAAAGAACTGATTCTTTGGTTGGTAAACCCATCTAAATATATAGGCCACACATCGAGGACATTTCAGTAACAAAGCTTTTAAAAATCATATATTTGTATTATTTGAAGTATGATCTTAAAAACATTTGCCTTATCTGGCTTATGTTTGAACTTGACACATTTTAATTTGAGGACATTTATTCAGTAAAGAAACATTTTGTTACATAAATGCTTTTTTTTTTTTTTTCATACAAAATCATCACTGCCATTACTTATTGGCATCGATGCTGCCAGTAGTTACAACCCCTTTTGCTTACAGGACAGAACTTTGTCCTCATTTCACAAGGTTGGAACAGGCAGAAAAGATGGATCTTTGCATAAGCTATATCATCACAAGCCCTTAGCTAACCTTCAAAAATATTCTATTTGGTTGACATCTGAATCTGAGATGGCCATGAAAAATGGATAATTCTGTTTCGTTTTGTCGACATGCTTTGGTTTATTTTCCTACTGAAAGACCAAATCAAGACTTGTTATTAGTTCTTCAGCAGAGATTGTTGCTGAAAAATGTTATTTCCAACAGCTCTTAATCCCATGAACTGGGGGACAGGCCAACAGCATCACATATCTTCCATGTTTAATAGTGAGCATGAAGCACATTTCTATGTTTGCACTTTTGTTTCACAATTTCATGTCTGTTGCAGAAAAGCTTAATCTTATTTTTGCCCAACCAAAGGCAAGGTGCCTGTCTTTATTTAGCACCATTCACATAGAAGGCAATCTGAAGTGCTTTGAAGAACGTCAAATGACAGACAGGGAGAAAATAACAAAGCATTAGCACAAGTTGCTCACAGTTCCACTTACTATCCCAGTGGAGTTTATATTTGTAATGGTAGGACAGAAAAAGGCCTTCCAAACAACTGGTTGGGATGTGCATAGAGTCTGAGGCCTACTTCATACTACCCAGTGGGATCCACTGTCCGCTCAACCGTGAAGCCCGTGCGACGTAAATTTCCTCATCTGTATACACTTATTATGGCGCGTTCAGACCGAATGCGTTTCGCTCATCAAAAAGGCATCCAACGCCTCAAATTGGACGCTTGTGCACTTAAAGTCAGATGCTTGAATTGCTCTTGACACGTGTCGGGAGCAGCCTCTTGACTTGACTCCTTCGCGTAGATTCGTCCACCTACTGCACATTTCCTTTGAATAAATGCATTAATTCTTCAGCGTGAAAGTATCAGTGGCTCAGCGTTGTGCTGGAGAGATTTGGCTAGCTCAAATGGGGGGAAATGTTCACCGTGGTAACAACGTTTTGATCTGAGATCCCAACTCCTCGCTAATCCTCCTCCAGGTAAAGACCTTTCTATTCCTGTCTAGTGGAACATGGTAGCATGGAACATGTCTAGCTCAACTGGTCATCGATGGGCTCTTGGTCCTTCTGTCCCATCAGAAAATATGCCCCTATGTCACATAGCAGAGTCTCTCTGATTGGTTGACGCCCCGCGTCCAGCGGCAAAAGTTCAGATTTTCCAACTTCAGCGTCTGCTGCACTGGATGCGTTTGACGCACGTCGAACGCTCGAAACGCTTCCAAACGCCCCGCACTTGATGCGCAAAACGCGCCGAAAGACTTCTCGACGCTGCTAGATGTGCATCGACCATAAAATTTGCAAGTAAACCAGACTCCCTGACTCTCAAATCGGTTTTGCAAAAGTAGAAGAATTATATTTTTGTAAAGCTGTATGGAGAACAGCTACTCTTTAACACATTAAAGTTACAATAAAATAAATTCATCAGTCAAAAAAATATAATAAATATATAAATATATTTATATACCTTAGAGTTTTTCCCTCACAAATACTTTTTTGGAAACAGCTGTGATTTATTTGAAAATACATGTCTGGAGAAAAAAGAAACTCACTCTGTTCATTAAATGCATCAAAACTAAAGACTCTTACCATTTTTGTCTATAAATGTCTCAAACAACATTTTGTATTTTGATGCATCTTTTTTTTTTTTTAATACTTCATTAAAATCACATAAAGTCAAATTTATTTTACAGCATATTTTAAACAACAGTTGTTGAGCAAAGTGCTAAACATTTAAATTAATCAAATGAGATAAAAACAAGGGAAGGCATGGCAAAATTTAAGAAATGAAGCATAAAATGGGAAACTTGGGTTAACAGTAGTCAAAACTCATTCTGATGAAAAGCCAAGGCATAAAAGTGAGTTTTGAAACGGAGTGCAGAAGCAGTTTGTTCCACAATTTAGGAGCTAATTCCTGATGAACCACAGAAAAAAAATGGATTTGAGAATAAAAATCGAAATTGAGCATCAATACCTGCTGTGTAGCCTTAGAAACTATGCTGCATCATTCTGAACCAACTGCATTCGGTAAAGCAATGACAAATACCTGAAGACTTTATAATAGTCGAGATGAGATGAGATAAGATGAGATGAAGGCATGGATAGCTCTCTGAAAGTCTCTAAAACTAAGGAATGGCTTCACTTTTGCAAGTAGTCAGAGATGAAAGAAACTAACTTTGATTATAGCACTGACCAGCTGGTTACTGTCAAAAATCACTACCAAGTTCCTCGCAAAGGGTTTTTACAAATATCTAAAATGTCCAAAATTGTAAGGGTCACAGAGACCAAACACAAAGACCTCTGGAAAAAGAAATTATTTTACATTTCCTTCGTTTTTGTTCAATCTGTCCAAATCTACTACCTTGATCAAAGAACCTGCAGAAGATTTCCCCTCTTTTATGTACTCTAGTCATTAGAAAATGCAAAAATTGGAATCAGTTCAAATCGGAATGCGACAGCCACTAAAAAAAAAAAAAAAAATACAGAAATTGGTATTGGCCAAGAATAGTCTGACTGGTGCCTCTCTAATTAGAATAGCCTAAAATTGGTACCAAAAGGTCAAAACTTTACAAAAAAATTAATATTTCAATAGGTCAAAAAAAAACAAAAAAACAACAAAGCTGACAACTCTGTCGTTTAGCATCAAGATCAACTAACATACATTTATCTGGCAACCACAGAGTCACACTGCCTGGTTTTTCTGACATATGTCAAACTATTTTTCATTAAACAAAAATCAGTGTTTTTAAATTATTTCTGACAGTGTTCTCTCCCAATGACTTAAACATACTTCTTTCATTTAGGAAAAAGGGTCAGACTTGCTAACCAAGGGTCAAATAAGCTACCTGATGAAGATGATTCCAGATATGATTAGAACCAAAGAGGATGCAGATTTGATGTGAAGCTAATCTTTGTTTGAGCCCACTTCATTTGATAACCTGTACGAGAGGAGCGGCTGATGACTGTTGTGAGGTGAATTTTCTGTTTGTGTGTCTGCATGCTACTCGTTGCAGACTCTACAGCTTGGTTGCTACCCGAGGGAGCGGGCTGGTGTGTTGTGAGCCTGCAGGATGCAGGAGTGTGATGGGAGAGGGGGCGCAGCTTGGCAGAAGTGAGAGGAGAGCGGAGGGAGGGAGGGAGACGGTTTCCTCTGGCGGTGGAGGGGAACACTGCTCGCGGCGAGAAGGGGATGAAAGAGGCTGTCTGTGTCAGTCACTTATTCCTCCCTTTGGTAAATAAAGGTTTCTGACAACAAAGCTGAGCAGCGCTTGACTGGCCTTTACAGCAGATAAATAAAAAAGACAACACAGAAAGAGAGCAAGACAGAGAGAGGGAGGAAAAGAGAGGCGCAACAACAAACGCGTTTAGATCTTACGACTGGAAGCATGTTGATTTTTATGGAGTAGAGAAGACGTAGCTGAACCAAACCAGGTCATCTTTCAGTTTAAATCAGCCCTCTGCAGGTCCGGTAATAGGGGAAGAAGGAAGAAAGGGTAGAATGTCATCTTGTGGAAAGGGGAGAAGAGAAGATGTTGAGAGGCCATGGGATAACAGACAGTTGGATAAAAAAGCACAAACAAACAAACAAAAAAAAAAAAAAAAAAAAAAAAAAAAAAACAGCCAGGAGGTTGCTCTTAAATTTCAGTGTAGCAACACTCCAGCACACTTTAGCTCAACAGAAGATGAATACACACACAGGTGAGAACACTACAAAAGAATGTGCACCCTAAAAAAGAAAGAATATTTAAGCTTTTCTACTATTCCTGTTGGTTTCATTTTGCATCCATCAGCACCTCTATTAATGCTTATGGTTCTCCTAAAACAACTAAACCAGGCACAATCCACCTGTCACGTCCTCAAAACACACTTGGAGCTGTTTCCTGGTGAAGCCAGCAACACCCAACGCCACCTGCTGCACTGCAAACACCCTAATCACTGTGAATGAAGATACGATGGGCAAAAATGTACTGAAATCTCTCTGCTTACTTGGAAGGAGAACTGGTGACCAAAGCTGGGAAGCCAAGAGAGGTCGCCTACAATAAGGTTGTTCCCCACCAGAGTTCGGCCTTCTCACACTCAACCAGCTGGACATTCTTTCCCCTCTCTCTCTCTCTCTCTCTCTCTCTCTCTCTACTTGCTGCACCACCCTTTGGTTCCTCACCTCAGCTCTCCCCAATCCCAAGCTGCCTGCCTGGATGACCTTGTGCACTCTTCATGTCGGAGCAAGGCAGAAAAAGCTATCTAGCAGATGTACGACACCTCATCTCATACAGGGGGAAAATTGCTGTGTGAAATAAATACCAGGTCATCGCTCAACTGCATGTGCGCAGACACACACACATGCTTAGAGCTCTACTTTGGCCTGGTACAGGGGGCAGGGCTGCAGTTATACAACAGTAACATCACAATCAATAGGAAAAGTGGCTTATGTCTCAATCATGGTGGTATAAAGCATAACTACTTCAAAATATTTGATGAACTTAACCAAAGTATAATAATTTTACACATCTCTCGGATTTTAACAGGCCTTAGTTGTGACCTCTGAGTCTCACAGATGTCTGAATCTGGGTGTCTGATCCAGTTTGCTGGATGGTGTGTTTATCTTGCCATCTCCTGAAAGGGAAAACACTGATAATTAAAGATCTCACTCTCCTCTGACTGAAGGCAGCAACCGAGCTACGAAGGTACTCAAGTGTTAGCAAGGCTAAACCCTGACGCCAGCACTCTGATCTGCCAACTCAACACAGACCTGAAATATTAATGAAGAAAATCAGAGTGTCTGCCCCCCCTGCAGTAAATGCTAATCTATGAGCACATGTGTGAATACCTAACAAAGGATGATACGCTCGGCTTCTCCCTGATTGGTCAAGCGGTGGATTTGTTGCACTAGAGATCTCTACTCACCTTCTGATAGCGCTGTCAGGCTGCGGCGAATAAGCAACTAAAGAGATTGACTGACTGAGCCACACACATTTAACCCCTGCTGCGGTCGCCGTTAACAGCCGATCACTACAACGCTCCAGCGAGCTCACCTAAAGAAGAGCCTGTGATCCGACTGTGATGAGAGGCCGTGTCGTCTTTGTTGCACCGATCAGATCACTGTACGAGGCAGCTGCCATGATCCACACCGCTCTCCCCAGTGGACTATTCACCGACACCCCCTCCCAAAACTCCCATATGAGCATGCATTCATGGAAATCTGCACATACGTGCTTAGGCTCAATCATCCTCCCATATGCAGGCCCGATACACACACACACACACACACACACACACACACACACACACACACACACACACACACACACACACACACACCCTGATATGCCTGCTCACATCAAAGAGAATAAACATTAATGGCAAATAGGTAATCTGTTCCTCTTGTCTGTTTTACATTTCAGGGCAAGATTGACTGCCTCTGGGGGACCTGGCGCTTCTCTGATTGAGGGCAGGAATAAAAGGAGGAAGGCAGAGAAGAGAGGCAGGTAGGTCCAATAAATAGTAAACACATGATGGAGCATTATTCTTATTTCATGGATCTCTCTATTTTTTATTGATAGGGGAGAGATCGAAAAGAGGGTAATAAGAACCCTCACTTCAACCGTGGTCCTAATCTTTTCTTCTGGAATATTCTGATACGGACGTTAGTATTCTCATTTCTTCTGAATAATATCCCTCTCGAGTCTATCGCTTCCTCCCTACGGTCCTCGCTTTCCCAACTGAACCTGCACTTTTCCCATTCTCCTCTAACTTTTCATCTCCTTTTCTCTTTCCCCTCTCCTGTCACTATCTCCCAGCTGCTCCTTCACATTCTGGAGGTGGAGCAGGTTCTGGTGCGTGGCCAGGTATGGGGTGGCAAGCGGCGCCTTATATCCTGTCTAAGTATCAATCACAAGGTCCTGTCCACTCAATCCTCCTCTGATCCATCAGAGAGCCTCTTAGCCACCCCACATAGCCTCATCCACACATGCACGCACAAACACACAGAGCCCTGACAAATGGTGGTCTTGGCACCAAAGTATTGTGCAACATCTATTAAACTTACAGGGTGTTGGATAGGCAATGTCCAACATAGACGTACAGGCTTCGAATTGGAAAATATCTTCTCATACAACACCTCTATTAAATACTGAAGGCAAGATAAAGTTGGAACGATTAAGAAAAATGATGTAGCCAAGAGTAGTCAGATAATATTTAACCTTATTAGAAGACTACTGCAGATCAGTGTCTGCAGGCATGGGGGAAATTCTCATGGTACGATAACCCTAAGTAAAAATGGCACTTATTCACACCCAAAAGGTAAAAAAAACTATGTATAACTGAGCATGAGACAGTTATTGAAATCAATGTACAGCAAGATAATAAAAAACACAAAATATTAATTATAATACATTAATTTATTTTTTTAAAAAACAGAAAAAGGCTTAAATTTGCTGTCATACCACTTTCCTAAAAGAAGTCCTTTAAATGAGATTCTAGAGAAAATGCCGGAGTGACTGGAGTTTTCTACAGCTGTATGAGGGATCAAGCAATGCAGTGCTGTCCCTCATCCACCTTTTGCTGCACACTGCACACAGCTGGCTGAAAGAAGGCAACCACATGTTTTCCTAAATTGGCCATTAGGAAATGTTTCCAATTGCAAAATACAAAAACAGTCATGGTGTAGAAAACAAAAAGACCACCAGCCAACACAGCTAATCAGGTAATGTTGTTTCAAACTACACTAAACACTTCTGTTAGTGTAGTCTGACTCCAGGCTAGCTGCCTGAGAGGAGCATATTTAGCAGCTACTACTCATCTGGCCAATATCAGCTATCAGTTATAGTGTTACACTTGATAGAACAACAATTGTATATTCTATGCAGAAGCACTAGCAAACTAAAAAATATAAACAACAAATAAATGTTACAAGAAACATTTTTATATTGGTAAAGATCAGTATGTTATATCTTATATGATCAGCAGTAGAAATTATTGTTGCTTTTCTACTTTAAATAAAAGCAATTAAGTTGTACATTTTACTTTTTTGTATTAGTACTGTGATACAGCGGTATTTTTTCTCAGGGATTTCAACAATTATTCCTCCTGCTGGTAAAAAAAAAACAAAAAAAACAAAACATTATTACTGTCATATTAATGTTATCTCCAGCATTTATTGTCACTCTGATGTTAGCACAGTCTTCAGAAAAATATAGAATAAATACCTGCTAATTAAACTAGCAATTCTCAAATGTTTATTTCTCACATGATCACACCATTTTGCTTTCTGCAAGTTCAATAGTGGATATTAGCTAAATTAGCCACTTGTAGCTTATCAATTATAGTTTCAAAACAGTGTTAGCTTAATAAGAGTGATGGGAGACATCAACAGAATTTAGTTTCCACATCATGTGTTTTTTGCAACAAAAAATATCTCTAAATATCTTTCTCTTTCTTCTAAGTGATGGAAAACTGTAGGAGCTTTCTTTCAGTCAGCTGACCAGTCGTGCACAGCAACATATAAGAGATGAGCAGTTCTGCATTTCTCATTGTGCTTCTCACTGGAAAAAAGCTTTGGCCACCCAGTCTTTGAAGATTCACTCACCTCTGCATTTCAAATGCTTGAAATAGCTACAAATAATGGCAGATTAAGTCAGATGTTTATTACTTGACCACTTGGAAGAACTCAAATTGAACTTCAATCGTTAGACATTTATAGCATCACTAAGTTTTGAAAAATAATAAAACAAGACAGAGACATTATGCAAAAGTATCATACCCCAATCTAACATGGTAAATTTGCAAATTTGGCACCATTCATATCAACACACACGACTATACAAAATGGAGTACATCGGAAGCGACACATGTAATTATTATTTCCCAAAATGTTCTTCATTTCTTTACATTTTAGATTTACGTAAAACACATTTTTAGATACATCAACAAGTATGGCAAGATAAGGAACAGTGTGACAGCATACAAAAACAGAACCACATGTGGTAAAAACAAGCATTTTAAAACAACAAACTGGAGCCGCCATCACTCAGCTGCATAAATTCATAATTAATGCTCTCGTTTTGCACATCCCTAACTCCACCTCATGGCACCCCCAATACACTTTCTCGCTAACGCCGGCCAGTCCACCTGTTCCTCGCTCACCATTAAGCCGATTACACAACGGAGCCCTCCTAATCACAACGCAGCGTTTTGCAAACACTGACGATCACCGTAGTCCTAAATCTCCCCAAATCCCCTCCACCTTTCATCTCACAAGACACCAGCGATGCCACTTCGCACCAATGTTTTAATAGGCGGTGGATCTGCAGAGTGACGGACTCAACGCTACAGAAAACAGAGAAATGAATGCTTGAAACAAAAACACTCATCTGACTCTACCCCAGTACTCAAGTTCATTGCTTTTTCTGTGGCTGGAGAGTGGAACTGTGGTGTCTTTTCATGACACCATCAACCAAACATGCCAAAGCATCTCTGTTGCATAATCCATTCATCCCAAAATCTTTGTAATGAAGATATTAAAACAGTTTTTCCCTTTGTGATTAAAAGGATCTCTGCTCTCCCCCGCAGCCATACACAAGTAAACAAAGGGCCTTGCTCGTGCATATATTATGACAACCTTTCCCTCAATTGTGCATCTGTGCATGTTTTTGTGTGTTTCAGGCTAGTTGGTGTGTGTGAGGGATTTAAAAAACAGAACAGTTTACTGGTTCATTAGCAACAGATTAGTGATGCTAATGACATGGATCACCACACACAGAGACATTCTCTTTATGTTTCTGAAAGGGATCCGAGACTCGCTATTAATTATTACTTTATTTAACCGGGAAAGACCCATTGAGATTTAAGATCTCATTTATAAGAGTGACCTGAATAAAAAACAGCACTGAAGGACATCGCACATAAAACTTTTACAAATAATAAAACATCAGTGATCACCAAAATATAAATAAGTATTCAACAATGTAGTCAAATAATAATCAGTTAAAACCTTGATGTTTGACCATTTTAAATGTTAACCACTTGTTTAAACTTGCTTATAGAAACAAGTTTTTCCCAACTCAATGAGAGTCCTTGGCATCACCAATAGGAACAGATTTTGTGAAAGAATGTAGTAAGATCCTACAGTTTTCTGGAGATTTATATATATGGTTATTTATATAAGGTGAGAAGCCCAAGGATAGCTTTATGAATGAGAAAATGCCAATGATTTACTCTTCACCCTGACAATGCAGTAGACAACTATGGCTCTGTGTTTATGTGTGTGTGACATGTGTGTGCAAGTGTGTACACGTTAGTTGTGCATGAATAAATCTGTCCTTTAGAAAAAAAAAGGAGTGAAATACTAGAATAATAATTATCACTCTTGTATGTGTGTTTACTAAAGTAATTGCAATAATGTCTGTGAGCAGAGGTGTAGTAAGCAGACAGATTGGACGAAAGTGGGCATGTGTGCTGCTGTTTCTCTGTCGTGTCTCTGCTTTATTAACACACACGGGCGCGCGCGCGCGCATGCACGCGCACACACACGCACACACACTCACAGATAGCAAGGGCACCTGAGACTCCATGCACACATAACTATGACATGCTGACCCACGACTTTCCATGCGCTAATGTCTGAAAACCTTGGAAATAAATATAAAACAATCTCTTTTTGTTCCAGTCAGGTTTCAAAAGACAAACACCCAAAAGAGAAAGTTCTAACCTCGTCTCCCTGACTTCAAAAGTTTAACAAAGCAGAGCTAAAACCCAGTCAAATGTGCTACCTTCTATCCCGGCTGCGGGACCTGTGTGAGCGGTGGCTTCTTCCTTTGTCTCTGTCTGCACTTCGGCTCCTTCTCCTGCGAGACGAACTCTGGGAGGAACTGCTGCTGGAACGCCGTCTTCTCCTGAAGTGCACAGACACAAGAAACTGATTTCATTTCATTCAACTACTATCAACTGTTGAACTAAAACTCGATAGAGAAGTCCTCTTCCAATCCAAAAGTTGTGGGTTTGAATGACTAGAAAAGTGCTCTATTAACTCAGTCCATTCACCATAAAGTTGAAGGGAAATATTACATGGTTTTCAATTTTTTCACAAATAAGAACCTGAAAAGTAGGGTGTGCATTTGTATTCAGCCTCCTTTACTCTGTTACCCCTAAATTAAATCTAGTGCAAGGAAGTGTGGGGACGCTGCAGAGATCCACAGCTTAGATGGGAGGATCTGGTGACAGGACATTATTCCTACGCTCCAGAAAAACTGGGCCTTTAAATAAGAGTGGCAAGAAGAAAGCCATTGCTGAAAGAAAGCAATCAGAAGCTCCCATTCAAAGTTTGTCACAAACCATGGAGGGAAGACAGCAAATTTGTGAAAAAAGGTGCTCGCGTTAGATGACCCCAAAATTGAACTTTTTTTTTTAGCTTATATCCAAAACAATATGTCTGTGTTGGAAAACTACAGCTGCACGTCACCCAGAACACACCCTGCCCATTGTGAAACATGGTGGAAGTATTGTGCTGCTGGGATTCGATTCTTCAGCAAAGACAAGGAAGTTGGTCAGAGATGATGAGAAGATGGATAGACCTAAACACAGCACAGTCCTGAAAGACCATCTTTTAGAGGCTTTTTTTAAACTTCAACCATATGTTTCAACCTACAAAGACAACTCTGTGTGTTTTGTTTTATTCATCGGTTTACTGCACCTCATGTGAAATTCTTCTTCCCTGCAAAATACAGGCTGCATTCTTTTTCAGCAGTTAATTTCAGAAGTAAGCAGCTCTGATAGCAACTTTGCATTAGTAAACACTCTCATCCATGGCCCAAGGCTGCAAAACCGTGCTGACTGCACTACAGTTCCTCCACAGGGGCCTTTTGGTGCTCTTTAATGCAGCTACTGCAGTGTGTGTAGTGCCTGTTTTCCCAAACACCGCTAACACCATGTTTCTATTGATATAATGAAGTAGGAGGCATTGACGGGGGTGAATGTAAATGCAGAAACCTCCGTCCTGTACTCTGCAAACAGTTTGTGCAATATTCATTATCTGAAGTCTCTTCTTTTGGTTCACCAAAGCAAAAATAACCAAATCTTCCAAAGCGCATCCTAAAAAAAAAAAAAAAAAAAAAAAAAAAAAAAAAAAAAAAAAACCCTCTTAGTCCTGTGGGACCTCAGCAAGATAGAGAAGAGGATGAGAAAAAGGCTAGCAATACAAATAACACAGAGGCTGAACTATCAAACCAAATTTGTACCACTTAGAGCAGCGCAGCATAGATCTATTAGTATTCTAAAGGCTTGATCCCGAGAGCGAAGCCTTATGAAATCACTTCCACAGCTGCTCCACAAAACCACTTCACACATCCCACAGAAGAAACGCAGACACGGGTGAGCAGAGGTTTCCTTGGAAGTTGCTGTTTGCTCACACATTTTCATAAAAGCCTGTGCAGACATAATGTCACAGAAAACAATAGCTTGAACAAATTTCACAGGAAAAAAAAAAATCATAGAAAACTGTTAGATAGCAGATTATTGTTCAGTAGCACAAAACAAATCAGCTGTCTCTTATTCGTTCTCGAGCACTTTTCGCCATTTTGTTTTCCTTTCACACAGACACATACACAGTAATGGTTACAATCACTCTCCTTACATATACATGTTAATTATGTGGTCATGATGTCACCCACCCAGAACGTAAGCCTTCTTCTGTTTTACCACAAGTGAGGTCATTTTTTGTGGCTTGTGTGTGTGTGTGCGCACGCATGTGTGGGCTGTTTATTGTCTATTTCAAGGAACTTGTTTCAACAGACACACAGAGACAGATACAAGGTCTTGGTTAATTGATCAAAATGTGCGGCTAATAGATAAGGGACTGTGGTCCTATGGTTTACACTGCCCACCCAGACAAACTCTGTGCAAGCACGCAAATACTTCCCATCAGCGGTAATGGACCTTGACCAGTTCTCATGAATAATTACCATCAACTGGCCTTGTCTGAACAACCAAGGCAGCTGTTTAGGGAGGGAGAGAGGGGGGGACAGACGAACAGGGGGACGGACAGACGGGGAGACAGAATGTATGACTCCATGGACGGATGGATTTGATTCTAACAATACATGGTTGGGTTGTATATTTCCATAGATGGATGGATGGATGGATGGATGGAACAAAGCACACAATGATAGATGGAACTATGCATGCACAGGGATGGATTGATAAAGTGTGTGCATCCATGTATCAGAGACACATAAAGACAATTACAAAGTCAGCCTTCCATGGCCTAAAGAACATTTCCAGGGTTAAGGGACTAACCCTGGAAATGTCCCAACAAGAGCTAGTGAAACTCATCCATGCATTTATCTTCAATCACATTGATTATTGCAACAGTGTCTTCACAGGTCTACCCAAAAAAACATCAATCAGACAGTTGCAACTGATCCAGAACGTTCCTGCTAGTGTTCTCACTAAGACCAGGAAAATAGAGCACATCACCCAAGTTCTAAAGTCCTTACACTGGCTCCCTGTGGCTCAGATAATAGACTTTAAAATACTTCTGTTAGTTTATAAATCATTGAACAGCTTAGCACCAAAATACATTAAAGACCTGTTATCACTGCTTCAATCTTCCAGACCATTCAGGTCTTCTGGTTCAAGTCTACTCTGCAACCCCAGAACCAGAACCAAACACGGGGAAGCAGCTTTCAGTTTTTATGCTCCATAATTCTGGAACAAACTTCCAGAAAACTGCAAACAGCTGAAACACTGAGTTCCTTTAAATTAAGGCTAAAAACCCACCTGTTTAGAGCTGCCTTTGATCAATAGTAAGTGGATCATTGATCATTAATTTTGATGTGTATTTGCTTGATGATTTTGATAATAGCATTTGTCAAAATATAATGTTTCTTGCTCATTAACTGCAGGGTGTTTTTATGATGTAAAGCATTCTGAACTGCCTTGCTGCTGAAATGTGCTATACAAATAAACTTGACTATCAACGGGTGAATGGATAGAACAGATGGACAGACTGGAAGTCTGGACCATGAATGGATGAGTATGAGCATCCAGGATGGACAAATGGATGGATTTGTCAGTGGGTTGATGAAATGATATAAAATACAGGCATTAACTGCAGAATAAACTTTTAAGACAAAATCTTAACTTTCATTCTCCAACTAAAACACTGATTCACAATTTTTTGAAGAGAAAGATCAACTACATCCCTGCATTAATTTAAGCTATTAATAAGTAAATATAGAAATATTAAAATGAACATAAATTTACTATGCAAAAGTTTCAAATATCATTTCATTCATACCATAAGGAAGTTTATCCATAACATGAATTACAGGTACAACAAGGTAGTGGCAAATTCTTTGTGAATTTAGCATTGTGTCATTTTTCAAAATAAATGTTTGAAACTGGATCAAAAAAGTGGGAAAAGCTTTCAACACTTGTGTTTGATTTGTGATTCATATAATTTTCTTGTTGACGACATATTGTCAGATAATATATTCATACCTCATTCGATCAGTGATGTTAAATCCATCTAATGATTATAGAAGGTAAATTTATAGGACTGAGTGCCATGCTTAGACATTTATTTTCCTTGATGCAATAGGTTGAATGTACCAAGCAAGACTTATGTTGCTTAAAGTGAAGCGTATTTATTGGACAGGAGGGTAGTGCAAACGAAAACAAGAAAATGAATGAAAAAACTAAAGACAAAATTCACGCACATACGGACCAGAAACTTGAGCAGGACTGAAGACACATCTCATTGTGACTGTTCCATTACTGAACTTTGTAGTTCTGCACACCACCGCTGTTAATAACATGCCAGAAAATACTTATGTGACAAGAATATATTAAAGACTGAAAGCTAAAAACACTGTGCACAAGTCTAGAAATAAGGCTTATTCTAACAAAATTTAAAACTCAACTTTGACCTTATTTACTTTCCACCAAAATTGTTTTCTTCTAATTTAATTAGATACTTTCCCTCAGTAACTGCAACAGTTCATCTATATTTTTGCAACATAAATGTAAAAATTGGGAATTTTTCATTTTGATTAATTCAATTATAAAGAAAGACATCAAATAAAATAGATTTCAGATTTTTCTAAATCAGACTTGTTGATCACTAGACATGGCTGATCAAGAAAACAACGGAATATCACAAGATTAGCATGTTTTTACAAGCTATCTAAATATGTGAATTTGTCTTTTGCTCAACCGGTCCTTTTTCATCAAACCTGTCTATAGTGGAAAAATTGGTGCATATATATTTTTTTACACTCATTTCAAGATTTATTCATTTGAAACTGGATTGGGATACGCCAAAATATCACACCTGGTATGAGATGGAGTACACAAGATTATGTCAGTGTGGCTTAGAATCATAAATCACACAAAACTAAACATCAACAGTCCAATACTTGAGGTAATATTTTCATTTTCCGGCTATATTTGATTAATTGCATTTCTTTGTTAACTTACTATAAAGATTAGAGAGACTGACTGTGTGCGTCAGACTGAATAAAGATGTGTCATTACAGTTGCCTCATTATGGGAATATTAAGCTGAAAATAATAAAATTGTATGCTTATCTACGTGAACAGAGGGTAATGGTCAGAAATAAACTTTTAGCTCCTAGAAAGGAAACATCTTTAGCTAGTTGCTCTTCTCACGATCGACCAGCTGTTGAACTTAAAACAATTTTGTGTGTAATTGCTGACCATACTGAACATTTAATACCATCAGATCCTGACCAGCACATGCAGAGATTTGGAGATACAAGAGAAGTCTCCAGCTGCAGATCATTTGTGTGTAGCTGCCCAAAGCCACAAGGACTTTCTGGAAATAATATTTTTTTTAATGCTGAGTGATCAGTGGCTCTTAAGTTGATTTTGTCTTCCAAAGAATGTCATCATGGAGTCAAGGATAAAGGAACTCCCAAACCAATAACAGCGCAGGTGCTCTCAATTCTGGGGTGTTTCGACAGCAGGACCTTTCAGAGGGAGGTCGGGGATGTGTGCCCCAGAACCAGGGGGTTAATGTTAGAACAGAAATTTAGAGTAGAAATTTCCTTTATTGTACCGCACTGGGGAAATCCAGATGTAACAGCAGCATCAAGCTGTATGTTCACACAAAAGATCAAAAAGTGTTAAGGAAGATACTTTAAGAGTGAAAAAAACTATTTTAATAATGATAATAATAATAATAATAATAATAATAATAATAATAATAATAATAATAATAATATACTCTACAAGATGACATTAAAAAATACTGTGCAGTTGTCAGAAACAGAAATATTGTGCTCATGATCCAAGGGATGTGCAGCTGATTAGGATGACTTTTTTTTTTCTTAATGTACATAATGTGCCTGTGTATTGAACATTAAAAAGAAAGTTTATAAAACAGTATATCGGTACAGAAAAACAGGTGCAATAAAAGCACAGACATGTTATTTTAAAATGAGTAAAACAAAGTAAATGATTGGAAATGACAGGAGGGGTGTAAACACCAATTTTTTTGTGTTGGGAGCAGTGATGAGTCTTACAGCTGCTGGGAGGAAGGACCTGCAACAGCGCTCCTTAGTGCACCTAAGATGCAACAGTCTGTTACTACTGAAAGACCTCTCCAGTTCAACAACAGCTTCATGCATGGGGTGGGAGACATCATCCACCAGTGACGTTATTTTAACCAGGGTCTTTCTGTTTTCCACCACCTGAACTGAGTCGAGGGGGCATTCTATCATATTCTGCAACATGATAAAATGATATCTGAGGGCTGTCACGCCAGTACATGATATTTATTTTGTACTTATTATGAATAAAACTTGCCCTATTGCCATTACTGCGTCCTGGTCTCCATTAGTTTTTGGTTAATGAGGCTTATTTTGTTTTAACATTTATTATAACCACAGTAAAACAGGTGGAAGATGGATGGATGGATGTACCTGTGCAACAAATACTGGTAATAAAACAAAAGCTTAATGAGCTTAGTATAACTGTTTTTGTTCTTAAATCAAATATCATGAGCAGCATCAGCACCAAAGCAGCCGCCTGGAGGAGAACACCAAAGTATCTTCCTTAAAACCTCTGCTCTATTACAGCAAAGTCTCCATCCCTGCCTCCTCTGAAGAAAACATAAAATGCTACCTCACCTTCTCTCTTTGGAGCGAGAACGGCTCCTGCGGCTGGATCTCCTGCTGCGGCTACTCCTCACCCGGCTCCCAGAGGAGGAGGAAGAAGAAGAGGAGGATGAACGGCGACGCTGTTTTCTCTTCCTCCTGCTCCGACTGTCATCCTCGCTATCAGAGGAGCGCCGACCCATGCTGGCTATCGGTCAGCTGGGATAAGACACACGGGAGCGGCGTTGAGATGCGATAGAATAATACTAAAATTAAACCTGGAATATCGACTGTACATCGACAAGATCAGCTGTTATACACAATGTTTACATTGACTCAGCTCATTTTGAGCTAATTTAACATCATCACTCAATAACAACATTCAGAGTGAAGGTCTGTTTGTCAAATATGTCACTGATGAAGCAGTAACAACACTGTAGCGTCATAATCCAATAAAACTTGTAAGATTCATAGATCTCATTGATTTGAATTGAAGCTAACATGCAGGCTAACTGTGCTAACCAAACTAGCTAAAATATACAACCTCAAAACATCGACGTTTTAAGAGAAGCATTTAACCTTCTTACCGGTTTATTTGCGTGTTATTTTAGTAGCTAAGCGTTACATTAAAGGTCATTGTAGCAAAACAGATAGAAACCTGAAAATGAACGTCCCGCTCCTCTGTTTTACACCATTGAATTGCCCACAACAGGAGCCATGCACTGCTTACTAGGCTCTACTCATCGAGCAAGGAAACATCGATACAATCCAAGAATTAAGAGCTGAACACAAAACAATCGATTGAAGCGTTTTATGTATATTAATGTGTTTATTTCTATCTTCGTACATTTATGCACGTATATATAGATATATATAGTTAACCTTTGGCTTAGGAGCATTTTTATGATTTCGAAGGGAAACGGGAAGATTATTTATGTCATGGAATACAGTATTGAAAAGGGGTGTGATTAGATAAGTTCTACTTCTTCATACCCCTTTTCAGACATATTCACCAAAAAAAAGTGTTGTATTTGTGTGTATTTGTGTATGTGTGACTATTATGTAATAGGGTGTTATATTTACACTGAAGAATATGTAAGTATTACCTTTGTTTTGTTTTTTGGTGGAATGTCTGAAAAAAATTCTTTCAATCATTCATTCATTCAATCAGTCTTTCATTCATAATTTTCATTGTTTGGTTTATATAAGTATATCTTCTTGTTCTTACTCCAACAGCAGGAACAGTTTATTGTTTTAATTTCAAAAAAAGTGCATTTCAAAAATAATATTTTGTTGCCATCAATGTTTAAATGTTTGCATGTGTCTAACATAACCAATTTAATGCTATTAAGTGATCTAAGACACAAATTATGTTACATTTGTTAACATTACAACCAACTGTTTGTGGCTTGAATCACATCCATCTTACACTGATAACACCTAGGATAAAGTGTGTGTGGTCAGAAATATTTCAGTGTCTTTTTTGTTGTTGTTGTTGTTGTTCTTTTTCTAAATAAATATCCAACATTGACTGCAAAAAGGATTAAAATTCTCAGACAGAATGCATCTCGATCTTCATGCTCTTTCAAAAAATAATAACAATAATCCAGGCAATTTCCAGGGAAAGCCAATATTTTTTCTTGATTTTCACACAATGGTAAATAGCTTGTCTTTCTACTTCTACAGTTTAGAGGATTGTACTATGTAAAAAAAAAATGCATAAAAAGTGCCAGCCAACTTCTAAAATTAATGAAGTAAGAAAGCATTGTAAAACTAATTTAGATATAAAGAAAAATTAAAATTAAGTGTGACAGGTTTTGTTTTGCACAACAACCAGTGATGCATTGCTAATATAGAAAAATCTATTTTAAATTTGACTTATGTGTCAAATTGAGTTCTCTCATGGGGGCCCTGTTACTTTGGAGGCCCTACAGAGCTGATTAGTTTACTTATTCCTTGGACTGGCTCAGCAAATTGGATTGCACGCAACTGGATTGCATGTGAGCTTTATGTTGGGTTTTTTTTCATTCTGCTGTAAAATTACTTTTAATTTATTTTTTTGTAAATAAACTGAATAATTAACTCAGCTGAAATCCATTTCTAAATAGCCTAATTAAGCAGCAACAGTGTTGTGATTTTTATGCTTTTTTTTAACTATTTGTGCTTTTCTCATCATAAAACACAAAAACAGCAAGCCTATTTCTAAAACACATTACAACTGTAAACCTACATCTGAAACAAAAAAAAAAAAAAAACTACTAGACTACTCCTGAAACAGATAAAAAATACAAGACTACTTCTAAAACACATAAAAACGTGTAGCCTATTTCTGAAACATGTACAAACAACTAGCCTACTTCTAAAATGTGTGAAAACAGTGAGCTAATTTTTAAAAGTAGTACAACTGCTAACTTCTTTTTTTTTTTTTAATACATAAAGTCAGAAACCCAGAAATCCAAAACATGTCTGGCAACACATCACCAACTCCCAAGGTGGATAGAGAGGGTCAAAGATCTGATAAGGTGAAGATTCCAGCAACACTTAAGGTCCTAAGAAACTACTTTATAAGTAGACCAATGCACTTTGCCTTGTGGTTTTCATCAGGTTCATTACAAAACATCAACGAACCTGATGAAGGCCTCAAGCTGAAACGTGCTGGTTTGCTAATGAAGGCCTTTACAGCACTTCAAGTGTTGCTGGAGTCTCCATCTTATAACATCAGCAACCCTACATCTAATAATTGTAAAAGCTGCTAGCTTCCTTCTTAAATGTGTAAAAACTGCAAACCAAATACTAACCTTCTAAACAACAAAAAATTTTAGTCAGAAAAATGTTTCAAATATGACCACACTGATTTACATATATCATTTGAATATCCAGAATAATTTTGTTTTTCATATTTATCACAGTTATCAATGTATTTGTGATGAAACAAATACATTTGTAATCATGACTGGTGAGACAATTTCAATGCTCATGGGGGCCACCTATTGGTTTGGAGGCCCACAGCAGCTGCTTGGTCTACTTATTTCTTGGGCTTGCACTACATATTGGATTGCATGTAACCTGTTTGGAATTAGACTTTTTTTGAACACTGCTCTTCGTAATTTTTAATGTGAAACAGCTTCATTATCCTGAAATCTTCATCTAAGAAAGTTTCAAGAAGCAACAATAGTCCTATGATTTTTTTCATTTCTTTCTTTTTTTTTTTTTTTTCTTTTTTTTTTTTATAATTTTGTTTGTGCAGATTTTTCCCCCTGCACTTTCAGACACTACAGTGAATGGAAAACTTTTCAAAGGAATACATGTATGCACCAACACTCCGAGTTTCTAGCATTGTGTTTTGATCTGTCTCCACTCTACCAATAACTTAAGAAATGCATATTTATCTGAAAAATGTCAGCAAGCGTTTATGTGAGCTCATCTGCTCAGATAATAACAACACACTGCCTAAAATGCAAGGTCAGACAGAGCACTCGGGCAATTTGCAGTAAAGTAGAATAATTAATTACTCGGGTGAAGTTTTAAAACACACACCGGAGCTGAAGGTGAAACGACTAATATTGTATACCGACTGATGGATCAACAACGCGCACGGGCTGTAAATAGCTGATGAGAAACAAAGTAATCGGAGTGCGCACTTGCAAATAGATAAAAGAATCTGTTTAACGCTATCTGAATACATCCATGCTTTCAGATGCGGCGGGATTAATAGTAATTAATGCCTGCAGTTCGAGTTGAAGCGCCGTTAATAATTAATTAGGGGAATTGTTCGGGCTCTGTGTGTGTAGAAATAGGGCTTTATTTATAGATTATCAATAAACATGCTTAATTTTGCATCATATTCAACCGGACGCTTTTTAAAATCTAGCTCTATCCCATTTCCTCTTTGCCCGGCTGCTCAAATAGTAATATGTGAGCACATATTATATATATATATATATATATATATATAGAGGTCTTTACAACAGGTAAGTCGTTGTTTATGTATTTTATCAAATATAGACATTTATTTCAGCGGGAAGAGGAGGGAGAGGGGAAAAAAGCAGGGAGCTAGAAACTTTAATTAGCGAGCCCAATGGCAACATACCGTACAAGGAGGCACTAGGCTATAATTAAGCGTTTATGTGCTGTTTAACACCCTAATGGCTTAAAATGGCCCAGTGAGGATAAATATTAAGCGATATAGACTGGTTAATGATGACAATGCGTAACACATAATCACTGATAAACGCAATAGAATGCATTTTCAATAATAATAATAATAATAATAATAATAATAATAATAATAATAATAATAATAATATTACATTTATAAATCTAATAGCGAAACAATGGCAGGGCCTCAGGCCAAAGTTTTGGGGATGCCAAAGTGTGTTCACTTGAGCTTGATCTGAAGCTCCGAGCGCACGTCGCTCCTCTGCTCTCTGCGCTCCAGCTGGTCCGCTTTCGCCTCTCTCCTCTCCGTGTCATCCTTGGGCGTCTCATTTTTCCTTGCCCGTAGATCACAGAGATATATAGTGAGGAAGAGCTCCTCATCTCATCCGTGTGGTTCCCTCTCTGCTTGTCATTTTCGGATTTTTTTTTTTTTTAAGCCACACCCCTGCAAAGACAGCGAGAGAGAGAGAGAGAGAGAGAGAGAGAGAGAGAGAGAGAGAGAGAGAGAGAGAGAGAGAGAGAGATCCATGACCATCTCCCGGGTGTTTAAAAACTAACTCAGGACAATAGCGGCGAACGAGCGCGTAATTAAATTAATTAGTCCTTCTTGTCAATCTTGGATTAATGGCCAATAGTGGCGGTGCTGCTTAATGTTTCCTTCTCTCTCTCTCTCTCTCTCTCTCTTTCTCTCTCTCTCTCTCTCTCTCTCTCTCTCTCTCTCTCTCTCTCTCTTTCTCTCTCTATTTTCTTCCCATATCATTGAAAGGGAAGGGGGGGCTCATCCCGGCATCCTGAGGGGAGGTAATTTGCACGGATCAAGGGGGCAAGGCGCCGTAAAGTATAAATACTGTGACTTCAATAGAGGATCACTAGCAGGTTCCCCAACTCCGCTATACCAAAGGAGGAGGAATTGGCTGACAACATATATTTTTTTCCACCTTCATCCACAGTTTGGCTTGCATCATCTTGTATCATTTTCAACGAGCCACACCATTGATGTCTTAAGCAACGAAGGAAAGAGTGTGTGTGAGAGAGAGGGAGTGAGTGCATGGTGTATTTTCCAAGAGGAGAGGAAGCAGTGATGGAAGAGCTCACCGCTTTCGTATCCAAGTCCTTCGATCAGAAAGTGAAGGAGAAGAAGGAAGTGATAACCTACAGGGAGGTGTTGGAGACCGGGGCTACGCGAGCAGGGAGCCGGGAGTCTTTATCCGCGGAGCCTGGGAGCCGAGAGGAGGCGGCCGCAGTCGCCCGGAACGTTGCTCTCTCGCCGGGCAGGGAGACGGACATGCTCGGGCCGGAGAGGATCAGGGACGCGGGGAGTCCTAAACTCATTGACGGTAAGGGCTCTGCGCGCTGTTGCCGGTTTATGAAGAGAGGAAATAGGACGTTTCCGAAAAAAGGCCACACAAAAAATAAGTTAGAACATTTTAAATCAGTGACAACAAATCTTATGTCATACGAAAAAGGCGAATTTTTTTTTTGTTAAGTATTTTTTTTTTTATTTTTTTTTTTTTTTTTAGATATGTCCTAAATTATTCTTGTTATGCATGTCGATCTTTCTGAGATGTTTCCAGGTGTACTGTAGTTTATTTGGACAAGTTTTAAATCATACATCCTCACAAAACAGGAGAAAAGCATATAAAACAATTTCGTTGCACTTCTTTTATATTGACAAACGGATTCTGCTTCTGATGGAGCTTTATTATCAACTAACGGATCTAAAAATATGGAAGGACTCAATTTACTCGTATAGGAAAAATATTAGGCAAATTTGCGTTTATTTCCAAAAACGATATATCATTTCACCTATATATATACCTTCTTCATTTCAGGCAAGAAGTTAAAAGCTACTGAGTATGAGTTCCCTCCAGAATCTTTTATCTGTATGTTTCATTAAACGGCATTTTGGCCTATGCAAACGTAAGCTATAGGAATTAAACCAGGTCTCTGTCAGTCAACGTTTCAAGTATCTATTTTCAAGATAAATCACGTGTGATTCAGAGAAAAATATGAGATCTGCTTGTAACTCCAGATGGAGGAAATGTTTTTATTATGGTTTCTTCTACATTAAGACAATGCTCTGTTAAACGTTAAATGAACATAATAATAATAATAATAATAATAATAATAATAATAATAATAATAATAATAATAATAATAAATAAATAAATAAAATGAAAAAAATCAGATTCTAAATAAAATAAAGTCATGTACTAAAAACCAAATGTTACTTTTGTCCAAATAAATGCTGCAATAACTTTGCCCCATATGTTGAGGCGTTTGTGTATAGGCTATTTCCTCTCCTGTGTTCTGTGACAACACGCTGGACAAGATATCTTAGAGTTGGGAGGCTTGTAAAAGTGACATCTGTTCGTCATGGGCAGAGTGGTTAAAAGCGGAACCGCGACAAGCATGTATCAGACACCCAACAGTAGGCAAGGCGCTGCATATTTATAAGCGGTTAATAATTAAAGAGCTTTATGTAGCCCGACAAAACATCCGAGGTCTGATAGCTGTGTGATATCAGAGGGCAAGTCTTTTCTTTCCTTGCTCTCTTCCTCAATATTGGTCGCTCTTCATGCAACCCTGTTTTGTGTTGTCATTTTGCACATTGCATGGCACACTGCATTCTACGAGCTTTATTGTAATCCATGAAGAAGGATGTAATTTTGCAAAAAAAAAAACGAGCTCAGATTCAATGCAAACTCTGTACCATCTGGTGCAGTAAGTCCTATTTTTTCTGTAAAAAGAAACGAAACTATGCATTTGGGAGCTTTTGCAGTGCATGATGCTGATCATGGTCCCCTACTATTTTTTGCAGGCACCACGGACGTGAAGGAGAGGAAAGAGGACTCGAAGCCCATCGAGGATGAAACGCAAACAAAAATCAAACAGAGGAGAAGTCGGACTAACTTCACGTTGGAGCAGCTCAACGAGCTGGAGCGGCTCTTTGACGAAACCCACTATCCAGACGCTTTCATGCGGGAGGAGCTGAGCCAGAGACTGGGACTGTCGGAGGCCCGAGTACAGGTAACACAAAATTCAGAAGAAAAATGAATGAATGAATGAATGAATGAATGAATGAATAAATAAATAATAATAATAATTTACTTTACTTAATAGCCTTTTGCATAATCAGCAATACAAAAATAAACAGAGGAATAATTCTGACAGTTTTTTTTCTGTCTACCTTTCAATTTTTCCATAATATGGCTTTCAGGATATGAACATCTTGTTTCGTTTGGATATGATTATGCTGTAGAGTTGCACAAAGGCTCTACTTGGCCTTGATTTGTGATTTTGCACAGCAAACTCGATATTGTCTTTACCTTTTAATAGATTACATAAAAAAGTGAAGATATTGCCCCAAAATGCATATTTTTTCTCTTAGCAGGTTTTTTTTTTTTAAATCTTGCCACTTGTCTCAATTAGCCCTTATTTGCTTCACCACTGTTCATCTAATCTTTATTATCCAAACTGCACAGTAAACAATACGCCCACAGTTTTTTTTTTTTTTTTTTTTTTTTTTTTTTTTTTGCATTTAAGATATTTGTTACTAAGTCAGTAGATTTTCATAGGGATAGACCATCTGTGCAGAAACCCAGTATGAGTCGTGGGAGATGTGGAAGGTGTGGAGGGGAGGGGGGTCTCAAACATGTCCTGTGTAAGGCGAGCAGGGGAAGAGGATAAACATGGAGGAAACTCTTTTTCCCCTCTCTTTTATTAAAATAATATAGCTTGTTATGACTGTTTTGCCTTATACAAACTCTGTGGAGGACTAAGTTTTTTTTTCTTTTAATATTTAAAATGGACAGCCCAAACGCACCCTCCACCACATACCTAAAAAAGAAAAAAAGTTCAAAACAGCTTTTTGCGGGGCTCCCCAAGCCCTAAACTGGAATCCCCCCAATAAGACGCATTGTGTCCCGGACAAGGAGCACAGCTCGAGGGATTTGCATAAATTATGTATTATTTTCAACCCAATTTGAGACCAGCTTTCGCCTCTATCTCTTTTATCTCCATATGAGTGTTATATCTTTTCATACTACATATTATTTAGTGGTGATTTTAGGCTCTGCCGCCACCAATAACTTCAATACATTTGGTTTTATAATAGACATAAATTAGTGCCCAAGAAGGACTTCCGAGCGACATACACTGTGATCAATAAATGAAGCCAGCTGACAGCCAAATCGATATGATATTTCAATCACGCTTTCACTGTTTGCGAGGCATAATGTTACAGAGACTGCGGGCTGACACGTTGCATTGTGGCCTTATTTAGCCCAGGCTTTATCCGAGGTATTTAAGGCGGATTATCATAGTAATAAACCTTTTAATGCGCGTTCCAAGGCGTTTCTCTGGATTTCTCCGAAGAGAAATGTGAGCTCCCGCTCTCTCGCTTTTTGTGGACTAAGTGTTATAGCAGTGATTAGACATTTAAGCATGCCTCCGACATGGATTTTTTTTGCAGATAAGAGTAATTAATTTCAGCGGTCAGAGAAAGAAGGGAGATGAGCGCTCAGATCCCCCTTTGCTCTGATCTCCAAAAAAGCCATGATAGCATTGCTGCAATTCGATATCCGAGAGTCCATTCAACTCTTCGGGGACACTCATCTATAGAAAGATGAAACCATCGCTGACAAGGTTATTTATTATACCAGAGAAAGTCCTGCTCATTTTCCAACTAGAGTCATTCTATTCTCCTAATGAATTTGACATCAGATTTACTACATTTACCCCCCCCCTTTTTTTTTTTACCTTCTCTCTTTTGCTTTTCTTCTTCTTGTTGTAGGCTAAATGTATAATAATTAAAATTTGGGGTTAAGCAATGGCATTAATATTTCAGTGCTCCTCGGGGATATTGTTTTTCTGCGGTTGTTGTCACTTTGAGAGGAATTACACATGGCCTCACAAGCAGCTGCCAATCAGCGGGTCTCTAATTAATTTCTGTCCCTGCAGGTTTGGTTCCAAAACAGAAGAGCCAAATGCAGAAAGCAGGAGAACCAGTTACATAAAGGTACTCTCACACATCAAGGCAAACCTATTCCATCCTATTACGCAGCTAACTCCATGGTTAAATATCGAGTTAATTATGCCCTCTTAAATCTCTTAGTTTATTATGTAAATGGTAAAAAGCACGTATTTCACTGTTTTTGGCATTAGATGCTTCTGCGCTGTCTCAACCATTCAGTTACAAAAATGTTCAGTTCAGTTTGCAAATGTCTGCCTATCACTTTAGTCTTTTAAAATGTTTCACTTTTTCCATCATTTCCCCCCATTGAAATAACTGGAGAATCTTCACACCTCTAAATCTTTGTGCTCTTTGAAACTTATTTACAGCTAATGCCATTCAAACTTTAAATAAGTTGCAAGGCAATATGCTATTACAAAAAGATTCAGCTTTTTAAGATATTTCATCGTTCGTGTGTATTTATATGTGAAGTTTTCTCAATTCTTTAAGGTATTTTCAGAAAAAATACATTGGTTTCTATGGTCGCTAAGGAAACTCTGAAGCATAGGTGACGTCATCCCCATTTTTTTTTTACATTTACAAACCTCTCCAAATAAAACCTTAATACTTAATACTTAACTTAATACTTAATACTCCTTTAAATGTCAGTCTTCATGAACAATTTATACATCAAAATTTAGGCATTTTTCTCTAGTTTTAGACTCATTATGCAGTGCTATATTTTACCCTATGTGACACTGAATATTCCTCTCGCAATTAAACCATTATCTGTGTCTTCCGCAGGAGTCCTGATTGGAGCAGCGAATCAGTTTGAAGCTTGTCGTGTAGCGCCATATGTCAACGTGGGGGCTTTACGGATGCCATTCCAACAGGCAAGTAACTTTGAAGCTTCCAGTCTTAAAAAAATAATAACAAAAAAAGTGCAGACCCTCCTCTCCCCCCATCTAAACCCCCCCCCCCATCCACCCACCCAACCCCGACTGCTGTCTTGGCACAGGATGTGCTCTAGTGCTATATGCAGAGAATCCAGTTCCATGTGTCTGGGTGTGTGAGGAGGGGGTGGGGGAAGGGAGGAAACAAAACTCTTATTACCTCACTGGTGAGAACAGTGTGCCAACACAGCGCATCTTAATTGGAAAATTCCCTCTCATGTTTTTTCGACCATCTCTGGGCCTGTTTTACTGGAGCAAAACAAGCATTTTAGAGGACTTTGTATGAGACAGTGTCAACTATTTTTCTGTTGGTGAGCAGAATATTATTTCTATACCAGAACTAATACAAAGTTTGAACTTGAGAATATTTGCATGCAGATTCATTCATGCTACAGCATTGTTTTTGAAATAATGAACATTGTTTCTTAACGATTGTTTTAGACACATTGGTAAATGTCATGAAAGCATAGTAAAATCACTTTTCAGTGCTGCGGTTATTATGGAAACTTTTGTTTAAATGTTTCCAGGAGGATTAAAACGCACCTTGTAGCCTATAATTTACTATTGGCATATGTAAGCACATCGTTTTCCTCATAAACTGGACCACACATAGTTTTGTATAGAATTTCCTCAGTCGAAACATTAAAGGTGAAATCTTTACTGCATACAGTATTTGAGTTAAGACCATACTTTGAAAGGCCAAATCTGTTACATATAAAATGTTATTAAGGGTTCAACAAATATTCTGATGTGAGCTAAGATGCATGAGGCTGCTGCTTTATAAAGATATCAAGATCAGTGCTGTTGCTTTATTAATGCAAATAAACAGCTTCTAACGTGATAAAGGTTATGAGATAATTTCTGTCTGCCAAGGGATAACATATATTTACATCTGTTGTATGGTTCATTGCCCAGGGTGCTATTCTGTCAAGGGGCTACAATTTAGTTCAAAAGAAATAAAAGTTATCAGTTAGTTGTTTTCTATTACCTATATATATGACCTGGTAATGGATGAGTGAGCAGCCATTCGTTTTGTGTACAGTATGACTCCTGTAAGAAAATACCTGATTCTTATTCAATGCAAAACTAAAGGGCTAGCTCACAGTTTTCCACCGAATTTGATCACCTCTAGTTTAAAATCTAAAATAATTACAACAGTCAAATCTGAACTTGACTGTTCTACACTGTACAGGGATTCTTTAAAACACAGTTTGAAATGTATGAAAGCCTCACTCTATTTGTAAAAACGGAAAAATTACATTTGATGCTTTTTGGGGTATCAGAACCACCTCAGGATGAAACTCTGGGTCACCTAAGACAGGTCACCTAATTAGCACGTCATTAAGTAAAATGAAGTGTGCTTGTGTTGACACTGGAATGGAATGGCGTCCATGCTTGTAGTGGTGCAACAGTGGTCTTATAATTGTTTCCAAAGCTGGCTATTATTTGTGTTTGTAGTTTATTAAACAGGGACCATGTAAGCTGAGCTCTCAGAGTTGATTTCCATCAACAGTCCTTGAGACACTCAAACATGCATTTCATAATACATATTTGATAAGAACAAATGAAAATTATATGAAAAATGAAATAGATAAACAAATAGATAGGCATTAGTGCAAGAACTTCCACTGATTTGATAATACAATCTAAAGTCACAAAAAACAGTCTCTGGTGAAAATGATCCTGCACCCATCCCACTGCAAAGTTAACGCATGTTCTCCCCCTTCTCTCCTCCCCCCATCCGTGCATCCCGTCCCATAGGATAGTCATTGCAACGTGCCGCCCTTCTCCTTTCAGGTGCAGGCGCAGCTGCAGCTGGACAGCGCCGTGGCTCACGCGCAGCACCACCTGCACTCTCACCTGGCGGCGCACGCGCCCTACATGATGTTCCCCGCGCCGCCGTTCGGGTTGCCCCTGGCGACGCTCGCGGCGGAGTCGGCCTCCGCCGCCTCCGTGGTGGCCGCCGCCGCTGCGGCCAAGAACACGAGCAAGAACTCCAGCATCGCCGACCTGAGACTGAAGGCCAAAAAACACACGGCGGCGTTGGGACTGTGACAGCGAGGACATGAGGCGACTGAGGAGACACTGAACCAAAACTGCTTACAAAGTGAGGAAAAAAAGTATCGACGGACGTAATTTATGTTTTCTCAATGAAGGAGGACGAGTATAATTATAAAATATAGGCTATTTATGAAAGACAATGAAAAAGACTGTGACGTGATAGCCTACACAGAAGCCTAAAGTGGCGGACGGGGTGGACGGCAACGCAGAGACAGATACCCCGAGGAGGAGGAGGAAGAGGAGGAGGATGCAGCTGGGTCGGTCGATTCTTTGTCAAACAAGGCGAACCATTCTGCAATTTTTCCTGTTTAAATATTGTATTCTTGTTGTTATGATTTCGTTTCGATTCTACATAGAGGCTGGCCTCATAATATTTCAAAAAAACAAAACAAACAAAAAAAACCCCTCTCTGCTAAAGTAGCAGGGATTCTTTGTCAAAATAGGGACAATATCTCTCCCTCCACTGTTTCTTGTCCAGTTTGAACATGCCTCTGCAGTGTTTGCATGAGTTTGTGAGCCATCAACCTCTCCCCACCCGCCCCCTTCCCACTCCTGTCCTCTCTTATCCTCTGTCCTCCCTCTCAATTGAAAGTCTGGCCTTCCTGACCTTGTTTGGACCTCCCATGGCTGAAGGTGAAACGGGCTCCACGCCAGAAATGTGAGATTATAAAACAAGATGAGCTTTTTTAAAATCATCATTCGAGCCAGTGTTCTTATATTTAGCCTACGAGGTGATTTGCGCCCCCCCACCCTCTCATTTTTTTTCTCTTAAGGAAGGCAAATCTCATAAATAAATACCACTTCTAACATAGTTGACTGTCTGCGAACCGGTACGGGAACATGTAAAATATGTTTATACTAAAGAAAAAAAAAAAAAACATGCATTATTTTTTATGATTTAGTGGCTTTATGAATGCCTCGTGGGGAATTTGTTCATTTTTGTATTATTTTTCCCGTGCATTCAAAATCATGTGCTTTCTGTATGTAATTTTGATGTTTTTATAACAATGAACATGAACTCACCAAAAGCACGGGTTTCTAAAGGGGGTGGGGGGTGGGGGAGAGAATGACCATGAAATTATTTTATTTTTTTCCATCACATGTGAAACGTGAAACCACCTTAACAAAAGTTGATTTTTTTTTTGTTCCTATAATAAATTAACAAAAGTTTCTTTAATGAGTTGATTTTTCTAATTGATTCGATTAATTTTTATAGCTTCATCAGTCATTATTATTATTGTTGTTATCAGAAAAGGTTTTGAGAGCAATAGATTTTTTTTTAAAAAATAATTTATAGGTGGAAGTCTTTTGATAACATCAGAAGTGTGACAGGTCCGTTTACTCGGGAACATTAATGTGTGTGCACGTGTGTTGTGCGTGTGTATTGCAGCGCCCTTGCCAAAGCGATGCATTATTCATAGTTTGCTTATAGAGGGGTTTTAGAAGAGAACTGATCATTTCCAGATCAAGTTAACAGGCAGATAAAAGATACAACCGGAAGCCGTTCAGTACCTCAAGGATGAAGTTTTGCAGCATTTTCATAAACACACACAATCTATTCTATGTATTATTAATTTTAAGGAATTTTAATTTAAAACGAATGCGTTATTGTTACTGGAATTTAAATCCCTCCGGACTGGAGGCCTAATAATTACTTAAAACAACGAGATGTTTAATTTTAATTATTCCATGGGCTTCGGCTTGCAACAGTATAAACGCACAATTAGACTCGGCCTTGATCCATTTTGCATTATTTTCCCGCAACATGTTGCGAGTGATTAAAAGACCAACAACAACAACAACAACAAAAAAAAAAAAAAAAAAAAAAAAAAAAAAAGAAGTAAAGCAAGAAGAGAAAAATTATACATCTTTATTTCTTGAATTTGGCAGACTGCCCATCTCTGCTGAATGCAAATGTTTCCTGCATTTTTTTTTTTGTATCGTGACCTAAAGTTTGACATTATGAATAAAAACATACAGACAGCCCACAGCTTAGAAAACAAAGCCAAAGGCTGTTTAAAAAAATAGATTCATTAACGTTTGCCTTACTTGACTCACAAATTTGCCTGATTCATTCCCTGACATCTTTAACCGCCTCTTATTGAACATTTAATAAACACCTGACACGGGAAGCCTATAATTATAGGAATCCAGATCGCATTGCTCTTCCAATATTTTTCCACGCAAAATGTCCTCAGCTATTAATTAATACCGATCCCATCGAGCCTGCACGGGAGCCTGGCGTGTTTGTGTGTTCCTCGGTGTTTGGGGCAGGATTTAGACGCCAAAACTATTGAATTATTGATTGTGAACCCTCGCCAGTAAATGGAGGAGACGGAACTGGGAAAGTGCTGATCCGGGGGCGCGCATGCTCATCCCACAATGGGGCTTAAACACTGGAGTCGGGGGCGCGCCCTCCCTTAGATTCTCCCAAATTAATTCTTTGCTTGTCGAGACACCAGTCTCAGGTCAAGTTCATCTTATCGTTAAGTCTTGATAATTATACTGTACATCAGCTATTATATCAGTAACTCACCATAAGTAATAATCCAGTGCCTCGTGCGCAGGTTGAACTAAAAAAAGAAGAAAAAAAAATCAAAATACAATCGAAAAGTTAGTATATTTCAGTAGTTTAACTTAGAAAATGAAGCTCATACTGCAGTAGATACATACAGTTATATATTCCAAGACTTTTGCTGTTATGACTATTGCTGTTATGATTACAGTTTACATTTCAAGAAAATCCCAAATTTGGTTTCTTAAAAAAAAAAGTTACATAAAACAAATTTTGAATAGATTTTAAATACAGAAATGCTATTATGACCATGTTATAGCCTACACAATCGTGAGTGCAATTTGCAGGTAGTCATTGAAACCAAAACGGAGAGCAGGCCACAAAAATGTATTGCTAAACAAGCTGACCATTCAGAGATAGATGTATCCAGGCAGATTAATGGAAAGTTGAGTGGAAGGAAAAAGCTTGAGCAACAGGGAGAACTGCAGTGTGTGTGTGTGTAATGTAATAGGGTTAGTGCTTCAAAAGCCAAAACATTCAAACCTATCCTTTTTAGATGTATCTTGTAATATTCAATTTTTACTGAAACTGGGCTTTCCTTCGTTGAAAGGCATATTCATCCAAGTTAACAGAAATAACTTCTTGAAATACATCACTAAGAGTGTAATGAATTTCTAGGTGAATTTCACTTCTTACAATTAATTACTAAGATGTCATTTCGATGTTATTCCAGTATATTTAGATGCTTATGTATTTTAATTTGAATGTAAAACTAAAGATAAACTGACATACAACACAACATTAGTACTGTGCAACTAACAGTAAAATTGTTATCAGAGAAAATTGAAAAACAGCAATTTGTAGATCTGCCGCTGAATAAAACACACCACAAACCACTAAAAATGATTACTGTAATTCACTGTATTGTGCACAGAAGAAATATGTTTTTAGCTCATGTTGACAGTTAAAAGCTCAGTTAACATAACCAAAATACAAATTACAGTATATCTTTTCCAAGAATGCATTGTAAGAATAATGAGAAAACAACAGTTTTACTGTAAAATCCACTAACTACAGTGACTCTGCATTGTTTAATCAGCAAAAAAAACGGTGTAAATACAGTACTTTACGATTAAAATGAGAAAAGTATGTTTACCATATGAGGGGAAATGTTTCGCAATGTTGATTTTGGTAGTTGGGAAAAGCATTCATTAAAGGTTTAGACTGGTTGTGCTTTATGATTCTTTCACTAAAGGTAATTATTGCCATACCAAAACTCAAACCCTGTTTTTCACTGTTTTGCACCTTTCAACAACAGATATTTTTCTTCTTCCATCTAGTCCTTGGTCTTGTAAATCAGAGGTGGAGAGGAGGGTCTTTGCTCTGAGGGGCCCAGGAGACAATGAGACGGGGACACACAAGTGTTCTGATTAGACATGGAGGCTGGCCATGAGCTCTCACTTTCCTCTCAACACACTCTTTAAGACCCACACCCCCACACAGCCAGCCAGGAGCCAGCCACGCCGGCTTCTTCTTCTGCACAGCCATATATCCCACTCACTTGCCCCCCTGCTTAACTCACACATGCTCTCACTCGGGCGTTATTGTACATGGTGCTGGATGAGTCAGGAAAAGGGCAATTACATTAAAGTTAATCAATTGCAGTGGACATATGAATCCAAATGTATGTCTCACAGACTCACACACAGAGATCTTCATAGCCTGGTGAATCACAACAGCACTCGACACCGTGGAATTCTTCATATCAACTGGTGCTGTCTTGTTGCTATATTTACCCCACTACAACCCCTGAGACAAATGCACTACTCTCTCATTTCCCGCTCTTGGCTCTTTATCAAATTAGGACACTTTAAACAATCTCACAGAGCAGTTTTTTTTTAACGACAGCGGAGGCAGCAATTTTTTTTCCCCCTGCATTTGAATGACTGTGGCTGAATATGTTGTAAATGGTTTTTGTGCATTTATGAATTCATGTGAGAACACAGGAGAGAGCGCTCCCTTTTCTCTTCTTCTTCTTCTTCTTCTTCTTTTTTTCTCTAAGGGCTTGCCTTTGTTACATGTTTGGAGTGCTCAAAGAGCAGGGCGCACACAGCACTGCACCAAAGACAACAGCCATCAGGAGCAAAGGCAGATAAAAGCCCAACTTCAAAGGCGTCAAATGGAGTGAAAGTGAGAAAGAAACCTGCTGAAAACTCCCTACAATAGCACTCACAAGCCCAGCAATTACGACGCCATATCGCTGCCTGTTATCACATGGGCAAACTGTATAAGGGCCTGGGTGGCTAACCGCAGCACTTGGTGTGGGTTGCAGTCAGAGGAGAATTACAGCATTTATAGAGTTTGACTGTAACACTGTATTTAATATCACTGTAGGACCAAAAGTGGGTGTTTGCTCTGATTTGACCCATGCTATGGCCAGGGAGGCTTAACCACAGTGATTACAGGCACAGAAAAAAGAGCACATAACAGTAACTGTTCAACTGCATTGCAGAACAAAACAAAAAGAGAGGTCAGAACAAAACAAGAAATCTAATTGTTTCACTTTTTCCTGTTTAGGTACCCCACGGCAATCTACACATATTTCATGTATCAGGCACATTTTATTTGTTATTAATTTATTTCCAGTTGCAGCTGCTTTGCAGATTAGAGAGATAGCAGTAAATAAATCCCTGCCCTGGGAAAAAGACATAACAAGGGTATATGAGTTGAGACCCACGGCACCAGTAACCCTGAGGGGATTTTATTGGAAGAAAAGGTGACATTTTGGTGTACTGTGAATAACATTTTTTGAGGGGGGGGCTGTGTTGCATTTTGTGTTCACAAGTTTGTCCAGCACCATGGAATAGGAAGCCCCATGAATGTTTATATATTTTGACACATCACAACCACTAGCTTAAGAGAACTGGATTGGGATTTTATTTAAAAACTACAACAATTTATTGGATTATTGTGAAGTGGAAGGAAAGTATGCATGGTTTTCAAAATTTATTGCAAATAAGAATATCAAAAGTCTGGCATGCATTTGGCTTCATCCCCCTTCACTCTGATACCCCAAAACAATCCAATGCAGTTATAACCTGTTTGGTAAATAGAGTACAGCTCTGTGTGGTGTGATTTCAGCATAAATACAAATATTCTTTGGAGAAAAACCCAAAGCGAGCCCTGGAGGAGTTGCAGAAATACATGGCTCCGGTGGGAGAATCTGTTGATACAACAATCACTATTACTTTCTCTCCAAAATACATATATATATATATATATATATATATATATATATATATATATATATATATATATATATATATATATATATATATATATATATATATATATATTTTTTTTTTTTGTCACTCCTCTTCAAAGGTGAGGCATGAAGTGCACAACTAATAGTTGTTGTAGTAATTTGTAGTTTGCAACAAACCATGTAGGGGACATAGCAAGCTGATTTGATGAAACCAAAATGGAATATTTTGTCTCCCATACATTCCACTGTGGTGGAAACCCTGCACATCACCTTGAACATATAATCGCCATGGTGAAAGATGGTGGTAACAACATCTTGCTATGGATATGATGAAAAATTATGTACGCAGATGCTCTACTTCTTATGATTGCGTTCCATTTTTGCAAATGGGTAAAAAATTTTAATAGATATGCAAAACTGATAGAATCAGACCTCATAAAACATGCACGTGTAATTGGAGCAAAAGGTGGATCAACAAAGCATGAATAAAATCGCTCACTCCACTTTTCAGATTGTTATTTGCAGGTTCAAAATTATGCACTACCAAGTGTTTGTCTAAAATACATGGAATTTTGTGGTGATGTGACAAGATCAGAAAATTTCAAGGTATGTGAATACTTTAGCAAGCCAGTGTATGTGTGCTGTATTCTTAATGAGAGGGGCACACGGTAAGCGTTAAACATTTGGTCCATGCTGCTCTATATTTACAAGCCGGTGAGATTCAATCATTTGTCTGTGAGCATAATCGAGTACTTGCTTTTCATTCATCAGATGTTTGTTCACAGACTCTTAAATTACAAAAGGCCTCTTTGGAAACTCAGGCCTAACTAATCTCATATTGATTGTGTTCGCGCCGTCTGAAGTTTACAGAATGCCATTTTGAAATGTCACGAAATTACAAAAAAATGAGCTGACAAATTACCCCATATTTGTATTTGGATGCTCGGGTGTCTTTTTAATGTGGGTAAAGCCAGGGAGGTCTACATTCATTCATCCTGTGGGGTTAAGTGCTTTTTTCAACATTTAGTCCAGAGAACCATTTATGGCGATTTATATATCTGTCAGCTGCCTTCAAATGCTCTCCTAACTGGTGACAGACATGTGTGGCCGAGGCAAAATTTAGATGTGATGGAAAACGGCCTCTGGTTTTCAGGGTGAGCATTAATCACCTGCGTACTGTAAATGTTATACTCATGAAACCGTTCGCTGCTTTCACATAACCATAAATCTAGATGCAGTACAAAAATCAATACATCATACTGATGTTAAAAAACATACAACTCTATGATGGATATGCTGGTTGCTTTTTCCTTACAGTTTTTCCATTTGGTTCTGTAGTTGTATGCAAACACATCATAACTTCATACAAAAATGACCTAGGGGATCTATAAACAATAAAAATATTTATTTTATAAAAATTTGCATTGAACTTTGGAAATTGGGTCATAAGTTATGTTGTCTGACAGGTGACAAGTTACTGTGCTTTACAAAAGTATTCATACCCTTTGAACATTTTCATATTTTGCCATGTTGGAACAACCAAACCATCTTGTATTTTATGGGATGTGCTACTTTTTGTTGGAAAAAAAAGTAGCACATCTTTGTGAAGAGTATGGGAAAAGGATAAAAGGAAATTAAAGTTAGTTTTTTTCACACATAAAGACCTGAAAGTGTGACATACATTCATACTTCAGCCCTTCTGAGTCAATAATTTGTAGGACCACCTTTCGCTGATATTACAGCTGCAACTCTTTTGGGGTTTGTCTCTGCCAGCCATGAGACTTTGCCTTTTCTTTGTAAAACAGGTCCAGCTTAATAAGACTGGATGGAGAGAATCTATGAACATCGGTCTTCAAGGCTTGCCACAGATTCTCAGTTGGATTGAGGTCTGGACTTAGAAGGACCATTCTAACAACCTCTAACAGGTTTTCTTCCTGGATCGCCCTGTCTTTAGCTACATTGATCTTCCCATCAAATCTGGCCAGCTTCTATTTCTCTACTAAAGAAAGGTATCCCCACAGCATGATGCCACCACCACCACCATGCTTCACAGTGTTGATATTCCAATGATGGACTGTATTGAAATGAGTTAGAGTCACATAAACCATTACATCACAATGCCAAATGTGTCTTTTTTAATCTTTCTTTAAATGTATTATCTAGCATTTGCATCAAATAGACTTATTCCTTCCAAAAGATGACATGCCTCTAAAACTATATGATTCCTTACTACTTTATAGTCCAGGTTTTGTTCATGTACTTGGTGCAACAGTGATGTGCTGTTGTGTAACACCAACTTAACAGAGATTTTTTTTTCAAGACTCACCATTCTGTAATATTTTTGACCACTCATTGATCAAAAAGGATAGAAGGTAAACTTTAGCATTTAAGAAAAACAAGCTAACAAAAGGTTAACTAACATCAATGCACTGAGAAAAAAAATATTGTTTAAAAACAAAATCAAAATCAGAAGCTGCACAACAGACCATGATAATCTTATAACAGTATAAACAGGCATGGTACTGGTTCTGAGAATTAGCAATGCTGTTACACATGAAAGGAGCTTGTGAGAAATGGCTGATTCTAAACTATAATTGTCATGACAAAGCTAAGGAACCAAACACAAGAAAAAAGATTGGGATTTGGATAAATCCAAGAACTTTATTAAACCTGAAACAACTGAACTAAAAGAAACTAAGCTTGAACCATGAACAGTATTGCCTGGACAAACAGACAAAGGAGTGACAACAATCTGTCAAACCCCTTTGAGAGCAGATATACACTGATACATTATTACAGCTGTACAATAAGGTACAGCTGGGAAAGTGTGTATTGTGGGATTTTGAACTCGATAAAGAAGAAACCATTAAACCCTGTGTACTTTCTTTCTTTCTTTTTTTTATTTTTTATTTATTTTTTTTTTTTTACCAGCACTGTACTTAAGAGATGGTCCAATTTTTTTTGAAGTAAAGTTCTGTTAAAATGTTATCAGCAGATGGTGACTTTGTTTTGTAAAAATCCAAATTAGTTGGTCCTGGGGGTTGACGCATTTGACAAGTCTTAGCGCGAACAAGAACAAAACAGGTTTCTACCATCTCAACGCAGCTAAGTTCTCAAAACAGCTGTTGCAGTTCATGCAAATACTATTTTATAAACTTTTCATTTTTGATAAGACAGATATTTACAGTCTCAAATGTTCTAGGTTTTGATTGCAAATTTAGGATTTCACATCACTAATAGACCCAAGCCAGACAGGAAAAAAGGGATTCTCTTCGTCTCTCAAAATAAAGCACAGATATTTTTTTAAATAAAAAACTTTACTTAACTATTACAGATTCTCAATACACTTTAAACACCAGAACTAATGTTCTTTTTTACAGACAACAAAACCTTGGTTCACTCTAAGTGTTTTTCACTGTTCTCTGTCATACAATAGCTGGTTTGAGATTTTCATGATATGATAACTTTGCATAAAGATCAACATGGCTTCATGGTTTTACAGTATTTAAACACGGTTGTAAAACAAAAATGTATAACATGAAGTAAAATAATTTATTTAAAACTGAAAAAAAACTATTCCTACGATAAAAATACTTTAATATTTTACGTTATCTATAACATTCATATTTTTTTAATTTTCTAACATAGTCCTGAATTTGTTATTAATTTTCAAGGAAACATACTTGCAGGATTTTACAGCTTTACTGTCAGAGAAGAAAAAGTGTAGTTGCCTTCTTTCAGGATGCTGACCAGCAATGTGCAATACCAGGTACACCAGGTGCAGTATAAACAATATTCTTGTTTTGTCTTCAGCATTATCTCTTGCAGTTCTCATAAAAAAACACACACAGATAAATGACAAATGAAATTAGAAACAGAACATCCTTAGCATGTCTTCTGGTAATGATTTTAGAAGTCTGTAAAGTCCTGTTGGAGGGTTGAAATACCAACTTATGTTTTTGAGAACAGCAATAAAGACTGCTGTTTCTAATAGTTGTTTAGGAGGGTTGAGATATGCTGACTGCAAAAGCTTCCTCACATGATATGTTTAATTTTCATTTTACTGAAGCGATTTGGTGACCCCTGGTAAGCCATACATGGGGATGCTGGTATCTTGGAAAAGACCATTTCCTTCAGGGTTGAAATGTTTCATAATGGAGAACAACTTTGTATCGATTGGAAGTGACCTTCTTAACTATAAGGGCAAAAGTAGGCCAAATCCATGCCAGCAAAATGGCCCTAAACACATCATACAGCCACCAGATGCTCAATCTGCAAGGGTCAAGGGTTCAGTTTCTTTCTTTGTCTTTTTAATTATAGGGAAAAGTAGCTCTGACAGAACCACCTACTGTTCATATGTCTTAAATTGTTGTTGCATTTTCAATAAAAATGAAAGTTTACCATAACCACATAGCTTCTTGTACATTAATAAGACTTTAGGGCAGTGGAATACGGGGGCAGGAGGTCAAGTGTTTTATAGGTAGTAGAGTCTTAGAGCAGGATGGTGCCTGTCATCCAGAATATCTTATTCAAATGTTTTCATTGATTCTGCCATTTGTGTCCTCTTACTAATATAACAGTATTGACAGCTTCATTGCTCTGGCAATTTACTCCTTAGGCAAGTGCATGATATGCTGAGCACAGGCAACAAAATACAGCGACTTGCAAAGGTATTCATACCTCTTGAACCACAAATTTTAGTGCATTTTTCAAAGATTTTAGGTGTTGGAACAACACAAAGTCAAGCATAATTATGTGTTTGAAGGAAATGATACATGGTTTTTCCAATTTTCTTTTTTCTATATTTTTTTATAAATAATAATCTGAAGAGTGGGGCTGCATAATGGTGCAATTGTTAATGCTGACAAGAAGGTGTTGGGTTCAATTCCTGGCATGGAGTTGTTCTGCATCAAGTGTGCATATTCTCCCAGTGCATGTAAGGGTTCTCTTGGGGCACCCTGAGAGAACCCATATTATACTCAAAGCTGCACCGGGATGGTTAGGATCAAAGCATATTCATTTGTTAGAATATCCCAGTCAAAGCCCAGACCTACATCCATTTGAGAATCTGACGCTGATGCACTCTCTTCCTCCAATCTGACTAAGGTTGAACTGTTTTGCAAAGAAGAATGGGTAAAAACTTTAGTCTTTATTTTGTGTGCAAATCTGGGAAAGACAAACTACCCAAACTCTTGCAGCTGTAATTCCAACCAAAAGTGGTTGACTAGTGGTGCTAAAAAGAAATAAAGGCAACATTTTTCAGATGTGAACAAAATGTGAAAAGGGGCATGGCTATTTTTGCAAGGCACTATAAATTCATACAACAACTACACACAGACACGTCGACACACGTCATAATGAGGACAAATAATATGTGGATGAACAGTACAGTAATACATTAGTTAGAGAGTCCCTGTCATCTTCAACTGGGCAAAGAAAGCTAAAAGAATACACCAGGTTTCAGAGCAGGCGAACATGAATGGATCTCATAAACAGAGAGAAGGGCAGACAAAAGTTGACAAGCTGACGGTGCTGCATTATGGAGCAAAGGAGGCATCAGAGGTGGCAGCTTCCCGTAGTAATGGAAACTTCTATTGGATTACAGTGTTGGCCCAACAATCTGCCAATGTCTAATTAAATAGGCCTACATTATTTTGTGCCCAAGAGAGGTGAATGTTTGAAAAGCCCACCATTTCATTCTGAGATTGGATGTAAAAATAGATCTCATAAGTGTACTGTCACACACGGTCCCTCCACTCTTTGATAACATAACGGTGTTTGTCAGACCCTCTTCAGCTTTGGCTTTCCTCAACTCTTTCTTTGTGGTGGTTAAAAACATTATTTATGATGTAAGATAAACAAAACAAAAAAACTATATTTTAATCTGTGCTGCAGCACTTCAAAATGGACAGTCTGGGAAAAGGGGAGAAACTGTTTTCAAAAAGTTTAATAGCACTGGATTAAAGTCACAGTACATTGTAAAGTGGAAGGAAATCTTTAAAAAGTCACACATGTATTGTGAATGAAGAGCACTCTCCTAAAATAGCTCATACTTGCTGTTGCAGATAACTTAGTTCAGTTGTAGAAAAAAGGAAACCAGCTTACTGAAAACAACCATACAACCTTTTCCCTTTCTGAAACAGATTGAGTAACAAAAATTCGACTTCTATGCACCAAATGTAGCATAGTATGAAGGGAGGTGAGATGGAAGGAAAATCAGAAACAGAAAGAGACGGCTGAGTTGGGAGGACAGAGGCAGTGATAGGTGCGGGACAGGGAGATGTAACAGAAGGCAGGCAGACGTGCCAAAGACATGAGTGCGACAAAGAGGAAGCACTTTGTTGAGCTAAAGCATGTTTGAGAGACTGCCTCTTATCTTAATGATGACAGAGACCCTTTTAAAGGGTCACATGTAACAGACTGGGAACTGGAAGTGCTCTTATAGAATCACTATGGAGAAACTGCATTTGGACAGGACTTTGGTTTTTCATTTAATCTGCAGTAAAATCACCTAGAAGTAGAATGCATTGCAAATTTCTGGATCTGTGAGCTTGAGGTTACAAAAAAGTCCATTTCACTTTCTTCTTCACAACTATTGTGTTGTCCATTTTGTTTAGGCTGGGCTGTTTACCATACATACAGAGGTTTACAGAGGTTTCACACACACACACACACACACACACACACACACACACACACACACACACACACACATATATATATATATATATATATATATATATATATATATATATATATATATATATATATATATATATATATATATATATATAAGCCATATATTGCATGAAATACGTGCCCTCACTTTATGCAACTGGCATATGTTATTCACAACTGAATAATAACGAAATTAATTTAGTTTCCAGATCTTAAACCTATTTTGTTGGAAATACCATTGTTTCCTTTCTGTAATAATCTTATGATGACAGAACTCCTAGGTTTAGTGCTGCTTGCAACATTTGACTGTTTTTCTTCTTGGTTTCCCAAATGCGGTAGAGAATACAAATAATATAGAGATTAGATTGCAAACAGACCCGCACCACAGCTAAAAAAAAAAAAAAAAAACAAAGCTCATCTTATTTCTGGGAGATTGTAAAACTGAGTAATTATGACACTTTGAGCATACATGGCTTCTACTAACATCCAAGATTTTTTTTTTTTAACCAAGTAAGTCTTTTTCAAGTAAAATTATGTGGTTTTATTGGCTGCTAACATCACAAACTGTTCATATTAGTCACATTTGTTTGCTTTATTCTCCAAAAGTCATTTTCCTTCTGTGGAGTAGGTTGTATAAATATAGCTCGCCTCTCTGAGAGGAGTTTTTAAGAGCTTGCGATGGAGCAAATACAATATATCTTTATCATATTTCCTTTGGGTGATATTTACAATCCCAACACTCATATCACAGTGATTTCCTCTAAATACTATTAGAAATAATTTGGAGAAGCAGCAATGTGCTAGAGTGACTGCAACTTCTCATAAGTGCTCACTCAATTGGCTCCATGTCCAAAATATGAAATGAAAACCTGAGCTGAGAGCTGGCGGACCACAGAGAGATGCTTTAGTTTGGTCTGGAGGGCTTGTGTGGACACAGAAGAGATCTGAGTGGTGTAAGAACACATCCCTCCGGCACCATTATATAAGCATACATATGGGACGGTAAAAATGGAAGACGACACTTTAAATGACATTATTATAAAATGCAATACTCCTGGAATGATCCCTTATTAAATTAGGCCCTATGATCCAAGATGAATTTCCCGCTTCCCTAATCCATCAAGAGGGGAATATTAAAAGATAGGCCTCAACTGGCATTAGAAGCTCACTCTGTCTTGACTTTCATTATTCTGCATTAGGGTGCTGCTGGGGGAGAGCCTCTTAATGAGAATTACAATGATTCACTGGCCCCGGCCCCACTTCTGACAAGTCAAATATTAACTCCTCAGTCACAGCTGTCGGAATTAAAATACTTTGTAGCTGTGGACGTGCTAAATTAAATTGGCCTTTTATGTTCCTTACATGGCTGACCCCCGTGGGGGCTCTGCTGCCTCAGTCGCCATTGAGACTGCTATGACAGAGCAAGCTGAAGAAGAAAAAAAGCATGCAAGGACGCTCAAAAAAAGGATAAAAAAGGATTTCCACCCTCTATGTGTCAATCTGTCATCTTCTTTCGCCATCTCTCCAGCTTCTCCTGTTTCTTTCATTCTGTGTCTTTCACCAGAGGTAGTTTCTTTGACAGACATGTTTGCCATGCTGTTTGTTTGATTGCCACTGTCAGCAACTGTCGACTGCTGCCTTCTCTTTATTAGCAGGGCCACAGATGCACAAAAAGGCTCCTCACCTGTTGCTCAGCATTCATGCTTAGCAGCAAATCTGATTAACAGAAAGGAGCAGTCTTTTCAAACAGCAGAGGAACTTTATTTTAAAGGGTGTTAAGGCTTAAATTGAAGAGAACAAATGATATTTACAGGCGTATCCAAAAAATTTGAACATCCTTGAAAAATAACTAATTTCAGTAACTTATTTCAAAAAGTAAAATCCAAATAGAGAGTGATATTTTTCAAGCATTAACTTCTGTTCATTTTGATGGTAAATGATTCTAGTTACTGAAACCCAAAAGCCAAAAATGGTCATTGCTAGTAAAGTTAGATGTTCACAAAGTGCTGTATCCAAGCATATTATCGTAAAGTTGAGTGGAAGGAAAAAGTTTAGTATTTCCTTTGAGGGGTCACTTCTGTTTTTTCAAATATTTCCCCCTTGGCCACAAGAGTCAAGAATATGACCTTGCTTTCAGTTTTTATAAAAATGACAAGTCTGAATGTTTTTGTTTTTTTGCTCCGAGTAACAAGAGACACAGTTGAAACTTTGCTTGTCAGGAGAAAGAAGTGCTCTAAAATATCCTGGTTGATGGCTAGAACTTGTTCAGTTCAGTTTTTTTATTGTCTCACATGGGGAAATTTGGTGCACAGCAGCAGCCAAAGACAGTCAAGGCATAATCTACACATGACAACACAATTACTACACCTTAATTACAAAGATTAAACCGTTATACAGTCTAAAATGGGACAAGCTTGGTCAAAGTTGATTTATTCAGACTGGAATTTTGATTTCCAAGTGAAATACAAACTGTACTTTCATCTGAAAAGAGGACTTTGGACCCCTGAGTTCAATCCTTTTTCACCTTAGCTCAGGAAAGATGGTACTGACATTGTCTCTGGTTAAGGAGTGGCTTAACATATGGAATGTGACACTTGTAAGGCTTGTCCTAGATATATCTGTGTTCATCTGTGGCTCTTGAAGTTCTGACTGCAGTCCATGTCTTCCCCAAACTGTTAAACAAGCTTTGCTTCAGAGTCCTCACAAGGCTTTCCATGTTGCTTGTACACATTTTTCAGCCACACTTTTTACTTCCACTCACCCTTAAATTAATATACTTGGATACAGCACTCTGTGAACAGCCAGCTTCTTTAACGATTACTTTTTGTGGTTACATTCCTTGTGGAGGGTGACTCAGCATTGCTTTAACAGTAGTGTGCTAAAAATTCCTTTAATTGACTGCAATCATTATCACATATGAGAAACTAAAATTTAGATTTTCATTAGCTTTGAACCACTTATGTCAAAATTAACAGAAAAATGTAATATATGCTGTAATATATGACTTTCACTTTTTGAAATTAACTGATAAATTACTGATATTCTAATTTATTGAGATGCACCTGCATATTGACCTCTAAAGGTTCTTTTTAAATTCATGTACCCTCACTTAGGCAACTGGTTGGGGCCTACAGACCAGCGCTCAGTTCTGCCTTCAAAATTCCTCTGTGTACAGCATCGCTTGCTGGGTGGATCCTCCGCTAGCTTGCTATGGCCCCAAGGTCATGAGCGCTGACGGTGAGAGTGGGGAGGATTTCTTGACTTTCGCTTGTCTCTTTCCCCAGCAGCATTTCTGCTCTGCCTGCATTGCCAGCAGAGCTCTGAGTCCTTTTTCCTCCTCCGTTTGAGCTCCTTGCAAACAATCGATTTCACAAGGAGAGAGAAAGAGGAGGGAGGGAGGAAGGGAGAGTGAAAATATAAGTGCCAGTGACCCTACAGTTTGCACATGGTGCACTTGAAATCTCTGGAATATATTTTTTTAACACATACGAGCCCCAAGGCATGGCACCTCTCCCCTTTCAAAAGTCAACTGAATGAATAAAGAAATGGATGGAGCTGATAAAGAAAACAAAAAAAAAAAAACATCCAAATGGAAGAGAGTGGAGGATTAATTCAGTGGGCAGATGGGTCTTGGTGTCAATTTGAGCTATTCTGATCCACAGAATTGAAACCAGAGCTTGAGCCAAGCCCCAAACAAGTCACCTTTGACCCCCATGACAGACACGATACTAATACTCTATATTCATTCAGTTTCTCTGAATGCTTTGTTTTGACAAAAAACACTTTTGCCTTTTACAGATCTGGCCTTACTTTCAAACCCTGAACTTAGGTCAACTAATTAGAATAAGGCAGTATACAACAGATCATAATAGACAGCTTGTTATAGCAGCTTTCTAGGCAGTAAGCAAGTAATTTCAGTGAGTCTATAGTGGAGATGCTTTGCTCTACTTGGAACAAATTTTAACTCCTAAAATTAATGTATCCTTAAATTCTTGACCCTGGGTTACTATTAAGATTAGTAATTACAGTTCAGAAATAATTACTTTCATTCGAAAGAATATTCTTGTATTTTGTTTTGGCTCTTTTAGAAAACATACCCTCTGTTATTCATTGCCTGCAAAAGAATTCTGACCCCTTGAACTTTTCACATTCTGTCGTGTTATAAACTTCAGAGTGTTTCACTATATGATAGACCAACGCAAAGTAGTGCATTATGTGAAGCAGGGGTAAATATTAGATGGTTTTAAATTTTATTTCCAAATAAAAATGCTGGAAAATGTTATGTGCTTTTGTATTTAGCCCCCTGTACTTTGGAAAACCATCTTTTTCAGAAATTATGGCTGCCAGTCTTTGTGGGCATGTCTCAACCAGCTTTGCACATCTACAGACTGAAATGTGAATTCCTCTTTGAAAAAAAAAAAAAAAAAAAAAAAAAAAAAAAAAAAAAGTCATGTGATTCAAAATTCAGGTTCCAAGTCGTATATATTTATTAAAGTGCAGCTAAAATGTGTATTTTTAAAAGGTATTGAAGCAAAAAGTGATTTACTAAATGTGATTTTGTGCATTTAAAGGAGCATAAAGTTGCCAAAGTGTAAGGTTAAAATTATCACTAAATAGTACTTTAAATATATTTACTTTTATTTTGAGTGCTTTAAATGTGGATATGTGATACTTAGTTTCAAGGATAATTTCCAGTTGTTTAAAAAGTATTTAATTTGGGGGTTATGTTAATTGATTTTGGCTTATTGGGTTGCATTTTCTTGAACTGTTTTTGTGTTTTCTTGATTGTATTCTAAGATTTTTCACCTGTTTTTGTCATGATTCGGTGAGTGTGCGGACCCAAGTCCAGCAGAGAAACCTCCAGGTTCGCAAACAACGGATAACTTTAATGGCTCAATGTCAAAAACACAGGTGAGGACATGATGAGACAAGACGTTTACATAACAAGACTCCAGCGGCGAACTAAGGCACAGGTGAGAACTAAAATGACAGACAGCTGGGGTAAATTAACAAGGGGAAAAGAGGACACAGAGGAGGAACAAGGTAAACAATAAACGCTCGACCCAGGGATCATGACAGTTTTGACCTCAACAACCGTCAAAATAAAAGACAGAAAAGAAAGAATTGATTCTTGGTCATTGAGTGAAGTCCTGCTCAAAATCGTCTTAAGCAAACTGTCATTTCAAGTGGGGGAAACTGCAGATTAAGCCCAAAAAGTGGTAACCACTTGACAGCCATGTCTTGGCTGTCCCATACCTTTTTTTATTTTTGGATGATTGATTGGACTTAACTCTCCTTTAAACTTCTCCACAATTTTCTCCCTAACCTGTCTGCTGTGATCCTTGGTCTCCATGATGCTGTTTGTTCACTAATGCTCTTTGACAAGCCTCTGAGGGATTAATAGAACATCTGTGTTTCTAACGTTATTAAATTAATTTGGTTGTACTGGATTTCATTTGGAGGTGTGAGAGTAAAGGGGTCAGAATAGAAAGCAAGACCACACTTTTTTCTTTTTTTTCATTGTTCAAAATGTTGAAAACTATGTTCTTAAATAAGAATGATGCATTGCCTTGTGTTGGTTTGTTACATAAAATACCTAATGTGCGAATACTTTTAAGGCACTGTACACAATGTTAGAATTAAAATGGATCTGACCTCCTAAATGATTACTGAGCATTGTTATGACTATAGAAATGTTTATGTGTGAGCTATAAAATACATGTAAAGAGTAAATGTTTACTAACAGTTGTATCGGAACCCTATAATGATTTTTTTTCACAGGTTTGTGCATAAACGGCTTCATTATGATGCTGCGAGGCTTCAGAGGAGAATAATTTAGACGATACCCCTGAAAGCAAACCATCAGTCACTCTTTTAGTGTTAAATAAGCCATGTGAAGGACTGTTATCCTTACTGGCTTAAGCTCTCATTAATCAGTCTACTTCACCTGTCAATACAGCCACTGGCTCCCAATCAAACAACCATTACAACAGAGAGCATCCCAATAACGGAGAGCTTTGTTTCTTATTGAGTTAATCAGCCGGCATGCATGCACCACTCTCATCATAGTGGTACTGGCAGTGTGTTCTGCTCTCTTTATGTGTGGAGGAGTGCAGGGGTCAGGCCTAGCCTTCACAACAACTTGAGTTGCGGAGGAGGTGGAGGATGAAGCATATTATGTAGATGCTTTGCAGTTACAACGGTGTGCAGAGGGATCATGCATTAGGATTGTCATTTAAAAGGTGTAGTGCTGAGCAATGTAGATTGACAATCAGCAAAAACATAAATGCTCAATTTCAGTGTCAATAGATCTAATGAAGTGACATTTTTCACTGTTTGATGAAGTGGCGAAGATGGTTAGAGCCGGTGCAATGTGATGGAGCGATGTGTCATTCACAGACAACACTGGAGGATTTAACTTTGAGCAGGTGGGAGTGAACCCCCCCCTTCTCTGACAATCCTTTTCAAAATGACAAAATCCATCCTTCTGTATTGATCATTTATTCTTCTGTCTTTCAGCAGACATCTTCAGACACTCCCTTCGTCTCTCCGTCCACATGTCCAGCCACCCCCTTAACCTGGCCAGCCGCTCCCTATTGATCCTCACCCATGATTGGTTGAGCTGTAATTTGAGATGGACAGTGACTGATGAGTGCAAACTGTTTTTCTTTCTTTCTCTCTTTCTCTTGGAGGGGTGATGAAGTCATAATGCCAGTGACAAAGCCAGACAGGGACAAATTCCAGTGGAGCACTAGCCTGCGTAATGTAAGGAGCTGCAGCAGAATATTCTGTGGTCTATAACACGTACCTCCAGCACGTTATACTCCACTCTTATTCCACCATGCATGTAGCCAGACCAGACTGAATGGACAACAAGAGGGTAATTTCAAATAGGAATAGAACCATCTCTGAACTCTGTTTGGCATACATCCTTGCATCTCTGGTTGGTTATGATGTAAAAGAATATAAAGCTATTGACTCTTTTCTTCAAGTTTTTGAAAAACCGTTTATTTTTTTTCCTAAAGCATTGATAGATGAAAAAGTAAAAGTTCTTCATCAAACTAGGATGTTTTCCTTTGCTTTTCGGCTGTTTCTAAAGTCTTTCATACTTATTTTTGTGAGTCCACATAGTGATGCCACAAGGTTTAGTTCTTAGCCCATTATTATTTTACACAGGTACAATGTTATGAAACAGTATTTTTTTCACAGCACAGATTTGTTCTTTTTTTCCTTTTTGTCACACTTGCGTATTTCAGATCGAACAACTAATTTTGTTCTCAGACAAAATGATCCTTCATGAATGATGACTTCATCTGCGAAAGGAGTCCAACCTAGAAAAAAGTAGGTGCCCAGTTTGTTAAATTCTGAAATAAATGTAATTAACCAATTTTTTGGGAAAGCTTTCAGTTTATTTTCACAAGTCATTCCCAGTTCATATTAGTGCTAGACCTGTGGAGTTAAGTATTCACTTAAAAATAACCTGCCTGACTGCCTGTGCTCATTGGGACGTTCAATGAGGTCAATGACCTTCCTTCCCCACATTTGTGCCTTAAGACAGTCCAGTCTCGGAAGTCTACAGAAAATTCTTTTGATTTCATGCTTGGTGTTTACGCTCTGACCTGCACTGTCAACTGTGGGACCTTATATAGACAGGAGCGTGCCTTTGCAAATAGTCCTGTTAACTGAATTTACTACAGGCGGACTCCATTTCAGTTGTAGAAACATCTCAAGGATGATCAGTAAAAACATCTCAACTTTGAGCTTCATGGCAAAGGTTGTGAATACTTATGTAAATGTGATTTCTTGGTTTTTGTATTTTTAATAAGTTAATTAAATAGATAAACACTCAAAAACTTTTTCCCACATGGTGATAATGGGGTATTTGTTTGTATTTTGAGGAAAAAGATAAATTTAATACAATCTGGAATAAGGCTGTAACATTACAAAATGTGGGAAAAGTAAAGTGCTGTGAATACTTTCTGGATGCACTGTAAGACAGAAATCAGGACTTTGTGATGGTAAGTACTAAACACTTGCTTTGTTATCCTTAAGCTGTTCTTTAACAGTAAAGTGGTGGGTTGCTTAGGGTCATTGTTTATTTTGAAGACCACTTTGGGCCTAAAATTAAACTTTCTGGCTGATGTCTTGAGATATTGCTTCAATATTTCAACATAATATTTTCTCATCATATCATCTGTTTTATGAAGTACAACGGTCCCTCCCACAACAAAACATCCACACAGCATGATTTTGCCACCCCTGTACTTCACAGTTGCGATGATGTTCTCAGACCTGTAAACGTCTCCTCTTTCCCTCCAAATGTACAAATGGTCATTATGATCAAAAGATTCACTTTAGTTTAATCAGACCACAGGGCATGTCTCCAAAAAAATAAGGTCTTCATCCCTTTGTACATCTGCAAACTGTAATTCTACTGTTTTTTTGAGAAATGACTTCTTCCTTCCTGAGTAACCCTTCAACCCATTCAGTGCAATACTCCTTTTATAGCGTCTTTTCACAAGGTCTTTTATTTTGTCTCTGACCGATGCTATACAGGAACTCACATCCCTTGAACTTTTTCACATTTTGTCACATTTAACCATAAACATCTTTTCATAGTATTGAGACATTATGTGATAGACCAACATTAGCACATACGTAAGTAGCACATGGAAAGCTAACACTGCACATAAGACTGAACACGTCGTGCTTATGGTGAAACATAATAGTGGCAGCATTATGCTCTGGGGATGCTTTACTGCAGCTCACTGCCACAGGGAATCTGTGGGAAGACTTTAAAACTGTTGCTCACAGATGCTCTTCATTAAATTTGACTTAGCTTGAGTTTTTTGTGAAAATGAAGCAGCAGACGTTTCATGCTCTAAATGTGCAAAGCCGGTAAAAACATACCTTTAAACACTTGCAGCAGTAATTGCAGCAAAAGGTAGTTCTATGAAGTATTGACTTTGGAGGCCTGAACATAAACCTCTTTAGCTTTACAGTCCTAAATTCAGTATTACTACGTATGTATGCTACATAGATACAAATTTAACAGATCTCTTAAAGCAACATGTCTTAAAATGATCTTTTTCTGTTTTTGATTACAGCGAGACGTCTCACTTTAACTGCTTCCCTGTCTCTGTAATTGCACACATATTGGATTTTAATAATGGTGTGCAATATTATTAGACAGCAAACACACTGATAACAGGTCTTGTGCTTTGACTGTTTGACAACTCAATCTCTCACGGCGTTTACTCTGCCTGTTGGTAGAATAGTTGCTCCTCTACGAGAGAATCGCAAGAGAAGACGTTTTGATTAATATTTTCTATTTGTTTAGCAAGCTTTGAGCTAAAATTAGATGGTCACCTCGTCCATTGACAGGACAGCAGTGACTTTGTGTTTCTTTTTTTTCCCCATTGGGCCAGTCCCAAACCACTCACACACACACACACACACACACACACACACACACACACACACACACACACACACACAGATATGTACAAATACACACCAGCTCAGCTTGGAGGAGAAGAAAAGAGGGGAGGGCTGGTGCGGGAGTAATTTCAGCGGATTGTGAGCGGACAGTAGCTCCGCTGGGAGAGCTGGCAATCATGGGGGAAACAATGTTTACATCGATCAACTGTCAGGAAGATTTATGGCCTCATTTTGCTGTAATGGAGAATTAGTGGGGAGATTATCAGCGACTCAACACCACTGCTTGTTATCCGTGTCCAGGCCTGGCAATTTGTCTCTCCCCAGGAGCACCCCAAACACTTGTGACAGCACCAACACTTGCCCTAATTCAATCAAGAGAAAATGTTGGAATTAATTTGTTACAAGAAAATTTAAATATGTTCCAGTTGAGCAGTGGCCCGTAGCCACTGGAACAAAGCAAAGGGGAACGAGAGAGAGAGAGCGAGAGAGAAAGCGTCTGATTTATTGTGCAGGGCAAGATATTGATCCAGTTCGATCTTGGCCTGCGCGCAGAGGGTTTAATGTGTAATAATTTCCAATTTAAAGCTCCTTCTCAAGATCACGGCTGTAAAGAGAGGAGAGGTGAAAGAGGGCCAGGGATCTGCAGCCAGCCAGCTGATTAAGGCGCCTGTTGCTGAGGCTTTGTCAAAAGCTCAGTTCGAATGTAAATGGGGGGTTATTTTTCCTGGCGTTCTCTATTTTCCACACACATATTTGCCTGTAAAGGAAACAGATACAAAGACAGTTTGTAATTTCAAGCCATCACTGATTCTGGCCTACATTTAGCAACTATGTTCACATATAAAACACATAGGATTTTAAAGGAGGAATAAAAACCAAAACCATCGTAATAATTTATGTTGATGTTCATTACAGAAAAACAGGAATGCAAATAACATCAGTGAAAATCTAATGTTTTTGATCAGGTTGTAGAATCAAAGAATCAGAACAGTAGAGGTAGTTGCTGCTTTTGTTGCCTCTGGAGTGTGCTGGACACATGATCGCTCTGAACAACCCCTTTTCCTCGATCCACGTGGTCTCTACTTCTACCCCGGACACAAGGACGGCTGTCAGCACACTGACCTATTGATCAAGCTGTCTGTACGCTGGTAAGAGTCTTCATGGTGAGCAGCACGGGGTTAAAAGAACACAGAGATCGGCAGATAACCATCATAGACACCAGCAGTTGGATGACATGTGGCGTGTTAGCTGATGCTGCATGTTGGGTTTTATTTCAGGTGACATTTTGTTATTGTAACCTTAACTGAGCACTATGGTCATATTTATGAAGAAATGAACAAAAAGGGTATTCTTTTGTGTAGTTTTGTATTAGAACTCATTACAAATAAAAATTTAAAATTTGTGGAGGGTCTTTTATACGGCACCCCCTTTCACTCTGATACACCTAAATAAAATCCAGCGCAACCAATGACCTTCAGAAAACATCTTATTAGTAAATAGAGATCACCTGTGTATAATCAACTTAAATAATGTCGACTTAAACAATGACGCTGGATAAGGAGAGAGTTAACCGGAGAAGTAGTCGGGAGGCTCATGGTGACTCTGGAGGAGCTGCAGTGATTAATAGATGGGAAAGGAGGATTAAGCTACAGAAGTAAAACCTGTCAGAAACTGCATAATGCCTAATTCAAACTTTCAAATCCTCTCTACTGTCCCTTTGATCATAAAGCCTCGTGGGTCGACTAGAGTCTCTGCGAACCTCCACGTGCAGCCCAGATTTTTGAGACCAGATTGCTGTATGCACTGGCAAGGACAATCATACTCCCAGTGAGAGGGTGGTGTGAAACAAACACTGGATAAAGAAACCACAAGTCTATGAACAGGAGAAGAAAGACAACAACAAGCCTCTATTTTGAGGAGCGTCCTTACCAGCAAGGTATAAGTGGATCACTTACATGGGCACAGAGAGGTATGTGATTTCCAAAGTAAATTTTCATTTTTTTATTAGTTAAAAAACCCTTATCATTTTACTCCCACTTTGCAATTATTAACAACTTTGTGTTGGGCTATCACATAAAAATACATTAAAGTTTGTGGCTGTATTGTGACAAAATATGGAAAAAGCTAAATAGACTGATTTTATATAGCTCTTATACACTCACTAACATGCACCAATATGCTGATCAGTTGGAAATTCATTGATATCTGACATTGATATGCGACATATGGAAGCTGGAATTAAACCTACAACTTTCACATTGCAAGACACTACTATTTCCACTGAGACACAGTCACCTATATCAAAGGAATGAATAGTTTAAACAGCTGCTTGAGTTTTCACAATACACCACATATCCAGTGAATGTGTATCCTCTTCTGCTAAGTGGTGCTGATAACCTTCTGGCAAAAGAAACAGCTATGGCAGTGGGTTTAAATTATATTAAGAGATGCAAACACACACACACACACACACACACACACACACACACACACACACACACACACACACACACACACACACACGGGTTTTAGACCACAGTGTAGTATTTGTTGGAGAAATGGGCCTTACAAGGTGAGAAAATACAAACACACACACACACACACACACACACACACACACACACACACACACACACACACACACACACACACACACACACACACACACACACACACACACTTCCTCTGAACTCTACCTTTGGGGGTTTCATACAAAACCAGAAGCCCATTAAAAGTGAAGCAGCAAATAAAACGCCTCACTTCCCTTTCCTTCTCATTGCTTTTCCTCCATCTCCCTTTCTCACTCTTTCAGTAAATCTTTATTTGTGTGCATAATATGTGTGTTGGTTTGCTTGCAGGCCATTCCTGACCAGGGACACAGCTAAATGAAGAGGAGAAGCAAACTCCAGTGCTGTGACCTCTGGAGGCCACATTCTCCTCCTCCTTCTGCTTTGTTTATTAACATTCTCTAGGCTTTTTTGTCTTTTCCACTCTGATTTCATATTTTAGCCTACAAGACTATTTCAGCCTACAAGACTCTGTCTGTTCCAGCCTGTTGACGTTTCTGTGAAACAGTTTTTACAAATTAGTTAACAGGCGGGCTCTTAAAAAAAAAATCAATGCATGAACATTAGCATGAGTTAATTGATGCCTAATTAATTTCTGCTGCCATGCATAAATTTGGACTGACTCCCCTCGCTGCCACAGGAGACAGAGACAAGGGTGATGATTTCCAGGCTTGCCATAAATAAATGAATAAACATCAAGATGGGCCAGAGAGAAGCTGGTCTCGCAGACCAGCCAGGTGTGCAAGGGTAAAGACCAAACTATGTGGGCGTATACACAGACACAGACACACACAGAGACACACACACAGCCATGCACATGGTGCACCAGAAGCAGGTGCAAATACAAATGATCTTTGAAGCTCACTGGAGGTACCTTGGCACAGCACTGAGGTAACACACACACACAATGTTAACTATGTGCATTCTGAACGTTTACACCTCTGGAAATCAAAATTGCACGTTCCAGTCACTGTGTTTGTTTTTGTATTTTTAATTTTTTCCCCCTGTCTCATTATTTATTCTGTATCAGCATCCCTCTACATCCCACAGAAGAGTTGAAAAGAGTGTGGAGTAGATGATAGAAGTGGCCTCTCTCTCGCCTAATTTGTAGTAATTGGTAGCTCATTAGGTGAAGCAGGTCAGTGTCACGGGGAGCAGGCTGTCAGGGCGTGAGGTTAATGACAGAGAGGAGACACAGACAGACAGATTAAAAACTCTGCCGACTGCCATACATCTCCTCTGCTGGCTTGTCTCTTATTTCCGAAGGTCCAGCTGTCACCATGAGCAGAGCTCTTTGCATAGATGTCCCCAGCACTCAATAGAAACAATTGCTTTAGAGGGGCTTCTCATGACGTGATAATATTCCTGTCATATGACAGGAATCTGTGGCAACTTTTAATAAATAGTAGCACTCAGGGTTTTCTGTACGTTTTGCTGCTCAACCCAAAAGGTTTAACTCACTCCCACAATGTTTACCTTTTTCTTTTAAGGAGTTGGATCTTTTTGTTATTTTTAAAATGGTCTTTGATTTTATTTTTGGGACTTTTGCAGCTTTGGCAGATGTCATCTTTCTGCAGTGTGTGCCTAAAAAGGAGGAAAGTAGGAAGACAAAGTAAAACAATTTGAAGCCTAAAAAAATTCTACCTGCACCAAATGGTCAGTTTCTGAAAGACAACTAACAAAGAACCTGAGGGATGCATAATCCTTTCATGTATCAAAGTAAAGTGGCTTTCAAACTTTGACATGTCTCTGTAAAAGGCCAGGTTTTTGTGATGTAAAAAAAGAGACTATGACAAATCATTTCCCACCTTAAATGTGGCATGTATCCTGTGAAGAGAAAAAAAGCAGAAATTAACAAAGGTGCAATAACATGGTTACATGAATTGAAAATTTACCCCTTGTGATTTAATGTTAGCATTTAATCTTCTTCTGTAGGAGTCTATCAGTATCCCAAATCTTGACTAGCTAATAATTGCCCAAAATACTTTGCAAAAGTTCAACAACTCTAACAGATTGTGAGGACATCTCTTGTCCACAGCCCACTTCAGATAACTCGACAGATATAATCTTGAATTTAGCGCTGTACTCTGGAAATGCTACTTCAAAACTTAAATTTTCATCCATGTAAAGACACACAAAGTTATCTCTTTTTTTGATTTGGATGTTAAATTGGACTAATTGACTAACTGAGCTTTAAATTGAAAAAATTCTAATTTGGTTCTATCAGACCACAAGGTTTTGAGAGATTCTAGCCACAACTCTGCTCTGCTCTTTGGCCCAGTCATATGGAGAATAAATGAGATTGCTGTCACATGTAGAACACAACCAGAATTTGTTGGTCATCATTGCAGCTCCTTCAGTGTTGCTGTCACCTTTTGGCAGCCTTCATGATCAGATTGTTTCATCTTTTTTTTTTTTTTTTTTAACACTTTTATTGAAATGTAACACTTTTGTAACGTCCCAGATATCCCATGTTTTGTATCAACAATGACTGTCTCTACTGTGTCATAGTGTTAATTGTATATTTCTATTTGTGTCTTTTCTATTCCTGACTTTTACCTTTGTAAAATGAGAACATTTTGATCTTTTGTACCCTCTGCAAATATGGCTCCAACTAAGGGACACAAATGTCAGAAAAATCTTATTTGATGTGGTGAACTTTACTTAAGCTTAATCAGGTTCACTGTAACTGATGGCACGTGTGAACTCAAGTGAAATGAAAGATGAAACTAAATCAAAAAGAGGTTCAACAAAGTATTGATTTGAAGGTGTGCACGAACAAAGCTATTTGTTGACATTGAGGGTGATAGCCTAAAAGTAGCCTTTAATGATATTTTGTACTCAGTTGGCTTTACTCAAAGAATTCACAGACCTACCTACTCGTGTCGTCATACTTTAGGCCTTGTGCTGACATATGGCATTGAGTGTGAAGAAATAACAGTAATTCCCCATAACCCTGAGCTGTGTGACCATTTTTAATAACCTCTGAGTTTATTTTAATTGAGTATTCCAAACCTGAGAGAAAATTCATTGTAGAAGAGCTTTATCAGACAATGCTGGAAGAACGTTTAAAGAATCTGTTTCATGTTTAATTTCCTCAGAATCTCAGATAAACACAGTAGAAGGCAGTAGTTTAATCTCCAGCCCTCCTCAAATTGATGTTCTTGTTCATTGTGTTACTTCCTCATTGCGTGTAGCATTAGACAATGTAGCCCCCTTAAAAAAAGAAGGTAATTATCCATAGGAAGTTGGCTCCTTGGTTTAATTCAGAGCTGTCTACTTTGAAGCAGAACACTAGGAAATTTGAGAGAAAATGGCACTCTACACATCTAGAGGAGTCCTACTTAACTTGGAAAAATAGTTTATTGCTGTACAAAAAGACCCTTCACTAAGCCAGAACATTGTATTTTCATCATTAATAGAGGAGAATAGGAATAATCCTAGGTTTCTTTTTAGTACAATTGCCAAACTTACATAGAGTCATAGCTCTGTTGAGCCATCAATTCACCCAGCTTTCAGAAGTAATGACTTTATGGAATTCTTCTTCAATAAAATTAATTCTATTAGAAATAAAATTGTTGGTATCCTCCCAAACATGATTACTTCATCCTCATTAAGTGATACAGCCCTGAATGTAACTCTAGAACCTGATAAGTTTGGACTGTTTTGAGTCAGTTGAGTCTTCTGAGTTATCAGAAATATTAGCTTCTTCCAAACCTTCGACTTGCATGTTGGCCCCATCCCAACCAAATTATTTAAAGATGTTCCCTTTGATTACTGCCTCCATTTTATATATGATTAATTTGTCCCTAGAAAATGGACATGTTCCACAGGCTTTTAAGGTAGTTGTAATTAAACCTTTACTTAAGAAACCTTCTCTCAATCAAGATGACCCAAGATAAATTACAGACCTATATCTAATCTTCCTTTCTTATCTAAAATTCTTGAGAAAATAGTTGCTAATCAAGTGTGTGAGCATCTAACAAGTATTGACCTGTTTGAAGAGTTTTAGTCAGGTTTCAGAACTCATCATAGCATCGAAATAGCACTTGTGAAAGTTATAAATAACATTCTCTTGGCCTCGCATAATGGACTTGTGTCTGTTCTGGTTTTGCTTGAACTCAGTGCTGCTTTTAATACAGTGGACCACAATATTCTCTTAGGAAGGGTTGAAGATGTTGGTATCAAAGGAACAGCACTACGCTGTTTTAAATGTTATCTGTCGGACAGATTCCAGTTTGTTCATGTGAACTTTAAATCTTCTTCTCACTCTAGGGTTACTTATGGAGCACCACAGGGCTTTGTGCTTGGACCAATTCTTTTCAATATATGTATATGCTTCCAATTGGAAAAATCATCAGACAGCATGGGATAAATTTTCACTGTTATGCTGATAATACTCAGCTATATTGATCCATAAATCCTGATGAATCCAATCTGTTAGGTAGATTACAGGCATGTCTTAAGGACATTAAAACCTGGATGACACTAACGTTTCTTCTTTTAAATTCTGACAAGACAGAAGTGGTTGTTTCTAGACCAGAACCTCTGAAAGAGACACTGCTTTGTCAATCACTTGATATGGATGGCATTAAATGGGCCTCAGATAATAAAGTAAAGAACCTAGGTGCCATTTTTGACCAGGATATGTCATTTAAGTCCCATATTAAACATATTTCTAGAATTTCCTTCTTTCATCTCCGGAATATTGCCAAGATTAGAAATATCCTGTCCAGGAATGATGTTGAAAAAACAGTCCATGCATTTGTTACTTCAAGGTTGGACTACTGTAATTCTTTACTATCAGGAAGTCCACGGAATGTAGTTAAAAGCTTTCAGCTGATCCAAAATGCTGCAGCAAGAGTTCTGATGAAAATTCTAAAGAGAGATCATATTTCTCCTATTTTAGCTTCCCTTCATTGTCTCCCTGTTAAATCCAGAATAGAGTTTAAGATTCTCCCTCCCACATATAAAGCCCTTAATAATCAAACTCCATCATACATCAGAGATCTGAATGTTCCATATGTTCTTGACAGAGCACTTTGCTCTCAGACTGCAGGTTTACTGGTGGTTCCTAGAATTTCAAAAAGTAGAATGGGAGGCAGATCCTTCAGTTATCAGGCTCCTCTCCTGAGGAACCAGCTCCGAGTTTTAGTCCATGAGGCAGACACCCTATCTACTTTTAAGACTAGGCCTAAAACTTTCCTTTATGATAAAGCTTATAGTTAGACTGGCTTAGATTTTCCTGAGCTATCTCTGTAACTATACTGCCATAGGCTTAGGCTACTAGAGGACAAACTGACCACTTTTTCTCACTTTCTTCTTCTACTACTCTCCAATTTGCATTATTTGCTGTTATTTCAACTGTTAACTTTTTGTTTTCTCTCAGTTATTTTCTCTCCATAGAGGCTACACCTGGTCTGGCTTTCTGTTTGGCTGTGATACCTTCCTGGAGGAGGGCTTCAGGTGAGATAATGCTGCCATCAACTAATCAATCTCCTTCTTCTGCTATTAACTTTTTAATTTCATGAACATTGAAAATAATCCTACATCAATTCACCTGTTTTTCTTGTGCATTCTGCTCTGTCTTCTCAAACCCCCAGTTGGTCATGGTAGATGGCCACTTGTACTGAGCCAGGTTCTGCTCGAGGTTTCTTCCTGTTAAAGGGGAGTTTTTCCTCTCTTTCATGTGGTTGCTCCATGGTCAGCCAGCAGGAGTGAACGCTGCAAGTCAATGACTTGATGCAATCTGCTGGGTTTCCTTAGAAACTTTTTGAACTACTATAAATTATTAATTGAGCTTACTGTACTGTTTGATGACTAGGATCAATTGGAATGTATGTATTATTGATTTTTATTTTTTATTTTTGTAAAGTGCCTCCGGACGACATTAGTTGTGAATTGGGGCTATAGAAATAAACTGAATTGAATTGATAAGGTTTTGAAATAATTATCAGCGACTCATAATAACCTGGCCTTTGAACAAGGTTGTGTACACTTTGTAGCTCTTTGGGAATCAAATGATTGGTGACAAAACAATATTTTGTCACTGACATTGTATTGTGGCTGGTATATGTTATGAATTAAGCTAAAGAAATAGATGGTTGCTAATAAAAAAAATATAGAAAGATCAAATTATAAATTGGTTCTTTGCTAAAGTGATATGCAAGGATATAACTCTGGTTCCCTTTAGTTTGGTGGGCATCATTATTAGTGAATAATGATGTAATGGCAAAACAGTGAATTTTTGTAAAAATAGATTTATTGATCTTTCAAGTTAAATGTTGACAGCTGAAAATGTTTTTTTTTCTGTTGAACACACTTCCAAGACACACATTCAAACCACAATGAGCTTCTCCTTCCTTCATTAGATGAAATTAGACACGTGATTCTAGATTTCACAGGGGAATTTAAATACACTTGCATAAAAAATAAAAAAAAAGCAACAAAGAACTCAGAAACAGGATGAGATGGAGGGAAAAAACATTATTTTATGCAGGATAATATGACTCAGCTGATACACAGAGATTAATGTCCAAGTGAGTCAATGTTCACTTGGGGTTCCTGCTTGTTGGCCTGCTATTAATTTCTTCAGAAATGACCACAGGATGCATTAAGTAAAAGCTAAAAGGACAGGCCTATGTTAACCTGATATTGGGACACCAGTTGGCCTGAAAGAGCAGCATCCAGGTGGCTTGAACATGAGACAGTGCCTTGCAGTTGTAGCTGAGCACTCATACAAGTGAGGTCACTGTGGGGAGAAACAGATCACCAAAAAAAGGACTGCAAAGTAACTTAAGAGTGACGTCTAAATAAATGAAACCGAGCCTGTAAGAGCGCCTGTAAATCTAACCTGAGAATCGTTCTTATTTATACGCTTTACATAGGCCTCTTCCCATCAGAACCTGGAATGGATTACTGTACCTAATTTAGATTATGTTTCATCAATTTTTCTTTTAGCAAAGATTCAAATCCTTTCACTGTGAATTGTGGGTAATTATCAGGTGCCAGTTCCCTCAGACATAATCGGGTACTTTTGACAGTTGAGTTATTAAAATGTCCTCTGTACCTGATAAACATATTAATTTATTTCAAGATAGATAATTTCATCAATGCAGGAGTCATATCATATATGGGCCAGACGATACCCTCTCCTTTTTAATTATACAAATATCACTGTCGTCAAAATGACGGATTTTTAGACGTTTAATGCCTCCTCTCCTCTGGGGAGGTTTTGATTAAAGGAGAAACACAGCTCTGAGAATAAAGTTGTTTGTTAGGAGATGTCTTTTCAGAAGCTGCTATTGTTTGTCAGTGTGCTTCACTCTTAATATCCAACAATTCACAGCAAAACAGTTCAGAGTTATATCTTATAATGCATCCTTTACACAGCATGATTTATTCACAAGAATCATTAAGCCTTCAGCCAACTCTCACTTATACCAGCTCTTAAAGGATAATCAATGGCATCTTCAAACATAAGAGCAGTTTGCATCAATTTAACCCTATGTTGATGTGTTCGCTTAATGAAAATACTCATTATGTACTCTAAATGCTACTGAAATAAGGTGGGTTAAAATTTAAAAAGATGCTTTACCAAGTATGTAGGAATGTGAACATAACTGTGTAACAAAAATCATATGAAATGTAACTGAATTAAACATAAAGAGCAGTGTCAGTATATAAGAGGCACATTTTTCCCCTCCACTGGTAAAAATGTGTAAAAAGCTCTAAAATATTTAAACCTTTTATTACAGTAGTATCATTTCACACTTAAACACTCAAAACTAAAAACTAAAATCCAACTAAAATTCAGTTTTTAATTTAACACATGTATTTACTAGGGTAATTTGCCCAGTACTCAAAGTTTTTTCTTTTGTTTTACTAAATCTCTGATAGCTTCACTAACATTACTTATAAAATAAATGTAACTGAAGCCTTTTAAAAAAACAAAAAACAAAACAAAAAACAATTGTACTTTAAGTTGTTCAGATTATAACTGTGATATATGGATATGACACCAAAGCCAATTTCTCTTTCCCATTTTTCAAACTGGGAAAGACAGGAGAACATGCCACACATACAAGTACAGCAGATGTGTGTTGATCTTTCAAAGTCAGGAAGTGGGAACAAAACAAGTTAGGCTATCTACCATAACTTGCACGTAAATACAGCCCAAGCAATAATTAAATGTTTAAAACAACATGATGTCAGAAGACTGTCTATTACTGATTGCCATGGGAGTGGAGTCACTGGTCGCATCACAAGAGTGACTCCCTGAAAATAATCTGACCTGCCATTTGTAAAAACTCACAACAGCAACTGAGCATCCTTGAGTTTTTAAGGACAATGTTTGACTGAGTAGAATGCCCATTGGGACATAAATAAGGATCTCTCTATATATCTATCTAAAATGTTCAACGTAGCTTTGATGTTCTCCACTGTTGCATTGTTTTGTGTTTGTGTCACTTACATATCATGTTCTACTTTTCGGACTGTGGGACCGTCCAAAGATATGATGACCCCACCCACTAGAGCTGTTTCTCAATAGTGATGGAAAACCAGCTGAACCATGTATTGGAGAGTTGAGCCGAGTTGAGCTGTGCTGCTAGGTGCTAATGGAAAAGGGCTATTAGTGAAATCCTATTTAACTGCAAATCTATATAATGCCAACTGCTCCCTCCCACAGTGTGAAGACCTCTCTTATCCATAGTTAATAGTCGATCACACAAAGCATCTTAAGGGTCCTGTAGAGCTACAGTCACTGAATAAATAATTCAGCACTCAAACAGTAAATCAGAGCAGAGTCTTTACACCTCACTGATTGTAGTTTTTGTAGAATATTTGTGAATGTCTTCCAATGTGGTGCACTTCTACATTTTGAGGCATGAAAAAATAGGAAAATGTTAGTCAGCAACAATGTGGCTTATAAAGGAGTTAAGGTAATATGCTTTAATTCTTTTTGTTGGGTTGATATCTCTGTCCCATAATACAGAAGATTTTACTGTATTTGTATTGCTGTTACAGAAAGAGCCTACTCTGTGATATTGGGCTGTTTTGGAGAAATATACAAAGTTTCATCCTCATCATAAACATCTTCTTGTTAAGACTTTTTGAGAATTTTTGGTTTATCCAAAAAAAAAAAAGAAAAAGGTGTTGAGGTTATTGTGAGAGAAATCAGAATCAGCTACAACTGATACGGGCAGGTCAGAGAAATCAGAACTCAGGAAACACAACATCTCTTAACAGAGCATCTCTAAATTTGATTGCCCAATTTTCAGGCATAATAGGGTACTTTTACAGCTTTTGGTTATTAGGTAAAAACTTGAATACCACCTCCACCACTGAAAGAATATTGTTCTTTAAAATGAAACAAACACGCTCTTGAAATGAATGTTGAACTGTCTTAAGTAACATAAAACCAAAATACTACTCTAACTGTCTGAGAGACACTTATTTGAAATGTATTATTGTGTGCTCATAATTAACAAATGAAGAATTAAAAGTTGCTAAAATATAAAAGGAAGTTAAAAAATTGCAAAACTAATGCAGGAAGAAAATGGGTATAAAGGAAAATGTACTTGTAAAGCAGTTCAAAAGTAACATGATTTCCCATTGACCACTGTTCACTTGAATGCATCACAGATGCATTATGGGTTCTGACCTGATGTACACTGAGAGAAAGAATGAGTGGACACATAAGAAACTTATTCTGCATGTGATCCAAAAGGCGCACACGGTAACTGTTCATTTGTTTGGTTCTATTTTTGTACATCTAGAAGATGGCTCTACAGTCTTTTGTTGACTTTTATTTCATTTTATTGCATTGTTGTCTGTTAAAGATATTTGAGACTGTTTGGGGTTAGACATTAGCAGAAGGATCTTAAAAGAACTGTAATGTCATATTTGCGCCCAATGTCCTTTATTTTGTAGTTTTCACGGTGTTGATGGAAGAAGAGAGTGAGGTGAAAGAAAATAAAATCTTCAAAAGGCCATTATTTCATTGGACCTGTGCAGCTACAACTACTGTTTTCATTACCCTTCCAGACTATTATCATCCTGTATATATGTTGTACAGTTGGTAGAAGACACTGAAATGTGTTCATAAATAAGTAATAACAGCAGCTTCTCCTGTACTCATGTAATTTTGATCAGATATGGCAAGACACCAATACAAAAAATAGTTGTTTTTTTCACTAAATCAAGTGTTACAGCTCTTAACAAACAACCTGAATCCTTAAAACCAACACAATGTAGACTGAATGACATTGTGTATTATATGTTGGAAATTTTTGTTTTAAGCAGGTAAAATGTGTCCACTGCGAGTTTTGTAATGTTTACTCCAAAATGGGATCCATTCAGATTAACCAGGTTAACCACATCAAAATTAAATTTACAAACAACCACCATATTGATGTGCATATATGTATATTTGTTTTTTCTTATTCATCAAAGTTTTGGGTGAGCTTCTGCATTATGGAGCACAACAATGTCAAAAGGCAAAATTATCAAGTTCTTATCGCAGCTGAGAGAATAAACAGAAATGCATTCATCTTCATTGATCCTGCCGAGTCAGACTTTTTGAGAAAAAAATGACCAGATAAAAAAATGGAAGAAACTGTAACATTTACCTGGTGTGCAGCTACTGTCTTCCTGCTTAACATGTTTGGAGTATGATGACCCTGTAGCAGTGGGTTTTGCTCTGTATGTGCAAACAGCTATGTGGCCTCTGTGTAGGCATTGTCCCAATGACTCAAAAATAGATCTATGGCATCAGGTTAAATGTTTATATAGCTCATCAGCTGTGTTAGCCTGGTCACCCTTACTCTTAAAGCTCCTCTTCCCTGTCATTGTTGCAAGGGATGGATCACTGGTTTTAATTTTTGGACATCTTTATAAGTTCTTATCCTACTGTCTGCATTAAACATATTTTCTAAACGTCTTCTTTTAGGAATAGATTATGTTTCTTAAAGTAAAATAATTCCTTTGGGTCCACAACAGAGACAGCACCTCATTACCTAAATCACAAAGTTTATCATCTGAATCAGGGTGCAAGATGAAACATAGCTGTTTAGCATTTATTTTCATGATTACAGATTAATAAAATGAAAATTTACCCTTAACAGCATCAGCTTCTTCTATAAATCATTGAAAGTTTTGGTCAAATGACTGAGAACAACCTTGCTCGAACTGTCACAGCAATCAGTGTCAGTGTACTGCCCCACTCAAATGTTTACATTTACCCATTGATAAATGTAAGCTTCTGTCATGAATTCTTAGCTTTTAATGATGCATTTAATCAGACAGAGAGATTATAAAGCATACAAACATCAGTGATTTTTAAAAAGTAAAACTGGGTGCACCAGTTTTAAGTTATTGCAGATTTTCTTAAACTTAAACAGGGTCAAAATTATACATGAAAGCTCAAACATATATATATAGCTCCAATAATATTTGGAAAAATAGCTGCACCGTGATTGTACAAGCTTCTGGCAAATGTCCAGTTGTGATACCTGACTGCACTTCTTAATTTCCTTGGGTTGAGTTTGGGCTCTAATGCCAGCCCATTTATCAATTCTAAAACTAGTTTTGATTTGTATTGTATCAAACTTTAAACAATCTGACTCAAATTTCCCCACTCAGATCAAAGAAAACAGGTTAGGGTAGTTAAGAACAACCTAGGAACCACCAACGCTCAAGCCTATCATAAATGGGAAACTTTTGGAACACCAGGGTCATTGTCCACAGTAAAGTGATGGACTGACATGGTACTGAACAAGACTCCAAAGTCAACACCTTCAAGCTCGACTGAAACTTGCGGCAGCCCACATAGATGCTAAACACCTTATGAAGAAAAATTCATAAGGTGTTTAGACTTCTCATCCTTTGCTCACAAATATGAGAAGTCTGTTTGTATTGAGAATTTCAAACCTAAGGACCATAACAGTGGACCTCTAAAGTTTGCAGGGGTTAGGGACCACAGCTGCCTGCGAATAGCTAAAATCCATGAGTACTTCAGACCCACTCTACAAATGCTTATAAGCGCCTATTTTATTAGTTCAAATACCAAATATTCCTTTATGCATTAATACACATAGTGGAAACCATCTTGAAACTACTGCAGAAACTAACATCTATAGCCTTCCTTATCTCCAATCTTGGGGACACAGCCAGTGAGCGTCAGGGAAAATGACTGGGGCTCCTGGATTGGCTGCTTTGCGATACCAGCCAATACTGTGTTAAGCAGCATTGGGCTTAGGTATTTCAGCTTTTTAAGATGCATTATCTTTCGAATATTTTAGCTATGCTTTATGAAAATCTATGAATAGGTGAAACCATGAATGCTTAACCATGAACAGGTGGAGGTCCACTGTATACCAATTGCTAAGTATGGTAGTGGCAACATCATGGTGATGGTCTGTTTTGCTACCAACAGTATGGTGGCATTATTCACATAAACAGAATAAAGGCTCCCACATACCTGGGCATACTGTGCGTATTCTGTGAGGTGCACGGACTCTGCGCACACTGTTTGCAAACAGTTGAGATTTCATATTTGAGCACCCTGATTTTCTACAGTTTTCTTGACAAATTCCTTCTTCTCCTACAATTTCCACTTAGCTTGACACAGTGCCTCATCCTCACCCAGGGTCTGAGCTATTTCCACCCACGTTTTTTCGTTCTTTAGAAGTACTTATATTCTCTCATTGCTGTATCACACAAGTTTCTGTATTTTCAAATCTCTTCCGTCAAAAGCTCTTCAAAATATGACTCCATTTTATCTACAAGATGGTGCAGACTCTCAGCCTCATCAGCTTGGTGATGCATGCAAAACAGTTCGATGTGAACATCGCTTCCCATTGTGCAGTTTACTGTGCCACACTGAGTATATGTATCAGTCATAAAAATTAATCTTTGCATGGATGTGTCCAACGAACATTCGTTTTGGGTCTGCCTCGAGTATGTGAGGATCTCCCTTAAGGAAGATGGAGAACTACCTCCGAATTTTCCAAGCAGAAGTTACAGAAGACACAGGTGGGTGATCCAGCAGGATAATGAGCCAAAGATACATGAAAACTAGTTTTCAAATGGTTAAAACAGGATACATTAAGCATCTGGAATGGCCCCCACTGCAACTTGAATCAAAATGCGTGGATTAGACATAAAAAAATAGTGTCAATACCATGAAATTGCCAACAATTTTAAATCAGCTCTACCAATTTTGCCCAGAAGAGTTCAAATATCCGGCTAGAATCCTGCCAGGGCTACAACTAGGGTAGCCTTGACAAAGGTACATTTATCAAAATATCATTGTGAGCGTATGCATACATTTGAGTCTAAATGTACGATTTCTGACCCAGAATATTCAAATTTGTGCGCCCAAGGCTTAAATTGTAAAATTCATTGAAGTCTTTTATTGTAGAATCATTCAATCCAAGAAAAAGAAAAACTAATTAAAAACGCAAAATTAATGAGACATTTATACCCTTGCATCAAAAACTCTTTCACTCTAAAGGTTTATGGACATGGGATTCCCTGCTTGAGGTGACCCCAGTGTACCAGGGCTTCAGGCTGGAGCAGGGTGATTGACAGGTAAGGCTGACCTCATCTGTGCAGGCTGGTCCCTAAAGACTGATCACTATCACACAACATGGGACAGATGGGATTAAACCATCACTAACAACACCACTAAAGGGACATCGCAACACCCTGAGGCTTCCTCTTTCTCTCACCTTCTCTCTCTTTTGCACTATTTTGATTTTCTTTCTCAAAATCTAACTTTTTATTTTTGTTGTATTTCTCTCATGTGCTTGTGCAATGCAAAACAAAACACATTTTCACACCTTGAATGTCTGCTCCAAACTCACATAAATCATTTAAAGTCACAAATAGATGTAAAACACTACTAGGAACTTCATAATAAACTGTCAAGTTTGAAATAAAATAGAACATAAGGTAACGCTGATCATTAGGTATCAATTAATCACTCAATTATCTAAATGGTTGAGCACTTGTGTTAAAACAGACCGGATCTGAGACAGCAACATCAGTTAAAACAGTCTAATGAACTGAGGGGGGATTCATCATGAAACAGCAAATAATTAGCAACCATGTCTTAGGGGAGTACTTCAAAAGGAACCTCAAAGTCCTTTGGTTTAGTGAAGTTTCCCCTTCAAAAGCAGAACATAAACACACCGCTTAAGACTACAGAGGCAGCAAAAGCTGTCCCTCATGCCTTTCATTTACAGCAATAAATAATGATTCATCACCAAAAAATAAAAAATAAAAAAGTTTAAAGAGGGTGTATTTGTTTGCTTCAGAAGACTGTGACCTTTGTGGTGTTGTTCGGAGATTAAAGTGACACAGCAGCCAAACATGCTCAGCATCAACAAATTAGCATTAAACCGCGTCTGTCATAGCTTTGGTTGACAAGAAGAAGAGTTGGGTTTATTGTTCTTTGTCAAGCTCTGCTGGGACCTGGCGAAGAGGTGCACGTTGCAGCCGAGCTAACACACCGAGGGTCCCCACTGCTGGGGACCATAACGTAATTAAAATGACACAAACAAAGTGAATCTAATTAGAAATCCCGGCGCACTAGCTCATTAGTGCCCGACACAGCTAAATTATTTTCCTCCATGGAAATAAATGAGGCCACTTGTCTTTGCAGATTTGGGGGCTGTGAAGGTGCTCAGGGATGGAGTGTGCACTGAAAGTAATTATTGAAGTGGAGCGGCATGCCTCAGTGGTAAAAGTCCTGTGCACTGACATATGCAGACTTCTAAAATGGTCAGCAAAGCCACTTGTCACTGCTACTGCACACTTGAAAATACTTGTCTTGTGAACTAACGTTGATCATCTGCTTCATGGGCGTTTGAAGAGTAGTGGCCCCTGAGAATGGGACATTTGCAGCACAGAAACCAATAAAATAGAAAATCAAGCTCGCTAGAAGCAAAAATAAACTTTATAGTGTTTCATTGTTAAATTGTTAGATAAAGCATGTTAAATTTGGGTTTTATGAACAACTGTAAAGTTAAAAAGCTATCAGTAAAAGAATACCATAATAGCTCTCCTTAGCTGTTTGGCATAATCCATGTAGGTGACAAACGTGAAAGAACTTGTTCTGCTCACATATGACAAAATTGAACTTTTTAGCCAACATGCAAATTTCTGTTTGTGGTAAAAAACTAATACTGCACATCATCCTGAATCTGCCATTCCCACCATAAACATAATAGTGGCAGGATCATGCTGTGGGAATGCTTTTGTTCAGCAGGAACAAAAGCCATCTTCATCTTCCCATAAACTGGTTGGAGTTTATGGGAAGATGGATGGAGCTAAATACAGGACAATGGTGGAATAAAAAACCTTTAGTGGCTACAAAAGAAGATTGGGACATAGGTTCACCTTCCAGTGGAACAGTGACCCTAAACATGCAGCCAGAGTTACAAGAACATGGTTTAGATCAAATCATGTACATGTATTAATATGGTACCTTTATTAATATGGTCCAATAAAAATCAAGACCTAAACCAAATTCTTAATTTGGGGACACTGAATATTTCTAGTTCTCGGATCTTATTTATTGATCCTGACTGAATTGTGTAATTTTATAACAAAAGAATATTTACATGTTTCAGTTTAGTCATGCAAAGCTGGTAGAAACATACCCCAAAAGACTTGTAGCTACATTTGCAGTAAATAGTGGTTTGACCAAGTATTGAGTCAGGGGGGTTTGGTCCATAATATAAAAAATCCCCAAAAAACACTTCAAAGAATGCAACTGTATTCAGACAAAATGGGCAAAAGTTTAAGGGGTATAACCACCTTTGCAAAAATACTGCACGCCATGCATTCCTTGCAGTATACCATGATCACCCGACACAGACCCCCCACACATGACATGAGCTAGTGCAGTGAGGTAAGTGAATCCAGTGGCTGATAGTTTTGAGGGAGCCAGGGGAGCCATTGGGAGCCCATTAGGAGGTTAAGTGGAGGAAGCTCTCCATTGTTCTGCTGTTTGATTCCTGCTCTGTGACCCACACTCTCCTGGCCAGAGCCTGGGAAACCCTGTTAGTGATGACGAGGGGGAATAAAAAAGACGGTCGCATGTGCACCAGTGCACATTCGCAGCTCACACACAGAGTTGACACAGAGTTGGAACAGTACTGAGCACTGACAGTTGGATGACTCTCTGTGGACCACTGGCTGTCTGTGAGGGTGGAGAGGTTTCCGGCCAGACGACAGTAGCAGCGAGCAAGGCCAACCAAAGGGCAAATGCAGACGTTACTGTTTGCATAGAGAATGTCTTTACTTTGGTTACTCGTTAGAGCTTATTGATGGAAAATGCCACCGGTTTTGAGTTGTTAAGATCCAAATTGGGTTTGATCAGTGTTTATTCCCCTGAATAGTGATAATTCTTTGTGCTTTCAGCTCTCTTTAGTGCTTTTAGAAGAGCCCTCCAACGGACTGTTTGATCAGTTTCCTGCTGTAAAAGGCCATGCTAAAAGATGAATTGAGACATCAATCCTGGAGTCAAACACACAGTTACAGACAACCGTGCAAGCTAGCACCTAAGGCCAACATAGAATTACTAATTAGTTCATCCTTCGAAGCTTTGGACAGCAGGAGGAAGTTAGGAAAGTTGAAGAAACACAGTGAGGAAGGTCCAAGCAGCAAGAAACCAGCCGACTAGCTGTTTTAAACCATAACCCAGAGCTCTGTTAGCTTTCAGCAGCAAAGGTCAGTAATAATTAATACTGATGTTTGACCAGAAAATATTTAGTCCATTTTGCACTTCTTAAACTGCAGGCCAGAGCCTCCCTGGACACCCTGAAAAAAGGGTGGAGTTTACATGATAATTATGATTTGTGCAGCTACATAGAATTTTGACAACCACTAATTTACCTCTAAATTAGGTAGTAAAACTTCGTATGCACCATGTGTCATTCAAGAACTATTGAGATTCTTTCATTTCAACCTAAGTTTTGACAGAAACAGACTGGCTGAGCCAATAGAAGGACTTCAAAATAGACTGCATGCCCCCTAACATATATGTAATAAATCCATAAATTCTTTTTTTTTTTTTAGCACTGCAAGTACATTGAGTGCTAGTGAGCCACAAAAACAAACTGAAATAACATGTTATGTGAATAACCACTTTGTTTAGTTTAAGGAATGGTCCATGGCTGAAAACTGATGGTTTCCCCTGTACTAAATAAACTGTCTGTAATTGTTCAAATACTGTTTAAGAAAAGAAAGAATCACTTTTTTGTTCAAAAAGCCCTTTTCAAGGATGAATAGTAGGCCTTATCATGTTTCAGCTGGGAGAGTTATTAAGTGGAATAGATTCAGCGTGAACTGATCATTTGTTTTACAGATTTTCTCTCACTTTTTATAGGTGTTTTCTTTATTTTGTTTTTTAGGGGTTTTTTTTGTAAATTAAAAAACCCAAAAACAACTCAAACTCCACCCTCCACCCTCTTCAGTCGTTCAGTACCAGTTGAACCCTAAAAATATTTTATACATCCAAATAATGTCTCGCTTGGACCCAGATAGTCACTTTTCAATTTGTTTTTAATTGACTAATAATTGCTATAAACAACATTTTTTTAATGATTTGGTTAACTAAAAGCCAAACATAAAAGCAAACAAGAAAGAACAAAGATGCTAGCACTACTTTTATGTGGTTCTACAACAAGGAATTTTATTATTTATTATATTATAAAATTAAATTGTTCAGAACACTATCAAAGTTGATTAAAGGCTTAACTTTTGACAAAAGTTTACTATCAGCATTTTAAAGAAACAGGCTTGAACAGGCATACAATTCTTTGTTCTAATGCTAAATAAGAGATTTTGCCATGAAAAAAACCACCTTGGTAGAAGAAGCAGAATGTTTTGCTGTGGTCCGGTTCATGTTGTGTCACCTCAGTGAACCAAACTGGGTCTGTGAACATTCCAAGCTTGGTGGCTCAGAAAACAAATCTTAGCATAACACCTGTTGGAACAACCCTGAAGATCGCACTTTGGCTGAAAGGTTGTGGCTGGTTTGTCTGGGTTAAGCTGTGAATGACTTACCACTTAGGACTACTCCAGAACTTGGTGATATTAGACCCATATCTGAAGTGAAGAAAAGTAAAACAAAAATCTTTGAAGGAACTTTAAAGGTACACTAAACTACTGGATCTCTGGTTCAGTTTTTCTGTATTAATGTATGAGTCCCATGAACTTGGTTGCCTTGGAAGCCAAAAGCTTCAGGAGAATGTGCAGCTGAAGAAGACTTGAGGAAACTCATAGACAAAGCCTAGCCAGCCAGTAAGAAAAGCTGATTTTCCAATTTTTTTCTACCATATTCCTTAGATACAGGTAGAGACCCTGAACTCTATTGCTACAGCCATGACCATACTACTATGCCTACAAAATAATGACATGACAAGTTTTATTGCAAGATCTACTCATCTGCAAACTTACATTCAGTCTTAGCCTTCATTTCACTTCTGGCTCTTTAAAAACACAATTATATTTGAGGATGACCAGTTGGAAAAAACATAGCAACTGCAGCTCAGCAGGAAGAGGTGATAGGTTGCAACCACAGGGTGGAGGAACACAGGAGGATGAAGAAGAGGTCCTGTTAGTGGTTAGGGTGGGAGGGGAGAAGAAGAAGAAGGACTGGAGGGTAATGAGAAAGGTGGCACTGGATCAGTAAGAGAGGAAAAAAGAGGGAAGAGGGGACGTATGATGTCTTGTTTAGGTGATAGTAATCTGACAGCTATTAGAGAGGGGAGAGTTACAGACCTGCTGGCTTGGGGTTGGGGTGTTGCGTGGGGTGGTATCACAGTAGGGAGGTTGGAGTGGTGGTGTTGGGGTGATGTGATATATGCTCTTCTTCACACTGAAATCAGCCTTTGTGTGTGTGTGTGTGTGCCCTTATATTTGATACACTGTAAGGACCATTTTCCTAAAATACTATGCTGTGGGGACTGACTGCTCATTATGGGGCCCAAAGCCCGGGCCCCATAACAAGAAATGTTGTTTTTGGGTTAGGAGTTAGGTTCAGCACTAATGTGGGAATTGAGTTTAGGGTTAGGTTATAGAAATGAATGAAAAATGACTGGAAGCTGGTCTAAAGTCCTTGTGAAGAAGATGGAAAGACATACTGTGTGTGTGTGTGTGTGTGTGTGTGTGTGTGTGTGTGTGTGTGTGTGTGTGTGTGTGTATGTGTGTGTGTGTATGTGTGTGTGTGCAATCTCTGTGTGTATGTCTATAATACTTCATTCTTCTACATTCAGTTCTCTCTTAGCCTCAATGGCCTCTCCCTCTCATCCCCTCCCCTCCATCTTTCTCTACTCTTCCTCTGGTGAAGTGGATGCCACTGTACATTTTCGGGGCCCCATCGTGTTACAAGGCTTGCCCTTAATTTGACAGTGTCACAGGGATCCATCTTCATTCTCTTACTCTTTTCATAATCTGATCCTCTTCCTCTAGCATGCAATTAGTGCCCCTCCCCTGTCGTCTCTCCTACTGCCGTTCCGTCCACCCAGTCCCCTCGTGGCTCCCGATCAGCGCGCCGCTGCCCCCTCCAAGTGGCCTGGATGATTGCTACAGCTTTCTCTGTGCAATCCATTTAGAGCCACGGCCCTGTAATGAATATGTACATTGAGAGGGACCTCGGCAGGGGGGGAGGGTCACGAGCAATCAACCTTGAATTCAATTATGCCAGTGAAGGTTAATGACTGTGCTCAGTGGTCAGAGGCACGCGCCACATCGCCCACTAAAGCTGCTTGTCAGAAGTGACAAGGTGGGGGTAGGGATGCAGTGGCTTGGAGGGAGAGAGAGGGTTTGTATGAGAGGTGGGAGAAGAGATAGGTGTGGGTGGGAGGGGGAGGCAAAACAAGCAAAGTGGATGGATAGATGCTGAGGTAGACTAGGGGATGGGCTGAACTGGTGAGCGGGGGAGGAGCCATGTGACAAATGCATACAGATAGATGGAGAGACAGATAAAACAGCATCAGTCAGAGGTGCTGGATTACATTGAGTTCTCCTGGATAAATCAGCCTGTAAAGTTCGGCAACCTCTCTCTCCTCTCTTCTTCCTTCCTCTGTCTCCTTCAGGGTGAAGCTGAGTGCACTAGCTGTTATATGATTAGTCTACATAAAGACGTGTCTGGAGTGTAATTCACTGCTCACTAATGAGGCCCTGTCTGAACTCAGGACTTATAAATCCCCCTGATGGGACAGACTCACCTGCTGCTTAAGAACCCCTGCCACCATCACCAACCCTTCTACGGTGTATCACTCAGACCCCTTAGTGCCAGACCCAATGCCTTACCTTCACCTCTCCCATAAGAATCTATGTTGTGCATACACTTGGTCTCAGACATCATAATGCTGACATTTTGAAGAGATGTAATAAAAATCTTTAAGGAGAGTGCCAGGCCTACATAGTGAATTTACAAGTTAGGTGGGATTTTTAAGGGTTAATAATGCTAAGGACTTTTAAAGTGAGGCTTTTCTTGAAAGATTATAAGCAGGTATGTTACCTGCAGTAGATAACACTTGTCTGAATTTAGTATGAATCCAGACAAACTGATTCCAGAGGCTAAACCTATTAGCTATTTCCTGTGATTGTTGTATTTATGCTATTTTTACAAAAATTTTCTATGAACTTTTCATGAACTGGTTCCTGTTGGCATGTGGCCTGATTAACCTCTAATTTTAATATACACTGAAATGGTTCAACCCAGAGCCTTGTTAGGCTTTGGTTCACACATGTGACAAAACTAATTCCCTTCAACTCTTAAATGGTCATCCTACTTATTTGTAAATGTGTGATTGGTTGTTTGGATTTGTGCACCCTTGTTTTACTTGTCTTATAGATGCAAGCTGATCTTTTGTGATGACCCCAATGAAGTCAAAATCTGCTGCTCTATTAATAAAGTTGGTTTCTCAAGAAGGCTGGACGACACGACTGAAAGACGTATCATGATATAAGGGTTTCATATCAGCTGATAGCAATAATTATTGATCAGTTTTTTTGTTTCAAATATCATAAACACCTTTCCTGTTTTATCCACAGTTTCCTTTTGACCTGTTGTACTCACTTTCTATCTTGACTCCACATCGTTGTTTTGTATTTTTAAGCAGTTATGAGGTGGCGAAACCTGAAACTGCTGTTCTAAAGTTATAGAACAGGTTGTTGCTAGCTTACCAGAGAGTGAGTGAGTTGATGCCTCCCATCTTGCTTAGCTGGCTGTGAAAGGTTGAGCGACTAAAGCCTTTCCTCTGCCCACATCCCCAAAATCCTGTGGAGTTCTGTGAAATTATTGATTTTATTGAAATTATTGAACATTCTATGGGATGTACTTTCTATTGATATTGATCAAGCATGTATCACAATATTTATTGATTTCTGATTTATTGCCCAGCCCTATTTCTCAGTATTTTAAGTGTTGCTGGAGTTCTTGTGGGCTACACAGTGGCACAGTTGTTTGGACTGTTGTCTTGCAGCAAGAAGGTCCTGGGTTCAAATGGACTTCACATGATGGTCTCCCCGTAAATGCTTAAGCTCTTTCCCTGGGTTCTCCAGCTTACTCCGGCTGTTATGTTAACTGGTTACTCTAATTTGCCCTTACACATGAGTGTGCATGCACCGTTGTTTGTCTGAGGATGGACTGGAGACCTGTCCAGGGTGTATTTTGCGTCCCACCCAATGAATATTTGAAATACTCATCCAGCCCCCTCCCTGAGTTTTGGAAAAATAAAGACTGTATTTGGGGAAAAAAAATAAGCAAATTTAGGCCCTAAGTATTGCAGACTTTGTCTGTTGCTGTTCTATGCTATGGTGCAGTTGCATCAATGTTATTATTCCTTCTCCCTTTAGCTTAAAAAATATATTCACCCCACCAGGAGTATTGTTGACTTTTATACTAAAATATGTTTTGTTGAGTGCAGTTCAATCCTTAAAAAACCACTTCAATTGCACCTGACAAAACATGATAAAATCACAAAATCATACTTTGGCCTAAATGTTTTGGCATATGTTTTTCTTTAGCAACTCAGCTTTTACCACTGGAAAAAGTGCTCATAAGGAATTACGAAAAATGCTAGGTTATAAAGTCAAACTTTTGACTTTCATAGTCAAAAGGCAAACCAGAAATACATTGTTTCATTTAATAAATAGTTTAGTCTTGCACAAGAGTTGGAACAGATGGTGAATGTAAATGATTTGTGAATGGAAAGTCCAGGGTCATGGATAGGGCTATGTGAAGTTGAGTTTGTGTGTGTATGCTACACCATCTACCCAATATTTGTATCCCTCCTACACTGACTCCTAAAGTATCCATCAAAAGAGAATATCTAAAAACTAAATTTAAGGATGGGAAGAGAAACTTTGCCACACCAGCATCCCTCTTTAAATAGTTTATGTTGTTCCCTGATGAAGAAAATATCAAATTCTCGATGAAAATTTATGGAAATTAGATCAGTCCTATTATGGCAGCGACTTTTTAAAGCAATATATTCTTTCCAGTGACAGTCTATCCATGGATGACAAATAGAAGGTAGTCAGAGAGAGTTGCAAGGGTCCTTCTTCCTGTGGAGGGGACCTACGTTATCTGTTATTGCATTTCAGCCTAACAGAATCAACATGCATACTAAAAAATGCAGCTTCCTCAGAAAACCCCCATCCCAACATTCCTGTCATCCTCCCGCTCTCTACCTTACTTTCTTTATTTGTCATCTAGAGTCTAATACCATTTCACCACAGTGGAGTGCCAGGTTATTGTAAATAAGATGATATTTTTCTGCAATGTGTGTGTATGTGTGTGAGTGTGTGTGGGGGGGTGTTTAGAAAGTATGGGTTTATAATGTTGATTTATCAGCTTGTCAAAATCAAGTATCTTTTAGACCCTAATCTGTATGTGCATACTTGTGTGTGTTTCATAGCATGTGTGTGTGTGTGTGTGTGTGTGTGTGTGTGGGTGTGGGTGTGTCTGTATGTGAGTGTGTGAGTGACAGTACCTCATATGCAGGCGTTGCGCTCTTGCTTTGATTCTGTCACAGTCCCACAGCAGGTCCTGGCTTCCCATCAGCTTCTGTTGATTGGTTCAGTCACATCAAACCAGCCATAATTCTGTTCATTTATTGGGCTCTCTCTTTACTCTCCAATTGGTCTCCTGCATGAGTGGTATTGGCTTTCCAATCAATGCATGTATTGTTATGGGGGAACGGTATGTGTGTTTGTGTTATGTATTCAAAATTTAATGCCTTTTTGCTGTCTTTACTACTTCCCTTAATAGCACACATTATTGATCTGATATTCTTCACAAGAAGCCACTGAGTTTCTTCTTCCACAAACAATGAACTGTTTGGATGAAAAATGATCTGATCAGCAAGCCTGAGACCTTGTCCAACAGTAGGTCCCCTTTTTTTGTTCCTGTTAGATCATATTTAAATAACCAATGGAAAAATGTGTTTTGATATTAATATGTTGAAGCTGGATCGCTCCAGTTTCACGAACAAACAAGTCCATATCTATCGATAGTGAAAGTCAGATATTTACATGCATAGTGCAAAATGACATAGGACTCCTTTTTAACTGTCTGACATTAAATTAGACTAAATGTTTTAGGTTTTAGGTCAGTTAGGTTTACAAAAACTAACAAATTATCATGTTTCTGTGATGACCACTCCAAAACTCAGACTTCTTTGTCCTTAAGCCATTTTGTAACTAACTTGGCATTAGGGACACTGTCCATTTGGAAGACCCATTTATGCCCAAGCTTTAACTTCCTGGCTTTTTGTTTTCTCAGTAGTTGTTCAGCCAAATATCAGTGAAGGTCTCTCTCTGCGCCTCTCTCTCTGTCTCTCGCTCTCGCTCTCTCTCTCTCTCTCTCTCTCTCTGTCTCTCTAGCAATGTCATAAAATGTATCCATGACCTATCTTGGCGTATGAATGATTCTACCTATGGCAACATGTGTAAGTACTGGAGAAAGCAAGTATCAAATGCAGTATAACTGAATCAAAATTTGTTGCATTCTAGAAAAACGTTGATCAGTGGATTAGACCAATGTCAGATGCCAAAGAGCAAATGTAATACAAACTGTGATTGTTTTGACCAGTGTGTGCTAACCCTGGCCTTCAAGCCACACTGCCTTGCATGTTTTAGATGTTTCCCTGCTTTAACACACCTGATTCAGATGATTGCAGTTCAGCAAAAGCCTGCTAATCATTCATCACTGGAAATCAGTTGTGCTGAAGCAGGGAAACATATAAAACACACAGGGCAGTGTGCCTTGAGGTGGGGAAACACTAGCTTAGACTACCAAACATTTTACACATTGTTAAAGTGTCAATGTTTTTTGTTTTGTTTTGTTTTTTTTTTTTTTTGGGGGGGGGAGAACATGGTTGTTGTTAACCATTACATTAGGGCAACGTGGAAACACAGTGGTAAGCACTGTTGCTATGCAGCAAGATGCCCTTTATTCAAGTCATGGCCTGGGCTCTTCCTGTATGGAGTTTTTGAACTGGTTAACTGGTTGATTTAAATTGGCCTTAAGTGTCAATGTGTGCAGGCATGATTATTTGTCCTGTGTGTCTGTGGGAGTGCCCCACCTCTTGTCCAATGACTGCCAGAGATAGGCAACAAACCTGCAAGGAGAAGTAGGTATGGATGGATGGATGGATGGATGGATAATTTACTGAGCACAGCAAATTTTCAAAATTTCAGCAAGTGGTTTATGAAACTGTCCAGTTTTGAGGAAGTCTTGCTATAAAGAATTTTTTAAAAATATGAGAAGCTTTCATTTTAATACAAACATAGTAATAAGATCATTTATTGATTCTGAACTTTAAAAATCACTTGTTCTAAGGAGAAAAATTAAGAATTTGAGAGTCTAAGAGGACATCACCTCCTTTTTTTCTTCTGGACCTGCTGGCAGGCTGTATGAGACAATGAGTTGCTTAAATGAATGCAGGGAAGTGTGATAATTACTGCTATTCTGAGAAGCAGACACAGAGAGCAGGAGAAGGAGGGAATTATTGTTCTGCAGTTAGAGAAGGGAAATACATGTTTCCTTTCCTAAACCTAAATATTTACCCTCCTGGACTCGCAGCTGACTCATGCTCAGACGGAGGCTTGCACGGATCCGGAAAGGTCCCTCACGGCTCTGAGTGATGCCTGAAATTCCGGAGTCCACTGTCTCCTGAAAACATGACTGCCATTAGCACTCTCATGGGTTCACATGCCAACCCCCCCATCCCATCTCACACACATATAAAAACACACACATACTTTCTCTGCGCAGGACACACACACCCTGCTTCCTGATCTGATTAACAGACTGTAGTGCCCTGTTAGCCTGATAACAGGCCATTTCCCATTTTCCCATCAGGCCACTGTTCTGCCTCCCTCCTGCCATCGGCCGTAGCTGCAGCAGGTGACAAAAGATTGTAGGAAGTAAGGCGACGTGTGTACGCCATGTGTGATACGATCTCGTCCTATCAGGGAATAGGGTTTTTAAAAAAAATTTTTAATGAGCACTACTGGTTTGAATTAATGATAATTAAAACAGAAGCAATTCTTTCACATTTTGTATTTTAAACTTCTTTATTTAACTGATTCTGCACAAGTTTATCCAAAAAGTAAATGTACATTTTTGCATTTTGAACAGAAACTAATCTTGAATTTAGACAGTTGCGAGAACAGGTGGTCAGAGTTTTCACATAGTGAAAGCCAGAGACTTTTAGAGCCTATTTATTGTAATATTAGTAGGTGGTGACTGAAGGAAACAATAGAAGGAGGCCAAAGAGTTTAATGTTAACCATCATGACCTGAAAGCTGGAGTCCTTCTGTCACCTGTGTTTTGCTTGTTCTTGTTGTTTTCCTTGTTTCTTCACCCAATGTGTGGTCAATCTGTCTTCGTGACCCCAACACAGTAACATACTGGGTTTGCTTTACAGTATTACAAGTCCCACTCCTCCGCTAATCCTCTGCAGTAACTGAGACACTTAGTTTAGAAAGAAAGAGCTGTAATCTGACACTAAGTGCACACAAACACTTAATACAAAAAGTAGAAAATGTCAATGTTTGAGGGTCAATGAATTAGAAAAGTAATAAATAGATTTTTTTTTTTTTTTTTACTGACTTTTGGTTTAAAAATCAAATATGGATCTGGTGCACTTTTAAGTTACACTTTTTTTCATGTTTTGCACAGAAAATAGATAGCAGACCATAACACACATCACATTTTTTGTCTACCAGGTCTTGACTGAAAGGAGGGCAAGAAATAGTCACATAATCTCTTTCAAAAGTCCTAAAATATTCATTCTTCAAAATTGCATCATGAAGGATTCTGGTCTGTTCATCTGACTGCTTTTTATGCACTTGTGCAGTTTTGGTCAATTTGTACAAGAGACTACTTCATTATCTACTAAAAGGAAAAATGTAGGATTCCAACAACAGGAAGTCCTTTAATGTATAATCATTTAAGTCATAATGTATTATTTTTTTTATATGAGTTGCTTGAACTGAATGGGGATCAGAATCAAAATCAGTAGAAACAGAGTACCATTTAAAAACTTCAGAAAATATTGTAGAGTGAAATTAAATTTTATGTGCGATTTGGATGATTTTTGTGATGATATATATATATATATATATATATATATATATATATATATATATATATATATATATATATATATATATATATATAAATTCCCTTCTCACCCTCCACAGGTGGTCTTTCTCAACCTCTGAGCTCGGGTCCTCTACCAGAGGCCTGGGAGCTTGAGGGTTCTGCGTAGTATCTTGGCTGTGCCGAGAACTGCGCATTTCTGGACTGAGATGTCTGACGTTGTTCCTGGGATCTGTTTTAGCCACTGCTCCAGTTTGGGGGTGACTGCCCCGAGGGCCCCGATGACCACAGGCACCACTGTGGTCTTCACCTTCCAGGCCTTCTCCAGTTCCTCTCTGAGGCCCTGGTATTTCTCCAGTTTCTCGTGTTCCTTTTTCCTGATGTTGCAATCGCTTGGTATTGCTACATCCACCACAACGGCTTTCCTCTGTTGTTTATCCACCACCACGATGTCCGGTTGGTTCGCCATTACCATTTTGTCTGTCTGGATCTGGAAGTCCCACAGGATCTTAGCTCGGTCATTCTCCACCACCTTTGGGGGTGTGCCCCACTTTGATCTCGGGGCTTCCAGTCCATATCCTGCACAGATGTTTCTGTATATATATATATATATATATATATATATATATATATATATATATATATATATATATATATATATATATATAATGACCTGGAATCACAAAATTCTGGAATCCTATAAAGCAGAAATATAATGAAAAGAGAAATGTCTCACCAGTTTAGCAAAGTAGTTCTGCTTTTAGTAAAGATGCATCAATTATTAGCTTGTTCAACAAACACTTGTGGTGCTAATGGCCATTCATTCACAGCCTGACAGGAAATGGTAAAAATAGTGAAGGGGGAAGACGTGCAACAAATGGTTTGATGCAGGAGTTGAACACTGGATAGCTTCATGGTGGACTAATAACTTCCCCATACAGTCACATTGAATAAATTAGAATATTATTAAAAAGTTTATTTATTTCAGTGACTGAATTCACTAACTGAAACACATTATACAGAGTAATTAGACACAGACTGATGCTTTCAAACCTTTATTTCTGTTCATTTTTTATAATTTTCATCTTACAGTTAATTAAAACATAATATTTAAGGTTAGAATATTACATCAAACGAATGAAAAACATTTTAATATAGAAATGTGGACTTATTGAAAAGTATGTTTAATACCTGTATTTTGATTACCTGTTATTTTCCAAAGGTACTTTTAATCTGGCAAAGCCTTATTAGAACAGGTATTCCAATTTTTTCGAATCAGTATTAAGATGTTTTGTTCTCAATCTTTTATGAGTATGTGGAAAAATGTCACAATTAGCAGAAACAGAGGCTTGAAAAAAATATTTGCCTATTTTAAATTTGTGTTGATTTCTGGTCGCACCATCACAGGTTAAAACATATAACCTCGATTTTATAGACTTCAATTCAGCAACAATTCAGATAATTTCCTGGCAAAGCTTCAGAAGAAGCATAAAGACAAAAAAACAAAAATACTAAGGAGATATTTTGAATTTACAGCAGGTTTACAGGAGGGCTTAACTTTGGTTTTCTAGATTCACATTTTTTCCCCGATTCTTCTGGGTTTAAAACAAACTTTAAGCTGGGAGCACTTCATGCCTCTTTGTCTGGGAAGGAAGCTGCAAAGGACAAAATCAATCCAAGTTTGAAAAATAAATAGAATAGCTTACTAAAAAAACCACAAATTTCAAACAAAATATAGTTTTCTAAAATTACAAAATCCTTTTATTTTTGTTTGTACTATGTGTGACAACAACACCGAAAAACACAGATAAATATGTAAATGAATCACTTCAACTTTTGCATCAAGAGCCATACTCTTGTTTCAAAGCACATCAGCTTTACGGAGGCTCGTGGTAGAGATAGCAATGTCATATTCATAGCTGTAATCCCAAGTGAAAACAAAAGACAATAAATAATAAATGCTTCTCTTTAAGCTGTGTTCCTAACATCAAAAAGTAATGGCTCTAATATGCATCTAATATCCCATATTTTGTTCTCAGTGGAATCTAATGAATAACAGAGGCAGGGCAATTAGTTGCAGGGAGTTTCTGTTAATTACATTTCTAAGTTCTATTATGTCATTAGCATGCATTAATCACAATGTTATTTTTCCAAATCATATTTGTGGTTTAAGTGGAGTCAAAGTTTATTTGGAGTGGATTATTGCTTAGCAATAGAGCTCAATAGAGTATGGCTGTGTGTTATAAGATAAAAGAAAAAAAACACATTTTTTAGAGCTGTCAAGTTTAATAATATATATTCAGTCACAGTGGGAGCTGATGCAGTTTGTTATAAAATCACACCAGTGCAAGACAAAGGTCTTTGTAGTTACAGAAACATACTGCACAGTTAAGCTGTCTCAGTCAGTTGGAATAAAATGTTTTCTTCAAATTGTAAAAGCCAACAAACTCAAAGTACTAAGAGTTCATGTCCAGCAAAGTTTGGGTTAAATATTCACCTTTATCCTAGTGATATTAATGGAGGATGAATCCTGTTAGCATCATCCAGTATGATAGCAGCTGCAGCAAGGTATTTTCTTTGGTATGTTGTGACCTGTTTTGGAATACAGTAGTTTAGTTTTTTCTTTGTCATGATAGCCGTCAGGCATGTCCTTTCACATCTCGGACAAGTCAAAGCATCCATACTTCTCGAATGACAAAGCTTAACCTAAAGTTGGATTATTTGAGTGAATAAGTTTTAGGAATTGAGACAAACCTGGCTGAAAAATCTAATTTGTGAAAACTTGTAAAGTAAAGCCAAAGGATGACTGAAATCCTTACCCCACTTCTTGGGCTGGAACAGATCACCAAAGACAAAGGATGAAACTGAAGAGGTCAGAACAGAGGTACTAACAGCAGAGTACATATTTCAGGAATGACATGACATAGTCATTCCTTTTATGATCATTGATATTTCATTAGTCAAAGACATCCCGTCATTTAATCCTTGATCTCATTCTCAACTGACAACAGAAAATTGTCACTTGAAAATAATTAAATACACAACTATGTATTGAGTTGAATTTATATTTTACCATCATTCTTGTCTGTAGCAGTGGAATTAACAAGGCAGATAAATATGTTGGTAGAGTCAATTCAGTCATTCTCCCATTTTTGACCTATAAATTGACTAGTATAATATTTTATGCAGTTTAATTTGATGCCATGTGTTTTTTGAATCTGCATTTCCTCTGAAAAAGATGCCAGAATTCACACAATATATAACATTTTCTAAGAGCAGGATAGATATTTATATGATAATAAAATGTATCTTTACACCAAAAATGTCATGAAATTACTCTTAGGTTTAACAAGTAATTGGTTTGTCATTATATATACAACAAAAAACATGCAAAATATCTTTCTTTTTTCTGGAGGATATACATAAGATAGCGTTATCTGTCAGATCAAACAGCACTATGGAGGAGAGCAGCAGATCTTGATCAGCAGTGTCTGTCCATCTGCTTGCATCCAAAGTCTCCATGGTAACCAACTTCTATGCAGGCTGTTGAGTGGCAACAGTTTCTAGCTTTTCCATTACCACTTCAGGCTGTGGCTTAGAGATGTGCCACAGATCCAGAGATGTGCCATCGTCAGTGCAGCAGAACTGCAGATTCTTAGCTTCCAGTATCTTCTGTACATTCACTTCAAAACAGGTGATGGTTTCAAATGTCACTCCAAAACAAAAACTCTCTTCTATTTGAGTCTACAAACACAGAACTGTAAGCATTTGCAGAGATATGCTTAAGTTCGACTGCTTCTTATTTTCATGTTTTTCTTGGGATTTTGGAGTTTTTTCACTCTATTTCTATTCATCCCTAAAGCTGATCATGGTAACATGTTGCACAGTCTGTGGCTCAAAAATAGAGAAAGCAGACAAATAGAGAAAAAAAGGAAAAAGGTCAAGCTTGGAAATTAAAGTGAACCAGGTGAACACTATCTGAAGGTTATATCTTTCAAGACTGCTTTCAACAGTCTTGTTTTGCCTGCCTGATGGTAGAAGCTGGAAGTTTTTACTGCCAGGCCGTGAGGGATCCTTGGTGAGGACCCTGGTTCTGCTGATAAAACAGGATGTAATCCAATTTATGCAGGAAACAACTGATATGCTGTTTAGCAGAACCTATGATTTAATGCAGTTTTTGTGTCTGTGGGTGTATATCCTGCATACCACACAGTTTGACAGTTAGTTAAGATACTTTTGTTTGAAAAGTGGTTGAAGGCCCCTATTGCTTTCTTTTCCAGATCATTTTCCTTTAACACCTTAAAATGTGAAGAGGCTGCTGGGCCTTCTTTATGAAAAGAGCAGCCCTCTCCACACTCACTGTTAATCATCAGAGGTCCAGTGTCCTTATGCATTATCCTCCTAAAATTCAGGATGATTTAGATGTTTTTTTGTTTTTTTGGTCAAAGAATAGTTTAAAGGAATAGTTTTTTAAAATATTTTTGTGAAGATCTATTCGGAATCTGTAAATGATTCAGGTTCAGGAAAATTCAGGAAACTCAGTTTGGCATGTTGAATTATCCAAAAGAATGGCAACATGGATATGCTTAAAAGAACAGTTCACAAGAGCCAAAGTGACAACACAATGATGATTGTGCAACTTGCTGAACATGCAGAGGAAAGTGACAGAGGGTCGAGAGCTGAACAGAGACAATTATTGTTTTCCTTAGGTCAAAAAGAGATTGTATGGAGATAAACTTCCTTCTAATCAAACATAGAACAACAATTTCCTCTTCTCTACACTGTATATACTTCAGCTGGAGGAAATACAAAGCTAAACAGGAAATGTCAGATTATAAAACCAGGAAGTAAATGTTAGATTATCAAATCACAGAGGAAGAGAAAGTTTAACAACTCTGAGATTTTCTGAAACTTTATTCATGCACACCGTATACTGTGACCCATCCATCCATCCATCTTCTTTGCCAATTTTTGCCTGTCAGTTTTGCCTGTCAAGTGAAAAATCTCACCTTATCTCACTGTGAAGTTAAAATGAATCACTTGCACTGGGACAAACAAGACAGTCAAACAAATGAGGGAGTTAAACAGGGGAATTGTTTCAAAGATGATGAACAATGGAACTTATCAACATTCAGTCTGTTTTTAGCCAAGCTACATCTAAAAATAGAGCGAAAAATTCAGAAAAAGGAGAAGCATTACTTGGAAGTTGTGAAAAACATGGTTTCAGTCTCACACTCTCCTCTGACCCTAATCCACTATTCAGCAACCAAGAAAACCTATTGACATCTGTTAAGCCTGAATTGGCTCAAAATCAATGTCATTATCAATTCATTCATCAATAGCTATTGGCCACTCCTGATCTCCGTGTATCTCCTCTTTATCCCTGCTGCCTTTCCCATGGCCCTGGGGATACCAGTGTCATTCAGTTAAATGGTCCATCGATGTGTCTGAGCCCAAATTACCTCAGAAACTTACTAGAGGTTTGAACGAAACCTTTCACAATTTTATAAAATTCATGAGTTGTTATGGAGTGACTTTATGGTTTTTTAAGAGATTTTTAATTTTTTTTTTGAGTATCTTGTTTTTTTCTGATGGCCTATGGGAGTCTTTATTCAAGTCTTCCTTCCAACAAAAAAAAAAAAAAAAAAAAAAAAAAAAAAAAAAAAAAAAAAAAAGAAATCACAATGGCTTTCCTTCAGAGTTAAAAGGTGGTGGTGGTAAAGCTGATGCAGTTCTGTATAAACAAATGTGAAGTAAAACAGCTAAGATAATAATAATAAAAACAATTTTAAAGTGCTTCACAAATGGGATCAAACTGACATATAGATGTATGCATGCATCATAAAACTGCTATTTTCTTGTTCTGATAGCAAAAACAGTGTCAGGTGCATGCTTTAATATAATGTTGCTTTATTAATGTAACCTAAAGGTGATGTGACGCCTGTAGGAACCCCCACTGGTGCTGCCGTGTCACAGCTGATAACCTGTTACTTTTATAGGTGGCATCCCGGCACGTGCACTGACGCGTGATCTGATAAAGGCGCTAATGGGCGTGTCATTGTGCACAGAGTAAATCAATTAAGCCAAAAGGATCTCAAGGGAGAAGGAGAGCTGTTGTTTGCAGACTTTAGCTCCCCAAAGACCCTAAAAGTATACATATAATTTATAAAAGCAATCTGTATTTCTCCTATGAATTGAACTATAGCCACCTATACATATTTTCTTTGTTGCTGTAGCCTTCGCCCCAACTAAGAGAGATTTGGCTTTTCCTGTCATATTTTATACTTGAGAATGATAAAAAAAGATACTGAATTGAAATATTTGTTTAAATGAGATTAGTATAACCTCTAAAAATATGTGTTTGAATCAGTAAAAAACTCAGCAATTTAGATTAATTATTTATTTGATGCCAAAGATCTTGGGCATGAAAATTACTGTGGTTTATATATTTACATTACCAATTATTGTAAATAAAGACAAGCACTTCAGTTCTAAACTATAGAGGTCAGGGGTCAAGCTATCTCTAAAGGGAGAGGGAGGTGGAGTCAGGTGGAACCATCTCGGGTATGGTTTGCCTCTTTAACAGGAAGTCCCAAACCCTGAACCTCAAAGGAAGGTCCACAGGGACAATCCCACCCCCTTTTTTATTAGAAATTAATGATTGAATCTCCAAGCTTTTGTTCTCAACCTGTGTGACCAGAGTACACACATCAAATAAATCAGGGCACCATTTTACATCAACATGGTTTCTAATTGGATGTTTACGTCACAAACAAATTACCGCCAACAGATCAGCTTCGCTAGCACATCCTGGAGGGGCTGAACCTTTACCCTCCTGCTTCTCCACCTCCATTCTTACCCTGAACTTTTGCTCCTGGTGAGGCAGAGGAGGGAGGGTGGGAGGGTTACAAGGAGGCAATAGATGAGGGTGGCGAAAAAAGAGATGTGTTTTAATTGACACCCTTTAAGTTATGTGCAAGATAATTATAGCCAACAGCTGTAGACGGTGCAACATGCAACAATGGGACTTATTAGCATGCTGGTGGAGGTCTGTCAGGGAGAGCCAGATTACATGACTGACACAATGTTGGTGTGCATGTGCAAATTTTTACACATTTTCTAAAAGTGCATCCAAATAAAGTGGAATAAGTATAGGAGTGAACTGTCCTGACATGCAGCAGCTTTGAAAAATGGCTATAAAGATGCTACAGCAGCTGACTTTTGTGATATTGCAACATGGAGGGGTCACAGCTCTATTAAAAACTTTGCATTCTGCCTCAAAGCAGAAGAGGATCCCACTGAGCTTAAGAATATGTGCTCTTCATTTTAGCTCTAATATGAGAATTAATTATGAATTAATTACCATTACACTCAGGAGAGGCTACTTTTAAACCTCTCCCTGCCTTTATTTTTCTATCTCTTTTCTGCACAGTCAGGAATAACTCAAGAAAGAAAAAGGGAAACAAAGAGCAGGAATCGAGATATGGACGTATTGTGTTCTTACGTCTAAGAGTATCTCCAGGTTATGAATTACAGAATGTCTGTGTGGAGTTTGTTTCTCCCGGCGAGCCATTAAATATTTCATGGCAGAGGGGGGGATAAACACTGGGAGAGCACCATCCTCTTTCCAACCTGATCTGCACTGCAATTAGAGGCCCATTATCCATCTCTCAGCCCTCACGCTCTTTACAAGCCGGGTCCTCAAAAGCTGTGATAAGGAGCGTTGTGATGAAATATGATAACAGAAATGACTTATTTTTAGAGTCTACTGTGAAATTACACAGTTTTACTAAACAGTGTCGTTTTATAGGTCATTTCCCTCCAAACATATTACTAAAAAGAGAAAAACCTCAAGCTTTACAAATTTGGATTTCATTCATTTCATTTGATTTGACATATCATGCTTCTGTGCTTTGGCAATAAGGACACAACATTGCAGCATATTGGCAAGCTCATTTGCTTTTCATAGTGAGCGTTGTGTCCAAAAAAAAGAGAAAAAAAGTGCCCCCTGGGATAAACACGTGTACAGGGACCGCGGGCTCGCCGCCCCAGCAGCAGGTGGCCCATTGCTGCCTAATGAACACCGCAATCTGTTACTATCGCAGCGGTGCTTTTCAGCAGACAATTAAGCGACTAAGCATGTCATTATTCCAGGCCAACAAGAAGAGCCTCTTCTCTAATTTCATCTTTTCATTCCTGTTTACTCACCCACACTCCCCTCATTAACGAGAGATTTTCCAGTCCATGCTAATTGGTTTCAATAACATTCATTTTAGTTGAAAGGAAACGATTCTGTTAATTGAGGAGCGCAGAGAGAGGAGAGACAGAGAGAGACAGAGAGAGGGGGAAGAAGAAAAAAAAGAGCTGCTTCTTTTCATTTTCAAGTGCGTCCATGAGATGACGCCTTTGAAATGGCGCTCCGCAGGTTCAGAGCTAATGAAATTAAGTGATGCCGGCCATGGCAAAAAAGGGAAAGCCCAAATTAAAAGCAATTTAATTTCATTGAGGCATGTGGCACTGTTCGGCTGCAATTAATGGGCTGAGCTCAGACACAGAGATATGAGGGTGGTTGGGGGTAGAAGGAGACAAAGATACAAAGAAATGACTGATGGGACAGATGAGTCAAAAGAGAGAGCAAAGTCTAGACCTGGACAGATTACCTGTAATGACTTTTATTATTGTATTTCCATCTCCTTTTTCCTGTCCTTCTTAGTCTGAATTGGAGTGGATGATCAAATATTTAAAACAATCTCAAACACACCAGATGTTTGCCTAAAGTCGGGCACAGAAATAAAATTTAATTTACAACTGATATTATAACAGAGAAGGTTTGAATAGGAACAAGCATTTAGTCAAACATTTGACCTTAAGCCCCCTGAGCATAAAGTCTAATTGGAAAAATCAACAGCTCCTCCTCTCCTAATTAACAATAAAGTAGTGCTTTTTATATAAAATATCCAAGCACTTATGTTTTCATCATATCATAATCATTTGGTGAAGAAGATGAGAAGTTGGCTTCCAAATTGCAAGTTGCTTTTCCTTTTGATATGATTCAGAAAAAGATGAAAAAACTAAAATTCTTTAGCTTATTACTGAATTTCTTTATTCCTGAAGATGTTTATTCCAGGTTTTTTTCTAACTTCTCTCATTACCTGAATCAAGGCAAAACCATTTCATTTCTTAAAACCCTGTAGCATCATTAAACCTCACAAGAAATTATGGTTTCATACTCATTTACTGGAATTTTTTTAAAGATGAACAGAATCAGTAACTTAAAATATGTGTTACAACTACAAAAGTCCTATATCTTTGGTCTGTAATCCTTCTGGATGGTTATACCACAGTGTGTTATGGCATAACAAAGAACCTTCCTAAAAATACTAGTATTATATTATGTAATTGTCAAAAACTAATGGTACTTTTAATATTATTAACCAGAAAGGGGAAATTATTTATTGATATACTTTATTCATATAAATAAATACATTAATTAACAGTCACACAGAAATCAACGCAGAAATCTGTACTGTTCTGTAGCATTAATGTTGGAAGCCAACATTAATGCTACAGAAGAAGAATATTTTGATTCTCAAATTCATTAGAAATAATTAGCTATATTTGAAAAAGCCATCAAATGTATTATAATTGCCCTGCACAACATGATTTGCTCATATAAATAGATTAATCCTTCTGGATGGTATATCAAATGTTACAGCATAATAATAATAATAATAATAATAAAAAAAAAGATCAAACTGTGGTGACTCTTATTCATCATTAGAGTGATGCTTTTGATTTAAAATATTCCAGTGGTCATGTTCTTGATCATATCATCATCATGAATGGAAAGAGTCAAAAAGTTTGTCCAGGAAATGCATTTATGTATATATAGTGATGACAGATCAAGCTTGGGCAGTGAGTCTATAGCCAGACCACAAAGGATGACCACAGGTGTTGTTTGTGAGCATAAATATTTTTTGGGAAAGAAAATGTTTCTTTTTATTGATCATCAGCTGTAGTAGCATAATTCTTCTTCTCTGTGTCTGAGCCAAATGATGGAGACAATGCTTGACTGCAGATATGTTCTGAATATCTTAACATCTCTTCCATTGTTACTGTACTAAAACTAACTGCAGACAGACTTGAAGTTTTTGAGTGCTATTACAAATATTGTCCTCATAGCAATGTTTTCACAGTTACTGTACATTAACTGTAGATGCACATGTTTTGTATTACTGTAGTGCAGTTAAATACTCACAAGTAAGGCAATGAGTGCATAATGCGGCAATAATTTAGATTTGCACAACTACTAAATGACTCCCTCCCCTAAACCTAACCATCTACATGATTTAAAATATAAAAAATATAAAAAATTTTTAAAAACATTTACTTAATAGGTTAACCATGATAAACATAATTATGTCATCCTGAGTTACTGTTTTTTGGCTCTGGCATGTAACTCCACTGCTTTTACACCAACTCTATCTATCTTTCTTGCCTTTATATCACAACCTTCATGATGTTTTCAAGCCAAACCTTGATAAATTTACACTTTTTAATGAGAAAGGAGCTGCGAGGGAGAATATTTTAAATTAAATTCCTCAAAAAAACAACAATAAACAGGTTTTAGGTGTAGAATCTTTTCATGTCTTTTGGGGAAAGACTGAATGTCTGGCATTAAATTGCTTCTAGGAGTGCTACTTGCCTCATTGCATCATGTTTTTTTTTAATCTCATCACAAAGTAATAACAGTTGAACTCTCTAGCAAAAACTACACCTAATGGATGGCATTTTTCACAAAAAAGATGAAAGACAATAAATAAATGAAACATACAAATCTGGGATTTAAGACCTATTATGGAAAGACTGCTAAGACCCAAAATTAGGATACTTAAATTTAAGAAACTTTCAGATTCAGACCCCGCAGAAACCCTTCAGTAGCCTGAATAATCAAATTTGTTGAAACTGTCAAATTTGATCTAAAACGTCTTACAAATTTAATCCTTAATCCATCTGGATGCTAAATAAAATGTAATAGTGTAATATTATTAACCAAAAGAACATCCTCACACATGGCATTAACCCCTTAGTTACAGTCAGCCAGCTGCCTAACCAGCCTTTACATGGTTGTTTAGTGATGGCAAACTAAGCATGTCAATGGCCTTTCTAAACAGTCTCAGCTGGGGGCTAACTGCTACAGGGGAGGGAAGGCCCACTGGTCCTCTTTGCAAGCTGGAAGTGTCGAGAGTGTAGGCATCTAGAATGAATGAACAGAGGGGATTACTCAAGCAGCTCTAATTATTATTGATCGATACGTTGACAAGCACAGAGAAAGAGAAGGGAAGATGTGGGTGAAGCGGGGCTTGAAATGTAAAACAATTACACAAATGATTTTCAGGTTCCTGTGCTGTCTGTTTTCTCCTTAACCATCAGCATGTCTGGCTCTGCCTGTGTTTCACCCAATGAGAAACTAAACTAGTCTAAAGTATGACTAAATGCCCTGCGAGTCTCTGAGGAGCCTCCGAGTGCGGAGCTAGAGGGAGATCAGTGCAGTTAATTTACATAGCATTTGCATTATGTCAGGACATGAGCTACAAATAGGTATGAGTGTGTGGCTTAATTAGAAATGAGCCAGGCTTTACAAAAACACCCTTTTGCATCATAATTGAGTCAGCTCCTCGGTGCTGGATAAACGGCAGCAAGTTTAAGTGTGTATGTGCGTGTGTGTGTGTGTGTTGGGGGCGCTGTTTCTGCACACTCTTACAGATTATTGGTAATTATCATACACACACAACCTCCCAGCTAGTTGTGATATACATACATTAGTGTATGTCTTATAATAGAAGAAAACAACTGCTCTTTTATTGTGAGTATATAGATGGCTAAGTCTTATTGCTAGTGTTTAGATGTGTGGGCAATTTGGATCAATAAAATGTGCATGCTGTAATTATTAACATGCTTTTTTAAGTAGGTTTCCTGCAACTAAAAGCAGATTCAAGCTTAATCATTGAGCTGAAAGTTAAAGGTTAAGTTAACCCTGATGCATTTTAAATACGAACACGATAAATGCATGAAGCCAACAAAAGCTAATGTTCTTTCTATCACAAGTTTCACTCAAGGCTTGAAAGATTGTTCTTTATATTTAAAAGATTAGATTAAATTTATTTTCTTTGAAGTTTAGAGTGACATCAACACAACATTGTAGAGTTTCTAAAGAAAGGAGTATATAATTACAGAATAACATCATGCAATATGAAGGTACATTAAACTAATGATTCCCAAAGATTGGTGGGTCTTCACTGGGTGTTGTGGAATACCACAGCTGAGTTCTTCAAATGATCTGTTTCAAATTAAGCTGCCAAAATAAAGAACAACAACAAAAACAGCAGGTTAAAATGGGCAAACATTTTATTGTTTTATGAGGCTGTTGTGTTCTCATTATGCCCTTCTTAATTGGCCTAAAAGCAATGTCTGTTTCACTGTTTTCTTTTGGGGTCAGAGGCTAAAAAGTTTGGGTAGCAGGGAATGTAGTTTCAAACTATTCATGAAATAAAACATCCTTACATCTCAAAAACATGATCATATTCAGGCACTTTTAAAGAGAACCCAAACTATGAACTCCACAAACATTTGAGAGAAAATGGGTACGAGCATGTAAATCTCTTTCTGGAGCACAAATCAAATCCAAATTAGAAAATCAAAGGAACACCTGTAGTATTTGTCATTTGCTAACTGAAATCTGCCAAACTAAAGAGAATTTATCAATATCAAAATTAGTCAGTGATTACCAGGTTCTACAAAAAGGCTATCAGTTTTGGTGCAGTCACAAAGCCTGTAAAACATTTTAAAAAACTGTGTCAAATGTCCATAAGCAGCAGGAAAAAAAACGTTTTGCAGTTTTGACCCCCCCAATAATAATAATAATAATAATAATAATAATAATAATAATAATAATAATAATAATAATAGTTATTTTATTATTAATATGACAATATAATTTCCACTGTGTATCCCACCTCTTGCTTCTTTGCTTTAGGAAGGTTAGTATCTCCATATCTAGCCCCTTTTTGTAAATTTACAATCTCTTTTGAAAAAGACATATTTTCATAGATTATAACCATCATAGCCATAGCTTATGCTGTCTTCTAATTTTGAGATCCTCGATGACATGTATTTGAAGGGATTTGTTATTGAGGTCAAGCACTGTCATGGACAAGGCCATTTCAAAGTGGTGAAACAGTTAATGATTGGTCATTGCCTCAAATACCATACCTACACCATACATTCTCATTGATGTTTTCATACATTTAACTTTCTGCACGCTAAAGTGTTTTATTTTGTTTCTGTGCTCTGTATGTATTTAGATATTTGTTAGTGTGTTTGGATGTATGGCACACAGATTGTGTTAATGTATTGCCTGCATGCATGTGTGTTTTTTTATTGCCTTTTCCAAGTAATGTGCCAAAAATCGGATGATTTGTGATGGGGAGTCTGGTTGTTCTGAGTACCTGGGGTTACCAAGGTTACCAAATTGAATCGTCCCCTCAGACATGGCTGATTTACATAATTTGGTGGTATCATTCACAGCGTCTCGTGGCCCGGGTGATGAATGGCACCCGCACAAGATAATATTTCTGCTTGGATGTAATAAATCTTATGTAAAGTGCTTCACTGCTTATATAAAAATGGCAAATAGGTGATGAAAAATAATAAAAAAAAAAAAACACACTCTTTTTTTCCACTATCTAAATTTTTCTTTTCTTAAACACAAACATGGAATCATTACCAACATTTTGGCCAAATCATTTTATGTGCTATAATCCCAACATTTTTGTACTTTATATGTTCGCTGCATACGTGCTGCAGTTGTTCAATAGTATCAATGTTGGTTTCTCCTGAGAAAATTGTTCCTTTTGCTACTATCTCAGCTGCTCCTGTACCTGTTGTATCGATTGGAGACAGCCTTCAGTGTCCTGGTTTTATAAAAGCAGCCGCTGGCTTGTGAACTTATGACCTTCAGTCAGTGGCGGTGGGAGGGGGTGTGACCCCCATGAGAGGCCAGATACTCTTTGGGAATCTGTACAAGTTGGCCATAGCTACGCATTCATCAAGTGCTTGCATGTGTTTATCATGAATCACTTATTGCTTATTAAAAAAAATACTCTTAACTCCAAAAACAATTTACTAACTCAGTGCCTGGCAAAAGTCTTCATACCACTTGAACCTTTTCACATTTTTTCACATACATGCAGAAGCTGAAATGATTTTATTTTGGTTTCAAGGAGCTCATATTTGTGAAGTAGAAGGAAAATTGAATCTGTTCACCACCAGAGATGATTGATAGGTTGAGTCACTTCTTCCTTCTAGAAATACTTAGCTGGATCCTCACCCCACTCCAGTCTACCTCTGCTGCTCCTGCTTCCGTATCCAGTCACCTTCCTGTGTTTTCCTCTATGCTTACCTTTGTGTTTACGTGGAAGGAAGCTCTTTGAGGAAACTCAAGGCCACATCACTTTTCTTCCAGTGCCACACCCAACCACTTTGTTTTTTCATCTTTCCTGAAAACAGAAAGACAATTTCAATATTACTTTCAACATACTCACCTTCCAGCAAACGTGCTTAACTTTTCTCCTTTCCTTTCCCGGGTACAACCTGCATCCAAAGACTGCTTGTATTTACTCCTTATAAATCTTGTGTATATAAATTCTGACTGGCTTCTGTATGTGGGTCAAATTAAACTGACAAGGCCTCACAGTTTTAGTCAACAAACATCATGAAAACCAAGGAACTCAGCAGACATGTCAGGGATAAAGTTGTGAAGAAGTTTAAAGAAGAGTTTGGTTGCAAAACATCTTAAGCTTTGAGCATCTCACAGATAACTCTTTGGTCCATCATCCAAAAACTGAAAGAGTGCAGTACAACAACAAACCTACCTACAACAAACGTGTATGCACAATGGGATGTGTAGTAGTGAACCAGCACTGCACATTGTCCTGAACAAACGATCCCTAACATGAGACATGGTGCTGGCAGCATCATACAGTAAAGCTGGTCATAGTTGATGGGAAGACAGATGGAGCTAAATACAGGGCAATCCCAGTAAGCTATTTGAACTATCTGGCATGGTGGTTTACATCACAGCTGCAGGACAATGAACCTAACCTTACAGGCAGAGTTACCATGTAATGGTTTAGATCAAAGCCTGCTGATGTTTTGGAAGAGTCTATTCAAAGTCTAGATATAAACCCAATTAAGAACCTGTGGTAAGACCTTAAAATTGATGTTCACATATACTCTTTGTCCAATCTGACCAAGCTTGAGCACTTTTCTAAGAACTGGCAAAAATTGTGTCTTATACTGGTGGGGACAAACTGCAGCTGTAAATACACCAAATGGAAGCTCAACAAAATGTTGATTCAGGGGTACTGAATTCTAATGTATGCCACACCTGTTGGACTTTTATTTGTAAAAAATTCGTAATCCATGAATCCTTTTTCTACCAAGTTATGTGCTACTTTTTGTTGGTTTATTACACAAAACCCATTAAAATACAGCAAAGTCTGTGGTTTTAACATGATAAAACGTGAATCTGTTTAGAAGTATCAATAGCTTTGCAAGGCATTGTATGGACTCAGACTTTGGGTTCAGGAAAATGATAAACTGTTGTGGAGGGCTGCATAAACAGCTTTGATTAGATGCATATGCAAATGAAAAGCATACTTGTAGCTTAATTTAACATAAAGTAAGAAAAGGGCTCTGTAAGTCACAGTCACAAAATGTCTATTTATTCTAAAGATAACTAACCACAATTGTTTACTAATTAAGTTTTTTGTTCTCCTTGCTTCTATTAAGCCAGTTTTTAATAAGCTGAGAGTCAGGTGTACTTGACAGTAATGAATGACTGATTTTAGCTGATCGTTATTGCTGCCCTCCTCTTTCCCTACGATGTGCTGTGATGTGTGTGTGTACTTGTGCACGTGCCTGTGCGTGTTGTGGCTGCCTAATAAAAGGGATAATTGTTCCATCTTTGCTTGCAGACACATAAAGCAGTGTGTATTGACTCCTTGACAGGCTGTGATTCCAGGGAAGCTAATGGCTTTCTCAATTCTCCTGCTCCATCCATCAGGCCCCGGGAGCACCCCGTCATGTTTTCAATTAATGAAGAGAAAACCATAAAAAGTTAAAAGCCAGTCTGACAAAGCAGACGACAGCAGCTACACACATTCAGACAAGGGTGCATGCACACACGGACATTCAAAACTTCTAATCGCAAACTCGACATGTGCATGCAAAAGGGAACAAATGCACAACTGCAGCTTTAAGAAGAAAAAAAAAAAGAGATGTTAGAGCTTTTGGTTGTTGTAAGTTTTGAAGCCGCTCTGTGTCTCAAATCACACCTTCAGCTTGTTATCATAAAATATATGTATTCTGGTGCTGGGAATGCTTAGCACAGGTGCACTGTGGATCCTTTATTTAGGAGATAAAGGAAAACTTCCGATCTGCCTGGGTGAGCAATAGTTAAACCCTCCAATTCAGGCAGGAAATTGTAGAGTAAGTGGCGCGGTGGCTGATAGTCAAATGAATCCCGGGCAGCTGGATACCTACTCTAATTAACTGGCTGTCAGGTTTCAGCAGTATCAGGAATTGTGGTGACCAGTTTGATACCAGGACAAGGGTATGTTTAGGGGCACAAACAGACACACATTCACAATTATTCAGGTTTTTCTGGTCATTTCAGGATCCAATTCAAAGTGTTATTGCTTGTAAAGAAGAATATTAATGGTATTTCTCCAACATATATGCTTGAACTGAAAGCAATATGGATCACAAAACAACTGCTGTTGAACATTACAAGAGCTAAGCTCAAAAGTAAACGTGACAAAGCCTTTTCAGAGGTATCAAATTGCTTTTACAGACTAAAGCCCATGATCTATTGATAACTTTTAGATCTCTTTTAAAATTCCAAATTTTATTCATTCACTTTGGTTTATAGCTACTTTGTAAACCTGTCATATTATTGTGTTTGTCTTTAATATTTGTGTTAATATGATTATGTTTTGCAAATGCTGCGGCCATTTACCTGTAGCCACAAACATTTATTATTCTCATACTACACTATGCAGACACTCTCTCTGTGCTTATGAATAATGTTGAATGCTTGACGTAGCTGCCATAACTGAGGAGTTTGACCTATTCTGTTAATATTTTATCTGATAATAATTTTACCAATGGCAGCACTCATAAAGTGAGATGATTATTGAGATGATTAAAAATAAACCCATGACAGCAGCTTAATCATAGTTCATGTCTGACAATCATCCATCACACAAATCCCTGTAATCGCATAAGACCTCTAAGTAATGGAAACAGGAAAAATTTATATTTGTTTGGACCAGCTAATCCATGATCATACAAATGTATATCTCAGCTCAACATGCAACTCAGTTTTTAGTCATTTCTGTTTTCCTGAGAGAGTCAGCTCTGCTGACCATTCATTACCAATTGCCAGTGGTTTTATTGAATAATATTTGGTAAAGCGTAACAAAGAAGTTCAAGTGACCAAACAATCCCAATGCAAGATGTTTATTTCATTACCTGGAAAGTTAAATTTTTGGTGATACCAGGCTTCTGTCTAATGATAACCTTTAACAATAGAATGTGGACAATAAAAAAAAAAGAAAAAAAAAAGGTTTAGATAATTTCTCGACTAATTACAGGGATAAAAGTAAGCTCTAATATAAATGTCACAGTGATGAGTGGGCCTGCTGGGAAATGTTTAGCATGTTGTCCATGTTCCTGAAACATGTTGGCAGTGTTTACTTCTTACAGACAGCATGCAAAACATTCATCTCCACTGCTAATTTCACAGAAAATAATCAAGGGGATCACTTACAAAGATGAATCCTTTGAAAGAGAACATTACCTAGATTTTCATTGCACGCGTCGTTATGTGTTTGACATTTGCTTTTAGCAGAGTGAACATGTGTATTTCCTTCTGACTTGCCTCTGTGGGAGTTTATAGCTTACCCTGCAGGCACCTTTAGTTTTATGACCAGTAATAAGTTCAATGTGATGGATATTTAAAGTAAAAAAAAAAAAAAAAACAAGTTAACTTGATGTGATGGACTTGATAGGAATCACATGAGCTTCTAGTGCAATGCCTGCACGCCTCCTCACTTTAACCAAACAGAGCTGAAGGTGAGAGTGCTACTGGAGGATAGATCAGGATGGCGTAATCGTGCGTAGGAGGGAGACACAACCAATGCTTGTCAATCATCATCAAGCACTCTTCCTTTTGCTGCCAGTTTGACTTTCCTCATCATTCAAGATAACTTCCAGCTAGATGCAGCTGAGGCTTTTTGATTTTGATGTAGTTATCTCTCACTTTGCTTGTGCATGCTCAATGTGACGTCCACCTTATTTTGTCTCACAAACACACTTGCATCTTTGCTGCAATGTTTCTCAGATAACAGAAAAGGAGGAATGGCAGCTGAGGATAAATGCATTTTTCATTATTATGGATTCTCTCCACTTCTCTGTTGGCAGTGAGAGCAAGCTCTTGCTTAAACATCTCCTCTCTGCCCCTCGGCACTCCCCCACATTTGGACGCCAGCCAAGAAAAAAAAAAAAAAATTTAAATGTTAAGAGGAAATTAAATCTCACATTTTCAGTTTTTACCTTAGAGTTTAAGTACAACGAAAGTGTCGCCCATGAATTATGGAGTCAAGCTGAATTTCTCCCCCAACTTCTGCACTGTAACTGTAAATGCCCCTGACAACTAGCTGTGGAGGTGGGGGCTATGCTGCCACCTTTCTCTTGGATAGGGTGTTACAACCAATCAGAAGCAAACAAGTCAGGAAGCAGCATAAAGGGGATCGGTTTGAAAGTATAAAAAAATGAGATGAGTGTGATTTCTACTTTTTCTTACATTGTAACATGAGGTTTGACATTTATATTTTAAGTTAAACTCTTGAATAAGATGTCATAGTTTACAGTAAGACACCACAACAGTCTCCAGAGTCAGGAATTATTCCGATGCCAGTCTAAAAGCATGTCTATGTTATGTTTTATTCCTTAAGCACAGCAGCACTTCAAAGATAATACATTCACTTGATATGTCTCACACCCAGACCAAATTATATTTACTGCTAAATCATATTTCTGATGGTGCTACGTTATTAGAAAATTGCATGTTGTGCGTTTGATTTATGTCTCAGTATATCTAGAGAAAAAAAAGGAAGAAATACCCTCCCACCTCCCTCGCTCGCAGGTGAGATGAGTTCCTACAGATTGCTGTTAGTGTCATCCTCTGGGCTAAGTGTTGTATATTAAAGAGACATCGCAGTGGATTGTCACCCAAGCGCCCCGCCGCCTAGCAATGGGCCATCTTTAATTACGGTCCAATGAAGGTGGATGCATCAGAAAAGGCCTGACAGAGCAGTGAGTGTGTAGATTATTTTAATTTGTGCCACGCCTCTAGGTGAGCGATGCGGCCGGCCTTGACCCTCCTCTGACTGCATGGATTAATGCATGGCGATGACTGCTGAGGCTATCATTGCAGCGGGCATCATTAATTATCCTTATTGATTATTACTCTCAGAGATAAAGCGTTCTGCTGACTGGAAAATACCCTCCAAGCACAAGGTCAAGGTAAAAAAAAGAGGGAGAAAGAGAGAATGTAACTTTGGTTATCACATATGAGCAAAGACAAAATTAGATTTTTTATTCCTGTTTTTTCCTCTCGTTTTTTATATGTGTGCAAAGACTAATAAATAAATGAAGGTAAGGAGAGAATAAAATGTGAAAAGGGAAGCTGAATGACAAAGAGCCAGCAGTTGGGTTCAGTAAAGGAGGAATTGACTTAAAAAAGAGACAGGATGACAGAGCAGCTGTGGTGCTCGGGCAGATTATGTTTCTGTGGCTGCCATAATGGAGGAGACAGCAGGAAGCCAGGGTTTTATATTTACACTACTCTACATCACCCTAGCCTCAAATACATCTCAACAGAGACTGGAACACCTTTACCTTTACCAACATCTGACCCTACTTCACAACAAAGGGTGCAAGTTCATGGTAGTAATTTACCAAAACAGAAAAAATACTGAGACTTTCCAATTTTATCGTCAGAAATCAATAATCTGTTGTTGAAATTGTAAAATCACAAATCAGTTTAATTCTATTCATTTATGTTGCACCAATTCACATCTAATTCGTACAGACTGATTCAATTTGAGTTATATCAATTTCAGTGTTTTCCCAGTAGATTGTTTCTACTGGTAACTTCCCCTCTGAATAACAAACATTTTAAATGTTTTTTCTTTCAATTTGAAACAGTACCCTACAGACTATATGTCAAACAAATTATCTCCATGTTTTGGCAATAATAGAAAAAAATAAATGTTACAACCCAAATTAGCTAAGGGTCAGGGGAGGTAACAAAAAAAGTGTGTAAAGGAGGTAAGGTAGAAGCTGAAAAGGTTTATTATAAGAAACCCCACAAAATTAGGACAAGAAGTGAAACTCAAACCAATAAACAATCAAAACCAAACACGTTTTTCTTAGTGAAGCCAGGCAAGTCAAACTACTGAAAATAAATTAACTAAAAAAAAAAAAAAACGCTTTAAATTAAACTGACTAACCCAAACCAAAAATACACAAAGGAGAGACACTACCAATTTTTCCATTATTCATTGCAAGATCCAAACAGCAAAAATGTCCAACTAAGCCCCACAGGCTATTCAGACTTTACCTATAGCATGACAGACGTTTTGACAGTCAGATCACAAAGTCTCAACAAGCTTCATTAAACACAGAATCTCAAGAGCAACAAGGGGCAAGCTGCACATTCAGGCCAAAGCTGCAGTGAATGAGTCCTCCTCAGAGCCTTTTGAAAGAGAGAGATGTCTAATCAGCCGCAGTGATTGGTCTGGTGTCCCACAGCTGGTCCAATAGCTTTTCCATATGAGAGAAGCAGGTCAAAGGCTTCAAACAGCCAATCGTCAGAGTGTGTTGACATGCTTAAATCTCATTTCTTCCAAGGCCAGGGGCCATAAGAATAAGCTCACTAACACATAGCACAATGGCTTGTACTGATAAGGAATCTTGGTACCAATCCAAGTGATTTAAGAATGAACAATTGTACTCAACAAAATCCTGTTATGTGCCACAATTTTTTTCAAGCAGAGCAGTTTGCTTAAGTAGTAAGCTAATTTTAGAAGGTTTCCTCAGTTTTGATATGACTCATATTTTGATGCAGTTCCAGTTAATCATGTACAGACACAGTGTACTTTAAAAAATGTTGTAATTCATAAGCTTTGCTTTCAATATCATAAAATTTTGTAACAATTAGTGTTTAAGTTGCTCTTTGTGCTGCTGTCCTTGGACTGGTCGGGATATCTGACAGTCTGAAACAGAGCAGGTTCAAATTGACACAGGCAGGCCAGGAGTTGCAGCAGTCTCCCTCATTTGCTGTGAACAGTGCTAAAAGGCTGAAAGCCAATTTGATTGTTAGTCTGAGTAAATCAGCAAAAGATATGAATAGTAAAGTATTTTGTCAGGGACTCCAATACCCATTATTTAAAAATGCCTTGACTGGGGCATCACTGCTTATCATTTTTTTCACCCCTCATTTCCCAGTGTTGCTACCGTATCACCCGTGGTCTGAAACTCTGGTGTCTAACAAATTAAAAACAACAATGTGAATTAGCTAAAAGCTACAATATAACAAACACATCAAATGGTGACATTATTTTTGTCGTACATTGTCCATTTTTAAGTAAAGTTGAAGTTTAAAGTCTTCAAACTCTTGAATAACACTGTTACTAGTCATTTATGCAATGCTAATATTGCATAAGGTTTTAGAAATTATCTTCATTGATTTATTTTTTGTTGTGGCTTTTTACACAAAAGCATGTCTGTGCATCCTTCTCCTGGAGAAGGGATCTCTGACTAATGTATTTCTTGCATGCACCCATGAGTGCTGCTGTACAATGATCATTTGAGAAAGAAAAAATGAACCATTATTCGACAATATTTAGCTAGAATTGATATAAAATTGAGTCATTGCATTGCACACAAATTGCAAGTATCCACACAACATCTGAACTACTTTTCTTACTCCTCAACACAGTTAGTTTGATTGTGACAGTAGCTTGAAGCCTCACTTTTGTTTCAGTCTAAAAATAAGTAAGAAAACATTTTTTCTAAAATCTTATAACCATCCCTTCAAAGTCTGGGGAAGACTGTGGCTTTTACATGTAAACACAGGCTTAAATTGACAGTCAAACAAACTTGATCTGAGACAAAATGTGAAATAAACAACTATGTGTAAATCCAGTATGAAAATATGTGTCAAAACAATGCCAATGAAAAACAGTGAAGGACTTTGATGTGGTGGGGAGCTGAATTCCTTTGCTTAATTGAAACAGTACAGAAATTTAAAACAACAGAAAATTGTATTTAGGGTTTGATGGGAAGATGAGCAAATGCCAGGCTTTTAACCAACAGTGAACAATCAACACTGAACTGTTACATTTTCAAACTATTTTTTGCTATTGTTTATTTAATTGTCTAATATTTTATTCATCTTTCTGTGTGCCTACCTATGCTTCAACAGGTTCTATTGGGTCCTGAGATTTCTGTGAGACCAGCCTGACCTGAACACTACAATGCCAGATCGAAATCTGTGGTAACAGTCGACCACATCTCTGACAATGCCTACTGTGTGTATCGGAGTTTTTGTGCATCTTCCTGCAGTAAGACTTTCCAGCAGACAGCAACTGACAGTGACAGAAGAGGATTTTTTTTTTTTTTTTTTTTTTTTTAAAAGCTGGGTGTGGGAGCTGCCATAGCATCACTTTTGTCCTCTCTCTTCTCTGTCTCTGCTAAGAAGGTGATTGGCATGTCTTCATATGTGGTTCCTGTTCTCGCCGCTAGTCACTCTTTTCTACAAGTAGACGCTGTCAGACATTAAATCCATCCAAAAGCGAGGGTACAAGGAGAGGAGGAGACACTATAAAGAGGTAGAATATGCAGAAAACCACTTCACTAAGGTTGACATAACCATACAAAGGAACATAAAGGGGTTCATGTTCCTAAAACTGAAAGTTAGAATACAATAAAGAACAAAGATTTCTTTTTTTCATGGTATGAATTCATAAATGCCCTTTGTCTGGGTGTCATGAGGTAACATAGACACAGACAATGGAGGTAGGGCAAGATAAAGGTATGACTGTCTTTTTTTGTTACTACCTGTTTGAAGTGTATCAGAAGGAGCTTTCCAAGTTCTGGAAATTCATTACTGAACAGGAGCTTTGACAGAGGTTTGCTGGATACGTGTGTGTGTGTATGTGTGTGTGTATGTGTGTGTTAGAGTGAGACCATTGTATTCAGAGTGGAATTCCTGAGTAGTTGCCTGAGGCCATGATATAGAGGCAGCTATGGACACGTATGGCTAGCTGTTCCTGCAGGGCATCACAGTCTATTGGTCTCTCTGGGGAGAAGATCAGACAGGCCCATTCACAATCATATATAAGTACAGTGTCTGTGTGGGGGTGTGCAAAAATGGACATAAAAAAGGGTGTCACATGTGGTCAAACAATGAAGCTTTTAAGGAAATCATAGCATTGAAACTTGATGTGATCATATTAAAATGACAAGTTTAATCTGGATCAGCCAAGTCTATACTGTGTGAATGTAGATATATCTAAATGGGAAGATTAGATAAAAAGAAGAAGAGAAGATCAATTGTCTTGCACAGCTATTGGCAAATCAATAAACCGCCCAGAGATTCCAATACCAGTATGTAAAATTTTGATATGTATGCACAAGAGGCAGCAGAAGTGGATAGTAACTCGCTATATGTACTCAGTTACATTTACTTAAGTAAATTTTTGAGAAAAAAAATTACTCTAAGGAGTAATATTACTACACTGTACTTTTTACTTTTATTTGAGTAGTATTGCTATGAAATATCGTTATTCTTACTTGAGTAAAATTTCTGGATACTCTACCCACTGTGAATAACTCCACTGAATGAAGACCAAGCTTGTTTTAACAAAAAAAATGCACCAGACCTAGACACAAACCTACAGTTTATGTTGAAGTGAGACTTCTTCTTTATACACAAGGTTTGTTGTTCTAATGTTATTGTGCTGAGCCCTTTGTGCCATTTGGAGATCAAGACGATACAGTGAACACTACATATTGTCACTGGAAGTATTTTACCCTGTTCTATATACATTACTTACTGTAAGTATTCGTTTCATAAGCTTTACATTGAAAAAGATGAACTGGAGAAGTATTTTTTTTCTGCCTGAATTTGTTATTTTGTAATTATATTATTTATTTGTAAGAATTTTTCCTTATAGTCTTTGTGCATTTATCTTTAGTCACATTGATTACTACAACAGTGTCTTCACAGGTCTGCCTGAAAAGTCAATCAGACAGCTGCAGCTGATCCAGAACGCTGCTGCTCACGTTCTCACTAAAACCAGGCAGCTGGAGCACCCTAGGAAGATAGATCACCCCAGTTCTAAAGTCCTCATACTGGCTCCCTGTTGCTATAAGAATAGACTTTAAAATACTTCTGTTAGTTTATAAATCACTCAAGTGGCTTAGCACCAAAATACATTAGAGATCTGTTGTCATTTTAGCAAACTCCCAGACCACTCAGGTCTTCTGGTTCTAGTCTACTCTGCATCCCCAGAACCAGAACCAAACATGGAGAAGCAGAATTCAGTTTCTATTCACCTCAAATCTGGAACAAACTTCCAGAAAGCTACAAAACTGCTGAAACACTAAGTTCCTTTAAATCAAGGCTAAAAACCCACCTGTTTAGAGTTTCCTTTGAATAATAATAATAAGTGTAACATTGATCAACATATATGATGTATATTTGCTTAATGATTTTGATGATGGCATTTGACAAACTGTAATGTATATTGCTTGTTTTATAATTGGTTACTGTATTTTGTTTTAATGGTGTAAAGCACTTTGAACTGTCTTGTTGCTGAAATGTGCTACACCAATAAACTTGATTTGACAACCAGAATATGGATATAAAATTATATTTTTCTCCATCTGATGACACCATCAGTTATTCACGACTTAAGTAGCCATTTTATGAAGTACTTTCTTACTCTTACTTGAGTAATTCCTAGGATGACTACTTTTTGCTTTTACTTGAGTAAAAATATATTGAAGTAGTGCTACACTTACTTGAATGTAATTTTTGGGTACTCGACCCACCTCTGCTAGCTATATAACAATGTGAGCATTTAGTATTATGATTATCACATTCATTGCTATTAACATGATTTCCTTATAAATATAAAATATATAAAAAAAATAAAATTCATTATTACAGGTCTAAGTTAATTCACCAGCATTGAAACCAACAGGATAAATGTAAATATTAAAATCATTATTACGATCAGTGCTAGTGGTAATAGTAGTAGTAATATTATATTTATGTGTGTATTCTATTAACTGAATCCACAGGGCACCCAGCATCCAGATTCTTTTTGTTACAAGCAGTGTTTGCAAAAAGGTTGGACCTACCCCTGCAAAAGTGGCAGATGTGGGAGTGTCTCAGGCAGAACATTTTTGAAACATGTAGGACAATGTACTCACATGCTTGAGATTTGTATTTATTTAATAGTAGGTATTGTAGTGACCTCTGCATATTTCACACTGTACTTTAAACATGATAGATAGGATTTTCACTGATACAATAAATTACGTCTTCTCGTTACAGCTTCTGAAGAGGACAGTGATATACCTGACAGTAATGATTCTGATGATGACTGGGAAAGCTTTGATAAACAGGACTTTGAGACCAACTGTAGGAAATTGGAGGGCTACTGTACTTCTGATTTCAATATCCCTTTTGAGTAAAGCTTTACAGTAACTTTCTACAGTTTGAACAGTAATCTGATATAGGTATTCATTAAAATAAAAGTAAGTAAAAAGTAAAATTGAGCCCCTCTGCCTTCTCCCAGTGCTATTGAGAAACAATTAATCAGAGCCAGTGAACAATGGTCTTTACTAAACTGCTGGATTAGAAGTCAGCCTCAGCATCATTTATAATAATAATTAAACCTAAGCAGGTAATTTCTGTTCTCAAATTTCTGGAAATTCTTTTGAAACTAATTCTGTAAAAATATGGAATTCTGAAATGGAAAATGTGTAGGAAACCTAAAAATAATATACAACTAAATGATGTAAAATGTGAGATTTGAGCATTTTTATAATTATTTGTCAAAATATTTAAGGCAAGAGATAGTTAAATGCTGAAGTATATGAATGCAAAATTATTTGATTACGTGCACAAAATGAACATGCTATATATTGGGATAAAATGGCAATGCACGAGTACGAAATGGGGGTATAAATTAAAGAATGGCTGGACTGACCCTGAGCTGGTAAGATTCATTGGATAATGAGAGAATGACTGACATTTTACTTTGTTTTTTCTTTTGTCTTCATCAATGAGTTTAGGAGCCTGTTTGGATGCTTTATCCCCTTGCTTGCTGGCATTGACTGAGAACACTCCTGCATTAGATTACAGCTTCTTTATTCAGGGTAGGAGATCCATGGGGATCCTGTGGAGGTAAATTGACATACTCTCCTCCAGGACAAAAACCAGGGATGTGCTCAACAGCTGCTCATGCTCCCAAAAGCATACATCACCTTGGCTGGGTTGATATTGCTTAATATTTGTGGATCTGGTGACAACTGCTATAATCTGGCACTATACAGTAGTATATGATGCTTGCTACAGATACTAACAGTGATATAAAAATGCACATGTATGCAGGACAATCACATTACAGCTCAATTTCTTCATGATATGAACTTCCTTATTTATTTTTTCTTGTATTGTAAGATTCTCTATAAAATGTTTTGGATTCATAAATAGCTGGGTGTGATACACATGATAAACACATACATGCAAAACAATTTGAAGGGTGTTGCAGGGCTGAGGTGTTGTTACACGCTGCCCATCTATCTTTCTGACATCTCCTAACCCAATCCCACTGGGGCTAACTGAATTCAATCCTCAACATTAGATAAGCACACCCCCTCTCTGTTCCCTCTCAACATGTGCATCTGCGTGTATGAACATGTCACATACAGAGCAGCGTGTTCAAATCATTTCCATGGCCATGTGTTGGTGTACGAGTGGCATTACAAGGGAGGTGAGTCAGAAATCAAGAGAAAAACAAGCCACTAGTCTCAACAGACAAAGAGACAGAGGTTTGACATTGGCTGTCCAAAAAAACTTCATGTTTCTCCAATTCATCTTTCTGCTGCTCTTACCCAACTGTGCTTTACCCAAACCCCCCACCAGCCAGCCCTTTCCCCTCGGCAGCTCTCTGCTGATTGTTCAGCCACTTCTTGCTGCCTTTCAGACTCATCACACCATGTTTCCATCAAACACAGCATTTATCTTATCATTGCCTTGACAACTGCCTAATGGTCCAAAAGAGTCTGCCCACTCTATGTTCCTATGTAGATGACACGGTGACATTGCCAAGCAGCCCTAAACCACCTGCTGAGACTTGCTGAGCCCTCTTCCCCCTGCCTTCCTCTTTGCCCACCCTTTTGCCTTTCTTTTGCCCCTTTTTTGGCACCAGCACCCCTCTCTGGAGGTTTTAACTCTTTCAGACTAAATGCATGTCTGTTTGTGTGCGTGTTTGTGATGTGTGTGCATGCAGGCATGCACATTTATCCTCAGTAGATGGAGAAATTTGAGTCCTGTGCATGAATATTCAGGGATGTGTATTCTTTATTGCATCTTCAACAGTGCATCATGCTACATGTCTCTATATTCTGCTTCCAAGCAGTCAGATTTCCTTTTAAGCTTTTGAAGTTGTCTCGATGTCTATCAAAGAGGTCAGAATCTTTTTTGGCTCTCTGAAGATTTTAAAGTTTTTATCTAGACCTTTTTTTGACACCTTCCATTAGGACCTGACAATTAAAAAGGCAAATGTTTTATTTGAAACGATGCATGAGGTCTCGAACTGATGACCTTACATCTGTCTTCAGGACTTTCTATCAAACCCAGCAAGGTGCTCAGTCTTTTCCTTATTGTTGAATCATGCACAGACCTTGACTGAGGCAAGTGAGGCCTGGAGTGATTTAGATGATAGTCTGGGTTATTTTGTGACCCATTGGGAGAGTTGTTGATTCGCTCTTGGAATAATTTTGCTGGGCCAGTCATTTCTGGGAAGGGTAACCACTGTTGCATGTTTTCAGCGTTTGTGGATAATGGCTCTCATTGTGGTTCTCTGGAGTCCCAAAGCCTTACAGATGGCTTTGTAACCATTTACTAACTGATCAATGTCAGTGACTGTTTATCTCCTTTATTTGCACATGAGATCTTGCTCTCTGAGATCTTGTTGCCTACTTCATGTTGTTAGACAGATTCTATTTAAGTGATTTCTGAGCCTGGGTGTGGCTACTAAATTGAACCAAAAAAAAATGTGATTTACCAGAAAATTTGTGATCTAAGAAAGGGGAACAGCTCATTTTGTCCACGTAGGGCCAGTTAGTATTAGAAATCAAAGATTTCTATTTGGAAATGAAATCACCAGGCAAAGATAACCATGATATAATAACATTTTGGTGTAGCAACAAAGCAAACACAATCTGTAAGTGGATGAATACTTTTCACAACACTCTACATCAGGGGTGCCTAAGTTTAGTTCTCAAGAGCTACTACCCTGAAATATTTAAATGCATCCCTGCTCCAAGACCTGAATCAAATAGCTAACCCCTCTCTCACCAGCAGTCATTCAGCTCTGCAGAGGCCTGGTAATGAGCCATTCATTTGATTCAGGTGTGTTTGAGAAGGGATTCATCTAAAAGTTGCAGCTATCAAGTGGTCGCTCTCAAGGACTGGACTTGGGCTCTATATTATCCCATCCATGACAAACTTCAACAAAAAGGGAATAACACAGAACCAAGAGGTTAAACTTTAATTTTCACTCATGTAATCTGATGTTTGAGTATTTTCTTGTAAAATGACACAGATAGGACAACTAGCAAGGGGGTCAACTATGTCGTTTACTTTTTTAGCTTACTGGGATGCAGGTGGTGCTGGTCATATTGCCCCTTTGCTGTTTCATACTTATGTACTTTTGATTCCCACACCACAATATATTTTTAAGTTTATGCCTAACTTTTTTGGGCACACTTTGACAACTGGCTATCTAAAGTAATTGCCCATATACTACTCATATAGGCCTTTTCCACCAGCCTGTTCCAGTTCCCAAATGTGTCTTCGAACTAGTGTTATGTGTTTCCACAGAAAAAAAAGAGGTTCGCCACAGAACTGTTCAATTATACCACCGCAGAACAGCTGCTTTTTCTGTGTGATCCGGTGACGTCACCCACGGACCAGTCAACAGCTGGAGAAAAAAGCTGGTCAACTAAACAAAAAAGCAACAAACAAAGATGACAGGGTGGAATCTGCAGTGATCTGTTGAGGAAACCCAGTAGCTGTTTTTATTTTGTCCTGACTGGAGCACTGGAAAGTAGAAAAACACCATCTCCACTATCACCTGGTAACCGCTGCACAGTATGAAGTTATCAACTTCTCTGTTGTTTTATAACACTATCCATCCATCCATCCATCCATCCATTTTTTGAACACGCTTATCCTTGATCGTGAGGGGGGCTGGTGCCTATCTCCAGGGGTCATCGGGCAAGAGGCAGGGTGCACCCCTTGACCTTCTTGTTGAAAGGCAACAGTACGACCAACTGCGCCACTGTGCATAAGGGTCAGCTGATCCAAACAAGGAAAAAAAAGTCTACAATGAAACAGGGTGTAAAACTATTTTTTCAGAAAATTATATATAACTAAAGAAATTGTGTGTGTGTATGTGACCACTTTTGTATCTCCAGAATGTATTAAAATAATAAATACTAATATGCAACAGTTTAGGTATATTGTTATGAAAATGATTTGCTAAAATGGAAGTGGAATGGGATGAAATGGCACCTTGTGAGTAAGAAGTAGAGGCACGAAGTGGCAAAGGTGCAAATTAACCTGCAGCTCCACAGGTATTATTAGATAAACTGACAGTCTGCTGTTTCTGCACAATAGTACATTTTAATGGGAAGCAGATATATAATGTTTATAAAACAACATATCACAATCTGACAACTACTGATGATGGAGACAGACGTACAGGCGCATCAAATACTGTAATTTAATCTCTTATCAGAGTGTTATCTGGTGCATTAGCTGTGATCTGTGCTCTCTCTGTCCACACTCTTGCTGGATCCAGATGAGAGAGGAAAGGGTCTCTGGTAGCAGCTCATTGGGGCCCAGTTCTAATAATAGAGTGCAAATCTTAGTCATTACTTCTCTGACTTGACACTGTGTCATCATTGTCTGGTTCAGATCTCAACTTGAGTGGAGGGAGCTAAAGTTAACTCTTGGTTTAATTACTGGCTGTCCAGAATCCTTTAGTAGCTTGGTAGATGACAGAGTGTGAAGGGAGCAGGAGGCACTGCAAGATGTTTGACTCTAAAAGCCAAACATGATCTGGTATTAAGCTGTGATTTGCTCTCTATTGATTCAGATAAAATCCATGAGAAAAAGAAGAACAAGGAGACAAATATTCAAACATTAAGTACAGCTACAGGGACAAATATATAGAAAGAAACTACACCTGTACGACCTCTACTAGGACTGACATTCCACATTCTTTCAAACAGGAAATCATCATCTCAACAACAACAGGCTGTAAAATTTAATTTTTTTGCATTCATTGATTTTTTTTTTTTTTATTTCGTTATAAATGTCAGGAAACAAACCATAGAGCTGCTGAGCAGAGCTGGGTAAATGTGCCTCTGATAAACAGTTAAAGAAGTTTCTTCTCTCTGTTGAGCTGTGGCTTCGTGGCAGAAAAATCAACACTAATCTGATGAGAGGCAGCAAAACAAATTCTGCTGTTGCGCTCTCAACACAGGCCTCATGGGAGAGGAGGGGAGGAAAAGCACAGAACAAGAAACAAGAAAGGGGAAAGGAGAAAGGGTATGGAAGAAAAAAAAAAACAATAATTCAGAAAAAATAGGATACACTGCCATTAAGGTAGCATAAAACAGGAAAGAAGGGGAATAAAGAGAAAATAATAAGCTTATATTAGGAGACAGTGTGCAACAGAGGGCAGAAGAATTGGAAAGAAAGCAGTAGATATGCATGTTTTAATGATATTAAGTTTGACCTATTTGCTCTCCGCCCATCAATATTTTCATCCACTAGCTGACCAAACCACAGACTTTATTAGGTCACATCTCATGTTGGCATTAGCTCATGACTGTTTCCTGAAATATATTCCTTGCTGAAACCTAGAAAAATACCACAGAGTTTAACGTAAAGTAGTCATCTACTTCAAACCCCAAATCATTAGAACAAATAATGTCTGTTTCATACTACAGTTTGTCTTTTGTTTAATCTCAAATTCTTTTTGAAAGTGTAGTGTTCACCCTACTGTCTGATCCTTTTCAAATCATTGTTGATTGTGTTTAGAGATGGTATTCTGTAACACATCAGATAACTTGACAAAACAAATGTCAATATACTGGGAATTCATCATGACAGAATACTTATTGTAAGTTATTTTAAGTGGCTGAGAGATAAAATTCAAGCTAAAACTGTATCAATGCATCTTACGGTTGATAAGGCCTAAAGATTTTCTTTACTCTTATCTTCAAGAACGATAATAGGAAAAACAACAAATATCCTATATGTGTAAGGACTCACTAGGAGGACCCGGAAATTCAACCACACACAGAAGTACGTAAAGGAAAAACAAGTTTATTTAGAATCAGGAACTGGTAGCAGCTCAGGAAGAATCGATGAAGGTCTCCACAAGGGAATCCAACGCAGTACCAGGGGCTAGACGATAATCAGGCAGAGGTTATACACGGAGAGGCAGAGAGAGCAAACTTAACTAGAGGGTCAGGCAATACTCGGTGGTCGTGAAGCGGAGCTTGAGTCAGGGTCCAGAAATCCAGAACCAAAGGAATCCGTAACGGGCTTGGCAGGAGGGGAAGATCCGTGGACGGAAATGGGTCGAAGAAACACAAGAAGGCAAGGCATGAAACGCTGGATTTCTACTGGCTCGTGGCTGTCGATAATCTGGCAGAGAGGCAGGGGCTGAGAGGAGTTAAGTAGAGCAGGGCCCAGGTGGCACAGATCAGCAATCAGGTGACACAGGTGAGTAGAATGAAAACTAATTACAGCATGGGCAGGACCAAACATGAATCATAACAATATGTAGTGGATGTATTTGGGTTTCTTAGGCCAAAATTTACTAATTTACTCTGAAAAAGCATGGCCATCATATGTGCAAGTTGCCTGCCACTGTTGCAATTTTAACAGCTGCTGGTAATTTGGTTCCTTCCTCATTTTGTACTATCATACTCTTGCTGTTTAGGTTTTTAAACTGTCTGTAACAGAAGGCATTGTACCACTCTGTGTCAATTCCAACTTGCCTTACAGCTGCTTTTATATAGACTTTAAAAACAGATAATTTAAAGTAATAATCTATAAACTAATCAGTTTACTGTGAGAGAATGTGGTTTTGTGACTCCAGTAAGTATTTACCAACAGGAGGTCACACAGAAGTGTCTTAGTTTGTTCAGAGGTGATGATGTGTCTCTTGATTTCCCTTGAAAAATCAGCCATACACTAACCAGTTACTTTTTAATGTAAATATGATCAGTTACTCTTGAACAGAAATAGGAATCACCCAATCACATGGCAGCCACTCAATGCATTAAAGCATCTAATGGGGGTTAGGGTGACTTGCTGAAGTTCAACATGAGCATTGGAAAGGGGAAGAAAGGGGATTCAAGGGACTGAGAAAGTTGCTTAGCTGTAGGTGAGTTTTTCAAAAACTGCAGATTTGCTGAGATTTTCACACAGAATCATTCCTCAGGTTTACAGAGAATGGACTAAAAAAATAGAAAATATCTACTGAGTGTCAGCTGTGTAAAAAACAAATGCTTTGTTGATGAGAATCTTGGCGAAAGGAAGACTGGTTTGACAGTTATAGAAATTACAGCAGTAGCTCAAACAACTACTTATTACAACCATGGTAAGCAGGATACATTTGTCAATGTATTCCTCTCAGCTAAAAACAGGATACCAAGGCTACAATTTGCAACTGGACAACAAAAGATTGGATAAATGTTTCCTGGTCTGATGAGTCTTAGTTTCGGTTGCCACATTCGGATGGTAGAGTTTAGACTAAACAACATGAAAGGATGGATCCTTCCTGCCTTGTATCAACATGTGGGATGTGGTGGATTCAGGGATTCAGATAATAGATTTGCATCTGACAAATCTGCAGCAACTGCTTGTTGCAGTCATGCCAATATGAACCAAAATCTCTGAGGAAGGGTCCCACTATATCTGTGACATGTTTAGACCACATAGTGTAACAGTGTAACTGTGTACACCCTACCACAATATGTACTATATAAATTGTAGTCCACATTTAAAAAGTAGTTTGAAAACAAAACAAAACAAAAAACAGAGTTTATCCAATCAGCAAGATCTTATTAAAGCCTTAATGATTGGACTTCTTCAGTAGCTCTTTCATGTTCTTGACTCTGGGTCAAACTGGCATGGCTGCACCACTATTAAAGAACAAGCTGGGTTTATTTAGGTAAATCTTGTCCAGATTTTAAATACAGCTATTTTTTCTTTTTTTTTTTTTTTTTTTTCTCTTGTAAAGTGCCTCAAGACGACATTTGTTGTGAATTGGGGCTATATATATATATATATATATATATATATATATATATATATATATATATATATATATATATATATATATAATGAAATGAATTGAAACTGAATTATTTAAGTTGGGACGAACTGACAAACTGTAACTGTACTAATCCAAGTGAGAGAGGGCAAAGAACAATGGTTGAGCATGTTCAGCCCTACAAACGGAGACTTTTGTCATGTCAACATTTGATTTGCTTCTTTCTGGCTGGTTCAAAGCAGTAAAACTACAGGGATGTAACTATAATTAAAGCTGCAAGGGGCATTGGGCAGCCCTCACAGCTCAACGCTGCTTTGTTCTTGAGGCGACCGTTGGAGGTTGGCACCACCACCCTGTCACCATTGTTATCGTCAGGCAGTGCATTTGGTGACTCTTCCAAATCGCCTTCAGTCCAGTTCAGTACAAGTCCAGAGACAAGTTTTTAAAGTTAGTCCGAAAACCGACCTTGCTGACAGACGTTATTGTCACTTTCTGTTTTGTGGTGAATGACTGATGAGGACTCCCTGTTGCCTTTTGAACACAGTTTCAATGTTATACACAGGAAGAAGCTGGAGACATCACCAAATAATCCCTAAATTCTCCTGAGTGGGCGGTGCTTCAGTGAGGTCATCAAACTCACCACACCAATGTGTCAACCAGTGCTCCCTGATAATGCACAAAAATTCTGGTGCAAATCAGATGATGTATTAGGTAGACATACCTGTTGGAATAATCTAGGGGCTCCACTGGAGTCAAATTTCATGATAATCCTATTGGGCTCTTTAGAGGTTAGCAAAGGTAATTCATATCCAGTTTGGGGCAAATCGGATGATGCATGTGAGATTTAGAGCCGGCCGTATCCAAATGGCGAGTGATTGGAACTCGCCATGTTGCCACGCCCACATGCTCCACCAGCCAGTGTTGAGAGAAGGATTCAGCATCATGTTGTACTGTGCCATCAGACAGGTTTATTCCTGTATGAAATAAAGAGTAAAAGGAAGACAACCAGCAGCACAACAGGGGACTTCCTGTTCAAAGAGGGTGGGGCTAAGGTGATGTCACCAATTAACCATGTGAATGTGATTAGTGCTGGTCTGTTATGACACCCAGAAAGCTTCAAGATTCTAGATTGATAACGTTACTCAGTTTAGCAAATGTGATTTATTTGGAATGTGGACACGGAGTTGAATTGGTTTCATCTGCTCTGACTGTTAGCGACGGTACGGTGTTGAATAGACGACTGTGTCAGACTGACTGCAGAGCTTAGGAAGCAGGAGGGGCTCATGGCAGCACTTGCGGAACACAGCGGGCTGCACTCCAGCGCTGAGCGAAAGTGTATCTTTTTGATCGAACCGGAATATAAACTTCATATCATCCTCGTCACAACAAATGGGTGGTGGAGCGCCCTGTGGCATATACATAGCTGGCATGTTTTTCTGCTTATGAGAAAGGTACCAAAAATCCTCACAAAAGCTACAAATGGCTGTGGAAAGTGAGAATTAATCTATTAAACTGATGGAAGAGGAATACGTACAGCCTGCTTCTTTTTTATATAAAAAGTTTAGGCATAGGTGTGATTTAAAAAAGGTGTTCACAACAAGAGTTGTACTTACAAACAGATCCTACTGTCTTTTAGAAACTTATTAGGCCATGCCCACAAATTATTGGACTGCATTCCTGTTGGGATCGATCATAGTGAGTTTAGTGTAGATCGGCTAAAATATGTAGAATTTAGAGCCAAGCATATGACAATAGCGTGACATCTGACTTCGCCACACTGCCATGGCCTCCACCAAAACTCTTGGTGCTTTAAAGCAAGTGAAACCAACTTGTTATCTGTCTTCTGACACAAGATCATGTTGATTAGATCAAGAGAGTCAGAGATGGCGCTTTCCAAGAACAAAAAAGTGACTTTCTGTTCTGAGGGGGTGTGACTTTGATGCCATCAGCATATGACCACATAGCATTGTTGGGCATCCATTATGGATGACTCATATGAAGTTTGGTGCCAATTGACCTTTTCATGTGAAAGTTATAGAAGTTCAAGAATTCATGACGAATAGGGCAACTTTGAGGCCTGGCCCCACCCCTTTAACATGCTCACAAAGTCAAGATTTTGATAACTTTTACTCCCCTACCCGTTAACTGCATACTGACCAAGTTTGAAGTCCATAGCTCAAAATCCCTGGGAGGAGTTCATTAAAGTTTAACATCTATGAAAATTCAAAAACGGCCAAAATTAACGGTTTTACCCAAAATGGCCGACTTCCTGTTGGATTTAGGGCATACCTCCAAGAGACATTTTTTTTTTCATGTTTTAGGGGGATTTATGTATGTACCAAGTTTCAGCTCTCTCGGATTTACCAGTTGGTCTATCTCATGTTAGGGTGGTGCTGTAGAGTCGTTTGGCCACGCCCTTTTTTGATTCCAATAAAATAATAAAATTTCAGCTGCGGGATAATTTTGGGGGAAGTCTGGTGAGTTTTCATATATGTTTAGGCCTCCAAATTAGTGCTTCTTGTGTGTTGAGAATCATAATAATAAGAGACACTGTGATTACAATAGGCCTTTGCAGCGCTTAGCTGCCAGGGCCTAAATATTCAATTACAATTAGCTCAAGTTTTCATTGTTTAAATGAGGACAGTCTCAAGCTGCCCACATGCCACTTAAAATGTTTCAGAAACTTTTGAGTAATGAGTTAAAATATGGAATAGGTTACAGTTTGCTTGAGTATGTTCCTTACTTCCTTACCCTTCACTCTCCTTCGTCTCTGTTTACTTTTTTTTCTTGCAGACTTTCTTGTCTCTGAGCTCTTGTTAGAAAAAAATGCCAGATCAACAGAAACGTCACATCCAGGATACGGCCCTTACTTTTGTATCTTCTAATTGAAGTGCCTTCCTGCCTTAGTGTCTGACAGCACCTTTTGACAAGTGATGTGTTTTTTGAAAGTGAATCAGCTTTCTTCAGCTCTGAGTGCAATAGACAGCAGAGATCAGTGAGGGTCAGGCTGAATGCTGGTCTCTATACAGAGTTTCTGTTGCCTCGTGTCATTACAAAACATGCCATTCATTTTACCGTTAATCCTGCCTTCCCCTTTCAGCGGATACAATGAGTTTATGAGCTTTTACCCTCAAAAATACAAAAATAGTCAACCAGACAAGCATAAAGCCGACCAAGGTTGTGCAGAAAATGTTTTAAGACGCATGAAACATCATTTCATCAGTCTGTTCTTGCCTTTTGAGTATTTTTCAGCTAAAAATGATTTTGTTTGATGACCTGTAGCTACTATGGTTCTTCAGTGTCATGTCCAGTAACAGCAGAAGTAGCAACAGCAACTGTTGCAGCAGCAGTAAGTGGAGTACACATTCCCCTTTAGTACCAAAAACTGCAGAAGAGCTAAAATGATAACTTCCTGGTATACCTATACCTGACTAAGTGTTTGAATATAAATCAGAATAAACTAACAGCTGCTTTGTCAGAAAATATGACAATGATTTTTATTGCAAAAATCAAACATTTACATGAAAAGAGACTATTTGCACAGAACATCTAGTATATAATATAATGCATATTGTTTAAAAATTAATATGACTTAGAAGGTAAACATGTTAAAAGGGGATTATTTACTTTAAGTCCACATTACTTTTCTTTCAGATGGTTCTATGTTTTTAACTTTTTATTGTGTGTCCAATAGGGATGTCACCAGTTTATGAAGATTATTGGATCATGGTCCAGATATCTGCATTTTTCAGTGATCATTATTAGAGGCTTATATTAAATTTTACTGCCAATATCAGCTGCAACCATAGGCACTTGTTAGATTGAAGCATTGTAGTAAGTTTATAAAACAGGGGGAAAACCTTTTATTTAATATCACGAAGGAACCAAGGAAGGAAGAGAAGAAACCAAGAAGAAAAAGACATAAGATTAAGAAGTTAGAACATGAAGAAGGAAGGACACCAGTAAGGAAGTACACACAAAGAATGAACAAGAAGGAAACCAACTAACATTTTCACAACAGGATATGGATTAAAGTCAGGACATTTTTTTTCTTTTTCCAGACTTTTCCAGACTGTGTGGGAAACCCACACCACTAAAAACACAAACTATCCCTTTTACATCCCAGCATCAACAGCCTGAGTTGTTTCTGTAAAATCTTTGCCCAACGCAGACACCGAGTCGTCCACATTACCATCAAACCACAATCACATTAGAGAAAAAAAAAATATAAAGAATCAAATCTTTTTGTCCATTTTCTACAACTGCCTCTTTCTTTCTCTCATTGGCATCTTCTTTTCCCAATCCCAGCTTTTTGTGTGTGATATTATGAAGAACAGATTTTGAAGAGAGGAAATGAAAACATTTGTTAGCAGATGAGAAGAGAAGGGTAGTGTTGAGGCTGACAACAGATTCGTTTTTTTCCTGCACTGCCAACCCACCCACCCAGCAGCTAGGTAGCCTTCACAGAGCCGCATAAATCCTCAGGCAGGTCACATTACTGCTTGCCCTCATCAGTGTTTACTGGCATGTTAAGGATTGTAATAACATTGGTCAGGATGCAGAATTTTCATTTAGATGTTTTTTGAAGGGTTTTAAATCCAGCTGTGAGGAGGGGAGAAGTAGTTGAAAAGAGACAGATTCTGGCAGGGAGGAAAGACGTGAAACCACATTTGGACTGAGATGAGAACGAGGCCAGCAAGGTCATGCTCTATAAACACTCTTCAAATCAGAATGCTACACTTTTGTTATACATACTCGGTTCAGTCAACAATTTGTTAATGTCTTCATGTTTTCAGTGGTCGTTTGAGGTAAAATAATAAAAGCACTTTTGAGTCATGGCAGTAAACATTCAGCTACAGCAAAAAAATAACCAACAGAAACAAATGAGCAGAGGAAAAAGAAATTCCCCTCATTGCAGATGCCACGTCTCCCTCCTTCTCTCTCTCATGTGCTTAAACTCCAGCATTCAGGCTTGCAGCTGAAACCCTGTGTATCAGTGTATTTTCTTTAGGTAGTGGGCCATAACTCTGCTGTACTTAGATATATTGGATTTTGATCAAATACTTGAAATGTGGCACAGGGCTGCAGTGCTTATTTAAACTGTAATGTTGAATACACAAATCAGACGGAGTGCAGTGATGAGATGACACACACACACACACACTCACGCTTCCGCACACATTCCCCATCTTCCCTATAGATGGCTGCTTTGGCTGGGGCATGAAGGGCCTTGCCTTGTTCAAGGTTTTACACCCACTGTTCTGTTCCATCGAGCTGTGTAACCATAACAGTTTAATGACATGCTATTACACGGCTATCACACGTATGGCATTGAGTTAACACCATAACCGCTGCCTCAGCCCCACACAGACAGTAGGTTATATCAAATTTAGGCCCAACTTTAGCCCTATCATTGCACTTATATATATATATATATATATATATATATATATATATATATATATATATATATATATATATATATATATATATATATAGAGAGATAGATAGATAGATAGATAGATAGATAGATATAATTATTTCTTTTAATAACACATTTGTAATAATAAAATGATTTGCTGAAGTGTTTTAAAGTGCTTTTACATGCATCTAGTAGGGGTAAGCAGTATGACAGTATTAGATTGTAAAAGATTAAAGCTTGAAGACGGTCTATCAAAGCAGAGGGATTGGCACATTCTATACATTTTTTGTCTATGCTCTTCCTTAGATTATTTAGTTTACTTGCCTCCTCTACCTTTAGCTTTGTAAACTAGCTTTTATGTAGTAGGGAGGAAATGTCTGGTTCTCATGACAGCCAAGATAAAATTTCTTACAGTTACAATTAAAACTGAAAAGCACTTTTAAAAAGTCTGGGTTTTTTTTGATTGTCTTGTAATGTCACTGGAGATCCAAGGTAGAAAATGTAAAGATTGGAAGGAACACCAGTCTTTAAATGTAACTATATTTTGGACATTTTTGCTGTCCAACAAAGGCTATTTGAGCATGTTTTGACATCGTAACATGCAAAATGAAAATGGTATGCGTGGTTCTTTTTCTTGTGCAGTTCACTAGCCAATATGTAAGTTCCTTTAGTGATGAGTCCATAGGTCACACTGCATGGCATAATAGGATTGTTGGGGACTAAAGGCTGAGTTATAGTTGTACTTTCAGAGTTGAGTGTTGAGCGCGTGCGATCCGAGCAAGTGGTGTAGCATTTATAATTGATGCATAAGTTGGTGCAGTATTCTCCAAAAATAAACCCTCAAAGAGGAATCATTTAAATGCCAGTGCAGGCGGACCTGCTCTGCAAGAGCATCTTCCAAATCATCCAGTTTGAGTGAAAGGTGGCGCGCATTATCCGATACAAATATTCAGAGATGCATGAGCAGGCGTGGCAACAGCATGCAAGGCCACGCATAGGTGTGCACCCTTCACACCCAATTCATTGCATCAGCTATAAACCTAGCTTTACTGTTAGCTTTGCTCAACAGCAATGTATTGGCGAAATTCAGGGAGAGAGAGACAGTGACAGAAAGAAAAACAGAAAAAAATGAGAATAAAGAAAGAAAGTTAATGGAATACGATTATATTTATCGGAACAAAATGAGGCTTTTAAATGTGTTGGGTCCATATAAGCTTCCAGACAAGGAGTGTTCCCCTTTTGCGCCCTTAGTTTTTACTTTTGCTCACATTCTTGAAATTTTAACATTTGTTGACAAATACACAAAAAAAATCAAATGCAGATGAGGAATAAGTTAGTTTCAGTTTGAATGAACGTTTCAATTCCCTATTGGCCAGTTGTATGCAGTCTTCAGAATGGTCTGGTTTCTCTGTTTATTGTTACGACCTTGTCAGATTTCTAGGAGTAAAGGGACGGTTGCTGAAGCTCTTCTGATACCCAGCAAGACATCCAAAGTAATGAAAGTAGAGATTTTACCTGAAGCTGTTAAGTACGTCTATTCCTAGCTTCAAGACAGAAGATGAACTGAGACATAACTTTCTTTAAACCTTCACAATAAGAGTCTTGAGAATATGGACAACTTACACTAGCCTATCTTCTCATAAAAACAACAGTGTGAAAAGCTGTTGAATATAATTTCTCCTAGGGTTTCTTTAGGGTGACCAAACATTCTCTTTTTTCTGGACATGTCCACTTTTCACGTTTTGTCCGGGGCATCTGGGGGAATTTTATTGATTGATGAAAATGTCTGGATTTTCATCATTTTTCAGGGGACCAATAAGCATACTTAAATTGAATGATGCAATGCATGGAATACGACTTTCTTTTATTTGACATCTTCCCGGAGCTGCTGCCTAATGGTTGGTTTGGAGCGAACAGTGATGAAGTGTTTGGCGGGACAGACCATTGCGGAGACACAAATAGATTGATGGAACACAATGGACTGCGCTCCAGCGCTGCAGCTGATGTTTACAAGATGCTTTATGGATGAATAGGAAAATAAACTTCCTTCATACCGTTCCAGTCACAACAAATGGGTGGCGGAGTGCTCCGTGCACATAGCTGGTATATGTGTTCTTGTGTGTGACAAAGGTTATTATACTGAATACAATTTGAGATTTTTGTGTAATTTTTATCAAGGTTGACTTAAAAAGTGAACTATTATTGTTACAGGTAAATTTTCCATAGAAGAGTAATTGTTAAGGATGCACCAATATGAAAATTTGGACCACTTTCCATAGCTGATATTAATACTGCTGTTGTGGCAGTATTTACCAATTTACCAATATCATACATGTTATACATGTTTTCCTACTCTTTCGACACCATGTAAAAGCAACCACACAGACTTCATTGCTTCTCTGCTCCAGTAAACACCCCATAATCCTGAGCTGTCTCGCTATAACTGTCACATGACCGAACAAATACCACATGGCCAAAAACCTCCAAAACTCATACACAAACGGCACCTTGAAGGAAATAAACATTGGTCGTTTTTATCGGCCCGGTTTTACAATGAAAAGTGACTAACATCAGCCGATACTGATGTTGATACTGATATATTGTGCATCCCAGTAATTATTTGTATTATTATTTATTTGCAGAGATTTTAAAGTCATTTTTGTACTTGTTGACTTTTGAAAGCCTATCTGAAATTTGTTATTTAATATAGCCACATAGAAAAACCACACTTTAAATACATTAAGATCAAAAGTCCTCTTAGGTAGACCAAGTATGATTGAAGTGTTTCAGGACTGAGCCAAGTGTCCTCTTTTTTGGAAATAAAAATATGGTCACCCTAGTTTTTTTGGATGCCATTGAGTTTTTTTTTTTGTTTTTTTTTTTTTTTTAAATCAATGCTTGTAAAGAAACCAGAAATAATCATAATTCTGATTATTGACTGATTGGGACACAGAAATTAGGCGCTTATATAATGTTCGTTTAATATAAAACAGCTTTTGGAAGCCTATTGTCAAATCTTGTTGTGGTGATCTGTCGTTTATTCCACTGGAATGACTATAACAAATTAATAAATATAGTAGGTCACATAATAAATATAAGACACAGGGCCCAATTCTAAAAGCAAAACTTGATAGTTCAAAAGTGATACTATCTAAGTTTCTTAAGCCTAACAGGTATCTTTTCATATAAACACTGTTTTACATACATAAAGGGAAATTGTGATAAAATCCTAATCATGATTTTACTGTAAGAAATTGTGATGTATTGTAATAGAACAAAACAGAACAGAAATGTATCATGAACAAAACTGAAGGAAATATTTTTGGACATGCATTTATCTTTAGTTGAACTGATTACTGTAACAGTGTTTTCACAGGCCTGCCTAAAACGTCTGTCAGACAGCTGCAGCTGATCAAGAACGCTACTGCTTGTGTTCTCACTAAAACTAGGAAGATAGAGCACATCACCCCAGTTGTAACGTCCTTACACTGGCTCCCTGTAGCTCAGAGAATATATTTTAAAATACTTTTGTTAATTTATGAATCACTGAATGACTTATCAACAAAATATATTAAAGACCTGTTGTCATATCAACCTTTCATATCCCTCAGGTCTTCTGGTTCAAGTCTATTTGGATCCCCAGAGTCTAAACCAAACATGGAAAAACAACATTCAGTTTTATGCTCCACTAATCTGGAACAAATTTCCAGTAAACTACAAAAATGCTGAAACACTGAGTTCCTTTAAATCAAGGCTAAAACCCCATTTTTTTAGAGATACATTTGATTAATAATGACTGGAACACAGATTAATTCTAATCTGGATTACAATTTTTTTTATTATTCTCTTTATTTTCCCACTGCTATGAAATGTTTCTTTTTTGTTTGTTCATTGTGTTTTATCATGTAAAACACTTTGAACAGCCTTGTTGCTTGCATGTGCTATGCCAGTAAATTTGACTTGACTTATCATTTTGTCTTCCACAGTGAAGATATATGTGATTTTCTCCTTTAGTGTGTTAATATACTACATAATTATAGATTTAGACACCCAAAAATATATAAAAAGGAAATTCTGATAAATTGTATAATAAAAGTTGTAGCTTTCACATTTTAATCCATCTTATTTTTTCCTTCTACAAAACTTTTAAACCATGCCAATTTATTCATACTTACCTTCCATGAAGCCAATGTTTCTTTAAATTGACTGAAGTGATATTTCCTCAGATTTTCAGAGTTCTCCTTTGGCCTTTGGTGGTTTTTTAATAGTTTTTTTTTTTTTATTCAGTCATTTAAACTAACTAGGCCAACATCTTGTCCAGTATGCACTAAAAGAAAATGAGAAAAGAGAAAGCTTACTGTCTTGAGCAGATGTACACCATATAAAAGTTATGTCTTTAAGAAATGAAGAAAAAATCCCAGCAAAGACCTTATACAGGACCTGGGAGATGGATCATTCTTCAGCTGATCCTCCACTGTATGACAGAGCTCTCAGATATTCAGCTGAAATAATTGGAAGAAATCTTGTCTGCGTAACAGACAGGCAGCAACACAATTTTCAGTGATCTAATGTAAAATTGGTCCTTTGCTAAAACAGATCAGTCAAGTGTAAATGCAACACTGTTTCATCCATTGAGTTTAGAAGCCTTTCAAATTTGGACTAATTTAAAAATCAGAGGTAGGTGGCTTAAAGGACAACAAAAAGAAAATACTTAAAAATGGTCAGGTAATGGTCATAAACACTGAATTTAAATAGACTAAAATACAGCCAAAAAACTTTAAAAGATCTGTAGAAACGCATTGCAATAGAACACTTTCAAAACTTTCAAGAAAGTCTGTCTCAGTTGAAGCAAAATACAAAGACAAGATGACTCGGGAATTTTTCAGAGTTGTTCATTTGTTTGTATTTTCAAGGATTGCTACTTTCCCATTAGATAAGTTACTAAATACCTTTCTTACCACCCTCTTTCCTCTCTGATTCATCATCCAAACAGCAACATGCTTAAAAAAAAATCTGTTGTATAGTCTGGCGTATACAGCAAACAAAGCTGGTCTGAGTTGTTTATTTTGATGCATCAAAGCTGACCCTCAGTCAAATTTGGCCACAGCAGCCAAATGCCAACCTTTAAAGCAGAGCTAATCATTTGGGATTTATTTCATACCCCTGTTTAATTTTGGGGCTGTTTTAGGGTAATCAGGCTCTGACAGCGAGTCCTATGCTGTGGCTGAGCTGTTTACATAACTCATCTGGAGACATGCTGACACTGGAGAGCTGAGAAGATATGCCCTACTCTATACTTGTGCATGTGAAAAAATTAGAATATTACGTAAAAGTGCAATATTTCTTTCCAGTCATCTCAGAAAGTGAAACTCATATATTATATAGAATCATCACACACAGTGATATATTCCAAGCCTTTTGTTTCTTGTAATTTTGATGATTATGGCTTACAGATAATGAAAACACAAAATTCAGTGTCTCAGAAAATTAGAATATTGTGAAAAAGGTCTTTATTGGAAACTCATGGTGTCACTTCCTAATAGCTGATTAACTCAAAACACCTGCAACGGTTTAAATGGTCTCTCAGTCTGGGTCAGTAAGCTACACAATCATGGGGAAGACTGCTGACTGGACAGATGTCCAGAAGACAATCATCGACACCCTTCACAAGGAGGGTGAGCCACCAAAGGTAATTGCTGAAGAAACTGGTTTTTCACAGAATGCTGTATTCAAGCTTATTAACAGAAAATTGAGTGGAAGGAAGAAGTGTGGTAGGAAAAGGTGCGCCAGCAACAGGGAGAACTGCAGCCTTGAGAGGCTGAGGCTGGAGTCAGTGCATCAAGAACAACCACACACAAACGAATATTGGACATGGGCTACAAATATGGCATTCACCTTGTCAAACCACTCCTGAGCCAGAGACAACATCAGAGATCCCAGGGTCTGGAGGAAGAGTGGAGAAGCACAGAATCCAGGTTGCTTAAAGTCCAGTGTGACGTTTCCTGTTCTTAATTGGCCAGCAAACTTCCCTGACCTGAACCCCGTTGAAAATCTATGGACTGTTGTCAAGAAGAACACAAGAGACACCAGACTCAACAAGGCAGATGACCTGAAAGCAGCTATCAAACCAATCTGGGCTTCCATTACACCTATGCAGTGCCACAGGCTGATCGCCTCTATGCCATGGCACATTGATGCTGTGATTCATTCAAGAGGAGGCCCAACCAAGTATTGAGTGCAGAGAAATGCACATACTTTTCAGAAGCCTGACATTTGGTCTTAAAACATTTGTTTTTGATTGATTTAATGTGATATTCTAATTTTCGGAGACACTGAATTTTGGGTTTTTACCTGTAGGCCATAATCATTAAAACTGTAAAAAACAAAAGCTTGAAATATTTTACTCTATGTGTAATATAGCTCTATAAAATGACCGTTTCACTTTCTGAGATGATTGGCAACAAATATTGCACTTTTATGCAATATTCACTTTTTCACTTAGCTGTCTCAGGGTCTGTTTGTAAGGAGGGACAGGTCAAAGAGAAGAAAAATAAGTCAGTTGGAGTGAAAAGGAAATATATAGTGAACTCCACATTTATTGACACCCCAAGTTAAAATGTAAATAAAAGCCTAAATTCACATTTTACTGATGTAGCATAACCTCACACTGAAATATTTATGCAGTTCTTTGTGAGTTTTGGGATTTATTTTATTGACTTGACTATCCTGCTCATTGTGTGTGAGAGCAAGATAAACTTGCATCCCCATCCAGCCTTGTTCATCACAGTTCCAGTTGTTTCAGATTTTTAATAAATTATCTGACTGTAAATATATGAAAGTTTAGGAGAGCTGATATTTAGCTGTAACCAGTACCTTACTTGAATGCCATGTTCCAATGTCTTTCCCATTTTGAAGATTGGCTAAAAGAAGTTAGCCTTTGAGCCACATCCTATTTATATTCCATAGAGTACTTATTAAAGGTGATAAAGTATATAATAAAAATGCTTCAGCTACATTAATTTTATCAGAGTTTCTATGGGTGCCACTAATTGTGGAAAAATTATTTTGTAAAAAAAAAAAAAAAAAAAAAAAAAAAAAAAAAAAAAAAGTTTGAATGCTTTTCACACATATTTACCAGGTAGGGCGATGAATGGGTTAGGGTTTCAATCACTTTAGTCACGACTGAAATGCATTGCCACAAACAGCCTTGGCACTGTCAGTAGCAACAACTAGAGAAATATTTGTATTTTGTGGCTCATTTTGTTAAAATACATATTTTGGAGCACAGAAGCAATAGGAAATGCAGGTGGAAAATGAACCACAATGCACAGCATTATCTATGCACAGTGACACAGAGAAAACAGTCCCCAAAATTGATGAAATATGGGTCATTACAAAAACTGGACATTTCCACCAAATTAATGAAGAAAAAAAAAAACTAACTGATCAAGGACAATGTCATCTTGCTGATAGCAACACTTCAGGAGCTGCAGGAGATTGCTACCAAGACTGGTTGTGTTCTTCATGTCACAACAATCTCCTGTACTTTTAAGATGTTTGGACTTGGGGTAAGGTTGCAGGACAGAATGCTTTTCCTCCAAAGAAAACAGAAACATGACTAAAATTTTCCAAAACCTGTGAAAGAATGTGTTGTGGTATGATAAAATTGAAACTGAGGGGTTTTTTTTCTTTCTTTCTTTCTTTTTTTTTTTTTTTTTTTTTTTTTTTTGTCAAGGTGGATGATGTTATGAATAGTTCCAAATATCAACCAGTTCTGACTCAAAATATTTCAGATGTCAGCAACAAAACTGAAATTGAAGAGGGATTTAATTTCTCAGAATCACAATGAGTTCACACATCCAGTCAAACCAACAAAATTATCATCTTTAAATAGCTTTAAAAATAATATGTCCATGGGTGTCCGGTGTTTAAAGAGTGCCAGTGAACATAACACCAAGAGGAAGTTTTTACTTGCTTTTTTTTTTTTTTTTTTTTTTTTTTTTTTTTTTTTTTTTTTTTTTTTGCAGGGTTAATACTGGAAAAAAAAAGTTTCCAAAACTGAAAGAAAATGAAATGATGCCAAATGTACAACAAATACATGCTGCAAAAAGTTAAAATCAATGGCAGATCCGACAAATCCAGGTGTCACAAAGGTTTTTTTTTCTCCTCCCAGAAGCCCTCTCTGCACCTGCTTGAACAAAAGGCCCCGGGGTCTCCGACTGGAGAAAAAAGGAGAACAAGACATGGTTGTGAACTTTCCAGTGCAAGGCAAGCAGAAGTATTGAACAATTCACATCGAGTCACATCAAAAACCTAAAAAGTTTAGAGAGCCTAATCAATTTACCAAAAGGCTTTTATTTGACTGCAGAGCTTGAGTCAAATCTTTGAAAAGCAGAGGCTGACATTCCTAGAAAAAAAGTTTTTTTTTTTTTTTTTTTTTTTTTTTTTTTTTTTTTTTTAAAGGCACGCACTGAACCCACGCCTTTGTGTTCCTTTGGTCTTTGTTTGTAGAGGCTTTGAACGTGGAGGAGGAGGTAGTTGGCTTCGAGAATCAACCTCAAGTAATGTGTACACACACAAACACACACACTGTTGTTCAGTGTTTAAAAGAAATGTATAACGCTGTTAGATATTATTTTAAGTCAAGGTACTGATTCCAATGCCAAATGTCAAATCAGATGTAGATGACTGGCAGGGATTTTCATGCTAATGAGGTGGTTAATATTCTGATGATATGTCTACATAGTGTTTTGTTGTTTTTTTTGTTTTTTTTTTACATCCCCAACACAAGGTGTGTGTGTGTGTGTCTCCCTCTTCGCACAGACAGACACGGGGATGGTGCACCCAGGGGCGAGCGAGGGCCTGTGCTGGCTCGACTGGAGCGCGTTCACCGTTTTTACCGGAGGAAGTAAGACAAAAAGAGCAGCGGCAGGAATGTTTATGAATACCTCCAGTCCCAGAAGAGCTGCGGGCTGACCTGATTATCACCTGCGTGTAATTCCACAGTTGGGGAGGAGCAGCAGCTCCTGGAGGAGAAGGGGGAAGTTGAATGAAAGGTGTGTGTTTGTGTGTGTGTGTGTATTCCATCACTGATAGGTATCATTAAACATCATTAGAAGGTTGGAGGAGTCTCATGCTGCTTTTGTTTTGTGTGCAAGACTATTTTCTTTTCAGACGCACTCCAGGAAGATCATACGCGGCACAGCCCCGAAGATAAACACAGACGTTAAAACACACATTCAGTAAAATAAAAATAAAACAACAACAACTAAAAAAGTCAGGTATTTATCAGTCAAGCTTGTTTTGTTGTTGCATGCATTCTTTCGACATGAGCTCTGACTGTGGCCTTTTGTGAAAGAGGAAATCAAATAGTGGGGCTAACAGGAGCAAGAGCTCCAACCCCCTGCAGCATATACAAACAGAAATAAACCCAGGCCGCCTGTATCTAACAATAGGACAGTAACTTTTTCTTCAAGGCTACAGCAAAGTTTGAAGAGTCATTTAAAAGGTTTGTGTACATTTGTCTTGTTGTGTATTCAGAGATGTCTGACATTCTCCTATTCATTTCCCCAGACAGGCGTTTGCTGGGTTTGTGTTTAGTATCCACTGCCAGGATGTGTCACGAGTGATTCTGTTGATCAGCTGTAAGGTTTGTGAAGCCGATTGAGGAAAGCCACAGTTTAACGGGTTCAACGTGTTTTAAAAAGGGAACACAGTGAGGAGAACCAGACCCCCAGTCCATCCAGGCATCTCCACTGGGTTGCAGGCACAGCCACAAAACAGCTCTATCTATCAGGGGGGCACAATGCATGTCATGTGCTGACCGATTGGCACAATAGATCAGAGGAAGCCAAAGCGTAGCTGGGTGCTGCCATCTTCTGGCCAGGCCTCACAGGGAAAAAGCAAATTCATCACAGATTTTTCTTGAAATTTCACTTATAAATGCTTTATAAATTAAAACAAATGTTTACTCTCTCATTTTGCAGCCTGCCCTCTTAAAACTGCTGGATTAAAAACAATGCAGTTTGACTTACCTTGCTGACTCAGTGCTGTGTCAAATTTAGACCTCTCCAGCCTGGGTTGAATAATGTGTAACATTAAGGCTTCCAAAGAGTGGAATGCAAAGAACAAATCGTAATCTGAATTGCTAAACAAAAAAAATATTTGGGTTAATATGAAGGATCCCTGCAGGGTCACAGGTCTCTGTCTCCAGCAGTCAGTGGGTGAGAGACAGGGCACAGCCTGAGAGTATGCAAAACTTAAAAATTAAAAGTGACATATATGTTTCAGGATAGGTGGAGAAAGCAAGAGGCCCCTGGGAGAACGTTCAAAGTCCAAACAGAAACCCTCAGTAAGGATCAAATCAACAGTCCTACCTACTGCCCCACTCAGTATGTGTTTCCTTTTATTTTAAATCTGCATTTAAAGTTACGGGAATAAAGAAAATAAATACCCCTCATACTTGGAATTCATACTCTGAATAAAATATTGCATGTCTCTATTAGGCACATGCTGATACGAGTTCCTCTCTGTATAGTAACCTTAAAAAAAAATTAACATAGTTTTATGGTATCACTGTATTAAGACAAAAATTTAAGTAAGATACATAATATGATGTATGTGCTTCTATTTAAAGTGCTGCTTTAAATGCATATTGAAGAAAAAAAGTACTCACAACACTGTATTACCAGTCAGCTTTCATCAGGTAAAGAACTTTTAAATATAAAGCATTTAAAAGTCATGGGTTGGTGATAGCGGAAACAATTTAACTTCATTAAAATTGTTAGGATGGATTGTATACATTTTTTTTCTAATGTTCTGGGTAAAATGTTTATGGTTTATTGTGACTTGTTTTATGCCAAAAAGCCAAAAATAAATATATAATTAAAAAAAACCAAAGTAATTCCCCAGAATGTCTCTTCTGGGTCAGTTCTGTCAGACTCAAGCCTAAGTAAAGGGAAAGAGTAGGAATTTTGATGTAAAATAATAACACAAAAACAATGTTTTTCACTCATTTTTTTGTCTAAGCCACAGGTGTATTCCTCTGTCCCACAATTACATGCAGCTAATTATATAATTAGGGCACAATACCATTTAGTTTCTTATAAATATTAGGGCAGCCGATAGGTACTTTATCACTCAGGTGTTAGTGACACTGACCTGCAGTAATCTGCTTCAGAGAAAATATGTATCTAATTGAATTTCCCCACTTTAATTTCCAAGAAGCTAACTTTTTTGATCCAAGTAAGGAAAATGTGGAGAAGTAACTGGCACCTAGCAAAAATGGGTCACTCAGGCCCTTTCTTTGGTTTCTCGTTAAAATGACTTTAAACCATAGAAACATATGACCAGTTTTGAAACCCTAAACTTAAAACTTTCCTTGATAACGAAATCTATTCAGTTCTTTGGCCAAAAAGTGAATGTTGAACACCACTACACTATCACTGGACTGCACTACTTAACAAGTAAAAGGCTAACGTAATCTTAAGTCAACAAACTCATACTAAAGTCAATAACACAGCCCTCTGACATGAATAAAAAAAATCCTGAGCAAGAGGGTTCTTGAAATCTGATCAGGTTCTTATTTAGCCAAAAGTAGCTGTCTGTGAGAAACATGAAGGCTTCTTTCTGTTATCCAAGCAAACAACCCGGGTCACAGTTATCGACTTGAGATTTGGTTAAAACTGGCAAACTTCTTTCCCAACCACAAAAACCATCATTTGGGTTAAAGAAATAACCCAACCATTTTTAGAGTGTATAGCGAAATTTCAACACCTCTCCTTTCTGCAATCTTAAAACGCTTTTCAGTGTCTGAGCTTTGTAATTCTTTAATCTTACGTTGAGAAGACATCCCAGGTGAGCATCTTATAAAAGTTTAAATGCCAAGTAATCTGTACTTCTTTACAGCAGAATATTCTGTATGTCCTCTGGTGATTGTACAGTAAACAGTGCAACAGCGGCAGAGAAGAGCTCCTGGCTACCTCTCTCCACTCCCGGAGTGAACGCATCAAGCTAATACATGGCGACACGTTGTGAGTTATTGCGCTGAGTACCAGGCTGCTGGTTCTGCTCACAGGCCTGGTTTGATCTTTTATTTACACTCCTTTTTGCTCAGGATTTCAGGACAATTTTCTCAGCTCTTTGCAGTCAACAAACTACAAAGCAAGGCGCCCATCTCTGGGAGGCATGTTGAATAGAGAAGAAAAAAAGGCCGCTGTTTTGGCTGTGTACTTCAAAAGTAACCATTAAAAACAGAGAAAAACCTAAAACGGTGCAACCCCTTTGGACTACATGCTGCCCTTGTAAACAGACCGTACGGGTGTGACATCTTGGGAAGGAAAGGTCAGTGGATTAAATGATTGAGGGAGGGCTGTGAGAGAAGAAGAGGCTAACAGGCTGGGAGACCATTACAGGTGTAGGACAAACCATTTTGACTGCAAGTGCTGTTGCATATTCACTCAAGAGGCTGTCAGAGAGACAGAGCCAGTACCTAAAACTATTATTCCACCATTAGTTTTCTGCAGGTCACGATTGTGGCATAATGCAATAGCATTCATCTATTTCATTCATTTTAGCTCTTAGAGAGCGACACACAATTTAATTACCCACCCTGCTCTTTGGCGAGGGGAACGGCAGCAAGTGCCTCACCCCCTCCCATGGCTCCCTCACTTCTCGTAAAGGATCGAGGGTGCCGAAACAATGATGGATAGAGTCTGAAAAGTGCATTATTTCTGATGCATTTTTGATTATTTCTACCCTTTCTCTTTTTTTTCCCAGGTAATGCAATAAACCTGATACGCTCTGAGTTCTGTCAGAGACATGGATATTGCAACAGCTCAGCCATCACTTTCTATTGGCAGGAAAGTCATTGTTTCTGAAACAAGGGTTACTCTGTTTTTTTTTTTTTATAGCTCCTTTACTCTTTTTCTCCCCGTTTTTTGTCGGTGTGCTGTCTGTGTGTCTGTCTTTCTTCACAAGCCTTTGTGATTCTGTCTGTCTCTGTGTCTCCAGCTTGGAGACATTCTCATTTGGACTAGTGCCTTGAAAGCCCCAACAGACTGCCACAATAGTTCCTCATCAAAACAATTTCAAGGACCTCTTCAAAGTGAATGAATCAATAAGTGCTCATATGTGGGGTTAAAGCAGAGGTTACGCTGATATTTTTTAACTCCAGACACTCCCTTAACCCCAACATGGAAGCCAATGCCAGCAGCTTCCTGTTTGGTTAATGCAATTCATTCTGTAAATAGAGAATATCAATCTCTCTAAATATAACCCTACTTTCTCCCCCGTACACAAAAATATGTATCTAATAAAAAGAAAAGCATGAAGTCCAGAACAAACCTTTGGGCTAATACTCTTACTGTATGTCTAAACTTGGTTTACCCACAATCAAACAATGCAAATGTCTGTGATGTTTGAGATGTAGATGCTCCCAGCAACCATTGATCTGCACCGCCCTCAGATTTTCTCTCAAACAAAAGTCCAGTTTTCTTTGTACATATTATTTATCCTCACTCTGTTAGACACAGCATTTTCCTGCAAATTATTGGTTTTCTTGCTTTGGTTCAAAAGGGAGAAAACAATGTATTGTTCAAAGTTACATAAAATATTTCATTATATCATAACATCTATAAACAATAGGGATTATTTTGTTTTAGTGGAAGTAAAGATCAGACCCTATACAAAAGCTACATTCTAACATTTGCCTTAAATATTAACTGCATAATTCCCTAAATCCAAGTGCATTGTAATAAAATTAACTGGACATTAGTGCAAGTATGTTTTTTTTACTAGTTATAATTTTACAAATAAAAAAATGATTTCTTAGGCTCTAGTGGTCTTTATTGTACAATAAATGGACAGGAAGTAGGGAGGTAAGAGAAAGGGAAGACATGCAGCAAATGACCCAAGACTGGGAATTGAACCCAGGACAACTGTGTCAAGCACCATGGCCTCTGCATATGGTGGGTGCGCGCTACCAACTGAACCACCAAGCACCCCATAATGTCACAGTTTTTACTTCTTAACAGCTGTTTGATCTGGTTTTTACTCCAGTTTAGCCCAGTCGACTCCTATTATAAATGGAGGGAAATGACGTCTGATTAAGTCAACATAACTGTAAGTGACCTCCTGATTGGAGATCATTTTAATTGGATTCACATAAATACATTTCTATTACATACAACAATAAATAGGTCAAATAAAATTATATTAAATTATTATTTGTTAAAGGAGGTACAAAATGCAGGATACTGTAGCTATGAACTCACACATCATAGGATGGAAATGTATGACAAAGCTGTGGCACAAAATGAACAGAAAAAAGCTGAGGTATGGAATGGGATAGAGACAAAATGAAACTTCCAACAGTTTATTACTATTGTGCATACTAAAGCTTTTTATTTCCATTCAAAGTGTGGTCAAAGCTATAGTGAGCTATGTGTTATCCCTGAGTTATCCCATATTATGGTGTGTATATTCAACATAAAACGTAAGCATGCAGACTAAAAGGCATTTCTTTCAAGATCATCTCCTTTTTTCATCACTAATTGAAGATTGCACATAGATATGTATGTATGCAATGTCCAACGTATTTATAGTGAACTCATTTGAATGAGTGAAGAAAAAAATGACAGAGGAATCTCATAGTCAGACCAACGGCAGCTTAACTCTCTTAACAACTTGTTATTGCCGTTTTTAAAAATTGAAATCATTTGCAGCAAACCAGATAAATCACTTGTTAAGGGAATTATGTACAATTATGTAATCTAAGTATCAAGAGAAATAAGATATCCAGTGGTTAAAAATAGGTACAAACTGGTTTAAAATACACTGGAATGAAACATAAATATTTGGGTGTAAAGCAGGGCTAAGAACTGGTGAAGGGGCGAAATGACTCAACTTTGTCGTCACATCAGTAGTTTACTTGAAGAATCTAGTCACCATTCATGAAAATGTTATTCCTTGAATGCAAACAATTTTTCACATTCCACAAAAAAACTGTAACTTTCTATCATCTCTTAACTTATAAATATATTTATAGATAAAACTATATTTAGCCATAAATCCGGATTAAACCAATCAATTAGGTAGATTACAAGCATGTCTTGAAGACATACTAACCGGGATGACACTAAGCTTTCTGTTTTTAAACTCTAACAAAAAGTAGTTGTCGTCTTTGGACCAGAACCTCTGAAAAAGAAACTGGTTAGTCAATCAATCATTAACCTGAATGGGGTTAAATTGACCTCTGGTAATAAAGAACCTCAGTGTTATTTTTGACTAGGAAATGTCATTTAAATCCCATATCAAACAGGTTTCAAGATTTCCTTCTTTCGCCTCCAGAATATTGACAGAATTAGAAATATCCTGTCCAGGAGTGATGCTGAAAAAGTAGTCCATGCATTTCTTACTTCAAGGCTGGACTACTGAGTCTATACTATCAGGAAGTGCACATAATGTAGTTAAAAGCCTTCAACTGATCCAAAACACTGCAGCAAGAATTCTGATGAAACTTTAAAAAAAGAGATCATATTTCTTCTATTTTAGCTTCCCTTCATTGCCCTCTTGTTAAATCCAGAATAGAATTTAACATTCTCCTTTTCACATATAAAGACCTTAATGATCAAGCGCCATCATACATCAGAGATCTAATTGTTCCATATGTTCCTGACAGAGCACTTCGCTCTCAGACTGCAGATTTACTGGTGGTTCCTAGAATTTCTAAAAGTAGAATGGGAGGCAGATCATTCAGTTATCAGGCTCCTCTCCTGTGGAACCAGCTTCCAGTTTTAGTCTGTGAGGCAGACACCCTATCTATTTTTAAGACTAGGCCTAAAACTTTCCTTTTTGATAAAGCTTACAGATAAAAACAGAGCGATGTTTGTCCAGTCACTGGATAAGTTGGGGTGTAGGGTTTAGGTAGTATACGGCCTGATCTGGCAGGGGTGAATGCAGTCCAGAAAGATGGTTCTTCCTGGCTCTGCCTCTCTTGTGCCTCATTCTATGAGTTTAGGTTATTCTAAGTTATCTCTGTAATCAGGGACTATGTTTTTTCAATGACTAAAATCATTGTTTTGTGTGAAATATGAGGGAACAAAAAACTATCACGAAAGCTATACAGACCTATTACATCATGAAGAGAAATAATCATTTCTTAGACAGTTTTCAGATGTCAAAAAGTTGAGGTTTGTACCACAATCCTTTGATCTTAAAAGGTTAATATAATACTAAGAAAAGATGTAATGCCAACCCCATCCTACACACTGCACCTGTACTTTTTTAAATGGTTCTTGCTCCACTCTCTTGCTTCTCCTCCTCCTTCTCCTGTCCTTCTGCATCCATCTCTTCCTCCTCACCCCTACTCTGACTGGAATTATCTTGTCCCTCTTTTACAACTCCGTGATCTCAGCGGACACTGCCCTTGTCTGCTACTTAACAACAACAAAGATAAACTTTATAGCATTTTTATAGCAAGAATTCATGGTGTTAGAATACAAATACAATATAAAAACCAATTTAAGAAAACTAACTTTATTTTTCTAATTTCTAATTAATGTTATTCTGGTAAAAAAAAAAAAAAAAAAAAAAAAAACAACAAAAAAAAAAACAACAACAACAAAAAAAAAACCCTAAATATTAATGAGAAAACCGAACAGGACAACTGATCAACTGATGTATAGTTTGTATGTTCAGATATGATCATTTTTCACTTTAAATAATCATTTATGCACCTATGGTGTATTGTTGGTAGACTGCCTTTAATGTTCTGTGTGCCCTGAACACATCCAAAAACACAAACATACTATATGCCAAGTCTGGTTTGGGATGATAGAGCCATGTAGGCAGTGCTTGCTAACCTGCTGTAGTCCTGCTGCTTGGTCCTGTGTTGTCACTGATCTTGGCCCCTCCACCACAGAAAATATCAGTTAATTTGGCACATATGGCTACATCCTGCACAAACGTTTTATTTTTTTTCTCACTAAGTTTTCTTCCTCACCCATCTCTTTCTCCTTTCTTTTTTGGATGTTGGCTAATTTAATCCACTCCTCTTTCTTCCTTTCTTTTTCAGTTGGGAATATGCAAAATATCAGACTGACCCAGTCTGATGTTTCACTACCTATGAAGCACCAAAGTGGCTGCGTGGGAGGCAGCACAGCAGCGCTGATTCACTTTATGGGGTAAAAAAATAAATAAAAAAATAAATAAAAATAAGACACATTCTGACCACTGGCTGGTTTGGTCTTCTGTAACATACCAACTGTTTGGGAAACCTCCCGAATCTCCCAATGGTCAACGCACCCCTATTTGTAGTTATGCTGCTGTAGGCTTAGGCTGCATGAGGACACTGCTCTCCAATTTGCATTATTTACTGTTATTTCAGCTGTTAACTTTATGTTTTCTTTCAGTATTTTTCTCCAAATTTTTCTCAATAGAAGCTACATCTGGTCTGGTGTTCTGTTTGGCTATGATGCCTTCCTGGAGAGGGGCATTGGTTGAGGTAATGCTGCCAACAACTAAATGTTTTCCCGCTCCTGCTATTAACTTTTTACTTTTCTCTTACATAGAAAGTACTCCATCAGTTCTGTTTTTTTGTGTGTATGTTTTGTCTTGTCAAACCTCGAGCTGGTCAAGTCAGGTTCTGCTCAAGGTTTCTTCCTGTTAAAGGAGAGTTTTTCCTCTTCACTGTCACTACATGCATGCTCAGTATGAAGAGTTGCTGTAAAGTCAACACAATGCAAATGATTGTCCACTGTTGCTATGTGAATAAACTGAATTGAATTGAATTGAAATTAACTTTATTAAGGGGAAACAAGGTGCAAAACTCATACAGATTTGCAAACGTAGCTGATTTAGCTCTGTATGAAAATCCCTAATGTTTTTCTTTAGGATTATTTATTCTGTTACTGATCTGTTTTTATTCACTTGTTTACTCTTTCTTTAATAATGTGTTTGTTTCATCAGCTTTTCTTTATCTGTACTGGTCACATGATCAATTTGTATAGTTCTTTCATGTGTTTTTACCCAGCCAATTTTCACTACTTCAAGGTTAATAAAGTTCCAAAAATCTTTATATAAATCGAATATAAACATTTACTTTTTGAGCCACTGTTCTGAAGCCTGGTAGACAATTTTCCAAATTCTTTAAAACCTCTCAGATGTGTTGCAGACACTTAGAATTCAAGTTCACCTGAGCAGTGAAAAAACCCACCAAAAGACCAACTGCGCTGGTGGGCTGCTCTTATTCTCTGATGCAACTTGCACCTTCTTCTCAGTTGTCTTGAGAATGAGCAGTACACCAAAATTTTCTTTGATTCAGTCAAAAGCTTTACACATGCAGAGTTGCACTACACCACAAGGTCATCAGCACAGCTGAGGCGATCCATGTGAGCTTGGCAGGAGAACGCAGATGGCAAATCTTTAACAGGTGAGACGTCTCATCTTGGCATACTACTTCACACAAAAACACAATATCACCAGGTAAGGAAGTAATATGCAGCACACAGCTTTGGCCAGGCTCCATCAAGTTGGCAGCAGCTTCTTTTTTGTCTAATTTACTCTGGAAAAATTATGATCAGTCATTGTTTAATTAGTGCTCGTGAAGCATAATCATTCAGGCTAAGACCCGAGTGTGCAGAATGTAAATTGATTTCCTGATGTTTTAATGAAACTTTATGATAGCTTTATTGTGTTGTCTTGCATTTAGTTGACTCTGTCTTAAATCAACCGCTGCCCATTCATTTAGGAATGACATGATGGCATTATCTTTATGGCCTTTGAGGTTATCTGTGCAAACAAGGCTGAACACAGATTATTCTGAATAGAAAAGAGTCTAAATTTTCCGCTGCTAATAGTATAAGCCCTTTATGTGTTTCTAAATTAGTTTTGTATGAATCGCAGAGCCTATTTTTGTTGATATTCTCCAAAAACCAATGCACAATTTTTAATTTACTTTCAGTCAGAATGTTTATTCCCTCTGCTGTCTTTGAGACTCTCAGATGTTTGCAAATACTACTGATATACCGTCTGCAGTGACATTTTCTCATAGGGTGATCGTGGCTTGCGAGCTATGTGGAAGTGATTGTGCTTTGCTGTTGTAATGACTGGGAGAGCACTGATCAGGTTGGGTGAGATGTGTGTTGGAGGGTGGAAATAGGAGGTAAAAATTATATATTTTTTTTCCAGTAAGAGGATAGACTCAACAGTTCAGGGTTTCAGGTGATACCTTTGACATTTACTCCAAAAATATTCACCCCAAAGTTTTCTTTCTACCTGTCATACTTAAGATCTATTAGGTAAACACATTTACACATATTCTCATGTTTCTAATTCACAGAGACTCTCATAGATTAACCTAGCCAGGACTGCCAGGGTCCATCTTTGCTTTGTCCCAATACAAAACTAATTACTGAAATCAAAATTGAAGCCAGAGTCCACAGTCCAACAAGGAAAATCAAAAGATTGTTGGAAATAGTGGTCATAATTTTTCTTGAAGAATTATTTAAAAATACGTTATGAAAACATATGAGTTGATCATGCTATTCTATTGTCTGTTCTAAAATCAGTTCGCAAATCAGTATATTTAATGAACTGAATAGAAGAGTTCTGATCACAACAAAATCTTTGTTATACTGTTTTGGAGATGTTGGTAATGCATTACTTCGTAACATGTTACTCTAATATGACCACTTTTTAAAGAAATGAGTAATCGAAGGTGTTACAATTTCTAAGCCAGTATTTATTTAGGGTTACTTATCCAAGACATTGTGTGTTACTTCTTTTGTCCTGTTCCTTGGTAAAAGATATAGTTACTATCTTCTTGCATCACAGCGAGTGGAGTTGCATATGCGTCAAGTCACGTTTTCAGCATGAGGACAAACCATGTGTAATACATACCAAGCAGCCAGCAACACAAATGAAAACAACAATGCAGGAAGGAGAGAGATGTATGTTTTCTAGCTGGAAATACTGTCACTATTTTGAGTTTGTATCAGCTGAACACTCGCCGAACACTCTTTGCAGGTGAGAAAGTCTTATCTAGCTTCAAAAACACTATATTGAATGTGAAGAAACATCTTGAGTTGCAGCATGGCACAGTCAAACTTACAGAGAAAGTTCCATCAGATAGTATGAAGCAGAGAGTTTCAACTAATGCAGGAAGTCCCACACCACCCAAACAGCAAAAGCTGGACTTTGGTGCAAAAAAAAAAAAAAAAAAAAAAAAAAAAAAAAAAAAAAAAAGTATGTATGTTAGTTAAGTCAAAAAAGTCGGTCTTTATTTATTTTTAATAAAAATATATTTTTTCCAGGAAATTGTTTTTAAGTTAAACTTGAAATGTCAAGAGCAATATTGTTGACTTTACTGTTAAAATTGCATTTCCAATAAAGTGAGTAAGATCGAAACAGCTGTAAGAGACGCTCAGAGGGATTATAGCATCTTATGAGTCTGGTAAGAGAAAACAAGAGTCACAAAACTACTTGAAATCAGCCATTCCACTGTAAAGAAAGTAATCTAGAAGTGGAGGACTTCAAAACAGTGGGTAACGTGCCCAAGTCGGGCTTTCCAAGCAAGATCACCCTGAGAGCAGACCACAAGAATTCTCCAAGATCCCTAAACTGTCATCGTGGGAACTACAACAACCTTTTTCTAATGTAGCTATTGAAGTATATACCTGTACAGTCAGAAAGAGACTACACATGTTTAACTTTCATGGTCTGCAAGAAGGTTTCATTGTTTCACATAACTATATTAACTGCCAAATAAAACTTGTACACAGTTTTTGACCTTTACCTTTTTGTTTAAAATTTGGGTATTCTTTAAACCTTCATACAAAAATTTACTTGCTGAAGAATCCTTGCCTAATCACAATTAGATCAAATAGTTGAGACAAAACTGAACACATTTGTTTTTTCATTCCATTGGCTTAAAGTTAAATGTCGTAGAAACAATGACCATACCACTGTCTAAAACTACATTTTTTGGACCTCTACCTACAAGGTTGCTGCCACTGTTTCTTTTCACCTTAACATTCAAAAAAACATTATAACATATATTTGTCTCTGTCAGCCTTTCTTTGATTTTGTTTCTCCATTTCTTTCTTTGCCATTTTCCAGCCTTCTTTCACCACTAGTCCGTATGTTTTCTCCAGAACATTTCCCATCATTGTTCTTCACTTCGCAGCCCAATGCAACTGCTTTTCCTGCCCCGTCTCAGTCTGTGCCTGGGCCCATTCGTCTTATAGCCACCTGGCAGCAAGGGCTGTCTTTCAGTATTTCCTTGCTCGATGCTGCTCAGCGGGCCCCAAGCCTTTTCCCTTTAATGAGCCCCATAGACAGAGAACCTGCGGAGCTAATTAAACAAAAACAAACTCTGAGCTTTATACACGCTCTCTGCAAAACACTGCTTATTAAGGAGTAAAAGTCAAACTTCATGATTCATTAACAAGGGGAAGTCTGAGCAAGCTGGACAGATCAGTGAAGCTGCGGAGCAGTGGAGAGATGGAGTGAGGGAGGAAATAGAGGAGGGTGTGGGTCCCTTACTTCATTTAGCAGTGTGGCAAGACACAACCCAATTTCTGTCTGGGTTTGGATTTACCACAAAGACATTTTTTTAAAACTCTCAGCACTTTAGAGATCTATATGTTTATTTTGGCATTACAGGTCAATTCCCTAATTTTCTTTCCTGGTTCTAAATCACTTGCAGGTTCTTCACGAATTTGCTTCTGTCTTTGTCTTCAGCATCAGTTCTAATTTTCTTTAGCAAAGTGCTGAATGAAATTTTGAAGTGAGTGTTCAGAAATGTCTGGTTGCTTAGAAAAGTAAAGAAGTAACAGAAACATAAAATGTTATTGCAACATTTTTAATGGGTTCAATGTGACTTTTATCATCATGTTGAACATAAGATAAGATAAGATTCGACTCTCCAACCATAAAAATAAGACACATTCATACAATCACAATATTAACATTTTGTGCATGGAATAAAACACTTTGCATGCCACAGGTAGACGTTGTCATTTAGTTCGGTTAAGGATGGTTATTGCAGTTATGGTTATCAGTGTGAACTTACCCCCCCCACAAACCCCCCTCCCAAAAAAAACAAACAAACCATAGATATAAATTTTTTAGCTCTAATGTTCTCACACAATTTTTTATGAAAAAGGAAAATATATTTTCAATTCTTTTTTTTGTCCACATTTATATGATGAGAAAGGTAACTTATGACTAAATGGCATATGAAGATATGCAGCTTTAAATATTTAATGTTGAGGCATTTTTCTTTCTTTCCATCTGATTCAAGCATACATAATGTGATTTCCATGTAGCTAGGTTGCTACACAGAGACACTACCTATCTTGTGGCATCGTTATCTAATCTTATGCTACACTATGCGAATGCTGTGTCTGCATCGATCAAGAGTGTAACAGTAACATGTGAACTGTTCAGGGTGTAGGAGAATGACTTGTTCTGTGTGTCTGTGCTGGTCCTGGTGGTAAGTCTGGGAATGTCACTCTTGTTGTCATTCAGCTCTCCATCTGCTATTTTCACTGCGTCTGTGCCGTTGTAACACTCTCCCACCAGACAAATCATACGGTAAAAGTTTATTTCTTTATTTATGCTAAAATACAAATATTGTCTATGGATTGAAATCCCAGGAATTATAGATCCAGTAGTTCCTGGGAAAGCCTTCGTTGCTACACTGTGGTATTATCATCCTTCAAATACGACCCTCAAAGAATGCTAGTCCTGAATTTAGACACAAAACAACTTGCAAAGTTATTCAAAAAAATGTAATTTGGAACAACTAAGCTTAAAGACATTTCAGTCATATTACAGCTTTATGATTAAATTTTAGACACTTGCAGTGATGATAATCTGCTGTGCCAAATATGTCAATGTGGGAAATTGAAATAAAAAGAAAACCCAATTTTTATTTTTCTGGGTTTTTTTTTTTTCAAATTCTTTTGTGCACAACAATAGGTCTCATAAGCAACAATTTAGGTTGTTGCCTTTGGAAAACTTTCTGGTCTCACAGAAGAGATTTTTGTTCTAGATTGGAATCTGCTGGCCTGAATGTGCTTTTCTTTGTGGGATTCTCCAGATTTTTTTGTCTGGATGTTTTTTGAATTTTTACTTGAGTGCTTAAGTGTTGCTTTAGTTAACTGTATGACATTCCATATAACAAAAATATTAGGAAAAAAATACAAAATGTTGGGTTCAAAGTTGTATGTTTCAGGGTTTCAGATGCACCTCAGATTACAAATTAGATGACCACTAGGAAAGCATTCAAATGAATTTGCTCTATTTTGCATTCTTGCATAAGTATGATCCTTATGTATGCCTTTAAGTATATGTCTGCTGGCAGGGTTGTTTACATTTGTTACTAACAGTCTGAAAAGACAAAGTAATGGACATGTTTGTAGATCTGCCAGCTAGTGTGAGTCTCTCAGCGTGCACTGGATGATAAAATGTATGAAATATGTGTTTGTGTGTGCTTCATTCCTTCTTTCTCCCCTCTCCAGCTTTCCTCAGTTTGATGTTTTCCTTTGGCTCTAATGAGTTCTAAGTGGCCAATACTTTCTTCTGCAGGAAACTCGTGTCAAACTAATTAACTTTTAATGAGAGGAAACCCACTGATTAGAGTGTTTTTCTTGGCAAACGAGCTTATTAATTCTGTTGGTTTGAGGAGTCAGAGCGAGTAGAAGGCCTCTCCTCAGCAGTCTGCACCGCTCCCCCTAACACAGTCACACACAGCTTCTGCATGACTCCCTGCACACTCTATTTGGCCAGCTGCTGCAACCTTGGATTTTTCAGTCCAACATGGTTGCATTCAGGCAAGTACCTCTCCCACACACATACACTTACTCTCTTCTCTTTCATCGCTGCCCAACACTGCTCTCTAGTGACTTGGAGATAATATGTGGTGCAATCTTTTCACAGTTTACATTTTTGTGGCTTTATAACCAGTTTAACATTTAACCTCACTTAGTATAATTTATAAAACGTACACGAGATTATAAAACACACATTAGATTATTATTTTTTCTAAAGTGCAAATTTTTAGTTATTTTTAATTAGTCAATAGTTTAATAGTTTGTTTTTTTTTTTGTTTGTTTTTTTTCCAAAACAACCAATCAGAGCCAGGAGGAATGTCTTAGCGCTGTCATTCAACCTCATTTACGCGCTGCTAAATGTGCTAATTGCGGAGAAACAAGTTACCTTCCAGGAAAAACGTTAATCCGTCGTCATTGGTGGCCATGCTAACTAGCCTGGGGGGGGGGATGAACAGCGCCACAGGCACGGTGATTGACAGCGCTAAGACCTGCCTCCTAGCTCTAATTGGTTGGTTCCTGATGGCACTGGTAGCACTGGGAGAATGCAGAGGAGCTCGATTTTTTCCACATGCTATCTCTCATACCATTCTGTCATGACATGGTGACAGTTTCAACAAATATGTAGGAAAAATATATTTTTAATAAAAGTTACATACTGCAGCTTGAAGTAAATGTATTAAGTGGAGGAAAAATCCTGCAATGAAAGCTCTATAGTTATGCTGCCATAGGCTTAGACTACTGGACAAACTGACCACTTTATCTTTCTTTCTTCTTCTACTACTCCCCAATTTGCATTATTTGCTGTTATTTCAACTGTTAACGTTTTGTTTTCTCTCTATAGAAGCTAGACCTGGTCTTACGTTCTGTTTTGCTGTGATACCTTTCTGGAGGAGGACATCAGCTGAGATACTGCTGCCATCAACTAATCGTTCTCCCCCTCCTGTTAACTTTTTACATTCATGAACATCAAAAATAATCCTACATCAGTTCATCTGTTTCTTTTTGTGTATCTGCTCTGTCTTCTCATACCCCTAGTCGGTTGTGACAGATGGGCGCTTGTACTGAGCCAGGTTCTGCTGGAGGTTTCTTCCTGTTAAAGGGGAGTTTTTCATCTCCAATGTTGCAACATGCTTGTTCAGTATGAGGGATTGCTGTAAAGTCAACAAAACAACGCAAAAGATTTTCTGCTGTTGCTACATGCTCGTCTAGGAGGAGCGAAGGCTACAAGTCAATGACTTGATGCACTTTGCTGGGTTTCCTTAGATAGAAACTTTTTAAACTTCTTTGAATAATAATTGAGCTTACTGTACTGTTTGATAAACTAGGATCAATTGGAATATATGTTATTGAACTGAAATTATATTTTTGTGAAGTCCCTTGAGATGACATTTGTTGTGAATTGGCACTTTATAAATAAAGTGAACTGAACTGAATTAAAAAATGATAGTTATTGTGTCTTGTTTTTATTTTATTTTTTAACTAAATCAGTAGTGACACGCTCATTTGAACCCTCAACATTTCCTATGAAATAAACTTTAACTGAACCACTTTTAAAAATGTATTAATTATACTTTAATATTATTTGTGATTAAATGTGATTTTGATTAAGAAAAATCACTTTGAATTTTTATCCCCACTGAATAAAATTAATTCTAATTCTAAGATATTCATTGAGACCCTTTGCTACTGCTGTAAATGGTTAATTTATTGTAAGGGCTTTAGACATGTTTACAAGCAGTGCCGATAAATGTGAAGGATGCTGTAAATTAGACATCATCAGACGTAATGTACAAACAATGTAACTTTATGATGATGATAGATATGTTTGAGGCTGCACATATGTGCTTCATTTTTACTTGCAGCAGACCTCTATTTAACACATATTTCTGTGTTTTATTGGATTTCTCTTCCAATAGATGGTGTTATAAAGTGTTAATGTCCTATTAACAACTGAATCTCGATCCTGTGGGAGCAGAGCACAGCTCTCTGTCAATCCATGGGAATCCCAAGTGGGAGCATTTCATGTGCCGATTGGAGTGGGCCTCTCAGAACCTGGAAAATGTGTCTGTTTCATCTCTCAATTACTGTCAGGGTTTGAAGAACTGATGTTCTACCTTTATCTGCCGCAATATGGCTCAAGTTTGTTGAAGTCTCTGGAAAAAAAAAGCTGAGCCAATGAGTCCAGAAGAGGGGATGAAAAAAAGCAATTGACAAGCAGGCCTGGCAGCTGGTCCTGTTTCAAAGCCCACTCAAGCCCTTAAAGATGAAATCCATTTTGTTTAAAGCTACGCACCCAGCCTGCCTGATGAGGGCTCAAGGGGTGAAAAGGGATAGAGAGTGAGATGGAGAGAAAGACAGAGAGAGAAATCTGTTTGATTTGTCAGAAGTTCTTTAATTTAATCTACAGCTGTCAGGATGCTGAGGATCCAGACCTTATCACTTCCTTTTATCTGCCTGATTTCACCCCAGGCACCAGACTCTCCTTTAAGTGCACACACACACACACACACACACACACACACACACACACACACACACACACACACACACACACACAAGGAATTTACCCAAGAACAAAAAAAAGGTAGAAAGTTTGAGTAATAACAGGTAGTAGCAAGAAAAATAACACACAAAAATAAGGTGAGCCATAATAATGCCAATAATGTTGTTTTTACATTTCTTGCACAAAATGCAAAAGATTGCATCTATTATATTCATACTGCCTCATTTTTTATCTGGTTCTCATTCTGTTCTTATTTTATGTTATTATTTTATTCTTCTTTTATTATTTTAAAGTTTATCTACCTGGTTTCTGTCTGTGACCTATGCATCATAATTTCCTTCTCCAGCGCATCTCTGATGTTATGTTGAATGAGAATAAAGATAATCTGAATCTGAATAAACTGATGCTGATGACCTATTGATGCTGAAGTTATATAGCACCCACGTGTCAAGCCTCATTTATGTATGACTTCAGATCAGGAATCATAGCTAAAGTGAAACCACAAGGTCAACTGCAGCCTGATGAAAGTATCAGTGAAATAGCTCTCTGGGTGACATTTTTCATTTGCAATGTTAAACAATTTTGTAGGTACAAAACAGACACACTGATAGTCTTAGCTTCAAAGGCTTTTGTCAATTTTACAGATAAATTCAATTCAGTTTTAACCAAAAGGACTGAATTTTTTTAAAAAGAGTTTGTGTTTGCCAATTTTAAGAGAAATATGTGTTTCCTTTGCAGTTGTTTACCTATAAGTTTAGCCAAGCCTCTAATGTCTTTCCTACAGTTTAAATTCTTTTTAACAAGATGCCAGACAAAGTTCTGGAGTGACATGAGTTTTCTCTGGCTGTCAAGAGAATAGAACAGTTCAGCACTGCCTTTCCCTCATGTTGTTGTGCTCTCCCTGTTCGCATCCTTAAAATTTTCCCTCACTTAAAAAACCCCCCAATTTTGTCTGTTGGGAAATATTTCCAGAAAACTATTACTAATTTAATGGGTACTTACTAAATGTTTTTGCTCAAGTCTATGTCTCAAAATCAAAATAACATGCTGTAGAAAACTTATTTATAACTGTAACAAGTATTTGTTATAGTATTTCAGTAGCAGTAGGATATATTATTGCTTTTCTGTAAGTATTTACATAAATACTGTAATATTATGAAAATGTTTATACTCAAGTTCATGTCATGAGAACCTTGTATCAACCCATGTTCACTCTTCACAGGTGTCTACATGCATGTTTGTATATATTATGTCCAGAGTATCTCTCCTTACAAAGTTTTGTAACACACTGCTTTGATTCAGACATTGTCAAGGACACAATGGCAGTGTGAGTTAGAAGGACGGAATGGTTTTAACCGGAAACCCACCGGTTACAGGATGAACTCCTACCTCCTGAGCCACTGCTGCTCCATGCGAGTTACTGTTTACAACGTTTGCACAAGGTGTGTCTCAAATTATGAAAGAAACCCAGGCCTCATTGTGCATCTGTGGAATAAAGATCATTTGGACAGAAGAAAATCTGGTTCCTCAGTGAAATTTAACCACCCCCTTCTTCCTTAAACTTTATGAAACTTATGTACATTTTACTACAATTCTGTATTGGAAAGAGGCGTGTAAGAGATTCCTGAGATGTACTTCAGTTAACTTCCAGCTTCCAGTTCATTTTTCTTTTAACACTGACATGTCCTCATTTAATAGAGACACAAATGTTCAAAAAGCTCATGATTATTTTTAAACAATTTTATGTTAATTCGTATTTTTTTGCCTCTCTTTGTGTGTGTGTGTGTGTGTGTGTGTTTTTTTTTTTTTTTTTAAATCTCTCAGAATTTCATTCTGCATCACTCTGTCTCTCTGTGGTTTTATATCCACCATCAGTTTGACTCATTTCCCACAAAACTCAAATCATTCACACATCATGGCTGCAGCTCTTAGGAGTTTTCTAAACCACACAGACCCTGACCTTAAAACCATCATTCTTTTCTGTCTTGCTCACAGGGATATGTAACTGCAGATGGACATCCACTCCTTGTGTGTTTTCTTTTGAAAAAGGAAATTAAAATTAGACACTTAGTCAAAGGCCTGGTCAGAAGAAATATGATCCTGTTGCCATCCCTGAAGGCTGTGAATGACTTCTTTTTTTCTCAGTTCTCAAGACCGTCTTGGATTTAGAAACCTCTGGATGCTGAAGAGTGCTATCTTGTTATTGAATCTGGGGACTTGACAAGAAATATTGGCTGGCTAAAGCTGCACTATGTCCAATTTGTGCCTGAAGTGATCCAGCATTTCTCCTACTCGCTTCACTCCCTCGTTTTGCTATCTTGGCTGCTGTATGGTTTTATTTTTTTCACATTATGCATTTTACTTTTCACCTCTCACTTACCCTCTGCTGTCAGCCGTACAAGACTGGGATAAAGGAGAAACTCAGTGCATTTATAACTGTCTGGCTAATGCATTATGAGATTAATTCATCATCTTCAAGCATACCAACAGGCGTTTCTTGACTACAGTACATTGATGTTTATTTCATGCAGTTTTGACAGGACTAATACCCTTCTATTGTAGATCTGATTTTATTATTAGGTTATTTGTATTCCTGGAAGGTGAACCTCCTCCCCAGTCTTTTGCAGCCTCTAACAAGTTTTAAGTCAAGATTGCCCAGATTCTCCTGACGGAGGTATGGATCTCTGAAGCTCCTACAGAGTTACTTCAGGCTTCCTGGCTGCTTCTATAATGAATGTCCTCCTTGCCTGGCCTGTCAGTTTAGGTGGACAACCATGTTGTGATAGGTTTGAATTTGAGTCATACTCTTTTTAATTTCAGATGATAGATTGAACTGGTTTGTGATCTGTCAGATGGTCACACCTAATCCTGTCTTCAACTTCTCCATAACTTTATCTCTTACCTGTCTGCAGGATTCCTTGGTCATCATGATGCTGTATATTCACATATGTTATCTAAAAGACCTCAGAGACCTTCATAGAACAAATGGATTTATACTGAGATTAAATTATACACAGGTGGACTCTATTTACCATTAGATGACTTCTGTGGGGAGCTGGTTGCACTGTATTTTATCAAAGGGTATCAAAATAAAAGGGGCTGAATGCAACTACAAACAACATTTTTTAGGTTTGTATTTGTTGGTCTATCACATAAAATCTAATTAAAATCCAATAAAGTTTGTGGTTGATTCAACTCTAATTATTAATTGATTTAAATACCTGTTAACTTTAATAAATATATTTTCATAAATATTTAGTACTACAAAAAAGGTCTGGGTTTTCTTCCTTTTCTTTTTATTTTGCTTTGACCAAGCCAGATTCAAGAAATACTTCCCAAGGTTTTCTGAAGAGCTTTTAAACTTTTTTCTTTCAAAGTTTATTACATCTCTTTCCTTTAGGGTGTAATGTAGCTGTTGGTGCATGCAAAAGGTTTGTAAGTAGCAAAGAGAACATAAAAGGAGATCATGCACCACAGCAGACAGCAGCACTCCTGAGCACCTCAAAATCCCCTTGTTTGTAGTCCAATCTTTTCTGGCTGTATTTATCAATACAAAACATTTTTATAAAGTCTGCAAGGATATTTAGAAGGAACTGTGGACTGTTTGATGGTCAGTGTCAGTTCATCTTTTAATGACAGGAATCAGGGATTAAACTAATCTGCAAGGAGAGACATCAACACCAAAATTTCCTTTATGGGGATGATTCATCTTTTTTGCCAGAATATGAAAGAAGATCTATATAATACAGGTGTGTAATGTGATAAACTAAACTATTATGATCAACCAGAAGTCTTCTTGTTCTGTTCAATTGGATACTGTTGTGTCTAGTGAAGCAATCTGTACTGCATGGACCACTCAGAGTTTGTAGTCAAATGTCATGTTTGCATTTGTGGTGCAAAAGTTGCAGAAAAACAAATCCTGCCCATACAACAGGAGCAAAGTTTCACAATGGACTGCCTCCTTACCATCTCTCTACTTGGGACTCATGCTGGCAACTTTAAAACAATAATACTACCTCCAGTCAAAAGAAACATGTTGGTAACAATAACAAATTCTTTTAAATATAAATCTGCCAGGGGTATGAATAACTTTGGACTTAACTTTATTTTCTTAAGAATATTAAGATAGGTAAAATTACCTTCAAATACCAGTTTAACTCATACCAGTAAGAAAGTGATAAACACATGCATGTGTGGGTTTTCTCAGGGTACTCCAGCTCCCTCCCACAGTCCAAAAACATGAATATTTATTAGGTTTATTGGTGTTTTTAAATAGCCCTCAGGGGTGTTTTTGTGTTCTTGTTGACACCTGGTAATGGTCTAAATTTCTGAGTATTTTAAATCAAATAAACAGGGGTACTCTGGCTTCCTCCCACAGTCCAAAAACATGACTGTTAGGTTAATTGGTCTCTCTAAATTCTCCTTAGGTGTGAGTGTGTGTGCATGGTTGTTTGTCTTGTCTGTCTCTGTGTTGCCCTGCGATGGACTGGCGACCTGTCCAGGGTGTACCCCGCCCTCTCGCCATATGACTGCTGGAGATTGGCACTAGCCCCCCTTGCGACCCTGCATGGATAAGCGGATGGATGGATGTATTTTTTTTTATGGAACTGTTAGTTTTCTAGTAACTTACACATTAATTTACCGAATTCAGTTCAATCTTTTAATAAAGAATGGAGAAGCAAAAAGAGACCATATTAACGGGGTGTGTATCTCTCTTGGGGAAACATACTCTTAATACATCTCATGAAGGTTTTGCTGATTTGTTAAAGATACAACAGTTGCAGTGAACCCAAGTCAATAACAACAAAACATCTTTTGCTACTGATCACTGATCACTATTTTAACTTTCGGGATCAACGTATTTTGTGTAATTTGTGGTGCTATGCTGCCACCTAGAGGGTCAACACTGACACACCACAACTGTTTTTTTCTAATAATTTTAGCTAAAATTCAAAACATCTATGTAATTATTTTGCACTTAAGATTGCTATAGAAATCAGTGATTAATCAGCTGTTCATCTGGTTGCAAGGTTTAGAGTTTCAGCTCTGCAGCTTCAAATTAAAGCTCAAATTGAGCTGAGATATGGAGGGACTGCTGAACTTCAGATTTATGTTTGCTACATCATTAATGCATTGTGCTATATTCCAGCTTTTACATAGCTTCCATGGCAGACTGACAAATTAGTTATGGCTGTAATATGTACTTCAACTCAGATTTAAGTTCCTTGTGATACATATAGAAGTGGATCAATTAGCTGAGACCCCTAGTTAAGATGTGTAAGAGTCTTATAAATTATTTTTAAATAAATCTTTTATTAGAGCAGCATAACCTCACACTGAAAAATGTTTAATTTGATTATATTCAATTTGGAAAAGAATATGGTGCTTTGTAATTTCCTTTTAACAAAATATCACAGGATTACACAATTAGTGCTACCCATAAAAGCTCACTTAAAACAAATGTACATGAGTTTTTTATGCTTTATTTTTGCTTTTAAGATGATTTCTTTATTCCCTTTTTTTCTTAGTTTTTCATACTTATTTTAGATTATCAGATTTTTTTATAAACTCTTAGTTAGCAAATCCACAACTTTCTGTTTCCCTATGGTATAAATTCAGCGACACGTTTCTTAAAGCCGCTTGATACTGGACAAGGATCCATGTTAAATATTTAGATTTTTTTTGTCCTGTTGATAAAAATGGGGTTGTAAAGACAACATGGGCCTTAACATCCCAACAGTAATCTTAATAAACATGATTGTTATGATTCTAAAAATGCAATTTTGCCCCGTGGGTTTCTGGTTTGAATCCTGTTCTTTCATGAGGATGATCACGAGGGTTGCGTCAGAAAGTGCCAAGTCCGTGTGCACGCAGCTGTGGAGTAGGGGAGACTGCTGTGCTGTGGCCAAACCTCTTAAAGGAGGTATGGAGAAGATGATAACAACATGCTTCTGCTAAAAGATTGTCATGGTTTTAGCAATTTGTCTGACCCACATACAAAATCACTCTGAGGAGGCACACAAAATGTTTAAAGGATTTACAACTAAGAATGAGATTATGGCAGCGGTGAGTGGATTATGATCTGGAAGGGAATGGTTCAGGAACTGGGTAGTGGCTTTGGGTGATTAAGGATATCTGCCAGGGAGAGTTCAGTGGTGGTCTGGGAGATTGGTGGGTTTTCAGATGAATCCGGATGGATTGATGGAAGAGGAAACCAGGTGGCACAGTGGAGGATGGACAGAGTTCAATCATGCAACGAGGGAACGAGGAAGAGGAACCACGAACTGCCAGTCTAAGTCTTGTTACCAGAAGGTCTTACTGAAGGTTTGCAGGTGGCTTTCAGTTGCCAAGCAAATGAGCTGGATCTGACCTCTCATCAAAGGTACTTTGGGAGAAGAAACACAGAAGGTAAGTTTCTTTCTAAAAAGTCCAACAAGGAACAGTGCAAAAACACAGACGGCTTGCCATTTACCACATGGACAAACACTCAGGTGTCAAAGGACTGGCAGCAAGTTCCACTTATGCCCTTCACTGATGAGGCTGATTACCTGCAGGTGTAATCCCCATCTGCTGAACTGCCCTGCCACCATACTCCATGACGTCATCTGGTGGATGAATGATGAAATTGCAAAGAAGTATGAAAAAAGTGCCAGACCCCAGCAAAGATATATTTTCAAAAGGCTTTTTACACATACTTACAAGGATGCCAGTACATTTGTCTCCATTAGTATAAAACCCCTTTATCAATTAAAGAAACTAAAACTAACAAGGAAAATGGCTGTTGTTGGGGTGATATCACTATGATATTCAGATTTTTCATTCATTTGTTTTTCAAGAAACAAATGCATTGGAAGCAACAATCAGATGCCATTGTACCCATTTTTAACTGACTCAGTAAAAATGCTTGTATGTTCAGCAAAGAGTTTGGGAGCCTCTTACATTTTTATTCTGTGAATCAGAAGCTAGGAAATTTAGGAACCACTGCCTTAGACATCAACGACTCACACTGCCTGACCAAGGCAAGAAACTATCAATGTTTCCCGTCCAACAACCTGTTTCTCCTGCTGTCCTCTGGGAGGCGCTACGTGTGTATTAAATAAAGCACTAACAGACAAAAGAACAGTTTCTTTCTGAGGACCATACATAAACTTGCCAACATGCCACGATCACCTCTTGACTGGACAATCTTTACACAGTTATAGGTTAAGTTAATTAAGTGAATTATAAGTCACAATTATATTAGCATTTTGCGTTCTACTTTAGAGAGATAATTCAGATTAAAACACAGAAGTGTGTGTGTGTATTTTTTATGTTTACCTTGCACTGTAAACCTAAACTATTAATTTTGATAAATGCAGTCATACCGAGCCGATAAGGTAAACGACTTTTATCCAGAAAGAAAATGTGGACGGAACGCAACTAAGGGAAGGATATTTTAGAATGTTATAGCCTAGTACTTCCACCAGGTGTCAGTGTTGGTTCGTGTGTCCCTCATCTGAAACCTCAACTCGAAACGCTGCGTTGATCGTGACTGAACTGCTAAAGACTGACATTTCAGAGCCCATGTTATGTGCTGTTTCTAATGAAGGGCTGAATGAAATATCAAATCAAATTGAAGTGAGAGTTTTAGTTCCCTTAAGAAACGTAGGGCATCCCTTTTAAATAATTTGATTCAAAATGCGTAAAAATAGGCAACTAAAACGTTTTAATGCGGAAAAAAACGGACTCTTGTGCGGCACAGAAACATATTGTGTCCCTTCAAAATAAAAGTCCTGATTGAGGGCAATGAGGCATTCATTTCTGGTTTATGAACTGGATTTTAGTTTGAAAGCCGCTGCGATGAGTAATTTCTGAGAAAGCCACTAACTTGATGCTGAGCGTATCACAGACACGCCGCCTTGTGTGTGAAGCGTGTGTGCAATCCTGTGTCAGTGTGCGTGTGTGTATGCGTATGTGTATGCGTATGTGTAAACAGAGCTCTCAGAAGGATCAGGTTAGGTGCGAAGGGGCCAGGAACTGACTACGGCTGTCGCAGAGATCACTTGGTCCGCTCAGATGAGGAGATGGCAGCCGAATCGACCCGGAGATTCACCAAGAACCTGCTGAAACCCGGGAGCGCGGCCGAGATACGGCAGACGGCGTGTAACGCAGTCAGACACTCTGCAGTGACGGTGAGTGGACCTCTGTGGATTGTAAAAAAAAATATACATCCACATATATATATATATATATATATATATATATATATATATATATATATATATATATATATATATATGGTGGGAATTTAGAGTAAAAAAAAAAGAAAACGCATCAACACCTGTCAGTTTTTTATTCATAAAGACATCAATCCCAGCAATGCTCGAATAAAAGTGAATTTGGCTGATCTGCCCTGGGCGCACCACTGCACCGCAGCTGTATATAAAACCTAACATTGACATTCATGTTGCATAGTGCAGCGGTTGAGCGCAAGCAGCAGTGCAGTCGCAGCAGTAGCAGTGCCTGTTCAGCTCTATTGATCCTGCAGTGGAAGCAGTTCAATCGAACTAAAATGAAGAAAGCACAGAAACTGCAAGGATTAATCCATTTAATTACTGAATCATTTGGATAAATAAATGCAGATGTTGATATAAGGACCTGGAGGTTAAAGCCTGTTGATTTAGATTAATTTCAGTGCAAATTAGCTATTTGATTGTAGAATAGAGGGACGCGACATGGCAAGCAGCGGTTTACATCTGTCCATCGGTATATGGGGGAACATATGGGTAGAAAATGAGAGGAAACGATGAAAATGAGCTCTGCTGAGCTTAATTTACGACCGATTATATTATTAAGATATTATAGTGGGAAACGTGGAAGATATGCTGTGGTGGGTGTGTCGCGCCTCCCAGTGAAAGGGTCTGATTGACAGATAACATTGTGGGAGGAGGGGTGATCCTGAAAAACGGCAGTAAAACACAGAGAGACGAAAGGATTTGTATTTATATGGTTTTCTTTTGATTCGTCTGGAAAGAGACAAATGAATCCTGCATCTTGTTTCCAGCCTGTGGAGATTAGCATAAAGAAAAGGCCACTCCACTCCAGTCTTTTTTTACTCCCACTCCACCATCCTCTTCACTTCGGTGTTACTGTGTCAGTAGGACAGACGAATTACACACTGAGAGAGAGGGAGAATTGGTTTGGTTAGAAATTGCATGATGGAGGACAGGATTTAAATCACTGTACCACTTACAATGAATGAAAGATTCAGGAGATGCCACTTTTCATTGTAAAATAGACATTTTTCCTTCTGTTAGAAGCTTAATACTTGTCAGTAAGCTTTAAAAGGAAGAAAAGCTGATTTAAAAACTGACTGACAATGATTTAAATGATCAGTTTATCCAAGCAATCGACTTGAGCAGTGCATTCTGCCACAATAGGCATTTCAATCTCCATCCTTGAAATACACAGGATAAAACAAGAGAGTTCTCTCATCAGCCACGTTATTGGGTACACCTTGCTAGTACTAAATTGGAGTACCTTAAATCTGCAAGGTATAAATTCAACAGTATGTGGGAAACATTCATCAGAGGTTGGTCCATATTGACATGATGTCTTGCATCCATAATACAAATCCTCTGATCCATTATATTCCAAAGACGCTTTGTTGGATTGAGATCTGGTGACAATGCAGGCCACTGGAGTAGAGTGAATTCACTGCCATGTTCAAAAAACATGTTTGAGATGGTTTAAGCTGTGTTGCATGCTGAATTGTTATGCTGCTGGAAGTATTCATATGAAGATTTGAATGTGGTCATAAAGGTGTGAACATGGCCAGGTAGGGCTGTGAAGTTTAAAAGATGCTCAAGTGGTACTAAGGGGTCTAAAATGGGCCAAGTTAATATTCTTCAGAACATTAGCATTGATACAAACCAGGATGGATTCATGCTTTCATATTGTTTACACCTTATTCTGATTCTACAATCTGAATGTCACTGCTGAAATGAGATTCATTGGACAAGGCAACATTTTTTGACCCTGTTTGAATTGCAGACTATGTTTTCTGTTCTTAGCTGACAAGAGGGCACCTGATGTGGAAATCTGCTGCTGTAGTCCATTTGCTTTAAGGTTTGATGAATTGTGTATTCAGAGATTATATTCAGCATGATTTGGCTGTAACAAGTGGTTAGTTCAGCTGATGTTTCTGTTCTGTCCTTTCAAACCTCATCTATCTGTCTCGTCCTTTCTGACTTTGTCTGGAATCTCAACAAGAGAACTTGAAATTATAGTAATGGTATGATAGACAGTTTTAGTGGTTTTGAAACAACACAACATTTTAAAACCATGGTGTTCTGTGATACAAATGAACAAATTGTGTCTACATATGAACGAAATACAACCTTTTCACCTCTGGTGTATTTATGCTTCTCTTTCTCTTCAATATATCTTGTTACTGAGTTCCCTATATATTCATTTCAATGATTCTGGTATTATTTAGTCTTTACTTGTAGGCATGAGCCACTTTACCAATTTTCAAGGTACTAAGGTTTGAAAAGGTTATCAAACACCAACATTACACCAACCGAACACCAACATTAGAATTTGGACAAAAATGTCAGATGTCAACATGTTCTATCTTTTGTTGTGTTCTGTCACCCCATCCTACATTATCTTGAAAAATCAATGGAAAACGAGTTAATTAGGTGTCACATGGGAACATTGCAAGAAAATACACTGCAATGGTGCATAACTTATGTTTTTCTGTAATTTCTGATGGTTCCTACTTTACTTTTGGAAACCATGGCTCTTTCAGATAAACATTTATGTATAGAGTTATTTTATGTATCTTTTTACCAAACCCCCCAATGCTAAAAAGAGTGATTCAGTTACTAAAAGAGGGGGAACTGAAATGGAAACTGGGACTATTTCTTATCAACAACAGTGACTGAAAATGAAACTGTTTATTTATCGTAAGTGACAAACTATTTTTTATCTCACTTCTTTCCTGTCGTAAACAAATAATGTCCAGAATGATGAGAAAGATAAACTACAAGATATATATTGTGTACAAAGATTTAGAGAGAAGCATGGAGCTGAGGCAGAGTAGAGGCGTGTCTATGGACCTGCATATATCACTTGTGAACACAGGCTTTGTTTAAGTGGGCATGCAAATCTCCAAATGTGTTGTGTGCACGTGTGGAAACATTTTTGGAGTGTGCAAAAGCCCGGCCGTTGTTAGTGAAAGAAAGCAGGTCAGCAGAATCAGGCCCTATGGCATGACATTCATTGAAGCGTAAAGACTCTCCCTCTCACTCACCCCGACTCGTCTCTCTTTTCATGCTCTCCAGTTTTATTCATTCATTTAACACTCCCCCCATCTTTCCTCCACTGACTTTACTTCCCTCCTCTCTATGCCTGTTTCCTCTATATCTCTGCTGCATGTGGCGCCTTTTTCCCTCTCTGTATCTTGAGGTTGTATTGGTTTTTGAAAACACGAGTGAAAGTGTTTTTTTGTGTGTGCAACCAACATAATACCTGGAAAATCCAGCTGGTTGAAGCTACATTTTTCCTCAGTTGAGCAGCTCTGTGAAAGCAATCAATGCTTTCAGACTGTTTCTCAGAGTGGTCAGCCCACCCATCCTCAAATATGCAGAGAGCAAGAAGGAGTAGATAGATGCAGGATTGAGGGATTTGTGAGCCTCGGTAAACCAAAAAAAATGCACTTTTTGCTTCAGGGGCCATTAGTTCTACCAAATCTTAGTAGAGTCTGTCAAACACTGAGCAGCTCTACATCAGTTACCTAATGAAGTAATGAAGAAATTAAATGTGTTGTTTGCAGAAAGAAATGAGGTAGTTGTTATAGCAAACACTCCTCCAGGGCAGCAATTAAAGCAATCGTACAAGAAATGCTCTTGTATTTTGGAGCAGTGAGAGTGTTTATTATGGCTCTCAGCTGAACTGAGCAGCACAGCAGTGTGCACACAAGTGTCATTCTTGTGACTCTGGCTGCCTTGTGGGATGAGCCACATGTCGTACCATGCCTCTATGCTTCCATCCATAACAGCCGCTTAGCCAGCGACTTGGGCCAACATGTTCACCCTGGCATCACTGTGGCTTATAATTTCTTTAACCAGCAGAACAGGGTTGCTTGTGCATGCAGTCACCCTCACACTTTAGGTCATTTATGCTTCAGTTGGTGGGGTTACATCACCATGATTCTGTCTTTGCTTTGGCACATAAATGAAACTCATTGTCTTTGGCATTCTTCGTGTCCAACACAAGTTTAACCCTTGTCACATACTGGTCATCATCTGTGCCAAGTTAATACTGGATTTTATCTTTTTATTACAAATTAATGTTTGTTATTCAGCTTTGAAAAGTAAAACTTTTCTGAGTATCTTGTTTCTACAATCATTATATTAGTCTATCTTCAGATGTGCTTCATTGGTTAAGATCTTACCTGACAGCTCATGTCTACTTTATGTCATATGATTAGTATAAATCTTAGCAAGCAAAGATGACATGTGGGGTTCTTCATGGCTCAATTTTCCAGCTACTTTCATTCATTATTAATGTTCTCCCCCCAGCTAAAAGTATATGATATTTTACAATATTTTTTATCATATGCATGCTGATGGCTACAGTGCCTTAATGGCTTAATGGTGGATAGCCCTAATGCAGATAAAGAGAAATGATTGATTTGATCCCATGAATGTCAGGTTTGTTATTATTACTTAACTGAAAAACTGGTGCATGCCTTTATTTTCAGTAGGTAATATTACTGTAGTTGTATGAGTGGTGCTAAATAAATAAACCTGCCTCGCTTAACTATTCCTGGACACAATTCCTTTGACTTCAGAGAGGGAAATGGACCAATATTTCAGTGCAGCTGACCACTTCATCTTATATTTAGTAGATCCCATATTTGGTTTTCATGGTATATTTTCTGTCTGTAGCTAATGGTCTGATAGATAGATTCTCAGCAACTTTAGGATTCTTCCTCTTTAAATCTAGACATACATCATAAAAACTGCTAGGTTAAAGTCCAGCCACTTTAGGTTATATTACTTACTAAATTCTCAGTTGATTTAATCCAGCATTGACCATTTTACCATTTCTTAATGGTACCAGTAAGGTCATTGCATAGTTTCATAATTTTTGACCCAATGTTTCATTAAAACTACACAACTTCTTTTCCATCAGTATAGACCGTTTATTTAGGTTAAATAAAAACACCCAGTGGTTTTTTGTGTGTATCTTTGGAAGCAGCAGTAAGTTACAAGATCAACCATATTGTGTCTTTATTGCTGTAATACCAGATCCTTGAAGTAAAAGATATTCTTCTGTCCTACATGAGGCATGATAACCATTTGTACCTGTTTGTTTTATAGAGTTGTTTGAGATGACATTTGTTTTGAATTGGTGCTATATAAATAAACTGAATTGAGTTTAAAGTTGAACCTGTGTAAGGTTTTTAAGATAATTTATTAATACCCCCAAGATAGTAATAAACATTTAATAAATGAGTTACTTTCTCTAATCAGGATTGTTTTTGACATATTGCATTTTTCTGTATTTTTCTCAGCTTTCTCTTTATCTGCCTTTTTTTCATTCATCCCCTGAGACAGTTGCTCTGTGACTTTTACCATGTTTTCTGCTGCAATACCCTAACCAGGCTTCCCTCCTGGAGTTAAAATGTGCATTGCCCACTGTGAAACACACATTTGTTGTTAGTGGGGGTTTTCTTGGTAGACATGTCCCTGTGATATATTGTGGCTGTCTGTGGTCAAAGGGACATGCTGTTAGTCTGGCTCTGCTTCCTCTTCATGACAGTTCATGTCGTCCACCAAGGGAGCATTGCATGTGACTGCTGACTTTATGCACAAAGATGTGTATGTGCATTTCTGCCTGTGTTGTAGTTGTGGGTGGACAGACCGTTTAGACTTTGCATACACATGGAGGGTTTGTGCTTGCTTTAGGTCTGTGTTGGTCTTGATTTAACCACAGAGTGCTGTGGTGCTTCAACAAGAGAGAGATGTCAACGCGATTTTTGGTTTGCCATGAGCAGAGGAATAGTTATTAAAACCCATGCCTCGTGTCTGCTGGACCATCTTATAATCCTTAAAATCAATTGTCAGAGGACAAAAAGTGGTTTGAAGTCAATTGGGATGGAATTCTAACAGGAAACATTCCTGTCATTATTTACACATTATCTTTTTCCTTCCTCGTTTATCGTTCCTAATCTTCTGCACCCTTGTCTGCTCTCACACTCGCTCCACTATGATCTAAGTTATTATTAAATTGTGTGAAAACTCATTCCATATGATCTCTTTATTATTGCATCTGTACCCAGCCTCCTACATGAGCTCTTTGTCCACCTGTTTCTTATGTTCATTGTATTGGATACTTTGTTTTAAAACCCCTCTACTCCTAAATAACTGCTAAGATGCTGGAAATATAGGTTGAATTGATTGCCATGCAGATTCCTACTCTTTATATTACCCATTATATTTAAATATAGTTTAAAAGATGGAGACGAAAAGTTTCTAATTGGTTCAGACGTCACTAGTTTTTATCATTTCAGAGAACTCGACTATGACAAAGGGAAACCCTGTGAGAAAATTAGGGGAACAAAGGTAAAAGAGGAAGAAAAAGATTATCTCAGTCATCTTTGACTAAGACTCTGCTAGATAGCTTGTCTAAACACTCTATAATAGGGTTGTTCTTAATCTGTGTGTGTAATTTTCTTGAGCTAATTGCACATCATGGTGTCTTTATGTAGTTTGGATAGCCAATTTAAGCATGGATGCATTAAGTAGCAGGCAATCAAATGTTTTTACACAAAAAGTAGCATGTAAACAATTTTTTGTGCATAAAAACCTCTCTAAAGTAGTTTGATTAGCTATGCTGTTACATCCAGTAACTACATACACAGCGCTTGCTGGATTTAAATTTAACGATAAATAAATTATTATCCTGTGCTGATGGCATCCTGGAATACTCTATATCTTCATGACCAGGAAGGATTTTGCTTAAAAGAAGTTAATCTGAATCCCTGTCCGTATCCTGTCAGAGTCTTTGAAAAATATCTGATTTTGCTAGTTAAGTAAGTTTTAAAGTAATTTACAATTATTTAGCTCTTTCTACTGGTTATTATGATTATGATAACAGCTTCAGTCAGGAGACGATTCTATCTGTCAGGATGTTTGGTGATAGTGTTGGTTTCTCTCTTTATTAATGAATGTGGTGAAAGAAACGAAAGACTCCACTTTTTATTATTGGCTAACAAACATGAAACATTTATTCTGTCAGTCATGTCTGTTTCTAATTGCGGTATGATAGGAAGTGTTAGGTGACACAATGACCTCAAGATTATGCATAAAATTTGCCTCATGAATCATCCTGTATCATTCTTTTCCAAACTACAATGGTAGATGTTGATATTATGATAAATATTTGTTTAAATAAGCATTTATTTATATATTATGATAAATATTTATCTATGTTATAATAAATATTTGTTTGTCTAACAACAGGATCACAACACTGAGTTTGTGTTGTGATCCTGTTGTTAGACAAACAAATATTTAAAATTTAAATTATACAGTACGTCTCACCTTCTTTTTATTCTCATCGGAAATTATTTTTGAGCCTTGTTCATGCTTGTAAATCCTGTGGCTGGTTGATCGCATAAACTGTAAGTCATCACAACATCACTTCCTCAACCAGCAAAGTCAGCTCACCCCAGTAGTAGTCAGCCAATGCTGACCTTTGGTTACCTTCCTTGGCAAGTCAGATGGCGTAACAGAGCATTGAGCCTTTCACAAAACACGTGGAGAAGGCAGAGAGGTGCCTTAATCCTGCCTTGAAGTAATTTATGAAAGGAGATTCTGGTACTTAAAATTGTGATGTATAAAATAATTCAGTGAGAAGTGAAAGAACTTCATAATTTAAACAGACTTTTGAGAGGTTATGAGACTGACTTCAAATGTCTAATGTAGATTAGCAACGATTGACATTTAATTTAAATTCAATTGAAATCAATTTAATTCATTCCAATGCTTTCTGGTCAAATAGTCATGTTCAGATTAATTGCATAAAGTTAGCTTTATGCAACTTAGCAGCATCCCTCATCCCCAGGAAGGGTGTGATGACACAGCTGATTGCATTTAGTCATTGCAAATCTCACGAAAAAAACAACAACAAAAAAACAAAGGAAAAAACAAACCCACATCACAGCATCATAGGGGATGTCAGTTAAAATGCCAAGTAGAATGGTGGAAATATGATGATCTGTGCTTCTATTCGAGCTGCAGTACTGGAATATCATAAAATCATTAATTTTATCTTTAGATCTCTTTATGAAAGCAAATGTTAGTTCATTTGTTTAACAGGTACCCCAAACTAGTCCATTCAACAGCAAAACAACTTCAAGACCACCAGGAACTCCTCACTAAATTGCTGCTACAGGGTTGACTTTGTCTGCGTCAGTGGAGCATGTTGCAATGGCTCAGAGAAAGGGAACACTTGAGCAAAAGTGAAACTCTGTGGTGGAGTTATAGGTAAGCTGTGATAACTTGTAATGTAGAAAATTGACAAGGTCATGCAGATGAAAAACTTCAGTAAACTGCTCCTAAGTGTGATTCTTTTGAATCATGATGTGTACTTAGTTTCAAATGGTACTTCTGCATTTTAGTCCAAATAAACAGTGATACCTCCAAACTCAACAGTTGCTGTTAGTCAATTTAATTTTTAAGTATTGTTAGGGACCAAGTGAGTTTTATTGTGCTATGAACGAAAATACTATTTACTTTCTTTTTCAGATCAGTATGACTCACATGCTCTTGTGAGCATTAATTCCTTGGTTCGGTTCTTCATGAAAGTTGATTTTAAAACAGCTGGCAGAAGAAAATACAAAAACTGTGTTGTTGAAAATCCTGACTCATTTGCTTTCTTCTGAGAATGATGGGATATTTTTAAATGTCCGCTTTAAAACATTTTCTAAATATATCTGACAAATGGACCTTCTAAAATTTACTTACCAATTATTTATTTTCCTTAATGGGAAATTATTGTTTGGCGTTTTTGTCCTAAATAACTCAAAGTCATAGTAAAATAAACTGACCCTGGGAGTTAAAGGGTTATGTCTAATGAAAGCACTATTATTTAAAATAAGTTTTGACAAATATTAGCAATTAATTTGTTAAAGATTGTTGTATGTCTGTCAACTTTCAAGATGTGTTGCAGAGTTTCCTTTTCGAATGCAGCTAGCAACTGTGCTGAGACAAATAGGGACCTCACAGTATGCAACGCCCATCTCAATTCGCACATATTTTATATCAAACTCTATACCAAGTGCCTGACCAAAATGTTGGGGTGTAAACCTCATAGATACTATTTGTGTATGCTCATGCCTGTGTGAAACAGGATGTCTTTTCACTCTTTCTCATCAGTGAACAAAACTGCAGAGCATCTCAAACCTGTACAGCTCTTTTCTGAATCACTGTCAGGTTTAGACCTTCCTCTAATCTGATATTTTCCATTATGTTGTGGTTTGCTTAATTTTTTCATATTTTTGTATATCTTAATGAAGATAAGTAACTGATTGGAGCTTTACCCCCAGTAGCAGAAGGAACTTGCACTGCCAGGCTTTGGTGTGTGATCTTAATGATTTTCTCAATATCTCATTCAAAAAGGACAGCAAAAGAAGAGCAGAAAAGAAGCTAGAGCCTGAGTCTGTCACTGTCACTATTAACGCTGTCTCCAACTGAATTACCCCACTGTTTGAGCACTGCATAATGCACTGCCCAGTAATCCCAGTAGTGTCTGTCTGTGCTGGATATAAGCACAGGAAATGCTCTTTTCTAAGACATTGCTTTGGAATATTACATTTCCATTTTGCTGTATTGAATTAAAAGAAAAGAAAAGTATGTTTGATCCATGTGGGAAAGCTAGAGTGAAAATGTGTGTCTGTCAGTGGCTGTGAGAGTTCACATGAGCAGAGGAATGACACGGAGTGAGAGAGGTCCCCGGGGCTCCAGGCATTGTGCTAATGTACATTCACAATAGGCTCTTTGGGTGAGGGTTCAGAGCCGGTGAACTGCTGCATTTACATGCAGCTGACCAGACTTTGCATCTGTGAAGAGTTTTAGCAAAAGAGAGTTCAGCTTCAAACATCTTGCCATGCACTTTATTAGGATGCAACATGCACTTGTCTCTCCAGACTCTATTCGCAGTCCTGGTGAAGCGATTGCCGGGCAGGTGGTCCACTTCACATACTGGACTAAGAATAGTTCAGTGGCTGTGTGAGTGAATCGCAGTCTTGTCTCTCTCCCTCGTACTGCATTCCAGAGTAGGAGGGCTGAATATGCTCCTGCCATCTGAATATGCTCCTGCTGTCTGACCCCAGTGGTCTGCAAAAATCTTGCACAGTCACACTCGTGCCATATTCACAACAGTGAGATTTGGATTTTATTTCAGGGTGAGACAGGAAGCATATTGGAGCAAACTAGTAATGGTCAAAATGACAAAAATGTTTAAGAAGATTAAATCTGTAAATTCTACTAAAAACTCCATGTTTTAATGTTAAGCCTTGATAACCCTCAAGTGTTTTTGGTCTATTTTTTTTTCCTTGATGAGATGGAACAATTCTCTCTTGGGATGCTATATGTCAGTTTGCATCCAACGACAGTAAACAATTAAAAGAAATTTTCTGTGCTGTGTTTATCATCAACACTATGAAAATGTTGTAATGAGTCTCAAATAACTCATATCTACCAACAGGTGGTCATCTAGTGGTATTTGGATCTGATCTAAATGTCAAATTATGTAGGAATTAACTGGAAATAGGGGAAGATTCAAGGTATTCAGAAAATAATATAGTATAAATAAAGTATATGTGCAACTAAACATTTTTTATGACCATTTATCTCTATAATTTATAAAGAATACTTAACTATATCGAGAAATAAACCGATATTCAGTGGCAACCTTGCATTGTCCTTAGTCATAGAAATTATGACGAATCAAAACTCTGCTCAAAGTTTGCTCACTTAGCATGCGTTAATATGAGATTCTCACAGTATGATGACCTTGAGTAGTGTGCCACAGTGTTACTGAATCCCGATCATAACAAAAGATTTAAAACAAAAATGCATAACATGATCAAACTGCTTTTATTTTCAACAAAAAAACACAAATTTCTACTTCTTCCTAATATCTCACTCTTGTTTCTTTCTGAACTGTATATTGACAGACCATTGTGTGCTAGGAACAACAGGGAAAATGTTGAATGGAGAGCAAAATGTGCAGTGTATTAGGTCCTTATATTGATGTCTGGAACATCTCACTGTACTCTGTTTTTTTCAACTTTTAAAGGTCAAGTCAGCTTTGGGCAATACAACACTTAACTATCTGCCTAGCACATTAAGAATTAGTGGCATCACATATTAAGACATCTAGACTAAAGTCAGATATATTGTTGCGATGCATAAACTGCATTTCAGTTGGGAAGTAAGTAAGAAAAAAAAATATTTTGTCTCATTTCTGGGACTCTGGACCATGATAACATAAAAATATAAAGAAAATAAATTCTGTTCAGCAAATTAATGTAATTTGGATCAAAGATCCCACTTTTTTCTATTCCTACTGACTCACACTGGCAGTATCACCTTGACATCTGTACTAATGGAAACACTGGCAAATGCTCAGTACATAAAGTAGCTTTTGTTGGTGGGCAATAATTTGTAGGATTGGCGACTTGTGTTTGAATTACCAACTTTAATGTCTGCATTGTTCATAATGCCTATCATTCTGCACTGTATATAGGTTTTCCTAGCTTGTTTACATTGAATGATATGTAGGAGATGCATAAAAAATGGGTTGGATGTAGGGCTGCACAGTATATAGCAACTATATTGTCATTGCAATATCAGTGTGTGCAATATTCACATTGCAAAGGACTGTTTGGACTGCAATAATTGTTAGCCAATATATTCCAGGTGTTATGAACTTGGATTTTTCATGCTAATTTAGTCTTCAGCCAGTTGGAGTCTTAAGGCAGCAGATGTTCACACCGGACACTAATGATGTTGGCCAAAATGCTAAAGGTCAAAAACTAATGGAACTACAGATGAAAAGGAGAGGAAAGAAGAAAACAGGCATCATGGCAAATTATATTGTCATTGCTATATTTACCAATATTATTGCCAGCGAAAGATTTTCTAAATGAGGAAAAGTCTTCAGAACAGCTGTATCCTCAGCCTGAACTGAGACCCCAGGGAGACGGAGCAGAGCTGAGTGGGAGTCTGGTTAGTAGTTACGACTGGTGTAGAGGTTACACTGAGGTTACATGTAGGCTTTGTGTAGGTGTCATGTGTAGGAGTCAAGACTGAATGATTAATGCAAAACGAGCATTGAAGTGGGCTTTTTGTTTCAGCGAAGATATAGATTGGATGTTGTAAAGAAGTCTTCCTGCAATCAAGCTGTTGTTTTCATCTTCTCCATAAATATAGTTCACCCATTGTGCTGGTATGTATTTCTGGCTGGAGAGCATAAAATTAAATACTGGCATAGGCCTGATGGAGGATGAATATGTCAAGTTCAAAGTTAGGGCACAATATTCAAGCTTATGGAAATACAGGAAAAAGGACTGAATAGGAGAAATTGTTTGAGGAGTAGAGTTTCTTGGTGACTGTGCATTAAAAGTAAAATTAGGTTGAGATATTTCACAAGGAGATTTGGTGTGAAAAAAGTCTGTAAACTGTCACATTGGTTGAAGATACTCCTACCTGTAAACATGCAACTAAAGCAGCCTCACATCTGTGTAAATGTCACAGATACAATCTTTCAAAAACAAAGAGCAAATGTCAGTGCTGAAAGAAAGAGGTTGTGGCCACCAATGTGCGACTGATATTTATCACGTTGCTGTTATGCTCTTTCCAGTGAGATCAAATTTTGATGGACAGATTAATATTGACAAAATTTCCCCTTTCAGCGGTGAGACAAGGCTCCATTTTCTGTTTCTGTAATGTTCTGGGATGGAGAATCATATTAAGGGAACAGCTGCTTTATTTTTTTTTGCCATTGTTATTACTGTGCTTCTACTTCTAAGACCTTCTTATTACATGAGCTGGTGCTTTATTTTTGTTCACGAAAGCCAAACATTTGTTTTTGAAACTAAAATTATGTTTGTTACATCTACAGTGCCAACAAAATTCTCTCTTCTAATTCTGAATAAAGGCAAATGCAGATTTACAGTGTTTTACAGAGGCATTCATACCATTTTAACTTTTTGCATTTCGTCCAACAACAAACTAGAATTTGATTTACTGGGATTGTATGTAAGAGACCAACACAAGTAGACTGAAAAACATATGGTTAACAAATAAAAAACCTGAAAAGTGTTGTGTATTCATTTGTATTCAGTGTCTCTTGTCTAATATTTGGTGGAACCCCATTTTGCTGCAGCTTCAGTTGCAATTTTGGCTTTTTGGAAGTGTTTTTAACCTAATTCTGCTTTCACTTCTTATCTTTCTTCCTGACCTGTCTGCTGTGTTCCTTGGTCTTCATGATGCTGTTGTTCATCAATGTCTTCTGTTAAACCCCTGAGGCCTTCAGCTGGTCTTGTAGATTAAATTGCACACAGGTTGACTGTTTTTTACTAATTATTTGATTTTTCAATTTAGATTTTTGTTAAACAAAACCATGTGTCCTACACATTCCAGTTAAGGGCTATCTGCTGCTTTTATTTTGGTTTGTCATATAAGTTCCCTATGAAAAACAGTTTCAAGGAGCATAAAAAGCTTTGTTAAGCACTGTGTTTTGAGAAAGAATGGTTGCTGCAATATTCATCTACAATCAGCGACCTCAGCTGTCTGAGACAGGACAGAGGAGGGTGGGGGGTGGCAGGGAGGAGAGACAGCAGGGAGATGTGGAGAGATGCCATGTGGTAGAAAGAATTAATGAAGGTCTCTGAGAGGAACTGTGTGTCTGCTTTTTCTGCTAGGCTCTGCTTTTAATACTTTACATGTTTTAGAAGCCATATAGATTTCTCTCTTCTTTCCTTAATGTGTGTAGGTTCATTTTAGACTTACATGTTGTCCTAATGCAAACATCTGAGAGGAACTTGATTTTAAGTTGCATAGAGAATTGCTTGATTAACTGCTGTGTGTTTTTTAAAGAAAACCCTAAAATCAGAAAATATATTATGATATATATAACATTATAATATAATATGATATTCTGCAAAAGTATCAGCTGTGTTTTTTTTTTTTTACTGCAATACAATTAACAGATATCAAAGACACCTCCCTTTCTCTTGATTTCTTATATTTTATTCCAGTATCACCACTCTCCCTCTATTTACCTTGGTTTTAAACATTGTCCTCTGTACAGCTGTATTTTAATTAATCTAATGACAAATTTATCTTTTTAATCATCTTATAGGTGTTCTGTTCAGATCTCAAACAGGTAATTTAAAGTTTAATGTATGCAGGAAACCTTTCCATAAATATATGTATATATATTGAGGAAAGATTAAACAGACAGTGAGTAAAGCTGAGATTCAGTAATGTTTTCCTGCTTTGCATTTTTGGAATTAATTTTAAACAGAAAATGAAACTAAAGAGGACGACTGGAAAGTTTTAACAATGCCCTCCATACCCGGCAACAGATCTTAAATCGTTCCCCCTCTCCCAAATTCTCCGTCTCATCGCCCCTATCTAGCCCCTTCCCCCAACATCCCTCCTGCCTCAGGACTTGAGCTCTAGTTAAAGACATTTTAATAGCTTCCTTTTCTAAACAAACCAACTACCAAAAAACCAGATAGCATCTTGTGCATGCAGTGCCTCCTTGAGGTCATTCTTGAAAGTTGAAGCAGCAGAAGGAAAAGAAATTCAGGCTGGTATAAACAGAGACGCCCCATTTGTCTACAAAATGCTGCTGTGTCTTGTCCCGGCACTAGATGGCATTGGCAGTGTGCTGTATTTCTGTTCTTCCTGTTAACAAGCAGCATAAACAGTGTCCCAACACCGACTTCCTGCCTTGTGTGCAGCCTAACTGTATTGCATCTATATTTAAAATCATGCTTTTGCTTAATACTTATGTATGTTTACAGAGTCAAATGAACATTGGGCAGTTGTTTTAGCAGTTATGTGGCAAGATGTTTTCTAACTAATTTTGCAAGTACATTTACAGTACTGTTGGCTACTTTCAGAGGATGTAGAAACAAAGGTTAGTTTGCACATTTGAAACAGCATCCTATTTTGAAAAAGCTATTTTTAATTAAATGTTTATGATTTATAAACAGAAAAAAGTTTAAAACATGTTCCTTTCAAATTTTACTGCAGAGTAACATTGCATATATCACGAAGTGGCTTGAAAGCAGACCACAATACAAAACAAAACTAAAGGTTCTGCAAATGTGTGCAAGTCAAAACCAGAAATTACTGACCGAGAATAACATAAGCAATGAATATGATCTCACAGCAAAACTCACTGAAACTATAACCAAGGAACAGACTAAGGAGATAAACCTAGAAGCACTAACAAATATGTCGCAAAAAAGTAGTAAACCAAAAAAAAAGGAGGTTAAGTTTGACCATAAAACCCCTCAATCTGACACATCTGTACAATCACCTGAAAAATCTTCTCCAAATGCAGTAGGTAAGTAAAAAAGATACTCAGTTTACACCTTTTCTGCCTTCCTGTTTATCTGAGATGGCGTGCTGTTGTAACTCATCTGTATGTTGTGGTTTTTCTGAGAACTGAATCTTAGAATACTTTAAGACAATATCACTAGTGATGGGATGGTACTGGGAGTGTTTACAGGGTTTCAGTAAATGGTGTTTGTCATAAGCTGATAAGATTTCTGCAGCTGCAATGAAAGTTCTCGTGTGTACATCAGTCAAGAAAAGTTTAATTTTGCCTTTTCGTTTTTTCCCTCTGAAATGCTGCACTGTAGTTTACTCAATTCTTTAACAGTAGCATCCCTGACATTGTGGTTACTATGGGAACAGGGGTATGTTTTCCTGAATAAACGCTGTGGAACTCCACACCACATCAAAACATGCTGCCATGATTCAGCCTCCAGCTCTACAGGGAGTCTAACTATAGCAGAGCTCTCTGCTTACAAGGCAGTGTGTGCACAAGGTTTAATTAATTCCACCTTCCTGTTTGGCCTAGTTGGATGAAGTTTTTCTAAGTTTTTGCTTGAAGTACTTAACCAGCACAGACATGCAGCATGCAAGTGTGCATTTACCCTCCTGCAAATGTAGAATCTGAAGCGTTTACTTTGTTGTTTTAAGGATTGTTCGTCAGAGTAGCTGTCCTGCTGAGAAGTGAGGGATTGCAGTGATGGAGGCTCCACAGCTGGAATACATTAACTCTACACATGATGAGAGTACTCAGCTACACAAAACACAGTGATGTCATTTTCTTCAGAGGTTCATGCTCACTCAGTTTAAATCCAGTAACACACAAGCAGAACCCAGTAACCACACATCCACATTTACTCCATGTAAATAAAGTTAAAAAACAAAGCTGTGTTTTCATGCTCATTGTTTTTGCTCAGCCTCTCCTTTAGGGGTTATTTAGATGAGTATATTTTTTTATTATTTTAATGTTTTCCTTCAGGATGGACAGTGCTGTGAAAAAGTATTTGCCACCTTACAGACTTTTTTGGGGTTTTTTTCTCACACTTAAATATTTCAGATCATCAAACAATTTTGGATATCAGACAACCTGGTGACGATGGTAGGAGTTTGTCCTGTAATCGGTGGGTTGCTGGTTTTAGTCCCCGCTCTGTCCATCTCTGTTGTCGTGTCCTTGGGCAAGATATTTCATCCTGCTGGTGGTGGTCAGAGGGGTCAGTGGCGCCGGTGCATGACAGCCTCGCTTCTGTCAGACTGCCACAGGGTAGCTGTGGCTGCAATGCAGCTCACCACCATCAGCGTATGTATGAATGTGCGTGTGTATGAATGACTTACTGTAGTGTAAAGCGCTTTGGGGTCCTCTGGACTTGATAAAGTGCGATACAAGTTCAGGCCATTTTGTTGTGGGAAAACAGCTATCCAAACTAACCTGCTGCTATGTGAAAAAGTGATTTTCCACAAACCTAATAACAGGTTTTGCCATCCTCTGCAGTCACAACTGCAATCAAGCCTTTGTGATAAATGGCATGGTGTCTTTTTACATTGCTGTAGAGAATTTTTGGTCCCTTATTTTATTTTGTGGTACTAATGGCCTTTATTCACTAGTAACTTGACAGAAAGAAAAGTAGAGAAGGAGAAGACATACTGCAAATGGGCCAGAGTCAAGGACATGGACTCAACTGTTCAAAATCCTTAATTTAAGTCTTCTGAGACATTCAGTGGTGGTGTGCTTTTGATCATTATCCTGCAGCATATCCCAAGGTGCTTATCTTAAGGCCATGAACTTATGACTGGATATTTACTTTTCGGGACTTTCTGGTAGAGAGTTGAATTCATTGTTCCATCAGTTATGACAAGTCTAGCTCTTGTAACAGCAAAGCAGTCACAAACCATCACACTACCACCACCAAGTTTGTACAGCCATGCTGTTTTCCAGTGCCTACTTTCACTGTGTACAACACAATGGGTATAGACACTCATTCAAGCTCATTCAAGGCCCAACTGACAGATAGATGTCTGTTTTAAGTGCTAGGGCTGCCCATAAAGCCTTCCACCCTACATGGTGAGCCATATTACCTGCATCAAAACCCACCACAGGTTAATCATTAATGCTTTGTTTGCAAAACAAATAAATCAGCTATGTTTTATAAATCCAACCCTAAGCTTTCTACATCTACAAAAAATATATATTTTTAACACATATCTTATGGAAATTTATTAGCAAACATTAGACATCTATACCTCGGGGTTCTACGCTGTCTTGGGAGTATTTTCAGTGTATGGATAAGTATGGAAAAATGTCCCAGATTCCCAAAAATATTTGAACATTTGTTTTTAAGACTTATCCCCTCTCCTACTTTAAACTTAAAAAAATATCTGAATTTCTAAATTATAAGTTACTAGGATTACTAACAATAGGGGTCTCTGTGTGCATTTCCCATGGAATGTTGATCCTTAGCTTTAACTCTTCTATTTAAAAAAAGAAACTACCAACATTTCAAATCCAGCATGTTCCATCACAGAAAGAAGTTCAGAGTCTGAGAGGATAAGACAGAGCAAATTTACTGTTAGACATTCACACTTTAGCTGATACAAGTAGATATGACTGTGTAGCAAATACAGTTTAGTTTTAAATAGATTTTTTCCACTCTGGTGCTTCTTCTGACAGTAACACCTCACTTAAAATGAAAGTAGCAGAGTTCAGTCTTCTTCACTCCATGACAAATTTCACACCAAACAGTTGTTGTCAGTACAACCTGTGGGTGCTTAGGTAAAGCGTATTTACTGACTAGAGATACTCATTAGATTTTTTGACCAGCTGGCCACAGATCAGGGTCAGTCCAGTTGAAAACCCAGCTTTTGTGTTGTATGTTTAGACACTGGTTTTTGGAAGTTTCACATTTAAAGGCTAACTCTTACATCTGCCAGAAAATGAGGGAGCTATTATTTGCATTTCAAAAATGGGTCATAAAGTTCACAAAGAAATCTGGACATTTTAGCCTACTACAGCACAAAATTTGTTTGGGAACCCTGTATACATTGGTATACATGTATACATGGTGTACATTTTAGTTACTTCTATGGATAATAAAATAAAATGTAGCAATTAAGAATTTAAGTTGATTGGAGTTTTCCCTCTTTTTTTAACACCTTGTACGACTTGGGTGTTCATGTTCAAAATTGTAGTTGGTTTAAGGTTTACACTGTATATATCTTCACTGCTCATAATCAGCATTAGTTTTTAAAAAAAGGATATGTTTATGCATGACATTACTGACATTAGTATGGCTCAGGAAGACTTATAAAGCTCTTATAAACCCTGTTTCCATTGAAAAATCATTGAATAGACTCTTCAGGGCTAACCTTAAACAATAATGTCTGGATAAGTGTGAAGCGTGGTACAGGCAAGATGATGTCCTTCCTTTCACCCTTCTGGCCTGACTCTGCACCATTTTACATCACACAGAGCTTTAAGGTGGGAAGTTTCTGTTCTTGTCAAAGACTCATCATTTTCAGCCCTTCATCTTCAAGCTACAATTACCGAAAGGAGAGGTTTTTTGAAAGGTTTAAAGGTTAAGCAGAATAAACAGAACTTCCTTAAATTAAATGTTTAACATAAAACAGACCTTAAACAACATCCCTAAACACTAATGTGTTTTTAACAGTTTTCAGTCACAACCTGACATGATTTCAGCTGATCTTCTGGATCTGCTGTGAAATCATTTTGGCTTCTCCAGTCGTTTTCATCATGATTTAAAGCACTGTGTAAAAGCACTTTAGGCACCCTTTCACAAGAGACAGGCTTTTTAGTAATCTTTCAAAGTGTTCGTTATTAATCATTATCCAGGCTTTGCCAAAGTGGTTCATAGTTTTTCTTTCGATAATGGCTGTCTTTTGTTGCTTGACAAAAGTGCCAAAAAAACAAACAAAAAAAAACAACTTCAAAATCCTTTCAGAAAGCCTGGAACACAAAAAAAAATTCACATACAGTAAATCTGGTTAAAAATGTTTCCACTTAATCTTTGAGCATTTTATGACATTTTCAATTCTGGCCAAGCATATACTTGCAGCAGCCCATATGATAATATACCATGTGTTTGAAAATAGTGCAAAGACAGACGGGATGAATCAGTGTATGAGATCAAGACAGCTGTAAAACATGGGGACATTGCTGGAAACCGGAGGGCATGTTAGTGTGGGCACGTCTGCATGACGGGACCATTGTGGAAGCCTGGCGTAGAAACAAAGCCTATTTCTGTGGCTCCAGTGTGTAAACGCTGCTGCTATAAGACATGTTGCACTGAGTGGCTTTCAGTGACAGGCAGTGGATCTAGAAGGAGGAGAAGCTGATGGTGGGAACAGTTAATGTTTGTCTTTTTGTGCACTTAGTAGGCTGCACGGGATATGTTCTCTGTCATCTCCTACTAAGTGGGCTGTGTTAACAACACTGTGTGGGTGGAGGGGTTGCAACTCAATGTCTACACTTTTGTGCCTCTCTCTGTTTGTACATTTGTGTTTATTTACTGTTTATATATAGCTGTGTAAAGTATTATAATAATGAAGATGTAAGTGGGTGGTGGGTGGGATTTTGCACAGCACTTTCATTGACAGTAAGGAGCTTAATAATGATCTAACAACATCTCCATGGTTACCTAACTCTGTGCTGTAAGACCAAGAAAGTCCAAATGTCAGGACCTCCACATTTTATATACTTATATACTGTAGACCTGAACTTTAGAAACTTTATTACATATATAGGCAATTCAGTTAATCAAATGTATGAAATAGTGACATTTGTTGGGAATCAAAATTTGCATCAATGCTTGACTTATGCCTTGACTAAAACTGAAAGTTCTTTAGTTGAATCAGGACACCACCAGAATCTCTGGAAACATAAGTCAAACTTAGTCTCTCGTGAAAGAATGAATTCAGAACCACTGGTAGGAGAAACTGTTCACAGCATGAGCAATGATCACTGACATGTTTATTTCTAATCAAGTCTGACAATTTATTAACAAACTAGCCCAACCTTACAGCTGAATTATTCCACAAATAACATCTTTCTTTAACTACTGTTTTGCAATCTAACCACTGATAACCAAAAAGGGATATATGCTGAATAATAAAAATTGGTTGTTGTTGAGAATACAGCTTCGTGCAGGAAGGTGGTAGTTTGTGGGAATGTTTATTTCTGTGTTGTTGCAAACACCAGGGAAATGTTGAACTAAAATTGACTGACTTTGTGGTTCATGTACATTAACTTTATCAAGTTGCAAGCGCAGACACAGAGTCAAGCACGTGCTAGGACGCGTATTGAGCGAGCGTGTGAGATGTAAACGCACACACCACCTATTATTCTTTGTTTACAAAGATATTGTGCGCTCACATCAGTCACCTGTAAAAACGTGACTATGTTGAATTATATTTGTGGTTCACATTGAGCGCCCACGAGCCGAGGCTTTTATACTTGACGCCTACCTTGGTGCAGTATTCTCTGAAAAGACAGCCTTCATAGAGGGATCATATAAATGCCGGTACAGGTGAACCTGCTTTGCAAGAACGCCTTCCAAATCATCCAGTTTGAGTGACAGGTGAACGGTAAACTTCAGAGGTGCATGACCAGGCGCTGCAGCGCGCGAGGCCAAAGTGCAGGGGTGTGGACAGTGAGGTAGATGCATGCCTCCAGTCCCACACCTATTTCAATGCATCAACTATAAGCCCGTCTCTGCTATCGCTGTTACTGGTGTATCAAAATAATTTATTTAAAATAAATAACACATAGCTCGGTGGGTGGGGGTAAGAGGGCAGTAAAGCCTGGCCGTGAGCAGGTGTGTTCAATCAGGCTGTCTGGGAAAGTGCAGGCAGCAGAGGTGGGGAAAATCAAAGCTTTGCTCAGGGGTCTTCAAATCCAGGCCTCAAAGGCTGATGTCCTGAAACTTTTAGGTGTGTTCCTAGTCCAACACATCTGAATCAAATGGCTGAATTACCTCCTCAGTATGCAGTCAAGTTATCCAAAGTTCTGCTAATGACCTCATCATCTGACTCAGGTTTGTCGAATCAGAGACACACTTAAAAGTTACAGGACACACACTGGTCCTTGAGGCCTGGATTTGAAGACCACTGTTTTAGATCCTAGTGATTTATACAAATATATCAGGGGCTGTTCTACTAAATTCAAAGCAAAAGCCTGGCTTACATACCTCCTTTTATAAAAAAAAAAAAAAAAAAAACCAAAAAAAAAAACAATAAAAACAAAACAAAACAAACACAAAAAAGTCTTTATTTTGTTCTGTTTGTAGTTCATCAAGGACAACTGGCACAGAATAAAAGGGAATTATATGCTGACAGCTATTTCACATTGAGAAATGTTTGCTTCTGGGATTGCTCCTCTTTATTTTTGGTTCAGCCACAGTTAGTGAAAATGGAACGTGAAAAATAAAGCAAGACCAGATGTTGTGAAGGCATGAGAACAATCAGAGCGCTGAGAGTTGCTTAGAGATATCATAAGTGATGCAATGGAATTTTAATGCATGCAGGACGTCGGCCTTCTAATGCTTATTTTTGTGCTCAAGCAAAGTTAGAATGATTTCAAGTGTAGGCTCTGGAGGGCTCACACACCACATGCATGCCTCATCTGTAAGGCCACCCACTTCCCTCTCTCCATCCACTTTCTGTTCCTTAGCTTTTCATTCTTTCCAGAGCCCCACACTTTGCTATTCTTCACTCTGCAACAGGACTGTGGCAAAAGCATAACACACGTCACAATCAGAGTATGCAATATTTAGCCAAGCCGCCATAGATTTACAGAATCTTTGCTGGAAGGTCTCAGCAGCTGTTTAGAAAAAAAAAACCCACAATAGCCCAAACACAACTAACATAACTCAGACTTAAAAATGCTGGTGTAGTTGGGAAACAAATGGAGAGAGAGACATAGCTGCAGCAGTATGGCAATCAGAAAAATTATGTTGGTTTGGGTGTGTGTGGAAGTCTGTGTGTGCATATGTCTGTGGTAGCTGGTTCTGGTCAGCTGACGGGTTTTGCTGAGTGTGATTTGTTGGATGTGCCTGGCTTAGGCTGAACCCCACACAGCTGCAGTCTCTCTGTGTGTGTATTGGAGGACAAAAATGAGAGCAAGAGAGAGAGAGAGAGAACAAGAAGGGAAGGGAGACAGACATTCAGGGCTGCCAGTGTGTCAGCTCAGCAACAGCAACATTAGGAGCTGCAGGCTGAAGCAGAGCAGCTCTGGGAAAACCTCACCAAGCTTTCAGAGCAGGAATGCTTGAAGTGACACTACAGGGCTGGATGGAGCTCTAGGTGTTGCACTTCTTGAGGAGAACACAACATCTCTGGCTGGACCAGAGGCCCGAGCCAAGGTCAGTACTGATAGACGAGGCTGAGCTCATCTGGAGGGGACCAGGGCGGATTTGGAGGCCACGGTGTTGGAGAATGGGGTGCTCAGCCAGTGTGGTCTTGCTGCTTCGCTCGGTGGGCGGAGCTGACTGTGGTCATATATGTTCACGGCAGGACCAGGGATCAGTGGAAGCTGCAACTCCCACTCTGGAGGGTTACATCTCCACCAACTCACCTCTGACCATCATTATAATGGTAATCAACACAACTGCATCTCCAGCTTCCCATTAAGTACAAAATGCATGTGTGGTTAAGCAGTGGGTGGGAGCTTGCATTATGTTGGAAAGGAAGCAGTTATGTGCATAAAACAACTGCATTTTAAAGTTCATTGGTATGCACTTTGAAACATTGAACAAATAAGTTAAAGTATACAGGTTTGATGTGTTAAATCATGCCTTTTGCATTTCTGCATCTTGTTTTATCTTTCCTTGTTGAAATTTTGTTTTTTCATACTGAGGTTGAAGTATGGTCAATGTTTTTGGGGGGGGTGGCATTTAGTTTCACAGCTGAGAAAAAGGCAAAGAGACGGAAATGGAAGAAGGAGAGTAGAGTGGGGTGGTGGGGTCAGGCATGAGGAATTTAGTTTCTGTGGGAAAAAGTATTTTCTTTGCATTTGGCCTGAAGAGAAAAAGAAAAAAAAAAAAAAGCTATTTGATTTTTAACAGAACTTTGTGGTAGAGGAGAAATGTTTCAATGAATATATGAATGAATGGTTTATACAACTGATGAATGGATTATGTAAAAATACACATGTTTCTCCTTACATCTTCTCTCTTCAGTACAGAGTTCCCTGCCAGCCATCTGTTTGGTATCTGTTAAAACTATTCTTAGCCAGATTTTTTTTAATTCCAAGAAATCCTACTTTCTGTAAGCCAAGTGGAAAAAATGTTTGAATCTTGGCAGTAAGGGGATCTTTACAGTCGCCCCTTTTGTCTCCTCTTACTCCCCTTCTTTCCCTCCTTAAATCTTGTCTTATTTGGTGCCCAGTTACTGGCTTCTGCAATAAGCAAGGGAGCAAGATCCACTGCAAAATCATATTAGCATGTGAACTCAGCTGATCCGTTTAGCTCATGGAACAATTGAGCACAGTGTCTATTTTTCTGAATTTTTAAAAGTAGTCATTTTCTGTGCAAATAAAGTGCATCAATGTTTGTACTTTTTTATTCTTTTGCAGTTTTAATATAGACAAGACTTGCATTATTATAGTATTTTCCATTTTAAAGCTGTGTGGTAAAATTACTGGGACTTCCCTTCAGGACCCCAGTGACTTGTATGAGGTCAGGTCTTAACAAAATCCCACATCCATCTTGGATGACCACAGCGATCCATTGAAGAGGGAGTTTGTCATGTTTCGTTCAAGGTGTGTAAACCCTTTGCTCCAATATGGAGCAAACCAGTTCAAGAAATCTTTTATTCCATCAGTCTAAGCTGCGTATATGGCAGTGTACCAGCTGTTACTCACATTTTCTCTCAGGGAGAATAAAGATATGTTGAAAAGGCTGAGATTCTTTATCCACTGCTTCAGAAAGCATCTTTGTCTGGTACTGCTCTTCTGCATGGGTGAATCCCACAACCAATTTTCCAAATAATTAGCTTGAAAACCTCATTGGTCTTTTGAGTACTTACCAGCAATTGTGATAAATTTCATGTGACCATATTACTGTCAGAGTTTTTAACTCATACTCGCTCCATATTTGACCACCAGATGTTTCTCTTGGCAATCTAGCTACACACACATTTGTTTTGGTCATGTGTACCTACAATGACGTGTGTTATAGTCAGCTTTCTTCATCTTGTTCACTTGAAGTGAGTCAAGAACTATGTTTTTAGGCAGACCAGAGTTTATTTCTGTGATTGCAAAGTCTGATTGCGCTTTAACCCCTCTGCAAACGAACCAGACTTTCCGAGCAAATAGCTTGAGTCCGACACAAGACCGTAGCGAATGCCCTCCAAAAATAATTGTTGTAGAATGTGAACAAAAAAATTAGCCATGTCCTTATTAAGAGTTTATTGGTATCAAAAACAGACTGTAAAACTGATGGATGGTGAACAGGACTATGGCTTGTTGGTATCAATGGTTTGTCACTAGGTTTGTGCAAGATTTTTCCTCAAAAAGTTGGAACATTGTGTATTTTGTAAAGAAAAAGAGACATAACCATTTGAAATTGCTTTTGAAAGAACACAGTAAACTTTTTTCCCACATATTGTATTTGAGGCATCTTATATGATTTAAAAATGCAAGGCCCCATTTACACAGAGCCAGCTTTCAGTGAAATCGTAACATTTTTGTTGTTTGGCATTTGGCACTTTTTGAAACCAGGTCTCAGAGTGAAATTTTTCGGGAACATTCCCCGTAGAGGTGTGAAGTACTCTTCAGGTGTGAGAGTATGCACACAACGCAACTACAAGGTTTATTCTGTACATGCATAGGCAGATAACAACAAAAACAATGGCGGATAGCATTGTGTTGTGTGTGCTACTTAACCTGTTCAGTTTAACACAACTTCTGATAAGAAATATATGTATTACATGAGCATTTGGTTCATCAGATGCATGTAATGCAAAATGCACTACATGCTAAATTTACAGTGCGATCTAACGGATTTAAGGTGTCTTGGTAGTGTTGTCTGAACGTGGAACTTCTCCCCAATCAACATCAGACATGCAAAGATAGACCTCATTAAGTCACTGATGGTGACTTTTGTAATAATTAGTCTTTTTTTAGCCAGGAGAATGGAACACGTATGCTTTGCAAACACAAATAAGGGGTTCCAATGGAAAATTAATAACAAGTTGCTGATCTAACCTGTTGTCAGTTAATCTTGTGATACAACCTTTTGTTTGGTTTAAATGACTTTTTGTTTGCATAATTATTTGAATACACTTTGCAATGAGGACTGCCTTTGATATCTTAGTTTCAACATTGTGGCAGTTTCAAAAACCTCTGATTTATTTCTCCTCTTTTAAATAGGAACTGACGACATCTCCATCACTTTCAGAGTTGTCACCCCATATTGCTTTAATGATATGAAGCAGATGTTTTCTGTCTGGGATCAGCTCATCTCTGCTGTCTCAGCAGCTGCCTCTGTCCTCTTCTGTCTCCCTCTTTAACCCGCATCAATCTTTCAGAATATTTCTCTTTTTCACACTCCATCTCTCTCTGTCTCTTCCATCTTTTATGTTCTAACAGGATATAAACCTATTAAATCTTTGCTTGAGAATGACAAGCTTTTGAAAATCTTTCTTATCTGTCTGCCTTTGTATTTTCCTAACTTCAGTTTAATCTCTTTTCTGTTCTAATTTCAGACAGCTTGCTTTGCTCCTAGTTATCCTGGTCAGTAGTCACACTGTGAGCCAACAGTCTCGGGCTCTATTTGAGCCCTCCATGCAGCTGTAGTTTAGCACCAACCACACCCACTCCACCTCACCCTTGCTGAGAGGGAGGGAGGAACACAGAGGGGGAATGGGGCAGGGGAGAGAGGATAAAAGGTGATGTTTAACAGGGTGAGAACAAGGGAACAGGGTGAGGATAGAGAGAGGTATCAAAGAGAAAAAAGAATGGAAGGCTGTTGAGTGTGTTTGATGAGATGTAGAGGCTGCTGCGGAGAGGCAGAGATGGATGGAGCCAGCTGAGGCAGCTGGTGGGGAACAGCAGAAGAATGGAGTGACGGGAAGAGCTGCTGCAGACAGTAAAAAGATGTCAATGACTGAATAGATGAGAGATAAGATTTAAAAGACCAGTCTTGTTAAACAGTTAAGAAACAAATGCCACAGAGGTTTCACTTAAACAGCCACTGTTCTGATAAATGTTTCTTACTGTGGTATTGCTTCCGTCTTTAACAAACTTTGGCATATAGTTCACCTTTCTTGTCTTGATTGGATGTGGCTTCTGTCAGTAAGGGTTGATCAGAAACCCTCCTCCACACACACACACACACACACACACACACACACACACACACACACACACACACACACACACACACACACACACACACACACACACATTTATTTGCACCATTGCTAAAGATGCATTAAAAAAACATGAAATAAATTAACCTTTTCCTTTGCTGTCACATAAGTTTGATGCAGTTCTCCATCTGTCAGCTTTGGGGATTTAAGAATTTCTCCTACCATCCTACTTATTGTACATGGTACCAAGATAAGCTCGGATTCTTGTCCAGCTGTTTTGGTCACAGTTCTAGTTACTTCACTGACTGTAGATATGGGGAGTTTAGGTGTGTTTTCTTGTCACTATTTGCTGATTTATGGCTATCACTTTGCTTTGAAATTCTTTGAAATGTTTTTTTTTTTTAGCTCTTCTCCATATTTTATTCATTCAAGTTCAATGATTACATTACTGCTCAAGAAAAAATTATGTTCTGTAAGGATTGGGAAGCTCTTGCATCATGACAGTAAAGTGCAAAAGTTGTGAGTCAAGCTGTTTAGTAGGGGGAAAGTGTGTTATAGGATTTGGTCTTCACACTTAAGCCTAGGAAGCTCATTGCTACACTGTGTTGCCTGACCAAAACGATCTGCTTCTATTTTTTTTTTTACTGCCCTTTGAAAAGCATCCATCGATCCATTTTCTATATGCAGTTAATCCATGCCATGTTGGAGGGTGCTGATGCTTGTCTCCGGCCATTAATGGGTGAGAGTACCCCCAGAAAAGGTCACCAGTTCATCACAGGGGCTCACAGACAGACAGGACAGACAACTATGCACTTCAAGCCTTTGTGTTATTTTTGTTATTTTCTGCTTACAGCTAAGGAAAACACAATATTTAAAATTATAATATTAGATCAGACCAATAAAAAAACATACTTTTAATCTGACAAAGGAGCTTCATCAGAATGCCTATTGTAGTTTATTGAACTTGACTGTAGTTCTGAATATAATAAAAACACACTCATATTGCGGTGTCCTCCGATGACTGTGTTTAAGTCACCTCCCTGCATGGTCTAAAAATATATATGAGCATTTGTTGTATCATCAAAAGTTGTTTCCTCTTGTATATTTCTCTGTTCTGCTCAGCCGAGGGAAGTGGGTGCTGGTCTCGGAGCAGCCAAACATGAGACAGGCGTTCATGCTTTACCCATTATTTTAGCTACCAGGAAGTATGACATTTGGCCCATTTGCCATCAATAGCTATACATTCTTTTTTGTTTTCATAAGTTGTCATGTCTGATATGTATTCTGGCTCACAGTTGGTGTGAGAATATAGCTTTGTGCAGGAAGGTTGTAGTTTGTAGGCGTGTTTATTTCTGTGTTGCGAACACCAAGGAAATGTTGAACTAAAAACACTAAATGAGATTGTCAGTGTCGTAGTCGGTAATACAGGTTCCAAACCTTAACCTCTAGTTTTACTGGGTGGCCAATTTATTTAAAAACACCAGCAAACTCACATAAATTTGAAAGTGATGTCTAAAATCTTTGCGATCTGATTGGTTAATTTCTCACTCAATGGGGACTTTCTTTGCATCTGTGCATGTGTGGTGTATCTGTTGGACAATCACACATCGACTTCCCCTGCATCCACGTGTGCTGAGCCAAGCTCGCACTGAGAGTTAGTTCTGCTTCTGAAAGAGCACATGCCCACAATGTGCGTGTTGTATAGCTTTTCTTTACTTCAGGTTCTGGAGATGGTTCTGTAAACGCAGCCGGCAATGAGTTTCAGGAGCAAAATCACCTTCAGGAGGAAAATAAAAACCAAACGGGCACGGGCGGATTTTAGCCGGCTCAGCATTGTATGTATTAATGTTTTTTTTCTATTTCTTGTATCATTCTTCCTTATTTTAGTTGGACTGGATGATAATTGTATGCCAGTAGTTGACCAACAAGTAGTTATAGATCATGTCAGTCATACATTGAATATTATGTGGTCTTTGAATAAAAATCTAGGACAATAATACTAGGTTTGTTTTGTACAAAAACCTACAGGAAGTCCTTTTGCTTTTCTTAAGACATGCTTGTATCAGTTAATTCAGCTTGACATTGTCAATCAAAATAAAATGTAGTTCTGAAATAATCTTTTGCTTTCAAGGAGAGAAATCTAGACATTCCCCTGACACATTTACTGTGATGCCACATGAGTAACACTGAAGTCATAAAGTACAAATAAAATCCTCACACTTCAACTACACACCTATTCCTTGGTTTGTTCAGATATAATCTAATGGCTTTTTTTTCCCATATGAAGATCATTTCCATTAATGGTTGTCATCATTTTAGGACAGTAAAAGGTTAAAGAGCTTCAATAATTGGTAGCATTCAGTATAAAAGGCTAAAGTTTCAACAGTTTTAATTGATGAAACAGAAATGAGGAACAAAATCCTCAACGATAAACCTAAGTGATCACTGGTTGTTTTCTCCAGATAGTAAATAAAGTATGTTGAATTTTCTTCCTTATTGAAAACTATAAAACTATCTCTGGGGCAGAAGTCACTTTCATCCATGGTCTTATTTTTGTAGAAAACTAGAACTGCATTTCCTTGATCCTGTTGTCATCCAATTCACTTTTTGTGCCAAAGACGCCCATGAAAGCAGTCAGGCTGTTAAACATAGCGGTGAAGGTGAAGCCCGGGCTACATTATAGATGTGAACTGAACTAGCTATCATAACTTCCTCTGGGTTTATGACCACAACCTGCTGCACCTCTCACTTTGCTGTTGTTGCTGCAGGGCTTCTGCTCTCTGAATGACAGAAGCTACTGTCCTCTATTGTAAACATCTCGACCATGCTGTTTTTTGTAATGTCATAAGTTCTGGCTGGTGGTTTACATTTTATTTGTGAAAAGGCTGATTTGACCGGTAAGCAGTAGCAACTGTTGAGTGGCTGGTCCTTAAAGTTGCATGAATAAATGCATCAGCCTACTATAGCATTAGTACCTCTTATTATTTATTTAGTGAGAGAAAATCACTGTTAATTTGACTGTAAGCTAAAGGAAGCTGTCTAATTTATTTATCTCATTTGCCTTTAAAATTTACACTTCTCAGTGGTTTGTTTCAAAGCTGCACTTTAGCAGCAGCTCCATTTCCTCTACAACTTATTTAGGTCCCTGTGATGTCATGGTAAAACACCTAAAATGTCATGTTCATGGCCATTTGCCATTTTCACACATTGCTAACATTATTTCTTGGTTATGGCAAATTCCAACTTCTAGAGGGAAATATTTTTTAACTCCTTGTCGTACTATCCTTTAATTGTAAGAGGAAGTATTTGAAAAACATCAGTGAACAAAACATTGCAGTGCATTGTTGCTTGCTTCAATCTGGCTTGTGTATGAATTTGAAATATCAAATAAAAAAATGGTTCAACATCATGACATGGTTCAAACAGAAAAAAGGAAGCTTTTTTTTAGTATGATGACCTGCATCTGTTCCCAAGTAGAAAACATTTAGTAAGTTCAACCATGCTGCTGTTAAATATGTCACAATTTATTAATGATTATCCCATGCAAAATCAGGAAGCAATAGAATAAAAGATAAAGACATTATTTCCATTCCAAATACATCGCTTGATTGAAAAGTTTGCAAGGTTTGCAAAACATCTTTGTGGCCTAGTTAAACATATTCTCTTGGTCATCATTGAACATATTATTGGCCTTTAGAATATGAATACATTGCACTAATAAAATTAGATTGTTCCGTTCCTGTCCGTGCAGTTGCTTGAGATGTCAATATTGTACATTCTGATTTTAAAAAGATGATATATTGTTCTGATGTACTGTGATGCTCTAATGGTTATTATAATTTTGTTTCTACAAAGTGTGCTATTTTCCATAGTATGGTTGTTTGTCATATTGTATTACATTGTGTTAGTGCCTTGCTAAAGTATTCACTCCCCTTGAACTTTTTCAAATTTTTACTCATTAAAGCCAGAAATGTTTGTATTTGATTAAGATTTTATGTGACAGACCAACATGTAGTAGTGTATTATTGTGAAAATAAAGACACTGTGTATGAGGCTATGAGGTTAATTTTTTTTTTCTGACTAAAAATCTGAAAAGTGTGACATATTTGTATTCAGCTCAGCTGATGGTATGTCAAACCACCTTTTGCTGCAATTACTGCTGCAAGCAATTACTGATGCAAGTCTTTCGAGGTATCTCTTTTTCTTTGCAAAAGACCTCAGTCACAGTTAGATTGGTAGATTGTTAATAAGCATTATTTTTTTGAGCCACAGATTCTTTTGTTTAGTTTGATTAAAGTTTTTAACTCGTCTTTAACTAGGCCATTCTGACACATGAATGAACTTTGAGCTAAACCGTTCTCTTGTAGCTGCTTAGGGTTGCTGTCTTACTGTAAGGTGAGCCTCCACCCCAGTCTTGTACAGCCTCTCACAGGACTGGCCTGTATTTAGCTTCTTCCATTTTACCATTTATTCTGACTAGCTTCCCTGTCCCTCTGAAAGAAAAGCAATCCCATGGCATGATGCTGCCCTTGCCAGTTGGTTGCTCTGAAATTATTTAGGGGTATCAGAGTATAGAGGGACTCAACACAAATGCATTATATAGTTTTCATGTAATTTGTAAGAATTGTTGAAAAACATTTTTCTTTCATTTCACAATTATGTGGAATGATGCATAAATCATGATAAAATACTTTATAGTTTCTTTTATGATCATATTGTATAAGATTTTAAGCTATGTTAAGATAACATATGCTACTTTATCATTTGGATATCTTTGTATCATATTTTTAAACTATATCAGTTCTTTGCACCATGTGACACAGGATATTGGATGGCTATACATTATCTTGTAAGATGCTGTATTTTATAGTGTTCAAATCGACATACAACCAAAATTTAATATTGCACATTTCCTCTTTCTCCAATTGCAGCAGGAGAAGCCGAAGCTGATCGATCCTCTTGACTATGAGGCTGTCATCTCTGAACTTTGGGAGGAGCTGAAGGAGGACCCTCTCAGAGACCTGCTCCTTTTCCCTGACAATGATTTCACGGTAAGCTTTGGTGAAAGGTTTCAGTGGTTTATGCTGTTGTTGATGAATCAATCTAGGTTCATATCTGGATTCGGTCTTTATAGAGTTATTGACACGTAAGACTACAAGAAACCTTTCTGCTATGTATAATCTTTAGAATGATTATTTGGTATTAGAAAATAATTTAGTTTAATATTGGACATTTTTCAAAGTGTTTTATCTTAACTCTGGCTAGTTTAACTCAGGATTTCTCTACAACCATCATAACATAGCCACGAAAAGTCTTTGCTGATTATCTGAGTCAGTTTTTGAGCTGGAGCCCCTGGAAGAATCGAAATCTGCTTCATATAAAATTATTCATTTATTTAAAATCAACGTTAAACACTCCTAAGAATTGGTAGAAGTTTTGTTTGTTTATAGTAAAGAAATCAAAGGATCATATATGAAATTAACCACAATAGACCAATGATTAAAATAAAGTGTGCATTACTTTTCAGCTCATTATGGAACCCAATCATTTACACACACTAATCATGCATGTAGAGGCTTACAGTCTTTTCAATCACTCAATAGCTTATTCTCTTAGGCTCTCCTTGGCTCTTTGTTCATTAGCACCTTCATTACTATGCTAATGCTTTGCTGCAGATGTGCATCCGCTGCACAATAAAATGGCCTCATTGGCTGCTTGTGTTAAAGGGATTCATTTGCTTTTGACCCCAGAAATGAAGCTTTTTTTTTTATGGCTTTGCTGGTTGCCAGCTTCATCTGGCAGCAAAACAATCTTCTCTGATTTTTATGTCTGCAGTGTGCTGTAAGTTCTCTTTCTTATAAGTCACAGTGGCTCACTGGAGTATTAATTAAGGAGAAGCCATTTACTAGCTCTGCTCTTTTGCTAAATCATAGGAGAAATAAAAATTGTTGCCAGCTGACTGCACAACAAATCAAAGTCTCAGTGTTGGTGCTGATTTGGTTTTATTTCTTTTTCTGCATTCACAGGCATGTAAAAGCATATTCAAGCAATTCAGTCCAGTTATTGATGTCTGTTTGAAAAATTTGATGTTTATTCTATGGATAGAGAAATAGACTTTTTATAATTATATTTGTATGATTTATGAGACTAAAAACCTAGTACAAATGTATTAGGTTTTTAGTCTCAGCTCAGAAAGGAAACTTATAGTAAATTGTTTAAGTTGTCGAGATGCTGAAGAGTTTTGTGGCCATTTTCCCATCTCCATTTTTCTGCAAAAATTTGACCTACTGACCTGCAATTTCTCTGTAACACATTAAATTTGAGATATGAATATTATTTTTTTTTCTCTTTGTGCTGTGATTATGATTTCTATCTGCTAAATGCCAAAAATAATGAGAATAGCTAGCATAGCCTTTAAACTGTGTACTTGAGTCAAATGTTCTTGGTTTCATTTCACAAGCTTCTAACAAAAGTTTGCTGGAATTTTGACCCATTCCTCCTGACAGAACTGGTGTAACTTAAGTCGTCTTGTTCACACACACCATTCCAGCCCACTCCAAAATATTGACTTTGCTGCCCTTAAGCCACTTTTCAGCTAATTTGGGGCTATGCTTAAGGTCATTGTTCATTTGGAGGTTCAAGTTGTGGCCAAGTGTTCAGTACCTGGTTGATGTACAGACATGCTGCTTCATGTTTTTTTTTTTATGAAAATGTCCTTCCTCGTTATGTCATCTATTCAGTGAAGTATATCAGTCCCTCCTGCAGTAAAATATCCACACACTATCATGTGACCATACCCAGTACTAGTTGTGGTGGTGTTCTTAGGCTTACAAGCTAATGCCAGACGACTTTGTCCCCAAGTCCATTTGCACGCTTCCTGAAGACGTTTTTCACAGTGGATAAAAACACTCTTATGTGCTTTAGTCTGCATCTGTGCAAGGTCTCTTGCTTTTGTTCTGCGATTGATACATTTTGCTACAGAACATGCTCATCTCTGTGACACGGAACCCATGTGCTTCCCAGACAGTATGATATCTTGATAGTGTTATGCGGTTTGTACTTGTATATAACTACTTGTCTTCTTGTATATAATTTTTTGAACAGATGAACATGGCCTCACCATCTGGGCTCTAACTAAAATTTTAAATGCATAGTAATCATTATTTAAACTTCTGAATTTGATGAAAGTAATAAGAATTTCTCTGTCAGTACCAAACATCCAAGGTAACAGTCAGTGTTAGTGGTTGTATACAAGTTAGAAATAGTTGCCATTTAGAGTAAACCCTTAGAAAACAACTTGTAGTGGAATAACAAATGTTCTCTTGTAATAACTGTAACAGGTCCATAAAAACATCACAAAGGGGGTGGAGGGTATCTTCTTCCGTCTCAGCAGAATAAACCTTCTACCCATGAGACGGGCAAATGCTATCCAATTCTCTCCCTCATGTTTAAGATGTAGCTCTTGAGAAGGTCCTATTCTGGTGTTAGATGAAATTAAAAGATAGAAGGCATATTTGAATGGCTAGCTTGCAACACTAATTGCCTGTTTGTGAGTCATCAGCTATAACCACATTGTTTTGGTATTCACCCAAAGCTTCGACTGACCATAAAAAGGAAATCAGGTCTCTGTAATTATTCCCAGTGTTTTGCAAAAAGCTGTTTTAGGCCTCATGTTTAGAATTTGGTTGTGATCTTCTTGGTCATACTGGAGCAGAAACAAGAACTTTTAAAGGTTTAGGTTGATCCAGAATTACTTGAAACATTGGTGGACACAATTTGAATCTTTGGGGCAAAAAGTCTGAACCATAGTTGTTTAAAGGACCACTGATTAAAATGTAAATCATGCAAAAAACGCTAAGGATTTGTGGGTAAATTTTTTTTTAAATTTTACATGAATATTATAAGAATGTACTGTATATGTCACTTTTAAAGGTCAAGAAACACCATACCTCTACACAAAGCTAAAACCTAAAAGAAAATAAAACAAGACAAAAGAAACAAAATAAAATTAAGAAAAAGGCATAGCCCTATGGGATTCTCATGGTATAAATAACCTTAAGTAAAAGAACAAAGATTTCACTGTATTTACAAAAAATGAAACAAACAAAAAAAAAACTTACAACATGATATAATTGCTTTCATTTTAAACATAAACTTAGTTAAAAATAATAATATATAGCTAAAATGTCCACTAAATCTAGTTGTAGTTTTCAATTGGTTTCTAAAAAGAATATTGTACCTCTTAGTTGTCTTGCTTTCTGTAGAGTAACACAAGTTTAACAAGATGATACCAGCTGGTTAAGTAATTATGCTGTGTATTCTGATAGCTACTCTGGAGTCTGCTGCTTAACTAATATGCTGCTTGCAGCTTGGCAACTGTGGTTTTAAAACAGTTACTCTTATTTGACTAAATGTTGGTGCTTCTTTTGTTTCCATACCATGGTTGTATTTTTGGATGATTGGAAATATTTGCAAACAGCTACAATTAAGCCCAAAATTATTAATTCATTTGGCAGATTTATGTTTAAATTATTTTTTATGATTATTTTACCAACACTCTTCTTTAGACTACAAGTCATATTAATGTTTAGGAATGGTACAGCAAAAGTCGCACCTGAATCTGATAGAGAACAGAACTAAAAATTAGGGTGATGTCAAGGAAGCCTTCAAAAGTCGAAGACTTGGACCTCATCACCAAAGAAAAATTGTTGAAATACCAGTGAAAAAATGCAAAAAGCTATGTCAATCAAATTATTTACTACTGATTTATATTAAGGGTATAAATAATTTTTGACATGTTGATTTTTTTCACAAAATGTAAAAAACAGATTTATGCCATTCATGCATAAATTGGGAAAAAATATTTTGGAAATCCTTCATTTTCTGTTGGACTTAGACTCTCTACCTTTATTAAAAGAAACAGTGGCACATTGCTTTGCTTTTATGTGTTATAGTGAGATTTAGAATCCGTAGGTCAACCTGAAAGAAAACCAGAAATCAGTATCAGTCAGGAAAAGCCTGATATGTAAATCTCTTTTTGAAAGCATTATACTGATGGAAGGAACAAGATAAAGCAAACTAGCAGAATAAATATAGTATTTGTCTATTTTCAATCTCATATCTTCATTGTAACATGCACCATGGTTAGACCTTTAAGACAGATCCACTTGTGAAAATTGCTTCAGTGTTTCTTATAGTTATACTGAGAAACAATGTAATGCTATCAAAATGAGAGTTACTGGTTTTTAGGACCAAAAACAATTAAGTCAGTCTATGCTGAATTTGAAAGGAAAAAATTACACGTCTAACTTTGAATAGACCTTTAAGCCTTCCAGTTTTGTGCAACACTACAGTCTTTTTTGAGATGTTTTAGCAAATTTTTAAAAAATGTTTGAGAATTAACTAATTTAAAGGGGCAGTATTATGTAAAACCAACTTTTTTGAGCTTTAGATCATGCTATAATGTTACTCCCTCATCAAAAACATACCTGGAGTGTTGCCTTGATTTTTTCATGCATGTTTGAGAAATCTTTTAATCTCCCGTGGCAGCCATTCATCTGTGCAAAGCGCCTGGATGGACCTAGCGCCGCCTTTAAGACACAGCTCCTTCCAGAGCTGCAGTTTCTAAGCTTCCAAGATTCTGCCTCACAGAGCACCCCTCCCCCGCAACTTCCCACTCAGCTCTTTCAGACTAGCCAGAAGTAATTAGCAAATACCTGGTGGAAATGCACACCTACTGAGCTCATAATACTAGCTACTTCCCAGTACAACTTTGGTAAGAATGTTTTTAAAGGGTAAGCTGTTGTGATGACTTCCTGAAGGTGGAGTATTGGAAAGAGCAGGACTTTCTAAAAGAGACAGAGGCCCAATTTCAAGGTGTTAAATTACAAAGTCAAATTTCTTTTAAGTTATATTTGATATGTACTGCATTTTTGTAACAACGGAAGGGTAGTTACTTGATTGTGCTTTTCTATGTGCCTGGAAAACACATAATACTACCCATTTAAATGAATAATTGAAGTATTTCTTAATCTGGTAACCAACCATCATCTACCCATTTATTTCAACAGGTATCCACGGTGCCTCAAGAGAGACGAACTCTCAAGTCAACGGTCCCTGAGGGGGCAGAACTCCAGGCTGAGTGTCTGCTGGTCAGACAGGTAAGATGCTATTACTGTGAAAGTGCATTGCTCACTAACTGAAACCATTGTGGTTTGAAGGGGAAAAGAAAGATCAGTTGGTGGTCGACTGCCAATTTAACCTGCTTTAATTTTACCATATTCTGATACAAAAGGCAGGGTTCTTAAGTGCTTCTGTAACAAACTAGAGGTGATGTACATGAAACGGGGTACAGCTTGGAGTAATGTCTGGGAAACAGACATTGTTTAAATAGTTACAGCTCCACAGAGCCAAGTATAATATTTCTAATCTTGTTTTTTATTTACGTACACAAGTTCTTATGGTTATAATTGAATCTAGTAACAATTGCGTCTGTTTTTTGTGTCCTTGGTTACAAATTTTTTTGTCGATGTGTATAAATGGATTAAAGAGAAATGTGAGACTGTGTTGACCAAACAAGCAGGATGTGAAACTTCCTTGCAGGCTCTGTGACTTTTACTATTCTGCATATACCCTCTGAAAGTGGTCTTTTAACCAGTCAAGCAATCTCTGGGAATCTAAAGATGTCTCTGGTGACAACTTCTGAATCTAGTTCCCTTTTTTTTCAATTTAAATAAATCATATGAGCAATTTTTACTTTAGAGTCAGTTCAACAAACCTGTCTTTACTGCATGTGAATATTTTACCTACTTTATATCCACATTTTCCACTTAAAAAAAAAAAGTTAATATTAATCCTCATTCTCTTTTTCAGGCCTGCAAATATTATAACTCTGAGCAAAATGTGGTCCAGTTCAAGTATGATGACTATGCTGGAGACTATCGCTTGCTGCCAAGGTAATAACATGTTTTCAAGTGATTATCTGATTTTTCCTGGAATATTAATATAGGAAAAGGCCTTTTTTGTAAATCATGAAGAGTGAATTACTACGTATGCAAAGATGGAGTTGTATAATTTGATTAAGCTCAGCTTTGCACATAAATGATAATATTATAGCAGGTGGGTGGGGTGTGGAGAAAGTTTTTAAATAACTACTGTTTAATCTTTTTGGATTATGTTGTGCTGTTTAATCTTTTTGGATTATGTCTATGACCAAACTCTATGTTTGGTCGTAGAGTTTTTGTTTATTCCACTTGTTAAAAGTCTTCTGTCTGACCAGCTAAAAAACATTTAAAAATTAGGACTCTTATTACATACCTGTCTTCGACAGACTTATTCTGGGACCTATATGGGTTATCATGCTCAGATGCACCATAGATAAGCTTTTTTAATTTTAAGCTTAATGCAATGCTAACATTTCCAGACAAATTTTATAATCTTGATATGTCTTGGTAAAAGAAAGGACAGAATAAATAATTTTCTGCACATCTCCCAGGTGGCTTCGAGCTTGCATTTTGCTTTATTTTGAGGCTGATAAAGAATATAGAGGATCGGTTCTATATTTACCTGAGCCCTGAAGTCCTTTGGTGCAAGGGATATCTTAGTCATAATGTGGTAGCTGTTAATTTATTTATGTTCTTTCTGTTATCTTATAATGTTGGTCAGTTTAAAATATGGCCTCATTAGACTGACATATCCATAGACTATGTCACTACAACTATAAGACAATAAAAATAATAAACATTTATCCATACTCTATTTCCTAATTTTACTGTGTATAATTTCTCTACATTCTGCAGTTTTATGATCCCGTTTGTTACTATATGATATGCTTCTCCGTAGCTACTAAAATCCCTCATTATTAGCTGCTAGCAGCAGGGATAACTGGATTTTCTTTTACTTCACAATCTTCCTCAGTTTCAGTGGCACAGATGTGTGAAAAATAAATCATGTTATGATGTAAATTGCAATGATGATTATATTTTTTTTTTGTTGTTGCAGTATCATAATGTCACACAAGTTCTTAAAGAAAAATACAGACTTTTATTTAGGTAAATGTATTTAGGGGGAAAATTAATACAATGTTAAAGTTACATTTTAAGAAATAATAAAAAATAACTAATTACTGATGTCACCATTATTAGCACCCCACGCTGTTAATATTTTTAACAATCCCTGTTTACCAATAAGGTCTTATAACCTCCTCTATTAAGCTCACCCACAGGTTTTCTATAGGATTTAAGTCTGGGTACTGACATGAACATGGGGGACAGCAGATTTTGTGTTTTGGCAATGATTTCTGTGTTAATTTGACCATATGTTTTGAATCATTATCTTCAATAAGGACCCATTTTCTTGTCTGGCAGATGCCCCCAGATTTTTATTTACCTTGTCCATGTATTTGTTAGAGGTTATGATATCATGTAGCTACTCAGACAAGGTTCTCAGGGCCTTTGGAAGAGAAACGGCATCACAGATCCTCGACCATCCCTAACAGTGAGCACTAGGTGCATTTGTTACATAGTTCTATGTATACTTTGTGTTATGTCAAACATTCTTGGTGTGTTTGCTGTCAAACTTGGCCTCATTTGACCAAAAAAATTTTAGTTAAAATCCTCATAGTGCTTAGCAAACTCCACTTGTTACATTTGAGATGGGTGGACAGAAAAGCCTTTTCCCTGGCAATACTCCCAAACAAACAGTTAGGATGTAGATAGCATCTAGTGTTTGTCATGGAGGCTTGACAACAGAATATATACTTGGGTCCTTATCCAGCCTTATTTGTTAAAGTTTCAGTTGTTTAAATTTAAGCTGTAGACATGAGTAAGTTAGATAAGTAATTATTTTTCTTTCAGCAATTGTCAGCACCTTACTTGAATTACATTTTTCCCCAAGTTTTATATTTTGAAGATTGACTAAGAGAAATGGGACCTTGTGTCATGTCATATTTATACCCAAAGAAAACAGAAGTCATGTTTTACCAATTAAAGGTCCCTAGACACTCAAAATAAAAAGTGAAGTAGCCTATACATAATATGATTGTTACATTTATTTTATAGAACCCCTATGGATGTCAATAAATTAATAGATTTTTCTTCATGAAAGTTTTTCCCACTTAATAAATGTACTCAGATTAATGGTAGAATTTAAAAAAAAAATGTATTTATTGTAGAAAATGCTACTGCTATAAAAGATTCATTTGTTTTAAGACACTTAGCCCAGCTTTAGGGGTGCCAATAATTATTATTGTCTCTTTTGTTTTGTTTTACATTAGCAACCATCTTAAGTTTGCTAATGACCTTACATTGCTTCAACTATCCCATTCTTCTGATGTCAGTCATCCTGTTAGATATGAATTAAATAACTGAGTGTCTGACTTAAATCAGTCTGTCAGTCAGTTAACTTTAGTTTAGTGAGTCCCAGGGAGGCTGACCCAGAAAAGTCCTGCAACCACAGGAATGTCCCTCTTCTGTCCCATGGGTTGCCACTATTCTTTCAGCCAGTTCACATGACCTCTGAAATGACATTGTGGATGAACCATAAAATAAAAACAGACGCATAAAGACAAGTTAGAGCACAACACTTATAGAGCTGTAGTCCCTAAAGTGCTGTCATTTAAAATGTAGGAAACACAAATTTTAGTGTTTATTCATGTAGACATGTTGTTTGTGTGAGGATTTATGGAGCAATCTGAAGTGAAATGCTCTAAAAACCATATGAGAATGAGGAATTAAAGCTTGTTGTCACTGCTGTGATTTGAGTGAAGAGGCTTCCATGTTTTCCACCCAGTAGAAGTCTTCCCATGTCGGTGGCCAGCCCACAGTCGCCACAATTCTTCTAAACGTAGCCCAACAAGATGTTTTCCCGGACAGCTTTTACTGCTGTTAGACCTTTTGCAGAGGTCGGCTCCAGGACTGTCCTCCACAGACTGCAGCCTCACAGTCTGCTCCTCACAGCACACACACAAAGACATTTCATCCCAGAGGTCGCACACAAAGACATGTCCTCCTGTAAAATCAGTGGAGCGGGATCAAGGGAGGGCTACTTATTGTTGACTCCTGGCAGAGATCGATGGAGCAGAGTCAGCCACACACAGTTGTTTGTACTCTTCCCATTTGAGAGCAGTAATTCAATACGACAAATGATTTTTTCATTCTCTCAGATCAAAGATGTGCTGATTCAACTTTTTGTATGGTTTTCCATTTCCTTTCAAGAAAACTGTACAAACCAGAGAAGCTGCCATCCCATTCTTTTGAGATTGACTATGAAGATGTGGACAAAGATGAGGTTTGTAATGATAATTTTATTCGTAGAGTAAAAGCTTTGCATACTGCTTAAATCTTGCTTGATAATTATTATTCGTAGTTATTACTCTCATGTTTTGTAAAAAGAAGCCAGTTTAGTTGAGTCTAGAAGTTGTCTTTTATTGAAAAGAGATGACTGAAAAGATGATTTATTTATAACTGATTGTGTTTGTTCGACAGGACACCACATCTCTGTCCTCATCCAAAGGAGGAGGAGGTGGAGGTGGAGGTGGAGGAGGAGGTGGAGGTGGAATTGGTGTGTTTCGGTCAGGCTGGCTTTATAAAGGAAACTTCAACAGCACAGTTAACAACAGCATCACTGTCCGAGTGAGGAAAAATGCGTTGTTGTTCTACTTTTACACATGCCTTATTGTCACACTTTTACTTTCTTTAACCAAAACATGGTTTTGTTTAATGTTGAACTCTGCTTCAGTTAAAATCTGTTCACACGCTGTGACTAGTTTTCCCCCAAAAAACAGAATAATTTTCAAGCTGAGTTACTAATATGTGTGCTTACATTGTTATTTAAAATGCACAGTATTGCATATCTGACTTTCATTTTACCAGCAGCCCAATAACAAGAAAGATGTGCAACTAAGTAAATAAAGATCCAATAATGTCTTTGTACATGTCTAATACTGGAGCCTACACAATTTGATCTTTGCATATTTTCTGGGTATATTAAAACAATTCTGCCATCACAGCAGCACCACTGCTATAGAACCGATACATTGCAGCAAAGATGAACTTCACTTAATTTAATGCTGCGCTAATTAGTGCAGACCCTCTGTCTGCACTAATTAAGATTCACCCGCCTGAATGGTCAGAGCTACTCTGTATGAAAATACTCTAACCTGGCTTTATTCAGCCAAAAAGTATTTGACTATTTAGGGGCACTTCTACTGAGCATAGTGCATATAACTTTCTTCCCCAGGTTATTAAGTGGGGAAATAAATACATAAAATTAGATGGTGACATCATAGCGGAAGTAATGTAACCCATCCTGACAGCAGAAACAGCAGAACAGTGTGAATTTTTACACCCTTCATCCCAATGCACATGCATTATTCAAAATGTCAGAGCATAAAAAGTAACAGAAATACTTACAAAACATGACGAAGATTTCATGTTGCACAAAATATGCTTTTTTTACATTTAGAGCCACATTAGACATTTCTAGTTACGCCAACATACATGGCAAATAAGAAATGGCAGCATTAAACTTTAGCACAAGTTTTTTTGTGTTTTTTGTTCTGGGTTCTTATTTGTTTTGTGTATAAAAATATAATTTTATCCATTATTTTTCTGAAACGTATTTTTTTTGTGCAGTCATTTAAGCGGAGGTATTTCCAGCTCACTCAGCTGACAGATAACTCCTACATCATGAACTTCTACAAGGATGAAAAGATCTCTAAGGAACCCAAAGGCTGCATCTTCCTTGACTCATGCACAGGTGTAGTACAGGTAGGTCTCACTAAATTCATGATTGTTCCACAGTATTTGTCACACACACAATTTACTGTGCATTTTACATTATAGGCAGCCAACAAAATGGTGAGAACTTTTTGAAAAATGAACTGTGTTCTGAATGAGTTATTAATTTATCGTTGTTCCACAAAGAATAATCGTCTGAGGAAGCATGCATTTGAACTGAAGATGAACGAGGTGACGTACTTCGTGCTGGCCGCGGAGAGTGAGCAGGACATGGAGGAGTGGATCAGCACGTTGACCCGCATTTTGCAGATAAGTCCCCCAGATGGCCCAGTTCCCGATCGCAAGAGTCTGGAACTCACAGAAAAACAGCAGGGTGAGCAGGGTGAGATGTGATTGTACTCTGTAACAAAAAAATTAAACCTACGATGAATAATTTGGTTCTTTGATTCCATGAATTGTACAAATCCCCTAAGAGAGGCAATACTTTCCCTCCCTAACTTAGTTGAGTTAAATATTATATATCATCATGCTGTGGTTTTAATGGGGAATTTCTGTAGCGTTTGGATTTTTTTCAATTTCAGGAAATGAAACCTGACAGTGACTCCACCTTTTATTTAGTAGTTGTTTCAAAACCTCATGTGCCAGCTACATTATAGGCCCACAGCCTCTAACTGAACATAACAGACTGTCAGACTCTTTAAACTAGTGAAAAGTGAAGTTATGATGTAATGGCTTCAGGCTGCATGGCTCTGTGGTTTGTTAGCATGCCTCTAAATCAGTCTGTGGGTGTGTGGTGACCTATCATTAATGAGCTAGCATGCCTTTTTGGAAGAATAGCTCCAGGCAACATGAGAGGTATATTTTTACACTGGCCTGCTTGTCTTATTACCCATAAACGGTGTAAATTGAATCATATTTTATACTTAATTGGATACATGTCTGCTGGCTTAAGTAACTGAATGTTTAGTTTACTGCGGAATTTGTTTTAGAAACTGTTATATGGCCTTATATTTACGTAATATGAACTACTTGGGTAAACATTCCTATCCGATCGATGATGGCAGTCATCACTTCTGGACAGACTCCAGGGAGTCCTTATTGTGTTTTCTTCTCCTTGCAGACGTGTTTGACATGTCGCTGAGTGACAGTTGTTTGCAGGAAAATGAAGAAACTACAGAGAACGGCATCCATCCAGATCTGGCAAAGGTTGGTTCCACTTTATTTATCCCCTGGGGGCAATTGAGCGGGCAAAGAGCAGACAAATGATAAAAAGTCAAAGACAACAAGATAAAAGCATACAGTTAAAAGAATAATTTTAAAAAATACATTATTCTTACTGAGAATAACCCACTAAGAAGGTGAGAGAAATGCTCTGGACTGAATTATCTCCATCAGCAGCCACAAGGTGTGGAACTTATAGCTTCTCTGGTTAACGACCAGTAGTTTGAGGAATGCGTACTTGCTACCCAGTAATAAAAGCAGAAGTTAGGCAATGCCAGTCCACCCTTTCTATAATAATTGGGGACATTTACTCTGCCACATGTAAGAGAACATTGTGGAATTTATAAGAATTTAGTGTGGAAGATTAATAGTTCATCAAATAACACAAATTGTAATTGTAATTAAAGACTGTAAATGTAATTTAAATTGTAAAAGGCAAAGCCTTGCTTCCTATGCAATTCCATTCATCTTGGTTTAATTACATAGTACCAACTCAAAATAAATGTCTTCTCAAGGTACTCTACAAGACAAACAGATCCAATTCATATAAAGAAGTAAATAAAGTTAATCCAATCTTGCAGACAAATTCAAAGAAAATTATATCTAATCCAATTTGATCCTAGTTATATTACAGTGCAGCCAAGTATAGGTTTTTATGCCAGTTGGTTAAAAGGTTTTTTTCCTATGGAAATCCAGACAATTGTATTATGTCTCCTACTTTGCAGTAATCCCCCCTTCTGAATGAGCATGTGGCAACACTGAACAGTTGATTACATCAACCTTTAACTTTGGAGCAGTCCCTCATATGGAAAGAATAACTGGAAAGTAGTAGGAGAAAGTAGTAGAGTAAGTAAAAGTCGTCAGTATGTCCTCCAGCAGCTCAACCTTGAGCAACATAACTGCAGATATAGCTCAAGATAACCTAAGCCACCCTAACTTAAAGCTTTATCTAAAAGGAAAGTCTTAAACCTAGTCTTAAAAGTAGACAGGGTGTCTGCCTCTTGGACTAAAACCGGTAGCTGGTTTCACAGGAGAGGAGCCCGATAACTAAAAGATCTACCTCTCATTTTATTTTTACTAGCTCTTGGAAACACCAATAAATCAGCAGTCATAGAGTGAAGTGCTCTGTTGAGACAATGTGGAACAATGAGATATCAAGTATATAATGGTGCTTGATCATTTTGGGCTTGATATGCAAGATATTTTCTATTCTGGACTTAACAAATGAACAAGAATCCAACAATGAGAAGCAAAAACTGAACAAATATGATCTGTACTTTTAATTCTCATCAGATCTTTTGTTGCAGTATTTCAGATTTACTAGGATAGTGCTCTAACAGACTCTGATGTTTTGCTGTTGTCCATCTCTTTACAGTATATTTCAGAGACAGATGAGGGAATTCGCTCTGTCAGAAGAGAAGGGCGATTGAATCTGTTTTCACTTGATCCTGACACTCCTGTAAGTTTTGTTTTGTTTTTTACTTGTTTTATTTAGAGCAGTTTAGTGTTGCTTTGTTCACATTTACCCATTGTATTCCTCTTTGGATTTGAACAAAGTAAAAGTGTTTATCCAATTGCAGGTTTTGAGGAGCCCACGGACTGAACATTCTTTGTCTGATGGTGCACCGGTGCGTCCGTTTGAGGAGAAGCTAGGCAGAAGATTCATGATAACTTGCAAATCCCTCAATCTGATGCTGCAGGGCTGCGTCACTGAAAGTGAAACTGGGCCAGTCACAAATGTGAGGATAGGATATGCTGACCTTTACTTTTTCAGAAAGTTATTTCACCCTAGAGTGACTGTTTTACAGTCATTTTTCCCTGGTTAAGTAAATTAATAATACAAATAATGTTGCTGTAAATGTTCAGACACTGAAAGATTGAAATCTCTTTCAGATTGAGCCCTTCTTCGTGTCACTGGCTCTGCTGGATGTACGAGACGGAAGAAAAGTTTCTGCAGACTTCCACGTAGACCTAAATCATGAAGCTGTGCGTCAGATGCTCGGCGGCTCCACCAACAGGCCAGTGGGTTTAGGTTCTGGGGTAGGAGCTCAGGAAAATGGTCTGTGCTCTCCTGCTGAGAAGAAGCCAGGTGATTGTCACCTCAGCCCGGAATTGGAGCAGTGGCTTTGCTTCCCCAAACAGGTACAAGTTTTTCTGTTATGCTTGCTTCTTTGCACCTTTACCCTGTAGACTGACTCAAGCAGTCAACTCTTCCATGGTTTGCTTGCAGGCCATTTTCTCAGTTACCAACCCCCACACTGACATTGTCATGGTGGCGAGAGTGGAAAAGGTGCTGATGGGTAACATTGCATCCGGAACTGAACCATACATCAAAAATACAGACTCAAGCAAGGTCAGTTGTTTTACACCTTTACAGACTGGAAAAATATGGAATTTGATTTCAGAATATTCCAGCTCTTGAATATGTTCCTGTAAAGCCAGGTTTTATCTTCATCACCAAATGCCAGGACACTTCAGAAATTAGGTTTTTCCAAGATCTTATCCAAGATGTTTCCTTTCCTTCTCCCTCTTGCAGTGCTCCATGTATCCTTTGTTTCAGACAGCGAAGCTAATCAGCGAACATTCAACAGGCTACCTGAGTTTCTGCATAAAATAACCCCCTTAGTCTGTCACTCTATTAGGGTCAGCTAGAATCTAGGCCTCATCACAAAAATGTGAGCTGTGGCATTTTCTTAAAGTCTCCACTCGTTAACATTTCTTTGCTTTTATTCTGGATAGACTGTGCAGAAGACTTTGAAAACCAACAAGCAGTTTTGCAGCAAACTAGGGAAGTACCGAATGCCATTCGCATGGTCCGTCAGGTGAGTGATGGTTCATTGAAAAGTGTTTCTACCTAGTTTTTCTCAAGAGATTTATAATTTGTGTTCCATTCTGTCTGCAATAGGCCAGTGTTTAAAGACAGCCATGGTGGGCTGGACCGTGAGTCCCGTTTCTCACCTCTTTTCAAACAGGAGAGCAATAAGATTTCTACAGATGACCTGATAAAGTTGGTTTCTGAATACAGGAGGTGCGATAGCTTGCACAAGAAAAGAACATCACATGCCTATCTTCAAGATAAGACGCAGAGTTATCACCATCATTTTTTTCTCTTCAGAGCTGAGAAGACCAGTAAACTTCAGACAGTCCCTGGGACCCTGGACATAGCAATAGAAAATGCTCCAATGGAGCATCCCAGTATGTATCCCAATACTTCTCCCCTCTCTGATTTTGTCAGGTCTCTGATCTAACCCAAAACTCTGTCTTACAGATTGCCTGACCTCCTCATATGTTCCGGTGAAGCCTTTTGAAGAGCTGAGCAAACACCAACCCACTATTGAGGTGGAGGAGTTTGTACAGGACACCACCAAGTTCACTCAACCACACCGTGTCTACAGAAACCACATCTATGTCTACCCGAAACACCTCAAGTACGACAGCCAGAAGAGTTTTGCCAAGGTAAGTTTTGTTGAACTAAATCCTGACCTAAAGTCTGTAAAAGGTATGCAAATCAAATGTTAAATTACTTCCAACAATCCTGTTAGTATGCACATTTTTATACCCTTATATTGTGCAGTTTATGTGTTCACTCGTTAGTATTACAATACTCCTTTTGTCCTCAGGCTCGTAACCTTGCAGTCTACGTAGAGTTCCGCAGCTCAGACGAAGAAGTTGCCAAATCATTAAAGGTAAAACATTATCCCCCTCAAAAAAATCTTGATGGGATTTTTATTGGAATCATGTAATTCATTTATTCCCCAAAATAAGTTTTTTCCAACTTTCCATTTTAGTGCATCTATGGCAAGCCAGGGGGACCAGTCTTCACCACAGCGGCCTGTTCCACTGTCCTACATCACTCTCAGAACCCTGACTTCTACGATGAGGTGAGCTGGAAACGGAGCTATCAGGAGTTAGCTCTTAAGAGATAAACTGGACCTTGAAGAGGGTCATATTTTCTAACCACTCACCTAATGTTTCTGTCCCTACAGGTGAAGATTGAGCTTCCTATTCAACTTCATGAAAAGCACCATCTACTTTTCTCTTTTTACCACGTCACATGTGACATCAACGCAAAGACAAGCTCAAAAAGGAAAGAGGCCTTAGAGACCCCAGGTAAGAGTGTGCTAAATTCTGAGTCAGGTTATGGGCTTATATGGGTTCACTCTTACTGGGTTTTTTCCTACCCATTAAAAATATATATGTTATATACTTTCTGTCAGTGGGGTATTCTTGGCTGCCTATACTTAAAGAAGGCCGAGTGTCATCTCAGGAGTTCAGTATTCCTGTCTCCTGTAATCTCCCACCTGGATACCTTGCCATCAAAGAAGCCAGCAACACCAAGGTGAGAGTAACAGAAATGGATGTAAAAAAGATTAGATGATTGTAACAAAGAATTTTGTGAAATGCAGTGTAACATGGCTTTTCTAGAGTTCCAACTCAAGCTGTTTTTATTTCCTCTTACCAGAATGGAGCGGATGTGAAATGGGTAGATGGAGGGAAAGCGATCTTCAAAGTGTCCACCAATGTTATTTCAACTGTATACACTCAGGTAAACAGTAAACTGTGTTTCGAGTATCTTCTTGTTTTTACATTTTGCAGTGTACTCACATGTCTCTGTACAATATACAAGACCAATAAAAACATGCAAATGACAAGCAGTGACTTTCTAACAGTATTTTACCAAATCCTTGTAAGCTCCTAGACTTTGCTGAAATGTCTGCTTATTGTTGTAATTCCTCTAATATATATTTGCAAAGTGATACCGCCTTCACACTTTTACACGTCTTCCCTTGATATGATGTATGAAGATAGTGCTCGAGGCTTCGCCTCCCTACAGAATCTAATCTGATCTCCAGACAAATTATAGGCTGCTGTGGGTTTTTTTGGACATGTTTAAAAAATCCTCTGTATGAGCATCACGAATTGGAGACTTCATGTATGCCACTAATAGGTGCTACTGCTATGAAACTTATCTAAAGTCTATGCAAAGGTTGCAGAAAACATACAATATTAACATGACTTAAACTCATTCTATGCTATGCAAAGGCTCTGACTGCACTTATGAAGATTCACTCACCCTGATATCCCAGTTGCTAAGAGTGGCTGATATGGCAGGGCAGTACGACTTACTTCTGATTAGCAACTAATATTTATTTAGCCACATGGGGACAGTATAGCTTATTGAACTTTAATCCCCAGATAGTCAGGGGATCATTAGATCTGGAAAAAAAAATCAGTAAACAAGATGGTGACTTCATAAGAAAATTAACTTATTGTAAATTTAACACCCTTTACTGGAATAAATAAACAATGTATGTAATAGGGAGCATCATAACCAATTCCCACACTTCTTGTATGTGTCAAGACTGAAATATTTGCTTCATGTCTTTATATTTAGACCCATGTAAAAAGCATTTTTAAATTGGTCAACATATCTTTCAGGATAAGAAACAGTATGACCACAGCTTTAGAATTCAGCTTATGTGTGACAAAAGTTATTATAAAATGACAATCATGCAACAGACATCATATTACACATGCAAACCAACGTAAAGTTAATGGAAATGTATATTTCTGTGTACATGTTTCTGTTCAGTTTTCAAACTAAAGTCTGTTGGGCAATCAGGAGAGGAATACCTTTACAAGCCTAGAACTATGAAACTATACCTGAGGTTTTGCATTCCTTTAAAAAGAAAGGAGCTCTCTAAGTAATGTTTCAGCTGCTGGCTGCTGATTTTCATGAACCCGTCTCTGTTTGCCAGGACCCCCACCTGAACCGTTTCTTCCAGCAGTGCCAGAAGAGAGAGCTGGACCTCTCTCAGCCTCCTACCTCCAACTTCCTCAACTGCCTGAAGGTCAGAGGAAAGCCAGTTAAATCTGCTCCTATTTCATAAAGCTGTAACTGAGACAGAAACCAAGTGCATTGGCCTATAACCCCTCCATTTAATGGTTATAACTGCATGTCAGACTTTTTTTCAGCCTCTTTTTAATTTATGTTTATTACCTCACTCATTTATTTTATTTTTGCTCCTTACACATCTGCAGGGTCTCCTCAGCATGGAGAGAATCCCAGTGATTGTTCGGTTTTTGCCTGTTCTTTTCAACCAGCTGTTCAAGGTTCTGACTCAGAATGACAATGATGAGGTCACTACTGCCACCACTAGGTAAAAAGTGGCACTGCAGGGTCCTTATGTGTGTTGAAGGCAATATGTGAAAGCCTTGCAATAACAATTAAAAATATTTACTACACCATATTTCTTATGTATTTTATAGATGGGTAAATCAATATGTCCCTTAATGAAAATAAAATAAACTCCTTGTTGTTATTTTGTTTCTACAGAGTGTTGGTTCACATTGTTGGCAAGTGTCATGAAGAAAACCTGGATCATTACCTGCAGTCTTATATTAAGGTAAACTACAAAAGATGAATGTGTGTTATATGTGGAGAGCTGAGGAATTAGGAAAGCTTGGTTTGTATGCATGTTGTTAGTTGCTCTCGGAAAGATCACATAATGCTTTTTAAAGCTGTTGTTGAAATGAAGAAGAGAAGGAGCCACAGCTCTGGTGTATTCAGCCCTCTCAGCAAGAAACACAGGACAAATTTTTTTATGGAGTAAAAAATAAAAGAGAAAATTAGACAAAAGAGCAGGAGAAACCCTCAAGACCCACTTCATGTTGGTCATAGAGCAGGAAAACTGCAGAGTCTGAAGAGGCAACAGCAGAGAGGGAGTGCTGGGAGGGACGAGGAGATGACCAACAGAGCTAATGAAACTGAGGTTGCCATAGTAACAGACTGCTATGATGAAGCGGTGTCCAATTTAAACTGCTGAGTGAGTCTGTGAGATGTTATAATGATTATAACTGTTTTCTTTCTTTCTTTTTTTTTTTTTTTGGTAGATTCCCTCCCAATATAAAATGGATAAAAAATGTATTTCATTGACTCTTTAAATATTTAAATTTAGATTTATAATTTGTGAAATATGTTCATTTTGTAATAAAAACTACTGTTTCATTGTGGCATAGTTTTCTATTTGAGATTTCTGCTTATTTTAAGTTTTTGTGAGGATTTCTTAAAATAGCAATATCTTTATTAAACTGTCTAAAATTCACTTACTATAGTGTGAGTTAGAAAAATAAAACAGTTTCGCTTTTAGACATTTTGGCAAAAATCTGAAGCCCTGCTGAAAATACACCTGTAAGCTGAGTTTTTATGTTTTTTGTTTTTTTTCCAGTATGTGTTTAAGTCAGAGGATCATGGCTTTAGGACGGTTCATGAAGAGCTGGCTAAGGGGATGACCTTTGATCTGAAGAGCAATGAGCAGGCAGCAGTCAGGAATGTTCTCAAGGTTTGTCTCCACTCACTATACCATGTGTGTTTGTATTTATTCAAACGTAATTATTTGTTGGTTGTTGTTGCACAAAAGTTTTGGAAATATTATGTATAGTTATAGTCTTGAATCAAACATTGAAGGAGAATGATTGCATTGGCATTTTCATGGTTTCAGTTCTCCTGGTTCTTCTTTGACCTCATTGTCAAGTCCATGGCCCAACATTTGGTTGACTCTGACAAACTAAAGGTAAATTGTCACCACCATCAAATAGCCTTTTTTAAAGACATATACCTACATATTCAGGTTCATTTGGTGATTGCTTATTGCTGTGTCACAGCTTCCGAGGCCCCAACGTTTCCCCTCGTCCTACCTGAGCCGTGTAGAGACACTGGTGGAGACGGTGTCTGAACACATTTTTTGGAAGTATAAAGACCTGGCAGAGGAAACCCGCAGTGCCAACTCAGCTGTGGCATCTTTTGTCAAGGTGAGCATAAAGTATGGAAAAAATTGCAACATACAGCACTTCTCTAAATACTTTACAGCTTTTTGGTCTTGAAGCAATCAGTACCTACTGTGGATAGAGTTTGCACATGATGGTCCTCACTAGAAATGCCTTGAAAAGCTTTTACCTGTTGATACTGATCTCAGCAGATTCCAGTTTCTCTTTAAGAACTTTAACATAAGAAGATGTAAGAATAAAGTTGAAAATGTTTTTTTCTACCCTTCTTGCTGTGAGTGGTCAATAATGATATCTTTTACGAGCAGGAATGACATAACACGTACTGTGTAAGAGAGTAGTTACTGTGACAGAGGGTCATACTATTATTTTAATGTCTCCATCTGTATTCTATAGAGAGCATAATTCTTACCTTAACTCTGAGATTTCTAAAAGGCAAAAGCATTTCATGGCAGATAGCATTTGAGAGCTCAAAAGGATAAAACAGAGCAACGTAATCTTGATTCGGCCTTCCTGTTATCTGCTTATAGTCTCGTTCTCTCACAGCCTGAATAAATCTCAGACATGTCTCTACATATCATAGAAAACATTGTTTCCTTTTAAACAGTTTCTTACATTTCTGTGCTTCCTTTGACTCTTATTTGAAACAACTCACTGACACAGAAAATGATTAATGCCAGGTCATCTTTCCTAAGTAACAATGTCCACATTAAGAGTCTTGATGTCAGTGTGACCTGTTTGTGCTTAGTATGGTATCCTTCTGATAGGAAAAAAAATTAATTTTTGAGTTTCTGTCTGGCTGGTCACTGGTCATTGCCAATCAAGCTGAAAGTTGTCTGATTCCGGTCACCAGTCAGTTTCTTGGTACATGTCTGTTCCTTAGATATCGAATTCCCTAAATGTGCTGCATATTATCCTTAACCTTTAACTGACTCTTTGCTTTGACTGTGTCTGTGTGTTTGCAGCGCTGTTTTACACTGATGGACAGAGGCTTCACGTTTAAGCTGATAAGCAACTACATAAATATGATCACTTCCACAGACAGCAAGGTAACCAAAATCTTGTAAATACAAATATTAAAAGTATGGAAATAATTTAGAACTTTGTGACTACTGTAAATTCTGTAAATACCAAATTTTTCTTCATTTTCTATGTGTCTTTTTCAGGTTCTCTGTGAGCTAAAATTTGAGTTCCTGAGGGAGGTGTGCAACCATGAGCACTACATCCCTCTCAGTCTGCCTCTCCCTTCTGCTCGCATCACTGGTAAGAGACCCTGGAGCTCACAGCTGCTTATGTTTATGTGGTTAAAGTCATGCACTGAGTAGATCTCATTCTCATTTATTTAATTATGTTTATTGACATTAAGTCCATCTGTCCTTCTCTTTGTGCCATTTTCCTATCGTTTTATTTTACCATGTCAGATCATGTATCCCCAGAGCCGCAAAGCACTCATGGTAAATATTTCCAGTCATTCCTTTATACTTATATTGTCTTTTCTCTTTGTCTTTTCATTATCCTTTGATCAGCAAATATGAAGTACACGATATATATTTTCACTAGATGTAGTTACACTGTTCAAACATACATGCATTATGTACTGTAGGTATTAGTTTCAAATGCTTTATGTTCTGAAAAATTTTGATGTGAAAATGTGTGTATTACTTATCTTTTTTTTTGTCTGATGATCTCTGAGAATTAAATCCAATTTTACACTGAAACAGTTACTCAGTGCTTTTTCTCAGTAGTTTTCATCAAATACTTCTTTTACACAAGTATTTCTTTGGCTAATTACTTTTTACTTCTACATAGGCAATAATGTTTGGAATTGATGCTGCTCTTACTTAAGTATAGTTTTTGGCTATTATGCCTACCTCTGGCTAATGTGAGCAGATTTCATATTATAAAGAATAAAATAAATATAGATTTCACCACTATCTGAGCTCAGCCAACAGACAGACCCGACCCGATCTGACCCGACATTTTTTTTCAACTCAGCTAATTTCTATTTACTGTCTTGGTTTAGTTTCAGTGCCTGAGTACAACCTGACTGGAGAGTTCTGCAGGAAGCACTTCCTCACCGGACTGCTGCTTCGAGAACTGGGATTGGCTCTGCAGGACGAGCAGGATCTGAGACATCTAGCCTTGGCCACCCTAAAGACTTTGATGGCCAAACACTCTTTGGATTCACGCTATGCCACCAAGGTAGATATGTTTGCTTGGAAGAAAACCAAAAGGCCTAAAAATGATTCATGAGCACACAGCAGAAATCCCTCCATTGTGACTCATCCACAGAAACACACACACTGACATGTGATTCTCCATAGCAGCTGCAACCAACGTCTGGATTTCTTAATGAATGCTGGGAAGTATCTAGATCAGATTAAGTCTGTAATCTGCCCTCGGATAAGCAGTGCCAACCACAACAAACAGCAGGACTGTAGTCAGGACTCAGACAGAGTCTCCTGAGGTCTGAGTCAAAACTGAATGTGCCACAGGGAATAAAGTGGAAAGTGGGAAGGTGGTCATTTGAAAGTAATTTACTGGGGTTTTTTTTGTTTCCTTTCAAAACCCGAAAACTTTAGTGGAAGAATTTGTTACACATTCATGTCATGTAAATATGAGAAAATGTACTATTTTTTTAAAGCGAAAATTGATTGTCAAGTGGAAACATTCCTCTAATAATCTTCATATAATGAGTCTTTTTTTTTGCCTGCTGATTTTCTAGGAGAAGCAGGCAAGAATTGCATCCCTCTATCTGCCTCTGTATGGACTGATTTTAGACAACATGCCTCGATTCTTCCTCAGGGACCTCTTCCCCATCTACTTCACTTCAAGTGACCAAGTAAGTCAGAGAGATTGATGTTTCTGATTCCCTGCAAACTGAGCTTGCAGTGTTTATAGAAGTAAAGCTGCAAAACATAGGCATGCAAATAAAGGATAGTAGAACCTGTTCTCTGGAACAGATATCCAGCTTTTATCCTAAAATGATTTTTCTTGCAGCTGTACTAATGAGATTTGCTCTGAATTCACAAAAAGTCTAGCAAATGAATGATGAATCTTCTATTTCTTTGAAGTTTATTGTCAAATATCAATTGTTTTTCTCCAATCAAACTGTATTATCTATATGCATTTTTATAGATATCTGTCCAGGGTTTGGAAATCCTTTAGTTTAGCATAATTGTTGACTGTGTTCTTTGTATTTCTGTATTGCTTTCTGGTTTATTTGTCATAAAGGATATTCTTTTTGAAAACAGGTTCTTGTTCTTAGAGGCTTGGACTGAACTAAACGGACATATTTAAAACTATACATGTTGCAATCACAGCAGCTTAGAAGTGGTATAATATCATACAGCTCTATAAATGAAAAGCATTTGGTCTTTTTCTCTTTGCTTCTCTGCCTGCCCACCTTGTAGGGCTCTCGAGATGACGTAAGCGTGAGTGGGGGAGTGGCGGGAGGGGTGACTCGCCATGGAAACTCTGTGGATGCCTCCTTTTCCAAAGAAGTGCTCAATTCTATTACAGGTAGCCTGGATCAATATGTGCCTGTCTATATTAAAAGCCTATGTTCTGTAAAAATATATGAATCGGGACAATGATGTTGATTCCCTCCCATCCTCCTTCTGCTCCTCCTACCCTGCACCAGCTTTTTCATCCTTGGCGGTTGCTATGGGTAACCAGGCTGACTCCCGAGGTTCTCTGATCAGTGTGGACTCCAACCCTAGCAACAGTGACAGAAACAGTGAAAAGATGGATGGATGTGAGAAGGTGAGAGAGAAAAATTGGAAAAAACAATCATATATTCTTTTATGACTTGAGAAGCAGATCTGAATATGGTACTGAAATCATTTAAGTAATGTTTGTACCTGCATTTTTCTTTTGTGGATCTTTCAGAATAAATGTTACTATATATATATATATATATATATATATATATATATATATATATATATATATATATATATATATATATATATATATATATATATATATATATGAGAAAGAGAGCGAGAGAGAGACTTTGAACGAGTTATGAAGAGATACTGACATTAGCTTATGTCACTGACCAGTGTACCTACAATGTTGAAGGCCAAGTTGGGAACTTGTTACTTGACTGTGTTTGCTTTTTCTTTTCTTAGTTATATATTTGTACTTCTAAAAGGAGTAACAATTGCTAAAATTACCTCAGACTTTTCTAAACAATTTTCTATTTGGCCATGAAATAAAGTATTTGGCTGGAAAAAACAGAAAACTAAAATCCTGACTTAATCAGTACAGGTCAGTCATTCAAACATAAATTTAAATATTTGATGTCCAAAGTGTGTTTCTTGGAGCCATTTGCATCCCTCAAAATTATTTTGGTGCTATTTCTGGACAATCGTTTGAAAATATCAAAAGTGCCACTACTTTGAACTTAACAGTTTTGGCCCCTGTAGGAAAAGGTTTGGACACCTCTGGCTCAAAACAATAACATGACATGATAACATGTGGTTGAAAAGTAGTTTAATTGTATCCAGAAATTTTGTAGATCAGAGTGTGTGTGTGTGTGTGTGTGTGTGTGTGTGTGTTTTCTCAGTTTTTAAGCATTTAGTGAATAATACTTTCTTATTTTGATTTTTCAGTATTTGACTTTCTGATCTCCAGTCAGAGCCAAACAAGGGAAAATAGTCTGATTTGGATCTCTGGACAATTGATTGGTGCATCTTTATTAACAATACCAGTTCAGTCTTCCTGAATCCTGATGTTTTACCTACGGAAGCTAGTGAAGATGTGATATAATGCTCCATGACCACATGGATTGCCCCAATGGATTGTTTTTGACTAACTTTCTTTTCTGGGGGTCTTTGTTTTAGTTTGCCCGTCCCCAGTCTCTAATTGGTTATGGTTCTCGCTGTGACAAGCTGGACCAGGCAGAAACACGAAGTCTCCTCATGTGCTTTCTACACATCATGAAGACCATATCTGAAGGTAAGAAATGTTGTTGTTTTTTTTTGTTTTTTTTATTAAATAACTAGGCCATGACTCTGATGAATTGTGGTGGAAGTCTTGAGACTTAAAATGTGTTTCAGTCAAACCTACTTTGATCCTTTTCTGTTCCAAACTTCCATCCATCTATTTTCTAAACCCGCTTATCAGTGCCTGTCTCCAGCGGTTATTGGACAAGAGTCAGGGTATACTCTGGACAGGTCGCTAGTCCTCTTTCTAAACTTATTTTCAAGATTTTTTTATTTTTTTATTTTTTTGGCCCTGGTCCGTTATATTTCTAACACAGTCAAAGTTACAGAGTATACAAACATCAAGCATCACATTATGACCACTGACAGGTGAAGTGAATACCACCTATTATCTCTACATCCTGACACCTGTTAGTGAGTGGGATATCTTAGGCAGCTAATAAACATTGTGTACTCTGAATTGATGGGTTAGAAGGTAGAGAAATAGGCAAGCATAAGAATTTGAGCAAATTTGATGATGGACAAGTTGTGATGGCTTAAAGACTGGGTCAGAGCATCATTATCTATCAAAAATGGTCCAATTCTGGAGATCTGGAGATGTCTGGAGATTCAAAGCTGCAGACCAGTCAGCGTTTGGACATGTGATTATGAGAACTGGGTTAAAGAACAATAGAAAATGGTATCCTGATCCGATAAATTATATTTTCTTTTATACTACATGGAAGATCCGACTAGTGTGCCTTGTTTACCTGGGTAGTCCATGGCACCAACATGCTCCTCGGTAAGAAACCAAGCCAGTGGGGATAGTGTGATGCTTTGGGCAATGTTTTGCAGAAAAACATTGGGTCCTGCCATCAAAATGAAAGTTACTCTGACACGTACCACCTACCTAAGCATTGTTGCAGACTTTGTACGCCTTTCATAATTGTCATTCTCTGATGACTGTTGCCTTTTTCAGCAGAATAATGCTCTCTGCCAGAAAGCAAAAATGCCTCAAGAATGGTTTGAGGAACATCAGAAAAGGTTCTAGGTATTAACCTTCAAAATACCCAGATCTCAGTTCAGTCAAATGGGACAAGAAAAAAAACAATTAGGTTGTTTCATGGAGGTTCTATTTAAACAGCAGGAAAATAAGTGTATAAATTGCATAGATTTTAAAAAATTCCACTTCCAAATTCAACCACAACTAAAAATCCAAATAAAATGCACATTCCTTGGCTTTCTAATTTTTTATTTGCTTTTTAATAGTTTTAATTTGTTCATCAAAATATAAAATCTGTAAAACAATCTCACATCAAAAGTTAACCTTAACTGCATACCTTACACACTATAATTTCCACTTTCGGATGCGGAGTCATGTATGTCATAGCGAATCATCTCAAATCTGTTAAAGTTGCATATTTCCACAACATTTAATTGCTGTAATTTTATCTTCTCCTTTTCCAAAAGCTTTGTGAGTTTTGTCTCCTCAGCAGCATGAATAACTGTGTTTTAGTGTTGGGTTTGCAAACAATACTCAGCTAATCAGAAATGTTTGTCACTTGATCACTTTTGTTTACTGTTTCCAGATGTGCTGGTATCCTATTGGCACCGGGCCATTCACCAGGAGATCTCAGACTTCTTTAACATCCTGGAGTAAGAGCTTCTAATTTCTTTTTTGTTGAAAGAGTAGTACCACAGGTCATGTTAGGCTGATTATGGAAGTAGCCTACAGGCAATTTGAAAGAAATCTGAGACAGCCAGGGGTGGGGAAAGGCAAATGAGAAGAAAAGGGAACATGGCCAGAAGGGAACAGATGAAAATAATGACACAGCAAGAGAAGAAAAACAGATTGTAATGTTAGTTTGAGGTCCCAATCCACAGAGGAGTGCATTAAATTAACTTTCTGTGCTATTCTATTTGTGTCAGCATCTATACTAGTTCCTGTACTGCACAACTTTATCTGAGATGTTTTCTTTTCCCTGTTTAACGTTTGAAACACAGTCTTACTCAAGACAATTGCAAATGTGCGTTTCTTTTCTCAGGCTTTGTCTTCAGCACTTCAGGTTTCTGGGAAAACGCCACATAGCCAGGTATGTCCAAGTCTCTCATTACTTTCTTGATTGATGTTCTTCACATGCTTTCTTTACACAGCTACTGATATGGGAAAAACCTATTACCTGCTGCAGCTGAGAGTTTGTACACCCCTCACCACCTGATACATAATTCATATAATCATGGTTGCGCACATGCATAAATGCAACTGCATTCAGATGTGTTGAAGCACACACAAATAAATTAATCAGGCACTGTCAGGCATCAATACTAATATGTGCTTTGCATGCGTGTGCATGCTTGTGGATAAGCTTCAAGAGAAGAAGATGGATAAGGAGGGAATAAAAAGGAAAAAAGGGGGGAGGTGAAACTCCTGGATCGTGCTGTGAGGAAAGAATCACTGCTGGATTTTACACTGTAGGAGTTGGCAAGCATAGGATGGGGGTTGATATCATGTGAGTGTCTGCTCTTGTTGGAGCAGAGCCACTGGCACTGCAAGACCCTTCCATCTTTTGGTTCCTTGCAGCTAATTAAATTAGCCGTCTTTTTCCTTTCAGCAATAGGACTCAGACATGTAAGCCTATGAAAATGACTGAATGAACACGCTGATTTTTTGTATGCAGAGGTTTGAACTGAATATGGATAGCTGGGAGCCTGATAAAGGCTCTCAGTCGTGGCTGAGCTAGCTACTTAACATTCGTCTGTAATACCAGGCCATGGGGGGATTCACAGCCTTACGCCTGTGTATGTATCAGTGTCTCTGTTTCTAAGCTCCTGGCTGAGTCAGTGTGGGCACCAGTTGTAGGTCAGGAGGGGTGAAGTACATGAGCAGTGTGTAACCAGCCTGCAAGCCAGACACAATTTAGGCTTTAAGTCTTAGCAAATTTTATTAAGTTCTCCAGGGGAGCTGTGTCCAGGTTTGGCATTAATATCCTTACTATTTAGGCCCTACATTAGTTTATTTATGATCCAGAGTCTATACAAAAGTGTTACTGTTTAAAATTCTCACATATTGCAAAATCCAGCAGCATATGACTTATTAGAAATTCACCAATAAGAATTTTGTAGCCAATTTCTAACCCCCCATTTTTGGAAAGCTTTGACCTAGAGATAGAGATTCTTGGATTTTTTTCAAGTGTAATATAAGAAGATTCATTCTTCATTCCTTTGGTACAAAGTTGAGAATCACATTAAAACAGGGTTTTACTAAAGCTTTAAACAAAGACAAAATTGTTATGAAGCAGACATTTTAGCATCTTCTGTCAGCCAACTGAGAGTGTTGATCCTTAACTCTGAGATTTCTAAAAGGTTGCCAGCATTTCCAAATACAACATATGTCAAAGACAGAGGTTTGAACAGGAAAACAGAACAACTTTGCAATTCTTCTTTCAGCCTTTCTGCTATCTGCTGCAGTCTTACCTGGCTTTGTCTCAACTTGAATAAACTTCAGACATGACTCGAAAAGTAATAAAAAGTACAGTTTCCTTTAAAATAGCTTTGTACATATCTGCGCTTACCTTAACTGTATTTTACACACCATTTTGACACTTAAAACAGGGTTAAAATGAGTCTTTTTCACTCATTAACAACTTCCACTGTCTCCCTAATAATGTTCCATATTTTGTAAAATAATTGTTTATTAAATGAAATAAGAAAAGGTATGCCTTCATACACTGTTTAGTTTACTCCCAATCTGCATTACGACAACCCTAACACGATTTCACTGCGCACCTTCTCTATGTACACTATTTGACACATTAACAATCAAGTATGTCACTGTTAAATATTGTACTGTAATCTTCATCACATTGCATGTCTCCCCCCAGCTTAGTGCATGATGACATTGTTAATGGACTATCACTGTTGCTACACATGTATAGATGTATTGCATCAATCAAGCACTTTTATATGTTTACTCGACTGCTTCCCCTGTGTGAATTATATAGCTATGTGTTTTCTTCTCACTGATGCTGCATGGAATCCTCTCTCAGTTTTGTAAATCCATCTGCAACATTTCCATATCCCTTTTTTTGTCTTACAAAGGCACCAAGCGTTTACCTAGACAGACCTACGCTGAGGTCAGGTATCTGGTTGCTGAGATTCAGCATGATCAAATCCATATATTTTAATTCTGATGCTGATATTTGTATTACATTAATGCAAACTCTTAACCTTTTGCTCATCACTTAAATTATGTAGTATTATACTAATGGCAAACTAAAACAATTGAATTTCCATCTGGCTGACCTTCCTGTCTGTATGAGCTGAATTTCTTTTTCTGACTCCAGATGCTCTCATCCTATCAACGTCAATTTTTTTCAGATCTTGAATGCTTTTTTGAATTTCTTTTTGCTTTGCTGAAAAAAACCCTTCATTTTTAGCCAGCTGCTGTACCTATGTAAGGCCACAAAAGAGCTAAAACATCCCTGATGTGCATAAAGGTATTTTATTGATTTTGAGCATGCAACAACAGCCTTTAGCTTGCCACTCACAGTTAGGATCACTGACTGATAAATGATAGACGTAAAGACATTGATTGCTTTAACTAAAGTAACTAATGTTAGCTCTGATGTGGTTGGCTTGTGAACAGGAAGCTAGCAGCGGCAGTAAAGCTGGCCCAGGCAACCCAGGCCAATGGCACCCTGAAGGGCTCTAACAACCCCTCCCAGTCCTCTCAACCCTCAAGCCTCTTCCCACAATGGTAATCTCCCTCCACCTCAGCCATGATGATGAGTTAAAGCAAAGATGCTGAGTCTTTGGTTACTCAAAGTGCTCTTGATCATAATGATGTCTGGTTGGTTTTAATAGCAAGAAACCCTAGACAATGCAACTATAGGCAAAATTTACAAATAGACAAAATCAGAAAAATAAATTTTTGTTTTATGTATATTCATTGTTTCTATATCACTGTGTTTCCATGCCACATATTGTAACTGTTATCAGCATGCCCCTCATATCTATTGTGTTTTGTGTCTATCTGGCATGTCTTGTGCTGTCTTATTCTCTACAGGTTAAATCATATAACTACAGCTGTATAATTTCTGAAACATGATTGTTGTTGTTGTCCACAGGATGGCCTCTGGAGGGGAAGGCCACAGACAGGCTCGCTCCCAAACCATGCCCATCATCAGAGGCAAGAATGCCCTCATGAACCCAAAGTTGCTGCAGATGATGGAAACAGGTAAAACACAGACTGAGATGATTATGATGCTGCTTTTGGTAGATTAAAATTATATATCATGTTTGATTCTATTTCTAGATGGGAGCATCCAGGATGGTGACACACTGAGTCCCACAGACATCGAGGCAAACTTGTCCACAGAGGTGGCTCTCACTGTGCTGGATGTACTAGAGCTCTTTGTTCACCATCATAAGGTCTGTTTCATGCTATACAGCCAAAACTACAAAAAAAATATCTAATTTTTATTTGTTTTGTTTGGAGGAGACCATTTTAATTTAATGGTACTGTTGACAGATGAAGTAAAATCTTTGAATGCTCTAGTATGTCATTGTATGGTCTTCATTAAAGAAATGTATTTACTATAATAAGTTTCATTAATAATTTTTGATATCTTATTTATATATTATGCTGCTCTGTTTGTTTCTTATGTAAAATATTTTATCTTATGTCTTTTTTCACAAAACAGAAAACATATGAGTTGTTGTAACCAAATTATTTTGTGTTAACACATTTTGTGTTGAATCCAGCAAGAGTTGTGGTGTAAATTATGGATTCAACAATATATTAGCTGATCTTTTACTGCCACCTGGTGGCAAGAAAAACAGTTTTGATTGCACTTTCATGCTTGAAAAATTCACCCCTGTCATGTGGCATTTTCGTTTTCACATACTTCATTAGTTATTGTTGCAAGGTTAGATTAAGCCCATAAAGAAAGGAAAGGATATAAAGGATTCAACGTTTAAAAATTAGAGGACTGGAAGAAAAAGGAATACAGTGACTGTGCAGTATATTTAAAACTAATATTTTTCTTCAGACTTGGAAAAATGAGTTAAAAACATACATAAATACAGAGAGAATAGTCCAACTGAAGCCATAATTCACAGCCAAAATAATGAAAACAAGACTATGTTGAACAATCAGAAGCAATCATGTGACTTATTCATTGTTTGAATAAATATTTATTTTGAAGAAGTTGATGCAGAAACTGTTACCTGGATCAGTTCCATGAACCTCATCAGTTAATTGACCATTACACACTGAAATCATCCCATGAAATGAAAGTGCAGTGCTGCAAAAAAGAATTTGACCATGCACAGATTTGTTTGTTTTTGCCTCTCATAAATGCTTCAGATCGTTGAACAAATCTCAATACCATATAAAGATACCCAGAGTTAATACACAATGCAGTTTTTAAAGGATGATTTCATTTAGTCTCAAAAAGGATATCCAAATCAACCTGGCCCTATGTGAATATTATTTTCTTCCTAAACCTGATAACTAGTTATGCCACCCTCAGTGGAAAAAAGTTGCTATAAAACAATAACATGGCCCACTTTTCTTAGCAGAATTGTATTATCTGGTCCTACTGGATGTGTGAACCATCCATTGCTTGTTTAAGCTCATGCTGCAGCACCACAGTTGGAGGTCTCTGCAAAACCCTCCTTTTTTCCTTATTTCTAACTATTTAAACATTGACTTGCTGGTGTGCTTTGGATCACTCTCCTTAATGTTATATTTAAGTGATTTATTGATTCTTTACAAACCTGGCAGTAATCAAGCTGTGATGTGAGTAGAGAAATTGAACCAAAGAAATGTGGTTAATCACAGGTTATTCAAAATTCAGCAAGGGGGTAATATTTTTTCTGATAGAGCCAGATTGATTTGTGGAACTTTATTCTCTTAATAAATCCAATAATAATTTGAAAATAGCTTTTTCTAAACTTCTTTTTGGATTTACTTGGTTTATTTTTGTCTGATATTCAAAATTGTTTGATGATGTGAAACTCTTAAGTGTGAAAAAGAGCAAAACCAGTAGGGGGCAAATACTTTTTTTTTTTTTTTTTTTTTTTTTTTTTTTTTTTTTTTTTTTTTTTTTTTTATATATATATATATATATATATAGCTGTATATCTTAATAAATTTAACAGGAAAGCTATAAAAACTCAGTGAAACAGCCACCAGGACTGAATTGAAATTTAGGTCAAAAAAGGAAACAAAGCAATGCCCACAACAAGGCATTGCTTTGTTTCCAAAACAGTCAAGTTTGATCAATGCTGATATTTTTAGACAATTTTATGCTACTTCTGATACTGCTTTTTTTGATACTACTGTTTTTTATTTTCAGATATAACTGCCACAATAACATGCAGTTTTTCCATTATTTCTCTTAATTTAATCCATATAGAAGCAGTTGCTGCAGGATGAAGGGCAGAACACTTTGATGAAGAAGGTGCTGGACACCTACTTGCTCTTCTTTCAGATCAACCAGTCAACTGCAACCCTGCGGCATATCTTTGCTGCACTCAGGCTCTTTGTGCAAAAGGTCCAGCAAACTCCATTTAAACACACAATATGTATTTGTATATAAGGCCCCTGCTTGTTTTTCTCATGTGATGTTCAATCTGATCCTCCTTTTGTTTTCCAGTTTCCCAGTGCATTCTTCCAGGGTAAGGCAGACCTATGTGGCTGTCTGTGCTATGAGATCCTCAAGTGCTGTAACCATCGATCCAGCTCCACCCAGACGGAGGCAGCTGCCCTGCTCTATTTCTTCATGAGGCAAAACTTTGAGTTTACAAAAGGCAAATCAATTGTCCGCTCACATCTGCAGGTCAGTGACACCAGATTAACAGTAATGGAAGTATAAGGGTCCTATAGAGCCACACTGAGTCTTTGTCTCCACTGCAGGTTATCAAAGCAGTGAGCCAGCTGATCGCAGATGCTGGAATTGGAGGCTCGAGGTTTCAACAGTCCTTGGCCATCATTAACAACTTTGCCAACGGAGATGTACCACTCAAGGTAAAACAAGTTAAGGAGTTATGTTTTGGTCATATGAGTTTGAGAATCATTCTTTACATTTTAAAATAATTAATATTCTTATCATTCCTTCAGAACACACCATTCCCTGCTGAGGTGAAGGATTTGACTAAACGGATCAGAACAGTCCTGATGGCCACAGCCCAAATGAAAGAGCATGAAAAAGATCCAGAAATGTTGGTGGACCTGCAATACAGTCTGGCTAACTCCTACGCCAGCACACCTGAGCTCCGACGCACCTGGCTGGAGAGCATGGCCAAGGTTCACGTCCGCAATGGCGATTTGTCTGAGGTGAGACACTTCTAACTTCTAATTTCTTTGTCTGATCTGGCCTCAGTAACTGGACAAACACTTTCAAGTAGGGATGTCCCCATCAGAATGATTATTTTTTTGACCAATACGGATCTAAATCATTTAGGAAAAGCCATTTGTCAATACCGAGCTCCAATCTGATACTTCATTAAAATGACTGCCACATGTATTGTTGAAACCTCAGCAGCTACATGGTCTACATTGGTATTATGACTCACTAACTGTTCTAAATTCCCACAACTGTTTTTGCAGTTTGAAATATACTATAATAATGTTTAGTCATGCTATGACACTCGAGACCATGTTTGAGACCACATTTATAAAATCTTGGTCATGTCTAGGACAAAAATTAAGATGGACTAAAGTTTTTAAAGTTGCAGTTTGAGACCAGTAAAACCTGTGGACATTGCATTTCTATCATTTGAATTCAGGTAAATGAGATGTGATTTTACCTGAAAACTGCATTTAATGATGTTGCATGTGTTTTCTTCTTAGGCTGCTATGTGCTACATCCACATCTCAGCCTTGATTGCTGAATCGCTGAAGAGGAGAGGTGAGTCAACGCCTTGTGCCGCTTAAATTTGACAAGCTTTCTTTTGCAGCATGGTTTGTCTGTGTAACTGTGTGCCCAAAAATCTCTGCATACCGAACATAAATTTCTGTTCATCTCTGCCTACATGATAAGGTCTGCCAGTGTAATTAAAGCTTTATATTTTTTGATCTGAGAACTGTCATTCATATTTAACACAATCATTGAAACTTTCAGACATCATTTCTTTCTAAAACAGTGAAGTATGTATGGAGTTGCTTTGTGCAGATGACTAATGGAGTGATTTTACTTTACAGCACAGTTGTAGTGAAGATCTTTAGTTTTTAATAACAGCCCTTCATGATTTCTTGTAGAAAACTAGGCTGATCTCTACATGTTTCCATGTACTTCTTTGTCTCTGATTGCTCCTTTTGTCCATGCATTCTCATATAAAGCATGAATATTTTGCCGAATGTGCCTGGCACCCATTTGCATGTGTTTTACTAACTGAGCCTGTAGTTACTGTTGTTTAGCTGCTTTGTGAGCCTCATCCTCGAGCATAAAAGATTAAAGTGAGTGGACACAAATTTTTATAAACCTGCTGCTCCTCCTCCCCTCCTACCAAACAGGCTACTGGAGAGCCGACAAAGCCGGGATATCCAGTGTGTCCCCTGAAGAAAGCCCTGTCTTTAACTGTAACTCCTTACTAACTTCCTCCCGAGATCAAGACAGTGAGTGTGTGCGCCTGGGGGGCTGCTGGGTGGAGGGGTTGGGAGTTCTCATTGATTATTCAAAGGTGTTGATATTGAAAGAAGAGCAAGACTTAAACTACATTGTCAGGTGTTCTTTTTAACATCCTCTCTTCTGTAGATTGTATCATTTTTGACCAGATTAGGGATCAACATTTTAGCATTGATTGCAGGTGGCTTGTTTTGAGGAAAAAACATGACTGTCACTGCCTGCCTGATATTATCTACATCAGTTTTGCTTGATAAGACATGTCACAGAGATCTATTATTACTCACAATCACACTGAATGATGCTATTTTTGTCTAAGGCAGCAAAAATGGATGCCTGATTATAAAATTCTTGTATTTTCATACAAGATTATGCATGTGTTTCACATTTTGTCCCTATATATCCCCAAATTTCAGTTTATTTTGTTGGAATTTTATGTGATATTGAAAACAGAACGTATAGCATTTTTGTGAAGTGGAAAGAAAATGATACATGATTTTCATAATTTTTACAAATAAATACCTAAAAAGTGTGGCATACATGTGTATTTATCCTACTTTAGTCAGTACTTTAAAATAGCACCTCTCTTTGCAGTTACAGATGAAAACCTTTTTGGGTCTAGCTCGACCAGCTTATACATCTAAAGATGGAAATTTCTTCCCATTCTTTTTTGCAAACTACATCAACTCAATCTGATTGGATGTAAAGAAACAATGTATCATTTTCCTTCCACCTCGTGGTCATGTATTACTCTGTTCTGGTCTATTTCATAAGATTCTGATCAAGTACATTGAAGTTTGTGTTTTTTAACAAGACAAAATCTGGAAAATGTTCAAGGGCTTTGAATACTTTTGCAAAGCACTGTGTTTTTCAAACTGACCTCAACACCACCAGCAATATTGTGGGACCTAAGTGGAAAATCTACAGATCTGTACTGTACATATTTTTTAATTGCATGCCCTAATGTCAGTTTTACCTGTCTGATACTCTAGCATCATTCTCCATGGGCTGGGCAGCATTTATGTGCATTACCCCCAATGTTAAGGAGGAAGGTGCTATGAAGGAAGATACAGGTACACAAGATACACCATACACAGAGGTCAGTGTTCCCTTTTTCAAAAAAAAAAAAAAAACAAAACAAAAAAAAAAAAAATCCATGCACTTAACAAAATTATTGTTTATGGATATTACTAGTTCTGTATTTAAAAATTATTGGATGTTGCTCTATCTTTGCTCTTTTTAGGACACTTTGGTGGAGCAGCTGGAGCTGTGTGTGGACTATCTGTGGAAATCTGAGCGATATGAGCTTATTGCAGACATAAACAAACCTGTGATTGCTGTTTTTGAGAAGAGGAGAGACTTTAAGGTAAAAATTTTGTGCTGATTTAGTGATTTTCAGAGTTTGACTGTATTCATACAAAATTTAATTGGAATCAGACTGCATTACTAGATGAGAATGAATTGGATTGTATATCATTTTGAATATGTATTGAAAAGAATTTTAATTGTAAAGTTTTTTGACATGACATTTGTTGTAAAATTGTTGACATATAAGTAAACTGTGTTGAATTGACATGAACTGTCTCTATCTAAGATAATGTGTTATTCTGCATGTCCACAGAGGCTGTCTGAGCTTTACTATGACATCCATCGCTCGTACCTGAAGGTGACAGAGGTAGTGAACTCAGAAAAACGACTCTTCGGACGCTATTACCGTGTGGCTTTTTATGGACAAGTGAGTGGCAATTAATGTGAAATTATGGCACACACCTGCTTACCATTCTAATATACATAGAATCAACAAGTACTCGGTGCTGGCAAAGTATGGTTATGATTTCACAGGATGCCAGCAGCCACCCAAGAACTGCTACAATTATTGTGATTTAGGGATGTTAAAAGTAACACACAAGTATTAAACTTTGCTTTGACTTGGAATCAATGGGATTGTAAATTTTGGGCTCTAGATACAGTCTGTTTGAATAAAATTAGAAAGTTAAAAATATCTCTACAGTCAGAATCCTTAATTTCTCTGTTTGCTTTGTTCTTTCCTATTTATCATATTTTTAATTCAAGATTGCGGTAAGTCTTGAGTGCCCTTTATTTTTCATTTTCCCTGGTGCTAACCATTCTTACCTTTTTTTGTCCTTTTACCGATAATAACATCTGCTGCTCTTACCCTTTGAAAGGTTGTGTGACGCTTGTTGTGGTCCACCTTTCTTCCCATAATGCCTGACAATGCAGTTATTTTTTTCCCTGAAAATTAAGACAGGTTGATGTCATACACCTACTTTCAACAGGATGATACCATTCAATAAACTTTACTCACCATTGACATTTAATCCTAATGTTGCTTTAAAAATTATATCCACACTCTTCCATCCAAAACTTAACACAGATGTTAAGTGTTAAGGCAGAGTGAAGTGCTTTAACACAATCACAGTGTGTATTATGTGTTTATTTGCAGCACCATTGACTCAAGAAATCTGTTGCTGGAAGCTTAAAGTCTGAATGAAGAAAACAATATGATTTAGTTATATTTAAATAGTTATTTATATATTATGTGTGATTTTAGGGCTTCTTTGAGGAGGAGGAGAGCAAAGAGTTTATTTATAAAGAGCCAAAGCTGACGGGTTTGTCTGAAATCTCCCAGAGATTACTCAAACTCTATTCTGACAAGTTTGGAGCTGATAGTGTCAAGATGATCCAGGACTCCAATAAGGTAATGATAAAATGTTGTCATTTAAACTACGATTTATGTGCTTGGTATTATTACATGTGGATGTGAGCTAGAAAACTGAGCACCCTCAGTTTACCAGACACAAAATTAGCCTTCCTCCGTGACTATAGCTTTCAGACCTCAATGCTACTGAGACACTTATGCAAGAGCTGCAGGAAATGGACCTTAAGAAAGGACCTAGAACTCTGGATGACTTAGAGTTTGTCCAAAGAGGAATGGTCAAGCATTGTGAAATGTCATAGGAGAAGGCTACATGCTGCCCTATTACCAAAGAGAGTTGTACCAAGTAATGGCAGTGGCGTCCTTGTGGTACTGGAAATTTTCCTTAGTTAAAAATCATCTTAAAACAGTCTTTCTAAATTCTTCATTGTGAAATTATGCAACAACAACAAAAAATGTTAAATATTTTACTCATTTTTACACTTCTTTACCAGTTTTGCCAATAAGTGGGGAGGGATCTGTCTAAATTCAAATGTCCAAATTTTGTGCCTAATTTTTATTTAATACAGGTAAATCCTAAAGAGTTGGACTCCAAGTATGCCTACATTCAGGTGACATATGTAGTGCCCTACTTTGATGAGAAAGAGCAGCAAGACAAAAGAACGGATTTTGAGAGACATCACAACATCAACCGCTTTGTGTTTGAGACACCCTTCACACTCTCAGGAAAGAAACATGGAGATGTGGAGGAGCAATGCAAAAGACGCACCATACTGACCAGTTAGTATTTGTTTATCGATTTGCCTATTTTCTTGGGGGGGACCACATTGTTCTAAACAAGTTTCATCAGAACTTATGGTTCATAGGTCTTGCACGTTTTGTTTTATTTTTTTTTCTGTTATCACATAGTTTTGAATCAGTGTGTTCTTTTAAGATTTTAAGGTTAGAAATCTTATAGAGTACTTTATAGCTCAAGTGCTTCAAATATATGATGCAGCCAAACTTTGCCAAAGAAGAGGGCCATTTTATAAAGAGCAGGACAAATGGGGGGAAAAAAACAACTAATGATCCAAAAGCCTACTACCAGCACCTACTAGTATATTGCAAATCCTCCTCATTCCGTGCTGGGCATAATGGCTACTTTATGCTCATCAATCTGTGTAATCCCAACAGAATGCATTAAATGAAAAGCTTCAATGCCTGAAGTCTTAATAAAACATTTAGTTTGACAAATTTGGCTAACGGTGTGACCCTGTTGCATCTTTGCAGCAAGTTCCAGCTTTCCCTATCTAAAAAAGCGTATCCAGGTGGTGGAGCAGCAAAGCACAGAGATGAATCCAATTGAAGTTGCCATTGATGAGATGTCACGTAAAGTCTCTGAGCTCAACCAGCTCTGCAACATGGAAGAGGTGGACATGATCCGGCTGCAGCTAAAACTTCAGGGCAGTGTTAGCGTCAAAGTGAGTACTCTTCCAAAAATACAAATAAGCAAGATTAAGTATCTGGGTATATAGCTGCTGATTGTCCCTTTCCAGGTGAATGCAGGACCTATGGCTTATGCCAGAGCATTTCTGGAGGAGAAGAATGCAAAGAAATATCCAGACAACCAGGTCAAACTCCTGAAGGAGATCTTCAGGTAAGATTTTCCTTTCTCTGATTATATCACAAACGTTATGGTGAAAATAGGAATCTAGCACCTATGTCTGTAACATTTAAACCATGAAAAAGGATGACTATTTTGGAAAATGCTAACATCAGCATTAGCATGCTGTTATGAATAACAAACATTGTCTGTGGATCAAAATACATATCCAGGCACTTTAGAGCAGTGTTTTCAGTGGTAAAAACAAATGTGGGAGAGCACAGTGTTCACAAATAAAAAGAAATCAGCAATATTGTTCACAGCTTTTTTTCATATGAATGCAGTGTTAAGTTTTTATGAAAGTATCTAATCATTCTGGTCCACACCGCATACCTAATGGGAATGCATTGTTCGCCAATAACGTTAAAAAGAAGTTTTCTATTACACCTCCACTAAGAGGGTGTGGCATCAGAGCATTTCAGTTCATTGCACCAGTTAGGTATTTTGAAAGATATTCATGAAAAACTATGAAAAAGCACAAGCTGTTTAGAAAATGCTAGCATCAGCAAACACACATATAGCAACATATTATCATGTTTCTATTAATGGCAAATATTATTCATTGCACTAAAGTAAGGTATTTGAAAAAAAAAAATCTGTGTTGGTGTAGACAGGACTGTAGTCTAGAAAAGTATGGAATTTTAAAATCTAAAGGTTGGTCTTAAAAGACCATTGCGGAACAGGAACCATTGATTGTAACAAATAAATCATTGAAAAGCACAACATATTATGCAAATGCTAACCTTAACAAACATTTTGGTATTAGCATGTCTATTTTCTATGATCTAAAGTTAGGTATTAAAGTTACAATAGGGATTGTACTAAAATTAGCTAGCATGTTATCAAATAGTAAAACTATCAGCTATTCTAATTCTTGTTATGATTTGTTAATATGCTAACAAATGATTTATTGCTTGAATTGTCCTGTGTAGGCAGTTTGCAGAAGCCTGTGGTCAGGCTTTGGATGTGAATGAGCGCCTCATCAAGGAGGATCAGCTGGAGTACCAGGAGGAAATGAGGGCTCACTATCGAGACATGCTCACTGAACTGTCCGGCATCATGAATGAACAGGTCTCACAGCACAATGAGACATAACTGTGCTTACTTCATTACCATTTTTGTGCCTATTTTGAATGTGTTTTCCTTGTTTATTTGCATTGAATTTGCACTGCATCTTTTCATTTGCATAATTTTATCAAACATTCTACATTTTCATGGGTTCCATGGACTTTTATTTAAACTGCAGCCTTTTCTACTTATTTTCCTACTTTTGCAAGCTTGACAAATGGTATTGTTGTCATCAGTGCCTTCTCTCTGTCCACTCTTTCTAAAACTGCTATGCCACGTCACCATTCATAAGCTGCCTTGCTTCATACTAATTACCTTTCGAACCAATCAAAGCGCAGGTATTAATATGCAGATTTTCTTGTTCCAACTTGAGCTTTCTTTTCTTGCTCTTGTCCAGATTCCTCACACAAGACAACCAGGAACGGAGCGACACAGCACCTACTGAACAGCCTGTAGAATTAGAAATTCCTTGTGCCAGTTTGAGCTTCAGCGTTGCTCATTTGATTGTTTTTGATTGTAATCTTGTTTTTCTGCTGCATGGAGTGGCAGGTCAGTGGAACTGTGACTGGCGTTTTTTAGAGAAAAGAGAAGAAGTGTGTAGACCGTGGTTGTGGTAGTCTGTAGTCCCATTGTTGAGTTTAGACTGTATCCAATAGAGGCCAGGCTCCTAGACTGTTAGCTACTGTTTGTGTTGGTTTGGTACAGATTCCTCCACCCTGCCAGCTGATTCATTATAAACTGACAAACGTCCAGTGTATTTGTTCACACACACACATGCGCCTTCTCTCCAAAACCCCCTTACCCTTTAGAATATGGTGACCTTACTGAGGTGGAGGTGCATTTCTGGTGCATTTCTTATGTACATTTTTTACCTTTTTGTTTACCTATGGAATCCCAATGTATTCCAAACTATCTAAAGACGAATAATGTGAAAAATAAAAAAGGGATCTGAATACATGTCCTAAGAATCTGAGGTATTAAACAGACCTCCAGTTACTATCTAAATGTAGAGCAGCGCCACATTGCTACTTTGTATTCTTGAAACATTCTGAACAGCCGTGCCAATTTTCAAACAGAAACAAGAAAACAACAAGAAAAACATGTTTTGTAACATTTTTATAATTGAAATGGCATTGTTACAGTTATTAGTTCATGTTTTAAATTGTAAATAAGAAGTATTACTATTTAAAAAAATGTTTGAAATGTCTCCTTTTATAAAATATACAGTATATTAATATTTGTTTAGCTGAATTTAAAACAAACAAAAAACAACTAAAGTTTTATGTATGAGATTTGAATAAAAATTTGTTAATGTTAAAAATATTATGAGTGTTGATTCATTTCACTTAGCATGTCTTTATCTACTATCTGGATGTTGCAACGGCATGATTCCTATTGTTCTATATATGTTACAACTCATCCTGCAATTCATCTTGACACAGTAAAGTTCATTTAATGTGATTTACATTCATTCTAGTGAGGTTAAATAAGATCAAGCTTTTCAAACTAAATCTGTGCCTTGCAACAAATAATGCCATACAGGTGGCAGCCTATTCTAATATTGTTTGTATTTCTGTATTTTTCTGTGAACTCATTGCAATCCTTTTACGTCTTCTTGGACTCTGTCTCTGACAAAGTTGGTCCAAAAGTGCTAACATTGTTTTGCAGTGGAGAATTGCACTCTCAACATGGCACTTTTTGCTGTAGTTCTCTCTTAAACAGGGAGTTTTAGAGTTTTATTTAACCCTCTTTGCTATCCTCTGTGCATATCAGCAAGATACACCTGGAAGGCCCTTTTCTGTTAAAGGTCCAGTTGGTTTAAGCTTTTTGATTGTTGCTCCATAAAGTCAATAGATAAGCAATATTTGCAGTTTCAACCCCCTATGTTGACTATGAACTTTTTTAGCCAGTCATTTTCTTGTTAATAAACATTTCATTAGACATGGTGAGGTTATTTATTTATTTAATTTTACCCTGATTACATTTCATGGACAACTAAACTAAAAATGAAACTCATTCATTTTTAACCCAATTTTTTTTTACATTTTTGTAATCCAGGTTCGTTTTAATAGTTGTTTTATTGTTTTGTTTGTTTGTTTGTTTTGGGGGTTTTTGTACAGCGTTTGGGGATGGTTTTCTCTGTGAAAGACATTCAACAAATAAACTTTACTTACCTACTTAAAAAAATAATTAAAATGTTTTGAGTATTGAGAGTTAAACTTTGTCATGTTTGATTAGTTATTTGGCCTGGTGTAGTTTATTGCTGTTGTTTATTGCACCTAAATTATGTTTTATATTTGTAAAATCCCAAAACGGATGGTCAGAGGCAATCATTTAAAATTTTCCTCTGGGCCTCTCTGTTAAAGTGTCTGTGTTTCAGAGCTCCAGCTAATTGGTGCTGATTGGAACTGGAGGCAGCTGGCCAGTGTCTCCACAGAGGAGTTGAAGATCCACAACTTTCTTGGACTCTTCTCTCTCCCTCTCCTTGTGCTCTCGTTTTCCTCCAGCCAGCTATGGTTTTTGTTTGTTTTTTTGTTAGATAAATATAATTTTAAGTTAGTTCCATGTGTTGCTTCCCTTTCTTTGTTCTGGTCCTAGAGCCAGGCCGTAACAAATAAAAAAAGGATTGCTAAAAGATGCATATTTTCTTTAAGTTCAGTACTGGTTCCTTGCTTGAGCATTTGATGCTAAATAGTCAAACAGGTAAGTAAAGAAGAGCAGAAAGTTGGGTTGAACTGATTATATCACAGAGCGCGGAAGATGAGGCCTCAATGAAAGTGAAATGACATTAAACATTACCTTGCACTCCTACAAAGAACAGTTTCCATGGGATCTAATGTCAGTTTTTCTCCCAATTGTTAGGTATAATTACTGACCATGCATAGAGAATGAAAAGAAGAGCAGTTGTTTACTTATTGATGCTAAGCCTGAGGTTAGGACACCGCACATAGAAAGAGGTTAAGTGGCCCTGATCATAATGCTGTTGATAACAGGCAGCCTTGGGTCTTGTGCCTCGATTTCTATCGCTGCCTGATAAGATAGCTGACACATTTATATCCCCGCCTCTTCACTTTCGCTCTGTTGCACATCTGAGATGAAGCAGATAGAGTTGCACTGACCTCCTTTGATATATCTTCTTCACAGACCATTGTTCTTCCTGCCAGTCAGTGTTTACCTTGTCCTGTGTCACATTCTCCTGCCTCCTGAGAGCCCTGCAGCCTATTTTGTAAGCCCAAATTTGTGGGTTGATAGGGTTTCTCTCCTGTACCCACTGGTTTGTTTGCGTCCATCTTGCTTCCTGTTGCCCAGACTCTAATAGGGTCAAGTTGCACATTTATGATAGTCATTTATGATTTTTGGTTTTTGTATTACGATTTCAAAATACCACAGTGAAGTCTGATTTGCACAGTTTCTTTCAAATTTGTTCATATCCATTGAATGTCTTCATATTTGCAACATTACAACCACAAACTTTTAAATAGCTTATTGGGATTTTATTGTATAGACAAAGGGTCTGCAATCTTTACAATCCATCGAGCCCTTTTGCCCTCACCTGAGTTTAAAAAAAAACAAAAACAAAAAAAAAACTCATTTGGAGCCACAAATGTCACATGATCTATTGAAAAAAGACAAATAATAATTTTTTTATTAATATCTACTATTAGGAAATTTATTGTCTTTTTAGAAGAACCTCCATTTTACTTCTGCTTTAAAATAAAGAAAAACAAATATTTTGCAAAAAGAGGATGGAAACTTTTTCTTCTATGGGATGTTGAAATTTGCGGAAAGTTATTTTTTTAAAAAAAGCATATAGTTTCCAAGCTAATGACAAGAAATATGAAAAAAAAATAGCAAAGGCAAAACCTGCATTTATTATTATATCTATATTTAAAAATATTAGTTGGTTCTTTATCATTTTGAGCCAAATATATGATGATCCATTGTGAAAGTGTGGTTCTGGAGCCCCCTGTGATATTATAACACCAAGTAGAGCACAGCTGTAAATTGAATGGAAATTATTTTTAAATCCCTTTACAAATAATAATAATAATTTATTCCAGGACTTTCCTGTGCTTAGCTCCATTCATCTCCCCATCAACTCTGACCAAGCAGGTCACAGTTGCTAAAGAAAAGCATCGTCACTTCATGATGCTGCGTTCCTTAGTTCTCATGATGTTGAAATTACAATTTGTTTGGTGACTTCTTTGCATGTTCACCTAATAAATTACAGTCACTTAATAAACTGCAGTTTTTACGTGATGTCTGGAGGCACTGGATTGCAATGAGTTTTATTTAGGGGAATACAAGTAAAGGCGGATAAATGCAAACACATTGAACAAAATCTTAAAAACATTCGTTTCCTTCTGCTTCCCAAATCTCTAATTTGTGCTGGTCTATCACTAGTCATATAATATATAACAGAAGTGCCAAACAAATCTGATCTTCTAGATATCCTCCTGGGTTACACTATTAGAAAGGAAACAAAACAAAGGAGCACAACTAACAACCACAAGAACAGCAAACGCTTCTGGTTTGGGTTCGTAGCCACTGGTCTCCAATTAAAGCTCTTGTGAAGAGCGCATTTCATTTCCGACTCCCGCTTGGCTTTCATGAAACTAGACTCCTGAGCTTATAAATAAATAAAATATCCCCTGTGCGGTTCTGGGTGATCACTGGAGCTCTTTCAGCTGTATAAGTGGTGAAAGGCGACATAATCTGCCCACATTAAGATCTGGACTGAGATTGAGACACACACAGAGGACCTGGAGAGGGGCTCAGCTGGAGGACCACATAAGCCTTCTGGAAGCAGCATGATAAACCCGCAGCAACAAGGTGAGCTTCTCCTGCACGACCCCCTTCCAGTTTTCGGGAAGCCCTGGTACTGGCAGCGCAGCAGCAGCACCATGGAGAGCACCCGCAGCTTGGCGCAGGTCATCATGGAGATGCGCGACGAAATCAAGAAGCTGGAAGCGGAAAACCGAGAGCTGCGGGGAGACTGTGTTCAGCATTCAGCGACGGCAGGAGAAACCAGCGCCGCATACACCGCTGGAACTAAGCAACCGGAAATACTGGAAAACCCCTCTGGGAACTTGAGAAGGAATGCGTCTGCGCCAGTCCTTGAGGGACAGTACAAAGGTAAGAGCAGAAGCAAGGGTCTGTCAGTGTGTATTCGCAACACGACATTCGTTGTTGGTACCTTTCAGCGGGAAAAAAATGTAAAAAAAAAAAAAAAAAAAAAAAAAAAAAAAAAAAAAAAAAAAAAAAAAAAAAAAAACCTAAATAATAATAAGAATAATTGTGGCAATAGGTTTTGGCTCCATTGTTTTGTCTGACTGACCAAAAGATTTTCAGTTTTATTTAGTCTTCGCAAACTTCGCAAAGATTTACGTTAATTAGACATGTAGGCACTTTGAAAAGAAGAGAGAGATTTACTTAGTCCGATTAAAAATACCGAAACCACTATCAATTCATTTTTTCCGTTTTTTAAAGACGTTACATCTTTCTAATAAACTAATAAAGCTGTGTTTGTGACATAGGTATGTTAGGCCTGACATTAATCAAATTCAATTCAAAAATACTTTACTTATCCTAAAGGGAAATTAAATGTTGATGTAACTCATTTAATTAAGGAGTTATTATAGATTGTGATGGCTGTGGGCAGGAAAGATCTCCTGTAGCAGTCCATTTTACAACTAATCTGTAGAAGCCTCTGACTGAAGAGACTGTTTTCCAATGACAGAGTTTATGAAGAGGATGATCAGGGTTCTCCATAATTTTCTTTATTTTATGTAAAATCCTTCTTTGTATCATCATCTCCAGAGGTTCCACAGTCGTCTCCAGAACAGAACCAGCCTTCTTTATCAGGTTGTTGAGCCTTTTTAGGTCCCTGGCTTTGATGCTGCTGCCCCAACAGATGACGGCAGAGGAGATGACGCTCTCAACAACAGACTTATAGAAGATCTGCAACATCTTGCTGCAAACCTTTAAGGATCTTAGCTTCCTCAAGAAGTACAGTCTGCTCTGTTCCTTCTTGTAGACGGCTTCACTGTTGAGTCTCCAGTCCAGTCTGTTGTCTAGATGAACACCGAGGTATTTATATTCCTCAACCACCTCCACTTCTTCCCCAATGATGGAAATAGGATTTGATCTGACCCTGTTTCTCCTGAAATCTACAATCATCTCCCTTGTTTTGTTCACATTCAAGACAAGATGATTGTTTCCACACCATGATACAAAGCGGTCCACCAGTTCTCTGTACTCAGCTTCTTGTCCATCTCTGATACACCCGACCACTGCAGAGTTATCTGAGTATTTCTGTAGATAACAGGAGTCTGACTTGTGGTGGAAGTCTGAAGTGAACAGAGTGAAAAGAAATGGTGAGAGTACAGTCCCCTGTGGTGCTCCTGTGCTGCAGAGCACCTGGCTAGACACACAGCCCTTCAGTCTCACAAACTGTGGTCTGTTTGTCAGGTAGTCATGGATCCAGGCAATTGTTGAGGCCTCCACCTGTGTCTTCTGGAGCTTCAGATGAAGCAGATCAGGCTGAATTATGTCGAATGCACTGGAGAAATCAAAGAACATGATCCTCACAGTGCTGCCTGCTTTGTCCAGGTGACAGTGGGTTTGCTGAACCAGGTGTATAATGGTGTCTTCAACTCCAACTCCATGGCGATAAGCAAACTGCAGCGGGTCCTGATATGTGCTAGTTTGCTTACTCAGGTGGGCCAACAGGAGTCTCTCCATGACCTTCATGATGTGGGTTGTCAGGGCAACAAATCTATAGTCATTGATGACTGATGGGTGAGTTTTCTTTGGTACCGGAACCAGACAGGATGTCTTCCACAACAGTGGTACCTTCTCTTGGGTCAAGCTAAGGTTGAAGAGGTGTTGCAGAATCCCACAGGCTGTCAGAACTCTGGGGCTGACACCATCTGGATCTGCAGCCTTGTTTTGGTTCAGTCTCTCCAGCTGCCTCTTCACTTGACCTCTAGAAACAGAAAAGCGGGAGGGGGAGGCAAAAAGAGCAGCAGCATCTCCTGATTTAGTTGAAAACAAACGAGTGGAAGCAGAAGAGTCCATGACTGAGGTTGAGGATAAAACATCTGAGGTGTTACAGGAAAGCTGTGGGTCAAAGGAGGGTGCTTTTCACAATTATTCCACTGTAGCTCTGTTTGAATTGATCTCCTGCTGGATGGACAAACCTCCACAATGTCAAGTTTTTTGCAGTCTCTAACAGGTTTTCTTCCAGGATTGCCCTATACTTAGCTCCATCCATCATCTTATCAACTCTGACCAGCATCTCTGCCCTTACAGAATACAAGCATCCCCACAGCTGGAAGCAGCCACCAACATTTTTCAAACTGAGGATGGTGTGTTGAGTTTAAATTTTCTGCTCTGTTTAAATTTTTTGGCTTGTTTTCCATGTTGGCCAAAAGTTTAATTTGGGTCTCATTGGACCAGAGCACCTTTTTCCATATATGGTATAGTTTTCTTACAATAGCATTCTTTTCTTGCCACTTATCCATAATAGTCAATTTTGTGAAGTGCACAACCAAAAATTGTCCTGTCAACAGTTTCTTGCACCTGAATTGTGAATCTCAGCTCCTCCAACAGTATCATGGCCATCTTGGGTGATTGTTTTTTTTATTGTTAGTATTATATACTACTTTACAACTTTATGACAGCATTTTTGCCTCAGATGTATTTTTATAACAAAGACAGTAACATTGACACTGTTCACAACATATTTAATAAGCATTATTGCGATATAACTGAATACCTAATGATATGAGATTAAAAGCAACTAAAAACATTTGAAAAACAGTTTGCTTAATCAGTTTTACTTTTCTTTTTTCCAGAAAATACTGCTATGACTGTGCGAAGGTACTCCACGAGCTCCAACCTCACCGGGCTGACAGTGAGAGAGGCAAGAATCAACAAGAACAGGCAAAGTAACTCAGGATGGGATAGACTACATGAAGAAATTCAGCATGGGAGTGATGTATTTGGAGAAGCAGAAAAAGCAAAAAGCCGCCACTCTTTGCAGGAATATGTCCATAAAAATAGGTAAAAAGAAAATCTTTAAGGAGTGGTATTAAATCAATTACAATGTAGTGACTGAGGTGAAGTAATTCTTGTGATTTGGTTTTCCCTTTAGGCCCAAGGTAAAAACAGTAACCTTCCTTCTACCTGTTGATGACATTTACACTAGCCGGCCTGTTCTGACCAAACACCAAGAGGAGTCCAAAATCACTGGTCTGGCATCCATAGCTGAGACTGATTCCTGAGACAACCTTAAAAGACTTTGGATGCATCAGTGGTACAAGTTGAAGATATAAACTGAACTCTGCAGCCTCATCTGAGTTTTTCTTCCCTCCTAACTAGGTCACTTTAGATTGGGCTCTTAATGAGTAGGCAAGCAGACTGATTTTTATCACACCTGACCAAGAAACTGGAGTCTCTGATTACAGGTGTTATTTTCATTTGGCCATGACAATCTATGCCTGGTCAACAGTGATGAGACATGGGCCCCTCTGCAGAGAGGATCAGGTGTCTGGACTCCTCTGCTGGCCTGGGCTGTAGTTTCAGGGTGACACATGTGGCAGCCTTTTCAGACTTAGCTGACTCAGGCCATGTGAGCGACGTCACATTCATTATTTATTCATCTCTTGTTCTCTTTACAAGGAACACTGAAATGCATAGCCATGACACCAAGTCAAGCTGTGACCCCTGTATTTCAGTATTCCTGAAGAGGATTTGCTTTGTAACCCATCCAAACATATGGGAATTAAAAGTATCACCAACAAAATATGTCCATATTCAGGAAGTTTTAGTGATACCCAACATGTCTCAGCCCCACTTTTTCCAGTTTAAAATAACACGAGATGTCAGTTTTACTGACTGATATGCAGCCACATGTTTTGTGATTCTAAACAAATATTTTGTAGTTAACATCTGAATAAACAAAGTATTTTAATCTCCCCTTGTAATATCTTTTATACTCCATTGAGATAAGGATTTGCTAACATATTTAGAGTTTTATGGCATGCACTGAATCTTCACTGTTTAAAACAAAACTTAATATTTATACTAGGTATAAAACTAAACATTTTACCAAGTAAAATTGCAATTATTTTTTAGGATGTCCAGTGAATGAGTTACAAGTAAAGCTACTGTCATATCAAACTCAAAAGCAGTATAAGTAAGCCAATTTCTTGTATGGAGTTCATAGTGTTGCAGCTCTTAAAAACAGGTTTACAGCTGCTCCAACTGGACTGAGCAACTGGAGCAAGTTCAGCTGCATGCTACCTTGAAAAATTTTATTCCCCTAGAATTTTAGCACATTTGTGCTATTGCAACAAAAATCTTGGTGGATTTTATGTAATAGACCAGCACAAAGTGTGTGGTGTACATTTGTGTTCAGTCCCTTTTATTCTGATACTTTTAGATAAAATCCAGTGAAAAGGTTTAAAGCAGTGTATGAAAAGCATGTTTCCATTTCCTTCAGGTTCACAGGTATGCTGTATTATACAAATTACTGTTTTTGTTCTATCACATAAAAGCCCAATAAAATATGTTGAGGTTGTAATGTTACAAAATGTGAAACAGTAATGATTCTGTTGCTAAGGACTACATGCTTAAAAGACAAAGTGTCACAGGGCTTTCATAGTTGTGCTCAAAAAAAAAAAAAAAAAAAAAAAAAAAAAAAAAAAAAAAAAAAAAAAAAAAAAATTAAAACGATTAAAAAACAAACATTACTTCTGATCGCTGGTGCTGAATGTTGTAGTTATTGTGTGAGGACCACTTTGTAGGCTTCATCTTCTGCTCTTATTGTTTTTGACAGAAAGAAGTAATTATGAATTTAAAAGAAGACCACAGCAGTCATCAAATAAATGGTCTTTCAACATATCTGAAATATTTTTAGGACATACATAAGTCCAGACAATAGAATTAGAATGATTTATTTTCTTTTAATCAGGTTTTGCCATTTTATTCACAAATGTTTCAAATAAAAAAAATTATTTTGATGTTAGTCCTATAAAGCTTGTAAAAATGGAGTGATATGGTGATACATGTTTTTTATTCAAAATACTGTCATGTCAGTATGTGGTCTCCATTCACTACAAAACCCACATCTTGCTACTTTGACCCAAGGAACATCTGATACAAATTATAAAGAAATTCTACAGAACTTCCTTATAATTCTTGGTAGAATTTGCATCTTATTTCAATAAAATAGTAATTTTATTGAAATACACTGATATAGAGAAAACACTGTTGAATAATTGATACTTTCCAGAAAAACAAGCAATGGGCGAAATAATAAAACTATGCATATACATCTTATATCTGAAATAAGTTCATTTTCACAAAAATATTGTTTGCCTTTAGTTGAAATACCTATCCTTTAAGATCAAAATTTGTGGGAAAAACAAATCCAAATATTGTTACTCACATAATAGCAAGATGCTTTGGATTACCTTAATTTCTCCAGCTGTTCCTAAAATCACTAAGATAAACCTAAACAAGATTATCTCACTCGATAATCCAGAAAGAAAATAAATATTGTTTTACAGGACAATCTAAACATAAATATTACTTCTAATTGAAGCGGGTGTTCGTGCAGCCCCTTAAGTTTGCTTTAAACAAATGTATGAAGATCCCTAGTCCAATCTCACTTAATTGTGACACATTGTGTCCAAATAATTTTAAGGAATGTGCTGTGAAATTGTTTAAACACAATTTTTACACAGAGATGTGGTTGTCATTTGTTTATATCTGGAGCACCTGTAAGGATTTTTTGCATTATTTTCAAAGGCTTTACTTCTTTTGGTGAAGGGAAGCAGCAAATTTGCACATTCTCTAATCCACAAAATACTTAGTTTTAAATCATATCAAAAATTTTTTTTTTTTTTCAAAATAACATAATTAGGGTAAAACAGTTACCATTTTTACATTAGTTTTGATCATGTTTGAAAACTAAGATCTTTTTATTTTATAATTTGTCTAGGAACAACTTCATACTCTTAAAACATTTTAGACATTGTTCTTTTGCATCATCCCTGCGTGAGAGGTCAGTACTACCTTTCTTCAAACTGAATAGGTCAAAAAAGTACAAAAAACTAAAACTGTTGTTTCTTTCTGGAAATGTCGCTAGTTTCACACCCCCTGGTGGTCAGAGTATGAAAGTTGAAGAAGATTCTCAATTAACAGAGTCCTTTAAAAATATTCTGATTCTGTTTCAGCTGAAACTTAAATTTTAAAAAGACTTATTTGATCATAGCAAAAACTATGGAATGCAATTTAAAACCATTAATTAATCAATAATTAATCCCCTCTATCATGTGGAGTGCCATAGAGCTCAGTCTTAAGTCCCCTTCTATTTGCCTTGTATTTACTTCCACTTGGCTCTATATTAAGGAAGCATGGTGTGCTTTTCCATTGTTATACTGATGATAGTCAGATTTACATCCCTCTTAAAAAGAAAGCTGGAAACTCTGCTAACTCATGGCTAAAATGTCTTGATGACTTTAAGGCTTGGATGGCTCTCAACTTTTTAAAGTTTAATGAGAGTAAGACAGAAGTCATGGTTTTTAGAGGCACAGCAGAGACTCCTCTTATCGAAATAGGTTATTTGGCCCAATATAAAAAAAAAAAAATCTGCCATTACTAACCTTGGGGCTAAAGGGGGCGCCGACTTTAAATTTGATGGTCAGATAAGGGCAGTTGTGAAGTCCTGTTTTTATCAGTTAAGATAGTTGGCCAAAATAAAGCCAATTCTCTCCAGGAAGGACTTTGAGACAGTAATCCATGCTTTTATCCCTACTCGGCTGGATTACTGTAACACACTTTATGCGGGGATAAGCGGCTCCTATATTGCCCACCTACAGAGTGCAAAATGCTGCAGCACGGCTTTTATCTGGTACATGCAAATATGAGCACATTTCTCCCATTTTAGCTTCACTTCACTGGCTTCCGATACATTTGACTTTAAAGTTCTTTTATTTGTTTTTAAAGCTCTACATGGCCTTGCCCCTTACGACCTGTCTGAGCTGCAGCACCATTTTACAACCTCCCACTCCCTCAGGTCAGCTGATCAACTGCTTCTCAGTGTGCTAAAACAAACTGAAAGCTTAGGGGCGACCGTGCCTTTGCAGTGGCAGGTCCTAAAACGTGAAATGAGCTACCACTGAACTTCACAGGCTGCATCACTGTCCGATTTTAAATCCCTTCTTAAAACTCATTTCTTTGCCTTAGCGTTTGACACCACGTGACATGTTGATTTTAGCTTCTGCTTATTTTATTAGTCTTTTATTGCATGTCTGCTAATGTATTTTTAAACTATTTTTATTTCTGTATTTTATGTTTTTGTGTCCTTATATTGGCATTTGTAATGTTTTTAGATGGTTTTATGTTTTCTGTACAGCACTTTGGTCCCTTTGGTAGTTTAAAGTGCTTTATAAATAAAGCTGGATTGGATTGGATTGGAATAACAAGCAACATTTACTATTGTTTACATAAATGGCAGCCACCTTAGATGCTGTACTGAGGGCTTCTTGAAGATTTTTAACTTTCCCTGTTGTACTTCTGTCTTTAGGAGATATTCTTGTTGTATTACTAAATAAGAACTCAGAAAATCCAACTGGCAAGTACAAAGAGAAGGCACCGATGATCTCATACAAAAGATGAAAAGCAGTGAGTCTTCCTGCTGTGTGCAGTGCATTTTCAGCAGGAAGCAGTTTCAATTATGAACTAATAGTCGGAGCTTGAAGAAAAGCACCAAAAACAGTAAACATATATTGTGAATATATTGTAGTGAGTTTCAGTTGCATAAAGAGGCCTGCAGCGTTCTCATGTCCTTCAGCAGCCTTAGGTTATTCTTGCTTCTCTCTCCTCGTTGAGCTTTGGTTGATGCTGCAGAGCGCCCTCTGGTGGCAGGTCTTTCCTCAGTTCGAATGTTCTTCCTAGATTTAGCCTCCTTTCGAAACTTCCTCATCTGGAGCACAAACAAAAAGACATTCATACACATATTTTATGACACTACGGATAACTGCATGTAAAGTTATAATTATTGTAAAGGCCCACCTGTGATTTGTGCTTGCAGAGCTTACTGATCTGTTCTCCTTTCCTCTCCATTCTCAGCAGTAGCCTCTCCTGCTCCATCTGAAGCTCTTTCCTTTCCTCTTCAGAAACACTATCCTCCACCTGCCTCATCAAATTACCCAGCTCCCTGCAATGTATACACAGCAGATGAACCTTAATATTTCACCAAACAGGACTCCAAATTGAGTAAATTTACAAGCTTGCTCACAAACTCAGGAGGTGCAGCTCCTCCTGTAGGGCTTGTAGCAGCTCTGATAGTTCCTCTCCACAAGTAGACGAGGTGGATGACCTGTCTGAATGGCTGCTTATTTCAGAGTGATTTGTATGGTGAGACAGGACATGTCTGTTGCAGAGATGAGGCTGATGCTGTTTCAGGAGGGACAAAACTGCCTGAACATTGGCTCTGACTGAGTGGCTGCAGGCGACTGACTGGAAACCAAAAGAAATTTAAAGATAAACCCTAAGGGGGAGAGTGAAGTGGATTTATCATTTTATTTTAATGCTACAAGCACAAATGTATAAATGCAGATGGTACCGTTCCAGTGACAAATGGTACATCTTTCAGGCTCAGTCTGTAGTGAGGCTCTGTATACTGTGTAGAAGATCTCTGTGGAGAAAATATTGAACAATTATTAGGGGAAAACACAAAAAAGGGAAAACAAATCATGACTCCAACTTAACATGTGTTTTAATACCAGTTAATCAAATGAGTCCATGTTTTAGCTACAAGGTGTTTTTTATTGAAAGCAGTACAACATACAACATGGTTTAATTGAGGCTAAGTGATTTTTTGCTTGCTTGTTTTTAAATGACTGTTTTAAAAGATTGGAAATTGTATTACTCAAACAAAAAATCTAAAGTGCTGCCACTAGAAACTTTTTTTAATTAATTGTTTAAATAAATGTCACCAAAGTGAGAAAACTATTTAAAAAAAGTGATTTCTTTCTTTTTTGTTTTGAAACAAAATTTATACTACCTCCATGCCAAAAAATAAAATGTAAACAAAGAATTTGCACATTTAAAGCTACGGTATGTAACTTTTATGAAATTTTTTTTTTTTTTTTTACATATTTATTGACATTATCACTATGACGTGACAGTATAATATCTGACAGATAATTTATGGAAAAAAAAAAAAAAAAAAATCAAGCTCCTCTGCCTTCTCCCAGTGCTCCCAGTCCTAACTGCAGAAATACACCACTCTGTCAGAAACAACCAATCAGAGCCAGGAGGAGAGTCTTAGTGCTGTCAATCACCCTCTGCTTACACACTCCCCCTTCCTCTCTGCTATGCTACCACAACATAGCCTGCCACTAATGCTAAAGCTAGTTAGCATGGCCATCGATGACCACAGATAAACAGTTTTCCTGGAACAGTAAGTTGTTTTTTCACCATTAGCACATTTAGCTGCCAAACACAGGGGTGATTGACAGTGCTAAGACCTTCCTCCTGACCTTAATTTGTTGGGAGGGGGTTGTTGGGGTGGGGAGCAGTACAAAGTTACATACTGCAGCTTTAAGTATGGCATACGTGTACAAAGTGCCACCTCCAGCAATACTAAAACAAAATTAAATAGAACTCTTATTACTTATGTATATAAACATCAAAACCCTGAATATCTGCAATGTTATGGGTGCCAAAATTGGTCAGAATGAACTGGAAATAAACAAAAATAGGGTCAGTTTATTCAGGAGTATCCCATCACCCCCCCCCAAAAAAAATAAAATAAAATAAAAAAATCTTTTCCTATAAAACTCATAACATAAAATGTAATAAGGAAGACTAACCTTTCCATGTACTTTACATATGGATTGCATTTTTTTTTATATTCGTTGAACCAAGGGACATTCATTGAGTATGTTATTTATTTGCCTAGTTTAAATTTGTGTCATTTAGGTGGTAATATTATCTTCACAAATAAAATAGAATTGGCAGCACATTAACATTTGCAACATAGTACACTGACAGAAGTATCATTGCTAAAAACAGCCAAGCTTTTCTACACACACACACACACACACACACACACACACACACACACACACAGCAGTGTGTGAAGATAAATTAGGAAAAAATAAGTGCCGGCTAAATATCTTGATTAACAAATATCGGCAGCACCCCTACGAAGAAAAAAATTCCTTAGCTGAACCTTTTTTCAGCAAGACAATGCCAAACAAACTGAGCAGGAATGAAAATAGTCACTGAGCTGCTGAGCAGATGAAACATTATGTCAAACAAGAAAGAGAAAAGTATTAGTAGGCTTTCAATTCTAAGACATTTAAAGAGAGATGTTAAGAATTAATGCAACATGTTATTTATAAAGAACATGCTACAACTTTTTAAAGAATGTATTTTCCATTTTGTTTTTTGTTTTATTTTCATTTGAATATAATTTATTTGTTTTTTAGATTTGCACTCAGATTTCAATCTAATTTTTACACAATATACAAAACTGGATTTATTATGAGAATAGTTTGGTCTCTTAAAGTGCAAACATGAAAAAGATCCTGAGCTATCCATAAAGTGTGTTACCTTTGAGCTGGACTTCTTCTCTTTGGAATGTCTGATGGACAGACATGGAGAAACTGACTGCAGCAAGATCCTGTTGGCTTCCAAACCCGTCTGTAGCTGCAAGATGCAAAAAAATGCATGAAAAACATAGTCTTTAAATTTATCAGTACTGGGTAAAATTAGGAAAATTCTAAAAATAACAAGAAGATAAACAAAGTCTTGCTACCTGGTTGGCTTTATCTTGAATGAGCCTTCTCTGGTACTCCTCTTCTTGTAGCTTTCTCTCCAAATCAGAGATCTTCATCTGAAACCAACAACAATCATTGTTCTGCTGATAATAAGATATATGACACTAACTTTATCATAAATTTTAGGAGTAACCGGATAGGTTATTGTAGACTACTTTCCTACCAATCTATCTTAAAATATAACACTCCAAGCAACACTGAATTAAATTTTGGTCGGTCTGTTAATATTTTGTTGTGTTCCAAACATTTCCATGGCCACAGATATACTTCTACAAACACTTGTGAAGAATGGGTCAATCGTAGGAGCTCAGTGAATTCCAGCATGGTCCAATTATAGGCTTATTACCACCCATACAATAAGCCCAGCCATAAAATTATCTATTAGATATCCGACAGTCAACTGTCAGAGGAATTACAACTAGGTGAAAGTGACTGAGAATGGCAGCATCTTACCGACAAAGTGGTAGGCAATGTAAAAAACACAGAGTAGGGTCAGAGTACGCCGAGGTCCGTACATACAGAGCTCAGATTTTATGTCAACCTTTCAATTAGATCAAGGACAACGCATAGAAAGCTGTGCAAGCAGCTGCATCCAAGCTTTACATTACCAAGTGCAATGCAGAGCACCCAAAGAAGTGGTGTAAAGCACACCACAACTGCACTCTAGCAATGCAGATGTGTTCATGTGATCATGCCCCTCTGTCTGGCAATCTACTGAATTAGTTGGGTTTGGAGTTAATGCTGACATAATAAACCCTATGGATTAAGAATGGGATGTTACCAAAGTTCATGTGTTTATCCAGCTTTCAGAAAATATAAATCCTGGACAAACTAATATATTAATTTAAACTGCAAAAAAGCAAAAACAAAAAAACAACAACACCTTTTTAAAGAAAAAACAAAACAAAACACATTCTCATAACATTTATTAACTTGTAACCAATAGAGAGCAGCACTCAGGTTTTAAGACTGTTATTGCAAGAAAGACTGGCCAGAAATCAGATAAGTTCATATACAATTTTATTCTGTGGCACTGTCATCATTACCACAAATAACATGTGATAACAGTATTCCTCCTTGTGACACTAAAAATGCTTAATAGTTCAATTTTGTTAAAAAGCATTTTTGTGCATTGAACATACCTCTGTATTTTTCTGTGTGTGAGTCAGCCTGAGATATTCCTGCTCAAGTTTTTCCAGCTTTTCCAATTGAGCATGCTCAGACACTGCATCAGGCTCTTGATTACTTGTACCGGCTCTCTCCATAGAAACCTATATATATATATATATATATATATATATATATATATATATATATATATATATATATATATATATATATATAGAAAAAACACAATAAAGGTTTGTTTGCATCAGAATGTTTTGTGTATGTTAAAGCATGAAGTGTTGTCATCCAACTCTTCAGGGATATCCATGACATCGAGTTCACCTGCTGATTGGGCAGGCTGGTCTTCTCTGTCTTGGTGCTGCGCAACATCTTCCTCATCTGCTCCAACTGTCTCTCCAGCTTCTCACAACGAGTCTCTGCAGCAGCAAGGTGCGTAATCAACCCTGCAAATAAAAGGCACCATTATACATAAACAAAAAAGATGCAATAAATAAACATACATTATTAAAACCTTCAATTGTTTTTGAAGGTAATTCCTTCTTTGTTTATTCTCACCTTGGTTGCAGTTTGACTGGTCACTAGTCTTTCCTTCTGTGTCCTTCTCATCATGTAGGAGTCTCTGTGCAGTACTTTCACTCTGCTGACGTTTGTGTCGTCCATCCTTCCCTACAGTACAAAGGTTGGGCTCTGCATGCTCTTTCTCAAACTCCAGCCTCTGAATCTTCTCTTGGAGGTTCCTCAATGCAGATAAGATCGCTGAAAGAACATAATTCACAGCTAGAAAGTTAGAACGAAATGATCAGGAATTAAAGGATGCTGTTGCACCTGAGACATTCAAGTAGTGTGGTATCATGTTGCACATGTAACCATGGAGCTCCTAACACAATGTTTAAATGGAAACTTTGTCAACACATGCATTACCCGCACTGCTGCTCTCCGGAAAAGCTTTGCTAGGTGATGCTGGACGATATGAATACTGAGTGCGCGTTTGATGTACAAGAGTGTTGATGAAGGCTCGATGAGCAGGATAAGCTTTATATGACGGCAGGGACAAACTGTCAGATACTATCCTGCTAGGTGCTGGAGCTGGACGCGATGCCTGCAGAGAAACAGCATCAAGAACATCTTGAGAATATCACTGCAGAGAAGCTTTATTTAAATTAATAAAACCTGGCAAATAAAATAAAGTAAAAAAAATGTAAGAAATATATTACATTTACGTCTGAGCTAAACACAAGTTGCAGCTTTACTAAAATATATATTTTTAGGTTTAGCAGGGAGTTGTTCTGAGAATGTAGCAACTACAGCTAGCAGGCTGGCTAATAAATATAACCGACAACGAACAAGTTCAAATTCTTTTAAGTGAAAGGAGACAAAAGAGTAGGGCTACCTTGTGCCGAGAAGAATCTGCTGAGGGTGTTTTTGAAAGTATCTCCATTGTTACACAGCCTATGCAGTCCGCCTAAGCTAAATAAGGGCGTAAACATAAAACTTGATTTAAAAATTGATCAAACAACGCCCTTTTTAATTATGACAAGCTAGCCAAGCACCACTTTTTATGCAGCCTCCCTGTGCACCCGTACAAACACTATGTAGCCTCTTTTTGATATTCTTCTTGGTGTGCGAATGATACAAAGTCCGGCCTGGCCCGTTATACACGAAGCTCAGTTGGATAAACATTGACATACGTCACGTTGCCCCGTAGAAACAATACGTCAGTTCCTCCGCCATTTTGTGAGTGGCAACTTAATCTCGGAAACTAACAAAAGTATGCCTGAAAAATAGCTTTCCCCGAATTAAGGAAACCCTAAAGTGCACATCAAGCTAATTTTTATATGTAATTTTCGTATACAATAATACTAAATCTGTGTAACATTATTATTATTATTATTATTGTTGTTGTTGTTGTTGTTACTGCATTAATATAAGTATTACATAATAAGACATTGTGCTTAAAATGCGCTTAAATGTATTCACTTTTGAAAGTTGTGTTTTTATTACTTTACTTAAAAGTGCTATGCGGTTTCATTTGGACATCCAAGTAATTTCAAAAACATGACTACTTTTTGTAAAACACACACACACACACACACACATAGATATAGATATAGAGAGATAGATAGATAGATAGATAGATAGATAGATAGCGGCTAGGTAGCTCAATGGGTAAGTCACCCGACCTTCACCCGGGAGACCGGTGTTCGAATCCAGGCCGAGTCGCTTGGTTGAGATATCCAGTGTGGGTCCTTAGGCAAGATCCTTCGCGCTACTGCCTACCTCATGATGAGTGACAAAGGAATACACGCCATGCCGGCTCACACGTCGCCGGGCCAAACAAGGTCTGCGCCAGGTGCTGGGGAACCAGGGCACCTTCACGAAAAATGGGTTACTGGAACAACACGGAATTGGGCGAAAGGTGAAAACTTGGATCTGTTGGAATGCTACTACTCAAGTAACCCTAGTCAGAGGGGTTACATGCAAAGAATGCGGGAGGAATGGCTATGTCGACATCCCCATTCAACACTGACTGCCAAACAACTAGTAGCTCAGTGTTCCAACATCCGCAAACAGCAAATGCTGTCACAACTTCAGATAGACGAGGTACAACACAAATGCTACGGCAAGGGGGAGCCAGGACGCCAGGTCAGAGGGGAGTTAGCTTCAACTCCCCACCCAGAGATTGGGTATGCAGCCCCAATAATGAACGAACCATCAAAGCTGAACGAGGCAGCAACTGACCTGAGAGGTAGGATCGTGGCCCGAATGAACACCAGGCAATCCCGATGCCAATTACAACGGCTGAGTGAAGTACCATCAGAAAGTCTCATTGAAGATGTGAATGCAGCATTGAGAACGATCCCTACCAACACCATAATGAAATCAAGGTAAAATCAAGGTAACAAGGAGGGAGCCAAGCGCTAAAGCCAGTCGCCTAAAGAGGTACACGAGAGAAAATGAAGCTCTTCTCCACCCAACCAGCTAAACTCTCAATGGCAGGGTAATAACAACAGAGCAGACCCAACAGTACTGGAAAGGCATATGGGAAAGGAAGGCGATGCACAGTGGCTAATCTCTCTACGAGATGACCACAGCAACCTCCCTGAGCAACCCCCGGTAACTATCACAGTGGCAGATGTCCAAGAAAGAGTCTCAGGTATGAAAAACATGATCCTAGCCTACTGGCTAAAGAAACTCACTGCCCTCCATGAGCGACTGGCAGCTCAAATGAACCAGCTGCTACAAAGTGGGACTCACCCTGAATGGTTAACTGAAGGGCGCACAATCCTGATCCAGAAGGATCCCTCAAAGGGTTCGGTCCCATCCAACTATCGGCCAATAACCTGTCTCTCTACAACATGGAAGCTCATGTCAGGCATCATAGCAGCTAAGATAGGTGGGCAGATGTCATTCAATGTCTCTAGAGAAGTGTGGTCGGATGGTTACACAGAGAGGGAAGGTCATCCACACAGAAGGGGTCTCACTCCCAGAGGGAACAATAGCAGACATTGAGGACAGTTACAAGTACCTGGGAATACCACAAGCAAATGGCAGCCTCGATGAGGTCACAAGGAAAGGAGCCACAGCCACATACCTCCAACGAGTAAGGCAAGTCCTGAGAAGCCAGCTCAATGGCAAGAACAAGATCCATGCGATAAACAGCTATGCCTTGCCAGTAATCAGATACCCTGCAGGAATAATAAGCTGGCCAAAGGAAGAGATAAAGACCATGGATGTTAAAACTCGGAAACTACTAACCATGCATGGAGGGTTCCACCCTAAATCCAGCATCCTGAGACTATACGGAGGCAGAGGACTAGCGAGTGTGAGAGCCACTGTCCAGGATGAAACATCCAAGATCCATGAATACATCAAGGTCAAAGCCTCAACCGACGATGTGCTCAGCGAATGTCTCAAACAATGGGGACCAGAGGATGAGGTGCTGGAGGAACCATCATGGGAGGATAAGCCCCTACATGGGGTGTACCACTGACAACTGAAGTGGCTGATATCAGGAAATCCTACCAATGGCTGGAAAAAGCTGGACTCAAGGACAGCACAGAGGCACTCATCCTGGCTGCACAGGAACAGGCCCTAAACACCAGAGCAATAGAGGCTCAGATCTACCACACCAGACAAGATCCAAGGTGTAGATTGTGCAAGGAGGCCCCTGAGACAGTCCAACACATAACAGCAGGGTGCAAGATGCTGGCAGGGAAAGCGTACATGGAACGTCATAACCAAGTGACGGGCATAATGTACAGAAACATCTGTGCAGGATATGGACTGGAAGCCCCAAGATCAAAGTGGGGCACACCCCCAAAGGTGGTGGAGAATGACCGAGCTAAGATCCTGTGGGACTTCCAGATCCAGACAGACAAAATGGTAATGGCGAACCAACCGGACATCGTGGTGGTGGATAAACAACAGAGGAAAGCCATTGTGGTGGATGTAGCAATACATTTGCAACATTTGATTGCAACATCAGGAAAAAGGAACACGAGAAACTGGAGAAATACCAGGGCCTCAGAGAGGAACTGGAGAAGGCCTGGAAGGTGAAGACCACAGTGGTGCCTGTGGTCATCGGGGCCCTCGGGGCAGTCACCCCCAAACTGGAGCAGTGGCTAAAACAGATCCCAGGAACAACGTCAGACATCTCAGTCCAGAAATGCACAGTTCTCGGCACAGCCAAGATACTACGCAGAACCCTCAAGCTCCCAGGCCTCTGGTAGAGGACCAGAGCTCAGAGGTTGAGAAAGACCACCCGTGGAGGGTGAGAAGGGAATTTTTTTTTTTTTTTTTTTTTTTTTTTTTTTTTTTTTTTTTTTTTTATTCTGCTTACATGCTAACCAACATGCGGTGCATATCAGACCACTAATAACATATTTGTTTTTCTAAATTAAGTAAATAAATAAAATAAATTAAGTTCTAAAATTCGAACTTAATATATAGTAATTCTACACCTTTGTTAAAAAAAAAATTAAAGTTGAATTTAAATTACAGTACTTTGTGTGTCATGTTCAAACTGCAGTTCACTGCTTTTGTATGCCTTTCTGCAAAAACGCCGTTCTCAATATGGCGAACGTGACGTACGAGCCTGAATCTGTGCTGCGTCTACCCTTCAACGTTTATTTTTTAATACGCGTTATATATGAGGAGAAGGTTCATCGGTGTTCCTACTCGGATAAACCAAGCGAACCACTAGTTTTGCGGAAATGTAGTTCTCTCAATCGAAGTTGTGAGTGTATTCCACACAATAAAAACTACAATAACCCTGAGCCATCTGAAAGGGGGGGGGGGAAACTGACGCTTTGCAAGAGTTACCGGGAGTTTTAGGGTAGGTTGGGCTGTTCAGAGGCTTCATGGGAGGTGGGTGTCAAGATTTAACGTTACATCTTTGTTTTGTACGTTCTGTGTACTCATCAGACCAATGTTACGCATACATATTAAACGTTAGCTACAGCTAGCCTTCATTTAGAGAAAGCTGGAGTATTGCACGACAGCATTGCTTAACCGTTATTCAATGCTAACTTTACTGTTCTTAAGCAAAATGGCATTCAGTTACACGCTTCTGTTCGCCATAGCTGCTATTAAGTTATTCATTAATAGTTAGCACGGTGTCTATCGATACAACACTTAATAGCTGTTTCAGAAACTAAAGCTATTCTTACCTGTAGCTTTTAATTTTATATCAAGACTTATACATACTTTCTTATAAAAAAAAAAAAAAAAAAAAAAAAAAAGTTCATAACTTATGCGTGACGAAACTATTTGGTTAAAATTAGGAGCTATGCTCTGTTTTACCGTATGACTAATGGTTACATCAGACAAATACAATTAACGAAACAGAAACAGCACAAAACAACGAGGTTGGTACTCTTGAGAACATGTCAACTTCATCGCTGTCTTTAATAATCATACATAATGACCACAATTGAACTGATAGAGATTGTTATAACCTCATAAGATTAAAACAAAAAACAAACAAACAAAAAAAACTAGTAAAGTTGGGGGAAGTCAGGGGATTAGTCAAAGCAACGCGGTGCCTCTGAATAAACATAGTTTAAAGAGGTCTTTAGAAGCGGTATGCTTACATACAACTGGATATTTTGAGAATCTGTTGGCATATCCATAATCTACATGTTCTGGATTCTTAGTTCTGTCCTCTACAGGGGAACCATTTGTTGACGTGCCAGCTTTCGAAAAGATCCCTCGGCCTCTTGTATCGCCATGTCTTCAGAGAACACATTGTAAGTTTTCCTTTCTGCCCACTCTCCCTGTCCCTTCTGAAAAATGCATGCATCTCCACAGCATGATTCAGCCACCACTATATTCCATGGTAGGTTTTGTGTTTCAGTTTAGGTGAACTACCATGCACTGTTAGGTTTGTAGTTGAACCATGCTATTTCCATTTACAGATGATGGGTTGAACAGTTCTCTGTGAGATGAATACTGCCTGGGATACTACTTTGTAACCTAATTCTGCTTTAAACATCTTGGCCCGTATTCCTGATCTTTCTGAATTCGTTATTGCTATCAGATTAAAGGGGTCAAAATACATATTGAATTTATTTATATAGGTCCAATTAATAACAAATGTCATCTCAAGGAACTTAGCAACAATGGACAGTTGATTGCATTTTGTCGTTAACTTTGCAGCAGTCCCTCATATTGACCTATATGCTTTTGTTTGTGATGAGACAAAAAGTGTTTGAATATGTTTGCAATGCACTGTATTTACAAACAGGAATGAAATGTAGAGAGAAGGGTCAAATATCTGAGCTGTGTTTTTCATCACATTTTGCTCTATTTTTCTAGGGATGATGAGGATACGTTCAAGATCCTGATTTCCACAGATATTCATCTTGGTTACCTTGAGAAAGATGCTATTCGTGGCAACGACTCCTACAACACACTGAATGAAATCCTGGATTGTGCCAAGAAAAACCAGGTATATGCAAGTTTCCATGATTCAGTGTGAAACCCAATATTTGTTTCTTATTTTGTCTGAACAATTTATCTCTGCTATTCATCTGCCTGATTTGTTTTTAATTTATTTTTTGCAGGTAGATTTCATTCTGCTGGGTGGGGATTTATTTCATGAGAACAAGCCATCAAGACGATGCCTCCACAGCTGCATCACTATGTTGAGGAAATACTGCATGGGAGATTCACCTGTAACCTTCAATATCCTCAGTGACCAGACTGTTAACTTCAACACAACCCAGTCAGTTTTCTATTGCTTCTCTCTGTGGGTTTTCCATCAGTGTTGTATTTGAACTGAATTAATGAATCAATGTGTCGTAGGTTCCCCTGGGTGAATTATCAGGATGAAAACCTAAACATTTCTATCCCTGTGTTCAGTATTCATGGCAACCATGATGATCCAACTGGGGTTAGTTCCTTCTGCTTTAAAAACAATGAGTATATCAAACACAAAATAATCCTGACTGGGTATATATTTCATTTTGTTTCTCTGTGTGTTCATCCTTAAAATATCTTTATTTCAAGGCGGAAGGTTTGTGTGCACTGGACCTGCTGAGTGCTTCTGGTTTGGTCAATCACTTTGGGCATTCTCACTCTGTGGAGAGGATAGAGATCAGTCCAATCCTCTTGCAGAAAGGCAGCACCAAGCTGGCTCTGTATGGTCTTGGTAAGTTTAGGTTTCCTGTTGATCCTTATATGTTAAGTTCTCCTATACTTTTACCTAAACTTTATATGAATGTATGTTAAGGGTCTATTCCGGATGAACGCCTGTACAGGATGTTTGTCAACAAGCAGGTTACCATGCTTCGACCCAAAGAAGATCGAGATAATTGGTTTAACCTCTTTGCAATTCACCAAAACAGGTGTGTGCCCAAACATGAATGATCTGAACAGTCTTAAATTACTTGGTAGGATTTGTATTGAAACACTTTCAGTGCCTTGCAAAAATACTAATTTTCTCTACTTAGAACAACAAACTTCAATGTGTTTAAATGAGATTTTAGTACAACACAAAGTAGTGTGTTATTGTGACATGGAAGGATACATAATTTACAACATTTTGGATTTGTATTTAGCCCCCTCTGTTAATATTTATTGTCAATATTTTAAGTCTGGACTTTACTGGCTTTTGTGCCACTGGAAGTTGAACCTTTGTCTTTCGTCTTTTGTAGCTTCTGTCAAATAGCATCTCCATCCATCTTCCCATCAAGTTTGAGCAGTTGTTAGTTTTCCACCAGACATAACTTGATGTTCATACATAACACATGTTTGACCCCTAGATGTGACCTTTGTTCAACAGTGATTTTCTTCTTGCTGATCTTCCATGAAGGCCAGATTTGTGGTGTGCACAACTTACAGTAATCATATTAACTGATTTTCCCATATGAGCAGTGTTACTATAGGTTACCATGGGCCTTTTGGCTGCTTCTCTGGTTATTGGTTTCTTTGCCTGGCCTGCCTGTTTGGGTTTATAATCATATGTTGATAGGATAGGTTTAAGGCTGCACCGTACTCTTTCCATTATCTGATGGCCTGAACGGTTCTTTGTGAGATGTTCAAAGCTTAGAATATTGTTTACGCCTTAAACCTGCAATAGACTTCCTCATAACTTTATCCCTGACCTGTCTACAGTGTTTCTTGGTTTTCATGATGCAGTTTGTTCACTAATGTTCTCTAACAAACCATTGAAGCAGCTGTAGAACTACTGGATTTATACTAAAATTAGATTGCACACAAGTAGACTTGCTAATTAGGTGACTGCCGAAGGTAACAGGATGTACTGAATTTTGTCTAGGGATATTAGGGGGGTTGCATATAAATGCATGCTAGGCACTGCATTTAATTTTCATAGCATATAGATCGTCATGGTACTATCAAACTGTTTTAACAGGAAATGACCAGTTCAAAAATACTTACTTTTTATTACATTATTTATTCACAAAAAATAATTTCTGTCAATCTTTTGAGGTATTATCTTCAAAATGAGCTGTATTTTGTAGTTTTTTATTTACCTATCCTAAATCAGTTTTGTTTTCTTTTTAGGAGTAAACACGGTCCCACAAACTACATTCCTGAGCAGTTCCTGGATGATTTTATTGATCTGGTAGTGTGGGGCCATGAACACGAGTGTTTGATTACTCCATCTAGAAATGAGCAACAGCTTTTCTACGTGACGCAGCCAGGAAGCTCTGTCGCTACGTCCCTGTCACCTGGGGAGGCCACCAAGAAGTAAACGCACACACTGCAGGAAATTCTGATTGCATTTTTAACAGCTGCAGTTTGTAAGCGTCTGCCTTTGTGTTCACTTAGGCATATAGGACTACTTAGAGTGAAAGGTCGTAAGATGAACCTGCAGAAGATCCCCTTAAAAACAGTCCGTCAGTTCTTCATTCAGGATGTTGTGCTGGCTGACTATGAGGACCTCTTCACACCTGATACTCCTCAGGTTACAAAGAAAGTGGAGAACCTGTGCTATGCAAAAGTAACAGTATTCTTCTTAAAATGTGGTACACTAGTTAGATGCTTCACTTTCAACCTCATTTGTCCATGTTGATCTTTTCCTTCTTTCCTTTTGTAGGTCTCAGAAATGTTAGAAGAAGCCGAGAGGGAAAGACTCGGTTGTCCACTCACACCAGAGAAACCTTTAATCCGACTGAGGGTGAGTTGAGTTCTGCACCTTTCTTTACTTTAGAGCTCATTGCCGAATTAATTCCCTTTGTTTTTGTCTCTAGGTGGACTATAGTGGAGGTTTTGAGACATTCAATACCTCTCGCTTCAGTCAGAAATTTGTGGATCGTGTGGCTAACCCTAAAGACATAATTCACTTCCTCAGAAAGCGTGAGCAAAAGGAGGGCATCAAAGGTCAGACTTTAAATACATTTATGCAGACTTTTTCTCTTTAAATCCTGCACTGAACAAATACAGTTTCAGTCAAAAGTCTGCATCCACTCATTGTGGGCATAAATGTCAGAATTTTATTCTTTTACGGATTCAGCTTCGCTTTTCTTTTTCCAGGGTGCACTGAAAATACAACATAAAACTTCTGTATATTTTTAAAAAACAATAACAAGGTGCACAAGTTTCAGTTTGTTGTGTTGTTGAGGAATTTCTCTTGTCAAAACTATACATACAAGCTCAAATATATACATACGCCATCACTAATATGTGGATTAATGTCCTTTAGCAAGTTGCCGATAAACCATATGATTTGTCAAGAAGGTTCAGATATTTTTCTGGTTTGATATTTTCACATTTTTATCAAAAATGGTAGAGCTCATTTTAATTGGTTGGTTTCTTGCCAATTATCTGACTTATAGCTTAATCCTTAAACTTTTAATAGAGTTAATGTCACATTCAAAAGCTTGTCCAAAAGCTTGATGTTAGCCTTTTTTATGTCTTTGGGATGATTGTCTTGTTAGAAAACCTGCCAAAGTTAAAGCCCAAGTTTCCACTGACTGGCTGTTGATTTAAGGTAAAATTGGAGATTTTGGAGGTAGTCCTCCTTCTTTACGCCTTCATCTTTGTGCAGTCCACCTATATGCAGTGAGTTTGAAAGCCTCACTTTTATTCCTCCAGTCCTTCTTCTTGTCATTGTGGCCAAACAACTCAATCTTAGTCTTGTCTGACCATAAAACCTTTTATCCAGATTTCCATGTGCCAGAGGCTTGTTTCTTGTTCTGCACCCTGTTGGTTCATGTTGATATTAAAGTCGGTTCACTGTAAACGGTGACAACGTTCCTGGATGTTCTCATTTATCACAAGTGTTTTCTCAAAAAGCCCTATAATGTTTTTGGCTTTAGAAGTTTTTATAGATAAAATAATAAGTTCTTGCCCAAAATAACCCAAAGCTGGTAAGTCAGCCAGCTTTTTAACCTGCATATCTGTTTCCTGATTGGTGAATTTGAAAAACTGAAATGTTGCTAACTGAAGGGGCAGGAGCCCAGTTTTACAGTTTTATAAAGACATTTTTTTTATTTTTTTTTTTTTTTTTTTTTTTTATTTTTTTTTTTTTTTTTTTTTTTTTTTGTGGAAGTCAAAGGCTTAAAACCCCAGAACTAATGACATTCATGCTCATGATGAGATTCTAAACCTCTGACTGTAACTGTATATTCGATTAATTAAAATTTTTAAAATTAGAAATAACGTTTTTGGATTAAACAATCGTGCTTTTATTTATACCTGTGGTGAATTTTTTTTCGCAAGAGATCCTGACATTTTATATGTTATGTATATATTTACTGTCTATTTTAGATGAGTTCAATGTTGACTACAGCAAGCTAGTAAAACCAACTGCTGTTGAGGGACTGAGAGTGGAGGACCTGGTTAAACAGTACTTTGAAGCAGCTGAGCAGGTGTGTTAAATATTAGATCAAATGTTGACATCACTCATAGGATTTCATTTTTTCCTGTGCTCCATCTGCTGTTGTAACTGTGTGTGTGTGTTGGTCTTCACAGAAGGTGCAGCTGTCCCTGCTGACCGAGCAGGGCATGGGGAAAGCCATTCAGGAATTTGTGGACAAAGACGAGAAGGATGCCATCGAGGAGCTCATCACCTACCAGTTAGAGAAGACACAGCGACATCTTCAGAGCAGAGGAGTAACCACAGAGCAAGATATCGATGCAGAGGTAAGACAGTGTAACAGGCATCAGAAGGTTAGGCAAAGCTTTATGTTGTGTATGACATTATAACGGGGGGTGTTGGAATATTTTTCCAGATTCAGAAATTCAGAGACTCCAAGAAGAACACAACTGAAGAAGAGAATGACATCAGAGAAGTAAGTAAGAATATTAACAAAGCTTTCAAATGGGAAAGAACTTGTGTTTAATATGTTTTTTTTTTTTTTTTTTTTTTTTTTTTTCTCAGGCTATTAACAGAGCCAGAGCTCATCGGATGGAGCGTGGTGATCCCGATTTGTCAGATGAGCCTGCAGATGTTACCATGGACTCCGATGAGGGTTCAGGGACACTTCCTGGTCCAACGCGAGGCAGAGGACGAGGAGGTAGAGGGCGAGGAAGTCGGGGCAGGGGTAGAGGTGAGAGTCCCACGTGAATGTTAGGCAGTGCTTTTGCTCGATGATTTGCTCATCTGGCTTAAGGCGAGTGTGCTCGTAACCACATTGTTTTCATTTTAAAATTCTTACCTTTGTTTTTAAGTGTTTGAATGACGTTGCCCCGCCTTATCTCTCTGAACCTCTTCATCCCTACTTACCTTCTCAGTGCCTCAGGTCAGCTGAACTGCAGCTCCTGCAGGTACTAAGGTCTAAGAGGAAGCTCAGAGGGGGCAGGACTTTCTCTACTGTTGCTCCTCATTTGTGGAATAATCTACCCCTGCACATTATAGAGGCTCCTTCACTGCCTACTTTTAAAACTCGTCTGAAAACCTATTTTTATTCTTCGGCTTTCAGTAATTAGCGAGACGTAATTTGACCTTATTTGTTTTAACTGATTGTATTGTGCTTAATCTTTTAGTGTTCCTATGCCTTTTTCATATATGACTGTTATTTTTGAGTTTTTTTATATTTTGTTGCTATGCGCAACACTTTATTTCAGCTGTTGCTGTTTTAAAGCACTTTATAAATAAAGTTGGTATGGTATTGTTTTTGTTATATACGTTTTTAGTTAATCTCTAAATTCAGTAGAGATAAATGGCTGCCACCATCCGATCAGATGCGTTATGGGACCCATTTAGTTTTAAACACCTAGAAACAGTGATATTAATAATGATGATATCACATATCTTCTGCTCAGTTCAACTTGTTCAACTTTGTTCTGTTGTTATATCAGCCCTAACTTCCTGAAGATGTCTTCATAACCGGAAAGCTAGGTCCTGGTTTCTGGATTTGAATATGCAAACCAACTGGAATTTTGCAAATATTGTTTCAGTATGTTATTCATACCCAGTTTGGGCGTGGGTTGATCTGGAAAGTTCTTCAACACAGTGGAAATTAAAATCTAGGGACTCGAAAAGTCACCTGGGTGCTATATAGTAGTAAAATAAATAAGCCAGGACTGGAGTCCTGCTGTGTGTGAGCCTTTATTGAAACTGTGCCGAAGAACCTGCCGTCTTCTTTTGTGGTCCAGATGTGTTTGTTTTTTGTCTCAGTAAACCTGGTTAATCTGTGAGGTTGGCACAATAATTTACCTGTTGTATTAACTTTTTATATTTCATGAAGACATCATCTTTTAGTGTACCTGGTTTCACTTTCGTCTACAGCATTATACCATCAGACATCTATAATTAAGAATTTTATTTTATTTTATTTTATTTTTTTTTTTTGATAAAGCTGTAGTAGAATAATAATGTGAAATCACAGCCAAAACCGGAACAGTATTAGTCTTCAGTTCATAATCTCATCACCATTGTTCCACTGCTCTCTTTCAGGTTCTGCTGCATCAGAAGCAAAGCCAGCTGGTCGGGGTCGTTCCCAGAGATCAGCACCTGCACCTCAAAACAGAAGCATATTGCAGGGTATACGGGGCTCTTCATTCATGAAGAATAACGGAGAATCCACCAAAATATTTCAGATCATTTCGTATTTTCTCAATCTTATGTCTTCATCTCTTCCCTTTTCTCAGCTTTTCAGGCTCCATCCCAAAGATCTCAAATTGGAGGGTCCTCTTCTTTTGCAGCCGATGAGGTAAGCTGAGGAATAAACTCTGCCTTCCAGTGAGATTATTGCTTTATTCTGTAACTTGAGTGAATTAAAAAAAATCTTTTTGTTGCACCATGTCTCAACTGTACCGATTTTCTTGAGAATTTAATGTAATGCTGTTGATTTTAATTGAGTGCATATTGATGATCATTGAAGATGAGATATCTGGCATTACTGTAGAAATCATCATGAAAATTAAAAATAAGAATTAAAAAACAGCTTGAAATAGGAAGTTATAGCAGAAAGCCTGCTTAAAAACTCCAGAGACTAATGAAGTCAGACAAACATGAAAAATTCACTTGGAAAAGTGTTCCTGCAGCCCTAAGCGTAATACATAACACTGTATTCCTCTCCCTGCTCTTTCACCATCTTCAGGTGATCATAGATGACTCAGATGAAGATATGCCTGTAACGAAAGCTACCAGGCCACCTCCAAGGTTTGTGTTAAGCTAACGTTTAGGAGAGAAAAGTCACATAGATGCATAGGTTGTTTTTAATTCTCTTTCTGAAGTGCATCTTAACTGAATTTAGTTCCTGTCAAACATAGACTGTCATCGTCGTCATCATCAGCCTTCCCCAAGTACAGCTCCCAGAGCCAAAGCCAGGCATCTCGAGGAGTTGCTTTTGAAGATAGTGATGAGGAGGTATGAAGAGATATGGGAAGCTATATTAGATTAGTTAGATTACTCCTAGATTATCCATGTTTACCTGTTGTAGTTTTTTGCAGTAAACAAACTAACCTTTCCTCCTTTCTCTTGTTTATTTTCATGTGGATTCAGGACAACCCATTCAAAGGTCGCAGCCATCGTTAAGAAAGATAACCACATGCATCAGTTGTGCTTTATTAATGAATGCAATTTGCTTCTTAAGGACTTCAGAATGTTTTCTCAGCCTTCTTAAATGATGATAATAATTCAATTTATCAACCAAAGCTACATGGGGTAAAGTAATCCAGTGCATCAGTTTCCCGATTATGGAGTTTGAAGAGTTAAAGCAGAGATTAAGAAAATGTCAAGTTTGCACCTTCTTGTTTGCTTTCCACCACCTGGAGGGCTCCTACTGTTGTAAATCAGTTTTTTTTTTTTCACTGTTTTAAAACCTGAAAATAAAAGAGTTTTCATATAAAATCAGTGTCTGTCCAGGATATTTGAATCCAGCTTCAAGGTTTTAATTCATGATTTGAAGATGATATCAGCTCCATCTAGACCCTTTAACTCAAAGGGTTATGTATGTTATGTTTTCTTATGTTGGTGTCTTGCTTTGTAAGATGGAGCAGGAGATTGATGGACAGATTGGGCACTAATGCAGGCACTACTCTAGCCTGTTGAGAAAGAACTAGGTCAAAAAGCAAAGATTTTGATTCATTTAGGTTCCAACCCTCACTCAGGGTTGAGACATGGATCATTACCAAAGATGCTGAAATAAACATTCTTAGGGTTATCAAGGTCTATAAATACTCCACAAGAACAGAGACATTTGTTCTCTCTCTCCCAGGGCTGCAAGAACAACTCATCCTGTTCTTGCTGCTTGTTCTTGACATATCTGGTTTGAAATTTTTTCTTGATTGGTATCTGACAACCATTATGTACAAAACGCAATAAGATGGACCTGTGAAGGCGTCTAGAGTTCAAGTATGAAATGTTCTGATCGGAAAGAACTTTGTTGATCTTGCCACTAGGATACGTTCTGTGCACGTCCCACTTGGAAAACACCATGAGCCAGTCTCGGCAAACAAATAAGGGACTTTATATCCATTCTGGCCTAGAGGCACCCAGGCACATGTGAAACACATTATCGCGTGTAACTAGAACTAGAGGCAGTTGAAACGGTCTAGTATCAAATCATAAGGAAAAGATTAGAATTAACAGATATTTATCCCAGTTTATCAAAAATACCTTACTACTGAAATAAATTAATGGCGAATGGTTGAACACATTGGTACAGAGTGGATTGTTTACATGTGTGAAACCACAAAAAAAGTGAAACTACAAATTGATGAATTGACCCATAGCAAGAATGATTATAACTGGATCGCTTTTCATTTATTTCCCATTTTCAATTAAATGTAACAGTCAGCAAGTTAGAAACAGTTGATCATATTTACAGACTATTTACAGGAATATGTTAAAACCAAATAAAAGTAAACACCAACAACAAAAATACTTAAGTTCAGTTGTTAACCCTGTTATGTGTAACTTTCTACAAGGCAGTTTGAGTTTGTTTCTACAGAAATTACTAATTTTCCATTTTTGCAAGTGCATAGTATGAGGGAAGGCAAAGGTTCCTTGACCAGCAGTTTTAATAAAACTATAAACCGAGTATTCTGTCTTACAATGAAATGCAAAATTTCCACTTAAAGTGTAATCGCTGTAAAAATGGCACAGTATTAGTGGGGGAGAAGGGTCACAAACCCAGCACCATAAAGGCATCCATTTATGTAGACAAACGTAACTGAATCTGCTCTCACTGGCTTGCTCTCCCAAAAAGTGTTACCAGATTCAATAAAATGGATTAAAGAAAATTAAGACAATTCTTTTGAAAACCTTGTGTAGCCTGAGTTGGCAACAAAACAAACAAAAAAAAAACATTCCCTGAGATAAATACAAATATAATGGTGCAATCTGTGAAAAATAAATATGCCTGCATACATAGTTATGTGGGCTAAGGTAAGGCAGATGATTGGTTAACAGCAGATGTGCATATTCAACTCTCCATTCCTCTTATTTCCATACAGCAGTGCTAAAACAAGAACTTTGAGTTTCACAGTCTCTCTCAGGTAAAAATGTCTGAAGTCATCTCGTGGCTCTGGTCATAGTGGAACATCACTGGTTTTTCTAAAGAAAAAAAAAAAGAAAGAAAGAAACAAGCTTATATAATTGAAGCCCTTAAATATGGCGCTTCCATTGTTTGTACCCAGTACCTCAATGACTGTATAGATCCAGTTGAGCATTTCATCCACGTTGCTGTAGACGCCAGGCCTGTTTTCCCGTGCACAACCGACACCCCAGCTCACCACTCCAACCAGATTCCAATGAGAGAAAGAGAAGTACACCAAAGGGCCCCCGCTATCACCCTACAGTTTGAAACAGAACACAAATTGCTCAGTAATTAAAAAAAAACAAAAAAAAAAACAAAAAAACAAACAAAAAAAAAAAAAACCGTAATGATACATCTTCATGTAACTCAGTTGATACATTTAAATGGACCCCAACTGCAGCTCATTACCTGGCAGGCATCCACGTTTCCCTTCAAGTTGCCAGCACAGATCATTCTTGGCGTTATGTAGCTGCCATAAATTGTAGGGCTGGAACATGTACTTCGAGCGATAATCTCAATATTAGCCTTTTGCAGTGTAGATGCAGCTTTACCTGAAAAGATGAAACAAATCTGCTGTAGAGTTAAATTTTCAAAACTAAAATTTCTCTTTTTCACTCCTTTTGGTCCATTTAAAAGCCTCTTACCATCTTCTGTCAGCAATCCCCAGCCTGTAACCACCACTGGAGTCTTGTCAGGAAGGCTAAGGTCTTTCGGAGGGAGACACACCGGCTTCCGTTTGTCTGAGCATTAAGAAAGTTACAAAGGTGAGTTAAATTAGCTACTTTTCAAGTATGTACGATTACTATAACCTGTAAAAATCTACACAAACAGTCACAAAAGAGTTTATTGGCTGACTGATTTAAATTAAAAATTAGGACATTGCGGTGCAAAACATTGACCACTAGATGTCAGTAAAGAACATTTGATAAATCTTCTACAGTAATTCTGGGTTATATCAATTAACCTTAAAGAGATTCATCTGAACATGTGGAGATATTGCATGTTTTTTGGTGTACAATGTTAAAGACTAACCTCCCACTGAGATTGGGCTGCTGAGTCTCATCATTGCCAAGTCATAGTCATTTTTGTCTTTATTGTATTTTCCATGAAGTATGATCCTGTCCACAGAGGAGCCTCCAAATATGTTCATGTGTGTCTCTCCTGATGTCACTTTCCACCGACTCAGCTCTCTTATGTTGCTGCAGGGCCCCAAAAATAAAATAAATTAAAATGAGAGAGAGAGAGAGCAAGAGAAGAAGTTGGGAAGTTGGGGGGGGGGGTCGTCAATGTGTCGTGGCAACCACAGGAAATGATGAACAGCGGTAACATTACTAACCCAGTAAAACAGTGGGCAGCAGTGACAAGCCAGCGTGATGACACCAGTGAGCCTCCACATCTGTGCTGGCCATTCTCCTGCAGACTGACCTGCCAGGGCCAGTCCTCTATAAAGGCATCCACACCACCAACAATGCGGTCCTGATTGCCCACCTGTCCACAGTCTGAGCAATACAATTATTTTTAAAATATGTTAATTTTTACTGGTACCTCTCACCTAGCAACTTTTAAAAATATTTTTTGACCTGCTCTGTAACAGTGCTATGCAATTTATAGCATAAGCTTGACAAAGTATTGCATGGTGATCACAATCAGAGATACTTGGTTTGTCTATATATATATATATATATATATATATATATATATATATATATATATATATATATATATATATACGCTCCAGGACACAGCTGACACCCTGGACCAGCTCTACTAACCCAAACATAACTTGCATACCCTAATCTCTTATTTGTTTAAAAATATAGTTTAACTTTGTTTGCACTCTTCTACTGTGTTGCACCATAAAAAAAACATGGCATTCAATGAGAATATCAGTTCTAATATGCTTCTATGTATGAATGGGTGTGTCCCCCTCTTCCTTGACTACTGTGATGCATTAAAAAGACAACATTACATGTATTTACATGTCATTTATAAAAACACAATTATAAGCATATATTGATATTTTTGACCCAATTTATGCATCCATATCATATGAAATATTCAGATAAAGCAAATACTACATTTTCAACATACACATCTTCCTTCTTGGGTCTTAAGCTGTTATGGAGAACAAGAAAGCTGTTGGGCGTTTCTTGGAAAATTTTGCTTCTTATTGAAATGATGTTTAGGTTTTCATGTGTGAAACTTGTCACCTCTAATACTCATCTCCACTGAAACCTACTGTAGCTCATGAAAACCCTGCAAACAGTTTAGTCCCATGACTAGTTTTCTAAAACCAGAACTCACCTGAGCACTTCAAAGAGACCACAGATCCAGTACTGCACACGCTGCTGTTTGCAGAAAAAAGAAAAAGGTGATAAGCCAGTAATTAAAAATGCTAATGTAACCAAAAATAACTCAATTGATGGTCAAATAGACCATATGGTGGTTTAAAAATAGAAAAAGAGGGGAAAGTTTATTTCTAACTTCAACCCATGTTGAACTATGCCCCAGTTTTTGTTCCGTTTTATCTGGGTAAGGTACCTGTTTGTTCACTTTGGCAGAAAATTCATTTGAGGAACAAAAACGGGACTTTTCTGCATTTCAGGAACAGAAACTTTGTCAAGTCAAGACAGAAGTCAAAAAGAAAAACAAAAAGGGAGCTAGAGTTTTTGTACAGTAATAACATTAGATTAATATTTATAGCATTTTGACTTTCATTTTTCAGATTTGGAGACTTTTTGGCCCACTCAGATAGCTTTAAAACTTCAATATGGCCATAAATCAGCTCTGTAAGTGTCCCAAACAGAACTTACAAAATTAAAAAATTGTTTCTCATTCCAACTTGATGAAAACTGTGTTGTTCTCACCGGTCAATGGTAGCCTGATGTACTGGTGTGCTTTCACTCCCACTTCTGACTGCCGAGAATGGTCCAGTCTTTAGAGGAGATGGTAAAGCGCCAACGAGGATTTCTCTGCTACTTGGGGAGCTGTGCATAGAGAGGAGGGGGTGGGGGGAGGCTTATGTAAACTGTAATCCAAGACCAAACAACCACTTTTTTAAGACGTGACACTATTGTTAACTCACTTTGTGTATCCCAGTTGTGTACAAGCAGACTGAGTGTGCTGTACACTCCAGTTGTCGCTGCACACGGTCCTCCAACCTGAGTCAGGATTGTACACTTGAAGAACACGCTCATCAGAAGTAAGACGCACTGGGAGGGGAGGAAAAAAAAATTAGCCATGTTTTTTCCTTCTACCTCTAGTTTTGCCTAAGGATAATACGCGAAAGTGTCAGGCTTTTCAGTTATACCAGGAAATGTGGTGTTTGCTGTAAATGATGATAAACAAGTAACTTCATCTTCTCCACCAGAGCAGTCTCTCTTCCCATCACAGGCTTTATTGAGTGGGATGAACGTCACTGAACTTTTGCAGAAGAAGTATTTGCTTTCAACTAGCTTTGTAACTGTAGGTATATTTAGGAACAGAAGAGCAGAACATGGGTTAGAAATGCTTATCTGGTGTGGTATAGTACACTTAAACCAGGCAACGTTCCCAAAAGATCCTTTGCATACAAACGTTTATTCTGCTTTTGATAGAAAAACCTTGTTTGAAATGACTTAAACTGATTGTATCCTCAATCAGTCAATCAATAAATAAAGTTGAAGAACTGGGACTTACCAAAGTATCCTGCAGTGACCAGTATGCCCACAATCACAACAACAATCAGAATACTGAATAATATTTTCTTCCTCTTTGACGCGTTTCTTGTTTGAGGGTTTAGGCCCATCATTGGTCTTTTGCGATGACCTGGTCGAGCAGCTGTAGAAAAACAAAATTCTGAATATCACAGCAAAAATAAAACGAAATCTAGGACCTGAAAAAGAGCCTGGAAAGGAGATGACTAAGAATCTGGGTTTTTTCCCCACAGTTTTAAATGTTTTCGTTTTGTGATCACATCAAAATCTGTTAGTGCAGCAACAGCCAAACAAACAGAGATTCCTAACTTACTTTGCGTCCCAGAATTCAGTGGTATGGTGCTCTCTGCTGGCTGCTGAGTTGGTGCCTAAGGACAGAGACAACAGATCTCAGATCTCAGAGCACAGGTGTTTGTGAACTTGGGACAAATTTAAGAGGAAGAGGGCCCCTGGGCTAGTACCAGTTTTGGTGCCCTACCTGTACAAGTCTCCTTTAAGCATGTGGTTTACAATAGATTGAAAATTACAGTTAAGTCCAAAATTATTCACACCTCTGGGAGATTTGGATTTTGAATTTTTTCAAAAATTTCTAATATTAAAAGAGACAGGTATATTACAAAAGATAAAGCACTATTCAATGGGTGTCAAAGAAGTCTACATTTTAACAAAAATGTCTTGACAAAAAGTGTTTATACCCTTTTAATTACTGATGGGAAATCCTTAATTAGTATTAGAGAAATCAAAGGGTGCTTCCATACAGTGCATATACAAGTGCAGAATCAGAACACAGCACAACACATGGAACATTTTTTGCATAAATATGAGTTGTCATGTTACCACAGTGTTACTTTCTGCTTTTCTATTAGATGCAATCTAATCAGTCTAAGCTCACAACTAAAAAGGACAGTATAGGCTCTGCACTGCATGTGCTGCATTTAAACTCTGCTTGCCAATATTTATTTGAGCAGTTGAAAATACGTTTACTGCCAACACCTGGTCAGTCTTAGTGGCTGGGATACCAAAGCTCAGAGAGAGAACATCATAATGATGGAAAAGAAATATTAGTAAGAAAAATGTGGGGTTCATATTGTCATTTCAATATTCACCTGTACTGTCTTACTTTCCAAATGTCATCTTGTCAAACTGCTAAGTCTATAAGCTCTGGTGATTGTTCTGTTCATCTGCAGCACACTGTGGGAAAAAAGTGACTCTGACGCAAATTGTAGAGCTGCAACATCTCTTCAACCACAGGAGCCACAGGTTGAAGCCTTATGGTGCTTGATGTTTCTCATTAAAAGGCATAGGTGGAGCACAGTTACACAATAGCATCAATTGTGCACGTCTGTACATGGTGTACCAGACCAATAATGCACTTGCACCTGAACAAATAAAGTAACTAGGGAATGTTTTTTATTGTTAACAATTGTCACGATGAGTTGGCAAAAACAACAGTAAAGCCTAAAACTGGTGAGTTTGGTGCCCAACCCTGATCCCCTGGGCACACCATTTCAGATGTGTTCTTGTTCCAGCACACAAAAAAAGTTTGGGGTGATGTGGAAGCCCATATATACTAAAATCAATTGCTCTATACAAAAAGGTATTTTGCCAATTTTTTTTTCCCAGTGGCATTTCTAGACCAGATTTACCTGGGGAAAGGGGGGGGCACTGTTTTTTTTCCCATGGGGGCACAGAAACAAAAACATACAGGACATTATTTCATCGAATAATATATTTAGTAAACCACAGAGCCACTTGCACCCCTGGAGTTGCAGATTGCAGACTTATCTCAATACAGCTGAAGCTAAAAGGTGCAACACCTTAATTTTTAATTCATTGTTAAGGTAAAACTATGAAGATAAAACATGAAATTGGTCCAAGGAACCAATTAGTTACGGTTTTTTGTGCCAGGGCATAGCATCATAAAAAAAACTGACTTCGTATTATATCTTCAGTACAATGGGGCAGGACCAGTTCTACAGGGGTGATGGCGTCTGCTGGCCCCTGTCCCTTTTCTAAAGTTGTATGCAAAATACAGGCCATAAACCTAGGCATGCTTGACAATTTTTGATCAAATTGAGAGTTTTCCTGGTTAAATAAAGAAAAGAAATTATAAGTTTATTAACCGCACTGTATAATTTTGTGAGAAATTAGACATGTTGACTAGGACCAGTAGATTGTTTGTTCCCCTGTCGGACTGTTTGTCTGCAGCCCTCCACATACAAAACAAACAACAACAACAAAAAAAAACTGTTCAGTGATTTGGAAGTCTGATGTACTTAAATCAGTTTAAATCTGATCTAAACAAACAAAAGGACTTTAATTAATGTAACTAAACAACAATTTATATCTGAAATGTTTATGGTGATATTTTAGCATTATTTTGAAGTCAAGTAGGAGAATCAATTGTAGGATTAACAGGCTGTTATACCAAAATCCTTCATCAGCTAAAAGGAAAACTCAGCTATACAAGTTTTGCGTGTAAAGATCCAGAAATCAGGCTTCCAGTAGAAATACATACCTTAAAACAGGACAAAAAAAGTTTGCCCCTTTTGGATGACACTCCCACCTTTTCTTGTTTAATGGTAACTGCTTGTTAGCTTCTCTGACTGAAGAGTCAACAAAGCAAACAACTTATGAGGACAAAACCTTATTAGAGAAGCCTGTTTTATGATTGGTTTAGCTGAACAAAGAGACCCTTTTGATTGCCTACCTACCTAAATGGGTAGCTTCCTCAAATAGGTGTTGTCAGCAGGTGGGTATAGTTTGTGGGATGTGATAAGGTCCTATCAACTGACTTTTAACTGGATGGAAGCAAATGATAAGTATATGTGAAGTTTTTAAGTATTAGAGTTTACCTCTATGTAAATCTGAGAATGGAGAAATGTTAGAGAGCCAGTAAAAGAAATGATGAGGAGGTGCAAAGTGAAATTTTTAATTAGATAACTCTGCGTTCAGATTATGGTCACTGTTACTGTAAAAAATTAAGCTAAAATGTTACACTAATATAGCTGGGTGTGTTTGAACTGGAAAACAGACTGAAGGATAAAAAAAACTGCAACTGACAAATAAGAATTTCATTTTGTGCTATTTTAGATCTCTACAATTTTTGTAATGATTGATTTTATTTAACAGACTCGTCGTCCACATAAACATAAAAACAAAGATAAATTATACACAACAAACAAACAAAAAAAAACTTATAAAAGACTTTCATACCAGTGTTTCCACAAAGACGACTGGTAGCGTAATGCACTCGCAGAAGGATGTCAGAGTTATAAATAATATGAGCCCTTATCCGATCTACACCCTGTTGCCCAATAACAATTTAGGTGTTTCTGAACATCTGTAAAGCTTAAGCCAAGTTTGTAGATGAGATTGATAAGCACTGAAGAGGGTTTCAACAAGTTCACTACAGCTGACTCTACAATCCTAGCCAAGTTTAGAGACTGAAACAAACTTTACAGCGTTAGGGTTCTTAGATCTTTTCATCAGAGGATTTTTGATAATGCTGACTTTTACTTTTAAACATTGTAGGAGTTTCTAAGTTTGTATAAATCTCTTGACACAGAGCTCGATCTTGCTGGAGAAAGCATCGTTCATCATGTAACTGCTCATGGACCACTGGGCAGAGCTGCTCTCAGAAGATGATTTGATGCCATTCTTTGAACGTTTTTAGGCAAAACTGTGATGAAAGGAGCAAAACATAAAAGGTATTGTGATCAAATTTTCTGCAGCTTTAGAGATGTGATATATTTTGTTAGCGCAACATATATTGTTGATATGCTATACACATTATAAATACAGTTGAAACTAGAGTTTTACATATACCGAATAAAACGGCACATAAGCTACACCGTTTTTTTTCTCACTGTCTGAAGTTAAATCATAACTCTTTGCATCTCTTCAAACTTCTCTTGTTTTAGGTCAGTTAGAATTACCAAAATTATTTCTATTTGCTAAACGTCACAAAAATTAGAAAAACAATGTCAGAGATTTACTTTATTAATGTCTTCAAAATCAGAAGTTTGTATACATTTCCTTAGTATTTGCTATCATTGCCTTGAACTTTATGACTCTGGTCAAATGTTTTGGGTTTATTTCCACACACATCTCACAACAGTTTGTTGGAATTCTGGCCAATTTCTTCTGACAGAGCTGGTATAACTGAATCAGGTTTATAGGCTGCTGCACCCACACATCTTTCAGATCTGCCCATAAAGTCTTTACAGAAATGAGACCCAAACTTTGTGATGGCCACACCAAAACATTGTATGCTGTAAATCTAAATGTATCCTGTAAATCTAAGAATTTCATTAGGAATGCTCTCAGGACGCTTCACTATCAGCTTGACTGCGAACTCATGGTAGCACCCGCTCTTTCTTTTTGAGAGTCCTTTTCCCAAAGTTCACAAAGGAGGCCTCATTGGAGAAAATAACTTTACTGTACCTCTTAAGTTCATTCCTTTTTCTTCCTGCAAAAACTCATTCTGTCCTTGGTGTTTTGTTTTTGTTATTGTTATTTTGAAGAGAAGTTCTTTGCTGCTTGTCTTGACACCAGACCAAGAGGAGCCTGCTTGCAGAATCACTTATATCTGTCCACTGCCATTCCCAAGCAAGCTCTGCATTGGTGGTAACTAAATTCCCTGTGCACGACTTCCCTAGGTGCCCTGGGACTTTCTGAACAAGCAACTGAACCTCTTTCCTTGATGCTCTCAATTCTATAAGGCCTTGATTTGGATCTAATTTTACTAGAACTAGCATATTTGCATATGGGGGCCTCTTTCATGCAAAGCACTGAAGGAATGGTTACCATGGTGGTAACTATTGTTAACCAAACAATGCTTCAAGCACCACCCTCTTTTAAAGCAATCATTCTGCTTTTCAGTTTGTGAAAAACAATATTTGTTTCAAATTGACAAATTTATGTAGTTTTTCTTGAAATCAACATATTCTTAATATGAGAATATTTTATAATTTATCAGGCAACATTAAATCATTTTTCTCATGTAGGATACACATTTCTGATGCTGCCTTATAAGCGGCACTGTTGCATGGCCATTCATCCTTCCTATTTTTCCATATACGGATTCTATTGATAAAGAATCATGCAAAATATTTTGTGAAGAGAGCATTTTTAAATTGTCAACACACCTTGTCATGGTTGTCCTTATCACAAAGCTGTACTTAGGGTATAGCTTCCAGTAAATGAAATTCATTTGAATCCGGTTCTATGTTGGTAAAGTTCACAGCTCCAAAGCTGCACAAACTAACAGATAGTCATGTTTGATCAGTGTTTGTTGCTCTCTCTGTAGGGTAATAGAAGGAAGTTTCACCACTGAAAAGACAACAAAAATCTAATGCAAATAAAAACACAGCTTATTTTAAGCTTGTAAGCACAAACAGCAAATAAACGTCTATGTTTTTAAACAAGAATGACTAAAATATTATATCTATATAATATATAATACCGTATTTTCCGAACTATAAGTATCAGTTTTTTTTTTCCACAGTTTGGCTTGTTCTGCGTCTTATAGTCCAAAGCGACTTATGTATGGTTTTTTTCCCTCTTCATGACGCATTTTTTCAGTGATGTGTTAAATGTTGATTCATACTGCCAGACATAAACCAAGGATTAAACATGACCATTTGCAGTCACGAGGAAAGCTGAACGTGGGCTGACAGCTAGATGGCCAGAGCTGGAGAAACGACTCTGCAGGTGCGTCTGCTCCGCTGCGCACTTTTCAGGTGTTAGGTCGATTTGTGTTTCCCCATCAGAAACAGTTTCCCCTGCATCCCCGCGCCGCCCACGCAGCACAAAACGCCGAGCCGTTCCTGACCATCCTGATTTAGCACGGACATCGGTGCCTCAGACACTGTCAGCAGACTTCTTAGCCAAAGCCAACAGTTTCCGTATGTTTGTTGAAAAGTAGACAACTGAACACAACGTGTTACCAGAACCTTTATGTTTGACCATTTCAAAATAAATGCGACTTATACTCCGGAGCGACTTATAGTCCGGAAAAAAACGGTAGATAATAACCGCTTCAACAAGTTTGCTTTTAGGTGATAGAATCTCCATGGTGTCATTTTACACCCCTTCACAATTTCTGGAACTAATCTCACCTTCCCTTCAGAATAGATTAATATGTTTTCAAATTTTTTTCAGAGAAGAGCCCTAATTCCTAACTATCCTAATTCCAACAATCAAATCAATTATATCTGGAAACAGTATTAAAGGAAGGGTAGCAGAAAAAGGGCGTCCCAAGGAAAATTATACCTAAAGTTCCAATAAGATTTCACATATCGGCTGCGGTGTCTTCGCCTTCACTATTTCTCACCAATGAAATTTGTATTCAGTTTAAAAAACTGTATTGGTTTTATGGTTTAATTCTTAAAGTCTGGTTTAATTATTTTATTTTAGAGCACATAAGTTTACCGTCCCAGTAACTCTTACGTTAAGATACCCCTGATAAAAATGTTTTAAAAAAAATCTTAAAATAAATCTACTTTTTATTGTAGTAGCAAATTTTGACAGAAAAATTTAGAAATATCCAACCTTTAAAAGATGTGCATAAATAAATAATAGTTTTTATAACCCTAATAAATCCTATAAAACATAACTGAAGCAATTCTTTGGTGTATATTCTAGTTTTTAAATTAAACTGAATGCATACTGAATGATTTATTACATTCTGCTTCTCGTTGGTACAAAATATATGATGTGACACACAAATAAATACCCATTTCTCTTTGCATCTCTTCAAATAGGTAAGAACTTTAAGGGTATGCAAAATGTCAAAGAATTTGCAAATAGTAACCTATACCTTTTTGCTTCCCTTGTGTATGGTTTTCATGTGAAATGTGTCTATCACAGACGCTGTCGAAAATGTGAAAGACAAGGGAACATCCCATTTAGGTAATTTAGATCTTCATAAGTCAGGATGTGGCTACAAGAAAATTGCCAAAATGTTTCCATAAATACAGTAAAAGCATTCACTAATACATTTAAAATAACTAAAATGCCAACAAACAAGGCCTGAGGACAGTTAGGACGATGGTAAAGGTAGTAAATCTAACCCCCAAAGCTCACTGTTCTAGAAGTCCAGCAAATGTTTTTAGTGTGAGATTATGTTGCAGCAATTAAACACAAATTTATTTAAAGGTTGTTACTCACAAAAGGCAGATTTTGCTCTTTGGCAATCAGCCTCCAACAGGCTCCTTTAGAGCCCTTTGCACATAATGTGCAAACAGATGGTTGAATAAACTTTTTGGTTTCCCCATTGTTCTTCTTCTGAGCTTGTTCTAATAGTTTTCCATGCTCCATTAGATTGCAATCATGTTTACAGCACACAAGAAATATGAAAAACCTTTGGTTGCCCAACATTTCATAGAGATTTGTTTATTACTAGATGCTGAAAAAGCAGACCCGTCTCCTTCAAATAAAAAGACCAATAGAAATATGGACGGAGAATGTTGTTGAACAGGGTTTTTTTTGTCTGTTTTAGAGAGATGCTCACTGTCCTGTGTTGAATCTGTTATGGAACGTTTTGTTGATAAGCCCCCCTGAGGTATTTTGTAGCAAAAAGTTGTTACATTGAAACTGAAAAACATGAGAAACATTGTGCTTTACTTCATCCATTCATACAGTTACTTTATTGTACTTTCTTCCCTTTACACTGCAGTCTTGTCGATTACTTTTTTAATAATAAGTCAGACTGATAATCTCTTCAGAAACATTAATATTAAACTATAAGTAAGTGAAAGCAACAAAAATAATCTGAAATTGTACTGGAAGCTTCAATCTATATTTAGAATATATATATATATATATATATATAAATAAATAGCAAATACAGTTGAACAGATTAGGGGTAATAAACATGCATCGACCAATCACAATAACGTGTTAAGCAATGATAACAGGAAACTAGGTCACCAACACCTGAAAGTGTGTCATAAAGTCTGCGTATCGAGAATAAAGAAGGGATGAAACCTAGTCATGACAACCTGGGAAACGAGAAAGATGGCTGTAGAATGCTGGGAATTGAACAAAAGATTTCTGAGAGCAGTGGGTTGTTATTTTGTCATGACACACTCATCATATTTTGTAAGACAATGTTTTAAAAAAACAAACAAAAACACAACTGATATAAACTGCTCTGTGAGTCACACACAAATCTTTTTTTTTTTTTTTTTTTTTTTTTAGTCATATTAATCCAGCAGTTAGTTTACTCAGAGTTTTTGGGAAGCAATTCAGCTTTAACAAAACAAGTATAACTGGATCATTTGATGAGACTAAAACCTTGAGACAGTTGTCTTTTGGATAACTGTGTTTTTTAGTTTAGAAAAAAAAGTATTTTTTTTTTATCTGAACTCAGCCATGAAAAATGGGCTTCCCTGAAGCTGTGCAAGAGAACAGACAGCTGAGGGATTTAAAAAAACAAGCACACCTATGAAAACATACTGAAAACATCTGATAAGAAACAAAATCTAACATATATATATATATATATATATATATATATATATATATATATATATATATATATATATATATGCATGTTTTCTTTCACATTAATGCTACACATTAGTTTGAAGACCAGAGCTATGACATAGTTTTGATACATAGTTAATCTAGTCATCCTGTGAATTTTTATTTATAAGCAAAACATAAATGTTTTCAGCCCCAGCGATGACTGTTATTAGTTAACTTTTTGACTAAATATAAGAAGGAACCTTTCTTACCTGTTGCCAAACTCCTTGTAATTCAAAACATGTCAGTCTTTTCTCTTTTTAAGTATAAATTTAACAGCTGTTTTTTTTTATCCAGCTCCACTGCAGAACCTGAATCTGACCCAACCTAACAAGAGACTATGTTTCATTTTGCAGCGTTTAGAAGCTTGTTTCAAGGATATGGTCAAATGGCCAGGTCAATCAAAACATTGAGCCGATTGCCTTTTAAAAACATGAGCATACATTTTATTCCTTTATTCTGTACTCACCCACATGATGCACTTGTCCTTTTCAGTAAACACCGTAACCCCTGCCCTTTCCTCAGTTGGGCTGCTCTCTAAATCCTCCTTCTTTTGCCTTTTGTCACCTTTTATCCCACAGGTTTTAACAGGAAAACCTGGAGCGATCTGTTCCCTGTCTCCCTTCCGTGCTCCTCCCCTTTTCTATCTACACCTGTGTAACTGAATCTAGCTTGAAGGGTGCCTGACCTCAACCTCTGTGATCCCAGTGCTGTAATAAAAAGTGCCGGTGTATGCTGCTGAATTTTGTTCCAGCGCAGATCAAGAACAAGCTCCTTTCTAAAAGACCCAAGCCTTCTGACAGAACAAAACTAAAACCAGGTAACATGACACTTTAACCGTCATACCTGTATGCCTTACACTGTGTTGCCCCTCCTTCTTCAGAGCTTACCTGTCAACGTAAGAAAACCCCACAGGCACTATTTTATTTTTGACAAGTTTTTATGTATTTTATATCTACTCTTTCCTTTTGGACTTATTAGTTAGGTTTCCCCAAACATACATAAATTTCTATACGTCTCCATGTAAAGCACAAACAACTGCTAAAAGACAAAACATGTCTGTAATTGCATGCCTTCAGGCTTAGGCGTGGTCACTTGATTTGTTTTGACAGTAATACCCTCAGCTGGTATCAGTCAGTTAAACTTGATTCACACCACAAGTCAGGAGGACTTTTAGAGATGTTCATTGTGCTTTTAATGCATTTAAACAAAATACTGAAAAAGATTAGGGAAATTAGTTGTATGAGATGGTAAGGTCAAACTTACTGACAATGAAATAAAAACAGGTTCAGTCCAATATACAACACTTACTTTTAATATATACGTGAAAAAATAAAGGTATGGATCAGTTTCTAAAACTGCTATAGTAAGCCTTCACTTCGCAGACAGTAGCCTCAGCTGAAAGAAATCCATCCTAAAAGCAGAACTTATCTGTGTATCAAGTTAAAAAGATGTGTGAAAAATAAAACAAAGGTTTGTGGGTTATGAAAAAGATGCTAGCTAACTAATGATATTGCATAGTCATACAAGACTGTTGAGTTCTTTAAAAAGAATTTGTTTTTATTTTTGTTTTTTGTTTAGGAAATTGACCCCCTTCCGTCACTAAGACAGCAAACAGCAAATACGACTGAAAATTGAGCTGTAAATAATTAGAAAAGGAACAGAAGGACATATTTGGCTTTCTGATTATTTGTCTCAGTGGTACCAAATAATATGCATGTAGCCTAATTTTTATGAAACTCCTCATTGCAGAGGAGTTACTTATGTTTTCCATCAATATAAACAAAACTAACTACACTTAAGAATTAAAATAGAGAATCCCTGCTCAGTCTTTCAGGTTTAACCTTTTTACTCATATAATGGCCTAGAGAGCTACACGTTTGATCATATCAGACTGCCAGATTGAGTTCATACCACATGTCTAGACTTTGCTTCAAAGAGTTCAATTGCCTTTCAAGGACATGTGACACACTTTTGGATGAAAGTTAAACCAGAGAGAATATTATGGAAAACTGATCACAGGCAACTGTAAAGATGGAGGGAAGGGGGATCTTGGTTGAAAGTACAAGAAATGACTGATAAGGATGGTAGAAGGGAACAAGCCTTTGTCAGATTGTCTTTTCTGAGCTCAGCTATCGACGCTCACTTTCAATATTTCTCCACCAAGAAAACTTAACCCAGCAGTAACCGATGACTCATAAATTTTTCTCATACAAGAAACCTTAATATGGTCGTAGTTGTGAACTTGCACTATGAAAACCCAGATGAATTACATTTTTGTAAATAAAAGAAGTCTGTTGGATAGTTCTAACAAATGAATCAATTTTAGGCTGGTGAACTTTTTAACAGCCAAGTTCACACTCAGTGTCGTCAAACAGCTTTTGTTAATCCAGATGTTATTTAGGTATGCAATTTCTAAGACACATAGGAGCTCCACCCTGGTTGAATGAGAAATCCACTGTTTTTGATGTGTTTGTCTGTTCCCCAGCTCTATTGTGGTTCACTGCACCTTATCTCAGAGGAGGGTTTCTATTTTGTTAAAAACTAACACTGTATGGGAGTAAAACCTGTTCTGTTTGACATCTAACTTCCATCGCATTTTGCACACAAAGATGTTTGCATATATTGTTGAAAAGCACAGCAAAGATTTCAGAAATCTATGGAACTTCCTTCTGTGACTGTGTTTTTACAGTTTATTTTATCATCCTATCAGTGACAAGTCAACTATTCTGAACAAGGATCAGAATCATACTCACTGGAAATAGCATGTGAGACAAACATTTCAGAAAATAATGTACAATTACCTAAATACAGAGAAATTTCAAGATGTTTATGACTAGTTATCTACAAAATTCATCAACATACTTCAGCATCTACCAGAATACATGGGGACAGCAGGTTTATTTATTGGAATGAAATAAAAATGGGAAGGGATGGAATATTATGCCCAAGGGTAGCATAACACAGAGAAGTTACATATTAACACATTTTGTTGGGGTATATTGTGTAGATTTTGTGATTAAATAGTATGTCTAAGAAAAATCTAGAAGTATAACTTAGTAACTTTGTTATCATGTTAAAATTAAAATCTCTCAAAAAGAAAAACTTATACCTGACTGATGGAATTTATTTTATCATGTTCTGATTTTGAGGCTTTCCCATTTTTTTAACTTTTTATAACTATTATAATTTTTTGAGAACACAAAATCACCATTCAAGAAGAGCAAACACTACCCTTTAAAATGCATTACAACACACTCATTCAAAATTGGTTATTTCCCTATGAAAAGTTAATCATTCTTATCAGAAAAGTAAATAAATAGTTAAAGTTTAACAGGAAGAGACCAAAGTTTGAGTTGTCAGACTAAAACCTGACATCCACTTCCCATCAGACAGGTAACCTCCCATTCGTTCTGCTCTCCTACATACTTTTAAGCTGTTGAGATACACAATGACAATTACCTTTGCAATATAAAAACAATTTTACGGTTCAAATTTGAAAAAGAAGGAGGAACTAATAAAAAGAAGTTAGTAATTACCTTTACATAGTCATTATCATTGTAGTTTTTCTTACCTGTCACAGAAGATTTTTCTTTGTAGCTGCTATTGAATATAGAATCCAAAAGGTGTCAAGAAATTTGGTAGAGAGAAGTAGTTCCTGTCTGAGATTGTTCAGTCTTTTCCTCTGAGGACCTTCAGAACCAGCATTTATTGTTTCAACAAGCAAACACCCTTCAAGGTTTTTTCATCCTATCTCTCCACCCTCTTCCTGCAAAGCAAACACACTCTCTCACTCACTACATCCCTCAACACACACAAGCAGCCCTATCTCTACATTCAACCCCTCTCTTCCCACTACCATCCTCAATGGAGGCATTTTATCCTTTGTTTTTGCACTTAGGTGTAAATTTAGTGAAACTTGATATCAGGCTTTAGACACTTTGTGGGAAGTGTGGTTTGAAAAAATACACGTTCTTTAGCACCTTCTCATCTCCATGGTCAAGTATTGCCTCACATTTATTATTAAGTTATTGCATACTGTAAATGCTTTCATTTGTAGCATTTTTGTGTTAAACATAATGCAATTCAAATTTTATTTAAGTTGTTTAACATGAATTATTGAAATCCTCTCTGGATTCAACATTGTCTTTACTTGATCATTTTTACACAGGGATTCAGTCATGGAGATATTACAAAAAGCTTTGCTACTGTTTTTTGTAATCTTGCAAAAGATATGTCAAGTCATCGCTTGCTAGATGGGTGGATTTACAGTATAAGAAAAGCTGTTAGCTGCTGTTCAGAAATGTGAAATATTCTACTTTTTATTAAACCAAAGAAGGGTGAATGCAGAAATAACAATCCATGAATAATAGCAGAGGGATAGGTGATATCATTGTGAAGACTGGAAACCTTATAATCTAGTATTTCCCTTGTCCTTGTGAAGAGGATTGGTTACATTTCCCACTGGGAAGTGCTGGTTTGATTATATTTTTTACTGGAAAAAGCAAACATGTTACCTTGAAATCAGAAAAAATATTTTTCCTGAAATTCCTCTTCTTGTGTTTACTGGAGGTGAGCAGTAAACGTGTTAACAACAAAGGCAGAGGGTTTTTTTTATTTTTATCTGTGCGTGCACAACAGAACAGGTAGCAGGGCTCTGTCCATAGCCAATAATGTGACAATAAGTGAGAGAAGAAAAACATCAACATTGTGACTGCCGTATGGACATTTCCACAGTTACTGACCCATTTGCAACATGTAGAGTGTATATTGGGTTACTGTTAATCAGAGGTTACGCTTAACTTTTTCGTTGTCTGTCTCTTTGACTGACAGGGTCAAAAAAATAATCCAGTCATAATCTATTTTTACCTGTTAATTTTCAAAATGATAATAATGACAGATTCAGTTACATTTATTTTCATTCAGTTTAATTAAAATTCAGTCCAAACAAGCTGAACAGAAAATTCTCATTGTGCCATCATCAAGCAGATGAATACATGTAACTTTTTCTCTGCAGGTACAAAAACCACTGAGTGTGGCCTCAGTAGCTACATATAAACAATGAAACCAAGCAACTGCATTTAAATTATGAACAATTCACCTGCTGTGGCCTGAACGCACAGTTTCACAACTTCCTCCTGGTTTGCATGAACTTGAACTGTGCACCTGCTGTGCATAATTGCATGTCTCAAGGGGGGTTGCTCCAGAGGGTATTGTCATGAGGTTTTGGGGTTTTGCCTCAGACAGATGACTTCTCATGGCTGTTTTGATCTTGATCTGACACACAAATGGCACTTCAGCCAAAGTTTTGAAATCAGAGAACAATTCTCCAAATGAAGTGATCAGAAGTTGGCAAAACTCTCAAAACGAGGAGTTTTCTGATCCTACAAGCCCTCGCTTTAGTGGTAGGAAATTCCTCAATATGTGATACTTCTGCATCAGTGGTTCAGCTGCAACTGTCTGTGATCTGTAATGGTCACAGACGTGTTCTAAACCCTCCTGTCCATAACTCTTCAACACACTGTCAGCTACCAGACAGCAAGATTCATTGAGAATGGAGTCCCTGTCAGAGATGAAGCTCATATTCAAAAGAATATGAAGTTTGGAAGCTGAAATACCTAGACACAATGGTACTTGATATACTACTGGCTGGCTTTGGCAAAACTGCCAGTCCAGAAGCGGTATTTATTCCTTGCAACTGACTGGCTGTACCCCTAAAATCAGAACTAAGACTGTAGATTTTAGCTTCTGCGGGAGTGCTAAGACGTTTCCACTGTATGTATATAAGGGCCTATTTGGTGTTTAAAGTATTAAAATAGGCAGCTATGTATGTTTTTAGAGGGGGTCTCAAGTATTTGTAGATTTGAGCTATTTGCTAATGCTATGAATACCGGGCATCCACAGTACATACAATGGTGAACAAGTAACACATCTATGTGCATGCGATTGCATTAGTGAAAATTAAAGCATGTGCAAAGTGCTGGAGATAATGCCTTTAACAGAATGGTTATTGCCTGATTAAGGAATATCTCAAATGGTGAGTGTGAAGAGAGACTGTATTTAGAGACCAGTAGGATTCTCTTGAGGGAGAAGATAGCTGGCTCCTTACCCGCTTTAGGTTTTCAAGAGCAATCATTCTGGAACTGTGCCTAAAAGGGGTCTTGGAGTGTAACACAGGGAGCTGCTGTGCATTACCCGTACCCATTCAGCTGCTGATCACACTAAGGTTCATAGGGACTAGTGCGATTTAAAGGGAGCTGGTAGACCAATTGGGAATGTGCTAGTAGACACTGACCAGCTGTTTAGGATGGAATAATACACTCGTCAGTGAGGTATATTAAATTTACACACATGCGCCAACTGCCTGTTTCATTTACTATGTGTGACACAGCGCCACAAGAGGTGAGGCACAGCACTGCACTGCCTCACACTGGACTTCTTCCATGTATTTGAAAAGACAATGCATAAATTGAGCGATTAGCAACAAAAAAAATGGTGAAATTACCAATAAAAAAAAAAATCTGATTTATAGAAAATTCAAGAGGAAAATTTGATTTTCTCTCATCATTGTCAGCATTTATTTTACTTCCCCTTACCTCCCCTGATCGCAGATCAGTGGTCCGGATGCTGCTCCTGTGTCGGGGCTCAGTGGAAGTCTAGTCACGCAGCGGTGATCTTATGCAAGGTAGGCTAATAAATTGTCTGTTCAGTGTCATAACACACTAGCTGTTGCGTCGTTGTGATTAGATTGCTTATCAGTTAATTTAACATAGATTGCAGTGCTATTTTTTTGGGATTAAAGTTACGTAACAATTGGATATCAAGATGTTAAAGCTAAAATAAGTTTTTAAAAATGTTCACATATGGACAGTTTATAGTTGTCACTTTAAGCTTATAGTTGTCACTATAATAAACTATCCATTTTTCTATATAAGAACTGTGATACCAAGGACTGTATTACATTAAAAATATGTAACTGTACTTTTTAAACTTTGTTAAAGGTTCAGTGTCTAAAGGTCTGGCTGGATTGTCCTGCATAGATGAGCAGTGCCACTGGAACTCAGGGACATGTTTGGGTCCAAGGATTGTAGCATGGTTTCTGTCAGGCAGACTCAAATTGTGCCATAGATATGTGTAAATAGTCTGAGGTACAAGTCTTTAACTTGCTGTATTAACATGAATGACACCAGCTTTCCTGTGTCTGTGTTGATGTGTGTTAATACCTAACTGTTAATGGTTGTTCCACTGACTTTTTGTTAGGCTAGTTCCTTGTTGTTTTTCTTTTTATAGCTAGTGCTCAGTTTTACACATGAAGGTGATGTTTCACCATTTTAATAGTAATTGTGATTAATGAGTACATAAGAACTTCCATAGCTTAAATTAATGGCATAAGTCAAATGTTTAATTTTAGTGATGTTTACCATTTTAAAACTGAGTTATAATAAATACAGTCAGTGTAAACAAATGACATGAGTTGATAAATTCCACTAGTGAAATATATCTTCTTGCCACTTTCTTTATATAAAATACACTTTTTCAGTTTTTTACATGTGGCTAAGACATCCACTCGATCAAAATGTGACTAAATAAAAGAAATTACATTCGCAATTAAAATTAAAACAAAACTGAACAAACTGAACTAGATTTAATTTTAGGGGAATCACAGTAAATGAGGATCAACAGAAATCCATGCCATTTGTCAACAAATCTAAAAATCATTCATCCTTTTCCTTCCTCTTTATAATAATAAACAACTTTTTTTTGGTTTATTACATAACACTAAGATTGAAAGTTGAGGTTATTATAACGTAAAAAAGTTCAAGGGGACAGGAACTTTAATTGTTAGAAAACCTGCATTTTTGTGGAAAGTTAATTTTGTTCAGCAAAATAGTTTATTCCACCTGAAGTTTGGAAAAGTCACAGTTCAAGCATAAATAGCATAAATATGTCCTACATGGGGAAAATTGGAATTTTTCTGATCAAAGTATTTAAATCAAAGTATTTCAGTTTCCATCAGCAAAATTAAAAATTCTTATACAAGAGTAAGATATGACTTGTGTCTTGTTTTATCATCGGTTAAGTGAAGGCATCTAATCCCTTCAGAAATCTTTCAGACATTTTGTGTTTCATGTTTTGCAGTTAAACCCATGATGTCAGAGAGACTTACTCACCTAGGTTAAATAACAGGAAACTCTCAACCACACGGAAATGATCAATGCTGTGTTAACAAGTGGTGACATGTGCTTTCAAATATGTACAAAGATATTCACATACTATGCATCATTTTGCAACGATATGATATAGGAGAATGTATTCAACCAATCCAACAGCTGTTATAACTTTAATAAGCATTTACCAAACAGCCATGATATCAAGCTATGGAGACATACTCTCAAAATGAATCCCAAAACTTTCACTGCTTTCAGAATTATGACAGCTGTCAGCATAGGCAATATAAATATAAGAATTTGTTTAAATGCCTTTTACTTTTACACTAAATTGGAATTGATGTAACCTTATGGGAGACTTAACTTTGTAAGGTCAAATGATTTTGGGGAAAACCCCCAGAGGATTTCCTCTCAGCCAATAGATGGCTGCAATACTGAACTTTAGCTAAGTTGTTTACCATTGTCTTGCAAAACTAGTCAAACCTCTTGAATTCTTTACATTTTGTCATCTCCAACAAACCTCTGCGGCCGCCACAGAACAGCTGTACAGTATTTATGCTGAGATTGAATGACACAGGTGTAGTTTACTATTTACTAATCAGGTGACTTCTGAATGCAGTTTCATACATATAAACTTGTAGAGTACCAGAGTAATGAGGACTGAATGCAAATGCATGCTAGATCTTTCAGATTTGTATTTGTAAAATATTTTACACTTTATATGATTTTTTTTCTCCTTGTCACAATTGAGCACTAATTTGTGTTGGTCTATCACTAAAGTCAAAATAAAATGTACTGAAGTATGTGGTTGTAACCTAACACCATGGGGAAAAGTTTGAGGTGTGTGCATACTTTTGCAAGCCATTGTATGATGACAACTTTATTACCTTCCTCTGTATTCCAAATATAATGATTTTATTTGCATAAGTATACATTTGCAGTGAAAATTAATGTTTTAAGGGAAAAAGAAAGCCAATTTATCTTGAAAATGCCACAATCTGATAAGATCAGTACTTACCCAAACAGTTCTATGTTTTGAATACAAATAAATTTGGGATTTTTTTTTACTTTAAGTCATTGCTTGGTAGAGTTTTGAGTCAGAGTACAAAGTACTAGTGCTTCTTCCTGACTCATGTGTATTTCTTTTGAATTTGGTTTCACCATGAAAAGGAGTGATAATTTAGTTTTCCTGTAGGAGTCCCACTTCATCTCCTAGAGCAGGTTTTGACGCCTAGCTTTACGTAGTAATCATGGTCTCATGTTTAAAGAGTACAGCTGTTTTCCTTTCAGAAAAAAGAGGCCCTGCATGCTCATGTCTAGGTTTTCTTGAAAACAGGAAAAAAAGGCTTCATTGCAGTATCAGTGTACTCTAGAGTGAGCTTTTAAAACATGAAAATGACAACGACAGGCCATCAGAATCACTTAAAGTTTGTGAATGAAGGGAGGGTGAATTATAGGTAGGACAAAGAAAGAAGATGGACCGGTTTGAAGGAATGTCTGGTATGAGGACATGACAAGAAGACGGAGGCAAAAGTAGAAAGAAGAGAGTTCCCTGTTTTAGTGCTTTAGATCCTGGACATAATAATCTCATGAAAATCTGATGTTAAATCAAACAAGTGGGTGACAGAAGTCAACTCCAGAAAGCAGAAAGAGGAGAAGAGAAGAAAGACACGAGGTAGCAGCAGTCACTGAGCTTTGACAGCCATGGGGAATGGTGGTAAGAATACTTCATTTAAGAAAGTTTCACTTCTGTTACAATGAATCTGACAGCCAAGCAATAAATTCAGAGAACAGAAGGGATTCAGCTCTGGGATTTTATCCAGTCATTTGCCTTTACATTGCTTTTAATGATGTTAGGGTTGCTGACTCATATGCTTAATGCTAATACCATGTGTAGTTTCGCAATAATGAGATGGTCTCCATATATGGCGTTATATTGTACTTGATTCACAACATTAGTTTTAGTTTTTCCACAGAAATTTTCCTGACTTATCTGACTTATTAAATAGAGTATTTATTCATAACAAATATGTGTAAATTGATTAAATTAGACCCATGCAGTCTATTTCACCCTGTAAAAATTGAATCCAATAATAAAAGGTATTGTAAGTTCAAATATACCAAACTGCCACTCTTGCAACGTATATTTTTGTTTTCGACATGCTTGAGAGGATATTTGAAAATTTATCAATCTATAGACATCTGTGTTTGTGTTTACAGGAAGCAGGGTAAATTCAGCAACAGTTGGGGTCCTCGTGGGCTTTGGGATCCTGGCAATCCTCTTTACCATTGGTATCGTGCAATTCTGCTGCAAGTATAAATGCAAGAAGTTGAAAAAGTGCTGCAAGAAAAAAAGTAAGCTTAAAATGAATACTTTAATCTGTGCTAATGCAGAAATCTGTCATGGGTTACAAGCTGTTGCATATCACACATGGCATGTACAATGCAGTTAAAAATCACCTAAACAACACTGTTTAACACATGATGCATGAACTGCAATACTTTAAAGTTAAACTAACCATAAAAAGTAGTGTTCATAAGTGTCTATTTTGAATAGAGCAATACAACAGCACAAGGAACACAATTTAATTATTTTCCTGTTTTCTAGGTTAATCACTCAAGAGTTAATCAAAAAGGGAAACTGTTTTGACTTATTTGACAATATTTTTTGCTGGTTGTCACAAAAGGCATGAAAATCACCTTTTGTACAAATGTTCAAATCCCAAAAACCAGTATGTGACTTTATACTCACAAAAGCAAAACCCTATATTTATCCTTTGTTCCTGAAAGACGTTTTCATTATGTTTCCTCCTACTTTGCAGAGCCATCAGTAAAAGACAAAATGCTCACGTAAGTAAATGCTTTGCTGCCTTTCTTTTAAAGCTGTATTTGCAAGTTTTATTTCCTCATTTAAAGTTGTCTTGTGGTTGTACTTGACATTACGATGTTTTGTCTTTTCAGCAAAGTTGGCTTGAAAAAGTCAAATCCCCCCTTCTCAATCAGCGGCTCCATAAAATAATATGTTTGCGACAAAGGATTCTGCAAACTATGACACAATGGAAGGAACCCACCCTATTTTTCACTTCCGTAAGATTGCACATTAAAAACTTATTTTTAATGTTTATATTCCTATTTAGTTAGACTTTACTTCCATGTTATTTGATTGCATCTTAATTTTGGTTGTTCTGCTTTTTACCTCATGTATAGATAACTTTGTGTAACATTGATAATGCTTTCTTTATTCCTTCTTCTTCTTGAAGCAGAAACAAACATGTCATATGATAATTTAAATCCAGTATTGTCTCTTGTTAGTCTAAATTACACATAAAACAACCAATTCATTTGTAAATAGATATTGTCTTGCAATTTTACTTTACCAGTTTTGATCTGTGTCACAAGAAACCGACAACATGAAGTGTCTCGTGATGCAAAGTCAATTATGCTCACTCACTGAAATAGAGAGGAAAGCAGATGCGGTGCACTGCTGATAATAACTGTTTGAGACAAAGGGAAAAATATCTCACCAATCTAACCGCAGGAACCAGGCACATCAGTTTTCTTATAAACTGCGGGTGACTTCCCTCCAGATTCACATATCTACCGCCCTTCTGATACTTTCTATGGTTAATGGAACTTCAGTGTCTCATTGTTTTTTCCTCTAATGAAACTAGAAGTTGTTTTCTAAAGTTTTGCTTTTCCTCAAAGCAGTTTGCAGTGGGGTGACTTGATGTTGCCTGTTGGATTAAGTGAAAAACAATCATTCATGCATTTGATGTCTCAAAACAGAATTTCAAAGCTTTTGACACAGGTTAAAATATATATTTTTGCTTATTTCAGACCTTTTTTGCATTGGATTGATACCCTATTTCACAGAAGAGAAACCTACATAGTAGATCCACTCAGGGTGGTCTTGGCGTGTTTCTTCTTTGGTCATATGTAGTCATAGCTTTATATTAAAAGGATTCTGAATTAGTGGTTTCTATTGTGTATTGTATATTCTTCATGGCTGTTTAACATATGTAAATTGAATTTAATAAATTGAGTTTTTAATGATTTATTGTTGGAAGCATGTAAATCTATTACATTGAATGATAATAAAAAGGCATTCAAAAACATGTTTTTTAATTATGTAATTAGTTCAACATGACATATTAACATAAGTCCCAAATGAACCATTTCCCCTAATAGCACTGGTGTAACCAAGTCAGATTTGTAGGCCGACCTGCTTATACAAACCTTTTGAGCTCTGCCCACAAATTTTCTATGGGACTGAGATCAGATCTTTGTGGTAGCTATTCAGAAACATAGATTTTGGGGTCCTAAAGCCCCTTTATAATTAATTTGGTGATATACTTAGACATGGGTATTGCACCCATTTGTAATGTGCATATTTTAACACCACCACTTTTCGCAGTGATGGGATTTTAACACCCACACTTTTTTCACAGTTTTAAACACGCCTCACTGCAGGCGTTCAGTTTTACTGGACCCGTTGCTTCCTGCCTCCTCTCCCACTCTCACTTCTGTTATTCTTTAAAACATGACACCAGCTTTGAGTAAGACCTGCTATTAATTTGTTTATTCATGAGGTGAAATAGCTTGGTTGATGGTTCAGACATGCGTTGTGCCAAGGTAGTTGTGCTTCACAAAAACTGGCTGACTTGGCATAAGGAGACTGCTGGAAAAGCAAAATATATCGGGCTTAAAGGGCTTCTATAAAGCCTAAATGTTATTTTTGTGGACATGCTACATTAAGTAAGTACAATCAGTCTCACAGCCTTGCCAGCCAGACCCAGGTTACTTTTAAACTCACCTCTGTCTTTTTGCCTATTAGTAAGATGTAAAAAAATAAAAAATAAAAAAAAGAGAAGACTGACTCCTTTTTGATGATAAAAACTGTATGTGAAGTTAAAAGCAAAGGACAAATATGAACGTTAAATTATACTATATTTCAATTAGCTATACATACCAAATTCAATTTCTAATTTTATTTAAAAATATTTTAGCTAAGGTTTATGTCCAGATATGGCCAAGAAGGATGAAAGAAATTAAGAAAACATTAAAATGGCGGACAGCAAGAACAGAGTGAGGAAGTGGTCAGAGAGAATGAAAATGAAGATTAATTGGTTGAGTTAGGGTTACAGAACTCAGATGAGGCTGTTACTTGCCCACCATTGTGTAACCCAATGAACCTCATCCAAAATTCATTGTGAAACAATCTTTACCTAAATATACTCTAATCCTTCACTTTCTGTGATACCAGAAATTCCCTTGTAATAGTTTATAACACAGGGCCACCCCCACTAGAAATGAGGAAATATAATTTTATGCAAATATAATGATACTGTACTGATACTTGTTTAATAATTTAGATAATGGCATAACTCTGTTCCGTATTAGAGGTGAAGGCCATTAATTTTCTCTTATTTGTGGCACCTATTTTTTGCACCATTCCAAAAAAAAAAAATTGTATGTTTACATAAGCTGCAGTAACCTATGCAGAGCAGCTGAAAAGTCAATGACAATTGGGTATGCATGAATAGAGACCAACATGCTCAAATGAGCTATGAAGCCAAGTGATAATAAAAACTTAACTTGTTGATTTGTTTCAAACACTTGCAACAAGTCTTACATAGTTTAATTGTAATAAATGTGCCTTTCATACAGGCTATTGTGTTTCTAAACAAATAGTTCACAACACAGTTAAACCCAAACTGACAACTCCAGTTTCAAGTTATTCCAAAGGACACTTTTATGTGTTACCAGTGCAACAAACACCAAGTCAACACCAATGTAGTGTAGAATCAGCTTGTATACAAAATTTAGGTCAAGAGTTCACCAATATCAGTCATCAGAACAGACACCCTTTTCCATTCCATGGCCCAGATCTGATGCTTATGTTTATTGTTATGGCCATTGTTATGTACATTGTAGGCACCCTGACCGGTCTGCAGAAATGCAGTGCTATATGCATTTCTGCATATAGCACTGCATTTGCTATATGCAGAATAGCATATGCTATTCTGCATATAGAACTGCAGAACTACATATGCTATTCTGCATATTGATGAAATGCAGAAAAGCATACTCTGCATTTCATGAAAATTAAATGTCATTTGGCACCTTCTCTTCACAACCCACATTAACACTCTCAGCAATCTAAACTAAATTAGCTTGACTGTTGCACCAAAAGGGACCATTTTCACTCCCTAATGGGTACAATGATAAAAGGTGACCAATTTGTGAGCAACGTTATGACCAGTGACTTAACTTGTTATGGTCATAATGTTTTGCCTGATTATGTTTTCTCACAGCCTTTCAAACTGTATACTCCAATACCAGGGACAGCTTGTTTCTTGATCTCTTCAAAAGTCATGACAAAATACTTTTAGTTCTAACTTCATGTCAGTAAGAATTAAGTGGGCTTTCCAAGGTTCTAAAATTCTTTGAATCTAACTTTCAAAAATAAACATGCACACCAGATTCAGTTATCTAATTGTTTATCAGGTATTAATAACAACAAAAAGCTAACTATGATTCAACAACTTGTTGAACCAGCCTTAGCAACAATGACTTGAAGTTGTTGGTTTTGGTATGACTTTATCAGTTTCAGGTCTTTGTGGAAGAATTTTTGCCTACACTTCTTAACAACGTCTCACTTCACTGAGATTTCCGGGCATTTGTTTCTGTATTTTCACAGCTCTCTGAAGTTCTTGCCACAGCATTTCAGCCTAGTTGAGGTTTTTATTTTGAGTAGGCTATTGCAATACCTTATTTACCTACTCACCCATACAGTTGAACATTTACTCCTGGGTTTGGTCTTGCTGATGACCAAATTTTAAGTCAAGTTTATTTGTGTAGCACATTTCAGCAGCAAGGCAGTTCAAAGAGTTTCACATCATAAAAACATCAATCAAGTATACAGCAAATCATCAAAATCATCAAAAACATCAAAATCATCGAGCAAGTATACAACCAAATCATCAAAGTCATCAAGCAAATACACATCAAAATCATTGAGCAAATATCAATGCATCAAAATCATAAGGATCATCAAGCAAATATCATCAAGCAAATATAGTTCAGTGATCTACTTACTACTAATCAAATGCAACTCTAAACAGGTGGGTTTTTAGCCTTGATTTGAAGGAACTCAGTGTCAGCTGTTTTGCAGTTCTCTGGAAGTTTGTTCCAGATTAGTGGAGCATAAACACTGAAGGCTGCTTCTCCATGTTTGTTTCTGGTGCTGGGGATGCAGAGTAGGCTAGAACCAGAAGACCTGAGTGGTCTGGAAGGTTGATACAATGACAACAGGTCATTAATGTATTTTGGTGCTAAGCCATTCAGTGATTTATAAACTCGAACTATAAACTAGATTTATAAACAGAAGTATTTCAAAGTCTATTCTCTGAGCTACAGGGAGCGAGTGTAAGGACTTTAGAACTGGGTTGATGTGCTCTATCTTCCTGGTCTTAGTGAGAACGCAAGCAGCAGCGTTTGAGGTCAGCAGCAGCTGTCTGATTGATTTTTTTAGGCAGACCTGTTAAGACACTGTTGCAATAATCAGTGCGACAAAAGATAAACACATGGATGAGTTTCTCTAGATCTTGTTGAGAAGGACAAGATCTCATGAATATAATTAATCTCTTAACCTTGATGAGTTTCTCTAGATCTTGTTGAGACATTAGTCCTTTGATCCTGGAAATGTTATTCAGGTGATAGCAAGATGAATTTGAAATGATCTTTATGTGTTTCTGAAGATTCAGGTCTGAGTCCATCACTACACCCAGATTTCAGGCCTGATCACTAATTTCTAGCTGTAATAACTGAAGCTGCGCGCTGACTCTTGATCGTTCCTCTTTAGGTCAAAAGATAATAATTTCAGTTTTGTTTCTGTTCAGCTGGAGAAAGTTTTGGCACATCCACGCATCGATATGTTCTAAGCATCTGTTCAGTGCTTGGATGGGTTCAAAGTCACCTGGTGACATCATAATGTAGAGCTGTGTATCATCAGCGTAGTTGTGGTAGCTGATCTTATTACTTGTTATAATCTGAGCTAGTGGGAGCATGTAGATATTAAATAGGAGGGGTCCCAGGATTGAACCTTGGGGTACTCCACATGTGACTTCTGTTCACTCCATTGAGAAGTTGCCTATTGACATAAAGAAATCCCTGTTCTTTAGGAAGGATTCGAACCAAATAAGTGCTGTACCAGAGAATCCGACCCAGCTCTCCAGTCGCTTTAATAGTATCTCATGGTCAACAGTGTCAAATGCTGCGCTGATGTCCAACAGAACCAACACTGTGGTTCTTCCACAGTGTGTATTTGTGTGGCTATTATTAAACACTTTGACGAGAGCAGTCTTAGTGCTGTGGTGATCATGGAAACTGGACTGAAAAACATCAAAGCAGCTTGTCATTATTAAGAAGCTGTTTAACTGTTGAAACATAGCTTTTTCAATAATTTTGCTGAAGAATTGTGGGTTAGAGATTGGCCTGTATTTCTGCAAGAGTGATTTATCCAGATTGTTCTTTTTTAACAGTGGCTTGATAACTGCTGTTTTTAGAGCCTGGGGGAAAACACCTGATGAGAGGGATGAGTTTACTATTTGAATAAGGTCAGATGCAATGACAGGCAGAACTTTCTGAAGGAAGGTTGTAGGTGGTGTAGATTATACCACCCTGTTAAATCACCTGTAGCAAAGGGATCAGTTCAACTCAGGAGACGCAAGGGAAATGCTGTGTAGAACAAAACAAATATTTATTATACATCCTGGCAATAACATGAACAAAACAAAATAATCAGTACTTTCTCTCTTATAGAAGTCCAGAGTCAAGTCAGTCGTGTTCAGAGTTTCAGTTTCTTTTTCTTTCCTTTCTTTTTTTAGTTTGTGTATTCAGTTCGGTCTTTCAATCTGAACGTTGTTTAGTTGCTACCCGGGTAGTGCTAATATGTGTGATCACACCGCTAGAGTGAAACAGAAGAAAGTTTCCCTGTGGTATCGTTCTGGACACGATGGGAATCCGCTCTCTTGGATCCTGGCTCGCCCTTCTTCTTGCATTGTCATTGTCATTGTCAACACCAAAGAAAACAACGTGCATATAGCAGGAACATCTCTTATGGTACCATAGATTATTAAAATTACTTGAGTGAAAATTAATCTCTTCACCTTGGGTAACTGAAATTGATTCCACTTGTGATAAATGAATGTTGTCTTTTAGCTCAACAAAACATCACAACATAGCATTTAATGAATTTACAATGTTTTTTCAGCACTCTTACATCCTGTAAACACAGAGGAGTAAATAAACTCACTGTCACTAAATACTTTTATCAGTATCAGTATTTTAAAGGGAAAAAAATGCAACATCAGCAGAATAGCTTTTGTGAGTTAGCCATTACAAACATTGCTAATTCACACATGTGAAGGATTAAATTCTCAATGCTCAGCTGACCACTGGTTAATGGGAGTATTTTCTCTGTTGCATCCAACTCAGTGTCATTTCAGAAACAGATTACCTTTGTTCTCTTTGTGCTACAAAGATGATCAATACCATTCACAGCTGAATCCCCGACAGAAATTTTGGCATAAATTTTGGTTTCTGGGTCACTTTAAGAGGTGGTTGTGTTGGTCTTGACTCATACCTCTTGTTGATGTTTGGAGGAGAGGTGTCCGTCATAGGCTCCTGCTGCAGAGCAGCAAACCTATTTTTCAGAGGAATTCCAGCAGAGTTTAGTGGGTTCCCAGCTGGAGACCCGAGGGTACGTGTTATAGCTCAAGCTAGCTGATTAGTCCTTGGTACTGGAGTTAAGGAAGGTGGAATCATGTCAGCGTCAACTGCTTGTTGTCTTTGACCGTGACCATGCTGACCGTGCTGTATAATCTAGGTGAGGGGTCTGTTCCAGTAGATGTTTAGTTAGATCCAAATGATGAGATTTATTTTTCAGCGTATCTCTGAGACACTTCCAGGTGAATGAGCTGCTAGCCGAGGTGCTCAGAGGCTGTTTGTTATTTTGAGACATCGGTAGAGTTGTTTCATTTCCAGAACCTGCGTTGATCTTGACATTTACCTCCATTCGAGAAACCCTCAGTTCTATTGATTGAAGTCTTTGTATAATACTACTAATGTCCCTGGTGTCAACCAGAGGCATCTTGCTCTTGTTTATCTTGGAAAGATAAAAAATATGGCAAAAAGTGAAGTTAAATTAAAAATCCCATAGTCCTTAAATCTGAAGTAGTCTAGTTATGAAAATAGACAATGTAAAAGTAACTATAAAAACTGGGTATCTTAAATAACTTAACTGCTAAACTATCAAATTAGGATGAGATTGAACAAGTTAAGATGTTCCTCCTTCCAAGGCTTGATCTCACAAAAAAATTAGCTAGGCTCTCCCTGTCACACAGATGGCTTTACATTTGATTCTAGAATATCTTAGTATACAGTATATATTAGGTCTTTGTCTCTGAGAGAATTTGCTAACATGGCTTTTTATGTTGGTTTTGGAGTAATGATTTCTTTCTCTCTAAGTGGCCTCTCAGCAAAATTTCAGTACACTGTGGGTATGACAATTTTTTCTAACAGCAGCCAGCATCTTCAAAAGGTGTTTTGCTTTTGTTCCAGGCTTAATATACACATTTTACACTAAAAGACAGTCATCTGTTGGACACAGGCTCTGTGTCCAACAGAGCTCCCAGGACTCCATGTTTGGGAGGGTCACTCATGTGGCATGGTCTTCCTAGTGTCATCCTCATGTCCTGCGGGGCAGGTCTGTGGGTCCCCACACCCAGTATTAGATGTGGGGATCCACATCCATTCTTATGGAGAAACCTTATAGACACAAGCACACGTACACACACAGGTGTTTAGATTCAGGTGTTTGTCAGATACACTCTCAGTTGGGCTGTCGTTGCCATGAAATACATCTTGTATTACCTTGTACCTTCTACTTTCCATTGATGTTATAACTGTTATTATTATATATGCATATGTTGTTTGCTGTTGTGATTTCTTGGTTTTGTTTTTTCTCTTTCCACAGGTATAGAGGCAGACTTCTAGGGTGTTGACTTGTGTCATCTCTATGCCTCTTTCTTTCCTCTACTTCTATCTCTTTCTTTCCCTTGAAACTTTTCCCCACCTTTCTCTCTTTCCTTTCTCCTTTCTTTTTTGTCCTTATGTCCATAACATTTAAAATAAACCCAAAGCAATTTCTAATAAAGTGTCATATATACATTAAGTGGAACATCATGGCAAAAGCCGTAATGCTCCGCTTGTGAAAGTAAATCTGTTGGGCCTCACCTTGACACTCAGACAAAAATTCTGAGTGCCACAATGCCAGACAGGACACGTAAAAAAAAAAAATGAAAACCTGTCCTTCCTGAATAGAGACCTTGGGAAATAATTAATAATTTTTATGACGTGGCTATATGTAAAACTCTAGAATTTACCATGACTGTGCATCTATATTTATATACATTTAAGCAAAAGAACTCAGTTCTCTCTTGCTTCTGGGTAATTCAGACAAGAGACACATATCATAACCATGTGACATTTATCATTTCAAAGAAGTTTGCTTTTACCAGTTGGGAGGAAAAACCAAAAGCTGTCTCACTTCCCCTAAACTTTATTGCAAACAAGAAGAAATAGGTCACATGATCTTTTTTTATGGTATCTGGAAATTCAAACCTGTTGATTTGATGTGTTCCTTTTACCATAGAGAACAAATAGAGCTATACTCTGGGACTTTTTAAAACCCATTGGATGTATGTGCAGAGGAAGTGTTTGTTTCCTAGTTTAGATGTGTAAAAAACCACAGCCCAGCTTCCTGTAGTTCATCTGCATTTGGGAATCCCATGTACTGACACATATCAGTTTGTGTTCTTCCACTTTTTATCAGTGGTTTTTTTTCTGGGTGTTTCTTGCATAAATATTGTGTCATTTGTTTACTCAGTGAGCAAAACATGTAAGTGGATGGAATTTTACAGAACAATCCAAGATGATGGTTTAATTACACCCCAAAAAACACCGAAATACACAATAAATACATTTATTTTTAGAAGCACAATATAAATAGTCCCAACAAGGTGTACTTAAGGAAAGTTACGTACGGAGGCAGATGAGACTAAAGCAAAAAAATAGCAATCTTTTTTCCATTTTTTTGGTAAAAAGATTGCCAAAAAACAAGTTCATAAATGTTTAGCTTTTTCTTACTTCTTTTTATGTTCCATTTAATACTGTAAGAGTTTGTGAAATATTTCAACATTACAAAGAAAAAAGAACATCAGAAATAAACTTGAGCTCTGTGATTATGGTAACCTAACTCACACAAGGCATTGAGCTGGAGGAGGTGAAATCATGAAATGTTAAAGCGGGTAACTGTCAAACCGTTTCTTCAAAGCGCCCCTCATACTGGTTTCATTTCCGGCATGTGCAGTTTAGTCAGTCAATGGTACATGCAGAGAGGCAGGTTTGATGTGGGTCTACAATCAACAAGCTTCCAAGGCATCAGAGACAGTTAACAGTCAGCTGCTGTGTGAGCTAACTTGTTTTTTCCCTCCTGGGTGAAAACCAGCCTGATACATGAACTAAAATAGTTCTATCAGTTGAAATTTTCAGAGCATTTCGCAACACCTGTCACTTCAATTTTGAAGCATTCAGTGTAATGTGTACATCAGGAAGGATTTATAAATAGAGCTGCATTCCACAACATGTTAGTCAGTTGTCAGCTGAACGTCACAGAGAGAGAGGGATACATTGTTCATATTGTTGTCTTGTTCGTATTTTGATGTCAGTAGGGGAAATGTCTCAGACAGTTGTAAAAATGAGGCATCTAAGTTCGTTATGACAGAGTCCATGTGTGTTTTATTGGCCCTGCTTAAGTCCAGTAGGTCATTTGTCCCACCAAGCAGCAAATTTTCTATACACACTGTTCTGCATAGTTCAGTTCTGTAATTGCCGTGTCTATGGCACCAACTACACTGGCCTGTTTGTGAACAGATACAAGACTGAGGCCCAGGTTTGTATCCCGTTACCACTTCAGCCAACACTGAGTGTACAGGGATCTGTTTTAACATGTTCTCATTATCTCTACTTTGAATCTGTATCTCAGATGGGCTCTGGGTGCGGTAATTTCCAACAATGACAGTGTCCACAAGAGGTTCTGTGTCCTGACTGTCAAGGTTCAAGGAAGAGGAATGGAGCTGGCAGCTCATACCCATCCCACTGTCCTCCTTCTTCTTGATATCATCCACTTCCATGCTTTCATCCTGCTGAGGATAATCTGTGTGACTATCAGCAGAGCTCTCTGGGCCTCCCATGCTCCCACAGCCGCTGTCCTCTTGTCTCACTTGACGTTGTTCTCTCTTGTCTGCTGCGGAGTCTGAATCTACGCTGACCCCGCTGTCCAAGCTGGTCCTTCTGTTCTCCTCATCGTCCTCTAATATTGTAACACTGGTCTCAGGGAGTTTCACAGTGGTTTTTGTATCAGGTCTGTAACTGGAAAGAAACCATCCTTTGTTTGTGACCACCTCCATGGTCCCTTCTGCAACAGAAAGTGGCAGCCAACCACTTACAGGGGATTTCTGAAGAGGGGCAAGAAAAGAAAAAAAAGAAGTCATGAACCATGTCATATTGCTAAACATATTGTAGATCAGTTTCAACAATTTTTATTTTAAATGTTTTTCGTTTAATCTTACCAATGCTACAGGTGTTTTTGCGGGCCGTCTTAGGTAACACAACAGAATGGAGATCATAACAGAAGCAAATACTAGGATCCCAAGAATCGTTAAGGATGCTGCAGCAATTATATAAAATTCTGAAAGAAGGAAAGAAAAATAATTTTTACAATTGCAAATTGATGGGCCTGCATAAAATTAGATCGAGGTGATAATATACAAAAATAACAATTTGAAGTAATTTTAGGTAATTGAGGTAATGTTTGATGCTGCATTACATGCTATCATCTCATCTTGAGTTATGCAGGTAATTTTTTTATTAACAAACTTTTCCACATTTTGTAATGTTACAAACACAAACATCAATTTATTTTGTTGGAATTTTATGTGATCAATCAACACAAATGCACACATGTAATTTTGAAGCGGAAAGAAACAATAGATAGTTTTAAAGGTGTTATTTGAAAATTCATTGGCTTAAGTTTGGATTAATCTGCAACTACAAAAGCTTGTCTTTTGGGTGTGTCACCACCAGCTTTGCACTCTAGAGACTGAAATGTTTGCCTATTCTTAGCAAAAAGCTCAAGCTCAGTCAAATTGAAAAAAAAACAATGCATATTTGAACACCAAGTTTCTGGTCTTGCCATAAATTTTAAATGTAATTTATGTCAAGCTTTAGGTAAGGGTGTGACCATACTAACATTTTAATAAGTATTGTTCACTATTCCGTTGTAGCTCTGGCTGTATGCTTAGGGTCATTTTGCCACTGGTAGGTTGACCAGGTTCCACCAGCTTCCACCAGGTTTCTTTCCAGAATTGCTCTGCTTATCCATCTTTCCATCAACTCTGACCAACTTCCTACAGCATGATTCTGCCACCACCATGTTTTACATCAAGGAAATGTTGTGTTCAGGGTGATGTGCTGTAAGGTTTCTGGCACACATACAACCATATTGCACAAAGGCCAAAAAATTCAGTTTTGGTCTTAGCTGACCATATGTTTGCTGTTTCCCTCGCATTGCTTGTTGCAAAATGGAGAGGGACATTTTTTGGATGTTGTTTAACAATAGTGTGATTCTTATTATCCTTCCATATAGGGCAGATTTGTAGATTGCATGACTAAGTTGTCCTGTCAGTGGTTTGTGCCTCCTCAACTATGGATCTCTGTAGTTACTACAGAGTTATCAAGGGCATCTGGGCTGGTCCTCAGAATGCTTAATGCTCTTCTTGCCTGGCCTGTTAGCTTTGGTTAGGGATCTACAACCTATGGGTGGGCCTTCAAAAATGGCTGTTAATAACTTTCCTCTAGATAATGACATCAAAAGTACCAGTAATTGTTTTAGATCTATTTTTCTTGTCATTACTTTGGAAACTATGCATTGTTTCTTTCATCATTTTCCACAAATATCAACATTCCCTAGAAGAAAATGCATCCATCTTTTTGCTAAACTTGCTAATGTTTTTCTTTATTTTAAAACCTAAAAATAGAAATAAAATGGTGGGTCTTTAACATTGACCTTAAATTTATATAGTAGACATTTATCCAAAATTATAAGCCAAGTTTTATCAAAAGGTCATCTAACATTTGTGGCACTACACGAGTTTCATTTAGTTGAACTGAAAGCAAAAATGGCTCTTTGGATTAGAAACACTACAGATCCCTGGTTTGGGTGGACAGCCATGTCTTAGTTAGTTTGCAGTTTCTTATAGTCAGTCTATTTACTATCTAGGTAACTTCTGAAGCTAATTGATTGCATTAGATATTATTTAAGGACATCAGAGTAAACAGAGCTAAATAAAAATCCATGACACACTTTTCCAATTTTTTTCGAAATAATCTAAGTAATAATCTAATCTAATCAAAACATTATATAATTTTCCTTCCACTTCATAGAAAAGTCATGCTTTGTGTTTATCTATGACATAACATCCTGATAAGATATATTACATTTTGTCATCATGTCAAAATATGAAAATGTTAAAGATTTTGAATTCTTTTGAAAGGCTCTCTAATTAGTGTTAAGTATAAACATAGTTTTATTTACCTTGCTCAGGGAGGAGCAGACACTGTTTTGGAGACACATTGCTGGTGGTGATGCCACCATTGGGTTCAACTTTGACACTAACACAATATTTTTTTCCCCACTGAAGACCAGTGAAAGTCGTCGTCCTCTGATCCTTTCTCTCATCGTCTCTCAAGTAAACTGTGGTAGTCTGACAATACAAAATAACAATTACAGCATCTGGATTTTACCCAATACCAATTTCTTTTATAAGAGCAAGAAATAACTACCCTTCAGTAACACTATGCCTTATATGTGAGTTTAAGATATATCGTTGGTGCAAAAGGGCATGTCCTGTCTTAAGGTTCTGTATCACACACTGCGTCATCAACCCTAATTTTCTGACTCACCTTGTTTTCACGATCATTTTCCTCCAAATACAAAGTGTAGGCAACTCCATATGGAAAGATTTTTCTCAAGATGGGTTTTTCATGAACATAGACTGTCAGTGTGCTGGATGTAGCACACAAAGTAAAGGAGGGAGGCTGCAATTCACCTTTAAATAGAAAACAGTATGAAAATTATAGCAAAGCTAAGTTAAACCAAGTTAAGCTTGATACATTCCTATTCCACACTGAAATACTTACCTTCATTTAGTGCAAATTTTTTTTTAACATTCCATTCAGACTTTTGATCTCCTTTGACGAGCTGAACTCTGACTTTATAGATATGTATATAGTCATTTATATATGTACTAAGGAGGCAGTAGTTCCTTGTGATCCCTGTGCAGCTGGATACATTATACCACAAATCACCATACCTGAAGGCAGAATTTTCATCAGTCAATAAATAGGAAAAAAGTAACTCATCAGACTGTACAGAGTCTAATAACAGCCGAACCGATACAGATACAATTAGCTATTCAAAAACAACTATATATTTAAAAGTTCAACATACCTTCCCATTTGAACGTCATACACTGCCCCTGATGGCGCATCATCAGGAGCTTCCCACAGAACCATGACCTCACCATCGGATATATGAACGTCCAGTTTTCTAGGTGGTGGGATGACTGTTCCTGTTGCAAGAAAATTTTTTTCTTTTTTTTAATCTGCTTTTACAGAGTCATTTTAACGTTTCCAAACATTAATTGTTTTTACATGACTTGTGTAAAGAGGAAACTTCTACAATGTAAATTTATGATAAATATATGTTGAGAAGAGGTATCTTTAGACATTCTTGCAAAACTTTGATCAAGAGAAGAAAATAGAGAGTCTGGTTGACTAAGGAGATGAAATCTCCTTAGTGGGATAGCTGTTCCTGTTGCAAGAAATTATTATTTTTTTAAAATCTGCTTTTACAGAGTCGTTTTAATGTTTCCAAACATTAATAGCTTTTACATGACTTGTGTAAAGAGGAAACATCTGCAATGTAAATTTATATTAAATATATGCTGAGAAAAGGTATCTTTAGACACTCCTGCAAAACTTTGATCGAGAGAAGAAAAGAGGAAGTCTGGATGACTAAGGAGATGAAATCTTGCAAATCATTTATAGGATCTGTACTGGCACTGGGTTTTTTTCAGAAAGGGAACAAGTATTACTCTTTTCTGGGTGCATGACTTATTCATGAGAGAGAAAGAGGAAAAAGTTCCAGTTTGGCTGAAAGGTCAAATTTAGGAATCCACGTCATGAATATCAGGTAAAATTACAGGTGAGTTTGTATAAAACTGTAGCACTCCTTCCTCACCATCAGACTTATAGTTTAATGATAAGTGTTTAGTCTTTCTTTTTTTTTTTTTTTTTTTTGGGTAAATATCAGTCAAAACCAACGGTGTGATCAGTAAAAAATAAGAAAAATAGGTTAGTTTTAAAAAAGTTACATGGATTTCATATGATAGCATTGATTTATACTGTATTTATTCAAGTCAATTCAGTTCAGTTCAGCTTTATTGGTATGGCACTAACTCACAACAAATGTCATCTCGAGGCACTTTACAAAAAATAATTTCAGTTCAATTATATATATATATATATATATATATATATATATATATATATATATATATATATATATATATATATATATATATATATATATATATATATTCCAAATAATCCTAGTGATCAAACAGTACAGTAAGCTCAATTAATTATTCAAAGTAGTTTAAAAACTTTCCTTCCTCTATCATTTCCCACCAAAGTCTGAGAAAATAACTGTTTTAAAAGTTACTTATCTTCATAAATTATGATCTGTATTAACTTTGTAAATGACTGTAAATTACAAATTTTCCCCATCCACTGGTACTGAAGTACATCATGACAAGTACATTTAAAAATCTTAAGACTTAAGATAATATATATATCAAAGGTTATAATTACCTGAAACATGGTTGATGTATAGAACTAGGAAAACAAAAATCAGCACCTTGTTTTTCATATCCATTTTCACACGTTTGAGAAAGATATAACTCCTCAGTCAGAATCCCTTGAGCAGCTTCCAGCAAAATCCTTCATTCCAACTATCAGCGAGAGACCACTAAAACTGTCATTAGCGTTGAGAGCTATCAAAGGCAGAGAGACAGCCTTCTCTTCTGTGATAGCTGTCGATCTGACAAATATATAAAACTTATCTTCAGATCTCCTTTCATTCTCTCTCCTCCCTCTCGATGATTCGTTTCCTGTTGTGACAACATCAGTGACGTGGTTGCTGGTTTCACATCTCTCCCTCTCTCTCAGCCTGCACTTCCTTTTTTCTTTTTTGTTTTGCCTTATTTTCCTTTCCATACACTCACAATACACAGGATGATCTAGCATCAAGAGCCATGTCATTGCACAGACAGAGGAAAGATGGAAATGTTGGGAATACCCCTTTTACTTTTTTGTGATTTGAATCATTTAATGAAAATAACCACTGCACTATAAGTACTACACTATGTCTTGTTTTTTTTCTTTCTATACAAATTTACATGAATAAAACAAATACAGTATACACAAATATACACATTTATTCAGGAAAGTAGATCTTAGACTTTGTCCACAGACATCAATGAGTCTAAGTTTGTGTAGTCAGTATCTGACTTTTCATGTCACAGGCTACATCAGAGAAACCTCATTCATGCTTGACTGCATTGCATTTGGGTTTTGCATGGTTGTGTCTGAAGACATTAAATCATGCAAGTAACTTATTATCCACTCCTTATAACTCGGACCCATGTGGGTCTGGACTAAATGAATGGCTTGTTACCAAGCTTCTGCATTGCTGGATAGACATGCTGATGAAAGAATTCAGCCATTTGATTCAAGAGTGTTGAAGAAGCAATGCATACAAATGTTGTAGAATAGTTGCCTCAAGGGCTGGATTTGGGTATCCATATCTTAACAATAGCATGTTGGCTAAGACTATTATGATAGCTAACAAGAATTAATCCTATCTACTATGCTAAAAGCTGGTGTCCAGCTGTATACATACAGCTGGAAACAATAAAACATAGAAAAATTGGTTTAAAGGCCTAAATAAGAACAGATTAGCTGGACTAGACTTAATTAACTTCTTGATACCTTTATGGAAATCTCACATCTGTCCATCATTATGCTATTATGGAGGACCAAACCGAACAGGATGTATTCTGATCGAATGTTGCTTTCAATGGTCCATGTAAAACTACTTTAACCAACTACTGAAAAAGGGCACGTGTGAAAGAGATGATAATTATTTTAATCATAGAGCATTAGAGAAGTTCCTTCAGACTTCACAGAACTTAAATTTACTTAATTTGGTTTGTTCTTCAGTATGCTTGGTTGATTTTAATTTCTAAGAAATGGCATTTCTCTTAAGTATAGACATTGGGTTCTCACCTCCTCCTCACATGGGATTTTTTTTTTTTTTTTTAAAGTTTTACTTCCTGGTAAGAGTCCAGCAAAAGACAAAACATTAGGTTGTCATCTTTTGATTTCTATCAAGTGCTTGTACAGAGAGCTGCTGAGTAAATGTGAGATGTGGGTGGTCTATGTTAAAATGTCAGAGATCATCTACTGGTCTTTCAAAAAGGGGGACTTTTCTTACTAATTATCTGTTCTAGGAGATTTCCCCATGGCTTTCAAACAGATAGAGAGTGTAACATAGCAGCCCCTAGTGGTGGTAGAACATGACTTACACAATGATGATTGATGATGAAAACTTTTATGTCAACATGTGACATGTTCATTTTAAGCTGTAAATGAATGAAATAAACTAATAAACAAACAAATAAACAATTAATGATCGAAGTGATCATAGGGCCTTTCAGAACCTTACTGCAAAATTGTTCTGAAGAATTCATCACAAAAAGTGGTTAACTGAAGGTCAATTGAAACATTGTATTCACTGTAATATGTGATCTGTGTTTTACCAAAAATCACAAAAAATGACAACTTGTGAAATGTGTATCCAAAGAAGGTAAAAAGCCAAATAAAACTGTTACAACGGTGGCAGAGTGACTCATCAAAATCCTATAGTCTGTCACAAAACAGAATTAGTGGATTGGCCATATAAAGGCTCAGGTTTACCTTTGGCTTTTTAATGTGACATTGTTTGTTTACCTCTTAACTTTGGCATCTTACCAAAACCCAATAAGCTCTGGAACATTACCTATTTAAGATGAAAGGTTAACGCTCAAAAGTCAAAAATTGACGGCATTGTTCCTTTATGCGTTAACAGGTTAATTTTGGGGCCATTCCTTAAAATTATTGCTATCTTGTCTGATCCATATCAAAAGCAGTTTTGATTTTAATATGGGGTTCATTGTTTTGTTGGAACATCAAACTGTGTCCAAGTTTCACTATTATGTTGTTTATTTGACATGAAGTTGAAGACTTTGAAGGTGCTTTTACTTCTTTATTATTCCACAACTGAACTAGTACCACTGGCACTGATCAGACCCTCAGCATGTTTGAGAGGGCACCTGCAAATTTCTGTTGAGTTCGAAGGTGTGAATTTTGGAGCTGGTTTTTCTGTCTTGCTCAAGAGCCTTTCAGTCCTAATGTAAAACCTGCTTTATTCTATGGAAAGGGACCCTGGTGTTGCAGCAGATTCTGATCTATGATCCACTTAGGCCTTGTCGGTTCCTGGGTGTTTGTTGAACATTTTTAGCTATCTCATTCTTCTTAAGGTGACAGTTTGGGTCAGAATGTTGAAACATTACCAAAATTGAACTGGTTTTGTTACTTAGTTTTTATATGTTGTGGATAGTAAATTGTATTGATGGTTGTATGATTTTTTTTTTTTTTTTTTTTTTTTCTTTTGCTTTGACATAGTAGTTTTGCCAGCTTTCAGTCAGGCTTTGGCTGCAGAAGATGTGTTGCTGTTACCATATTATTACTATTATTTTTAAAACTCTTATTTCCCTTGGTGAAATACGCAACATCAAATAGAAAGTTATAAAGGTTAGCTGAACAATTTCTGTACTTACAAAACAAAAACTTAGATTGACTGAGCTGATAACAATTCAGCTTCTCCTTCAATTGAGTCACAAGACACTTCATTTACTGGTATTATGCAGACACATTTATATGTAATCAGCCACTCATTGAAATTGCATAAAATGACACAACTATTAAAGTACATGCGATACAAAGATCTCATTGTGAATAATCATACATGCTATAACTTAGACTCCATGTCTTCTTGAAGCCATTTAGATTCAACAAACATAAATAGCCCAGTAAGTAATATAAGTTCTCCAGGCACACCAGCCTTCACCAATCTTATTGGTGTATAACAAGTAGAAAACTGTATATATCACGGGTTTTATTGATTCATATATCTACCACTAATTATTTAACCTTGTCTTGAGCGTAAAAATACGTCTAGTGGCGTAATGCTGCCCTCTAGTGGTGGTACGGTTGGTCAATGCTTTGAAAACCAGTCGTCTTTTGAAATATACATTCTAAGATTAACAATTAACAACTTTCCAAAACACTTTTCATAAGCATGTTTTGGTAATTGTATATTTTTTATTATAAATACGCAACAACAAAAAACCAAACAAACAGATTAAAAAAAAGAAAAAAAAAAAAAAAAAAAAAAAAAAGGAATTGTTTGATTTTAATTTTAAATGACACAATTAGCAAGTTTTCCTTTTTTTGATCAAAAATGATGTAGAAAAATTTATACTGGATTTGATTCAGTTTTCATCTAATAATGACCAAATCACTGGCAAAGAGAAAGAAAAACTAGAGTAGATTTTTCTTTTTTTCATATTTTTAGACCGGTAGTCTGCAATCTGCAGCTCCGGAACCGCAAGTGGCTCATTCAACCTTCGACAATGTGTCTTAGTAACTTTGACTTAAACTGATAAAGAACCAACTAACACTTTTAAATATAGATGTTAGGGACTGGTGATGGCGTGATATAGAAACCTTGCTTCTGTCAAACTGTCCCAGGGCAGCCGTGCCTGCAATCCAATAGCTTTCCATCATCAGCATATGAATGTGTGCGTGAATAAGTGAATGACTGATTTCATTGTAAGCGTCTTTGAGGATTCTGAAAAGCACTCTCTAAGTCTGATGTCATTTCATTTCACATAAAAGGGAAATTTGTGTTCAGTTGATTTTTTTCTCTGTTTTTGCAACGCTTTTTGGAAATATGTATATCACTGCAAAACCTGTTAATTTCCCTTTAAATAGTGCCACATTTGCAAGAAAATGCATTTGTGGATTGTGCAGCAGAATTAAGTCTGCTAATGCCAAACATCTTTTGGTGGAGGCAGTGTGACAGTGTTGGGCGGGACTCTATCACTGGAAAAATAAGGCTCATCATCATTATATACCATCACAATTTAGACACATTTTAAGATGAGATTCTGCAACCAGTAGGAATCCCATATCTGCAAGATGTCAATGTTTACCCCAAAACTGAAGGACTTATTTGTAACTGCCTCCAGAGTTTGCGAGTGGAGAAAAACTGTGGAGGCAGTTACTAAAAAGCCTGCAACCTTGATCTTAACCCCACTTAATACTTGTTGGATCAACTTTGTAGTGGTGTTCATGCCAGAGTCAGCAACACAACCAAATTGGCTGGCCTGAGACAAATACTGATTGAGGACTGGGATGCGATCCTACAGTAATGTGTGATCAAGATGATGCCAACATGAGAAGGAGGTGCTAGGCTGGTGAAGTTGTGAACAGTTTTCCCATGTCTTACTGAAGACCCTATTTGTTAAGTTAATAATTTTTTAAATTGCCAGTACGTCTTGTTTGTTTAAACTTCAATCATTCATGCCACTAAATAAGGGTCAATATCAGATTAGGCTGCCTGGCACTTGCAGAGGGGATGTGGCAAGGTTTGGATCAGTGAAAGAAAATCAAACCAAATAAAAAAGAAAAAGGAAGCCAAATTTAGATTTCAGGTAATCTTTTTGACCTAAAAAAAAAAAAAAGAAAAAAAGAAAAAAAGACAAGGGCTTGTGGTTCAATTTTATGTTTTGTACATTAAAATGAGAAATCAAATACCCACTTGTTTTTTGTTTTTCCATGACTAAATTCTGATGAGAAACCACACTTACAAAAACATGTATAGGCTTTTAATAATAACTACCTTTTTCATGAATCCAGTAGAAAGTTTACTTTTGTCAGTAATTATTTGTCAAGAAAACAGTTGAACTAGCTGGATGACCTAGTGGTATACCTTAGGAGACCAGTGCTATTGGTAAATCAGAACAAACATGTCCTGCTCTAGGTTAGTTGGGGTAACAAAATTATTTGCTTCAAATTCAGATGTTTACCTCCATTTCCTTAGGGTTTGGCTAAGGCCAAACATTTTGGGTCTCCTTCAAAAAACTTCTAATGATAGTTTCCTGGAAGTTTTGTCCATTCCTCCTGGTTGGAACTGGTGGAATTGATTCAGGTTTGTTGCTCAGACACACCTTTCCAGCTATCCCCACAAGATCTTTTTGGGACTGAGATCAGGGCTTTGTGATGGCTACTCAAAAACATGGCCTTTATTGTCCTTCAGCCACTTAGTAGCTAAACTGGTATTGGCTATTTTTCATTTGGAAGTCAAGTCAAGTTGGGTAAAGTTTATTTGTATAGCACATTTCAGCACCAAGGCAGTTCAAATAGCTTTACAACATAAAAACATAATACAGTAACCAATTATGAAAAAGTAATAAACATTACATTTTGTCAAATGCTATCATCAAAATCATGAAGCAAATATACATCAAATATATTGGTCAATGTTCCAGCTCTCATGAATCAAAAGCAACTGTAAACAGGTGGGATTTTAGCCTTGATTTAAAGGAACTCAGTGTTTCAGTTGTTTTGCAGTTTTCTGGAAGTTTGTTCCAGATTAATGGAGTATAAAAACTGAATTCTCCTTCTCTATGTTTGGTTCTGGTTCTGGGGATGCAGAGCAGACAAGAAGCAGAAGACCTGAGTAGTCAGGAAGGTTGATACAATGACAACAGGTCTTTAATGTATTTTGGTGCTAACACATTCAGTGAATTATGAACTAACAAAATGATTTAAAAGTCTATTTTTCCAAGGCACAGAGAGTCAGTGTAAGGACTTTAGAACTGGGGTGATGTGCTCTATTGTACTAGTTTTTGTGGGAATATGAACAGCAGCATTTTGGATCAACTGCAGCTGTTGGATTGAATTTTTTGGCAGATCTGTGAAGATACTGTTACAGTAATCAGTGTAACAAAAGATAAACGCATGGGTGAGTTTCTCCATATCTTGCTGGGACATTAGTATTTTGATCCTAGAAATGTTCTTCAGGTGATAGAAGGCTGACTTTGTAACTGTTTCTATGTGTCTCTGAAGGTTCAGGTGTGACTCCATCGCTACACCCAGATTTTGGGCCTGATCACTAGTTTCTCGCTGTAATAACTCAAGCTGCAAGTGGACTCTTGATCGTTCCTCTTTAGGTCTAAAGATGGTCTAAGGTCAAAGTCTGTTCAGTGCTTGGATGGGTTCAGGGTCACCTGATTACATTGTAATGTAGAGCTGTGTATCATCTGTGTAGTTATGGTAGCTAATGTTATTACTTGTTATAACCTGTGCTAGCAGGAGGATGTAGCTATTAAATAGATGGGGTCCCAGGACTGAACCTGAGGTACCCCACATGTGACTTCTCACAAAGATTGTTAACAGAACGTGAGAATTTCATTTATTTCAAACGCTTCTTTGAGTTAAGGTAATCTGCATTATTATGTTAACTGCTTGATGTAGTCATTTGTAGTGGAAAATACATTTTATCTGAACTATTTGTCTCAATTGAACTAATTAAACTTTTTTATTTGATTTAACTAGTTAAAGTAAATGGTCTTTACTTGTATAGCACTTTATCAAGTCCCTAAGACCCGAAAGTGCTTCACACTACATTCAGTCATTCACACACACATCCACATGGTGATGATGGCAAGCTACTGGATTATAGCCAGAGCTGCCCTGGGGGAGTCTGACAAAGGTGAAACTGGTGAGTGAAGTGTTTTGCCCAAGGACATGACGTACCAGCAACCCAACAATTACGGGATGTACTCCTACCACTGTCGCCACCATTGTCTCAAAGTAGTTGTTTGAACACAGATACATATTTCATCTTAAATATTTTTGTGAATTAAATTACTTAAAATGTATTCGTTGATATAGCTACTTCAATTAGTTGTTTTAATTCTCAAATCTGATTCATCTTAAACATTTGTCAGTTCAGAGAGATAGTTAAGCTGAATAACATTTTTAGAATTGACTCAGTGTGAAGTTTCAATTTCTTCTTTTTTTGTATAATTGAGAGGTTATCAATTAAAACATATGTGTTATCACAATAGTTTAATAAAATCCTTGCCAAACTGACTCAGAATGACATACTGACATAATTAAACTGCAAAATTATAATTTACAGTGTGGCGGGAGGTATGGGGTCTTTTCACACCCCCGTTCTCTGTTTGCCATTCGGGGTTGGGGGCCAAGAGGAGGGAGCAGGCCACCTGGTTCCTGGTCTGGGCTGGGTATAAGCTTCATATATGACTTTATATATATGAAGAAAAACAACTTCCATTGCCTCAGAGAGAGAAAGTGAACAGTTTTCTATGCATTTATTAAGGTTTGGTTCATCACTTTTCTAGACACAGCTGATCAGTGTCTGATGCTGAATGTTGAGTTGAGTGCTTCAGTGTTTGAATTGAATGTAGAGAGGAAGGGGAAGAGACATCTTCCCAAAGTGTCTTAAAAGTTAGCAGAAACCACTATCAAGATTTGAATGGTATATGAAGAGGTTCTAGGTTTAAATTGCAGCTGGGGCCTTTGTGGAGTTCTATTGTTCTCCCAGTGAATGGCCTATGATTTGCATGTTAGGCTAACTATGTTCAAATTCAGTGTGTATGAAAATCTCACATCTGAGATTTTTTTTTCAAAAAAGGAAAATAAAAATAATTGTGGCACTTTTTTGGAGGCTGTTGGTGCTAACTTTTTCAGCCAAGCTGAAGCAATCTGACACATGATGTAGTCACACTGTGAAACCAACAGCCGCAAAACTGGTCTGGCAGGTGAGAAACTGGTGCTCTGGGCACACCTATTTCTGCGAACGGAGGAATGAATGACTGCTAGACTGAGGGAGACTGGAAGCGGGAAGTCTTAAGGAGGGAGAGGAAACAGTGAATGTTACAGGTTGTTGACAATCATACTGTCACATAGAACAGAAAAAGATAAACAGAGGAGTTTAACTGTTTCATCACCACCATGTTCTGACCACTGCTCGGTGACAGAGGTAAACTGGTTGCGAAAAAGCTCTACTCACCTGCTTTTATTTCCACTCTAAAGTTGTTGCTGTCCAAAATACAATGGCAAAGAAGGATTCGGTAGGTTTTTATCTCAATTTTTATCTTTGCTTCAATCTTTGGTCAAGCTTCATATTAGAATCAACTGTCACGTTGAATAGTGGCTGTGCTTGTTTTTGTTTGCTGGTTTAGAGTTTCTGTTTGAATTTGTGTAGCCATCAGAATGGAGAAGAATACTGTTTGATTATTGGCTCAAGTTGGGGATGTGATAAATTATAATTTACCTGCAAAACAGCTTGTAAAATGGAGGATTCTGTCTTAAATTCAGCTTCACTTTAAGTTTTTTTTTTTTGTATGTTTGTTTGTTTTTTTTTTAAAGTGAGCTTTCATAATCAACCAGTTTAATGCATTTAAAATAGAATTTCCCATGGGATTTTCAGTAACCTATTTTGGAGAGGTTTTCAAACACCACAAAAAAAAACACAACTTTTAGCTAACCAGAAATTATGCCATTGTTACTGTATGACTCATGAATTGATAATGTACAAACTTGCAAACCAATCATCCAGAACTAAACATGTGAATATGTAGTTTGAAAGCAGACTTTTTGGGTTATAGGAAAACCTTTAACTTGACAATGAGCTACAGGCACATAATGTTCGAGTTTTCTAGAAAGAAAAATAACAATTTGAACCCTTGTCAGATTTATTTTGAAGATTATAGCTGGATGTAAAATGATTCTTTACAAATGCAAAACTAAAATAAACTATAACTCACAGTGTTGAGTTCAAGTATTTTTTATATTTATTTTTACAGCTCTATATTACACAGTCATTATTTCCATAAAGAGTGCATGTGATCTTTTCATTTATGATATCATTTAATAATAATTGTTGATAGATTAAACCATGCAATATGATCACTTACTGAATGCTCTACTTGGAAATAACCAAGCATTATCCAAAAGGTGAGGCCTTTGAGAAGGTTTTGAAACTTGACCTGCATGCAGTATAAACTATTCTCCGAAGTAACTATCTGTGTTTTCTCAAAGTGCAAATCTTTCAGTTTATCTGACCCTTACTGCTGAGTTTTTGAAAGCACAATAACAGCAATGAACAAAATAGAGTTCAAACATTTAAATAGTAAGAATACACAATAAACCCTTGAGTTTAGTTGTAAACCAAACTCTATGAATGCAAATGTAACATAATTCTTGTTAAATATTGTTCCCAGAATACCACAAACAAATCTGGTGTACAGTCAGCCTAATTTAGAGCAGAGAAATGACCCATCTCAAACCTGTTTGGTCACATTTCACTACTTTCTATAAATACTGAAGTGAGGCAGGAAACAAGTAACTAACTAAGTTGCTAACTTGTGCTCAAACAGGTTCAGTCACATCACATGAAACATTCAGGAATTTTAGTTTCCAAGATGCCTTCTTGTGACTACACTGTAATTAAGTGGGGATCAGTAAAAATGTTATGAATTGATGAAAGTTTTTTTTCTGGTGGTGGTCAAAGTGCCTGGTGACATTGGTGCATGGCAGCCTCACTTCTGTCAGACTGTCCAAGGACAATGGTTTACAGTGTAGTAGCTTACCACCATTAGCGTGTGAATGTGTGCATGAATGGATGAATGATTGAATGTAGTATGAAGCGCTTCGGAGTCCTCTGGATTGGATAAAGCGCTATACAAATACAGGCCATTTACTATTTACCACTTCTTCAGGACACTGGGTTTAGCATATTTCAGAGACTTAAAGTAAGATAACTATAAAAAATAGAACAACCATAATCCCTAAAAGACTAAAAAGTTTGGGTAACAAAATAGATTTCATAAGAAAATATATCATGTTTTTAAGTGGATTTTCTCATCTATCAGTCAAATCTTCCTGTCCTGATATTGCGTACATAAGTATCTGTCTCTGAAAACATATTTATACCACACACACTTATGATAAACACACAAACAGTAAAAGAGTCATTAACATCTCATGAACAGGCATTCATGATGATGTTACTGTATATGTGTCAAAGTACATGTTGGAAACATTATTGAAGACAAAGTGAAAATCTACACTGTACATTAAGCAGATAGTTGGGTTGTTTTGCTGACAAATATAGCGAGTTATACAGAGCCATGCAAAAGTATTCATACCTTTTGAACTTTTTCACAATACAAACACAGGAGAATGACTCCATTTTTTATTAGTTAAATTCTGAAAACTGTGGGACTCATTTGTATTAAACCTCATTTACTATGATACCCCTAAATAAGATCCAGTGCTACCAAGTGTATCTGTGTGAAATTTAATCTCAGTGTAAATACAACTGTTCTGTGACGACATCAGATTATTCTTTGTGAACAAACAGCCTCATGAAGGCCAAAGAACACACCAAAAAGGTCAGGATTAGGATTGTTTTGTAGAGCTAGATTTGGTTAGGATCAGGTTAGGATGAAAACTGATCAGAGGTGATTGGAAGATTAATGGAGGTGTGAGTGGGACAAGTGGGGGCCAGCTGGAGAGCTGGGGACTGGGTGCAGGGGGCGCAGTGCCTGTGCTAGTTTGGTAGGGACTGAAGATCTGGGGATGGCCTGGGGGTCTCTGGCAGCGTCATGTCCCCATTTGGTACGGTGTGGTTTGTGAGGGTGCTTGGGCCACATCCTAGAGTGGTGGTCTCCATTTTGAGTTATTTACAGATTCTGAAAGTGAGGACTCTAAGCTTTCCAACAATGTCAAACACATGGAAATTATATTCTGATAAAACAGCTCTTCAAAGAATTGTTCCTAAACCTGAAGGGCAACCTGGGGGTGTTAACAATGGCTGTTCATTTACATTACTTTACATTATCCAACCCCACAGTACTGACTGTCAACTAGTGATGAGACTTATGACTCTTTGAAAGGAACTAAATCTTCAGGATCCTTTCACTTTAAAGATCCATTTTTGAATATTTACATTTTTCTAAGATGAAGCCATTTTGTCCCTAATATAGTTTTCATGAGTGAAATTCACAAAAAAGTAGAATCATTTATATTAAGTAAAATTGATGTTTGTTCAAAAAGTGCAAAATATAACCACAGTATGTTTTTGCAGAAATAAAATGGTTATATATTTTTTTAAATACGACATTTTAAAATATAAATGTCAAATACCCATGTAGTTCTTTACGACAAGTATTGTGTGTATTAATAACATTTCAGAGGTATTTGTAATACAGAAACATAATAAAAGGAAAATGTAACAAACAGGAAAAAAAGTGGACTGAGTTGCTTTGGCAGAAACAAAAATCCTCTTGTGCACCAATAATTATGACAATTATCCATCCCTTTCCTGTATTGTATTTATTCATCAATAAATAAATATAATTTTAGAATAAATAAAAATAATAATATCTGTTGATGTGTGTGCGGAGCATTATAAGCAAGCTTGGTCATAAAACCCAAAGAAAAAGCTCTCATTGACTGAGACTAAAATTCGATCGCTCACCGTAAAGACCTGGTCAAAAGAATCGGATTGCTCGTGAACGTCCCATCATTACTCTCAACAGGTATGACTTGGATTATTTAGTTAGAAATACATATTTTTAGAAGCTTTCAGATTTTGTTCCATTTTCCAACAAGGCTGTGAGCTTCTGTCTTGTTAGCTTTTGAAATGGAGCCTTCTGTGAACCCTAAGCTCTTGTGGAATTAAACCATGCCTAAATACACGCTGGAGGGCTTCTTAGCTGGCCGGGGAACGAATTGGGATTCCCTCAAATAAGCAGAAGAAAACAATAAATATAACATCTGAGACGATGTTTTCTTTCAGCTCGAATAAAGCCCAACGCTAATAATTACTTTATTCTAGGTGTTACAGATAAAGTTAATCAGCGCGGGGCACAGCACTGCTCACTGCCTCGTCACTGTCGTATCATTTCATCACACAACCTTTTTTTAAAAATCCAAATATTGGTTCAGGCTTTTGTTGGGAATTTCTGATATGACTCTGTCAAAGTGTGAGCAAAAGAGAACTGAAAAGAGAATAGTGAAAAGAAAATTTGAAATGAACTCCTAAACCTCATGTTTTAGATACACTTGCCAAGATACATTAATTTTTTGTGCTTTAAGCTTGTTACCAAGGTGTGGACTCAAATCCAGACCTGATAGTTTGATTCTTAATGCATAAAAAAATAATAGGTTATGTGATCAGTGTTAGCAGCAGCAAGAACAAATTTCTTTCTTTTTTGTCTTCTGTCTAGTTAAATGACATTTTATGTTTATCACAGATTTATCCAATAATAAATGTTACAACTATGAACAACCTCAATTTATCTCATATTTTTCACATTGTCCTTTGTCTTTTCCTAAGGATTCACCTCCTCTTCCCTATTACTCTGTTGGTCTATACACTCAGCCCCCTCTCAAGTCATATGAAGAGGTGGTGTATGGCTCAAACCCAGGCCTGACTCTCCCAAGCCAGCCCCGTTATATCCCCCAGTATCCCCCACCTGTGGTTGCGCCCCCAGTCACCAAACTCAGTTTACGTGAGTAAAACCTGGAGTTGCTAAGATTAAACAGGTCTAAGCCATGAAGATCTATGTTTTTTTTTATCTGTGACTTGTCTGTTTCTGTCCAGCGCCTAAGAAGAATAAGAACTGCTGTGAAAACAATGCACAGTTTTACAAGGCAGCAGCGGCAGCTGTACTGGTGCTTGCTGTTCTGGGAGTCGCGATATGGCTTGGAGGTAAAGTTTGTCAATTAATGCCTATCAAGTGAATTAAGTCATAAATTTTAACTTACTACTCTCATGTAGGCTTGATACTGTTTTAAATCATGACACACACAGCCTAAAGACATGCTTCATTTTATTTTTTTGTCATGTCTTTTGTTAATTTGTGAATAAACAATTCAGAGTTGACACAAAGTCAATAGCATCAGGGTTTATTCATCAGGATATTTTGACCCTGACACCAATCTCCTAGTTAAATTGCACATAACCTTTCATCAGTACAACATGGTTTGCATTAGTATTGTAATTGTATCCCACTTAACTCACTCACCTATGTCTGGATGTGTGACAGTGACATAAATTTTGTTCAAACCATTTCAGCAGATCTGCTTTGATAAACTGCTTCAATGTGGGGTTAGGTTTAAAAAGCTACAGTAATTTTCTGAAATCATGTCACTTAAATAGCATTTAGCTTTAACTTTTCTTTTTTAAAAGGATTTAGTTGACAGTCTTCAATAAACTCACATCCTGCTCACAATGTTTTAATGCAGTGTGATTTGCTTTTAAGTGCTAGGCTAACGGTACCATCTCTGTTTTGATATGACTATTAGAAAAAAAACACAGAAAAAGTTATTTTGCTTCATAAACTTGGAAGATCAAAAAATTTAAAAGGTTGGGTTTCATTTGTTTTCATAGTCCGACACACCAGACCTGTCTGAGCACATTGCACAGAAATTATCACATTACACAAACAACAGGTCACATACAGTAAAATAAACAATGGAACTTTGGCAGGCAATACAGTCTTTCTTTCACTTTGTTTTGAATATTGTTCAGCTAACAGGGTTTTCAACTAGGGAAAACCCTGTTAGCTGAACAAAAAAATGTGCATGGCTAGTAATATGATTTTGGAACTTTGCAAACAGAAATACATAGTGATCTCTGAAAATTGTCTGTAGCTACTTGGTGTGCCAGATAAAACTAGGGTTGTAACTGACATACAAATTTAAAGAGAGGATCAACAATAGGCAAGTTGGGTATAGTCATTCAAAATACCTTGATAACGACCCTGGTCCGATACTGATACTTTATTTTGTTTTAAATAACAATTATCAGTGACTTCTGAGGTTGCCAACATGATTATCACGTTTTTAAAATAAAAAACATTTTTGAGTATCTTCATCCTAATGCACCATTAGATTTGGCCTTTCACCCCTGATTATACTGTGCTGCTGCAGCAATATCAATATATAGTCAGTTTAGAGATATCTTAATCATAGATATTTGAGCTTTTGATTCTATTCTTTTTAAGTTTTTGTTCATAAAACTATTGGTGGAAGGTGGAAGTCAATGAGCTGAAGGAAGTTAAGGAAATTAAAATATATTTTTAAATTCTCACACATAGAAGTACCCTTTTCATTTAAACTACATTTTATTGTTTTTGTTCATTTTCTTTGCCAAACATCAGTTCATAATAATTCCTATTTCAACATCCACAGTTTATTACGGCACCAGGACATTATCAGACACAGAGTATCATAGTGACAATGACAACCATCACTTTGATCAAAATGAAGTATTGCCTGATCATGACACCTGCCCTAACAACACTGTCCAGTGTGATGCAATAAAGGACTGCCAGCTGGGCTCTGATGAAACAAACTGTGGTGAGTACTCACAGGCACACAATCAGGCTTTACCAGCCAGGTTGTAATTAAAATACACTGTTACATAGTGATTTCTGTTAGACTTATTTTTTTAAATTTCAAACTGTGAACCAGGTAAAGCTACACAATGAGAATGATAAAACTAGAAAATTTCTGAAGAAATTTAGAAGGGGCCTGCCAAAGTGTGCGTATCGATGCTAACGTAACGTACAAGGAAGTTGGGAGGATGTGGAACGTCAATGACATGTTCAGTAAGTGTGACTAACTGTGACTTGTTCCACTCAGGGGGTTAAAAGTAGTGCAAAAGCTAAAATTAGCTAAAATGCTAACGTTAGCTTAAATGCTATCAGTATGTGGACTTACATTGACTTACTTCATTCAGGGTGCAAAAAGTAGTGCATAAGCTAAAATTAGCCAAAATACTAATGTTAGCTTAAATGCTATCAGTAGCATGTGGGGTGTCACCAACCTGTTGACTAACATCCACTCACTCCATTTAATACGCTAAACCTAATTGTTATTTGAAAATAAGGCTAAAATGCTCATTTTAGGCATAAGACTAATGTTAGCTTGACGGCTATCAGTAGCATGTAGAGCAGCTGGCATGTTGACACTACCAGTAGAAAGTGTGTTATCACAGTAATGTTGATAATAATGGACTTACTTCATTTAGTAAGTCAATATAATGCTTTTATATTCAACTAAGCTTACATGCTAATATAAGCTTAAATGCTACCATTGGTCTGTGTGCTATGACTAGCATGTTGTCCCATTAGCATCTTGACACCACCATAAGAATGAGGGCTGTCACACGCATGGTTCCTTGGTCCTAATCCAACATCCCAATATACTGTTTTCTCGGCTTAAAACATAGTGTATGGAAGGGACTATGAGGCTTTTATTTTGAAATTTTCAGTGAGTGTCATTTTCCAAAGGCAAGACCAATCCCATGTGTAACACAGCTTGGGTCAAACCTGTCATATTTTGTCCAAAGCTGCAGTTATGTGCTGTATAAAATGTGAAGGCTTTTATTTTGTAGGGTACATGTAGCTCTTATTTTGAAAGTCCAGTGTGGTTGTCAGTTTGGGCTGGCAGGTCTCATCACTGAAGTCAGCCAAGCCCCTTGGGAGAGCAGCCATGTTGCTTCTAGGCCTGTTCTGCTCCCCAGCTGCAGCCATCATAGATCAAAGCTGTGGCTGCCCCACTAAGTGATTTGTTGCTATGGTAGTTAATGTCCCTCTGCCAACTGACACTGTCAGTGTCACTCACTTTGGTGCAGAGAAAAGCTCTATATGTCAGAGGCAGGCAGCCTGACTGAAAAAACCTCTCCGAACAACTCCTTCCCGTTCGGGAACCGTAAGAGGTATCTGAAAAATTCTCGAAGCGTGAGCGAGGGCTGTCTTTCGTCTTCCTTAGTCCCGCGTTTCACACCTGTACCTCATTCAGAGCCAGAGCAGGGACGAGTGAAAGATGGTGTGGGAAAGGTGCCCAGCTCATGAAAAAGGCATGAAAATGAATGGCTGAGAGTCCCCTTTACCCTCACGCGAGTGTTTGCTCTAAAGCATCGTGACAGAAAACCGTTAGGCCTAGAGGAAATTTGAAAACATTTTCTGAGAGCCAACAAGCGGTTCTATGTCATGTCCGGAAATCATGCCGTTTGAGCAATATTTGTAGACGTGACAGCGATTTCAAAATTAATCTGGGGTCTGAAATCCTCTTTTCTCCCACACTCTAACGGAGCAGCAGTTAATTGATGTCACACTCTAAAATCATGATTTTTCCTAAAACTTTGGGTCGCTTAGAGGCACGTAGAGGGAAAAACGTAAGAGGTATCAACATCCCGTCTTCACTTCTGAACACAGCACGGGCGTATCTACAAACTGAGATTTAAATGGTGTTTCTAGGCCATACCATGATGACACAGTAAATCCTCAAAAATAGTGTTTTTTTAGGATGTCTTCGGGCTGTCGCTCCATTGACTTCAATGGGATTTTGGAGGTCGGTTTTTTGCAAATTACGTCGCCATGGTAACTCGAATCGGAAAGTTGAGTAATAGCACACATCTCGAGATCGAGCCGCACGTTTTGATATATATATTGTGGGGGTGCACACCACGGTTCGGGCCGCATTAACGCAGACGGAATATTAACGAAACCCCCTTTGCTACAACACAAAACCACCTGAAATGTGTTTTTGTTGACCTGCACTTGTTGACCTGTACATGGAGGAATGTGCTTCGGGATGGATGCTTGTGTGTGTGAGATTGTGTAAGTGGGTGCCAAACTGGTTTTTCTTGCATTTAAATAGCTTTCTATGGGCAGGCAGAAAGGAGAGACTGGGAGTTGCTACAGTTTTGCATGATGGCTATCGGCAGCATGTAGAGCGGCTTTCATGTTGTCACTACCAGTAGAAAGTGTGTTATCACAGTAATGTTGATAATAATGGACTTACTTCATTTAGTAAGTCAATATAATGCTTTTATATTCAACTAAGCTTACATGCTAATATAAGCTTAAATGCTACTATTGGTCTGTGTGCTATGACTAGCATGTTGACCCACTAGCATCTTGACACCATCATAAGAATGAGGGCTGTCACGCGCATGGTTCCTTGGTCTTAATCCAACATCCCTATATACTGTTTTGTCATCTTAAAACATAGTGTATGGAAGGGACTATGAGGCTTTTATTTTGAAATTTTCAGTGAGTGTCATTTTCCAAAGGCAAGACCAATCCCATGTGTAACACAGCTTGGGTGAAATCTGTCATATTTTGTCCAAAGCTGCAGTTATGTGCTGTATAAAATGTGAAGACTTTTATTTTGTAGGGTACATGTAGCTCTTATTTTGAAAGTCCAGTGTGGTTGTCAGTTTGGGCTGGCAGGTCTCATCACTGAAGTCAGCCAAGCCCCTTGGGAGAGCAGCCATGTTGCTTCTAGGCCTGTTCTGCTCCCCAGCTGCAGCCATCATAGATCAAAGCTGTGGCTGCCCCACTAAGTGATTTGTTGCTATGGTAGTTAATGTCCCTCTGCCAACTGACACTGTCAGTGTCACTCACTTTGGTGCAGAGAAAAGCTCTATATGTCAGAGGCAGGCAGCCTGAGTGAAAAAAGTTTCCGAACAACTCCTTCCTGTTCGGGAACCGTAAGAGGTATCTGAAAAATTCTCGAAGCGTGAGCGAGGGCTGTCTTTCGTCTTCCTTAGTCCCGCGTTTCACACCTGTACCTCATTCAGAGCCAGAGCAGGGATGAGTGAAAGATGGTGTGGGAAAGGTGCCCAGCTCATGAAAAAGGCATGAAAATGAATGGCTGAGAGTCCCCTTTACCCTCACGCGAGTGTTTGCTCTAAAGCATCGTGACAGAAAACCATCAGGCCTAGAGGAAATTTGAAAACATTTTATGAGAGCCAACAAGCGGTTCTATGTCATGACCGTAAATCATGCCATTTGAGCAATATTTGTAGGCGTGACAGCGATTTCAAAATTAATCTGGGGTCTGAAATCCTCTTTTCTCCCACACTCTAACGGAGCAGCAGTTAATTGATGTCACACTCTAAAATCATGATTTTTCCTAAAACTTTGGGTCGCTTAGAGGCACGTAGAGGGAAAAACGTAAGAGGTATCAACATCCCGTCTTCACTTCTGAACACAGCATGGGCGTATCTACAAACTGAGATTTAAATGGTGTTTCTAGGCCATACCATGATGACACAGTAAATCCTCAAAAATAGTGTTTTTTTAGGATGTCTTCGGGCTGTCGCTCCATTGACTTCAATGGGATTTTGGAGGTCGGTTTTTTGCGAATTACGTCGCCATGGTAACTCGAATCGGAAAGTTGAGTAATAGCACACATCTCGAGATCGAGCCGCACGTTTTGATATATATATTGTGGGGGTGCACGCCACGGTTCGGGCCGCATTAACGCAGACGGAATATTAACGAAACCCCCTTTGCTACAACACAAAACCACCTGAAATGTGTTTTTGTTGACCTGCACTTGTTGACCTGTACATGGAGGAATGTGCTTCGGGATGGATGCTTGTGTGTGTGTGTGTGTGTGTAAGATTGTGTAAGTGGGTGCCAAACTGGTTTTTCTTGCATTTAAATAGCTTTCTATGGGCAGGCAGAAAGGAGAGACTGGGAGTTGCTACAGTTTTGCATGATGGCTATCGGTAGCATGTAGAGCGGCTTGCGTGTTGACACTACCAGTAGAAAGTGTGTTATCACAGTAATGTTGATAATAATGGACTTACTTCATTTAGTAAGTCAATATAATGCTTTTATATTCAACTAAGCTTACATGCTAATATAAGCTTAAATTCTACTATTGGTCTGTGTGCTATGACTAGCATCTTGACACCACCATAAGAATGAGGGCTGTCTTTGGTCCTAATCCAACATCCCAATATACTGTTTTCTCGGCTTAAAACATAGTGTATGGAAGGGACTATGAGGCTTTTATTTTGAAATTTTCAGTGAGTGTCATTTTCCAAAGGCAAGACCAATCCCATGTGTAACACAGCTTGGGTGAAATCTGTCATATTTTGTCCAAAGCTGCAGTTATGTGCTGTATAAAATGTGAAGGCTTTTATTTTGTAGGGTACATGTAGCTCTTATTTTGAAAGTCCAGTGTGGTTGTCAGTTTGGGCTGGTCAGGTCTCATCACTGAAGTCAGCCAAGCCCCTTGGGAGAGCAGCCATGTTGCTTCTAGGCCTGTTCTGCTCCCCAGCTGCAGCCATCATAGATCAAAGCTGTGGCTGCCCCACTAAGTGATTTGTTGCTATGGTAGTTAATGTCCCTCTGCCAACTGACACTGTCAGTGTCACTCACTTTGGTGCAGAGAAAAGCTCTATATGTCAGAGGCAGGCAGCCTGACTGAAAAAAACCTCTCCGAACAACTCCTTCCCGTTCGGGAACCGTAAGAGGTATCTGAAAAACTCTCGAAGTGTGAGCGAGGGCTGTCTTTCGTCTTCCTTAGTCCCGCGGTTCACATCTGTACCTCGTTCACAGTGAAAGCAGGGACGAGTGAAAGAATGTGTGGGAAAGGTGGTGAGATGAAGAAGCTGGGAGGAAGATGAGAGGTTTTTTCAGCCAGTTTGACTGAAAAAAACCTTTCCGAACAGCTCCTTCCCGTTCGGGAACCGTAAGAGGTATCTGAAAAATTCTCGAAGTGTGAGTGAGGGCCGTCTTTGGTCTTCCTTAGTCCCGCGTTTCTCATCTGTACCTCATTCAGAGCCAGAGCAGGGATGAGTGAAAGATGGTGTGGGAAAGGTGGTCATCTCATGAAAATGGCATGAAAATGAATGGCCGAGACTCCCCTTCATCCTTACGCAAGTGTTTGCTCTAAAGCATCGTGACAGAAAACCGTCAGGCCTAGAGGAATTTCGAAAGCATTTTATGAGAACCAACGAGCGGTTCTATGTCATGACCGAAAATCATGCTGTTTGAGCAATATTTGTAGGCGTGACTGCGAGTTGAAAATAAATCTGGGGTCTGAAATCCTCTTTCTCCCACACTCTAACAGAGCAGCAGTTAATTGGTGTTAAACTCTAAAATCATGATTTTTCCTAAAACTTTAGGTTGCTTAGAGGCACGTAGTGGGAAAACCCTGATAGGTATCAACATCCCGTCTTCACTTCTGAACACAGCACGGGCGTATCTACAAACTGAGATTTAAATGGTGTTTCTAGGCCATACCATGATGACACAGTAAATCCTCAAAAATAGTGTTTTTTTAGGATGTCTTCGGGCTGTCGCTCCATTGACTTCAATGGGATTTTGGGGGTCGGTTTTTTGCGAATTACGTCGCCATGGTAACTCGAATCGGAAAGTTGAGTAATAGCACACATCTCGAGATCGAGCCGCACGTTTTGATATATATATTGTGGGGGTGCACACCACGGTTCGGGCCGCATTAACGCAGACGGAAGAATAATAAATAAAAGACGCCTTATTGGGTATAGAGTCATAGGTGCCTGCCCATGCAATTGCTATGGTTAGGCCCCAATAAATGCTAAGAGTTCAAAGTTAATTTGACATGCGGTCAGGGCTCTTTAAGGACATATTTATGATTGTAAATATGTGCAAACAAACATGCATAGCTAAGGTAAATTAACTTTTTGTCCAAAAAACAAACAAAAAACCAGAGTCCATAATCATTTAGTTTCCATGTCTTTTCTAGTGCGATTCGGCGAGAGCAACAGCCTGCAGGTCAAGACAGCTCAGGATGGACGTTTCCTACCGGTGTGTTACAGTGGCTGGAACGGGGACTATGCTGACCGTGTCTGCTCACAGCTTGGATTCAGACAGTAAACAAAAATCTATTTTAACAAACACTACTCAGTGACTAATATTTATTAATCATTTACAATCTGAAATAATTCCTAGGCTTCTTAAAAGTATTTTTTAGACTCTTCTATCAGATCCAGTTTCAGCAGCTATTATATTAGTAAGCATTAGTTTCTCAGTCTATCATACCCACAGAGCTCCATTTAATATCTTCTCCACTACTGCTGAGTGTTTAGGCTTGAACTGATTCTCTGCGGAAATTGCCGTTTTATCTCAGTTTGACAGAACAAGAATCAGTTTCCAGATCCAATCAGGGATTGATTTGGTGAAATTTCCACTGTGTTGGCTGGTTTGCTTTCTCCGTTCTCTGAATAACCTGTTTGTTTCTTTCCTTCTTTAGGTCATATTCAAGTGCAGAAATTGATTCCAAGCCATCCATTGCTTTAAAACTGACCAGCAATTCAACTTCTCTTTTTCAGGGTCTCTTAACTACGAGGTAAAAGGGCTTATCTGGTCATATGCAATCTGTTTGTTTTGAGGCATTTACTTATGGTAACTGGCATGTGTTTCTTGCTGCATTATGCAGTTCCTCCTGTCCAAACCAAAAGACTGTCTCCCTGCAGTGTGTGGGTAAGAAGCCTCCATCTGTTCCTACAGTCACACAACAGCTTCCATTTTCTGTCTTTCATTGTTTGTTTTAACTCATTTGCATGAGAACCAAAACTTTGTAGTCACACATTTTCACTTTTAATCTTTTAGTTACATCAATAATTTTTAAATTTAAATAATGAATATGAACTCTTATAGAAAGACTGAAAAGGTTTGCAATGATTTATGGTGGAAAATGTTTTTGTGTGTCAGCATGCATCCATGCTTAGCATTTTACTTGCCTGCTATTTTCCACACTACTTACCCAACTGCTAAGCTGACACCTACTTCCACTGCTTTTGTTCATACTGTTGTTCCAACCGCCTGCAACCACCTGTTGAATCTGAGTCTAACATTATATAGGGGAATTTAAGTTTCACACAGTGTTTCAGAGAATGGAATTCAAACATTCATGCTGAACATTTAAGACAAATCTATCTGACTAAAAATCTATGTCATAATTATTGATGAAAAGCCTAGAATGCATGCCAGCAGTGGGAAGCTCCAGGATTAAAACATTTTCTTTTTTAAATGAAACTAGGGGAGCAATTGATGTGCACTACTTACAATGGTTGGCTCAATCTGTGCCCTGGATAGGTATGGTTTGCATGTCATTTCCAGTGGTGTATCAATCAAGGAATACCCTGCATCCCACATAAAATCAATGGTGAGGGTGGCAGATGCCCATTTCAACTCCAGTACCAAAACTGGGTGCTAAGATATAAATATTGTCCTATGTAACTGACTCAGCAAATGACCCAAAATATGCTGAATCCCAGGATAAGAGTTCTGTGAAAGTTTATAATTTATTATTGTTCATTTCACTCAGATCATTCTGACCCATCATTTCTAACATCTTCCTGTCAGTCAAAGGGCTTTGAACTTGCTATGTGATCATTTCTAGATGGGTTACTATCACCCCATCCCTTCAGCCTGTATCTTCATATGGGGCTCATATGGGACGTATTATGTTTCTACATGTGCTATGCAATTTATACCATTTTAATACCCATTTGAGATCTAGATTAGACCTGCATAACATGTCCAACTGATCACTTTTAAACTCGAGTGGAACTTACACATGAAAGCAGGCCTAAATATTATCCATTCATCTATTTTTTTATACCCGCTTAAACCTTGCAGGGTTGTGAGGTGAGTGATACCTATCTTTGGTGGTAAATTGATGAGAGCCAGCGTATACTCATAAGTTGCCAGTCCATCATAGGGCAACACAAAGGAAAACAGGACAAACAACCATGCATGCACACACCTTAGGGCAATTTAAAGAGGTTAGTCAATTTAGAAGCATGTTTTATTGAGGGATTAAGTCGGAACACCTAGAGAGGTTTTCTTAAAGCATGGCAAAAACATGCAAAAGCCATGTCTGAAAGGCAACAGTTCTAACAACCATCCCACCATGAAGCCAGTACCTATCCAATGTGCATAAAATCCTGATGTGGTCTACATAAATATGTTGGCTGGATGCTACAGAATACGCCCACTAAAAAGCAAAACAAGTACTGTAATGAGGGAAACAAAGGTAGGCTAAGGATCGTGATATACCTGAAAGCAAGACGCACGTACATAAAATGTGGGGCTGAGAAGAGTGGCTGTAGGGACTGATAACACAGAGTTGATGACGTATATGACACAGGTGGTGAATGAGAACCTAAAAAATAAGGGCAACTGAGAACCTAAAAAGACTAACTGATGCTAATATCAGTCGCTTGAATTTGATAGGGACAACTTTTTACCATTCAACAACTGCTAAATAAATAAAACTAACAAAATCAACCTTGAATAAAGAAATAGTTTCCCTATGTACCTTTCTGTTCCTCAGAATGTGGTAAACAGCCATCTACATCCCGGATCATCGGGGGCACCGTAGCTAAATCAGGACAGTGGCCATGGCAGTTGTCACTTCAGTTCAAAGGATCCCATGTCTGTGGTGGTGTCCTGATCTCATCGGATTTTGTGCTGACTGCTGCTCATTGTTTCCGCAGGTGAGTGATTAAGAAATTCCAATAATATATATTTTTTTCCACTCAGTAAGCGCTATCATTCATAATGTAAAACCTGTACACTAAAATGTAGAATATTATATTTATCTTCTGAATTCATGAAAAAACTGAGATTTTTAAAAAACTGTGACTAGTTCATTCCTTTGCAGTAAAAAATAAATAAATAAATAAATAAATAAATATATATATATATATATATATATATATATATATATATATATATATATATATATATATATATATATATATATATATATATATATATAATTTTTTTTTTTTTCAACCTGTCACCACAGTGAATCCCCCTCTGCTGAGAACTGGAAAGTGTATGCTGGAATTGTGTCTCTGAATAAACTATCTAAACCCTACTTGGTTCAGAGGATCATACTCAATGAGAACTACAACAGCAAGACCAATGACCGAGACGTTGCTCTTCTTAAACTTACAACTCCAGTTACTTTTAACGGTGAGTATAATTTTTACCTCATTGCACAGCTTTCTTGAGAAATTTTTAGGAGCAGAAAGGCCTGTTTTAGTAAAAAGAAGCCACTACTTTTGAAGACTGCTGCTAATAAAGTCTTTAAATGGTAATAGCTTGGTTGAATAGTACATCCATGGTGTCTTAGAAAGTATTAACATCTTGTCATGTGTGTTGTATTTTATTGGGCTTTTACATGATAGACCAAAACAAAGTAGTACATAACTGTGAGGTAGAAGGGGGGTGGGAGGGTATTCATGATTTTCAGGAAAGTTTAAACACAAATCTAAAAAGTGTGGCACTCATGTGTATTTAACCCCTTGAGTCTGAACTTTGTCAAGCCTTTTTTCAAAACACATTTTCAAAGCACATCTAGAGACAGAAATTGTTGGCCTTTATTTTGCAAAATAGCTCAAACTCTGTCAGATTGGATGGGGAGCATCTGAGAACATCAGTTTTCAAGTCTTATCTCAGCTTTTCAATTGAACTTTGATTATTCTAAGGGCTGAATATGCTTTGTGTTAAATTATTCACTGATGGACTCTGTTTCCTCATTAGGCAATTGATTGCACTGGATTTCATTAAGGGGTATCAGAGAGACAATGGCTGAACATCAGAATAATAAGAAAAATATCTGAACTTAAGTGGCAAAAGATTTTAAAAACCTTTTATTATTTTTCTTCCACCTTACAATTACACACTAGTTTGTGTTGATCTATGACATAAACTTCCAATTAAAAGAAAATGAAGTTTGTGGTAGTAATTTGAGAATTTTTTAAAGAAAAAGTTGTGTTAATACATTTGCAAGGCACTGTAAAAATAACATCCACATGTAGTTTGCTTGTCTATCAGGACAAAGTGTCTGAAACAGCTTCACCTGTTCCAGTTGTATAGCCACGACATGGCATTCACAAAGTTCACAAATGCAAGAGAGTGCAATGTCAATAATATTGCCATTGTCCTATAGTCCCTATCTTACACCCAATTGCAGATTTTCCAAGTTGAAATGAACTATTTTGGCTTTGTAAACTGTAATGTTGATAGTATTAAGTTTTCACAAGCTTAGCTTCACATGGTCTTCTTTGGGAAGACATCAAAAAAAGTTAGCTTCTTACTCACACTTGTGAGCAAGAGGAAAGAGTATCATTAACAAACCTTGGAGACCCTAGATAAGTTTAAAACATGCAATTCAAGTTTAAAGCATTTTGCGCTAATCCATTTGGTTACATATTAATTTAAACCCAAGACACACACAGAAACAGTAATACACTGATGTTGCATCAAGTCTTGGGGGTTAAACATTCAACTTGATCTGCTATTTATCTCCAGCACATTCAACAACTTTTTTATTTGAATCTCTCAGGTACTTATACGGTAACTGTAAAACAATCATTTATGTATGCTGAGGACATTAGTAACTTGAAACTGTCATAAAACACAGACAATCAGGCAACGGGGGGGCTGTAAGGCTAAGGTCCCAGTATTACTTGATCCATTTTCAGGTTAGATATTATTCTTGCTTTGAGAGAGCAAATGCAAGCTTTAGGTGAACCTTAAATTCCGTTTTGAATAAAATTGTTTGCAGTTGTCCTTAGGCAAGTATAAAACAAATGTAAAATAAGTAATAAAAATGATTTATGGTGCTCAGGAAAAAGTAGTTGTCCAGTGAAGGTTAGTTATACTTTAAAAAGAATATAGTACAGTACTGTTAAAATGTCACTAGCAAAACCAAAAAAGAGGCTGGGCCTTGGCTGCAGTGGAAATCTGTTTCCGTTGCTGGTAAGCCAGAGCTTTTAAAGCCTTTGCTTTATCCAAACTCACTTTGATAATTTGATAAACCCAACTCTGTCTGTGCTTTCATTTCTCCACGGAAGCACAAAGCTACTGATGAATTTACTGTAGTTAAATGTATTCATTTGTGTTTTCCAGATAATGTTCAGCCAGTCTGCCTTCCAGTCGTTGGCCAGGACTTTCCACAGGGAACCAGGTGTTGGACTTCCGGTTTTGGCACTACTGAGGAAGGATCTGGTAAAAAAAAAAAAATATATGCTGTGGCTCATTTTATTTAAAAAAAAAATTGAAACAGAAAAAGGTCACTAAATGCCTAATAATTTCACCTGTTTCATACGAAGTCAGAGGATTGGAAGCCAATCAAACTAATGTAGCTCCTTATGTTTCTTGAAAAAAATTATGATGAACTTCTTAAAGAATGTAATTCTTCAGCCTCCCAAAGCGCTTTAAAAGATTGGCACTGGCAATTGGACATTTAAACAAAATCCTCCAACATGAACGAAAAAAATCAGAGAGCACTGATGCATATTTTTATTTAGTTATTCAGGAACTATAAATAAGGAACCTCATGTTTCCTATCAATTATAAGGGAAGTCAAACCATTGAACTGAGACACATGGTGAGAATGTAGTTAAACCAGAAAAACAGGTTTTGCACAGTCATGACATTTAATTAGATTATAATTAGTCAAAGAGCAGCAAGGTAGAACATTAGAAAACAAAGTCCAAAGTCACTAAAGTAACACGAATAACCTGTCAGCAGCTTGTATATTAACTTCATAAATAAGCATATATTGAATGATACACTGCAGACAAAAGAGAGAAACCCTGTTTTATTTTATTAATCTAATAATGTAATGGAATAAAATCATAAAAATCCGTAACAGCTGCTATGATCCCCCTGCAATCGGTGGGTCACCGGTTCGAGCCCTGGCCCCGTCCATCTCTGTCATTCTGTGCTTGGGCAAAACACTTCACCTACCTTCCCTGCTGGTGGTGTTTAGAAGGGCCAATGGCACAGCCTTGCTTCTGTCAAACTGCCCCAGGGCAGCTGTGGCTACAATCTAGTAGCTAGCCATCATCAGTGTGTGAATGTGAATGACTGATTTCATTGTAAAGCATCTTTGAGGGTTCTGAAAAACGCGATATAAGTCTGAGGTCATTTCATCTCATATGATACTGCACCTAAATGTAAAATCTGAATTGTGCTTAGACATTATTTACACATTTTATTCACCCTGTTTCTGTCCAATAAAAGGGATCGTCTCAAAGGATCTAATGGAAGTGACTGTAGACATCATTGACACACAGCTGTGTAACACTCCATTAATATATGGAGGTGCAGTGACCAGTAACATGATTTGTGCTGGGAAACTGGAAGGAGGCAAAGATTCATGTCAGGTGAGGCTATTTGATCACAATCAGTAGAGTCTGGGGCAAATTATCAAATCCATTTGAGTGTGCTAAATCCACCCATAAATCTCTATATTTTTGTAAATTGCAGCCATATCAAACACTGCTGTGTTGTGTGATATTCTCATGGAATATCACATTTTAAAAAAAGCAGGGGGGAAACAACCTGTTGTGTTCCTGAATTTATCAAATAGGCCCAGAAATATCTCATGAAGCAGAACTAAAGTTCTCTTTCACTGAGGTGTGCCAGATATTTTTGAAAACAACTTCTCTAACCAAATCAGTTTTCGAAATTGTGTTTAAAAATCCAGTTGTTAGTTTTTAAAAAAAATTCAAAATACAAAATGTGATTGTGAAACATTCCAACACATCGTGCTTGACATTAGAGGTTAATAAGCAGAACACTGACTAACTCTACAAAGACAATCGGCTCTTATTGTGTAAAGTGGGTGAGGCTCACTGAGGAATCTATGCTGTGCTTGTCGAGAAGAGTAGAACTAGAATGAGAAGAGTAATGAGAAGTCTCTAGTGGTGCAGGAAAAACCTTCTTTATTTAAAAATATCAGATGCTTAAAGTCAGATGTTGTTCTTAAAGTATTAAAGTGCCAGGGATTATCTGTCAAATAACAAAAACAATCAAAACATGTTTTAGATATTTGAAATATTTTCTGTTTCTTTTACTATGTCTGTATTTGCTGTATTTACAGTTGTCCTGAAAAGAAGACAACTGTAACTTGATGCAGACGTAGTTGTAAATTGTTACCATACAGTCGCCTTGATGGCCAAGTTTGCATCTGCATGTATTTCCTCTTGACCACATTGTGAATATGAGGCAGAAACAGACCAGATGGGGCATGAAAAGCAAAAAACTAAGCAAATTACAGTGCTTTGTGAATTTCCTCCTCTTTCTTTAACTAGGCACAAAAATGACAAGTAACAATTTTTGCTCACTGACGATCATGTATACTATTTAGGGTGACAGTGGAGGACCTTTGGTGTGTAAGGGAGACAATCGTTGGTACCTAGTGGGGCTCACCAGCTGGGGATCGGGTTGTGGTATGAAAAACAAGCCTGGTGTTTACACTAGAGTCAGCAGTGTTCTCTCCTGGGTCTATAGCAAAATGCAGGTAAGAATGGAATTGTTTTCCTGACCATGTTGATGTTAGTATCTGCACGTCTTTTTCACATTGTTTCCTCATTTTTTTTGTCTCACAGCAAGAGAAACCTTGATGTTCCCTCAACTTCTAGCCTAGATAATGAAGTCTGCACCTCAAACTCATCTTTGACAAAGAAATTGCTACAAACTCAAGAACATGCTGATGAGAAGACACTCCAGACTGAAAAGGGACACAAAAAATGTTACATGCTTCATAAAGATAAAGTATGCAAAAGAAGTTATTTCCATATCAGTCTTGCACTTTTGATTTTGGGTGTTTCTCTTTTACATTACCTGGGCTTTAAAATGGCTCACCTTTCTCTATTTAATTTTCGCCAATGATATGCCTTATTATTGTGATTCCCTTGATAAAAGGTAAGCTTTAAAAGTTATGAAGGAATGTACACACACACACACACACACACACACACACAGACACACACACACATATATATATATATATATATATATATATATATATATATATATATATATATATATATATATATATATATATAGTTATTGGTTATTGTTGTCTACCTGCTTACATCTTATTTTTACTTTGTACTGAAATCAATGAACTTTGATATGTTTTTGGAATTTTGTGAACATAAACATCAGTTTTTGTGGCTTTTGTTTCACCATGTTCTCTGTTCACACATTTCCTGCTTCTTAAAAAGGCCAGGTGCATCTCAATGAAATACAATATCATCAAAAAGTATACTAATATCAGTAGTTAAATTTTTTTTAACCAATACCATATAGGTTCAATACACACAAAGTAATTATTTTCAAGTTTTTTTTATTTTTCACAGGCAATGAAAATCCAAAGTTTGGTTTGGAATATTAGAAAGGATCAATAAAAATATGTTTTCATTACAGAAATGTTATGTGATAGGCTACAAAATCATGAGGGGCAGTCTGTTAACTGGACAGTTGATCAGCAGACTGTCATGGATATCTTCCCAAAGGAAATACAAATGGTCATTGTTAAAGAAGCTGGATGTTCACAGAGTGCTGTAGCATATCAGTGCAAAGTTGAGTGGAAGGAAAAAGTGTGGTAGAAGAATGTGTACATTCAACTTGGGTGAAGAACTGGGCTCTTAGTCATTGGTTCAAAGTTTTCAAATAGTTGTACATCTTGTATTTAATTTGGAAATGAAGGTCCCAGAGTGTAGGGATAAAATGGAGAATCACTGAGTCTCTTTAGGTCCATTGTGAAGTTCTCACAATCAGTGATGATTTTGGGAGCCATGTCATCTGATGTTGGCCTACTGTGTTTTATCAAGTCCAAAGTCAGTGGAGTCATCTAACAGGAAGTTTTCAAGCGCCTCAAGATTCCTTCCAGAGATTTTGTCAATATACTGATTTGATTTTCCACTTGATACCTGCCTACATTGCCAAAAGTAATAGTAGTTTAGTTTCCTTTGCTTCATTGTACTTAACTATCAAAAGGACCACGATAAACACCAGACCACAGAAATCCAAACCAAGCTGAAGACCACTGTGAAAGCTACCTGGGTTTCCTCAACACCTCACCAGAGCCACAGACTGATCGCCTCCATGACATGTTGCACTGATGCAATTGTTCATGCAAAAGGAGCCCCAACCATGTGTTGGATGCATGAACTGTTACACTGCATGACCAAAATATTCAGTAGCTCAACATTTATGCAAAAAAACAAACAAAAAAAAACAAACACCTTTTTTATTGGTCTTGTGTGATTATTATATTGAAAACTAATTTGGGGTTTTCATTTGCTGTAAACCATCCTTAAAATTAACATAAACGTTTTAAACATTTCCCCCTGTCTGTATAACTTTTGAAAGACGTTCTAATTGATTGTGATGCACCAGTATAAAACAAAACAAAAAAAAAAAAAAAAAAAAATCCGTATGATGGAGTCTACATACATGTTCCCCGTCTGTGGAGAGCGAGCAAAGACGAAGAGAGACAGAGAAAAGGTAGCAACAGAAAGGATCCAACACACTGAGAAAGCTGTTGCTGCAGGAGCCACGTTGTTATCCATCGTCTGTTTTTCCACGAGTAGTCGTGCCTACATGTTCACTGTGCAACATACTAACAGATGAGCTGACTTGTCGAAACCAAATCTTTGAGAAACAAGCAGATTGATTTATTGATTATCGCGGAGGGATATATTATATATATTTCTTACAGAAAGGACCTCCGGAGAAACAACAGGTAAGTTGATAGGCGCATATTTGATTTCTTAGATTGCAGCTGTCTTTTATATATATATATATATATATATATATATATATATATATATATATATATATATATATATATATATATATATATATTGGGAGGGGGGGGGGATCACTTGCGTTTGACTGGTTGTCACTGATTATTCAGAAAGCACAACGCTGTTCCGCGGTCTAAATAACTTGCAGAAACACAATAACACTTCCAGTCAAACCGTGAGGGTGTGTCTGCTGGCGCTCATTGCGAGACACAACACGTAAGAAAACAAGGGTCATGGCGCAATTAATTGACTTTTTCTGATTGCATTACAGATGCGTACGTTTTTGACATTAATACCAAATGCTATTTGACCTCTGAGGGCTTCGCAGAAAAAGAAACATCAGGGTAAAGACGAGTGATATCTTTGTTTTCTGCTACAGAAGAGATCCACAGGTTGGGGGTTATTGATGCGCAGTCTCACACATTGGAGGGTAATAATTTTGCTCCCGAGTAATAACATTGAAATTACATGTAAGTGTGGCTTAAGATGATAATTTAAATCATTATGGATTTAAAGGTTATTGATGACTTTATAGGATCAACTTAATTCCCAATCATCATATTTGACTTATGCGTCTCTGAAGGCATTTAAAATTTGGTGGATTTCAACCTTGCACTTTTTACTTTAAAGCTGTGGACCACACCCATTATTCGAGCTTATAAATGTACGCTGACAGATTTATTGTCCCTGCATGTGTTTTGATATGAGGCCACCGTCGCGGAGCCCTTTCTCATTCAGCTGCAATTTCTTATTGGATACTGTGGAACGACGCACATTGTTGTCATGGTGATTTACATTTTTATTATGATAATGGCGGATATAAGGGGGAAGGTTACTGCACATGGTTTATTGAGACCAGTGTGACCCATTTATTTGTCCTACATTCAGAAAGAAAGAAAAAAAAAAAGAAAGAAAACCATCCAAAACGGTGGTTTGATTTACCTTACATTTAATTAAAATGTGATCAACCATAGGAATACCACTACTAATGACATTATTTCAAAAACAGCTGTGATACTGGGTCACCAGGCTCATGGTAGTCTATACTGAACAAAATTACACTGACCTTTTTGTTTCTTATGAAAAATATAAAACTTTAGAAATGTGTCTCTTTCCCACATACCTTAAACATGTCTAAAATTAAAAAAAAAAAACGTAATTGTTTTTAAATGTCTTGCTCATATCTAAATGCCTCCTTTATTTCCTCCTTCATTAATTATCTGGATAAATTGTGCATTTTATTCTTAATACAGTATGTGACTTCGATGCAACAGACTGCCTCTCCACAGTCCTCGCCTCAGACAGTGTCTCCTCTGCAAGCCCTTCAAGCTTCCTCAACAGATAGTGCCCCCCCCCACACCCCTTCCCCGAGGGTGTGCTTCTTCTCCCCTACCTTGACTGTCTCTCAGCTTGCCCTGTCCTTGTCCTTATGTTGTAAAAAACTCCCCATCTGTTGTGTTGATGTTTTTTTTTCCCTCTCTTTCTTGCTCCTCTCCTCTTCTCTGAGACAAAAAGTGTGTATAGAGTAAAATAGAATGGAATGGAATAGAATAGAATAGAATAGAATGGTTCTTTATTTGTCCCTCAGTGGGGGAATTCTCAGTTTATTAGGAACAAAGTGACAGAAAAATATATTAAACCAAGATACTCATATTGAAAAAGACTAATAACAAAAAGGTAAAAGGAAAACAAATATATCCGGATGTGTAAATGCATAACTTCAATCTGCTGGTTTTGTTTTCTTGACACAAATTGGTTGAAGTCTGCCAGACCAGCATGCCAACATTTAATGTTTTGAGCTGATGCTCAGAGCAATATCATGTTTATATCGACTCCATAACCAGCATTGCTTCCAACAAACCCAGTGAACAAACACTTTCTGAGCTGTATTAGGTTTCCGTTTGTGTGCATCAATTATTCATGTGTCCAGGTTCATTGAACAAATATGTGTATGTGTCTATAAACACAGAAAAAGTATGAGGTATCAGTTTTTACCTAATCATTTTTATTAAGAAGACAAAAAGGCTATTAAGCCCTTTGTGAAAAAAGGTAATCTTAATAACTGGTCTTACCCCTCTTGTGTTTGCAATTACCTGGGAGTGAATATTTTACATTACTGCAGAGGAATTTTGCCTGACTTTTCTTTGCAGAGCTGTTACATTCCAGCCACACTGGAGGGGTTACAAGAATGAACAACCTTTTTGAGGTCACACCTCAGCATCAGAATCAGATTTATTTCTGGAATTTGACTAGGCCTCTCTAAAACATTCAGCGTGCACTGAATCATTCAGAGGTTGACTTCCTGGTGTGATTTGGATCATTGTGCTGCAGCTTAACCTAATGTGTTTGAGCTTAAGGTCACAAATGCATGACTGGATTTTTTTTTTTCAGGATTTTCAGGTAGAGAGCAAGAATTTATGCTTTCATCAATCAGATAAGCCATCCAGGTCCTGCAGCAGCCTAGCAGCCTAATAGAATCACACTGCCACCACCATGTTTAACTGTTATGATTTTCTGTTTCTGTAATACTGTCTCATATTGTATGTATGTATGTATCCTTTATTTAACCAGAAAATAACTTATTGAGATTTTAAAAAATCTCTTTTTCAAGAGTGGCTGTGGACAAGACAGCTGCAAAATATATACAACAAATCCAAAATACGAGACCAAATTCAAAAAATACATAACCAAGAGAAATCACATAATTAAACATTAGTGCAGTTATAGGAACCAAGTGATCTTATGTCTTGGTCTTTTAAAATTATTTTGAATTGCCCCCTAAAAATTTTATATCAGTTATATCGGGATGCAAACCTTCCCAAAAGTTCTACTTTTGTTTCATTAGTCTATAGAATACTTTCCCAAAAGTCTTGGGGATCATTGAGATGTTTTTAAGCAAATGTGAGACAGGCAGGTTCTTTTTATGCAGTTGTTAGTCTTGTAACGCTCCCATGGAGGCCATTTTTACCCATTCTCTTTCTTATTGTTGATTCATGAACTGTAACCTTCACTGAAACAGTTGAGGCCTGCAGTGCTTTACATGTTGTTATGAGTCATTCTTGCACTCTTAGGGTAAATTGGAGGGGTCGGCCACTCCTAGGAAGCACTGTATGTTTTCTCCTTTTGTGGAAAAATGCTCTCACTGTGGTTCACTGAAGTCCCAAAGCACTAGAAATGTTTTTTTTTTTTTTAAATACTTTTCATACTGATAAATGTCAGTGACTTTGATTCTCATCTGTTTTTTAATTTCTTTAGATTAGATATGATGTGGTGCTAGTTGAGATCTTTTAGCCTCCTTCATATTGTCAGATAGGTTTTATTTAAATCATTTCTTGATTATGGAAGTCAAGCTGTCATTAGGCCTCTGTGTAGTTAGTAAAATTAGATTCAACTTTACAAAAAAATTTGGTTCATCACAGGTTAATGATTTAAACAGGAGGGTAATTACTTTTTAGGATGATTTGTATACCTTTTCTCCTTTGAAAAATTTAAGTCAACATTTGAAAACAGAAGTGTTGTACTGACTTTGGTGAGCTTCGTATGACATTAAATCTGAAATAGTTAAATATGACAAAAAAGCAAAAACAGAACAAATCTGTAAAGAATAATGTACATTTTCACACAACTGTTGCATGTGCAACATGGGAACACTAAAAATTGTTTAAGGCCTTGTTGAATAAATGTGGTCACATAAATAATGTGCACAAATTAATACTTAATAATTAATATATAATACTACTCTAATGTGTTTAGGTTTTATTTACATGGCATATTGGGAGCAGTGCTGGTTGTGGAGTCTAATTGAACAAGATAAGCCAAAATGCACTGAACATCATCTCAACAATAAATAGGGCAAATCCAGTTGTCCAAACCAACAAATTTTAATCTTAATTTTAATTACAACATTCCTTTTCATACAAAGTAAAGTCAAGCTTTGTTTTTTTACAGAAGATTTAAAAAAAAAAAACCCACAACAATAGCTGACAGAAGTACTTCATAACTTAAAAGATTGTGTATTCAGCAGTCAAATAAATGCAGTCAAATCATGGAAATATAATCAAAGAAAATTAAATTTTCAGCTCAATGCAAAAATATAATGATTAAGTAAATTTCAACATTGAAAAAAGCAAAAAAAGATTAATTTTTATTATTTTTTTATTTTTTTATTTTTTTACAATTCTCTGGAAAAATGTAGTGCTCATTAATTTAGGTCTGATAATAACTTAATATGTTTTAGGAAGAATTCTACTTTAGAATAATAAAAGAAAAACTTTGTATAAGGCTAACATCAAGGTCGAATGCACAGTTTTTGGTTTTGCACCAAGTGGTGTAGATCTATGTACAGATCTATATGTAAGACATCAAATCTTTATATTAGACAACACTACATGTTAAAGAATGAATCTAAAAGATTATCTTCATGATTGAAATCTGGTGACAATGTTAGAATTGATTGGTTGGATGCAGTCTGCAGAAACAGAGGAAACTGCATCAGGGTGAAGGTTTTAGCCAGTCAGATATTACAATATAAATGAGCATCTCCCAAACTCAGTCTGATTGATTGCTTGGTCTTATTGTTTGATATTTTTTCCTGTTTCTGTTGAGTATTTTCACTTTGCCCAAGTGGACACTAACCCTAAATAGATCGAGTAGTCTGTTAAATGAATAGGTGCTTTAAAAGGGAAGACAGACATAAAAGCATCGCAGCCATTTTCATCCTCCTCATATGACTCCATCCTTTTTTTTCAATATTCATGCCAGCATTTTGAATTTCAACCGAGCCACTCAGCAAACAGAAGGAGTTGTCAATGATGATGTCGATTTTCTGTGCTCTTTTAGAATTGTAGTCAGCATCTAGTTGTAGTTTGGCAATGGCAGCAGAGGAAGTGAACAAAGCCATTCAGTCTGTGTTGGACATGCTTCCAAATATTGAGCAATTGAAGTCGGCGCAAGAGGAATGTATAACACATTTCATTGCTGACTAAGATGTCGTTCGGCTCTGCACTTTTCTCTTCACAATGGGCGATGGCTGTTTACAACTCAGGCAATTTCTGGTAAGCTTCATGCCATAGCTTTCTTCATGGTCAAACTGGTGCATGACATATGTCACAGTCAAGCATTAGTGATTGGGTAAATTCAGATCCAGTCATTTTAAACTTCAACAGAGTCCACACCTGTTTCTTAATGGCTAAGACCTAGCCTGGTAAAAAAACAGCCCCTTGTTCTACACTTTGCTTTGTACAGAGGGTCTGGACCATTGACTATTGAGAAACAATTATTTGCTGGATGCATGGACTCTGTTGACCTTTTAAATTTTACCCAATCGTTAATGTTTGGCTGTGACGTATGTATTGCACCAGTTCAAAGATATGAGGCTTACCGGAAATTGCCTGCACTGTAAACAACCATCCCACACTACAAAAAGAGAAGTGCTGAGCCAAACAAGATGGCTGGAAATGTTAATTCAATATTTGGAGGTGTGGCCAACAGTTCACCTCCTCCGCTCCAATTGCCAAACTACAGGCAGACTACAATTCTAAAACTGCGCAGAAAATCATCGCCGTCATCATTCACAACTTCTCCTTCTGTTCACTGATTGGCCTGGTTGAAATTCTACCGGAGAAATCAGGTCAATGGGAGAAATCTCAGTCAGAGCACTGAAGGGAAATAGGAATCGAGTAGAACTGCATAGGAAGGCAATGGCCTGGCTAGGCTAGACCCTCTGTACAAAGCAAGCGTAGAACAAGGGGCTGGTTTTTACCATCAGTCATCAAATCTGCTGTGAAAACAAAATGTCACTCTCAAGATATGTAAATGTGACACACAGCCTTCAGAAACTATACTGTCATATTCGATCATTCAGATTTGGTGTTAAGGTAGACAGTAAAACACTACATCCGTGGTGTCTATAGTTGGTCCTCAAGGGCCAGGATCCTTCATGTTTTAGTGCGTTCCGTGGTGGTAATAACTACCTCCTCCAGCATATCAGTGTTCTGCAGAGGCCTGCTAACAAGCCATCATTTGATCCAGGTGTGTTGGACCAGGGAGTGAACTAAAATATGCAGGATCCCGGCCCTTGAGGACTGACTTTGGACACCTCTGCACTACATATTAAATGTAAAATGGGGTATCTGTGTTATTAGATTAATCCAAATTTGATGAAAATCACAAATTATTTGTAACTGATATCAATGCTTTGGTGTAAACATATATGCTACAGCTTTGAACCTAAAAAAGAAGAAAGTTCCCTATTTTTGGGGGGATTAAATTCTATCCTTTTGTGCGCTTTGTTCAATATGTCACATAAAACCCAGAATAAAACAGCATACATTGTTGTCAGTATCAATGAAAGTAAATAAAGTGAGGCATACAATAGTTATTTCAATTTTTTTCTTAAGTAAAACACATAACTTGAAGTTGATTTCCATTTCAGGTGTAGATGCCTTTAGTCTAATAAAGCATGTTTATTCTCCCTTTCTTGTTTCTCACATTATTTCAGAGTTGTTCAGAGAGCTTGGGAACTACTATTTATAAAAGGCTGATATAGTGAGTGTACATATGCAGGAATGCAATGTTTGATGTGTCTGCTGAGATGATAATGGGGCTCAGTAAGTACAAGCAGTCAAATGGACCTAAATGAACCCACAATTAGTCAAATGCTGAAGTTTGCAACCTGTTTGCCCCTTTAAAACAAGAGTGGCAAAGCAGGGGTTACAGGACCTGAGCATAAAACTGCAAAGCCCTGTTTGTGGCTTTAAATCAACTTTAGGACTTGAAAATTGATCATTTAAATATGTGGAGACAGCAGATGTGGGAACTGGTTTATTTTGACCCCTTCATCTCTTAGATAGGTTAGATATAAATGATGATGGTTGATTCTGAGCACATATAGTGGGAGACACGGTAGATGCGTGTGTGAGCACACTGAGCAGCCTACATGAAAATAGGTCAAGGTTATATGATGTCCACTGGGAGGATAGCTTTCTGTCTGCTAAGAAGAGACTGAGCATATGTGGCTCCAAATATGGATAATTATGCAGGATTAAAAACTGTATCTGCAGGCTTCTAAACATCAGTCAACCTCCAGAGGTCTGAATAAAACTGGTGATGTGTCATTTGGTTCCTGTTGCATATAAATGTTAGTGTATGTGGTAAATATCAGTATAATGCCTAAAAAAAACCAAATATGTTTTCAAGAGACAAATGTATTGTTTATATGGTTGCAGTAGTGTGTTTTACATCCTTCACTGGAGTTTCTTATTTGTTGTCCCTTCACTCTTTCTTACTCTGTGTCAACAGTTGCCATGGAAACATTTTTGTTCATCCTCTCTTCGCTCCTGGTGTGTGTAGCTGGTAAGTGCTCCTCTGCTTACCAAAAACAAACGCACTTGAACATTCACAAACCATCCATAAGGAGGCGGTGCTGAAGCAGACAGGGTTGCTTTGGTGAAAGTAAAGCCAGTCAAGGTGTGACGTTTGGGCAAAATATCAATTACCACTTAAAGGCATTATGAGTCAGTCATACAGGCTGGCTCACTCACTCAATGTGTGAGATCTCTTAAAATATAATTGTATATACAACAGTAATTTTTGCATACAAATATAACCTGTGTGATTTTGTAAACAAATAAATAGACACCAACTCATTTTCTCTCTGGCCTCTTTCTCCTTCATTCTTACTCTAATCCCTTCATTTTGTCTGTTCTTTTCAGCTGAAGCAGACACCAGTGTAATGGGTAAGTGTCCTACATTCACTCACTAACAGGTTTAAACCTGAATATTTGGTTTCTGGGTCAGCTCTGTAAGGACCTGTACACAAGAATAAACAGTGGCAAATGTGCAAAAAGATGTTTTTAAAACACCAAATTTGTAAAGTATTGTTTTTGAAAAAAAAGTAAGACTGCTGGTTGAAAAGAAAGCTGAATGAAAAATAAAAAATCCAAAACAACCTATTCATTACTGCTAAAATTGTAAGGGACTGCCAATTTGCTAAAATTTGATTTTCAGACTTTCTTATCATGTTTGAAATGATCTTGATCAGTAATTCTTGAGGCTCTCTGATGTTGTTTCAATTTATTTTCTGTATTTGGGCAGGTTTTTTAATTGGTTTTAACTCATTTATAGTACTAAAAAGTTATTTTTAGGTTAAAGTTCAACAGAAATTTAAAATGCTAATTAGGAATACCTAGCTTTGAAGAGGATGCCCTACAGTGCTTTAAAAAGTATTAATTCCCCTTGAACTTGTTTTGCTTTCAAAAACTTTAATGTAGGATGTTAGGATTTTAGGAGATAAGCCAACACAAAGCAGTATATATAGTTATGTAACTGATTTGTTCAAGAAAATATAAGCAACCTTTGAGAGCAAGACTGGATAGGCCACTGCTTCTTCCTGGTCTATTTCAATAACTTTTTTTTAACACATCTTTTTTTGTAATAATTCAAAATGAAAAAAGAGAGAAAAAGAGAAGTTCATAATTGTGAAGTGGAAGTAAATGATTCATGATTTTCAACTGTTTCACAGATAAAACATTTGAAAAGTGTGAATATCATTTATATTTTGCCCTCTTTACAGTGATACCCCTAACTGAAACCCAGTGTAACTGATTCACTTCATGATCTGTGCATGTAGCACATACAGTCCAACTGTGTATAAGTTATTCTAAGTATAGATACCACTGTTCTATGAAGGCTATGACGGTTATTTTAAAATAATATTTGTGAACAAACACCATCATGAAGACCAAGGAACACAACTTATTACAGGTCAGAGATCAAGTTGATGGGAAGTTTAAAGCAGGGTTAAATTGTAAAACTTTGACCATCTTACAGAGCACTGAATAGTCTATTATCCAAAATGGAAAAAATAACAACTGGGGAACTATCAAATTGACAGGCGGGTGCAGAGGAGCATTAATCAAAGAGGCAGCCATAAGGCCAATAGTAACCGTTGAGAAGCTGCAGACATCCACATTTTAGTGGAAGAATCTATAGAAAAAGCAATTATTAGATTTGTTCCATAAATACGGCCTTCACAGAAGAAAAGCCACTGCTGAAAAAACAACCACCGGAGATCTGATTTTCAGTTTGCCATAATTCATTTAGGGGACACAACAACTGTAAGGAGTGTGCTATGGGCCAATGAGATGAAAATTGAATGTTCTCGCCCATATGTGTAATGCACTTTGTAGCACAACAAATCTCTCTAAATGAGTTAAGCTACAGGGTGGAAATACATGGCAATCTTGGAAGGAAATATGACTTGAGACTGAGGTGGGGGCTCATCTTCTAGCAAAACAATGACCCTAAACATACAGAACCGAAATACTCTGGGATGTTAGCACAATGGGATTTTGATCAAAGTCTACACATATGTGAAAATGGCCCAGTAAAAGTTTAGACCAAAATCATTTTTTGCAATATTTTGCAAAGAAAAAAAAAACTGGCAAAAAATTCAGAAAGATGTTTGAATCTATCCAAACATGCTTCAATTTCAGTAAAAGGTGGTTCTACAAACTGTTGACTCATGGCGTCGAAATACAAAAGCACACCACAGCTTTTTTTATTATTTAAAAAGAAGATGGCATTTTCCATCCACTTAACAGTTATGCACAGCTTTGTGTTTCAAGTTTGTGAGTAATAGATAATGCAACAAAATGTGAAGTAATTCATGAATTGTGAACACTTTATACTCTTATGGTTACATATGGACAACATCGGATAAGTTAGTCTATTTTAGTTGAATGTCTTTAAGAAGTATAGAACTACATAATATTGTATTTATATGTAACAATATGTTGTGATATGTAGCATGGAATAAACATCATAGCAGTCAATAACAACCATTTTAATAGACTTTGATTTTTAATGCAAAATACATGAAATAAAAACATGCAACGACTGAGAAGTATTTTTTTTAAGGTTTTATCCACAAATTGTTGCACCATCTGAAAAAGACTGCTGTAAGAGACTGAATAGAGACATCATTTCAAAAGCAACCAACCATTTTACTAATGCCTTTTTGCTGGTGTATACCACACCTAAGACTGAGAGGTAGAATAGAGAATAAAAGAGGTAACACTAAAGATCTTTGGCAGGAGCTCAATGTGGCTTTCTGAGAAAGCTGGCTAAGCCTGGACCCCCTTAGGTAACAAGAGAACGCTATGATTTAATGGCGGTGAAAAGGGTTGGCCTTTCTCCCAAACTTGTATTATTTTATAATTCCACTATTTTATGAATGAGGGGAGTTAAGTAGCTTTGCTCATCAAAATTTACCCACATGTTTTACTGATTTGTCTTGTAAGTAATTTCACAATATTTTATGGTTACATTTAAAAAGAAAAGTTTAAAATGGCTGTGTTGTGAGGTATCATGAAATTCCTTAGAAATGTATCTAAATTGTAGCTAAGGACAGCATATAAACCCAAAGGAAGATAACATATTTCCATTTTTTCATGTGATTTTCTGTGTTTTATACATCCACAGAGGAGAATTCAGTAGATGAAAATCCTTTTATCTATGGTAAGTTTAAAGCAGACATCCTGCAAATGCTGAGTTACCAAAGTATTATCAGACATACATGTGAAATCAATAGCTAACAAATTTCCTTGCATGATGTGTAAATAATTGCATTTCTTCTTTTCAGACTATGAGAGTTTGAGAATTGGGGGACTGGCGTTTGCTGTGGTCCTGTTTATGCTGGGCATCCTTCTAATCCTCAGTAAGCAGATTTCTCATAGTCTGTGTTTGATCATATCTACATGCACTCAAAATAATTTCAAACAGAATTTAAAATATTGGGCTCAAAGAATGTTCTCATAAGCATATTAGAACTTCTTTACATTTATAATCCCACTCTTAACTGTGATAATTTATGAGATATGTCAGTCTTATATGACTTCTTTGCAGTTCAGGTAATGATTTTGTTCTGTTTGTAGGTCGACGATGCCGCTGTGGTGGAAAACAGAAGCCCAGGTAAACCTGAGTTCCTGTTGAGCAAAAGAAAAGAAGGCCAAGAAGGCCTTTAATGTTTTGGTTACAGAATATGATTTAGTTATGTTAATAACCTGCAAATTCTCTCCACAGGGCCCCTGGAGATGAGGAGGCACAAGAGGAGAACCTCATTGTCACCAAGGGTAAGACGAATAGCTAAACACATACATCCATATGTAAGTTAATGCCTCTGTGAGTGACCAAAGCACACATAAGTTCTGTTTGTCTTAAATTCAACAAACCGTTGCTTATTTAACTTTCAATATGTTGTGTCAGCTGTTATTATGCATTAAAACTATAGTAATATATGGGAAAAAAATCAGTATTCTAACCAGTCTCATAATGTATCAACTGCTATTCAAAATTCTCCGTGAGTGTTAAATTTTTTACCTAAAACAGGCAAAAACTCCTTAACACAGTTACAAGGCTCTGGATATTTTGCAAAATTTGTTTGTTTCATCAAATTAACTACACAAAGTCAAGGACTATTATTAATTACACTAAGCCCATCCGTCCTTCTGTCCGTCGTTTGTCTTCTGCTTACCTGAGATTGGGTTGTAACAATAACAGGTTCAGGACAGAGACCCAGGTATCCCTCTGCATGGTGGGACTCTCCACTTCTTCCTGGAGGATCCTAAGGTGTTGTCAAACCAGAACAGACACATAGTCCCTCCAGGGAGTTCTCAGTCTGACCTGGGGTCTCCTCCAAGTTGTACGTGCCCAGAAAACCTCTAAACAAAAGTGCCGAGAGGACATCCTAATAAAATGGCTGAACCACCTCAGCCATCTCCTCTTGACAGAGGACCAGTGACTCTACTCCGTCTCCCCCGTTGACAGACCTCCTCACTTTGTTGAGACGTTCCATCCACACATCTTAAGAAACCTATTTCAGGTGTTTCAGCAGACTGGAACCACATTTCTTCAGATGTGTCTCGAATCCATCTACCGTCTCCAGCTCCATCCTCCTATCATCATCGTCTCTGATGTAGATGAGTTTAGCTTGTTTTGGTGATTCTTCAAGCTTAATAAAATATCGAATAAATAAAGTAAAAGTCTGCTTAGTGATGAATTAAAGCTAATTTAAAAATAAAAATAATTGCCTAATGTAGCTGCTGTATGTGTTTTTTGTTTTCTTTCATTTACTAGTTATTCTTTTTCAAGTTTTGTTAATTTTTGTTAATTTTCTGATTAATGGTCTTGTCTAGCCTATCAGTTTATCTGTACATCCATGTCTTGGTAGTTTTGCAGATTTTCCAATTTCCTTTCTATTTTTAAATGAATAAACAGTGTTCTGAGGGATTTTCAAAACTTAGAATACATTTTTAAAACTTAGAGCTGGCTTAACCCTTTCACAACTTTCTTCCTGACCTGTCTAATGGGTTCCTTGATTTACAAGATGTTGTTTGTTCACTAAAATTCTTGAACAAACCTCTGAGGCCTTTTGCAGAACAGCAGTATTTATACTAAAATTCAGTTACACACAGTTGAACTCTATTTAGTACATAGACTTCTAAAGCAAATGGTAGCACTGGATTTATTTAAGGATGTCAACAAAAATGAGGATGAAAACAAATGCATGCCACATTTTCAGATTTTGGTTTGTAAAAATGTAAAAACAATGTGTTATTTTCCTTTAAATTATGGACTACTTTTTTATAAATACATTGCGTGGTAGCTGTACTATAGTCTACTATACTTAAACTAAAACCCATTTCTCTGACCCATTTCAGCTGCAGCAGCTGCCAAAGAGACTCCAGCAGAGAACTGAGGGAAAAGCAACAGTTTCTGAAAGGAAGCAACAATAATAATCAACAATGTGAGGATTGTTCTTATTAGTTGCATGGGAGGGTAAGGACGAGGTGTATACGTTTAAAAATGTAATAAGTAAGTAGATCTTTTGCCAGGTGTTCATTTTTTGTGAGTAGTCCTTCAGTGCTCTTGTCAACTGCTGTGCCTTTTCTGTGACAGTCTTTCACTGCAGTTTGTTGTGGCATATTTGACACAAGTTTGTCTTATAAATCCTTGAGACGTTTGTAGTGTTGTGCGTTTGGATGTTTTGTTGTTCTTCTATGAATTGACTTTAGGTTTTAGGATTTGTGAATCTGTTGCTTGTTTTCTCAGCCATCCTGAGAAAAAAACGTCATATGTACATTATGAAATATATGCATATATACAATATTTGAATTTAAATACTTTACATATGAGATATTTAATCAAATATCCTAGATTTATGTGTTTGTTTGAATGGTTAAGCGTGTTTGGTGCACATGTTTACAGGGCTGGATTTAGGAGAATGTGGCCCTCAGGGCGAGGACTATTTTGGGTTTTCTACACTCAATTTTTTTAAATTTAGTTTTTACACATGGAAATGAAAGTCGATTTATAGTTAAGTACACATCAACTTGGAAATATTATGCCTTGTCCACATAACTGAAGACGTTTTCTGAAATAGTCTATGTATTTCTCCTTTCTAAAAAGTTCCATATGAATTTGACATTATTTCCCATAAATTAGGCATGTTAAGATTATTTTGTTCAATCCAAATCAGGGAAAACAGGTGTGTTCGATAAAAGTGCATCAATACAGCAACTGTGACTAGATGCAGTTTCTAATTAAAATCTAGAGGCATCTGTTTGCAGTGATAATATTTTACACATTCAAGTGAAATATTAAAGTTATGTTTGTGAACGAACTCCTATAAGACTCTTCTACTGCTTCTATTCCTGAGGCAGAGCAATATTATTTTGCCAGTGATGACCCCAAGTGTTTGAGAAGAGAACTGCATAGGGTGTGCTGAAAAACAATTGTTTTCAAGCATAAGTGTTTTTAGAACTAATTACTCAAAGAGTTTAATTCACCTTGATCATGTGGCTCAACTGTAATTTTTATTTTTTTGTAAATGTTTTCTTCTGCTGTTTTTTGAAATATTTTTTCTTTTTTTTATAACTCACACAACAACTAAGCTGTTTTGCTGTTATAGCTGTCATTATTTTAACCACGAGCAGAGGTGGAGCCAAGGGGTGGCCAAGGGTGGCCCCAGTCAACTCACCAGGAGAGCATACCTCTTGAACAAGCAGTTCCTTTCCAAAGCAGGTGGTGGCAGCAGTGATAACATTAATATACTCCTATATTTATTAATATAGCAAGGACTCTAAGAAAATATTATGTCTTTACTGAATTATTTAAAAATATGGATGTTGTGCTCTGAAGTGGCTCTGGTGCCAGTCAGTTTTGGGCCACCCCTGACTGAGCAATGGCCCCAGCCTGGCCACCCCTATGAGAATGCTCTCGCTCCGCCACTGACCATGAGACTAGATTTTGATTGGTGATGAAGGTCATTAAGTTTATATTTTCCTATTTATGAGCAGTTATAATGAGACCACTCTGTGAAGATAGATTATTATTCAATGTTCGTACTCTAGAAAACATATACTTGTATGAGATATACATATTAGCTGTGTGTGCTAATGTTACATAGCAGTTGTTTTATTATATTTCAATGAGGCTCATTGTGATGCAATTCTAACACAAGGCTTTTAGTATAAGTAAATAATATAATAGTTATTATCATTCAGTTGCAAATCATCATTCCCTTACTTGATCCTAATTTATTATATTTTATGAGATCAGATATTATCATATGATTCAGTTGAATCAAAACTTACTGAATCCTACTGAATGGTAAATGGCCTGTACTTATATCGCGCTTTATCAAATCCAGAGGACCCCAAAGCGCTTTACACTACATTTAGTCATTCACCCATTCAAGCACACACTCACACGCTGATGGTGGCAAGCTACTGGATTGTTGCCACAGATGCCCAGGGGCAGTCTCACAGAGGTAAGGCTGCCATGCACCGGCCCTGTGGTGAAAACATTAAGAGGTGAAACACATATTATTGAACAGGTTTTTGGTGCTCATTTCTCTTTGATTTGTCAGAATATTTGCAGTCTATCAAGGTACGTATCGTATCACCTGCAAAGCAAGAACACCCAATCGTACAAGAGACATGTAGGTCCAAAATTTACAGCGCCTATGCCGTAGCAGGCTATAAGTAGTAATATAATGTAGTCGCTTAAACAGGATAAAAACAATGAAGGGAGTGTGGAGAAGATCGTATAAAACTTCCTGTTTTTATGTATTTCATTCTTGAGTTTAATTGTTAGGTTTGTTTTTGCTACATTATCCTTTTTAAGTCATTAGATACTGGTTATGATGAAAATCCAACAAATGAATGCCTTACAGTGATAATGACGATCTTTTCCTTGGAAGCATATAAAATACTGTGTTAGCTTCTGTTCATAACAACCACATCAACAAAGCACTGTGTCCCCAAGATACCGCCTTGGTCACCCTTTTCCTTAATTCTGGCCCTGGATGTTTAACCTTTAGTGTGCATGACTGTGAACACATCATACATACTTTGGTTGTGTATTTCTACATGTAGAAATGATGAGCCTTATACAAGACAATCTCAACTGCCACTGCTCTCTGAGCGTGATTTGCAGGTATCTGCATGGGCTCCTCCACTGCTGTGTCTTTGTTTTTTTAACAACCTGAAGTGGAGAGAGCTCACACATCAGCTGTGTCACTGCCTTTCTTCTCCACATATCTACTGCACCACTGAGTCACTGGCTCCGCTTGGATTAACCAGTCTCCAGCAGGCAGTGATTAGCTTCCCCTTCACTTCCAGTTGCTAGTGCTGCAAGCTCTTTGAAGCAGGGGAAGCTTTCTTTTCCCTGTATTATTTTCTTTTCCACTGTTATGGTTTTTCAAATGACCAGACATTCTCTGAAAGACAAAGAAAGTGTGGGTGCTCTGTTTAAGAGGTTTTATGTCAATGCTATGTTATTTATCTGCCGGTCTATATTAAAAGTAGCTGAATGCAAGCTAAAGCAAAGAGGGAAAACAGACTGCTGTACAACTACTGCTTTGTTCATCTTCTGCATAAAGCCTTGTTGTGTAGCAACCTGTTGTGCTTTTGGCATAACTGAATAAAAGTTTGTTTAAACACAGAGTGTATGTTCATTTTATTCATTTTTTCTGTAAAACATCTCTTTTTCCCCAGAGAGTGTTTAAGCTTGAAAGCACTCAGATGACACTGATTCTCCATCAATGTCAGTCAAGGTTGTTTTGTTGTTAAAGCTTTGAAGTAACACGTGTGGAAATATCTTCTTTTTCTGCGCAGACTGCAACATCTTGTTTTTTTTCTTCCATGATTCCAAAGGTTGGCACTTCTCCTCTATATCTGCGCTAAGTTTATGAGACTGTAAATATGTAACCAAGAGACTGGACAGAAGAATGGTGGAGGGAATGGAAAAATTTTGTATGTGTGTGTGTGTGTGTGTGTGTGTGTGTGTGTGTGTGTGTGTGTGTGTGTGTGTGTTCACATATGGGGGTGGATCTCTGAGATTGGAAGATGGGTTGACAGGACTACCCACACCTGCCTACACACACACACCTGGATAGAAGTAATACAGAAACTTCAACAGCTCAGGTAGGCTATTCATTTTCCTTTTTTAAAGCATATTTCTTAAATAAATAATGCTTGTCATTAAAAATGATCTCAGATCTGTACATATGTTCCTCACAGGTTAGTGTATATTATAGCTATGCAAAAAAGGTTCCAGTTTTTACCTAGTTATTGATAATGTTGATATAATTTTTTGTGTAAAACAGAAACCGTTTGCTTATGTGCTCTAAAAAGTATTTTCTCTAAACCAGAGAGTTCTACCCATTTAATATGTATGGATGCTAAAAAGTAGATTTAGACGACTTTTGAGACTTTAATTGGAAGTTTTTAACGATTTCACTCTTTTTAGAAATCCTCTTTGCTGTGCTTATTTGTTAAAGTCGTTTTGTATCAACACTGTACTGTACTATAAAGCATAGCTAGTCTTTCATACTCCACCTATAACTGTTATCTGACTTCTCAAGGTTCAAGGTTAATGAATATTGGAGTCATAATGCCTTAATGAGTAACCCCTCTCCCCTTGGTGAATGTCCTTAAGCTCACTCGTGGATGGAAAAGGCCAGGACACATAATACATATAGCAGTGAAGTCCATAATTCAGTGAGGTGTGTTTTAACTGAAATGAGAGATTGCCAAGGAAAGTGTTAGTCTGTTAATCTGTGGCAGTTAATGATTATAGGTCAAAAGATGTAGCCCGAATGAAAAGGTTTTGTGTGTGTGTGTGTGTGTGTGTGTGTGTGTGTGTGTGTGTGTGTGTGTGTGTGTGTGTGTGTGTGTGTTTCAAGGGTAATGGCAGAAGGAATGGAGAGAAAGGGATCAATAACACCATTAGCCTCTTTAAATTTCCAACAAAGATCAAGCCAGTCACATTGTTGCCGCAGCAGGCAACCTAATGAGGCAATTTGTCAGAACACACACCATGTAGAGTTTCCATGCCTTTCAAATAAGCTGAAATTAATGAACTTCAACAGTTCTTTAGGTGTATTTTAAAATGAAGGCCATCTTAAATAAAATGCTTTAACTTTTACCCATAAAAAAAATAAATAAATAAAAAAAAAATAAAAAAAACTTTCAGGCATAAGACCTGCTGAGAACATTCAGCAGTGTCAGAAATAGCTGTAATAAATGATTTAATAACGGTGATATTGATGGATCACCAGATGTGGTGTGCATTTATTTGTAAGATTTTGTTCACTTTTTGTTTTGTGTCTTTACAGTTTAGTCAAGGGAATTCACACACGACAATACATCATGTCTTCAGCTAAAGGTGAGTGAAGCTGCACATTACGACTTAATAACAGTAAGTGGAAAAACACTTCAGCATGATACCATACAATTACACAATCACAGTCAGTCTCAGGACCACAAACGTCAGCATTTTAAGACTAATAAATCATACCTTGCAAGGCACAAATTAATATCCATTTTCCAATATGTTTCTTTGGAACTTAAGAGTGATCAAAAAGCAGTGAGCATCCTGTAGTCTCATAGTACCTCCTCACAGTGGTGGTTTTTGGTGGTACAAGCACTCATCACTCAAGGTGGTATTGTGTCGGGAATAGCAGGGAAATAACAAAGAAGTTATTTCATTTCAATCTTCTATTGCTTTTTGTTTATCAAGTGGGTGCCCAATGTATTGTGCACAGTGGAAGGAAATATGGCAATATTTGCCATATTTGCAAATATGCAACACAGCTCGCTAATGACACTGAAGGTAGTATGTTATTGATTTGAGCTTCCTATTGAGTGCTAAATTAAAGGGCTTTTTCTCTGTCATTGATGTGATATGGACTCCATTAAATCAGGTCTTGATTAATTTGTAAATACTCTGTATTTTTAACACAGTAACTCTTTTTGTTTAACAGAAAAGATCACATTCAATTACTTTTTTTTAGTATTATATGTACAGTGCTAGGAAAATATAATGCCCCATTACAGATTTCTTATTTTGTTTGCTATTGTGTCACACTTCAATATGAAAACAGTTTTTAGGCAAATTTAATTCATTATTGGACTAAAACTATCCAATTAACATGCCCCTTTGAAAAAAAAACAATTGCCCTCTAAACCTTTAAACTGCTTCTGCCAACCCTCAGTGGCAACAACTGTCATTAAGCGTTTACATTTCATGGCACTGAGTGTTTTGCATCACTGTGGAAGATATTTGGCCCAATCTGCACAACTGCTTTTATTCAGCCACAATCTAGATTTTTTGTTAGAATGGACACCTGTTTAAGTTTATGCCTCTGCATCTTAATGTTATTCAAGCTCAGACTTTGATAAAGCCACACCTAAACCTTTATTTATATTTTTTGAGCCATGCAGAGGTGGTTCTGTAGATGTGCTTTGGATCATTTCTGCTGCATAACTCAAGTGTGCTTGACCTTAAGGTTACAAAATGAAAGGTAGACATTCTCCTAAAAGATTTTCTGTTAGAGAGCAAAATTCAGGGTTCCATCAATTACAGTAAGTTTGCCAGGTACCACCACCATCTTGGACTGTTGCTATGTTTTTTTGGCATATTTTGTTAGTTTAACTGTGGATATAATGGAGCAAACTCTTTCCAAAAAGTTCCACTTTTGCCTTGCTTAGCAGCAAATTTTTTCTCAAAAGTCTTAGGGGTCATCAAAATCTTTTTCGGCAAATGTGCCTTCATAGAAATCTTCATGGCCTTGGACCATTTCTATGGATACCATTTTTGCTCAGTCTCTTACTGAGTGAATCACAAACTCTGGCCTTAATTGAAGGAAGTGAGGTCTGCAGTGCTTTAGGTTATTCTGGGTTCTTTTGTGGCTTCCTGTATGAGTTTTTGATACACTCTAGGAGTAATTTTGGTTGGATGACCATGTTCTCTCTACTTGTGGATAATGGAGTGCCAAAGTCCCTTAAAAAATATTTTAACTGATAGATGTTAATCACTTTGACTTATTTGTTTTGAAATTTCTTTAGATTGAGGCATGTGTTGCTTTTTGAGACCTTTTAGTGTACTTCATGTTATCAAAAAGGTTCTATCTATGTAATTTTATGATCCTTCAGTTCTAGCAGCAGTCAGGTGAGAATGTTGCTACTGAAATTGAACCAACAAAGAGGTCAATCACAGTTAATTTATGCTTAACAAGAGGGTGATTACTTTTTCTCATAGGGCCAGGTTAGTTTGGATATTTTTTTTTCTCTTAAATGAAATCATGATTTAAAAATTTGTATTTGTATTTGCTGAGCTTATCTTTGTCAGACATTAAAATTTCTTTGAAACATTCAAGTGTAACACAAAAACTGAAGAAATCTCTGAAATCTGGAGAAATATGTGGTCACAGCCCTGTTTATAATTGGAAGAGAAGAAAGTGCTTGTCCAGGGTGGCATCGATGCATTAACATCACATTTCAGAGATCTTTTCCATCTAATAAAGCTCTGATAATATTAAGAATATTTTAAGGGACAGTAATACCACTATTAACAAACTGGCATTATCTGTAATAAAACTACTGGGAAAACAAAAGTTGTCTGTAACAATAGGTAAATTTGACCGCTGATAATAGCTTTGCTTTCAAGTATGTGAAAACATTAGTAGAGAGTAAAGTTTTTAAAGTTTTCTGCCTGTTTCCTTTCCTTGTCTCCCTTCAGATGCACCAACTGACTGGGATGCAGACTTTGTATATGGTAAGTAGTTGTTTCCTGGAAATCTACATTCGATATACAATAGAACAGTGTGCTGCATACAGTGTCAGTATGAGTTATAAAGTATAAAAAGGTAGTTTTTAGATGGACAAAAATGTTTAAAGTAGTACAATTGAAGGAAAATTGAGGAAATATTAAAGATAAAAAGAGAAAAGTATAAATTAGCATTAGAGTAACAGACCTTATGAGTAATTGTGATGACAATGATTTTTGTGTAAATTTACAGACTATGAAACACTGCGCATTGGAGGACTGGTCTTCGCTGGGGTTGTTGTGTTCCTTTCCTTTGTTCTGTTGCTTGGTAAGTCATTTTCAACATTTTTTTGAGGATTCTGGGTTTGCATGATTTGGCATTAAAGGAGATATAAGAAAAGGAACAGGGTGATCAGTGATATGATTGTTGAATCTGGATTCCTTCTGTAGCTCAGTGTTTTGCTGGAAAGACTTCCTGATTTAACAAAAAAAGTTAATAAAAAGCAACCAGAAAAGATTAACATTGGGTTCATGGGGCATGGCTAGTGTCCTGATTCCATGTTACACTGGAGTTTACTTCATAATAAATTGATATTTTGATTTTAACACACAAATAAGAAATATTTCTGTCTTTTCTCCCTAAGGTAACTCGGTCAGAAAATGTGGCAAATCCAAGGTAAGTTTGACCCTGTCCAAATTTCACGTGGATTTATAGGGACATCTGCTGGTCATAATAGGAAACACATTTTAAATCAGTGGTTTCCAAATTTGTGCCAGGATCCACAGTACCAGTATGAAACACCAAGTAGAGGTTTTTAAAATGATCTCCAAAATAAAGAAACTAATTATCTAAGCTGTTTCAGTTGTCTTCATGTTTAATTGGCTTAATAGAAACCACCACAATTACACTGTGAGTTGGAAGCTAAAGTTTTGAGAACCACTGATTTAAAATATTAATTTTGCAATCAATAAAATGAATTAAACTGTTTTGCAATTGACAGAATTACTTTTTATTAAAAAAAAAAAAAAATTTAGAAAATTGTTTTAGTCACAAGAGCTGATATTATCATGACATTTCATGAATAAAATATCAGAGTTAATGCTGGTTACATTAAATGTAACATGTTTTTATTATTCAGCCTAAACCTGTTCCAGAAGATGATTACTGAACCAAACAACGGAAGCAGCAAAAAAAAAAAAAAACAACTAAAAAAAAAATCACAAGAGGATGCAACAATATACTACTGTCAAGCATTAAGTGTGTAAAATGTAAAGATTTTGTATTAATAAAGTATGTGTAACCAGAATGCATTGCAATTGCAATCTGTGATTCTTTGAACCCCAAGATGATTTTTTAAATTTTAACAAAATTATTTATTTACAATAAATCAATAAAACACTTTTTAAAACACAATCAGAGAAAGCTTAATAATAAATAGCTACAAAAGGTGTTTGCTGTATTGTATGTTTTCTGTATCAGAGACTACATAAAAACTCCCTCAAGGCCCCACAAATTTTAAAAAATCCTCCAGATTCCCAGTGACTCTGTGGAAATGAAACTCCAGCTTTAATCTGGCCTCGAAGTTGCACCTCCACAGAGCCACAACATCAAGATTAGGTCAATCCTACAGCTTCTCTGTTCAAGATAAATAGCCATCTTGGCTTCAAAATAAAAAAAATAAATAAATTTGGAATCTCGCCTTAGTGGCTCTGCTGTAATGTACACCATTAATAGAAACAGAATTGGTAAAAACCACACCAAAAAGGCTAAAAACACTTGTCAATAGACTTAAAAAAAACTGTCTATATCACAAACTCCATAAAAACATGAAAAGCACTATCAGACAAACTGCAGAAAAGACACTTTAAAACTCCTGGACTGATGACCAGTAAAAGAAGAGTTTGTTGCAATGGCACCGTGAAGGATTCTTCACTGAAGGTCACCAGTCAGCCCACTGCCGAGATGTTAGAAAGGTCTGGTCCGACTGCCTCCACCAGCTTTCTCATGGTCACTGTGCCAGACCTGCACGCCTCTGACAGTCCCGACACCATACCATCCACAGACATCATCATAGAGCATCTCAGAGAGTGCACAGCCCTACCGAACGCCTCTACACACTCTAAAAGGAGCACACAGGCTAACATTGATCTTCAGCATACTCTCAATGCTCCTGTACAACACCTGGATCTTGGCTATGAAAACAGCACTGGACACAAACTCCTGCATGGTTTCCCAGAGAAAGCTGTGTTTGACATGGTCAAAAGCCTTTCTTGGTCAAGTGAGACCAAGGATGTCTGCAAACGCAATGAACTGGTGACTTCCAAAATACCCTGAATCAGCTGGATGTTGTCCACCATGGACCCTGCTGGGTCCACCATGGACCTACCTAAAGCCAGCGAATGAGCCATAAAACCTACTGGTAAAATCTGGCAAGTTTTAAACACGTTAAAATGGTGTTTAAAACAATAAAACTGGTCAAGCCGAGCTAAAGAAATGTGATTTTCCTTAAAAGCGTGAGTCATGGTTTCTCCATGCTGACATGGAGAAATGGCATCAAGGTGGGTGCCAGCTCTCCATGCAGCGTGGAGAAACCTCCCACACCCACCACTATAGTGTCAGAAGACACCAGCCAGGCAACCATGACAGCCACGGTTTAACAAAACACCTGTAAAACCCTCACCCAAGTAATCAAAAAACCCAACTAAACAAGTAATATATACAGTACACTGTCACACTTCTTCTGCTCTTCCACTCACACTCCTCTCCCACAAAGAAGACAAAGCGCAACCTAATTACCAAATGCAGTAAAGAAAACTTCCTTTTATTTTAATGAGATGCTTGCTTGCTCACTCTATTTGATCTTTCCCCATATTATGCTTTATTTAGTGAATGTTTCTTTCCTCATTTAAAACGGTAAAGTAATCATCACGTGCTATAATCAAACAATCTGCAGGTTTTGTTTTCTCTTTAGAGAGAATCACAGCGCAGCAAAACAATATGCACTGAAAGTCTGTTGCATGATAAAACTCTACAAATGTCTGTTGTTTTTATTTAGGTGAGTAATTTGAGGACATGGATGAATTTAACGCTGGTGTTTTTTTGCCCTAAAGGACAGAAAAACAACATAAACATATGAAGTTTTAGTTACATTTAAACTGAGTTTATTTATAATTAGACAAAACGCAAATGCAACATTTATTTTACAGTGTTTGAGTAGGCAAATGGCAGTCCTATGTCAGCATCATACTCCTAAACAAAATCTTTTACAACCAATTCTCTTCAGAAATCCCCTGATTAGTAAATAGAGTTCACCTGTGTGTCATTTAATCCCAAACACAGCTGTTATATGAAGGCCTTGGAGTTTTGTTAGAGAACAAATTGCATCATGAAGACAAAGCAACACTGTAAACATGTCAGTGATAAAGCTGTGGAGAATCTGAAAGCAGGTTCAGGTTATTAAACAATACACACAGTTTTGAACAATTTAAGTAGGACTTTTCAATCCATCATCTGAAAATGAAAAGAATGTGACTCAAGTGCAAACCTACCAAGACATGGCACACAGGGCAAGAAAAACATTACTCAGAGAAGCAGCCAGAAGGCCCATGCTAACGCTGAATGATCTGGAGAGAAACACAACTCAGGTGAGAGAATTGGTTGTCAAGAGTTATGTTAATTGCACACTTCACAAATCTGGCCTTTAATAGAGAAGTAACAAAAGGAAACCTTTATTGGAAAAAAAAAAAAGCCTTAAAGAAGCTCCTTTTAAAGTTTATCACAAGCCATGTAGATGATAAAGCAAACATATGGAAGAAGGTGCTATGGTCACTTTATAAACAATTAGCTTTTTGGTCTACAACCAAATTGCCATGTGTGGAAGTAAGCCAATTTTGCATATCACCCTGAAAATACCATCACTGTGGTAAAACATGGTGATGGTAGGATTATGCTGAGATGATGCTTTTCTTCAGCAGGGATATGGAAACCGGTCAAAGTTAGAGGATCGATTGTTTAAACTGAATACAGGACAGTCCTGCAAAAAAAACAAAAACAAAAACAAAAAAACCTTTTAGAGGTTGAAAAACAATTGAGACCGGGGCAGAGGTTCTCCTTCCAGCAGGACAATGTCTCTGTATATACAATCAAATTTACAATGGAGTGGTTAAAATCAAAGCATGCATTAGATTGGCATTGTCAAAGTCCAAACCTAAATCATAGCTGAAAAGCTGTGGTACAACTTGAAATGGGTCTCCAAAGAATAAGCAAAAAGCAAAGTTTCCAAATGTTTTAAAGCTGGTAATGACATACTCCAAAGCATTTTCAGCTGTACCTACAACGAAACGTGATGTATAAAATGTTGACTCATAGGGCCAGAATATAAATTCATGTCACACCTTTCAGTCTTATTTGTAAAAATTTTGAAAATCCTGTATCATTTTCCTTACATTTCACAAATACACATTACTTTGTGTTGATCTAATACATAAAATCCCTATAAAAAGAATGCTTTTTACTCAAATGTTTTGAGTACTGTTAAAAGTAAATAAGCAGTCATGGCATCTCATTGATCACTCCTTAAAAATTTGATTCATTTTCAAACATTTGAATCAGAGAAAAACAAAAAGAATGTTTGGCTTCTTAGCTTGGTAATGAGAAAAAACACAAGATGGGGCTATTGGACAAGCAAAAACACCTGATCGACCTCAAAACTCTCCAAGACTGAAAACTGAAAACTCTTATCAGAGGACACAGAAAGCACTGTGGGAAATAACAAGTAAAAAGTGAGTTTAACAACAACTTTTGAAGGGCAGTCATAGATGCAAAGACTGTTTCTGCAACTTATATATATTTTTTTTAATACATCAGGGTGGAAACGACCTCAACAGAAGTACTAATTCTCTGAACAGGACAGATAAAGCTTATCAGATAGAAAAAGAGGTGTCATATTTTGTGGTTCCAATGAGAAAAGTGATCTTCTGTTGTCATTAGTCACTAAACAAAAACTGGATCAAGCACTTTGCCCTTATATCAAAGTCTGCTGAAGCTGATCCATGATATCTTGGGCTGCTTCTTTTTTTTCTTTTTTATTTATTTTTTTTTATTTATTATTATTTTTTTTTTAATCACGGCTTCATTGTTGACAAAGCATATAAATCATACCAACAGAAAACCACACCTGATTAATAACTCTAGAATAAATAAGTCATTACAGGTTGAGACAGGTGCTGTCAAGCGAGTGAGTCCCAAGGACCCCCAGTTTGCCATCCATCTCTGTCTGTCACTCCTCTTTGTCCCACCCAGCCTCTGGACTTCATTAAAAAATGAGGTAGTGAAAGTTGCTGTTTTGTGGTAAAGCAGGCAGTTTTCCCCTGTACCCGCAGCATCCCCAGGGCTTATTTCAGTTGCTTTCCATAAGGGTTTCAGTTGAGGTAAGCATGAGAAGCCACCTGATAACATCACTGCAGCAGGAGGAAGTTGAGAGCAACAGAACCACATACTGTTGCAAATTATGCTGGACAGGTGTGAGAGAGCTGATCAGATAGAGTTCCCACGAGAATTTATAGAACTGGCTGCTGTTCAGAGCCCTGCCCAGAAAACAAACAGCTTCAGTGTTACTGGCAAAAATAAGCATTTAACACTTCTTTACTTAGTATCTTTATGAAAGTTTAAAGATTTACGAGAAACAGCTTCACCTTGCAAAACTGTTCACACACCTTGAACTTGTTCACATTATAATCTAAGTCACTCCATTTGTCCTAGGCACATGTCTTTTACATCCGCTAATAGGTTTTCTTCCAGGATCGCCTGATATTTTGCTGCATCCATCTTTCCATCAACTTTGACCAGCATCCCTGTCACAGCTGAAGAAACATATCCCTACAGCATAATAATGCCATCCTCATATTTTACAGGGGGGCTGGTGTATTCAGGGTAATGTCTTAGTTTTCCACCACACACTGTGCTTTGCATGTAGGCCAAATAGATCAGTTTTGGTCGCATATGACCAAAGCACCTTCTTGCAGATGATTGATCTCAACCATACAGGTTTAAAATATTGTTTTATAACCTGACCCTGCAACACATTAAACTCCCTTCCTGATCTGTGCTGTTTGCCTTGGTCTTTGTGATGACATTTGTTGGGTACTATTCTGTACCAAGTCTCTGAGGCCTTCATTGAACAGCGAGAGTCATACCAGGATTACACAACACATAAATGGACTCCACTTACAAACTAGATAGCTTCTGGATGCTGTTGATTGCACTGGATTTTATTTTGGGTATTATAATGAAGGAAGGAGAGTACAAAGGCACAACCCACTCATCAGATTTGAAATTTAAAAACTGTGTGTATTTCACTGCCAAATTAGAATTATGCACCGTTTTGTTTTGGTCGCATAAAACCCAATAAAATACACAATAATAAATACACACATTTGTGGTTGTAATATGATAAAATGTGAAAAATGTCATGGGGCATTAATTCCTTTGCAAAGGTATTGCATTGTTGACCATATTGTTGAAAAAAAGCTTTTAGTTTATAGATCATCTGTGAATTGTAAACAAAGGGTAATTATAAAGGTAAACATTTGGAAAAAAAAATGTAGGTACCTTGCAAGTAATTTGTGTTTTACTTCACACGACATCACTACTATAACAAAATGTAGGTAGTCTGTACTAGAGTGGCCTTGGTCACTTTTAAATGGTAAATCATTTACCAAAGAATAATTTGTGACATTGTAACAGAATAACCAGATGTTGTTCTTTAGCTTTTTTGTTTAATATCGTGTTTTCATATTCTATCAGTTTGTTTTGTGTATAGCAAGTAAGATGTGAGCTGAGCTGAAAGTACAGGAGTGTGTTTTGTCAGTTACATTTCCACAAAATGCTACAAAGGAACATGTTTCCTCAGCTATGTCCAAATGCTTTTTTCCATCCCCTTCTGTCTTTGGTGGGGGTTTTTTCCCCTTTCCTATGTAACCATTTGTTGTTGATTTAATATGGTGCAACAGACCAGAAAGCCAAAGATATGAGTGTCAACAATAGTTTCATTCTGTTTGTTTGACCCTTATTTGTATGATTCTTTAAGTTATCTGACCACTGCAGCCACTTTGAATGCCATCTTAGTTTCATTTACTATTGATCTCATACGACTATGAATGTGTGTTTAATGATGTAGGGTGCATTCATTTAAAGAAAGCAAGGCCAAATAACAACAGAACCCTGCTCACTTATTAACAACTAAAACATAAATTAGAATGAGCTGATGGTTAATGCTAAGCTATTTACTAAGTAAAGTATTTATTAATTCAGGGGTTTCTTATGATACTACCAGAATGAGAACAGCAGTTTTAGACAATTCTTCTTTCAGTGATTTCAGACCCACTTCATCCTGTTGAGGTTGCACTTAAATTAAACCCTTTTCCATTTGTCATTTGCCTAAAAGTGGGATATATCCTTCAAAGTTGCCACAAATATAGTCCAAAAATAAAACTGGGGTGAGATGAAGCTGCTTTATGCTGAGAAAACCCCTTCAAGATTACGTTAAAAACAAAGTCACATAATTTGGGTGATTTTTCTCAACAGCAAGCACATTTTGAAAGGTAATCTGAGTGGGATTTGCCTTTTTTGAATTTTGATCTTTGACTGTGTGCTATGTTCTCAAATAATGCAATTATCAAAAAGTTAGCAAATGATCTACATCTGCATATCTCTCTCCACAGACAGACTTTACTATGTATAAGAAGGCCTATTTTAAGACAAGCTATTCTGTTTTCCTAACCTTGCACCAGTCTTTTGTTTTACTGAACAAGTAAACCTTCTGATTTTGTTAACTCCTCTCCATGTTTCTTTGCCTTGTTTCAAATTTAGCGAGCTAGAGACAGAATGAATCTGTTGGTTAGTTCGAAAGGATGTGCCTGCCCATACAATCAAATATGGCTCAGGAGTAGAATAATACTTTTAATCACACTGAACACAGCTAAACTTGTACCCTTGCAATTTTTTGTCTGTCTTGACATTAAAGTAGCTTCGTAGCGCCATTCACAACTGCAGGTACCCCTGGTATAGTTGTGTAAAAAGCCTAAAAAAATCTTTGTTTGTAGTAGCAAAATCTCTTCATTATGTCCTCGGTTAATACCTTGTAAAATCACGTTTTATCAATAGAACAGCAATTGGTTTCTTCGATGACTTTTCAAAAGGTTGGAACATACAGACAGTAGGATTGTTGACCATGACTCCTTGCACAATGTAGATAGTCCTGGGTCCCCTCTCTCTTCTCTTCAACTCACCCCACAGGTTTTCTACAGAATTTTTGTTTGAAATGTCTGGGTTTTTCAAAAAGTTATGATGCCATGCACTCTAACAAGGATGCCACAGCATTTGACAGAGTAAAAAGCCCACAGCATCACAGATTCTCAATAACACTAAACAGTGGGCATGAGAGACTTTCCACAAATTCATCTGTTGCTTTAAATCTAACCTACCTGGAGTGTTTGCCGATAAGCTAATCTGACCAAAGCACAGAGTCTCATCTGACCAAAACTCACAGTTCCACTAAAAGTTCTACTGAAGTTTTGCTAACTCGGCATATTTACGTTTGTGATGGTAGGACACAAAACTTTTTTCCTGGCTCTTTAGCATGGAAAAAGGATGGAAAACCTGGATCCTTGTCTTGTTTGTCATCCATCCAGTTGTTTTAAATGTTTTAAACATTGCTGTGACTGTAGTTTGTCCAAGTTTAGGTGACTAGCTATGGTCTGAGAAACTTATCACACCCAGGTCACAGTCTCTTTTCTTTGCTGCCCTCAGGGAGGCAACTTAGGTTCTTAAAAACATGTATCTCCATATTTAAAACAGCTTCTATCCAAATATTTTAAATGATAAAACAGAATGCTTAAGAACTGACCATTTAATGTACAATATGTCCTTGAATGCACAGTATGAAGATACATAACATCGTAGTTATCTATACCTAAGTGAAACGGGTCACACCATGGATTACTAGTGAAAATCAAGGGTAAATTATAAAACAACAAAATGAAAGAGATTATGCTATTGCAATAAAATCTGAATCTATTTTAGGACTTCACCAGGGGTGCCCAAAAGTTTGATTGCAGTTGTACATTCTGGGTTCTGGACACATTTGTTAGTCACATTAATCACATAATTTAATACAGTTTTACTACCAATGAATCAAACTTGGTTATAATCTTTTAATTTACCTGGGTCATGTTTTTTTTGAGGGGTTTTTTTTCCAGCATAACTACATAATTTTAGCCATGTTTATGAAAATTGCATAAACTTTTGTGTATTTTGGAATTAGCTATTTTTTTTTTTCTCTCACATGACTTTTTAACTAGAATAATTTATGTAATTTATGCAATTGTTTGTACGATTGACTCCTGATCCAAATGCATTCTCCGAAAACACTACAATTAATGAATAAAAAAAGTTAAAAATAGAAATAAAACCTTCACATCCATCCTTTCATTGTCTATGCCTGCTTATCATAGCAAGGTCTTATGGGGGGCTGGTGCCCATCTCCAGCAGTCTCTGGATAAGAGGCAGGGTACACCCTGGACAGGTCACCACTCAATCACAGAGCAACACAGACAATGCACAGGACAAACAACCATGCACACACACATACTCATACCTAAGGACAATTTAGAGCAGGGGTCCTCAAATCCAGGCCTCTAGAGTTGGTGTCCTACAACTTTTAGGTGTATCTCTGCTTCAACACACCTGAGTCAAATAATGAGGTCATTAGCAGAACTCTGGAAATTTGACTGCATACTGAAAAGGTGATTAATCCATTTGATTTAGCTGTATACAGACCAGGGGCATATCTAAAAGTTTCACAACACCAGCCCTTGAGGCCTGGATTTGAAGACCCCTGATTTAGAGAGACCAGTTAACCTACAGTCATGTTTTTGGACTGTAACAGGAACCCGGCGTACCTGGAGAGAACCCACAAATGGACGTGCAATAATGCATTATTTTGTTTTGGTCACATAAACCCCCACAGAATACATATTTTAAATGTGTATTTTGTATTATAAATACACACATTTGTGGTTGTAATATGACAAAATGTGAAAAATGTCATGGGGCATTAATTTCTTTCCAAGGTATTGTAATGTTGACCATATTAATGAAAAAAAAGTATACTGTTTACACAATTTACACTTATTTACTCTGCAAATAAAAGAAACTTTGTATGGCCCAGATCCATTTTTACACTGTAAAAATATGTTTTCCAATTATTTGTGCAACTGAATTCAAAGTACATACTTTCATAAGGATTTTATTTGGCCTGGTTAATACAATGAAAGTACCGTTGGACTGCAATTGCTTCTTGAGCTCTGATCTCTTTGCTTTTAAACGGCTGTCACTTATTGCAAATGGTTTTGTGTTTTGAGTATCTTTTTTTTTTTTTTTTTTTTTTTTTTTTTTTTAGCAACAAACTTGAGTTGAACATTTTTATATTATAGTAATGTTACTATCTAGTTATGAGATATGAGATTCTGTTTCCATGGTGCAATAAATATGACATGACACAGAGGTCGATTGTTTTTTGTCACTAGGCCGGATGCAGACCCATACTTATCTTGCCTCCACTCACAGTAAGCAAGTTGGTAATGGAGGTAAAATATAATTCTCAGAATAAGCTATTAGAAAAATGGAGCAAAAAATGGCATTTGAAGGAACCAAGTCTCCATGACAACCATTAGTTGCTATATACCAATGGGTTCTTTGGAAGTGATGCCAGAAAAAGGCATGCAACAAATGAGTATGTGAAAAAGTGCCTCATATTTTCTGTTTACTGGAGGATCTATGATGCTGTGAGTCTATTTCTCTTGCAAAGACACTGGGACCTTGCAAGAGCTCATTGCATTATGAACTCTTTAAACACCAGGAGGTAATGTGATGGTCTCCACCAGTAAACTTAAAAATGGGTAATTACTGAATAGTTCAGCAGATGATCCAAAGCATTTGAAAAAGTCAACAGCTATTAAATTGCCACAAAATCAGCCTTCCTCTATGGCCATATCAGAACCAAGACCAAAACCCTCTAAAAAATAAACAAAACCTGTGGGATAAAAGGAAGAAAAGAGTAGACAAGAGAGGAACCACAACTCTGGATTATCTAGAGAGATTGTGCAAACAGAACTGGTCAGAGATCCCTCTCTAAGTCTGCTTCAATCTTGTGAAATGTTATAGGAGAAGACAAAAAGCCGTCCTATCCTAATTTGCAACTGCAATAAAAGGCAAATTTATTTTTAGACTTTATTTTTTTTTCTACACAACTTTACCAGGACTGGCAACAAATTTCTCTCAGTCTTGAGATTTGGATACATGTCGATTATTATTCACAAACATCCAGAAAACCATCTTTCCAGGTATATTGTGAACCTATGGCCACTTATGTTCCATGCAGATTGAGCTTTATAAAGAGTAAATCAATAAATCTATATTAAAAATTATTTCAAAACAAACACTTTATATTTTTGAACAGTTTGAGAAAAACATATAGATAACCAAGATTTTAAAAAATGACATTGACTTTCACATTGACATCAGGCATCTGGCACTGACTTATTGATCTATGGTCCAAAAAGTCTACTTTCAGTCACATAAAACTTTATCATTAACAGCCAAAAGAGAACAGCAGTATGTGCTGTAATATTATTGATAACATCTTTAACTGTGGCCACTGGGTGTCACCAGATATCTCTGATCAATATCTATGCAGAAGGTCTTTAACATATTCAAATTACTATGATTTGACCAATTCTTTACTGAGCAGTGCATATTTCACTTTATAGTATTAAGGATGAAACTTGAAGACAAAAAATATGTTGAGGTGTCACCTAATCTGGAGTAGGAGTAGTCGATCTCCAGGTTGTCCCATAGAGGACGCCTCCAGCAGCAGCCATCTTGGAAGTACGGCTATCATCTTGGCATGATGTTTGTGTCGGAAAATTCTATGTCTGCTTCTGAATCTCTTCACTCCTCATATTCAGTTTACTCTTCATATTTTACATGTCTGTCTTTTCCTTTATACCTCTCGCAGAGCATGCAGATGGTCTCATTTGCAAATCAGAGGAAAAAAAACAAGTAGAAGGAAGAGAAAATATGAAGACATGAATTCTGGCTGAACCCCCCCCCCAGCCCCCCGCCCTGCCTTCAACAGAAAACACACCTCTACTGCCCCTCACCCCAGCCCATAACTATCCTCTTCAGCTCATTTGAATAAATTAACACCCCTCGATGTCTCATGTGCATGTACTGTCACACATGTGCAAACACAACCACATTTGAGCAAATGAATCCCTGAAGAGAACAGCCAGAGATATTCGTCCTGTGGTTCGCCATCATGCATACGCATTCTCAGATGTGCTGAGACACTTTCTGCTACAACTATCACGCATGCTTAGTTGAAGGCAAACACAGGATTGGCTGGTAGCTTCCTGTTAATGTGCTGCTGTACAGTCGTGTGTGTGATTAATTTTAGCCTAATGCAGAGGCTCAATCATACAAAACAGCATGCAGAGACCAAAAGGCTGCCTCGCTAAGACACTCTGAAGTCTACAACAAACTGAGGTTTCTTTTGTGTGTTTCTAGAGTGTTCTCTCTGAAATATTCTTATTTTTAAGGATTCACAACTATGCCATTTGACCAATCAAATGATTCAGTTTGCTCCACCAATCAAAACTGTCCTCCATCATTCCCATGCCAGCATTTCTCTTCGTTCTCGTTTTGATCTCTGTGACCTTGCGCAGAGCTAAGCAGCAAAGCCATGCACACTTTCCTCCTAATTTAACCTTGCAGAGGTTTCACTGGGCTTTGGGCAATGCATTAATACTAGATGCATCAATGCAAATATGATCCTAGCATTATGCCAGTGCCTGAGGGGTGTCTCGGATTGTCTGAGCATCTAGCGCTTCTGTTTTTCAGTCAGCAAAGTCTCTTCCTTCTACTTTTTCTATTACATATCCCATCCTCCTCACTTATATTTGAACAACAATGAAGCATAGTGATGCAGAAAGGGATGGAGATGAATTAGGTGTGGTGGGCCTGTCCTGGACTGCTGTCTTCACTCTAAGTCTCTGGAGCTGTCTGAGAGCTACTTGCTTTTTCTCTGGCCTGCCTGCCTGCCTGGCCGAGCTCAAACTGTCAGTCCCCATGATGATCACTGGCTGACATATAGTATAACCTGCTTGGTGCTGTCACACTAACTTACATCATCCTCTCTAACCATCTTGCCACATTGCTTTTAGGAGACAGACCTCGTATGTTATCATACTAGGCAGATGGCTGATGCTTCTGTACGAACTTAATGTGTTGGGTCCTGTTCGATAGCCTGTTTGTTTCTGGGGCAGGTGGAAGACCAGTAAGTTAGCAGACTACAGAAAGCACCGGAAAGAAGTGGTAAGATTTCTAAACAATGGTTAGATGACAGTTTTGAACCTGGACAAAAGGCTATGGCTTGACACAGACAGGTTACCACCTCTGATTTATCGAGATAACAATAAATTCTAATTGGTGATGACTGCAATCCCTCAAATCTGACCGTATTGTATGTTTTTGTCAAGATTTGTTGGACTTTGAGTTTAGCTTGATAATTTTGCTTGTGTTGTTCCATCTTGTTTCATTTTAATTTTGTGTTCTTAAGCACCAGTGTTACTTTGACCTCAGTCCCTCAGGTTCCTGCACTTGTACACCTGTTTTCCATATCATCAGTTGCTCACCTGTGTGGTATCCTGTAATCAAGCCCCCAATATATGTACTCCTCAGTTTCAGTCACTCGATGTCAGATCCTCTTGTCCTCACAGTGGTTTCATGTTTGTTCTGTTTGTTAAAATATCTGTTTCATTTTTCTCCTGCATTCCTCGGCTCTACATTTGATTCCTCAACAACTCACATTATGACAGTTTTGTCACTTTTAGTGTTTAAAATATTTGTCTAAAGTTGCTTCCATGAAAGCATTATTAAATACTAGTATATTCTAACATATTGAAGGAAATTATTTGTTTTATGGTGTAATTGCAGTACTTAATGCAACTGATGTGCTGTGGTTGTCTATTACATAGTGCAGCGTTTGTGTGTGTTGGGCTCTGACCATGCACATTGACAGATCTATCACCAAAACCATTGTGATCAATTTTTAAATACATTATCATATTTTTTAGCACAGTTACAAAAAAACAAAACAAAATAAAGTGCTAAAGTAGAATTTTCTAATGAACTGGTTGTAAATTTGACAGGATTTTTATTTTTATATATGTTTGCTTCAGTCAGTGTGTCATGATTCAAATAAATAAAAGTAATTAAATTGGGTCATGGTTTTTGCTTTAATTTTGAATGTAAATATCACAAAACCATGGAGTTTTTTAATCAAAATTATCGTTCCACTATAATGTCATACCAGACCATGTTTAGTCCTCTTGATACTTCACAACATTTACATCTACACAAGTACTCACTCTCTGCCTCTGTGTATGTCACTTTTATTGCATGGTGTTTATGTATTCGTGTTTTTTGGCTCTGTGTGTGTCAGAGAGAAAAAGAGAGACAGATCGCGTGGGTTTGTGGGTTTCCACCTGTTACATAATAAAGAGTGGAGGCAGAATCTGCTTCCTTCCCTGGCACACTACAGCGGCTCCTCAGTGGGAGTGAAAGGGCTCCACAGCTTGCCTCAGCTCCACTGAACAACAAGAAATGCTTTTTGGTTATGACTCTCAAAGCATTGCTTTACACTCTAAAAACTGCTGGGTCATTTCTTTAACCAAAATGCTGGGTTAATGCTGTTGGGACAGAAGCTGCAGAGTTTCAAGAAAATATTGGGGTAAAAATTGTGACCCAGTTTGTTGGGTTAGAGAAGAGACGAAATAGGAGCCTTGTTGTTTTTCTTGGGAAACAATTTCTAACCTTTAACTGACCTGATCCCTCCTCAATAAACTTCTTCCTCAGGTTAAAATTAAACATGGTAAGATGGTAAAATGATGCTGTTTAATTAAGGTAAAGTCAGTGGGTTGGGTCATTAATTTTACTTCACACTAGAGATCAAGGTTGCTCACTTATGAGACAACTAGCACTTTATCTGCTAAGATGGATACATAACTTAATTCTAACCAGTGGCAGCTGGTCCACAGGAGGCACTGCCCTCCCTGCTATGGGGGGAATCTAAAAATGATCTATAAGCGTGATTAAAAAATTGTATTGGTCTGTTTTCCTTAATACTGTGTGCCTAAATGTAATTTGAATTGTTTACATAATATTCCACCAACTGACTCTCATTCAACAGTGATTTTCCCCAACAGACTCAGTTCTTTTCTGGGACGCTGTTGATAGCGACCCAGTAGCGGAGCTTAAATAGCTAATCGTGGTCGCTAGGGAAAAATGATAAACATTTGGCCAATCAGCATCACTGAATTTAATGTCTTTGCGGCTCTCAGAATCTCGCCTCTGCTTAGAATATCCCGGATAGTTTTGGGTCACTATGGTGATAAAGTTAATGATGGCTACCATGGCAGTTGGGAAGGGAAGCTACAACTGAATTCTCCACCTTGAATGACAATAGAGAGGATTTTATAGATGGCCGGAAAGCTGCAGCTGCTCTTTTATTAGTTTTAGCTACCATATTGCTCTGCTCTTTTCGGCTGTTTACGTTTTCTGTTCATCAGCTGCTATCATTTGTTCTTTGCTGATAATCAGTTATGAATGTTTCTGTGGTTTATTTGATGCATTTGTTGCTTTGGTTAATATAATGCTAATGCTTCTCTGGGTATATGTTGCTAAGATTTATTTTTTTAAATTGTTAATAATGATGATGCTTTTTTTTTTTTTGTTGCCTTTTTTGAGTTTCTGCTGCTGTTCCAGTGTTATTGTTTGGTTGATATAATGATGTTTGCACAGTTAGATGGCTATTTTGGTGTTGTAGGAGGAGAAGCTAAAGTCCTGTTTGCTGACTCAGGTCTATGAACATTCATATCTATAAAACATTGCTGAGCTTCTGATTGACAGATAAATCCAGGGGGATTCCTTGGTGCTGTGGTTCCTGCAGAACCTGGTAAAGTTCTTCTGATTTCTGGGTTTTATATTTGTAGCTTTGATTATTTCATCCTATATCAGTGTGTTTTGTGTGTTTTTGTTCTTTTAGGTAAGAAGGCCTCTGATGTCTGGTGTCATTGTCAGTTTTAATAGAATTTAGCTTGTTGTTTGTTCAGAGTTAAACTTCTAGGCAATCATACATTAGTTTGGTGTTTTTCGCAGGTTTGAGTCTGATTTGGTGTTAATAGACACTGATTTAAAGCTGCGGTATGTAACTTTTATAAAAATATGTTTTTTCCATATTTGTTAAAACTGTCACCATGTTGTGACAGTATGTTATGAGACAGATAATCTGTGAAAAGATCGATCTCCTCCACCTCTGTGAGCATCTTTTGCCGTTTCAAGAAATCCTCCGCTCCCAACCAAAACCAACCAGCCAGATCCAGGGGGAGTGTCCTAGCGCTCTCACTCAACCTCATTTACTTGGTGTTAAATGTGCTAACGGAAGCGACCATTTATCCATTGTCATCGGTGGCCGTGCTACCTAGCCTACCCTCTGCGAGCTGCAGCATAGCAGAGAACAAGAGGGGGAGAGAGGGGGATGAACACTGGGAGAAGGCAGAGGAGCTCGATTTATTTATTTATTTTCACAGATTATGTGTCTCATACCATACTGTCATGACATATTGACAGTCTCAACAAATATGTAGAAAAAAATATATTTTTGAAAGTTAAATACTGTAAATTTTGCAAGTTATTGAACAAACCTTTTTTTGAGCTAATTTAACCCTTTGCGTTATTTTGCTATATGAAGAATGTTGTATTATTGTGGAATTGTTTTGGGAGCTGTGCAGCTGGAAGGATTTTCTCTCTTATTTTTTTTTTTACTTTTGGACAGTTGTTAGGATGAGTAAACGTGGCAACAAGTTATTGTTTTTACAACTGGGAGCAACTGATTAGTATCTCAAAAGCTCAAATAATACCTCAGCTATGACCTCAGAGCCCAGAGGAGCTGAATCGGAGACTTCAGGGATACAGAGGAGGATTAATGAGAAGAGAGAGAAGGAAGTTCAAAAAATCTCTTCCATCTATCATAACAAGCAAGGATATCTCATTGGATACCAATGTCTCTCTGCCTGGCTTTCCAAACATGTGGCCAAATAGAGATTTAAAGACGAATGGCAAAAGCAAATGAGGTTGATCTCCTGTGCTTGCTAACAACAGATGCTGTTATCCACGACATGTTACTGTGGAATATCATCTCTACTACCCAGAAATTGAGCAGCCAGCATGTCATCACAGTCACAAGACTGTCATACAGCAACGCTCTTAAGTCAGAGGCCTTTTCAGATTTGTTGTAAGACTGACTGCTACTGGAGATCCTTCCTGCCCACAGCATCACCATCCACAATGACTCTTTGAATATACTTGGATGATATGAGTCACAACAATTGAATGAATTGAATGTGGTCTGATCCAACAACAGAACCCTTTAGCTCAAATTAATGAAAAAGTTATTGATGGTTCTGGTAGAAATGTGTCATGATACACTATTTTATGAAGTTTGTTGCATACGAGGCTGCATAGCCACGGACCAGTCAAGGTGCCCATGTTGATTCATGTCTACTGCAACATGTCTCAAAAGGGTTTTGCTCAGGCTGGATGGAATATAAGTGGCTCTGGGCTCACAATGGGATTCCTACATGGAATCCTCTTAGTCTGACCAAATATAAACCACATGGCAAGAACAACTGAGCACACTGTGTCGGTCTTAGCTGTGTTTCAAAAGAGTAATTAGAGAATATGTTCTAATTGAGCAAAACATAATTATTCTTGTAAAATTTTGCCTAGTATTTTGCCTAGTATTCTTTGTCCTGGACTAGTCTTCACCCTGTCTTGGGTTAGCAAAATACCTCAAATTGGGTAGCATTTTAAACCAGAAATTTTTAGAGTGTAGCCAAGCAGAGTACTGTTTGGGAGTTTATGTCAAACAAGAGCAGATAAATATCAAATGAGTTGTACATTTGTTAAGACAATAAGTGGGATATCCCTTGGAGGTCTGGAATTATCAGTACAAAGAGCCAGGCTTCACACTGTGCTTGTCATTCAGGTGATGAATCGAACGTAGTAAAAAAAGACAGGCTTGATTAACAAACAGTTTGTCTTTGATTAGACTTTCTGTTCCATTATTTTGTGTACCAAATATTGTCAGTTTTGTCCTGTTGAGGATCACAAGGTTGTGAAGCCTACCCCAGCCATCAGCAGTTAAAAGGTGGGGTACACACAGAACAGGTTACCAGTCCATCACAGGCCAACATCCAACAGAAAAAAAATCTTGATTGCACACCAATATATTTAGTTAAACTTTCTAATTAACTTATTACAAATGTAAAAGACTGATTTCAATAAAGAAGTTGATTATTTGCATTGTGTCCTGGAAACATGCTGGACTGCAATGTAACTACATTCAAATTTGGCCTATGATGCAGAACTTGTAAAATACTTGACTGTGTCTCTTTTCACGCTGCTATTTAAAGCTGTATGCAGTCCATTAAGTTTTCACTCTTTAAGTGTGTATAAACAGTAGATATTTTGAATGTAGCCTAATTGTTGGATGGGATAAAATAAGGTTTACCAGTTCCTCAGTTGTGGACACACTAAGGACAATCTTCATAATTTGTCAAGTACATTAACAAAGTCCTATTTTAATAATGTATGACTTTCTTCTGCTTGTGTCTGAGCTGGGTTTTTCAGTTCACCTCTTAGCCAATGCATAGCCCCATTTTGCACCTTGGAATTGTCAATCCATCTCCTTCTACGTTTGTTATGTATCTGTAAACAAACCATTTCGAACTCAATGGCCAAAGCACAGAGCCTCCTATCTGCAGCATTTTCTGTTTGGTGGATTTCACCTTAGATGACAGGAACAATTAAGGCTGTTCATATTCAACTAGAAAATTCTGCCTTTTGATCTTGACAGAAAAGTCACCTGGTAAAAACTTCCAATAAAGTTTACTTGAAACATGCTGAAGTCAACTACTATTCTTGAGATAGGAGGTTTTCCCCTCTCTTCATCTCCATGTACTTAAAGTACTGGATTTTTATGAATTATCATGATAAATTCTCAAACTGCTCAAATGTTTATAATCGCTGTTGATTGCATTGCGTTTTTGAAAACTTGAACTTTCTAAACTGGTTCAGCTCTTTTTTGACAGACAGCAACTACCTCATGTCATTTGGTAATTAAAAATCTAGATGAAAGCAGTTGTGGAGTACCTCAAAGGTCCACTCTCAGGTAGCTTGTCAGAGACCTCTGTTTTGCGTTTTGTCAGGATCAGAACTAAATAAGGGGAGGTGGTATTTAGTTTCTTTATTCCTCACCTTTGGAACAAGCTTCCAGATGTGCAGAAACCATTGGTTCCCTTAAAACAAGCCTGAAAACATGTTAACAGCGGCTTTTGATCAAAACATCTGACTGACAAAGAATTTGGAACATTTTTTTAATGGAATACTCTTATGCATTGCTATTTTGTAGTAAAGACTTTTGAGATAAACTTGCCTTGCGTTGTGAAATATGTTGTGCCCCCTGATTAAACCAACATTTACACAAGCAACCTCCTGAAAGGACATATTTATTATATACCAGCATTTCTTTACAGTAAACCTTGAGAAAGCATAGAAAAAACTGTGAATCATCTGTTGCTGGAAATGTCCCCAAGATCGAAGTACTTTGATCCATATGGGTATGAAATGTACTGTGGCAGATGGCTGTACGTCAAGTATGATGAAATTTGGCTTGAGGAAAAGTCCTTTTCCTCATTTGGTAAGCCAAATTCCATCATTTGGTAAGACACTGCTAATGATTTGGTAAGTCATCGGTGCAGAAGCAAAACTGTAACTGTTTGTAAGATTTGTAAGGAGAAGTAAGAGCCCTTTTCTATGTGATTGATTAAAAGACAGAATATTAAACTTCGCGCCCCCTACCAAAATCGTATAAAGTCTTTAATAACTGCAATAGTCTTTGAAGTGAGCCCCCAAATTACCTTCTGCTTTGACCCTCATACAATCTTAGCCCAGCGCTTTACACTTCTGCAGGAAAATTAGAGTTCACCTCAGTAAAGTTGTTGGGGTTTTTCCTCGATTTTTTTTAATTTTTTTTAATTTAATCTGATTCTAGATAGCTATTTTCTTAACATTATTATCAGAAATATTCTGCGTAAAGGACACACTGTCTGTATCCATATGCGGACGCAGCGCAGAGCGCATTCCTTCTCTCTGCTTGAAGGAAGCGGACTCTGCAGCATCTCTGCGCTCCTTTATCCTCATTCTCACCTGGAACTTTAACATTTCATGGTCCTTTTTAGTTTTACTTCTATATTAGTCTCAGGCGTCAGACTCTACCACATTGAAGGATTGCGAACGTCAACCCGAACCATCTTAAACTTTTATGCTGGAGAGATTTCTTTCCTTTTTTTTTTTTTTTTTTTTTTTTTTTTAGTTTGAACTCGGATTTTCATCAGTTTACAGTATGAACTCATCAGGTCATTGCGCGTAAAAGAGTTGGCTCCAGCGGGTTTTTCCCCGTTTATCTTCGCATTTGTGCGTTATCGGTGTATCTCTCCAATACACGGCGCATCATTTGGATAGCGGGGGTGGAGCGAGCAGCAGCCTGTCCCGGTAAGGGGAGGAGAGAACGGGGAGCAGAGGCGGTTCTTTCCTCGGCTCTTCGCTTTTTCGGCGCTGGAGAGTGTTGGGACCAGGGCTGGAGAGGATCGCCGAGGAGCATCAGAGAAAAGATCCAGTCCTGTGCACGGAGCCTCGCCTGGCCGAACGCGGCGCCGTGCGCTTTTCTACTGGGGGGGACTGCACAACATTCCTGTGAAATATAACTGCTATTAATGGCATGTGGCTTGTAACTTTACTCCTGCTGTATTCTTTGCAAGAAGGTAAGCTGCATATTCGAGTATTTGCTTGGTTTGCATGTTATCTCCTCTCAAAAAGATGATGAAGTTGGCTGGTTGGTAGATTTTGGTGGACTTAGGAATTACACATGGTTCCAAAGGAGTTGGAAATATCGAACCAAACTCCAAATGACTGTTTAAAGAAGATAAGAAACTTTTTCCTTTCTTTTTGATGGTGTTTCTCCTTTGATCAACCATCAATTTCTCATAAACTGCTGCTGTGATTAATGTCTGCATGGCCTCCTGGTGATTAATCTGATTAGGCGCAAATAAATCACAAAAAGAACACTATGAACAAAAAACAAAACAAAAAAACAAAACAAAACAAACAAAAAAAAAAATCAGCAATCAGCTAAATTTTTGGTGCATAAAAAACACAAGTTTATAAAGTTTAGCACAAACTGTATCCTTATAGTTACCAGTAAAAATGCAGCGGCATTAGCAATTTTGCATTATGAATATGTGAATGTGCCGTGAATATGGAGGCTGTTGAATAGGAGGAGAGGCTGATAGAAATCTGTGCTGATGAAGAGCGCTGATTGTGGGGTTGTTTGCACTGAAAAGTCCAAGTGGAGAGAAATTTAAAGCTTTTTCAGACTTTTTCTGTCCAAACAAGATCTTACAGAGTGAGTTTGTGAGTGGGTGTTTGTGTGTGTGTGTGTGTGTGTGTGTGTGTGTGTGTGTGTGTGTGTGAGAAAGAGAGAGAGAGAGAGAGAGAGAGAGAGAGAGCGCGAGCGTGTGTGTCGGGAGCTAGAGAAGGCAAGGGATGAAGTCCTAGGGTTAAAGCTTACTTTTCCCGTGGATCTCAGTTTTTTGGGTTTTTTGGGGGGTGAGGGGGTTGTTTTGTTTTTTGTAATAGATGCCAAAAATGTATGATTTTGAGGATTTGAGTAGTTGCTTAATTCCTGCGAATGCAAAGCAAAAATGGTCAGTAGATTTTAACGAGATAAATGAGATTTTCAGGTAATGCTTTCCAGTTAAATATTTTAAAATGCGAGAAAGATCCAGTTATAGTTGATTTTCCTCTGCTAAAATGTCGGAATGACTCAGTTGTTATCATCCCTGCTCTAATTATTCATCCACCATTTTCTGTGCCACCACAATCTACTGATTGGCCTTGATCTGAATACTGCAGATGCAAGATAATTAGTCGTTATGTGCCCTTTTTGAATGTAAAACATTTAAATATTTGCATATGATTTAGTGAGGAGATAGATATAAAAAAAACAGAAAATAAAAAGAATCTTAAGTTCAATTTTCTGCCTTCACAAATGACACTGAATCTGAATGCTCAAATATAATATACAGTTTTTAAAGTTTATTTATATGAAATAATATTTCTTATGTGAGAATTGGATGTTTGTACTTGATGGCCTTGGTAGTGCCCTCTGCTTGGGTGCACCTGCGGTGGGGGACTTCTGGGCTGTTTTTGTTGTATGTAATTGGATTACAGGGTCTATTTCGATTTTACGCACTGTACATTCCCCTGTCCCGTGACTGAACGAAATGTATTGTGTGTGGTTTTGTCTGTGTGTGTGTAGGTCTCCATGTGACTAAGTCTGTATGTGTGGTGAAGGGAGGAGGGTTGGGGGCTGCAAGCAACCACTGGAGCGGAAAGAGTGCTTGAGATGGGAGAGATGTAGATAACGCAGTGGAAAACAAACTTCAATTTTTCTGTGTCTTTTTCAGGGCCATGCTCCCCTTATGTTGCACAGATACAACATCTGATTGTTTTTTTGTTTTGTTTTTTTTTAGAAAATATATTTATTTAAAATATTGTTCAGTTTAACGGCAAAAGACGAAGGTCTATTATCATACATGCATATGCATTAGTACTGCGTATTTTCCTGGCAGTGCCGCGCCACCCAGTATGGAACACTATCATCTGCTGCTTCTTGTGCTTTTTTGTACCAGAATTGAGGGTATTTGCTTAAAACATTTTAATCTGTAATTTCCTATCCTGCCTGTCACTGATGACCGTTTGTTTCTTTAATTTGGCTGCACATCAGCACACCTGCACCCATGTCTGCAGAGTGGAAAGGGATGGGTGGAAAAATGGATAGATGTAGGCATGAGAAGGGAGGAGGGATACACTCATTCTTCTTTGTCATGGTTTGGATAGCTGCTTGTTTTATGGAAATAAAACTGAGTCATACTCAGTTTTATTGTATGGGATGTATGGGATGTATGGGAATCTTACCCCAGGCGTGATCAAAAAGAAGAGGGTTTAAATAATTATTGCAATCAATAGATCTTAGAATCAGCTGGGAAATCAGGACAGTCACTTCTGTGTGCAATTTAAAAGCACCAACTCTTAACTTGCCAAATATTAAGAGAAAACGTCATGTGGTTATCTTGTTTTTAACTGATGTCCCTAAATTTAATTTATTGTGTGTCTAATATCACATTATTGCAGTAAAATAATTCTCATAAAAAACAATAACACAGATTATGATTTAAAAACCAAAATTTTCATTATTTTTCTTTTGGTAAGTTGTCAAAACTATTTTTTGTAATCTACCTAAATAGTCAGTTTAATAATAATATTGCATTAAATTATTTTAAAATACTCTTGTTTTTTAAAATGTGTCAGAGAATCTTTTGTGAACCTTGTTACGATATGGTTCTTTCCCTTTAAATTTGTGGAATAACCTCCCACAGCTACATAAACTGCATGAAATAATGTCTCATCCTCTTACTGGTAAGATCTCAATGACACATAGTATGTGTATTGTTCTCTGTGAAATTATTTGAATCTAAAACGCATTATCACCAAGAGTGTTTTTTCAATGTCAACTTTGTTACCCCAATATCATTAGAAAAATACCACATATTTTTAATGAAAGAGATGTTCATTTAAATGTTTTTAAACCATGATTTCATTAGTGCAATATGCTTTAAGCATTTATACTAGCAAGAGGAGTTTCTAACAAAGATTTCTGAAACTGTCAGTTCCATTCCCGTCAAACTCTGTTATCAATGTAGACCAACAGAGCTGAAATCAAGGAACTATTGAGTAGTAATTTTAAAAGTTAGTAAACATGAATGAATGAATGATTAAATGAATGAACACAATACTGTGTTCAATGCAACCCACATTTTTACTTTAGACAGGCCAGTCTCAGCTGCTGAGAAACAAAGACGGTATAGAACTAGATAAGATGCCAATCCAGATAGACGGGAGGAGAATTTAGGAAAGGACAGGGGATGATAGAGATGCAACAAGGAGTTGGTAAGAGTCAGATTGGAGACAGACCTAACACCAAGAGAGAGAAGAAAGCAAACATACAAGAGAAGAGTACAGGCTGCAAACAGAGTTAGAAGAGTAGCGCACAGAGAAAAAGACCAACCACAAACTGTTTTGCAAGTCAATCCAGAATCCTAGAAGCCAACAAAAATATGAAGTTTGATTGGTAGACACCATGGGCAACATAGAGCTTAGCGTTAGCCATTCCCTAAGCCTAATAGCTTAGGGAATGGCTGAGTATGTAACTCAGTTTTGTTTACTGAGATGTACTGCATCAGGGTCATTTATATCAATTCAATAATATTTTTCAGTAAGACTAAATTTTCATGGCCATGTCATTTCTGTTACTTTAGGGTTCAACTCTGTTTATGAAATGTTTTCAAAAGAAAAAAAAATGTTCATAAGTATTACACACATTGTGAAATGATTTTTTTTTCTGTATTATAATATTCTAAGTATTTTTTTTCTAAAAGAATGTCGGTATTCTATCAGTTTTAAAAGAAAAGTTTTGCTCCTATAAAAAATTCTGTGAATGGTAAAGTGTCTTTTCATTTTTTAAAAATGTATTTTAAAGTGAAATATCTCTATTTGAAGTATTGGGGTGTTTATGTAATAAAACAAAAATAATACTTTAGTCTGTTAATTCTTTTGGGTTTTCCACACATTGTCTATGACCATCAAAGAGTCAACATATCATACTGCAACAAATAATTATTTCCTGAGAAAAAGCAAGTAAAATATTTAGCTAATATTTGACAGTTACTGATTTATTAAAGTTGAATATCTTTTCAATAGAATACCTAAAATAATTCCTTGGAAAGTTTTCTTTCCTCATATTTTGAAATGCCAAATGTACCTTGGATCATAGAATCAACCTTGTAATGTTGCACGCGATGAATGGACAGACGGATAGATAATTATTTTTGCTTAAAGCTGCAGTATGTAACTTTTATATATATATATATATATATATATATATATATATATATATATATATATATATATATATATATATATATATATATATTTTTTTTTTTTTTTTTTTTTCTACGTATATGTTGAAACTGTCACAATGTCGTGACAGAATAGTATGAGTCAGATAATCTGTGAAATAATTGAGCTCCTCCGCCTTCTCCCAGTACTATCTAGAAACAATTAATCAGAGCCAGGAGGCGGGTCTTAGTGCTGTCAATCACTGTCTGTGTGGTGCTGCTCATCCCCACCCTCTTTCTCACCCTCTTGCTCTCTGCTTCGCCGCAGTTAGCAAAGACTGTTGTGAATGCTAATACTAGCTAGCATGGCCACCGATGACGACAGACAAAAGGTTTTCCTGTAAAGGTAAGTTGTTTTTCAGAGCCTCCTGGCTCTGATTGGTTAATTTAGGTCGGGAACAGTGCATTTATTTAGACAGCAATAGTAGCTCAGGGAGGAGATGGAGGATCTTTTCACAGATTATCTGTCTCATAACACACTGTCATGACATGGTGACAATTTTAACAAATATGGAAAAAACATTTTTTATAAAAGTTACATACTGCAGCTTTAAGTTGAACATAACAAATGCTTACAATGCAAAGAGCATAAATCACATGAAGAAGGACAAAACAAATGGATGCAGGAATGAATAAATAATTTTTTTAGTACATGTATGTGGCCAAAGCCACCCCAGATAACACCCTTCTGGTAGAGCCACTGCCAGCCCAGTAATTGCTGTATGAGTCAGACTCTGCTGGCTACATCTGCCCACATTACTGATTTGGAGATGCTGGTTCTAGGTTAGAAATCAAAGATCCTGGGGAGCTGTACAGTTGGGTGAATTTGTAGAACTTTTAGGAATCTGACACATTGAATACAAATAAAATAAAAATAATAAAATTGTTTCAAAATCATGTACAGTTAAAATAAAAGCTCCTTCACTCAGTCTTCTGTGAAAATGGTTCCCAATTTGTTAAGTCTTATTGGTTATGCATAATTTCCTGCAAAATCAGATTTGACTGAAGCACATAGTGTCTTTGCTTTTACAACTCCACAGAATAACCTCTACACATCACTTTAATGTTAGGTTGCTATGGTCATTGTGCTCAGGTGAGCTATTTTTTTTTCTTTATTGTGGAGTGCTTGGCAGATAAATGCAGCACAAACGTGAGACAAAAGTCACTCAGCTTCACATTCTGACTGAATATTTTGTTTATTCTGAAACATGCTCGCTTCATTGGCCAGTTGGTGCAAAGTGTTGTTTCTAAGGCAAAGCATTCAGGCAAATGCACTTCTGATCAAAGCTAAAAAATATAGACAAAATTGAATTAGCAGTTTTTAAAATGAACCTAAACCCTGAAAGTGTGCTCAGAAAAGCTGGAGGGACAATGTGGTGTTGAGCTTTTATTTTTGCACAATAAGAAACTGTTACACTCCTTGTTGGGGAAAAAAAACAAGCATACGATTATCTGTGGTTCAGCACAGCAGTCTTATTTGGAGATTTCATGCAGTCTAATTAAATGTTGATCACACTCTGCCAGTTTCATAAGTCTAGGCAGTAGTGGATATCATGATTTCAGGGATTTTCCTGACCCACATGCAGAATTAGAGGTGGAGATGTTCTTAAAAAAGGTAAATGAATTATTTACCAAATGGAACAAGTAAATGTGCAATGATTGAGGTCTGACAATCTGGTTCATACAACATCTGGAGGGGAGAGAGGAGCAATCATGATCAACGACAACAATGATGATGATGACAATATTGTTTTGAATGAAAAGAGAGGTCTTACTGTTTGAAGGAGGCTTTCCAGCTAGGAATAAACTTTAAAAGAAACTTCTCAGGAGAGCAATACGTAGAAGATTGACTTGACTCTACAAGTGATAGTTAAGAATCCAGCATGGAAGTGTCATCTTTAGTAAACAGCAGAAGGTGAAGCGCTCTTTAACGAAGATCCTATGTCAAGATAGATCACACGCACAGGAAAACACAGCCACTCACATAAATCCTAACAATATCCCCCCTCAAAAGCTGCAGAGGTTGGGAGGCCTCAGTGTTTCTTATAAGGGTCAAAAATGAAAGATCTGGGGATCAACAAATGGTCTTCTGGCCCATAACCTTCCGAGTCAACCAGTTAACCTATTGGAAGCACTTGCCTCGACGACAAATGTCCAGGATTCTTCAGATGGAGTAGGCAGGGTGTCAATGTTCCAGGTGGGTGGAGGAGTTCTGGAAGGAGAGCATAATGGGCTAGACAGAACTGGTTCTATCAAGGAGACATAGTAGACAGGTTGGATCTTGAGACTTGCCGGGAGTTTAAGATGTAGTGTAGTGGGGCTGAGAACATCTGGACAGACAAATGAATTAAGGTGACAGTGTCTTGGAGGAGAATCTGAGGTGGCTGACCCTGGTGGAAAGCCAGATCTGTTGTCCAGGTGAGTACTGAGGAACTGGTAATTTCTTGCAGTTGGCCAAGCAGTTATTCTGTTTGGCTGTTCTGGTCAAGGTGTGCTTGCAGCGACACAGGTAGTAATGCCCAGAGGTGACAGATGCTCTGAGTTCATTAGAAGGAAAGATCAGATCAGAGTTTGGTACCCTAATGATGATTCGAATTGGGATAAGCTGGTGGCTGCAGAGGTATGGCAAATGTAGGCATATTCCACCGAGGGCAGCTGCGAGTTCCAGGATGACTGGTTGGAGGAACATAGGCAGCAGAGGCTTGCCTCAAGTTTCTGGTTCTTGCACTCGGTTTGGCCGTTGGTCTAAGAGAGTGACCTTGGCCCACAAAGCCAAGCAGAAGTCCTTCCAAACTTTGGAGATGAATTGAGGGTCTGGATCAGAGAGGACCTCAAGAGGGATGCCATGAAGCCGAAAGACATGTTTAACCTTTGGATGTGGGGAGGCCAGTCACAAAGTACAGGGAAATGTGGGACCACAGGTGATCAGGAACAGCAAAGGTTACAAAATCCTATGAGGGGCTCGGTGCGGAACTTGTTGCGGGCACAGATGTAACAAGCTAGAGCATACTCTTTAACATTCCTGCATAAAGAACGCCACCAAAAGTGCACCAGATGCGGGAAATGGTATGTCCCATATAAGGATGGCATAAACCTTGCTGTGTGGCCCCAATGGATGAGACAAATTCGGACTGAAGAGGGAACATATGTCCGGCTGGGGGACTGGTACCAAGCTTGGAAAAGACAGTGGAACCATGAACGGTTTCAAAAGCAGAGGTAAGGAGGTGCAGTGAAAGCTTATTTTTGACACTGATTTCGTTCAGGCTCCAGTAATCAATACAATAAACCCAAGCACTTATAGGGAATATGGAATGGTGGATTATCCCTGCAAACAAAGACTCAGTATATTTTTTTCATGCACTCTCTTTTAGGTTTGGATAGGTTATACAGACAGCTGGAAGCTAACAGTGTTCCAGGAAAGAGATTGATGGAGCAGTTGTACAGATAGTGTGGAGGTAAAGAGTGACTGAATACTTGTCTTAAGTCATGATAGTCCTCAGGTACCTTAGATAGATCAAGAGGTTTTTCTTTGTGGACAGGGCAGGATGCAACTGGGGTTTGGGGTCTGGAAAGTGATTGTGTCTAGCAGTTTCCCATCCAGAGCGTTAACCTGCATGGGGGATGAGAGAGGGACAGTATGGATACTAAGCTACTTGGCCAGGTTGGTGTCAGTGAGACTTTGTTCACATCCAGAATCTATGAGAGCCAGAGTTTGGAAGAAATCATGGTTGAAGACCAAGGCCACTGGGAAAGTTCAACAGGAATTGCTCTTATAAAAACTGCCCGCCAGTATTCCCATGCCTATCAACAGGCTCCCCCTTTTGGCCAAATTGGGTATGCAGCAATGAAATGTCCAGATTTGCTACATTACAGACATTCTTTGGCCTCCATACGGCGTTGTTGTTCCTCTGGGGTTAACCTGGCTTAGCCAGTCTCCTTTTGCTCTTTGGTTGGAGTGCTGCTGTGGACAGGAGAAAGAAAAGGCTTTGTTGAGAGCAAAGGGAAATTCAGAGACTGTCTGATTCTGTTGTCTGTTCTGATGGTTAGAAGACCATCAGAATAGACATCCTCCAGGCTCAGAGGCTCATCCTGGTATGCACATTCAGCTAGGGACTCATGTCTCTGTTTTATGCTCCATAGTTTCAGAGTTATCTCAGTGATGCTGTCCTTGAAGCCAAGCAGGCAGGCAAAAGATGGCAGATATGACAGAGTAGTGGAAGATGACTGAGTAGCTCAGAGAAAACAGAGGAGATACTGAAGAAGGTGAGCTATGAAAGACTGGACCCAGTGTGGTGTGGAAGCCACCAAAACCCTACCTGGGAGGCACAAAGGAACAGAGGTAAGTCAAGGAATAAAGAACCACAAACTTTAAATGTAACTCAAGAGAATAAAAATACATATCTGCTTGGCTTGACTCAACCAGTGACAGTGTCGATGTGTCGTCTGGCAGCTCTTTAAATGCCATAGGCAGTAATCAGCTGACTGCCGTCAGGTGTGCAAGCAGCAGCAGGTGAGACATGCTCTCCAACAAAGATCCTATATCAGCAGAGATCACTTGCACACAGAAAAATACAGCCACTCACATGGCTCCTAATGGGGTCCGGTTGCACCAGGATTATGGACAAACCATTTGACTGCACCTAAAACAGCAAAAAATAAACAGCAAGCATCACTCCACTTATTTTCTTCTCTCTTGCTCTGTCTACTGTTAAACAGTTTATGGTCCTGTCTATGGGGGGAAAAAAGCAACTCCTTTAATCTGTCACCCACTTCAGCATAGAAGCGGAAATCACCTCCTTGAAGATGTCGATTCTCAAATGCTGAAATGGCTGCCTAATATTTCATTGACACTGCTGTAATCATGTATGCATCATTCCTCTGCAAATTTGTGCATGCATATATTGCTATGTATGTATGATTTTGGCTCTAGTTTTGTTCTGAGGCAAAACAATAATTTCCTTTTATTGTTAAAAGAACAATAAAAGGATAGCAACAGAACTCAAGGGAAATCCAGCCTTTATGTATATACTAGTCCAATATCAGTGTATAATTATTTTACATTATTTGATCTTTCTAGTAATTTTCATGTGGTTGCATGACTACAAATGGTTTGTTGTGCTAAATATGTTAGACTGAATGTGATTTTAACTGTATACAGTGCTAGTCAGAAGTTTGCTTATACCTTTGAAAATCCATTTGTTCAATTGTTTTATGTGTAGATCGATCAAACAACAAACAACTACACTGATTTTTTTTTTTTTTTTTTTTTTTTTTTAAAAGACAATAATTCGATGCACTAATTTAAAGAAAGTTTAAAAAAATTGGAAGTAATCCTCCATTATTTTCCAAAGAGTGGTACATTTCAGTTCCATTAACATTAAAGTACTTTACCTATATAGTATTTAGTGGAACCCAATGCTAAAACAGTAAATACAACCATGTTGATACTCACCATATGTCAATGACAAAACTTTTGTTACAACATAGTATATTGTCCTTAACAGGATCAAATTTGTAATTACACACCTGTAGTTTGCTCTTCAGGAAGTCATTCTTTGGAACAGATCTTTCACTCATGGTTTCAGTTTTATAGTTGTGGAGTATTGTTAACTCTGTTGCTGATTTTGCCTAATTGACAATGGTAAGGCTTCAGTCAGAAAGTACACAGGACATTTTAAGGTGTTAACTTCTACAGTAAACAGTTAGTATTCTGAGTACAGAATAAACATCATATGCTGCACCGCATCACGGGTGGAGAATGTGAGGCGTATCTGTTTTGGGATTGTTATTATACAAGAATATTCTGAAAGAAGAAGATAATAGTAACAGAAGACAAAAATTTTTTCATCCAAAAAAATTTGAAAATTACTTAGACAAATAAGGCTGTTTTATTTGGGATGGGAAAAATGTGATCTTAGTGATACAGAATTTTTATATGTTGTTAACTTTTTTATTATTTACAATAAATATATTCACACCTCCAAACATCTGCAACAAAAACAAATTTTTAGATTTTTTTTATCTTAAAATATACATAACAGAGGTCCCCAACCCTAGTCCTGTATGTTTTAAGTGTTTTCCTGCTGATGCACACTTGGCTTAAATAAATGGGTGAGTAACAGGCTTCTACAGCAAAAGAAGGCATGCTAAGGAGGAAATCCAATCATTTCAATCAGGAATGATGGAGTAGGGACACATCTAAAATATTCTAGACAGTGGGTCCTTAGGTCCAGGGTTGGGAACCACTGATATAGGACTCTATATGAAAACAAGTTTAAATGTTGAAGCCATTCAAGTTATATCTGCCCTTGAAAGATTACAACCCTTGAGCACCAATTTATTTTTGACATTATAATTTACATGTTTTATGATGCTCTTAGATATTGTTTTTATGTTTATATCTTGCTTTCTACTAGGGTGACCATATTTGTTTTATATATAATAGTTAAATAACAAACTTCAGATAGACCTTTGAGTCAAAAAGTACAAAAATAATACAAATAATTACTAGGAATGCACAATATATTGATATCAACATCTGTATCGGTTGATGTTTTTTAACATATCTGTATCAGTCTGATAAGTAAAAATGGGCTGATATGAACAATATCCATCCTGTTGCCGTTTGTTTCAGAAGGGGAAGGGCAGAGGGTTAGCCATGTGATATTTGTTTAGTCATGTGACAGTGATGATGCCGCACAGGACTATGGGTTGTTTAACTGAATCAGAGAAGCAATGTAGGTGGTGTAGTCACTTTCACATGATGTCAAAAGCATACAGAAATATATATATATATATATATATATATATATATATATATATATATATATATATATATATATATATATATATATATATATATATGTAATATCAGTAAATACTGGTAAATACTGCCATAACAGCAGTATTACTGTCAGATATCAATATCAGCTATAATTTTCATATCGGTGTATGCCTAATATCACTCTTATGTACCATAGAAAATAAACCTGTAACAATAATAGTCATTTAACAGTATGCCTGGACAAAAATTACACAAAAATCTGAATATTCAGTGTAAAAATAAAAAGCAGCAGTCTCACAAATACACTTTTAAACAAATGTTTAAAAAGTTTTCATCTTCATCCTCCTCAGTTAGTTTAATAGATGAATTCTCACTTTGCACAGTCTTTTTATAGTTTTTTGTGTCCACAGGATGTTTCGCACTTTTGTCACACACAGAAACACATATGCCAGCTATGTGCAAGGTGCACTCCATCACCCATTTGTTGCAACCGGGATGGTAGGAAATGTATTTTCTGGTTCATCTGTAAAGCTACACTTGCGCTTTGTAAACATCACATGGAGCGCAGCCTGCTGTGTTCCATCTATCTGTTTGCGTTTTCGGCTCCACTCTGCCGCGCCATGCACTTTGTCACTGTTTGCTCCAAACCACCCACAAGGCAGCAGCTCTGGGAGGACGTCAAATGAAAGAAAGAATGTTGTATTCCATGCATCGCATCAGTCAATTTAAGTATATCTATTGGTCCCCTGAAAAAAAAAATTGATTAATCAATGAAATCCCCTGGACAGAATGCGAAAAGTGGACATGTCAGGGGAAAAGATAACATTTGGTCACCCTACTAAAGATAACGTAACTTACTATGTAAGTATCAGAAACTCTATCTAGGATATTTTCTTTCCATAAAAAATCTCACAGTCATCTTGATCTTGCATAACTTTGTTCAGAGATGAGTTGTCAGGATGTCTGTAGCATTAAGCTATAGGCCTATGTTTATCTTCCCATAGAATAGATATATCTCTACATAGCAGTTGGTTTGTAGAGGTAGAATGACCTAAAGAAACTAAAGAAAGATCCTGATCTATGAAGTGAGAATAATCTTAGACTTGGGGTATGTCGTGTCTGAATACAACAATATGCCCCTTGAAAATCTCACAATTTTTATCTGTGTTCTTAAAAAAAAAATTTTCAACACTAAAGCAATTGTCAGGTGACCTCCTCAAAGTCATTCTTAGTTGTGAAAGTAGACACCCCCCAATTGTTATTGCTTCATAAGAGCTTGTTGATATCTTTCAAGTGTGACTTCAATTCTTCTTAGAGATTATAGAAAATCTGTGCAAAAAGATGTTCAGAGCTACCAGAATGTTCCTTCTGTGAGGCACATTATTACAGGCCATCATTTTAAGTTCTTCTAACTAATTTACTCCAGTCGCTTTGTTTATTCAAGGTACTGCATTTGTCTGTCGCTCTAACAATAGACTCAACATGTTCATGGCTTATTCCATTCTAAGAATCAGAATCTCACCCTGGCAGCACAGTGGCACAATTTGTCGCACTGCTTCCTTGCAGTAAGAAGGTCCTGGGTTCAATTTTTGACTTGGGTCTTTCTGCATGGAATTTGCATGTCCTCCCCATGCAAGAGTGAGTTCTTTCTAAGTATTTCACCTTCCTCTGAAAGCCCAGAAAAATGACTTTTACATGACATTATTGGCCTCTCTAAAATTGCCCCTAGGTGTGAGTGTGTGTGCATGTTTGTTTGGCTTGTGTGTCTTTGTGTTGCCATGTGATGAACTGGTGACCTGCTCAGGGTGTACCCTGTCTTTCACCCAATGACTGCTGGACATAGGCACCAGCGATCCTGCAAAGATAAGCGGGTATAGACGTCTACAACATCATTGTTGATATTGCGCTAATATGCTTAGAGTATTTTGGTAGCATAGAGACCAAAACATTGGGCATTCTGTTTTTTTCTCAGATTTTCCTCTCACTAATATCCTGCGTGTTGTGTAAGCTTAATACCTGTCCCCCTTAAACATGTGACCATGTTTAAAAAGAGATAATAACTACACAGTACACTGGCATGTAAAATAAGTGAAGCATTGAATTAGACATTTTTGTCCTTCAGATTTTTGAATCTAGTGACTCAAAGAATCATTTCAACTCCAAGTTGTATGTATATAATATATTGGGGCCTCTTTTGAACCTGTGTGAATTAGAAAAATCTATACTAAATTGAAAGCTGTGCAGCCAATTGTTTGCCGTTTTTATTTATATGAGATTACATACACTAATTATATGCATTAAACTTCTAAGCAACAATGCAGCTGCGTAGTTCATTAAATTCAAAATCTACTTGCAGATAAGTTCCTATGAATGGAACTTGAACTGCCTTCATGTGACTTTGTCTGTGACTGAAGGAAAAAGAAGAATTGAAAAGGTATAGTGTGGGATTTATTGCCCTGTTTTTCTATGCACATGATGGTGTGAATTTCAGTCTGCGTAGTGTGTGTGTGTGTGTGTGTGTGTGTGTGTGTGTGTGTGTGTGTGTGTGTGTGTGTGTGTGTGTGTGTGTGTGTGTGTGTGTCTGAAAGAATCTAGATGAGACACAAAAAGCTGCATTATGCATAGAGGTTCACCATAGGCAATATTCTTGCCTCTACAGCATACATATTCATACTCTATTTTCATATCCACAGCAAAAACAAGGGGAAAGCGTGAATATGTTGGGGTGCATGGCAAAGAATGTTTAAGTAAAAAAATGCACCAAAACAGAAAACATAGAAAGTTAGATTTATTGTTCACCTCACAAAAAAGATGCTTCTGTATGTTTCACAAAGAATAGGTTTGATCTTCTTCACTGTAATCAGTGCATCCAAGCTTGATAAGGATAATCAGAATACAGTTCTTGAATGTTCTTGAATGAATGAGTAATTCTCCTTATACTTTATTCATCTGCAGGTGCGGAGTTAAAAAAATAAAAAATAAATAAAAGAAGAAGCCTCAGGCAATGAAAGGCCTTGGTAACATCTCAGATAAGATGTACTCTAAATAAAAAGAAAATAAAGACAGTGTTTAATGTTTTAAAATAAGACAGATAATTATTATATTGCAGTATCAGATTAGTTTATGTACTTCCCTAGTAATTATGTATACATTTGTCTTGCAGTACAAAAAGCATTTTAAAGAGCCATTTTTTTTAAATTATGATCTCAAGAGTTCAATTGCAGTTGACCATGACTGCTCTCCTAATACAGCAATACAAAGGTATGCATGCACCTTAAAGTTTTTTTACAATCAAAACTTTCAATGTATTTTAATAGGATTTTATGTGACAGACCAACTTAAAGTAGCACATACAGTAACTCTGAAGTTGGAGGAAAATAATGCATAGTGTACAAGTTAGTGGTTGTGTGAAAAAGTTGTGGGTGTGATTACAGTTGCAGGCACTGTCTGACAACTAAAAAAAGAGGTGGTTCCACAGCTTACAGTCTTGTTCATCCCTGCAAATTTAGCTATTTCTTTGAAACAATTTATGTTTTAGAGTGGGTTCTTTGTGTTTTTACAATATTGTCTTCTGTGATGTTTTCAAGCTGAATTTCATAGTTTTAGTGTAAATAATCATGATGATAATAGCCTTTCCATATGAATGAAATGATTTGTAAAGTACAGACCTCCACACGTGTGTGCATCTGGAGCTTCATGATTTAAATTCCTAGTTATTACAAAATAAAAAGCCATTACTTTATAAGCGCTTGATTTTTCAACACCTTTACCAACAGAGCCTAGAGCCTCAGATTTACTGGTACTAATGGTACAGATGTTTAAAAGCTTTAAAAGCAAAAAAGCACCTCATATCCACTGTTAATTATGATGGAGGGTCTGCACATTATTGGCCCTTTCAACAGTACAATTATTCAAAACAACTCAGAAGTTATTCACCACATAAAACATTAACCTTATTCTGTGGGCATTTCAATCCCAAAACCTAAGTCCCATAGAAAATCTGTGACATGTGCTGAAGAGGAGAGAGCATGAGATAGGACCCAAGACTATGAAAGACCTAGAGAGATTTTTGCAAAGAGGAATTGTAAAATATCCCTCTTTCTGAATGTGTTAACCTTTCTGGTAAAAGGGGTTGTACACAGCACTCACAGGAAGGGTGTCAATTGTGATTTTGTTAAAAAATGAGTAGAATTATTCAGTCAGTGAAAGAAATCCTTTTATTATTTAAGGTTAGAATTTTTATTTAAATGTGAAATAATCCTGTTGCACTAAAATATGAATATATGTTAAGGTTTTTATACCTTTAAATTTACTTGCTTGAAATCATAAAAATTGTATGTTAATTTTTCAGCCAAATGTAGTAAAACAGCATTTGCCATGGTGATTACCTGCAGGCTAAGAACCTAATAGTTTAAGATAAAATATGAGAAAGAAGAAATGCAATGACAAATTTTGAATATGCTTAGAGACATAAAGATCACATACAAGTGATTTAGTATTAATTATAAATATTTGGTTCCAAATGGGGTTGCTAAATGTTCTGATTGTTGTTTTAATGTATGTTCAGAATAGTTCTGAGGAGATCAAAAGATACAAAATAGAAAAATAGAAAAGTTTTACATGAAATACACATGAAAAAAAAAATATTTGGCTTATCTGACTGTACTTTCAAATAGATGTGTGGAAATAACTAGTCTAGAAATAATAAACACTGTACCACAATATATAGATACAATACAATACAACCTGTCCCTGTAAGTCTGTCTAAAGGGATATTTTCAGCCCTTCTGTTTACCATTCCTTTTATTGGAGCAGAAGAGCAATATTTTTGTTTTCTTTTGCTTTGCTTTTGTCATGGAAATGTGCAATTTTAGAAGTTAAAACTGACCACGGAAAGAAGCAGAACACTGTGACTGACATGTCTTTTAGTGGTTTCCTCTTTATTTACTCACTTTGTCCCTCATTAGAGTGTTTCTCAGCAGCACATTGTGGTGCTCTCCATGGTGCTGAAAGTGCAGATCAGTTTTCCTCAGAGCCTTTGAAAATGATTGACGCTGAATCAAACAGCACAATGGATTGAACTTGACCTAAATTCATATTTTTGAGGAGAGTAGCTGCTACAACATTGTCTCACTATCTGCTTGTCATCTTTACTGTGCTCATGCACACATACATTCATAGCCCCATGTACATGCATCCAAGCAGCTATTGCATCTTTTTTTCTTCCCTTTGTACTCCCCTGCCTTTGCTGTTGGCTGAGTTTGACATCAAAACTGAGGCAGTGATTTAACAATAACCTCTCTATCTCTTTGACATCACCTCACACAGAAAGAAACACACACAAATTCACTCTCAGTTGCTTCTGAGCACCTTTGTACCTGAGAGCCACCCCCCACCCCACCCTCCAACCACCCACCTATATCTTGTCAGGAAAAAAGCACTCCTGATCTCTAAGTCATAACCACACACACATAACAATCAGGAAAGCTGGACATCAGTTTCCTACAGCAGTTTGATTACAATGTGGATAGACAGGATGTATTAAATGGAGATGTTAAAGGAGATGTTATGTGGGTTTAACTCTTTCTGTCTGGCCAACAAATCACATAACTTTGCCTGTTAGGAAAGTGGCAGGAAAAGACAAGAGGTGGTATGTTTGGATGTAATGTATACAGAATTTTAGATTTTTCTGATGTGAAACATCCTACCTTTAATTTTCCTTATATCCTGTATAGTTCAGTGAAAATACAGACGGAAAGAAGGAAATTAGTCAGATAGGATGAAAGAGACTGACAACAATACTGCAAGACTTTCTGGCAAGTTCTGGTTTTGTTGTACATATTTGGTTCATAAACAGCTCTATTTATTACAAAGCAAACTCCAAATATGCGCACATATCCTAATCTTCTTAGTTTACTTTTATGACTTTTTTAACATGGTTTATCTATCAATCAGATTGTATTCCTTGTAATTTTTGGTCACATGCTATCATTTATGCTGGTCAGAACAGACTAAATATTAAAGCTGCAGTATATAACTTTCACAAAAATATGTATTTTTATATATTTGTTAAAACTGTCACGATGTTGTCACAGTAAGCTATGAGACCAATAATCTGTGAAAAGATCAATCTCTTCCACTTCTTCCCTGAGCCTCTTTTGCCGTCTCGAGAAATGCACCGCTCCCAACCAAAACCAACCAATCAGAACCGGGAGGAGGGTCTTAATGGTGTCACTCAACCTCATTTACTCATTGCTAAATGTACTAATGGTGGAGAAACAACTTACTGTTCCAGGAAAACCATTTATCCGTTGTCATTGGTGGTCATGCTAACTAGCCTAAGGATTCACAACAGTCTCTGCATGCTGCAACACTGCAGGAAGAAAGGAGAGGAGGGAAAGAGGGGGTTGAGCAGCGCCACACAGACAGTGATTGACAGCGCTAAGACCCTCCTGGCTCTGATTGGTTGTTTCTAGATAGCGCTGGGAGAAGGCAGAGAAGCTTAATTTTTTTTCACGGATTATCTGTCTCATACCATACTGCCACGACATTGTGACGGTTTCAACAAATATGTAAAAAAAAAAATATTTGTTTTTATAAAAGTTACATACTGCAGCTTTAACATTCATCCACTAATCATAATTAGTGGATGAATAATAATTAATCCACTGTTTATCCTTGCAGTGTTGCAGTCATTGCGTGGAATGCAGCGTACACCTGGAAGGGTTGTCAGTCCATTACAGGGCAGCATGGACATATATGGCAAATAACCATGCATAGATACACACACTCCCTACTGATGGCAATTTAGAGAGACCAGTCAGTTACCTTTACATTTAATGTGTTTATCTGTTGATTAATGTACCCAGCTATTTTATAAAGAAAAAATAATTTGAAATTCAACTTAAGAGTTGTTTTAGGGCTAAGGGAGGAAACCAGAGTACTCATTGAGAACCCAAACATGCATGGGGAACATGAAAACACCACACAGAAAGAACCCAGGCAAGGAGTTGAACCCAGAACCTTCTGTCTGCAATGGAATCATTGACAGATTCCATCAACTAACAACTGTACCACCATACAGCCACAGGGTTTTTTTTTCACATTTTTGTTTTGTACTCAGATCATAAGAAAAACTACATACTTTCTGTTATCTTGTCATTGTCAACTATCATTAAAATGATGGAAATGATCTGTAAAAACTCAAGATTAAGAGTAATTTAATGCCATCTGTATACCTCAATTGATAAACGAGGCCCTTTATTCTGTGAATATGTAGAAAACTGAAAAGACTGGATTGAATAAATCCAACCATTGTTGATACAATCCAGGAAAAAAAAGAAATTAATTAAGTATCAAATGTCTGAGATAAAAAAATCTCTGGTTTGGGGCGTCACAACTCCCCCTGGCCTGCCGCCAAGCTGAGCTCAGCACTCCCTTTTGATCCTTAATGCCCCCCCTCCTTTCCCATCCCTAATCCCAGCCAAACATACACAGAAACACACAGATTTTCAAGGATGTCTTAATACCCCATTTTAGTTTGAATAAGGGTATTTTGAGAGGGGGAGGATATTATGAAAGAGTATCTGCTGGCAGTGCATAATCTGTGCCACAGCAGTATTATTTTTACAGTGAGCATGTGTTTTTTCCAGTTCCTTAGCTCCATCAGCAACAGATAGAGTCTGTCCTACAGCTCAGGCCAAGAGAATCACAAACACCAACTTCTTTAGCTTTCCCAAAGTTGAAGAACATAATCAGAAAAAAATAAGTTAAAGTTATGTGATACATTTTTGTTCTATTCAAAGGGTACAGTTGGGTAGGTGGGTCCATGGAGGAAGTTGTTTGGGTTAATGTGAACTTGATAAATATACACAGTGCTTTGCTTGTTTTATATTCTGTCACATTAGAACCACAAACTTGTTTATTAATGTGCACTGTCTTTGTATATTTTTTTTACAAACAAACTTCAAGGTATTTTATTGTTTTTATGTGACTGACCAACAAAATATTTAGCTGTGAACTGGAGAAAAAAGGACAGAGGGTTTTCTGAACTTTTTTTATTGTACAAATCAAAAAAGGTCAAGCATGCATGTGTTTTAAGATCCCTTTACCCTAATATCCTAAAATAAAATCCAGTACAACCAGTTACCTTCAGATGTCACTTACTTACTTAGTAAAGCCCACCTGGGCATGATTTAATCTCAGCATACACGCTCTATGAAGGCCTTGTTATGATTGCTCAGGCTAGTTAGCATGGGCACCGATGACATCAGATAAACTGTTTTCCTGTCATGGTAAGTTGTTTCTCTGCCATTAGCACATTGAGCAGCTCATACATGAGTATGATTGACAGCGCTAAGACCTTCCTCCAGGCTCTGATTGGTTGTTTCTGACTGGATGCAGTGCATTTCTGCAGATGGCAGTTGGAGCCCTGGAAGGAGGTGGAGGAGCTTGATTTTTTTCACAGATTATCTGTCTCATATATACTGTCATGACATAGTGACAGTTTAAACAAATATGTAAAAAACTTTTTTTTTTTTTTTTTAATAAAAGTTACATACTGCATCTTTAATGGGAGAGGAGTGGAGTGGAACCTTTCAGCCAGGCAACAACCCAAAGCAAAATTACAGAGCTGGAACGGAATTGTTTTTCCAAACATTTTGCTTTGTTTGTCTAACACATGACAGAAATACTTTTCCACTGCACTGCTTGCCTTAGGAAAACATGAAATAAAAAGACATGAAATTGTGATTGATTATTTTATTTCAAACACAAATAAAAATAGTCAAAAACAAAACAAGACAAAAAGTGCTCGAAAAGGAGTTGGTAGAAGCAGAAAACTTATTCTCACTACCCTTTTTTACAAGCTATAATAATAATAACAATAATGTTATAGTTAGTCTATAACAACAATAATAATAATACAATCTAACAACAATAATAATAAAACTGCAAAAATGCTATTATTTACGTACTTGATACAAGTTAGTTTTCATCAGTTGCTGCCAAAACACTTTATAACTCAACTCTAGACCTCTATCCCACCTGGATTAGTATATATTGATAGTATTGTTAAACATTATAATGACATTATCAGCTTCAATTATCCCACATACATTCACTCTTTTCTTTGTTTCTTTCCATGATGTCCTCACTGAGATATTTATTTAATGTAAGAGTAAAATGCCATGAAAGTTCTTCCAGCTGGTCAAATATATCATTTTCACACATAGTTTGAATGCATGGCACCTGAAATATGATGGTCTACCAAATTGTGCATCCAAACAGCCCTTTGCGTTTGTGCCACTGCACACACTGGTATTGGAACGAGGAATATGATTCCATATGTATTCTGCGTCTCTTGTTAAAAAATTCTTATTTTTATTAATTTAGTCTAAGATTAGGTCTTACAACTTCAAATGCAAGTTGCATTTGTTAATTTGCAACCGATTTGATAGATCTACTGTTGGCCTCCATGTTATTTTTACAGTTTGTGGACTTCTTTCACAACTTTACTTTGCTATTATAACAAGAATAAAGCCACTTACTGTATTACAGAATTCTCTTTGGCGTCTCTTGTCAAGCGTGTCCAAGGTTGTTACTTTTTTTTCATAGTTGTGAAGCTGGATTAATTCAAATTCAAGATGTTATTCAGGTGGAAGTTTGATAAAGAATTCAATGTCCTCAGGAGTTAAATGGCTGCTCTTTTAAATGTGTTTCTTGGGAAAAAAAAATGAACTAAAACGATTGTCTTTTCTATTTTGCAGATGGTCTAAATTAGCCAATTTTAGGTCCTGAAGTTTATTTACTGTTTAAAAATTAACTGTGATGGTCTTTTTCATACTTGTTTGATATGTGAAGTCGCCTCTAACTGGTTCTCCCTTTCTCTGTCACCCTAACAGCCAACAGTGAGGATGTTGTCTCTACTCGGCTGTACTTTGTGAACGCCTCCCTGCAGCGAGTGACCTTCTCCAGCTCGGTGGGGGTGTCCCTGCCCTGCCCTGCGGGCGGCGCACCCCATGCCGTACTGCGCTGGTACCTGGCTGCCGGAGACGACATTTACGACGTACCCCATATACGCCACGTGCATGCCAACGGCACCCTCCAGCTCTATCCTTTCTCCCCCTCTGCCTATAACAGCATCATCCACGACAACGAGTACTTCTGTACCGCCGAGAATCAAGCGGGCAAGATCCGAAGTCCCAGCATCCACGTTAAAGCAGGTGAGGCTTAAACAAGCTGCAAACAAGTGAAGTAAATAATTGACATTTTGTACATGAAGAACCATTCAATAAAGTAAAACGTTAATTTCTTTCAGTAACTCATTTCACTAAGTGATACATGTAGATAAATTACACACAGATGGATGTTTTCAGGTCTTTATATCTATTAATTACAATGATTTTCTGCTTACAGTTTATAAAAACACTACATTTAATATTAGAATATTCCTTTAAATCAATAAAAAAAAACATGTTAATACAGCGATGTTGACTTAATGAAAAGTGTGTTTCATGCTTGTTTAAAGGTTTCTATTTTCAAAATCTGACAAGCCTCATTGAAACGGAATTCTGATTTACTGAGGGTGACTATATGCAGCATTCTCTGCAATTATTGGTATTTATGTTAAAAAAAGCATTAAAAAAAACCCTAAAGTATTTTATTTTTATTTCAGTAATATAATCTCACTCAAAGTAATCTTAGTAAAGAAATCCTTTAATTTCACTGCATCTGTTTAGAAGGTAAACCCAGGTTTATGTACCCATCATGCAGAGTCAAACGGATTGTAAAAAACATCTCCAAAGCTCACTTTAAGACAACTGCAGCAAAGAAAAGGGTGTTGGAGTCACTATGTCTCCACAATAACAATTAAATGATATCTACATCCCAACCTCGTATTTGGGAGTCATGCCAGGAAAAAGCTTTTTCTGTCCTACTGGCAACCTGTCCAGGTTACATCCCACCTCTCACACAGCCAGGGTCGGCATGAGTAAGATCCCATATGGTTTTGGTGTAGCTCAGGTGTTACCCATGCACTTATCTCGGGTCACCTCGGTTTAGCGCATGGCATCAAAAGTTTTTGAAATACCAAGAGATGTTGAGTAAGAATATGCTGGCCTCCACTAGAAAACTGAAAATGGGTCATCGCTGGGGCTTTCAAAAGGGTAGTGATACAAAACATTTGACTAAATCTACACAAAAATAGTTCACCAGGAAAAACATCAACTTTCTTGTATGGCGGTTCCTAGATCCCTCTCTATTTATGACTCTCCAACAATGTGAAGCAATGTCTGAGCACTGTTCAATTGGCAAAAGAGGGTTGTATCAATTATTAACAGGAGGGGTATAATGATTTAATTTAAAGGATTTATTTTTTCAGTTTGGGGTTTATTTTACTCACTGACTTTTACAGTTAACTGCAATATTGAAAGTACCTTCAACAAATTTCCATCACTTTGGCCAGTAAAACATGAACTCTTAAAATTGAAATTAAAGCACCACATTTTCAGTCTGGGCATGTCAGTGGGTTATCATCCAAAGTTAGGTGTGGTTCTGCACAGCAAGCTCAGTAACACCCTTGTTTGGCTTGGTAATCCCATTATGATTGACATGAAGAGGCCCTAAAAGCTTGGACTGTAAACATTCTGCCCCCACTTTAGAGTTGATGTTTCAGCAGCAAATGGGCTGGAGACAGTGTTGAGCTAGCATCTCTTAAATTCACCATTTAGGCTATATTTTCTAACATGGAACGTATCATTTGTCATAGTTTAGTCACATTTCCTGCCTCTATAAGAGACAAAAAGGGGGTATTTTGTTCCTAATAAAAATATATCTTGTATCACTACACAGAGTTGTAATATAATTAAGAACAAAAATCTGCAAAGTTAAAGTAGGCACTACCTAAACCTCACTAAACTTTAAATTTTTCAGAAAATGTTTTATGGATACAACAACGTCAATCTCTGGATAAATCTTGAAAATTTTGCTTGTTTTTCAGTTTTTCCGTGGTCTCAAACTCTAAAACACCAGAAGATCTAACTATAATTACTTCAAAGTCATTCATCTCTTCCAAATACATGCATTTGGTTTTAGCCACCTGATTCTCATTGAAAAAAAAAAATCAACTTCAGCTGCAGTTGTAGTTGCAAGATTTTTTTTGGGTTATGTTTCCACTCGCTTTGATCATCTAGAGTCTGAAATGTCTGCCTATTCTTCTTTGCGAAATAGTTCAAGATCAGTCAGAGTTGATGGAGAACAACTTTGAATACCAGATTTCAAGTCTTACCATATTGATAATTGGATTTTGGTCTGGAATTTGACTAAGTCATTCTAACTAATGAACATGCTTTTATCTAAGCCATTCTACTGCAGCTCTGGCTTTATGTTTACAGCTGTTTACATGCTCAAAGGTAAACCTCCACCCCAGTCTTAAGCCAGCTGCTGTCTCTCACAAGTTTGCTTTCCTCTTTTTAGCTCCATCCATCTTCCCATCAACTCTGACTAACTTCCATGGTCCCTGTTGAATTAAACCATCCCTATAGCATGATATTATCATCACCACGTTTCACAACGGGGAGGGTTATGTTTAGGATATTCTGTAGTGTTAGTTTTCCACTATAAATAGTGGAAAACTAGCTAAACTAAAGGTAAAATTTTGGTCACATCTGAGCAGAGCACCTTCATTCAAATGTTTGTTATGTCCCCTGCATGGGTTGTGGTAATCTACAGAAAGGCGTTGGTAGCTTTCACAAAAAACTGATGATAGATTTTCTAACCATTAGATCTTCAATTTGAAACATATTTTATTAAAACCATAGAAAAAAACAGCCATTTATCAAAATTTGAAATAAAAATGATTTCACCTTTTTTAATTTTTTTTTTCTATGTATAGCGTAATTTTAAACACTTGTCAGAACAGTTATCTTGGTCCAGTATCTGTTGAAGTGTCTTAAAATGCCATGCTGCTACCCTGTGAATTAGTTAAATTTTTTAGGGGACAGACCCACAACCACATAAACAGTTGGCTCAGTGACCTGTCTGCACTCCCTGCCAAGGTCAGAGCTGGAGGGAGGTGATGAACACGCTGATAGAAGGTATTATTGCTCATCCTCAGACACACAAACAGACACACACAGAAATCCCAAATATACACAGACACACAAATATTCTTGTAATTAATATAATGTATATAGGTACACATACAACAGATTCATACAGCAATATCCACATCCCTTTGAACTCACACAGACAACAAGCAGACTCTCATCCACACCAGCTTGTGGACAACTCATGCCAGCAAACTAGTCTCCCAGTCTCTCCATCTGTCCATGGATTGGAAAGTCCCAAAACTACACACACACACACACACACACACACACACACACACACACACACACACACACACACACGCACACAGCCATTCACTGCACAAGTTTTGGCTGCCAGCTCTTTGTCAGGTTGTTTGGCAGAAAAGACTGAGCTGCAGACATATAAAGATATGAAAAGAATCATGTGGATTCTGAAAAGAAGTGAATGTTTGGGTCACAGTAAAAGCTAGACACACATTGTTGATTTCATTCATTGTACCCACAAAAAGAGGCAGTCACCAGTTCCCTACCTCACTCCCGCATACACAGGTAAATTTATTTTCTAAAATGGATCTGAAATCTCCTCATCACATAAACACACCCATATGGCCTATGTGGTCCCCAGAGGATGACAGTCCCTCCAGCATCAGAGTGACCTTCCAGATAGCCTCAGTGTTGAAGTGACCTTCCTTTCCAAATAATTACAACAATTAATCAATTAAATGCTGAGGCAACCACAACTCTACAGCTCCATAACCAGCCTCACGTGCATGTGTGCGCACCTCATTACCTCTGGAGCCTAACGCAGCACAAAGGCACGCCTTCAATCTTTCTCCCACACGCACGTGCGTGCATAGGAAAACCCTCTGTCTGTGGTTGCCATGGGCAACACAGGCGTGAGCGGTGGGGTGTGGCATGCCCCGTCTCAGGTGGTGCAAGAGAATGATGACAGCTGACAAGTCGCAATGAGACACCCTCCACCGAAATCTGCCCCACCCCCTCCTCGCCATCCATGCAGTTTTCCTTCTCTGTCTCTCTCTTTTCCGTCTCTGTATTTACACTATTCTTTCTATCGTCTTTTCCTCAATCTTCCCATGCACGCTGATAGTGGTTCAATAATAACGTCATCACCAGTTTGAATAACTCCGCTTTTATAAAAGATGAACTAGGTGGGTTGTTTTTTGTTTTTTTTTTTTTTGTTTTTTTACCTAGATATCTTTTACTTGGCTCTTTTTTTTGGCAAAAAAAGGGGTTTTGTGCAATTTCAGTCAAACTGAATTTAGTTCTGCATGCTCATGTTATTTTTTTAAACTGTAAACAGCTATGATGAAAAGCAAGTGTGTAATTCTTAGGACTTATGTATCAAAATGTATCAAAATATAACCCCAAAGAAGTTTGAAATCAAGGATCAGGCTAGAACTTGGAAAAACACAATTTCACAACAGACAGAAAATCTTCTGCTTCTGAATCCTACTCTTACTGCTTCTATAGATAAGAAGGTCATGCTAAGAAAATGTTTCTAAATAACTGATCACTATGAGTGACAACAAAACAAAAATCAAGATGTGAAGTCATCAGCAATAATCCTGGGGAAATCTGTTGCCGTTCATAAGTCTGGGAAGTATTGTTAGACATTCAGAAACTAGTTTGAGTTCACCGATAGGTAGTAAAAACTTAATTAACCGTGGAAGACATCTAAAATGTTTACCAATCTCTCAGAGTGGTGGTCCAGACAGGTTCAACCCACTACACACAGAGGAACTATGATAGTCACCATGGTAAATCTCTACAGACCTCTGTTTGTGTGGTAAATTCTTTTTTTTTTTTTTTTTTTTTTTTTTTTTTTTTTTGTGGTGGTCAGTTTTAAAGGTAATGAGTTGATGCTAAGAAAGGTGAAACAAGACTGGAGGTATTAAAAGTGTAGCTTTGATTACAGAGTTTCGTCCTGACAACATGTACAATATGCTTTGCACAGATTCAATTAAATTAAATTACTTTTATTTCTATTGTAGTGCCATGTCACAAAAAAGGAACTTTACAGGACAAAAGGGTCATGTTTTAAACATGTAATGTAGATTCCGATTTAGTTTACCTCAATTAATCCATTCATTGCATCTACTTTATCCAAGCAGGGGACTGGTGCCTTTTGTCATTAGTCACTCTGTGAGAGACAGAGTCCACATTAGACAGGTCAGCAGTCAGAAACACACAGGATAGACAACATATCCTAACTTGCATATTTTTGGACTGTGAGAGGAAGCACACATACTTGGGGAGAACATGCAAACTTCATGCAAAAGGACAGGATTTGAACTGAGGACCTTCTTTCTGTAGGCTAAATGCTACCAAATGTGGCAACAAACAAATCAATTCATTCTAGCATAAAACACACATAAAGCGACAGCTATACTCTAAATCTTATTACACACAGTCCAGCTTGATTTTGTCTATAAAGTGATGTGAAAAAACAATTTGGTCCCTGAAAGACTTCTTGTGTTTTAGTTCTTTTGTCCAATGTAATGTTTCAGATCAGCAAGCTAATTTTGGTGTCCGACCAAGATAACCTGTGTAAATACAACATGTGGTTTTCAAAATATGATTTTCTTATATCGTGAAGGAATTTTGGCCCACTCTTCTTCAGAATTGTTTTAGTTCTGCCTTATTAGAGTATCTCTCTCTTTGAGTGACACACTCCATAAACTTTTTCTTGCGTTCTGAAGTCATTCAGATTTGGATCTGCAGTGTGCCTCGGATCATTGTTCCGCTGCAGAGCCCAAGGAAGCTTGAGCCAAAGTTCACAAACTGACAGAGGGGTGAATGGAGGTGGAGGACCTGGGAGGGAATGTGAATGTGGAGGGATAGGTAAGGTTGGGCAAGATGGTGAATGGCCTTAAAAGTAATGAGTAGTTTAAAATGTCTTGTCCAAGGACCCAACTATTGAGATGGACAAAGTTGGGGTTCAAACCATCAACCACATTAATGGAGGCCAAGCAGAGAAGTCGAAGAATGTACTTGTCAGCTTATTTCTTGTTTCTTTTAATATTTTTTCTTGCTGGTATCAGTTTTAAAATCAAAATCCATATAATCAGAAAGACAGATGGTCAATTAATAGTTTCTTCTTCTTCTTCTGCCTTTTACCTTGATCACCAAATCTTATGAAAGAAGTCAACTATTATTTTCATATAAGTTTCAGCTTAAATTTTTTACATTGGATTTTTTTTTTTTGCAAACATGTCGTAATGTTATGATAGAATGAGCTGTATGAGTCAAACAGTTTTAAGTTTCATTCACCTAACAGCTGTTTACATAGACACAACACAGCGAAGGAGGGAAACCCGTTCTTTGAGGCTAACATTTGTTTTTTCTTTGTTCAAACTAACATACACAAGACTTACAAAGCTTCAGAAAGTGTGTGTATAGATCCTCTTTCTTAATTTACCCTCAGCATCTCTTCTCTGACTGGTAGTTTCTTTTTTACACATAAAAACTGGGTCCCAAAGAGTGTTTTGTTGTTGTTTTTTAATCTATATCATTTTCAGTTAGCAATGAAAGCCACATACATTAGGATCTCTTGTGTTTCATTATGTTCCTTCACCATCTTTTCGTATTCTCAGCTTGCTTTATAAATTAGTAAATGCAGTATTTGGTTTCCCTGTCGTTAATTATTGAAGCGACAGTGATACAAGACTTGCCTCCCAGTGCGCCCAGTTGCCCAGACCCATGTTTTAGCTCGTTTCCAGGCAACCCGGCTACTTATAGTCAGGCATCAGTAACATCCTAATAATTCTGCTGCGCATGCGATGAGGGGGGAGTGCAATTTACACACAAATCAGTCAGACTATTTTGCATTGTGTTACAAGACTTAAAAGGATGAATATTTGACACCCCCACCACTCCCATGTCTTTCTGAGATCTTTGAATAATGTGCAATAAATCACAACAGTTGCCTCTTATTGTGGTCGCCATGGGTTTTTACAGGGGCATCTAGAGTTTATTTGACAGATTTCAAGTGGGAAAAGGAATTGTTACAGAACACCCTTTGAAAGGGTGTGAAGTGTAAAACAAGTGACCTTGCCTGGATATGAACTTCCACTGAACTGAAATGTGATATCTGTCATCATTGTGGGCAAGTATTTACAAGCTGTCAAGTTGATTTTAAACACTCTCGGAGAGTATCAGTGGGCATTTGGGATTTTACTTTCTATTGACAGAAGGCAGCCGGGTCAGTCGGAGAGTAAATAAATGATTGAAAGGATTGGCTTGGTCACAACAGCCAAGGCTTCTCTGTCGATCCATGCTATTGATCCACTGCTAGATGACATCAATGAAATGCTAGTGTTGCTTAAATAAAGAAGTCAAATGAAGGCCTGATAGAATGACTTTTGGTTTCGCTTTTGAGATCTATCGATGCTCTCCACCTGGTGATCAGGTGTTTTGGGTGACAAAAGTTTTTATATCCTCTCTCTCCACATATTGTCATGTTACATCAAAAAAAAAGTACACTGTGTATCAATTTATGTATGGTTCCAATACCACCAAATACAATCCAATTTAAACAACTACTTTAAAGGTCACCAAATTTCGAAACTATAACCCACAGTTTGAATTGGTGGAAAATATTTAATGCATGGTTAGGTTTTAAAAACAGCATCCAAAGCTTTGAACATCTCAGTCCTCCACTGAAAATTTCAAGAGTAGGTTGCAACTATAACAGTTGATGGGAAGACAGCTGTGGCTAAAAAGAGGGGCAATTCTGCAGGAAAACCTATCAGATTCTTCAAAAAACTGGGGAGGCTGGGCAGATTTCTGTCTTTCAGCAGTATTTTTGTGTCTTTTGTATAGACATTTATTATGAAGCAGTTTGTTGTTCTTGACAATATGAAGCGTGCTTAATAAGGTTCATTTCCTTACATAAAATCACTCTAAATATGCAGCCAGAGCTACAATATTTACTTGTTAGAATTGTTCAGTCCAAACAATCCATCTCAAGTCTTGTATAAAAGGCTTTATGGAAGATCCTTTCCATCTTATCTTAGTTTTCCAGATATTCTGCAAAGAATGGGTAAAATATTTCTTTGCACTGAAACTTTGTCTACAGATTACTGATGTAGGGAGACTGAATATAAATGCATGCCACACATTTCAGTTTTTACTTGTAAAGTTTCTACTTTATAATTATGCTTGAATTTCTTTTGGTCTATCAAATGATACCCAATAAAATACATTGAAGTATTTGGTAGTCATGTGACAAAATGTAAAAAGGTTCAAGGGCTATGAACACATTACAAAACACAAGATCTTCTCTCACCCTGTCCCTGTAAAGTTTATGGAACGATTTTATAACATGATTGTTTAAACATAAAAAAAAATACCCTAACATTTTTTACACTTTCCAACCAACACACAAAAAACATTGTAAATAAAGCTTTAAAAAATTAACAAGCTTCATTTGTTTTTGGCAGGTTCACATATACTCCCTATTTTATTCTCCTTCACAGGCCACCAAAGAAGAAAGACAGGGTCCACGGTTCAGGTGCTTATGAATAAAGTACAACTGTGAAATCAATAGATAGAATGAGACAAAAGACTTGTGAGAATAAAGCTCGAACTTTAAGGTGAAAGACTCTCCACTGTTTCGACAAGGACATTGGCTTTGGTTCCACTGGGTTCCAGTGACAGTAGCGGCTGGCATAAAGCATTATTAATGACCAAGGAAACTGGCCTTCAGGCTAGGCGTTAATTATATCACTGGAGAGCTGGAGGAAGAGAGCGGGAGGGGTGAGGCCACTCTCAATCTTGTGTGTGTGTGTGTGTGTGTGTGTGTGTATGTGTGTACGTTTTACATTGTTAAGCCATTACTGTCCTAATTTCTAAAGTGAGGCCCGGTTGATAGATTGCCAGAATCCGTCCCCAATATCAGCCTAGAACCTATCTGATTTCTGTAATTGTGTTTTTCTCATCTTACTCATGTCAGATAGTCTCCTTTTTGTCCACATCAAAAAAAAAAAAAAAAATCTTGTGAGTTAACTTTAAACAAATAAGCGCCACACTGTTGATTCTGTCTAGTTGGTGTGCCCTTGAACTACCTGTCTTTCCTTCTTATCAAAATAATCCATTAATTTAATTTCACTTCACTTAATTTATATAATGAAAATGTATGCTCTAATTCAACAATTCACATTTTTCCACTAATCTGAATGTGACAGAATTAACTGGAGAGATAATTTGGTTAGCTACAGGCTACTGTTTTTATCATTAAGCCTGTCTTAATCACTACCATCCTTTCTGCAAACTGGCACATATTCGTAGTGTAGTGCTCGGCGTGCCATGAGCAGAGGGTGTGTTTTTGATGCCTGGCGCCTGCATGTGACAGCTCCATCGGCTGTGAGCGGTCCTCCACTCCTTGCCGTCTCATAGCATCTGTGGTGCTGCACTTTAAAAGGCCAGGGGCCGATCACTGTGCATCCCCTTCAACGCAGCTCAAAGTCAGGCCTTCTTACAGTCAAACTGTGGCTTTACATCTGGGGCTAAAAAGTGCATTGCTGGCCTAATGTAGTTAAACTGAACACCAGACAGCACTGTTTTCTGGCCTGTCCCTCCATTCATCATTGGTGGGATCGGACAGAAGGATGTTAACTGTCACAGTGTTAACATATAATAGATATATTTAAAAAAATGATTTTTTTTTTTCACATTAGAAAATGTTATGTTATTACTTTTGAGATCATGATGTGTATATTTAGATTACTACTTATTGCAGTACCTTTTCTCTTATTTGCAAAGATTCCTTACATCTTGCAGCAACACAGAAGTATGTGGAGAAAGGTGACAGAGTCATAAAAGCTTAAAGTGACAAGTGAAAATTTGAATCAAATTAGATACTACAGTCCTTTTACATAACAACAACAACAACAACAACAACAATAATAATAATAATAATAATAATAAAGGACAAAAATTCCATTGCTGAAAGGGGAGATCAGTGGACTCACACACACATTTCCACATACACACACTCACAGCTACACAACAGAATATAGAAAATTTAACCAGGGTTTCTTAAATTGAAAGAACAGGATATAATAATAATAATAATAATAATAATAATAATAATAATAATAATAATAATACAATTTATTTGTATAGTGCTTTTCTAAAAACTCAAAGACACTTTACAAGAATCTTTAACAATTCAGTGTTGTCACTTTACATGTTTTTACATTTTTGTTAAAGTGTGACATTTGACCCCTCCACACCCTTTTGCTCCAATTACTTCGATTACACCTGAAGTCTTCAGGAGTGTGTCTCTTTCAGCTTTACTCATCAAACTATTTTGCCAATTCTACTTTGCAAAACAGCTTAATCTCAGTAAAATTGAATGAAGAGTGTTGTGAACATCAGATTAAGGCTCAGATTCCTAATTAGATTTATGTCTTGGCTTTGACTTGGCCTTTCCAACACACCAATGTGCTTTGATCTAAACCATTTCATCATAGTTCGGACTGAATGTTTATGTTCTTGGTTTCAAGTCTTCTGAAGTCTCTAAAAGGTTTTCTTCCAGGATTTCCGTGTACAATATTTACCTCCATGCATTTTTCCATTAACTTGAACCAACTTTCTGATGCCTCCTGCGGAACACAGCATAATGCTGCTACCACTACGTTTTTTTCTTTTTTGGTAAAGCGCCTGGAGAGAACATTAGTTGTGAACCAGCGCTATATAAATAAACTGAATTGATTTCAAATGAATGGTGGGGATAATGTATTTTGGTTGATGTGCAGTGTTGGTTTTCTTCCACATACAGCTATTTGCATGTAGCTAAAAAAAAATAAAAAGTTCACTTTAGGTCCCTTCTTCCACATGTTTGCTGTGTCCCCTACGAGGCTTGTGGCATACTGCAAAAAAGGATATTTTCTGGCTTTCTTTCATCAGTGGTTTTCTTCTTGCCTTTTTGCCATGAATACAATTTAGTGGACTGGCTGACAAATGGTTGTTCTGTCAATAAATTCTCCCAACTAAGCTGTGGACAGCTCATCCAGAGTTAACATGAGCAGTTTAGATGGTCTTGTTAGGTTTTAGGTTATCCCATACTCTCTCCATTTTCAGTTGATGGACTAAACAGTGATCTTTGGAATGTTAAAAGGTTGAGAAATTATTTTTTAACTTTAATTCTGCTTTAACTTCTCCACAACTTTATCTCTGACCTGTCTGGTGTGTTCTTGGTCTTTATTGTACTGTTTGTTCAACAAAGTTTTCTAACAAATCTATGGGGCCTTTACAGAGAAGTTTTATTTATACTGGAAACAAATCACAGACAGATAAGCACTATTTAATGATGTGATTAAATACAGGCATCCCTCACTTTTTAGTATTTTATCAGTAAAAAATGTAAAAGAATGTATCATTTTCTTTCCACTTCATTCAGATCCCTGTTGCACTACTTTGTGTTGACCCAAAACAGATGCTGAAAATTGTGGTCGTATTGTGACAAAGTAAAATTAAAAAGTGATATGAAAACTTTAACAATTGTGCGTATAACTTTTTTTTTTTTTTTTTTTTTTTTAAGTTCCTTTATTAGTCCCCCAGGGGGGAAATTACCTTTTTAGTTCAGCCCGTTCAAAGTAGGCAGGTGTCTGAGGCTGCAGCTACCTTGTGAAGCATTGCCCTTTAGGCAAGGTGAGTGAAGTGTCTTGCCCAAGGACACAAAAATGGAGATGGACAGAGCACGGTGGAGGGTGTAGAGCCTCTGTACAAAGCAATGCGTAGAACAAGGGGTGACTTTTTATCAGGCTATTGATGATGTATTTTAACAATATTCTTTCTCAGCTTCTAAAACCAGTTAAATTTTATTAGTTAAAAGAATAAAATTCATTAAACTGTAATGTTCACCACCACCAACCATATGCTCTAGATAACTAACATAAGTTTTTTCTTCCTTTTCTTTTTTATAATCAGTGTTCAGGGAGCCCTACACAGTCCGTGTGGCTGACCAGCACTCCATGCGGGGTAATGTTGCCGTATTCAAGTGCCTCATCCCTTCAGCTGTTCAGGAGTACGTCAGCGTGGTGTCCTGGGAGAAAGACACCGTTTCCATCGTCCTGGTAGGACACTATGACAACAGCTGTCATCAATGATTTACCAAAAAGCTATCACTAACAACACATGCATAAAGAGAGTTATAATGCACTTACAAATTTGTGTGATAGGTAATGCCTCTAAAAACATGATGTCATGATTCTCTCATCTTTAAAAGAGAAAATTTAAAAGTCTGTTTGTATCAGTGAAAAATTTGAGAAGAACTTTGACAGAATGAGGACTGACTGACAACTTATTACAGGGATAAATATGCTTCAGTCTGCAGGTCTTGTTTGGGTGTTTGCATTTGCCGGTTACCAGTATAACATTTTTCACCATACCATTCACACAGTTTAAAAGTTCTTTAAATGAGTTGCTAAAATAAGTCCTGGAGAGACTGGATGTTTTTCTAGCTGTTCGTAGCAATGCTGCCCATTCTCTAACTATTGCTGCACACTCCCAGTCAGCTCAATAAAACAATGTTACCTGACTTTTCCTCTGCATTCAAGAAAGATAAATTCAGCTGTTTGGAAATATTCCTTCTCATGTGAAATGCAGACAAACATGTTGCGCAAACTAACAGTATACCATCCATTTAAATCATAGTATAGTGCTCTTTTTTTAATCAAAAACAAATATATATATATATATATATATATATATATATATATATATATATATATATATATATATAAAAAACTTATACCTGCCTGTGCCTATGTGGGAAAGTTGACTGATAAGTGTTATATTTGTGTTGCTGCTTATGTACAAAGTGAGCGGCCGCACCTTTGCTGCATCTTGGAGCAGCTCTCATTACTCCACCTGATCCTTGTTTTAAATCATTCAACAGGGAAGTAATATCAGTTTGAAACTGAGCCTGCTACATGCTATTCTTTCACTGTGCATTGACATGTGTGTGTGCTTGTGAATGTGTTCAGGTTTGCGTGGCACAGTGTTAACATCTGCTCCATAGAGCAATGCCAAATTGCAGGATGTCAGATGAGACTGTTTAGGTCAGATGATACGTTTTGCTCGTACTGCCCCTTATCTCCCTCTCTGATATGGAGCACTCATTTCATCTCTCTACAGTGCATACGCCTTTATGTATAAAGGTGTGTTTGTGCTCCTCTTTGTGCGAATCTATCCCTCACACAGGAGCACCCATTGATCCAACACAACACTAGTGTGTATGTGTATGTGTGTGGCTTGAGGGGGGTTTCCAGTCTGGATCGATAAAGCTTGTTGTTGGATTCCCCTCTCTCTTGTCACGGATCTCTCAGTGTGAGAGTGGTGAGACCAGACAAGTCTGTTTGACTCATAACTCAGAGTGTGTGTGTGTGTGTGTGTGTGTGTGTGGTGTGTGTGTGTGGTGTGTGGGTGGGGGGTGGGAGTGGGATGTGTATGTTGGTTAGTAAAAGCCAGTGTATCACATTTGTGTGCTAAGCGCTCAATGGGAGAATGGTATTGATCATTTGGTAAAACATGCTCACATAAACAAGTAAAAGCATGTTGGAAGCATGTAGTCTCTCTCTCTCTCTCTCTCTCTCTCTCTCTCTCTCTCTCTCTCTCTTTCTCTCTCACCCTCTTTCTCACACACAGATGTAAATAGGTGGTTATCTGGAAAAATCTTAACTCTGAAAAAAATGGAATTAGGATGTACCTTTTTGCAAAGATAAATAAATAGATACAAGTAGCCAAAATGAGCTTCCTCCATCGGGTGACCTGGCTTACCCTTAGAGATAAGGATAAGTGTAAGTCATCTGGGGGAAGCTCCCTTTGACAGTTTTCTGGGGCATGCCCCACTGGGAATAGGCCTTAACACTGCACATCACCAATCTTGGATTCTAGTGTCATGGTCAGGAGAACTAAAGATTGCACCCAAGACTTAAGTCAGCAGGCTTTTATTTCATTGTTTCATTGTGTATTTCATATTTTTTACTTTTTAGTTATAGATTGGGAATGTGCTCGGGGATGCAGATACCAGGATTTTATGCAATGGTAAATCATTAGCTATGTTAGTAGATACAGTGCCTAGAAAAAGTACTCAATTCTTTGGATGTTTTACCCTTTTTATTGCTTTTGTCAATCAATCATGAACAACAAAATTTGGCTTTCTTAAGCAAATAAAATACCCTTTAATGTCAAAGAGAAAACTGACAATTATAACAAACTGAAAATATTTAACATTAAATAAGTTAGTGCGTAAATATTCACCCCCTCCAAGTCAGTAGTTAGTAGGTGCACCTTTTGCTCTAATCACAGCATCTAAGCACAGCATCTGTGTGGACAGGTCCCACCCAGGCTGGCAGATCTGGACACTGCAATTTTATTCCATTCTTCCTTGTAAAACTGTTCAAATTATGTCAGGTTGTGTGGAGACTGGCTGTGAACAACACTTTTAAAGTCCTGCCACAAATTCTCTATCGGACTGAGGTCTGGCCACTCCAGAATATCCACCTTGTTGTCTTCAAACCAATTTTGTGTAGCTGTAGCTGGATGTTTCAGGTTGTTGTCTTGCTGGAAAATAAATGTTCTCTGAAGCCGTAGTTCTTTTGCAAATGGAAACTAATTGTTCTCCAGGGTTTCCCTATGTTTTGCTGCCTTCATTTTACCTCATGCCTTTAAAAGCCTTCCAGGGGCTGCTGCAGCGAAGCATCCCACAGCATGATGCTGCCACCACCATCCTTCAGAGTGGGGATGGTGTGTTTGTGATGTGCAGTGCTTGGTGTCTGCCAAACATAGTGTCTTGTCTGATGGCCAAAAAGCTCCACTTTGGTCTGATGGAGGCTCCCACATGCCTTTGATAAACTCTTGTCAAGCCTTGATATGACTTTTCTTCAACACTGGCTTTCTCATTGCCAGCCTGATCTAGGGAGATTTACACATGTGCCATATTCCTTTAATTTCTTGATGATGGATTTAACTGAACTCCAGGGGATGCTCAGTTCCTTAGAGATGTTTTTGTATCCATCCCCTGACTTATACCCTTCAATAACCTTTTCTCTGATTTGCCTGGAGTGTTCTTTTGTCTTCATGCTGTAATGGTAGCCAGGAATACTGATTAACCAGTGAATAGACCTTTCAGAAACAGGTGTCTTTATACTACAACCACTTCAGACACACTCACTGCACTCAGCTGATCTCTATTCCACTCATTGTTAGACTACTAGCGCCAATTGGCTGGCGGCTCTTTAAAGGGGGTAAATATTTATGCAATCACTTATTTTATAATAATATTTATATTTAATTGTTATTTTGTAGAAATCAGTTTTCATTTTCCACATTAAAGGAGGTTCTTTGTATTTTTGTTTTTGTCAAAAAAGCCACATTTTGTCGATCTTGATTGATTTGTAAAAGCAATAGAAGGGTAAAACATCCAAGGGGATGACAACTTTTTATAGGGATTGGTAAAGGTCTTTTTCCAGAGTGTTTTGCTGATAAAGTGAAAACAGTAAACTTAAACATGGCTTTTGATGGTCCTTCCAATTTATATCTTTCAACCACATTCATCTTGATACCTTATCTGTTTGCAACAGATGGAAAATTACTTATCACAGAAATAATCCCAAACAGTACAACAGGTTGCACTTCACTTATCATTAAGTGTGTTGTTAACTAAACAACCAAAAAAAAAAAAAAAAAAATTGCAAAACACAACTCATTATAGCTCATACAATTAGCTACCAAAACAAACTGCTTACTTTCACTATTTTATCAGAGGTTGCACCCACAGTCAATCTTACAGCAACAATAAGGTGGATACACAAAGTTCACAAAATAATTTATTTATTTAACTAAGAGTGAAGAAAGATTCAGAGCTGTTATTACACATTATATGGGAAATTAGCTGTGAAACTCAATTAATACTACAATAAAGTAAATTCTAAATCTACATCGCTCGCTGAAGCTTTGTACCTCGGTCCGCACTCTATTATTCTCAGCTTGTAAGATTGGACAGTAACAAAAGTAAATGTAGAACTACCTTATAAATGTATCACAGTCTGTTGAATTAATTCTTGCTGCTTTTTGTGTTAGTTAAAAAAATAATAATAAAAGAAATAAAGTATGATATATACATATCAGGTCTCAAAGATGTATATCCATGTTCACTCTGGTTCTAAGTATCCTTCTTGTCCACTATTTTCACAGGCCACCAAGGCAAATGTTGAAATCATGTCCTGAAAAAGTAAAAAAAAAAAAAAAAAAAAAAAAAAAAAAAAAAAAAAAAAAAAAAGCACTTTTTTATGTTTAGTCTATAGTCAGAAGTGAAAAACATGCTTTCACATTTAATTTAGGTACAAACATGTGGAAAAGATAAAAACATCCAGTTCCATACTTTATTTATGAAACTATATCAAATTTATCTCCTGATACCTTGTATATGTCTCCTTGATGATCAGGGAAGTTTATCATAATTTTACTCAAAACAAAAACACTGCAAAATAGCAGTAACAAAAACATTTGCAGAACATCTTTTGGAATAGAGAAAAAAAGATGTTGATGATGAATTCCTTTTTTAATTTCTGAACATAGTTAGAAATTATGTTATGTTTTTTTTTTGTGAAAAATGCACTCCTGTCCTGTCAAAGAGTTAATTTAAAGACATTGTGGAGCTTTTTTCTCTTAATTTTCTCCCTCACTCTTCTCTCCTCACAACTGATGAATAGGTCCTATTAGTAAAACAGTGGTGCTCTTCTTTTCGGCCATCTTTGCCTCAAAGGCTCTTCTCATCTCTTTCCCTCCCTGGTACAGACTGGTGGCCTGTGTTGATGGCCCCACAAACAAACACTTACACAAACACTGACCCACACTGAGTTCCACTCAGAGGCGTTCGTGCATGCCTCCATCCATCCGTCCATTCATCCACTTCATCCATCAGCTCCTGGTTGCGTGCTCAACTTTCAGCCTTCACTTGAGCACTTGAGATGCTCTGATGCTTTGCCATTTATTAGAGACACTGTATGCTAGGTGTCGGCTTGACAAGATGACATATGTCACACAGACGGCTGTGTTGGTCAATAAAACTGAGTATGAATGGGTTTTGATGAAGAGGGAGGAGGGTGTTTGCTGACAGCTGGCCTCACTGCGATTCGACCCTTCTTGGGTGTCGTGTCAGTATTTGACAGCCAAATCTGTTTGCTTTTGTGGCCTGCACATAGAGCAATGTTGGGGGGTATGGACAAATTTACAGACAGACAGGCTGATAGTCAGAGGCAGGCCGAGTGTGTAGACTAGCTCTCGTGGTTTTTACTCAGCTGTCATAACCAGCGCTCTCACACTATTTCTCCATATAGCTGCGTCTCTCCGTTTAATTGATGGTTTGCTGGTGTTGCCGTCACTTATAATAAAATTAGCATTTGTTTTCTTGTCAGTTAGGGAACTAAAGGAGTAAAATCTGACAGATGTGTAATAAGGAACTTCATCTGTGTGTGTAAGAGACTGTGTATCTCCTCCTCCAGTTGGAGCTTAAAACAGTGTGAGTTTTATCCGGTCACCATGGAAACCGGTGCAATCCGGCAGGCGGAATGAGGAAGGTGTGAGGATGCATCGCTGCTTGATTTTTATTAGTGCATCACCATGGCTCAGCTCCACCATACTCATGCTCACACACATGCATACACACAGGCGAACAGAGGACAATAATGCATATTTCTATTCTTTCTTAAGATGTAGGATGTAGTGAAACTGTCTTCGCTGAAATTGTTAATAGTGTCAATGACAGGAACACTGCAGTAACTATAAATTTATAAATCTCATTGCGGTTTTTCATATTGATTACCATATGTTTCAAAGCACAATCTGTGGTCATCTCCCTCACATAGCTTCAAACATTTTATGACTGAAAACACTGTTTTACATGCTGCAATAAGAAGTGCACTGATCAGATTATTCCCATCTGAAATCAATTTCTGACCTTCTTTAAGGACTGGCCTGATAATTCCAATTTTGACAGGTTTAATTATGGTTTTTTTTCGAGGGGTCTACACTGCGTAAACTGGAAACAGTATGCTGTGATAGTTAGATTTAGTTAGATTACAGTATTATCTATATTTATGCATCAAGGCATATGTCCTTAATCCTTATCTAATTTTTATTAATTTTATTTAATATTCTTAAGTGACCTGAAGAATAAAAAAACAAACAAATGAGAAACAAAGTTATTGATGTATCTTCTTGAAAGGTGTTGCAAAGTCATTTCTAAGATGAGAGGCATTGCCCAGAAATGGAGATAAAATGGGATAGTGATGAATCTTCACAGGGGTAGTTTATCTAACTGGAATCTCTTGAGAGTTGTGCATGTGAGGTAAAATTAACACCGTATTACAGAAAAAAAAACCCATCATATCTACAAAGACTTAGTGATAGAATAATGGTTGGGGGTAGTGCTGCAAATAAACTTTATATGTCTTGAATTCTGCTCAGTGGTAGCAAATCATGATGTTTGGGCATCAAGTGCAGAGCCTGAAATTCACTTTTTAAAATTCCTTACATGCTTCACGGGGGGGATTTATAAACTTTGGGGGGGAATTACTTAGCTTGACTTCAGATCTTATATTGTCTACTGCGCAGCTCTAATTTGTGGTCTCTTTTTACCTTCCTAGTTGCCATTAAAGCTCCTCTCTCTCACCTGTTTATGTGTTTGGTTTCCACTGGTTCATCTCTTCCACTTAAGAACTCAGAGTTTAAAGGCAGAACGTATCTGTAAGCATGGAAGACTATTCAGAAAGAAATGCTAGTGCTTGTGAGATTATCTATAGATCTTGTCACATTCTTGCTTTTGTTAAAGGAATTTATTGCTGTTCTGTTTCATCTTCTTCCTTTTTGTTTATCAGAGCTGCGGCTCTCCTTTCTTCTAGTTCTATGCTCTACTCCTTTTCCTGTTCTCGCCCTTCTCAGCTGCATCTCTCTCCAAAGTAACAACTTTGTTGAAATAAAATTCCTAAATAGTTAAATTGCTCACATGACCTCTATTTTTGTTGCCCTGGCATCTAACCTATTTGCATTGCTATAATTTGTTGCCTCTTTCCCCAACTTTTTGGGATGCATTTTGGGCAACATTATTCCTCTTTCTTCTCCCTTGCTTCTATCTGTTCTTTCTCCCCCTTCTGTCTCTTTTTCATCTCTTTCGTTTTTTGGAATCATGTAATAGTGTTAATGTTAAATGAATACTGTTGAAAATGATAAATATTACTTTGTAATATAATAATAATAATAATAATAATTTAAAAAATCAAATAAGTTTGGAAAGCTCGTTTTGTTGGATGCAATATTTGTCACATTACTTACTTTATCAAGTCATTTATTTATTTCTATATTTATTGCCAGTTTTGGCAGGGTCAGTCCTCCATACAATTGTCTTCACACCTGCGTGTCCAGTAGGTTTACCCTTCACATGTATGTGAATCTGTGCATGAATGGGTGAATGACTGAATGTGGCGTTGGAGTCCTCAGACCTGATAAACCGCTTTATAAATGCAGGTCATTTACCATTTCTTGCTGAATCCGCCCCCCGTTTCTTTTTTAGCGCCGCGGAGGGAAGTTGATATTTTGTAGCATTGGCTAGTTTTTCCCCAAATGAAGCCGCTGATTCCACCACTGCTATTTAAGCCACGGATATATTCTGAGCCAGTTAGCCTGACTCTTAGATCGTTGGGCTGCTTGGTAACGTTACCGGCACCGACACTACCTGTTGTAGGAAACGAGGATTTGCGTCGTCACTGGCATCAGCGTTGTTGTTTTTCGGTAGCTCGCGCACTTAACCCCTTCAGCTGGTTTCCGTTTTATCGAGCGCTCCATGATTTTATTTGATCTCAGTTAAAAGAATCCGACAACTGTTGTTGGTTTGCTAGCAAGAGAAGAACGGAGGGAGCTCGTACTTAGAAGAGCGCTGGAAGTGCTCTAGTTCAAAGCTCCGATGCCAACGTCACACATCGTCACACGTTTATGCGGGAATTTCCCGCATTATAAAAAATATATTTGCGGGAATCGATAAGAAAATGGGCAATACCAGCAATCACGCTGTGAATTTCAGGCCCTGCAGTGGACATGAATCAAATAGCAGAAAAATGATCCAAAACAGTCCAACAAGTTCCCCTCTTGATGGCTCTAGAAAAAAAATAAATAAAAACAAAAAACAGGGATTTTGGAGTTCCCCATTGCAGTGGAGGTTGTTACTGCAAAAGGTGACGCAACGAGTTATTGGGGTTTATGGGGCAATGAGTTTTTCCCACATAGGACCATATTGATTTAGATAACTTCTGACCCTTTATAAATGAAAATATAATTTTAAAACTGCATTGCAGAACTTTTTAAATATCAGTGATTGCATGTTCTGTGTTTGTTTATGAGTGTGTCTGAGACATGTTTCAATACTCCTACTCTTTACCTTTGATAATGCAGAAGACATTGTTTTTTGCTTAGAGGAACTGATTTGTTCTTAACATTCAACTAATTAGCAGAAAAAAGACAAGCAGTGAATGTCTCATAAAGGAGGTGAAGAAAAAAACGGACTTCTGTGCTTTTTTTGTTCACTGATTGAAGCTATTTAATCCCCCATCTTTTGACACACACTATGTGCCTCTCTGAGTAAAGTGCAGTGTCGCCACAGCAGCTGCAGCTTCTGTCCTAGTCTCCATTTTGTGTCCTCTCTGCAGAGGCCTGCTACCTCTCTCCAGCCCTCTGTCTATCCACTTCTAACTTTCTCCCACTCTCATCCTTCCTTTTTAGAGGCACTTATTAGGAGATAGTGAAGTGACAATACCTGGCCTGTTCCATCCACTCTATCAGACCTTTAAGTGAACAAGAGATAGGCCCAAAAACTACAGAATAAGCAGAAAACAAGGGAACACAAAGTGGCACAAAAGCCTGACATGCTAAATTATGCAGATGGCAAAGCGAGTATGGGATGGAGAGGCGACGGAATAAGTTAGGTAGGTAGATAAGGACGTATGAGAGGGTGTGCAGATGGACAAATGCAGAGGTGTATCTTTTAGTTTTCTTGCTGTCCCCAGCACCCAAGGGAGTTGGAGAAGGGCAGAAGCTTTAAAGCTCCCAATCATTAAAGATGCATTTGACAAGTTCCTCCATCTTTTCTCCTCTATCTCTCTCTGTCCTTTTGTAATATCTCCCGTTAGTGTCTAACCATTAACCATGATACACATCTATGTGTGATCTCCTTTAGGAGCAGGGCAGTTTATACCTCACGTAAAAGGTAGGGGAAGAGGGCAGGCAGGGAGGTAACCGAGGAGGGGAAATGGGTGGTGTTTACTTATTGATGTGTGTTTATGGGCTGTGGTTTGTGCGTGTGTGTGTGTGTGTGTGTGTGTGTGTGTGTGTGTGTGTGTGTGTGAGAACCTGGCTGTGATCTGTGTTAGGTTGGGTTATTTATTCAGCACTCGTGTTTGGATGTTTTACAGAGAGAACAGGTGCAGAGCGACTCTGAGCTCGCTCTGTTTGAACGGACTCTGTGTCTGTGTGTGTGTGTGTGTGTGTTTGGGGAGAGGGGGGGGGGTGTTTGTTGGTGAGACAGACAGAAAGAGAGAGTCAGACACAGGGGCATTCACTGCTGTCCAGGCAATGATAGACCTGCAGTGTTTATCTGTGCAGAAAACCTGATTTGAATGTTGAGAAGATAGATAGATAGATAGATAGATAGATAGATAGATAGATAGATAGATAGATAGATAGATAGATAGATAGATAGATAGATAGAACATGGACGTTTTGACTGAAATGGCGGGAGAGATGGAGGGAGATTGAAGGAGGATAGGAGGGAGGTAGGAAGTGAGAGAGGGCTGTGCACGAGGAGAATTTCAATGGCACTCCAATCATGCAGGCAGTCTCGTTAGCCCAGGGAACATTTGCATAGTGCTTCTGTGAATTCATTTGGCTTCACTCAGAAAAGAAGGCTCCCTTTCCTTTCTGCTTGTTAGTTATTCATTAACCACAAGGTGTGCGCAAGGCCATTTGTGCAAGTTTTTCTGGGCTTTTTGCATCCCTCCGTAACCCCCTGCAAACCGACGTGCCTTTAGTTTTGTACTGCTGCTGTCCTCGTGTTTTGTGCCTGAGATCATTGCGAGCCATGTTTGCGGTGTTTTCAACAAATTTTTTTGACTCTGTGGACACATGCTTCACTGTTTCCTTCTATTTCAGTGAAAGCAGACAGAATTACTGTCAGATATTTTGCCAAATCCAGAGCCAACGTCAGAGCCTTACTCATCTTCTGCCATGATCTTTTGCCAACACCCTCCTCCTGAAATCGTGCTGCTGCTCCTCAACTTTGTGCATCACTCTGCCTTCCCAAGGAACTAATTAGTGGAAAAATACACTATGTAAGTTCAGACAATTAGGTTTTTACTGGAGGCCATTTTTAACGGGGAGCACGACTGCCTGCCCCTCCACCCCGGAAAAAAATATGAAATAAAAAAGACATTACTTAGTCTGCAGTAAGGTGGTGTGATTGTTTGAGTGTGAGGGTCTGGAGGTTGGGGTGGTGTCAGTGAGGAAGTTCAGCCTGTAAGTGATGGTGACACATATAATGAAGAATGCAGCGAATGTGTTATTCTAATTATCCCACTGACACCTCGTAAAATCTAATGTTGTTTGACAGTGCACAACAACCAGGGAGGAGAAGCGCTCTGATATGTACATTTGTATGTGTGTTTGTGGGCTCTTCATTATGTGTTTGTATGTGTGGTTTTGAAACCAGGTTTCTGCCTGGTTATGACAAAGCTGGAAATATACAGTGCCGTAAAAAAGTTTTTTTTCCCTACACTTTCTTGTTTTAAATCATCAAACAAGTTTTAACAAACACAAAGCTCACGTGAATAAACACAAAATGCAAAATACAAGTGCAATGCAAAATTTTTACTTCCAGGTTGAAACTGACACGCAAGTGAGGGAACTTGAATACAGAGATTCACACATAGGTATTTGCTTCATATCTGTAAAAAAAAAAAAAAAACCTTTACAAAAAATGCAACTTGTGTAGTTAATTTCTGCAAATACAAATCTTATTTACTCACATAAATTCTTATCTGTGGATGATTTACAAATACAAAATAATTATGACTGAAATTTGTACCCATAAAAAACTATCACATTTCTACCAACTGTGCTTTATAGATGTAGTGAGGATTTTTGTCTTGTCCTCTGTTTGTTGTGTTTTGCAAAAGCAATATGAATCACCATATGCAAACATCGTGATTTGGGTTGGTGAGAAACTGCCTGTTTAAAGGACAGACCAAACCAAAGTGTTGGTTCTGCCTTGTCTGTTCAGAGTTCTTGTGGTTTTTCATAAAAAAAGAGAAAGACACTACCATGCGCTATTTAGAAAGAAGAGGCTTTCTCCTTAGAATCCTTAAAGATGTTGGATTTGTTCAGTTGTTCTTTGTACAGTCATTTACAATTAATGATCTTTATTGCTGAATGTTGTCAAGATTATTTTGACATTCAGTTTAGTTTAATTCAACTCAGTTTGTTAATTTACTATAATTTGACAACCCTGCAAAGACAAGAATCAAAGATGCTTCTCTAGGGTTTTGTCTGATGTTATTTCTTCTTTGCATTGCTTGTTTTCTTTTTCACACATGCAGACTCCAGTTTTGAAATTGTTTTCTTTTAATTTGATGTTTTGATATGTAGAACTGTATACCTGACTTTTTTTTTTTTTTTTTTGCATTTACATATTATAGTATATCAACAGTGCATCCAAATCTGTATTTTGTGCAAAAATAAATTATGCATTGTAATGTGTTCTTAGGTAATGAGTAAGTTGACCAACATGTTAAAAAACATGGTATGTGTATGTGTGAAAGAAGTAATGGGAATGAGTATGAACCTAGCATTTTTGTGTGTATTTTCAGAGATGGAAGTGTTTATGCATATTTGTGTTTCAGTAGTGCCGTGGGGGCAGGGCAGTATGAGAAATATCCTGTTCCAACACATCCCTGCTGGAGCTGACTTAATGACCCGTGACCTGAAGATGTACATGCAGAAGAAAGAAAGCGAGCGACAGAGTAGTTGAAGGGGGACATAAAGGAAGGAGGAGGAAGAGGAGGAGTATAAGGAGATAGAGAGCACTGGGGTGGAGGATCAGGCACAAAATGGATGAAAACTGTAGCAAATAAAGATGAAGAGACATGCAAATTTTTCTTTTTGTTTCTTTCATTGCCTCATATTTATTTGGTCTTCTTTACTGAACTAATGTGCTACATTGAAGGACTGCTGTTAGACCTTTAACAAGCAGTACAAATAAACCTAAGAGGACAGAGTGACAGAAAGATTGGGTTTTAAAGTAAAAAATACAGTGAAACATAGAAATAACATCTCATTAGTTAAGAGGGTGAAAGACAGTTAAGATAAATTCACACAATCCCTGTTTTATGTTACCTGTACTCAATTTTCTGTCTTTTTTTGGCATACCCTATCTTGTTTAATTTCTAATTCTATTATTATTATTATTATTATTATTATTATTATTATTATTATTATTATTATTATTATTATTATTATTATTATATCCTGTTCTTTCAGCTCAAGGAACCCTGGTTGAATCTTCTATACTCTGTTGTGCAGCTGTAAGTGTGTGTATGCAGAAATGTGTGTGTGAGTTCACTGATCTCGCCTGTCAGCAATGGAATCTCTGTGCTTTATTAATAGCTAATCAATGAGCTCTCTGGGATGTATGTTATGGCCTGAGGACTCCCGCAAGACATATGCTGGCATCTAAGTGCTCACACATCAATAGTTCACTGTAGTTTAACGCATATTTTTAGACGCCTGTCTTCCCTTCCCCTCTTTACTACATGAAAAAAGAACACAAACAAACTGAAATTATATGTCCAATTTTTTACACAGAATAATGTCAGCTTTTTAATGTAAAACTTTAGGTTCTGGATATAATATTCCATACTATACATAAGTAATATGTTGCCAGGTTATGTGAAGTGGAGGTTTTAAAGGTGTTTCCTTTTAAACCTCTGAAGTATGGGTGTTGCTTTTGATAAGGTTCCATTCTCAACAGTGCATGTGTATTAGTATCAAGGGTGTGAATTTCATCGTGTCCTATATTAGGCTGATATATTGTATTGATATATTGTTTGCTGATTTGTCACTGTCTTGCTTTTTTTCCACACAAAGTGATCAGCTGACCCTCTGGAAATCAAATTTCAATGATCTGAGGGCCCTCAAGTGGTCGCATGATTGTTAGCCAAGCTGATCCAAAACTAGGTCCTACCATCAATTTCATTTTCGGTTGTAACCATCAGCATGCTGAGGTAAGTGAAGCATTTGGATAGGGGCAGAGCAATGTTATTACAGTTCTGTAGCAGCAGCTTTCTATGCAAATGAATTTTGTTGACATGTCTATATAAGTGGTGACAGCCTGCCTTAACTGGTGATCAAATTGTGTATACTGATGAGTCAAATGTGCAATAAGACAGTACCAGAGCAACATTTTCCTATAGCATTGTGTCCTCCTATGTCATTGAAACAAAAAGTAGATATGCAATAGTGTGATAATGGTGTTATGGGGTACCAATTATTGGATGAAATAATCACAGAATAGGCCGGTTGTAACTATTTCAACCATATAGATGTCAAGGTAACTAAATCTTCACCAGTACAAAAAAAGCGTAGAATTTGATTACATTATTTTATTATTGGCTATTGCTACAACATTAGTCTGGCACTTGGGTAAATTATATTGTATGTTGTCTCTGAGTTGTGATGCTTATGCCTGTGTTTTTTTTTTTTGTTTGTTTTTTTAACACAGGTATAAGCCTGTGTTTAAAAAAAATCTTTGTCACCTTGGACAAATTGGAAATCAAACAGCATAGGTTCCAGTATCAGCTGCACAGAGAGGCTTTGCTGCAGCATTATTTACCTAAACCTGTATATCTCTGTAAAGCCATTTAACCTGCATATTGTTTACACTCTTTGTTTTGGTTACCACTTGATAATTTGAAGGTGTAGTCAACTGTGTTTTTTGTTTTTGAACATGTTGTAGCCATTGTTTCAAAGTGCCCTGGGCAATGCTTCCTTCTAACCTGGTCTTGCTAAAGATAATGTTTGAAAAAAGGAATTTTGAGTTTCAGACATAAGAAAATATCTTTTATGTTCTCTGCTTTTTTTCAGTTTCTCTTTCTAGTCAGTTGAACTTATGACTCATTGTGAATCAGATAAATACATTTTTTTCCACTCAAGCTCAGCAGCTAGAACTTTAAGACTTATAAAATTAATCTGAGTAAAAACTGCCATGGTATATTTTGATGTCTTATTAAACAGCTTTGAAGAGCTATCACCTTTTTCTGAGCTGTTTACATGACTTTATAGAGATACACTCACTGGCCACTTTTTTAGGTGCACCTTCCTATTTGGTCCTCCTTCTACCTTCAGACCTGATTGAAATCTTTGTGGCAAAGACTCTGCAAGGTGTCAGAAACTTTCTGCAGAGATGCTGTCTCATTCTGACATGATAACATCCAACAGTTGCTGTAGGGTTTTCAGCTGTATATCCAAGAAGCTAATCTCTGGTGACTTTTTTCAAAACTGCTTTTAAAAACCTCCATAAGTAATTATCATGGGCAACTGCGCTGTCTCAACAGTCTCTCTGTGTATTTTCTAGAATGCAAATGATCCTACGTTGTGTGAAAGTCTTCCAAGAGGCTTTAACACTTCCATATCCTACATATTCCATGACAATAGTCTGAAAGCTAAAAATGACCATTTCAATTTTCTGTAAAAGCTTGTTATTTACACAAACTTTTTGAAACTCCTTTATAATGTGCCAAGTGTCTGAGTTCTCTGTTATTTCTCTCTCAGTTTTTATTCCTGTAACAATCAGACACAACTCTAAATATTCATAGAAAACAAATAAATTGTTTTTAACACTCTTTTCTCCAATTCTGACCACTAAAATATGTCCAGTAAAGGCTATGCTGAGCAGCATATTGTCAACCTTCAATCTTGGCTCATATTTCTGCATTTTTAAGCAATCTGGCAGATGTGAAAAATACCTCTGTTTATGTAAAATTTCTGAGAGGACTATGTAATTTTTTTTAAACTGTGCAGCAACTGTTTGGCTATAAGAACAAATGTTCATAGTAAAATTAGCCAAAATATGACCTGGAGCAAAACAGAACCATTGCAATTGGAGTGGTAATCAGTCCGACATCTAGTCTAAAAATGATGTCAACATCAGGTCTGATACTGAATTGATCTCACCTCAACTAAACTTCAAGAAAAAACAGTCAGAGATAAGTCAAATCTGTTTCGGACAAGAGTAATCTGCTTTGTACTGCTTTGGTGGCCATGATGTTATTGTTAAGGCCCATTTATACTTAACTTTAGATACTCAGATAAATACGGATAAAGCCTTCTGTCCATCTTTGACATGCATTTTATGCATGTTTCGGCCAGTGATCAGAGAGCTTGCAGATGCATACCCTGACGCAACTGAGCAACGCCACAGGTAAAAATGGGAGCAGTGTGGTAGCTCATGTAGTATAAAGGACAAAACAGAAGTCTATGACAGAAATGTTACAACTTCATTCCCATGCCACAACCTGTGGATGGATCTTTAGGGAGTATAAATAAATTATATTTCAGCGAACTTAATTTATAAATTGTGGAATTACTTTTGTCTCTGTCTGAAAATCCCGTAAAAGTATTAAAACCAATAATACCACTTGAAAACTTCTTACAGCCTGCTGTATAATTCTTTTCTTTGCTAAAGAAGAAGAATGGAAGAATGTTCTACACGCTTATTGACATTTTCTCCAAGAAGCTTTGGAGGGCTTTTAGTGAAACATCTAAATAAAAATGGGGACAGATCAGTCATTTCTCATTCTAACCAAACAAAGGGAAAAGAGCTTTACTTTGATGGTGTCATGTTGAGTGTTTTCCTCTGTAGTCAATAGATTAATGCCAGTTGTAGTGGTGTTTGCACCTCCTGTTGGTAGAAATGGGTCTGACCTGCCATCAGATTACAGTTTGGTATTGATTGCTGGGGTAAACTAGCATGTAGTGCTATTGATTTTTACAACTTCTGAACATTTTGATAGTGTGCAGCAATACTTATTAGTGATGCTGTCAAACTGGCTTTATCCCTGCAGGAGTTCATGTTGCTGGTTTGTTTGATACTATTTTAGTTGATTTAAATGCTGATTCTGTTTGAAAAATATGAATTTTGTCTGAAAATCCTTACCTTATTTTAGCGTTCATATGAAGTTGGAAAGATTTGTAACTGGATCCCACATGGAGTGTTATTGTGGTTAATATGGATTGCATTATCTGTCTCAATAGCAGAAAATGCATTTTACTTTCTGCGATAGTGTCAGTGTTGTCCATGGTCAACAAGTTTGTTTGCCTTGAGGCACAGCCTGAGGCAGGAGAGTGTCTGGTTTGTGGACTTAGGACCTGCTGGTTTTTAAAGTTGTTTTGGTTCTCTTGGCTTCGTCAGACTGAAATTTTAAGTGGCGTAATAGTTGGAGTTCTATTGAATTCAAATAAGTTTCTGCCCAAATGGAATAATGAAAGACAGGAAGTTTGCAGTCACTTAAAGTGACTTAAAATATTAGCTGATGGACCTGGCTTAGCAAAACATACACGTTTATGTTCAGGTAATGACAAGCAGTTTGCAAAAACAAATATGCAGAAGTCTACTCTTTTTAAGACTTGGATGGAATTTAGACTGAATATGTTAACTCAGAATATCTTCTGTAAAAAGAATACAATTTTCGTTTTTTGTGAGTTACCTTTTTCATTCTTGTTTGGATGTTTAAACCTGCAATTAATGGCCTTATTATCTATGCTCTTTTAATGTAATTAATATTTTTTTCACAAATTTATATCAAATCCCTCTTAGACAGCATTTTACAAAATCAAGTCCTCTCATATGAGTATGTATATGGAAAAAAAAACCCAAACAACTCTTACCTCACAATGTGTGTCTTCACTCATGAGGTTCATCATTTTGGACTTTATATAAATGTATCAGTATGTTTTTGAATGCTGGCATAAGGTCACATGACCTTAATATTTGCCCCATACCTCTTCAGTGTATGCAGAGATATGAAGTGCAGGTAGTTGTCTACAGCCTGTGAAATGTCTGTATCTCCCAGGATACAGAAATTGTTTAAAGACTGACCATATGTCTTTTGTAGTATGACCCCAATTTATTTTACAATGCTGGAGTAATCAGAGAAAGGGTTTTTTGATTACCCTAATTTGCCCAACCTCTCCAGATGATCCAGAATCCTGAATTCCACTCTCACTCACTCTTTTTCAACCAGCTCATGGGTCTTCTACTGAGTTTAGTTCTGGTCATTAAAGTAGCCAGAGTAAAGATTATTTTGTTTCTGATAATCATTTCTGTGTTGATTTTTCCTAATATTGTGAATCATTATCCTGCTGAAAAGTCTATTGGTGACCCCCTTTCGGTTCTCTGGCAGAAACTACCTGCTTTTCATTTTAAATCTTCTGTGTAAGATCTGTGTGAAAGGGTTTTTGATCTCAAACATTCCAGGATGGTTGGAAAGAAAAACAGTCCCTCAGCATCACAGATCATCCACTATACTAATCAATGGGCATGAGGCGGTTTTACACATTTTCATTACCCAACACACCTGGAGTGTTGGTTGCAAAAACCTCAATCTTGAGTTCAACTGAGTACATGAGCCAAAGTAAAGCCACAAGATGTTTAGCAAACTATACATCTTTATGGTAGGACAGAAAACACTTTTCTGGTATGTTGTCCAAACAATCTGTTGGCAAGCAAATAGTGTATCGTGTTTGTTCTGAAGAACTGGTGATCTCTTGATGATGGCTCTTTGCTGCAATTATGTAATAGTGAACAATGGAGGATTTTTACTTCCCATACAATCCTCCTCATTTTGTGATGTAGCAAAATAAACATAGGTCCTTCTTCAGCCTTGTTTGTTGCCGTTCCTGTTGTTTTAAACTATTTACATCTTGCTTTAAATGTTTAAATGGGCAAGTTTAGATGGGTAGTCTTTTTCTTGTAGCCATTTGCTGACTTTGAAGATAATTTCACATCTGCCTCACTTGAATGACATAGTCTCCCCTTGTAGAGTGTTTAAGAGAAATAAGCAGTCATATTTATACTTCAAGGAAACAGGAAGTCATGGATTACTCATTAAAAGTTCTTAAAACTCTTATCTAATTGAAAAAAGAAGAAACAACAAATATCTTTATCAGGGATGCCAATAAATGAAAATGGTGTTTAATAGTATGAAAAGAAACAAACACCCACTGACAAAAAAAGAAAATAAAAAAAATAGAAATTATAGATATTTTTTAAATGAATAAAAATCTTTTTGTCCGAGTTCACTGGGGTCTTCATCAACCCCAATACAACTAAAAAACTGGAATCCAGATTTCACATTGTTATTTAAACATACATGCAGCAACCTCACAACAGTGTAAATGTGTGCTTGTATTTTTTTTGTGTTCTTTTGTTAGATCGACAGAAGCGGAAGCCAATGTTTTTGCATTGAAGCAAAGCTGAGTAAGGCTGCCTGAAGAAAAACCGTGGGGGGGTTGAAAAGGGAGAGGAAAATGAGAGAAAAAGGAAGTAATTTGAATCTCATATACATTTCAGTTTAACGTCATTCTAGCCTTTTCACATTTTTTCTGCAGCTGCCAGCACACACAAACACAGACAAGGTAACCCCCACGCCAAGCCGGTTCTCATGGACAGAGCTCTTGTGTATGAGCACAGATTGACAGTTGAGTGTTTGCACTACAGCTCATTCATCCTTGTTGACTACATTTCTGCAGCCGAGTTGAAAATACATGGTGTGTATGCAGCCTCTCTACTTAATGAAATCTACTGTACTGGCTTCAGTTGTTGCATGCTTTGGTACATTGGATATAACATTAGAAGCCAGAGCACACAAAGACAAAGAAATAAAACTACCTGTAGACACTGAAAGAAATTTATGGCCAAGTGCTACATGCTGCCAAAGGTATTTTACATGTCCAAAATGCCACATTTCTAAGCTAATTTATGATGTTTATCCCTAATTTGAGTTATGGCTACATAAAAACAAACAATGTGTCAGAGTGTTTAAAATGTAAATTCAAAATGGAGTAAAAAGATACTAATTGCAGTGATATTAAATAGACTGGAATATTATTGAAAAGGTCATTTATTTCAGTAACTCAATTCTCTAAGTAAGACACATTACTATATGTTGTTTAATTACTCACAGACTGATGTTTTCAAGCCTTCATTTCTGGTAATTATAATGATTATCTGATTACAGCTAATGACAACACAACATTTAAGAGTAAACTATTCCATCAGACCAATAAAAAATATTTTAGTACAGAGATGTGGGGTTAATAAAAAATATGTTTAATACCCGCTTAAAGGTTGTCATTTTAAAAAGTACGTTTAATCCGACATTAATCCCCATAAATCACTAAAATTCTTAACCGTCTAGAGAAATGAACTGAAATAAAATGATTTAGTATCGGATAAAATTGCAATGTGTGTGTGTAAGAAATGGTAGTATGAGGTGGCCAAATTCTCCCAAAGCCTAAATGTGGAGTCTAAGCTGTGTTATTGTAGACTTAATTTTTTAGAACTTGATAAAGACAGTTAATTCAATTCAATTTCAATTCAGTTTATTTATATAGCGCCAATTCACAACAAATGTTGTCCCGAAGCACTTTACAAAAAAAACCCCAAAATTCAATCATCCATACATTCCAATCGATCATACTTAGCAAACAGTACAGTAAACGCAATTAATTATTCAAAGTAGTTCAAAAAGTTTACAAGGAAACCCAGCAGATTGCATCAAGTCATTGACTTGCAGCATTCACTCCTCCTGGACGATCATGTAGCGACCGCATGGCGTTGTGTCATTTGCTTTAGAGCAATCCCTCATACCGAGCATGCATGTAGCAAGAGTGGAGAGGAAAAACTCCCCTTTTACAGGAAGAAACCTCCAGCAGCACCTGGCTCAGTACAAGCGACCATCAGCCACGACCTGCTGGGGGTTTGAGAAGACAGAGCAGAATGCACAAGAAAAACAGATGAATTGATGTAAGATTATTCCAGATTATTACTGATGTGAGATTGTTACAGATCACATTCACATTAAAGGGGCAAAACAATAAAACAGCGAATAAAAAACAATCTTTGTTCATTTATAATGGAGCGGCATAGGCAGTAATAGGACATTTGCTTTTAAATGGCTACCTGGTGCATCATCAGAAAATAGTGTATATTATTTGGCCCCTCTTTCTTTAGGTGTTACACAAGACAGCAAACATGATCAGAACCTAACACCACTGCAAAGGGCAGACAGTATTCTGTACTGTGCTTGCTTACTGAGTGTTGAGTGTGGCCATAAAAATGCTGTTAGTTTTCAATCTTTTCATCAAAATCTTTATTAAATCAAATCAAATCACATCAAAAAGTAACCTGTTGATACTTAACAGTTTACATTTTTTTGTAAGTGGTGTCTTTATCACTTATTTTGTTTGATGCTGTTAAAGTTTACAGTCTGGATGAAAAAAAAAATAAATGGGTTGTGGTAAAATAAGAAGTCCACTTAAAGATGTATTTAGTAGTTTAAATGCATAACTTTTCACCCACTTACATTAAAAAATTATTGTCAGTATGTAGTTGGAATTTTCTCTGATGAAAATACAGTATAAGCAAAGCAGATTCTTTTGACCTGATTTGTGTCTTTTTCTTGATCATCCTCAGCCAACTAGAGATGACATAAATTTTTATGTATACTGTGTTATTTGAAGTTGAGCAAATACAAGCTATATAAATATGGAGCACTTGATACCTACAGTTTGTAAAGAGCTGTGGATAGTTTGAGTGGTGGGTAACAGTGGCATCAGTAGATAACTGGCTTCCTCTCCAGAAGTCAACAGTACGTTGCAGCTTTCCACTAATAGGGAGAGTGGTTTTGCATTTACGCAATGTGTTGCTGTGCAGCAGAGAGCCATTCTACTTCTGTCAGTTCGTGTGTTCATCTGGATATGTTCCTTTACTGCCTGTATGCATAATTTTAGACTTTTAAATTGTCATTTGCATGTTTCTGCATATGTGCACACATGCATTTGTGTGTTCTTTCATGCATGATTGCACAAACATTGAATGTGTATGCACTTGTATGTCCGATGTCAGTGGTAGGTAGAGAGAAAAAGAGATGGAGAAGTTGGAATAAGAGATGTAAGTGGTAAGGGAGATAACATAAAGAAAAAGAGCAGTTACCGAGGAGGGAGTGATATCGAGAATGAAAGAAAGAGGAATTCTCTCTGGGGAGAGGCACATAGAGACCAAAGACACATTCTGCCACCATAAGCATGTTTAAATTTTGAACAGGCACTTAAGAGGGACAGCACAGAGATGCATATTTCTCTGAGCAGGGACTTGAGGGTAAAGCAGTGATTTTTTTGAGTATGAGGGACAAAGAGGTGTTTAGAATAAGGGAGTGAGGAGAAGAGAGCTAGAGTGCAGGAAAAGAGAGGAAAGAGAGAAGGAGGCGTTCTTAATGGAGGTGTTTTTGCTTCACTAATTTTAGGACCCATTTAACTGAGTGTGCCTTTTTCTCTCTCCCATGCCTCTGCCTCCCTTCCTCCTCTCCTTCCATCTCACCTCTCCTCTCTTTTCCTACATTTCTAGTTAATTTAATGAAGGGTTGCCCGATTGCTTTTAGCATTAATATTCCAATACCAAGTGATGTAAATAATGAATGCAGCCTTCCCCTATTCTCTCTCCCCACCTCTTTCCCTCTCTGAATGATGTTGAGCCCCATCTGTCGTCTCTGTGGTGGCACAGAGTAGTCCCTAAGGAAAAGAGAGGAAAGTGGGATAAGAGGGCAGAGGAAGGAAAAGAGAACAAGAAAGGGAGGGTGAAGGGTGAAGATGGTGTGTCCAAATAGATGACAATGACATATCTGTAAATATCAACAGGGACAAATATGGTTTTTATTTTCTATTGTATATATCTCAATGTAATAATAATTTACAGTAAAATCTGAACTAAAGTCTGTATAGATTCTGGATAGTATATACTACACAAAATGATATGATACAGCATGATGTGATCGCACAGTTCTACAGATTTGCACAGCACAATCCTATATTGATCAATAATTTGAGGTAATTACTTAGACCAGTCCTTTTCTATATCTAAAGAGATTAAGTTGGCAGAAACTTACTTTAAAGGAAAATCTAATTGTGTTCCCTCCAAAAAAACATTTTGTTGTAGCTGTGAACCTGTCAGTTTATTTTATTGGATAGCTGATGATTTGGTTTCCCTCCCTAAAGCTCGAAAATAACTTATTTTTCCCTCCTCACTCTGACTTGTTGAGCTGTGGAAAGGGCAACAGCTTTGAAAGCTAGAGTTGCCTGGTACACTTTTGAAGCATTACCTTAAATCAGACATGCCTGAATCAAAAAAACTTGAAACTAGACATCCGTCCAACATTTTCCTCTTTCTAAAATATGATAATAAACTATACTCATTATGCCACAGATAAAAGTGTTATCACTTTAACTGGACACGTGTTTCTAGTGGCTCATATCAACAGGGCAGTTTCACGTTTGTTCACACCCACACACTTTTATTTGTGTTTTAAATTATTGATTTCTGGAACATTTCACTTATATTTAATTTTGAAAACACCTATCATAACTGGGCCTTTTCAGGTTTTCAAGAATAAACTGATTATGGATTTGAATTTATGAAATCATATTTTACTTCACAGATTATAACAGGTCCGGGTTTCAGGATGCGAGGAAGGGTTTTCGTCAGACAATGGGTGATCATAAGAAAGTTAGAGAACTGGTATACAACACTCTTGCAAACTAGTAATGAGTGGAGCTAATTAATTTTGACTCTGCCAACAGATGGCTAAAGCCACATGGCAGCCACTAAGGGAGGTGTTCCTCTTTCCCCTCTCTCTATCTTGTTTTGCCTTACATTAACAGTCTCTGTCCTTCTCTCCTGGAGAAGTCACTGTTAACCTCATTTTGGTAGCTTAAGGTTTTCACTTGTAGTACTTGTATTACTACACCTTCCACACCTAATGGCACCCCTGGTAAAGATAAGTAAAAAGCCTTTAAACAAATTCATCTTCAGTGTAATTTCACTGAAAATTTTAGAAAATGCCCCCTATAATTTGAGTACATTTATTCTGCAAGACTAAAAGTCCCATATAAAATAGATTTTTTTCACTATTGTTTTTTGAAATCACTTGTGCTACACTTATTAGCACTCATTAACATTTCCTATGAAATAAATGTAACTGAATGTTTTTTTTAAGTCATTACTATCTAAAGTTAGAAGAAATGTTAAAAGGGTTAAAACAACAGTTTATCTTGTTGCTGAAGACAATGAGTAGAATGGTAAAGGAGATAAATATATCTATAAATTTTACTGTTTGAGAACTACAGCAAAGACTGACATTCAGGGGCAGCAGCTCACAACATGCCAAGAAGCTGTTTGGAAGCCATGTCAGAAAAAAGCCTTCTCTGCTGTATACCATTAAGACTGTAAATATCTGGAATTTACTAAGGATTTATGGTACATTAAGTAAAATGACATGCTTTGGTTGGATAACATTGGGATTGGTCTTTTCAGCAACAAAAAAATTGAACTGGGTTTGGTGTAAAACAAAGCACTGATACATGAAAAAGCATCTCAGGCCAGCTGTGAAGCATGGTGGAGCATCTGTGATGATGTGGGCCTCTCTCTCTTCCAAAGGACCTCTGAGCCTTGTTAGAGTTCACTGCATTATGAACTCATTTGCCTACCAGATAAGTAAAAATTAGTGGTGGGACTTGATTAACATTTTTACTCGAGTCTCTAATTAATTAATCACAATTATTCACATTTTAATCAAAAGCCATATATTGACAAAATAATCATTTTCAATTCAAAAACACTTTTTGCTGTTAAATTATTGACTAAATAGACATAGGCTCAAATGTTTTTAAATTAAATCTGTTATTTAGGTTATTCAACCATAAGATTGGCACATAGTGCAATTATACTTATTCAGCTTTCAAGTATTCCAGGAACCCCTGATCATTCATGTAGCTTCTTTGAAAAAAATACTTCTTTAGAAATGTGGATAGTTGACGCTGACATTAGCATTGGGGATTTTGTGCTTGCTGTAACATATTTTGCTCTGAGATGGCACTTTAGGCTTGAATAACTTCGGTGATAGGCCAACTCCTTTTTGCACACAGCAATAGTCTTTTCCAGCATCTTCATCAGATCGTTTTTGAAGCAAAGATTATCCCCCAGTGGACCAAAAGAAGCAGCTTTGTCATCTATCGCTGTTGTTTGCGGATGAAGCTTGTGCGTCAGATTTACGGGAGTACCAGAAACACAAAATAAAGGTTCTGGTTCCGAACTTTTGTACATTAAAAAAGCGATTTATTGCGTTAACATTTTTAGCGCGTTAAAATCTATGTAATTAATTGAAATTAAAGAGTTAAAGTCCCGGCCCAGGTAAAAATATGTTGCAGTTAGATACCTCCCACATGACGTCACACCTCCCACATCCGGGTGCTCTACCACCATCTCGATAGTACGGAAACAGCTTTCCACATTGATCGCACGTAAGAGAATCGCGATGGTTAGATATTGTTCAAGGGTGTAAAAACAAATGCGATAAAACGGTGAAGAGAAGTTTTCATTACATCCCGCGAGGGTGAGCAAACTTTGCAACAAAGCATCGAGCGTTGACGTGTGTGGCTGGCTAATATCCAGAGGAACAAGGCAACTAATACTGCACGGATTTGTTGTGAACACTTTATTAGCGGTAAGGATATTTACAAATGTTTCTAAAAATATAACCAAGCTGTGACGTTGTCTAATAGCTGTAATTGCTATAAAAAAATGTACTTTGTAGGCTAACTTGCAGAGTTGTATGACAGATCCATTTGCACAAAGTATGAAACGTAACTATAAAATGTGGATGTGCAAATATACATTTCTTGCTGCAACATCTGCGCTTGAACAAAAAAAGAAAAGAAAAAAATTCGGTGCTGTACTTCAGCACAGTAATCGCATGTACTTCAGCACATGCGATTACTGCTTACATGGCCATATTTACAATCACACAGTGTTAACAAACAGTACTTGCATCACACATAGCAGGTGGACGGCACATTCTCATTAATGCTAAGGGCTTGATCTTGTGATTAATTGATTAATTTTTTTTATTTTATTTTTATTTTTATTATTATTATTATTATTTTTTTTTTTGCCCTGTCTGATGCTCACACTTACGATGTGTGCAAAAGAAAGAGCCTTTCGGCACATGGATCAACTTTATGCTCTTAAAATGCAACCACACATATAGATAATTCCCATTATTGCAGCCGATGACATCATCGCCCTCCTCATTGTATGGCTGTTGGCAAACACAAATGACTTGTTGACTATTTTGATAAGATGAGCTATTGCTAGACACTGAACTGTTTCTCCCGAAGAGCTGAAAAAGCCTTGAAAAATGAGTTTAAGCCGTGGTAATGCTGTTCCTATAACGCTATTAACCGGTATTCTACCAAGATGGCGCATTTCCAGGATAACTTACTTCCGGTCCGGTCTTGTGGGAATTAGCTATTGATCTTTTGGCAGAATAATGATCTAAAACAGATGGCCAAAGTCAATACAGAAAATCAACCTTTTTCCACGCTTGTTTCCACCTCCGTAAAAGTTTTATTTATTTTAAGCTGTTTCTACAAATTGTAGAAACTGGCAGATTTAGACTCCAAATTATTTTCATTCAACCAGTAAGGAAACGAGACAGACATCTCTTAAAAAATAGTAAAGATGGAGTTTAAATTTTGAACAGAGCAATGAGTCTGTTTTTAATTTACATTTTTCTGAAGAATGGGATCTCAAAAATAACTAAGTTTTTATTGCTATTACAGCAATTAAACCCCCTTTTAAGTGCAAACCAACCTAACCATCTTTTTGCATGTTTCCACTAGTATTTTAATAATTTATATTTGGTGATGAGTCTTTGAGGCTGGAAGACCTCCTGGCCATCATCCTAACCTGTAGCTCCTTCCACAGATAGTTTTTCAGATTAAAGTCAGGACTCTTATAGCGATGCTTCAGATGTTAATTGCAGTCGGATTAAAACATATTGGAAACCTTTAAAGCATTCTTTACACCTAAGTTGTCCAGGGGTCTGAATAATTTTGGCCTTAACTGTAGCAGGGATGCCAGTAATTGTGGAGGACACTGTTGATTTTTTTTTTCAGCAATCAAAGTCCTCATAGAAAATATTAAAGCTTTCTGATTGTTTAAAAATACTTTTGCCTTAACAAACTTTAGTATGAAAAGATATAAGGAACTACTGGGAGAGTTTGCATTGCTCAAATATATATATGTTACAGTTTGCAGAAGAAAATGAATGAAGCCAAAATAAAGGACTGATGGAGAATTGGCAGAAAGAGGTTTCTGTATTAATGGCTACATTTGTCCACAACTTTGCTCGCTCGTGTAAACACCACTTAAACATCATATTGTTGCCCCACACATCACCACACACATACAGACACAGCCACAAGCCCACTTAAATCTGAGTCTCTTACAATGCCAACACACACACATACACACACACACACACACACACACACACACACACACACACACACACAGAAGCCACGCAACAAGCACTTTGGTGTTTCTGCAACCAAAGCCATTTGTAAGGAGTTTCCCTGAGTACTTGAGTGGGGAAAACACATTAAAGTTTAACCAGTGCAGGAACAAAAGGCAAGGCAAAAGGAAAGAAAGAAAGAGGACGCCACTGTCACACAAGCTATCCTCTATTCAATAACTCCTCAATCTCAATTCTCTGCTTTTCATCCTCTTTGTTAAATAGTGAGGCTAGAGAAAACGTGAAAGTCTGATGAAGAGGAATGGAGAGTAGATAATAATGTATTGAAAAGAAAATCAATTCATTAATCAGTATTCAGTAATAAGTTTGGCATATAATTTATCACTTTATATTGCATATTCAACAGACAGAGCAACTGTGGATTACTTTATTTGTATGTTTTGCCTCAAAAAGAGACAACTGCTGACTGTATAAGACTAACCTGTAGAAAATGTAAAGTTACACCAATCTCTCCATCTTTAAAAAGGATTTTTTTTCTTACCAGATAGTAAATGTTGCCACAGAAACAATAACAAAACTGATAAGTGGAATGAGAAATAAAAGTGGTCGTGAGAGTAAGAGACAGATGGGGTGGCTGGCAAGCACGTGGCACACTTTGCATGAGTGTGTGTATGTGTGCAACACACAATAGTGGTAATTATCTTAGCTGTGGAGTATACACAGGGCTTGGCAGAATAGGGGCGGACGGTGGGGGTGTGGGGGGTAGAGGGAAAGGGGACAGGCAGTCAAACAGTAATATAATCATAGTTCTTTGTGTGAGTGAGAGCAGAGGGCAGCTCAGTGTCAGCTGTTATTGAGTGCTTATCCCCTAACGGCCCCCTCTGCACACAAGCACAAATACACACAATGTATAGCCATGCCGATAAAACCAGGCTGTACATGCATGCGGGCTCAACCACTTTCACATGTCAGTTCCCAAGAAATCCATCTGTCCCAGCTGGACAATGGGTAATTTTTAGAGCAAACATCAGACTAATCCGACATGCGGAAAAGGTTACTAGTGCTTGTGAATGATACCAATTTGATCTGCTAACATAAAGCCTCATCACTCTAGTAACTGAAATATATAAAATATAAAAGCCTAAAAAGTGAATACATTTCTAGAATTTTGATGAGTCTGGGTTACAATATCTATTTTTAATTTTAAAATTATCCCTTTACTGCAATAGGAAAAAAAATATTTACACTTTCTCCTCTGAGTTAATACAGTATATAGTAGGGATCAAGTCAGTTCCAAGTGGAGTCCAAAATCAAGACGTCCAAGTCCTAAACTTAAAATTTTCAGTCTTGTACAAGTCATTTATGCAAATATGTAATTCAGTTAGAGTAATATTTAATTTGTAGAATTTACATTCTTTGTTAAAGTTTATTTGTATTTGTTGAGAAAATGAATGTCAACAACACCAGAAAATCGGTGCTCCTATTGTGTTTTACTGTAAATATTAATTGAAATAAATGGAACAAAGCCAGTAAATTCAGAAAATAATGAGTGAACTGGTCAATAAAAAAAAACAAAAAAAACTGAACTTCTTTATAAAATTAAATTACAACAGTACAAACCTGTTTTTGCAATAATTTTTTATTTAGTGTCAGAACACTAAAATTGCATATTGAAATATTTATCCCAAAAAAAATGTAAAAGCGCATGCGGGGTCCGGCCGCTCTGCCCTCGGGTACAGTGAACAAAAGGGGGCCCAATCGACCCCCTCTCAGACCGCACGCAGGGTAAAAATCTCATGTTATATCCACTTGACCCCATTGAGACTGTGGAAGGGTTAAAAGTAATCTGTCTGATCAAGTTGATTTTGTAAGACATGATAATGATGCTGCTACCTGCCAGCTTGGATGCAATGAGTTTGTGGTTCAAGCTTAAAGGACAGTGACTGGATGCACAAACATGATATTCAGGGGAAGTAATTCAATCTGGCTATTGATAATACTAACACTACCATTAAACTTCACTATTACAAAGTCTGTTGATTACAGTGCTAACCTTCTGATTGAATAGCTAATTAGTCATCTCTCTGGGCTTATATTTCAGTGAGAACTTGGAACAATTTGACCCTGTATTCAAAAGGATTTGTCACACTCCATGATTTAATTAGCAAGTAAATAAGTGAATACAATTACTTAGTTTTTAAGATATTAACTACACATAAGGTACTATATTTAGTTTGACTCACCATTCTTTTAGTACATTTAGATGTTGAAAGAACGTTAGATGCTAATGCCTATCTATTCATAGTCCTCAGTGCATGTTTTGCCTACTGAAATGTTTTACTTCTTGATCACTTAGCAGTTTAGATGAGCAAATTAATAGTTTTGTTTTTCTCTCTTTTGTGTTAGATCTGGGGATTATAGGTAGTTACTATAACATTGATAAATGCACATGGAAACAATCCTGTGGGAGACATTCTGACCTGGGCCCAGTACCCAACACAATACCCAAACATTTGTAGCAGCTCTGACATCTCTTACCAAATATTGATATAAGCACGGTCAGCATCCGCATCACTGTTGATGATGGCTTGCAATTAAGGATAGGTCCTGAGACATCTGCGTCTGACTGCATTTAAAATGTTGCTAAGAGTGCCTTAACATCATTGTACAGATTTATGCTGCACACAGCTTTTTTCCTTTTTTTTTTTATCCAACTTTGTGCACAATTCTTTGATAGCACTGGATGAAAGCACCTCTCTGGCACTGAAGGCTTATCTGCTCGCTTCATAGGATGCTGAAGAAAAGCAGGTAAAGTGCATGGGGATTACACACGCATATCATAGCAACATGATGAGGGAATATTGACAAATGGCCAAAAGCATGTAGCGAGTTGGCCTGCGCTCCAGGTATGGTTCCTTCCAGCAGTTGCGTTTCCATGATAACAAACTTTGTTTGTCATTAAATATCAAGCATTTCAAGTCAAATGGCTCTAGTCTCCAAGTCAAGTGCTAAATCTTTTGTGATTTTTATCAAGTTGAGTCTAAAGTTAATTCATGACACAAGTCACATGACTCAAGTTCACATCTCTGCAAGTAACTAGTTGTTAGCATAACATTCGCGTAGTATGTAAAGGTTCTATGAAAGGTTTTTTTCAAAAGTAGGCCTTCCTGTCTATAAAAGAAGTTAACAATAACTTTGTCTGCTTTCAATTATTGGTACTATTAAGTGACCATGTACAGTAATTAAGCCACAGACTGCAGTTCTGCCTAAGATGTACATATTCTCATTTTAAAGTGTGTTTGATTTTTTTTTTTTTTTTTTTTTTTTTTTTTTTTTAACCAGAAACGTTTGCAAACTGTGGGCTAACAAGCTGTTGGTGCTGCTGTTCTGTGGTTTAGGAAGACTCTGTACCCAATCATTTCAGGGATTTCAGATTTTGTGAACTTTTCTTGGACTTTGGATCAAGGACTTGAGAGTTGACTTGGAAAAAACATCCCTGACTGCCACATATTAAAGAAACGTAATGTTGGTAACCCATTAAGCATGTCTCCCAAATTATCTACTTGCGCAAGGTGAGGTGCAGAGGGATTTCAAAATTATTTTTGAGCTTCTACTAAGATGGTCATGCAGCGGAGCCACTCTTTCATTATTTACACAATGGGATGTTACAAGAATTACTAGCATTTCCATGTGGATTATAAAAGGGAGTGAAAAAAGAAAAACACAACATGTCTTGTGGTTGTACTTTCAGGTGTAGATTTTTCATCATTTTATCCAAGGGACAAACAGAACCAGGAAAAAAGCAGCCATTGTATGTTGTAAGACACACCTACCCAGCATCTCTGTTGGCCAACTTCTCTCTCTAAGCACACCACATTACATGCTTCCTTGCAAAGTCAGCTGGCTGCCTCTTCAGCCATTGACAATGTGACTCCTCATCAGTAGTAAACAACGAAATGAGACTTGTCCAAGAGCAGTGCTGTGAACGTGCAAGCTTACCGAGTCTTACTAATCCTCTTTGACTTGTGTTAGTCTTTTTGGAGACTACACATCAGGGCTGTTCATATGGCACAATAATGTGAAGGCCAAAAAAAATCTAGCATATTTATATCATCAAAACATGCACCACACGAGAGATCAGTTATTGCATAGTGGTGGGATCTGGACTTTGATTATGGGCAATGCATGCTTTCATCATTCATGCTCTCTGCTTTGGAGAAGGCTTTGAATACCATGTTTAATTTTCATTCCACATAACAATTTAGTACTGGTTTGAGTTGACTCATAATATAAAACCAACATAAAATACATTGCAGTTTGCTGTTAGTATGTAATAAGTTTGGGCGATTGGACAATTTATCGACCATTGACGATTGGCCGAGCCCTTCCCTGATAATTTTTTAAGAGCGATTTTTTTTTTTTTTTTTTTTTTTCTTGGTGTAATCTCTTAATTATGGTAATAACAATGCTTGATTGATGCACACAAACTCCTTCCAGCTACAAGCAAAGCTTTTACTTTCCCCTTAGTGCATCTAAGTGCAGCAGCGATTTATTTACTCAAACTTAGAACAGTAAGGCAGTATCCTATTATAAAAAATTTCCAAAGATGTTTATGTCTATTGTGTATATTTTCCTGACAGTTGTGACATCAGTGGGAAACGTTTTTCATGCATTTTCCTTTGAGAGATTCTTACAGCCAAGGTGCACTGTGTCCATCTGGGGCTGTCCTTTTCATATTTAATCATATTTCGCATTTCTGCTGGTGAAAAGCTTTTTCAGAGCTTGTTGATGGAGCTGCAGCACTTGGTGATTGCATAATCAACCGGATGGTGAACACATAATGCTCATGCAAGTTTGTCATGTTTTAGTCCATTGCTGAAACAGCACAAGCAGCAAACTGCTTTGGTTACATCTGTGGTTTATCTCTTTTATCCTGTTTAAAGCCAAAGTAATCCCGAATATACTCAAAGAAGTGAACCAGGGCAATTGTCCACATTTTGTTAACATTTTATTTTCAGTTAACACATAAAAATGTGTTTGGTGGGTTGAATTGATTTATTCTATTAAAGATAACAGATTACCATATATTTTTTGTTTTCAGCTAACAAAATACAATTATGTGGAACCTGTTGAAAAGAAAAAAATTATGTTAAGTCAATGATTCAAATATCGATATACCCATCGTTATTTGTTGGCCTGATGAGTATCAGCTCGGAAAATGTTGCATAGCTCCCAACCTTATTATGTAACCATTTTAGAAGAAGTTCTACAGGCATAAATACTTTTGCAAGGCAGTGTATAAAAGGCATAGTGCCATTACGCAGCAGAGCTGGGATCATAAATTGTACAGGAAGAATGCATAATTAGGATTTGTTTGCTTTTCACTTTATTTCTGTGGTGCCAGAGGGGTGCTATTCTTCAAAATGTGTGAGTTAAACAATTAGTATGATAAATTGATAAAAACAATAAAACAAATGTGGAGGAAAATTAGTCTAGCAACTCATCTGTGTCCATTTATATTTGCTGTTTTCAAATCTGGACACAGAGTACAAAACAAGCCAAGGATGATAGTGTATGAACATGGGTCTTGATCATCAGATTTAGTGTAGTGATGTGTTGAACATTGAGAATGGTGTGACGCCTGTTTAGGACTCATAAATAATTCCATGGTGTGGTCTTGATCCTTCAGCCCTTAGGAAATCACTCAACAGATCAGGGAAATGTACAGGCCATATCTCAGTCCAGACCTTATATATTATTTACACACAAACACACTGAAGTTTTCTTAGACATCCATCTTTCAACAAGGCATTTTTCTATCACTTGACCCTGTTTTACTCTCTTTTTCTTGCACTCCTCCAGCTCTGTGGGGATCAACTTAGGTTCTACACATCTGCAATGATAAATAAATGTTTTCCTTTGTCTTCTCTTCAATAATGCAGACTTACTTTAAGTGTTGCTGTGGGGGTTTACATTCTTCGTCTTTTTGCTCTATTGTTCTCTCTCACTCAATTCTTTCACTCCTCACCTCCATCATTCCAATTGGAAGGGGAGCAAGAGGAGAAAGGGGAAACTTACACAACCTATCTTCTCCAGGCACCCAAGGCCTGTCTGTTGCTTTATCAAAGAAAGGAAAGGCATGAAAGCTATATCTAAGCAACAAGAGATGATAAAAAAGTAGAAAAAAAGAGAAAGCATAAAAAAAATCAATACTTATATTTACTTAGATACTTAGATTGAGCTAATATAATGGATTCTCACAGGGTTAGGGACCACAGCCACCCGTGAATAATTCAAATACGTGAATACTACTACTAATAATAATGCTAATATTATCGAAAGTCTTCCTTATTGCCGCTCTTGGGTGTACAGCCAATCAGTACCAAGGAAAATAAATGCGACTCCTGGATTGGCTGCTTTGCAATTGCCAGCCAATAATGGGTCAAGTAGCATTGCACATGGGTATTTCAGCTTCCCATGCTGCATTTTCCTTTGAGTATTTTAGATATGCGCCATGACAAAAAATTGTGAATGGGTGGATTTTCCACCAGTAACTTTGAGTGACATTCCAAAGAAAAATCTGTGAATGGGTGACTCCACAAATACAGAACCGTGAATAGGCGGGGCTCCTCTGTACACAACAGATTGCACAAAGTAGGCCAATAAAAGAAAATACAGATCCTGTTGAAAGTATTGAAACCCATTTGACTAGGCTATTCTAACACATGAATAGGCTATGATCTAAACCATTCCATTTTAATTCTGGCTGTATGTTTAGGGTCATTTTATGTTTGTCAATCCATCCATCAATACATGTACTCGGACTAGCTTCTCTGTCACTGCTGAAGACAAGCAGGGTGTGCGGTGTTCAAGGTGATGTGCAGTTTTTGTTTTTTTACCACACAAAATGTTTTACATACTGAGAGTTGGTCTAATTTGACCAGAGTATCTTTTTCCACAGGTTTCACAGAGTCCCATATGTTAGCAGTGTCCCAGATACCTCTTGGCTGGTTCTCTGACTAATGCTTTTCTTGCCCAACCTCAGTTTAGGTTTACAGTTGTGCCATACTCCTCCTGTTTTTGCATAATGAACTTATGTGGCTTATAACTTCTCCACAACCTTATCACTGACCTGTCTGGTGTGTTCCTTGGTCTTAAGTATTCTGTTTGTTTGCTAATATTCTTGAACAAACCTTTGAGGCCTTCACAGAGCTGCTGTACCTATATTAAGAGTACATTACACACAGGTAGATTCAATTTACTTAGCCTTGTACTAACCAGTTGTCTACATTGGATTTTAATTAGAGGTACTGTATCAGAGTAAAGAATGCTGAATACATGTATTTTTTTCCCCCTCCATTTCAAAGATATGCACTAGTTTGGGTGTTGGTGTATTACATTAAATCCTAATATTGTTGCATTTGGTGCAGTGTGAACAATTTTATGGAGTATGAATTTTCAATATAATTTTCCGAGGCACTGTACACATTGTTTGGTGTTCTTTTCTTAAGCACAGCAAGCATGGTTTTCTTTCTGCAACCATTCCTTTTCTTTTCTGTATTTCCTGCTTTCTCTGTAGAAGGAGAATAAGCCTGTATTTCTCAATTTAAAGTCAGTTCTATTGCTCTAAACAGTTAAAATCGCAAGGATCTCACCTCATAACTTGAAACAATGCAAAACTATAATTAGCTGGTTGTTCTTTCTATGACAGCTGAATAGCCTATTGAGAGGAGGAGGAGGGCGTGCATAATCAAATTAATATATACAATAATCCTAATCCTATAATTATCCTATAGCTCTTCTTACCATTGTGTAATTCTCAGTAAGCGTAGGATTCTCAAGTATGTATTTTCTGTGAGTTTTCTCTTCTTGTTTTCTCCTTGCTTTTTTTCTTGCTGCTGTTAGAGTTAAACTTTGGAAGGACTTCCCTTGCTGTGTGGTGTATACCTTTTGCTTTGATACTCCTTCTGCCATGAACTAATTTTTCATGTACAGCAATTTCTTCGTGTGTTATATATGTTGACAGTGTTACTTAGTAAAACTTCATGACCTAACCTCTTACCTTTTTCATTGCTACTGTATATCTCCAGGGCATTTTCTATGTGTTTTTCAGACATCCCAGGAGCACAATTTCATGGATTTTATCAGCTCAGTATTGAAGCTTTCTCAGGTTGAGTTATGCTGTGTTTATCACTCTAAGTACATTGTCTGAAGATTGATTGTACTTTATTATATTCCCATAGAAATCTGGTAGGACTGAAGGTAAGACTCAAAATGGGGAAAAAAGTAGTTTATTCAGTATTAATGAATCACTGACATAATACCCTGCAAAGAATATATGTGTAAACAAAGGGATGACATTATCTGTCTTTGCATGCATGTTTGAACCTACTTCAGAGATAAGAAAATCCCAGTTTTATATTTTTGACTATATTGAGTGGTAATTATTATTTTAAATGAAATTACAGTTCAGAAAAAAAAAAAAAATGGAAAAATAAAGTACAACATTTAAATTATACAACAAGTATTCTCTTCATATAAACACAGTTCAAAAAATTTAATATTAAGGCTCCAAAATTTTAAACTCTCTTTGTGAACCACTCTGCTTGAACAAAGCTTATTCCACTTGGTATTCAGCTTTTTGTTGCATCTCATTATGCAATTTATTTGATGGTTGTTAGGTACCTCTTCCAGTGTTAGACGGTTTACTGATCAGTATTTTGTAGCAGATTTCTGATGTGTTTTTTGAAAAACTTTGACCTTCTGATGGTGATTTTAGAAAGTATGATTTACATTTCAATACAGATTTCTCTTTAAGAACTATAATACAGGAACATATAAAAAGTGGGGTCTTATGTATTTTCCAGGCACATAGTGCCATTTTATGCCACAATCAAGAAACTATGTTACTTTTAGTTGTTATGCCGTATATATCAAAAATAACTTAAAAGAAATTTAACTTCGATCATAACTGTATCTGATGCCTTGAAATAGTCCTCCGTCTCTATCGCCTCCTACCCTTTTCAACACTCCTCCATCAGCACATCGTCACAACGTTTCTCCCTGTTTACAGCTGTTCTTAGGAGCATTGTCATTTGTATGATAAGCTCAGTAGACGCTGAGTTCAATCAGTTTGCTAATTGCTGTTGCCGCTAGTCTGGTGAAGTTGTGTTTGTGGGGTGCGGAGAAGGGGTGCTCTGTGGGGCAGGAGCTTGGCTGGCTAATGAAGCGCCAAAGCAGAATTTGTAAATAGTACATAGGCTGCTCATTGCATGAGCAGGCGCAAAGGCAGGATTTCTGAGACATGCACAATGGACTCAAAGCAACACCCTGGGCACGTTTTTGATGAGGGAATGACATCATAACATAGTATAAAGCTCAAAAAGGTAAATTTTGCAAAATAGCCCCCCCCCCTTTTTTTTTTAAACAACAATCAACATATTTTTTCCAACTTTTCTGCCATATATGGACATGAATTATCTGTGTTAGGAGGACCCCTGTGTGAAAAAGCAGTTGCTCCTAAACAATTGATTAGAGAGTTGGCTTTAGCATCTCAAATAAGCAAGTAGTCCTGTTAGGATGGCAAGTAGTACAACAGTGGCACTCTCTGTGTAGATTGTAGAAAGTTAGATCCTGCTTACAGATAGACAGATGTTCATTTCAGTTTATTTATATAGCGCCAATTCACAACAAATGTCATCTTGAGGCACTTTACAAAAAAAATAATTTTATTTCAACCACACATGCATTCCAGTTGATTCTAGTTATCAAACAGTACATGAAGCTAAGTTAATTATTCAAATTAGTTTAAAAAGTTTCTGTCTAAGGAAACCCAGCAGATTGCATCGAGTCATTCACTTGCAGCATTCTTTCCTCCGGGACGAGCACTTACCGACAGTAGACAATCGCTTGCATTGTGTCATTGACTTTACAGCAATCCCTCACAGGGTTTCCTCAAGGATTTTTTTTAAACCATGCTGGTGGGCTGGCTGGAGAGGACCATTTCAATCTGAATGTTTTTTGAAAAACATTATTCACTATATTCACACTATACAACTGAAATTGCAACTCTACTGTAGTTATCTAATGACACAGTTTGCAGCCTGATTGAGAGCATTTTATTTTTCTGGGTTTCTTGAAAAAGAGCTCTAATGCCCTGTGGAATGGGAACTCAGGCTGAGGGGGCCCATTGATGCTGAGCAGAATCCCTGCAGCCAGATGGTATAATTGATAATTGGGAAGTGTTAGATTTGTTTCAATCACCACTATCATGTGAGGAACGTTAGGAATATTTAAATATTACACATATCACAGTACAGATCACTATTATTTCTATATTCCTCAGAACTTGAGGGAACTGTGTCAACGTCTTCCTCGCGCCACTTCCTCTTCTTCTGAAAATATTTTAATATGCTCATCTGAAAATGCAGCCAGAAATGAGTCTCGATGGAAAAATGACCCCACATTAAGCTATGTTGTGCTGTTTGCAGCTTAAACATTACCCATTAAGGCCAAAGTATAATCATTAACTACGTTATTGTCGTTTAAATGCAACATAAGTTAACGTTAGGGTCATTTTCACAGGCTTGAACTAAAAATGCATTCAACTTAACCTTCCTTAGGTACCTTTCTTTCACTTTTTTCTCTCCCTCTACTTCGGCTCTAGTTTTCCTTAACTCCTGAGGGCAGCACAGCCTGCTTAGCTGCCAGACAAGCAGGGGCCGGTGGTGTTGATTTTTCAAAATAATCTTTAACATTTCATATATAAATTAATCTCAAATTCTGATTATGGTTAGTATAAGTGCACAAATATAGGGTATATATATTTGTGTATATATAATCTCATGCTTTACATTGTTTTAACATATATTAAAAAAACAAACAAAAAAAACATTCTGAAGATGTGGTGGCTCTTATTTTGCCGTGGTGGTGCGCCATGATCAGTTACATATAGAGGAAACCCTGTCTAATACCAAGCCTGCAAGTAGCAACAGTGGAGAGGAAAACTCCCCTTTAACAGGAAGAAGCCTCCAGCAGAACCTGGCTCAGTCTGAGCGACCATCTGCCACGATCGACTGGTGGCTTGAGAAGACAAAGCAGATACACCAAAAGAAACAGAGGAACTGATGTTGAATTATTTTCGATTTTCATGTTAGTAAAATGTTAGTAAAATAAAGGGTTAGTAACAGGAGAGGCAAAACGATTAGTTGATTGTAGCATTATCTCAGCCGATACCCCCCGTCAGGAAGGTATCACAGCCAAATGCAATGCCAGATCAGATGTAGCTCCTATGAAGAGTAAATAATACAGAGAGAAAACATAAAATTAACAGTTGAAATAACAACAAATTGAAGAGTAGTAGAAGAAGAAAGTGAGAAAATGTGGTCAGTTTGTTCTCCAGCAGCCTAAGCCTATAGCAGCATAACTACAGAGCTAGTTTAGGATAACCTAAGCCAGTCTAACAATAAGCTTTATCAAAGTGGGAAAGTTTTAAGCCTAATCTTAAAAGTAGACTGGGTGTCTGCGTCACAGACTAAAACTGGGAGCTGGTTTCACAGGAGAGGAGCCTGATAACTAAGGGATCTGCCTCCCATTCTACTTTTAGACACTCTACGATCCACCAGTAAACCTGTAGTCTGAGAGTGAAGTGCTCTGTTAGGAACATCTGGACCACTCAGATCTCTGCTATGTGATGGAGCTTGATTATTAAGGACCTTTTATTTGAGAAGGAGAATCTTAAATTATATTCTGGATTTAACAGGGAGCCAATTAAGGGAAGCTAAATTAAGAGAAATATGATCTCTTTAGTTTTCATCAGAACTCTTGCTGCAGAATTTTCGATTAGCTGAAATCTTAAAAGAATAAAACAGGGCAACTTTTGCTTCAACCTTCCTGTTTTCTGCTGTGAAAGTCTTGCTCCTATTCCATCTCCTGCAGCCTGAATTAACCTTAGGCATGTCTCAACATGTTGAAAATCTTTTTATGACAGTGCCTCCTCTAACTTTATTTTAAACTCTTTACTTATGAAATGAACTAACTTTAAGGTCCTCTTCCAGCAACTTCATCCACACCAAAGATTACTGTTCCTCCCACTAATATGATCTGGTAGATCTTAATGTCATTCATTCACTGATAAAAAAAAATTAGATTTTTTTTTAACCAGCTGGCCAATGGTCAGGGATGCTCAAGCTGAAAGTTATCTGACTTCAGCCAATGTTGTGCATTTTTTGTTACAACACTACACTAGAACCACATTCAACCAATCCCACTCAAAAATGTGCACAAAGTCAGACACTGATAAGCAGATCAGTAGATAACTTGGGGTTAAGTGTCTTGCCCAGGGGTACATCAAGATGTGACAGTAAGAAGCTGTAATTAAACTCATAATTTTCAGATTGCAAGATAAATGCTTTACCCACTGAGCCACAGTCGTCCCTGATATGGTTTCAGATATGCCTGCTTGAATACAATTCACCATCATACTATATATAGAGCTAAAAGAGTCTCAGTATTCACAATTGCACTGGACTATTCACATGTGCACAGAACGATTTACAAATGCACAAAACAAGATTCACAAATGCATAGGACGATTTCTCATGTAAACCTAAATATATCTTGATTTACAAACTGCTTATGGTCTGTGAACTTTGCTGCATTTGTGTGTGAATTTTGAGACTTCCCTGACTTGGCTCAACTCACACATACCTTTTCTTTTAAGGGGAATGATCTGCAACCAATCAGATACCGTTCTTGTTTTAGCCAATCGTAAGAATGCACCCCATGTGGGGCGTGGGTGGGAAGGTGGGGGAATTTTGTAGCCATGCGAAGTTCAAACAGTTTAGACCTCAACATGGCTTCTGGCAATGACAGAGAAGCGGTAAATGAAACATCTAACTTAACATATTTAGCTACGTGTCTTGATGCTATGGGAAGTTGTTTAATTATTAATGTTAATTGGTTTAATTGTGCAACTATCAACACAACCTAGTGAGCTAAGTGGGTGAACTTTGCTAGCAAGCTATGCTAGTGCTTCTGCATGCTAATAGCGTCAGGCTAGTGTCTTTCAATATAGTTGAATTTCTTGTGAATAATGTAACTGTTTGACAGGGTCTGTTGCCCCAATCCCAAAGAACTTCACATGGCTACATCGCTGTTTGAATAGGTGAATGTGATTAGCTCATACAAAAGTGTGAACACCTCCCCCCCCCCGCTTACTCTCTACCTTCTCCCAGTCCCATGTGGGTTGCATTCTTATGATTGGCTTAAACAAGAAAAATATTTGATTGGTTGTAGATCATTCTCTCGTAAAAAACAAAGGAACCAAGTCAGTGGAGTCTCAAAATTCACACACAAACGCAGCAAAGTTCACAGACCATTAGCAATTTGTAAATCAAGATATATTTGTGTGTCCATCAGAAATATATGAGTGAATCTTGTTCTGTGCATTTGTGTATCTAAGCCCTAATTCTGACCCGCTGAACATGAACTCAGTCACCAATCTTAAATGTCATATTTTCAGAATTTTACTAATTTTTGCAGTGTATGTTTCTTGGTAAAAAACCGCTGTGGATCTGATGTGACATGCAGTATATGCTGTGTGTCACACCAAAACAGCTAAGGTTGCATAAGGCCTCTGGGCAGCCGTATTACTGCATGTTTGTGTTGTTGCACGGTTTATGTGTGTGTTTTCAGGCAGACTGCCTTGTATCACTGTCACTCACAAAAACAAAGAAAGACACTGATGCTGTTTTACACTGACACTTATCTGACTCCACTGTCCTTAAGTAAGTCTGCTCCAGGCAGATGTACGCATTCACGTGTTTCTAAGTCATATCACATCAAACTGACAACCAAACTCTGACCTAGAGCTTCTTTAGCTGTCATGCTATCTTTGACTGTTTCCCCCCTTTTCTTTCATTCAGCAATCTTAATCTTACATATTATAAAATAAATGACTTGATTTTTTAAAAAAAGATTTGTGCCTTTTGATGCAGCTTGGAAGAACAAGTGCCTTCAAATCATGTTTAATTTATTGTACCGAAAACATGAAATTAAACTATTTATATTGGTTCAGTTCATTGATATGCAACCAATGTGCAACAAATATCTCCACAAATAGTACTAATTGATAACCATTTACAAATCTTTTTTCTGTACATGGTTGGAGTTTCTAGGTCCATCCATCCATCCAACCATGGCATTAAACCAGTGGTTGTATCTCAAAACAAGAAACTTTTCAAACTTTTCATCAGAAAGACTAAAAAAAAATGTCACCATTTTTGGACTGAAGAGAAGCATGCTAGTGCTGAGCAGTCTGTGCTGTGACACTTGATGGCATGGCTACATTTTATCATAGAAACTAAGCTTACACTGCTTGGACAGTATTGCCCCATCTGCTTTCTTTACCAAGCTCATGTTATAACCTCACCTGGGTTTAGGCTGCGCCTGCTAGCGTCAACACTGTCATTCTTGGTGACTAGTTTTTTTTTGAAGCATGTGATGTTGAGAGGTGCTTCATGAGATTCAAGTTACCTTTAAGTGATTTAAAGAACAGCTTTGTTCCCGGGGCATTAATTACATTTCACACATATATTTCCGTCTTTTATCTCTGAGATAATAATATCAGTATTTCCACTTACCTGGACTCTCAATGACTGTGCTTGTCTGCCTTGTTAATGTGTGCTCACTCTGTGTACATGATTCTATGTAGATTCTATGTAAGTGTTTCCATGACTGTTTTTTCCAGCCCGGTACCTGCTTTTTTGGTTCGTTCTAAGGAGCAGGGATGATTAGAGCTGAGCAGGGTTGAAATGTGAGATGAACAGACTACTGTTCTCTGCTTGGCCATAGGGCAAGGAAAAATGAGAAGGATTTTACCAAGGTAGCTCTGGGAAGGGTTAATAAAACTCAAGAGTGACTATAATAATATTTAGAACCACAATGGAATGAATAGTTAAAACCGAAGTGCAATTTTACTATTTATAACTCAGCTTTCTGAATTACATGCAGGCGACACACTGTAATTAATAAATCAGCTGTTCAGACGCACACATTTCCCCTAAAACATACAAAACACCACCATGAAGTGGCTCTTGCAGAGAGTAACAGTTAGTAGAGGACAACTATGGCAGCTGGAGGTGGGGCTTCAAGCTTGAACTTCAGCTTCTTCAATTTCTCAATGGAAACACAAGAGGTTCCATGTGGAGTAGAAGGAGGTTGAACAGAGTAGTGCTGAAACAGTGGAAAAAGGTCATACCATCCCATTGTCTTAGAACATTTTATTCAAATTCAACAAGCTGTTTTAAATATGCTTTCTAATGTGGAACTAAAATCATTTCTGATGAACGAGGGAATGCATTAAATGGGTGTATGTTTATCTATGGTAAGTTTAACAAAGGTTACATGTTCTATTAAAACATATATTTCTAATTAGGGGTGCACAATATTAGGAAACCATGGAACTGTAGCTTTCTTGTTGAATGATGTAGCAACAATATTGGCTGCAATTAACTCACATTCTCCTCACGGTTTGCTTGTATTCTATTATCGCTATAGCTGCACTTCTTTCCATGAGATTTAGCATGTTGGTCGTTAAAATCTATAAAAAGTGTGGGCCCCAATGGCAGGGGAAGTCATAGCAACTGGTCAAATATACTAATGCTTGCAGAACATGAATGTAAAGAACCTAAAATGTAATAGCCTACCGAAGATTGCATCCAAGTCTTTTGCATTAGCAATACAGCTTATATTAATATTGCAATGGTGACTGGGATACAATACATTGTGTTGCTTTACTTTTATCTATTGTAATAACATATTTAAAGTGAGAAAGTACTGTAACGGTCTACTCTGAAATTGCCCCCGTAACAAGAGTAGCCCATACATTACTATGTGGTTCAGGTGCATGTCTTTAAGCTTATCTTGGATTGGCTAGTAACTGTGTAATTACTGGCTACTTCATGATGTATATCAGTCCAGTTGCTTGTAATAGAAATATCGAATCAACAACTCGCTGCATTCAGGCATCTAGACTTGATCAAGACTTACTAACGTTCCAACCTTGCATTAAGAGAAATAAATATTTAATGTGATTTTGAATGCAGCATGGATGTTGGGGCCAGACAAGCTGATGTGAGTATTCCAAAAAATGGTGATTTACTGGGATTTTCACTTACAACCATCTGTCAAGTTTGCCATGAATGATCCAAAAAAGAACATATACTCATTGTGAAGTAATTGTTTGGTGAACATTCCTTGTTGATGTCAGAGGTCATATGAAAATTGCCAGGCTTGTTTTATATGACAGAAAGGCAACAGCTGCTAAATCACTTCTTATAACCATAAATACCATCTCTAAACAGAAAACATGTTGAACTTAAAGATCTACAGCAGCAAAAGACTATACCAGGTTCTGCTTCTGGCAGTTTATAACAGAAAAGTGAGGCTACAATTTTCAGAGGCAAACCAAAATTGAACAATAACAGGTTGGAAAAATGTGGATTGATCTGATAAATTTCAATTTAAGCCACAATCTTCAGATGATAGGGTCAGAATCAGTAAACAGTACGATTGGATGGATCCCGACTGCCTTGTATCAATGCTAGAGGCTGGTAGTGGTGGTATTATGTGTTGGGCAGGGGTCCTCCAACTTTTTAGGTCTCTGGATCAACACAGCTCAATCAAATGGCTGAATTACCTTCTCAATATGTAGTGAAGTTCTCCAGAGTCCTGCTAATGACCTAATTATTTCACTCAGGTGTGTTGAAGCAGAGACACTTCTAAAACCTGCAGGATGCCAGCTCCCAAGGCCTGGATTTGAGGATCCATGGTGTAAGGGATTTTTCCTTGGCACAGTTTGGGTTGCTGAGTATCAACTGAGCATTTATAAACAGCAGCCTGTCTAAGTATGTTAATCCTTTTATGACTGCTGTGTGCCCATCTTCTGATAGTTACTTCCATCAGGATAAAGCAACATGTCAAAAAGCTCAAATCATCTTAAACTGGTTTCTTAAACATGACAATGAGCTTACTGTACTCCACTGGCCTCTACAGACACCGGATCTCATACCAGTAGAGCACCTTTAGGGTCATGAGAGGTTTGTATTCCTACAGTGTCAGCAGCTGAAAGATGCCATCATGTCAATATGGGGTAAGATCTATGAGGTGTGTTTCTGACGCCCCAAAAGGGGTTGCAATCCTTTACTAGCAACATGTAGCTAATAAAGTAGGCAGAGGAATTATATCTCATTATCAATTGTGCGATGTAGCAGAACAAGACTGTTACTATTAGCTGAAAGGGTTTGATCGTTAGGAGCTCACCAGCTTCCAAAGACTATAAAAGGCTCAAATATCTACTTGAAGTAAGACCTGTTGAGAGTTTTTTTTTTTGTTTGTTTGTTTTTTGTTTTTTTTAGTGCCACTTGTGTTACAAAAGTATTGCCTCTGATTTTGTAACACACTGAATTCACAGGGTTAGGTCGTGGGAGACACACACATGAAAGCATGCTTACAAGCAAAGTAAGCAGTCGTGCTCTGCCAGCACCTCTTGTAATCCCTCAGACAAATTACGACGTCTTCTCCTCCTCCATTCTCCTCCTCTGCCTCCCTCGTGCCGCTCTTTCCTTCCAGCTGCAATTGGATTTGGATAAAGATGGCTTTTCCTTTTCTTCTCTATTCTTCCCTGCTTTGGCTAAAAGGGGATTTGCTCTGGGGATATTACACACACACACACACACACACACACACACACACACGCATACACACAAACAGACAGATCTGTGCGCACATGCAGACCACAGACTCTGCATTTGAGGAAGAACATCTTCACAAACAAACATCCCACTCCTCACAACCCCCACTTTCTTGCACTAGAGTGTATCTCTTTGTTGCCAGAGGTCAACTACCTCCTTTGCTTTTACTGTCTTTCCCTTCTTTTCTTCTTCTTTGCCTTCAAGTTGATTATCCCACTTATTTTGCACATCATCCATTTTTTTCCTTTCACCCTCTCTGCACTTCTTTTTCTGCAACATCTCTACCTTTTCTCCTCTTCCTTCATCTCATTACTAACCTCTGTACTCTTTTTCAGGAAGCAGAGTTGTCGCAAAGTTGACCTCTTGCTATTCTGCTGTGAAAAACACTAAACTTGCGTAATGATCACCTGAATGATCAGGTACCTGTCTTCTGTATTACCATCTATGATGAAGAACACTTAATCTGAGTGGCATTAACAGATAGATCTGCAATTTTGCATAGCACAGTGTAGTAGGGATAGTATTAGGCTATTAAGATGCTCTAAAAAAGGAATTGCCCCCCAAGGGACTAATTTATGTGTAGCCAAGGGGGTTGGTGGTGCTGTGAGTGAATATTGGAAGGCTGGAAGTAGTATATGGTCTTTAACCTTGACCCCCAGACAAGGCAACATTCAATATTTAAGCAGTGGACATATTCATACAGAGAAGTCTGTGTTTGCTGTGTTGGTGTGTACTGTAAGACAGCGAATCAGTGTCAGTATATATGATGTATTGAGTGTGTTTTTCTTTACACTGAGGGAAATTACATTGCCTGTGAATTGAAACAACGGTTTAGACTTTTTCTGGCTCCTGTGTGTGTTTCATGCAAGTAATCATTGTTTCCTTAGAGTCCTATTTTTGCATGATTGTGGCCAACATTGAGGCATATTTTTTAAGCAACTATGTCATCATGTCTGCATGTGCACAGAAGGAGGACTCATTTGTTTTGAGTTGTACAAACATTTGGTAGGAGCCACAGTGTCTTTCTATTTCTTGCCCCGCTCTGTCTCTCTCTGCCTCCCTGGGCCACCAGTAGTGGTAATGGGGAGGGACCTGTCAGCTCACTTAATGCAGCTAATGTTTGCCTGCGCCTCGGGACACGAGCACAGAGACACACACAGTTATGACACACAGACAACACACACACATTCAGAGTGCCGTGCTCTCCCTCTCTTTCTGTCACCACTCTGTCACATTCCCTCTCTTCTTCCTCCTTACTCTCCTCCATGCACCCTTCTTTCTTTTCCAGCTTCTGATGCTTACAGTTTTTAAAATATTTCTCTACATTTTAGAACAGTTTGAATTTTCTCTTTAGCAGTGTTTATTATAAAAATTTTGGTTGTCCACATTGCATGCCTGCCCTATATAAAGGTAGTTAATATCAACAAAGGGAGTGAGAAAATAATTTCATGATACTAGATTGTACTTCCTTTTAGCTCAGAAAATACAAAAAATACCCTAAAAAGATGTTCTCTCCTTCAAATACTTAAAAATAATTAAGATTATAATGCTCTGTATGAATATAATTTAAACTTGATCTGTCATTTTGTAATTTTTATAGAGTGTCTTTCATACGTATGGCCCGTTTTGTTAACAGTGTGTAAAAATCCTTAAAACGAATCTCTCTTTTTTTATTGCAGCAGCATGTAACTTTAAATATTTGTACATTTATTTAGTGGGGGAAAAAAACTCCACCCCAGAAAGGATATATAGTACATTCAGCATGTTCTGGGTCTGGCCCAGGGTCTCCTTCGAGTGATGCATACCAAGAAACCTCCAAAGAAAGGCACTCAGGAGGGATCCTGGGCAGATGCCCAAACCACCTCAGCTGGGTCTTTTCAAAGTAAAAGAGCAGTGGCTGTACTCCTTGCTCCCTCTGGATAACAGAGCTCTGCACACTATTTCAGACTAAGGGTTGGCTTAGTGACTTCAATGAATGACTGACCACACTGATTGGCAAACTTTGGCCTAACTAGGGAGTGTGGTGTACCCTCTTGAAGAACAAGAGATTGTCCTGACTCCAGGGTGGGCGGTCTTTGGGAGTCAGTGAACACCTGATGGCCAAACCCTTTTTCCTCTGGAGTTTGGCTGGGTTCTCAGTCTTCTCCTCTGCTCACTTCTGTTCAGCTGAGCCCAAGATTTAGGTGTGGGGGATGAGATGGCCGTAGTATAAGAATCATTTTGTATGCTGATTTGGGCCAAAGGTAATGGATTATACAGTGCAAAGTATTTACAGCCCTTCACTTTTTCCACATATTTTGTTACAGCCTTATTTCAGATTGTATTAAATTGATCTTTATCCTCAACATTCTACACACAAATAACCCATTATGACAATGAGTAAAACAAGTTTGAGTTTTTCTGCAAATTTATTAAAAATGGAAAACAAACAAACAAAAAAAAATCACATTGACTTCTTTAAGTCACAGTCTTTGCTTAATACTTTGTTGATCCACCTTTGGCAGCAATTACAGCCTAAAATCTTTTTGAATATGATGCCACAAGCTTAGCTTACCTATCTTTTAGCAGTTTCGCCCATTCTTCTGTGCAGTACTTCTCAAGCTCCATCAGGTTGGATGGGAGATGTCTATGCACAGCCGTTTTCAGATCTCTCCCAGAGATGTTCAATTGGATTCAAGTCTGGACTCTGGCTTGGCCACTCCAAGACATTCACAGAGTTCTGAAGCCTTTGAGATCTTGGTCATGTGCTTTGGATCATTTTCGTGCTGACAAATGAACCATTGCCCCAGTCTGAGGTAAAGAGCGCTCAGGAGCAGAGTTTCATCTGTTTCTGTCTCTGTACATTGCTGCATTCATCTTTCTCTCTATATTGACCTGCTGCTGCAAAAATTCCCGTAGCATGATGCTGCCATCACCATGCTTCTCTGTAGGGATGGTAACGGCCTGGTCATGAGGCATTCCTAGTTTCCTCCAAACTTGACGCCTGGCATTCACACCAGAGAGTTCAGTCTTTCACTCATAAGACAAGAGAATTTGGTTTCTCATGGTCTGAGAGTCCTTAGGGTGCCTTCTGGCAAACTCCAGGCTGGCTGCCATGTGCCTTTTATAAATGAGTGGCTTTCATCTGGCTTCTCTACCATACAGGCCTAATTGGTGGATTGCTGCAGAGATGGTTGTCTTTCTGGAAGGTTCTGCTCTCTCCACAGAAGATGGTCTCCCTGACTAAGGCCCTTCTCTCCCGATTGCTTAGTTTAGACAGCGGACTCGCTCCAGGAAGAGTCCTAATGGTTCCAAACTTTTTTCACTTATGAATGATGGCCACTGAGTTCATTGGGACTTTCAAAGCAGGCATTTTTCTGTGTCCTTCCCAAGATTTGCCTCAAAACAATCCTGTCTGAGGTCTATGGAAATTTCATTTGATTTCGTGCTTGGCATTTGACCTCTGACCTGCATTGTCAATTGTGGGACCTTAGATAGACAGGTGATGAGCTTTCCAAATCAAGTGCAATCAACTAAATTTACCACAGGTAAACTCTGTTTAAGTTGTAGAAACATCTCAGTGGAAAAAGCTCAATTTTAGCTTCATGGCAAATGCTGTGTATACTTATGCAAATGTGATTTCCTGGTTTTCTATTTTTAATGAATTTACAAAAAACTGAAAAACTTTTTTTTCACGTATCTGTATGTAGAATTTTGAGGAAAGACATTCATAGAATGTGGGAATATATATATATATATATATATATATATATATATATATATATATATATGTGTGTGTGTGTGTGTGTGTGTGTGTGTGTGTGTGTGTGTGTGTGTATGTGTGTGTGTGAAGGGAGATGGGTGGATGGATGGATAGATAGATAGCATGGTTTTTTTAAAAATCTTTTTGAATGAGACTTGGTGAGCTCAAGATGCCTCTTGCAGTGAACACTGCTTTCCCTTTTTACCTCGCATACCATACTTATGAAAATAAATGGAATAATTGTGGAAATAAGTCAAAATAACTGTAGTGGGATATGCCACTTGCTGCAATAATCTTGAGTTATTAATTTGTGGTCAGAATTGTCCAATATGTGGTTATGTTATTCTTAAAATGTGTCCCCTTAAATAAAGCTGTGCTTTTATAACTCAACACTAATAAATAAGAAACAGTGGCTGGTGTAGAAAACAGCAACATTGCCAAGCAGGAAAGCTTAACAGCAACAAATGGCTTTTAGAAATACAAAAGATGGTTCTGTTTTGCTACTATTACCCCCACCTTGTTTGCTGCCTCACTGCATGTACTCCTCCCTGTGCTTTGTTGCTCTGATGAATATCAGCCAACCAAATCAGAGATGCAGAGGAATCTCTCTGGCTCTCCCTCATTCCCGACTGCGTTCACTGTGTATAGTTTGCTGCCACTTCTTTCTCTACCTCTACTTAAATTCCCCATTCACTGTCTTTTCTTCTTTGCATATATGGACATCATTCTCTCATTACGATGATTTGAGGTTCATCTTCAGTTGCTGGCCAATTTACAAATAAGTAGCTGTGGCAGCAGAAAACCTTGCCTGTCTGTATATTGCAGATTCCCTCAAAAGATGGCCTCTGCTCTGTAGGAAGCTTTACAAACTTGGATATTAAAATCGGCAGTGTTTGTGTAGCTTTTTTGTTTAAATGTGAAACGCTAGGTTTGAATAACACCACAGAGATCGTGCCACACACACATGCATGTTGAGTGACCTTGGCAGATGCTGCCTCTTGCCAAATTATGCAGTGCAAGCCCTTGATGAGACCTCCCTCTTGAACACACGGATGTTACAAGACTGCAGAGGGACTGGACAGAGCAGGTGAAAGAGGAGGGGGATTTTAAATAAAACTAGTAAGACATTGGACATATGGACAGGGTACTGGAAATTGATTTTCTGTACTGTTCTGCTAGTACATATGTACATGACATGTATCATATGTATACACGGTGTGAGAGTTCATTAACGGGTGTTAGCCGGAAGACACCATCATCTACAACATCCATATGCCAAGAAGACCACAAACACAATGAGATCATGATCGAGAAGAGACCAAGAAAGGCATTTAGCTTTGAGTTGATGGCACAAAACTTGACTGCATGTCCATTTTTAATTAACTTTACCTCTAGTGCTCTACCTCATAAATTGGTCATGTTTGCTGAGGAAATACTTACTGTCTTTGTGAAAACTAAATGCCATTTTTGTCATTTCAGACCAACACATTGTGTTTCATACCCTAGCAGAGTTAGCTTTAATGTATAATCATTTACTTCTACCAAAGTGTTTCTTCTGACTGGAAGTTATATTAATGTTTTGAATCATGACAGAATCCCAACGTGAATCTGAGGGAGTTAAAGATTAGGTTGATGACAAGAAGGCTTTCCAACATCAAATATTTGGAGATCATCATCAAATATAAGTTATTAGTTGTAACATGTAAAACTCTGCAAAAAGATGTTTAGCAATTATAGAAAAGATTTGAATGCTGTTATATCAACAAAGATTTTTGCATTGTTTATTAAGAATGATCTAAATAATATTCAGCATGGCATTTTAAATTATTTTTCTTGTTATGTGAGAGGCCTGTCTCATTACCTTTCTGAAACAAACTTGATGTTTGAATGAAAATAATCTTAATCTGAATCTGCCAGGGCTTTGAGTAATTTGGGCTTTACATAGAGGTGATACTTTGTTTTAATACTGCATTTGGAAAACTGTTTAGACTGCTGCTGGATGCATAACATATAGCCATTTACAAAATGATTTTTTTCCCTCGAACTTTTTCACATTTTGTCATGTTACAACCTCAAACTGCAATTTATATTATTGTAATTTAATGGAAAACACTAACAAAAAGTAGTGTATATCTGTGAGGTGAAAAGAAAAAGATAAATAGTTTTTCAAAATTTTCTCCAAATCAAAATCTGTTGCATATGTGTATTTAGCCCTGGTGAGTCAATAGTTTGTCAGACCACCTTTCACTTCAACCACAGGTGCAAGTGTTTTGGGATATACCATCGTTTGCCTTTTTTTTTTTTTTTTTTTTTTTTTTTTTTAATTCTAGTCTCTATTTTTTAATTACTGCACTAATGGAAAACACAAGTGCTATACAAATATAATTTGATTGATCGACACAATTCAGAGGTTGCTAAAAGTTATTCTCTCTTCTAATTGACCTGTCTTTTTGCATAAATGTAAATATAGAAATGTCAGAAGCAGAACCAAAGCAATTTCTTCGCACACGTTACCCAACACAGTATTAATAACATTAACAGATTTAGGTTCAGTAAGAGGTCTTAAGTTTTACATGTGTTGAAATGTGGTTTATGAAATGCTGTAAGTCTTTGATATATTTTCTTTCTGATTGCCTGAAGTGTAGGCCTGACACGATAACAAATTTTGGTGGACGATAAATTGTCCCAGAGAGTACTGTGATAAACCATAACATTGTTGTTTTGAGACCATTTTCAAGTATTAATTGATAATGGCATAATAATGCAAGTTCGCCCTCTCAAAGACCAATAAACTTTAATTTTGTAAGGAACACTTAACATTATCACGATTATTTAATTTTCTATTTTATTTCCAGTCTCAGTGTTTTATTTGTTGCCTTTATTTCATTATTATTTTTTCTCATTTTTTGTATTTTAGTAATTTTTTTATTTACCGTCACTTTTTTCATTAGGCCTATGTATTTTTTTTTTCTATTTTTTCCATATTCTGTATTTAGTCATTTTTAAAGATATTTTAATAATCTAAAATAAAACATGACAACCAAAAACAGTAAACGGATAAAACCTACACACAACCGAAATCATAAATAAAATGGTTTATGATGCTTCTGTAAACAAAATTGCCCTTCAAAAAATCTTAATCATCACAGTGGAAATTATTGAGCTCATTTTAATTTATCATGTGAATAATTGATTCATTGCTTATTGTGACATGCCAGCTGAAGTGATATCAGCTAAGTTAGGTTTACTTAAAATCTGACTATAGAAACAAAAAGTAGAAGACAACAACAAAGGCTGGACATGAGAAAGTAGTAATGGGGAAACGTAAGCAGGTTGAGTACTGTCATGTTACACTTTTGACACTTAGGCTGCATTTACACAATACTGCTGTCTGGAAACTGTTGGTGTGTTTGGATGTTGATGGGGGAAGAGTTCCACATTTAGACCACGCCATGACAACTTGAATCCGCTGTAGTTGTCATGCCAGAGCACTAAATCGCTCTGTGATTTTAACATGTCGTCAAAACACGCATGCACTTTTGACACTTAGCTTCCACCTCACTAGCTTCCAACTCATTTAGACAACAGTAACACGTTATGAACCAAGTGCTCATGAAACACACATATATTCCTCATCAGAAGTTTGTGTTAAACTGAACAGGTTAAGCAGCACACACAGTACAGTGCAATTCACTATTGTTTTTGTTGTTGTCTGCCTGTGGCTATGTGCTATAAAATGACACCCAGTATTGTGTATCTTGTAACTATCCATGATAGTGAGTGGCACAGGTAATAAATGTAACTGTATTGTAGTCAAAGAAACAAGGTGTTTATTGAACCATCAACTCACTATGGTTGCAGAATGTTGCTTATCTCCAAGAATAACACATCACCATGTGAGGAGACTGTGTCTACAAGACCGCAAAACACGCTTGACTTGCAATCATGGTGTGTGTATGCAAGCATGTGCTATTGTGCTGCCTGCCTGCACATAGGTGTATTTGCATTGGGGACTGCGTGCTTGACTGCTTGTGTAACTCTACATATTCTGAGAGTGATATGTTTGTGTGACGGGCAGACAAACAGAGATCTGAGGGAAGGGAATCCGGGGACATAAAAGAGTGAGATGGACCTTTGGGTAAAGAATCTGTGTCCTCCCCATCCTCTTTAACTATTACATTTTTAGTTCCATCATTTCCTTTTTGCCCTTTGTTTATTTTCCTTCTCTTCTTCTTCTAAGTTTGTCTTGATTTATCCTCTTTCCTGCTCTTTCTCTTGCTCCTGCATGTTTTCCATGCACCCTCCCCCTTGCTCGGGCAGTGACATTGGGCTAAAGTGGGACAGAGTGTAGGAGGGCAGTGAGGCAGAAGAGACAGAAAGACACTCATGCAGGGATGGAGGAAGAGATAGCTGCTTGTTTTGCTGTGATGACCCTCCTCCTTTCCTTTTCCAAGAATGTACCTCAGGCACTCCAGGCCCCTCAGGCCTCCCCACAACGTCTGGGGGACCCACTTTTAAGAATGTCACCACTCCTCTGCTCCAATCTGCAACATCTGTCTCTGCTACTTATTGCTTCCAGTCACCCCTCATTTCCTTCTTGTGTGCTGGCTCCTCCTCCTCCTCCTCTTTTGGGTCTGTGTCGCCAAGATGCCCGGCAACAGTGTTGAGGGCACATTATCAAAGTGGCCTGGCAAATGAGGGGAGCCTCTGAAGGAATGCAATGGAGAGCGTAAACCCTCCCCCATGCTCCTTCCCCCTCGTATCGCTTGCTGTGCAAGGTGCACTCATTCATGGACAGGCTTTGCTCCACAGTGACCTGGCTGCTTGCTGAGATTCAGAATGTGTCACAGGGGTGGCGCTTGCATCCTGAGGGACTACAGTACTCCCACCGAGGAGAACATGACTTTACAAAGGCCAATGCTTTATTGATTTGTGTGAGACTTTATCACACGTGTCAGCGCACTCTCTTTCTCATGTACACACAGCCATGTGCACAACAAATCAAAGTGAAATCAAGTTCCAGAGCTCGAAAAAAGATTTTAAGTGCCAGTTTTGTGTAACATTTACGATTTGTGTTTTTCCTGCTTTCCCTTGCCAGTTCTTTTATAATAGATGACAATGAAACTAAACAGACCTATGTGTAAATTCGAGGTCTTCACTGTGTTGTTTTTGTGTTTTGCCATAACAGAAATAAGAAGACATTTGAGCAGAGTTTAATTAGCTTGTGCATTGTGGTCTTTGTGTTTATGATGCATTAGAGATGTCCTGTTTGCCTTCTCATGACTGTTGAACATGTCTATGTCTATTATTGATGGGAATAAATATTTAAAAACAACAGAGACACAAGTTGACAAATCAGAAGTCAGTGTTTATGTGCTATTGTCAGCGCCTGAAAGGAATTAAATTACATTTTGCTTAAAACTGTGTGTGTAGATAAACAAAAAAACTAAGGAAAATGACATTTTATGTCATTTTATCTTATGGTGCCTCTTTTATCTCTACTTCCTGTTAATGCAAGATACATCTCTGCCTCCATCTTGCAACTTGCAGATTTATGGTTGTCCTAACAAGGTTGCTTCAGTGAATGTGTGGCATTAACCGACATCTTATCTAGACCAAGGAGCACAGCAGATAGGTCCATAGAAAAGTTGTTGAATACTTTTTAGAAAAAATAAATCAAACCATGTTGCACTTGCAGATGTAATTGTAGTGAAGTCTGGTTTTACAAAAGTCTTGACTCAGGGTTTAATACAAATGCACAACGTATTTGGAAAATGTATTATTTTCCTTTCACTTCACAAATAGGCCCACTTTTATTTTGGCCTCTCATATAAAAATCCCAGTAAAGTACATTAGAATTTTAACTGAAGTCGTGTGAATTTTGCAAAGAGTCTTATATTTAGCTTGAACCCTGTATTTGGTTTGAATTATGTCTGTTTGATAGTATGAAAAGGTAGCAATCTAGGAAAACTACAATATGTGTCATTTTATGTTATTGCACCCCTTTTTAACTCCACCTTTTTGTGACATACATCACTGCCTCCACCTTACAGTTTGCATATTCATGGCCATTCTAATTAAAGTTGCTTTAGTCCATTAGAGGACTTCACTTGAACAGAGTGAAGGATTAAGACTAACATGTTTTTATTTGGATGAGTGCATATATACATTTTATTTGTTTGCTTCTTCCTCTTCCTTTTCAAACCATCCACACTTAACCATCAGTTGAGGGGTGTGTGGGTGTGTGGGGTGTCACCTTCTAACAACCGATATAGAAACAGATCCAGAGTTGTAGCAGCAGAAAGTGGGAGAAATGGAGAAACCAAGGAAACAGATACTCAGAAAGAGTACAAGACAAAGGAAAAGGAGATCTGGTGGTATTGGGGAGGGCAGCAGCTGGAACTAACAGTTAAGCGTGTTTTTTTTTTTTGTTTTGTTTTTTGTTTTTTTTTTATGGTTGCATTGGCCCTCACCATACCCATTCTCAGATCACTGACTCGAACTAAACCTGGAAAACAGACATAACCAAACTGGGAGATGAGAAGGTCAAGGGTTGGAAGCTGAAAACTGAAACACTTGTTTAAAGATAGAAATGTAGTAGGAGTCTGTCTGCTTTTTGTTTAGAAGCTACTTTACCTCAATCCCGGTCTCATGGAAGGAGATAGAAAGAACAAGTCTATAAAATTCACACATTTTCTTTTTATTAACCTTCTTTTATTATTTTGACTTAACCTCTTACTGGTCCTTTTGCAAGGTTCTGTCTCTGATTAAGTTAAAGAAAGTCCTGGTAATATGCCTTCCTTGTGGCTCTTTCTATATTGGGTTCGTTCTGAGAAGCACTCCACTATTTCTCGCTGCTTTGAATGTGAATAGAGAGGAAATAGAGGCAAGCATCATTCATTTCATATGAAAGCAAAACCAGGGAAGGGGTGGGGGGTACTGGGCTCAGACAGGGAGAGCGCCTATTGTCATGAGGTGTAGATTTCCCTTTGTCAAACACATGCCAATTCTTCAGACCCAACAGAGGAGAGGAGAATAGGAAAATGATAGCAGCAGGAAAAAGAAGATGAAGGGGGGCTGGGAGGGTGACAGAAGAAGAGAGAGAGAGAGAAAGAAGGGGAGCCATATTGATTTGACACTCAGGGAATCACGCCACAGCTCTGTTCATTTTCATTCATCTGCCCTTGTAATGGGTGTGTTAATATGGCAGGTAGGGGCAGAGGGCAGCAGGGGGATTTAGGAGGATGGGGACATTTTATTACAATCCAATCTTTATCCGCTGCAGATGCATGCATGCACTTATCCACAGGTATTTTGCACTCACTACATGTTTTATGCATGCATATGTACTATTTCCCTCACCAATGCAAACATGTCTACTTAAATTTGATAGTAAAGTTTAACAGAAAATGGCAATTAACACCTAAAAAGATTTTACTGTCATTTATTATAGCTTAAAAAATACAGTAAAACAAAATTGGGCATATCTTGTGCAGAGGATATTAGTGAAGAACCATCTTTCTTTAGATGTTGGAAATCCAACAACACCGGGGAGGGAGCAGCACCTGTCACTTTCCAAAAAATCAGGGCAACCACTTTCAGATAAACATGCCACCAAAATCCCCTATTTTTACGCTTTCAAAAAATGTAGTTGAAATGGCAGAACCATAGAGGCATGGTCTTTAACTTGCAGTATTCATTTGAGCAAGATATCTATGAGTGAGTTTTCCGATATTGGGCTGAGCTCTACGGCTCGGTCCTCATGCAGGATATTCAAATGTATTCAGTGCAAAAAAATTGTCTAACATCTTCTTCTTGTTATTATCTGCATTAGATTTGACTGGTTATTCTAGAATTACCCCACTCAAGGTGGCAGCATGCTAGAGTAGCTTTATTGCATTTATTCAGTTTTTTTCATTTTTAAATCTTAAATTTCTCCTTTTCTGGAAGAAATCTTAGGTTTTTTGACAACTATTCTCTCTGGTTTTGGATGCTGTGCAGCTGAAAGGATTTTGCTAATACTTGTCTTTCTTTTTGGAAATTGTTATGATGCATAACTATAGTAACAAGGTTGTTTACAACTGGGAGCAGCTTATTAATATTGCAAAAGCTCACAAGTGCAGCCATAGATGAGTTGAAAAGGAGATGGTGCTGAACAGGAGCAAAGATGAGTGAGATAAGGAGGAAGTTCAAACCATCTCTTTCAACAATCATGATGGGCGATGTGAGATCACTGGCAAACAGGTTGGATGAACTCCAAGCATTAACAAGGACCCAGCCAGAGTATGAGGAATGTAGTATTATGTGCTTTACCGAAACATAACTGAACCATACCCTGACTCCAACATTTCTCTGCCAGGCTTCCAGACTATACAAGCAGACAGAGATCTAAAGAGGAGTGGCAAAAGCAAAGGCAGTGGATTAGCAGCGCTTGTCAGCAACAGCTGGTGTAATCAATTGTTATCTCCCTGCAGCGCAGATATTGAACTGTTAGCAGTAATTCATTTCAATTCAGTTTATTTATATAGCGCCAATACACAACAAATGTCGTCCTGAGGCACTTTACAAAAAAAAAAAAAAAAAAAAAAAAAAAAAAAATTCAATCATACATACATTCCAATTGATCATGGTTATCAAACAGCTCAGTAAGCGCAATTAATTATTCAAAGTAGTTCAAAAAGTTTCTAAGGAAATCCAGCATCTGTAAGTAAGTAAGCACATCCGTTGTCTATATCCACTTATCCTCACAGAGTAGCGGGGGGCTGGTGCCTATCTCCAGCAGTTATTAGCAGTAAGTTTCTGTCCATATTATTTACTAAGAGAGTTCATTAGTATTATTTTGGCAACTGCTTACATTCCACCATCACCTGTTACTGTTGTGATATCACGTTTCACTTCATATTATATCATCAGCTCAGTTGTTGCTATGCTACAGACACCAAACCATTTTGCATTTGTAGCACTGTCTGGTGATTTTCATCACACCTTGCTCTCTGTTACACTTACAACATTTTAATGTGTCAGCTGCTCTACCAGAGAAAGCAAGATACTGGGTTTGTTTTATGCAAATATCTGGGATGCTTACATCTCCAAAGCAAGACCTCCTCTTGGCAAATTGGATTATAATCTTCTTTTTCTCTGCACATAATATAAACCTCCTGTTCGGAGGCAACCTGTAATGAATAGAACTGTGAGAAAACAGTCATAGGAAGTTGAAAATGCCCTGCAGGGCTACAGACTGGGATGCAATGGAGGGCTACAGACTGGGATGCAATGTGCCAGTTACACAGAGAGGGCATCAGTGCCATGACTCAGTGTGTGACCAACTACAAAAAACTTATGTTTGGGCAACAGTATCCCCACCACAACAGTGAGATGCATCCCCAATAACAAACCCTGGATCAGCATTTACCTGGAGGAATTGCTAAGCAAGAAAAAAAAGAGCCTTTAGGGAGAAAAACAGGGAATTATTGAGGAGTATACCTAAGAAACCTAAAGTCAAGATTAGAATAACAATAAGGAGGTGTAATGGAAGAAGCTGGAGAGCAAGCTCCAGCAGAACCATATCAGAGATGTGTGGTCAAGAATGAAGAGGATTACAGACTTCAAGAAGAAGCACCCATCTTCAGTTATTACAGCTAGAAACTAGTGATCATGCCCGAAATCTGGGTGTGGTGATGGACTCAGACCTGAACCTACAGAGGCACATAAAGACAATTACAAAGTCGGCTTTCTATCACCTGAAGAACATTTCCAGGATCAAAGGACTAATGTCTCAACAAAATCTAGAGAAACTCATCCATGCGTTTATCTTTAGTCACTTTGATTACTGTAGCAGTGTCTTAACAGGTCTGCCTAAAAAGTCAATCAGACAGCTGCAGCTGATCCAAAACACTGCTGCTCATGTTCTCACTAAAACCAGGAAGATAGAGCACATCACCCCAGTTCTAAAGTCCTTCCACTGGCTCCCTGTAGCTCAGAGAATAGACTTTAAAATACTTGTTAGTTTATAAATCACTGAACGGCTTAGCACCAAAATACATTAAAGACCTGTTATCATTGTATCAACCTTCCAGACCACTCGGGTCTTCTGGTTCTGGTCTACTCTGCATCCCCACAACCAGAACCAAACATGGAGAAACAGCTTTCAGTTTTTATGCTCCACAAATCTGGAACAAACTTCCAGAAAACTGCAACACAGCCGAAACACTGATTTCCTTTAAATCAAGGCTGAAACCCCACCTGTTTAGAGTTGCCTTTGATTAGTAGTAAGTAGAACATTGAACTATATTTGCTTGATGATCCTAATGATTTTGATGCAATGATATATACGCGATAATTTTGATAATTTTCATGTGTATTTGCTTGATGGTTTTGATGATTTGCTCTATACTTGATTGATGCTTCTTTATGATGTGAAGCATTGCCTTGCTGCTGAAATGTTCTATACAAATAGACTTGACTTGATCTGAACTTGACTAGATGAAGTGGCAGCTGGAGAGACTGAACCAGAACAAGGCTGCAGGTCCAGATGGTATCAGCCCCAGAGTGCTGAAGGCCTGTGCAGAGCAGCTCTGTGGGATTCTGCAGCACCTCTTCAACCTCAGCTTGACTGAAGAGAAGATTACACTGTTGTGGAAGACATCCTGTCTGGTTCCAGTACCAAAGAAAACTCATCCATCAGTCATTAATGACTTTAGACCTGTTTCCCTGCCATCCCACATCATGAAGGTCCTGGAAAGATTCCTGTTGGCCCACCCGAGTAAGCAAACAAGCATACATCAGGACACCCTGCAGTTTGTCATTGCCATCAAGTTGAAGACGTCATCATACACATGCTTCAACAAACCCACTTTCACCTGGATAAAGCAGGCAGCACTGTGAGGACCATATTCTTTGATTTCTCCAGTGTATTTAACACAATTCAGCCTGATCTGCTTTGTCAGAAACTCCAGAAGACCAAGGTGGAGGCCTCAACAATCGCCTGGATCAATGACTACCTGACAAACCACAGGCAGACAGACCACAGTTTGTTAGACTAGAGGACTGTGTGTTTAACCAGATGGTCAGCAGCACATGGGGACCACAGAGGACTCTACTCTCACCATTCCTTTTCATTCTGTACACCTCAGACTTCCAGCACAAGTCAGAGTCCTGTCACCTGCAGAAATACTCAGATGACTTTGCAGTCATCAGGTGTATTAGAGATGGACAAGAAGCTGAGTATAGAGAGCTGATAGACCACTTTGTGTTATTGGTTAGGAACAATTATCTCATCTTGAATTTTCACAAAAAAATATTGGAGATTTCAAGAGAAACAGGGTAAGGTCAAACACTATTTCAATCATGGGAGAAGAAGAGGAGATGGTGGAAGAACATAAATACTTTGGTGTTCACCTGGATAACAGGCTGACCAGGAGAAGCAACAGTGAAACCATCTACAAGAAGGGACAGAGAAGACTGTGCATCTTGAGGAAGCTTAGGGCCTAAGCAAGATGCTGCAGATCTTCTATAAATTTGTTGTAGAGAGTACATTGTCTTCTGCCATCATCTGTTGGGGAGCCAGTGACATCAAAATATGAAACAAGATGATAAAGAAGGCTGGTTCTGTCCTGAGGAGCACTCTAGAACCTCTGGAGATTATTGAGCAAAGACGGATTTTTCATAAAAAAAAATAAAATAAAAAAATAAATAAATAAATAAAATGTTGTGGACAACCTCGAGCAGCCTCTTCATTAAACTGTTATACAACAACACGGTGTCTTCAGTCAGAGGCTTCTTAAGAACTGTTGAAATAAGACCACTACAAGAGACCCTTGCTGCCCACAACCATTAGCATCTACAACAACTCTTGAAAGAAACTTGGATAATATGAGTTATAACATTTATTTTCCCTTTGAGATTAATAAAGGATTTTTGAATTGAATTGATTAATGTATTTCTGAGATTAGATGGATACTAGATGATCACCCAGTATCTTTGGTCTCTCTGCTTTTCCTCAGATTGTACTGCTACTGCTGAAGTATTTGCATGCTCATTATACAATTCCTTCTTGCCCTTGCAGTTCATAGCATGTTTATACCTCTCAAAGTGGATCATTTTGGATCTTTCATGTGATAACAAGGCATATAAAAAATGTGCAGCTAGTGTATTGAAAGGATGTTCTGAAGGGGCTTGAGACTCTTTGGTCAGCAATGTCTCTCCCTAAGCTGTAATCAGTGTCCATTGTAATCAGATATTATTCCAGCTGATTCCTGGTGGCAGTTCTCACTATTAACAGAAAAGCCTACAAACATAAACGTTCTTCCTAAAAACGTGAAATTTTGTCCATATGAGCTGTTTCCATAAAGTCATTTGTGGTCAAAATGTGGTTGAAATGTTGGCTTGACTTTCAGTTCCTTTGTCTAGACTAGATTGGACTGGACATATAGGCTGAAGGAATTTAAAATTTCAGTGAATTTTCTGGGCTAAATGAAGACAAGCACTAGCTAATGTGCTATAATATCTAATCTGTGTCTGTTGTAATGGATTACACAAGGAGGTGGTTTAGACACAGTATTAGGAGCTTAAATGAAATTGCTTTTAGTAAGCTTTCCCAGCACATCTTTCAAATCAACCATAATAGGCCCTTGGTAATTATGAAATAAATTAGCTATGCAAAGGAATGCCAGAAGTAGAGGTGCAGAAATCCGGTCTGACTTAATTTGAAAGCATCTTTATTTATTCACTGTTTTACAGCTAAAGAATAGCTTCTTAGAAAATAAATATATTTTTGCAGACAGGCACCTTAACATGTGTATGCTATGCAGTCTTTAGCAACATTTTCACAAAAAGCTACAAACAGGTCTGACCCTGCCTACGATGTTCAGTTTGTTCTCTCTGTAACATAACTACTGCTTTTGACTTTGTTTTTACTCTTAATTGGTTTGGACAAGAACAAGAACAAAATAACATTCCTGAAGAATTTTTATTCTAGACTATAAACATGCACGTGGGCATCTTTAAACATTAACATATAAACAAACAACCACAAAAGCAATGTTGCGACCACCTCAGTATTTTTTTCATTAAATTATGCCAGTCTATTAAGTTTGTATTACTCAACACATGTGACACTAAAGCAGCATGCCAGTCACATTTAAGTTGGTTGTGTTGCTTAATTCCTGGGGTCTCATCTATAAAACATTGCGTAGGATCTATATTAAAAGTGTACATACACCCAAAAGCCAAAAATGGCATACATAAAAACAAAAAAATCAAAAAAAATCCAGATTTATAAAATGATGCGCACGCACAACAGAAAGCAATTTCCCCTTTGTAAATCACAGCTGCACCTAAATGTTTGCTTACATGGTTCTGCCTCTGCACTCCCACATTCAACTATAAATGGTCAATGCAAAGTACTACATGAATGTTAAGGTGTATTTAAATGAGTCAGCTGATCATGTTATTTCATGGTCAACATCAGCAACCATGGAGAAAAAAAATAAATTGTGAAACACAATTTCACAAAGCAAAAATTGATGAGTGAAGTGAAAAGTCTCATTTTTGGTATCCACACTGGCATGAAAAATAAGTTTGCACTCCACCACCGCCATTTTAGGAGGCCGATGGTACGCTTCACAGTTGAGCGCTCCCGGGTGTGAGCGGTATGAAAACACGCCCCCTCTTGCACTCTGCGGGATTGGAAACGGGATTAGAAGTCAGTGCCTGAGAGGGTAGCCACTGTCCCCTGCAGGTTATAGTGGAAAAGAACATCAGATCAGGCCCAAAAAGTTAGAATTTCCTTCCTGATTCTCCCATTTGCAAGGTCTTCTAGCAGTACCAATTCTGCGCAATGGATGCATTAATGCATTAATGCATCCATTGCACAGAATTACCCACGTGTCACCACTGAATGTAGATGTTTACAGCAGTTAGTGTGATTGCCTCACACCTTGTCACATTTAATGTGTTTATCTGTGGTCCACATCACCCTCATGATCATCCGGGAAGCGAATGTGATGGTGAGAAATCTTTGATTAAATGTTGTGCGGACTTTGATTTAGGATTTAATTTGACTTATAGGCCTTTTTTATTTGAAAGTTCCTTATGTATAGTTATGGCTGACCAGCGGAAGCATAAATTACACTGCTGTTTTGAATGCTTATGATAAAGTCAATCTGTGATTAAGGTTTGATTATGGAGTGAAATTAAATGTCTGAGGAATCATGATGCAGTGTGGCTTCAATTCCTCACCATCTATGTCGCCAGTTTCCCCTGTCTCCTAAACAAGTGTACACATGGGTACACGAGTCCATGACCTACGGGTACACTCATTTAGGAGCTCGTTTTTTGAGGGATTGCACATTCGCTCATCAAGTTAGTTTTTTATAGATCACAACCTTTGCATAGAAAGTGAGGTATGCCCCGTTTTGTGTGTAGGTCACCTTCATAAATGAGACCCCTGATGTTTTGGTTCTTTTTCTTATTGCAATTCAGTCGTTCATGCTGCTTGCAAGGCTTCTCCTGTCAGGGTATGTTATGTTAATAAAGAATTTGACTTTTTAAATATTTCTTGTTTTGGAAAGAGACAAATTTAAATGATTCAGTCTGTATGAACACTTTTGCAAGGTACTGTCTTTGCCTACCAGGACTAAAAGTACTCTCTTGAACTTAAACCATATGACATTATATTCTACTACTCTGCCAGAAAACTACTACAATATTCGGCAGAAAATCATATTCAAACACTTATATTGCTGAGACACTGGATGTTGAGATTTTTAATGAGCAACTGCTCTTACTTTGTGATGCAGCACCAGAGCTGTCCATGGTCCTGGAGCAAATGGTTTGAAATATCACACTTTAATGAGTTGATAACAGCTTTGAAGTTTTTTTGTTTGTTTGTTTGTTTTATTTTTGAATTAAATAAATATTATGTATTGACAGCATGTTCTTTAGATTTTTGTCAACCACTTGTTTGATATTTTAAAAGACAAGTGAAAAAGCTTTTAAAATATCATCAAAAGTCATGTAAGTTTTGTCATTTTTAAAAGAAAGAAGTTTCAGTTGGCGTTATGAGCAACAAACCTATGTGAAATTGCACCTCTAAGACATTTCCTGACAACAATAAATTCAGATATTCTTTATGCTCCAACCAGCGGAGTCAAAATTATTTCTAAGGATCATATCACATTAAAACAAAGAACAAAAAAGAAAGTGCTCCAGGTTCTGTGATACAATGGTGTACAATTAAGCCCAAAATTATTCACATCCCTAGCAGATTTAGATTTAAAATTATTTCCTTTTAACCAAGAAGTTTATTGAAAAAAGGAAAAGTATTTTTCCTGTCATCTTAACAGTTAATCTTTGGTGATGAGCTCCAAGTCTTTGAGGTTGGAGGTTCTACGTGCTGTCATCCTCATGTTTAGCTCCCTGAACAAATACTGTATCAGAGTCAAGTGAAGTCAGACTCCAGACCAATAATATTACTTCCAGTAAGAAGAAACTTGTTACTGAAATTAAAATATTACTAACCTAAATCTAGCAGGGGTATGAATATTTTTGGTTTTAACCGCAGTAGTTTAGAATTCATCAAAGAAAATGAATGAATTATAAGATTATTTACTAAGAATGGTCAATGCAAAATACTTCATTGAATCAAAGAAATTCATCAAAGCAATTTAATGAATTATAAGAATATTTACATTTATGCATCAAATTATTTGTCCCTAAGCTTAAAAAGATTTTTATTAAATTTAAAAAAGTACATAATTATACACAAGGATGTTTGATGTGTTTATATGATGACTTTAATTTTTATTCATTTAATGAATTAGGAAACAAATCAGATTTTTTTTTTTTCAGTTTTTGCCCTGCTTATCACCAATCAGAGCTAGTTAAGAAAAGTTTGCAATTTCTAATGATCAATTTTAGGTGCTTGATTGGTGCATATCTGTCGAAACTTTCTACGACACACATCATTTTGTTACTTTGGCAGAAGCCCGCTCCTGCTTATTAACATTAAACCGCTGTAAGCTAAGAATATAGTAGTTCAAGTGCTGCAGTTATGCTACATAGTGTTCTTTGCCTCTCAGTGTTACATATTTTCTTGACAGCCTTTATTAGAAAAAAGTATGCACCAACGATCCACTTCATCTGCTAACACAGTTTTAATGATTCTCTAACAGCATAAATGTCAATACAGGCATGCGCCTTTGATAAGAACCGCCAAGATATTTAGTCATTTACATTCTTTGTGTGGTAGGGAACCTAATTGGTGAAATTATATCTGTAATGAAAAATGTTGAAACAGGAGAAAAGAAAAACAGGACAAATCAGGTGAATAAATAAGGGATATGTAGGTGTATTCCACTGTCTTCCCATTGCTGTGTCATACCTATCGTGAAAATTCTCAGATCACAGTTTGTTAGGCGCACTCTCTTAATCTGGATTATGAAACAGTAGGAGCATAAGCATGTACCTTGTAAAACAGATTGTGTGTTTGAGTGAGTACAGATTTCTAAGAAGTCCATTTGTGTGACTGCTGGCCTGCATTGCACAACACCTGTGGTCACTTTGGCCCTGAACTATGAAAGGCAAACCTTAACAATACCACAAATGGGAATCTCCGGGATGTGTTTTATAAGCCAGGAGTGCAAAATAAAGTGACACTATGCAATGAATGATCCAGCAAGCTGCTCTGTGGCCTAAAGTCTGGGCATGCAATTCATTTACAGATCCATTCAGCAGTTCCTCTCTTCTGATTTACATTGCCTTCATTTAAATGGCTGATTCCTCTCTCTCTCTTTTTTTTTTTTTTTTTTTTTTTTTTTTTTTTTTTTTTAATCTCTAATGAAGGGTAGTCTGCCGCACACACATGCATGCGCGCTAACTGCACAAAAACGCACACTCGCCCTCGTTGTCGTGTGCCACTGCAGCGCCCCCTACCCAGCTGCTGTCACGTGAGTGCCCAGGCCCTAGCAACAGCGAGCGAAAGAGCGAACAAAAAAGAGAGATCCTGGCGAGAGCACGAGAGAGGGAGAATGGGTAAAGAGAAAGAGATGGGAGAGAAGTGGGGGGTGCTGTGGAGCATTAATAAGTGATGAGTCCAACAGTGTGAATTGCTGTTAGTTAGCATAGCTGCAGCGCCGCTCTCATTTGCATGGCAGCACCAAGAACAATCCTCCTGTACTTACGCCATTTCCTTTTAGCTCTGTTTGTCACTGAGTGACTTTTACAAGAGTATATCTTCTGTTTTATTTATTTTCATCTTTACCTTATGTCCATCGTCTGGTCAATGTTTTAAAATATGCACAGTTTTTCTTATCTGGGATCTGTCCATCCTCCTTTATGGATACATCCCTTTACAGATTTCTTCCTCTTTTTGAATTTTTATTAGCTCATATGTTGCTATTTTTATCCATTCTACTTGACAATAATTTGTTTTAAAAAAAATGGCTGCCACACACAAGGCACATTTAGCTGCACTTTTCTTGCATCACCAGATACACTTAATCACCTCCCAACATTTAAGAAGAGGGGTGTCCTCTCTCTGGGGAAACTTTGTGGAAGACAAGTGATACTCCAGGGCCCCATAATCCTTTTTCCTCCATTCCTGTTTTCTGTCTCGTTATTTTCATGTATGTCTGTGGATTTCCAGCAAATCTGCAAAGATTGAGCAGAAGCTTCTGCTCCTGGCATGACTTGCTGCCTGAGGCAGATCAGCTGAACTGATTCCATTACTCACAGACCCCCCTGAAAGAAGGGGAAGAAGAGCACAGAGTAAATGTTAGCAAAAATAGGTAGAGGGCAGGAGGAAGGCTGTAGGGTGGCAAGCAGAGTAGAAAAGGTAACTAAAGGAACTGGGAATATTTTGAAAAAAATAAGGAGGAAGTGAGGCGATTGTGCAACTCCCATGGGTGTGGGATAGACTTCAAAATTCCCATCCTTCCTCCAACAGCAAATAAATAAATAAATAAAAATAACCACAAAAACACATGTAGGAACACATACAAACACAGCAGCAAACTCCTGGAGGCGTAGGCAGACTAGACGAGAATTGATCTCTCCCACGAGGAGAGGTTTGCGAGCAGAGAGAGAGATGGAGAAAGACGTAGAATTGTTTTTAGCTGTGTACAGCTCTCAGGCCTGTAGGCCCCTCATCACTCTCACTCCCTGCTCTGTCACTCCCAGCGGCATGTTTCTCTTTATCTTCTCATCTCTCCCTCCATCAATCTCCATCTGCCATCCTCCTCCCTGTAGGCCCCAGACCCTTCCTCTTCACTGCTGCCTCCCTTCATCCCTGCCTGCACCCTCTCCACTGTTTTAGGTGTGTCTCATCTCTATAGACAGCAGGAGGATAGGCGGTGACTAGAAATTAAATGCAAGCTGTGCCAAAAAAAAGGCAGAATGAGGGAGGGCTAGAAACCAAAAGTCTACAAATAAGAGCAGACAAGAAGAAAGAAATCATGGAAATTGATAAATCAGAGTTTACTAATATAAACAATAACTTTTTTATTGAATATTCAATAATAGATTGAATATCTGCTTCTCAACAATCTTATCACTTGATTAAAACGGTTCCCTCCCACTTCACCGGCTTTTGACAAATTTGTAATACAGTTGAGGTTGGGTTCCTTCTGTAAGCTTACCTGGCTTTATGCATTTCAACACCAGTTTTTGTCTGTTTTTGGGATCCTTGTCTTGTTGGAACACCCATTTAACTTCATGTATCAACTGTCTAGCTGTTGATTTGAGGTAAAGCTGAAGAAGGTGGAGGTAGCCCTCTGTCCCATTATTCCATCTACTTTTTGCAATAGACTGATAGCACCGGTTGCAAAGCAGGCCCTCATCATCATGCTACCTCCACCACATTTAACAGCCTGTACAATACTCTCAGGTTTAAAAGACCTTGACTCCTCCAAACATCCTTTTCGTTGTTGTGGCAAAATGACTCAATCTGTGTCTTATTTGAACATAAAACTTTTCTCCAGAAGGCATTTAGGTGTTTAATGTGTTCCTGAACATCCTGACCAATTTATTTTATCCAAGGGCCAAAGTTTGGGTCGAATGGATGCAAATGAATGTTTGAACAGGAAAATGATTTCAAACACACATCAAAATGGTTTTGAAACAAAACAAGCTAATGCTAAATTTCTGGTATGGCACAAATGTCAATCCTATTATGTATTTATGAACTCTTGTTCAAAGCCTGACCTGTGTCAGGAAACCAGCAGTTTAAAGATATTCAACCATTTCTGATAATATGATAGCCATAAAATGAGAGGCTTATTGATTAATATATGTATGTATTTCTTGGCAAGGCAAGATTATTTCTATTGCACATTTCAGCAACAAGACAATTCAAAGTGCTTTACTTGATGAAAACATCAAACATCAGAAAAAAAACATTATTGCTGTGGAATAATAAATGAAAGTAATGAAAAGGTGCAAAAAAACCCTAAAATTAACGATGTTCCAGTTATTAATCAAGGGCAACTATAAACAAATGGGTTTTCACCCTTGATTTAAAGTATCTCAGTGTTTCAGCATTTTTGCAATTTTCTGAACCTTTGTTCCAGATCAGAAGAGCATAAAAACTGAAAGCTGCTTCTCCATGTTTGGTTCTGACTCTGGAGATGCAAAGTAGATTTGAACCAGAAGACCGGAGTGGTCTGGAAGGTTGATACAATGACAACAGTTCTTTAATATAACTTGCTACAGGACATGATTGAAATCTCTAATTAGGTGTAGACCCAGAAAAGAACACAAATAAAAGGAATAACAAATTAGGATATGATGACTAAATGGTAATTCAATAAACTAAACAAAGAAAAACTTTAGTGAGCTTTAGTGTGAGCAGTATGACGTGAATTGACTGGTCGTACATGTGTAATAGGTCTGTACACGGCGGTAAACTGCAATTTTGAGGCTGCCAGATTCTTGATACTGATTTTCACTTGTTTTGCTTTTGTATTGATGAAAACATTAGGAGGAGAATAAAAATGATGGATGAATGGTGGAGTAAGTTTCCTTCACATTGTCTCTTGACAAGCTTCTTTTCATTTGTGTCCTCTAAACTGCTTTTCTTTGTCTTCATTAGTAATAGTCTCTGAATTTCTTTCTCCCCTCCTTCCTTCGTGCTCCGTCTTTCTTTCTCTAGGCATGTTGTGACAAGGGTGTAGCAATGTGTTACACAGGGCTCCGCTTGCCAAGTGCATATTATCCTGTAAGGCATAATACCCAGGTTGGAACAAAAGGGCAGGCTTAGAAATTACAGCCTACGTTGCTTAGCACTCAGCACAACAGTCTGAGTCACATGAAAACACGTGTGTGTGAACTTTATGATTGTTAGTGCTCTGGCTGACAGGCACATATGTCATTAAGGAAAAATGTTAACTGCAAAATACTCACAAATGTATTCAAAGCATCATTCACAACTAGTCTGATCAACGAATTCTGGTAAAGTGAAGAAATAACTTACCGGTGCTGATTCATGCATCATGAAGTGGATATTTTTTTAAAAGTGTGGTTAATAAATTAAATTTATTTAACTTATGGATGTGAAATGAATGCAACAAACTGTTCTGGAGGAAAGGTCTGTCCGTCCATCCATCCATCCATCCATCCATCCATCCTAAAAGCTCTGAGTTTGCCAAGGCTCTCCTCATAGTTGAATGTTTTCAGAAAACCCATATAGGGAAGTGTCCTGGATGCAACCTCTTCAGATGTCTGAAGTACCTCAGCAATCTCTCTTCCTTGTCGAATACACTGAGCTCAAACTGAATGACCAGTGAGCACCTACCAGACCAAGGAAATTTCAGCCTGTTATATCCAGGTTCAAGTTTTTTTGATCCTGATCTATATCTGATGACCACAGGGGAGTCTCAGTGTAAATGGATCAGTAAATTGAGATTTGCTTTTTTTCTTAGCTTTTTCTTTAGTGACTGACTCGAGCCCTGCTAAAGACAAGGTTTTAATTCTCCCGTAAATCTCCTTCTCCATCCTACTATCACTTTGGAAAAACAGACAGAGATTCCTAACCTTCTTTGCTTTAGGCAGATACTGATTCCTGACCCAGAAGGAGTAGTTTAGGCTGAAAAACACCCTTCTCAGATGTGGAGGCCATGGGAAATTATTAACAGATTAACTGCTAAGTAATAATTATTATAATCCCAAATGTACACATTAAGAAATTTATGCTTTAGGTTAACTTTGCTGAAATATTATAACTGAGAGTAATAAATTATAATATAATAAGAATCCTATCTTTTCATTGTAAAGGAGAAAATCTGCTGTAGTAGGTAAAAGTGCACATGTAAATTACACCTGGGTATAGGTCAGTTATTGTTATCAGTATAAATAAAGGATACAGTTTCAGAGGGTGCTAAAGTATCCTTCAAACAAACTGCCAGCCCAAATCCCTGTTTAAATGAAATACCAGAAATGTACCAGAGTGGCCAAAGTTCTGTTAAGCTAAATGGAGCCTGAAGTAACACAACACTCGCTGTCCACCAACTGTTGCTGTGCAGTCCCAGTCAGCTGGCTGAAAGACTGAAAGAAGGCTGCTAAACTTTCCCCTTAGAAGAAAAACAAATTCACATGTTTGGGAATATTTTCTGTCACAAAAAACATAGGCAGTGATGGTGTAGAAACTAAGAGTGCTACCCATCCCTCCTATTAATCTGAGCTGTTTTAAAGTGAAGCAATGAGTGACATGGTTTTTTGGAGCTAACTACAGGTTTCCACATTTAAGTGTATTGGCCCACTGTTTAAATCAGGTTCTTTCCATTTGTTACAGTGTTACTCTATAAAAAGCAGTTATACTATTCTGCTCAAAAAGCACCTGAAAACTTGATCTTAAATATATTTATTCCACATTTTTGCTTAAGTCTATAAACATGATTATATCAGTAAATAAGTATCATTGATAACATTTCTAAATTTGTAATAATGAATATACATTATTATTTTAGCAGCAGTATGAATAATTGTTGTACAATTTTGATTTACATTTTTTGCGTACATACCGCGATACACTGAATTTTCACATAGGATTATAGGATTTTGTACTGTGAGAATCTCATGCCAGTCCAAACCTAATTACACCTAATTCATCACATCTTAGAATGCATAAATTATTGAATTTAAACCTAACAAACCTAAAATGATTAAACTAACTTTAGAAAAACACAGCATTTATTTCCCTAACTAGTGTCTTTCATCCATTGTATCACTTCTAAAGGCCAATGGGCCTTATGGGGACCAAAGCTTGGTCCTTGAGGACTGACTTTAGACACCACTAGTTTAGTGGTAAGGTGTGAATTAGGTTTTGGTTAAGGTTAGGGTAAGTGTTCAGGTTAGGCATAAATGCAGTTACAAAAATTAATGGAAGGTAATACAAAGTTTTAATATGGACAGAAATAAGAATTTGTGTGTTTATGTGTGGCAGAAAGCCAGGTAAATGTTCTGTGTTCTAGAGAATCTTTGGACAAAGCCTTGCAGCCATAAAATCCATTGACCCTTGTTGCTCACAGGAATAAATGCTGGGTTATTGATGCTTTTTCATAGTGACATTTGAATACACACATTTTATTCTATACTGTAATTTTTATTCCTAAACAATGAAGATGAAGAAGGTTATGTTGTACTGTGGCCAATGGCTCACCTGTTGCTTTGAGTTGTGTACATGCATTAACATAAACTGTCTCTGTCTGAGGGTTACAAGGTACAAAGACCCAGAGAAGCATAACGATGGAAATACACAGTCCTCTTTTTTTCCATTCATCTCTTTTCCTTTTGTCTCACATACTCACATTTCTGCACTGTGTACTCTCTTTTTGTTGACATGTTGATAAATCAGAAGCAAATCAAGCATTCACTGATGTGACATTAAAATAATGCTTTATTGTTACACACAGAGACGCATACATTATTAACATCTTTTATAACCCCCTTTTCTCATCTATGCTTTGCTTTCTTCCTGTTTGTCTTTTTGTATAGCCAGTGTCTCCCTGAATGGATGGGTTAACATTTGGTAAAAGCTCCCCTATGTTCACTTAACTGCTATGCTTGGGCTGTGGTACCTATCTCCCAGGAATCAGGAGTTTTTGTCAGTAATAGTAAAGAAAAATGATGAGATGGAGAGAAATGCAAGTAACTGCCAGTGAAAACACTTTGTTTAAAACACCTTCATAAAGAACGTGGTAATATCTTTTCATTAAGAAAATGCAGCAACACTGAAATGATGAATTGTCTGTATCTAAATAAAAAGCCATTACATACTATTAAAATATAATTCTTCAGATGTGTCCTTCTGCTATAATCCTTAAAAAAAAAAAAAAAAAAAAAAACCAGAACGGATTGGCGGGAATGTTTCAACGAAACCCAGCTCTTTGCAGATATGTGTCCAACCCTAGTCCTTGAGATCTACCATCATGCAGGTCTTGGATGCATCCCTGCTCCAACACAGCGGAATCAAATGATTGAATTACCATGCCATCAAGTTTGGCAAAGGCCTTGTAACAAGCCTCTGATTTGATTCAGCTGTTTTGGTTGCATCTAAAACCTACAGAACAGTAGATCTCAATCACTAGGGATGGAGACCCCCTGGTCTACACAGACACAAAATTGGAAATGCAAACATTATGCAATGGCATTTTTTGACATGGGTGATATGGCATTTTGGCCAGGGCAATAAATCTTGGTGGACACAACCACGTAAAAAGAATGTGATCTATGAGTTGAGCTCTGACGAGGTTTTCTAATGCTTATTTGGTGATGGGAATGGTTGCCTTCTTTGTGTACACACTTTAAGAATATTGCTTTACACCTCAGGTTGCTAATGACACTAAACTTAGCATCTGATTCAAAACTTATGATTTGGTGCCCAAATGAAAAGCACCCATATGGGTGCTTTTAAGGGGTCCAGGCAGCATTCGACCAGCTTTAGCTGAAAATTTATTATATTTAGACAGTTAGACTTCAACAGAATAATGTCATCTTAAACTCAGATTGCTTAAGACAGTTTTTGAAAGCTTTATTTTATGTTGAAAAAGGACAAGTATAGATTTTTGAATGCTTCTTTGACATTAAGAACCACATTCTAGTGCAGGGATCTTCAAATCCAGCCCTTGAGTGGTGCTGTCCTGCAACTTTTAGATGTGTCTTTGCTTCAACACACCTGAGTCAAATAATGAGGTCATTAGCAGGACTCTGGAGAACTTGAGTGCATACTGAGGAGGTGATTCAGCTGTTTGATTCAGGTCTGCTGAACCAGGGACACAGCTAAACGTTGCAGGACACAGGCCCTCAAGTGATGTATTTGAGGACTCCTCTTCTAGTGCATCAAGTACACCAACGAGAGCATGAAAAGTCCAAAAAACTACATGGATAGAATTTTCTGCAATTACAGATGCTTTTAACCATTTTTTGTATAACCTGTATGTGAAAAAAAATCTTGTTTTCCATTTATCCATTTTCCATCCAGCTAGATCAGTTATCCACAATATTTCATTAGGTTTCAGTGTTTTTGATAAGTTACAACATAGAAAACATTTTTTTTCCAGAATGGGTTTCATCATTGAAATGATTGTAAGTTTCCATGGAGTTTAGGGCAACAGAGTGACACAGGGCACCCTGCATACAGGAATTGCCATTAACAGTATGTCAAAAATGACCAGCCTCTTCTTCTCTACTCTTTTGCAGGTAATCGTTTCTTCCTGACCTCATTTGGCGCTTTATATATCTCAGAAGTGCAGAAGGAAGATGCTTTGTCCACCTACCGCTGCATCACAAAGCATAAATACAGTGGAGAGACCCGCCAGAGCAATGGAGCCAGGCTCTCTGTAAAGGGTAGGCAGAGAAACTTGTGTTTTCATTCTTACTAATGTATTATGCTTTGACTTTTGGTTTCTGAGAGTCTTTTGATGAGTGAAACAATCTGAATCAAAATCACATTTCTGTGATCACGTTTAGACCCTAAGGAGTCCCCTCCATCTGTGCTGGATAGTTTCCAGTCTGGTGAGATGCAGGTTGGGCACAGTGTGGAGCTGCCCTGCATTGCCTCCGGATATCCAAATCCCACCATCCGATGGTTAAAGGATGGTCGGCCATTGCCAGCTGACTCCCGCTGGATACGCCGCATCACTGGCCTCACGATCTCTGACTTAAGACTTGAGGACAGTGGCAACTACATCTGTGAAGTTACAAACAGCTTTGGCTCCAAAGAGGTGACGGGTCATCTCAATGTTATAGGTAGGTAGATGGAGTAGATATACCTTTACTGAGCATTCTTTTTGTAGAAATTGTGACTTGAGTCTTGTTCTAAGACTTGGGTCAAACTCTATTTTGTGAAAACAAAGGCTTCAGGCTCGTTAAGCTAGACTTATTGTTTGGGACTCTTTATCTTATATCAGGAATGAAAGCAAGCCAGTCATTAAGTCACACACCCCAATTGCTTAATAATGTAGCTCTCATACCAGCCTCCTAGCTTCTTGTGGTTCGGTCCTTCATGGCACATGTCAGGGCTGACTTGGACTTGTCCCTCAAATAATTGAGACTCAGTTTTACCTACCCCTAAAAACTTGAGACTTGACTTGAACTTACTACACAAAGATTTTAAACTAAACTTGGACTTACTACAAGAAGATTGGATAGTTGACTTGATTTGCCTCTCAAAAACTTGCTTGTCTTGGATTTGGATGAGACTTGACTTGGATTTATCTCAAAGACTTGAGACCTGACTTGACCTTTCCCTCAAAAACATGAGAGTTGACTTGGACTGACTTGTGAAAGACTTGAAACTTTACTTGGAATTATTACTCAGAGATTTGAGACTTAAGATAGGGGTAATTCTCAAAGACTTGAGATTTTATATGGATTTGCTACTCAAAGACCTGAAACTTGATTTGGATTTACCCTCTGAGATTTAAGACTTGACTTGGTCTTACTTCTGAACAATTTGAGACTTGACTTGGGCTTGCTACTCAAAAACTTGAGACTGGTGTTGGACATGCCCTCAAAGATTTGAGACTTTATTTGGACTTGACCCTAGAGATTTCAGGCCTGTTATGGACTGGCTTCTTGGAAACTTGATCGCCTCTAAAGGGCTTGCCCTTTAGGTTTGAGACTCAACTTGGACTTGCTCTCAAAGACCTGACTTGGATTTGCCATTAGGGATCTTAGACTTGATATTGACTTGCCATGAAAGACTTGAGACTTGACTTGAATTTGCTGTTAAAGACCTGAAACTTGACCTCAACTGCTCTTCTGGTCTCTGCTGTTCTTCAAAGGAAACTTAACAAGAGCAAAAATTTCTGTCACAAGCATGAGTTGTATTACCATGACGTCCTGGAAGGATTACTATGGTGGAAGCGAAGATAAAGTCTCTCATATTATTCATGTAATGTGTGACGATGGAAAAAAAACTGCATGTTGTACTATTCTTTATCAGTGGAACAGATGTAAGATGGAGAGTCACTTAAGAAGAGGTCATACTTGTAAATAGTATTGGGGGAGGCCTGTTATTGCTGGTTGAGAAGAAAATAAGGGTTAACGGTAGCTGGGCAGAATGACCACAGGCCACATGACCGTGCAAACCTCAAACCTTCAATGACAGATCATGTAAGGTAGGACATGCACAAACTTACAGTCACAGATACTGTACATGCACTCATATCCTGTGAAAAAACGTCTTACCCATGCAGATGCAGTGACACACAGACACACATGCTCTCACACACATTCAGCAGCTCCCAGCTCATCACACCAGCTGCTTTATTGCTCACTGACATTTTTTTCCCTCTCTGTCTTCCTGTCTCAGTTTTTCCTTGCTGCTCAGCACACAATCTCAATCACACACAAATACACACCCATGCAGACAGACACAGGAACTGAAAAATAGACAAGAAATACACACCAAAATATGATTTGTGTTGCTTAGCCAGCACAGTGTAGCTCATAAGAAAATTTCCATCCTGTGCCTGGGATGCTGACATATACCAACTTTTGCTCCTTCAATATGTAGGTACTTACTTGCCTCCATCAACGCGACTGTCTTCTATTCCCCCCCCATCTCTAGAACCACTGCGGGTCACTTTGTCTCCAAAGAACCTCAAGACGGGGATCAGCAGTACAGTAATCCTCTCCTGTGCCGTCCAGGGTTCCCCCCACTTTACTGTGTCCTGGTACCGTAACACAGAACCTGTGATGCCTGATCAGCACTTTTCCATCCAGGGAGCGCACAATGAGACACTCTTCATTTCTGCTGCACAAAAAAGACATTCTGGGGCTTACCAATGCTTTGCCTCACGAAAAGGCCAGACTGCCCAGGACTTTTCCATTATACTGCTGGAAGGTAAAGAGAAAAGCCTATGACTATTTTCTGTCTGTGTTCTGTAATCTTATATTAAGATTAGAATAAGGGTTTGTTTTTAGCCCGAATGATATAATGTATCAATATATGTAGACAAACAAAAAATTGTTGGCGAACAGGTTATGGTGTTTTTTTTATTTATAGGTAAAGCTGCATTGTAGTCGCTTGCAAATCTGTTCATTTATTGATTTAATAAGGGACAACTAAAAGCTAAACCAGAAAAAAGTGGATATTTTTGTGGTTCAGTACATCCAGTGCCAGACAAATTTACCAGTATCTCTGGCAAAGATCTGTTAAAAGATCAACTTATATTAAATTGCTTATATTGCAGTAGTCTAAATTTACACAGAATAATGAAAAATTGTTCTTTGTTTTTGAATTCGGTGGGGGGGGGAATCCCATGCAAATTAGAATACTGTTTTCAAAAAAAAATATAGCTTCTTAGGGGGTGATAATGTGCTGGTTTATACACAACTCAGAGTAGGACAAGAAAAAACCCCTCAAAAAATACAAACAATTAAGTGCTTATGGTCTCACCCATTGTTTTTTAAACTACTATGTGTTTGGTCTTAAACTCTGACTGGGAGTATTACTTTGCGTGTTGCACATAGTCCACACCATCACAAAAATATGGACTGCACTTGGTTTTTCAGAGAGTCTGAGAAGACCTTAGTTGGTGGGTAGATTTCACAAAATATACAGCACAAAACACTTTGTTCTTCTAATTGCTTGATGGATCAGGAAAAGTGCGTTGTAATAGAGCTCGAATAAAGTATTGAGATCCACCATTGGTTGATTTTCTATTTCTTACCTCTTGCCTTAAAATTTTTTTAGATGGTACACCCCGTATCGTAGCCTCCTTCAGCGAGCGAGTGGTGGTCCCTGGTGAGCCATTTTCCCTGATGTGTGCTGCCAAAGGAGCCCCTCCACCTACCATCACCTGGACTCTGGATGATGAGCCTGTGGCCCGGGATCTATCACGTGTTAGATCCAGCCAGTACACTCTCTCCGATGGGAGCACCGTTAGCTTCGTCAACGTCAGCAGCCCACAGATTCGTGATGGAGGAGTGTATCGGTGCGCCGCACGAAACTCGGCTGGTAGTGCCGAGTACCAAGCGCGCATAAACGTAAGAGGTGCCTGTCTACTTTTCAATATCAGTCATACAGAGGCTTCTCATAGCCTAACCCCCTCCCTACCCTGACCAATACCCTCTACTGTACCCTCCTATTGCTCTATTTCTATCTCTGTATGTCTGTTTTTTCTCCTCTGCATAGTTTTAGTTTTCACACTTGTTTATTTTTGTTTGCCACATTTACCTTTCTAAAATTTAATTTTTTGTTTCGACTGGAAATTATATTTGTTGAATGTCTTTTTTCTTTGTCTCATACTCTGCCATTTTGTGTAATCAAAACCTCTAAACATACATTGCAGTAGTGTTCATGCATGCACAATGTAAACAAATATACCTCCACAATTTGTGTGAACAGCCATTTGAAGGCACCTTACAAATGTCTTTATACAACCACAGATTTAACTGAATTATATAAAATATATTTGATAAAAAGTGTGACATGTATTTGCATACAGCCCCTTTACTCTGTTATGCCTTCAAGCTCCAGTAGGAAACTTTTATAAAAGTACATTTTTTACACATTTGTTAAAACTATCACTATGTCCTGACAGTATAAAACAAGACGGATAATCTGTGAAAAAATCGAGCTCCTCTGCCTTCTCCCTGTGGTCCTACTGCCATCTGCAGACACACACGGCTCCTAGTCAGAAACAACCAATCAGAGCCAGCAGGAGTGTCATGGCACTGTCAATCAAGCTTGTGTATGCGCTACTCACACCCTCCCCTGCACAGTAAGTACAAGCTTAAGATCGCCAGTTTGCTCCAGCTGTGCTAATGGCAGAGAAACAAACTAAGGTTACAGTAAAACTGTTTTTCCGCCATCATTGGTGGTCTTGTGTACTTGCCTGTGAATTCACATCAGGCTCCGCTTTGGGGGAGGACCTGTAGCACACAGAGAGCAAGGGGAAAAGTGTGAGCGGTGTGTACACAAGCGATTGACACTGGTAAAACATTCCTCCTGAGTCAGAGTTGATGAGAAGATAAATGGATCTTAATACCGGGCAATCCAGAAGGAAAACCTATCAGAAGCTACAAAAGATTTGAAACTGGAGCAGCAGTTCCACCTTCCAGTAGAACAGCAACTTTAAGAGTATTGGGTTTCCCTGGTCTAAACCAGGGATACCCAAGTCCAGTGTTTTAGAATTACTATCATGCAACTATCAGATGCATCGCTTCCCAACACACCCAAATCAAATTAATGGTTTATGACCAGGCCTCTGCTAAATGACATGCTGATGAGGGAATTCAGTCATTTGGTTCTGGTGTGTTGGAGAAAAGTTGCAGGGAGATAGCTCTTGAGGACTGGACTTGGGCACCCCCAGTTCAGATCAAAGCTATGCAAGTGTTAGAATGACCTAGTCAAAGCCCATTGAAAGTTTGTGGTAAGGCTTGAAAACTGATGTTGTCAAATGCTATCCATTCACATGGCTGAACATGAACTGTTTTGTGAGGAAGAGCGCTGAGAAAGTTTAATCTCCAGGTGTAAAAATATGATAACGTCTGAAAGGACTTGCAATTTTAGCTGAAGTGAAAAGTATTTCAACGGTGTATTGACTCATTTTACCTCACAATTATGCCCTGCAGTTGATCTTTCACATAAAATTCCAATAATATGCATTACACTTTTTTGTGCATGTAACATTAAAAAATGTAAAGAAGTTTAAAGGGTGTAAATATATTTGCAAGGCACCATACACATATATGCTGTAGAGTTATTGTTCAAAATCAGACTGTACATTAGCTGTACAAACAGAATCATAGCAGTTATAAAAAACTTGGTTCAAGAATTAACTAAGGAAACACAAGATTAGAAGGAAACAAATGATTAGTGCTAGACAAAGATTGGATGAAATAGGAGAAATGAAAGAAGAGGACAGCTTCTTATATGTGGAGCAGCTGATTGTAAACTCTTGTGACAGAACTGGTGAAGTTATTGTCATCTGGGATGACAAGGATAAAGAGTGACACCAATGGACAAAGCTGTATCACCATCTCAGTCTCTCTCTCTCAATTTCTCTCAGTCCCTTTTCTTGGTCCTTTTGGTGAGATGTGTAGTTGTGACATGCAACTCTGCTTTAAGCAAACATGCCAGAAAGATCATTGAAGTGAGAATGAGCTCCAATGCCAGAGAGTTCTAGCCCTCCATGCTACACAAACTGTCACAAATAGCGTGGCCACACATACATTGACACACATACTTATGACCACACTTCAGATAGCTGAACCATGCTAATATGCTTTCCCTGCTCACTAAGATTTGCTTTATTCAAAGTATCCCATTCCCTGAGCAACCAAGACCAAGTAAACAGAAATGCACAGACATGGCTGAACGCATATTTATATTAAGCCTGTGTGTGTGTGTGTGTGTGTGTGTGTGTGTGTGTGTGTGTGTGTGTGTGTGTGTGTGTGTGTGTGTGTGTGACAGAGCTCCTGAATAATACATCTTTGACTCGTCAGAATTGTGACTTCAAAGCTCAGAACGTGCTGAGAAAGGGAGGAAAGAGGGAAAAAAGAGACCAAAAGATGGCAGGGGTAGGAGAGGGTGTCAGAAGAAGCAAAAACAAGATGAACAATGGTGAGAAGGTCAAAGACGAAGTGACAGATAACTGAGAGAAGGCTCTCAATTGCTGCCGAAAATGCTAAACAACTTTTTCTGTCAAATGACACAGTGTTTGCATGTTTTTCAAAAATATTAAAGTTTTATTTAAAAAATTCTAAGAACAAGGACACTTTTACTGTTGTGGATAAAAAAAATTTGATCAACAATATTTCATGACTTCTTCCTTCAAAAATGATCACAAAATAGCACAGGAAACATACTTTGGTCTTTGAAAGAGAAATAAAAAATGCACTAAAAGCATGAAGGCACAAATAAAGAATAATTGAGTTGAAAATGTTTTTTGAGAATTGCAGTGGAGGTATTTAACTGTTATGACCAGTCACTTAGAATGAATGAATGGAATGTTATTGTTAGGCTTAGATATAAATTCCTTTAAATAATTCTGAAAACATTTAAATTATTTGGAAAAAAAATCTGGTGTTAGTTTTCTTACACCCACTTTCTTTGGCACGGAAGAACATCTTATCCTGCTTTCGCTGGTCCTAATTTGATAGTGTTACCAGTTAGATTATTTAATATACCCAGTTTTTATGGTTACTTTTACATTGTCTATCTTCATAACTAGACTACTTCAGATTTAAGGACTGTGGGATTTTTAATTTTACTTCACTTTTTGTCCTATTTTTCTACTTCCAAGATAAACAAGGGCAAGATGCCTCTGGTTGACACCAGGCACATTAGTAGTATTATACAAAGACTTCAATTGATAGAACTGAGGGTAAATGTCGAGATCAATGCAGTTTCTGGAAATGAAACAACTCTACCGATGTCTCAAAACAACAAACAGCCTCTGAGCACCTCAGCAAGCAGCTCACCCACCTGGAAGTGTCTCAGAGCTAAGCCAAAAAATAAATCTCATCATTTGGATCTAACTAGACATCTAACGGAACAGACCCCTCACCTAGATGACACAGCATGGTCAGCATTATGCAGAAACATCCCCTCGTCAACACCAGCACCCAAAAAAAAAAAAAAAAAAACCACCAAGCAGCTGGAGCCGACATGAGTCCACCTTCCTTAACTCCAGTACCAAGGACTAATCAGCCAGCTCGAGCTATAACACGTACCCTCAGGTCTCCAGCTGGGAACCCACTAAACTCTGCTGGAATTCCTCTGAAAAACAGGTTTGCTTCTCTGCAATAGTAGCCTACGATGGACACCTCTCCTCCAAACATCAACAAGAGGTATGAGTCAAGACCACCTCCCAAAGTGACCCAGACACCTAAATTTATGCCAAAAGTTCTTATTGTCACGGATGCTGCAGTGAATGAAATTTATTGTCTTTGCCATACAAAGAGAACAAAGGTAATATGCTTCCCAAATGACACAGTGGCTGATATAACAGAGAAAATACTCCCATTAACCACTGATCAGCCGAGCATTGAGAATCTAATCATTCACATTGGAGCTAATGATCTGGCTAAGTAAAAATCTGAAATTCTGAATAATGGCTTTAGTCATTTTCTAAGCACAGTTGGAAATCTGAAAATGAAGGTGTTTATCAGTGGATCAATACTGAAAGCTGGACGTAGAGATGAGAATTACAGCAGACTGCTTATGATTAATAAATGGCTTATTAAAGAATGCTCTAAGAGCTCTGTAATCTTCTTTGACAATCACAAGATTTTCTGGGAGCGCTATCATCTCTTCAGACAAGATGGAGTCGGCCTAAATAAAAATGGAAAAAACATTTCACTGCCAATATTGTCAATATATTTTTATTTTTAGAAGTATCGTCACCAGGGGTGATGTTTCTTAACTTTAGTGAGAAAATAGACCACCACGTATTGCTAGGTACTTCTCTCCTGAGTACCCAAAAAGCATGTTCTACTTCAACAGAGCCACCTGGGTGGAGTTCTTCAGGACCATCTTGACTCTGTATATCTGAAGTCTGAAACAGGTGACCAGACATTTACATTGCACCTATGTTTTTCCAGAATCAGTCTGGTCCCCTCCAGAGTACGATGCAGGAAAATACCTTTCCAAATCACTGAAAGAAAATTAACAGAAAACAGAAAAATTAAATGCAATGGTCTAAATTCAAATCTCAGATTAATCCATTGTCTAAAGCAACCTCAAATTGAAGAACTATCTACCACCAAGTCACTTAAACTGGCTCTGCTAAATATAAAGCCATTATCAACAAAAGGACTTCTGGTTCATGACTTAATCACTGAGCATATTAATATTATGTGTCTAACTGAAACATGGTTAGATGACAATAACAAATCACCTATACTAATTGAATCAGCACCTCTCAATTACAATTTTTTAAGTGAGAATCGAAAACATAAGAAGGGTGAAGGGGTTGATCCAATATTTCATTATTCACTAAACTGTAAAAAGGTTTTCCTTGGCAAATCTGACTTTTGAATATTTGGGAATTGAGATTAAAGGTCATAAACGAACGTTGACACTAATTCTATATAAAACCCCAAAATATGTGGAAAATGTTTTCATTGACTTTAATGAGCTTTTATCTGTTATACACAATGATTATGACTGTCTGATAATTGTAGGAGATTTCAATATCCATGTTGACAAGCCCAAAGACAGAGGTGCAAAAAAGCTGTGTGATATACTTGATAACTTTGGTTTGACTCAACATATCAAACAAGCAAATTACAATCGAGGACACACTCTGGATTTGATCATCAGCAAGGGTATAAATATTTCCAATGTCTATAATTGATGTCTCCCTGTCGGATCATTTCTTTGTTATCTTTGAATGTACAGTTTCCATTGACTCACTTAGTAAAACAGATATATAACAAAACCATTCTTTTACAGAGAACACAGCTTACAATGACCAACCTCTTTGATGTCTTTCAGTCCAGTTTCTGTGCTCACCACAGTACTGAGACTGCCCTCGTCAAAGTGTTTAATGATATCCACACAAATAGAGACTGTGGAACAACCACAGTGTTGGTTCTGTTGGACCTCAGCGCAGCATTTGACACTGTTGACCATTAGATATAAAATTGACTGAAGAGCTGAGTTGGACTGGTCCAGTACTCAGTTGGTTCAAGTCTTACTTAAAGAACAGGGACTTCTTTGTGTCAATAGGCAACTTCTCATCAGAGAGGACAGAAGTCACATGCGGGGTAACCCAAGGTTCAATCGTGGGACCCCTTTTATTCAATATCTATATGCTCCCACTACCTCAGGTTATAACAAGAAATAAGATTAATTACCATAACTACGCAGATGATACACAGCTCGACATTACAATGTCACCAGGTGACTCTGAACCAATCCATGTACTGAACAGATGCTTAGAACAAATCAATGCATGGATATGCCTAAACTTTCTCCAGTTGAATAGAAACAAAACTGAAGTTATTATCTTTGGACCTAAAGATGAACAATCAAGTGTCAGCACACAGCTTCAGTTATTACAGCTACAAATTACTGATTAGGCCCGAAACCTGGGTGTAGTGATGGACTGAACCTTCAGAGACACATAAAGACAGTTACAAAGTCAGCCTTCTATCACCTGGAGAACATTTCCAGGATTAAACGACTAATGTCTCAACAAGCTCTAGAGAAACTCATCCATGCATTTATCTTTAGTTGCATTGATTACTGTAATAGTGTCTTCACAGGACTGGCCAAAAAGTCAATCAGACAGCTGCAGCTGATCCAAAACACTGCTGCTCATGATCTCACTAAGACCAGGAAAATAGAGCACAAACATGGAGAAGCAGCATTCAGCTTCTATGCTCCACAAATCTGGAACAAACTTCCAGAAAACTGCAAAACAGCCGAAACACTGAGTTTCTTTGAATCAAGGCTAAAAATCCACCTGTTTAGAGTTGCTTTTGACCCATAATAACAAGAACATTGACCAACATATTTGGTGTGTATTGATGTTTTTAATGATGACAATTGACAAAATGTAATGTTTGTTACTAGTTTCACAACCAGTAACTGTTTGGTGTGTTTATGATGTTTTTATGTTTTCATGATATAAAGCACTTTGAACTGCCTTGTTGCTGAAATGTGCTATACAAATAAACTTGACTTGACTAGTTTTTTTCTTTCTCCAGCTTTATAGCATAGTTATGTCAGTTGCATTCCTTGTTTATTTATAATGAGGTTTAAATAAAATCTCATCTCTAGTTCAGTCTGAGAAAAATAAGATAACCTGTTAATAACCTGTCTTATAATTTATGTAGGCATGGAGAAACAGGAACATTTCATTACATTTCTATGTGATATAATTTAGAACAGAAATATACAATAAAAATATCCTTTATCGTCCCACAGTGGGGAAATTCAGATGTCACAGCAGCAGTGACAGGACATCAAGGCATGTAGGTTCACACAAAGGTAAAAGTATTACAATATATAAAAAAACAAAATTAAGAATAATATACTGTACAGTAAGGGCAAAATAATGACAAAATACTGTGCAGTTATCAAAAACAGCATACTCTGGGTTCACCCACGAGTACACCCAGGTTCATATAGGAGTCTACAGGTGGATCTGCACCTGTGGAAATCCGCCACCAGCTCCTTGTTTTTTCCCGTTTTAATGAGGAGGTCATTCCACTGGCACCAGACTGTAAAGTCTGTAAAGTCCTGAATCCACTGTCTGTACTCTGAGTCATCCTCAGCTATGATGAAGCCAACTTTGGCAGAGTCATCGGAGAACTTCTGACGATGACATTGTGGGGAGTTGATGGAGAAGTCTTCAGTGTAGAGGATGAAGAGGAATGGTGCCAGCACCATTCCCTGTGAGGCCCCGTACTGCAGACCACCCTGTTGGAGATACCATGTACTCACATTCAGTGTCCAATGAGGTGGTGCGGTATTCACTGGGACATGTGCTGTTACACTCTTGACAGCTCCAACTTGTCCCTCTGAAGTCCTGACTGGGTGGTGTTTAAAACACTGGAGAAATCAAAGAACATAATCCCACTATGCTTCCAGATTTCTCCAGGTGGGTCAGAGCTCGGTTCAGGAGGTAGATGATGGCATCATCCACCCCAATGCCAGGCTGGTAGGCAAATTGCGGCTGATCCAATGAAAACCTCATCTGGAGGCATAGATGGTCTCGAGTTTAAAGGGCCAGATAAATAGCTACAGCGGTCTTGATTTGGCCCACGGGCCTTGATTTTGACACTTGTTTTAGAGCAACCAATTAAACTAGCAGTGTTTTTGGACTGTGGGTAGTAGCTGGCATACTGGGAGAAAACTTACAGACCTTCTTGTTGTAAGGCAACAGTGCTACTGAGTTCACCACCAGTCACAGCAACATTTGAGTGTATTTTTAGACTTAACTTTATTTGTTTTTTTAAGAATACTTGTATCACATTTTAATAGACATGTTTGTCAGAGGCTGAAAGGATTCTTTAAAATACTGAATGATATTCAGACATAGATCTATGAAAGAATCAAGAAAAGGATGGTCGAGAAGAGCTGGATGAAGTATATTCAATATCCTCAGTAGAAAATGTCTGTTGCGTAGGAGTTTAAGTTTCTTATGCATTACTAACTACCCATAGAGATTTTCATTAATTTTCTTTACCCACTTACTCCTCAAGGTCAAGGGGGTTGCTGGTGCCAAGCTCATGTGGTCCAAATAGGCACCAACCTCCCAAACAGAGAGGCAGGGGTATACCCTGGACAGCTCGCCAGTCTATAAGAGGGCAAGCAACCATGCACAGACATATTCACACCTAGGGGCAATTTAAAGGGACCAGTTAGCCAAACATGTTTTGGTTTATGTGAAAATTGGTGGTAAAAAAGTGAATATGCAAACCATGGTTTCTGAAAGGAGTTCTCACTTGGTGCATTGTTAATACCTGCATCACAAAGCACCAGTCTTTTCATTAGGAGGAACAGGGAAGCTGATCTCTCCAGAATGTCCTGGGTCTCTCTCTAGGTCTCCTCCCCATGGGGCATGCCTGGAACACTTTCACCATAGAGACGTCCAGGAGGCATTATAACCAGATGCCCGAGCCACCTCAGCTGGCTCCTCTTGATGTGGAGAAGCAGCGGCTCTACTCTTAGTCCCTCCTAGATAACTGAGCTTATAACCCTATCTCTAAGGGAGAGCCCAAACACCCATGCTGGAGGGACTGTGTTTCTCTCCTGGGAACGCCTTGGGATTACCCTGGAAAAACTGGCTCAAGTGGCTGGGGAGAGGAAAGTCTGGGTCTCTCTGCTTAGGCTGCTGCCCTGCAACCTGACCCTGAATGAGTGGAAGACAATGGATAAATGGGAAGCTGATCAGAGTTGATGGAAAGATGGATGGATTTAATTTCAGGACAGTCCTGGGAGGGGCTGCAAAAGCTATCTTACTGGGGTCAAAGTTCACTTTACAGCAGTACAGTCAACCTAAACATACAATTAGAACTAGCTATGGAGGATCAAAACATATCCATGTGCTTGTATAACCCAGTCAAAGTCCAAACCTAAATGCACTTGAAAATTGATGTTCATATCTGCTTTTCTTCTCATCTGACTGGCCTTAAGCTATTTTGCAAAGAAGAACTGGCAAATTTTTAAGCCTCAAGATGTATTAGGTTGTTAGAGACTTAGAGACAATGTAAAGAACAATAAGTTTAGAACGACATAAACAGTATTTTTATTATGAAATGACAGACTTATATAGCGCTTTATTAGGACACTCAAAGACGCTTTACAATGAAATCCGTCATTTCTTTTCACATACACATTCACATGCTAATGATGGCAAGCTACTGGACTGTAGCCACAGCTACCCTGGGGCAGTCTGACAGAAGTGAGGCAGCTACATTGGTGTTATTAGCCCTTCTGACCACCACTGGCAGGCAAAGTGGATGAAGTGTCTTGCCCAAGACAAACTCCTACCTCCATCGACACAATCACCCTAGATTATTATTATTATTATATTACTATCGTATTTAACAGAAATCTGGAATGGCTATTAAAGTAGAGGGGCCCTGTCAGTTTTCCCACAGCCTTGCAATATGATATAGAAATTGTGTAGGTATTCCTTTACAACTGCAGAATTAAAATACCATTTTACTAAGAGATTATAGGATGTCCTAAACCTCTATCTCCTTCTAAACCTCCAAATACTTCTTTTCCACTTCTATCTATTCTCCTTACCCCTCTCCCCAACTCCCTTCCTTTCCCCTCGTCCCCTTTCTGGATTCTTCCTGCAATTCCAAGACTTGCAATTGGCATCACAAACTAATGATCTTCTTTTTCCCTTTTTCTTTCTCTGATTGTACCTCTCTTTCTTTCCCCACCTATCTGTATTTATCTCATTCTCCAAATCAGGTCCTCCAAGGATTAGACCTATGAAGAATATTACAGCGGTGGCAGGAAGAAACACTTTCATAAACTGCAGAGTAATTGGGTATCCTTATTACTCGATTAACTGGTACAAAGAGGGAATTCTGCTGCCTGACAACCATCGTCAGGTGAGGTCCACTTTAAACTCATAAAACACAATACATATATCGCAAATAAGGGGAATGCTGTTTCACCTTATTTGGGAGATCTGTGGGAAATTTTAAACTTTTTCCTACACTCGGAAAAACATAGCGTACATATTCACCCCTCTGTGTATTAATTACTGATAGTGTGTTAGTGCATACTAATACATTCCTGATATTTCTCTAGGTGGTGTTTGAGAATGGGACACTTAAGCTCAGTGATGTTCAGAAAGGCATGGATGAGGGTGCCTATGTGTGCAGCGTGCTGATCCAGCCACAACTATTCATTACTCAAACCATTTATGTCACCGTCAAAGGTCAGTTACAGAGATGACACTGCTGAACATGATTACTGTTTCACTGGTTCTTACTTAACTGAAAGGAGGTGTGGAAAATCATCTATCATTACAACTGTAGACTTCCTCAGTTTAGTATTTTTATAGATATTTATTCACCCAGGTGATCCAGTTGGGATGAGATAGACAATTTGTATGTGCAAAATGCAATGTGCAAATTCTAACTACAATATTTTGCTATCTAGATGCTCTTGCTGCTATATTAATAGCATTCTAAATGGCTTCCCTTTTAGTTAGCATCTTACTTTTTAATCAGATGTTGATGTGATACCCATTAATGTTCTTCCATCTTCTTCATTTTTATGAATGATCAACAATCTCAGTTTTTGCCTGCTGAAACCTTTCATTCACCTGTTCATCCTGTTATGGTGCACTTTTATCTTTGGCTCTGAGACAACTTGTTATCAGTTCTATACTTGTCCTCAACTCAATCTCAGGGTAAACCATTTTTGAATCTGTTAATCAGTGTTGCTCCAGGATGCTTAGAGTTCTTTCTATTTCATAATGTTCTATCAATGATTTGTAAATCAGAGACATTAAGATTTTCATTCTTAGCAGTCACAAAGAAAAAAATCAGTGAAAAGGAATTATGATACTTTTTATTCTACTTTGGTTTTAGTGCCATAAACAGAAATTATTGGAATGGTTAGAAGCAGGACTGTTTTAGAGAAACAGAATGAGAAGAAAGAAGAAAGCTGTGTGCATTCCCTCTAATGACCCCTGATTAGGGGGCGGAGTGGCCAAGTGCAAGCTCTCAGCCACTCAGCAATTACACAGAGCAGGAGTGCTATTGTATAAGTTTAGTGAGTATGTGTGCTCCTTGCTCATTGCACGTGTTAGTATAAATGAAGTGTGTTGTGAATATTTTTTCCTCCTAATGTTTCCTTCTGTCCTTAGCTGCAACAGAACAACATGTTTGTTCCAGGAAGTTGTGAAGTGTGAGTGTGGGTTGTGTTTGTTCTTTCAATGTGTGAGATTTGTTTTGCTTCCTTGTTTTTATACTGCAGTGTTCCTCTACATGTTAAGTTTAGGAGCAGACTACCGCTTACGATTACGTACATATGCACATCCTCGATGTTTGTTGATGTTTATTTGAATTTATTCCCATCATGACTCTGATTTAATTAGATGAATGTTAATGAGGCCCAGATAAAATCTCCCAGATGCCTCGGCTGAAACACAAAGCCCCCCCCCCCCCCCCCCCCCCCAAAAAAAAAAAAAAAAATAAATAAATAAATAAATAAAAAATCATCATCCCCCACTTCAAACCATCGGCATCACATCACCTCAGCTGGTATCCATGCCAACGCAGTTTTTCTCCCCTATGGATGGTGCTCTAATTAGAGCAGCTATTATGGGTTGGCTTGAGCAGGGCAGGGTGGGTTGGAGTGGAGGAGTTGGTAAGGGCTACTGTGGAGGGTATAGTGGGTTAGTAGCCCAAGTTTTACTGATGGATCATATTTTAATCTTTAAGGTATCAGGGCCAGAAAACAGACACAAGATATCATGATTATGGCATTCCTATATAAAGAGAGAAAGCGGTAGACGTTTATTAATGATATTGTCAAGAGAAAATGAGCTGGTCTTAAATAGGCTGTTAAAAAAAAAAAAAAAAGCTTTTTTTTCCTTTTACTGCAACTCCTATTTTTCTTGAACTAAATCCTTCTCATTCCTTTACCCCCGTTTTTCTCTTCCGTTTATTCTTTCTTTGACCCTTTTAGTCCCACCGCTGATCCAGCCGTTTGACTTTCCGCCAACCTCCATCGGTAAATTGATGTACATTGCCTGCGTGGTGTCGTCTGGAGACATGCCCATACGAATCACCTGGCGTAAGGACGGCCAGGAGATCGTACCATCCTCGGGGATCACCATTGACACAAAGGAATTCATGAGTTCACTGCAGATTTCCAAAGTGTCGCTCAAACACAACGGCAACTACACTTGCATCGCGAGCAATGATGCTGCTACTGTCAGCACCGAGAGGCAGCTCACAGTGACAGGTAAGCACGGAAGAAGGCTATAAACACAGAAATATTGAGTATAATTACAAAATTAGTTTTAGGAGAGCTGGAAATTAAAAAAGGCAAAAACACTGGCAACTGAGGCTAAGAGATTACCCTTAACTTCTATAACTTGAAAGTGTCTTTAATAAAACATTTTGTACCTAATGCAATGTCTATCACATGTAATTTCTTTAGTTGTGAAAAAATTCACTGTAAATCTTCTTTAAAAATTTTCAAATCAATGTGAAACAATTGCTATTTCCCTTTTTTTAAATTTATGAAATAAAACGCAATAGGGATGCTCCGATCAGGTTTTGTGCTGCAGATTACCGATGGCGATCACCCATGAGTGCAGATCACTGCCGATCACCAATATGGATCACATGGATTGGCTGTTAATTTTCTGATTTGATTATAAATGCTACTGCCACAGGGAGGAGGCAGAATAGCTCTTTTTTTCACAGATTATCTGTCTCATTTTACACTGTCACAACATAGTGACAGTTTTAATAAATATGTAAAAAACACATCTTTGTAAAGGTTGCATACTGCAGCTTTAAGGAGATGTTCCATGAGAGAGTTGAGTACTCTGTCTGGTGGAGTTTGAAATATTATCCCAGTAGCACGTAGCAGGGGTCCAACAGCGAGAGCAGCCGGCACAACCCAGTATCCTCCACCCAATGAAGTACGATGAATTAAATTATTTTCTGGTTATTTTCTTAGCCTTCTGACTGTCACAATCATACGGGCAAGTGTTGGTGATTGTGAGCTGCTTTAACTGCTGTCTGACTGCTCCGGGTATTTTTCTTTTTACTCTCTACTTGTTTTTTAAATGTCACATTAAATTTGATGCGTTGACGCATTTTGACGTGCTTTATCCCCCAAGGTATTTTTCCGCCTCATGTATTACAAGACGCAAATTTCACATCACTCTCACAGACTGTGCAAAAGTTCCACTCGACAGACATGTTTGCTGTCTGGATTTGCTGCCGGTCTTGTGATCGGCAACAAAAGACATTGATCAGCGAACACCGATCACATAGTTTTTCACGGAAATCGGCCGATTATGATCGGTGGCCCATCGATCGGAACACCACCAAAAAGCAAAAGTATATCTAGAATAAATGATACAATTTTTTTTTGTCAGAATTACTGCCCTTAATATTTTTTTTTTTCATTAGTTCAGAGAAATTGTGAATTTATGGAGCCACTTGTCACAAAAATTACTAAGACAATTGTTCAGATTTTTGAAGTGAGGTTATTTAGACTATTTACAAGCATTTATTCATTATAGCGGGCAGTGGTCAGAGTGATCTCAGTCTACAAGATCAATATGTAACTATTTGATACTCATAACAGAGTCAGCAAAAAAAAAAAAAAAAAAGCCATTTTAAACAGCTCACATCTTCAGGGTTTTTAATTCACTTTTACAATGCACCCCCTTTGCATCAGATGAGTATTTACACTGAAGGCTGTCTTTGTTGCAAACTAAGCAACATGAAAGGTTTTAATAATGTTTAAGCAGTCCGACATATATGTTTATGGATCAATTCAGCTTGCCTCCACAAAAAACAAGCCTGGAACAACTGACTCATTCTCACATCTAAGCTCTAGACAGATATGTGAAAGCAACTGTGGATTTCAAGTAAAATAAGTATTTACAATATGTTTCCAAAAAAGACATTTATAAATAAGCAAAGTTTTATTTTTGGCATATGCATGTACTTGAATACAGATGATGGTGTATGGAACAAGCATAAACTCTTAAATACAATCAAGTCAAAAGTTTTAACACTCAATTCATTTGAATTAGCTTTTCATTTGTACTGAAGTTTATTTTGGTCTTTTACTCACATTCTCTCATGACTCTATAGTCCCTCCACGATTCGTTGTCCAGCCCAACAACCAGGATGGGATCTATGGCAAATCAGCAATCCTGAACTGTTCTGTTGATGGATACCCTCCCCCTAAGGTCATGTGGAAGCATGCCAGAGGAGCACTAGGTACATGAACCTCTTTTCATACTGGTATGCATGTGTTATATTCTTCTGACAGCTTTTTTCTAAAAAAAAACAATAATGTTCCCTTTGTGGCTTTCACCTTTTGTCCAGCTGGGATTGGAAACCCACAGCAGTACCACCCAGTTCCTTTGACTGGCCGCATTCAGATCATGACTAATGGCTCTCTGCTCATCAGACATGTCCTGGAGGAAGATCGAGGTTTCTACCTCTGTCAGGCCTCCAATGGTGTGGGTTCAGACATTAGCAAGAGCATGGTCCTCACAGTTAAGAGTGAGTATACAGATGCACACACAGAAACAAGGTAGGACTAGAGATAGAATATTTAGGGGGCTCTGATATTCCTTTATTAGCATCCTTGCACTCACTAACAATGTCAAGCCAGTAAATTAGCTCACGATGCTTTTGGATTGATGAAGCAAAGGTGACGATTAACAGAGGCGGGGGGAGAGCACCCCAGAGTGAAAACAGTTTGTTTGCAAACCTGTAATAGGGAGTGAGAAGACAACTGAGCCATTGATCTTTTGACTCATGGGATCTGTGTTGAGACAGTCAAAAAGACTTTGAGCTTGATCGTTATCTGCAATCAATGACTCTATGCTGCTCTGCCCGTCAAGAACCTCCAAACCTTGAATAAAAAGGAAAACAGTATATCTGCACACACTCATAAATCCAAAAACAAAGATTATTACTGTCAAGCACAGCATCATCTAAGGGTAATGTATTCTGTAACTTGCAGTACATTGATCTTACAATTCAGCTGTTCTAACAAGAGAGATGTTAAGCTTGATATCTGGCAGCTTTTGACACTTGTGCACACAAGCCAGTAAAACAATGTGCACATAACTGCATCTACTGCTCTCAACATGTTTTTCTATCCATGGGGCTGCCCCACTCTCTCCGGTGCACTACTTTCTCCTTCTCGTGTTAGTGTTATTGATTAAACCGTTCCTCTCCTCTGCCTCCCTCAATTCTGTCTGTTTCGCTCAGCGGAGAAGAGGGAAAAGCGGAAAAGACGGAGAGTGGGATGAATAAGTGATGAAAACAAAACAGCAGAACCCTCACCAGATCAATACTGTGTGTGTGTGTGTGTGTGGGTGTGTGTGTGTGTGTGTGTGTGTGTGTGTTGGACTTAGAAGATTGAGTATGTGAGGGATATGTGTATCGTACACGAAAGGTGGAGTGTATTGTTTTTTTGCCTCTTCATTCACTTACACCCCTTATGTTAACTATTGGAGAATGAGAAAGGAGGTTTATTGACTTTACCTCAACGACCACAGCTCTTCATTGCTCTAATGCAATGGGACTCTGTTACTCTGAGCTCCTCCTTTAACTGCCAGTTATCCTATACTTCTCTCTGCTCTTTTACTTCTTTCTCTCTTTCCACTTAAATTCTGCTTAGTATCCACTTACTCTCTTTTCTTTCATTCCCTTTACCTCTCACTGTCATCCAACATCCCTGTCTGTTTTGCGATTTACTTTTCTTCTACCTATTTTTCCACACCTTCATCTTACACTCAATTTCCTCCCTCCTGTTAGTCCCAGCAATGATCACCAGTCACCCCAACACTACCATGGCCAAGAAGGGTCATGTGAAGGAGCTGAACTGCACAGCCAGAGGAGAATGGCCCATCATCATCCGTTGGGAAAGAGGTGACACAGTGATTGACCCAGATCGCAACCCCCGGTACTCCATTACCACAAGCCCCAATGAAAAGACAGACGAGGTGTTGTCTACACTCAAGGTAAAACACATTTGTCTATAGCAGAGCATCTAGTTGATGAAATCAGATAGCCAGTTGTTTTTGACTCACATCTTTCACAAATAGCTAGGTTAGGTGGTACGTTATTGATCCAGAGGAAATTATGAAGTAGCTTTCAGTTTACTGATTTTAATTTTTTCACTTTTCCTGTTGTCCACAAACGTTTTCATTTAGAGGTTTAACCATGAAAAACATAATCTGATCTGGTTTATCAGTTTTTGTAATTTTAATATCTGATGAGGGTGAAATGATGAAGAAACTGGGTTTGAGTTTGCATTGCTGGGCACCACATCTGTTAGTGCCTGTTTGTAGTGCCTTGCAAATGTATTCATACCATTTAAACCTTTTTGCATTGCAATATGTTTCATTGGGATTTTATGAGATTGACAATGTGTATTCAGCCCTCCTAACAATCATTACACATGCCTTTTTACCTTTTACCTATCACATCCAAATATCACAAGGAAGTATAATTCTACACAGTTCACACAATATTAGGATAAAATGCATTTTATCTTGAATATGGAAATGTTGCTGTTTTTCACCTAACTAATTTTGTTTTTTATGTTATTTTAGCCAGTCTTCTTGTAACTATACAAGAGATAGGATTAGAATATACAATAAACAGGCTTCAGAAGTAACTATATTTAAATAACAATAAAAACAGAATTACTCTACCTTTGTAAAATAATGTGAGGTCCTCCTACTGACATGATTACTAAATTAAGAGGTATTTACTAATGAGGGGGCAATGGGATGATATTGTGTTGTGTTCTTTGGAGATTATTCCTCAAATATTAAGAATTAACAAATAATTAACAATCTTTAATTAGCAAAACTAAAACTTTGAATGCCGACTTTTTATCTAGGAACTGGATGGCAAATTGTGAATCAAAGCTTACATCAAAGACGTTCGTCACTAACAAACATGCTGTTTGTAGAAACAGTCATTAAGGCACTTCTCAGCACAACATCCCATCACTACGAATGAGTCGTTTGTCTCTTTGACGTTTCTCTTTCTACATTTTTCTCTGTAGCTAAAGCCAGCAGAGCGTGAAGATTCAGTCTTCTTCTCCTGTCATGCCATCAACTCTTATGGAGAAGGGCGAGGCCTTATTCAGCTCACTGTGCAAGGTATTCATTAAGTCAAAAAACTCCTGTATAAATTACCAGCTGTATTGCTAACACTTCCCACTTTTGGTTGAACCATCTGGATATTTTGTGTCTTCTTGTTCTTAATTTCTCCTTCAAATTCTCAGAGCCTCCAGACCCTCCAGAGCTAGAGGTGCGGGAAGTGAAAGATCGTAGCATGAATCTTAGATGGACACAAAGATTTGATGGAAATAGCGTCATTACCTCCTATGACATTGAATACAAAAACAAGACAGGTAACTTTAACTAGACGGCTTGTTGGCACATCAACAGAGCATTTTTAAAAATTTACTGTCATTGTTATAACAATACATAATGGCTGCTGAAATTAGATTTATTTCATTCTTTATTCTAACAGATACTTGGGAGCTGAAGCATGCCACTCGAAATATATCTCCCACAAACAATCAGGCCAACATAGTGGACCTTCACCCTGCATCTGTCTACAGTATCCGTATGTTCTCCTACAATGCAATAGGCAAGAGTGAGGCCAGTAAAGAGCTCACCATCAGCACTGAAGAAGCACGTAGGTTTCTCAAAGGCACTATCTTCACTTTTGCATTTATATTAGTTAGAATTCTTTTTTAGAAAGAGATTAATGAAATGCACTCAGACTTTCTGTCTCTTGCTGCATAGAGCCTGATGGTCCTCCAGTGGATGTAATCCTTCAGCCAGTCACCTCTCAGAGTATCCGAGTCACTTGGAAGGCAAGTATATTCAATATGCGCCTTACTTGCTTAACAGTTATGCTCCTGTAAAGAAACTTCCCTTTTATTATTTTACCACACTTTATGTTGTTTTATGCCACAAACGCTTTTCAGTATGTTAAGTGAGCATATATAGCATGAGTAGGGTTATGTCAATACATTCATTTTACAAGATAGGCCTACCAAGTTTAAACATCTTTGTTAGCTGGCTCTATCAACACAAAAGGGCAACTGAACATCAACTTAATGTTTTACTTCAAAATAACAGTCTTAAACATGGATACAACATGGTATCAAGCTCAAATCACTTACCTTAATAATAACATCTTAGACTTACTGCACCAGACAAAGTCAGAGGCAGCTGCGCTTCTTGAGACAGACTACACTTTGAAGAGTAATATAGCTGCAGTTCATTGTTGCGCGATCTGGAGGTACCGAATGCCATAACTAATCCACAAAATGGCAATTATTGTGTTTTTTTTTGTTTTTTTTTGTTTGTTTTTTTTTTTTTTGTTTGTTTTTTTTGGTACGTCTCTCTGCAGGCTCCAAGGAAGGAGCTACAGAACGGGGTTATCCGGGGTTACCAGATCGGTTACAGAGAGAATGGCCCTGGCAGTAATGGCCAGTACAGCATTGTTGAGATGAAAGCCACTGGGGACAGTGAGGTCTACACCCTGGACAACCTAAAGAAGTTTGCTCAGTATGGTGTGGTTGTCCAGGCCTTTAACAGAGCAGGCACTGGGCCTTCAAGCTCAGAGATCAATGCGACAACATTGGAGGATGGTAAGGTTTACCACAAACATAATATGCATCAGGTTTCAGAATATATGAAAAGGGCTTTTTATTGGTGATTCATCTGGTTGTTATTGTGGAGTCAGACGTCTAGGTAACGAGCAGTAGTGAAACAAGTTAAACAGCTTGGATTATAAACAGTGGATTAAACTGTCAGTGCTAGGAATCTGATCACCCCTGTCTTCTTTTTCTCTGTTCTACATCTACTGCATTTTTTGCCTTTGTTTTAGTTTTCTATCTGTGCAATCTCTGTCAAATCATGCTTTGGTTTGTAATCCACAATTTCTACATTCTCACATTTCTCTATACAACAATAAATGCTGTACTGCTAAAATTCAAATGCTTCAGCACCAAGGACACAGATAGTTTCAAAGACACAGCATATTGCATTGCAGGAAACTGAGTGATCTCTGTAAATACATGTGGAGAAGCCGGCGTGCCCCCTGACTACTGAGGGATAAACAGAATATCTCTGAGTGAGAGAACAAATGAATAAATGAGCTGCTAAACCATGTTTTCTGAGATTACACAGTTAGGAACAACATTTGAAAATATTTTGTCTGCGTCAGGTATTCAACAGTGGCAATAATGTTAATAGCAATCATTTCCAACAGCACATTTCAACAATTCACATAGTTGTGCATGTACAAACTTTTGTTCAAAGCTGATTTAAATGTTTTTATTTACTGCAACATTTCAACAAATTTGATCAAAATCTGTTGGCTTTCTTTAAAACTCCTTATTTAGGGTACTTCACAAAAGAAGTCCCAGTGCTAAACCTCAGCTGATGCAAGAGCCTGTTCTTGATTTTCCACTGCCAGCGAACCAACCTGGAGTCATATGCTTACATCAGAAAAACATGTCTTTCAGTAAAAGTGTTATCCAGCTGTTGTTTTCTGAATTTATGTAGAGGATCAAAGCCCATGGAGAAAGACAAGCTTCAATATTTTGTTTGTTGTTTTTTTAAAATAATTTGTATTTTGAAAATTTTAACATTCTGTTTTTGCAAACAGAAGTCTTTATCACTAGTGTGTATGTATGAACACTGTTCTAAATACACATTCAAACATTGTAAACTCTTCACAACCTTGATCAGCTGATCTTTCAATGGTTCCACCAAAACTGCAAAAAGAAGTTCGACAGAGTGTGTCTCAAACAGGATTTCAAATTAGATAAGACACTTTATTGCTCATTAAAAGAACATAGAATAGACATTTTCTTTCAGCTTCTAGCAAGAGAAGACCATACAAAGATGTCCTGAAATGGACAAAGCACACAACTAAAACAAATAATTGGAGTACATAAGCATGCACATACAGTCAATCATGTTCAAAGAATGAATAAATAAATAAATAAATGCTGTTTTGTTAACTCTACCGAGCCACATTAAAAGACTGATAGTGTTTAAGAACTGAACTGATATTTTGGGGATTCAGCAAGAAGTAAAAGCACATTAACCTAACTAAACTTCATATAAAACTTGACAGGGAGATCAGAGACAGTAGGCTGATGTTCTTCCAGTCCTAATGCAACTTTGCATTCATGTTAAAGCTCTGTGGTTTCTGTGATTCAGTTAGGCAAATTAAATGTTACACTAGTCTTAAATATGGTGCTTACAGTTTGATTGGCTGTTGATCTCCAGTTTCATGCCCAAGTTCAGTTGTGGAACCATAAAGCACTGGTGCTAAGCAAACTCTAGAACCAGTTCAGCACTAGAAACCATTTTATTGGAAGAATTTCTATCGACCCAAATGTTAAAAATGAAACTCCTTGATGAATGCATTGAAGAGGGCCACTTCTTAGATTCATATTGGGCAAGTAATGTTAAAATTTTCAAACTACAAATTATTTAAAAAAAACAACAAACAAAATATTGAAGCTTGTCTTTCACTAGGGTCATAATGTAAATTCCCCCATTTGGCAATTTTGTTCCCCCAGGCATTTGGCACCTGCATAAATACAATCCCTTCCTACCTCTATGTCAGACCTGTGAATTATAAAGTTAAGTAGCGATAAAAAGGTAGAAATCTCGCACATAGTTTATATTTTTTTTTCTGTACTATTGTTTTAAAACCTTGCATCCCATCCTACTCTCATTTTGGTTCTGGTTCCTGTTCAGGTCAGTAAACTTTTGTGAATTATGAGAGATTGCAACCTGACCAACTCAAAGTAATTCTAAGCGACTTGCTGTTATAGATATTAATCTTGCTTTATAATGTTTTGTTTTTTTTTTTTTTTTCCTCTAGCAGAGAAAGAGTTGAATATAGATAATTACTTTAAATCACTGGCTAAAAAGAGAATTTGCCCACGGTGGGTACAAAATTTCCCACATTTTGTACCCAAAAAAGTTGAATACAAAACAACCAAACTGTAATCAAAGGCATTGTCAGAAATCTGTTGCTTGTGTTTTTTTTTCCTACATACTACCATTACAAGTAAATTATATTAATTTCAACCACAGAAGCAAGAACACATGAATGCATGAAGAAAAATAAAATGTTTTTTAGTTTTTTTCTTAAAGAATACCATTTTTGTTTATTTTATTTATTGCTCTCAATGCTACACATTATTTGTTTCAATCTATTTTTAATAAAATTCTTAAATTTCTTTGTCATGTACAAAACACACTCATGTACACATAAACACATGCGTCGTATAATTGTCCACAGTTGGCTGAGCCTCATTGGTCCAGAGGAGACATAGCCCCCCTGGTTCCTTCCTGTGGTTGTAACCCTGGCGACAGTGATATTGATGGCCATTATGATAATAATGATACCAACAAGCATACTAAAAATAATTATAATTAGCTTGTCTCTCTGTCTGTCTTTCTCTCTTTCCCTCTTCTGGCTTCCTGCTGTAATTATCCACAGCTGAGTGCTTTGTGTCTCAGCTCCCTCTTTTCATCTTTCTCCCCCTTTGCTTTTAACTCTCCTCCTCAATTCCTCCTTTTATTTTCTCTTTTTTCCCCATCTACTTCTTATTGTGGCTTTAGACCACAATGGCCTTCAATATATTTGCATTTTTTCTCCAAAAATCTACAGTTATTCATGTTTTGCTCTTTCTAATCATTGTAACAGACATATGAATCTGTTGAGCAGCTAAACAAAAGCCAAATTTTAGATGTTTTTAGGCATCCACATCTTTACTTGCATTCTAGTTTTTACTTTGCCTCCGTGCAAGATCTAAATACGGATATTGGGCTATCTTTCAATGCATCCTCATTATTTATCATTAGCTTCAAAGATCTATTAATGCAAAGCCCTGTTTTTGTTCTCTAACCCTTGTTTATTTCTGCCTCCCTTCCTCCTCCCCCACCACCTCCCCTTACTTCCTTTTCTCTCTCCACCAGCTGCAGAGAAATTCTCTGGTGGACTTGGCGCAGTCTCCTTCTTTGATTGCATGGTGTCTTTTAGTCAACTCTCTTCCTCTCTTCCTGTCCTTATTCCTTTCACAAGTTGACTTCTGTTCGTCTTCAACAGTGGGAGTTATTCAAAGCCTGAATGGCTGGTGGTCAGTTGCAGCCAATAGCAAAGACACCTGGGCTGGAAGAGACAGAGTAGAGCTTGTATAGAGAAAGAGAGATGATCCTATACATCAAAGTAGAGGCATGGCAGGCTTTTGTTGTTGTCGTTGTTTTTATCAGTCATTACTCAGTTTACTTAATTTAGATTCGATGTGAAAATGTCCAATAGGTGTTACAAAAAGGTTTCTTGCCAAATTTTGTAGAGATAACCTTTAAATTAACCACGTTTAATGTTTTGATTCATTAAGCCTCGTGTCTTTCTCAAGATGAAATTGTATTTTTACATTCTGATACATTTAAAGTGAACATTTGTTTCATATACTTTATGTGCACCAGGGGCTTTTCTATATATCTTTGCTTGTTCTCTCTGTGCCTGCATTAGCTTCCTCCCACAAAACAAAGACTGGGGCCGATTTCCAGTCGGTTTTTATAAACCTGCTGATTTGGATTCAAGCTCTCTTTAAGAACTATAGTTAACACTATACTTTTACCCTATGGGTAATAGGGTTTTACACAATTAAACTTAGATAACATGATTACAAAGTTGACATTTTAAACACGATTTTATAATCTTTTATAAGCAATTAATATGATTACAAAGTGTAAATATCAGTCTCCTTGTAACTATTACCTTAACACTGAGATTTCCAAAAGGGTTCAAAATTTTTCAAATCCAGCTTGTTCTATAACATACAGAGATTGAAAGCTGTATAATAAAATAGAACCACTTCTCAGCAATATACTAAGCATTCCTGATATCTCCTAAAGTTGGCTTCAGGTGAATTCCCTCCTAAGCCAACACAAAATGTTCCCCAGGCAGGTACAAATTATCATCCTGTGGCATTCTGCTTATTTTCATACTCATTGTACACTTTGTACCCTTGAAATAGCAAGGGTGCTGCCCCAGTCCTCATTTTTAAACTCCTCACTAATATTAAAGTTGTTACTGAGTGAGTGTTTTTCACTCAATAACATTTTCCACCCTGAATAATGTTATGGTTTTACTTAACCGTTACGGCTCAGTTATGGTGTGTTTACTGATTTTTAAAAAAAAAAAAAAAAAAAAAAAAAAAAAAAAAAAAAAAAAGATAAAATCTTTTGTTTTCCGACTTGCTGGTCAGGAACAGTACAGCTGGAAAACAGCCAATTCCAGTTACTAGCTGATTTCTTGGTGCATGTTTAGTGCACCAAGAAATAGTGGTGACTATTCTGCATCCATGAAATGTTTTGTAGATGCAGAGAAGGACCAAAGAGCAGAGAGAGAAGGAGGAAGTTCAAGACATCTCTTCCATCAATCATCTTGGGCAAGACTCTAATGCCTCTCTATCCAGCTTTCTAACCATATGGCCAGACAGGGATTCAAAGAGGAGCAGCAAAAGCAAATGAGCTGGATTAGCAGTGCTTGCCAACAATTGATGTTGTCATCCTGGACATGTTACTGTGGAATATTGTCTCTGCTGCCTGGAAACTGAGCTGTTAGTATGTAATGACAGACATGAGTCAGCAATAGTCTTTAGTCAGAGGCCTCTTCAGATTCCTTGCAAGACTGAATGCTACCAGAGATCCTTCCTGCCCACAGCATCACCATCCACAAAGACTCTAAATTAGGGATGGATAAACCATCTGCAGGAAGAAGATGGAGGACCGACTGCAGCAGAACATCAGTGAGGTTTGGAAGAGCTTGAAAACCATTTCAGACCACAAACCAAGCCCCCCAGGCTGTCGGAGACTTAAGATGGGTGAATGACCTGATGCAGTTCTTTCACAAGTTTGACCACTCACCTACCCGTCCCCAAGCCCAGTTTCCCCTGCTGTTGCCCCCTTTATCTGTAACGACTGCCTGCTTTTCTTCCCAGAATTTCATCTCTCAGCCATCATCCACCCCATTCACTTCAGAAGACTACACTCCGCTGCCTCCCTTCCCCACCACCATCTTGTCCCTTTCAACTCTTTAGGTGAGGAATGAGCTACGACAGATCAAGGTGCAAAAGGCTGCAGGTTCAGATAGCATCAGCTCCAGGCTTCTAAGGTGCTGCACAGATCAACTGTGTGACATCATGGGATTCATGTTCAATCTACACCTGAAGCTGGGAAAACTACCACAACTGTGGAAGACCTCCTGAGTTGTATCGGTGCAAAAGATCAAACATCCAAAGGACCTCAGCAGCTACAGGCCAGTAGCCCTGATGTCACATTTCATGAAGACCCTCGAGAGGCTGGTCCTCAACCAACTGCGCCTCCTTGTAATGTCTTCATTGGATTAATGCAGTTCGCCTATCAGCCTGGCATTGGGGTGGATGATGCCATCATCTGCCTCCTGCACCGAGCTCTGATCCACCTGGAGAAACCTGGAAGCTAGCTGGAGTTGTCAGGAGTGAATCGCTGATGTTCTTTACTGGAAGGGTGAGAGCAGACTCTACCTGCTAAGGAGGCTGAGGTATTTTGGAGTGCAGGGGGTGCTCGGGAAGACTTTCTTAGACTCCGTGGTGGCATCAGCCATCTTTTATGGTGTTGTCTGTTGGAGCAGCAGCTTATCTACAGCTCAGAGGAAGCCGTTCGAAAAGTTCATCAGGAGGACCAGCTCTGTTCTAGGATGCTCATCGACCTAATGGAGGTGGTGGGAGACAGAAGGACTGTAGCTAAAATAACATCACTGGTGGACAATGACTCCCACCCCATGCATGAAGCTGTTGCTGAACTGGAGAGCTCATGCAGTGACCGACTGCTGCATCCTAAGTGTACAAAGGAGTGTTATTGGAAATCCTTCCTCCCAGCAGCTGTTGGACTTTATAACCATCACTGCTCCCAAAAAACTCAGTAAATCTTTATATACATGCTGGTATTTGTAATTATTTGCACAGTTTTTATTCATTTTTGAATAAAAACTGGTATTTCTGCTGGTATCTGCACGTGACATTTTTATTGTCACTTATTGTAAATAGTCGGTCTTTTATTGCTTAAAAACACATGCAGATTTTTCTACATTATTAAATTGACCTAACCAGTTGCACATTTCTTTGGACTAGAGTATGCTATTTTAATAACTGCTTACTGAGTATTTATGTTGAAATTTTGCCCTGTACACTTTTTTTATTATTTATTCTGTTTTTATACATTTCACATTATTTTTCTTTCTGTGAACCTTCTTGCTTTGATTGCTTGTCACTGCTGCTGTTGCACCACAATTTCCTCTCTGTGGTACAATAAAGGAATTTGTATTCTATTCTACTCTATTCTATTCTATTTTATCCTATGAAGATACTTGGATGATATGAGTTACAACAACATGTGTGAACATGTGCGTGAATGGGTGAATAACTGAATGTAGTTTGAAGCGCTCTGGACTTGATAAAGTACAGGCCATTTACCAACATTTAGTTTCCCTTTGGAATAAATATAGTATTTTTGAATTGAATTTACTTTGAATGAAGCCTCTAAGCTGACCATGGGTAATTGAGTGAAAATAAAAACATCAGTGGATGTCCATCTAGTTCTGATGAATTAGAAACTTGTTTGGCAAACACAGATGAGCTACCTCTGAGTTGACCTCCATGTGGTTATTTTTCACCTTAGTGTACACTTGCATAAAATATAAAAAGGTGCAACCCACATCTGTAGTTTGTCCCTTGGACAAAACCAATTGTGTTCTGCATTTTCCCTTTGATATCCACGTAATGTTCATTTTGAAAAGTTGCTTGGCTTTTGCTGAGTCAACAAACAAGGTTATTACTTTAGCCCTTTTGTGAATACCTGCCAGTTTTAGTTAAGCTTTTATACGTATGTGGTTAAATGCTTAAGACACCTAAGCAATACATCTATCTTTTCCCTTCTCTTTTAGTGCCCAGTCAGCCTCCTCAGAACGTGCGAGCCATCTCTGTAACATCAGATGAGGCGGTGATCAACTGGGCTGAACCTCCAAGAATGACTCTCCATGGCGTGTTGAAAGGATATCGTGTTGTGTTCTGGGCTGTCTTCCCAGATGGAGGTATAGCTGTCTTTCTCTTTTTATTTATACTTTAGTGTTTTTAAGTTGATCTCAGTTTCTACTTACTTTTAATTGTGAAGAAAATTGCAGCAAATCATGAGAGTCTGGGTTAACAACACCTAATTACACAAAAATAAAAATCTGGCACACTCTACCAAAAAACTAAACATTGTCAATTATTGGGTCTTATAGCAGGATTATGATTAAAAGCAAATGGCCAAATTTACACAAAAATTGTTTACTAGACACAAAAACAACCTCATTTCATGTCCATCTCACTCCCAATACCTAAATCATATATATCGAATATATATATATCGGATGAGCTGAAGAGATGATAGGAGAGAAATGGTTAAAGATCCCTCTCTTTTGATGTTCCAACCATGGAAAATGCTATATCAGAACACTGTTCTGGTGCTGTTCTATTGACAAAAGGTGTCTGTACAAAGTTTCAATACCAGGGTTGTGAATAATTATGTCAACAGTAATGTTTAAAAATCTTAATTTGAAACTCTGGATTTTTTTTCTCATTAAATTAATGTACTTAAAGTAAAGATGGATATTTTTAAATTTAAGATGTACCCTTTCTTTCTTAAGTAAGAGATGAATATATGTTATCCTTTTTCTACAGCGGTGCCAATAAATGTGGAGAAGCTTGTAAATACATTCCTCATATTTTGATTATTTGATGCCTCAGTTTTCAGTTTAACTTTCACTCTTTCTGTTCTCAGAGTGGGGTGAAATGCAAAACATTACAACCACCAAGGAGCAGGTGGAGCTTAAAGGCCTTGAGAAGTTTACCAACTACAGCATCCAGGTATTGGCCTTCACCCAGGCTGGGGATGGTGTTCGGAGCAACGTCCTGTATATCCAAACCCGTGAAGACTGTAAGTTTGCATTTAGTCACTGTATCAACTTAGATAAGCCAAATAATTAAATTACCAACAATGTTTCATTTGCCTTGATGCTTTTTTTGAAGCAGCTTTAAGGATTTTTCCTCCCAGTTTAGGCAGCAGTGTGGGAGGCAGGGAGCCAGTGGGTGTAGAGGGGGTCTTTGTAAGGCTGAGGTTGCTGATTAACAACCTCTTTGTGCTCTGATGTGCCATTACCAGTGCTAATGAAAATTAAGAAGCCAAAAAGTGTGTGCTGCTAAGAACCCTAAGGGTGTCAGTCAATGTGTGTGCATTTGGGGGTTAGAACTATCTTTGCATGCAGACAAGTCTTTGAGTTGGTGTGCACGTACCACTGCATATGTGTGCACATTCATTATTGTTTGTGTGCAAGTCTAGCTCACAATGAAGCAAGAGGAAAGGGATTAATTCTTTGAGGCTTAGAGAGAATTAATTTTGTGCTTACACTAGCGGGCTGTGGATTACATCCGTATCCGCCTCTCCTCTCCATCCCTGGGGCCAGTCAGCGAAGGAGGCAGGCGTCTCGAGATGGAGAAAATGAGGGAGTGCAAGAGAGGGGGGAGCAGAGATTCTAAGAAGTGTCATTTCAAAAAAGGCCTTTATTCTCTTTTCCTTGCCGTATCTCCATTTTATGAGCTGGCCTCAGCACAAGAGCTCTTCAAATGTGTGTATTTTCTCAGTCTTTGAGTGTGTCTGTCGGAGTCTGTCTTTTTACCCCTGATATGTGTTGACACTGTGTCCAGGGGCAACCTCTTCACAAACGTTATGTGTCTCTCTTGGCTTAACCCTTCCTTTCGCCCTCGGTTCTGTCTGTAACACATGGAAAAGTGTTTGCAATGAAATTGTGCAAGCAGCCAGTTCTCAGCCTGACATTTTATGCCTCTGTCTCTGAGATGCCCAAGCACACTGGACAGTAAGCATAAGAACTTTTAACACGGCCATTTATTAACATTGTTTTCCCCACAATACTTTTTTAAGGTCTTGGAGACCTGGAGGTGTTTTCTCTTTGTTTTTTTTTTTTTTGTTTGTTTGTTTTGTTTTGTTTTTTGTGGGTTTTTTGTTGTTTTCTTGGAGCTTGCAATTCTGTTTATGGATTTTAAATTTGTCAGATTACATTTTAAGTTAGATTGCTATAAATGAAAAATAGCTAAAGAGAGCCAAATTAAAAGAAAAAAACAGCAAGAACAGGAAATTTTGACATATTTAATGCTGATAAAAATTAAAGTGATTTTAAGGACATAAATTAAATGGGATGTTAAAGTCAAGTATTTTCAATTAGTATGATCTCAGTCATTAATTCACTTCCAATGTGACTTTTTACATATGTGTTCAAATATCATGCCAAGAGCAAGGTCACAAAGGTCCTTGTGTTAACTTAAAAGCAACTAAGGGCTTTTTCATGTGTAAACAAAAAGGTTTATTTTTGAATCCTCGTCAGCATAACATCCATGCAGAACACTGATGCTCAATAGCAGCTTAACAAAAAATAAGTTTTGTGAAGAAATCAAAGCAAGGAAATTCGTTTAGTGTTAAAGTTGTTTAAAGGAAAATAGTGAAAATGAACCTTATTACATGTGGAAATGTTATGTGGAAATGTTGGCACAGTCAGGTGACACATTTTACTAGACCTTTGTAAGACAGCTTACAATTGTTAATGGAACAAGATCTCAATATTCCAGTGAAAATAAAACTGTGAGGAAACCAGCTTGTAAAAAATTGTTTTTATTTGTCTCATCAGATTTTCTATGTCTGCTTTTCTTCAAAACTGTGAAGAGATTTTAGGTCAAACTAAAATATCAACAAATATGGAGGTTTTACTACCAACTTTTTGTGGTTTAATTTTGTATATTCTATATATTCTGAAAATCTAAAACCACTTTCACAAAAAAACTTTTATTTTATTTAGGGACTTCGATACCTTCTTCTTCTCCCTGAGTAACTTATTTATGTACCAGGGTAGAGTGTATCTCCAGCTGTTAGGCCTTTGATTTAAAGGCGAGGTGGTCATACAAAAGAGTTATTGAATAGTTATGAGGTGGAGGTGTGGTTTACTCCTGCTGTTTCACCGATTTATGTACATACATTGTTTGGGACAATGACTAGCCATTTATAAAGGCCAAGACAGTAATGAGAAGTTCATCTTTGCAGTAGTATTGGTTTCATGCTGCAGCTGATATGATATAATTTTGTGAAAAGGCCAAATGATATTTAGGGAAGAGCATTTCAAGCCAAAATACTAACTGAAAATGCTAATCGTTAATTATCTTCCTAATATACCAACTCTACCTGTAAAAGACCACACAACCAAGACCCTTACCACCTGGTATCAGCAACTCAAACATTTAACAAAGACATTTTTCCTTCTCCTTTGACAAACAAAAGGTTACTCCTCTAATTGCTATAGCTTGAAGCATGTCAGTATAATAAGTAGTTTACAGTGTTGGAAAAAAAACATGGTAACATTATATAACTCAGTTGCATGACAATTATGATAGAGAACACAATTATATAATTTACTGAATTATTCCTAACAATTTCATCCTAGGCTTTTTGAACTATTTTATATTTTTAGTTGACAACATTATTAATCAATAATTACATCTAACTGCTTCGCAATTTCTTTTGAACAAATGATCAACTGTAGACAGTGCTGTTGAGGCTGGTGTGGGTAGGGAATGTGGAGGGGTGTTCTCAGGAGGTCCACTGTCATCTTGAGTGGGTTAAGCTCCAGGTGGTTGTGACTTCTGGTTGGAGAGAACACACCCCTATCAAAATCTGGTGCTGATGACTCTTGTGTGGGAAAAGATGCTCCCCAGCCTCACCTGCTGCAGCAGTCAGCCAGGAAGCTGGTGATCCACTGACCGGTGGAGGCTGGTACTGTGAACTGGGTAAGCTTCCAGTGGGAATGTCTGAGTTGATGCTGCTGAAGGCCGAACTGAAGTCCACTAAAAGAATTCTGGCATACGTTACTTTGTAGTCTAGGTGGTTCAGGATGAGCTGTAATCCCAAGTTTACTATATCAATGGGCGACCTGTTTGCCCAGTAAGCAAACTGCAGGGGGGGCTGTGATGTCCTTCAGATGCTTCTACACCAATTGCAAAAAAAGGTCATGACAGGCAACGAACTTTTGAAGCAGGAGGGAACCTTACACAGCTCTGGAGACTTGTTGGGGCCAGTTGGTCAGCGCAAGCTTTCAGGCCAGAGGGGTATGGCGCGATATCAGCACCAAAACTAAGACTATAGCGCACCCAGCGGAATCTACCTCCTACTTTATGGGGCCATAATTTTAGCATGTTGACGAATGTGCATGCACTTTTGACCCTTAGCTTCCACCGCTTAGGAAACAATAACCCATTTCCTATCAACAAAGTGCTCATGTAACACATAACATTCCTTAGCAGTAAGTGTGTTAAACCGAACAGGGTAAGTAGCACAATGCAGCACAATTCTATACGTAACATATACGTTTTAAAAAGTGCCGGTGTGAGAGATTCCAGTCACTGGTGTGTAAACAACCAGCTGGATCACAGCATAAATGTTACAGTTTAACTGAAGAGTGGCTCCGTGTAAAAATCTCTAAAAAAAGATGTAAATAGGCTCTTTCAGCATCAGAAGACCAGGACAGCTCCAGGTTCTGATGGTGTGTCTCCCTCTTATGGTGCGATATCAGCGCCACATAATATGCCATAATATAGTGGCCTGGAATGACAACTACATCTGACTCAAGGTTTCTCGACGGTGCCGTCTAAACGTGGAACGTTCCCCAGTCAACAGCCGAAAATACCGATAGTTTCCAGGCAGCGGCCTTGTGTAAACGTAGCCTTAGTGTAGGCAGAGGGGAGGGCAGCATTGTTGCTGGGGGGTGCAGGAAGTCTTTTTCTATGAGTGGAAGTTGTGAATGGCTGTTTTTTTTGGGTTTTTTTTAAGCTTGCAGAAGAGGCTTTTCAGGTCGTCAACCAGTCAGGGATCATCACACAGTTAAGGGAGATGGACTAATGTAATTGTGATGTTGTGAAAGCTTCTCCAAACTGCTGCTGGAGCATTACCTGAGAAGCTGCTTGGTAGCTTATTGCTATAGCTTCTCTGTACAGCCCTGATCTCCTTGATCTTTTCGAGCGTTCTTATACAGGACCCAGACCCTCCTGCTGTAAGCCTCTTCCTTGGTCTGACGCATCTTTCTCAAATGTGAAATGAACTTTGGTTTATTGTTGCTGTATGTGTGAAAGGTCTTGGTCTGCACACATATGTCCTTACAAAAATCATGGTATAATGTCACGGTGTCAGTGAGCTCCTTAAGATTAGTGCCTGCAGCTTTAAAAACACTCCATTCTATGCAGTCAAAGCAGACCAGTAACATCTGCTTTGACTTATCATTCCAATTCCACACAGTCCTAACCTCAGGCTTATAGGTTTTCAGTTTTTGCTTATAAGTTGGAATGAGATGAAGCAGACAGTGGTCAGAGAGTTCTAAAGATTCACAGGGGACTACACTATATGCTTCTTTTAAGTCTGTGTAGCAGTGGGCCAGTGTGTTTGTGTCCCTGATGGAACATCTAATATGCTGTCTGCATTTTGGAAGTTCATTAAAGAAGTTTGTTCTGTTAAAATGCCCAAGAACAATGAGGAGAAAGTCTGGGTGTTTTTTTTTTCTCAACATCTGTTATTAGATCAGCGAGCTGTTTTCAGTTTCTAATGTGCATGTTTGTGCTGGAATATAAACACCGGCCAAAACAAACTAGGAGAACTCCCTCGGTAAAAGGAAGACTTACAGTTTATAAAAAAGGACTTCAGGTGAGGACTACATGTCTTCTGTAACACTGTGACATCAGTTCACCAACCTTCATTTATATAAAGGCAGATTTCACCTCCTCTCTTTTTCCATAATAATAAAAATATATAGAAAACACAAGGTTAATGGCGACAATAGCTTAGTCAATGAAAAGAACAAAGAATGAATGTTTCAGTAACCGAATGTGAATGTTTATTCTTTATGAAAAATACCCAGCTAAGCATATAACTGAGACAGGAGCACCTTCTGTGAAAAGTAAAAACAAGAAAAAGATAAGTTATTTAGGCCTTTGCTTAGCCACACCATTTTAAATTACATCTTTTTCCAAACATTGTTTTTCCATGCTCTTTCATTTCACACCATTAATAAATAAAATTGATCAAGATTGTAAGAATTTTACATTTTAATGGGCAATAAATGTCTTGGGATGGGATGATGTTTTTTTTCCTTGTGTGATTCAGATCCAGGACCCCCAGCTGGCATTAAAGCAGTGCCCTCCTCAGCCAGCAGTGTCGTAGTGTCATGGTTACCTCCTCACAAGCCAAATGGAATCATCCGCAAGTACACAATCTACTGCTCCAGCCCTGGCTCCGGCCAACCGGTGAGTTACCAGAGGGGTGCGGTGTATTTCAGTATTGACAAATGACTGAAACTGGTAAGAGGGAGGCAGACTGGGCTTTAACATGGCACGGAGAGAGCATTAAAAAAACAAAACAAAACAAAAAAACCTTCTGTTGTACATCCTAAATGTTGTGTGGATGATGGCAATTTTATTTCATTAAGGGCTGTACTGCTTTTGTTGCTTCTGAGTTTCTATGTATGTCTGTGTTTTTGTGTGTGTGTGTGTTTGAGGCCCATTGCTGCAGTCTCAGCAAGATGTGTGCGTGAAATTAGCTCCCCTCATACTGCAGTGTGTGTGCATACAAGCTCACCCTCCAGCTTCATTTACATATCTGCGTCTCATCACGTTGCCAGGACAACCTCATCTGTTCATCAACCTGGGTGGAAAACAAGCCGAGAGCAAACACACTCTCTCACTCCCACTCTTTCACTCTCTCCCTCTCTCTCTCAAACACACACAGACACACACACACACACACACACGCACACACCTATATACACACGTACACACACACATTTAAGAAGAAAAACATGCAGAAATTTATCACCAGGGACGAAGTGCTTCATTCATACACGGTATGCATTTAATGTTTTTTTATGACGGTGTGAATTCAAAAACACGAAATACATTTGCCATTTATACACACTGAAGCACACACATGCACCCCATGGACCTTTCAAGAAAAATAAATGCATCTTGTTCTTTACCTCCCTCCCTCACAAATCATTCTTTATATCTACGCATCTATCCATCTATCTCTTTCTTTCGGCCTCTCTTTCTGTCTCCCAAGCTCCCATGCAGAGTTTGGGATGATTACTATGTAAATGAGTGCGACTGGAGGGAGGGAGGGATTGGGGGGGGTCAGACACTCCGCGCGGGGAGTACTTTTGTTCCTCTTTTCATTATCTTGCTCTATCGTTCCCCGGATCACCGCTATCTCCACGCTAGAGGAATATTTTAATATCCGTTACAGCAGCGCACACTCTGTCAATCCTTCCTCCCAAGATCTTCCCACCTATACTGTACAATCATCCTTCCATCCATGTGTCAATCCCTCCATCCTTTTCCTCCACTCACTGCAGAGAATATGGAGACAAATATGCAGAGAAATGCTTAAAGGGAGGTTGGAATATACAGGAACTGTTGAAATCACATGGGGTTATCTGTGGATAGATGCATAGATAAGTAGAATAATAGGGAAAAGTGATGACAGAGGAAAATGAGGAGATGGATGAGCAGCGCTGAAGGAAAGGAAAAGATGGTGTACTGGATAAAGAGTCAAGGAAACCAGATAAGAGTGGCAAAGACAAAAGGGAATTAACACATTAGAGACAAATTTCAGTGAATTTGACAGCGATGATTTTTTCATGAAAGCAAAAAAAATTAATCTGATTAAAGCATTGTAGTTACTAAAGATACACCAATCAGAAATGCATGGTCAATTTCCATTCTCCAATTTTTGCAAAGCTTTGTACTGACAATACCAATTTCTCTTGAAGTATAATATCTGCAGATAACAGTTAAAAATATTTTTTTCAAGCCTTCCTATAGTGAGCGATCATTAGTCATAGCAGGAGCAGAGGCGACGTCAAACTGGGTGTGTGAAAAAGCATTCTCGGTGAAAGGAATTTAGGTATTTAAAAATAGACCAAATAACTGTAGCTGACAGATTAAATTGGATTTGGCATCTAATAAAAGTGACTAGAATATTCGGAGTGATTAGCACAAATTGGTAATACTGTCTAAATAAGCAGTTTTCTAGTAAATAGCTCTGATATCTTTCTTGCTTCTTCTGACTTAATTTTAAAAGATCTCAATAAATACTGAAAATAACTAACTTTGCGTCTTTTTGACTCAGTAGCTTTGTCCACACTGAAGGTAACCAACCTATACTAGATTGGTTACCACAATCTAGTATAGGTTGGACATGTTCACTGATAGGAAAGAGATCTTATTTTTCAGTGTTTCCAGTTGACTGGTCACTATCAGTACCAATCAAACCGATGTTCCTGTTCACCAGCCGATGTTTTGATGCACCTTTGGTACTGAAACCAGTCAGCACTGAAAGGTCTGAGCTCAGCATCATTTCATTGCTTTCACAGATCTTACTGATGTGACTTTTTCCTCTTACTTTTCAACCCATTTGACTCCTGTATCATCGTCTTCCTTTCATTAAGCTGCTGTCTGTCAGAAATGTAAGTTAGTGTTAAATCACTGAGGTGTGGTAAAACGTGATTTAGCTGTTGGAAGATGTGAAATGATGCCGGCGCACAAATGTGCTACATTTGTGATGTCGTTTTCTTTTTACGACTCTATTCATAGTTGAAAGCACAGAAACGGACTGAATGGCCGAGGACGACTATGTAAAAGTGTGTGTCTGTTCATGTGGATGCTATGTGTGTTACGAGAAGACTGAGTTAGCTGAAGAGTAGGTGTAGAGTAGGAGTAGAGAGAATACAGGTATAATTGGTGGATAGGAGATTGGCAGTGATTGGCAGAAAGAAAAAATAGAGATTCTTCTCTTTGTGAATGTGTGATTGTACATGTGTGTGTTGAGGGGACAGTGATGCGTACATGTCTAGACAGCAGACACATGGCTGGGTTAAACACACTGCAATTACATATCCACCTCCAGGTCATGTGTGCCACTCTGTGTGTGTATCTATTTGTGTCAGTGCCTCCATGTATGTGTGCTGGTGTGTTCCTCTGAGTGTTTTTCTAACCATTTCTCTTTCTCTGTTTATGTGACTCCTCGCCTCTCCTACATCAAAGATCCCCTCTGTAGATATGACTGTTCATGATATCTCCGACTGACTCATTAGTCTGTTCCCTGTTGTCTTGCTCTGTCATATCTGTTTGTCCTCCCAATGGAGAACATTGGAGGAGAGGGCGAGGGGGTTTCCCTTCCCCCAGTCCAACCTTAACATCTTATTTTTTCCATCTCTACCCACTTTCCCTCCTGCCTTCAGCATTATACATTCATATAGTGTTGCCTTATAACAAGTGCCCCCAAACCTCAACAACCTTAATGTCATCATTTTGTCTGTTCTATTTCAATAGAGTTGAAATTAAATATAGTGCATATAGAGCAAGGTTTAAATTACAATATTATTCACTCAGTCCTTCACATCACATCTACTGTACCTTGCAAACGTTCTCACACCGCTTTAGCTTTTTTCACATTATGTCAAGTTACAGAAACAGTAGTGTATCTTACTGGGATTGAATGTGATAGATCAGCATAGAGTTGTGCATAATTCTAAACAGATGAACAATTACACAGGGTTTATGTAATGGTTTTACAGTAAGCATCTGAAAAGTGTCATGGATTTGTTTTCAATCCACCTAAGTAAAATCCAGTGCAAACAGGTGCTTTCAAAAGTCACCTGCTTATTTAAGCAGGGTGTGGTGTGGGGGTGCTTTTCATCAGCAGGGACAGGGAAGCTGGTCAGAGCTGGTTAACTAAATACAGGGCAATCAGTAAGACTCAGACTATTGTGGAGTGTCAGGTCCCACCAGAGCACTAAACATGCAGTATCTCAATCCAAGTTCAAACCTAAATCCAGTTGAGAAGATCTAGTTGTTCAAAACTGGTGAAGTGGTCATTGGTAAATAGACTGAATTTTTGTAGTGCATTTCTAGTCATACTGACCACCTAAAGCACTTTAGTTTAAAGTCACATTCACCCATTTGCATTTACAAACATGCACAAATTCATATTCCAATACACAGATCAGAAAGCAACTTGTGGTTAAGTGGCCAGGTTCACAACTTTCACACACACAGTTGAGCCACAGTTGCCCCAGTAGAGACATACCCTAAAAGACTTGGTTTACAAAATATTAATTTAGGAGAGCTCAATCCAATTACACACCAGACTTTTCAGAAATAAAACTATTTTATAGACATTTGTTCACCCTGACTTAGCTTCTTTTGTCTTTTTTTCCTTTTCCTTTTTTATTTTTTACACGATTAGTTAGAGAATATTAGAACAAAGTGACAATTTTATAACACTGCCAGATTTGTCTTTCCTGTTTAAACTCCTGCTTTGTTGGTATTTTTTTAGCTACCGAGTGAGTATGAAGCTAATCCAGAGCTGCTACTTTACCGAATCACCCACTTGAACCACCGGCAGCAGTACCTGATCTGGGCTGCTGCTGTCACCACTGCGGGCCGCGGTAACTTCAGCGACAAAGTTACAGTGGAGCCTGCTGCAAAGGGTGAGTCCTTTTATGTCATAGTTACATAGACCATGGCTATCAAACATATTTATAGATTTCATTCATAGTATACTCCACTTAATGGCAATCAAGGGTTGGAGTTATTTGTGGTATGACACCCTTAAATAGAAACACAGTATTAGGGTATTTACACAAATATAAAACTAAGGTTTTTAACATGTTCAAATTGCTTTTATTTAAAACAGAAAAACAACACTGCAAAAACACAAAATCTTACCAAGTATTTCTGGTCTAGTTTCTAGTGCAAATATCTTGAATACACTTGAAATAAAACAAAACTAATTTACAAGTAACCTTTCAACATGATATAGGAGCTTGTTTTAAGTCAATAATTGCTTAATATTGATGAAAAAGTTCAAGTTATAAGTGAAATAATCTGCCAATGGGACAAGACATTTTTCCCATATCATAAGTTAAAATGTTTTGTTCCACTGGCAGATTATTTCACTAACAATGCCAAAAAGATTAATGTTAAAAGCAGTTTCGACACATTTACTCTTGGTAAACTGTGGTGATTTTTCTTTTACTGCTGGAATCTTCTGCTTTCATTTTCATGAACCGCTTTGACACCATTAAACTTGGAGTAGTTGCTGCTCTTCAGACCTCTTGCTGACTGTTAGAAACAAAAGTAAAGATTCTTGAAGGATGTTTTTCTTGGTATCACTCAGCTTCTTCTCACTTTGTCTCTTGCTTGGCTCACTGTATCCAGTATTCTCTTGTTTTCTCTTGATTCCTTCTGTGCTGCTGCCTGTTAAGACTTCACAAAGGTGTGCTATTGATTTTAGAGTTCAGAGTGCACCAGATAAAATGCCTCCAGCCAGGGAGATGATCAGGAGGGGAGACAGACAGCAGGAAAGACAACAGGAGGAAGGCAACAGGGGAAAGAGAAAATGACTCAACAGGAGTAGAAAAAACTCCTAAACAACACCAGATATAGACAAAATGTTTAGGATATGAGCATGTCAGATACAGTTAATCAATAGGCTTTTGGATTCAAAGGTAGAAAGAGGGTGTATGAATGAACTGTCCTTTTCTTTATCTACTCATCCTTCTGACCTCTGAGGGCAAAGGTTTGTTAGCTTGCTGGTGTGAGTGCCTGGTTCATCCGATCAGCAGCTGCAAAAAAACAGTGTCCTCCAGGCTAACACAGTCAATACTTAATTTAACCTTAACATAAGTGCACTAGAGCACAACCATTTAGACGCCAAGTGTGGGAAAGAAAAAGAGCAGGTGGTGGAATAGCACTGAAAAAAGAGGTTATGTTACCAACTGAGAGGATTTTTTGTGTCCTCTATGTTTTCTTTGTCCTCTACTATGATCATCGTTTTTTTTTTTTTTTTTTTCACATTTTTTGGATAACATTACATTTGACTTTACTTACTTTTCTTATGAATCACAGGAAATAAAAATATACTATCCTTGGAGATAGCTCTGCTTATCAAACAAATGGAAAATAGATGAAGCTACACTTATCCAGGGGTTTATATATCTGATAATAACAATAATGACATTGTATTGATTTAACACATTTAGGGTACTTAGTATTTTATAAAATGGTTTGCTAAACAGCGGAGCTCTCCACATATATTTGTAACCCTGGTAAATATTTGTAAAAATCCTTGAAATAAATTTATCATTCTTTACAGGAGCATAATTTTATAAAAATGTCTTTTAAAGAGTCAACCATTAATTTAAGACTTTTTTGTAAAGCTTTTCACACATCTATGCTCGGGGAGATGATAAATGTGTATTAGATTGAAGTGCTGCATGCATTGCGATATTTTTGTGTCAATCACCTTAAGCCACTTTATATATATATATATATATATATGTGTGTGTGTGTGTGTGTGTGTGTGTGTGTGTGTGTGTATGTATGTATGTATGTATATGTACGTATGTATGTGTGTGTGTGTTAAATGTTAAATGTATTCCTTTCATTTGAGTCCATGTTCCTTTTCACACCCTTGAACAGCTCCTGCCAAAATCCTATCATTTGGAGGGACAGTAACCACTCCTTGGATGAAGGAAGTACGTCTGCCTTGTAGTTCTGTAGGTGAACCATCACCTACTATAAAATGGACCAAAGACAGGTGATCATGTTTTCCAGATTTAGTATTCACAGTCAACTAACATTGTGCGTATCTGTTACAGTTCTTTTTAATTGTTTCTTCATTTCTTTTAGTGAGGACACAGCGATCCCAGTGTCTCTCGATGGACAGCGCCTCATTCTGGCCAATGGGACACTGGTACTGCGATCTGTCAAAGCTGAAGACTCTGGTTATTACACCTGTACAGCCACCAACACATTGGGCTTCGACACCATCATAGTCAACCTTTTGGTGCAAGGTATGAGCATATGGTTTCAGTTGCAACATGGGACATTTACCAAAAAATAATCTATTCAACAAGACATCTATATCAACTGCCATTATTCTAGAGGAACAGGAAAGAATAAGCTCTGAACTCTCTATTCTCTTCCAAAGTCCCTCCAGATCAGCCTCGCCTTACCGTTTCCACCACCTCCACCTCCTCCATTACTCTCGCCTGGATTCCAGGGGACAATGGAGGCAGCTCCATCAGAGGTAAGTTACCCTCCTAAAAAGATGGGATTTTTAGTTTTGTCCCAACATCAGGGCTTGTAACAATAAATTCAGCTGACATGACAAGGCAAGACACCAGACTGGGTTAATGAGAGAGAGAGAAAGAGAGAGAGAGACAGAGAAGACATCATCTTATAGTGCACCCAGAAAGTATTCATAGCGCTTCACTTTTTTCCACATTTTGTCATGTGTTGTGGAAAAAAATTAATTGCCAACCACTGTTGGGTGAATATTACTCAGTCAGGTTTATTTTATACCATGAGATCCACAAAATAAAAAACTCATGAACAGGTCAGATTAAAACTCCATGTAAGGCTCTGGGTTCTGTGTTGGGTCTGTTAGACAGAGTCAACACATGGGTTTTATACCAAGAATAAGAATCCAAAACAGAGGAGAGACAGTCTGACTCCCATGTAGCTGCAGAAAACAACACCTAGCCTTGGGTGTGTAGCCCAGAGAGGTTCATTTGGTGAGAATTCATAAACATTTAGAATAAAGACATAACATAACATGACCATCAAATTAATAAAGTTATAATTTGTTACCTTATAATAAAATGTCCCACCACACATATTACAGCCTTATTCCAAATTGTATTAAATTAATATTTTTTCTCGAAGTTCGACACATAAATAGTGTGTGTGAGTATTTCATGAATTTATTTAAAATAGAAAACCAAGAAATCACATTTACATAAGTATTCACAGCCTTGGCGTAATACTTTGGCAGCAATTACAACCTCAAGTCTTTTTGAATATGATGCCACAAGCTTGGCTCACATATCTTTAGGCAGTTTTGCCCATTCTTCTTTGCAGAACTTCTCAAGCTCCATCAGGTTGGATGGGAGACGACTGTGCACAGCCATTTTCAGATCTCTCCAGAGATGTTTCAAGTCTGGATTCTGGCTTGACCACTCCATGATATTCATAAAGTGGTTTGGAAGCCATTCCTTTGAGATCTTGGTAATTTTCTTTGGGTCGTTGTCCTGCTGTAAAATAAACAGTCGGCCCAGTCTGACGTCAAGAGCGCTCTGGAGTAGGTTTTCATCCAGGATGTCTCTGTATTCATCTTTGCCTCTACCCTGAGTAGTCTGCCAGTTCCTGCTGCTGCAAAACATCCTCATAACATGATGCTGCCACCACCAAGTTTCACTGTAGGGATGGTATTGGCCTGGTGATGAGCCATTCCTGGTTTCTTCCAAAATGACGGTTGACTTTTACACTACAGAGTTCAATATTTGTCTCAACAGACCAAAGAATTTGGTTTCTCATGGTCTGAGAGTCCTTCAGGTGCCTTTTGGCAAATTCCAGATAGGCTGCCATGTGGCTTTTTATTAAGGAGTGGCTTTTCTCTGGCTACTCTACCATACAGGCCTGATTGGTGGATTGCTGCAGAGATGGTTGTCCTTAGGGTTGGATTTACAAGGATGTGGGCCTCTGGGCTGAAAAATTATTTTACTAATGCAAATTACAGTACATTAATTCGTACTCCTGTATATCAGCGGGTATGAATTGATGCTTGATATGTCCCTTGGCCAATAGCTCCATAAAGTTAATAAAGAAATGTACTATAAATAATTTTCAAATACTTGAATATTGTTTATATCCAAAAAATTCCAAAATACACTGCTCAAAAAAATAAAGGGAACACCTAAACAAAACAATGTAACTCCAAATCAGTCACACCTTTGTGGAATCAATGTCACCAGTTAGGTAGTAACACTTATTGTGAATCTATTTCACCTGCTGCTGTGCAAATGGAACATACAACAGGTGGAAATGAGAGGCAATTAGCAAGACAACCCCTGTAAAAGAGTTATTCTGCAGGTGGTGACCACAGATCATTTGTCTGTTCTCGTCCTTTCTGGTTGAGCTTTTAGTCACTTTTTCATTTTGTTAGGGCTATCACACATAGAGGCATCATGAGGCGTTTTTTACAGCCCACTGAAGTTGCTCAAGTAGTGCCACTAATCCAAGACGGAACATCAATGCGAGCGGTGGCAAGAAGATTTGCTGTGTCTTTCAGCACAGTGTCCAGAGCATGGAATAGATACCAGGAAACAGGCCAGTACACCAGGAGACATGGAGGGTGCCATAGGAGGCCTACAACCCAGCAGCAGGACCGCTACCTCATCTTTTGTGCAAGGAGGAACAGGAGGTCCACTGCCATGCCCTACAAAATGGCCTTCAGCAGGCCGCTAATGTGCATGTTTCTACTCAAACTGTCAGAAACAGACTCCATGAGGGTGGTATGAGGGCCCAATGTCCACATATAGGGACTGTGCTTACAGCCCCATGCCGTGCAGGACGATTGGCGTTTGCTAAGGAACACCAAAATTGGCAGACGCGCCACTAGCGCCCTTTGCTCTTCACAGATGAAAGCAAGTTCACACTGAGCACATGTGACAAACGTGACAGAGTCTGGAGACCCCGTGGACAATGTTATCCTGCCTGCAACATCCTCCAGCATGACTGGCTTGGTGGTGGGTCAGTCATGGTGTGGGGAGGCATTTCTTTGGCTGGCCACATAGCCCTCTCTGTGCTAGCCAGAGGTGCCCTGACTGCCATAAGGTACCGGGATGAGATCCTCAGACCCACTGTGAGACCATATGCTGGTGCAATGGGCCCTGGGTTCCTTCTTTTGCGTGACAATGCTAAACCTCATGTGGCTGAAGTGTGTCAGCAGTTCCTGCATGATGAGGGCATTGATGTTATGGACTGGCCTGCCCGTTCCCCAGACCTGAATCCAATTGAGCACATCTGGGAAATCATCTTTCGGTCAATCCACCTATGCCATATCACACCACAGACTGTTCAGGAGCTAACTGATGCTCTAATGCAGGTCTGGGAAGAGATCCCTCAAGATAACATCCACCGTCTCATCAGGAGCATACCCAGGCATTGTCGGGAGGTTATACAGGCGTGTGGAGGCCACACACACTACTGAGCCTCATTTAGACTTCTCTTGAGGAATATTCACTGATGCTGAATCAGCCTGTCAAGTTATTTTCCACTTTCATATTGAGTATGAATCCAAATCCAGATCTCTATGGTGTAATAATTTTGATTTACATTGATAATTTTTGTGTTATTTTCTTGTCAATCAATTCCACTGTGTTAATAATAAAGTTTTTCAGTGAGAACATTTAATTAATTGAGATCTAGGATGTGTTATTTTAGTGTCCCCTTAAATTTTGTGAGCAGTATATTAATACAACTCACCTGATATCGTTGGGAGTTTATATAAAGTACAATGTATGCCAAACACGCATTCGTTACAAAAAAAAAAAAATTAAAGAAAAGAAAAATATTTGGAACCCCTAAAAAATCAGGGCCCTGGGCTCCTGCCTTTGTAAGCCCTTCCTAAAGTCTGGCCTAGGTTGTCCTGGAAAGTTCTTCTTTTTCCACAGAGCTGGAGCTGTGATAGAGTGACCATTGGGTGAGAGATTTTTTTTGTATTCTTCCCGAGGTTTGTGCCTCAAGACAGTCCTGTCTTGGAGGTTTACAGACAATTCCTTTGATTGGTGTATGCGCTCTGACATGCACTGTCAGCTGTGCATGTCAGGTGATGGACATGCACAATTGTGATGGAAAATATAGACAGGTGTGAACCATTTAAGTTGTAAAAAAAAAAAAAAAACAGCTCGATTGTAACTTCATGGAAAAGGCTGTGTGTACTTACATAAATGTGATTTCTTAGTTTTCTATTTTTAATAAATTTGCAAAAGTTTCAAAAACCTTTTCCCACTTTGTCAGAATGAAGTATTTCTGTGTAGAATTTTGAGGAAAGCTTAACTTAATACAATTTGGAATAAGGCTGTAACATAACATTCATTATGAATACTTTGCAGATGCACTATAAGGAACATTACATGGACATACTGTTCCGAAGGCTGACAGTTTTCCAATTCAAGTGTTTTTATTGGTGCTATGTCATATTCTAGTTTTCTAAAATGCATTTTGGGCTTTCTTTACATGTTAGCCTTATTCTTCAAAATTAACAGGACTAAACACTTGAAACATATTAATCTGTGTGTAATGGATCTACTGTGTACAATGTTTGAATTTTAAACTTTGAATTTAATTACCTGATAAATAACTTTTCGATCATATTCGAATTGTTTGAAATGCATCACTAAATTCTTACTGTCTAGTATCTGTGTATCACTGTTTTTGATGTGTTTTTTACCTGCCACATTTTTAGTGTTCATTTTGATCTATTAATTCACTGAGTGGTTGCCCTGCTTTTATGTTTCCCTGTTGACTGTGTGTCTATCTGATTATCGTATTATTGGTGATCTCTTTGTGTGGAAGGCTGCAGTGTGTATGCCTGAATGGGCATGTATGCAAATAAAGTTTCAGCTGCTGTCTTTGTTCATCCTATTTGTCAGGATAGTGGGTAGTGGGGGTGCTGCAGATTCAGCTTTCTGATTTCATGCTGCAGTTTTTACCTATATGACACATCAAACATCAGTTGTGCAGTCATTTCCTAAACATTATATATAACTTCACCCAGGGTTAAATTTTGTGCATTATGTGTTAGTAAAAAGGTAAATGTTGAAGAAATTAGATTTTTTAAAAATTTAATTAAGTGTTTATAATACCCAAACCTGAGAGAACACTTTTGTACATATCAGTAACCAGCCTGCAAGAAATCACCAGGAAAAACTCAAACTCTTGTGCATTAAATGTACACATCCAAATGGAAAGCAATGAAAACAGTGTGCTGGATGTGCAGTTTTGTATTTCAAATAATGGTGCTCCACACCCTTGTATTTGTATACATCGTTATGTGCTGCATATATGCATAATCCCATCTGTATATCTTTTGTGAACACCAGAATGCCTGCCTGTTTGTAAGGCCATCTGTGCAAGGCAAGACTGAAGGGTCCCATAGACAAACATTTTTGTATTATTTCTAAATTGGCAACTGCAAACATTTATGCTTGTTCTGAGTTTTTCATTCACTTTGCATAGGAATGATAAAGAAAATGTACTGATAACTAGGTTTACAAATAGTTTAAGATGACAAAATCAATATTATTTTAAAATCAATTTTAAGGTTTTCTCTTATTGTGTTGCTATAGCTTTGTAGCTGTGCTGCTCTGTTCTGTGGCAGACTTTAAAACTTCCAAAACAGCTAATATTTTGCATAGTAACCAATGCAATGCTTCGGACTCCATCACAAAATCTGTTAGAAAGAAAACAAGGGAAAAACAGACAGTACAAAGAAATAAAATATGGAGTGGACACATTCAGATGTACATGATTACATACAGATGAAGAAGAGGCAAAGGCCGACAAAGGATAGATATATTCTTGGAGCAGGAGGGAACTGGCTCTGCAAGGAAGCTGATTATAAAAACAGTCACCATATTGCAAGCCTGCATTTGCATAGATGCTCAGTCAGCGCCATCCCAGGGTTTGGATTTCTAGGTAACTAATGGCGGCATAGACAGAAAGCAGCAACACTTTCCTTCCACTTGGGCTTTACTAAAAGCAAAGGGTAGTCTTTCATTGCCATCTGGTGGACAGTAAAGGTACCAACATCATAAAGTTTGGAAGTGGCTAACATAAAACACTCAAAATCAATCATAGCAGATCTTAAAATTGTATACACCCCTTGTGAAATGCTGCTTTTTGGGATGTGAAAAACTAGGTCAAGATAAATATTTTCCAGACCTTTTCCACATAAAGGCAATATGGCGTTTGCAAATTCATTTTCCCATTAAGTCATTATTTTGTTGATTTGAATGTATACTTTGACTCATATACAAAAGTGCTGAGTATTGTTTGTCTTTCTTTCTGTGCAGGTTTTGTGCTACAGTATTCTGTAGATAACACAGAAGAATGGAAAGATGTTTTTATCAGTTCGACAGAGCGCTCATTTAAACTGGAGAACCTGCGCTGTGGGACCTGGTATAAAGTCAAGTTGGCTGCCAAGAATAGCGTTGGAGCTGGACGCATCAGTGAGATCATTGAGGCAAAGACCCATGGGCGAGGTAGGGGCATAAAATGTTGAAGTGAAGAAATTTATAATATCAATATTAATGGACATATAAAAGAGAAAACAGTACCATGGTAAAAAGAAAGGAGATCCCCTTAAAAAAATCTGGGATATCATGCATTTTGTATGTATCTTTAATATTAAAGTTGTACTTATTTTTGCACAATTGTTATTATAATGACATTAGTGTTGTGCAACAAGACATTTAAATAAACATTCACAGGTGGAATTGACTTTTTGGAGAACTTTGAACTTAAAGGTGTTTTGGGTTTTTTTGGGGTTTTTTACATGAAGAACTTAAACTGAGAACATTTTTGAGAAATGTACAAAGAAATCAGCCAAGATATCAGGAATATAACTGACCTAAAACAAGAAAGATTTGGTCTGATTTAACTTCAGACAGTGAGAAAACAATGTGTATGTCTTTTTTATGTAAATATGTGTTTGTAAATATATGGTTTCAACTGTAGCTTTCTTAAGCCAAAAAGACTTGTAACATTTCCGCTTGAAGATGAGAACTCATGGCCTGCTGTTTGCATGCATGTAAATTTGTATGCACAGGTGTAGCTAAGGCTGGTATTCACACATGTGGACTATCTGTGTTTGTGAGAATGCTTTGATGATAAATGTATCCCTTAAGTTAACATACACTGATTTCTTATGCCTTTATCATCAAAACTGGTGGATATCAACTCATTTCTGCATTCCCATTTCTGTTGTTAATATGAGGCAGCCTACTACAAACAAGAAATAGTACCAGGTGTGGGTTTGGAGGTGCAGCAGAGGTGAGCATAGGAATAAAGCTGCAGCCTGATTTATTCAGTCCCTTATGACTTCGTTCTTTTACCATTGTTTAGGTGCAATAAGTATTGCCGAGTACAGTTTAGATATTGTAAAAAAGAAACACTAGTTTCATAGAGCACTGACAGTGGCCATGATTAAGAAAAATGTAGTCCTAATGGGCACAATTTTCTATCAAAGTTACAGACTCATTTTTCTTTCTGACAACCTCAGATTGGAAATATGTGAACGTCTTTGTTGGGAATAAAACCCATCTTATGGGTTAGGGTTATGAGCAAGAGACAATTAAACAGATGTAATTTACTGGCCAGAGCCAAGGTTTGCAAATACTTTCTAATGACATAATCAATAAACTAAACAGAACTGAATAAATATAGTTGTATAGTTGAAACCAGGTGATTACTCAGACTGTATTAAAACACCCAGAGCCTTTTTTTCCACACTATCTGACATAAAATTAGATTAAACAGTTCTTGTTTTGGCCAGTTATGATTGCCACAAATTATTTCTATATGCTAAATGCCAGAATAATGATGATAATAGTGATATTGATTATTACTGTTGGAAATCAAAAGTTGCATCAATGTTTGGCTTATTTAATTATTGATAATTATGGTTAATAATTTATTATTAATGAAATTATTAATAAATTTTATGTTTCTTTAGTAAAATTGGAGCACCAATTCCAGTATCTCAGGAATCATAAGTCAAACTTGTCAATCTCTTGTGAAGGAATGAATTCAAAACTACCAGACAAAAGATGCTCATATTTAATTAAGTCTAAGAATTTATTAACAAAATAGCCCAACTTTATAACTGAAATATCCTGTCAATAACCTCCTTATCTAAGTACCAATATGCAATCTAGCTACTGATGGAAAAGAGCCTGAGATGTTGTCCAGATTCAGATGGGCCTGCCATTTTGGAACAAAGAGTCAAAAAAATCTACCATGTGCTCTGGCCTATGTTTAAACTAGACAATGGAAAGCATGGCTTGAACTCTAACAACAATAGAGTGAATATGTACAAAGAAAGAAAAAAAAATAGAGAGAGAGGAAGAAGGAGAGAGGGCACAAATATGAATGCTCAACTTGATTTTAGCGCGCTGTTCGAACTCTGGTTTAGAAACAAATTGATTTAAACAGATCGCAGCATTACACCATCAAGAAAATATCACACCATTAAACAAACATATAAAAGAGACACGACTAAATCGCCCTATTCAACTACCTATTCCAGCCTAGACGGACCTTAAAAGGAAATTGTATTTCCTGCTTGTTAGATGATCAGGCTCACTCAGATCCGAGAGGATGTTTGGGTCCAGCAAAACGATAAGAAATTTTTCTGGTCCGGCAGGAGAACTGGTGTGCTCACATGGTCAGCCTATGTGCAGAGCCTGTAGTACCATTGGTTTAAAAACCAAAGGAGCACCTTTTCGTCAGTAGTTGCAGAAGCTGCTTCAGAGGGCATCTGGAGGCAGATTGCAAGAACATTTGCAAGTCTCAGTTTCTTTTAAACTTTTAGAAAACTGGGTAAACGGGCAGCACTTCTTTAAAGGTTCTCCAGGTAACACTTCGAAGGTTTTAAAAGTCCTCTTCCCCGACCGGCAGGTTAGAAGAACGTGGTCCACATAGGCATGTGTGTCTCCGTCAGAGCCTGACTCCAAAAGACAACTCTTATCTGTCCAGCTCCGGGTTTTAATGCGGGGGTGAGTTCTTATCTGTGCGCAATGAATGCTGGGGAATGCGATCCGATCAGTTCGTCTTAGTAACAGGGAAGTCCAACATTACTTTACTAAAAATCAGAAGTTAAGATACACTAAGATTTATATATATTTATTCAATTTGTGAACACCAGGATGATGATGTTGTGACTGTGTTCTGATGGCTTCATTTATGTTTATGCATTTAGCAGATGCCTTTATCCAAAGTAACTTCAAAGGAATATATAATGATAATATCAAAGCCAACAATAAGCTATTTAGAAAGAAGACCACTAATCAGGTTCTGCCAGAGATGACATGGGAGACTGTGTAGAAATAGAGTGCAGGCATAGAGGGAAGTGCAGAAGAGGGGCACCTGTGAATGTATTTTTAAGCGACATCTTAATGCACTGTTTCATTCTGTTATATTATGGGGAAATCAAAAGAAATCAGGCATTTTATCAGGAAGAGAAAGGTGGACCTCAACATGTCTGGTTCATCCTTGAGTACAAATTCCACATTCCAAGAGGTGCCAAATTCACCTCCAAACAATTATACAAAAGTTTAAAGACCAGAGGAATGTCCACCTGTCATACACTAGACTACTGGATGGAGACAGGTAATGTGTTCATGAGATGAACATGTTATAATGCAAACTATGTGAATTAATCTTGTAACAACAGTGAAAGACCTTGTAAAGACCTGGCTTAAGTTTGGTGGTTGGCAAGTCCCTTACTGGCTGAAAGGCTTCTTAGGGATGAAGAGGCATGCTGTATTCTTAGCTTTTTCTGAGTTGTAAAAATACTTCATTTGCCACCAGTGCTACTGTGTATTCTAACAAGTCAGAATAATTAATGATCTTTATGTAACTAAACAGGTATAAACTGATCCATCATGATGTTTTGCTGTTTCAGAACCTCAGTTCAACAAGGACCAGCCTATCTTCACCTACGTTAACTCTACCCACGCTCGCCTCAACCTCCAGGGTTGGGCCAGTGGAGGCTGTCCGATCACCTCAATGACACTGGAATTCAGACCAAAAGGTGGGACATTTGTTCTTCAGTTTTAAACAGCTGAATATATATTTTTGATTAAAAAAAATCTATAAAGATACAATATTTATCAAAATTGAGACTTGAGATGAAAATTTGCATTTGTATAGGTATGTGGACATGGCAGAATGTCCGCACCAATGCCACCACAGATGTGTTTTTGGCAGAATTACGTGAAGGCACATGGTATGAGTTGAAGATGAAAGCATGTAACAGTGCTGGCTGTGGCAACCAGAGTTCTCAGTTTTCAACACCAAACTATGATGGCAGTGAGTAGATACTCTTTCTTTGCATTTTGCATGGTTTAAGATAAAAAAAACAAAAAAAACAAAACAACAACAACAAAAAAAAAAAAAAACAAGATGACTTATACTAAAATAGTCACAAAGGAGCTGTAGCCAATATCTTCTTGGCTGTATACAGGCACCATTCCTCCCATTAAATCCCCCTTGGAAAAGAATGATGATGTGAAGAAACTCTTTTCAATCGGCTGTCCTGTGATTCTGGTGACCCTTGGGGTTGCACTGCTGTTTGTCGCCATTCGCAAAAAACGCAAAGAGAAAAGGCTGAAGAGACTACGAGGTAAGTGAATGTGTGGGAAGAAAGAAAACACATAAACAAAAAAAAGTCAAGCAAAGTGAGGTTCCAATAAAATATTATAAGCAGTTAATATCTTACCTTGCCATCTTTATTTAGTATCACAGGCATATCAGTATTGGGTTCCTCACATGGGATTTTAGTAAACTTTGGGGGGTGGGGGTAGAAAAAATGTTTCCACAAATGTAGTAAACCAAAAACTGTGTTTTGAAGAATCTGCATGTAGTATTATTCAATCCAGTTCAAGATTTAGTAATTTTAGTAATGTTTTGAATAATCTGTTTAGTGTAGGATTATCCAATTCAGTAATCGTTTGTCAAGTGTTTTTATATCTTTAGAGATGATCAAGTACTGATCAAACTCATTAAAAACAGTGAAACACATTTGGTTTGGAGCCGATAGGAAGCTCTAAAGTAGGTCCTAACTTTAGTATAATCAGCAGCTAATGGCCAGCTATGATAATCTCAAAGTGCTCAAAGACTTCTGTTACACTTGCGCTGTTTCTTTTTTGTTTTCTTTTGTTTTTTACCTCGAATGTTTTTTACGTGTAATTTTGCCATACAGTCGACCTAAAATTGGTGGCAGTTTCTATAATGTTTATACTACCAAGTGTTGTGTGACGGCCTGACAAGAAGTCTTTATAAGATGACTCCATCAAGACAACAGTGAAAATCCAGAGCAGTTGGTTTTGGAGACGAAAGCTAACGGCTAGTCAGATTAGGGCGAAGATCAAAGTGTGTTTCTATCGCCTTCAAACATTTTCCATCTCAAAACATAGTAGCTTGTGCAAATGCTACTTTAATATTCTTTAAACCATCATCACTTTTGCACTGTGTTAAACACAATGCTTTGTCAGTTATTTACAAAAAAAAGCCAAAGATTTTTTACAGAGGAAAATGTGGTTGGAGGCAGTGTGCCACCAATGGTCTTCCAGTGTGAAACATATTGAAAATTAATTGTGAAAATGCTTCTGGTCAAAGTTTCTTTTTACACGATATTACCAGTAAATCAGTTACTCAGACCAAAAACACTTCCACATTTTCTCTGTACAAGACCATTGTTTTCGCACTGCCAGTGTAAATAAACATTGAGTTCTATGTAAATAACTGTCCAATAAAAATGTGATCAAGGTTAAAAAAAATAACGTTAGCATAAACTCCTTTGAAGTTTTTGAGATTGGATTTGTTTTAAAACAGAAGAAGTCCACTTTGGCCTTAGCCCTTCTCAGACAGGCAGACAGCTTCAGGTCCAGCTAATCTGATTTTTTTTTACAAGGGCATGTCAAGCAAAGTTTTTCAAAGTGGTAGCCACAGGTAGGCCACTTATTATTTTGGGGTAGCTATCCCAAGCCAGAAGCTGTAAAATAATTTCCAAAATTTTATTATGCTAGTACCATAAAAGCTTACACTGAGTGACAAACACCAGAAACTGGCATGGTATACGGGACAAAAACGCTGATACAGGCATAAATAAAAAAACATTGCAACTACTTTAACTCGTCCTACCCTTCCTTGAATTCCTATATCAAAAAACATAATATTATGATTATGGGGCCTACAATTTTGTTTGGGCTGGCTCCATTGCCATGGTGGTACCGATTCATTTAAATAAAATTAATGTGCCAAGAGAGCTTTACGGTTTTAAAAGTCTAGAAACGTCCATCTAAGAGATGAGTCTAATCACAGAGAAAACATCAAAATGATTTGAGTTGCTATTTTTTTCAAATTTTAAATTGTTACAAGAATAATAATTTATATACATACGTATGCTATATTTCCTGTTCTCTTTAGATGCCAAAAGCCTGGCAGAGATGCTCATCAGGTGAGATGAAGTTATTTTTGTGGCCCAGCTTTCTTCAAAAATTTAATTTAGCTTCATATTCAAAAGTTTAATTTACCCTGAAAGTCAGCTTTATACGTTTTCTGAAAGACACAGATGATCATGTATGCTACTCTTGTTTCTTTGAATTAGTAAAAACAACCGCAGCTTTGACACACCAGTGAAAGGACCTCCTCAGGGCCCACGGCTACACATTGACATCCCCAGAGTGCAGCTGCTAATTGAGGACAAAGAAGGCATCAAGCAAATCGGTGAGAAAAAAAAGAAACAATGAGAAGGTTATGCATATTTCACATGTTTACTGGATCAAATAGTCATTAGATGAAATATTATATGAACAGATTTTATATGGAATTTGTACATTTGATGAGCTGAATTAATTTTATTTGTTGTAGGAGAGGACAAAGCAACTATTCCTGTGACAGACACAGAGTTCAACCAAACTGGGAATCCTCAGAGCTTCTGCACTGGTGTTTCTGTCCATCACCCTGCCCTCATCCAAAACACAGGTCCTTTGATAGACATGTCTGACATCAGACCAGGAACCAGTATGTGTTCTTTTCCATCACTGTTCATTTTACCAGAAACCTCTAGTGCAAATGCCATATTTATCATAGAGTAATTGGTATAAACATCAGCTGTGAAAATTTCTGCTTTTCTGCTCAATTTCTTGTCACATTTCAACTTTTTATCACGATATTGGGGACAAATATTGGTTCACAAATGTTAAATTGTGGTTTTTGTGTTTTTCTGTAAATGTTCATCCATTTTCTTGACTGTAAACTCAGTCTGTACATATGTGCGTCTCATTTATTTTTTTTTCCGTTTGTCACCAGACCCAGTGTCAAGGAAGAGTGTTAAGTCAGCCCACAGCATCAGGAACCGCTACTCCAGTCAGTGGACTCTGACCAAGTGTCAGGCTTCCACGCCAGCCCGCACTCTCACTTCAGACTGGCGCGCAGTTGGTTCTCAGCATGGCATCACTGTCACAGAGAGTGACAGCTACAGTGCCAGCCTCTCACAGGACACAGGTTAGTACAAGGGTGAAATGACACTTACAGCCATTAACATGTACCACATAAACTGTTCGGAGGAGTGGAAGAGAATGTGATTTTGAGCACTTGAGTGCTTAAAATACTGGACAAAATGTACTTTTCTTATGTCATAGATAAGGGGCGCAACAGCATGGTGTCCACAGAAAGCGCCTCCTCCACCTACGAGGAACTGGCAAGAGCCTACGAGCATGCAAAGCTGGAGGAACACCTACAGCATGCCAAATTTGAGATTACAGAGTGCTTTATATCTGACAGCTCCTCTGATCAGATGACTACAGGTACCAATGACAATGCAGACAGTATGACGTCTATGAGCACACCATCAGAGCCCGGTATCTGCCGTTTCACTGCCTCACCGCCCAAACCCCAAGACTACGATCGTGGCAAGAATGTAGCTGTGCCCATTCCACACCGCGCCAAGAGTAAGTGGCTGCTGCATAATGTTTATCTGTTTTAGACTATTTATGTATGTATAAAAATAATATGGCCTGTTTTCAAAACCCAGTCAAGTTTAAATGCTAAAGCCATTCAAATTATATCTGCCCTTGAAAGACAACAAACCTTAAGGACCAATTTAATTTTGACATTTTAATTTATATGTATATTGCCCTTGGATGTTGTATTTATCTTCACATCTTGTTCTCTACTGTTCATGTTTTATTTTGTTCTTGTATGTTTCTTGTTTGAAATAAAGTTATTGGGAAAAAAGAGAATGTGAGGAGAGAAAATGGAACTGCTGCATAAATGGTCTTCTGACTTCAAAAACTTTATTCAACTGAAAGTAGGGCTGAGCAACATGGCTTAAAAGTCAAACTTCCGATTTCCTTCATATCGAATACCGATTTTAAATGATTGTTTGTTTGTTTTTTGCCCTTTTTTCTTCAAAAGAAAATACAAATGACAGAAAATATTTTGAAAAACTGGTTATTATTTTAATCATCCCATCTGTGAGTTGACCTGAATTTAAAGTCCAAATAGAAGCTGTGAAACACGCTTATCAAACAAGATGGTGTTTGATAAGCCCAAGAGTGCTTGATAAGCCCAAGAGTGATGTCAGCCTTGGGCAGGCTGACATCACTCTGAACTATGAAAACTTAAGGAGTGCACTGGTGAAAAAAAAATCCAAATTTTCCAAAAATGTAATCTTCAAAAACAGAAAATTTGATTAATTGATAACATAGATTCATCACCCAGCCCTAACTGAAAGTTTAGAAAACAGCTGGGTAAATTAGTGCTTTAGAATTTATCTGGAAAATTAATTTAGGGAAAGCTAAGTGCGCTAATCGTTTTCAAAGTTAGCAAAAGCGCTAATTGAAAAATTAGCTCCGTTATTGCCGGATTAGCAGAAGTATGCCAAACACTGGTGATAACATTTAAAAACTGCTGTTCACAGATAATGTCCATTCAATTTTACAGAGCTTATAGTGTCATTTTGCAAAAAGAATGGGCAACTATATCTGTCTTTGGATGTGCTAATCTCGTAGAGACTTATATACCAAATAACCTGCAGCTGTAATTTCAGCAACAGGTGGTCAATGGGTATTTAATGGCACACTTAATTTTTTGACTTCTAAAAGCAGAAAATCATTTGCTTCCATTTCACAAATATGTATTACTTTATGTTGGTTTACTCCATAAAGGCTCAAGTTTGGTTGTAATATGACAAAATTCAATTACATTCAAGGTGTGTTAGTCTATTTAAACTTTATTAACATTTTTAATGTTATAATTCAGTTAAAATGGCCTGATAAATCCGAAGACTTTAATGATTTAGATAATTTTTAGTGCACAATTTGTAGCCTTTTGTTTTGAGCATGATTTTAAAGTTAGATTTGATTTTTCTTTTCTCTCTAGGTGACTACTGCAACCTGCCCCTATACATGAAGTCAGATCCCTTTTTCCGAAAGCAGTCAGAACATCATGATCCATGTCCAGTGGTTCCACCACGTGAAGCCTCTATTCGTGGCTTAGCCCAACGGGCATACCACAGCCAGGGCCGTCATGTGACTATGGACTCTGCAAAGCAACAGGCTCTGACCATGGGCCACTCCGGGCTGTCAAACCTCACTTCCTCTGGGGTGTCCTCTGGAGGAGCAACAGGAGGCAGCGGTGGAGGCAGTGGAAGTGGAGGGTTGTCTGCTAGCTCCAGCAGCTCCACGCTTCCCCAGCGGACTCTCACCATGCCTAGCTCCTCTGCTTCTGTGGCCCAGAGTGCTGCTGCAGCTGCAGCCACTGCTGCTGTAGGGGGGGCATCATCTTCTTCTGGTGGGGGGGCAGCAGGCGCCACAGGGGGGACCCCTGGAGGTGCCTCTTCTTCCTCCTCCAAAATGGGAGGATCCAGAGACTCTCTCCTGGAGAGCAGCTCTTCAGGATTAGGCAGACTGCAGAAGCAGCGTGATGGGGGGTCAGGAGCCTACTCAAAGTCCTACACACTCGTGTAGCCTGCCATTAGCGAGGCCTGTCACTGTAACTCTCAATACAATGCTGGTTCAGCCAGCGTTTGCCTGGAGCCTCTATGGTGAATCGGGGTGAAGAACATACACATGCACAGCTTACCCGTCAGTGCCTGTGCTGTGCCAGCCTGCAGGGAGCTGGTTGGGCTCCCGTCAACACAACTGTTTTAAGAGGTCAGAGTTGGGTGTCCACAGCACAGGGGCTTGCCTTTCTTTCTGCCTGATTGTGTTCTGTTATATTTGTGTAATTTCTCTCTTTTTTAATCACCCTGGAAATCACTTGCCAAAACATAAATGATAAATCTGTTCAGTCTATCTTTTCATTTTTGGGCAAGGACACAGAACTTATGCACAAAATGCTTTTAACTTGCACTGTCTTGCTTTCTATAACAAGACAGGTGTCGATTGAACCAGGTTGCTTAAGATGTGCGTTAAGGTTTAATTTGTTTTCCTTTTTTTGAAAATATGTAACTTTTATGTTCTCTGATGGAAAATTGGTTCATATCTCAGCATTGTGCCACGGCAGAATGCTTTTGCTGTATGCACAAACCCCCAGCCTCTGTGTTACTTTGGTTCTGTAAGGTTAGTCCATCATAGATCCATACATTAGAGGCAGTGGAATGACTCTTGTACTCTTGTACAAGCAATGGATGACACAGCATTGTGGTCATAAATGAAGATTTTATAGAAAGACTTATAAAAGAGGAAGTAATAATGTCAAGCATCATTGAGTGATACCTAGATATTTTTCCCCCCCAAAAGATTTGTTTGTTTTCAGATAATGGTAGTATAACCCCATGTGCACTAGAAAAAAGTTTGAATGGATTCCATTAACAGAAACATCACAAGCCTGTGAGTGAGTGTGTGTGTGGATATATATGTGTAAATATATATGTGTACATGTGGCAGGCACACACCAACAATGGACCTTTTTAAAACCAATCTGTATGCTGAATTCTTGGGCAGAAGTCTGTGCCTAAACAAAACAGAACTCTCCTCCCCATTTCTTTTTTTCTTTTGGTAGCTATGAAGAAACAGAAGGATAATGATGATGCTGACAATTTAACACAATTTAAACTTAATTTGCTCTAGTTTTTTCAGATTTGATTTGATATCTGTTGCTAACAACTTGGTGTAGGTGATCTATAAAAAATGCTAATGAAGGAGAGGGTCCATAAGCTTTCATTTGAGGATTACAAATACAGTGCCTTGCAAAGGTATTCACACCTCTTGATTTATTTCACATTTTGCCACATTACAACATCAAACTTTAAGGTATTTTAGTGAGATTTTATAGGATAGACCAATAGAAAATAGCACATAATTGTAAAACAGAAAGAAAATGATACATGGGTTTTACATTTTTTATATAAATGTGAAAAGTGTGGCTTCCATTTACATTCAGCCCCCTAAATAATAATACTCCTAAATAAAATCCAGTGCACCGAATTGTTTCGGAAGTCACTGAATGAAAAAATAATCAGCTTGTGTGTAATTTATAATGACAGTATGTTGCTGCTAAGTGAAGAGCTTGTTAGAAAAGACAAGTAAACCAACAGCGACATGAAGACCAAGGAACACAGCAGACAGGTCAGGGATAAAATTCAGAGAAGTTTAAAATAGCATTATCTGAAAACAGAAAAAAGGACAACACATCTGTAAACTTACCAAGACATGGATGTCCACCTAAGCTGATAAGGTGAGCAAGGAGAGTATTATTTATAGAAGCAGTCAACTGGCGGACTTACCATGGGTCTCTTGCAGGATGTTAAATCTGGAAAAGCTGCTGAGATCCACAGCTTAGGTGAAAACACTTTTGTCAGGACAACTATTAGTTGTGCACTCCACACATCTGGTCTCTAATGGTCAAGGAATGAGGAGCGAGCCATTGTTCAAAGAAAGGCATAGGACATCCTGGCAAAGTTTGTTGAAGTCTGTTGAAGAAAACGGTTAATTCTGGATGAAACCAAAATTTAACTCTATGCAAAATGCTACGTGTAGAAGAAAACTGACATTGCACATAATCCTACATACAAAATTCCCCCTGTGGATAATGGTGATTGAAGCATCATGAACATCAGCGCATGGATAGGGAAGCTCCTCGAGATTTATGGGAAGATGGATGGAATTAAGTACAGGACATTCCTGAAAGAATGATTAATTGCAAGACATTTTAGCCTTATTTTCTTGCGGAATGACGGCAATAAATATACAGCCAGAGCTAAAAGGCAATGATTTAGATCAAAGTATTCTCATAAGTTAGATTTTCTAGTTCGAAACTGTGTATCATTTTCTTTCCATTTCACAATTATGCACTGCTTTGTGTTGGTTTATCACATAAATCCCTAAAGACTACATTCAGGTTTGGAGTTGCATCTAAGGAAATATGAAAAAGTTAAAGCAGTATTTATAGTTTTGCAAGGCATTATAGGGTTCTTCTTGTTTGTTTACTTTTATCTGGACAAAGTCTTTAAGAAACTCCTTTAAAGTTCACAATCCCATCATTTCACTGTCACCTTCACATACTTCCATTTTCCACTCTTCTATCCTCCTACCATATCCCCCATCATATTCATACAGTGTCACTGTGATGTACCGCGAGCATGCTGGCCAGACAAAAACAGACCAATCGAACAAGAGGTATCTTTTATGCACTTGTGGGCAGAAATTCTTAACTTTCAGAGACTGCTTGAATGCACACATTCAGCAGATTTTTAGAGAAATGTATTTGTATGATCTTGAATAAATTAACAGGCACTGACATATATACAGTGCTAAAATATGAAGAACTTGCTAAAAAAAAATGTTTCAACTTTCTCCAACTTTCTGAATTTAAGTTTTAATTCTAGGGTTGAAATGTTCTTTGTTTTTGTTTTTTTTGTTGTTGTTTTTTTCCTTTTTTTCATTCTTCATTTCTTATCCCAAAGTTTGTAATCTTATAACAATGATCGTTCCAAAAAAGAGTTGCTCCAAAAGTTTGCATTGGTAAAACATAACATCAGGGCTCTCGCAATAGAAAAAGATATCATATATGTTTGTTTTCAAAAAGTATGTACATATATATTTCTATTCAAATATATAGCAAATATATGATAAGAGCAGAGACATATTAAAGCCGTTCTAATTGAAAATATATATTAAAAGATCACAAGACAATCGCTCTGAGTGAAGCATCACACTAAATGATCAAGAAACAGGAAGACGGGAGGTTTAAACGGGTGACACAACTGTGGATGGAAGACCTTGGAGAGAAAGAAAGTGGTGTGAAAGTTACTGGTGAAACTGGGACTTGAGAAATGAGACGTTAACTCCCTTGAGATTTTGTAAAGGACAAGCACAGAAAAGTGAAAATATAGTGTGAGATGTGTTGCTGATTTATTGTGGTCTCAGATAGTGCAGGAAGTGTGGTGTTGCAAAAGAAAACGGTTAAAAAGGAAAGCCTATAAAGTGATTGAGCCTCTTGTGGTTTGTTGTATTGTACCTTCCAAATATTTGTGTTCACAGACTCAATGCCACTACCAAACTGCAACTAATGAATACAAACAGATTATTTCTGCAGGCCAGTGACAATTATTACTGCAGATAACTGTAATAATTTTTTATGTATTTTAAAATTCAAGAATGGATACGTGTTGATTTCTATATGTAGTGTTAAGATGCATTTCCTTACCTTTTCATTTTAAGTTATGCAAGCACTTGTCCTGGGAAAAAAATAGGAGTTTGGAAAAAGATTAAGCCTGTTTTGTTTTGTTTTTTTTTTTCCATAAGGGCTTCCTTACTCCAACTGTGTGGATATTGGTTGGGATGATGAAATAAACTTCTAATCAACATGCTTTCCCTCCAATTTTCAGTCAGTTTGCATTAAGTGAATGTAATATTTTTCATAGAAAAGCCCACCATAGTTTCTCTTGTCAATTGCCAACTGAAATAATTTCTGAGCTATATTTTTATATTAAATAAAGTTGAACTCTTTAATTGGACTGACAAAATTTTAGTAAATTTGAGAGGTTGTCTGCTGGAAAAATATATTTTAATATGCTTTAAATCACTATAATTAAGGAAGTTCTCTGAGATAGAGCTACATTTCTGATAAGAGTTCAATACATTTATAAATCCCATTATTTTTAGGCTTTTTATGAATTATTTCAGGGTGGAGAGACAATACAACATCAAACTTCAATGATTAAAAAAATAGGACCTGGATGAACATGTTTCCATCTATTGTGGACTTTGTCAGAGCTCCACATACACCCCTAGTATTGTTTGGATAAATGTCCCCTGGCAAGCTGCATAGAAGTCACATGCTGTTTGTTGCCATCAAGAAGAAAGCCATCAAGAAGCTTTCTGTGAATAGAAAGCTTTGAATGGATATTGTTCATTCCTCTTTGTAAAATTGGTAGAGTTAATTGAATTTAGTTGATTTTCTGCCACTGACCCTTCTTTAAGCAAAATATCTCAAGAAGGTAAGGTCACATCGATTCCTGAAGCTTGATATTAGCCAATTTAATCCCCTCAAAGACCCAAATTTACCCATGTTTCAAACTTCTGACCCAGACAGTCACCCTGATAAGGAAGTGACATAAATATTTAGGATATTTAAGAGTAATATAGGAACCACCATGGCTCAGGCCTATCATAAACTGTGAGATACTGGAACATGAGTGCCACTGTCCAAAGTGAAGCAAATTTAACATTGCCATAAACTTACAAGGTCCTAGAAAGAGGTCCCTGCTCTGTAAATTGACACTTTCAAGACAGACTGAAATTGGTAGCTGCCCACATGGACAAGCTAAGTGGCTTCCGGAGAACATTTTTGTGGTCAGAAGAGGCAAACACTGAACTACTTGACCACAAGAACAAGAAGTATTTCTGAAGGAGATAAGGGCTTTTGAACTTAAAAACTTTGGACTTAAAAACACTGTACCAACTGTCAAGCATGGTGGTGGTTGTATCATGCTGTGAGTTGTTTTTCTGCCAGTTGTATGCGTGCATTGCAAAAAATAGGTTGAATAATAAAAAAAATGAGGACTACCTCCTGATTCTTCAAGTTTGGTTTACATCAGCAGGTTGATGTTTGAAACTTGGACATAAACAGATGTTCCAGTTGGACAATGTGTGTTTAGAATCATTGTCCACCAGGAGTTGATTTAAATTTGTTTCCTGGACCATTCTAGAACTGCAATGTGAGTCTGAGCCAGGAACCCAACAAACTAAAATAAACTCTAGAGTAATTCTGACCTTGTGTGGAAATGATCAAGTTGATGGAAACTTGTTCACCCAGTTATTTCTTCAGTCACTGGCGTGTTTTTAAAAACATTTTACCCTGCATAAAGACTGGTTTAAATAAATCTTTAAAAGCCCCAGATTATTTGAAATTCATGCTTATAACTGAAACTATATGCTGTCTAACTGATCTTGGGTGGGTTTTCCTTTAAAATGATACAACATGCTTTCAAACTGACCTACATACTGCCTATATTTGTAAGGCCACCTTTACATAATTTTTTTTTTTCTACATTTGTCAACCAATCAAAACCTCTCCCCTTCCCTCCTGTGTAGCCTTTTGCCCACCTTTATACAATTGTTTCTACACCATAAGAAAGGACTTGTGTACATATGAAAAGTGTTTTGTATAAATGAGTACTATTTTCGACATCTTCACTAGCAACCAGGGCACAATGTAAACTTTGAAATACAAGTGATGTGATGAAGATTCAATGAAAATTTAGAATTAAACAAATAACTGCTTTATCCTCATTCATGGACCAGATAGAACATGTCAGAATGGACCATGCATTGTTAACTAATGATATTGTTTGACTTTATTGGGCATTTTGTTGCATAGTTTTATTTTTTATTTTTGTATCTATTTCTGTTTTACTTCATCACAGGTTTCTTGATTTAGAGTTGTTTCTTTGTCAATGAGCTTTTGGGGGCAGCAGCATTGCATGTTCTGAAAATTTCCTGGTTATAAAAGAGAAAAAGGGGAAGAGGTGAATTGAACAGACGTTAATAAAAAAAAATAAGAATTTTAAGAATCAAGCAGTTGTTCTTTAAACTTCTATTGGGAAACATTGCTTCAGTTTGCAGTTGCTTGTGTTTAACCCTACTTTTTTTTCTATCAAAACAAACAAAAGCAGAAAAAAAAGAGTACTCAAAACCTTGTGCAATAAAGCTATCTTTTTATAAACTGTGATGATATTGTTTATTTTTTTTCAGGTCTGTTTAGTAGAAAAGCAAAAACAAAACAAAAAAAAACAAAAAACAAAAAACAGGGAGTTTAATTTATGCTATGCATATCTTGAATATTTATTTTAGAAACTGTTTCTTCAACTAAATGACAAAAACCTGGGAAAAGGCTTGTCAAGACCATAGTAATAGGGACAGAACATTAAAAAAAATGTTCATTAGTTTGTTTAAGTACAATAACATGTTCACATTTTAATTTTATTTTCTCAGGACAACCTAATAAAAAAATATATATTCTAAACATCTGATCAAAATTGCCCTGCCCATTGCCGTCTTATGCAATTCAACTCAATTCTCATCTACCCTTCAGTGCTCTGTCTGGGATTTCTCTCACTAAGCTCAATTTCTCTAGTAGAATTTCAACCGGGACAATCAGCGAACAGAAGGAGGAGTTGTGAACAATGACGTCAATTTTCTGCGCTGTTTTAGAATTTTAGTCTATGGAATAAGTAAACGAAGCCATTCAGTCCATGTTAGCCACGCTTCCAAATGTTGATCAATTGAAGTCAGAGCAAGAGGAATGTTTTAGACATTTTATCGCTGACAATGATGTCGTGGCCCCTCTCATTAACAGCCATATTGTTTGGCTCAGCACTTCTCTCTTTGCAGCGAGGGATGGTTGTTTACAGGGTGCGCAATTTTCGGTAAGCTTCATAGCGTAGCTTCCTTCTCAATCAAGCTAGCCCATCACATATGTCATCGCTAAATGTTAGCAATTAGGTAAAATCAGATCCAGTCTTTTCAAACTTCACCAGAGTCCATGCCTCCAGCAAGCAATCATTTCTCAATAGTTGAGGGTCCAGACCCTCTGTACAAAGCAAAGCAACATAGGAGCTGGTTTTTACCAGACCAGATCAAAATCTTCAGAATGGGGAAAACATGTGGTCACATTTCATGCTCCCGCAGTGTAACCAGGTCAGTATGGACGACCAAAACTGACATAATTAAAAATAAAAGCAGAAATATATAAATTTTGTTTTTCCTTTTCCTTACACATGCGTTTTCGCCAAGAAATATTTATATTGTTTTTCCTTTTCCTTATACATGTGTTTTCGTCAAGAAATGTATATATTTTCTTTTTCATTTTCCTTATACATGCGTTTTTGTCAAGAAATGTATATATTTTGTTTTGCCTTTTCCTTATACAAGTGTTTGCTCTTTTTACATTTCCTCGTCTACTCTTTTTTTCTTTACCGTATGCTTTTCTGCCTCATTATGCAAATGAGGAGGGCTGCCTTTTTGGTCCAGCTCCTCTATTAGTCAATAAACAGGAAGGAGCAGGATCCATGTGCAGACCGATTGTGCATGCCTGCACCTTTGGCTTCAGTTTAGCAACCGAAGTATAGTTATGGAGGGAGCGGAAAGACGGTCTGTGTCGGAGTTGTTAAGGGAACTCGGAGTTGTTAAGGGAACCCGCAAATAGACTGGATCAGTTGGAAGGCAGTACGTTTTCAGCTGATCAACACCAGACAGTGTTCAGTCAGAGAGAACTAGATACTTGTGAATGGCCAAAAGAAGAAAAAGCCTTGGTTGAGATGAAAATGACAACACAGACTACAACATAAACTACTGTGGTTGATGAATCGATGGACTGATGTACACAGTGTGATGCTAAAGATGAAGAAATTTACAATCTGAGACGGTCAACAACAGACCTTAAAAGAAAAATGAATGAAGTAAGTGTTGAAATAAATGATAGTTTTTAGAAGAAACTTTTATTTTTATGTGAAATAAATCTTCAACATACAGGCGCCACAACATTTTTTGCTAAACCACTTAACTCCTGGGTTTTCTAGAAATACTGACACAACCGTAGTGGAACCACTTTGCAGGGTGACAGCTGGGTTCCTGGCATGATGCTGGAGGTGATACACCGAACACACTGCTGTTGTTGTAAAGGAGAGTTGGTCTGTTCAGAAGTAGTTCTAGCTAAGTTGTGCACCTGCTGAGAGGTTGGCTGCAGGGATACCTAACAGAAGTGTTCATGAGCTCTGTCAATTGTTGAAAAAGGAGCATCATCCTTTATTCTGCTGAGCAACGCTGGGTACAGATCAGTCCAAGTCCTCATCTTCTGAGGTTGGATCTGTTTTACTGTCAGATTTTGCAATGTAGCCAGCAGTGGGGCAGAGCTGTGTTAATTCTTGTCATGGAGCTTTGGCTTCAACTTCCTGCCTGCACCAGCCTGAAAGACAGAGACATTATTATAACATGTATTACTAAATTAAATTACACACCATGATCCTTATGAAAAGAGTCATTAGAATAATTATTAGGTTTATTATTATGATGATCATTATTATTAGATTAATTTGGGTTAGATGGAGAAGGTGATGCTTTTTGACTTTAAAGAAGGTTCTGATCTTTATGGCCTACCACTGGGATCAAATGAGAAGAAACAGGATCACAGGTGCTCCCTTGGGAGGCCAGGGGTTAAAATCTATCACCCCAAAAGTAGCCACATCAGGCTGCAAAATATATACCTTTATTAAAACACTAAATAGTAGCTTAAGTTTGTCAAATGTAAAAAAAAAATAATGTAACAAGATAACAAAATGAAACATATTTGAAAACGAGTAGGAAGATGTACGAACTTATTTAGTCCCACTCTTCTCCAAAACTTGAGTTATTCTGTTTCCTTATTCTAAATAAAACAGTAATGATTTCAATAAGACTTAAACAAAAATAAATTTATCTGATGTTCCATAGAAATTGTGCAATTAAAGTATCATTGATAAATTACTTTCTAGAAATAATCGTCCCATTTTTCTGGTCAATATATAGGATCCTACTATTATACGTACACCTGCACCTTATTACATAGATACACAAATCTATATCAAATTATAAAATTCTATAGGCTACAAATTGCCTATATAGCCTACAGCTAAATAAATACTAAATACAGGTAAAACACTTTATTTGGACTATATTTCATCAATCAAATTGGACAAAGTATACTTAATATTTGACTTACCTGCCACGCAGATGCAGTTTGACACTATCCACGATCATGCAGTGGGTCGGTAATCCTCTGCCCAGGCTTGACTCGGGCTTTATTGAAGCATTCAGGGCTTGTGGGGCTCATAACCTGGTATAATACACCTTTCACATGTCCACAGGCAAAATATTTTAAAACTTCTAGCGACTTGTAGGCTTCCAGTAACTCTCCATCGAAGGGGGAAGGTGTTTGTCCACTTGTGGGTAAAAATACAGGTCCACGGCAGGCTGTTTTTATCGTACACAAGTTTATTTTTATACCGCTTCATGTCCTTGGGTTGAAGTGCTAAACATATATGGAGAGTGTGAACTCATTGTTTCACTAAAATGAACGGTTCAGTTCAAAAGCAACAGTAATATATATATTTGTTTTTCCTTTTTCTTATAAATGCATTTTCATCATGAAACGTATCTAATTTGTTTTGCCTTTTCCTTATACAAGCGTTTGCTCTTTTTACTCATTTCCTCATCTCCTCTTTTTACTTTATCGTATGCATTTCTCCCTCATTACGCAAATGAGGAGGGCTGCCTTCTTGGTCCAGCTCCTCTACTTTTGGTCAGCTAAAAACTTACCGCCTTCCAACTCATCCATTCTATGTGCAAGTCCCTTTAACAACTCAGACACAGCGTGTTTTTCCACTCCCTCCATAACTTTACTTCGGTTGCTAAACTGAAGCCAAAGGTGCAGGCATGCACAATCGATCTGCACATGGATCCTGCTCCTTCCTGTTTATTGACTAATAATAGCAGAGCTGGACCAGAAAAAGGCAGCCCTCCTCATTTGCATAATGAGGCAGAAATGCATACGGTAAAGAAAAAAAAGAGTAGACGAGGAAATGTAAAAAGAACAAACGCTTGTATAAGGAAAAGGCAAAACAAAATATATACATTTCTTGACGAAAACGCATGTGTAAGGAAAAGGAAAAACAAAATATATATATTTCTGCTCTTATTTTTAATTATGTCAGTTTTGGTCCTCCATAATAACCCTCTGGTTTTCACTCGTATAGTACTAGCCAAGTAGCCAAGTAAATTGGTCTCCCTAACTTGCCTTTGGGTATTAGAGAGTGTGAGTGCATGGTTGTTTGTGATGTGGCGCGGGGTTTCCCCGTGATGGAATAGAGTTGTCGATCACCTCTTGCTCAATGACTGCAGGAGTTTAATACCATTAGTCATTTTAAGGCTAACAGTATTAAACTTTTGATCAGCTCATTAATTGCTAATTTAAGTTTAAATGTTGTTTTTTTTCTCCACAAAGTTTATGTTTCTTGTTCCTGTGTCTTATTTTTGCGTTTTAAGCACAACTAATACCCAGGTTATGAGCCACCAGCACAAAATGAAAATTATTCTCATTTTATTTCTGGTTTTAAACATCCACAAAAGTCTCTCCATTTTTTAAACTAAACTCAAAGTATTTTAACATTCTGTTTTCTATATAATATTGTTTTTCATATAAATATTTCAATATAAATTCGTCTTGCCGTTGTAAAAAAAATAATCTTTTTGTTTCCATTTAATCTAAATTAGATGGTTGTCAACTTTTCTTCAAGTCTTATCAATTAAAGCAGAAACAGTATGTTTATTGTGTCTGATTTGCTGCTGGTGGGCACTGAACAGCTAGACAGCAAAGTATTGTTTGTTTCTTATTTATTTCTTGGAGCCTTAGTTAATCACACTCACTGTCTTTAGTTAAACATTAATATATGTAATTTTTTAAATTTAATTTATTTTTAACATTATTTTCATTTAAACTGCGTTTTTGTTTTTTTTACAAAAAAACCTTCTAAAAACTACAATGAAAATATTGGAAACTTTACAGGGGTAAACTTTACTGTAAACTTTACTCTTTAATACTATTATAATAATGGTTGTTCTGTAAAACTGGGGCAGCTAATGTCTTTTTCAATGATCTGTGTGCAAACATAGCATAATCAGGACATCACATCAGATTACTGTTACCTAATTTTGTATTTGGGATTTTCTTTTTAATTCTGATTTTATTTATTTATTTTTTTTAAAAAGCATAATGGAAAAAAACCTAAACAGAAAACATCAGAAACATACAGCAAAGTCATAAAGACAATTTTATTGTCTTTATTAATTTAAAATTCAACAGCATTGCTTTCAAAGAAAAATATGTTGACAGTTTTTGCCACATTTATAAATGATACAGTATAAGCCAGATAAATGACAACATGCTCAAAAACACACATTTTAACAACCCCCTGTCAACACTGCACATGAAAACCATTCATTCAGATACATAAATTCCCATTTATTATCACTTTGAATTCTAAATGATACCAATAAGCAATATTTGTCATAAAGGCTATTGCTTTATGTTACTGTTTAGTTTCCTGTGACATATTCTCAGAACTAATTTCAGTATATATGTAGATTTACTTATAGGCTTTTAAGTATAACCTGAGGTGAATCCACATGGCCCACCTGCTTCCTGTTGCCTTTGAAAGTCGCTGCACCTGCAACACTAACCCTCTCCGTTCATCTATTTGTCGTTCTTATGTTTTTTCTGCTGGAACTTCCTGAAATGGTTCTGAATGGTAGAGGCTGCTTTTTCAACTTCAACAGGGCTGAGAGGAGGAACCAAAGGTGCACCACATGTGCCATTACTGGTACTTGAGTCTAAGAATGAGATGAAGCAAGACAAGTTGGAAGAAATGACAATCAAATTAAAATAGTTGGGTGTTTTTGTGCTTTATTATGTCAGTGTTTTTTATTGTTATTATTTAAGAGTAATTTTAAAACTGCAAAAATAAACTGTTGGACATACTCAAGAGTCCATTTTAAGGTGCAGTCAATCACAGTAGTATAAACATGAGCAGTTAAGAGTTTCCTGGGACTTACTCTTTCTGTATACGCCAATGCTGTTCCTCCTGAAACCTTCAAACTGCAAATTAAAGCAAAAAGGACTCTGTTAGAAGGTTTGTACAAACTAAAGCCACCATCTGATGAGACAGATAAAAAACACAAAATTATCAGGTTCGAAATGTTATCTGGAAATTGCAGTATACATTGTTCACATTCCTTTGACAGAAAGAGATCAAGATAGCTTATCATACAATCTTTTGCAGAATCTGTTAAACTTTACAAAATGTGCTGCTCTTTTGAAGCACCTGTTCTCTACATGTGTGACCACAACTGTGCGCCCTTTTTTATCCAGAGCTTGAATAATGACCTCAAACACAAATCCTCTTGATTGGGATTACAGCTCAAGCGGAGGACAGGCAGGGAAGCCAGAGTCAGAGAACTGGCCTGACTTAGCATGCTTACCTGCAAATGTGGCTGTGTGTCTGCATTCAGCTTGAACACCGGTTTTGTGACACGAACAAAAAGGTCCGCACTCTGCTATCTCCAAAGTAAAGGTGAACTGAAGCTGTAGTCAGTTTTAGACCATTATTATTTTTCTTGTGCTGTCAGGCAATCACAGAAGTACCTTTCTAAACAGGCCCCTAAAACTGCACTAAAGGTAAAAGTGAGATGCTGGGTATACTTCAGTTTGTTATTTATTTGCCATCAGATGTTTTGCTGCTGGACTTTGACAGAAACGTGTTTTTTTCAAGAATCTTTTATTTAAATCTTCAGCATGAGAGCAAACTGTGACTTTGCAGATTGTATAGATTTATGAAAACATCCCTGAACTTGTTAGTAATAAATCATCAGTGTCTTAAAGGTAATTTCTATTGAAGCTAAATACAATATTGTTTTTAATAAACTTTATTGTGTTACACAGACCAGCAGTGTTGATGGACAGAAAGGTGTATTGGGGTACAATATCAAAGTATAAAAAAATTCTTGTCCAAATTTTAATAATGTATTTGTACTGGGGATTGTCTGGCAGTGCCTATGGTGCAGACCCCTCTAAAGGTAAATTCCTGTTTTCATAGGGAGCCCCTATCATTTGACCAGATTTTGCTGACCTACAACTGGCTTGTGAACTTTCAACATGCTTTGTCTTTGGGTAGCAGAGCACTGGACTGAGTAATACAAGAAAATGAAACACCAACCAAACAAAAATAGGGGCAGCTTATTCCATTATATCTACAAAATAGTGGACAATATATTTTGAAGGACTCAGTAAGACTAGATTTGGTAACATCCATAGAAACAAATTTGGTAACTTTAGGTTTTAAGATGGCATCAGCTGTAAAAAGGTAGAGCGCTTGGTAAGACTAACCTCTTCTGCTTTGCTGCTCCTCCGGCTATGAGACACAGAGTGAACCTGCCAGGGCAAAGGCTGAGATACCATGTAAGGCAAAGGTTCCTCTTGCTGTGCAAATCGGACCCCAATCTAAAAAAAAAAAAAAAAAAAAAAAAAAAAAAAAGGTTTGGGTAAGAAATTAGACTCCATGTCTGTCAAACAGAAAATATCATTTCAGAGGTGAGGTTTAATATTTGGGTTTGTGCGTTTTCTTCCTCCTTTTTAAATACTATGAAGTTTGAGAATGAAGCTCCATTGATTAGAAGTCAATTTATGTTAAGTTCTGACAAATCACACACAGATTTTGATGCCAATTGAATAAGCCAGATTTAAACTGACGCAACTCAGTGCAAGATAGACATAAATTAGTGGTTGCAGCAGTAGTTGCCTTTAGCAAGCCACATTAAAATTCAGTTCCATAAAGAAAAATCAAACACCACTTGGAGAAGAGAAAATATTTAACAGATGCAACAATGCTGCTCAATGCAGGTCTTTAGTAGTCTATTAGTGAGCCATATGGTAATAAAATCAGCTTACCGATTCTACAACTTTAACCATCACATACATGGCAGTTAGCATTGTGATCAACATCTTGACCACTATTCCTTTTCAGTCTTTAATAATCCTTAAGATCTTGGCTTTCTGTTGCACTCCTCAGATCGGCAAATGGAAAGTTAAAAGTCCATCCAGAAATAAATCTGAGCAATCAGGCATGCAATGGAGCGAGGACTGCTCAAGGAAAGGCCAGGTGAAGACACTGTTGATTACATCCGCTTGCAGAAGTCTCTCAGGCTCATGAAACACATAGGCTTCCCGCTTGCAATCCCAGACACATGAGGGTAAGACTGCTAAAGAGCTTTGTAGGACAGAAATAGAGAAGCTATAATCTTTTCCTCTGCAGAACACTTATCCCTCAGGTGTGTGTACAGCTTTCCAATATTTGTGTCACAAACAACCATGATAAATGTCGAAGCTGCTTCTCTTGGCACACTGGGGTTAATTTTTGCTTCAAAAAGCAATCTGATGGGACGCTGGAAAAGATTATAGTTGTATGCAAGTTGATTAAAAACAATAAATATTTTTTGTTGTTTTAGCTCATATGTGAATTCAGTAATTTAGCAGCAAAAAGGGTTTTTGAGTTGAAGATGTTTCCTTTTTTTGTTGATTTATGGTTTTTGATTAAAATGTGAAAAAAATGAATTGCAATTAATTAATTATGGAGCCTGCAATTAACTCAATAACAAATGTTAATCGAGTCCCACCACTGTGTGTGTGTGTGTGTGTGTGTGTGTGTGTGTGTGTGTGTGTGTGTGTGTGTAATGCGTGCATGTGGATGTGTGAGTATTTAGAATGAGTCTGTAAGGATAGCAAGTCCAAGTTAAGTCTCAAATCGCTAATGAATGAGGACAACATTTTCATATTGAATGCATACTATTTAGTCATCTAAAACAGACTAGATGTATATTATGAATTCAAATTACTGTCTGTAAGCCTAATTAATGATCATTTATTATCATTATCTTTTTTTAAAACATTGAGGATATATAAAAAAAACACATAACAGCCGTAAATTACTTTGAAAATTTGATATAATATTTAGTACACTAAATATGCATTAGAGTTAAAAGTCAGATAAGAGTTAATACCCATAAATGCCAAATGCTTAAATTTTAAAGAACTAAAAGTGTCTTTGTAAAAAAAGGCAATGAAACAGAGAACGCATAAACAGTCAGAGACATGTTATGTTTATTACATTCTTAAACAACCCAAAGTACTTTAATGTAGTGTTCATTTTGAAAGACATCCAGTTATAGTGATGAGCAAATGATCAAATATTACTGAAGCTTTGGAGTTCGTCTTACTCCTCCTGAGCCGGAGTCATTTGAACCAATGTGTTTGAGCTCTTATCAAAACATCGCTGTCACATGACGATGGTATTCGATGGTTCACACATCATTGGTTGTTTCACTTTGCTCGTCATTCATTGTAAATGTTCTGAAGCATTTCTAGACTGTTTATCTAGATTTTAGTGTGACTGAGTATATGAATATCAGGGTTTTTTTTTTTTTTTTTTTTTTACTTCTGTTAACAAAGACTTGTTGTTGTTAACAAAGACTGTAGTGTTTTCTAACAACAAGCATAATAATGCGGATGATGTAATGACTATGAAGCCTTTTTCTGAACTTTTATTGTTGACATTGGATTCAAACAGTGCCAGTACCCAGCCCCACTCTTTAGAGGCTGCTTTGGCTTCAGTTGACCACCAGGAGCCACTGTTCTTACTTAGACCTAAGTCTCAGAGCTTTGAATCTCTTTTGGCATGTTTAGAAAGAAAATAATTCATGAGGCTTCATCTGCCCATCTAAAGTGGTCATTATTATATTGCAACAAAAACATAAACAAGCTGTTATGAACAATTGGAGAGCCCATCATAGTCCCGTAAAGTCCCTGGTTATTAAAATAGCACATCTCAGGTGCAGTCTAAAACTTGATGCTTGTTCAGCTATAACATTAAATAATAACAAATGAGCTTGGACGCCTAACTCATTTTATGAGCACCCTTTGTTGAAACCATAGAAACTGTGGGTAACCTCACTATGACAATCAGTCCTTGGAACTTAACAGATGACTCCATGGATCATTTACTCAAATTACCTACTTATTTTTCTTTATTGCGACGAAAGTGCCACTCAACTCAGGACTCATGTCTCAGTCTTTGGCATTCTCTCTCATGAAATATCAACTTCAACTGACTGAGTCCTTTGAGCCCTGTGAAAAATTATAAAAAGTGTCCAAAAACAACTGCTAGTAGTATGGTACGGTAGCAAATGGGTTTCTACAAAAACAGTTCACATTTGAGGGCAGATCAGGAGATTTACAAAAATGTTTATATGTGAATCAAATTAAGCGTCAGCATGCCACCTCCTTCTCTTCTGTAATAAGAGACCTGCATTTGAGAGATGACACATGTCCAAGGTTTAGTGCGTCATTGTCTGCAGCCTTGTCACTGACCCCTTAAGGGAAATGATAATCCCTTTGGCAAGTCTCTGAATACTCTGAATACTTTTCAGCAGCACTGTGAAAGACTGCAATCCTGTGCCATTATCAAGATTAAGTGTCAAGCCTGTGATGTAAGGAATTTTTGCAAAAGCAGTCATCCCATTTGCTTACACTTCCTGAGTGTTGTGTCAGTGTGTGTGGGTGTAAATAATGATCATTTTTTTCTTGTGTGGTTAGAGAGGAAGGCTGATAAGTGTTTTATCTCTGGACTGATAGGTATAAATGAACTTGTGACAGGACAACGAGATGTCTGGACTCTTTTCATGAAGCAGATGCGCAGGAAAAAGGAGGTAAGAATTCTCTGATTCAAAAGAAAACCTGTTAAAAATGTATGAACAATTAAGAATGCAATGCAAGATAATACAACTTAAAATACTATAAAAATATTGAATATTTTTTGTCACATTTCAAAAAGTGAAACTCATGTATTGTATAGATTCATTACAATACACAGAGTGAAATATTTCAAGTCTTTGTTGTAAATTTGATGATTATGGCTGACAGATAATCAATATTCAAAATTCTGTCTCAGAAAATGTGAAAACTGGGGAACAGTTAAACACCTTCCACAAGGAGGGTAAGCCACAAAAGGTCATTGCTAAAGAAGCTGGTGTGTAAAAGCATATTCACAGAAAGTCAAGAGAAAGGAAAAATTGTGGTAGGAAAAGGTTAATCAGCAAAAGGGATAACCACAGCCTTGAACTGCAGCCAAACAAAGTCCATTCAAGAATTCAGGAGAACTTCACAAGGAGTGGACTGCTGCTGGAATCAGCGCATTAAGAGTCGACACACACAGACAACTCCTACATATGGGCAAAAAGCGTCTTACCTTGGTTAAGAAGAAAAACAACTAGACTGTTGCTCAGTGATCCAAGGTCCTCTTTTCAGGTAAGGGTAAAGCTCGCATTTTATATGGAAATTAAGGTCCCACAGTATGGAGGAAGAGTGAAGAGGCAAATAATTCATTTTGCTTTAAGAATAGAGTGAAGTTTCCAGTCAGTAATGGTTTGGGGTGCCATGTCATCTGATGTTATTGGTCAGCTGTGTTTTCTGAAGTCCACAGTCAATACAGTCATCTACTAGAAGATTTTCGAGCACTTCATTATTTCTGCTGACAAGCTTTATGAAGATGCTGAGTTCATTTTCAAGCAGGACTTGGCACCTGTCAACACTGCCAAAAGTACCAAAAGTTTGTTCAATGACCATGGTGTTACTCTGCTTGATTGGCTAGCAAACTGGAAACACCAGACTCAACAATGCAAATGACCTAGAAACCACTATCAAATCAACTTGGTCTTCCATTACACCTCAGTAGTGCTGCAGGATGATTACCTCCATGCCACATTGATGTAGTAATCTATGCAAAAGGAGGCCCAACCAAGAATTTATCACACAGAAATGAAAATACTTCCCAGAAGCATGACAATTCTGTTTAAAATATCCTTTTTTATTGATCTAATGTAATGTTCTAAATTTCTGACTCACTGAATTTAAGTGTTTCCTTATCTGTAAGACATAATCATCATCAAAATTACAAGAAATAAAGGCTTGGATTATATATTCCAAGTGTAATGAATTTATATATGAGTTTCACTTTCTGAAATGAGTGACAAATAATATTGAACTTTTTCATGCTATTCAAATTATTTGCATTGTACCTGTAGATGTGCCTATAGGCAGTTTAACAAATGAAAAATAGCAGAAATTGGACAACAAAAGAAACAATGTAACTCAGAATTAAGACAAAAATAGGAATAAACTAACAGTGCTACGACTGTTAAAACTTGTCACTGAACAAGTCTGTAAAATTTCTTTAAAAGATTACCCGAACAGCTTTGACTACTTTGTCAATCTATTTTCTTAATAAAGGGAGTAAAGCTTAAAAGTATAAACTAATTTCTGTTTTCTTCTGACCACCTCATTAAATAATGTATGTTATTTCAGTGGCCAGCCAAAATCCAAAGAGTAGAAGTTCAAAAACTGACTAAAATCTTTTATTGGCTCTTTGTAGAGTAACCAGTTTTGTGGTTCATCTCTTAATCTTTATCTTCTTTGTAATCTGCTTTGTATCAGCATGTCATGCTTCTTTTGTAACAGATGAGATTTGATTTTAGTGAAGAAAAAAACAAAGAAAGACGTGATGTTAGAGCCAGTCCAGGTAGATAAAAGTCCAGTAAAACAGGCCCCCTGCATTCTTTCCATATCAAATGAGCATTCCTTTGGGACAGCACATTGAGCCAAGTCACATTTGCATATCTGTGGTACTATTAAACCAAACAAAACATTTTACTATTTTGTTGTTGCTGATGTGTTCCACTTACATTTTGATTTATTTCACAGGTTTCCTGCCAGCTTCCTAGACTTTTGCAGATGTGCTTGATGAGGGACGAAAACCTCGTTTAAAAAGGAGAGTGAAGCTACCCAGAGACATTTATAATGTCTTTCAAGCTTACTAAAAAGCTGAACAGCAAAAAAAAAAGTATGTTTATTGAACATTCATTAGCTCTGTTTGTTGTTTGTTGAGGAATTCACATGGTATAATACTATGAGAAAATTGTATGCCCCAAATGGTCATAGTTCTCAGTTAACCATCAAATTGTGGTCATGAATCTGCCTTATAGTAGTTTGTTTAGGGATTTTAAGTCTAAACATTCTTGTTGTGAAATATACTAAAAGTTCTGTTATTATGGAAACATGTATATTCAAAAATATTTGCCTTGAAAGCAGAGATTTTAATAGTTGGCTAAAATATTTTATCAGCGACTATGAAGTTAGAAGCCAAAAAATGCCTTCATTACCTTAACCCACAACAATAGCATCTGGACACCATCTCCACTTCATGACACGGCAATACACTTGGCACTATTATATTTTGCAACATTGACCCTTTAAAAAAAAGTTCATATACTATATGAATTTAAAATTTAAATCATAACAATCTTTAAAAAGTCTCATCAAGTTGCATTTATCAAGTCTAAATTATATTGGTTTACTTTTACACCTACAAAGATGAACAGATGAATGCTGAATCATTTTATAACACATTTATAACAGTTAGCATGTACTCTTTGCACAGCTGAAGCAAATGGTATCCTATGGTAGCTAAAGATAAGAAAACACAAGTCAGGGCTGTAACTACACTTTTTCCTATAGTGTCTGGTTCAAGTGAAAAATACCAAAGAATTAGAAATGGAGATTTTGCACTAAAAATGTCTCTTGAACAGTTGAACATCCTCCAGAGTGTTAAAAAAAAACCACTTTGTGAATGGCGTTTTCATTTTCAACATAAGAACAGACCAATACTGTCACGTTTCAAATTTCAAATCTCTGTTGTTTTAGCCTTTTAACGTATGGTTAACATTTGGGACACATATTTCGACAGAATTGCTAGATGTCTGAATGCATCACTCTCTAGAAATATTTATGTTTTGCAATATCTCTGTATGATCAAGTCTATTGTACTTAGTAGCATAGGTACACAAGTTTAAAATCTAGGAGTGTGTTTTTTTTCTATTTAAATAAGTAGGCATGTAGGAAACTTTGCAGGAATGACACTTTATAAATACAGCTGCAGGGAAAAGGACTTAATAATCCTACAATTGTGTTCCTATTTTCTTCAAAGCTCAGCTTCCAAAGTAAATACTGTGGTCAGTTATTTTAATTGTTTTTACCACAATAACTTTAGGGATGCTGTGTCAGGTTTTATCTCGGGATTACTGTTCAGACCATTAGGAACAGCAGACAATTATTTGCTGTAGGCTGACCACTTACGTTGCCATCAGTGACTGGAAACAAAAGCCAGTTCTTACAGACAAGGAGAGATGTGCTTGGATAAAATCAGAGTAATATTGATTGTTTTTTATGTCTTTTCACATCAGTGGGCATTAGTTTAATAATAGCAAGCATAAATTATTGTATCAATGGCACAAAAGCAATTTTAGAGAATTACTTTTTTAGCTTCTGGAATATGTTGTGACATTGAATTTAAAAGTATTGTTGCAGGGACAATGGGGCATTTTCTTTGTCACAACAGTTTTCAGAATTTGATATTTCTACTGGGGATATTTCTACTAGTGACGATTTGCTTGATCAGAATCAAATGGGATTAAACATTGCGAATAGCATGTCTTAATCTTATTATTCGTTTTAGGATAGAGACTTGCACTTGTAGCTCTTAAAATCAATGCCATGTCCATGCTTCACATCTCAGTAGCTCTACAGCAGTTTAAAGTGGTTGAAATAACCAGCTATCTGTTTCTATGATGCTGCACAACCAACTGATACATTTGCATGAAGCAAGACATATTTGGATATACAGTACTGTATCATCCATTGCTTTTTTCATATTTCCTTCATTATCTTGCAAAACAACATGGACATGCTCTTAATTGGTTTCCCATGTGTTTAGCTCGTTCTCCAATGTTTGCTAACGTTCCCTGCTGTATGGGCTCCACAAAACTGGTGTATGCAGCACAGCATGTTTGTGATCAGTGAGTACCAAGTGTGATATAAAGCCAAGCAGTGACATCGGGCAAATCTCCGAATTCCAGCTTTCTAAACTAAAGTTGACAGCATTAACATCATATAACATTCTCCACAAGTGATGATGAGGTTTTTTATCAAGCCCATGTAGCGCTGTGTCAGTTTTGTGACATAGTGACAGGTACCATAGTGATAGGTATAAATTTAATCATGACAGGACAATTAGATGTTGGAAACAATAGGGGTTCTCGGAAAACCAGCATTCCCCACCACAGGAATGGTTGGTCAATAAAAGTGATGAATTCAGTCACCCATCCATTAATCGTTTTTGCCATTTCGCTGTGACATATGAACTTATTTTCTCTAATTCATGGGTTTAGCTTCATCTCATTAACTTTCAGAGGCAGGTGGACGAAAGCATTGTGTTCAGCTGTGTAGCTCTTTCAGTACAAGATCTGCTAATAGTTTTAAACTGCAGATATACAAGCAAAGGTGTTTTGACATGTTCATCACAACATTTTATGATAGCAATATTAGATGACATAAAATAATAGGCAGTGTGACAACAGAGATCAAGAGTCAACCGAAGTAATATGATAAAAATGTCATATCTCGGACCCTGAGTGTATATTTAGGATTAAAACAGATCTTTTTTTTTTTTTTTTTTTTTTTTTTTTTTCAATTATGCTATTTAAACACAACAGCAATAGTAATTTAGTTTTATGCTACGTTTGAAATTAATTTGATGTAACATTGAAAATATGCACAATTTAAATCAAAAGAGTTTATTTGAAATATTTATTATTTGACATTCCAGATTACCTTTTATTGAAAAAATATAAAGTTTAAAACTATAAAATTACAAATGCCATTTAAAATACAGCTTTTAAAACCTTGAATAAATTGATGTTTTGTTTTTTTTAAATTAGGGCCTCTGAAGGACAATGCCCAGGCAGAAATTCTACATCAGCTTGGCCTGGAGGCCTACAGCACTAGACAACTTGATTCAGCATCGGTGTTAAATATCAGCACATGGATTCTGGAGAACAAACAACCTCTAGAGCTCAAAGATCTACCAAATGCTTTCCTCAGACGCCTTTGGGTGCTTAATGAAGATGCCCGGAACACTTGTTGCCACACTCAGCTCGAATCTTTAAATGGTGATGGCAAACTACCTGACGAAAAACTCAGCAGTTCTGAAGAAAAGACCCCAAATACTATCCACCCCCTTGATCTGGTCACATCTGTCTTTATGTGTGCCAACACATTTCTCCAGCAGGAGATAACTGTGCGCATGATGCAGTGCAAGTTTGCTGTGCCTTTGGTACTACCAAACACTGATCCAGAAAATCCCAGTCAGTTCCTTCTTTGGCCTTTACGAGGTGTTGTGGGTCAATGGAGATCACACTCTCTGGACACAAATGGCAGAGTACAAGAAGGCAATTTGGCAAGCACACCTATGCCAGTTATTTCATGTATAAAACTTGGACATTGCCGTGTCTCTAAGTCACAGGTGCTTAACTATGTTCTGAATGGACCGAAATCAAGCAATAACACATTCATACATAAGGGCATGGATGGAGGGCAAGTTCCCCGAAGACTCTCTAACGGCCTAGTAGAGATTGGATGGTATCTACCCACAGGAGATATCGACAGAGATATTTACCTAGCCCCTTTTGTCATCTCTAATTTACGAGGTGATGCCAGCAATCATGAGAGAAGCCTCAAATTTCTATGTCAATCATCATCAGCTGTCATAATTTTCTGTGGCAATTTGAAGGAGAAAGAAAAGCAGCTCCTTGTATCTTGCAAAGGCATGGCAAGTAAGCTCATCCTAATTGATGTCAATGACATAGAAAGAGAAGAGAACACAACTATAGGATGTGGTGGACAGACCCTTGAAGAATGTCTAGCGCTTCCCAAAGGGTCTGTGCTTCCAGGAAGTACTTTGAGTGAGGAGGAAGTGGCGAAGAACCTTTGTGAAATCCTAAAAAAATGGGTACCAGACAGTCTAAAACCTGTTACACTTGAGGCAGCTGCAAAATTAGCATTGGATATGGGCCTAAATATGGATGAAGGCCCAGTCTGCAAAAAAGCAATAGCCACAGTGGAGGAAGTGTTGAAGGGTTTAGATGAGGGATCAGTTGAATTTCAGCAGAAACAGCTCCCTTTGCAGGGGCATTTGTGGAGCAAATTAGCAGAGCTAGATAAGGAGGAAAGTAAATATAGCAAATCGGAAAAAGAAATTGAACCCCAGCTTCAAAAAGAAAAGACAGACATATTGGCAGAGTTAAAAGGGTACAAACTGACCCCAGCAATGAAGACTTTTATCGACGCTCTTTTCACAAAGGATAAAATTGAGAGGACTTATTTCCTTACTTGGCTCAAACTGAGGCTCCAACTAATACAAACTGAAAAACTAAACAGTTTACAAGAGTCACAGCCAGAAAAAACAGATTATCTGGAAAACCCTGAAAATGAAGCTATTAGCAGTATAGATAGTGACAGTTTCTGTACAGATTCAATGTCTGAAGATGAAACTGAAGAACAGCCAGCAAACAATGAAGGGTTAGACTTTACAACACAAGAGGTGCAGCAAAATCTATATCATACAGAAAACACCACATATCTGGAGTCCACAACAAATTTATCATATTCTACCGAACAACAATTGTACCTCGAAGAATCATTTGGAGATCCCAAAGCCTTGCATTCACAGTCTCTTGAGCCAAAAACATACAAATTAGGCATTGAACACTTTTTGCGTGAGATGGGGCTGATTTTTGAGTTCACACATATGAGCGGAGGTCAGAATGTGTTGCGTTTGCCCAACCTAGCAGCAGATCTTCTTCTCCATGGGGTCCCACTAGAATTAATGGATGGAGATGCATCAAACATCCCCATGTGCTGGCTGGGTTGCGTCTTTGCAGAACTCAATCGCTCCCTACGTCAAGAGAAGTTGAGGACCAGAGTGCTGACAATCCTTGGCAACCATCATGCTAGGAATGCTGAGGTTCTATCTGGACTGTTTGGTGTTAAACTCCAAGAGGGGTGGAAAAGAACAAGCAGAGGGGTGTATATGGTCATCCTAAGTCTCCCTGATGATCTCAGAGAAGACTTAAAGTATGATTTTCTTTTGTTAATTGATGTGGAAGGCCTTGGCTTGGTTTCAGGAGAAATTAAAACAGATATATTGATTCATGACAACATGATGGCCACAGTTGCAATAGGATTAAGTGATGTTTTACTCCAGAACATATCTCCTCATGCTGGCAATGAGTTTGAGACAACATTTACCGTCTTGGTCAATTCTCTCCTACGCTCCAAAGAATTTGGTGCATTCCCTGTATGCCAACTGCTGATTCAGGATGAGGGTTTAGACACCGTATTACAAGCCTCCCAGTTGAGACGTGTTTGCAAGATTCTACAGACTGAAGACAACGGAAATGTCAATAACCATCACGCAATAAATACAAGCAGCAGTATATTTGTGAAAGGACCTTGGCCCAATATGTCAGTTTCTGAAACAGTTGACAAACAATACACCAAAGATGTGCTAAGACTTAAGGAAAACCTATTTGGAGCTCTAAAGAGATGTGCAGCCAAGTCTGAAGCCTTAGATTTTATTGAACGCTTGTCTAACGTGTGGGATGCAGTAAAAAGTGATTCATTTTCCATTAGTCTACAGAACAACAACATGGCTTTAGTGTTTTCTTTGCTCTGCACAGAGTTTTCCCACTGGGAAGATGGTCTTCTGGAAAACATGGAAAGCTGGTTAATGGGGGCAACAACAAAAATCATTGCCACAAAGGCTTTGGATGCTGCTGCTCAAAATGGCCTTTTGAGTGAGCTGAAGAAAGAAGCACAGGAGGAAGTCAAATCAGAAGTCAACAAACTCAAATCAAAAGTAGAGAGTTATCTGATGACTGAAGAAATTCTCAAACTGAATTCTGAAACATTCAGGCCTATGCTATTGTGCAACATGAACAATCTCCGGGACAGAGTAACTGAGGAGGTCATGCAAAAGTTAGAGACAATCAATGAGTCTCACTGTTCTTTCTCTCAGATTAAAAAATTTGAAACATCACTGGAAAAAGAGCAAGAGTTCAAGTTACTTGCACTAGTAGAGACAAGCAAGTCCACCAGTATTATTCTTCAAGATCATGAACTGGAAGAGGAGTTTGAGATTGTGTGGAAGAAACTCTTGTCTAGTTTTGAATTCAGACCTTCAGAAAAAGATGACATTAGTTCAAGTGTGGCAAATGTTCTGAGGCAAAATCTAATCAGTCGTGGCCTCCAGAAACACATGGAAAAAATTGATGTCACTGGCCAAAACCAGCCTTCCAGTTTCCAAGTATGTGATGAACATTTTGGATATCGCAGCCGGTTAAAACACATGCTTGAAGACAACAACAGACAACAGAAATTAGAAGCTCAAAAGTTAGCAAACAAAATCATAGAGGAATACAACCAATTTAGTGCAAATAAGTGTAGTTTAGCAGCAGATTTCTCTGAAAGTTACATCATTGAGCTGTTAGAAATGATTGAAAATGGTTTAAAAGAAAAATCACTGGAAATCCGATCAGCTTTTGAAGTTGATTTAAAAATATATCTGTGTAATGCAGCATGCCAAGATTTCCAAAAACTACATGACCGCTTTGGCAAGGACAGAGAACTTCTGACATATATATGTGAAACCAAGAATAAGTATGCAGCAGAGTTCATTTACCAGTTTAGGAAACGGGACCAGTGCCAGAGGGTGGCCCAAGCATTCATATCCATGGTCATCAAACCAATAGTGTTAGCATATATCAATCAACCACTGGGGATGCAGACAGCAAAAGAGATTGAAAATAAAGCTCAGCAGTATCAGTCTCCAAATGCCTTCCACCAAAGTGTACTAGAAGACCTGATTAATGAGGACTGCTTTGAAAGCTTTGTACAATATTTGTTGTTCTATGAAGACTTCAGACTGAGGAAGATTAAGGAGACAGTGGTTGCTCACTTGTCTGATACAACCAGCCTTGGTAAATTAAAGCAACAAAGACTTGGAGAAGTTGTGGGCAAGATTGCGGCAGCTGTGAGTCAAACAACAGAAGGTACCAGTGGAGTGCTCAGTGATACAAAGCCACTGCTGGACAGAGTATGTCTCATTTTAGAGAAAGATGCAAGCATTGAGGTCAAGAAAGAATGTCTAAAAAGTCCCCTCTTTAGCATCACAACAGAATGGGATCGCTTTGTTAAATGTTTAATGGAGTTACTGGCCACAATGCGTTTGAGTCTCAGCCAGGAGTTCAACCAAAATGTGGATGTACTTGAGGTTCTCGTTGACCTTCCAGTTCAGCCCCAGGATCACCTCCTCCAAAAAGTGAAAGGCTGTGATGAAAGATGCCCTCTTTGTAAGGCCCCTTGTGATGAAGAAGACCTTGACCATGAGGTTCACAGCTCTCTGCTCCATCGACCCAAATGCATGCTGCCTTATGACTTGTATTCTTCATCTCATCTCAGTTGCCCAGAAACCAGCAAGAATTTGTATGACGAAGCCATGATATGCAAAAATTTCCATTTGAAAGATGTGAACTGGAGAAATGTTTCTGATGACCTTAACAACCAAAAGGCCAATAATTATTGGAGGTATTGTCTGTGTTTACTATTTATAAACTTTACAATAGCTTTGCTGAACATTGAAATAGCTCTTTAAAAGTACATTGCACAAATGTACATTTTTATGCCAATCATAGAATCTGAAATAAGTATTCTGTTTTTACATTTATAGGTACGTGTTGGTGAGGTTTAATGAGAAGTTTGCAGCAGAATTCAAGCAACAGCTTGCAAAGTTTCCAGAGGATTGGACGAAGATCACAAAAGAGGAGGCCTTAGACAGTTTGAAAGAAGTCTATGCTAGAAAAGAGCACAACTAAAATGTCACATTTGTTTTAGCTCAGTTTGTATTGTCATATTAATTTTGATATTTTTCATGTAATTCAGTGATTCATGTAATCATAAATGCCTTTAATTTGGTACTGATTTAGACTTCATAGTTGAAAATAATAAAATGTGAACTGATTTATATTTGATGTGATAATTTTGTTTAAAGACTTGATAATATTTTAACATTTATTCCATATTTTTATTTACTTATTATTATTATCTATATTCTAAATGCAGTTGTTTAACTGTAGTTGTATAAAGCATTTTGGTCAACATGGCTGTGTAAAATTGGCAGTATAAGTGATTGATTGATTGATTGATTGATTGATTGATTGATTGATTGATAACATTTGTAGTAATACTTTATTTGCTTCCTTTAAGATTTTCTTAATATGTTCTATTGATATGTTTTATTAATTGTTCACTTGATACTAATCTGAATCCCAAAGAGGCATTCTGAAAATTTTGGATGCAGGGTGCAAATACAGATTTTTTGTCTCTCTTTTTCAACATTGTCAGTCTATGGTAAACTTTGTTAATGTATGTAAATAAATAAGTATCACAATCACGCTGAAAATCTATGAAAAATCTGTCTGAAGCATATAATCATCCCTTCTCCCTAAACAAATTCAAACACATTTAAAGGCACTGAGATTTTAAATATTTCTCATAGTTTCTCAATCAAAACTAATCATTAATTAAGCTTTATAAAAAACAATGGGAACCAGTAATTACTGTAATCAAGAATTTAGCATTTAATTAATGGCACTACAATCTATTGTCTAGTGATTAAATTAAATAAAAAAAGGACACAAACAGACACAAAAACAAAAATCCTATTGGGGCAAGTTTAGAATAGAAAAGCTGAATGCTGAAAAACTGATTGTTATTTCTTGGACGTTTTACAGAGAGGAGTTTTACGGTCTACAATTTGGAGTTCTGATAAGGTTGACTGACAGGAAAATCTCAGCATGCAACTCAATAAGTTGACCAGGCTTTTTGTTGATTCAGTTACAAAAACCTCTAGTTCTGGTTATTTTTGTCTCTGTGTGAGTTTCAGAACTCAGAAGCTCACTTGGAGTCAGAGTTTACAAGGGAGGAGTTGTCACTAACGCTGATCAACCAATAAGAAGTGGACATGGGATAACGAAAACAGTACGACTGGTTAAAATGCTAATAATAAAAACTGATTATATTACTTTTCTCCAACAAATTCTTAGAGACCCAAAATGTCAACAAACTATCACTGAAGACAAAATATTATCTTCTGGCTGAAGCTGTGCTTACATACAATGTTTCAAACATATTTTCACTTTATTGAATATAAACTTAACATCACACCGAAAGTTCAACACATGGATTAGTATTTAAGGTATTTAAGGTTAACTAATCATTATTATTAATTATTTCAAAGTTCTCAGAATTCCTAAATTAGAAAAACATTTTTTCTATAGAGTTCTCCTATAGAACTCAGCACATTAACAAGGCATTCAGAAAACATATTTTAAATGTAAGACTTTACTGTGATAAAAGATTCACATTTTAAAGATTTTGGATGCCATTGCTTTTGGATACACAGTTGTGGCTAAATCTAAAATTTCAGCAAGTACATTTTCAAGGGCATTGGAAAGAAGCAGTTTTTGCAGATGAAAGGTCACGGTGTTTACTGTACCCTACAGGATACTGCTTAGCATTTCAATTCCATGTTTCAATACAGCAACAATACACAATAAATGTCTCCATACTAATTTGTAATCAGCTGTCAACTGTCCAGTTGTATTTGCAATGTAAGGCAAACTGTTTTTTTATATTATTCCAAACAAATATTTTTCTTATCACACTCAACATCAGTGAAATTTCTGAGGCCAATGTTTTGAGTGCATTAAAGGAGAACAAAAAAAAAAAAAAGGTTAAATCCACAAGAGGGCAATCTAAGCTGGAGGAATCCCTGCTTGTGCTCTGAGTATAATAAAACAGATTAAGACTAATTTAGTCTCTAGGATTTCCCAAAGGAAATTTATGAATATCTGCTAATATAATTGCTTTTCAGTCCGTTCGGCCTAACTAAAGAAGACATATTTAAATAAAATGTTAACATGAAGTGTTAAGAGCAAACTCTTCAACCATGTTTACCACTTTTGCAAGATTAAAGAATAAGTCTGAAAGAAAAACCTTTACCACCTGCTCACACACCATTACTGGAAGCTTGGAGGATTTTACTCCCTCACACACATGTTTAAACGATGGACACGTAAAACAAAACACTCATAGATAATGGAAAAGCAACTGAGAATACACCTATACAGAGAATACAACTGAGAATAAAAGGGCTTCTCTAACTCTCTATGTGATCTTTAATTTGTTTGCTGTGTGACAGACTGGAGCAAAGTGCACTCAGATTAAATCAACCTGAAAAGAAAACTAAATGAAAAAATACATTTCTGTGTTAATGATTTGCTTTCATCTGAGTGAAACTGTAGTCATCAGTGCTTTTATATGTGTAGTGCTCCACTTACACACTCTTTATCAATACTTCAATTTGTCGCCAGCTCTGAAACATTGTATTCCTTCACTCTCACCTCAAATTAGCTCATAATTGACATCAATATCATTGCCATTTCCTTTTAAGGTGTTCATTGTTCTGACAGGCTTTCACCCTGGACACTATACACATAGCCAGCCAACTGTCACCACATACCGCCTGTGATACACAGCTTTGCCCTTTTTCAAGCAAGTGGGAGTGAACAGATTGCCTTATTACGCAGCAAAAGTCAACATGAAAATGAAACACAATACATCTTCTTGCTTCTTCTTGTTTCTTTGATACTTGATTTTAATACCAAAATGAGAGGAATGGATAAAAACCTGCTGACAAGAAAAATATACTTATGGAAGCTGCAGCAATGTGAAGCATGTAGGTGGCAAATAAAATGATGAAAATGTAAAATGCTCATTTCTAGAATACAGCAGTTCCTTAGAAAAGATTAAAAAGTTTCACAGAATAAAGTGTGATGTTGTCAGTGAATCATACAGTCATACTTTCTGAAGTTTCTGTTCAATCAATTAACTGATAAAGTGTCTGAAAAATCAAATTTTTAAAAACTTTCAAATAACAACAAAATCATTGTCTGTACAACAACCTTTGGGAAAAAAAATACAGACTGATTTACTTTGTAGAAAAAAACAAATCCAAAATGAAGTTATTGACATCATGTTGTCAAAAATTGGAAGCCATTAGAGTCATTTCCTCCATTTGCAGCTTGTTTTATTTGTTTTTAAATGTTCTTTCTTTGCTTTGCAAAAACAAAGCAGGGAATGTTTTTTTTCTGGGGGTAGATTGCTGCTCATTCTGAGCCCATTTCTGTTTTACAATCAGGTGAGCTTCTATAAATAACTTTTTTGGCAGATTTGGCTCACATGATCAATTGAATTTCACTGCACTGTATGCTTTAGTTGTATTGAATTAGATTGAATTGGCTTGTTTGTCTTGTAAAGTGCCTTGGGATGTTGTTTTGTGGGAATTTTCACTCCACATAGATCAGACATAGTGCTTTAACCACTGACAAGTGAAAAGATTGGCACTAATTGTCTCTTGTATCTGTTAGTGAGTGACATGAGGGTTGGACATTTTTTCCTCAAAGTCTATGTTTTAGAGGTAGAAAAAAATGGAGAACTATAAAGACTTGAATGACTTTTGACAAGGGGAAAATTGTGACATATAGATAACCGGATCAGAATAATTGAAAAAAGCAGGTCTTGTTATGTATCCCTTGTCTGCCGTTGACAGTATCTACGATAGGTCATCCAAGGAAAGAACAAAATAAAAACCAGCGGCAGGAAGGTCAAGACTTACTGTTGCACAACCACATGAGCCGAAGGCTGGCTCATGTGGTTGTGATCTAACAAACTACTTCAGCTGAATGAGTTAATGGGGTACTGACAGAAGATTGTTAGTATACATACTGTAGTTCATCACAGTTTTTTGTTTATAACCTCCCACTTCTGATGTATGTATGTATGTATGTATGTATGTATGTATGTATGTATCTAAGTATGGATGGATGGATGGATGGATGGATATTTTCTAGAACAGACTCTTACAGGTAGCCCACTTCCGATCTGAAATCACTGAGATGGAAACAAAGCATTGAGGTAATATCTAGAGGAAGAAAAATGTAAACATAGAAACACCAATGGCAAATCATTTTTAAAAGTTAATGAAACTAGGATATGTCATACCCAGTTTTTGAACTTTTCTGGTATTTTCTGTAAGGCAAAGGACTATGGAGTTGGTATTACTTTTTACAGGAAATAAATAGGTGTATGTTCCAAATCTGGCAACTTTTCTTTTTGGCCATTCCATCAATCAAAGTTCTGCTTGGTGATAAGAAAATCTTAGGATAATAATAATACATCTTGCTACACACCAAAGGCCTTTAAAAATTCATATAGGAAATATACCTTTTATCAAATTAATGGTGTGGTAGAAAAAAATCCCACTCTGATCAACAATTTATAACTGAAATTAGAAAAAAATTAATAGAAGGCCGCAAGGCTCTAAGATGGATTGTCAATTGCTGCCCACAAAAGTTGGAACTTGACTGATTTCTAATTATCATATATGTCTTTATTTTTAGTTTTCAACTGAAACTGTGTCATATCTGCACTTTTTGTCAAAGATTTTCCCAAAAGTGATATTCCCTATTTTATCTTAGTTTTTAAAGCAGTGGCACAATTTAAAAAAAAAAAAAAAAAAAAAAAAAAAAAAAAAAGAGACATTTGCTTAAATCATATGTCCTTCCCATCTAGGTCATCCTCTAAGTTAGGTGTTGTACTAAACCCTCAGAAAACAACAGCAATCAGTGCCTGAGCTAACAGAAGCATCAGTAACACATTAGGGCTCAAACAAAGCCTCGCTGTTTCACTTGTTCTTTCTGGAAGGTGACTCCTCATGTTTTCAATGCAGCTCCGGTACACAATGTTGGGCAAACATCACATTCAGAAACTGTTAGGCCACTGCTAAAAGTGATCATTCTGTGCAGAATTAAATAATAGATTTTTAAATAGTTTATCCATTCATGATTTTCTAGTTTTTCTGCAGAAGGAAACTGAGCCTTTTAGAGTTTATTATGAAGAAACTATAAACAGTAGTATTTCTAGTCATCTTTTTTTTATTATTTATAGGTGAGGGAGTGAGGTTCCTGCATTCTTAACATACTTTCCACAAAAAGTTGGAAGCTTTTATCACTTGTGCAATGTTGGTATTTCTTTTCTGAAACACACATTAATGTGGCATTTCAGGTGTTATTTTTTTCCATTATTCCTGCAAACACATAAAGCTGCAATTGTGTAAAGAGTCCTCATTACTGGATGTTGATTTGAAATCCTCCACACAGTATTTATAAAGAATGAGTCATAACTACAGGCAGGCCAGTTCAGCATGACTACATTCATTTCCACTGTGTGTTGAATGTTACCTTGTTTGTCTGTTGCAATCATGATCCCTTAGTTATAAACATAAATCATGGAAACATTTGCACATCTCAATTTTTGCTTTTGTGAGAAAAAAATTTAAAAACTACTTTACAGCTGCTGTATGTAACTTTTACAAAAATGTTTTTTGCATATTTGTTAAAACTGCAGCCATGTTGTGACAGTATGGTATTAGACAATCTGTGAAAAGATCAATCTCGTCCATCTCCTCCCTGAGTTACTATTGCCGTCTAAAGAAATGCACCGCTCCCGACCAAAAACAACAGGTCAAGCCCAGGATGAAAGTCTAAGCGCTGTCAATCAAACTCATGTACGGGCCGCTAAAAGTACTTATGGTGAAGAAACAACTTACCGTTACAGAAAAACTGTTTATCCACCATCATCAGTGGCCATGCTAACTAGCCTTACTATTTGTGGCAGGCTATGTTGTGGTGAACCAGCGGTAACATAACAGAGAGCAAGGAGGAGTGTGTGAGCTTTGTGTACATGAGGGTGATTGACAGCGCTAAGACCCTCCTCCTGGCTCTGATTGGTTGTTTCTGACTGAGTGGCATATTTCTGCAGTTTCCACTGGGAGCACTGGGAGAGGGCAGAGGAGCTTGATTTTTCCACAAATTATCTGTCTTATATTATACTGTCCTGACATAATGATAATTTTAACAAATATGTAAAAAACATATTTTTCATAAAAGTTACTGCAACTTTAATTGATGATAAAAATTCTGCAGTCTTGGAAAATTACGTTTTTGAGAAGAGGTGGTCATTATTGCTTTGTGGGTTAAAACTCTATACCAACAATGACATTATTATCCTTGTACTGTTTAGGATAAAAGTCATGGTAACTGCCTTTCAATAATCTTTTCATACAGCCGAAAGGTCACATTCATTACTGCAGTGTATATGTTCCTCACTAAAATCAGTGAGAGAACATTCTGATTTGCAACAAAAAGTGATTGTCTGCATTCATTTTAAAACAAAACATTATAACCAAATCCTGAAATCAAAACATGCAATAGTTCCAATTTTTGAACAAATGTGGAAGACTTTAAAAAGTGAAATTGTTGCAAAATAATGTGAGTATATGTGATGGGTCACCAGATACATAATATGCTCCCTGCTCAATATTCCTTTTAGACCAAAGCATGAGATTTCAAAAAGCTTTTCAAAAATAGTTAATGCTTGAATGTATCATCTGAAAGTCACTTCCTTGGGTGTTTGCCATTTGAAGTTATGTGCAATAAATACAAAGTAGTTTCAATAACAGTATGGCATACAATTAAATGTTTTGTGTAATTTGTGGTAACTGTTTAAATGCCAGTCAATGTTGGTTTATCTCATACGAAGGCCTTCCAGGCTTTTCCAGTGTAAAACCTGGAGCGGAAGTTCCCATAGATTTGACCTCAAGAAGCATTGAGTGCAAAACCTCCACATCATAACTAAGAATTTTGGGATTATTTTTCTATTCGATTTATATTTTTATAAATAATCTTTCAGCCACTTTTTTAGTTCTACAGCTTTTTAGTATTAATGGTGAGATGAAGTCTCACGAAGACTAGAGGCCTTCTTGCCACTAACAACAGGGCTTCATGTACACAAAATTACCCAACAGCTTAAAGACAGTTAACAGCCAGACATATGTTACATACATTCATACACATATAAACTTGAGTGACATCCTATTCTTAATCCATAGGTTTTAATATTATGTTGGCTACATTTTTGCAATAGGTTCCGACTTCTCAGGGAAGGCTTTCAACAAGGTTTAGGGGTTTGTTTTTGACCATTCTCCCAGAAGAACATTTGTGAGGACAGACACTGATATAGGATTAGAATGTTTGTCTTGCAGTTTTCCTTCTAATTCATCCCAAAGGTGCTCTGCTGGGTTGAAGCCAGAACAATGTGCAGGGCAGTAAAGTTCTTCAAGACCAAACTTGCTTATCCTTAACATCAACATTTCTGTGGAAATCCATTCCATGAAGCTCTCTATGCACAGTTTTTGAGCTCATCTGAAAATCCCATAAAGTTTGGAGGTCTGTTGCAGTTGACTCTGCATAAAATTGGTGACCTCTGAACACTGTGAGACTCAGCATCAACTCACCCCGGTATGTTTTTATGTTGCCTATTGCTACATGACTGAGCTTCTGTTAATCTAAATTGCTTCCGCTTTGTTTTATTACCATTGCATCTTTAGTACAGGAAGAATTTTACAGCTGCACTTTTTGCAGAGGTCTTATCTGATCATCCTAATGACTGTAATTTCCCGAGCATGTGAAAGCAACCTATTCTGTCATAAATATTTGCAGAAGCAGTTTGACTGTCTTGATACTGGAGTTTTGCATCTGTGACCACGGAAGTAATTTGAATGCCTAAATTTAATTATTTGGACAGATGAGTAAACAGTTTAGCAATGTTGTGCAAAGCAATAAGAAACATGCCTAAGCCTGTCTATGGAAATAACCACTATTTAAAAGAAATCAATCCATCTTAAGAAATGCAATGTATTGCAAACATTAATAAAAATAAAATTTCTATTTGTCTTTTGTATATAAAGGGCATCTGATATGACAACATAGTGTAACCTAATGTTAATTGTCTGAAACAGAAATAATTAATCAACAATTTAATAAGTTAGAATGACAGGGAAACAATTGTTTTTCAACTTTTCCAATGATTTAACAAGGTGAGGGGCTGTTTTGAGACTCAAAAACAATCCAAACTCTTCTTTTTAGAAACTCAACGTTATTGCCACTGTGACCCAATTCTTCAGCAAAATACAAACAGGTCATCGTGGATTAAAAAAGATAAGAAGATATTGTACTTTATAGCAAACATAAAACATATAACTGAAAGCTATGTTATCTTTTAGGTTAAAGCGCATCCACATCTTCACTAAAAAATTCTGGATTTCCCAACAAATGCTTTAAGACATAGGTATAGTACTTTTCACTTTTAGGGGAACAAAATAAACTTAACACTGAAGCTTGAAGTCTATGAATTCTCCTTTTGTTTGATCAAATCCTACAGTCACTACCAGAGAGCACAAACCTAAAGCTTTTAGATGTATTCTGTTAGAAAAATGACCATCGGTGCTCCATGACATTCAGTTTTATCTCAGTCAGGTGCCTACTGTACATGCCGATATTTGGAGATAAGAATCATAACAGGTTGTGAAGTCAAGCTAATCTGCCTTAACTGTTACCTACTAAAGTTCTTTAAGGGGCAAATTTAGAAAGTCTGTGACATTTACTAAAGTAGGCCTGCTGCGCTGTTGGATCCTGAAAATATCATATTTGAGTGGTAATCAAATGCTCCACATACTGTGAAGTAACCCATTTTTCAAATCTAACTAAAAACTATAAAAGCAGTTTTAATTTAATGCTGCTCCACTCACATTTAAACATATGACTTCATGGTTAATGTGGCTGACACAGTGCTTTCCAAGGCAACAATTGTGCATTTTGTACTGGCAAAACCAGCCCTGAAGGTGTAGACACCCCATAAAATCAGCAGATTGAGCCATTGTTTTATCTAATTGACATTGGGTTGGCCAAGTCACATCTTTAAACTAATTCACTGCTGTTGTCAACATCTAAAAAGAACTGCAAAATCAATAGCAAAATTTTAAGGAAACCTTGTCACAAAAAAACAAACAAAAAAACAAAAACAAGCAGGACTTCAAAACAATGTTGACTGTCTTTGTAAGTTTCTTGAGAAACACTTTCAGATGGTAGCATTGGGCACAGTTGAGAAGCAAAACCTGAAAAGAAGTGAGGATGATCTTTCTACAAGAACTGTCAAATGTGAACTGGTTAAATTTTTTACCCTAAAAGGGACACATTATGCTCCTATTCACCGGTTCACCCAGGATCCTAACCCTTTCACTGCTTTTGCTTTGGACCAGTGCATTTTGAAGTCAACTAGTTGATAGAGTCTGCTCTCACTAATTTAACATCAGTATAAATCCAGCTGCTCTGTGAACATCTTAGATGTTTGATAGAAAACGTTGATAAACAAACACCATGATGAAGACCAAAGAACACATTAAATAGATCGATGATGACAGTGGGAAAAGTTTATAGCAGGATTAGCGTATAGAAAACAACATCCTAAACTTTAAAAATCTCACAAATCACAATTTAATTTATCATCAGGTTCAAATCTATCTATCTATCTATCTATCTATCTATCTATATATATATATATACATATTAGAATGCTTGAATGTATTATGTATATATATATATATATATATATATATATATATATATATATATATATATATATATATATATATATATATATATATATATATATATACAGAGAGAGAGAGAAAGAGAGAGAGGTATACTTTTTGTATCTATATCTAAAATCTAAATTTATATTTATTTAACACAATCAGGAAAGAAACGAGCAACAGATATCAAGACCTTATATAAATCCTCACATTTTTTGAATTTCAGCTGCAGCCATGATGAGACATTTCTGTTCTAAAAAAACATTTATTGGAAGTTACTGACATGGGAATCTACAACCGTTTAGGAAGAAAAGGAGATTTACTCTCCTGTAAAGTGAAGTCATTTGACCATTGTGTGATGTATGACTGTTATTATTTCACAGTGAGGAGGCTATACATTTTCCACAGACCAATTTACTGTTCTTGTGACAGGGGTTAAAACACCCACCAAGGGCCAGACTGGAGAAAATTTAATTTTAGGAAGGTGTTCAAAAAGACTATTGAGTCAAAAAAAAAAAAAAAAAAAAAAAAAAAAGATTTTATCCCCACCAAATGATATTCATAGCAAACATTTTTTTTCTTTTTTGCATTTTAATTTACAGATAAACCAGTGTTAATGTTGGTTCGGGATTTAATTTACTTGAATTAACTGACTTAATTTGTTTGTTTTTGACTTCCTTTTGTTCATGTTTGGTATGAATCTAATGGTAACAATGCCCACCAAAACGTGGTGCAGTTTTGACAACAGTATTGGTCTGTGCAAGACTATTTGTCCCTAGCAGATTTGTTCTATTTTTGCTTTTTTAACATCATCAAATTTCATTCAAGCTAGTAATATCAGACATAGCTAACTTGAGCAAATAGAAAATGCAGTTTTTAAATTATGACTTCATGTATTAAGGGAATAAGGTAATCAAGACCATCCTGGTCCTATGTAAAAACTAATTTCCACTGTTGTAAAATCTGCAATGAACAACAGCTGAGTTATTCCCAGGTGTGATCACTGGCTGGGCTGTAGAATTAAGAAACCACAGAGATCTCAAAAAGAAACATATCACACACCAAACTAAAGAAACTTAATAACAGATGCGAGACAAATTGTAGAAAAATTTGGAAAAAACTTTTAGAACTTTTGGATGCCACTGAACTACAGTTAGTGCCATTACCCACAAATGAGGAAAACATGGAACAGTGGTGAGTCTTTCAGGAGTGGCCAGCTATACAAAACTAGTTCAAGAACATAGAGTTTCATCTCAGAGGTGACAACAGAACTCAGAACAACATCCAAAGTATTGTGGTGGCAGTGTTATAATGTGGGGCTATATAATGTTTGCTTCTTCTGACCTGAATGACTTGCCGTAATTAGTTTTTCTCAGTCACTTTAGTGCATTTCTCAGAACAGAACTAAAATTCTCAAAACTACTTGTTCAATCTTTAAATTCTTGTATCACTTGTGCACATCAAAAAAGCATTTTCTTATTTCTATGAACAAGTTGCAAATGTGTTGGTACATCCATGCAAGTGACTGTATACAATTCTTTGCTTTTACCTACATTTTCAATTGCTTATGTCATGTTGATCAAAATGTATTATATGGGTCTCTTTTGAATAGTCTCAACCTCCACAACATTTAAGCACAAGTTCATCATATAAGTCTTAACATGCAACATACTTGAACAAGTTGTCATACGTCAAGCATATTTCTATATTTCATTAGAGTTTGTTCCTGAATCTGCCCTGAATTGGTAAATTACTCCCAGAGGAATCCTGAGTTTTTCCAATGTAGGTAAATGTGTGAAGCATTAGATCAACCAATAATTAACCAGTTTTCTGAAATAGCTCAAAGGTGCATCTTATGAACCATCAACTGGCAAGTATATAGTGTATATGGCCGGAGTACAACACAATGTTGCATTTCTGACAATGGAGGGACAAGGATTTGGACAGGGTCAACAGCCAGAGAGAAGAGTAAGACGAGTGAGCCTGTGCAGTGGAGGAGTCAGGAGGCAAAACAGAGGAAGAGGCAGAAGAGGGCGAGGACATATGCCAGTTTCCATCACTCCAACATCATCAGGCAATGGTTTGCGACCCACAACAGGATGCTGATGGAGTTCTTCTCACCCTACTCCTCATTCCTTAATCCCATTGTGGATTTTTTTCTCACTATGTAGATGGTAGGTATATGATCACCAGCCACATACACAGATGAGCCTTCTGACTACCATGGATGCAGCATGTGATGACATCACAGCAGATGCCTACAGAGGCTGGATAACTAGACACTGAAAGATTATTGCCATGGTCCCATTTCTACTTTTGTTTTTTACTTTGTGATCTGCAGTGCCATCTTTTCCCTTATGCATCAAAATGACATGGTCTGTCAACAAATTACAATAAAAATGTAAATGTGAATCTTGTCCAGTCTCTTGCCACTGATCTCCCACAATTACAATTTACAATACTTGTCTTCAAAACTTAAGCAATAGTTTACCTCAGAACATCCATCCAGAGAACTGACAACCTGACTAAGCAGTCTAACTGTCTTATCCATACACAATGGACTTGGACAAGGACTTGTCATTCTGATGGGACTGGCATGTTCACTGACACAAATATTTACTTTTGAGAAATGAACTAAGAATTGTGAGAAAGATCCCAAGTAAAACCACAGCCAGAGATGAATCAAAATAAATTTTCTGCTAAATTTTGAGAATAAATAGCATTTAGAAAATTGCTTTTATTTTCCTAGTTTCCGGTCGACCCTGTATTTCCAAACTCTTGAGGAAACAAACAACTTTATGTTTGAACACCACTGATTCAATATATAAAACGAGTCACTCTTACCCCTGCATTATCAGTTCTAGCCATTGAATGTTAAGGATAACCATGTCCAAATACCAAGGTATTAGATACACTAGTCTCTGTGGTTACCATTAATGTTGTTTTCGCAAATCTTTATTAGACAGTCCAACAGTTGACATTGTTGCATCACAATGTCAGATTGAGCTCGCAGAGGAAAAGAGCAAGCAGCGGGAGGACACACTGTGGATTATTTTGCACACATTGGACCTTCTATGTGAAAGATATTTTTAGATCACCAGCTGCCTACAGAGATTTAGAAATCCTGTAGTGCAGAGGGAATTTAGTTGTAAAGATGGCACCAGCAGGATGTTGTTCATACATTGTTTAGTTTTGTATGTCTGACATTTGCAGAGCTGCCAACACCAGCATACCTTCTTTTGTCAAACTGAAAGTATATTTACAGACAAGCAACAAAAGAGCATCACAGAGTTATTGTTATTTTAACCTGGAGAGACTCACACAAAAACAGAGCAGCAATTAAAAAGTTTTATTGAATTGAATGAATAAAGGTTTTTTTTGGCGCTCGGACCCCGGCAGAAGATGTATATGCTGTAAATTGCGATAAACAAGGATGAAGTTTTAGGTCTAGGATTACAGATGCAGCTGGAGCCATGGATAGAGAGCCTTATAAGCAGAGACTTGCACAATGATTGGCTACAATGAGGCGTGGTGTGAAGCTGATGGCCTGCAGCTGAGGCGCATCACGCAGCGACTGGATGATGCAGGTGAAGCTTGGAAGAGTCTTCCAGTTTGAATTTACACCTAAGCTTCATTTTAGCTATTTTGGTAGATTGTTTTGGGTACAACTACTCCTGCTTAGAAAATTTGGCCCCACTTTACTGTATCATGTTGATAATATCACATTGTAGCTTTATAGCTGAAATAATTTTAAATCTGTTAAGGGTATATGTGTACAAAAAATAATCTGGTAACTGGAATTGGGTGAGTTGCAGCTTAAAAAGCCCTATCTGGTGATCAAGTGATTGAAAACTCAGAATTTTTTTTCCCCCAATTGGTGAACAAATCCTACTGAAGCACTACAAGTGATAATAACATTACCACTTGGCAATGAGGTTGCTATTGAGAGAAGATGACTGTAAGTTGGCTATTTTCAGCATCAGTAAGATGTTTGTTCTGTGACTGCATGTTCTACAACTTCTTTTGAGCTATGAAACAGAGCAAGACTTTCGTAGAAAACAGGAAGGCTAAACAAGAACAGCAAAATTCCTGTTTTTTCTTGATCTCTGGACACCATGGAACATGATGGATTTGAAAATCTTAGCAGTCTTTGAAAATCATAGAGCTAAGGTGAGAATCTACATTCTCTAGAACAAGAGTCACCAACCTTTTTGTAACTGAGAGCTACTTCATACGTACTAAGTAATATGAAGTGTTAGATAACTGATACACAGTTTACTTTTAATTACATCATTAAATGATTAATGATTTATCTAATTTTGGAACAGCTCCACAAGCTATTTGTATAGTTTTAAAGGGTACACTGGTGTCCTCGGGCACTGTGTTGGTGACCCCTGCTCTAGAATATATACATGGAGACCACTTTATAATGCTGACCTTGTTAACCTTGCTAACCACTAATAAAAGACATTAAAGTCAGTTTAAATGTGACAAAAGAGAGCTCAGAATCAGCTAAAACTGGAACTGGTGGATCAAATCTTGATTGGAAATAAGCCACTCTCAAAATAAATCAGATAATATTATGAAACTTTGCAATACTTTTTTAAAATAAACTTCAAATTAATTTTTGTATTTTACATACATACACATCTGTTTATTTATTTATTTCATTCCCTTCCATTTTTTGTTACATGTTTTTTGATATGATGTAGTTCACACCGCTGCACAGTTCCTTTGAATTTTAACGTCACAATGTATTTCCTAAGTGACTTTTTTAATAATCAGCTTCTTTACCCTTTTGCAGTTTTCTTCCTTTTTACCATATTACTCCATGTTTTTAAATAGTATTTATCAAAATCAAAACAAGCTGAAGGCCTAAAGTTCATGTTGTGGTATTTCAATTTACCAGTTATTTTCAATCTAATTTTCATAAATGACTTAATGTATTGATCACGTCGAAGCAGAAGACTTTAATGACTAAATAATTTTATTAAGTCCACCTTGTTGCAGTTATTCAATATACCAATGTCAAAATGCTGAATAAAATTGTCCAGATTATGGATGGTCAGGGTAATTAGCACTGTCACCTCACTGCAATAACATTTTCAAATTAATTTTGGCTTGGGTGATTCTATGTGGAGTATTTTCTTCAACTACTCTGGACTGGTGACTGGTGGTTTCTAAATGTCCTTGTGTGTGTGTGTGTGTGTGTGTGTGTGTGTGTGTGTGTGTGTGTGTGTGCTTGAACTTTTGTTTTGTATGTTTGTCTGATGGCTCTGCTAATGGACAGATCTGGGGGGATAAGTCTCAATGGTTACAAAGCTGATCAAAATGTCAGAAAAGAATGACATTCTTATGGTTTCTACACTTACAAAGGAACTTACTACCTGGCCTTACAGCCACAAGAGATCAAACCTTTGGCTCCATCCATCTTTTTCTTAATCACACCCACTTACTCTTACTCAGGGTTGCAGGACTCTGCCAGATGAATCAACAAAATGCTTGCTAATAAACTAAAGAAAATTTTGAAATTGTGCAAAAACAAAGACAGTGGCAGATGCAGACTTTTATACCATCTATAGGAAAATCCCCACAGGTGACCTTCTCTATAGTGTTAAAATATTTTCACAATGACATTTTACACTGACATTTGATATAGCCAGTAGCTAAATCTGTTCTATCTTGTTAGAAGTATCCACCCCAACTAATTTTAAATGAGATTAAGGATGGTCAAATTCACAATCAAACCTTCAATTAACCTCATTTAAACTGACATGCATATATTTGGACTGCACAATGAAGGTAATGAGCTTGAAGTAACCCCACACAGGGGCATGCATAAAGATAAATAGCTGACCCAAACCATACTTCAAACCCAGAGGGATGTTACACTACACATCACTGAAAATTACTGACCCATTTAAGAGTTTTTTATTTTGTAAATTATGAACAAGTTTTATCACTACTGACTAATTTACTGAACTGATTTAAACATTTCATTAAGTCTAAATTAATATGACCTTGGTCAGTGGCTGCAGTTGTATTTGTGAGTTTTGTAGTATTTTTGTGTCTCAGTGCAGGTGATACATAAAATAGCATACATGAAATGTTTGCAAAATTATACTTTACAAATTTTTTTCCTTCAGTTTTAAAGTGGACATATCATGATTGTAAATATTTCCTTTTCCAATTTAAATCATTCAGATGTGGTGTATATAAAGTTGAACTGCAATGCTTTGGTCTGAATTCCTCATTATTGCAGCTCCACAGGCCTTTCTTTTACCCCTGTTCTGAGGCATGTCTGAGAGCAACTCGTTTTGGTGCTGTCTCTTTAAATGCAACTGAAGCACTTCACACCCCGCCTCCCTCCAGTTGCAGAGCATTCCACTCCACCCCGTTTGGGCATTTTTGTAGTTTGAGAGCAGATTCAAAACTTTGTGGCAAAACTTTTCATTCTCAAATTGATTAAAAGACGTCAACAATGGAAGACAAAAGCAGCAAAAACAATTCAAACTATTTATGTAATAATACCATTCAAAACACCAAGCACAATTATGTCCTCAAGCTAAAAATGAGCGCACGGTGCAACAGGCATAATGCTACTGCTTTCAAAACAATGACCAGGATATGAATAAAATAAACGTTGTCATTTTTGGGTTATTTGCAGCTTACCACTTTCCATAGACAGAAGGAACTGACCCCTAAATCAGACAAAATCCTTCGGCAAATCCATCTTGATAGTTGTGGAGGTTGCTAAAGCACTCATCCTTGAAGTGTTTCATGCAAGTAAAGAAGACTTTCCCCACTCATGTGGGCACTTTTCCAAGAAAAATAAAATTTAACCAGGCACTTCGAAGAGGTTCTGATGATGGGGGACCATGTAATGAATTGTATGGGTTAATGCACCCAATAACCGAACATTTTGACTTATCCACTTGTAGCATCGACATCCTTCAGTTTGGTCTACAAAATTGCTGTGAGAAATAAAAATGACGCAGGTTAGTCAGAAGTCCATGACCTTGTTTAGCAGTTCTCCAGCAAACACTGTGACATAGTTGGTCAAAAAACATAATAGCGAATAGAGAAAACTGAACAGATTGAAAAATATGACCTGAACAGAACATAAAGATATCTCCAAAGCAGCAGATGAGACTAAATTAAACTTTTCTGCACTCCTAGAAACTCCAAGGACACAATAAAGGCTGTAAAGGTTGATTTTGCATGATAACCCCCTTTAATTGTTTGGGGATATTGGTTTAATTTTTCTGTTTAGCAAAAATTTATATTAACTAGTCACATCTCCAAATATGTTTAAAACCCTTTCATAGGGTATCATAATGTTTTCACAGCTAAGACTACTGTTGCTACAAAATATGTGTATCTTATACTCCCTGTTCAAGAATGTTAAAATATGTCTGTTATTTTATATTACTATCGTGTTCGAAAGAATTTTTTTGTAATTGACCTGAATTGAACTGAATTATAATTTTCATTTGAAACCATAATTAAAATGAATCAAAATACTAATCTTGTCGGGGGCACCAAACTGGCCAAAGGCTAAAGCTCTGAGAATTAATTATTTTGCCAATTTGCATTTGTGTTTCTGTTTTGATCATTTCTGTATTGTTTATTTCCTTTTTCTTGCCATCTTGGTTTATCCCTTTTGTCAGTTTAGTTAGTCTCATTGTTTGTAAATTATACCTAGTAATAAAGCTGCACTATGTAACTTTTACAAAAAGATGTTTTGTTTTTTTTTTTTTTTTAACATATTTGTTAAAACTGTTACCATGTTGTGACAGTATGTTATGAGACAGATAATCTTTAAGAAGATCGAGCTTCTCCACCTCCTCCCAGTGCTACTATTGCCGTCTAAAGAACTGCATCATTCCCGGTCAAAAACAACCAATAAGAGCCAGGAGGAAGGTCTTAGCACTGTCAGTCACCCTTGTGTAAGCACTGTTAAATGTGCTAATGGTGAAGAAACAACTTACCGTTCCAGGAAAACTGTTTATCCACCGTCATCAGTGGCCATGCTAACTCGGCTGAGCATTCATGGCAGTCTACATCAGGGGTCTCAAACTCAATTTGCCTGGGGGCCGCTGGAGGCAGAGTCTGGGCCGCATAAGGGATTCCACAAAAAACATCCTCAAATGTCATCAACAGTTAATGATTTCTCCAATACATGAACTGTCTTGAACACATGAATGAAACATTGAATGAGGATCATGAACAGTTCCTCAGAACATGGCTTCTCCAGCTTACTGCTTGCTGCCAGAGACTTGACAACGCTTCCTCTCACATATCTGAGCCACATTTGGCTTGAGAGAGGAGGCACTTGAGACCCTCAGTATGGCTTGAAGATGATCATCAGTAAGTCTGGACCTGTACTTGGACTTATTAAAGTTCAGGGTGGAGAAGAACTTTTCACACAAATATGTGCTCCCAAAAAGGCACACGGTCCGCTTGAACATTCGGGAAAGCTCAGGGAAGCTGGGGGGCAATTCTCTCAAAAATTGCACATGCTTTTGTTTCAGCCTTTTGTTTCAGTCTTGACAAAGACATGATGAGGGTGTGACAAAATTTAGTTTATTCCACTTGGCGTCACTCTTGCGACGTTCTCCATGCATCGCGAGCCAGCGAACGATGCATGGAGAACGTCTCAACACATGACGTCATTTCCGCTTCTACTTGTCACAACAGCGCGGCGGATGACGAACAGCCCGGAAGCAGTCGCCTTTCTCTGCGTTTGATCGTGGCATTTGTTAATGGTAGAAAGTACCGGAACAGCGACTGCTAAAAAAAAAAAAAAAAAAAAAAAAAAAAAAAAAAAAAAAAAGAAAAAAAAAAAAAAAGGCGACTGCTTCCGGACTGTTTGTCATCCGCCACACTGTTGTTACAAGCGTAGTGTGCATGAAGTTGGTGTAGCTTAGCCTAGCACCAGTGGCGGCTGGTGGAGTTTTCTCCAGGGGGGGACTATAAGTCCAAAATAGACATATACTAAAACACAGACTAACTTATTACTGTCTTTGAATAAAAGGCAGCACACCCGCGGCTCGACCTTACAATTAGGCGAACTTTATGACACACGGATGTGACGTCAGAACACCGGAGCACTAATATTATAGAACACTAATATTATACTTTCATATCATGGTGGAGACCACAAGATATGCCGCGATAATGAGACTTATCAGCTGTAGAGTAGCAGACAGAAAGGTGAAGTGTGTGAGCGGCATGTGTGAGGGTGATTGACAGTGCTTAAACTCTCCTCCTGGCTCTGATTGGTTGTTTTGACTGAGTGGTGTATTTCTGCAGTTAGCACTGGGTGCATTGGGAGAAGGCAGAGGAGATCGATTTTTTTTTTTTTTTTTTTTACAGATTATCTGTCACATATTATACTGTTAGTACATAGTGACTGTTTTAACAAATATGGAGAAACATTTTTTTATATAAGAGTTACAAACTACAGCTTTAAAACAAATATACTATGACAATATTTTTTTATTTTTCAACCTTTAATAAAAGTTTTTAAAAGATTTTAACCATCTTAAATATACCTTAGAGTGATTAATGATAAAAATCTTGATCATTTGAATTCTCAATTCACAAAAGTTTTTCTTATCTTTCCATTTCTGTTGGGCTTTGTGTTCTTCACTTACAATAATTTAGATTTGCCTTACTGAAATGTACTTAGGATGACTTTTATAACTGTAAGCAATATTTTTACACAACCCAGTACACCAAATGGGCTTTTATGAAACTCGTACTCTGACAATCAGCTGCACAGACAGCTGTAACAGCTGTATAACAAGGTTAAATAAATGGCAGCCTATATATCAGAGGCTGAACTGTTAAAAGCTTTTCTTTAAAATCTGCAATGAACAAAAGCATATACAATCCTTAGTCTGAGAACCAATTTACTTCCTAAGAACAAAACACATCATCACATATCTGACACCTAATTTTGGTGGTGTGCAAAGGCAAAATTGCAGTTGAATTGAGAATAAAACATTCAACATTTACTTTTCACACAGTCAAACCTTGTGTTTATGTTCCTCTAATTATATTTGTTTATCTTTACTATTCACATGTAAAATCTACTGCTGAAAAAAGTTCCCTTCACTTTATATCTTTTTTACTGTGACACAAACCACTCAAACCTTCAGGTTCTTTTAGCTGTAAAGACTTCCTTTGAAATACACCAATCCATATCTATCTGTTTCTTTTTTATTCTGCTCCTCTGCTCAGAGCTCTGATGGGTTTTTTTTCTTCTGAGGATAGGTTGTTCTATTGAGTGCTCTGTCTTGTACTGGATTAGTCCCCCAAAATTGCTGTGGTGAAAAATGGTCAGAAAAAAAAAAAAAAAAAAAAAAAAAAAAAAAAAAAAAAAAAAAAACACTGTGAAGCAAATTTTTGCACAAAGTGCCAAAATCTCTTCAAAAACTAGGCATTAGTGTAAAAGAGCGGCTTTTTACTCGAGATGGGATGAAGGAATTGCCAGCAAGAGAAAAAACAGTTCCAATCCAATCTTATTTGATGGAGTTTTTATGGCAGTCAGCAGGGTATCTATGAGTGGGCTTCATATCAATGGAGAGACAGAGCAAACAGATATTGGTCTAGTGCTGACATTGTGGTTTTCAAAATGTTTTCTGATATAAGACAAGCTCTCATTTGCTAGTTTTAATATTAATTATATGTAAAAAGTTGATTTGACAAGAATGTGGGAAATATCAGATGCTTTTAGTGTTTAAATTATTCAAAGCAATCAAATGTACTAAAATGCATCCTTCTACAAAACTTCTGCTTTCTTAGAAGCTGTAAGTAGACATTAAATTCTTTTTGTGTCTCTGGGAACATACAGTACAATTCTGTCCATCTTTCACATGGTCTTTTTTTTTTTCACCCCCCTCTTGCTCCTCCACAGGTAGTTGATATCTCAGCAAGGCAATCAAGGCTTTCAAATACAACAGAAAAAAACATGAGTTCTCCCAGCCGAGGTCAAATAATAGCCGATTGTGGTTGCTTTTGTGTGTGTGTGTGTGTGTGTATTTGTTTATGTGAAATGTGAATGTGTGAAAATGCAGACAGAATAAAGGAACAAATGTGGGAGGGCACACATTTCGTAAGGATTTGAAGGGAGAGAGGTAACGTGGGTCCTTCTCTCTCCCCTTTCCCCCTGTCACTCTCATTGAGCGCTAAGTGAGAAACACCATCTTCTTTCCTGACTCTCCACATAACGTGGGCTTTTTTTAGGCTGCCAGAAGGAAGCATTTAACTTAAACATTTAAGATTTTTCAGGGGGAAAAAAAGTGAGTGCTTTTCATTGGAGTGAAGAGGCACAAAAGGAATTCTGTTTAATTTGCAAAGGTAAGATCTTTATTTTAATGACATACTGCATGCACCAGGTTTTTTATACATTTAGAACCAAACAATCAGTTAGAAAAAGTACTCATATTTTGGAATTTATTTCAAATACATAGGATAGAAATGCCATTTAAAAAATGATTTATTTCTATATCAGGCAAGTGATTGTTATAATATGTTCTCATTCATTTAAAGTAGAGGGAAAAATGAATCAGACAACTTAAGCTGTTAAAGGATTTAATTACCACTATAAAATGCTCTATAATTTGGACCAATTTAAGATGATTGCTAATTAGCAGCATTTGTCATCTTTAAATGCGTTCTGGTACTGCAGGATTTTGTGTGACATTTCAAAGAAGCATTACAGAAAACAGATGCATTTCTCTCTGCAGGTTTGGGAAAATCTGGAGTAGACCTGTGCTTTGGTGGTTTGTCATGGAGTTTACAAATATATGTTAATAAGGATTTGGAGATACTTTTAAAATATGGTGTAATGTTTCATTTAAATATCATTACAAAAAATCGATACGTTATTTTGTAAGAATGTTTGATAAAACATGCAAAATATGCATGGAAATCAAAGAAACCAACAACTGTAATATAAATCTGTTTTGAATAAATTAAATATAATGCAGAATTTCTCCTGTGCTGCATGGACTGCAATCACAAGAGATTACACTTTGGAGAAAAAAGAAAAGAATTTTGAAAGCTTAGTCCTTTTGTTTTTATTTTAAGTTATTATTTATGCAATTATATTATTTATTCTATTTAAGATTTGTACACTCAGAATCACTACTATCAGTAATTCTGAACAAAAACAAGAGCAACTGGAGCAATTAAATCTTCATGCAAGCAATTAGTAAAACTAAAGATATTTTAAGGCTCTTCATTTGTGTTGTTTTTGCATCGAGGCTCCAATGGTGCTACAGCTTTTTAGTGAAAAAAATATTGACTAAGTTCTTAAATTAATCTAACCTTTTTCAAGTAAGCCAGCGCCTTAAGGGAAACTTTGACCTCCAGTAATGAAATGGTCAGCAGGTGAAAATAACATTTATACAGCAAATAATCATTAATCCTCAGACTTGGAGAAACAGAGGAGTTGCAAAATGAAATTTCACTCATTTGCTGATTTTAAAATGCAGCCTCTCTATCTAGTTTAAATTGGTAAAGTTTAAGTGTAAATCATGTATCGTTTATCTGACATTCCCAATATAGACAATAAATGACAACATTAAGTCACCTCTTTTGAAATGCATAGATTCACCTTTGACTTAATTTGTGTTTCACTTTTATCCAACTTGTGCCTCCAGCTCCATCTGGATGCCTCAGCACTCTCAGGATGATGGACATTTAAAATTCATACAAAGTGCTCAAAAGAGGGAAATGTCAATGGAGTCACACGGTGTTAAAAAGTGAATGTGAAAAATGATAGGGACATAAGAGAGCAGGCTAAACAGGATGAGAGAGCATCAACAGTAAATGTCCTTCCTGTTTTGCATTTTGAGAGTGCTCAATTCACATCACGCCTCACAAATTAGCTGTGGGGTCTGGATGATTTCCACAAAGGCCGTGGCAACAGCGTTACTAGGCAAGGGTGGGTTCCTTCTAAGCTGTCTGATAAGGTAGATGTTGGGAGACCAGATGGGATCAGAGCACATGCTCCTGCTGTGGATTACAGACAAGTGGATAACAAATCAGCAATCGAAGACACACTTTGGTCTGACACTAGGGCTGGTCAACTCTCAGATGAAGAGTGATTCTGAGAAAGTAATGGTTACTAATAAGTTTTGGATTGATCGTGAAGAATTGTTCAATGATGATTGCAGTGATGCTGCAGTGCACATATTAAGTCATTCAAGTGGGTCCATCTGTTTAAGAATTGATCATCCATCCGAGTCATTTTCATTTCTAGAGAAGAGCTATAAAGACTTCTCTGAACAGCCATCTTTCTCAACTCAGTTTATAAAAAGACTTATCATTCATCATAAGTTATGAATTGATAGAAAAGTCTGGGTAGCAGTATTATCAGCAGTACTATGGGGCTTCAGTTGTAAATAATTGGGACTGACAACTCTTGCTAGGAAAACTCTTGGTCATTGGTCATATTCAACTCGAATTGCACAGTTTACACTGCATTAAATCACTATCTAGAAATAATTTACACTTCATAGAAGCTAAATTTGTTACATTTGATGCAACAACGCATTTCTTTATGTATTCAGATAGTCTGGAAGAAAGAAGGAGAAATATATCAAATTATGGTCGAAGATCTATCAGACACTTTGAATGACATTAATGTCAACAACTGAAAAAATCTCACTGGTTTTCAAATCCAAGTCAGTCCCATAGCCAATGACCAAAATTTCTGAAATTAAAATGGTTCTTAAAAAGAACTTGGAGACTTCTGATAATTTTATGGTCAATATTTATTGAAAGAATAAACATGCAGAATGCATTAGTTCAATAAAGGTTTTAGAGGAATAATCACATTAATAATAATTAGTGTCTACTTATTACCAGTGATTAAATAAAGAAATTAAGGTGAACAGAAATTACTATTGTCTCAATATTTATCAGGGAAAAGTTTTTGTAGCTTGAGACAACAATACAAAAGTCAAATGTGCTTGTATCAGTTTAAAGGATTTGTAATGCTGCAGTACTGCATCACAATGACAAGCAAGTTTTACATAATTTGTTGCAATAAAAAGCCTTGTGTATATTATAGAATAATGGAATTATACCCAAAACATACAACCGTTAAATAAGCAGACCTGTTGTATAGTGCACACATTTTGGAGAAAAAGGAAGTTAATGTTACCAAGAGCATTTCATCTTAACGAAAACATACCATCTGCAAAGTACTGTTTAGATCATTCAAGGGTTTTTTTTTTTTTAACAGATATAATCATTCTACTGGTTAAAAGCAAAATTAACAGTTTGAAGTGTCAGAAAAAACATCACAGTTGGAGACTAGCTTATTGTTTACCTAAACTAAGAGTTCATGTTGTCCAAACAATAAAGTAGAGATTTTTAGCTGAAGTGAGCTGAACCACAAAAAGTCTTGATTCTATTTATCGTCATAGTGCTTTGATCAGGTGAGCTCTGATGTAAAAGAAACACTTTCATACTGGAGTCATAAAACATGTAGCAGAACTGCATCAACACAGACAGCTAACCCACTGGAAAACGGCTGACATTTCAAAGGAAAGCAAAATTATTTCCCTTTTTCTGGTCACACTCACACGTAAAGAGCAAAATTTATTACTAATAAATATGTGGTACAGTGTTGTTAAATGTTTCTAATGAAAACCACATGAAACAAAAACATGTTGTGCTTCTTTGGACATTCCCTCATTTAAAACACAGAGGGAGGCCGACACTTTGTTGTTTTTACATAAAAGCAGTGCCCTGATTTGCATGGGCAGCGCAAGTGTAAGACAGGGAGGCTTTGTTCACAGTTTCTTCAGAAAACAGTGAGATTGGAAGTGGTTACATAATATAGATACTTAGAGACGCAACCCACGAAACCACAGCAGATTTTTTTTGTTTGTTTTAATAGGAAACTGATTCCCCTGATTTTCAAATGTTATACACCAGTTATATAATATGCACATGAGACAAGAAGACAAAATACCCCTAATGTTACTCAGTTAATTTAACCTACTGTTTTACATAAGATTACTCTGCATAAAGGTATTTATGCCTCTTAAAGTTTTTCTTTCACATTTTGTAATGCCACAGCTACAATTTTCAGTGCATTTTATTGGGATTTTAAGTGATACTCCTACATAAACAATTGACTGAAATTGAATTGGTTGATAAACAATTTTGAAGTGGAAGGATGACTCCATGATTTAAAAGACTATTGCAAGTAAAAATCCAAAAAGTGTGGTATGCATTTGTATTCAGCCCCCCACTGAATGCATGGTCCTTAGAAACAACTACTACAGCAGTTACATCTGAAAAGTTTTGTCTCTAGATCTTTGCATTTTTAGAGACTGTTATTGTTTGCCCATTCTTCTTTGCGAAACAGCTGCTTTACAGATGCTTTGATCTAAACTTTTCCATTGTAGCTCTGGTTGTATGCTTAAGACCCCCACATACTTGGGAGTATTTCACTCTGCGGAGGTCCGACGTCATCATGTACTTGAAGCTGACTCAAAGTCTACACCTGCAGGACATGTCTGCACAAAGGAAGGAAAATTTTTATGACTGCATACGCATACTCTGTGTCATACCGTGAACTGCTCGGCAGGAAACAGTGTTCACATTGAACTATTTTATATGTGACATCGAGCTCATCAAGTTGACTCAAACAGTCGCAAGAACACGCAGCAGCTAGACTGCCACTCTGTGCTGCACAAACATGTGTATGGTGGCTGCCCTGGTAGAGAAGAAACGGGATTAGGCACCAACCTAGCGCATTGAACTTGCTAGTATCCATTAGGATTATTGCAAATGAAGGAATTTTTCACAAGAAATGTGTGCAATCGGTACGAACAACTATGAAATGTCAACTGTACATAGACAATGTGCGCAGAGTCCGTGCAGCTCACAGAATATGCACAGTACATCCGAGTATGTTGGACCCTTTAGAGCTGTCCTACTGGAAGGCGAACTTTGGCCTAGTTTCCAGTCTTTTGCAGCCTCTTACAGTTTTTTTTCCAGGATTCCCCTGTATTTAGCTCCACAAAATCTTTCTATTAATTCCCAGAAGCTTCAGCGTTAATGCTAAAAAACCCCATCTCCACAGCATGATGCTGCTACCGTTATGTGTGGAGGTGAAGTGTTTAAGATGATGTGGTTTATTAGGCCCTGTTCACATGGGATTTGTTTGGCCTCAAAACCAGCCCTGTCCACACAGGACCATTTCCAGAAATGTCTTCATCCACATGCTAACACAGAAAACTGTCTAAATTGCTATTTTTACCCCCCTCCCCCAGACCTATAAGCGGCACTAAGCTAAACTGCATCAAGTATCCAGAATATGTTGTTGTTCAACAGCATATTGTCTTGTCAGTCAAATACTACAGTGTACAGAGATTTTCTTGGAGTTGATTAATGAGGTTCTGCAGCAGCTACAGCACAACCACAAACGTGCCCTGTCATCGTTGTTATTTATGACATGTTTGATGCCTTTGGGGTTATAGGTTAAGTTAGAGGTTAGGTTGATACATCATCGTTTTCATAAGAGGCGTTTTCTCTGTCCACATGATGCCCAGTAGCAAAATTTCCATTCTGGAACCTGTTTAAAAAAAACCCAAAACATTGAGGATTCCCTTAAACGCTGTTTCCATGTGGACGTGGGGCAGGAACAGTTAAACATTTTCCAGTTTTAGAAAAAACGCTCCCATGTGGATGGAGCCTTAGTTTTCTTCCATACATAATGCTTTGGAACCTGAAGTTTGTGGTTGTAATATAAACTGTCAAAAGACTAAAGAGGTATGATTGAAGCCACTGTAGTTATAGCCACATACACATCATGTCCACAGTTAAGCATGCGTTCCCTGCTGCAGACCATTTTAGTCCATGGATAATCTGTTTAGTGACCACACTAATCTGTATTCAGAAGATTGGTAATTTTGTTTCAGCTAGTGTGAAGGGTTTGGTGTTGTGATCCTTGTGCTGCTGGGAATTATCAGCATTAGGTGACTAAAACACATTGTTTTCATGATCCATACCTCTTCAGATGAAAGTAAAGTTACTCATTTAACTATGCCCCACTGAAATTGTTTGTTTCCTGTTCTTCTGTGCATCTTTGCACTTATTCTAAACATCAAAATTTAGAAATAAAAACAGATCAATTTAGTTTTAATAACAAGCTTAACATATTGGAAACACTGATGTATGGGTAAAGGTCACAGTTTTGTTTGGATACAGGAAGTGGTTGGCATAAATGAAAAAGCTTCACAGGCATCTGAAAATCATTTTAAGTACAGACAGCTATTTACTCTATAGCCATGGCAGCTGTTTGTTCTTTTACTAACTGCCAAAACTTAAAGGCCACATGAAGATAGGGAGCAGCCACCTCAGTGCTGCGCCTCATGAGAATGGACTTGGTCATAGAGAAAAATACCATCAAATACAGAGCCAAAATAATAATGACAAACATATAATGTAATCACAATGTTAAACCACTGAATTTTGATAAAAATGGGAAAACATGTGAGTTTCAGTTCCACATTTATTGTCAATAATGTTAGATTAAAATTGTCATAGAGTAGCAACACAATTATCCCTTCTTTACTCCTAATTCTCCTGCCAAATGCTCTTGAAAGCAGGTTTATGAGATTAGGATTTCCAAGCACGTCTCCTCTCATTGTTGAGCTCTAAATTGAATGTGATAACTTGAAAGTGATTGTTTTCATCTTGGCACAATTGCTGCAGATAAGAATGCTTATTATCCTGGATTATGTTAAAAAGGACTGATTTAATCTTTGATAGTAATGCTTATGAAAACTACACTTCAGATCTGATAACAACTTTACACTTTTCATTACATTTCTCTGCTGGTATGCATTATACTGTATATCTAACAGCTACACTCAGTAGCAACCAGAAATGGGATTTAGCAGCTCTTCGAAGCAAATCCACTGGTGAGTAAAATGTTCCAATGCATGATGTGTTGCGATGCACTGGAGCAGAAAAATATATCTTTCACATCAGAATGCTCCCCAGAGAAGTCATTGAAAATATTAAAAACATTTCCTATGACAATTTACCCTCCAACTCAGTTTCCTTTAGAAATAAAAAAGATCTGCCAGAGAATATTTTATGTCTGTATGTATGTATGTTTAGAAGCATCAAAGATTTGTACACATCCTTGTGCTGTCTGGCTGTGTATGATTTTTTTTAAATCAAGGTATGAAACATAACTTTCAGTAAATTATACACTTAATAATGTCGAATTTTTAAAAAAGATCATATTCCGCTGTATTTATGACCATAAATGATGGCAATTAACATCAGGCAACTGGTTTTTTGTGACCCAGCAATCAATAGAACCACCAGAAACTAAGTTTACCCAGCCTTGACGCAGAAAGAAACTGTAGTTTGATTTGGTGGTGAAGCTTCACCATTTCTAGGTCATAGAAATGTCATAGAGTCATAGTCATAATCATAGAGTCTGTTTAACAAATACAAATCAAACCTCTGGTATGTTAACAGACTGTGTGGCTCCTTGTGGGCAATGTCCAACTTAGGAACAAAATAGATTGTCACATGACCTGTAAAGAAAACTGTCTCTTTCAGTCTCGGTTGTAAAAGGGGCACCCACTCTACTGCAAAACATCATACTACTAGAGAAGTTCTTGTTAACTTAAATCTATTTTTAAGTGTTTCTACATCTGAGAAAACCAACAACATCCACATCTGAATTCCAGTGATCTGAGTTGTTTCTGCAGGCTTCAGATGTAAGAAAGTAAAACCATTACGCAGTTTCCATGGGTGAACAATCATTTATAGTTGGTCAGTGCAAATATCACACCTGAATATGGGCTGAGAGTTGTAGCTGTCGTCTATGGTATGGTATCTCCCATGTAGGAAGTCTATGGTATTGTGTGATGGACATCTCCAATGAGGTTATTGCTTCCTTCCCTGGGGTCCATTTTCCCATTCGCACTCTGTTTTTCTCAGCCAATGTACACAGCATGCTGCAACTCAAGCTGCCTTGTTGTCTCTCATCTTCTGACAAGTTATTTTTACAACACAAGTGACCCCTCCACATTCAAAATTTGTCCAATAATACTCTAGGCCTAGCAAAGCCCCCATGCATATGTAGACCTTCCCCATGGTCTGCTCTAAAAGCAAGATGCAAGTTTACCTTTGGACTGTATGTGAATACTGGTTGCAGGAGCTCTCTTTGCCACACACATTTGATCAAGGATTGAACCATAAAAGTAAAGCTTGCTGTTCCCAACTCCTGTACAACATATAAAACCTTATTTAAAACATGCAATTATCATACATAGTCATAGTGACTAATTCTGTTTTATATTATATAAAATAACCAAGTTAGTCAGACTATCCATGCTATTAAAATCCCTTGACAATGACTAATTACATGCTTCAGATTTGAGTGCTAAATAATACATTCTTACCTTTCTTTTAAGGTTTACCTGCATGGACATGGACATCTTTATGGATAAGGATTTTGGTTTGACTGGAAATGCTACTCAAGCAACAGGAGGGCAAGAAGGCAACAAAGACCAAGGACTCAATCATAGTGACCCACTGGACATGTTTGTTGGAATGGAACTTCTTCAACGGTTCAAACCTCTATTTTTACCTCTCTACTGCCTCGTGGTGGTTGTTGCAGGTGTTGGAAACTTATTTTTGTTAGCTTGCATTTTGGCAGACAAGAAACTCCACAATGCCACCAACTTCTTCATTGGTAATTTAGCGGCTGGCGACCTACTGATGTGTTTAAGTTGTGTCCCACTGACTGTGTCTTATGCCTTCGACAGCCATGGCTGGGCTTTTGGACAACCTCTCTGCCACTTGGTGCCCTTGCTGCAGTGTGCCACAGTGTTTGCCTCAGTGCTCTCACTCACTGCCATTGCTGTTGATCGCTACATTGTTGTAGGTAAATAACATTATTACTTTGGAATATTAAGTTATTTCATGTATCAATAAATATAATCTCTACTGAAATTAAGCATCATAAAAAACAACAAATTCACATTAATACAGTAAATCACTAACTGATCTGGCTCAGTAAGAGAATATTGCAGTTTACTATTATCAGACAGCTACAAATTTGTTTGCACCCCAATAAAGATATCTAAAAAGTTTCAAAATGAACTGTTTTATTGCACAATAACAAATAATAAAAAAAAATCTTCAATTCGATCATTTAACAAGGTATTAAAGGCTTTTAGAAGTTAAAGACCCAGAGCATCACAGATCCTCCACCGTACTTTACAGTGTGATGTACACTTTTGCTCAAATCCAGACCTACCTGGAGTGTTTGTTGCTAAAAAGCCCAATCTCAGTCTTTTCTGACTTTAGCATACTTCATATACATTTGTGATGTTTGGTAAGAAACAGATTTTTTTTCTGCATTAATCTCAATCAGTTAGAATGGAGATGCTGTTTATGGGTTGTTTTGGAAACCTGATGCCACTGTTTACTGCAGCTCAATGGAGATTGCTTACCTTCAGGAAAATCCTCCTTATTGTTCGCAGTGACAAGATAAATATGGATGCTTATCTAGCGTAATGACCAGTTGCCTAAAGAGATGGGCCTGTATGTCATGTCATACTTACACATAAAGTGATAGATTACTAATTAGAAGTTCCTAGAAACACTAAACAACTTAGTAAAAAAAGTAAACAAAAAAAAAATGCTTCATTACAGTTGTATTAAAGGGATAAGTGTGCTTCTGTTTATGCAATGTGCATTTTTTTCTTAACATCACATTCTAACTCGTACCAAAAGTTAGATTTTTCTAAATTTTTTTCTGTTTGACATTATGATACTGGAATAAAAGATTAATTTATTTTAGGGTGTATAATACCCCTTGACCAGGGGTGCCAAAAAGTTTGTCCTAGTTTGGTGGTTATAAAATTAAACATATCGGCACAAACAATACTTTCTTAAAGTTACATTTTACATATCAAACATTTAAAAGGAATAAGTTTCTAATGCTTTTGTTACTGTTTATTTGAATTTGTTTCTTGTTTCCTCATCCCAGCTCACCCAGTAAGGAAAAGAATTTCTGTTTGGGGCTGTGGGGCAGTGACTCTGGGTGTCTGGCTTTTGTCTCTGGCGCTGGCTGCACCTCCTTCTCTGTATACACGGTACCTGGACCTTCGAACCAGTGGGATCGACTTGGTGGTGTGTGAGGAATTCTGGCCTGATAGTGGCAATCTACGGTTGTTATATTCCTGCTTCATTCTTATAACCTCCTACATGATCCCGCTGCTGTCCGTTAGCATCTCCTACTGTGCCATCACTGTTAGCCTTAAACGCTATTCAGTTCCTGGGGAGCCATCCAGCAGTCAACAGCGCTGGAGTCAAAGAAGAAAAAAGACCTTTACTCTGTTGGTGGCCTCAGTACTAGCATTTGCCCTGTGCTGGCTGCCTCTCCAGGTAATTTCTAAACAAGCAAAACTAAACTCAAACAACTGGCTGCTTGATGTTTAACCATGTTTACTATTTATGTATTACTTACTCCCTTTTCATTCTGGCTTCGATACATTTCTAAAGATCTTAAGGTCAAATTTGCATTCTACTTCTATTTGTATCAACCACCAAATCACAAATTCAACAGCAGGAAAGAGGCCAAAAATGAAACTTTTATTGCCAACAAGATTAGATTTTCTGCATCATTTATTACTGAGGGCTATCTTGAAGTAATAGAGTCTGCAAAACCAATATTATTTTCTTGATGATCCATGAAGACCAAAAGATTAGGATTGCATAATTATAAGGGCTAAGAGGAGAATAAAGTTACACAGTGTAGTGGTTGTTGAGACCAAGATTTTAAGGTCAATGTAGAGCCTAAGAAGTGGCAAAGTCTCATTTCAAAATAGCAAATGGTGCTGCATGCAACATTTTTAATCTTGCAGGGTTGTTGTATGCTTTTTTTGTTACACAATAAGGAAATTGACTTCATAAGCATAATCTTTGCAGTGTAAAGGAAGTGACAGTAAGATTGATGTTTACAGATTATGTTTAGCAGGTTTGCATTAACTTAACCAAATAAAATTTCCTCTTTGGTATTTCAGAATGTGCTTCAAGGTTTTTTCAAACCATAACATAAAGGGATGGTTCAGAATTGTTGAAATCAGTTTTTGTTAATATGAATTACTACCTTACTTGCAATAGATAATTCTTCTGACATCTTTAATTAGTATAAATCTATAATAGTTAGTCCCAGAGACTGAAGCTAATCTAGTCCAGGGGTGTGTAACTTGCAGTTTCAGAGCTACGTTTGGCTCTATAGGTCCTCCACAATGGCTTTTAATAACTTTGGCCAAAAATAACATGGAAAAAAGTATTGCATTTCCTTTAATGAATAAAGGTAACATGAAAGAGTACTTTAAGCATTTTTTATTTGCTTTCATGCAAACAGTTACTGAGAATGAAACTGGCATGGTTTCCAGGTGGATAGTGTCATGTTTTCGGAGTGTTTAGTGGTTTTTGTTATGGTTTTATATTTCACAGTGGTGTTGCATAGGTTTGCTATTCATAGTCCTTACTTTAGTCTCTGGGATGGGTTTTAGTTATCCTGGTGTTTTTCATGTTTTGTATTAGATTTTCTTTTTGTTTCAGTCATATTTTCTTGTTTAAGTTGCTCCTACATTTGGTCCTGTCTTGTGTCTAGCCTTGATTATCATTTATCTCCATGCATTAGTCTTAGGTTCTAGTACCAATGTTTTAGTATTCTCGTTAGTTTTATTTTGTGTTGAGCAGGTTCTGTTTATCAGTTAGATGTCTGGTTTTATTTCTTGTATTTATTCCTGTAGCTGCTGTCTTGTCTGTTTCTCCTGTTAATCTAGCTTGTTTTTCACCTATTACCTGATCATCAGTTATCCTACTCACCTGTCTCACATGCTATTTAAGTTGCTGTTTGGCTTTTGTTCGGGGCTGGTTCCTTTTTTGTTTATGGCTGGTTCTTGTCTGTGCTGTGCCAGTTACCTCCTCAGTTTTTGCAAGAATAAACCTGCACTGTGCCAATCTACTCCGGCTGTCTGTGCCTTGGCTCTCCCTTGTCTCCAATCATAACAGTTGGAATCAGCCACAACCAGAGCCAAGCAGACGAGCCACCAAGTGATCCGACAGCTCTAAACTACTGGATTAAGCAACAGATAGACAAGGTCATGCAGAACCTGGACCCTGATCTTGTTTTTGAATCTCCTCCATGGGTGAAGGAGTCTAATATGGAGGATTTTTTTTTTTTTTTTTTTTTTTAAATGGAGATCAAGTGGATTATTTTTTTTCCCTCTGGCCGTGCCTAGGCACAATTGGGGAACTTCACATTCACCTGCCAGTACTCCTGTCCCACCGGTCTTGCCAGCTTCAGCCATCTCACCTCCATGACGTAGACTGCCCTGACCTTGGCACATCCCCCTCCTCGATCTGGGAGAGGGTGAGTTGGGTTTGATCTACCGGGGAACCTGTTTGGCGTTCTGGCCACCGGTGGTCGACCCAAGACGCTGAGAGAAACCACCTACTCCACGCTGATCCAAGCCAGTTTCTGCTGCTGGATCTTCCCTGCCCGCAGCAGTCACTGGATCTTGGGCTCAGCAGGCCTCCGATGCCCTGCACCAGTCCAGTTCGAGCCGAAAGGGGTCATTGTCACATGCTCCCCGTCACTCCAGCCCCTGGGTCAGATGCCGGGTCTGGCACGCCAGCCACTGGGCCTTCATCCCCAGAAGCTGCTGCTGGGGTCTCCACTACAGCATTTTTCTCTTGGCTCTTCATATCCGATGACTTGCACAGCTTCAGTGAGGGTCGGGTGGATCCTGAATCGGGGCATCTTGGTTCCAACGCCTCGCGCAGTATCCGCAGGGTTAGGACGGGTCCTGTACCGGTACATCCTGGTCCTGATGCCTTACATAGCTTCAGCGGGGTTGGGTGGATCCTGAGCCGGCTTGTCTTGGGCCTGATCCTGGGTGCCTGATTGGGTTCCTGTTGGAGGTCTTCACTGTTCCTGCATTGGCGGTCGTCAGCAAGCCTATTCCTGGGCCTCTGTCTGAGCCTGTTCCTGGGCCTCTGCCTGAGCCTGTTCCCCCTGACCAGGGTCGTCGTGGGTTCCTGCTTCGCTCTCACCTGCCTGGAGGGGTCCACAGCCACCCATCAGTACACTGTGCATCCAAAGGGTGAGCCCTGGGCTGCCCATCAGTCTGCTGTGCATCCAAATGGTGAGCCCTGGGCCGCCCATCAGTATGCTGTGCATCCAAGGGACGGGCCCTGGGCTGCCCACCTGAACTGCCTCATGATCTGTTTGGACTGCCTGCTTGTCCACCTGATTTTTGTTTTGTCTGTGCCTTGGCCCTCCCTTGTCTCCAATAATGACAAACAGTGAAACTAATGATGAAATGAGCTTTTCCTTTGGTCCATTTCATCTTACTAGGCTTCAAATGCTTATCCTTTTTTTTTTTTTTTTTTTTTTTTGAAATGTAACTGTTTCAAGTTGGCCTAATTGTTCCATGAAATTAAGGTTTCTGTTGTTGGGTCTGATTCTGTTCTACAATCTGAGAAAAAATTAAATTTGGGTCACTTATTTTTGCCATAAACACATATCCTGTAGAAATTTCTAAAATCATTCAGGTTTTTTGTGTAATGTGGAAACAATTGTACTGACTGGCCACTTCATTGGGTACACTTCGTCAAATCCTTGTCAACAGACAAACATTACAAAACCACCGTACCCCCAATCTCCAGCAAACCTCTGTGGATAGTGTCACTTTCTCCAGGAACTCAGATTTTTTTCAGCACCCATAAGCCCCTGCTCACTTCCAATCATTACTCAGCATCTCCATGACCATTAATAATCACCTGTCTCTCCTAGTGCCATCTGGGAATACAATCCCAAAAGCAGAACTTCATAATTGTACAGATTACATGGTGTCAGGATATCTGGGAACATCCTTAGCAAATTAGCAAAGGCTACGCATGTTATGTTCATTATTTGCTTACACAAAACGAAAAAAGGGTGATACAATAAAACCTTTTCAAACTTTCACCGGTGTGTCCGTAATTGTTCCCTCCACCATAGTCTTAGATTCTGAACATAACAGAAAGAGGACTTTTGTGCCTCTGAGAGTGGCATGGTTGTTGGTTCTAGCTAGGTTGGTCCAAGAATTTCAGAGCAGGCGTTGAAGAGACAAAATGCTTCGTTAATGTGCACACTGGTTGAAATAATAAAACACCAGTTCCATCAGCCATTCATTACAACCAAGGTATGTGAAATACCATCTCTGACCGCACACTTCTAACCTGATCATTGCTGCTCACCACGTCCATCCCCATATGACCACTGGATCTATTTTCTGATGGCTGCTTACAGTAGGAAATTGCATACTGGAAATTAAGTATGGAAAAACAAATTTCAGTCAGAATGACTGTCTGTTATAAAAGCAAAATGGTGTCGAGATCAAAGAAAATCTGAGGTTAAGGATCCAAATGTTTGTTTCATCCACCCCCTTACTTTAGTCAGGCAGTTACTGTCACCAGAAACACTTCTTAGTACCTGTTTCACACAGGAAGATCACTGGTGGTGCATTGCTTTCTACCTCCATTTCCTATATAAATAATCCACAACACACTTCATTGTGTTGTGGATTTAAAAGTGCTTATAACTTTTAAACCAAAAATTCACAACAAAAATTCAGAACTATTTGTATATGATGTCTTCAAAATATTTTTCCCTTTATGTACTTCAAATATATTTTTTTTTCATGTTGTTTAGGTGCTGAACCTTTTGTTGGACCTGGACCCAGAATTCCTTATCATCGGAAAACGCTACATAAATGTCCTACAAGTTTGCTGCCATTTAGTGGCTATGAGTTCTGCATGTTACAACCCTTTCATCTATGCCTCACTGCACAGCAAGGTGCGCATGCATCTGAAAGGCTACCTCTGTTCTTGTCAAAGTCGTCAGGGGGAAATAGTTGATGGAGCGCCATCCAGGAGCTGAATGTTTGATGGAACTTCAGTAGCAGCTCCTGTCATGCAGAGCCCATTTTACCCATATGATTCATCCTAACATTTAAATTGATGTACAAAAATATGAGAGAATATCAAACACAATATCAATGTTCTTTAAACCATTTCCCTCATGGCTTTTCAGCTTTTTATTGACTTCAAGGCATTTGGTCTTATCTTGTGACAAGACAAACAGGCAATGATTTATACCAGACTGTATGATGTTAAGCATGATGATGAAGTAGAGGAGGATAGCTTAAACTATTTGTTTGGATATTTGTGTTTTTCCTGAACAGCAACTCTGCTGGCCTCAACATTGAGCTGACTTTGAAGCTTTAGAAAGCTCAGCAGAGGCATAAACCAGCCCCGAGGCTGAGAATGGCCAGGCCGAAGACATGCTGAAGACTGAAATTCAGACTAGTGACACTGTCTGGTTAAAAGACTTGATTGCACTTGTAGTAAACACTTCAGAGAGCATGACGAAGAATGAATTCCTCACATCAGATATGGAACACAAGCCAAGAAGAGGAAAAGTGCAAATGAAGTATGTTTGCTTTACTTTACACATGGCAAATGTGTGTTTTTCCCATCCTTTTCTGCCTCGCTTGCCTTATATATCACCTTGATTTTAGTAATGAAATACACATTAACTGGCTAATTATTTTGTTTATATGGTGTGCTTTTTTTTTTAGATGATTTTACTTGACAGCCTGTAGCCTACCATAGCTGTACAATTTAGAAATGTTTGTTTCTATTTGTAAATAGTATGTGTTTTCAGGTTATGAGGAAAAGGGTAAAATAAATAAATAATAACAGTTTCAGAAAACATCAATCATTGCAATGCCAGTATTAAAAATGCAAGATTCATTTAGTTGTTATCTGACAAACTGTTAGCAATTTGGATGTGTCTGAAAAACAAAATGTACTTAATATTTAGCTTAATATTCAGAGCATGCCAGAACAGTCACTAATAAGCATCTCTACGGTGACACCACTCCTAATGAGCAATTGTCAAGTATCATAAATGGTTTCAAATCAGTTTTAAACCAGAGAACAAGTTATAATGACCACCTGCATGTGGCACCAATTTCAGTTTTTTTTGTTTGTTTGTTTTTTGGTAATTTGTCGTCTTTTCAGCTAGACATTTACCATTTTTCTAGTGCTAATTATTAAACACAAAAATAAACAAATTATCTCAGTATCAAAGGAAGTTTACCAAAATATTATGAGAATATGAGGTTTGACTGGCCATCAGTAATCCCAAAAACATCATCTGTTTGGTGAAGCTACTGGTCGAAGCAGAAATACCCAGCATAGCATGAGTGCATTAACAGCTTCCCTGGCCAGCAGTGCAGAAGCCAGCTCTTACATTTTAACAATCACATTACTGTGCTGCTTGTTGCCTGGCAGCTGGGTAGTCCTTTTATTTATTTCTAGGTGTATATTCTTTGGTGAATACCATAACAAGATCCACCTCTAGTGATTTTAATTAGGTTCTGATGCTTTCGGAGAATTATGTCTTAGATTTGTTAATAAAAAAATTTAATCACAGTTGGAATTGTCACCCAAATTTTTCCCTTTGGCTTTTCCCGGGTAACTTGAGGTGACAAATGTTTGTTTCATATTGTTAGAAAGTGTTTTAAAAAATGGATGAAGTGGAAAAAACCAAACATTCACAATACTCTGTTGGTATAATGGAAAAATGTTTTAAATAAAATGTAAATTTTCCCTTGTCATTCTTTGCCTATTTTTTTTTTAAAGAAGATAAGTGTCGTTAACAATTTCAAGATTTGCCATCGTCTGTAATACTGTGAAACTCTATGGTAACTTTTAGCAAACCACACCTCTATAAAAGTAATTATTCAACATAAATATTAACTCTCTTCCCAATGAAAGTGACATATGGTGCTCTGTGAAAGGATTCAAATCTCCTGACTTTTTCTTCATTTTGTCATGTTATAACCACAAACTTATTCCAACAAAGAATAAAGTATGATCATGCTATAGAAGGAAAAGGATGTAGTATATTTTCTTTAACAAATAAACATCTGAAAATTGTGGCATCTATTTATATGCTGCCCCCTTTTCTCTAATACTCCTAAATAAAATACAATGCAACCGCCTGCCTTCACAAGTCACCTTATCAGTAAATAGCATCTATCTGGGTGTAATTTAAATGTAATTTCTATAAACACAACTGTTTGAGGGGTGCTATAGAGAATTATGGAGCAAACACCATCATTAAGACCAAGGAACACACCAGATGGGTCAAGGATAAAGGTTTAGAGAAGCTTAGAGTGATGTGAGTAATTGCAATATAGCTATAGAATTGTAAAGGTAACTGCCCAGTTTATCTTACAAAAACTGAAAGAGTATGGCATAACTGCAAACCTGCCAAAACATGGCCATCTACCAAACCTGATAAACAAGGCATGGACAGCATGAATCAGAGAAGAAGCCAAGAGGCTCGAGGAAACTGGATGAGCAGTACAAATCAACAGCTAAGGTGGGAGAATTTGCTGTGATTAGAGATCAGCACAAAGCAGAAAAATTAGTTAGGCAAGAGTTCCTTCTAACATCTTTAAAAACAACTTGCTTAGATCAAGTACAACAGCATCAGGCATGCATTTCCCCAACTACATTTCTTCTTCTCTCCCTCAGAGCTCAGCCTCACTCTAACATACTACTGAGTGGTAAACACAACATGCAGGTTAATCATGCTCTCCACAAATCTGGCATTCTACACTTCATCATGAACCCATTAATAATACACATCACTGAACTTAAACTTAGTTAAATGCCTTTGTATATGACATAAGCATAACCTTAGCTGTAATGACTCTGAGTTTAAGCGGTTACTTAAGTACTCAAAACTAAACAAAATAATTTAGGCATTAAGTAAGTGTTCTATAACACTTATTCTTGAACTTACTGTATGAAAAATTTACCTCATGTAAAAGACATTGCCAAATACAAAACCAGTTGTTTCTAAACAAACTTTTACTGTTAAGATAAGTTCAACTGAACCTCTAACATGTATAATACAATCACTTCGTTATTTATATATATTAGGGCTGGGATTTAACGCGTTAATTTTGATTAATTAATCACATAGATTTTAACACGTTAAAAATTTAAACAAAATTAATCACTTTTTTTTTCACATACGAAAGTCCCGAACTAGAACCTTTGTGATGTGTTTCTGGTACACCGGTAAATCTGACACATAAGCAACATCCGCAAACAACAACAATGGATGGCAAAGCCACTTCTCTTGGCCCACTGGGGGTTAATTTCTGTTTCAAAAAACTGATGGGGGACAGGAAAAGACTTGTGTGCAAGTTGTGCAACAAGGAGTTGGCTTACCACCAAAGCTACTCCAACAGAAAATATAATCTTAGTGCAAGACAAGGTGCAGCAAACAAACATTCCCAATGCTGATGTCAGTGTCCACATTTCTAAAGAAGTATTTTTTTTCAAAGAAGTTACATGAATGATTAGGGGTTCCTGAAACACTTTAAAGCTGGATATGTATAATAGACCTTTGCACTAATCTGATGGTTGAATAACCTAAATATAGATTAAAAGCAATAAATATATTTGCTGTTGACCTATTTAGTCATAAATTTAGCAGCAGAAAGGGTTTTTGAATAGAAAATGTTGCTTATTTAGTCCATTTATGGGGTTTCGATGAAAATGCAATTAACTGCAATTACTTAGTTACAGATCCTGCAATTAACTCAGTTTGAAAAGTAAATTTAGTCTCACCACTTATATATATACCGTATAACTCAGTTACAAATCCTTTAACCACACAAATAAAGCAACAATTCTACACAACACAACACATCAATAGGAAAAAGTTACGTAATCTATGCTTAAAAGGTCCTGGTTTTGGTTGGCACTGGAATGTACAAATGTCAATCAGGATAGCTGAAATGTTTGTTTTAACCCAGAAGAACTGAATATGGATATATGCTTTAAGAGTCCTTGTTAGCTAATCTGGCTTGGTATCAGATACAAAACTCTGAATCATTGTTTCAACATTTTTTTTCATAATCATCATTACTTTGCAATTCTCTGGAATACTGAGTTGTCTTGGAACACAAACATTCAAAGCATAATGATTTTAACAGATATTACAGACTGAACAAGTTTTGCATATACTCTAGACATTGTAAACTAAATAAATTAACATGTGGACAACAGAGAGCATATGGTGAAACTCTTAGAAGGAGATCTAAGGTTTTCAATTTTCTTTATGAGTCATAACAAAGCAGACCGGTAAAAACTGCATGGATTAGACATTGTTTCGCAAAACCTTGACTAAGACTAGGCTTATGAATTCTGGACTGAAGAACAGGGAGACAAAAATGGGTGGATCTTCTTCACTGGAATTAACAAAACAAAAATGTGCTGACAGTAATGCAAACACAGAGCTGGAATTGGCAAGTCATGACAGCGAGAGGGAGTTAGAAATGGTTGGTGAATGGTGGAGGTGGCCAAACCAAGACAACTGGGTGCTTTTAGACCGAGCAAGACTGATATCAGTTCAACGTTTACTGTCACTTTGACATACTTCATATCTACTAGTTTCCACACATAAATGCATGTGTCATAAAATAGAATTCACATCCAGACTGAGCAGAGTTGATCATTTGTGTTTGTCAAACATCTATGGTTTTGTTTCAAACACACTTATTTACAGTACAAAGTAAATTAAAAAAATACATTTTCCATTAAAAATGCAAGTAACACTGCATAATTTTTTTCTTTTATGAATTTAATGTTTATATTACTACTTATAATAATAATAATAATAATAATAATAATAATAATAATAATAATAATAATAATAATAATAGCTTTTAGGTATGTTTGATCAAGATTTTTTTATCAGGACTTTGTATTTCAGATGTGAAGCTATTATTTTTTTATTATCATTATCCTTATGATTACCAGTTATGACAGACTGATCATTAATGCATTTATATTATGTCTAACCGCTTTTCTACCAAAGGGTAAACATGAGCTAATTTTTAATATGAAGTTGCTTTCAGATTAGTTGCACACTGAATTTAAATAAATGCTCAGTGTCAGCTAAAACGAACTGCAGTCTTTATTATGCATTCAAATCTCATTCAGAAAGTTCATGTTGACATGTTAAATCTGCTTTACACAATCTGCTGAGGGTAAAAAAACACAACAATCTTATTCAGCACATTCAAAGCCAAACTATTACACTGTGCATGTACATGACATTATCTCTCTGCCTTTCACAGTCTGTTACAAGATGATAATGTTTTAAAACTACACTACACACCATGAACTGTTGAGTTCATTTAAATTTACAAACTTCTCACATCCTCCTGTTCTTTGGCTAAGTTCTGCATCATTTAATTTGCTAAATTTACAATGAGTTTGCAACATGAGTTTCACAGAAACAATGTAGGATCCTATAATTAAATAATATAAAAATAAAAATAAAATAATATCATATACTATATATCTTGTAAACTCCTGAATTCAGCACATTGAATATGTTTCAAAGGGGAAAGGAGTTTAAGAAATTTTGACAAAACTGGACATCTTTATCTTTGCATTTAAAAATTAAACATTACTGACATGAAGAAAAAAAAAGTTTAGCAAAACAATGTTTTTAAGTTAAAATGAAGGAATAAATAAGCTGCAAAACTTCTTTTTTGTAATAGAAAGAAAATCTGTTCATTAAGTAGGAGCAGTGAAAAGTCATGGTTTATCAGGGGCAATCTATATGGTGGCAAAGGGGGGGCAACTGCCCCCCTGCAGTAGAACCTTGCCTGAAGTTTTTAGGTGCATGAAAAACTAAATTACAGCTCTTGATTAAACATTGTCTACTTCCTGCTCTGTGGCCACAAACGCTGATATGTCACAGGCACATTGACAAGCCTTTCTGTGTGCAACCCAACAGTGTGGTGCCACTCAGCCACCCAACTTTCTCCAGGTGATGTTTTAACACAAAGGTAAAGTCCATTTACATTTGCAATGCATAAAATGTCTGCTAAAGGTGACAAATGGTTGCTGTTTCTTACATCCATTAATCTTGCATGTGTTTTGTAAGAGCATTGGCATATGCTGGTTTAGGTTTAGGTTGAAGTTTCACCGATGGCTCTATAGGATCAATATCAAAGCAGAACCAGGTTCATTATGTAAAGAAATAACGCTAAAACAACAAATTTGTGATCAAACAAGAGGTTGCACTTTAACATAAATAGTAAGTCTGGTGCATTTATGGTTAAAACATATTTGTTTTTCATTCAGTGACTCACAGTGGATAGAGGATCCCGAAATTTTACTCAAGTAAGAATAGTGATACTTAATTTTACTCAAGAAGTAAAAGTAAAACGTACAGTAGCTAAAACTTATCCTAAAATTATATTTTGTTCAAAAAGTTATTCAAGTAAATGAGTAAATTTAATCTTCATGATAAATGCCCATTGCTCCATTTTAGGACAACATCCCAGAATATAATTTTAAGTGCTTTTGCTGGTGTATTTTTCATTTCCAGGACTTCAGATATCAGGTTTGCTCATAAGATCTAAGATCTCATGAAATTTACCTTGCTTTTTGAGGTTTCTGTTTCATCATGAGCTTGTTGAGAAATGTTTTGAGCCAGCGCCATAATGTAATTCTGCTTTTAAATTAGTTGGGGTTTAAAAAAAAAAAAAAAAACTACCATCATTCTGAGTACAGATGTATTTTTCATAGCCACACATTTACACTCACTGCTGTCATGGCATTCAAATGTCTGCAGAGGTGGATAGCTTAAAGAAATTGAGCATCTTTTTATTTTGGCAGATGAGAAAAGTGACATTAATACCTAAAACGTGTCATTATTTTTCTTAGAAGAGACAGTGATACAATAAATAGTTTTTAAGTGTATTTTTATGGATGTTTTGTGAACACCATTTTCATACAGGAGATTTTCACATACTTTACCAAGGAGATGCAGCATTGCCACCATGCTAAGACCTCTTGCCACTCCATTTTCTAGACCCACTACTGTGGTTTATGATTAACTATTCATGAAATGAAATAAGATTTCAATTAAATCAGTCATTTCCATTCACTCACACGCAGATGACGGCAAGTTACTGGATTGTAGCCACAGCCCTGGGGCAGTCTGACAGAAGCGAGGCAGCTGTACCGAACACCAGCACCAGCAGGCAAGGTGGGTGTTATGACCCGGGTAAACCAGTGGGAAGGGGGAAGTAACTTTAAAAACCAGCCCGTAAAGGTTTAAAAGTTAAGTGATTTATTGTTCAGTTTTTTTTGTTTGTTTGTTTTTTTATGGTTAAATTAAGAGTGAACATTAAGAATAATCAAAACTCAAACAAAGTCTTAGAAATCAAAAGTACTAAACAAATCAAAATCCACAAAACAAAATTTCAGATCTTAAAATAAAATCTATAATCCAAATACTCCTAAAACAAAACAAACCTTGAACAAAGGCCTAAGGCTAAACAAACCAAGAAGCTACAAAGGAGTAGCAGTACAACAACCAAAACAAAGAAGAAAAAAACAAACTAAACACAGGTCACTTTGAAGCTTTCTAGCTTAAACAACAAAATCTGGTAGCACATTCAACATACACACAATGGCACAGCAAGACAAAGCTACTAAATCTATCAAAACCACCCAGCAAAGAGGCAAGCTGCTCAGACAAAGACACAGTCACCTTTTCTGTGAGGAAGTGAAGGTTTAAACAGGGAGGCCTCTTCATGGATTGGTGGAGCCATCAAGTGATTTGCCAATCAGCTCTGCTGTAGACTTGAAGCAGGAAGTGACAAAGGAGGAGGTCTGCACCCAGTTCTCACAGTGGAACCAGCAGGCAGGAAGCTGCAACTCCACCTGAAACTGAACAGAAATGGGAAAGGGCACTGGCCGTAACAGTGGATGAAGTGTCTTGCCCAAGGACACAACGACAGAGACGGACATGGTGGGGGCTCAAACTGGCGACCTGCTGATTGTAGGATGAACTCCGTCGCCACCATCACCCCTATCTTCTCATGTTAAAGTGTATCTAGAAGTGCTGTTTGTAATGCAATATCTACAATCTCAAATTAACTGTATTTAAAGTGTAACTAACTCCCCTTTGAAAGCATAACCCCACCTCTGACAAATTTTGAAAAATTCCAGCAAAGTGGGTGTAGCCAAGAGACACTGAAAGGCACTGGGTGCAGCTGTATGTCTGAGTTCACAGGTCTACCAAACAAAATCAATCAGACAGCTGCAGCTGGTCCAAAACGCCACTGCTCTCGTTCTCACTAAAACAAGGAAAACAGAACACGTCACCCCAGTTCTCAAATCCTTACACTGGCTCCCTGTAGCTAAAAGAATAGACTTTAAAATACTTTTGTTAGTTTATACATCACTGAACAGCTTAGCACCAAATTTCATTAAAGATGTGTTGTTGTTGTATCAACCTTCCAGACCACTCAGCTCTTCTGCTTCTGGTCTACTCTGCATCCCCAGAACTAGAACCAAACATGGAGAAGCAGCATTCAGTGTTTATACTCCACAAATCTGGAACAAATGTCCAGAAAACTGCAAAACATCTGAAACACTGAATTCCTTCAAGTTAAGGCTAAAAACCAACCTGTTTAGAGCTGCTTTTGACCCATAATAACAGAAACATTAACCAACATATTTGATGTGTATTGATGTTTGTAATGATGGTACCTGACAAAATGTAATGGCTGTTACTGGATTCACAACCGGTGACTATTTGATGTGTTTATGATGGTTTTATGTTTTCATGATGTAAAGCACTTTGAACTGCCTTGTTGCTGAAATATGCTATACAAATAAACTTGACTTGAGTGAGACGCTTTTATACCTGAAGACGGGGCTGAGTGATAAAAAGCTGAATCGCATGATGTAAAGTCGTACCATTTTAAATAAGTCAGAGAATTCAACTGTTTTGGCACGGTTTGACCTAAACACTGAGACAGTGTTAGGCAAAATAATGCGTAACGAAACAAATTTACACAAAAATGTCAAAATTCGCACAGAACTATAAAGAACCCTAAATAACCTATTTAGACAGTTCATCAAAAAAATAAGAATAATTTGGCGGTTAGTTACGCTAAGCGATAAGGGATGACCTCACTTCTGCCATTTCCAGTAAATAAAATCTCTGTGATAATGTGTGCCAGACCGTCACAGTCATCTTAGGTTTTTCAGAGGAAATTCTTCCAAACACATTCAAATGCTAAACTGCCTGATACTTCAGTCATAATCTCAGTCCTTTGTCCAGAGGGACAAGTGAGGTTTTCAATATGCAAAGGTTGTTGAAACCAGTCCTCCAAGTGTAAAAGCTTGCTGATGTTAACAAAATGTCTGTTTAAAGAAATACAAGATTACTGTTAAATAAATAGGAAACAAAAAAAGAACAGCTGTAATTTAATACAAAAAAAATCAGCTGGGGTCTTACTTTTTTTGAAAAACAGAAGTTTTAGTGAACATGATCACTCTCTACGTTAGAATCTGAAAACAGAATTGGAGCAACGAATTCAACGAATTCTGTCCCTGACAACAATACAAAGTTGACAGGGACAGAAAAATGGGAAGTTACAACAGCTTTTACACTGGATAAAAATTTAACCAAACACCCCTTCAAAACAAGAGTAACAACAAAAACAGTTTCTTAGTGTTCCATCAGAATCTCTGCACACACCTCTACAAAAAGCTTGCTGCAAACAGATTAGGTCTTCATTTTATGAAGACCTAAAAATCTTTTCATGTGTTTAGCAATAATCTATTGAATCTAGCATGTAGGAAGTACATTAAATTTGGAAAGAGGAAGTAACAGCAAATAAAATCCCTTTTGTTTCCAGTATCAGCTCCACAAATCTGCACCCTCATATAATGAGGAAGTATGGTGAATTCCCAGATACCAATACAGCAAGAGAACACAATACATTGGACAAAATTAGACAGTACTGTCAAAACTCCTATAACAGAGTCCTCTAAAAGTTGACATTCAAACAAATCTAAAAATATAAAATATTTGACAAAATAAAGCTAAATCCAAATTATTACATATACTATATACTAAAAAGAAGCAATTCCTTTTCTCTCTGTCTGACCTTAAACTGATCTAAAGCCTTCCTGTTTTAGGTTAGTTAGAAATGCTTAAATTATTTCTATTTGCTATGTGCCAGAACATTGTTATTGAATTTTGAGATTTTCATTAAAAAAAAAAAAATTTAAAAATTAGCTTTAAATTTATTAATGCAAACACATTTCTTTACTAGAAGACCTTTTAAACTATATGACTAAGGTAAAGAGTTTGGGTTTCCTTCTACAAGCTTCTCACAAGAGATTGCTATGATTTTGGCCCATTGCTCCTGACAGAACTGGGGTAAATGAGTCAGGTTTGTGGGCCACCTTACTGACACACACCTTTTCAGCTCTGTCTGCATTTTTTTTTTTTCTATAGGACTGAGATGAGGGCTTTATGGTGGCCAGTCCAGAACATTGACTTTGTTGCCTTCGAAACACTTTCTGATCTAGCAGCATGCTTAGGGTCACTGTTCATTTGGAAGACCCATTTGTGCCCAGCCATTAATTTCCTGGCTGCTGTCTTGATATGAAGCTTTAATATGTCCACATATTGTTCATGTCATCTGTTTTGAGAAGTCCACCAGTCCCTCTGCAGCAAAACACCAACACAATGTGATGCTGCCAATCCTTGTACTCCATATTTGTAAAGGTCATGTCAGATCTCCTAGCTTAAAAAATATTGTGGCTACACACTGAAATTTTAGTTTCATCAGACCGCAGGAGACATCTTGAAAAATCTGTAAATTGTAATCTGACTTATTATGGTGCTATGAAGTAATGGTCTCTTACAGTTTTAAGTTTTCCATCAATTATTTCACTGTGGATGATGACACTCTCTTACCTGCTTCCACCAGGATCTGAACAAAGTGTTTTGGTTTTGTCCTGAGGTTGAATTGTACATTTCCAAATTGTTTAAAGACATAGTAATCTTTAAGGTTTTTAATTTGAAGAAAGAAATTAAAAAATTACAAAAAATGTTGCCTATATAAAACCAAGTATTTGGCAAAAATAAATTATTTTGTCAAATCTTACTGAACTAGAAAAGAAAAAGTTTAGTTTGATTTATTATCAGACAGTGAGAAAGAAAGTTTATGTCTTTACATGCAGTGTATCGAAATATCTTGATTTAACTGTAGGTAAACAACAGTACTGTATTTATCAACAGATTTTCAAAACAACATATTGCTCTGTGTCATTATGTATTGAACACAAAAGCAGCATGTGAAAAGCTAGGTACAGGCTATGAATGTTTAGGTTGTGAAAGCACCTCTTGCAGCAGCAAAGCATTTTTTGTATAAATTCTTTTGTTTGTCAGACCTTTGTGGAAATATCTGACCCGCAATGCGCTCCTACATTGCTTCAGTGAATAAGGTTTGCATGCTTTGGTTTTTGCTCATACTTGTTAAGGTACAGTGAGTCCATGGATGAAAATGCCTTGTTGATGTCAAAGGAGATTGGGAAGGGTGATTTGAGATCATAGAAAGGCATCAGTAGCTCAAATAACCACTTGTTATAACCAATGCCATGTCAAACTTCGAGTCCACTGTAGTCCAATGACCTCCACAGTCACCAGATCTCAGCCCAATTGCACATCTTTGGGAAGTAGAGAAATTAATGATTAGCTTCATTAATAGGGAGTAGACAAATCAGCAGCAACTTTGTGATGAACTAGCTGACCACAATCTCTGAGAATTGTTCCCAATACCTTGCTGAATTTCTGCAAATAGAAACTGTGGCAGGAAGTTTCTTCAACCTTGGTTGGGTTGTCGCTGTTTTGCAAGAACCAGGTTATATGTAGACATTGCAATCAATGGTTAGGGTTTGAAAAACATGCTACTGCTTCATCGGTTCCATAAGTGCTTAACTGAAACATCATGCAGCTGTTGAGAAAAGCAGGTTATACTCAGAACTCATCAGTTCTCTTAGTTCCTTTTATGTGTACTTGTGCGTATAACCTTGCTGAAATAGGAATGCATCACCACAGTTAATGGGGTTTCAATGCAAGTGTTCACATTAAGAGCAAGTTTCACTATGAGCCTGGACAACCCCGTTAAAAAATGTGGTCTGCCAGTGGCAGAGCTTTTTGATCATATAAGAGTATATGTATAATTTATTACCAACTATTTTACACTTTTCTCATCAGCTCCATTTTTAAGCTTATAATCATCAATATAAATCACCTGAAATTATTCATCCTTCCAGGAGCTGAGAGAACAACAGAGCTTTGTCTTAATAGGACTTTTGTATGTTTACTTAATGTATTGATCTTCTCACAACACAAGATCAATATCACAAAAGCAATTAAGTGCTCTGCCTTTGGTCTACTTCAGAAAGCTCAATTCTGTTGAACTGAGGTACCGGTGACAGTATGCTCTTTGTCTTTAAATACTTATCACAACACAACTTAATCGAGAATAATCACAACAATTAATTACCAGTTTGTTGACAGCCCATCCCTGATTTGTTTTTGTTTCATTAAAGGTATACAATAACATAAGTGACTGGAGAACAGCAATCAAGTATCATTTAGAAAGCTTGATGGGCAATGTGGAAAATGGAATGAAAAATTATTTTCACTTTTGTATAGACTACAATAATTGAGTGCTAAAAATAATAGCTAAGAATAGCTTGTCTGTACAGTGCATTTAGACCGAGCTTTCATCATACAGTAAGGCTAAGAGTCATAACAGCAAATCAATGAAACCATATTGATTCACCAAGAAGTCCATCAGCAACCTGAGGTGGTTCATTAAAGCTGAGTTGGGAGAAAAAAAAAACTTTAATAACCTAGGCTTAATGCCACAAGATGCCTGACTACAACTTCAATTTCATCAAACTTCAACTTTAATTTTGTCAAACTTGATTGTATTTTAACATTTACAAGCTCAAAGAGACAGTAATTGTGCTGCTTTTAACTTACCTGCAGTGTGTATAGCTGTCTTAGTGTCCTTTTTAGCATAAATATAATTCAGTTACACAACACGCATGTAAAAGTTTAAATACATTTTTATTAGCTAATATAGTATGTTTAAGGTTCGGTACCTCAACCTCAAACATACTATATGAGGTTTGGCTCTAACCTCAACAATTCAAGGCCATGCTGGTCAACATGTCACAGAGAGGTTAGTATATCTCTACTCCACTTAACTTGTCTCCCTTATGTCAGGAATTTAGGAAAGAATTCATCTTCAATTTAGGAAAGATACTCTGAACTCGGTCCCCAAACAGTGGTGGAGAAGCAGAAGCTAGCAACAGAAGGCAGGCAGGCAGAAAATTCAGAACACAGCTGGAGATTTTGCATCTTAAATAGACCAACCAGCCCATGAGGGTGTGTCTGATATATTCTGCAAAGTGGGAAAAAGAACATGTGTAAATCATAAGCACAACACAGTTGGCTATTGGAGTTGACCTCAGTTCAGTTTTTCCATGAGACCTAAGCTAACCGCTCACTATGGGCCATTCCAAAGAGGTATTTTACTATCTTTAAACAACTCTACTGATGATAATATTATAGTAGATCATGCAACGCCAGTTTTATGATTCTTCAAACTTGGGATGTCCCGATCAGGTTTTTTTTTGTTTGTTTGTTTTTTTGTTTGTTTGTTTTTTGCCCCCGAGTCCAAATCCGAGTCCTTTTGAGTTTGAGTATCAGCCGATACTGAGCCCCGATCCGATACTTAAAAAATACATTGAAAAGATGAAGACGAGCAAATAAACAGATCCAGAATGTCCCCTTTTTTATCCACCTTATTTATCATTTAACAGAACACTAAGGCTGTGTGAATAAAATGCAGGTATTTATCTTTGTGCAACAGTTTCGATAAAAAAACAAAAAAAAAAAACAAACAAAAAGCAACATTATGCAACATGAATATATTTACCGTAATCCAGAGTGGAATCACCGGCAGCTTTGCACATGCGTGATTCCATTGCAATGTGGAAACGGAATGGAGTAGGTCTCCTCTCTGCTCTGCTCTGCTGCAGGCTGCTTTGGAGGTGGGAAGGGCTCATGGCAGCACTCACTGCTCCCTATAACTGCAGACTATTGGTGCATCCCTGTTTCGTCGCAAAAGTGTCAAACAAACCAGAGAAAGTTGCTACATTTGTCGCTAGTCACTTTTTTGAAAGAAGTCGTCACTAGTGGGGTCTGACAAGTCGCTAAAAATTGGGACAACATTGCAAAGTTGACAACAGTGCTCCCGCTTCAAGCTTCGCTTTACGGCAGTACTGCTGTAAAATGCCACGCACGTGTTGTTTCCAGACCAGTCTGAATCTGTACCACCACATAATGGTAGATACTAACTGTTATTATTTGTAATTGGGTTTAGAATATATATATATATATATATATATATATATATATATATATATATATATATATATATATATATATATATATATATATATATTTTTTTTTTTTTTTTAGACATCCCAGCTTCCAACCACAGATGTACCAATCAGAGACCAGGAATTTGTGGCAAACTAATGATCTATGGCTTTTTAAAAGGTCTGACCTCACAGATACTGAGTTCTCTTTAAGAACTACAATATGAGAACAACTTACAACTCTAGTACTCCTGCCATGAATGATCTTTAAATATTTATAGTAGAAGCAGGAATATTTAGTCAAGTCAAGTCAACTTTATTTGCATAGCACATTTCAGCAGCAAGGCAGTTCAAAGTTCTTCACATAATAAAAAACATCAATCTAGTATACAGCAAATCATCAAAATCATCAAGCAAATACACAACAATTAACAATTCTTATCTTTTCACCTCCCCCAAAAAATCCCCATTGTACCACTTCTACATTGAAGCAATCAATGTTCTACAAAAGCCATTGCTATTAGCTGTGCTTTCTTTTTATTAGCTTCATTCGTCTTTTCATCTTGTGACAATTCTGTTGGCTCCCGTTGTTGAATAACTCTAATATTGATCCATAGATGATGGCATCCATTATTACTTCTGTACACAGTGCGCTGCTTTGTGAGGTCTATATTCTTCTTTTGTGCATGCGGATCACTTTGGCTTGTAAACCATTCACACAGAAGTCTGATTGCGGTCGTATTTAATGAATAGTATGAACAGCCATGCAAACAAAATTTGAATTGAGCATCAAGAACTGCTGTGTGAACATAGTTAAAGTGGAATAACTCATGTGGCATGAATTCAGGCAAAGGCTATGGCAGGTCGTTTAAACATAAAATTGGTTTCGTCTGATTATCTGTAATTACATTCCAGATATCTACTACTATCTACTACTACTACATTTTGACTATCCTGAATGGTAACTTTAGATTCAGAATGTAAATGTAGATGCATTTACATTCTGACTGATAATAAGAAGAATTCAAGATATTTTCAATTACATTTTGACAGTTAAAAATGCCTTTCAAGATATTTCAAATAAAGTCGCTGGATTTGTAGTTTATAGGGTCACATATCTATAACTACAATTCAAGATCTCTCTACCTTAATTATGTCTAGTTAAAAATACATTTTTAGATATTAAAATTGCCCATAACCACCTAGTGTTGCCACTGAGCTGTCCAAACAGTTGCCTGCAGATTTTTGGATATCCTTTACAAAATTGTCAAAAATGCCACAATGCATAAGGAGCTCAGCAGTATGAGATATGCAGAGAAAAACAAACTTCATGAACTTGAAGACTGCTTCAGAAATCTGCCAAGAATTTTCTATTTATGCTCTTCTGACAAACATATTGCATTTAAAAATGACTTTGTCAACCCATTCCCAAGCTAAAAAGGGAGCATTTTAAAAAAAATCTTTTTCATTTTTCTTTTTTTTTTCATTGAAATTTCAAAATGCTATGGAAATTTGGGATGTATTGACTGGACAGAATAATTATTTAAGATATTAGTAATTGTCAGAGTGTTAATTCAAGATATCTGAAATAGAAAAGTCACCTATGTTCAAGATATCGCTAATTCATTTGGAGATAGCATAAAAGGAATTTTGATTAGTCAAAAATACATTTCCAGATATCTCTAAGATTTTTTTTGCCTAGTCATTATTTGCTTTCAAGATATCTGCAAAATACTTTGCACTAGTCAAATCTAATATATTTCCTATCTAAATTACATTTAAGATATCTTTAACTGAAATGACAAGTCAGAACAAAAAGTGAGCTATCTCAAATTTACTTTATGACTAGTCACAGTTTAACTGTTGATTTCTGAAATATATATTTTAGATAGTCTAATTCATTATAGATATCGTGAACTAAAGCCTCCATACAACTTAATGGTAAATCTGATGTCATTTATACCCAAATCTGCTGACAGCAACTGAACTGAATTTGTGACAGACTTCACAGACTTTACTTTGACAATACATATTGTGACATTTTAATAACAAAAGATATGATGGCACGAAATCTTGCCGCACTAATGTTTTGTGAATTGCAAGTGAGCAATTTCAGCAGCATGAAATAAACTGAAATATACACCAACTGCTCTGTCAGGTACACCTGTTTAATTTATTACTAATACAAATTGTGTACCAGAAAGTCACCTTCCAACAGCATAATGCATTTAGGCATCTAGATTGGGTGAACACAATTTCTTCTTCTCTACTTTAAAACCCTAAAACATTTACATTAAATATTTTTTTTGTCAAAGTCTGCAGAATGCAGTGTGTATAGAAAAAGGCTTTTATAGTTTTCTTCAAAATATTATTATATGTTATTATATAACATCATCTGTTCTCATTAATCCTATCTTGTTTCTTGATCTGAATTTATTCTTATACTGTTTATATGTTTATATTTCATCATTGAATAAAAGCTTACGCAGATGATTTTGTATGTGTCCTTATAGGGAAATCCCAATCAGCAGAATCTGACCTCACATAAGCATCAGCTTGTAAAAGGTTTACCAGTGCATCTTTACTTATTATATAACATTAAACTTACCAAAGGCTACAAGTGTAAACTCATACCAAAGGTCTTGTTTATAGATTGTGATAAAGGCATGTCAAAGTAAGACTGAAACCAAATAAGGTAATCAGAAAAGCACAATAGTGCATCACTGCAAACACTTTCTTCATGGAAGTATAATGTTTAAATTCATGTACTCCACAAGAAGAAAAACTCAAAATGCTGCTTTCCCCATATAGAGTAGACTGCAAGGTTTGACAACCTTGCAGACATCCAGGAAGTTAGAAAGGAAGATGCAATAAACCACCGGTGACAAGCATGAATAAGACACAAGGGTGCAGTATGTTTTAGTTTGATTAATTATGCTTAATACTGTAACCCATGAACAGGTTACTTTTGCTCATGTGAGTTTGTCCTTGCCTCTCTCTTGTAACCTGATCAATTCGTAATATTTAGGTTAGAGGATTTTTTTTTATAGAACTAACAATGACACAGTGCCTAAAGACACTGGAAATTTAAAACTGCTTGTTTTTATAATGCTGCTGTATAGGATATTCTTTCTTTCTTTCTTTCTTTCTTTCTTTCTTTCTTTCTTTCTTTCAATTTTACAGAATATTGAACCTTATGTTACATGCTTCTTTTCAAATGATCAGTTCAAATAGGAATATAATTATCCCTCATGCACACTCAGATGCACACATGCCTCCTGATTACTCTCCTCACCCACTTGACAAATGCACAACACACAGCGGCGCAGCTGTGGTGGATTTATGATTATCTTTATGTGCAAAGATAATGACTACGTACTTAGACATATGGGCTTTCCATTTTTATCGCTTTCATTTGGAAATGATTACAATACTAGCTGCAAAAGCTGAATAACCTAAACACAGGGGACTTGTTCAAACCAAAGGTTTATTTTTTTTGCAACATGTCTCCAAAGTATAAGAGTTCTGATATGAGCTTGTGATAGAAATTACATGCTTGATTTTTTTTTTTTTTTTTTTACACATAAAGAACTATATGGTACACATGTCCAGATTGCACAGAATGAAAAGAAAGTAAAAAGGCAGGTTCAATGTAAGCGTGTAACAAAAAGTGTCTGTCACTTAGAGAAGTCTCAGGAAAAATTAAACCACAAGACTACGATGCACTTACTGAGCTCGAGACACAAACATCTTTCAGCCCTCTTCCTCTTTATATGCTGTGCAGAGTGGAAGGTGAAAAAACACATGCCAGTGTTGAAATCTCTAAGAATTTCTTGTTTTTTAGATACAAATGGCAGGTTATTTACTGTAAATTTATTTTCTGATTGCAGGTTGTCTTTATAGATTAATACTAGTTAAGTATATAAACTGTTACACACTTAAAAGTTCACACATCTCTGATAAAATGTCAGGTTTCTTTGAACTAAGAACATGAAAGATTTTCAAACTTTTTCCAAATTTAATGTCACATTTATCAAGTTCAACTTTTTCAATTCATGTGAAAAACATACAAATTTAATTGGACAAAAATACTAAACATCAAGCCACAATAACTTTTGCATGAGTTTGCACAGTCTTAAATAGTACTTTGTTAAAGCACCTTTTGATTCAATACCAGCATTAAGTCTTGACATTTCTTCTTGACGTACCAATATTTGCTCACTCTGCCACATAATGATTCTCCAACTCTATCAGATTTTGAGGACATATTTTTTCACAACCCTCCTTAGATGATCCAACAGATTTTGTCTGAGATTTAATTCTGGACTCTGATAGGCCATTCAAAAACATAATTTTACCTCAAGTAAAGTTGTTCTGTTCATTCTAGTGTATGGTTAAAATAACTGTGAGGCAGAAAGAAATTATTTCTTTTCATCTTTAGCTTTCAAAGACACCTGAAGGCTTTGAGCGAAAAAAAAAAATGTGGCTCAAAATAGTAAACCTGTCATAAGATTATAAAACATTCTTCAGGCCAACATCCTACTTAGTTCAGAAGGGGAAAAAAGTTAGAAGAAGTCAGTTTCTGAACTTTATTTCAGGTTAATCAGATTAACTATAATTGATGGTAGGTACATATATAGGAAGACTAAATGTTGAAATTGGACCAAAAGGTGCATGATTTTTCTTATATTTACCCTTTTGCAGTTTTTTTGTGTTTTTCAGTTGAATTGTACAGGTTCATATTTCGCATCAAAGGTGGAAAATGTTTTGAAAAGATTTGATATGATGTAATTTCTTTACATCACAAAAGCCTGTCATTGTGATTTTCACTGTAATTGAGGTCATAAACATCACAAACCTCATAACCTCATTTTATACATACTATATATACATATGAATAAATAATAAAACATCACAGTCAGTCAAATAATAAAACATTACAGTTAGTCTACCTTTCATATCAAAGCACTCTCATGAGACTTTTCTCTTTTATACGAAGTCAGCTTACAGTCCTCCATCCCTATCTGTTCATGACTTCTCCAGCACAGTTTCAGTTTATCTTTCACTCCATTACTGACCAGAACATACAGCACTGGATCCACAACGGAGTTCAGACTGGACAATGCCAGAGTGCATGAGAAGGTGAAGTGCATTTTATTTTCAAATTCACAGTAATATGTGTCTTTGTCATTGGTGAAGAAGACAAGTGATCGTACAAACAGGAGGATGTGATAGGGAGCAAAGCAAACTGAGAAGATGCCAATTACTCCAAAGGACAGCAGACGGACTTTTCTCTTAGCTTGGGCATTCAGGCCAGGACTTTTTCCCACAGTGGCCAGCACCCTCCAGTAGCAAACTCCCAACACGAGCAGTGGCAGCATGAAGCCAAATCCCACTCTAATCATATTAAACAGGGCCACAGTTCTCTCCATCGGGTAGGTCTCATAACAACGGTCATTGTTGTTTGTGTCATCATGGGCATCTTTTAAGTTGTCAAAATCCAGAATGATCATGTGCAGAATCATAACTGCAGCATAAACTGCAGCACATTGGACCCATGCATATCGAGATGTACGGTAGGGCTTGAAGTGGAAGGGGTAAGAGACCACCAGGGAGCGGTCGACAGAGATACAACACAGCAGATAGATGCTGATGTACATGTTGGAGTAGTAGAAGAATCCTGCTACACTACAGGAGGTCACACCTAGTCCCCAGTTGTGGTCCCTTCGGTAATAATTTATCCAAAGGGGCATGGTGAAGATGAAAAGCAAGTCAGATATAGACAGGCTGAGAAGGAAGATCCCTAAAACGTTTTGCTGCTTTACTTGCTGCCATATTGGGTACAAAGTCAGTACATTGAAAGTCAAGCCGAAGATAAAAGCCAGGATGTAAACTGACATCAGGAAGTCGCTGATGGGGCTGTCTCCGATTTTAACACATGATCCATTTGGGTTTGGGACTGTTGTGGCTGTGACATTCATTGTGTCCTCGGTGTTCATCTGCTGTCTGGTTTAGAAGTTCACCTGCAAGTTAAAGAAAACAAAACACTTTTTTATAGAGATGTGTTTTCATGTTGATCCCATGTCTCTTTTTTATCTTTTTTTTTTTTTTTTTGGTCTTGCATATTGTTGTCACATAATAAACATTTGAATGCAACCATACTGAGCAGCATAGCAGGGCAGTCTGAATAGGTTGTGTCCAGTAATTCCTCACTAATACAACCTAAATCTAATTTTACTGTGCATATTTGTAAAAATAAACCATTGTCAAATTCAGTTACTCATTTGTATGTATGATCAGAGACAGGCTAACAATGTAATTCATTGTCTAGCTTTAATTTGAAGTGACAGCGGACTGACAAAGAGAGATTCAGGTGTTGACTGATGCTTAAACATTTAATATTGTGAAGTTGACCCATCATGTTAACTACTGGTGTTTATTCTCTTCCTGATTTACTTTGTGCGTCATCAATACCAACCCTTCAAAATGCTACTAATGCACCCCCCACCCCCTCAATCTGAACATTTTCAACAGAAACAGAAACTAACAGTCACCGCTTTGTGGCTTAGGAGGGATTGAATTTCTGTCTATATACAGAAAGGACAAAAAAAGTGGGGGACATTTTTTTTTTTCAAAAAGGTTTTATACTTCTTATTTTCGTGATCTTGATAATGTTTTAATTTTTATCTCCTGTCAATTTTTATCTCCCTCCATCTGGCTTATACTGGTGTGTTTGCAGGCTCAGGGAGCATCTAATGCATTTAACATCCACAAAACCCAATGATGGAGAAGCCATGTAGTATCAGATTACTTTTAGTGAGTCATTATGTGGGGCTGCATATGTGGTGGAATTGATTTATTGATTTGTTCAAAACATTTTCCAACAGAAACATGCCTTGGAAAATTACATAGTAATACAAAGTTTTTCTAACTAATCACTTCTGTTAAATCTTACTTTAGCTGTACTTTTAGCTGTTGTCATCAGACTGGAAAATATGACTAACCACACATTGGTATTCCCCCTTTTACTAAAATGTGTGTATTTTGTATGTTCAGTGTAAGTTTTTTGGGAGGGTGTGGGTAATGTGTTAAAATCACAGTGGAAGGTTAACAGAAACTGAAAAATGTACATATTTACAAGTGCTGGAAATTCTGTTGGACATTATTTTGGTTATATGTTCCTTTTGTGTTGCTGAGAAACAAACTTTGTATAGAAGTGGAAAATAATGAAATAAATACAGCCACAATAAGACTACCACTACTACTACTACTACTACAACTACTACTACTTCCACTACTACTTCTACTACTACTACTACTACTACTACTACTACTAATAATAATAATAATAATAATAATAATAATAATAATAATACAAAGGGGGTATTCATTAAAATGAAAACTATTGAAAGTATTAGTGTGCATGTGTTTTAAATTTAAATATCATATAAAGATTGTTATACTATTTTACATAGTGTCTTATATTTGATACTTTATTCTGTGCTGAGCAAAACTTAACTGTTATTCACCTTAAAGAATATAGAAAAATACAGAAAATGCATACTTTTTTCTCCTAGAGTTTCATTACACAATGTTTTTTTTTTACAAAAACACAATTTTTGCCTTTCCTCTTAATGTTTGTGCTTGTGTTTGTGGTGTAGCTGAATACTGTTTCCTCTTTTAAAACTGGAAATATGTTTAATTTAATGCCCTATAGCTTGTCCATGCAAAGTGAAAGCCAATGCTTTAAAGAAGTCACAATCAAGAGCTCCATTTTGTCAAACCGCCTTGAGCTGTAATTTGAGACATTTCACAGTGTGCTGCTTTCGGAATGTTTAAACATTAAACTTGAAAATCAAACATTATCACATTAGAGTCAGACATCATGTCCTTTGCTTGAAAATTACTCTGTCAGGATAATAAAATGAACTTTTTTATTTAAATAAGACCAAACACCCAGCAGATTAAACTTTAGAAAAACAAATCACCATTATTTTTTAAACCCTTACACAACTACTTCTAAGATGTTTTTATGAGTCATCTATTATTCCTAGATATTTCACATTCATAACTTTAGTCAATAATAGCCTCACCTGCTGTTTTTGTTCAGAGTTGTGTGTTGTTTGTAGAAAAGCAGTCTACTGGCCAAACAGTAGACACGTTCCAGCTTTAGTCCCTGCAGGTCAGAAAATGTTCTTCAGAAAAAAAACTCATAATTTAAAATCCAGCCACTTCAGTCTCACATTGTCCACCTTATGGAGTGAGAAAATGATTAGCTAGTAAAGCATTCACCACAGAGTGTGATGATCTTTCTCTTTGTGGACTACTTAACTTTCTCCCATTTATGACTTACTATAAGCAACTGCAACTAAAACGTCCTCAGCAAGTCGGTAGAGTGGATGAAACAAACTACAAAATGGAGAGGAAATATAGAGAGAGGAGGTAAACTTCGGTTCTCACATGTGCATGACAGGAAGAAGCAGGCGGAGTTAACGCAAGACAGCAATATGATAGATATGAAGCATATGGTCCTGAGTGAGGAAAAGAAACGCATTTCTTGGAAACTATTTGCTTGTGGGCAGATGGTGATACAGCACGTAAATTCCCATTTTACTGCTGGCTGTGAAGAGTCTTTTACCCACTTCCCTGTTTGTGTAGTTCAGTCACAGTACCTTTTGACTAATTCCAAAGGTTCAGAAGTTAAATGATCTACGTGTAGGGAGTTCTGCACAAGCTGGTACAGCACTTGTGTTTATCAGAAACAGGAAACGCCTCTGTGTTGTTCCTTAAGGCTCGTGTATAAAAAAGAGCCTGCGAAGGAACTTGTGATGTCTTAAGTAAACAGCAGCAGTTGGTGTTTATTCTCGCAGAGCAAGAACTCATAGCTAAGGTATGTGAAGCAGAAAGAATGAAATCAGATTATTAGATCAGATTATCAGATCAGATCAGATTATTAGAAAGGTAACATGAAGCAGGATGATTAAATTGTAAAAAAGGTTCAGATCATGTTGACAGTGGGGCAGACAACATCTAAAACAGACAAACCTTGGATAGTAATGTGACGTAAAAGATATATTTCTATAGTAATTTCCACTGTAATTTGAGAGAGCTCTCCCCCTTGATGCACTTCATTTCAGTTTCTGCCACAAGAAGGAGGGGGAACTCATAGATGAATTTTATCTTGATCAGTGTGTATAACGCTTTGCAAAAGTATTCATACCACACAAAAGCAAGCCCAAATAAATAGGCGTCATGGCAATGACACTCATCCAAACCTTTTTTTATTTTAACATGCTCTATAGATACATGACAAAAAAATTAAAATATCATTAAAAAAAAACTATATTTACTATAATTTGGTAGAGAACGTGAAACTCATAGATTTGTTACACATAGCATAAAATATTCCAAGCCTTTATTTATTTATTTGTAATTTTGATAAATATGGCTTAGGGGAGAGCAGGGTTGGTTGTCACAATCACTGTATCTTGCCCCTTAGAGAGAGCTGTTAACAAAATGTTTGTGTGTGAATCTTCAAAATAGTTGTCACAGTCTAGGTACATTGTTATTTTAGCATTATGACACTTGACAGAAATGAGAGGACTTTTTGTGTTTGTCACATCATAAAATAACTTTTGACTCTTCACGTATTCCTTTTTAATAGTCTTTAAACAATGGATTTAGAATTAAACACTTATCTGTATTTAAAACTTACAAAGGTAGAGATATCGGTAGAATAATTATATTTTTCTTTGTTAGACTATAATATGTGCTTGCTGGCACAGCTGCAAGCAAAAAAAATCACTGATGGAGTTGGCTGTCACATCCTCTTCGTGGTTGGTTGTCACGAGACAACTGAAAAAAAAAAGGCAGCTACACAGCAGATAATGAAAAAAAATGCATTTATTCTCTTTATCTGAAAAGAAAAACATTAAGAGCAACAAAAAACAGGATCAAGAGAAGGAAGAGACACACGATAGAGTTATCCTTCTATAAAGATAATATCTACGTTCAGTGTGTGTGGAACCCTTTTAAAGCACTCAACCCAACCAGACATAGGTCCATTGCATACAGTACTAGAATTAGTACCCCAGGACTGTACACCAGGCCAGCCCCTGGTATATCTGTTAAAACTGTGACAATAAGTAAATAAGATAGAGTTTTATAGAGTTTTGGATAGGCCATATTCTGTTCTGTAGTAGACAACTTGATTCTGTTTTTTATAGCCTACTAATTTTTGACAAGTTGGATAGTCTATATGTTCTGTCAGTTCATAGCATTAGAGATGCTATTGCCTTTATGAGATGTTTTTTTAACAAAGCTATTAAATTCAACATTGTGATTTGAAAGATTGTGTTAAAAGTATTTGTTTTCAGAAGCCTCCTTCTCAATTATATCTCAGTTGCCTACTGACCCAGAATGAGAGACCTTTTAAAGGCTCAGGAATCCTTTGCAGGTGCTTTGAGTTAATTAGCTGACTTGGGTGTGACACCATAAGTTTCCATTAATTACCTTTTTCCCCGTATTTTAAATCTTCTGAGGGACTGAATTTTGGGTTTTCATCATCTGTAAGCCGTAATTATTAAATTATCTATCTATCTATCTATCTATCTATCTATCTATCTATATCCTATATGTCTGTCTCTCTCTCTCTCTCTCTCTCTCTCTCTCTCTCTATATATATATATATATATATATATATATATATATATATATATATATATATATATATATATATATATTAGATTTTTATTAGATTTATATTAGATTTTTGTACCCAATTTTGTATTTCAATTGCTTTGCAAACTAATTGACTAATTAAAAAACTGTCTCAGACAAATCTCAATTGTGTTGATCTCTAAACAATAACATAGTCAATAGTCATTTACATTATAAGTGATGTTACAGACACCAACAGACCTGTTTATTGCTCTGCTGACAAACCACTGTGTCTAATAATAATATCATTATTATTGTTGTTGTTGATATTATTAATTTATTTTTGTTGTTGGACACCTTTTATTCTTACTTTCTATCAAATCTGACTTTGGTTTTTGCATTGGCACCATAATGTGATTGAAAACAGCACATTTGCTGTTTGCCTTGTGTCTGACATGCAGCACTCAAATTTTCCAAAAGTTTGTAAATTGCTGATTTATATTATTTTAAAATGCATTATGAGTAACTGCCAGAGCAATCTCAGCATCTAGCCTCACTTTTAAATGCATTTACTTGATGCAGGTCAGAGCTCCAGCCACTAACAGATGAGAAAGGAAGTGCAATTAGAATTTGTGATCATGTTACATAATTACAGCATAAACATTTCCGTAGTTAACATGGTTTCTGTTGTTTGTTCACTCTCTTTTAGCTGATGGTTATCTCAGGAAGCATCATTAGAGTAAAAGCCCCAACAATGTTTACCGTAGTCCACATTCCAAGTTTAAGATGTTCTTTTTTCTGAGTATCAACAAAATCCATTTAGCTCCACTTTCTTATACTGTAAAACAACAAAAAGGCAGATATCTGAGTGACTGCAGTTTGGTATTTCCATTTGGGCAGAGATGGGTAGAGTAGCAAAAAAAAATTGTACTCAGGTAAGAGTAGTATTACTTCAGTGTCATTTTACTGAAGTAGAAGTTAAAAAGTAGTCCTTCAAAAGATTGCTCAAGTAAAAGTTAAAAAGTATTTGGTTAAAAGGCTAATTAAGTACTGAGTAGCTGTTTGACCATGATGTCTGATTTAGTTTATTTTTAAAAAGTGTAATCAGACAAAGTATAAAGTTATCTGCAAATTCTGATATTTTAAAGGATAAAATAAAAGAGAAAAAATAAATAACATTTCTTTTTATAACATAAAGCTTTTGAAACCAGTACTTACTTTATATACTTTAGCTTATGTATCTTAGAACAATATAAAGTACTACCAGAGATTTATTTTCATTTAACCTCGGATGACACAGCAAAATCGACACATAAAAAAATAACACAAGAACAATGAAGCTGGTTTACATACAAGAACTATTACTTTGACATAAACCTAGTTAATTTTTATCTGTGTCTGGTGCATTTTGGTTAAAACAAGTTGGGCATCTCTGCTTTCACTTGTCAGTGCAAAAACAATTAGCTACAAAAGTGCAGCTTGGGGCTCAGGTACAAAACTAACCAACACTCGAAGGAGATAAAAGGAGACAAGGTGAGAAGGAGAACATCATTTGGCATCACTTAGCCAATGATAGTGGATGCAGTATTGGAGGATGCATTTTATGAGAATTGGCTGAAGTGTCACATTCAGAGAATGGAAAAAAATTGACTCTCCTTGCTTCTACAGCCACAGGGTCCTCTTGAGTTCCACTCAGTCTGCAAGCTATAAAACGTTGCCTTTATCCAACAAAAGCTGGTTTTATTATTTTTATTTATTTATTTTTGCTCAGTACATAAATCCACCACATCTTTAACTGAATCTATGATGGGTCTGTATGAGAACACACTCCCTAATGTCAGTGTACATGAGCAGAAATTTACTACGACACAAAGATAATTTGTTCTTCACACAGATAAAAAAAAAAAATAAAAAATACCTGGCAGTCTGCAAGGTGAAAAGTAATTCATTGCTGCAGTGTGAATGCTCTTCATTCCTTTGTCATGTTCTATTCAAAGAGAATCTCTATGTAAAGAACACCCTGATTGACAGTATTTCTTACATAAGTCTTGATGAGACAAAATGCATTCAGATTTGTGCAAAGTTTCACTTTTAAGAACACCTAAAATGAACTCACAGATGGGTATGTCAACGATTTATTACATTTCTAGAACAAACAGAATAATGTTTAAGTTTGCATTATTCGATATAAAGACCAGGAGCATCATTCAAACATGTACACGATCTACACACATTTGACATCTACATAAAGTTCTGGTTACATATTTTTCATAATAGGCCATCATAGCTACAGCATATCCAAAAAATATCGAGATAAATGTACTTCATAAAAAAATAAACATGCAACAGATTGAAAAGGTAGTCAATAGTTTAACTACATATACATTAGTTCTAGTCCGCTAACCCATTCTACATTGCAAAAGAATTTATTTGCCCTTAAACTTTTTCAGTTTGTCACATCATAACCATTACACATTTAATGTATTTTATTGAGATTTTATGTAGCAAACCCACCAATTGCAGTAAGTAATTGGGAAATGGAGGAAACACAAAACTATGTTACAAAATTTGTTTGCAAACATGAATCTGTTTTGCAGAAGCATCTTTCACTGCAACACAGCTGCAAATTCTTCTGGACATGTCTCTATCAGCTTTACACATCCTGAGTGAAATTCTTGTCCATTCATCACAGAATGGCTTAATTTTATTTAGATTGGATCTTTTACAGCTTTCTTTCAATAGATGTCTTAGTGCCACTCCATAGAGGCCACATTTGTGCGATGCACTACTAATAGTTGTTGAGTCAAAAGATCCACAGCTCAAACTATGTGAGCCATAGATCTCTGTAGCTCCTCAAGAGTTACCGTGGGGCTATTGGCTGCTTCTCTTTTCTGTCGCCTTAGGTGGATAGCCATGTCTTGGAGCATTTGGACATGTGCTATTCTATTTCTTGTTATTAATGATGGACTAAACAGTACCTTATAAGATGTTCTCTGTGGTCTTCACGGTGCTGTTTGTTCACTAATATTTTCTCACAGTGCAAATTCATGCAAAATTTTGTATGACTTTATTTGGAAAAGTAATCAAAAACTACATATTTATATCAACAATATATCCCTTTCCTTCCATTTCATTGTTATGGACTACAGTGTGTTGGTCTGTTATATAAGATCCCAACAAAATACATCAACGTTTGTGGTTGTGATGAAGTCTGGCTGCTGTGAAAGCTCTTCCCACTTACCTACTACTTACTTACATCAACGACATGACACAGTCATGTTGTGAATATGTGCTATAATCTTGATTTAAATTAACTGCTTGATTTTTTGAGACTGGTGACAGTCAGAGGCTCAACACAATAGATGCAATTTCACCAGTCAGTGGCAACTACTTATTCACGGGATGGATAATCTGTTAGCTGCAGGAAGAAATGTTGGAGGGGCAAAAAGATCTGGCAAAAAAGCTTAGTTTTTGGAGTTCATTCAAACTCACAATGCCATAAATAATTTCCTTTTTTTCATTAATCTATTGTTGCTCTCAACTGGTGGCAATTACTATAAATAGTACATTCTTCCCAGATCAATAATTCCAATTGTTAAGGCTTCTGCAAGACATGAATTTATGGGAATTCATTTGAGAGTAAAAACGACCTTGATTTTCATACACTCAGTTGAGTAATTACCAGCAAAGAAAGTCTTTTGTTACAATAAAAGCCCATTGTTCAAAAAGACATGGTGAGAATATTAAGGCTATTTTTTGAAGGCACACATTGGGAATTCCTGCAGTTCTAACCAAACTATAGGCTGCTTCATTTATATTTAACTGTATGGTAAAAAGACAAAACAAACAAAAAAAAAAAACAATATTTTTAGCTTAGCTTGTGATCCAAGTCAATTTCTTGCTTTACTGTGAGGCACATTGCAGCAAGGGGATGAGATCACGTTGCTTTTCATTTCTGTGACAAATTTACCAGTTAAAGTTTGACTTTTCCCTTGTCCCTAAAACCTTGCTGGCTGAATCAAACATAACTTGAAATAGAAGTGGGTAGCCTTCCAGATAAAAAGAACACAACCATACAAAGGATGAAAGAGAACCAATAACAGCAGAGCTAAATGATAAGCAGTTCTGAGGACTCCTGGGAAGAAGAAATTAGGTTTAGTGCAGTAAAACTGACACAAAGCAGGTTCTGAGGTTCAAACAGCAGGGCACTGTTCTTGATTTAAACATATGTTCTCTGCAACTTCATGTCTTTTCACACTCCAGGTAAACTGCACTGTCTTCTCAAAAAAAAAAAAAAAAAAAAAAAAAAAAGTCAGGTCTGGTTCTCTGTGGTCAGAGGATGCTGACTCTCTCAGTGAGGCCTTTCATGTCTGAGTCCTCCCCACCATCCTCATCATCAGAGGCTGATGCAGGAGTAGGAGGGACAAAGTGAGCCGGGTACGGCAGGTTGTGCTTCTGAGCATACATTTGCCAGCGGCTATCGTCGCTCTCGTGAGTGATGTAGCGCTCACCGAGTTTGGTCTCCAGCTCCCGCAGGTCCAGCCACGTCTGGTAATCCTGAAACAAGAGAGACAAATATGTGGATGAAAGTTCAGCTTCATAGGTGTCTTGAAATTAGACTGATGTTAAAAGGCCTCCCAGGTTTAGAATGCACAATCAGATAATTGGTTTAGGTTGTGTTTGTGTGTTTTTATCTGAGTGTGTGACAAAAAACATAATAACTCTGAAATAAGTACAGGTTATATTTAAAAATAAGTACAGGTTATATCCCCTCTGTAAACACATATCAGCCTTGTGCTTCTTTTTTGTTGGTGCAGACTCTTTTGGTTTATATCAGCCATTTTATTTAACAGGTACCAGATTCTACCCCTGGGAGATCTCATGATTTTGACATGTTTCTCCTCAGCTATGACAGTTTGTGCAAAGGCTGCAACATCTCTTATCATCTCTTATATGTACACATTTTAAGTACATAGTTGTACTTAAAATGTGACTGAAAAAGCAAAACGCAAACCACCTTCTACTTTTATAAATATCTAAAAAATGTGAGCCTCAGTGCAGATAAATGCTTTATTTGATGTACCTGTAAATAAGCATGGCTCAGACTTTTGTCGACACTGTAGCGTTTCCTCATCTTGACTTGCAGCAGGTTGTTGATCAAGTCGATAGCTTGGAAGACAAAAGTAGTAAGATTGTTTATTAAAATCAAACTCACTTGTTATATCAATTACTAAGGCATGCTTTACAATACATTTGAAAATTAATAAAATGAATTAAGAAGAGCAGGTATTAAATAAAGTAAATGAATAAATGTTTTAAATTAATTTATATAAGAAATAATTTAGAGAGGGTTTTTTTGTCTTTTCATCCATCAAAGTTCAGTACCAATCCCAGACTTGTCATGGGGCAAAGGGGTCGTTGCTTATCTTTAGTGATAAAAAAAGATACTTAAATTAAGAATTATGTATCATAATTGGTGTTTTTTTTTTTAAATGTTAGCCCAGTAGCAAGCCAATAAAACTTTCAATGTATTTAGAAAAAGCCCAGAACTGAAAAAAGTCACCAGAGAGATGAAAAATGAGCTTGATCTGGAGTTTTCTGTCTTTGTGCTGTACCTTACAGTCATTTTGCTTTAGAAAAAAAACAATTCATGTCTGTGGTAACAAGGTAAAGTTTGTCTTCTTGTTTGAATCTAAAATGTAGTAAAAGTTTCAGTTGTAATCTATTTTTTAGTTTGTTTCTTGCACATATAGTGCTGAACAATCTGTATTCATGAACATCTTCCTTTAGTGTGTGAACATTAGAGAGAAATTCATAGTTTTGCTTTGATAATAGTAGTAAGCACCACAACAACTAACAAGTCTGGTTTTTCAACTTGTAAACAGGAAATACTTAACTCTGATGTGATGTCACGTCCAGTTCTGAGCTTTAACTTCTGGGACAAATCAAATGACATAAACTAAACAAAAATGTAAATTATAAAAGACATTTTCACTATTTAATATTTTGCTTTGTAATCTGGGAGTGTTTTCTTTACTGGTTCTGAAATATTCTTAGGAGATGATGCTGGGAACACCCTTACTTTTTCACTTTTCAAGACAATTATATCACAAAAAGAGATGCATCATTAAAAAGGCTTTCCTAATGTATGATGTTTTTTGGATCTGAAAGGCTATGTGGGAGTGGAAAGGCTTTTGGTTGGATTAAAGCTTTTTGGCATTGTAAACATTGCTACAACAATTCAAGCAATATATGCTATTGCATTGTTCATTCTGAATGTCCCTTATGAGTGTAGTTGCATAGAGGCACACTCTAAGCTTGATTACTTTAAAAGGGACAAAGTTTTTGCTGTATTTCTGTGAAGTAGAACATGTTGCTTTATTTAGAACAACCATCTGCAAACAAAAATGTGGCACAAATGGTTTTGCTTAAAGCGCAGACGCTTTCCTTATTTAGAGTGAGATCTACTTGAGTGGAGCTACAAATAAAGAAGGCTTGTCTTCATCTATGTTGCTATGGAACAAAACTGAGTTTTTACATTACATTGTTGATAAACTAACAAAGCCGGTGTAGCAGAAACACAACTACCGAAGCCAGAGTCACCAAAGTGTCTGAACTTAATACCCAGACATATTCAGAAGATGTGTTTTGTTCTTTATGCCTCGTATAAGCTTGGTGATAATATTTAGGCTAATACAAGTTTAAAGTAGTCTTGTAAAATTTCGGTAAGTTTGAAATACAATCTCTTTGTGTGGTTTTAGCAAAAGACAAACCTTAAACTTTAATGAATTTACCCCACGATTGGTTAAACTAATATAACTGTGTATCTGTATTTCAGCTCCCCTTCTAGCCACGGCCTCTTCCCATTTACCATTTTTGGAGATCTTGTTCCAGGGATTGGCTGGGTACATGAAGGCTGCATTTTGAATCTGGTCATTGATATCCTCATCCTCATTAAAGGGAAACGTGCCACTAAGGCTGACGTACATGATGACACCGACCGACCACATGTCCAGTGAGCGGTTGTAGCCCTGGTTCAACAGAACCTCTGGGGCCAAGTAGGCAGGTGTACCAACCACGGAGCGACGGAAGGACTTCTCGCCGATGATGCGTGCAAAACCAAAGTCACACAGCTTCACCTGAAACCAGCAAGGAGACAAAAAGTTGCATCAAGAGAGGTGATTTTCAGACTGACAAGCGTGTGGAAAAAAAGAAATAAGTGAAATAATGTAAGGATATTTGCGAGCATTAATAGATCAGGTCAAGTCTAATAAATCAGATCTCAGAAGCTGAATATCAGTTGCTATGATGTGCTCATTACAGTGTGTGAGTGGCATCAATGTGTCACATATAGAAAGGTCCTATTAAGAGTTTGTGTGGGTACCTGTGGGAATGGATCAGCTGAGGCAAGCAGCACGTTCTCAGGCTTCAGATCACAGTGAACGATATTCTTGAAGTGGAGATGTCGTAGAGCTGCCAGAATCTTCTCAAACAAAAGCAGAGCCAAAACCACACAATCAGAAAATGACTCAGAGGAAACTACAAATAGTAATTTAATGAGGCTGCCCACATAGCAAACAACTATCATGTAAAAATATATGTAACATAAACAGTATCTATTCACTAATTCTTAATTTGGTGAAGACATAAACGCACCTGCGTGATGAGGAATTTAGTTAGCCTCTCAGGCAGCCTTCCTTTCTCGCTGGAAAGGATCATCTCCAGCATGTCACCATGCAACTTCTCCATCACCACAAACACTTTCTCTGGGGTTTCAAACATGCACTCCAGGTTCACGATTCCCAGGTGCCGTAAGCTCTGATTGAAAATAAAAATTGGAGTTTGGTCAAAGTTGTATGCAACAGAAACATGATTCAAATTTCAGAATGTGTGAGAAAAACTGAGGTGAGTGAAATGGGGAATTGTAGAAAAGATGTATTGATAAAGTTAGACTAAAAATGACAAGAATAAATTTTAGGGTGTATAAGAAAGAAACAAAGCAGACCTGCACATAACAAAAACAGGAAGGCATGGTCAATTACAATGTTAGTGTGAGACTAAACCACAGGAAATATGATGTGAAACAAGATGGGGAATAACATTCATGTAGTTCTACGACAAAGAATTATTATCATACAGACCCATTCAATAAATTAGAATATTACTGATTATTCATTTATTTCAGTAACTTAATTTACTGTGTAAAACACATAATACAGATTAATTACACACAGGCTGACACTTTAAAGCCTTTAGTTCTGTTAATTATAATGATTTTCTGCATACAGCTGACCAAAACATCATATATAGGATTGGAATATTATATCAAACCAATTAAAAACTTTTTTAACACAGAAATGAAGAATTAATGAAAAGTATGTCTAATGCCTGCTTAATTTGTTTTGTGTAAAGTAAATTTACTCTTGAATAGCTAAACTCTGGTCTGTAAACACCTTTAGCTAGAGAATCTATTGCCATCTGCTGGTGAAAAGAATGTATCAAGTTCATAGCTGAACCATAGACCGTAAATGAACTTAATCCAAAGGCACTCTGTTATTACAAGACAATGTTTCAATAAATCTAGTGAGTCTAAAGAATAATAGGAAGGACTAACTGGACTGTTAAACAAATGACATACAAGCATTGCCTCTTCTTGTTTCCTTTCATATAATTCAGGTCTCAAGGATTACTGTCCTGCTGGTCTATCTCCCAGCTTCAACCCCTTTTATGCTAACTAAGCAAACAGATCTAATGAGAACACTATAGTCACAGATTTACACACCACCCTATCACACCTGGATCATAACTGGAACTATGCAATTTATTAACCAAAGCTTAGCCTTCAACACCATCATCCCAGACATTCTGGCTACCAAACTGTTGGATAGTAAGCCTTTCACTGATCACCTCCTTGATAAAATGCAACAACAGAGAGCAAAACACTTCAGGAGAATTCTGAGGAAGGACAAGCTGGACAGCAAGCTGTCGATGACTTTCTATACATCAGAAACGGAGGGCCTGCCTAAATTGCGCATCTCTGTATGGTAAGCCAACAACACTGAAGCAGACAGAAAGAAACAGCAGAGAATTGTTTAAAAAGTGCACGAAAAAAAATTGTCCGCCTTCTAGTGACCCCAGACGACATCTACAACTCGTGCTGCCTAGCCAAAGGAAGAAGTATTTCATGATATCTTTCACAAGACAGTTCACAACAAAACCACCACCTGCCTGTCCTGCAGCTTAGCAGTGGATTATGTTAAGAAATAACAGACTAAAAAACTGCTTTATTTCTAAAATACCACATTACTGAATGCAAACATGCACTAATCTCAGTGGAAAGGCCAAACTTTACATCATTAGCTTTTCAGATTTACTATCTTGCTCAGTGCAGCAATACAGTGTAGGAGTACATTTCAAATGCTTTCAAGTGTGTAAAAGACCGACAGCATTAAGTTCTTTATTGTTCCACACATTGCTTACACCCTCCAGCTTCTCCAACACACAGTGCTCTCTACTGGTCACCTTCATTATTACAATATTTCGCTGCATATTAACACGTATGCTTTTATTTGTTTATGTGTTCCCTGTAAATTTAATGTAAAGCCTTGACCTCTGATTCAGAGACTGATTTAAATGACTCTCTATTTACAATTTATGTTATGCTGAAAGCCAAAACTGTTTGACAGTTGTGTATTTATTTATTTTTTTATCTTCAAGTCTTTTTATAGTTGAATGAATAATGATGAGAAAACTTAAAATAATTTCAAGGCTTGACAGATAACTAAAATTACTGAATATAAAGTTGTTTTTCTGGAAATTGCAAAACTGCTGATGACAATTCATGATTTGAAAAAAGATAGACACTAAAGGTAACAGCAATCAGTTTACCTTTCAACTATATTATTTTACTAAATTCATTACTATATTCATTACTAAAATGCTCACCACAAAATTCTAGTTCTGATATCATTTTTAAGACTTTAAAAAGGGTTCCTAAAAACATGTTATGCCCCAGAGAAATGTAGGTATGGATAACACAGTGTGTGTGTGTGTGTGTGTGTGTGTCCTTACTTGCAGGATGGCCACCTCATTCCTCAGCTGGCTCTCTTGTTTGGTGGGAAATCGAAGCTTGTCAATGACTTTGACAGCAACGTCTCTTCCTGTCTTTCTGTGCTTTCCTGAAAAAATTATTATTATTATTATTATTATTATTATTATTATTATTATTATTATTATTATTATTATTATTATTATTATTATCTTTATAATGTTGTAAAAGAAGAAATTCTTCAGTTATGTCCCAAGTAAAATTACCAGTCCAGTATTTTTAATTTTTCATTATTTGTTTGTTTTTTCTTAAACCAATGCAGCAACATTACATTTGTTAGTGCTAAATATTTTATTCTTGATTTTCACATACAGCAGAAACTTATAACTTGGTCATCATGACTACATATGTTCATATACCTCCATAAACTATTCCAAACTGCCCAGATCCAAGCACTTCATCAGCAAAAATCTGGTATACTGTGCCAATATCCTGCAAGAGAGAGGTAATGCTGCAAGTTAAAATGCTGCTGATAAAAAAAGGAAAAAAAAATTATACCAAAGGAAACTGAATAAAAAGTCATACCACATTTTCTTGGATTTGGCTGTTGGAGACAGAGATGCTGATAGAAGCCTGTCCTAAAACAACATCAAAAGGTGCATGTTAGGCATGGTACAAAGCATGTGGATAGTGCCTCAAATCACTGGAACATCTGTCTGCACTACCACCATGTTAAAATTTTTGAAAGAAAAATCTTTACATGCTTTATTTAAGCACTTGCTCTTTGTTTAAATATATTCTTAAACTTACTGTGTGGTGCATGCCCCTCAGCCAGTGGTGCATCTTGAAAAATGACTGGCATGAGTGCCTGACGAATGGCGCACTCCCACGCATTTGCCACCTCCCGCCCAATGCCGCTGTTAGGCTGCACCATACTGGGGGAGGGGGGTGTCTGGGGAAGGGTCTGGGGGTTGCTGGTGGACAACGAGGGAAGGATATTGGGGTCCTCCCCGACAAAGTAGCACATAGTGCCTGTGACGAGCTCAAAGCAGTGAGGATTGGTGCCTTGTGGAACTAGAGTGAAGTCAGTAGCAGGACGCACCTCCAGAATCTCAGAGAGAGGGATCTCCTGCAGGAACATGGATGGATTGGTGAGGAATAGAAAGTATATAATCCAAATACATACTTACTGAAGAAACTATACATACCTTGTAGTACTTGTTGGAGGTGTTATTCTGGAACAGGATGATGCACTTACAGTCCAGGCGCCAGTAGTGCCTCTTTCTCTGTCGGGGATTAGGGTTAAAAAGGATGGGACAACAGAAGTAAGACACTGAAGAGCATGATGGGTAAAAGGACAATGAGAAATCGTTGAAGATCTGTATGAAAAGGAATGACTTCAGATCTGAGGTGGTCACATAAGACAACACAGCAGATAAGCTACAGGATGCAAGTGTAAAAATAAAAAAGAAGGTAAAAAAGAAAATGAAAAGGAGGAAAGGAAAGAGTGTAAGTGTAGCCAGAGCGGAAACAGTCTAAAACACTGCAGAGATAAATACATTTCTTTAAAAGGTCAAATGTAGCCTTTGGACATCAGAAGAAAGACTGGGTAGCAAATCCAATTTCAGATTGAATTCACTACATATTTGCTGAGTGCTTTAACATAGATGGAAAGAGTCAACTCTGTCTTCAATTTCTGTTCATACACTCCCAGAAGCACACTAGCGCATTAAAATATGGAAGAAAAAAGAAGCAATGATGGCTGAGACCAAGTAATCAAGGTCAAAGCTGCTATGAGAAAAGCTACTCAACAGAAAGCAGAAGCAAAATGCTTCTGCAATTTATGGAAAAATATGTGAAGAAAATCCAATTTATTCCTATCATGAATTGATTTAAAGCTTCAAGTTATTTTTTTTCACTAGAAGTCATTTAGATTTGGAATCCAGAGACAGTCACATTGGGATTATAGGATATGTACCAAAGTGTCCTTGTTACTGTAGTGAACCATCCATCCTTCCTTAATTGCTGTGCTGGATCGTCGAGTTGTTTGCCTCACCGACTGGACCACCCTCATCAGTGGAATATTTGCACTAGAAAAAAAAAAACAACAAAATGCTAATTAAGGGATCTTAAAAGGTAAAACCTGGGTTTGAGTTCTACATTAAAGAAATGGATTCTTATAAGTTTGACTGGGTTAAATTTTACCCATTATAGCAAAAGCATGAGTATAAACCAAATCACCCTCCTTATGAACATACAGTATAATTAGGTATTAATTAGCCTGTTGCACCATTTTCCACCTCCGTGTACCACCGGGTTTGTTTTTCTCGAGTTCTGAGACCCAACTAATAAAACCAGAAAAGAATTTACCTTGTGAAATAATCACAAATGGTTGAGTATAAAATCAAGATTTAATGCCAAAATGATCAATGTACAGCATATACAATGAAACAGATACAGAGTGACATTCACCTTCGGTACTGGGCTCCACTTAGCACATCTTAAGGATGAACCAAATGAAGCAACAAGTGGATTGTGAGTCCTGCTTTTATCTATGCCTCACTCTTAACCTTCCTAAAGGGTGTCATCCTCTTGCATCAGTTTCTCCTTGAGTATGTGTTGCGTTTTATGTGATATCAGCAGTTATGATTGTGTAAGCTGTAGCAGTGAGTGCTGCGGCAGATAAGCAATTAAGTAGGGCAGATATTTTTAATTAGAGCAGCAAAGAGATGATTAGAGCAGGCTACAAAATCACACATCCATAACAATCCCTTCCCTGTGCTGATTATTTATCCCTGAGGTTACATTGAAATGCAATCAAAATTCTAAAGGGATTTGCAAAACCACAGGTAACGTGGCACGAGGATGCACTATACAGCCTACATATTATAATTTTTGTTAGTTGTCAAGTGTGTAAAAATTAGGAATTGTCAAAATAAAATTATTGGTGCACTTTCAATACCCCTCCCAAAAAAAAAAAAAAAAAATTGTGGCCTGAGTATTTCCACTACTTTGCTCATTGTGCAAAAGGTTTGGACACCACTTGTCTGAAATCTCCTCATACCTTTGGTCTCCGCCAGTTCCATCCTGGTTGTTGTCTGGAGAAAAGGACCCAGGGATGCTGCAGGCCTCATCTGAGTCATCCATTGAAGACTTGTCTGAGGTGTCGTACTCACTGCTGAAGTCCATGGGCACTTCAGTGTCAGCGCTGGGACTCAGCATATCTAATGCAAGATCAAAATGGAGAGAGGGTCTGAGTTAGACTGGTTTAAAACAAATCTATTTAATATACTGTGGAAATTATTACTGCTTGCTAAATCTCTGGCATAACAATTAGTACTACTGACATCCTGTTCCAGGAGCAGAAATAGCAAAAACATTATTTGGCTAAATTTTAAGTCAAAAGAACAGATTTACATGCACTTGCACTGAGCACTGATAATACTTACCACAGTTACTTCTGTTGTCTGAAGAGATAAAAAGATTAGTGCCAGTGAGTTTTAGCTTTATTAGACAATATCATGTGCAATATTTAAGTTAAACATATGATCATTAGTTCTAACAAAGAAAACATGCATGTTTTATCAGATACATGCAGTCTACACAAAATGCAACCATGTAAATACATCAGAGGATTCATATCTTCCCTCACCTCCAATGGTCTCCCCAAGGCAGTCATTAGGAACCTTGTATGCACAGCGTTTATGACAATTGAATTTACAGTCTAGGAGGAAAACAAAATGGTTAATTCCAATAAAGTTACTAGATATGTAATACGATTATCTTTTTTTTTTTTTTTTTTTAAATCATGGAAGTGACTGGAAACAAATCCCTCTTTGTCCGTGCTCACCTTTACACTGTAGACCCTGTCGAAACAATCCTCTGAGAAGTCTCTTGCAGTACTGGCACACCGTTGGCCGTGTGTATGAGTGAACAGCAAACGTGTGGGGCACCTTCACCTTCGTCATTAGGATTTTGTCCAGATGAACAGGTCGACCTGTGTAGAAGCGCCGCGCCTCACTTGGAGTCCGTGGCTTGGATAATAAAGGAGGGGAAAAAAAAAAAAAAAACAAAAAAAAACAGTATTACTGAAGGTGATTGATTTAAAAAAAATTTAAGAAAAATATCATCTACTTTTGGCATTACTTGTACATTACAAATTAGTTTTGGCAAAACAAATTTTAAACTATGTTGAAGTTTTTTATTAACAGATCCAATTTGTGATATTAACCACTGTATTCTTAGCTTTTCGCAGCATCAAAAAAACAGCTAAATCTCAAACACCAAAATCACATCTGCTATTTTAAGTCTTTGGAAAGCCCATTAACAACACAGTTTGGCTAAATGCCACAGATAGTACTCCCATTCCCATGCAAATAAATTGGCTGCTTTTTGTTGTTTTGCTTTTTGTCTAAAGTTAGAATCTGGATATGTCAATTACATCAAACCCAACTTTCAAGTAAAAAATGGAAATTGCTAATTGATATGCACAATGATCAGGATACCTACTAAAACATGTCAAAGAGTGTGCGATATGACATTTGATATGATATTTGGTCTTTAAGCAACTACTGCTTCAAAACATTGTACATATTGCACATAGTGTAGAGTTATTAACACCTAAATCTCGGAGGAAATACGCTTCCTTCAAGTGTCAAACACTGGTTAACAGTTATCAGCAAATGTATCACTGTGATGTTTGCAGCTAAAGAGGAACTTTGAGTGTTTCTTTACACAAAACAGTTGGCTTGTAGCTGTCCAAAATATAACACAATACTAGTATGAGTGTGAGTCAGCACAGGAAAGTTGTTAGTTGGACAGTCAAATGATGATCCCAAATATATATATATATATATATATATATATATATATATATATATATATATATATATATATATATATATATATATATATATAGTATTTCAATGTTTATGAAATCACCCTACTGATGCAAAATTATCAACTAACCTAATTTAAAGGGGTTACTCTATTTTGGGAAATGGCCTTGCCATATTTATAAAGAAAAATGTGGCTTAGTTTGATTTATCATACTGACATACATCACAGCATTCTGTGGCTAAATTACCATTTGTGTGTGGGAGCGAATTAAACTGGTTTCTTCAGAGCAGGTGGAGGCTGTCCCCACGCTGTAGACTGACTCACTGGTGGAGAGACGTAGGGACTGACTGCTACTCAGAGAAGTGGTGGACAGGCGTCGCTTACGAGCTCCACTGCAGTTATTCGGTATGCTGAATGCACAACGTTTGTGGTAGTTCAGGCCACATCCTGCAGGGGGGTGTATAGATCATAGAATCAGGTAGGTAGATATGAACAGTGAAACAGAGAGGAGGAAGAGGAGAAGAACATTTGTGGGTTGTAACAGATAACTTCACAAATACATTTTTAGGTGCCACCTATGTGACTTTTTTCATTTAGATAGTATCTCCTTATTCTCACCATCACACTTCAGGCCTTGTCTGACCAGTCCAAACAGCATCTCTCCACAGTGATCACAGAAGGCTGGGGCTCGGTACGAGTGCACATTGAGTGCATGGGGCCGAATCTGGAAATCTTCAAATGTGGCTGCCGCTAAAAGAGACAAGAGTTGAACAGTGTGGCAGCTGCGGGTGTTAGAAAAAATGTCATACCTGTGTAAATCAATATATAGTAGAAAGATTTGATAAATCAGATGCAACCAAGATTGGAAAGCAGATTGATTTTGTTTCTAATGGCGTGACCATGCAGTTTGAAACAATAAATTAGCCACATGTGAGTTACAGGTTCCTGTAAAATAAGATCATGAGCTCTGATTTGAAGCAGAACAGGAAGATGGGAAGAGGCCTATTATGGACTATAGTTGTGGAAAGACTCACCTGAAAGCACCACCTCCACCAGGTCTCCCTCCTGAATGTCACTTGTAGATTTAACCAGTTGGAGGATGTTGTTGGTGGCTGTGTCATGCTTGAACAGCAAAATCTTGTCATAAATCCCATAAAATCCACACTCAGGGAACTACAACAGAAAGACATACATACATTTAGGGTAAGTCACAGAATTTAACCATGGGTATTTTTAAATCACCCATTTACAGGTAACAGACAAAATTGATCATTTTAAGCTACTGCAAAAACAAAGTACATCCCAAGTCAAATCTAGTGTGTTAATGTATAAATGTTCTGATCATTATTGGCTTAAAAAACAATTAAATCTAGTCTCAGCTTTACAAAATCAGACATGGCAGATTCCAACGTTTTATCATGTATTAAAGAAAGATGAAGCCAAACTGGAAAAGTCTGTGAAAAATCTGGCACACCTCCTAAAACACTGCATGTATACAAAATAATAATAAAACTCTGAAATTTAAAAGGTAGTGTACTTTTATTTTTACAAGATCTGTGACACCTAAACAACTATTTGCTGTTTTATTAGGAAATCCTCGACAGAATCCTAAAATACAGTAAATCTAGTTACGTTTCAAGACCAGAGTTAAAATAACTCTGGTTTTAATAATTTCAAATCAGATTGCTGACAGCAACCCTTAAAACAAGAAAATGATACTAATTTTAATGAACTAAATGTAAATGTTAAATTCATCTCGATCAAACTTTTTCAGAAATAAAGCAATTAATTCCCTTAATTTTTATTTTAACTTTTAATTCAGCAGAAAAACTTTAAATAGTGAATCAGGCTGTGCTAATAAATCATTGTTTATTGGAGCTTTTAGGAACACAATATATTTCAGTAAAACCATACATGATCAATACATCATTAGAAGAATATCCCAGTACAGTAGAAAATAAAATCAACAGGCCCAGAAAAACAGAAATCACCAATTATGTATTTCTATCTTTTATTTGTAATTAAAAAGGATTTCGGGTTTTTTCAAATGTTGACTATTTTTGTGTTAGCATATTTATACCACAGCAATGCTAAATTTTAAAAATAAAAAAAAAATCAGAACTTTAAGATGGTTTGTTTTGTAGATGAATTGTGGAAGAAACACAATGACATAATTTTATACTGTTAAAAAAAATAAATGTCAGTGTAGAAATAAGAAAACGAAATCCTACAGCCAAAATGCCAAAAATGTGCTCTTCACAAAAGAGTTCAATTTTAGATAAATAACACTCTAACACAAATTCAGTGAAACAAAAACAGACACACAAGTACACACCTAATGTAATCAGCCTATATCTCAAGCCAATGAAATGAAAAAAGAGCACTGAAACTCTAAAATCAAGTTTTAGTCCACAAAAATCTTCGATAACCTTTGGGATTCAAAAAGGGCCCCCACAAGTCACCAGGAACCCAGAACTACAATAGATTCACAGTTTTTTTGGGTCTCTTACATTCAGGTCAACAAATACACACACACACACACACACACACACAGGTATGTGTATTTGCTCGAAGAGTTTGTTGATTTTGCTGTATACTTGATTGATGTTTTTATGTGAAGCACTTTGAAAAGTCTTGCTGCTGAAATGTGATATACAAATAAACTTAACTTAACACACATTAACACACACACTAATATGACCAGGCCACATATCAAGCAACTCGATCAATGTGAACAGAAAGACAAAGGAGTAGCTGCATCCTATCTTCCTATTAGTCATGTTCAAATATACACACAAACACGCTCAGGTGTTTTCATGAAGCTTTTCCACGGATATGAGAGATGAGAATGTCTATCAGAAGTCAACAGAGCGAGGAAGGCTGTTATAGGGAAACCCTACTCTCCTGAATAGTTAATGCAGTCTGGTTCACTTCAGTGGCCACACCACACAGGACACCACAGACACACACACACACACAGAGTTTTAAAATCATTTTATCTCTTAGTAAATAAAAATAAGCTCAAAATGAGGAACAGAAAAAAAATTTAACCTATATAGATGGACAGAATGCTTTCTCACACTTTTGGTCACATAAACATACAAAGCAGTTATCTCTGCTCACTTGTTGTGTTGTTTTCCCATTGTGGAGTCAAGATTCACTATCTGGCCAGACTCTTAACAACTTACAGGAAGGGGGACCATGGTCTCCAGCTTGAAATGACACAATAACACAAATACACCTTCTGGCTAACCAACAGACACACCCTCCTAACAAACACAAACACACACCCTGTCTTTTCCCCTTTCCCTCTTTTTTCCCTTCAACACAAATACAGTCTGTCTCTCAGTTCCCCAACAGGCTCTACCAATCAGCCACATCACAAAATCCAGGCCTAGCTTGTAACGCTGCCAAAATACACAGCAAGTCCACCACGCCCCAGCTGCTGGCTACTGCTGCTGACCACAGTCAACAACAAGACACAAAAAGCACATAAAGGTTGTCTTTTCAAAATATATTTGAGATCTTTAACCTATTTTGAGGAGAAATCAAACATTAAACCTGACAGAGGCAATGAAGTCTGAAGGATATAGGGGTTTATCAAACCAAAACAATAAAAGGCAGTCATCCAAGTAATATATGTTATGTGCTTGATGTTTGAAAAAGAATAGCAAATCTATTCTAAATAACCCAATGCTTATTAGTTGTAAATGTTTATGTTTATGCATTTGGCAGGCAATTTTATCCATAGCTACTTACAAATGAGGATATAACAATCCAGTTAATATCAAAACTAACAATTAGCTACTTAAAAGGAAGACTATTAGTCAGGTTCTGTCAATGGTGACAGGGGTGACATTGTAGAAATAGAGTGTAAGCATAGTTGAAAGTGCAGACACATAGTGCAGTAGAGAGACTAGGGAAGTACAGGTTACAGGTGCTAGGGTAGGAGATGCTCTCTGAAGAGCCAGGTCTTCAAGAGTTTTCTTGAAGATAGATAAGGACGCCACTGTTCTGGTAGAGCACAGTAGGTCATTTCAAGGCACATGAAAATAGTCAGGATTTTCTTCAGCATGATGTAGGCTCTACTAGCTGACAATCCTTTGATGACCAGAGTGACTGTGTTGTTGCATAAGTCTTTGCAAGAGCAAGCACTTTGTAGACTAACATTAGTGACTCAAATTTGATGGGGGCAGCTAAGGTAGCCAATGGAGCTCCAGGAACACTGGGGTGATGTGTGCTTTTTTACGCTGAGTGAAGACCAGACACGATACCCCACTCTGGACAATCTCGAGGGGTTTCACAGCACAGTCTTGGAAACCATTTAAAAGGCATTGCTGTAGTCAAGGCAGGAGATGACCATTGACTGCGCCAAGAGTGAGTTGGCATATTGGGTTAGATACAGCAAAATTTTCCATACATCTAACAATGCAAAGCGACACAACTGAGCAATGGGGGATATGTGATCTTTAAAGTTCAACTGGTCATTGATCATGACATCCAAGTTTCTAGTTATATTTGATGGAGCAACAGATTCAGTTTTGATGCAGATATTACGTGGTGTAGTCGGTTGAGCTGGGAAGCTAAGCAGTTCAGTTTTAGAGAGGTTTAGTTGGAGATGATGTGCTTTCATCAATATCAATTTGACAGAAAGACTGTCTGAGATTTGTGTTGAAACCATGTGGTCGTCAGGTGGGAATGAAAGATGGGTATTATCAGCACAGCAGTAGTATGAGAAGCCATGTCACAGGTGGTGTATATGGCAAAGAGAAGAGGTCCCAGTACGGAGTCTTGGACGACCCCTGTGGTGAGGTGGTGTGCAGAAGTGTGACCAAGCCAGGATACACTGAATGACTGACCAGTGAGGAATAAATCAAACCAGGAATGTGGTACTCAAGGAGGCACTCAAACTACGCTGAAAACAAATCATAGACTCCAAGGGGTTTTTAAGGTGAATGGTATTTGCAATCACTTTCTTCAGGTGAGCAGTAGAAGAAGCAACAGCTTGGATTTTATTCAAATTCAAATTATAAAAACAAAGAACACTTAACTGATGGTTTCCACCTTTATAATCCAAATGCTCAATCTGACTTGCATTTCAATGAGTTTATCAGCAACAGCCTTCATATTTATATGAAGCGTATTGTTATATTCTGCATGTAGCCAGTGTGATATCTGACAGAAATTAGAAAAGAGTTAAAATTAATGAGATTACCTAAAAGCCCTAAGAAGTGATGACAAGATGTCTGTTGATGTTTACATATTAAAATATTCTGATCATTAAATCATTTTTACAAACAGAAATAGAAAATACAACTTAATCTACATACCCCACTTTTACTGAATAGAACAGAACTTTATTTAGGTATTTTTAGTAGCATATGAAAATGTTACCCAGCTCATTTGGCCTTATTTATATATCTAAATAATTTTTAATAGAACCTGTCTACTGTATTTGTAATGAAAAGGACATGACTGAAATAGAACTCATCAGCAACAATTACAGCAAACGTAATAACTATATCTATGAGATACTATTGAATTTTTTAAAATTATTTTACTTAATCTGAGAACTGCATTTTAAACATTCTCCTGGCGGCACAGAGGAAGGGTATAGCATTGATTGGCTGCTGTGTTTAGACTAAACTAAGACGAGAGAAGTTTAAACTTTTGCATCTGAGGTTTAGGAGATAAATACACTCATTTCGTTTGTTACCTGGATGGTTAGCCGGCTGTTACCTGGATGGTTAGCCACAGCAGGTCAATTAGACAATACAGGGCAGGAGAGGAGAGGAGAGGAGAGAGGAGACATATGTCACCCATATCAGGAACCGTTACTGAGTTTAACAAATAAGCATCATTGTCTCTTTCCAAATATCTATAAATTTCTTTCTCTTAAAAATATACAAAGTAAACTGTCAACCTTTTTTTTTTTTTGTTAATTGGAGAGAAAACATATTTTTGTTATGTTTGTGTGGTGGTTATGGTGGACCCAAATTCAGAGAGGAAAATGAGGCCTGTAGATTTGGTAATTTAATGAAAAACAAAAGTTTACAAAGACCACAGGGAACACAGGGAGACACAAGAGAGCAAAAACACTGGAATCCAGGTGCAAAAAGACAGCAGGCTTTAACGGGGAAATAACAGGAGGAACCAGCAATGAGTGAGAGCAGGAGAGGAGTTTAAATACTGTAAGAGTGAATGCTAGGACAAAAGACTGATGAGCTAATGGGTTGCAGGTGTGAGGGGAAAGAGCAGAAAGGAGACTGAGGAGAAAGAACGGCAGCAGGGAGTGAGGGAGAGTAAATAGGGGAATTAGGAAAATGAATCTCAGTAATGAAGAATAACTACAGACAAGGAATAAATAAATATAATAAAACTAGAATAAGGAAGGACTGAACTAAAGTAAAACAGAAAGAGAGACTAAAGCAAACACAGAACAGCATTAATCAAAACTAGAATTAAATAATCAAACCCCAAAACTATCCAGGACCTGACATTTTTAGACCTAAAAATATGGAAGGGAACAGGGACAATGTGACAGAAATTTTTCCATCCAGTTTTTTTTTTTCAGAATTTCTGTTTATGTTTTAGGTTTCTTTTTCCAATTTTGCTTTAATCCTAAGAGATGCCTACAGAAATGGTTCTGGCCGCTGGTCAGTTAGACAATACAGACATCAATAAATTAGGTCTCCACTTTTTCCTGACAACAGCCTTAAAAGCCCATAAGCTCTATGACAGCAGTGATTCATATAATAGCTACATGCTTCAGAACATAGGACTGCCACAACCAAGACTTTGTGCTGACATCTGTAATTACAAACACCCACAGAGCCAAGATCAGAACAGACTTCCATCTCTGCCCAAATCCACCACCAATCATCTTCTACAGGCATTTTTTAATGCCAGCCCATCTACCATGAACCACTTACTGGTACTGTTGTCGCTTTCCCTGATCCGAAAAACTCAAGAAACAAGGCAAGTCATAAAATCCTGTACCAGCGCTCAATGCACCAACCGCAGAATGTGACTGCCAAGTCTACATAGACCACACCTCTTTACCACACCACTGAAATGCATAGGATTCAGACTCCACAAACCACTGTTCCCCTCAGAAATGAAAAAAAGTTTTCTTAATCTCTTATTTAGTTTACTGTGAGAGCAGAGAACAGAAAGAGGTTTAAAATAGCTCTTGTAAGTTTTAGCATAATGAACAATACATACTGGTTTTCAGTTATGTAATCATCCCATACATTTGTGTACACGGTGCACATTAGACTGTGCAGGTAAAGGTTAGGAGTATTGTCACTTGAGATTATGTGAATGTGTGTGTTCAGTCTGCAAACAAAAAGCTGAATGTATTATTACATTTACTGTAGTGATGGTCTGCTTTGCCTAGAGATGAGGTGGGTCTCACATTGCTTTATTCAGGTTGTCAAGGATCAGGTTTCCCAGTGTTTCCTGCATTATTCTATTTGATGTTCAGGCCAGTGAACTCATTAAAGGTGAAAAGAATTATGGATTAGGCTTTCTTTACCCATTCCCCTAATTCTGCTTCTGAACACTTATTTTCCTCTGGAGTATTTCACTAGATTTTTTTGGTTTGCTTTGCTTTTGTTGACTCCAAAGTTATCCCACTTCCTTTTTATAAATGAAATCCTTTGTCTCAGATTTTTAAGACACTGGTTGTAAAAGCAATAATGACAATATTAATTAGAGGGAGTATTAATTTAGTACTGATAAATAGCAGCTGATATAATTGTCATCAAAAAAGTTCACCATCTCCATAAACAGATTATGTATATTAAAGTTCTAGACACTGAAATTGCTTCATAAACCTTAAAATTTTGTAAATTATACTAAAAATAATATATGTTTTGATTGAGAAATTAATAAAGATTTTTTACCTTTCCTGCTGAACTTTGTCATCATCATTTACTTTATTTCAGATACAATATATTACATTTACATCCCGCTTCATAATCCACAGCAGGATCAGCAGCAGCTTTGCACGTGTGATTCAATTGCAACGTGGAAACAGAATGGAGTGGGTCTCCACTCTGCTCTGTCTGCAAGCGGGGTTTGCTACATGACGAGGGGACTGAGAGATTGACCCCCTCTCAGCATGAAGGCCTCGTGGTAGCACTTGCTGCTCACTGTAGCTGCAGAATAATCAGTGCTTTCATGTGTTGTTGTAAGTGTCCAATAACAAAAAAAAAAAAAAATCACTAGAATCAGAGCAGATTTCCATGAACTTGGAATGACTTCCAAGTTTAAAAACGAGTTATAAATGGATGCAAGTCATCAGGTATTCATTTATCAGGACCAGCAAATTTCTTACACTCTAAGTTCAGCACCACTGTTAACACTGGTAACATAACACTTGTAGGATTTGGCCCAACTTTGGAAGAAGGAGACAAGACTCCTTGCTTATTTATTTTTCTTTCTGTGGCAAGTAGAAGTGCATACTGCAGATAATGACTGCAGAGAAATAAATGTTTACACAAACCAAAAATCTTTGAATACTATGGAAGTTATTTTCTAAAATAACACAACTAAACTTATAGTAAAATTTATGAGGTGGCACAAGGCCCCTAGCTATGGAGCCCTAGAATTTTGTGTCTCCTGATGCCCAAACTGCACAATCCTCACAAGCAAGCCTCTTCTCCAGGTTTTGCACTGGAATGTCCTTCTGTAAGAAAAACCACCATTAACTGGTGTTCAATCACAACAGCAAAGTTAAAAATAATCAAAAATACAAACAATAATTACCAGTACCCAGATCTAGTACCACAACCAAGACCTAATTAAATTGTCTGGTTGCCTACAACTTCCCTTCTTAAAAATGGTGTGACAAACACAAACATCCCCAGTGCATTAGAAAGGGAACATCCCACAATCAGCTTTTCCATATAAGGCTTTGGAGGCCTTCTGCTCTAGCTTGACAGAGTGGCTTGGAAAACACATTGGGAAAGATGGAAACAACACATAATATCTATTAATCTCCCCTCCTCAAGATCAAGCAACCAACAGGGGATCAATAATCAGTACATTCACAGTAAAGTACAACACAAACCAACGAACATCATTTTGTCAGCCAACTAGATGTAACAACTTTTTTTTTTTTTTTTTTTTTTTTTTTTTTTTAATGTACAATTATCAGTTATTTGCCCATAAAGTGTGCAAGTTACTCATTTGATGGCATGGGTCACTCCATAACAACACTGCTGACATTATTTGGAGTTAGGACAAGGATATGAAATCTGTGTGTCTCTAAGCTTAGGCACCCAATTGGAGTATTAGAGAATGTGGTTTTGTTGTCTTCACTCAGGTCATCCTGTTTAACACCCCATAGCCAAATGGTAATGCTGCAGTTGCCCATTATCTTCCAATCCACATGTAGCCAACCCAATCTCTTTGATGTTAGAAAGTCAATAGAATGTGACTCTTCCACTGTGTGGTATCTTCCGAGACACAACTTTTTTATGATTTGCCTGTAGACTGTAAACCTATCCCCCATTTTGAAAGGGAGGGACTTTGTGCCACTATATATACAGTATGCTGTAAATTCTGTAAATAAATGAGAAATTTTGTATCTTGCAGGGACTGTTGTGTGATTTCTCCCTCTGCAGAGGTCTTTCATAAATCAGTCAATGACTGTAAGGAAGCTAATTTGGCATAAGCCCTATAAACAGCCAATCGGCTTGGGGCCAAAATTATTTGATCTTTGACCAGCCTATCTGGTCTTGAACCAGCCTATCTAGTCTTGGACTAGCCCTTTTTGCACCAATCAGTAGAGCAAGTAGAACAATTGCTTCTTCTGTTTTTAAAATTGAGGGAACAAGATTATCATTTTGCTCACCCACTTTCTACTCATAAAAATCTGATCACTCCCTTCATTCAGGCAAATTGACAAGGTCAATAATTCTAATTTAATTCTCATTCAAACAAACACATATTCATTGCATTGTACAATGGTGCACAGGTGCTTTCCTATCTTTCCAACTTTTAAAATATAATCAGATTTCTATCCAGCCATATATGGAACAGTTAATTTATTTGTTGCAAGTCAATGACTCGATGCAATCTGCTGGGTTTCCTTGGAAACTTTTTGAACTACTTTGAATAATTAATTGAGCTTACTGTACTGTTTGATAACTAGGATCAATTGGAATGTATGTATGATTGAATTTTTTTTTTTTTTTTTTTTTTTTTTTTTTTTTTTTTTTTTTTTTTTTTTTTTTTTTTTTTTTTTTTGTAAAGTGCCTCAGGACGACATTTGTTGTGCATTGGCGCTATATAAATAAACTGGACTGAATTGAATTATTTATTACATTTACTTTAAACTACTATGAAGATTTGCGTAGCTCAAGAGCAACACACTAAATATTACAATGGAATATTTTTCTGTATTTCATCAAGCATGTTTTTAGTTAATGAAAACAATAAATGAAGGAAGAAAGAAAGTCTGTTCAGATTTTGCAACTGATTTAAATTACTAGCAATTAGGCATACTCATGGTGTTTCCAAAATATAGAAATAAGTAAAAACTAACTTTGCAAGAAAGACCGACTCAGAAAATGTATCTAAAACTAACAGTGACACAGCAACTAAAACTATAAATACTTTGGGTGTCTCACTGTAGCTGTGACTAAAATGTAGCTTACTACCATCAGCATTTGAATGTGTGTGTGAATAGGTGACTGACTGAATATAGTCTGAAGACCTTTGGGATCCTCTGGACTAGATAAAGAGCTATACAAGTACAAGTCGTTTACCATTTAATTCCCAATCAACTGGATTTTGATAAAGGCATTTTGTAAATGACGTCACCTCACAATGCACATCAAAGGTATACGGCTTTTTAGTATGTCATTCACAAATCCAGCAAGCTGAGGGAATAGACTTTTTAGGAATCTTTTTAGGAATTTTTTTAGCTGTTTTTTTTTTTTTAAATCAATTTAGACACATAAACTGGTATTTTTAGCATATTTTGAACACTTGATGCTAATTTGAGACAATAGATAACTCAACCTTAGTAATAGGTAGGTAGGTTTATCAGAAGCATAGATTCTTCTGAATGGACTGGGTGCACCTATCATTAAATTTCACAATGCATACGGTATGGTGCAGTTTTCAAAGCAGAACAACTTTTTAGGTATCTACAGGGCTATCATTCAAACAATCCTATCAACTGTTCTCAATTTAACAGATACAGGGGTAAAGAACTAGCATTAGCCTAGAACCTCAATAAACCACTGCAGATAAAAACAGACTCCAGCTGTATGTGTTGAGATATGTGTTATGTGCATAAACTACTGGTGGGACAGTAGTTTATGTTGCTGTCAAGAAAAACATGTGTTGCTGTCAAGAACAAAAACATATTGGAGCCTCCAGAATTTCACTGGTGAGTGAGTTAAGTGGGACATTAGCACAACAGTAATGTGTTCATGTTATACTAATGAGTGTTATAAAAATGCCTATATACAAGTCCATAAGGTTCTGATTTTAATGCAGTTTTAGACAAGCACTTGGTAATATCCAACTCAAACTTGTATTGTAGACAAGAAAATCTTTTTCCACTTGTCCCTAACCAGTATTATCAGTCAATTCAAGTACACTTTTTGCTCAAACATTTGCTGTGAGTGAGCTATGCTATGTGAGTGTATACAAATAAAAGTGAACAATATTACAGTGGACCCCTGCCTGTTCGCATTTCAGTATTCTTGTATTCACCCAGGACCATTGCAAGCCATTTGGGTGCCCTAAGCACAAATGCTTTGTAGTGTCTTAACCTCAAAGCTTAACCAAGTAGTAGGACACCAAGTGGAGCCCTGTGCGCATGTATTATGCGTGTGGGCGGAGTGACAGCATTGTATTCACCTATTTCCAGATTTTTCTGTGGATTGTAACTCCAAACTGTTCTTGGAGAATTTGCCTTTTCACTGATTTTTTTTCATTGAGCATATCTAAAATATTCAAAAGGATATGCAGCTTGGGATGCTGCAACACTGCAAGACTCAGCATCCCAAGCTGCGTATTCTTTTTAACACTGAACAAAAATATAAACACAGTACTTTTGTTTTTGCTCCCATTTTTCATGAGCTGAACTCTAAGATCAAAAACATTTTCTATGTTCACAAAATAACCATTTGTCTCAAATACTGTTCTCAAATCTGTCTAAATCTGTGACAGTGAGCACTCCTTTTTTGCAGAGATAATCCATCCCATCTCGCTGGTGTGGCATATCAAGATGCTGATTAGACAGCATGATCATTGCACAGGTGTGCCTTTGGCTGGCCACAGTAAAAGACTACTCTGAAATGTGCTGTTTTATCACAGAGCCCAATGCCACAGATGTCGCAAGTTTTGAGGGAGTGTGCAATCGTGTGCAGACGGCAGACAGCGTGTGTGGCGGTGTGTGGGTGAACTGTTTGCTGATGTCAGCATTGTGGATCGAGTGGCCCATGGTGGCGGCGGGGTTATGATATGGGCAGGCGTATGTCATGGACATCAAACACAGGTGCCTTTTATTGATGGCACTTTGAATGCACAGAGATACCGTGACAAGATTCTGAGGCCCATTGTTGTGCCATTCATCCATGACCATCACCTCATAATTCAGCATGATAATGCATGGCCCCATGTTGCAAAGATCTGAACACAATTTCTGAAAACTGAAAAACATCCCAGTTCTTGCATGACTAGCATACTCACTTGACATGTCACCTATTAAGCATGTTTGGGATGCTCTGGATCAGTGTATACAATAGCATGTTCCAGTTCCTGCTAATATCCATCAACTTCGCAGACTCATCGAAAAGGAGTGGACCAACATTCCACAGGTTGCAATCAACAACCTGATCAACTCGATGCGAAGGAGATGTGTTGCACTGTGTGAGGCAAATGGTGGTAACACCACATGTTGACTGGTTTTCAGACACCCCCCCCCCAATAAAGCAAAACAGCACATTTCAGAGTGGCCTTTTATTGTGGCACACCTGTGCAATAATCATACTGTTTAATCAGCATCTTGATATGTCACACCTGCGAGGTAGGATGGATAACCGATGCAAAGGCGGAGTGCTCACTATCACAGATATGGACAGATTTGTGAACAATATTTGAGAGAAAGGGTTATTTTGTGTATATCAAAAAGGTTTTAGATATTTGAGTTCAGCTCATAAAAAATGGTAGCAAAAACAAAAGTGTTGCATTTATATTTTTGTTCAGTGTGTATGTCTGTATTAGCTTCTGCAGTATTGCTAAGATGGTGTCCACTGTGCGTATTAATGCATATTAAGGTATATTTGGTGTTTAAATTATTACAACAGGCATTTATAAGCTTTTTTTAGAGCTGCTCTCAAGTACTTACAGATTCACAGATGGCTATGGTCCCTAACCCCCACAAATATTGGGGGCTCCACTATATAGCCAGCTTTTACAAGTTTTACAAGTCTGTGATTCCATCAACCTTAACTATGACAAATGTCTCTCTTAGATCCTGTGAGTGATCAGCATGAGTAATCATGCCAAATAAAGCAAACACCTTAATCTACGATCCAAAATATTAAGAACAGTGAACTTGGACAAATGCTTTAACATGCTCCCTATTGCCCTTTAACTGGCTTGGTGTGTCCACAATAATTGCCCTTTATGTAATTGTTTGAAACTAATTAACAAAAGTATGTCACTATGGTCCTTATAGAGTCTCACATGATTACAACAATATATAGGATCACTATAATGGACCATATGAGATCTGTGAGCATAGTATGGCTCCGTAAAACGCTTTACACAGTTAATGGAAACAGTTCTGAAAGCTTTTTCACCACTTAGGGTCTGAACAAACATGCACTTGAAGCATACCTACTGGCTACTTTTTTTGCTGATTAACTTAAATTTTGTTCCCATTTTCTTTTGTGTTCACCACCACAATCTGATCTTATAAGGATGGTCACACCTTTGAAGGGAGTGTCAAATATTAAGCCCAGCCCAGGCTTAATATGAAACAGGAATATAATACCCATTTCCTCTTGTGCTTAACTTTGTGCTGTCCCCAATTCAAGGGGAAAAAAACAAACAAAAAAAAAGATAAAAGTAACCAATTTTAAGGTCAGATCATTTTTATGTATAAAACACAAGTACTGATGTCCAGTTGGGTCACTTTTGTTTCAACCAAAAAGCTATAGGATGGTTCATCTAAATGTAGACCATCTTTAAATAAAGACTCAGCATGTGTGAATAACACAAAGACTTTTATGTCCTGCTAAGAAAGTCAGTTATTTCTGCTTTTCATACTCCTGTCACTTCCCCTCCAACAGCTTGGCATGCAACACCTTTAAACCCGAACTTGTATGAACTCACAGCCATGCAGGCTTTATAGCAAATTAGCCTTTCTGATGTGAAAAATACTGAAATATAAATAAATGGAACATTTGTGCCACTATGTATTTAAAATATAGTTTAAAACAAAACTGAATCAGTCACAGCTATTTTTAATTTGTAAAGGAACTCTTTTCCATGTTATTTCATATATTTTTACGCAAATACGCAAAATGTCAGTGAACTTGTAACAATTTTAACATCAGAATTACACATATGTGTGTTAATTAAGGGACACTTTATGATGCTATTAGTTCATATGGCTTTGCAGTGGTGGTTTCTTTCGCAATTGAACAAAATAAAATGCTTTTCAAATCAAAAGTGTAGGAGGATCTCCCCAACACCTCAGTACTATTCAGGCACACCTTTACACCATAACTTTTGTAGGTTACTGCAAGGAGTTCTTGACTCTACCGTAGAAATCATCTCACTTTATTGTATGTGTTGTGACTGAATTAGCAATTTTACTTTGTCACTTCCAAGTCACAGGAAGTGGTAACTGAACTTCTCTACCCTGTCAAGGTGTAAAATTAGGTGTGTGTAAAGATACAACACAGGTCCCCCAGATGAAGATTATTTTTTTACGACATCAAAGCTATCTCAGGAAAAAAAAAAAAAAAAAAAAAAAAAAAAAAAAAAAAAAAAAGACTTTCCTATGACACATAGGGTTCTTGGCTACTCTGTGGTCTGAGTCTTGTTGAGTGGTGATCTTCAACCTTGCATTTTTGCAAACTTTGCTGCATTAAGTTGAAGGAAATTCTGACCCATACATCCAGTGGTGTTATGGACACTCTGACACATATAATGGGCTGTAATCATGTGTTGACTCAGAAATATGAAGTTGTGTGTCATCAGCCTAATGCATGTTGTAGTACATGTATTACCTTGCCTTTGATTATGCTCACATTTATCAATACTGAATTACACAAAATAGTACTAGTTTAATAACATCAGAATAAGATCTTGAACCAATCTTGTACAGTACCAAAGTGGTGATTAAATAAAAGTATGGAATTGCAGTGCACTGGGGAAACAAGTAACTTTTTAGGTCTTGAGGGCAAATAGGAACTAAGTCTGAAAAGGAATACTATGATATTGAAACCACACTATCCTTATTTTCTTTAGTGTGCAGGGACATATGACTAGAGCAGTTAAATATTCCAGAGTGGAGGGGCTGTATTGGTGTTTACACAGTTCAGTTCTTAGGAAAAACAATCCTTTTCTGGAGAATAACTGCAGCCGATCTTCATCTAATATCGATAGAAGTTCGGTAAGTGGGAATGAGCACAGCTAAATGACATGACTTACTGTGTATGACATTACATGGTCAGCCCTGTACGCGGCATGGCCTCTGCAGCTCTACATGGTCCTCCAGACTGATGTGATCTCTAGAACAGGAGCTGGTTATCACAACAGGAACCTGATCCAGCCATTTTATAGCCAAGAGGAAACCCACTGCATCCCCTCAAACTGCAGACATTGTTTAAACATCCACATCTTACTGTGTGACAAATAATGAGACCAACCCCCATCCCACCCCAGCACATGTGTGCATTTACACTTGTAATCTTAAGGACTATCATGGCGATTTATGATAAACCTGTATTCACTGTGTCTGTGTGGATTTCTCTCTTAAACTCCACAGTCCGAATTGTGTGACTGTAACTCTCACCTCATTAACACAGACAGGGTTTTCAGAAAGAGCCTCACCTTTCTGAAAACAATGAGGGGTTTAATAGAGGATTGCTCTGGTAACAAGCATGTAAAGACGTCAACGTTCTGCACTCACTGGCTCTTGACAACTCGGTGCAACACAGGAATTCTACCTTTTGTGCTAACAGTTCGTAATGGAACAAATGTAAAACTGGCTTTCTGTGCTATTTTTAAACCTGGTGAAGTCATATGCTGGCAACAAATATGGAGCAGAAAAATCAAAAACAACAACCATCCCAGCTACCTGTGGAGTCCGCATGGGTAACTAAAAGGTTAAAATCTTTTGGTGCCTTGTAAAACTGTCACACTACGTATCAAATAAAGAATTGAGGAATGGCTCCATGATATGATAATAAGATGGAAAGTAATACTAACTGCATCAGTAAACCCGAGGGCTTAGAAGACAAAAAGAGTGAAAACAGAATGAAGATGTATAAAAAAGCTTGAATAGCATGGTAACCCCCAATGATGTCACACAGATCTTAAATCATCAGAAACATTAGACAGATACTCTCAAACATCTTGTTTCAACCAACAGACAGGTTGAAAGCATGATAAAATGCATGTAATTTAGTGGAAGACCATGAAAAGGATTTAATATGTCATTTTTGGGGGGAATAATTATAAATGAGATGCAAGAACTTTTCTCCTTTCTGAAACTGACGCTATTCCTGACTGCTCTGTAAACAAGACAAGTCTGAGAACTTCAAAGACGCTAAAAAGTGACTGATAGTGTATTTACAGCAGAAAAGTATGATCTCCTTTGAGGTGGTGGATCAAAGGAGTTCTCAACTAGAGTTCAGAATAACAGGGAATACGAGAGGGGATACAACTCTACAGTCTACTCACACACACAATCAAGCAACTCTGGAGACGCTGAGTGAGTTCCAATGTGAGTGAGTTCTGCTGATTCACTACCTTCACAGCCAGCACAGGGATGTAGCGACAGATTAAATATTTCCCTCATTTTACATTTGTACCTTTGCATATTAGGCCAAAGTGTGTAAAAATCTGTCAAAGAACTAGGGTATCGGAAAAGTATTGCTACACCTTAAACTTTTCCACATTTTATCAAATAAATATAACAATGTGTTTTTTTTGTAATTTTTTGTAATTCTAAATTAGATTTAGTTTTGGACTAAGATTACCTTTTTGTACCATTCTAATGCATGAATATACTTTGATCTAAACCACTCTATTCTAGTTCCAGCTATTTCTTAAGGGTTGTTGTACAGCTGGGATGTGAACCTCGACACCTGACTTATGTCTTCTGTAGCCTTTATTGGTTTTATTTTTTTCTTGCATTGTCCTATTTTTAATCCCATTTATCTGCTCATCAGTACTGATCAGCATCCACGTCCCTGCCAAAGAAAAACAACAGTACAACATGAAGCTGTCACCATTATGTGTCATGGTAAGGATGATGTGTTCAGAGTGATCTGGTGTGCTATTTTTCACCACACATGGTGTGCACAGATCTTCAAAGATACTTTCTGTCCAACTAACTGACATCTGATTGAGTCTGAGCTATTTAGGAAAAGAAGAATGGGCCCAAACAACAGTCTGTAGATTGTTGGTTCTACAAAGTATTGACCTGAAGAGTTGAATGCAAAGACACATACAACAATTTATGCTTCTTCACATGTATGTCTTCCCTTCTTCACTGTTATGAGCTACTTTGAGTTGATCTGTCATATAAAATCCCAATGAAATATAAAAAGGTGTAAGGGTTGCAACATGTAAAAACTTAAGGAGTGTTAAAGGAATTAATACTTTTGTGAAGCAATAGCTAGTCTTGATGGTCACACAGTCATGTGCAAATATGTGTAACTTCATCTCTTGGAAAAGCTTTCTGTTCCATGGTATTAAGTACTCAATGACTACAATTTATTTGAATAAAAGACACGTTTAGTCACAAACTGTAAATGCAAACTCAAATACTTATGTAATTTGTGCATTTACTGAAGTCATTAAGTCAGTTTAAGGCAGGATTTCGAGTTTCAAAGTGAGAATGAAATGCTGAGTCACAGCAAGCAGAAATGTGAGATTGCACAGCCACATTCCAGCAGCAGACATAAAGACAACCAACAAACAGTTCAGAGGAGAGTTAAAAATGGCACATAATAAAGAGGGTAAGAAGTGTGTCATCTCAGTTTAAATGATTAAGCATAGAGATTCTATGCATCAGGAACACTTCATTTGATTTAGCCCAGTTAGGAATTCTGCTGTCATTTTCCAATGACCCTATATACCAAGCAAACATCTGAGTACCTGAGTACTATCAGAGGCAGTTTTATGAGTGAAGTTTTTGTAGAATCGTTTTCAATGGTGCAATTACAGAAGGAGCAACAAAGAAAATAGAGCTGGGATTAAGAACATCGGAATAGTCAGGCACAAAGAGACTCAAAATCTCTGCTAGGTTTCTTCATCTATTATCAGCATTGTGAAAAATAGATATATAAGACAGCATGTGTTATTGTTGTCCTTAATAATATTATGGATGAAGTTCTGAGTTTGGAAAATACCCTTTATTGTTTTCTAAGATCAGCCTTGTTCAGAACAGTTTTTGTGCATTGTCCAGGATTAAAATTAAACACCCCTCATCGTGGCAACACTACAAAACTCTAAAGTTACAAATATATATATATATATATATATATATATATATATATATATATATATATATATATATATATATATATATATATATATATATATATATATATATACACATCATGCAGAATAAGTATTTCTCTAATGTTTTGAATGTTTGAGTCACCTTGCTCAATAAATCATACTGATGTGAATTAGTTTTTCTGCCATTCTGCACCTCTCTGGTAAAACATTATTTAATGCTATGTAGATATTAGTCAAGGCTGAATGGTAAAAATGATAATGACAAAAGATATTAATTACTTAATCAGCATGGCAAGCACCAAAAACAGTCAAGATCTCAGGTTCTTAGGCACTGCTGCAAAAACACAAAATGTTGCTCTGTATATCGTACGGGTGGTAAATCCTGTTTTTCCCTGACTCATGATTTATGCGTGTGTGTGTGCACGCGCATCATCTGGGACAGAACTATGTCTCTCAAACTCATGGAAACATAAAAGGTCCTAATGAGTGATGTTCATTTTTTTGTTCTTTTTCTTACAAGTCAAGACATGGTTTGAAAACATAAGAATAGAATTAATAAAGGTGATGTGTTAATAATCATGATACGTTAAAATGCTGGGGAGGGTTGGTGTTAGGGTGAGTGTATACTAGTGAAACAAGGTGTGCGTCATCCAGGAGAGCAACGGCATAGTCAGGTTTACATTCCTGGCCTGTTAGTTTCTACGTGGCAGAGTTAATTGTTTAAACCTGCTGAACAGGAAAGTGAGGGAGTACACACATGTACACAGCAAAACAAGTATAGAGTCTATAAGGTTACTTATATAAAGAAATCATGCAGTAATACACTCAGTTGTTCTAACATACTCACAAAGGTTGAGCAGTTACACAGTAATGTCGTAAACTCTGACATGTGAAAACAGCAATGGTACCATTTTTAAATCCAATATAAAAACTTTACTCTGATGTTTGCATCAATTAAATGCAGATAGATTTAAACACTGTAGTTACATTTGTGTATGAAGAGTGTTCTTTCTGCTTATAGTGCCTTTTCATATTATTTTATCTGTGATTTCTATTGTTTCAGTTGGAAACCCCACTAATTGAGGCTCTTTTAGAACACATTTATACACTAAAACTCCAGAATATTAAAATCCCATAATCTTGCCATTAACCTCCTCATCATGAAAGTGCCTGTTAAATCACAAATCAACCATGACAACCTTTTATAAAAACAGCACAGCCATCATAACATAAGCAAGGTATTGGACTTATGCCTTATGCAACTGATCAAATTTGTGTTGCATCAATTATTGAATTAAATAAGTTTTGGTTATTTTTTAAAAATACATTTCCACAGTATTCTAATTTATATTTTTAACTGAGCAGAACTCTCACAAACTAGAACCAAGCTAATGGCTGTCTCCTCATGAGGAAAAGAGAGATGGCAAAGGCAGAAGGTCACACCATGGAAGAACAAGCAGAAGCAGAGTGAAGTGGTTATTGTTGAGAGTCTGTGATCCATGCAGGTGACGGAAATATAACTCCAAGTGTCATCTATTTCTATGCAGTCAAAGTGAATTGAGATGTTTGTTGTGAATTGGCAGTACATAAATAAACTGAACTGAATTGAATTAACAGCTTCAATTATTCTGGAAAAGCTTTCCACAAGGTTTAGGAATACGTTTATAGGAATCTTTGACCATTCTTCTGAAGAGCATTTGTGAGGTCAGACTCTAATTTTGGATGAGAAGGCCTGCCTCATAGTCTCTGCTCTAATTCGGCCCCAACATTTAAATATGAAGTATTTTCATTGTGGACAAAAGCCATGATTCACATGGTTCTAAGAAACAAATAAATTCTGAGTATGTATGCACATAAACACATACAAAAGGACTTTCAGGTATTGCATGTTTAAAAAACAAAACAATGTCAAAATAGATGTGGCATTGTAATATGAAGCATTTATTCCTACAGCACCAAAAAAATTTAAAAGGGGACCATTCATAGTCATCAGGCAAAACCAGAAACAATTAGTACATGGAAAACCATGCCAAAGTCTGTCACAAAGAGCAGTGTAGAGTTAGGTGTGTGTGTTTGGAGGAAGCTTAGTCTTGATCAGGAGAGCAGGCACAATGCATCTCATTCTGCCCCATGCATCTAGGAGGACGAGGAGGTAACATGAGAGCCTTAAGCAGGCATGAGAGAGGGGCTGTTCATGCTCTGAAGCAGCCTTTGTTGGAAGTAGCTCGCTCTCCATTAACCCCCACCATCCTTCTTCTGCTCCGTTTTTCCTTGTGCTGGTTCTAGGCAGGTAAGCCGATAGGAACACTGGACTCGGTCCACCTTGTTTGCAATGAACAAACAACTGATTCATGGGAGGGAACACAGAAAACAAAGCATGTAAGTAAGAGAAGAAAAGATGTCTCAGTGACAAAGAGAGGAGCTTGTTTCTGTATCATTTAGCTACTGTCTTATTGTCACAATTCGAGTTGAGTTGCTTAAATCTATCAGCAACTTGGATTTGCTTCTTGTTTTTTGTAAAAACATGCAACATCTTGATCACATGTCCTCTGTCAGGTTGTTCTTTCCAAAAAACATTTGCTTTGAAACTGCAGCAACAGAATTCTGATCCAGACACAGAGGATTCTAGTTTGATGGATGTGAACTGAATTTTAAGTAAACATTTCTGGATAGATTTTCTCATCCTATGATCTTCAAGAATGATTGGATTGCTTTTGTGCTGCTCTGTTGTGCTCTCCCTACAATGTCAAAGTAAGATTGTGTATAACTTAATCACCAAGGTTAACTTATGAAGCTACATCTCAAGCTTTGATCATCTCACAGAGCATTGTACAGTCTATCATCCAGTTAGACATTTGTAAAATGTATGCCACAACTGCAAACCTAACAAGACATGACCTAAACCAAAAGGTTGGGGATGGACCACATTCATCAGAGAAGCTATTTAGAAGAGCCTAACCCTAACTCTCAATCAACGTAACCAACCTAAACATGCAACCAGAGCTATAATGAAATAGTTGAGATGAAGGCCTAAATACAAGTGAGGACTATGGCAAGACTTGAAATTTTAATGTGCACAGATGAACTGATGATCTTAAGAATATCTTGCATTCAAATTATCAGCAAAACTAAAGCACCTCATTTTTTTGGCAGAAAGCATTTGATTGATCTCATTTGCCTCTGAAAGTAGCTTGGAGGTTCACAAACAGATATTTAAGACGTTTCACAGTTTTTTCATAAAGGTCCATCATTTGGAGAAAATCCAGCACAAGAATATCCTAGTTAATGATCTTTTTCAAATGAATGTCTTGGCAGCTCATCAATAAATACTACTTTCTGAAAAATAAACTTCTGATTATATGAAATATCTACTTATTTATTCACAGGTATTTTAAAAGAGGTAAAACTGGAATACCCATAAGAATTTCAATTACCTTAGTCTTAGGTAATTGATTGCTTTTGTTCCCTACAGCAATTGTGCTCAAACATGAAGAAAGTGAGGACTTCTGATTATTTGTATACAGACAATGTTACTGGTGAAGCATCTGTATCTGTTCTACCTATGGAAATACCTACTACTTCAGATCTAATGGAAAGACAGATTCATCATTAGGATCAGTCATAAAAATGTAAACTGTGAAATACTTAATGTGAGCATGTCCAGTTACATATATTTATATTATATAGAAAGCTATACCAAATTTAAGGTGCCTTCAAAACATTTTTTTTCTCTGATTTTGTTTTTTGTCACACTTAAATAAATTAAAATACATTGTTGATATTAGACATAAATAACATGAGTAAATGCAAGAAGTCCTTTCCAAAAATAGATTTCACTCATTAAGGGAAAAAAGCTATCCAAAGCCAACTTAGCCCAACAACAAAAAACAATTGCCCCTATTGCTAAATCACTTTGATCAACTACATTTCTAGGACAACTGAGTTCAATTTAATTGAACAAATCCAAGTCTTATTATAGTCAGACCGCTAGAATCAATAAATCACTTAAATAGAACCTGTCTGACAACAAGAATAGACTAAAAGATCTCAAAAATCAAGACATCCATCCGCAATCTAAAGTACTTCAAAAAAAGATTAGAAGAAGCTTTCAGCCTGTCAGTCTAGAAAAGGCCACTTCTAAGCTAACTTGAAGATGAGTGTCCATGAGTGAACAAGAGACTGAGCAAAACTTGCATTCATGAAAGAGTCCCAAGGCTGAAACCACTGTTGACCAAAAATTCAGTGAAGACTCATCTCACATTTGTTGAAAGACAACATTGTGATAATCCACAGGACCATTAAGAAACTCTTCTGTGGACCTACTAGAGAATAATAATACCATTTTCTTCATTGTAGCAAATGTGGCCTTAAACTTATACAATATTTCAGAAAAAATCCTTCATACTAACAATATACCATGGTGGCAGTGGTAGTTTGATAGTCTGTAAGTAATACGACCATAAACTCTGGTGAAATAAAACAGAATATGATGTTTTTTTAAATGGTCCAGTCAAAGTCCAGATTGAAATCTGGTTGAGATGCTTTGATCTGACCTTCAACAGGCTTATCAATGCTTGAAAACCCTCCAGTGTGACAAAGTTAAAAGAATTTTCCAAAGAAGATAAAGTTCCTCCTCTGTGATGTAAAAAAAAAAAATGTTGACAATTATCGCAAACATTTGATGACAGTTGTTGCCCGTAAGAGTGGCAGAACCAGTTATTAGGTTTAGAGAGCAATTACCTTTTTTTAAACATAGAGTCAGGTTAATTTGAATAGCTTTTTTATTGCTTCGTAATTGAAATCACCATTTCAAAACTGCACTTTGCAGTAACACAGGTCATGTTATATAAACTATTTAATTACCAAAAATTTGTGTGACAAAAAAACGCAACAACAAAAAAAAGATGAATTACTGCTGAACTTTATACGTGACTGCACCTGACATTTCACACACAGAGATGTGTTATCCAGTGTTGCCATTTTTCCTGAATGCATCATCTACTGTTCCTCTAAGTATGGATCTGTCTTCCATGTTTTTAGAGTGACTGGACCGAAGAGAAAACAGACGCACAAATACGAGGGGGGAATGTGACTGGTGTTTGCACATTCTCAACTGCTTTGAATGCCAGGGGTATACAAACACACAAAGCTGCATGCTGAGGGCCACAAAAGGCCACATTACTTCACTCTGAGTCATCTACGTCTTTTTTATGTCTGTCCCCCCCTCTCCTTTCCAAATCTTTTTTTTTTTTTTTTTTTTTTTTTTTTTTTTTTTTTTTTTTTTTTGTCTACTTTCCTTACCCCATGCATTTTATGGTTTTGGTTAGCCCATACAAAGAGGGGAAGTGCCAAAAGCTAAAACACTCAGTTCTGGTCATATGATGAATGTTTTGGTCACAATTATCTAGATGAGCTGCAGCATATTTAGCTGTTAAAAATAAACAAAATCAGATTAAAACTTCTCGTCTTTGCAAAAATACTGTTTCTACTAATTAAATTCCCAAAGATGGTTTATAAAGGACTGCTTTTATTGGATCCTACTGTATAGATCTGATCTATTTACATTACAATTAACTAGAATTAATTTCAGTTGCATCTAAATCTATGAATAGACCTAGAGGGTGACTCTACATACAGTAAACTCCCACAGTTTTTCAAGCCTTAGTTAATTCATCCTACTTCCTCTGCCATTGGAATTGCTTTTACATAACTTTCACAAAAGAAAAGCTGTATAGCTTTATCCATCACCTCCAAATTTGGTATTCAGCCTTCATATCTCAAAAATAATAAAGCAGAAAACTATTTTCAGAATTTTACTAGTTTAGGATGTTGCAGCAATAAGTGAAAATGTACTCTATTAACTGTTGATCCATCTTTTTGGATTTTAAAAAGAGTGGCAGATCTCAAGCACAAACCAATTCCTCTGGTCATGCTTACCTCACTGTTGCATGCTCCATATTGGGTTTGACCTGAAAGATTTCATGTTACCTTCTCAAAAAAATCCCAGTATCATTTAGGGTCCTCATCACAGCATTTTTGAGCAATCTGCATCCCCAGACGCTTACTTGTGGATAGTCTATTCTCTGTGATCAGCAATACCTTCATCAAGCTATGCAGCTGCAATTTGCAATTTTAAAAAAAAAAAAACATCATGCAGTGTCTTTCTGCAAGCAGCTTACAAACTGTATTATAGGTTTGCTACAATATATTGTTGATTGAGCACACCTGTTTTTCTCTGGACAACGTAAATGTTTTTCACCCTTTGCAATGACATTCACAATGTCCTCCAGCAGATCCCCATGAAGGGAAAGATGGGCAGAAAGCTGCTGAAACAATAGTCATTTATGACATTCAAGGCAGAGTGTCCAGTAAATAAAGACAAAGAAACAATGTTTCTTGTACATACTGTATTGTCGACACAATTAACTGGAACTACATTTAAGTATTGAATGTATTGAGTATTTGATAAATGTTTAGATATTTCTACAAACCAGTTTGTTATTTCCATTATGTCTTGTGTTTATCCACTGAAGCAACACAGTGGTTTTCACATTTCCCCACATAACTGTACCCTGCATTCAATCATATACAAATACACATCTCATGCGTCTGAGCTCCACACACACACTCTTCATGTGTGCCCCTGACCAACCAAATCCATCTTGTCAAACCTTACACTGACCACACTGTCTGCTGCCATTCAAATGCCCACCTTCAAAGCACATTTCAAACATGCTAGATCATTAAAGCAAATGCTTTCAAGCCCTGATGTCTCTGTGTTTTTTGAGGGGTTACGTTTGTACTGAATCTTAGGATCTGCTCTCTTTGGAATTACTTTAACTGATTGTGATCTAAATTAAAATAATATTTATCTGCAACACACATGGTCAAAGAACAAAAAAATATCAACATTGCTTATAAGTCACTTTCTGGGGTAACTATTAACTTACTGATTCTAACGCTGCCTGAATAAAAGTACTTGCATGCAAGGTTTGTTTTTCTGCCCTTGAAAGACAATACGCATGCTTTATCTTTTGATTCATTCCATTAAGCTCAAACAAGCACTGTGCAGTAAATGCCACTAAATGACATTCAGTTCCGCTCATGGGTTTCCAATTGGATCATGACACAAAACTGTTTTCACCCTTACTAATCGCAGGATTAGTATCATAAGGTTTCCTTTGCTCACAACAGGAGAAGGAATGCAGGGAGCAGAGGGGTAAATAGGTCATAAAAAGCTACAAAGTTAAAAGAAAGCTCTGCTTTTTAACAAGAAACTCATTCCAAAATGTTTGTTTCTGTCAACAATTCTATTTTTTCTGATAGCATTATTGTAGCCTGTGGACAAATGGAATTTTGTCTCAGTGCATGTTATATTTCAATCACAATCTCAGTCACCAATCTAGTTTCAAATACTTATCTCCATCTATCATCCTTGTCCTCTCTCAGAGGCTGACAACCATCCCTGTCTCTGCATTCCCTGCAGGAAAGTGTGATTTGAATACTCAAATGTCCTAGTGTTTGGAACAAGCTTGCCCTCAGGGCCCCACTGCCAACAGCTAGAAGACACCAAGCACGGTCAGTCATGCAAAGCTGTTCCGCTACCATGCAAATCATCAAGAGAGGGAACCAACACACCCACACATGCACACACACACAGTGGGAGACACGTTTGGGTAAGCAGAACAGATGTATGTTACTATCAGTCTCACTATTTAAAATGTGGACAGTTTCTTTAACTGCACTGTAATTTAAGTAGATCAAATCATAATGGTGCAACAAGCTCTAAGCTGCTGTTTGCTGGTAAACAGCTACATAATCATAGCCCTTCCTGAGTCATGGATATTGACTGACTTGAAGAATTTACTGATTAATAAAGGTTTGCACAGTGAGTTTTGCACAAATATGAGTCTTTACAAAGGCAAAATTGAAAAAATATACACTAAGATTGGTGGCTTTAAGATAAATGAGCTTGCAGCTTGGATCAAAGTAACTGATTATGCTCAGCTGCAGCTGAAGGATTTGGGGTGCTTTTTAAAATTTCAGTCATCATGGTTTTGTAGTCTTTACAAAGTGTTGGATTACAGTGTGAAGACTACATGTACAAGTGAGTGTGGTAAACAGGAGGTAGTGTGTGTGATCCCAACCCCAGGGCTTCTTCTCTAGGGAGCGAGATAAAGAAACAGCAACTTCCAAAACGGAGGTGGAAACAATGGTCAGAAGAGGGGGAGGGTGTGGGGCTTGGGGGTAGTTTAATCACAGCTGCGAGTCTGTTTATGTCTGAAAGGCGTAGAATGTGTTTCTGTTTAGCTACTTAGATTTCTTTGTGTTTGTTCAAATAACTCTGTCCTCATTTCCTTACATGTGTCACAGCACACCAACAAAAATAATTAAACTTCATGTGAATTTTTTCAGTGAATTTTGACTCTTTTGCTTCCTATACAGTATTATGCACCAACAGTTTCATTGGCCAGACAATGTCTGGCTGGATCCTGGCTGTGTGTTAAACGTGTTACATAACTCATTGTGGGTTAGCTCGCATGTTTGACAATCCAGTAAGGTGACAGGGCCAACAGTAGAAAAGGTGTCGACAGGTTCTCACTAGTCTTCACATGCTTACGTAGTCACAGACGTACTTCACCCACACACTGACATCAACTGGAATCGCTGTACATGTAAGGAATGACATGGTTCTTAGAAACGGGTAAACGGCCAAACTTTTTGATAAACCAGGTTAGGGTAGAAAATATTAACTGAACAAGCCTTAATTTGGAGCAAGCTTTGATTTTGAGAAATAATTGATTTTTTTTTTTTCTTGAAAGATCCTGAAAGAAAACCTGTTAGAGGGTGCAAAAGACTTGAAACTGGAACAGAGGTTTGCCCTCCATCAGAACAATTTCTGTTCACAGATGCTATTTTTCAAAGAAGCATGGGCAAACATGTGTCTAGATGTGCAAAGCTGGCAGAGACAAACCTCAAAAGTTGTAATCACAGCAAAATCTGATCCATACTTCAGAATTTTATTTGTAAAAAATAAAAATAAAAAAAATTTAAAATCACTCACTTCACATTCACTGCCTTGTGTTGGTCTATCAGAAAAATATCCCAGAAATACATTGAAATATGTTGCAACACGACAAAAACATGAACAAGTATGTAGATGCTTTTGTAAGACCATGTATCTTCAAAACCTATTTCTTTTGGCACACACTACATGATCAGGCAAGACTATGAATCCTTTCACATGTATCTACTCCTCTGAGTGTTTACAAAAAGATCAACAAATTGCAGAAAATATTAGGTGTTGAGAAAGGAGAAGCACTGGGAAAAGGGAGATACAGAAAAAAGTGGATAATAAATTTGATGGATCAAGGAGGAAGAGTGAGTCACAGTGAGGAAGGAAGTTATTTTAAGGGGAGCAAAAAGGGGGTGAGAAGATGAGAAGATAAGGCGAGGATTAACCAAGGAGGTTACGAAAGAAGAGAAGGAATAAAATGTGGAGGAGGAGGAAGAGTGGTGTTTTATCTTGAGTACCCTTAGGAAAGGAATCAAACTTTGAAATAAATTAAGATAACAAGAAGAACAGGATAACAAAATAAGGGAAATAAATTAATGTCCATCAAATTATGCAGGGGCTCACTGAGGGCCTGTCAAGCAAGGGATAGATTGCATTAGAGCTGCTTTATTGTTAAATGAAGAAAGACTTCTCTTTTCCAGGCTGCACTAATAGTTTGTGTTGGATCAGGAGTGAGTGGGGGCTTGGGATGCAGCTGGAACTAGGGCAGCCAAAATGGATTTTGGTAAGTAGTTTTGCCAGGTAAAGAGGAAATCTGGTCCTCTTAAAGGTGGAACAGTTGTAGTTGCTAAAGCGCAGAGAGCAGTACTATAATGGGGAGACTGTAATGAAATAAACTAAAGCAAAGCAGAGTGTTGCTCCTCGACTGAGGAGTGAATGGAAAATGTGTCAACGGAACACAAGAAGGGATCCTGTGAATAAACAGAGCAGATGACTCATCCTTTCTGGGATGGCAAAGATGACCACGGGGTGGGGATGAAGGCACCCAACTACCTTCAATAAGCCTCCAAAGCCCCTCCAATGTAGGCATTCATGCATGAAAACACACAGTCCAGCTCCTGTGTCGCACTCAGTTGGCTGAGCCAGGACAAACTGTCTATTGTCCAACTTTCCCAACTAAAGCTGCAGCTCCAAACAGGCCAGGGTTTTTGGAGGATTCTTCACCGCATGTGTGTGTGACTGGAATAAAAAGCTTTGGAAAAGGTCATGCTTTATACATCTTTTAGTTTGAGAGTAAAATATAGACAAAAATTCTTCCAGCGTTAAGAACATACCTTTGGATTTAATTATTTCAGACTTAAATGATTTATCCAAATATTATTCCAGTGGGTCATCACCGCACATGGATCTTATTTCTTATGTAGGAGATAAAAGCTTGATAAATTCATGTTACATGTGCACAAGTACAGAGGGCAACCAGAGAGACTGAGGATTGACATCTGAACAAAAAGAAAGCCAAGGTTTCTTGATCACACAACATATAATCTTCCGTTAGATATGTATGTTGCATACTGACTGAGTTTCAATGCAATCCGTTTAGCTCCCTTGCAATACTTTGACCAAATAAACTCAAAGAAGTGAACCAGGGCAGTTGTCCACATTATGTTAAGATACTATTTCCAGTTAGCACATGAAAAATGTGCTTGTTGGGTTGAACTGATTCATTCTAGTAAAGATAACCAATTATGATATCTTTTTTGCTTTCAGCTAACAAAATACAATTATGTGGGACCTGTTGAAAAGAAAACATATGTTAAATTAATGATTTTTTTGAGTGTAGACTGAACAAACAATAACTTTAACCTAACAAGCTAAGTGCCTAAATATACCCTTGGTGGTTGAGTTTAATCACCCTACATCTCATTAAATAGCTGTTAATTGCTTTAAACAGACAGTAGACAGTAACTGAGCAAGCGTGTTGCATTGGTTTGCAGAAATCAGCATAGAGGATGGTAAAAATCAGTACTAAGAAGAAATCTAGAACAAATATTAAATAAATGTGTAACCCTTTAAAATGCTGGGAATTATGTTCCTGATGTAATACACCTATGTGTTATTTTTTTGCCAGTTTAAGTGGAAATAAATGTTGGGGTGTCCTAAACAATTTTTTCAAGAAATTGCATATTTTTTTATACATGTCAGTTTTTAACTATTATATGAAATACCCAAACATGTTCAAATATGTCAGAAAAATCCAGACTGCTGTAGAGTATCCTAATATTTTTCATATGATTTTATTGCATTGCTAATGATTACAATATTGATTGTTCAGAACATGAGACACTGAATACGTCCCAATCAACTCAACACCCTCCAATACAGGGGCTGCTTCACTGAGCAGGAGGGGCAGTTAGAGAGGAGGCAATGCGATACAGCGTGGGGCTCACTCATCGAGTTAACACTAAAATAAATCAAAATTATGAAAGAAAATTACTTCAGATATGTTTGTGGCAAAAAGCAGTTAACACACAAAATCGTGATATAAAGGCTCTCACAGTTTTACAAGTCACTGTCGTCTCCATCCTAATCACAAAACATAAGCCTTTCTTTAAAATATTACTTGTGTGTTCTCATACATACAACATGTCAGCATTTTGACTGTTTACTTTCACTTCTCAGATATTCTGAGTCTCACACTCTTTTACTAAACAAAGAGAAACAAAGGGTGGAGCAGGCTATTGTGCAGTCATGTTATAATGGACTATAATTAGGGAACTTCATGCATTAAATTTTCATTATTATTACTTATGTACATGTAACAGACTTAGTTGTTTGTAACTGATAGTATTTATGTATCACTTGCATCAGGTCATTTGTTTTGCTCAGAGAGATGATACAAATACAAATGTTTTGCACTAAAGAGCAGCTTAAATGTAGATACTTGGGACAGATTGTCGACACATTTAGCGCTGCCACATTTTTACATTTGTCTGAAGGTAAATGTGTCCCGACTCTCAATTGTCCTCTCAAACACCATGATGTTTGTCCTTTTTGTGAAAAAATATTTTTCATATAAAGTCAAACACAGCCTTCCTGATAGTTAATTTTAGGAGATGCAACAGAAACCTGAGGGAATGCTTTTGGGGAACTAGGTTGTTGAGACCAAAGTTAAACAAGACTAGACTGTCAGGATGACATCATCTGTATTACCAGCAAAAGGATTTGCACCGGTGTTGTTATATTTACAATAATTTCCTCTGTGATCATTGTATTGCAAAATTCTTTTTGGCAATTAAACCAAACAAATTTTGGATTCTTCATGTAAACAGAAAGTTACACAGACGAAAAAAAACCAGCTGACAGTACCATCTTTTTACAGCTTTTATGAAAATAAGACAAAGACATGCATATTTTTGTGACTTATAAATATTGCACAGCTAGTCATCAGGCATATATAGTGATGTAAATGTTAGAAAAAGATCATGTTAACTTTTTCACTTTTTTACCAAGTTCAAAAGCTCTACAACAAAATATTTTAAAATTTCACGAGTTTGGAATAGAATCAGCGCCTACGGGGCTTTTCTTAATTTGCTTACTTTCTTTTCTGACAGGGAAGTTATTAAGCTTTGAGTGTGTTTGTGTGTTGTTGTTGTTGTGAGCTTGCCACAACCTCCCGATCCCTCTCGATTTATCATAAATCACCACACCTGACCAACCATCAGCACTGCAGTAAATAAACCTAGATTTTCTCTCCGCTTTGTCGCTTTGTGGTTGTTCAAAGAGGTTTCAACAATCTACACTATGAGTAGGGTTGCATGACCATTTAGTTTATTAGATGCCTTTGTCATACTCTACCACCAGCCTGGTTTATTTTTGTTATCAGTCTGGGATCATGCAATAATTTATAATCACTTTCACCAGTATTTTCCTTGAAAACCACCAGTAAATGTATTCACCTACACATTAATCAGTAAGTTTGAAACTCTGTTTGACTGGGGCACTGACTTGTATGATGTTAGATACCACTTTGTTATCGGGGCTGTGCAGATAAACCACAAGCTTTCACTCTATACCCAGTTAAAGCTCGTAACTTATCAGCTCCAATGTGACCTTACAGAGGGGTCAATAATGCTCTTGACCCCCATCTACCCATTTCCTGCTCTTTGTGGTTGCATCTATTCCTGACAGCAGTTTGTCAATGTGTGGAACTGCTGGAGTAGGTCCACACAAGTCATTCAACACCATAGTTTTCATAGTTCACCAATCCTACTTCAGTGACGCCTACAAGCTCCGATACATGTTGACAGCAGTTCATGTTTCAGATCCTCATGTAAATTTTATAAAAATAACTGGTTTTTTGTTCCTCTCTGCAAAAGTTTATAATTTTTTTCTCAAGCAACTTCGTTTTTTTCAATAATTTTCAATCCAGTACCTGACCATGCTCAGGACACGACCTTTAAACCTGACAATTAATTGAAAACTCTTTTAGTTTTCAGGCTTGAACTGAAAACTAAAAGAGCGTATAGTTTGCAGCCTAATGATTTAAACAATGCTTAAAGAACTAAAGATAATCTTATACCAATTCTGTTCATTCTGTTGTGGAAATGCTGCGCAGATATTGCATAAAAACACATCAAAACTGTTAAAATTAGATGTTTTTACTTTTAATTTTTAAAAATGTTTAATTTTGAAAAAGTGTCCAAGCCACTTGAAGCTTTATGCATTTTCATCTCGAGAATGACATTTTTGCTCTTTTTGCCAAAATAGCTCAAGCTCAGTCAGAGTGGGCAGAAAGTGTGCATCTTTCTTCACTGTATTTGGGTCTGGACTTTGACTGAGCCATTCTAACATGGTTTTTTTTAACTAAACCATTCAGAAGTCAGGTGTTCTTTTGCAGACTATTTCAGGGTTTTTTTTTCCCGGGACAGGAACTATTTAGCTCCATCCATCTTCAGATCAGCTCTGTTCAACATCCTAGAGCCTACTGCCCATCACTGTGTTTCCAAGTGGGGGTGGTATGTATGCCATACTGCTCAGTTTATTTTTCTTTAAAATGTTTTGAATACCACTCTATCACTTCCCTCCACTTCACAAATATATGCTAATTTGTATTGATTTCAAGTAAACTCACAATAAAATACACTGAAGTTAGTCACTGTAATGTGACAAAATATAGTAAAACTAAAGTTGAGACTACATAGTAATGGACTTTTGAAAAATAGATTTTCTTCTGATAATACTTTAAAAGGGAATTAGGTGGAGAGAACCAGTAATTTTTAGAAACATATGTGCAGAGGAAATTCTAAAAAAAGAGGAAGACTGAAGCTGAAGTGAACTGGACATAACATAATACAATACACAGCTGTATGTTTAGACTTAACCATGAGCAGAAGAACAGGCAGGTGCATGACAGGAAAACACTGACATGAAGATAGAACAAAGCCTGTTGCACAGAAACAAAATGATTAATAAAGTGGGTAATGCTGGTTGGAGAGAATTACAACTGCTTCCTGGAAAATGTATATTTGTTGTAAGCTTAACAGAGCTGCTCTTAGTAAGCTAAGGGAAATCAGCTGATTATCACCTGCCAGCCTGACTGATGGATTAAAACCAATATTAACTGCTCAGCCTACCAATTTGATATGTTCTGGAAAGGTATGTGCTACCGTGCATGCCGTCAGCTCTTAAAAATAAAGAGCAGATTTCCAATAACATACATTGCTTCCTGTTGCACAGAGGATGTCACTACTTCTCTCCTTGCCAACACTTGTCTCTGCATGTGTGTTTTGAGGTTTTGTCTTTCAAGTGAATGAAAATAATGAATTTTTTTTCAGTAGTGCATGAGCAGAGACAAGGAACTCTGTCTTTTCATGTTCAAGACAAATATAGCAGTCCGTTGAAGAAACACTGGAGTTGATTTACACTAGTTGTCTTCCTAGCAAAAAGTGGGCCTTTAAGCACAGTGCACAAAAGTGGGCCTTTAAGCACCATATTAATTTTTAATACGGTGGTCTTGCAGAAGCTCAACATTAGTCTGTTTTCTGTCTGGTTTCTCTCCTTGAAAATCAGCTTTAAAGTGTCTTTAGGGACGGTTTTTTTGTTTAAAACATACAGTTTTGACCAAGTTTCACAGATGTGGCTGTTTATTTGAGATGAAGCTGAAGGATGTGGGGATACTCCTTCTTTTTCACTCTTCCACCCAGTTTGCATAATGCACCAGCACCACAGGAAGTAAAAGACCCTCAAACTCATGCCGCCACCACCAAGGTTGACATGTGCCAAAACAAAAGGTTTCAAATGTTTGAAAGCTTCACCTTAAATCCTCCAAACATTCTAATTATTGTGAGAAAAGCCTTCAGATGTTGATAATGTCTAAATAATTTGATCATTTATTGATAAAATAAATACTCTAAATCAGTGAATGTGACCATATCCTTTGACATTTGGGACAAAATAACAGCTTGATCTTAAAAGATAATAACTGACTGAAACTAAATCAATGAAGCATTCACTAAAACTGGCTTGATGTGGCCTGAAATGCAAAACTTACTATGTGCACTATGTGGTTTTTTAAATAAGCTAAAATTTTTGTATTAGAAATCCTTTAATGAAATGTTGCCATATATATATATATATATATATATATATATATATATATATATATATATATATATATATATATATATATATATATATATATATATAAAAGTTTTTTAATGATATTCTTATCTATTGAGAAACACCTGCAGATTGAACCTATGTAAGGAGGTAGCAGTTTACATGAAAGTCATTTTGCTATGTTCCTATAAACAACTATTTCCTGTGCAGCACACGTGTGGCCCCAGGGGTAAACAGCTGGATGAAACCTGTCAAATACCCGCTCTACTTGTTGCTTAACAAAGCCACTTTGAATTCAGAGTTTTCTTTCTTGTTTATGCAGGAGAAATACTAATTGCAATCATTTGTGCAGACTTTTGTACATTTCCTTACTTTTTGTTATTTAAAACAATAACAGTTAAAAAAAAAAAAAAAAAAAAAAAAAAAAAAAAAAAAAAAAAAAAGAGGTAAAAAAGAAACATCCACATTTTTACTCATGAATTTGGTGTTTGTACATCAATAAATCATACCCACATTGTCGCTTGACATGCAAACTCCCCCTCTCCAGTTTTCCCATCTCTTACCTTGGTGTCAACAATGGAGCAGGCGATTTGCTTCACGTAAGCCAGATCAGCAGTCTGGGGCAACAGGACAGATTCCCTGGTCAGACCAATCTGGATGATGAAGGACACCCCAGCTGGAGTGGGAACCATTGAGGGAATCATCCCACCAGGACCGTGCCCTGCTGTCAGGTCCATCACTGGAAAAGGAGTCTGAGGAGGCATAGAGGGCATGGATATGGGGGCCCCTGGCTGCATCACTGCTGAGCCAGGTGGGGAGGCCCCCACAGGGGGGAAGAAGACCTGGGACATTGCCCCTGAGGGCATGCAGGGGCTCGCGTTAGCCATTCAGAGTCTGCTGGCTCTACCCTGCTGGCTGCCTGAAGCTCGAAGCATAAACAGAGACAAGCACACACCCTGGTGAAGTTGGGGGTTTCTGAGAAAAGCCACACTCATTCAAACTGTCCTGGTGGGAGAGAGGAAATGTGGTTATCCGCACACTGAGCAGAGAGTCCCTGTTCCCCTGAGTCCTGTGTCCACCTCCCTCCAGAGGATCAAGGAAGAAATCCTTATCCAGGAAGCAGCTCCACGTCCCTTTCAAGCGCTTCTTTCACATCGCCTGACTTCTGTCATTGTTCAAGCATGACAAGCATGAAAAAAAGAAAGACACACCGAAGGGAGAAAGAGCTGCCCTCCTGCTGTAGTTCCACCTCCACCTTCCTCCTTCAGCTCAACTGCTCCAAAGATGTTGCTCTGCAGAGTAGAAAGTCCAAACCTAGTTGTGAAACTCCCCCAGCCGTGGGTGAGAGGAGGGGGGAAAGAAAAAACAATGGCAAACTTTGTATAAGTGATCTGCTCCAGGGCTGAGTAACAAAATGGCTTCCTTGAACAGGAAACCGTGAGAATGAAAAAGACCAAGAGACTGCACTCCTTTTACAAGTCTTGCCCTGTTTCACTTTCAAAGCCAGTGCAGGCTTCTTTTTTGTGTGAAAAAGCAAAGAGACAGAGCTGCCTGATGCGAAGGTACCTCCCTCTTACCCTTCCTCCTGCCCTCTCACCACAGCAAAGAAGGAAGTAAAATGACTGACACCACCTGAAGCCAATAAACTTCCAGTAAGTTCTACCATCTGACTCTAAACTCTCAACATTTTCTCTCCTTCCCCTCCCTTTCCTCTTTCTCTCTCCTTCCACGGTTTAGGGTTATTTGCCTTGTTTGCTCTGTCCCTCAGACGAGGTCAGCACAGATCCTCTTACACTGCCTGAGGCAAGGGGGCAGCTCCATGCTCAGAAACCCTCCCATCACTTCCTCACCCTCCTCCCAACTTCAATAGCCACTTTTTGTCCCTTCGTAAAGTTGGATTCCATGCCTCTTCCACCTCTGCAACATTGTTTTGTGCTTCTGTTTGTTGATCAGACACACCTCTCACAGACAGCACAACCACACCTGCTGCAGAGTTGTTTACATCCCAATTTGTTGTCAGATTTCATTAAAACCTAAATGGGCAGGGAATGCTGGAAGACGTTGGGTTAAGGTAAATACAGCCGATTAGAAATAAGGCTTGGTGAGCAGTTATCACCATGGTAATGACTTCTCACAGGTCTTCTAATTTAGGCCTTAAAAAACATTAGGTGTTAAAACATCAACATATTTTACTTTTGAGAGTCATCTGTTTAAGCTATTATACTGGTCACATATTTCAGATTCCAGTTATATTAAAAAACATAAAGCAAAAACAAAACACTGCTAAAATAGTTTTGTGATAGAAGACCACAATATGACAGCAGCTGCATCTGATCTTTTATTTCTTCCGTTCACCACAAGAGGGCACTGTTTCCTGCGGTTTGAGAATTCTTGTTTTATTTTATTTTTTGCCATTTAAATCACATATATTCCACATTATATCTATAAATGCAACTTACCTACCTACACCAGGCAAGCATGAAAACCTAAAGTTGAATCTTGACCACTTGTTGAGAGCATGCAGATGGGTTCTCAAAGTCTCTATTTTCAACTATTTTGTCATATTATATATATATATATATATATATATATATATATATATATATATATATATATATATATATATATATATATATATATATATATATATATTTATTTATTTTATTTTATTTTTTTTTTTTGAATGTGTGAGGCTAAAATGATATGCATTAAGTATATATGGACCCCAACTGTTTGTTAAATGTCCCTTAGCAAATTCCTCTCCAGTTGCATGGTTTTTCTAGGCATTAACCAGCTTCTGTTGTGATTCTGGCTGGATAGTTGACCACTCTTGGAATAAAAAACTTGCTAGACATCATTTAAATATGTTGGCTTCCAGGAATGGACTCAGAGTCAGTGACAACAGTCTTTGACTTTCCTGTAATAGTTTTGAGCCAAGTTCCTTGGGAAAACCATTCCATTTGTGAATATAGTAATAAATTAACATTGGCCCACTTCATCTATGGCTAAACAAGTTTTAATATGTTTATTGTGATCAACTTTTAGCTGTCCAGCTGTAAAGAATTGGGAGGTGGTCCTCCTTTATGATTCCATGTTGTTTCTGCAATGCACCAGTACAACTGGCAGGTAAACAGCCCCACAACATGATGCTACCACCACCATGCTTGACAATGGGTAGTTTTCTCAAGCTTAAAAGCCTCATTTGACTCCTTCAAATGCACATCTTGTCATGACCAAATAGCCTAATTTTTCTGTACTCTAACCATAAAACATGTATCCACAATGTATTTTACTTTCCTTTAACTCTTTTTACATTTACTTTTTCACAGCTTGAATGTCTCTGTTAGATAGCACCCTTTCAATCAAGCCAAAGGTCGCTTACTGTGGACAGTGACTCTGGTGCTCCAGCAGTTTGCAGTTCATGTCAGGCTTGAGCCTTGGTGGCTTCTGGGATTTTCTTTGACAACTGAACCAGTTTTGAGTTTGGTTATTCTTTCAGGCCTTTTTTCAAGGTCTAAAATAACATTTTTAAATTAACATTTTTTAAAGACCCTGCAGAAACTTCTGATCAAAACTGGTTCTCCTCTGTAAAAAACATCCATGTTCACATAAATAATATTCTGTATAACACAAAGACACACCTCTTATTTCACTGTACAAAATTTTAATTTTTCCATCTTTTCTTCCTTAATGACATACAACAGGTGACCCCCGTAAACAAAAAGAGTCATTTGATACAAGCCAGAATGCAGTTCAAAAATATATAAGACAAAATCAATAAAAAGCAGGTCTCTTATCCCTTGAAGTTAGAGGAAATTGTTGGAATACAGCTTTATATGATGTACAAAATATCACACAGTGATAAGTTGCTAATAAAAAAATAAAAACAAAAAAAAAATGAGTCCTTTACCTTGGCCTCTGACTGGTAACAGATTTTTTTCAACATATTTTCAGCATTTTCTTTTAGTTTTTTAACCGTTTCGCCTTTTTACAAGTTTTACATCATCATCATCATCATCCACAAGTATTTTTCTATGAGTAGCAAGGAAAAATGACTCTTATAATACTACAGTATTTTTAAATCTTAATAACCGTATTCATAATTAAAAAATGAAATGCAATAAAGAAAATAATGAAATGACAGACATTTACAGCACATAATGGTGAATCTACTCATCATCTACAGCGTGTTTCTGGTGTGTTTTCTTAATGTGTCACTCTGATTTGTCTTAATTCCTCGTAGAATTGAGACAGAACAACTCAGGGACAGAGAAGGTTTCTATTCAAGTGAAGAAACCACCTCTAAAACCTTTCTGCACCCTGTCTGCTCATTTCTAAACTAAGCATTCGCTTTCAGATGTAGTGCAAGGTGGAAGTAAATAGTAGTTAAGTATAGGAACAGAACAATATGACCTGCTGTGGGGCATATCTTTTTTTTTGTTTGTTTGTTTGTTTGTTTTTCTGATTTATGTCAAACTAACAGCAGTGACATGCTGTCTAATCTCACATCTATACAACACCCTGTTTGGACAAAAAATATACAGATTTAAATTAATTCTAGCATTGCAAAAAAAAAAAATTTCAAAAAATTGTGACCCTGTACAACAAGTTTAAGGGATCTTCTTGAATGCTCTCAACTGAGGGCTGCTTGGTAAAAGGCAAATTTCACCTAAACCTGATAAATATGTTTTTTTTTTTTTTTTTTTTTTTTTTTTCTAGAAATCCATATTTAATCTAATCTAGAGGGCTTTATTTACTGGATTTCAGAGAATCCACAGGGTATCTGGATTATCTAAATGTCATGAAAGAACCAGCAATGGTTTTACAACTCTATTTCAGTCCATGCGTTCTGCATCTTATCCTCGTTTATCAACGTCTTAGTTTAGCTACTTCAAACCTGACTAGTTGAAGCTTCTGACACCAAAAATATTGTCTTATGCCAAAAGAATGTGCAAGTTCAGATCCAGATGACAGTTTGTAGAGATTTGTATAAACGCAGCAATAGAAAAGACAGATGCAAGGTGTTTCAGAGGAACTGTTTAAACCCAGGGGATCTCTGGGTTACGTTCAAAACAAGTCAGCGAGACAGAGCAGGTGTCACCAGTATAAAATAACAACCACACTTTTTATATCAATACTTTTTTCCAAGAACAATGTTTAGTTCAGAGTTTTACACTTATTAGCATAATTATGCTGGGCTTTTAATGATTTATTTCAACCATTCTTTACTGGGGTGGACCCATAATACAAGATAAAACTTCAAGGAATTAAGTTAAGAATTGGAAGCACAAGTTTTGGTTTGGCTTTTCTCTAAATCCACAATAACAATAAAAAATGACTAATATTCATATAAAGAATGAATACACCTGGTAAATATTAAATGTCTGGAATGGCCCTCACGTCAACACTTTTGAAAATATATAAGATATGCTTAAAAACCAGGTCTATGGATATTTAATTGGTTGGTTTCCTGACATTCAGAATTATGCCAGAAGCTTGTTGATGACTACAAAATACAGGTGGTCAAAGTGTAATTTGCTAAAGGACATTTACCAATATATTAGCTGGGGAAGTACGTATGTTTTTGAGTCTATAAGCGTAATTGTAACCCTGTGTGGGTAAAAAAAAAAAAAAAAACACAATGAATTTAAACTTGTACAGCCAATTCCTGGTGGGAGGGAAGAAAAAAAAAAAAAAAATCACAAAAGTTATTCTAAAAATGAATGGTTCAAAAAAAAAATCATTAAAAGCTCAAAAAAGACTATGATAATTATGCTGAGTGTATGTAAACTTCTAACCAGAAGTCAACATTTAACCCAGCATGCCTCTGGAGCAAGAGGGAACCCATCTTTTCATCTTTAAACAGAAAAGTAAAAGACTTCTGGTGTTTCTAAAATATTAAAACCGGCAACAAAACTACCCATAAACCCCCAGAAACTGGCACTACCTTCATGACGCTCTTCCGAGAGCTCATTATATCCTTCTCAGGATCAGACCTGGATTAATACATTAATCAAGTCTGAAACAATCAAAACTCTTCACATTCCTCAAGTCAAAACATTAACAGCAACTGTTAATTCTGAAATGTAGCCACGGTTAATGAAATGACTCAACCAAAACAGACTAAAAAGTGCCAACAATCAGACGGAAACGCAATAAACAGGTCCCTGATTCTGACTCAAGACTGATGAGGTCTTTTTGTAGCACCATGGTTTAAATAGTGCATTTACAAACACACACGCGCACACACACACACATGCCACTGTACAGTAAAAAGCACCAAATGGCAGCATCTGAGCCATTTGTTGAAAGCACGCAGGTCAGGCTCACACCTCTACAGCCTACTGATTTCAGCTGGGGTCTTATAATCTCTTTCTTCAGCTGTGTAATGTAGTGCGAGATCATCAGTCTGCTTGGTTTGAAATGGATCACGAGTGTGGGAATCTGTTATTTCAGTGGGGTTTTGCCTTTAAACAGCAACCCACACGAGAAGACACAGAATCACGGGACGCCACACAGAGGAATGAAATGAGATGACGTGATAACATATTTCAAATTAAAGCTATTTGTTGACTGTTTAGTGTCTCCTGATAGCACACACACAACTGAGTTAAACATTCTCCAATCCAAAATGTGAAACCGAACAAACACAATCTGCCTGGAGTCTTTGGAATGTGAGACAATAATTCCCAAAGCAGAGCCTGAATCAGGTGTTTCTTGTGAACACTGGCAGCCGTTCCTGCTTTACGTCAGTCCTACTACTATTTGTTTGCCAGAAGCACTTCCTCGTGTATTCGTACTGAAGATCAGAAATGATAGGCAACAGTGCAAACCTGTTAGTGAAACGTGGGTAGTGTGTCAGCATCAAGAGCGCACAAACATATACACAAGGTGCATTGTAATAAAACACAGGCAGAATGGAGAGAGGGCAAAAAAAGCAGTAGAGTGTAGTGTAGAAAAGTGTTTTTTTTTAAATATGATTACTTGAAAACAGAGCAGCCATAATTTTTAAGTTGTAAAAAAGCAGTACAAGATATGATTAGTATTACAAGAAGTCACTGAGGCATCAGAGAACTGAAGGATCGTAGAGGGGGAAGGGCGTCGATGTCCTGTGGTGATGACCCAGCCAGTGGGCTGCAGGACAGTTGTGTGTGTTTGTGTGTACGCGTGTGTGAGAGATAGAGAGAGAGAGCAGGAGAAATTCGTCCACTGTCATCTTCAGCATCTTTTTCCCCAGTTGTAGTTGCAAACCGCTGAAGACATAGAAACAAAAAGACATGATTAAAGATGTTCAGATTGGGGAGAGCAAAGGCATTGTTTCAAAACAATTTTTCAATGCCAGCAGTTTTCATTTCAGAGTTTACTCAGAACATACAGAGGCATTTTAACAAACTGGAATATCATCAAAATGTTTATTTCAGTAATCCAGTTCAAAATGACCTTCTTGGGATCAGACCTGCACATTAATCAAGCCTGAAACAATGAAAACGCTTCACATTCCTCAAGTCAAAACATTAACAGCAACTGTTAATTCTGAAATGTAGCCACGGTTAATGAAATGACTCAACCAAACTCATAGGTTGCATATAATCATTAAACACATGATATATTGTATTATGGGTTACAGATAGTAAAATCTTAAGATTTAGTTTGTCAGAAAATTTGAATATTGCTTAAACCCAATAAAAGCAGTCAGTCACTGACATCCTGCACAAGGAGGGTATGACCCAGCAGGACACTGTTAAAGAAGCTGGCTGTTAAAAGAAGGATAGATATTAATGGTAAGTTGAGTGGAAGGAAAAAGTGTGGTACAAACAAAACCCATTTACAAGGAAATTTTAGAGCACATCATGCTTCCCTCTGCTGACAAGCTCAAAGGAGATGCTGATTTCATTCTCAAGCTGGCCTTGGCACCTGTCCATACTAACAAAAGTAACAGTACCTGCTTCAGTGACCAACTGATTTGCTCGCAATTGATCAATTTTATACATGTCATAAAATTGGCTTTTTAAATGTGTTTTCAGCCTCGTACTTGTAACTAGCTAACTATAATTTATGGATTATTATCAGAGACAGCAGAGCTGACAATGCAGATGAGCTCAAGGTTGCTTTTGAAGCAATCTGGGGTTCATTAACACCTCAGCAGAGCCATACGATGACCAGCTCCATGCCACACCACATTGATGAAATTAAAACCTTTGTTTGTTTGCTTTTTGATAAATCATCCTATGTAAATTTGGGTTTTCATTAGTTGGAAGCCACAGACATCAAAAAGTACATTTTAATAAAACATGTCAATATAAGCACTTTAAATACATCATCTTGTATGTGAATAATCTATGAGTTTTAATTTTGAAATTGAATTTAAAATAGTAAATTACCTGTGACGATACTTTCATTTATTGACATGCACCTGTATTCAAGTTAAAGCAGTCTTGATGGTGCACAGAGAACTGGAAGCAACCATAAATCTACATCAACAGCTGAAAGGTGCTTAAAGTGCAGACAAACAATGTTGCCATTGTTGCTGTGGCAACAACAACAATAACTTTACAACATCCTGCCAGATGACTAACTCTTTCCTTATGTGTACCACTAGGAGAACACAGAGGTTTCTCTACAACATGCAAACCATGCTGAAAGTATTAGGAGTGGCCAACTTTTTTGCCGTAATTGAGTTCATGTCTGCTAAAATAAAGCGGCTGTTGGATTACATAATAAGTTGCTTTATATGAGGTCATCCCTTTGTGCATCCCATCTGTTATCTGCCAGCTTTTTACCACCATTTACCTCCCTCCAACTACATCTGCATGTATCTACTTCATATAAACAGTTGAACTGGCAAATAAATAGGTTCTCAATCACTTTCTTTTTGTTTTGGTTTCTGTTTCTAAACAGCAAAACAAGTAAGAAAAGGCGACTTATAAGAACTGTGTTAAAAAGGTGGTGACATCAGTGTATAAACTGTTTCATGTAGTTGATATTGCTGCTTATGTCAAACCTTCAAAGAATTTAATTTAAAAAAAAAATAAATAAATAACGTCACCTTTTTGTAGGGGGTTGTTTTGGCAGGCCAGATTTCCATCCTTGGTAAAAGGGTTGGGTACGGTAATGATATGTGGCTCTCCCTAGTTGACTTCCCTCTGATTGGCTACAACCATATTTGGTAAACTCTTCAGTAAAATGCACTGAACATCGTCTCAAATCGAGGATATAATTACGTGGCATTTCCCCATAAAAGAACTTCAGCCACTCTTCTCGGATTCTCTCATCCTTCGAGAGTAAGTGGAAACTTCCAGCCATTTTTGAGCTCCCTCAGACATAACAGCTCCGCTTTTTAGTAGCTGTCCTTTAGGGCTTTGATACCAACTCTTGACATCATATTATCTCTTGATTAACTCTTGATCATATTATACACCGCAGAAAAATGAACTTTGTTGTCACGACCCCTTTTACTATTATCAAATCATTTGTAGTTGAGACTAAAATCAGAGCTTCTGGAGGTTTTAGTAAGTTATATTTAGGATTTTTGAGGACATGAATTAGAAAACATACCCTGTACAAACCCTGTACCATTTCAAAAATTCTTATTTTTTAGGATTCAAACTACAAAATCAACATTTTCTGTTGTATGAATATAACCTGGATTAGCTTTGCATGGAGTCACTGCTGAAGAAGAGGGCTATATAAAAAAGATGTAATTTCAAAATCTCAGCAAAACTTCGGATATAAATAAAACTGAAGACATTCTCAACCTTAAAGTCATTGCAAACGTAACCTGGACATGTTTTAGTGAATATGGTGTGCCAGCAGATCAATCAATAAAGATTTCAAAAAAAGAAAAACACCCTTTTTATCACCAACAAAGCTTTTTATAAAGTATGGTGGCTTTCAAGTGACATTGAATTTTTTAATGACAGTCATCAAAGCTCCAACAAAGCCAAGTAATCCTAATCTGGTCCTCAACATCTTTTCTGGCTTTCTTTCTAAGAGTTTAGGAAAACACAATAATATTTAATAATGTATATTGAAATCTTACCAAAATGGCAATGGTGAATTCACACAAAAATCTTGGCAAGTGCGTCTGCGCCAGCGCTGGCGATGAAGGGCTGGGAAGGGTGGAAGGCCACATCATGAATGGCCTCGTCGTGCTTCTTCCTGTGGGCGGTGATTTCCTGCACACATGTCCTGTTGTCCAGCATCCACAGGCGCACCGAGCAGTCGTGGCCTGCAGGAGGTAAGGAACAGGTGAAAGGTGGGGGGAGTGCTATCAAGCCTTACCTTAAAATTAAAGGTCTTGTTATTGTTTTATACAACACAGATTACTTTGTTTTTATATTGATTTGCACTTTTACTCTCTCGTCTTATTTTTTTTAATCCTCATTTAAGACATTTATGAGTGGAAATAATAATAAAAAAAGCAAAATGTTGGATTTAGAAAAAAGCCTGACAGTGATAAAATATTAGGATAAGAATTTAAAATGATCTTGAGTGTATTTAATCCAATCAGGATTTTAATAAGTCAATACTTACTTCCAGAAATGAGGTAAGTGCCTTTAGGGTCTGTGGTGAGGCATGTGACTGCATCCAAGTGAGCCACCATGGAGTGGACAACTTTACCTGCACAAATACATCAGCAAGCTAAGATTAATCTTTCTCTCCAGAAGATTTAGGTTCTACTCAGGGAATAGCAACAGAAGATATCTAGCAGGTACCAGTCTTGTTGTCCATGAAGCGGATGGTGCGGTTTTCATGTGCAGTGATGGAGACAGGTTCAGTAGGGTGACTGACAACGCGATTGATTAGTTCACTGCCTGCAAGGAAAATATACATCTCAAATGGATCATTTATTTAGCTGATTGTTTGTTCTTAAGTTTCAAAGCAGGTAAGGTTATTCATAGCGGAAAAACTACGGGTTCAGATCCTCCTAACGTACCATCTTTTGTCTGCGTCTCTAGCGCGATGATGCTCTGCTCCGTGCTGAGGTCGTAGAGAAGCGTCTCACCGCTGTCGAACGACACCACCACCTGGTTGGGGTCAGTGGTCACAAAGGCCACAGAGGTGGGTGTTCCATGCTCTGAAAAAAAAAAAAAAAAAAAAAAAAAAAAAAAAAAAAAAAAACAGATAGGAAAATAGTTTCAAAAATAAAACACACAAATACATGCATAAATAAATAGTAAATCGTCATTTACCTGGTAAGACCAATGAAAAATGTTTTTAATTCTGAAAAATTATGTTACACAATCATGGGGCAGACTGCTGACTCGAGAGTGATCCGGCAGAAAGTTGTTGACCTTCTTTACATGGGGGCAAGCTACCAAACATCACTGCTAAATAAGCTGGATGTTCAGAGTGCTATAGCAAATCCAATTATTGGAAAATTGTGTGGAAGGAAAAAGTGTGGTAGAAAACATTGCACAAGAAAAAGGTCTTACTTATTATTTCCTAATTTTTTGAGAAACCAAATTGGGATTTTTCGCTGCTGTAAGCATTATTCATCAAAATTAACATTAAGAATAATTTAAAATAGATCCCACTGTGCAATGAATTTACATAATTTAATAGTTTCCATTTTTGAAATGAAATTTGACAAAAAATAAACTTTTTGATGAGATTCTAATTTATTGTGACAAACTTGTAATGTTTTATAAAGACAAACAAATTACAAGTCACCTATAAATACATGCATCTATTTTTTGTTTTAACTAGTTGAGTTCAAAACAATACTTTTTTTGCTCTTTTAAATACCATTTTGCGATGTTTTGTTGTTGCTTTGTCAGCTAAATACATTCTATTACCTTTTGTCTTGTGGCAGAAAATAAACCCACAATAATACCATTTCCAATGCTTGTCTGTTTTGAATGTTATGCTTACTCATTGCATTTTCTGCCTTGCTACCTTGCTTTAAAAAAAATTAAAAATAAAAAAAAAAAGCGCTTTGCTTTATTGGTTTGCTGTTTGTATGTTGTTGGACAGCTTTTAACCTTAAAAAGCCGATCTCTACCTCTCTCCTTATTGAAGACGGACACGCAGGGAGATGAGTTCTGAGGGTCCCAGAGGCGAATCGTGCCATCAGCTGAGCATGAAGCGAGACGATGGTGAACCGACGAGTATGTTAGACCCCAAACGCTGTCCTCGTGGCCCTCCAGCACACTGCTCTGAATCCCAGGATCTGAAGGGAGAATCGTAACTTCTAACAAATACTTGACATGAGAATAAAACCTCATTTTAATATTTTGTAAACAATGTTTTGGGTCATTTATGAAACGAGACCACAAATAGTGTTGATTTTCTGAATTCCAGTTTTTAATACACCTGTAATAGTGTAGGTGTAGCACATAAGAACTAAATGAACTTCAAACATGAAGATTTTCTTCTCCCTTGATTTTGGTTGTGTTTATTAACCTTATAATCCACAGTCAGTTAGAGAAGTTGAAACATCATCTGTTTTCTTTTTCTTTAACTTTAACAAATTTCCAAAAATAAAATTATCCATAACATCAAGCCTATAATGATCTATTATGACCCTCCTCTCACCTTCACAGTGTTGGGACTTTATGTTTTAATCACAGTGATAAACCACTGACTGCTGACCAGGAGACTAAATGCACATTTTATATACAAAGTGAAAAACAATGTAGTTTTTATGCTCCATTCTCCTAAATGAACACTAGATGGCAGGGTTTTGCTAGTTACAAAAAAAAGGCAGTTTGTAGTCTATAAGAAAACTACTTTTAATCTTGTTTAATTTGTTCCCTAATTTTTAAATAAGGTTTTCATCTAAATCCCTAGGTTAGTGCAAAAAAATTTCCACTTCTAAATTCTCTAATTTCCCAGATTCAAAATTAAAAATCTTTCCAGCATTGTTTATAACATCCGACCCTTTGTGTACAATACAGATGATGGAGTAAGCAATAAAGTCTAGAAACTCACACATTGTTTTTTGGATTCATTTTTAATCCTACTTAACCAGATGTGAAAAGTTATAACATCAAATTCGTCCCTTTTTACAGATAGTGTAAGAACCCCAGATATGCTTTAGAGCCAGCTCTTACTTTGTAAGTAGCTAATGTATAATAAACTGTCACTGCTGTTTTGTGGCTTCATCAGACCTTAGCTGCACTTTCATCTCTACATACGAAAAGGATGTTGAGTTAATTGCTAACTATTCAATTTGTAGGCATCCTTTTCTTCATATCCTTACCAGAAAACTGCATAACATTACATTGAAATATCATATTGTTTTTTTCTCCTTCCATTTAAATATCCATTAAAAAAAAAAAAAAAAAAAAAAAAAAACAGAAAATGATTCCACACTTTTAAACATATCAAAGACTCCCATAATACTGAGCAGATTGTGAAGTCTCACCATAGTTATCATAAGGATCCACGTTGAGGTCGGGCATCTTCCAACATCTGACGCTTCCATCCAAACCCCCGCTGTAGCAGGACTCTCCATCCTCACTCATGGTCAGCGACAGCACAGCTCCACTACATAAACACAAACAGATGGTAGTGGATTTTTTTCAGGGGAAAAACAGCATTATTTATTTTTACACATCTGAGACTGGACTCACCTGTGTGCCCTGAAGGTGTAGATGGGCTCAACGTCCAAAGCTGCGTTCCTGTAGAGGGACACGTCTCGTTATATGTGCTTTACACTTCAAAGTATCTACTCTTTTAGCTCCTATAGTACCTTGAGAAAGTATTCTTACATACTGAGCCTTTTCACATTTTGTCACACTACAGCCGCAAACTTTAAGTGATTTCATAAGGATTTGCTGTGACACATCAACACAGGGGCATTTAATTGTTAAGAGGAAGTAAAATGATATATAGGGCTCTCAAAGGTTTTTACAAATAAAAAAAAAAAATTGAAAAGGAAATTAGGGTCTTTTGCTCTGATTCTCCTACATAAATTAATAAACTGCCATCAGAAATAAACTAATAAGTAAATAGAGCCCACTTGTGTGTAATTTAATCTCAGTATAAATGCATGTGGTCTGTGAAGCCCTCAAAGGTTTGTTAGAGAACATTAGCAAACAAACAGATTCAGTAAGACCAAGGAACACAGCAGAGAGGTCAGGGATACAGTTGTAGAGAAGTTTAAACCAAAGATAAGTTATAAAAGAAAATCTCAAATTTTGAACATCAGAACTGTTCATTATCTGAAAACTTTAAAGAGAACTGCAAACCTACTAGGATATGACCGTCCGGGCAAGGAGAGCAGTATCAGTTAAGGAGAAAAAAAAAGGTTGATGACAACTCTGGAAGAGCTGCAAAGAGGCACAGACTTTGTTTACTGGACTCCTGTTAGTCATGCACTAAACAAATCTGGTCTTTATAGAAGAGCTGCATCAAGAATGTTCAGGGGAGCTAAATAATTCAGGCTTTGATTTGGTATAAAATAAAAGCTAAACCAATGTTTCATACTCTTTTCAAAATTATGCACATATTTTCTTGGTATATCCCTTTAAATCTCAATGTAACACAATGAAGGTTGTAGTATTACACTGAAGTGGAAATAGTTTAAGGGGTATGAACCTGTTGCAAGTCACTGTATTTTCTTCTCTTCAGAGGTTCTTACTTTTTTGAGTGCATGGCCTTGTTAAGGTTCCATAGTTTTAGTGTGCCGTCCTCAGATGCTGTGAGCAGCACTGCTTGGCTGGGATGAAACGTCAACGCCCGGATGGCGTCGAAGTGGCTGCGCAGTGTGAAACGAGGATTCCAGGTCTTCTTGAACTCCTCTCGGTTGTCCTGCATCTGATAGGACACAAAATAAAAGTGACACATGAATTGTTATTGAATTTTGTGCTGATTCATACGCTGCACTGAGCGTTGACCAGGTCAGATGTGTATTTACATCTATGGAGAGTTCATTGTCGTTGGCGACAGTGAGATCTGCCAGTTCACCCAGGTTCATGTCGCCTCCTCCAACAGCATCCATTATAAAGACATCAGAGGAGAACCCCAGGGCACCACCTGCAGGTTGAAGTTGGAAAAGCACACGTAACACCCGTGGGGGAAAAAAAAAACAAAAAAACTGCCATTACTGTATAAATGCTCTCCATAACAAAGAACTTTAGAAAGCTGTGCTTTTTTTATTCTAGGTGCACTACTCCCACACAGTGTACCAAGGATAACATTTACAGGTGTAGGAGTAGACTTCGAACACAAGCTTTAAAACTGAGCAAACTAAAATTGAATTTCAGTGTCTAAGCTACAACCGTGTGTGTGGGAGTACACTGATAAAATAACACTCGTGTGTGGATCTTTTTTCCTTTTTTTTTATGAGCGTATTTTAAAAAGTCTTGCCTTCCCCGGAGCGAGCCTGTCCTGATACAGATGGGGGCGGAGATGGTTTAGGAGGGAAGTCCGACATCATGCCTTGCAGCTTGTTTCTGCGGTTCTCTGAACCCAGCGAGAACAGAGAGAGAGAAAAGATCCAGTCATGTTGAGAGGTGGAGAAAGGATGGAAGCGGCTAGCAGATGAAACAAATGTAAGAAGAAAAGCAAAAAAGACACACTACATACCTTAAATATACATACAAGACCCTCAACTACTTTAAATCCACTTTTATGGGTGAAACATCTACATGGTGTATTTATGGTTCAAGGAATGAAATGTGAGCACATAACCAGAGGAGGCAGCATGCGTGATCACCTTTTCAAACTGCACAATATACAAGACAGAGATGGCAGCCACAGAGATCTAAAGATCGTGAAACAGGACAGAGAGACAGGCGGTTGGGAAAAAGAGGTTGGTTTTATTGACGAGAAAAGATGCCAAGACACAACAGGGCGTAGGAGGTAAAAAGGTGAGCGAGTGGAGGCAGAGAAGACAGTCGGCAGTGATCCTGGCAGTGCTGATAACTATGGTAACGGCGTACCTATCTCCCGTCCATCGCCCGAGATCCGGGCCTCTCCCGCCCCCTCCCCATCCTCCCCCGAGCCCAGAAAGTCAAATTCATTCAGGGCGTCCTCTGAGTCGTCCTCGTCCTCCTCATCCTCGGGGTCCAGATCGGTGGTCATAGGTTCTGAACTTATCTGGACAGAAGAAGAAGAAAAAAAAAAGCAGAGAGCCAGTCAGTATGACAAGCAGCTTGTCGTCTGTGACAAGATGAATCAGATTCAACTCACTGATCTCACCTTTACACGGGACTTTTTGTTTTTGCGTGGACCATCAATGCAATCAGTGGCCATGCCTCGGAAGTCATCTTCCTCGTCACTGTCTTCCTCATCATCATCCTCGCAGCCGTGAAGGAAGGGGATCTTGTCGAGCACCGAGCTGCCGACGCTCTCCTTGGAGCTTTCTTTACCTGCGTTCCTGTTAAAGCATACAGAGAATTACATTTTCAAACTGCAAAACACTGTGAAATTATAAAACAATTGTGCAAAAACTGTGTGGGCTTCTCTGTGCAAATCATAAAGTCTTCAAACAAACATGCATCGTTTGAATATTTAAGGTAATGTATGCCTGCATCATATACATAAACTGCATCTCAGCATAGTACTCCAGCTACAATATGGCAGACAAGAGAGGCTCTGCAGAGGATTGCGAGAGGAGCTGATCAGAAGGTTACTGGAGAATCCCAACCCTCTGTTCAGGATCTGATTCTGAGATGCTGCAGAAAGTTTAGATGGACTTTTAACATTTTTGAACACTTTTTGAGCGGCTGCCATCAGACAAGCGGTACCGCAAAGTCAAAGGAAGAACCACCAGGTCTGCCACAAGCTGTTAAAATACTGACCTGCTGTTAAGATTATGGACGTCATTTATTGCAGGTATTTTATTTTTTTTCTATTTTTTGTGTAAATATTTTTTGTTCACCATCGAATGATCAAGACAAAACAACTCTGCAGTTTTGTTTAGAGTTGACACAGCTTTCGCGATGTTCCGATTAGATGATATTTATCTGAAGACACATAACTCTGAAGTGTTCTTATGGTCTCTTATTGGTTCTCTCCTGATGCTACAGGCATCCTGGCTTCCCTGGGTCATGCATCAGGCTAATTTTACATTGCAATTCAAAGAAAATCCATCCAGACCCTCACATTTCCATGTAAAATAATGGAATTTTAAACATTTTTTTTTTTCACCTACTCCATAGTATGCCTTTGATCATTTTTTGCCACTTGCACTTTTCACACAGATACTTTTTTTAAAAAGGTCTTTACATTCCTAAAATGTTAACACAAAAGAATGCTTAAATCAGCTTTCAATTTTTAAAAGTGTGGTATAGAGTCACTACTTTTGTGGCATCTGGACTAACATCAGCTCTCTTTCAGAATCCATGATTTGGGGAATGGAATATACTGTACCTATACCAAAAGCAGATTCTTTAGAACATTTTGTGAACTTGAGTACGGTTATTTCAATTTTTGAAAAAATTTCTAAAATTAGCTGTTTTAGCTCTTTTTTGGCATTTCAAACAATGTTTATGAAGCAAAGTACAAGTTCAATACAGTTATCTAAAGGGAAAAAACAGGTAGTAAAATGGTCCTTTTTTGATTTCTGAATGAGTGTCAATTCAACCAGTGAGTCAAAATAATATTGATAGGTGAAAAGATAAAATTAAAGTTTGATAGATTGTGTCAAAGGTAAAGAATGTCAATTTAATATAAATCAATGTAAAACCACTGAATTTATAAAGCATTATTAGACAAGAGCTGGGATTTTGAGATTATTGTAAAAAATTGAAGAGGGAGAAAATGTCTGGAAAATCAAACACCTTCCATACTCAACTATCCTTCTTTCATGCCTATTCAGACCTGGAAAACAATAAAAGCTATCACTATAATTTTTCAGACTTTTCAAGACTGCGTAAGAACTTCTGAATTTAAAATCAGGAAATCTGATCCCCATAATTTCAAAATGCCTTAAACCATATCTGACACCCGGGTACAGATCGGGACGTATTAAGACTCATTTGAAACAAAAAAAAAAAAAAAAAAAAAAATTTTTTGATACTTCATAAGTTAGAACCTTTAAGCAAAGAGGGCTTTATTTTAAGTGAGCCAGATTTCAATGTGTGTGGGTCATGGCATTTTATTCTAACTTCATTTTAAATACTGTTTTGACTTCTCTGTCTTACTGTTGTTCCTATTCCAAATTTATACTTATAAAAGGACACATTTCAATTCGTGCATTTATAGCTCATAGTACCTCACTATTGTGATTATGAGTTCCAGCAGTAAAAATGTCTCACTTTTTAATTTGTTCTTCAATTTGTCTGACCAACAAGGACTCTCCGGCTGCTCGGGGCTCTGGTTCCACACAGCTTTCACTCGATGGGGGCCCGTTAGCCTCCGGGCTGCTCCGCCCCAGCAGGGAGCGTACGCGTTTAGAGCGCATGTCCAGGATTGTGTCTGAATAACCGACTTCCTCAAGGTACCTGCATTACAGGAGAAAAATCATCCAGATGATTCCTGGAAAAAGTTCTCAAATCAGTTGTGTCTCTATGATGTGAAAAACATGGCTTACTTGCGTAGTAGTTGACGCCCCTCTTTCCATGACATCTGATTGGCTGGCTCAGAGTCAGTCTCAGCTGGCCCATTGGGAACTTAAAAAAAAAGAAGCCATCTCATAATGTAGATCACGAAATGCATCCAAATAACTAATTGGATTAGAACAAGTTAAAACATACGTTGATCTGCCTCCATCTCAGGCTTCTTGTCTCCAGGACTCTGGTCATTTCCCGATTTCAGCTTCTGATGCTTAGTCCTGGGAGCCCGGAAAAAAAACCCCCGCAAGAGCAACGTTAAAAGAGTTAAACCCTTCCTAACTAGATCACAACATCTAGAAAATGCAAACATTTGGCAAAGGCTGGTGAGGACAACAAGAGATCACTTTACTGTACTGTACTTCACCTTTCTTGTTTGAGGGCATACTCCAACATTTTGATCCGCCTCACCAGGTCTTGTTTCATGTTCTCCTGGCCTTTCCTTTCACCCTGCAAGAATGCCACCTGAGCCTGAAACACAGAAACGCAGTAATAAACAACACAGAACACATTCTGAAAGATAAGCATGTGCTGCAAGTTCATTGGCAAAAGCATTTTGGGGGAGAAAAAAACCACTCTTTTTGACAGTAGCATAATTGCATACTGAATAATTCAGAGAAATAAAAGAGCATTTGAACAAACTACCGAAAAAATGTACGTAAAAATTGCCTTCCACAAAGTCCCATTTTATCCAAATTTTTACACTACTTTTTTAAAGATGAACGGTGTCCAGGAACTTACCCTGGATTAGCCAGGGTAAGAACCACATACAGTGATGAGAATGGTGAGGGAGGTAAGTATAGCTCCTAATAGTCAAAGACACCCCACAATAAATCAAATCTTGGCAAAGACATGGATAAGTTGGGCTTAAAACATACACATAGTACGACTGCACACCTAATCAATTTCTCCCAACTGAAAAGGTGAGGAGAGTAAGAAAATGAAAGAAAATTGATGTGGGAAGCACTTATTAAAACACACCTTCTTGAAATCCAGAGGAATAACTCAAAGGTTGTTGAGCAGGACTCTTATTTTTATACCATTGCTGGCAACGGTCTGAGTGCGCAGCTGCAGACGAGTAAAAACAAGAAACAAACCAGCTGAATTCAAACACTCTCTTGTAAGACACATCCTTCCTTTCTCATTTCCTGTCCGTTTCCTTCCTCGGTGCTGATAGAACTCCCAACTTGAGGAAAGGGTTTTCTTTTTAAGCCCATTCTGGTCATTTATCAAAACAAGGAGATATGTGAGAAAAAAGTGATAAGAAGTTTTTTTTTAAAAGGAATCTGGACAAATATGTGATAGGTTTAAAGACAGTGTTTCAGCAGGTCAGAGTTTACTGCATTACATCAGGCTTCACAGATCTTGCCCTCTTTCCCAAAAAAATGGCCCACAAAAATGTGATTCCAACTATAAGTAGGTTAAAAAGCTCTAACCCAGTTTCTACTTTAAGTATTTGCAATCAAGAGACTGTGCAATAGCATTGCAAATTTCCTCTGTCACTCTCCGTACCAAGTCGAGTCAGAGCATAAATAGAGCTTATTTTACAGCCCATTTCTCCCCCGCTCGCCCCAGTCTATGTCCGTGAGTCTCCTCCTACATGCTAACTCAGTTCTGTAAAACTAGAACAGTCTAAAAACCGCCGCCTCATGGGGCAGATGCTCGGCCTGCTCCAGACAGTAGATGTAGATCTACGAGGAAGGCTCACACAAACACAGACAGTCATGTCATGATTAAGGAGGAACATGGGATAATCTGCCAAGCAAACCTTGCTGCTGCTGAGTAATCCTGATTAATCCAATGTGGTTTCATACACTTATCAAAGGCCTTTGAAGATGACTGACAAAGTTCAGATGTGCATACTGAAAGTATGATCTGTAGAACACATACGTTTCTGTGGTTTACAGTTGAACTAATCTTGGAACAGCAGGTAGGTTTGTGCAAGAAACTGTTTTACCGTGAGTGGACCACTATGCAATAACAAATTTAAAGTATTTATGTGGATTTATAATGTCTGATTCCAGTTAAGAGCATGTTTGATGATCTGTTTTGCAGTAAACTTGATTAGATTTACATAGTACACTAAGATGCAAGTTAAGGTAGGTTGTGCTCAATGAGGCACTGGCATGGTTATGAAGGTGCAAACATCAGAAAACTGGACAGAAATTTGTGAAAAATTATTTTGGTCAAACCCAACATAGGTATATTAACTAACAACAAAAAAACAAAACAAAACACACCACAGTGGGGCAGAGGGGATGTTAAGGCACACAAATTACATCATCCTAGTCCTGGTTTAAATCCTGCTCAACAGCCATGCCGAAACATTGTTGTAACAAGTAACCACAGATATGGACCTGTCAAGTTCCTGTCATAAATGATCCCATTCAACATCGCATTTCCTAATTTCTACCTCTCAGGAATCTTTCTACTTCACCCACAAAAAGTGGGACGCACATTTTTACTCATATTCGTGCACAGACAAGTCCCAACCTGACCTCATTCACTGATAACCATCAGACCAGTCCTACACGCTGCTCCTCGTTTCACAATGGCACACACAACCTTCAAACTGCATTGTTAGCCAAGTCAGAGGTGATCATACTGATACCTTCATTCATTTTTATTTCATTTCAGGTTGCTTTAGTAATAGATACAATGTTTCGAAAAATGAAAAAGAGCTTTACATCACAAGTATATAGATGTATATTTTTTGCTGTGGCTTAAATAAGACCAAAAACGTCAAAATAAATAGAATAACACAAATCTTTACAAGTAGGTGGAAAGAACAAATGTATGTAATAATCAAGATGCCACTGACTTTTGGTTTCAGGTCTAAGCTGCCAATTTCAATTTTGACTGATTCCCATGTTTTAAAAGGACAATAAAACAAAAAAGAAGTGTGCTCCAGGGTCTTTGATAGGTCATAGTTTTAAATTCCCCATAAAAATAAAGAAATTACAAAATGATTTACTTATTTTATGCATCAAAACATATGCCCATAACCTTTATCTGATTTTTATTAAACACAAAAACATACCAAAGTACATGCTGATGTGTTATAGATTGAAAATACCAAATGTTTTGCATTTTTATGTATTTAGTGGATTAAAAAAAGATTTTTCTGTATTTGTCTGCAGTCAGATTAAATGACAATATCAATTAATTATGAACAAATAACAGCCAAATACCTGTTTCTTGCAGACAAACAGTGGACAACAGCATAACATTTACTTGCTTTTTGATGATGTTCTCTTATGTATTTTGTTCTAATGATAGTCTTTACTCTCCCTATACAAATAACTTATTTTGTGCTAAAAGAAACAAATACCATGCCTAATAATGACAAAAACTGTTGTCAACAGAAAAGAGAAATTCTTGCAGCATAAGCAGAAAGTTTTCCAGGAAAGCAGAGACACAGTTCTCAGTTAGTTAGTAAAACAAGGCGATAAAGCACTTGTAATGTGTACATAACAATGTTTACAATCAAGTTTAACCTTTGAATAAAAAGCTGAATAATTGTTCTTTTTATAGCTTTCATTTACTTACATTTTTTCTACCTTCAGTCAACAACAGGTTCAAGAATCTGTGTGTTTGAGTTGATCAGACCAAACACGAGACAAAGCAACTCATTCGTCTTCTGCTAAAGGTGATTTATCAACTGCTGTGAAGCAGCAGGTTAACGTCCCTTCTCACTTTCATGAAATATATTATAAAGACTAAATCTTTGCATATAAAAACCGTCGGTATGTAAGATAGCATTAGATACAGCCCTTCTAACAACACTATGTTTACACTATTGATGCCATCTTGGTAAAACTAACAAAGCCCTCAATTACAAAAGAAACTTCACTGGGAGCACACCTGTCATGCCATCTGATCTCCCTTTCGTGTCTCTGTGTTTTCTTCCATGTGACCCATTGTTGCTGTCCTTTCTAAAATACACTGTCACCTGGAGAGCCGACACAGGTTTGACCTGTTCTGTCAGTTCTTCTCCTCGAGCTACAGAGAAGGGTCAAGGGCAGCTTTCCCTGTCTGCTGACCATCTATCTACCCATTCTCACTGCTCTAAAAAAAAAAAAAAAAAAAAAAAAAAAAAAAAAAAAAGTCCACAAGCAAACAAACCTTTCTGGGATAGAGTTTGCTGGAGTAGTGCACACAAGTGTGTGTTTATGTAGAGTCACTTGGGAAATAAATCCTAAAATGTAGGACCTCCAGGCTATGTTAAAGGAGGAGACTAAGAAGCAATAAAATGAGTGTGTGGTGATAAAACATAATAAAGTTTAAAAAAGGTTCACAAAGTACAAAGATTAAACATCATACAGTGTCTGGAAAAACAATTTATAACCCTTGAACTTCCCCATATTTAGTCACATTAAAACCAGAAACTTCATTGCATTTTATTGAGATTTTATGAAACAAACCAACACAATGTAGTGCATACGCTGCAAAAACACAAAATCTTACCAAGTATTTGTGGCCTAGTTTCTACTGCAAATATCTTAAATACACTTGAAATAAGACAAAACTAACTTACAAGTAACTTTCAGCACCATATAGGAGCTTGTTTTAAGTCAATAATGCCTAAATATTGATGAAAAAGTTCAAGTTATAAGTGAAATAATCTGCGAATGGGACAAGACATTTTGGCTTATAATGTAGGAAATATATCTTGTCCCTTGGGCAGATTATTTCTTTTATAACTAGATCTTTTTCATCAGTATCAAGGAATTATTGATTTAAAACAAGCTCCTATATCTGCTGAAAAATTACTTGTAAGTTAGTTTTTTCTTATTTTAAGTGTATTAAGATATTAGCACTAGAAACTAGACCAAAAATACTTGGTAAGATTTTGTGGTTTTGCCATGTAAAGTGGAAGGATAAATGATACATGGTCTTCAAATAGTTTACAAATAAAAGTCTGAATAGTGCGCTATGCATTTGGATCCCCCCTCCTTTTATCTGATACCCCAAAATAAAATCCAGTGCAACCAATTGCCACCAGAAGTCACCTAATTAATAAAGAGAGTCACCTGTAGTTGTGGGTTAGGTTATAAAACAATGTCCCAAACTGTTTAAAATCCATCATTTGAAAATAAAAAGAGTACAAAGACATGGCAATCCAACTAAACAAGACGAGACAACTATTAACTGTGCCCTCCACAAAGAAGACCTTGGAAGAGGACAATATTTGTTTTCAAAAAACTACCACCAATGCTGACAAAAAGTCATAAGAAGTCTCATTTCCAGTTTGTTACAAACTGCATACATGTGGAAAAATGTGCTCGAGTCGGATGAGACCAAAGTGGAAGTTTTAATGCTACATGAACAACTGGATGTGTGGAGAGAAAATAATGTAGCATGTCACTCTGAGGACACCATCTCCATGGTAACATTTGGAGATGGTAGCATGGTACAGGGATGTTTTTTTTTTTTCTTCAGCAGGGCTGGGGAAGCTGGATGGTGCTAAATACAGAGCAGTCGTAGAAAAACTGAGGCTGGGGCAAAGGTTCACTTTCCAGCGAGACAGCAATCCTAAACATACAGCCAGAGCTAGCAAGGAACGTTTAAATCAAAATATATCCGTAAGTTGGAAAGGCGCAGTCAAAGTGAGAACTTCAATCCAGCTGTGGCAAAAATAGTAAACTGATGTTCACAGACGCGCTTCATCCAATCTGACTAAAAATGAGCTGTTCCGCAAAGAAGAGTCATGAAAATGTCGTATTTTTTCGAAACACTGTATGACAGAAAAAAGCAAATGTGAGTAGGAAGAAAGCATGGTTGGAAATACTGCAATGCCTACGGATGTCGTGTGTGTCAAAGCTAAGAGAGTGTAACTATTAATTAGAGATCAGTGCCCAGGGGCCCTGAAGCCCAGAGTCAACAGGAAGTGATGCCATTTGGGTAACCACTAACCTATCTGCATACAAGAGACATGGCTAACAATGTAAAGCAGTAGTGCTACGATTTGACAAACATTTTTCCCCAAAAACTATTCTAGGACTCAAAAGCAAACAACCACCTGTCAATTCTGCTGCTGTCCTACGTTTGACCAGAGCTGTCCCACCTGGTTCAGAAGGGCGTGGAGACGTTAATTGTCGGGCTGTCAGTGCAGACAGGACACCACAGGTGGCCTCTTAGACACACAACGCACTCACAGAGGGAACACGTGTGGCGGTCTTGCAGAGACACGGCATGCTACAAAGATGTAACAAAGTCTCCCAGCAAGCACACAAAAAGTATCAATTCTCTGTCATAGATTGAAAGTTTGTAGCTGATTTTTATGAATATGTATGTGGTTCAATTATGAAAGCATGAAACTAAGCGCACAAGCAGTCATGTGTGGACATTAAAGCTAAATATACTTCACACACATACTGCATGTTGTTAATTGTGCAGGATGTAACTAGCGGGCAAACTGGCATGTTGAGAGCTCTTCAAGCATGCTGGCAACAAAAGCCAGAGGCCTGTGGGTGTTAAAATGTAAGCTAGGTCATTTTTTTCCAGCAGCACACCGCAGTGTTCCCTTTCATTCCTCCAGCTCAGGACACTATGCTAATTGTACCTGTGAAGCCAAATCATGTGCTGCAAATAGTTGCATGCAAACCCAGCATTATAACGGCCTGTTGGACATGGCGATGACCCGTTTCTGATTTCTCTTCTCAGTTTCTCTTCCTTGTGCCCATAAAAGAAGCAAACGCTGCCACTTTGTTATTGTTCATCCATATTTTATTAGGCTCCTATTTATAACTACATAGGTTTGAGTCAGGGGGCAAACTAAGAGGAAGAGTACCAGGGCAAAACAAATTACAGGTTTTTGGGGTTATTTTCCCTCATTTTTTAAAAAAACATAAATACTTCAAAAGAACAGTGGTGAAAGGAGACATGTCTTAATATAAGTGTAAGACAAAAAAAAAATAAAGGCAAACTGTTCTAAATGCAGAATAGTTGCTGTTCTAACTTTTCAAGAGAACAGTTTCATATAAAAGCAAAATCCTTCATCAAGCAGGAGGAGCTTAGCAGTGAGATGTTTATCTTCTGTAACTTGGTATCTGAATAACTGGGACCACCGTGGGACTTGTGGTTTACTCAAGAGCATTTTTATGCCAATGACTCACACGTTCACATGAATTGTTCAAACCGCTTTTACACATTCAGATCAATGACCTTTAAAGTTGTAGGTCTACTTGTCTAACTTGAAGGCAGACCTTGCGCTTGCATTAGTAAGCTGCAGATCCTTTAATATCGACAAAATTTTCCCCCACACCAGTGAGTCATTTATCTGTGCGCCAGTTCAAAGGGTGGGATTTACTCTGAGTGCCACCACCGCATCCAGATATACCTTTTACTGCAGATCAGGGTGGTTAGGAATCCGGGAATAACATCTGATTTGATGTTTGAGTGGAAAAGAGCAGCTTTTGTTCCGAAATTTGTCCTAATCAATTATTTTACCAGTGAAAGCACTTGAACTATTACATATTTTACTGTGATTTTGCTTTGGTAATAACATCATTTCATTAATCAAACAACCATTTTTTTCCCCCAATTAACCAGTATGAGGGTATAATGACGTTTTAAAAAGATACAGTTTTAAAACCCCCGCAATTTTCTGTCACACTGTTCCCACAACTCTAAGGGTTTCAAATGAAATATCAGAGAAAGAGCTTTAGTGACTGGAGTTTTTACTGGTTTTATGGAGCATTAAATAAGCCCCAGTTTGTTGCTGTGTACTGGCAGTCAGGTGGCTTAAGGAACGCAACCACACTTTCCCAGGCTTACAAGAAAGACAAACTCAGCTGTCTAGAAATGTGTCCAGTCACAAAAAAAATTGTGGAAGTGGGCACAGGGCAGTAACTAGTATCAAGCTATAAAAAGCTTTCAAAAGTTACAATTTCAAAATGTTAACATTTTTCCCTGCCAGAGCTTTAGGTGCTTTTAGAGGGATATCAGAGAAAGTGCAGTTTTCTCCAGTTTGGGGCATAGAGTTGTGAAGGGCTGACTTTACCCTTACCTGTTGCTGCATATTTCTGGTCAGCTGGTTGAAAAAAAGGACTCCTACTGTTTTGTTCTCACTTAAAAAACAAATTCAGTTGCTCTGACATATATCTGGACAGCCATGATATTGGACATAAAGAAATAACACCCATCAAAACATTTCTAATTGTGAAAAAAAAAAACCCAACAACAATAAAACAGACAATCGTGTTGTGGACTGGCACCCATCACCCTTATTAAGGCAACTACAGATTGCAAGCTACAAGCAGAATGTTTGTTAAGCTGCTGACGACAGGCTGGCTTCCCAAGCAGCTAATTTTAGCTTAAATACCTGTGCTACTATATATAGAGTAGAACAAAAGCATATAATATTCTGTAGTGTTTAGAAAATATTTTTCTTAAGTCTATAAATCTGCATTTCAACAATTATTACTGCTACAATAATCAACATGTTACTATATTTTCAGCAGCAGAAGAAATGTTGCTTTTCTGTTTCAAATAAAAATGTTTAGATTATGTTATGCTTTTTTTTTTTTTAGAGTTTTAATATCCTGATCTTTTTTAATAAAGGTTATCATTTCATACAGTGAGAATCTCACAGTGATTTTAAAGTAGAGGCCTATGTCTCTATATATTCACCTTAATCAATTGTTTCCTTAAATATAACAGCCAAACCATTAAACTATTCTGCAGTTTAATTAAAGATTTACATTGGTAAGGGCACGAACTCTTACTCAAATAAGCATTACTCAATAATGCAGTGATTTTGCCTCAAAGCTGCATGTCACTGACCTCCAAACCACAACAGAGGAACCCACATGAGAATTTGTTTAAAAATCAGATAATCGCCTCTGCGTAGAGTTGCGCATGAATATCAGAATACAGTTTATATAAATAGCTGTGGCTAGGACATGTCTGTATTTGCAAAAACATATCCAAGTAAGAAAAGACAACCAGAAGTGAACTAGTCACCTCGCTTAAACTGCTTGTTTGTGTTTGCCAACATACATCGATATGAATTAAGTAAGTTGAAAACCTTGTTTGTTTAGTTTATGGAGGGCAGCGGTAGCTGTTTTCCTTATTGAGATCATTAAGTGGTACACTTCCTTTTACTATACACTAATAATGTATCCTTGTCGGTGTAATATGTTAGCCCATTAGCATGCTGTCCCTCTGACACTGATTTCAGGGCATATGAACACACACAAAGCAAAGCTAAACATGCTTTGATGGGGGTTTTTTTTTATTTGTTTTGTTTTTTGGTTTTTTTGTCCTGAGCTCGTTTTGATGTAAGAGCAACAAACACGTTTTGTTGTTTTGTTTTTTTCATATAATAATAAATAAAATTACCCTGAGTTCGTCCCTCTCAGCCTCCCAGCGGTATTTCTCGGCCTGGAAGCGTCCCCACTCGTATTGGATGAAGTGTAGGATCCCGGGAAGCGTCATACCCGAGTCCCCGTCCTGCGCCTCTCGAGGCAGGAACGACCCATGGATGGCACCGGCTCCCGCTGCCATTGGCCCGACTCCGGCACCCGATGTCGTCTGGCCCGGTGCTGCTTTGGGCCCGTTAGGGTTGCGCCCCGCTCCGCTAGTACCGCTGCCTCCGCCGCCACCGCCGCCTCCGGAGTTCGGGTTTGGTCCTCCGCCGGATCTGTCCGCCTCCATTTTAACCGTTCAACCTTTCGCCAGGATAATTAATTAGAAACAAGCAAGACGTATAAACAAAATAATTTCAAAAGCACTACCCTGAACCCGTTACCAAACCCAGCTGTTCACAACAAGCTGCCCTCTATTCTTCCTTTTCTCACACGGCACTGAGCCGAATTACTATTCAGTTGATAAAATACTACACTTCCGCTTTTAAACTTTCAGAATAAAACATTTGCCTGACAGCTTGTAGAATAGCTAATTTCTCGATGGGACATGTTTAACAACTAAACTTGTGCATATTTTGTCATAAATATTTAAACAAATATCCACCAAAACATAGCTATTTTATATACAATATTTCCAAAACAAACGTTCTGTATTTGTTTCGACTTTTATTTTGTGTAACCTCTTCTCCGTGTTTGCTGTCGGAAAGGTTCTGAACGAGTGTGACACATAATTGGACTCTTTTCTCTAATATACAATGAGGATCGCGCCAGTGGGAGTTCATTTCCTGCCATTTTGTGAGCAAGACCGTTCTGGCATAGTAAAGCACTAAAAAAAATCACCCAAAACCTTACTTCCGGTTTCACTATCGTTTCACCGAAAAATTCTCGGTTGCTTTTAAATGTCTATTACATTTACAGTTTCATAAAGTCGGTTGAATCAGTGGTTCTTAAACTTTTTATAACAAGAACCACTTGAGTCATTACCAAGTTTTCAAGTAGGCCTAACTATACCTAATACCATCTTGACATGCATTTTAAAACAGTAGTACAAGAGGGGCTCTCACTTTAGCCCTTCACTGGATATTTATTGGGGTTAAAACCAAATTTCTTTACGTCATGAGTAGATTATAGAATATTACTTCATGTAGGTTGTCAAAGTGGTTCTGGGTAAATTTGTACCCTTTTTGCATACACATTACCATTTTATCCTTTCCTACTACCTGCAAATAAACCGTTTTGTACCCTTGTATTTGAAATTCATTCAAATTCATATCATTTTTCATACGAGTTCAGTGTTTCCATGAACTATGGAGATAAATCGTAATGAATTCTCAAATCTTATGTGTAATTTTATTAAATTGCATATTATATTCTGAAATTTTTGTCTTACAGCCCATTCCTATTTATTTTGGTTTGGATTCTTGTATACACAAGTTGACTCTATATAGAAAATAGAGTATGATAACCCCATTTAAAATCAAAATAACTCTTAGTGACCTTACAGCAGAGATACTAGAAGGCAGAGAACTAAACTTACTTTTGTAATACACTATCTCATGAGCATTTCTTTTTATAATTCTTAAAGCTAATTGCCATGCTTCCACCCACTTTAGATAAAGTTTTCAACCTACAGAACAAGATGTCATTGTCAGGTTTTGTTTTTGCTATGTTGTTGTAAGACAGTGTTTGATTAAGACAACATACATATTCTCCAAAAAACAAGCTTCCGAGTGCACTTGACCATGATAACGTAACATAAGGCAACAGAAATGTCGCAATAACAGAATACACAGTAGTGATTTGTGAAGGGGACCAAGGCAGACTGAAATGGCCAGATTTCATTAACAATAATCATCAGCCATTTCAGATCAAGTTGTTATAAAAACTGTATAATCCCAGGTAGTTGTCCCAGGTAGTTCTGAAGATAAAAATTTTCCTTGTTACGGCTTGCTCCACTGGATGTTATAAATTATCTGACTTAAATAAGTGAACCTTTTGCAATTTAAACATGACAAAAATTCTTCTGAACACATGTCAAAATCTATCCAAAGTCACTTACCTGCTGTTTTATTTACTGTCAGCTGATTACTTCTATTATGGTGCCTCTTATTCATCAGCTGTGTTTATATGATCAATGCATATTTGCCAGCAAAAAAACAAAAAACAAATGCACAACTGAATATTGTCTTAAGAAAGCAAAGAAAGTACCCATCTCAAATAAATGCCCACATAAAAGTCCTTTCTGATGGAACATTTGAATGATTTTATTACTTCAAAATACAATTTCATGAAAATAACTTAATAAAGTATCTCAAAATGTAATTTGAGATACTTTTATTCTGAAGACAATGAAAGGAAGCGCTTTGGTTGCTTCGAGCAACAAACCCAAAAGGTGTGCTAGCATAATGCTAAAGTCGAATGGTGAGGTTCCTTGAATGGATAATTGTAAAGCTTTAATTAATTGAATTCTGCTGCAGTGTTGCAGATTTCTTCTTTCAGTAATGACGACTTATTTTCCTTCATCGTTTTTAAATGTTAGTAAATAATGCTGACTTGTGGTTTAGTTCGCTGCTGCCCTTTGAGTCAGTTTAGCTAATGCCTACCAAAGCTGACTGAAAAATAGACCACCATGGCATTAATATTATGGTCAAAAATAATTTAAATACATTAGAGCTTCCAGAGTTTCGAATTACGAATGCATGCTAGGATTTCCTTAGGTTGTTCAAATGAATGTCTTGCAGTATGAAATACATTCAAGGAAAGGTGAGTTGTGCTGGAAGATTTTGATAACTTGTTCTTATTGTTCTGATGCTTTCATTATTTTGCCATGCAACTTAAAAACCTGTATTACCAAAGAGAAGCTTGCATTGACCAGATGTGCGTGGCTTTGGGTGGAAATTTGTATTTACATTTGCAGGCCTTAAAGCATTGAGTTGGATCTAATATTCATAGTATTTCAGTATATTCTATAAATAAAGACTGCTTCTTATATTGTAAAACCAAAGCTTTATAAAAGTATTTTATAATAGTAAAGCATTTAGTAAGAAATAACTAAACTTTTTGTTTCTGTAAAGAGGTCAGTGAAGGTCTGTGAGATATCTAAATTAATTTGTTGAAATTATCAATATTTGCTCAACAGCTTCTACCAGAGCTTTAGCATAGACAATTGCATTAGAGTAATTATTCAATGCTGTATAGAAATCATAAATTTGATGTTATAAAAATAATAGCATTTTTTTCTGTTATTGTTCCACTAATCTACATCTATCAGTGTAATTAGACTGTAATGTGAAAACATATTAAATTTCGAGAAATTTCTACTGTAGGAAATTTGCTGAAATTTTTAAAAACACTATTTTATTTTTAATTTTAGATTTTAAAATCCAGAAGAAAATAAAACTTCAGCAAAATGAAGGTGGATGCTTTTTATTAGTTGTTAATATGTGTGGGAATAATGTAAAAAAATAAATAAAAAGCTTTTTTCAACCTATTATTGGTGCTGTTTTAGTTTCTTTTTGTTGCGGAAATTCAATCCAGTTGTTCCACGAAAAAACTGCTAAAACCTGCATTTGTTATTATCATTGTATTTAAATGTGATATATATTTTATTTGGCTCATTATCATTTTTAGCCAAAGTTATTAAGAGCCATTGTGGAAGATCCAAAAAGTTACTTGCGGCTCTGGAGTTACAGGTTGCAGACCTCTGGCTTAGATCATACTTAACACCAATGACAAACACATAGCTTATGACGTCTTTATTAAAATTTAATAAACTATAAACACAGATTAAAGTAGTGTGGATTTTGTACATTTTAAAGTTAATTCTTGGAATTAAAGAAGTTGGATATTTTTTGGGAAATACATCAGATTTGTGCCACTAATAGTCTACATTTTTTTGAAAAATGATTATTTTATTATAAGATTTCCCTACTTAATCTTTCAAATTTACTGTATGGTTAGGGCTATGTTATTAGTTTCACTTTAAATCACAATAAATGTTCATGATTCATTTAATGCATTTTTTGCCTGTACACATATTAGTACATGGTATTATGAGGTTTCTTTGTCTTTTTCTGCTTTTAGTTTGTCCCCAGCTCTCATTTATCTGCCAAACACATGGGGAGCCGAAACCTGCCACTGGATGCCTTCATTGAAACTTGAATTCTGCCACCAAGAAACTCTAAAAATTATCATTTGCCATGCGTATCAGTTTGTGCCAAGGTCTGTTAACCGGTGCCATCATCCTCAACCTCCTCATACTTTATTATGTATCTCGTGCCCAGCAGCAGATGATGGAGAAAAGGAAGGAGCTTGGCAGGGGCTCGAGGAGAGCTGCCCGGCCGGCTTCCCTTCTTGGGGGAGCCTTAGGTGAGCATGAAGGAATGGCAGTAGAGGGCCATGGCCGAGGCCCACGTGTGTCTATTCTTCTTCGGGAGTTTGAAAACTTTGAGAATTACGTTGGGGATGTGGCTAATTCCTTCCTTCGTCAACGTCCAGAGCTTCCATTTTTGGCTGTAGCCGACACATTTCCGTATCCTCCCCTTGTGCTTCCAGAGGGCGCCCGGCTGCTGGTGCTCTCTCCTAGCCCCGACCAGCCACCACAAGCACACAGGCCGGAGTTTCACGTTCAGACAGAGTTTGTCCTGTTGGTGCCTGACGGCGTGGAGCTGGAGCAACCAAGAGTTTTTGAGAGACTCATTAAAGAGTTGGAAGGTGAAGGTGGGGGGCCTGTGAGGCTGGTAGCAGTGCCTGTTTTAACACGATCTGCGGTGCAGTGTCTCCACCTGCGGATAAACCTCAAAGAGTGGACTGCCACCTACTCACCGGCTGCCTCAGGGAGCAGTGGGAGTGTGTGTACAGCTTTACAAGGCGATGCAGTAGTCCTGATTCGCACTGAGGACCTTTTTAACCTGTCTGTCCCTCTGGGGCGTCCCCTGTTTCCTGCCCTTTTCATTCAGACGACCTTGAGGGGCTGGAAGGTCAAACTGCTGGAGAGCCCTTGTTTCTCGGCAAACCACCGACCACTTTTCAGCTCCGCTCACAATCAGTGGAAGGCTGACACTCGACTGAAGGAAGCCACAGGGAAACTCATGAGGAGCTTTGGTCTGAAGCGCCTCCTGCTCCCTGAGGGGAAGGAACAGTGGTTTGGTTGCACAAAAGAGACTCCTCGCTGCTTTGGAACTGTGCAGGATGACACGCCAGACTACCTGTATCTGGACCGCTGGACACCTCCATGCTGTCTGAAAGCACTGAGAGAAACTACTAAGTATGTTATTAATGTCCTGGAGAGCTCTGGTGTGCGTTACTGGCTGGAGGGAGGTTCTCTTCTCGGTGCTGTCCGCCATCAAGACATCATCCCCTGGGACTACGATGTGGACTTGGGTATCTACCTTGAGGACGTGCCCAACTGCGACCACCTGAAGAACTTGGACTCAGGCTCTCTAGTGGATGCTAATGGCTACGTGTGGGAGCGGGCAGTGGAGGGAGATTTTTACAGAGTTCAGTACAGCGAGGCCAACCACCTGCACGTCGATCTGTGGCCTTTCTACTCGCGCAACGGCGTCATGACAAAAGACACATGGACAGAACACAAACAAGACGTGGAGTTCCCAGAACACTTCCTGCAGCCGCTGGTGCCCATGCCCTTTGCTGGTATCACAGCCTATGGCCCCAACAACCAAAGGGCCTTCTTGGAGCTCAAGTTCGGAGAAGGGGTGATTGAGAATCCTCAGTACCCCAACCCTGTGAAAAAAAGGCTGGACAGAAGCAAATTATGAGTGACAGTAGGGGCTCTCAGGCCCTTTTTGTTGCACTGTATTTATTTACTGAAATAAAATACCTCCAAAATTTTTCTCTGAAAGATGCCAGAGGACTTTATACTGCTAAAACGATCGCAATTTTTCTAGCTGCCAACATTATGTCAAAGCTGCTCAAATTTTTCTAATATGTGTTCAGATGTTAAGCTTGATGTTAAAGTAACTTTATTTGAAGTTTAAAACTGACATACGTTCTTCAAGAGATCACACTCCTAAAAAGACTACTAGTGTTTTGACATTAGCCCTAAACAATCAATGATTGGTTTGCTGTATAGTTGGCGGAATGTATTGTACAGTATAAATGTTACTGCTGTACAGGTGGATTATTTAAAATTCTGAAAGTGTTTTAAGTTTATAGTTGTAACTGTTTTCAACAGGACCCAACGTCCTTGTGCCCTTCACTTTCCCCTTAATGCGTCTTTTCTTTCTTTCCTTCCATTTTCCATTCTACTGTCATAATGCCCCAACCAGCTGGCTAAATACTGACAGCCAGAGTTGAAATTAAATGGTTCTACCAATTATTGCATCCAATCAGTCCTTTGCGATTGCAATATTGCACACATAAATTTTCAGATTAATTTTGTTGCTTTTTTTTTTTTACAGTGGCCACTCCTGTTTTCAGTTTTGTACATCCTATAAATGATTGTTAGAGCACAATGATACAATCTAGATCCAAAACCTACATGAAAAACGAGGAAACAAAGGGCCTCTGTTCACAGATGTTTCAAAGGTGTTACTGTTTAATAGCGGATCAAGAACACAAAGATTGAAATGGTCACAAAGCCAGTGTGAGCCAAGCAGAAATTATTTATGTAAAATCATCTTGTTGTCCTGTTTTGGTCTTTTTTTGTGTCTCCTATTAATCATTACTTATCCATTGACAAGGGGTTCAGGTCAATTTACATTTCTTATGAACAGTTTTGCTTAATTTTGTACTCTGTTTTGGTGTGTTTTCTTGTTCATGATTTTTGACTTTGTATTCTGTGTAACAGTTTTGTTTAAAATGAAAAGATTGAAGCTTGACTATCTTAAATTAGGAACATCATAAATATGGAATATTAAAAGCTGCATTTTAAAGTATTATGTTACAGTGTAGATACTTTTAAGCTGTTCACGTGAGGATTGACTTAATTGTACATTCAGATCATTTGTTTTGGACTCCGAGGTGTCAATAAAGTGTCCATAGACCATTGAAGTTCACAAAATACAAACTTGATTTACCAGTAAAATACACTGCACAGTGCACATTTTGTAACCATACCATCCCTTGTGAATGCACGCATACCTCTTAACCTTTGTGACATTTTTTTACACTGCAACCATAAACTGCAATGTATTTTATGTTATAGATTAACACAGTAATTGTGTGAAGTAGAAAAAAAATGATACGTGAAGTGTTTGTAGGTGTGCCTCTACCAGTTTTTTGCTCATTTAGAAACCAAGATTTCCCCTCATTTTCTGTAAATTAGCAGATACTCAGTCAAATTTGAAGGAGAGCTTCTGTTAACATAAATATAACACATGAACATGATTTAATCAAAACAATTAAATTTTCCTTCCATTACACAACTGTCTCCAACATTGCAAGAATTTTATACCGTAATAAATAAATCATGCATCTGGCCTTACTATAAAAGTATAATGGAATCAATTGTGAATGTTATTTGATCATACACATTGGTTGAAATACTTCAGTTCGAAAGATTACTCGAAAAAGTACTTTCAAGTTGGAACACTACACACTTACTATACTATACTTACTACACTATACTCCTTATAGGTTCACTCATGAACTGCAAATGAATATATATATATATATATATGTGTGTGTGTGTGTGTGTGTGTGTGTGTGTGTGTGTGTGTGTGTGTTACTGTTTTAATGTTTTATAAACACAGAACCTCCACTAGGTGGCACAACACATTTAAAAGAGATACTGTTTGTGACTCCACAAACAGGAATGTTACTTTGCAGGAAGAAGTTACCTTCATTCGTCACAAACCAGTCTGCTGACATTAACGCACTTTCGATCCCATACAGAGAGTGTCGCCTTTCACGCAAAGTGTTCCTGGAGATGTGTCTTTACATTCCTCTTATCTGAGTGGCTGTTCTTTACACTTGAAGGAGGACGTGGTTTCTTTGTCACACCTGTAAAGTCACTCAAAGTTTTTTGATTTTATCCTGATGATTCATTCCATCCTTACAAACTAAATTAGATAAATGCATCATCAGATAAAAAGCACAGCATGTGCACATATTTAATAAACACTGTCAGAACTTTTGTTCTACATTTTTGTTGATTTTAATAAATGTTTTATCAAGCAGTATATTGTTGAATGAAGTTGCATTCAGCAGATTGTATGATGTGATAAGAAACATCATTTCTTTCTCTAACATGTGAGAATTGAATGCTTTTCACCATGAGTCATTTTTGCCCTTTTCTGCTCTTATTAAATATTGTGTGGAGACACAAAACCCACCTAAGTATTTGAATTTTTAAAAATTATTCAAATATATAACAATTTTCATCAAACATGCAAGTCATGTTTGATGAAAATAAATCAACAAAGAAAACGGGGGGTGAGAGGGTGATAGACCGATTTGTTTTTGAAGACAGTCTTAATATTTTTACTGCCATAATTAGAAACACAGCTCTTCTCCTGTTTTTCTATTAAATGCTTTCTGTTTCTTCTCTCAGCAAATTAAATCTAAAATTCTGAAAAGTAATGATTCATTTGGCTTTTTTTAGAAAGATAAAAAAAAAAAAGTAGAAAGCAGATTAAACTACTGTTAGCTTGTTTAAGATAACGTTTTTGCTTTTTAACATTTACGAGACAACAGTTTACGTTTAGCCAATAATTCTACTTAAAATCCTGAAAAACAGTGTTGCTCATGTATATTGCAGTTCCAGTACGTCCCTGAAAATATTCTGTTACACTGGCAAATGCACTCACATGCAGCCAAACCTGCTTCTCTTTTTGCATCACTAATGTAATCATTTTGTGGAAAATGCATGAAAGAAAAAGTAAAATAAGCCTTTAATGTTGTCATTTAAATATAAACTTATTGTTATTTTAGGTCAAAGTTTAAGAGGACCATTGCAGAGTAGTAATAAAGCTACGTTTGGGTAAGCACTAATTCAGATGCAAATGTGCAAACCAAAGCTGTATGGCCATGTTCCTTTTGATGATTTCTACCGGTGACCCTTCTGAATTAGATAAACTTGCTTGCTTTAATTGTTGGTAATGTAATTGACTTTAACCTTTAACATGCTGAATGAGAGCTGTAGAGTCTGACATGCAGCTCTTTGGTTTGTTTCAGTTTTTCAGGCCCTTAAACAGACTGGCCTTAAGATGAACTTTCTCACACACTGATTCCTGGGAACATTGTGACTTATCTTGAATGTTTTAGACTTTTGAAAAGTTGTTCTCACGGTAGAACAAAAAACTATAACTACATGTTTTTTTTTTGTATTTGTGTTATTACACACCTGAATGCTGAAGGCCATGCACCCAACTTCAGAATTTAGATGTTCTCACCTAGTTAGGGTTATTTAAATGACTGACATTTACCCTCTTAACTGATTTAACTGATTTACCTTATTTCCCACGATTTGGTGGAGTTTCTGTTCAATAAACTTTTAAATAATGTAAGATGTCTTGTTCATCTAGTATGTATTTATCCAGAAATGTTAAACTTTACAACTGAAATTTTTGTTTTTTCTGTGTATCTATGGCTTAGTTTACATCAGGCATTTATACAAGTGTGAAGCTGTGTGTAGATATTTTTAGATACACAATCACCAACATATCAACAACATATCACGTTTATTTGCCTAGCTACTGATTAGCTTAGGATAGTTAGGGATATTCTCACAGTTAACCATCAAAAGTCTCCGTACGCTCATCTTTGACATGAGTTTTTAATTCATCTTTGCCTTTTAAAGATGCATTTGAACAGTTTTTTTTCTTCAAGTATATTTACTCTCACGAATATCGGGTTTAATGTTCCACTGCAAGTTGCACAGGAACCAACTTGCAGTGGTACTTTTTTAGAGCCATTAACAGGCTTCTGCTGTTATTTTATCTGGGCGTTTGACCGCTCTTCTTGGCAGAATTCGTACAGTTAATACGGTTTATTTTCTGGCACCAACCCTGCTTCTAATCATTCAGCAAGGTTGGGAGGCTTATCCATTTCCAAGTTAGTCTCAGAGTGTCTTCAGGATTATTGTCCTGTTGGAAAAAACAACTAAGTTAACCATCTGATTAAGACTGTCAGCCTCCAAGGGCAAAAAATGGTTTAACTGTCTAAGAGCAACCCAGAAATCATTGCCATGAACTGGCTGCTGACCAACACAGAAGCTCTAGCTGTTATCAGTGACATAAGTAAGTTTGAAGGTCAAGGTGAAACATGGTAGTGGTAGAATCATGCTGTGGGACTATTTTTGTTTCCGTTGGTACAGGTGTTGCATAAAGTGGGTGAAAAATAACGAAGGGGGACTACTTCCAACTTATCTAACTTTACCTCAAGTCAGCAGTTAGATGGTTAAAATGTGGGACCAAATGAGGTGTTCACATGGGAAAATGACCCCAAAGACACATCAAAGCTGTGTCTTTGATGTGTCTAAACAACTGATCATACAAAACATTTAGGGGGTGGGGTGGTGGTGGGGTCAAATTTTGAGTTACTATTATATTAAAGCACACTGGCAAAAAAAAAAAAAAAATCCTCTGTATTAAAAATAAATATAAGCTAAAACAACTAATCATACAAAGATTTAGGTAAGCCAGAAGCTTAATCAAATCCAAAACCAGCTTTGATGTGTCCTTGTTAACCTTGTTAAACATGTTGTAGAATATGCTTTAAAGGTGAATCTAACCAAATTAAAATGAACTCTACCAGTTCTGCCAATGATAGGTCAGATCATGAGCTTGTTCATGGCTACAAAAAGCAGGTTCTGTGCAACTTGCTAAGGGATATTTATCCAACTATTGATGGGGGTGTACAGTTAAGCTCAACATGTTTCATACTTCTGGCAGATTTAGGTTTAAAGTAATATTTTAATTTTACCAACATGTTTCCTCTGACTTAAAGCAATATTAACATTTTGGAGTGATCCAGCCAGAGGCCTGACCTGACTCTAATGGAGAATCTGTGGAGGGAGCTAACGAACTGGGTGGAGACTGTCTGATCTCAAAGACATGGAGCTCGTTACCAAAGATAAATCATCACAATACCAGAGGAGACATGCAAAAACATGGTCAACAATTATGAGTTTAATTGCTTTAATCCAGAAATAGATTTTTTTTTTTTCATTGACTATTGTACAGAAATAACTTTTGACATGCCATATTCCAATAAAATGAAAACAAAATCAGATATATCTTTTTAAATGATTGTATTATGTCTTTAGGAACGCCCTTCTCATTTCCCATCACAAATAGCCCTCTTTGTTGAATGAAAATTATTTCAAATCTAACTTTCAAAAATCTCCAAAGTGTGTGAATTATTTTAGGCTGAACTGTATCTAATTATTTTTTTTTTTTACCTTTATTTATTTGGGATAAATCTCAGAAAATAAATTCTCATTTCATTTGACCCTGTAAATCTAATTTTGACCTTATTTGGATGACAGAAAATTCCCACTAAATTTAAACTTGTGCCCTCAATGTTTGCTTTTAAAAAGCTTTAAAGCTGTGTGTTGTAAAAAAAAAAAAAAAAAAACCAGCTGAAATAATGCATTAAAACCCCAAATCAAGTGACATTCATCCAGATTATGAGTGCAGCCTATTTAAACTTTATAGAAGGAGTCATTTTATTTTTAATTGTAAGTATACTTAGAAAAACAAGGGAAACCTTTAAAAAAGGACTTTAGAGACACAAGAAATTTAAGAAAGAAGTTTACTGTTTTAAACCAACTGATGACATTCTGACAATACAAATTACATTTTTTTTCTAACTATAGCCTCATTGTAATAAACTCATTGCAACAAAAATAATATAGCTGAACAAAGCCTCCACATGTTTAGATTTCAAAAAGAAGAAAACAGCATTGAAACCTCAAATGAGGAACAATGCCGAATATTTCATCAGATTCCCACAACATATGAGACTTCACGGTGGAAATGATGAGACCTTGGGTCTGCTATGTGTGCATAAGTCAAAGACAAAAGTTGATTTTAACAAATAAAATTCTGCTGCAATTATTTCCAGTTAAAACATCAGAGATATGGGATGGAATAACAAACAAACCAAAAATAGTTTTAAACAAAATGACGTCTTCAGTTACATATCATTCATGCCATTCAGCCTCACCATCATGCACTTCAGAAACAAGCATAACAATACATGACAAATGCATGACTGCCACCCATTTAGTAGACATTTGGGGGTTGGGGGGCTCAAATTTTGAGTTACTATTATATCAAAGCATATTGGCAAAAAAAATCCTTTGTATTAAAAATAAATATAAGCTAAAACAACTGATCATACAAAGACATATAGAGCCCTAAAGCTTCAAATAGGAAGAGTTTCCTCTTGTGGCTATAATATCCAAAACATAAATAAATCCCAATAAGATATTATTTTACAAAATTCATTGTTCAGCTTAACGGTAAAACCAACCCATCAAGTTTGACTGTGAGTCTAAAAATATGGACCTATCTGTGGTTAAAGGTAACTTGAAACTTTACATGGCAGACACAGTATACATACCATACACTATGCAAGAGACCGTGTTCATCACTCTATTTATACTCTCACGAAAAGCTGCAACCTGCACAGAAGCAGCAGCATGTGTGAATCAGGGGATGTGAAAAAAGAAAAACCCAAAAATCATAAAGGTGTCGTAATGTGCCCTCAAGAATTCAGGCGTTTCCTTCATTAAGCTGACTTTGATTTTTGGTCTTAGAGTACCTGAAGAATAAGGCAAAGAATAAACCTGAGACTTTGTTGTCTTTTTAAGAAGGTAAAGTCCATCAAAAGAGAGCGGAATCAGACCGCTTGTGCTCCTTCATTTTCCGTTGGGACAATAACAGAGGCTAAAATTTCATTCAGTAGCTTTTGGAATACAATGACAATTCTTGCTTTTTCTCCCTCAACATGGGGAAAACAAACATATTAGGAAAACATATGGTTACAAATAATCACAATTTTAACAGACTAAAAAAAAAAACAAAGCTTTCTGATAACACCCTCCAGACAACAAGAAAAAACTAATAGCACTTTTTTTTCCCAAATATCATCATGACCATTTTAATGGAGGCATATAGAGTTGGATCTCCATCACCAAGATGAAGGGATCATTGCACTCTGCAAATGATGGGATACTAAAAAAAAAAGATGTAAAGGAACCAATTACAGTACAAACGAATGATTCCAATAATCTCAGTATAGTGCAGATAGTTACAGATCATACCTTTGGTTCTTCTGCATAAATTAGATCATAATTTAAGCAAAAAAGTGAATTTTTTTTTATTCTATGAATTGAATTTGGAATTCAATCCTATGTTACTCTGTCCTCAAATTAAACTTTCATGTGTTCCTGTACAGTTAATCAAAACAGTTTCAGATAGTCAAAACACATGATAAAGCACAGCCTTAACTACAATCAGCAGCTGTGTGCTTTACCTTCAGCAGCATGGAGCAAAACTGCTTTCTCTACATGAACAACAGTATTTTACTCAGAAATTATCTTGTTTAGGGCGATGATTACAGATTACAGAAGCATGTTAGAATTTGCAAATGACGTTTATGTTTTAAAAGTGTCTACTTCAACTGGAAAAAAACTCAAGTGTTGTCAAACAAAAAAAAAATACTAAACCTATAAAATGGTTGGTCACACATGATTGGTCACATTTCTAAATTAAAAAGGTATAAGGGTTCTAATTTTAAAAATGCAATGACAAACACAAACAAGAATATGACTGTATTCGCTGCACAGTTTATAACACTTGAGCACCGCTGTGCTGCTGTAAATCTGAGACTCCACCGGATGAAACAGGACCCATTTGGAAAAATATATCATTTTTAAAGCTCTAATCTCACATGTATTACAAAACCTGACACATTGAAATCTAAAAGATTCCATATGCTAACTATAGAAACTTTTTTTTTTTTTTTTTTTATAAAAAAAAAAAAAAAAAAAAAAAAAGTTTCCATAGTTTTTTTATAAGACAATTTCGGTCAGAAGTACAGTGATCCACATAAAATAGGAGAACGCTTTAGCAACAGACACTCATATTCATTTGTCCAGCATGAATCAACGAATCATCTGTTGCACACCTCAATGTTATTAGTCTATTTTGTTTGGGTGCCTGTCTGACAATCTGATTTCAGAGTTGACCAACCAAATGCAACAAATACATTTGAGAGGGAGAAAATAAAAAATAAAATAAAATAAAAATCAGTCTTATATTTCCCTAAAAAGAATGAAAAGACCCACTGAGTGTATTATGGTTTCTGCACATAAGATTTTAGCTGCACCCCCTCCAGAAAAGTGTTTGAGGTCCAAGAGTGTTGCTTTGCATTGTAGTGTGCATATCTATCCTCTCTCCTTGGACTCTTTTCTTAGGGGCATAACAGGAGGAGCTTAAGTTTTTTGTTTGCAGGAGGGTTTGTGAAAAACGTCACCAGCTGGATTACATGGCTGACTCTTTCTCGGCAGAAAGGTCTGCTTTTGCCCCATCTAAGCCTCGTTTATCGATGAGCGGCGAGTGCTCGGGGGCGGCGGCGGACAGATCTCCATCCATCCTGACTTCGCTGAGCTCCACTACTCCTTCGTGTTTGGATGCTTTGTCCACGAAGAACTGCAGGAGCCCTGCTCCGAAGGCATCGCCCTCCACATTCAGCACCGTGCAGGTACGGTCACTAAAGAGGGACGGAACAGATAAGAAGAGAAATTTAATGTTGTGATGCTGATTAAATATTGAGGCATACATCTTTAATTGATAAGTATCTGTAAAGTGTGACTTGCATGTGTATTCAACCCCCCCCCCCCCACTGAGTCAACCCTTTCTAGAAGCACCTTTCACTGTGATTCCAGCTGCAAGTGTTCTGGGTTATCTCTCTGCCTGCTTTGCACATCTAGAGAATTTTTTACCCAGTTTTTTTGTTTTTTTTTTTTTTTTTGCAAAGCTAAAGCGCAGTCAGACTGGATAGAGAACATCTGCAAAGATTCATTTTCAAGTCTTGCCACAGCTTTTAAGTTGGATTAAAATCTGGATTTTGACTAGACCACTTCAACAGAATATGCTTTAATAAGCCACTTTGCTCTCTATCCATTTTTCCCATCTGCTCTGATCTGCATACCTGTCTCTGCTATAAAAAAAGAAGGCGGCCCACATCCCGATAGTGCCACTGCCATACTTGACCATAAGCATGTCCTGGCATGTCCAGGGTGATGTAGTGATTTCACCCCACACAAAGCATTTTCACATATCAACCAGAAAGTCACATTTTTGTCTGGTCAGAGGACCTTCTTCCAAATCTTTGCTACGTCCCCTGTGTGGCTTGTTGTGAATTTTAAAATGAAACCTCTTTCAACAACCCCTTTTCCATAAAAGCCACATTTGTGGACAGACTCCCCCACCTGAGCTGTCCACCTCTGGAGCACCTCCGGAGTTGCCATGGGCTTGTTGGATATTTCTCTGACAAAATCTCTCTTTGGCCAGACTTTTTAGCTAGATTGCCATGTCTTGGCAGGTTTGCAGTTGTGCCTTACTCTTTCTATTTTCAGATGGTGGGTTAAACAGAGATGAAATTGCATGCAGGTGGACTCTATTTACTAATTAGGAGACCTGAAGGCAGTTGGTCAAAAGGATTTTTTCGCGTAATCAGATTAACGGAGTCTAAATACAAATACTTGTCACACATTTGATATTTATATTTCTAAAAAAAATGCTCGAAATCCATGTGTCATTTTCCTTTCTGTTATGCCCTGCTTTGTGTTCGTCTGTCATATAAGTTAAAGTTCATTGAAATTTGTGGCTGTAATGTGATGAAATACAAAAGTTGTTATATACTCACACAAGCCAGTCAACAGCCAGGATAAGAGAGATGTCTGTGGTGGGCAGTCCAGTTGCTTCTAGGATTATAGCAAGGGTCAGCACACCCCCTGCAGGTATACCTGCTGCTCCAACACTGGACGCTGTAGCTGTAACACTAACAAACACAAGGCACAATGTTACCAAGAAGTAAGAATTTATCATCACATGTAGTTTTTAAAGGATCACCGCAGGTTTCAGACGTACAGGATGGTTATGACTTGGATAAAGTTGAGACTAGTCTTGTTCAGCTGGGCAATGAAAACCGCCGCCACACACTGGAAGAGCGCAGCCCCGTCCATGTTGACCGTGGCGCCAATGGGCAGGATGAAACGGCTTATGTGCTTGGACACACCATTTTTCTCCTCCACGCACTTCATCATGAGGGGCAGAGTGGCAGAGCTGGAAACAGGAAACAGAGGAGGAGGGGGTGAGTGGAGGAGCGTGTGTGTCTGTCAACAGGAGAGCCTCAGTTTGTGGATATTTAGCAACCCCAACTGAGCAACCAAATGCGAGTTTGAGTTAAAATACCTGGAGCTTGTTCCGAAAGCTGTGGCCAAGGCTGTGACTATGCCCCACAGGAAGGTGTACGGGTTCTTCCTTGTGAAAATGAAGTAGATGCCCGGCAGCACCAGCGCTCCATGGATGGCGTGGCCAATCATGCAGGTGGCGATGTATTTTCCCAGGCTGGTAAACAACTTGCCGACGTCGTCCATCTCCACAATCTTACCAGCGACGAGGAACATGATACCGAGAGGGGCGTACCTGCAGCCAGACGAGAGAAAAGACAAGGACAATACTGCAGATCAGGTTTCTGGAACACAGCACAAAGGCACCTCACTGATAAAGCTTACTTAACCTACTCAGAATGATCTGTTTGAGAAACACTTTTGAGAACTAGATTTTCTGAAAGATCTCAAACTAGTGCAAAATCCTCTAGACTTATTAGCATATCTGATGAAGATGTTTAAAAAGACTCAAAATCTTTTATTGCAGTGCCATCGTTTCACAGTTATGTTACTGCATAATTTTGGATCGTTTTTGAAAGAAATCAGATGAACCCAAAGAATTTCAAAAGATTAATTATAGCATTTTTTTTACTTGATCAGAGTATCTACAAATGTGTATTTGGTATAACAACATATATAAGAAATAGATAACTGTGTATTATTTATTATTTCAACTGAACTTCTGGAATTAGTGAATTTGCTTGAACTACTCATCTAATTATTTCTATTATAAAACATTTTAAACAAACGTTTCTTCTAAGCATCCCTAAAATTAGTACAAGTACCACCACTAGTAGTAGAGATAAAATATGCTAAGCTTTCTAAATGAATTAAAATTAATAACCTAAAATCTGATGATTTAGTAATTAAAACAAACATGTAACAGAACTAAAAACAAAAACTTCATGTTTTTCTTTGCTGTGTTTCCTGAGATCTTCTTGTGAGTTTTACCTTTGTTATAGTTTTTTGTCATGTGCTTTCCGTTTTGTGTTTTTTGTGTGTTGAAGACTCCAGCAACCGTGGAAATACTACTAAACAACTTTATTAGCAGACCAAAGCATTTCGGCTTGTGACCTCTATGGATGATCCTGGTGGGGATCTTGGACCCTCTCCATGCACCTTGGGTGTCGGTGAAGTTGTGCCAGAAACTTTTGGATCTCCGTGTTTTGTTTTTTGACATGCATTTTTTTTTTTTTTTTTTAACTCACATTTTTACTTGTTTTGTGTTTATGAACAGATTCTCCAAGTTTGAAATTTTGGTGGGATTTTTTTGTGTCGTCACCTTTGCAACCCTAAAAAGACCAAACATCAATGAGCACATTTTCTTACCACATGATCCAGGACACCAGCACCATGGTGGCCTCATTGAAGGAGTTGAAGAACTTGATGAGGATCTCTCCTTCATCACCCAGCTTCCTCAGAGCCACACCGAAAACAATAGCGAACACCACCAAACCAAGGATGTTCATCCCTTCTTGGTCCACTCCAAAGGGAACCTGAAAAAAAGCAAAGATTTGTTAAAAAAAAAAAAAAAAAAAAAAAAAAAAAAAAAACTCTAAGAGGAAACAAAGCATCTTAAAATAACCAAATAAATCTCTCACCTTCTCCATTATGCCAGTCTTATTTTTCATCTTATAGGAGGTTGCATACTAGTTGGAAGGAATCAAAATGTATTTGTTAAGAAGTCCACAATCACCTTTTAAGCCACTTTTTGTTATGCAAGGTTGTTATCAAGACTGTGAAAATAAATCACAGATTCCAGGTCTAATACTCACCGATTGAAAGGCGGCAGACACCAGATTGGAGGGGAAGATGTTTCTGTGAAAAGAAATTAAAACACCACATATTATTTCACTTCACAAACCCATGAGGAATAACTGAAAGTAAACATAACACTAGAGCAGAAATGTTTGAGCCCCATGTCCTACAAGATCTGTAAGATGGATCAATGTATTATAGCTAACACGTAAATCTTTAAACCTAATTTGAACATCTTAAGAGTTTTTCTGCACTACATCCCAAAGAACCTCGAGTTATAGCATTTTCCTCAGCTGCCATAGGTGATTAAAACAGACGATTTTAATCATCTCATGAGGTAACAGCTCAAAGAACTAAACTATTAATCCCCTTTTCTCCCTTTGTGCTCCTATTATTTAATGCCAAGGAGGTAATAATTCTGTACTAACTAGTACAAAAAGCTTCAACATATATTAAGTCCAACTGCAAATTATATCCCCCCAAGAACTTGTAACCCCTTGTGTACTCGATACCCCTGCACTTAGCCGTCTGTAATGGATTTAGAGCAATAAGGCATTAACTTCACAAGCTCCTTCTTATCAGCCAACCATTGGAAACATCAGGCTCAAACATCATGTGATGAGGCGGTATGCAACTGACTGCCAGGAGGCTTGACGATGGGACAAAAAGGCTCCCAAGAATACAAGCTTTGGATTTCTTAACGTATTATTCATATCTTTACTGAATATTTCAAGACTGCGGAGGAAACGTCAACAATAAAAGCAATAAAATGGTTTTATATATATTACAGACACTCTGATCACGCCACCAGACATTGTAATTGGCCTGTCTTCCCTCGATCGGATCTTATGGGTGACCATGCTGCTCACCCCCTTATTTGTTAAATGCATCAAAACTAACTAATAATTGCTACCACAATCAGTCTATGAATGCATCAACAAACAATATGCCCGTTGATGTACTTTTTGAGTTTAGTAAAAAAATAAAATAAAATAAAAAAAAACCAGATAAAGGTTAGAGACAGATGCTTTGATGTATGTGGAGAATCTTTTCCTTAATTTTTGGTTTCATTCAAAACTACCTGCAACGTTTTTGCTGAATTTTAGGCCATAACAAAGGATTTCTGTATTAAAATTCCTTTTTATTGGACATTTCCTGGGAGGTTTTTTTTTTTTTTTTTTTATTAGTTTAAACCTATAGTCAACAAAAGCAAGAGAAATAAACACCTTAATTAAAGTACTGTAAGAGTAATTTATTATTTTAATTGAATTTCTGAAGTAATATACCTTTTGTATTATATTCTAATTTATTGGGAGACACCTGTATAGTTGGCTTTAGATACGCTCATGAGGCCACAGAAATTCTACAAGTATAGAAATGATTACAAATGCCTGCACTGCATTGTCTACTGTAACTTGGAATATAAAAGTAGCTCATACCAGAAATCACACCTAAACAGTCTAGTTCCTCTTCCCTATCTTAGAGGTTGTTTTGTGAAACTCATCATCCTGTCGAAGTCACGGACACCAGGTTTCCAGTGATTCCTCCTCAGCTGATTTCTATATTCAGCCTCGTCAGTTAGAAGGATATGTCACATTCTGAGACAGCAAAAGTCTTCTACGATTCACTCGTGACACTGCTATGTAAATTGAGACATAAAACACAAAGGCGTCATTGTCATGCCAACGCTGGCTGGCACACACAAAGCACCATCAAGTGCTGTTACAAAGGTGTGTCTTCTTTTGTTTAAGTCTGACGTCCACTTGGAGTTTTGCTGCCTCTTCCGATCTGGGGCAGGTCAAGAAGGAAGAATAAATGTTTGGCTTTAAACCTAACAGCTGTTACTATTGGTGATCGATGGGACCGATGAATGCACGACAAACAAAACTGTTCTTTTTATTTGTTTTTGGTTTAAAGATGAAAAGTCAACCTAACTGGGGTACAATGTAAACAGCTAATAAGGTCCTCTAGGAAAAATCTATATCTACTGTCACATTTTTCTGCTGCTCTGGATAAATATCATTGATTGCATATAAACTAACAGGTGACATCACAGCAAGCCATTGACTGTGCAAGTAGACATTTGGTTTACGTGGGAAAGGAACAAGCGGGAGATAAGAAATGTCAACACGGATGCATAGGAGTGGCTGCCAACTTGGTGTAAGCTGGATCTGCCTGACTCTGCATGCAGTGTGGTCAGTTTTAATAATACAGCAACTTGCCCTCAAATGGTGACATTAAACCCAATCTGTATCTGTGAGCCAGGCTAGTGTAATTCAAAGAGCCTCAGATCATGGCAGCAGATTCAACTGTGAACCCACCAAAACACAGAGATAGAGGGGGCTCATTCTAATAAGAGACCAGCTGTCTGATTAGGATAATGTAGATAGTGTGCATGTTGGGGCGTTGTGTGTCCGACACAAGATAAATCTCTTGACAGGCTGGAAGCGACCGATTGCTGTAATCAGTGTTGAACTCAGCAACATCAGTATAACTAAAGCACAAAAAGTTTTGGTTTTTTTTTTGTTTTTTTTACCTTAGAGCTCTTAAGGGTTTGTTCACATTCCATCCACCCACATATATTTTTAGTAAATAATTACATCTCAGTTACCTGCCCAATTCTCTACAGTTTGTTTATCCCCATGCTTTGCCTTGTTCTGCTCAAGATATAATTTTGTAATTGTTGCTTGTATCTCGGTAACTCCTCCTGTTCTATCATCTTAGGCCTTTTGTCTTGTCCACATTCTGTACGAAGAATGAGCTCTAATAAACATTGACAGATTCTCTAAATATATCTAAATATAATATATGTATTTCAAACCTTATAAAAGAAGGAAGGTGTGCTTACTTTGCTCCCATGAGCCTAAATACCCAGGTCTGGGTCCTTAAAATTAGCCAACTGTGTTGCAAGTAATAGATCTGGTTTTGCAACGTCTTGATAAATATCCAGAGGTAATGGTGTTAATCTTTCAATAGCAGTCGGGTTACTTGAAACTCTTTGTGAATAATGTGCAAAGCATTGCCAAGATTTTAATCATGTGTGTATTGAGGAACAACACCCTGCATGGTTTATATATTTCCTCTGTATCCATTGATCAACACAGAAAAAAAAACTACAGACAACAGAGTGAGATTAGCCAATCAGAAGCCCATTTGCATACAAAGTCATGGGATCATGTTAATGAGTTGATATCCTCTGCCCTGTTACATTATTATGTCGTGTTCTGAAACAAAACAGCTGTTCTCCAGGAAGTGTATATTTGTGGCTGGGTGGCACTGCAGGAGGAAGGAGGGGGAGGAGCAGGAGGTGTGGAAAATACATCCATAATTAATGAAAGCTGCCTTGAAAATAACATTATGCAATAGCTGCACATTTGAGGCAAATGTTACCAGATTTCTGGAGGATGTGAAGGTATGCTGTTGCTGCAGTTTTTTGTTTGAGTACAAATTTTGGTCTTTCTAGGAAAAACAAACTAAGGATTCTTATCAGACATGGGCCAATTTCTGGTTTTGGGGTTGCTGAGGTTAAAGTTATGGTTTTAAAACCACAAACATTTTCTGTTTAGCTGATTTAAAGTCATTTTAGTGAGATGCCAGAGTAAAATGACTACTTTCCTTCATTTACAAGGCACAAAAAACTAAACTACTTAACCTGCCAATACTAGCTTTTTACATAACAAAATTGTATAACATTTGAAAACCATACACACATGCGTAAAAGAAGTAAGGCTACCAACGAGGAAAAACTGGTTCAGCAAGTTTAAACAGCAATCAGACAGCCAGCGTCTTTAATTAGAGACATGTGAGAGCAGATTTCGCTGTGTGAAGATATACAAGCTTGAGTCTAAATATAATCCAACCAGACATCAGCTTGCTACAGTCTGGTTTGATGCGGTACTCTGTTTTCTGTGAACGGAATTGCTCTGACATCACAGGAACAGAGGGTGGCGAAACTACCTCTTTTATTGATTCATTTATTTATTTTGGTAACACACAGGAACAGGAAGAGGTGTGACTACACCCCACGTGGCAAGAAAAGCCGTGACACTTGGAGATAAAATGTACAACAAGCTATGACCACTTGTTCCAAAGAAATCACTAATATTTGGGTGTGATGGGGTGTAATAGTGATACGATTTCACTTCAATAAATTGTCTTAGGGCCACAGGCAAGAAACATCGTGGTGCATTCAGGTACACCCCGTAATCTAGATCAATGTTCAGGCTAATTTCTGAAGAAGTTTTAGGGCCACGAACCATTCATTTTATAGGTGATGGCAATGATTTCGAGTTTTATTTCACTAGAGATTATCCAGTTTTGACTTCTTTATGTACAGTGGAGTGAAGGCGCGCGCGTAAAGAGCTGCATCTGGCGCTATGGGGGATTTAACTCGCACGAGGGAACAGAAGCTGATGCAACTGAATGTTATCATTACCAGGACAGCGCGTGCTCGGCCAGAGCTCACTTGGCCGAGCAATATGGCTGTAGTAACACAAGGTTTACTCTATTTGAGGAAACGGAAATATATCGTGAGGTGCACGTCAACAACTTTCGGACTCACCTTATCAGGTCTAAGAAGGAGTCGATAACTTCTTTCTTCTCCGGAACACCACCACTCATGTCATCATCATACTTTGTCGTGTTGTTCATGTCCACATTTCCCGGCTGGATGATGAAAGCCATCACCACCCCGATGGATGAGGCTATCAAGGTGGTTATCAAGAAGAACAGCATGGCCCAGCCGCCCAGTTTCCCCAGAGCTTTGGGGTCGATGCTCGCCGCTCCGGACACCAAACTGCACACCACCAGAGGGATGATGATCATCTTCAGCAGCCGGATGAGGATCTCACCAGGGAAACCGATGTAAATTTGCTGGGTTTCGGTCAGCGACACGCTGCGCACACCGAGCCCGATAAAGACCCCCACAATGACCCCGGCCACGGTCAGGATCACCAGCAGGTTCGCCCTGACGATCCTCTTCACCCGCTGGGACATCGGCTCCGGGCTGCTCTTTCTTTGCCCGGTGGGCCCGTTGGCCAGCGGCTCATCGCGGTGCGCCTCGCCGTTGGATGCCTTGACTTCCTCCAGATCTAACTTCTCAGCCATGTTGGTCAAAGTTATTTAACTTAAAAGTAAAGAAAACAAAAACACTTCTTTTAATAGTGTCTCTAAATTAGGCGGGAGCCCTTCTGAGCGACAGCGCGCGCGGGTAACGACGGACTTCCTTCTTCTCTTTGGGTGCTTCAGAGGCGCAGATTTGGTTGCAGATGTTCTCTCCACACTTTAAACCCGGCTTTTTACCTCCGCCCTTTTACGCAAGACTGGGCGTGTTCTGAGAGGAAACGAGTGTTGGCTGTTCCATTGCAGTCATTAAAAAAAAAAAAAAAAAAAACATCATGGCGTGTGTGACATCTCTGTGCTCGACGTTCTCTTTAAGTGTTTTATTTTATTATTTGAGAACTTCTTACAAAAGTAAGTTACAACGGTGGCCGACTGGAAACAAAAACAATCTTTGGAAAACAGCTTTTATTAAGCATGTGACTTTTGTTTAATTATTATCTTTAAAAAGTAGTTTCATAGACACCATGAAAGTAGTAGCTTTCTTGATTTTAACAACAAAAAAATATATATGTCATATTACATCCACATCTTTTGGCAGTAAAATCTAAAAATAAATAATAAAAAAACATGTGTAGTTAACATTTGATAACTTGAAACCAGTGACCTCTGTTGCATCATGCTAAAAAACGTGGCACTTCAAGACAGTTTCCTTAAATGCAAATAGCACAGCTGTGCATTAATCTTTGAATTAATGAATACAATCTTTTTTTTGTTGTCAATTTGTTGAATTCTAAATAGCATACAACGAAATAAAACAGCAATTCTCCAGTATATCACATTGAAACAGTCATTAAATTGCTAGAAATTAAGAAAACTAAAGAAAGTCTAATTAAAAGTATTCACCTCTTCACAGATTTTTTTTTTCTCACTTAAATGTTTCACATCATCAAACAAATTTGAATATCGAAGACAACTCAAGTAAATACAAAAAACTGTTTAAATGACTTTTTAAATTATTATTAATTTGATATTTATTAAGAAAAAAAAATCTACCTAAGCCAACCTGGCCGTATGTGGAAAAGTAATTGGTGGCCGTGCTGAATGTTGAATTGTAAGTCTACTACAATTACCCAAAGCTTAGTTGAGTTACAGCAGCACTATATATCAGCACTACAGATAAAAACCAAACCACATAAAGCATACCAAACAAGTGCAGTACTCTCAAGTACATATTGCAAAAATGCTCACACAATTTCAACCTTTTCCTATTTTGTCTCTACAACAACAAACTTTATTTGCTAGACCAGCATATAGTAGAAAATGATTGTGAAGTGCAAGGAAAATTAAATGTTCCTCATCAAGCTTTTTTGCAAATAAAAAAAAAAAAAAAAAATCTGCTGTGTGCATTTGTATTTAGCTCCTCAAAGTGAATACTTTTGAAGGAATACCTTCAATACCATCTGAAGCTGCAAGTGTTTTGGAGTTTGTCTCCAGCAGCATCTACAGACTGAAAGTTGTGTTCAGTTTTCCTTACAACATAGCCTAATCTGAGTCAGACTGAACTGAGAGCATCTCTTAACATCAATATTCACGTTTTGCCACAAATTCTCAGTTGAATTTAGGCATGAACATGATTTGATCTAAACCTTTTAATTGTAATCCTGGCTGTATGTCTACAGTTGTTGTCCCCTTGGAAAGTGAGCCTCTATTCCAGCCTTTTGAAACCTCTATCCATCTTGCCATTTACTCTGACCAGCTTCCCTGTCCCTGCTAAAGACAACCATCCCCCACAGAATGATCCTGCTGCCCCCACAGAACATAACTGCTGGCTAAATTATCAAAATAATTTGCTTTCAAGTGAAACTCTGATTTCTATCCAAATAATACAATCAGTTATTGTCATTCTAAATGCCTTAAAGGTAGTTTGCATTCAAAATGCAGCCATGAGGACTAATCCCATCTCAGATTACTCCCTTTTGTTAGAGTGGCAGTTAAACTAGGGCACATTAACTGAAGAGAGGTGGAGGATTTCTCTGCAGCTGTATGCTGCCACTGGACTTTAATGTGACCTCCCTCCTTTGGATGCTTATTTGGTCTCCTCCAAAGTGTCAAATCAACAAATTAATCTAACATCTGCAAGTGTTGGGGCTAAAGATGTCCACATTCCAAATGTGCTGTTTCCTATTCTATCAGTGCTCTGATGAAAAAATGACAAGGATGTGAAGGATAGCTGTTTCCATTCTGATAATTCTCTATTATATGCGATTTTAAAAAGTCTGAATGAAAGTAATAAGAAAAACTGAATGATTGAGAAGGAACCAGTCATGTAAGGGTTTCATTTTTCCCTGAGAAATAGCTTCCTGGCTGCTGCCATGCAGTCTTTGGCAAGATGTGTTTTAAACTGTAACTCGAGACAGACTCTTATTGTCTGGGATACAGAAGCCTACAGTCTGATACCTGAAAAATGTGCATACATTCTGATCCAAGACTCTCTGGAGTTACCTTACACTTAAACAACAGTCCAAATGCTTTTTTTTTCCCCAACAGTCCCACTGGTAGAAATTGGTGGGAAAAGCACCTTTAACACCAAAGAAAGCTCACATAATCAGAACCCAGGCTGGTAGGGAGCTGTCCTCACAGCAGTGAGTCTGTTATATCAAGCTGGTTCCTTTGTTCCCTCTGCCTGTGTGAATCATTGCAAGAAATCACTGTGATTTTGTGAAACAGTGCATTACCCTGTGAGAAAGGACAACCTTAACGACTGAATCCACAGGCACATGCCAGCGTGGCAAGTTTTTCTAGAGTAGAACTCCTATAAAAACAAGCAGTCTGTGCACATGGTGAGGGTATGAAGGCTGACCTACATATTATCTGTTGTACATATATCATGATGATATCTTCTTACCATTTTGGATGTATTTTTATCTATATAATAATATCTAAAAAGTTAAACATCCCCAAATTTGATAACATTTCACATTTGTAGTCAGCACCTCCTGTGTAAATACTTTCAGAACCACAATTCTCTATGATCACAGCCGAAAGTCTTTGAGACATGTCTCTACAAACTTTGTACAGCTAAAAGGTTTTGTCAGTCCCAGTGGTAGAAATTGGTGGGAAAAGCACCTTTGTCAGTTCTTCTTTTCAAAATAGTGGATTGTGAGCATCTCTTACCATCAGTTTTCAAGTTTTGCCTCAAATTCTCAGTTGGATTTAGGTCTGAACTTTGACTAGGCCATTCTAATCTGGCTCTATTTTTAGGGTTGTTGTAGAGCTAAGACTCTGACCATGTAATAAAAAACACACTAACAATGGAGAGAAATCTGTCAACACTGATATAAGGACTGCAGTCTGATGTGGTGCTTTGTTGGATTATAATGTTTATTCTTGTTTTACTCCAAATTAATAGAATTAGGTCAATCTAAAATTGGTCTTAAAATATATTTTGACAACAACTAGGTGAACTGTCAAGCTGTTTTGTATAAAAAAAGAAGAACTGTCAGAATTACTAAGGTAATTTTTAATCTGTCATTACTGTCATTTTAAATCAAGGCTAAAAACACACCTGTTTAGAGTTGCCTTTGAATAGTAGTAAGTAGAACACTGAACTATATTTGCTCGATGATATTTGCTTGATGATCCTTTTGATTTTGATGCATTGATATTTGCTTAATGATTTTGATGATTTTCATGTGTATTTGCGTTATGATTTTGATGATTTGGCTGTATACTTGATTGATGTTTTTATGATGTGAAGCACTTTGAACTGCCTTGCTAATGAAATGTACAATGTAAATACACTTGACTTGACTTGACAAGGTACAAAATAATTTGTGTCCCTGACATGTAAATTTATGACCAATCTGTTGTAAACATCAGTATTCATCAGGATAACATTCAAAACTAACTATTTATCATTAGAAGCCACCCCTCTGATCTACAGTGATTAATTTATAGCTCAACTGTTGAAGTTACTGTTTGATAAAGCAGGGAATAGGCCTGGAGTGAGAACACTGAAATAGGAACAGAGAAACACAGGAAGCTAAGTATCCAAACTGTCTCAGGTTTTGTATATGAAACAGGTAAAAGAAAAAAAGACTGATCATTTGAAACAGTGTGATCAAAAAAAATATTTTCCTCTCTTACAGATCCCTTTTGTTCTTGCTTCTTTGTCACACTAAAATATTTCATATGATCGACCTAATTTTGATGCCATAAAAGATAACCAGAGTAAATATAAAGTGCAGTTCTTAAATAATGATTTCCCTTTTTTAAGGGAAGTACATTTATCCACCACATCTGAAAGCATCATGGCTCCCATAGGTTAAATCGTGAATTTAAATCACATCAACAACTCTACCAGATGGCCACAAGAATTCAGAACAAAATCTAGATCTTGATAGGTGTTTTTTTTTTTTTTTTTTTCCAGCAACAAATACTGGATAATAAATTTTAGGCAAATTCCTCCTGGAAGCACAAGACTGTCACAAAAACCACTGTTCAAAAAATGCTTTTGGCTGATAAAGGAATTTGCTGAGTCATAGTGAAAGTGCACCACAGAATGGAGATCCAGGAGGAGTGTTAAGAAAGGAGGAGAACGATGTTGAAATGGCTTTTGTGCCGCATTCTCATGAGTAATGTCATAAATCAAATCTATAGAGTGAAAATGACCGAGAGGGGATCTAAGAGAAGGAAATAAAGCTTAAGTAAGTCAAGTTAGTCAATAAGTCTATTTGTCAAATGTTTATTCAATCTTTATTTCAGGAGTCATTTATATGTGCATGATGCATATAAAAACTCATTTGTGTCCTTATTTGGTTGTTCCTTATTTATATAAGTGAATGGTACTATCAACCAACGTTTTGTCAGGGCCCTATTATGTAAACCAGAGTTGGAAATAATGCTGTGTCATGCTGTAGTCTTGGTCTGTTGAGTAGCCTCTTAGTCATGGTGGAAATATTTCTGCTTGAAACATGTGTTTTACACTCATGTTTTGCACTCTGCCACTTCCAGCTAGTCTTGTATTAATTATTTGAGGAGACTTGAAGAATCTATGAACCTTTTGATTTATTTGCATCATTTATTAACATGGAGATTAACAGTCATCTAAATTAGTATTTTTGCAGGGCAAGGAGATAAAAGCATGGCAGAAGTTGAAGTTCTGCTTAAAGAATAAAAGAAAGGATCTTCATCCAGCATACTGAGGCTCATATTTTGGAAGCACTGTTATTTTGACATCTGTATGTTCTAACTACTCGATTACCCCATGTGTATCTTTACTGCTCTGTTTTGTTTTTTTTGTTTTTTTTTTGCTTTGTTTTCCCCTTTTGTTTCATCTTTAGTTTCTGTGAGTTTTTTCATGTTTTTATAATTCATCATCCACTTTATGTTATGTTTGCCTGCTTGGGTTTGTGTCCAGCTCAGGAACAAAATATGGCAAAAGTCTTTCCTTTAGTTACTTCTTGAAAATGGAGCCTGTTTTTGAGTTGTAAACTCTAGTAGAACCTTTATTGATTTCATAACAATTATTGCAGACTTGCCTTGGGCAGATGTCCATGTGTGGTATAATTTTAACATGAGAACTTTCTCAGGATGATACTTTTCCTGTTGTCCCAAATAGAAATAATGCTATTGCTGTTAATTAGGGAAAGTTTTTATCAGGGATTTTCTAGCAAAGCTTCAAGACAGCAATTCAAATATGAAAACTAATTCACATGTCTGTATTATGTTTTATTTTTAATTCTTGTCTTGGATGCCCCACAGTCTGCCTAAGATATGATCGCATGGCCCATAAATCCTGTCTGATCTTTTGGATCATTACATGCTCATGAGGGACCTTCCGTACTTATTTACACATTTACACTTTGTCACCACACTCACATGCTTTTGCTCCAACCATCCTCTCTATCTGTTTCAGCCTGTTGATGATTAATAACTCATTCTATTAGAGATGCTTTTTAACAGTTACAAACTGGCTGTTGATTTCTGTCTTGTTTAGTAACAATAGCAATACACAACACTAAGCTGCTAAGAGCATTTATGTCCATGAGGTATGTGCCATAGTCGCTAAGCCACTTGGTCAGTCTACCGTAAGACTTCTTGTAAGAACAGCTAAGTTTATATTAAACGCTCAAAGATTAAATATGTAGTTATTTTGACCATACACTTATTTAAAGAAACTTACATTTAAATCCAGCCCAAGTTTATTGTGTCGTTTCTTGGCAGATAGGCTGGTCAACCGTCTTGGATGGCATTCAACACTTCATCCATGGATCCCATCTAATCTCATAATATGTGCATGATTTAGGTCAGGGCTCTGTCTTTAACATACCATGCACAGGTCTGTAGGTCCTTTTTAATAAGAATTATTAGTTCACTTTGTCTTTACCGCTCATGAATATGTGATTTTTCTGACAATCCCTTATAGCATTTTAGAGTCTTGCAAGGTATTCATAGCCCCTGTACTGTTTCTGTTTTTTCACATTAAGACAAGCTTCAGTGTATTTCACTGGGATTTCCTGTGATCACCCAGCACAAAGTGGTACATGATTATCAAGAAGTTGAAGGATAGATAGATTTTCAAGCTTTTGGCAAATAAAAATCTGCAAATGTTACAAGCATTTGTATTTAGCCTAGATACTCTGATACCGCTAAATAAAATCCAGTGCAGTTGACTTTTTTCAAAGTTCACCAAATTAGTAAACAGAATCAGTTGTGTGCATTTTAACCTCAGTATACATTTCCTGTACAGGTCTTAGAGGTTTGTAAGAGAGCTTTAATGAACAAACACCATTATGAAGACCAAGGAACACACCCTACAGGTGTGTGCCTAATCTCACTTTAAAGTAGAGTTAGGTTGTCGCACAATATCCCATGTTTTGAACACTGGCTCACTCCGTCACTCATAGTTGTGGAGTTGCTGCAGAGATAAACTGCTTACGTGGGAGAGTCTGTTGACCGAACAGCTATTTAGGCCAAATTTCTCCAATTTGGCCCAAAGGAACTGTTGCTGAAAGAAAGAATCAAGAAGTGCAGCTTGTAGTTGGCTACAAGCTGTGTAGGAGACACAGCAAACATGTGGAAGACAGTCCTCTGATCAGATGGGACCAAAATGAAACTTTTTGCTTACATGCAGACCGTTGTGTGTGGAGGAAAACTGATGTTGGAAATTGCCCATAACATACCATCTTCATGTTGAAACATGGTGGTGATGGTAGGATCATGTTATAGGGATGGATTTTTTTCAGCAGAGACTGTGAAGCTAGTAATATGTGTTGAAGGATGGAGCTAAATACAAGGCAATCTTGAAAGAAAACCTTTTAGATAATGTAAAAAACTTGCGAAAGGGGCAAAGACTCATCTTCCAGCAGAGAATGTATTGCAAGAATTGAGAAGTTGTGTTCACAGACACACTCCGTCTAATTTGACTGATCTTAAGCTATTTTGCAAAGAAGAATGAAAAACATTTTCAGTCTTTAGATGTGCAAAGCTGGTAGAGACATACACCAAAAGACTTTCAGCAGTAACTGCAGCAATATACAGCTCTTCAAAATATTTAACTGCTTAATTTGTTAAATACAAATGCATACCAAACTTTTCAGAGTTGGTATGTGTTGGTCTGTCACATAAATTCCCTATAAAATATATATAGTCAGGTGACTGTAATGTGAGAAAATGTGACAAAATTGAAGGAGGATGAACACTTCTGCAAGTGGCTGTGTGTTCACTTTGAAAGCAAATGAACAAACTGTGGTTTCCCTTTAGTGAGAGCAGAAGACCTACATTTGTAATGTGTAACGTTGTGTTATGTTGGACCATCTTGTCATTTAACAGTCACCTATTTGTTACTGGACAGCTGAAAGGCTGAAAGGCAAACTTTTTTTGTGCCTAGCTTTCAATAGCTATACATCATTAAGGATTCTCTTTTCCATTTGCCACTCATAAAGCTACAGTTTAAGTTAATGACGGACACAACCTGTATATCCATATAAAGGATTTATTTAGGAGAAGCTTGTTTATGTTGCAGCATGTGTTGGAAAGCTGTTTTACAAATCCTGTATTCCGCTTAGTTTTTTGTCCCAAGACTTAGTTCAAAGATTAGCTATACCTGGGAATGCTGACATGTATTTTTGTACACATAAGTGATGTATTTAACCTTATATGTTTCATTCTGTTGGCTATTAATCTGCAGATTGTGGCATTAAGCACTGAAACATTCATATTCTGTTATCGCTCCTTTGTGTTTTTCAGTCAGCTCGCTCTCCTGTAAAGAGATAGAAATGAGGGATCGTAGCGAATGAAAATCATTTCTCCTCCTCCGCCTCTCCAGAGGGTTTTGTAATTGGATCTCCCTGCATGCTGTCTCTGCACTAGGCACTCAGTTACCTGCTAGAGGTCAAAGCAGCATAATTAAACCAGTTTGGTTGAAAACATTGTCATAGAAGATCCGAGACCTGCCTCCTGTCGCATTGTCAAAGAGGAACAATCCACAAACACCGCATTGATCATGTGCATGTATCGCTGCATTGTGTGAGTTGAACATATGTGTAGGTTTCTGTCACAGTGTGGATGTGAATAAATAACCTACACAAGGCTGAGGTCAATCAATGCAGAGAGGAAAACAATCTGCTGGATATTATTTTTCTTTGTGCACCATAGAGTTCAGTTCAGCTGGAATGTGTTACATTACACTCATTTTTATTCATATGGTGCCAATGTTAGCAGGACATGAGGCATGTTTTTTTCCAACAGTTAGTTTTTTAATGTGTTTCATATTCACCTTTCTACACTCTTTTGTACAGCACTGATGGAAATTCCTGGGCTCTTTCACCCACCATTCTGTTTTTTACATGCAGTTCTTCTTCATTTGATTTATAGTCACACACAGAAAAGAACACGATGGGCTGACTGGGGTTGAGTGGAGTGCACCATCATGCAAGCTCTGCCAGGACCTGACACATGCAGCTGATTAGAGTAACGCTTGGTGGCCTAGAGGACCCAGAGAGAATTTAAATTCACTTCTGAAAGGAAGACAAGATTTATTAGTTGTATAAATACTTCATGGCTTGAAAGTTAGCATATTCAACATGTCATGCTAATTTAATGATATATTGCTGCCTGTATTTTATCTGGGAAAACATGTTATACGCACTGTAACTGGTTTTGAATAAATCAGCTGCTAATAGTCCTACTTACCATTTTCCCTCATGGCAAGCCACATATGATTATTATGTTTTAATTTAATTTTAAATGGAAAATTATATTTTTAAACATAATGTAAATGTGCATTCCTACAAGGTTAAAATGTGTTCCTGATAGATTTCAGAATCTGGAAGTAAACTTTTAAATTATGTCATTTTCTCTTTATACACTTTTCTCCTCAACTTAATTAGTTATGACAAAGTATTCAAAACTGTGTCAACATCTGAAGTGATGTAATAATCCTCAAAAATTCATTGAATTCATTCTTTAAAGAAGAAGGACAAAATGAAGAACTATCCTGCCTGAGTTAGTATGACAATTAAACATTCTAAAAACATTTAGAATCTGCATTTTATTACAAATGGCATTTCTTCATAAGTAGCTTGATGTGATGAATGCAGTTGTCAAAAGAATCCTAATATGTCTTGTAGTCATTTGAATTCAACTGTAAAACATGGTGTGTTACTGAAGAACGGAAAAATGATGGAAAGTGAGGGACAAATAAACGGCGGTCGGAGCCATTGCATTGACGAATGGACTTTATTTAGCTGAACACACAAATAAAACTCTACCTGCACGCACAGAGTTGTGCATCTGTTTCATCTGACCAATTTGTAGACTTTAGCTTTCAAGGTTTCATCAACCCTTTTCACAATCTGTAATGTTCAGTAGCTATGTAAATACTTGCTTTAGACTCAAGGATGAAAATGCGCTTCAGCTATGTCGTCATCTAATCCATATTTTGCTTAATAAATAAACCACATCTCTCAATACATTTATCTGTCCAGTCAGATCAGTTTATTGCAGTGATCCTGCCACACCCTAGAGCATGAAAGTTTATGCAAAGTCATTGGGCACTCATATTAGATTGGTTAACTAAGTCTTGTCAAGCACCCAGATTCATGTCTGAACTTCATTTCTTTCATTTAGTTTTCCGCTCATGTTTCAAGGGAAAGCTCTTCTATCTAGATTAACGGTTGACCTGAACTGTAGATTTGAAATATCAAGAGGTTCACCAACTGAAGTAAGAGCAGCCTTGTGAATGAGTGAGACATAAGTGTCTGGGACAGCAGGCAGTTCGTAGACTAAAAATGCAAGCCAGAACACAATCTTCCCACAGGACATTTGCAGGGAACATTCAAGGCAGAGGCAGTATAAACCAGCCTGAACAAGTAATGACTCTGATTTGCTGAGATCAACACGCCCTTCTTCCAAGCCCACCACCCCCTCAACCACCCCACTCTTTCCCTGCTCCTTTGCCCTCACTCCTGTTTTGGAAGTCATCTGATATTGTACTGCATGAAGGCAATCAGAATCTCCTCTTTTCAGTGGTCAGCCCTCTCCCTGTCATGACTTCGACATCCCCCTCAACTCTCGTACAGTCGATGTCTTTGTTTGAGGCTCAGTCAGTTAAACAAAGAACTGAAAGGAAAAAGTCACAACCATAAATCTCCCTTTCGTGTCTTTTATGAAAGAAAGAAAAATGAAAAGAGAAAGGCATAAAACCTTTGAAATGTTACGATGTCCCTGAGTCAGTCTGAAGGGATTAAGCTTTTTCAGTTATTAGACACTGACAACCTATACTGCTGAGTCATCATAACTTAAATATTTGCTCTTCAAACTTGCCTTTCACAGTGTGCACATGCACCCATCTGCGTTTCATGGGTGGCATTCACATTTAATGGCTGTAGAACCGTATGAATCTGTTTTATGCAGTTGCTGCTTTTTCCTGCTTGCAAAAGTAATCATATCCCTTGACCTTTTTCACATTTTATCACATTGCAACCAAAAGCCTCAACATGTTTTATTTGCATTTACGTGGTATACCAACACAGAGTTCTACGTACTTGTGAAATGGAAGGAAAGGGATATATTGGTTTTACAATTTTAACAAATAAAAAACTGAAAAGTGTGGTGCACATCTAGAGGCTAGGATTTTTTTTTTTTTTTTTTTTTTTTTTACCCTATTTGCAAAAATAGATTAAACATGATCAGAATGGATTGAGATTGTCTCTCAAAATATGTATTCAAGTTTTGTTAGATTCTCAGCTGGATTTAAATCTAGACTTTGTATTGGCCTTTAAAACACATAAACATGCTTTCTATACATATACTATATAGAATTCTATATGCTGTCTAAACTATTCTGTTGTCGCTCTAAGTGTAAGTTAAGTTTTGTTGTCCTACTGAAAGATGAATCTCTGCACCAGTCTCAGGTCATTTGCTACCTCTAACAGTGTTTCGTCCAGAATTTCCCTCATTTAGCTGGTGAAATTGCATTTTTCCCCACTTTTCCCCTGTTAATCATGAGATAACGTTGATCAGTTGGCTCATTTAAATAAACACTGACATTCATGAGGTACTTTGGATTGCCCATTTGCGTGTGTGCATGGTTTTATAAATCTGAATTTTTTTTGTCGTATGCCTTTTTCGCCTGTTGGGTGTCCGTACACTTTTAATATGAATCCTATGCAGTCCGTTATAAATGAGACCACAGCTTATGTGAGGAATGGTTGGCTGGAATTGACATGAACTTCAGAGCTCAAAAAGTTTACACAAGATGTGAAATAAAGTTAAAGGCATAACTGCTGTGTTTATTGTTCCCCTGTGATGTGTTCCAGCATCTGTTTTTGGGCCAAAGTCATGTCATGTCCCCTTCACAATATTATTATCTGTAGGTGACTAGCTTAAGCAGTAAAGAACTATAAGAAATCCCTACATTTAAAACATTCCTTTATAACATAATTAGATGTTTTTGAATCAGAGCTACTGTAGTTCATGTCTCTCCCTCTAAAGAGGTGGCTGAAACTTATTGCTGCCATGGCAACTATTATATGACCCCCATGAGCACTGAGCGACCTTTTGTTAGCATGGAGGATGGTATGTGATGATCTGTGTTGACACAATAATCATAAATTCTTGAGGTGTGTCGATTACATTCCTTTGAAAATGTGTTTGTCTCTGTTCTCTGGGTAGTGTATGAACAGGGGTCAGGTAAGACAGGCTTTATGTACAAATATCTCCTTCTTTCCTCCCCCTGGACTTTTAAATAACTGGAATGCTTTCTCATTCTTGTTCATTCCCTTCATAATCTACAAATATTTTTCTTCATAAAAACTTCCAGGATCTCAGGCCTTCAATATTAAAATTAGAAGTCCACAGCCTCCATTGGATAAGTCGGTTTAATGTGATTTCAGTAGCTGAAGGCTTTGAGAAAATTAAAACACAAATAAAGTTCTTTGTGCTTGATGTAAAAATAATGAATTCACAGTTTAGAAGGAGTAAACAGGGATTGTGAAAGACATGCATCCTAATCTAAGGTGACTACAAGTCCAGATTCTCTATGCACTTTACTTCCTGTCCTCCCTGCTCCCCCACAGTTTGCAGATCACATGCCTGCCTATAATCCCCTTACTGTAGCCGATAATGCCCGCTGTCCTGAGCTCTGTGTTGCAACAGCAGCTTAAAGCATGGGATGGTTGGCAAAACTGTTCTTGCACTCACTGACCCTCCCCACCCCCCACTGTGTCCTAAAAACTGACTACTTTCAGATCTCAACAACTGATATGTGAATAATATTTGCTATAATTTCTTGTCTGTAGATGGCCCTTAAAAAGCATCATCTTCTCCCCCTGCTGCATGTTCTTACTGCTGTAATCCTGCTTTGCTTTTTGCAGGACTGGATTAACCCCAAATGATACTTTTTCCATAAACTTTTGCTTTGGTGGAAGGATATACAGATAAAAACTGAACTCCCTGTCAGGTTAAGGTTTAGCTTTCTTTTCTTTTTTCTTAAATCTTGGTTCTGTTACTCTCCATCCTGTCTTTCCTGCTGTTTGAAATGTTCATGTACATAAAAAATGGCTCACATCTTTAGAAATCTATTCTTTCCTTTTACAAATAAGTCTGGGGGAGTGAAAAAAGTGCCATATTTAGGGAGTAAGATAAAAAAACTTGCAGCCGTTGTCAAGCCTGTGTAATCAGTCTACCCCCACATTTAAATATTAAATTGTTGGTAATATTTAAACACTTGTGCATTACTCTCAACAACTGGTTCCAATTGGAGACCTTCAGATAGTCAAACTACAAAAATATTGAGTGACATCTTTCAGGGGTAACTATTTTTTTATAGCTGAAAGTAATAAAACATCTGTCAACTGTGTGCTCTGATCAACAAGAACATGAACATTTAATAGACCCTGCCTCTTGCTCAGCCATCCCTAAAGATAGGCGCTGCTACCCTGCAAGGACTAAGCAGTCCAAAATTCTGGTGTTCATCAATTTATATGACAACAATAATGTTGACAAAGATTTTACTATCAAACTTTTACCTTTTTCTATATTTTAATGGCTTTGAGAATAAATATATACAACCTGATCAATATTTGGATAAATGTTCACTAGTAAGTGTTCCCTTGACCAAACACTTTTTGTATCAACAAGCTTCTGGAATACTTCTGGCTGGATATTTTACCTATCTTTGTGGCAGAACTTGGTTATTTTCAAATCACAGATCTGGCTTTCATAAGCACAGTCCTAAAATTTTCAATTGGGCTGAGGATGTTAGGAAGGTTATTCGGTAGCTTTGTCTATTTCAGAGCCAGTTTTGATGTATTTGGATTCAGTTATCTGTAACCCAGGAACCACCAAAAACCTGTTATGAAAATGAGGCTACTGCAGCACCAGTGAGCACAATGTTTTATATCTACATGAGAAAATTCTGACTAAGAAAGAAATCCCTTCTAGTATGCTTGGTATTTTGATTGGCACTATTATTTGGACATACCTGAAATACCACATTTGCAAGTTTTTGCATGCATAGCCCTGTTATACATCTATCTGAGACAGCGCCCATTTTTGTTTAGTTTGAGTCTTCCACGAAAACTTGACTTTATTACTCGGCCTCAAAACCGCTCTTTTTGATGTGGCATAGCTATCCTGCTGTTTTTTTAAAACCCAGACCTGAAAGAATCTTGCCGTGGGGGTCCTGAACAAACAGTAGCCAGAAGAATGGAGGTCCGTGGGGCCTGGTGGAGCACCAGTAAGAGGTCAGAATGAGAGGTCAGACAGTTTAAAGCTCACTCTGCATTGGAGATGGCTCTGGGATAGGTGCTCAGACACACCCCATCCCGTGAGAACAGTTCTTCTGCAAAGCTCTCTGGGAAAGGGAATTATGTGTACATGTTAGCCTAAGTCCTTCTATACACACATACACATACATATGAATAGGGGAATCATCACTGTATACCATGTAAAAGAAATATCCAATAAAGACATATATAGCATAAAAGGTGCTAAAATCACAAGTAGAATTGAACTAATACAGTTGGTTTGAATACAGAGAGAGTTTACTTTGTATGTTGGGTCAGTTGTTTTAATATTATATTATCTACATTTGACAACATAAACTAAGCATTACTGACCTATTTTGGTGTGGACTGGTCAGGAGATCCATATGGAGATTCAAACTGGGAAAGAAAAGACGTTTTTCATACTATATTGCACATTGCAACAAAGATAAGTAATTTTACGATTTTTGTCCCCTTTTTATTATTTCCTTTGCAGTGAAGAAGCTTTGTTGCAGTATTTAAGTTTTGCTCCCTGGTTTGGAAGTAGAAGCTCATTTATCTAGAAAAAGGTGAAATTCCAGCACTGCTTGGCTGGGCTGAAGGAAACAATAACCCATAATGACATGTTTTTCAGAACGAGCAGTACACAGTGTCCTTGTAGAACAGAAGAAGAGAAGACATTTTTCCCCTAATTTGCACTTTTGACTCCACATTAAAGCAAAAACAACTCTAAACCAAAAGACTAGGAAAATCATTTTGGGAAAAACAACTGGTTGCATCTTTATACAAAAATGACACTATATATTACTGAAACTTAATAGTCATATACTCCATGATCAAAACTGCTGACACTTTAACAGAGAAAAACTATCAGTTATATATTTCTATGTTTTTTTTAAGCATAGATGCATGAAAAGCATTATGGTAAAGACCTACTTTAAGTGTTAAGTCATTTTTGTGTTTGGTTGTTTATTTACATGATTATTGATGTCCTGGGCTATGTTCTTTGTAGGTATTTTTTTTTTCCTGGTCTGTGATTCTTTGGGGTGTTTATTTTGCTCAGTCATTACATGGTTTCTGTGTCCACCTTAATGTTTCTACCCACATGGGGTGCAGTTTTGTTACTATGGTATGTTGACTGGTTTTTTGTCTTTAGTCTTTTGACTAAAATGCATTTTTTCTTTGATTGCAATTTATTTATTTGTCATTAAATTTAAGTTGAATGAAACATTTCAGTCAAATAAATTTAAATTGATATTAACTGTAGCTTTTGTCAGGTGTTGTCGTAGCAACAGTTTATCATCAGATATGAAACATTACAATCTGGCTAATCATTTCAGTCTTGGTATCAATCTTCTTTGGCATTGGGTTAAAGCATCAGACTGCAGCTGGTAAGGAAGCAATAGAATAGAACAGAATAGAATAGAATAGAAATATCCATTATTGTCCCACGATGGGGAAATTTCTGTGCAACAGCAGCAAAGTGGCAGTGACAGACAATAACAGAAAATTAGGCTCACACAAAAAATATAAAAAATGTATAAAAAGCAGAATAATGAATAAAGAAGAAAAAATATCACCTTTCTCTAGATAAATGAGCTATTGTACTTCCAAACAGGGAGTAAAACTTAAATACTGCAACAAAGCTTCTTCACTGCAAAGGAAATAATAAAAAGGTGACTAAAAATAGCAAAATTACTAATCTTTGTTGCAATGTGCAATATACTATGAAAAACGTCTTTTGCTTCCCAGTTCTCCATATGGATCTCCTGACCAGTCCACACAAAAATAGGTCAGTAATATGGGACCACCATATCCACTTAAGAGAATGAAGTCTCACTGACAAATTTTCCAACTCATTCAGCTTTGCACACAATTGAAATTAGATTTGATTGCATTTCATTTGAGTGTGTTTATAGGAATTTTGACCATTCTTCCTGAGGCTCATTAGTGAGATCAAACACTGATGTTGGACGAAGTGGAAGTTTCTGCTCTAATTAATTCCAAAGGTGGTTTATCAGGTTGAAGTCAGGACACTGTGCAGGCAAGTTCTTTTCCACCAAACTTGCTCATCCTTGTTATTATGGACCTTGATTTGTCAACTGGTGCACAGTCATGTTGGAACAGGAAGGCCCATGACCAAACTGATCCCACAGAGTTAGAAAAATGAAAATTTCCAAGTTGTCTTGATATGATGAAGCAAAAAAAGAGTCCCTTTCACTGGAACTAAGGAGTAAAACCCAATAAAAAAAAAAAAAAAAGAGAAAAAAAAGTAGCCCCACACCACTATCTTTTCAGTACCCAACGTCACACCCTAAACAATGAAGTCAGATATGTGGCACTTTCCTGATTACTGCCAAACCCCGACTCAGACATTGGATTGCCAGACAGACAGGCGTGATTCATCAGTCCAGAGAAGATCTAATTTCAAAGCAACATGACATTTGGAGGTCTGGAGCTAATGACTGCAGAAAGTTGCAACCTCTGAGCCCTATGCGCTTCAGCATCCTCTGACCCTGGCTGCAATTTTATGTAGCCGAGGACTTTGTGGCTGAGTTGATGTTGTTCCCAATTGCTTCGACTTTGCTTTAATATCAGTAACAACTGAGGGTGGAATATTTGTTGGTAAGGAAATTTCACAATTGGACTTTCACGGAAGCATCTTATCGTGGTACCAGGTTGGGAATCTACTTTTTGCTTTAGTGATTGTAACTGTTTTAGTTGCAGCCTTACACACACACAACTCTCATTTCAGTAATAACTTCTCCCAGGATACATGCTTCTGTTTTTTCTCCTTTTGTTAGTTGTTCTTCCTGTTTGTAGTGGCCCAGGATGTTTCAATTCTAGTTTTACAGCTTCCTGTGTTTCTGGAGGTTGACTTTAATCTTCTCAGTGTTTAGATTTATGTTTGCAGTTCTGAATAGTTTTACCACAGTAATTAAACATTTGTATTTGCTTCATCTGTCCTACAGATACATACATATTAACTAGTTTAAATGATGAATCTTCATAAGCTTTGGTGTTAAATACTAAATTACATGCTAAATTGTCAATTTTAACATAAAGTAATTTTCCCACTATTTGGTTGGTTATTTTTTCTCTCTTCATGGAGAAGAAACTAACAAAAATGTTTTTGTGCATTGAGCTACAAAATCTGCATTGAATCAAAAATAAATTTTTGCCACTGAATCAAATGCAAATTTTCCCCACTATATACAAATGCAGGGAACTTTATTTGAGTGGTACCATTCATACACAAGGAAATTCAAAGTGTTTTACCTGAAAAAAGTAACAGAGGTCAATAAAATTACAATAAAATTAAGAAGTGAAGAAAAAAATGTCAAATTTAAACTTCACACAAAAAGCACTAGAATGCAGTTTTACAAATAAAATTTTTTAAGATATCATAAACATGCACTAAAAGCTGTAGAGAATAAAGTTTTCAGTCCCAATTAAAAAGCCAACAGTTTCTGTACATCAGGGATTTTTAAGGAGTTTGTTCCACAGTTGAGGAGGATGGAAACTAAATGTGTTCTCTTGTTGTTTAATTCTGGTCCCAGGAAGACTATTTAAACAGGTCTTTGCTGACCTGAGGGGTTTACATGATTCATATCCGAAAAGCAACGCTGACATCTATCCAGACAAAAGACCATTTTGTGTCTTATGACCCATTAGAAGATTTTAAAATCTATTCCTTTACAAACCAGGAACAATGACAATATTTAAAGATTTTATTGCACTTGTTTTAGTCAGGGCTCTGGCAGCAACATATCCGAGCTGCCCTATTAATATTATCTTTTGTTTTTACAGAGACATGTTACAATTCTCTGAGGTAGAGTGAAATGCCTTCTATTATATCAGTCTTTTCTGCTTTCAGCTGGAGGAAGTCTTGATTTATCCACCCATAGAAACTTTGTAGACACTGGCTCTGTGACTTTTCATCCTTTTACATCCCTGCACCCCCATCAGGGCCTTGAAGTCCTGTGGTCAAGACCTACTCATTGTCCCCCATACGTAGAAGCTCCCAAATACAAGAGGTTTGTCGTTCCATTGCCTCAATAAGACACCAATGGGTGATAATGAGCACTAGTGCTGTGGCTGAAACATTAATATATCTCATGTATTTACATTTGTCGCCATCATGATTTATAATGACTTATTGCGTGAACAGACTTATTCAAGAGTGATTCTAATTGCATTTTTTATTTAATGGAAACAACACAATTAATTACAAAATTGGGTTTTTTCAACATCAGCAGAATATTGAAAAAGTTTTGCGTACATTTGTAATGGAAACGAATACGCAACAAATAACAATAGGTTAGAATATTTATGAGCGCTCACTTTCTTCTCTGTTCTCATCATTGAAGCTACAATAACGGAAAAGTGTCAGAATTCGGTCATTTCTCTAGTTATAGATGGAAAAGAATGAAGGCATAGCAGATCAGGTGAGAATAAACTGAGGAAGTATATAAGACGTTCATATGACGGGATCATCAAAATGATTTTAAAGGCAGACATCAAATTTCCTGAGAACGGGAATTTTCACATGATAACGTGAGTTTGTGTGTTTGATCACTCAGTACAAATCAAAGTATCAACATCTGAGAGCTTAAAAACAATTCAAAGTTAAAACCAAAAGGTAACTATAGAGGTCAAGAGATGAAATATGCCAACACTTAATTAAAACGCGCTTTGCAACAATCCTTCCTCTCTACGTTAGAAGGCAGGAACACATACCACGTTAAACAGGTGTGGAACTACTGTCATTGTTAGTTAATTGGCTTTGGTTTATTAAAATTTTTGTGACTTAAAGGTATCATGTGGTCTGCTTGACATATTCTGATGCAACAACCTGGCCTTGTTTCATTTCTTAAATGCATACAAGAATGCAAAATGCTTGCAGATCTGCATTGGTGGCAGTCTGTTCCACAGATCTACAAAAGGGGATTATGTACAAAAAGCAATCCAACTCCAAACAAGAAGGTGGCAGCTGGTAACAATAAACTATATTATAGTATATAACAATAAAATATATTCAATTCAGAACTTATTTATTAATTTACTGATCTGTTTGTTTAGTTTTTGCTTATTTATTATTTATTCTATTTAATTTAATGAAATAGAATTTTCATTACTTCCAACGTAAACACACCCTGAGGTGAGAGTAGAAAATGTATTGATTCTGCTGTAGATATTTATAAGCATATAAGAAGTTTATTCTTTTCTTAAGGTAATTTTGTCCCACTTTTCATTTTTTAAGATTTTTGTTGTTGCTTTCTTATCTTCTTTTACTGCTCATTAAAAATTTAGGGGACAGAAAGACACAATATTACATGAGTAAAAGTTAGGTATTACTGTGTAACAGAACAGTTTCAGTCAATCAAATTCAATCAATTGACTTAACAATAACACTTCACCAAAAAAGCTTCAGGTGACACAGTTCAAAGTTCACGTAAAGTCTTTGTGTTGACATTTAAAGGACATGAAAACTGAGAAAAATGTGCTTTAATTTAAGAAAAGGACAGTGTGTTAGTTTCACAATACATGCAGCAAACTGACACCTTGCAAAAAGTCAGGCCACAAAATATTTAACCAAATGCTTTTTTGGACAAATAATGAGTGGGTTGAAGAAAACACAATCAGTCACAGTAGTGCCATTACTCAAAACCTGCTAAATAGAAGGACTGAAGACTGTGTGAAGGGTACACACTGACTAAACAAACAACCCCTCTTCATGCACTGCAATGAATGGACTGTATGGCAACAAAACTATTTATGGTAGAAGTAATAGCTGGAATGAATTGCATCATTTTGTCTAGAACCCCAAAATAAAGTCCAAATCCCCAAAAATAAAGTCCAATTTCCATCTACACATGGAAACTATATGTAAACATGTTAAAAATCAAGGTAAACAATCATATTATAATGGGTAAAACAGGAGGTTATTGACGTAAACCTATAAAACAAAGATTTATGGTGGTGCTACAGGTGGTTAGGAAAGTACAGACTGTCCTTTCGTTACATGAGTACGCATAGTTTTAGCGCACCTGTTAACATATCATGTGCTGTGTTCTTTCTGTACTAAACAGGTCTGTCTTTCTGATGTCTCAGGAACCTCATCCTGTTTACATTCATTATGTTTACATGCTTTTATGCAAAATCAGATTAGACTTGTCTGGGAGTTAGTGTTACACCACAGTTTGTCCAATTCTACATGCAGACTCTCAGCTGAACACTGTCTATTACAATGCTGAAGTAAGCAAAGAACCACTGGCCAAGCTGTTGTTTTCCTGTGTATTTGATGTTGTATGCTGCCCTCTAGTTGTCATCAAATTCATTAGAGGAAAAAAAAAAAAAAAAACTACACAGGTGTTAACAAAGTAAAACACTAGCTGATAAAGATCTGCAACCTTGATTATAAAACGCAAAAATGTTGTGCTAACACCTTCCAAGAAATATATCAAGAGCTGCAAAATATTTGGATTGTTTTGTTTTTTTCATTGGTGATAAATCAAGCAGAACTTTGCAGATCATGAATGTGATGGCCAGATACCAAAACAAGGTTTTCCACATTTATTCAACTTTGACAGTGTAATGTTTTGATGAGGAGCAGACCTTATTTTCTGTGCTTGTTATAAAAAAAAAATTCTCTAAACCATTTTAATAGATGTGCAAAACTCATTACTGCGGTTGAAATAATCTATGTTGAAAAGTATACATTTTCAGATTAATCAACTATTAACTCAGTAGTAAAACCGATGAACTTTTTCACATGTTGTCACGTTACAAACACAGGCTTCAATGTATTTCATTATGATTTTATGCAATTGACCAACACATTGCAACTCATAATTGCAAAGTGGAAAGAAAACAATGCATTTTTTCCTTCTTTTTTTAACAAATAGAAAACTGAAAAGAGTGTTTTTTATTCAGTTCCTTTTGCTCTGATATACTTGAATAAAATCTAGTGCAACTAATCTGATGACCTCATCTGATTAGTTCATAGTTTTTACCTGTACGTTTCAGTTTAGAGCAGGATTTTGTTTTAAAGCCATGTAAAAAATTTCTACAGAGCACTGCTCAATCTATTATTTGAAAACGAGAAGGAAAGAGGACCCTTCTACTAATAACCGAAAAGCCCACAATGGTCACTGAAACAACTTGAAACTGAGTAAAGTAACAATAAATAGATATTTACTGACAATCAACCAATGAATATCAGACATTACTTTTGAAATGTGGTTCAACTGAGTTATTTAAAAAATAAACTAATGAAACAGGCCTGGACAAAAATGATGTTACCTCATGAAAAGATTTTAAATAATTTGACCATAGGGACATGTTAAACTAAGACGTGTCCTCGAATTAACATTACAGCTGTCTCCAAGCTTGTAATCAGTTAATTTGTCTATTTAAAGGGTGACAAGTAGTCACTGTTCTGTTTGGTGACGTGGCCACATGTACCTCACTGAACATGGACCACAGAGGGCCAAGGAGAGAGTTGTCCCAGGAGATAAGAATGAAAATTACAGACAAGCATGTTAAAGGTTATAAGACCATCTCCAAGCAGCTTGATGCTCCTGTGACTACTGTTGCACATATAATTCAGAAATTTAAGATCCATGTGACTATAGTCAACCTCTTTTGGTGTGGCTGCAGGAGAAAAGCTGATGACCAATTGAAGAGAAGGACAATACAAACATCTAGAGAGCCCAGAACAACCTCCAAAGAATTCAAAGGTGAACTCTAAGGTCAAGGTACTTAACCACACCCTCCGACAAAGTGGACATCATGGGAGGCGATCAAGGGAGACACCACTGTTGAAGGCAAATCATAAAAAAGCGAGAATGGAATTTGCTACAATGCATAATGATAAGCCACAAAGCTTCTGGGAGAATGTCCGTTGGACAGATGAGACAAAACTGGAGCGTTTCTAATAAGGCACATCATCAGGTCTATGTTCAGAGATGCAAAAATGAAGCACACCAAGAAAAGAACACTGTCCCTACTGTGAAATATGGAGGAAGCTCAGTTATAGTCTGGGGCTGCTTTGCTCCATCTGGCACAGGGTGTCTTGGGTCTGTGCAGAGTAGGATGAAACCTCAAGACTATCAAGGCATTTTGAAAAGAAATGTGCTGCCTCGTGTCAGAAAGCTTAGTCTCAGTCACAGGTCATGGGTCTTCCAACAGGATAATGACCCAAAACAGCTAAAAACAATCAAGACTGGCTAAGAGCAAAATATTGGATTATTCTGAATTTGCCTTTGACGAGCCCTGATCTAAATCCTACTGAAAATCTGTGGAAGGAGCTGAAACAAAGCTGAAAGAAACTGTTGCAGGAAAGTCACAGGAAATCTCTTGCAACAATCCATGTAGTGACACAGCAAACAATCTATGCCACAACTTTCACATTTTTTACTTGCAAAAATTGTTTGTATCCCTTAACTGTACAATCATGCATTGTATTTACCAAGAAACAGCAACAATATGTAGCATTTTTTTTCTCTCTTCTAACTTGATAAAACTGTGAAACAGGGGTATGAATACTCAAAGCACCATATTTACAGTGGTTTAGATGTCTGAGAATCCTGTTTTTTAAAACTAACTTTTTGATTGCAGTAATTACCTTTTGGTCTCATTCTGTTGCATAAAAAGCTTAAGTAGGAGCACAATGAATGCAACTGGAAGGTAAAACTAAAATTCCCTATTGCTATTGAAATATAAACAGAGTAAAAGTTCCTATTAATTTTGGTCAAAGTTACAGACAGCTACTGTACAATTACATATAGCTCCACTAGGCGGCAGTATATCAACACCTAAAGCTTGTCTTTCACATGACGTTGTCTAAACTCTTTCTACCAGCAAAAACGGAGGTAAATTTAATAATAATCCTATTAATTTTATGTTTACAGTAAATCCATATTTTTCTGTGATGTAGAAATACCGTGACTCTTCAAAAATGTGTTTCATGCTTCCAATGATATTAGGAGTAACTTTAACAGAAAACAACTGCAGAAAAGACACCGCTGCTATATGTTCTTCTCTTCCTGCTTTGAAATAAACGCATAATATTCTTACAGCGTTTTAAGTTAGCTTTATTCTAAATGTGAAAATTGATAAGTGGTTTTCAATGAAACATCATTTTGGTATACTCAAGCATAATGAAATGTATCGTTTTTGATGACTGTTTTTAATTGTTTTATTTTTTTTAAATAATTTAATTATTTTCCTAAAGCACTGCTTTATAAAAAGTGAATAAAAACTTTCATTTTAATAGATATAAAAGTTGGTTTGAAATGGTTTGCGCTGAGCTCTTTTTTTTTGTCAAACTGAGCTTAAAAAATGATTTCATGTGTACACACAGGTGACCTTTTCAATACATTTTTGATTATTTGCATTTTACTTAAGTAACTATTTATTTTGATCTTAGTTTTAATGCAGTAAAAAAAAAAAAAAAAAAAAAAAAAAATCACAATTACTTAATATTTCATCATTGTCATCAGAACATGTGCATATGTCTGACTTGTCTTTTTAAGCGATGTAAAAAGATGTAGAACAGGTGCTCTCAAAGCAAAGTACCATATAGTTAGATGTTTCTTAAAAAGTAAACACCACCATAGCTCCCACCACATTTTTTGGCCTTGAATAGAGCTTTGTTGTTTTTGTATTTCTTAACTTCATCTTCCCATCCTCTTCACTGCACATGGTAGAAATATACACTTGGGCCCTTGTTTGTTACAGTTCCAGTTGGGTTAAAGCTTTTAGTTATTGCCCTGACTGTAGATAGAGGTAAATTTAAGAGTGTCAATTTTCTTTTCGCTGTTTCATGACTTGTAAAGATCAACACACATCTGCCTCACTTATATCTTATGTTCTTTCCCAATTCATGAGGTGAGTAACAGAAACTGGCCTCCCTGTCATGTTATATTTATATCCAAGGGAAATAAGAGTTCATGGAATACTGATTAAAAGTCCATGGACACTGATCAACTTAAAAAGTGAAGTGTAATTTCATAAAATCATTTTTTGTTAGATTTATTTTATATGAATGGTTGATTTTATTAAAAATGTGGAAAAACTCTGTGGCATGTGATAAAGATTTTATCACAAGGGTGCATGGTTATACTTTGTTCCAGGCTCCAGGACTGTGCAAAGTGGGAGCCAGCTGAGAAAGAGCAGTCATGTCTAACAATTTGCATTGCCTTGGTGTGTATTTATCTGTTTTTTCTTTTAATTGTGGATATGTGAGTCTCTCAACACATAGCAGTATAGGACCAGATGATGAGTTTGTTGTTGAGTGTTTATGAACATTGTTTTCCGTTTGTTTTCGGTTTTTGTCAGGCCCTGCTGTGATGACATGAGGGTGATAACAGAAAGGGTCAAAGTGATGCATGTGAAAACTAACTATTATGTGTGGCCTGCATTTTTTTCATGTCTGCACCAAACAAAGTGAACTGGGCATTTTGGGCCCCTAAATTCCACAATTTGTTTTCTTGTTAATCTCAGAGTGCGTGACGAGAAATAAACAAGCTGAAAAGAAAATGTCGAAGTAGAATGTTTTGAATATTTAAAGCATCATTAAGTGAAGTAAACTTTAAGAATAAACTGTTCAATGCCTAAAGTTAGTGAAAAACTGAAGTGACAAAATTTAATTGATTTGTTGTGTCTGGGAGACAGTTCACAGTGGAAAGATGATCAATTTCAAACAACACAATGAAAAGAAAAGCAGTCATTGCAATGTCCTTGTAGGCTATGCTTGGTAAATAATTCAGTCATAATTCAGCTTCACCAATGTCTGCTTGAATGTGAAGAGGTGATCATGAGAGGTCGTCCTATGGACTAACATCTACAGCTGAAACCATTTTTTTTTACACACACTGTGTAAATAAAACTAAGCTTTTCCAGTTTTAGGCCAGTTATGATTACATATTTACACATTACATCAAACTTACTTTCCTCAAATGTTTTTTTAAAAGATTTTTTTTTTCAAATATGTACTTCACTAAATCCACTGACAAATGTATGGTCATAGTTGTCCAGCAAGTTATTGGACTTAATGTCTCCACAGTCATTTGCTGAAGCATGCACACTGGAATCCAAAGCTATGCAAGGAATTTATTGGCAATGTTCAGATTCGCAATTTTGGGGCAAATTCCAGTCATTTTGAAGGTAAAGTCTCTTGCAAAACTGTTAAAACTGTTGAACTTTTTCACATTTTGCCAAATTTAACCACAAGCATAAATTTCTTTTATCGGTGAAAGGTTTAAATTCTTTTTACAATTATAGATCTGACAAGTGTGGTGTGTATTTGTGTTTAGTTCTGGACTTTGACTAGGCCATTCTAACACATGAATATAATTTGATCGATTGTGGGAATTAAATCTGGTTGTATGTAAGCAGTGGTTGTCCTGGAGGTAGGTGAACCTCTGCCCAGTCCCAAGTTTTTTACAGCCTTTAAAATATTTTTTCCCAGTATTGCTCAGTATGTACCTTCAACCAGCATCCTATGAACTTTTACCAGCTTCTCTGTCTCTGCCTAAGGGTCAGAGTTAACATAAGAACCCCCACAGCATAAAGCTGCCACCATCATTTTTCATGGTGAAGAAGATATGTGTTCAGGGTGACTTGCAGTTCTCCACCATCTGTATCGGCCAAAAAGCTCAGTTTGTCTCATCTAACCAACGCACATTCTTCCTCATGTAGAATTGTTATGTACGTAATCAACTTCGAATCTGTTTATATGATTGGACTGAACCGACTATATATTTCTGCGTATAATTTGGATGTTTCGTTTGTTTTTTGTAAAGTGCCTTGAAACAACATTTGGTCTGAATCGGAACAATATAAATAAACTAAATTACTGTAAGAAGGGGCCAGAGTTAAGGGAGTTGAACACAAATGCATGCCCCACTTTCCAGATTTATTTGTAAAAAAAATTTTAAATAAACATCCATCAATTCACCTCCACTTCACAATTAAGCATTAATTTGTGTTGTTCAATCACATAAAACCCCAATTGAATCTCTTGAGGTTTTGGGGTGTAACGTGAGAAAATGTGTAAAATGCTTAAAGGGGTAAGAAACACTTTATTAAGGAAAAAATGAGAAAAGAAGTGCAGGGAATTTCTTTGAGATTGCATACAGACCAGTGGTTCAGAATGGTTTTTCACACTGTGCTCCGTCATAAAATATTCTCCTGGAAGCAAACGGAAAAACAAACTTTAATCCACACATGGTCAACTTTTATAGACCAACTTGCGTCAGGTACACCCACTTTGAAAATGTCATACCACAGACTCTGTTCTTGGCAAGCTATTAGTAACCATTTACCCTATGAGTCATAGGGGTAGATGTTTTATCGGTTGCTAAATATAGCCTTCACGTATTGACGTGCTGCTACTAGAGACTGAGTTCTCAAGAAAACAAAAAAGACTTCATTCTAAGTAATTCTATGTAAATTACTTTTTAATGTCTGTAAAACTTTTTAGGAAAATAGAAACAAAGATTTTAAGACATACCATAAATTTAAGGATAATCTTTATTTGTTCATTCTTCCTTTTAATCCAAATGGATTCATTCATTCTAATGTCTTGTTTTAATTGTGTATGAAATATCTCCTGGCAAATATTTCCAGATTACAGATTCACATGGCAATTACTGTAGCTGTAGAAATAAGCACAAGTACAGGAACTCTAACTTGTCTAAAGAGCTCAGGTTAAAGGTATAGGTCAAATTTTTAAGAGTTTTGTATTGATCTCATAAGTGTCCAACCTGCCATAGGAAAATCATTTTAACAACTTCAGTTTGAATGAAGAAAAAAAACTTTTTAATCCTATGAGATTTTGGTTGTTTTAATTGAAAAATCATCTGATTTAGACATGACCCCAGAAGGACAAGCAGCTAGTTTGTTTGTGCAAACCAAGCCTCGATCTCTTTCTATCCAATTGTGTTTTATTTAAAGTACAGTTTAGGATTTTTTTTTTTTTTTGAGAGGTTCTGTTGCCTCCTTAAAAAAAACAACTAAAATCAACTAAAATCAGCTTTAGCCTTTTCAGATTTTATAGTGTAAATACTACACGAGGACTCCAAGACAGTTATCTGATACAGGCAAGATTTTGCCATTCCTGCGGACTGGAACAGGGTCGTATCTGAGTTAAGTGCGTGACAGATCGAACTTCGAAACCCAGCCAGAGCTGTAATTTGTTGTGATGCTAACCGCTATCAGACGTAGCCTACAAGCTAACAATTTACTTTTTTCGCCTTCTTTTCTTGCCTTCAGCTACCAAAAAAAAACAAGAGGTTCTGCAGTTGTACGCATGAAACTGGATTATTGAAATATCAACCATCAAAAGGATTTTTGAATAGTCTATACATCAAACAGTTTATAATTTCTTCTAACAGATTATTTTATGAACTAATAATGCTCCTTCTTCCAGATACATTTCAATGATATTCTTAACAAACTCTCGGTAGCTATGACCCAATATTAGATAACTGTGTATTTAATTAGAAATAAATGAGTTTATTTTTTGTTAAAGCTACAGGAGCACCTTCAGCCAGAGACTCATTATACCAAAATGCACTACAGGAAATCATTTCTGCCTGTTGCCATCAGATATATATATATATATATATATATATATATATATATATATATATATATATATATATATATATATATATATATATATATATATATATATACATATACATACACACACACACACATTTTTATCGCTTATGGGTTATATTTGTATTATTAATATTTAACACCTTAGATGGAGTAGCTTGTCAACAAATAAGCAATTTCCCCTTGGGGATCAATAAAGTATACCATTCTATTCTAATCTAAAATTGGCTAATTAAACTCTTTAACTTGCTTCACTTCCCCACTCTAGTAAATCAATAACACTGTCTTTAGGAAGAAAAAAAAAAAAGGAGACTTTTTCAATTAAATACTTCAAAACAAGGCAAAACATTTATTTGAACTCACTGTTTAAGTTTGTATTGCATTCGAATACCATATCATCCACAGCATTAACCAAAATCTCGACACTAATTCTATCATTCACGCATGGCATTTATTTAAACAATAAAGTGCTTTTCATTTTTTTTTTTTTTTTTTTTTTTTTTCAAACAACCTTCTCTTCAACCAATCAAGCAAAACAGTGACGATACCTGCAAACCCTCTCTGGGGCCAGTGGAAATCACCACACACATATACACACAGAAATACTCAATCCCACATGTGAGCAGGCAAATATTTCACCCACAGTGTTTAGTTCTGTGCTTTAAACTCCAATTGACTTAAGTTTAAAGGCTGACAGATTTTCAGTCATAAGACTAAGAAAAACTTTGCTGCATTAAGCTGTTGTCTACGTTGTCAATTTTTGTGGGGGGAATTTCTCGGGCAGATTTGTTTCACTCTGGTCGCTTACATGGTTAACATCTTGGTCAGAACACATATAAAGGCAACATAAACATACTCAGCAGATTTGTTCAAACCTCATCTTGACTGCTGTTAACAGAACAGCCTGCCTCTTGTCTCAGGTGTGAGCTGTGTGCAGAGCTCGTTCAACACACTGATGAAACAAATCACTAAGATACATATTCATTGTGGATTCTTAGCCTTTATGTTGAGCTACATTTTTGAGTCTAGATAGAAATCTTTTTAATTCCAAGCTACAAAAAAAAAAAAAAAAAAAACTCCTGAAAAAGTTTGTGCACTTGATATGTTATATAGGCACATCTCAATAAATTAGAAAATCATTGAAAAGTTTATTTCTGTCAGTAATTTAATTCATTACACAAAGATTGGTACTTTAAGTATTTACTGTATTTCTGTTCATTTAGATGATTATGGCAAAAGAAAACCTGCGATTCAGGTTCTCAGAAAATTTGAAAAGTATACAACATCACTTAGTAAAGGATTCCTAAAACTGAAACGCATTATTACCATGCTATGGCCCATATACTTACGTGGAAGACTAGTGAGAGTTGTCCGGCAGATATTTGCTGACAACCAAAGATAATTGATAAAGATTGCGGTTTTCAGAGAGTGCTCTTTCCAAGCATATTTTTTTGGAAAGTTGAGTAGAAGGAAAAACTTTGGGAGAACCAGGTACACAGCCAATGGGGATAACTGAAAGACTGACTGCTGACTTGATAGTTTTTCACCAGTCACTGACACCCTCTAGAAAAAGTGTAAGCCATAAAAGGTCATTGCTAAAGAAGCTGGTTGTTCATACAGTGCTGTTTCAAATCATAGTATTAGAAAGTTGAGTGGAAGCAAAAACTATTAAAAGACATTGCACAAGAATTCGGGAGAACTGTAGCCTTGAGAGTACTGTGAAGCTAAGGGCATTTAGATCTCCATATGTTGTATCCACTCAGTCATGGAACGTTCGGTGGAATGAAAAAGTTCCATAAGCAACAGGGATAACTGTAGCCTTGATTCTGAAGCAAAGCCCTGTTAAGAGTTTGGAGGAGATCCATAAACTGTGGATTGACCACACACCAATGCATCCAGGACATGCATACATTGCTACAACTGGAAGAAGCATGGTGAGGCACAAATCCAAATGAAGTTTTCATAGTCAACCATGTCAGCGGCCGGTGTTGGTCCACTTTTTTATTACATTCAAATTTCAGGGCATGTAGGTGTCTTCCAGAAAATTTTAGATCACTTGGTGCTTCCCTCTGCTGAGGAGACCTACAAAGATGCAGATTTAATTTTTCAGCGTTTGGCACCTGCCAAACTGCCAAAAGTACCAATACATGGTTGGTTGCAATAAGTTTGCAATGTTTTAATTTATTGAGATGCACTTGTAAAGAACAAAACTATAGTGTAAATTTGTCCTAATCTGCAATGCTTGGCGTAAATGCTGAGTCTGAAGTCAATATCTGATCCTTGTTTCTTTTTGCACACACATGCACTCTGCTGAGAGACAAGAGGTCATCATCACATATCTGTGAGATAAAGGAACTTAGGACTTAGATTTCAACAATTTGCACGCCCTTTCATTGATATGTTAATACATCACAACATTGCTAATAACTGAAGAAGCAGAACTGCAACAAAATAGCAACAGAGTCAGTCATTTTTTAGTGGGGGCGCCTTCGAGATGTCAGTCTTAGTTTGTTTTTTTTTTATTTTTATTCAGTCTCATAGCTTCTGATCCCACTACTGGTGTGATAGCCAGTCTGCTGTGTTCTTGTTATTTCTGCCAGGTGTTTGATCAGCGCAGGGCACCGCCTCCCAAGATGGCTGCAGCCTCAGACACCTGTCTACCTTGGATGGGCTGTACTGAAATGTAGTTTCTCCCCTGGGGGACTAATAAAGGTATTCTTCTTCTTCTTGATCAGCAGCCTGATCTTCACCCTGCAGCTCGCTGTGTGAATCAAACAGCTGGACGCTTTGCAAAGAAAGCACCAGCTTAAGGTTTCACTGCACCTCCCTTTGTGACAATAGTGTCCATTAGCAGTATAGGAAGGCACATAATACTTTGAGAGTGCTCTCTGGACACTTAGGAGAGTTTTTATGACCTGCTGTTTTGAGTGACAGGCACTTGAATGCCCTTTTGTCCTGTTGCTGTTAGTAAATACAGAAAAAGAAAAATATTAGTAACCAACAACATTACATTTCATCAAACTGATACTAAAATACTCAAGAGGAAGCTCACCCAGTTTGTACTTCTCTTTAGCCTCTGACCTCTCTTTAGCATCAAAGTACCAGACTGTGATGGCATACCTGGTCATGAAAAAAGAGGTTGAAATAAATTATGTAGAAATAAATGTTAAAATAATTTTTAAACACACAGAGCTCATATTAAAACAACATATAGGTTTATTTTGCCTAATTTATTAACTTTTATTTTGACCAACTAGAGAGATTATATTAAAAAGGATAATTTTTTATTTATTTATTTTTTTTTTAAAAGGGTTGTGTGGAGTAATGCTCTGGATTTAGTATCTAACCTGCAATAGACAGCAGTCATTTGTTTGGAAATTTTAATAGAGGAGATAATAAGACAACGACTCAGAGCAGGACCAATTTACATTAGCCAAATATATACATAATTATTACTTAATTTTCCCTTTGATTTGAAATCTCAATTTGGCACGACTGAAATATTGGGCAGTGAAATGCCACACAATACACACACACACGATGCCAAATTGTCATCTTTTTATTTAAACACATTCAAAAATGTATTTCCAGAAACTATTTTCTTCAACATGTTTGGGGTTCATTCAGGCTACGAGGGAGAGAAAGATTTTCAGCAGATAACAGGAAGGCTGGATGTACAGTAAAGCTGCTCTGCTTTATCCTTTTCAGCTTTCAGTCACTGCCAATTACGGAAATGTTAGCAGCTTTTTATAAATCTTAGAGTTAAGGTAAGGATCGATATTCTCTAGAATATACATTGGGAGACTGACGTTTTTGTAATGCTATTCATGCTACTTGTCAATATAAGATGGAACAGAGTGAAATACCAACACTGTAATAATTTTCTCTTCGTATAAAAATATTTGTAAAATTCTGTTTTGAAACAACTCCTGATATGTGTTTGATAAACAATCTGTTCCAACTCACAAATCTAAAGAAACGGATTGTGTTCACAGATGTAGTAAGAACACTGAAACCTTTTGCTTTACTCCTCCATGAGTTTTTCCTCTCAATTTCTCCAAACAGAAATTTCTCTGACTGCTATCTACTACAGGTAAAATTCTAAGAAAAGACCTATCCTTAGTTACTACAACCCAAATATCAGCTACATGTCACTACAACAATAAAAGAAATGATAAAAAGAAATAAACCATTGTGTACAGACTAAGTGGCTAAAAAGTTAAGAATGTCGTTAGTAATCATCAGAAAGACAACAAATTCCAACAAATTTAGAGCAACCATCCTGGGAAAAGGATGTCTCAGACAGCGGAGGGTTAATTCCTACAGTTTCTCATCTATCCTGTGGGGCTTTGTTGTTTGTTCCTGTCTCTCATGTGTATGCCTCTTCAGCACGAGTCCTGCCATCGAACCTTCCTCCCCTCTCCCTCCCACCGACCTCCTCAGGAAACACATACTTCCTGCCTCTGGCCACACCTCGCCCCTCCACCCCAGCAGTCGAACCGGCAGAAAAAAGGAAGAGGAGGTTTCACGTGATCTCCACGGACAAAACTAATTTCTGCAACGATGTAAATAAACCCCTGTTGTGTAAGTGTTGACACTGGCGTGTTTATGCGCAGAGCGGGTCTATCTCATGTCTGCATCAAGGCAAAGTAAACTGTTGTTAATCCTAATTTCAATACACAATTATAAGGTTTATTTTATAATTGTGTATTGACAGGTCGAAACTATAAAAATTGAAGTGTAACTGGCAAAATTGTTTAGTTCAGGGGGTCAAAGAGAGTAAAGTGAGCTAAAAACTAAGTTTTTATTCCATTTTTGATTATAATTCAACATACCTTTTCTTAGTAATGTAGTATTTACACTGCAGGATCAATATAAAAAATGTATTCCCTTTATTTTGTGAGGATACCCTTCATATTTCAGCAGCTGTTACTAACCGAGTGGCGTAGGATGGCTTGACTTCATGTGGGTTTCTGCGATCAGACCAAAAGATGAGCAGCCTGTCAAACAGAGGCTCGATATTGGCCACCACGTTTTTGCCTTCAGGGTAGATCTGCAACAAACCTCCATGTGTCTACAAAGAGAAATGTGCACAGATTAGTCACATACCTGCAGGGCACACGTACAGCTCAAAAAATATAAGATGTAAATGAAACAAAAAGACAGTTAGAACTGATAAAACTTTAGCCCAAATACTCTAGTAAAAAGGGCTCATTTACACAGAAATTAACAGCTAACTACTGAGTATTTATGACTAGGATAGCATTTCAACTTAAACTTCAGTAAAAAGATAATAATCAAAGCACCTTAACATCCCAGTTCTTGTTAAGATAGTAGATGCATGTGAGGCAGCGTCCATCGCCGTTTGGGTTATCAACATGGCGGACATACCCAGCCCCATTCCCTGGGTAACAAGCAACCATAGCCTAAAAAAAAAAAAAAAAAGCAACAAATAATTACATCATATGCATTTGAACACAACAACAATAGGTTCATCATCACATACAAATATGCCAAGGGTTTTGGCAACATATGCAAAAGAGAAAGCTCTAATTAATCAAAGCAAGACAGTGCAGAAGGAAGATGTGTCAGTTTATTTTTTGAGAAGCACAAAGAAATTTCCCAGTGACTCGGACCATGCGATTTTCATGTCATGTTATGACTGGTTGACCATAAACTCAAAAATCCTTTTTATACCTGATCATTGAACCCACCATATTTAAATGTAATATGTTTGGACTGACAACAACACTCTTCAGTGTGGATGATGGTACTGAGGGAAAAGGACTTGGTTGTGAGCTATTTTCAGTGTCCATAAGATTGTGAAGACTGAGGAAGAATGAGATCTAAGAGGCCATTCAAACGGAAACTATTTGCTTTGACATATCAATAAAGCTCATTTAGGCTGCAAGAGAGCGAGAGAGACCAAAACTTTGCCCAGATAACAGGAAGGGTGAATATGTTTTATGGTTTTGAGCTTCCAACCTCTTGTCATTATGGATGGTAGATTTAAAAATATTCTTTTAGAAATCTCGTCTTTAAACAAAAGAGCTACATCTCCTAGTCACTGTGACTAGAGGATGTACTACTAGTTACAGCATCTCTCCTTCTAATATTAGAAAAATAATGTGTGAAAAGGAAAGAAAAGTATGTAAAATGCTGCTAATTGTATTTCTTAAAATCAATATCTGTTAATACCTTTATCAGCAAGACCAGCATTACAAAACCAGACACTGCCAACATAATTCAAAAATCTCTACTGGATAAGCAGAAAAGAAATATCAAAAAGGATATATTTCTCAATTATTAATATTTTACCACCTCAACAAAAACATGTATTTTACTGCAAGAACAGAAACCCAAAACACATCGTAAGATCTCGTTTGATGTATTCATCTGAGTTAAATGTGTCATTTAATTTTTGTTCCCCTTTACGGATAAAAAAAAACAAACAAAAAAAAAAACTGTTTACACAACATGCACCTGAATATTCAGTCTGTTTACATTTAATTTTCATTCCTAAAGGAGTGTCTAATTTCCCAGTGGAATATTTTAACTCACAACTGGATCAAATACTGAAGGACAGGCAGTGTAGTTGAATAGGTATCGCCAGTTAATTTTAATTGGATAAAATAACACATTTTACTGGAATAAAGCTGACACTTGCAACATAAGTCAGCAACGAAAAGACATCGGTCACAATGTAAACACTTTTAAAAGCAACTGTGTCAAGTCTTTAAAAGTTTGGAAGTTTATTTTTATTCTGATGCCTATGTTCCTCTTGCTGGTTGAAGACATGAGTAAAAAGTTGCAGAGGTTAATGAGCTCTGGCTGCGAGCGTGAGCCATTAATAAGGACTGACAATAGGCAGCTAAGTAGAGCACAACCCAAACTGACTTGGCTGTGAATGAGGAGGGAAACACCAGAGGAGCAGGAGGAAGGCGGCACACACGCTCTCACTAAACGCCTCAGAAGCCGTCACCTTTATTTGAGCGATATAAAAACAACACGGACAGGTACAACTGTCTTGCCTAAAGGTTAAATCGATATGGCAGCAGTGCAGAACCAGTTAGTCATGACTGATGGTCTCTCAGTCAAGCTGAGGTGATGCACCGACCCCACACTTTCCTCGGGAACATAATGTTTGAGTCTCACTGCAGTTATTCCAAGAAACTAGAGGCTTGTTTCAGTCCGAGGAAAAAGCCTGTGAAGTGTTTACCCAGGGCCTGAAACCTGAGCATGTTCCATTAGATCACACGGCCACGGCAAACACCGCCGTCACTTAACTTCCAGTACATTTACAGACTCAGTCTTGTGGTGACCCTTGTCTGGAATGCGCATTGACCCAGCAGGTTTCATGCAAGTCTCGGTTCCCTCCGAGTCCCCAGAGAAAACGGTGCGCTCCAGCCCTTACAACCTTCAACGCTCAGACGTCAAGTAGGGGAAATACCAGCGTGAGACCATTGTTTGAGAGAATGCATACTGTATCTGTCGATCGTTTCTGAGCTGGGAAAACAGCCGAAACCTGACATAGTTCTCAACTTACAAAATACCATTGGGGAAAGATGCAAACTGTTTCAGTAGACAATCCTTAGGATAGTTTATACTGGAGCATCAGTGGAGGACAGAAGGTCTTTTTGCAAGTTTTCTGTGTTGGACAAAAATCTGTAATTGCTCATTTGGAGTCTAGAGACGCATCAATCAGAATTTTGTGGCTGATTCAGAATTCTGTATAATCACTAATTATTCACCCAAGGAGCAGAGGCGACGTTATACTGCGTGTAGGAAAGCAGTCGCTGTAAATCAGGGTTTTCCTCCCATTTCATAACAAAATCATTTTAGAGTTGACAATTTAAGCTACAAGTAGAATAGAAATATCCTTTATTGTTCCTCAGTGGGGAAATTCTAATGTACCACCAGGAAAGCGAAAAGCAAATGGAAGCATGCAGTTCAAAGGTAAAAATATAAAAAACAGAAAAAAAGAATAAGGGACTGTACACTACGGCAAATTTACAACATAAGAAACATAATACTGTATAGTTATTAAAAAAAGCATGCTCAGATTAGACAGAAATGTGCAACTAAGTCGAGTAATTATTAAAAAAAAAACAAAAAAACAAAACAGATTCATAGTTTTAAATCTAAATCCTGCAGATATATCAATAATTTAGGATTTTAACTAACTATATATATATATATATATATATATATATATATATATATATATATATATATATATATATATATATATATATATATATATCAGGTGGAAAGGCAGTGGAAGTCTATCCAACTGGCCAAGCGGATTATTGGAATGAAGCGCATGAACGTATGGCTCTTGAAATATACAGCTGCATCTCAGTAACTTGGAATGTGTCCCCATGAGGCTCATTTGTCAGATTAAAAGTTGTTTTTTTGGGGGAAAAAAATAACAACCTTTAAGCAGGTACTGAACATACATTTAGCCCATATTTCTTATTTAACAATGTCTTTTAAATTGGTCTGACATAATATAATCCTAAATGTTGCATTTTCATTAGCTGCAAACAGAAAATTGTCCTAATTAACAGAAAGAAAGTCTTGAAAACATCAGTCTGTCTAATTAAACTACATAATGTGTTTCACTTAGTAAAATTATATACTAAAACAATTTAACTTTTCAAGAATATTCCAATCTATTGAGATGCACCTGTATTAGCCTACTAAATATTATATCTAAGGAGTCCTTTACAATTCCACACCCTTATTTTGTTTTAATTGTGATTCAATGCACTGTGTAGCTCTAGTCTACATCTACTTATCTAAAACAGAAAATATCACACCGTTCTTGTTCATAAATCATATTCACTAAAATGTAAATCATTCCAACTTTTCACTCTTTTTGGTTTTCTTGAACGCTCTTCAGGAAATACTGTAACTTATTTCGCTGCTCTCTGGACTTACAATGTCAGCTAGTTGCTACATTTGTCAGTTTATTGTTGTATTTAAGTAATTTACTTCAAAAAAAAAAAAATCTAAACGACCTAAATTACATCAGCAAAGATTCCAAGAACTCAGAATACAAAGATGGGAGCTGCAGTTATGTTGCCTTTGTAAATTATGACCATCTTAGAGTAACCCTTTGGTATTTTTAGCTGATGATAATGACATTATGGGGAGATTTTTAGAAATGGTTGTTCCTATTTTTGCTGGCAGCTTATACAAAAGGTCATTGGAAAGTGTTTTTAAATGTTTTCTCTAAACCTATGAGTTTAAATTTTGGTATATTTTAGCTCTTGTAATCAGAACAAAATTGAAATCTTGCAAACAACTGGTCCTTATAGATTAAAAATGCAATATCTGAAGTTGCCTTTTAAAAAACTGCATTTATTAACAGTAAATATTGAAGAAATGTGTCAGCACACCCACATGCTGGCATTCTAACAGCAAGACAAGTTGTGACAAGAAAATTAAGGGGCTTGCCTTCAGACACTACTGACACTGTCAAGTTCAGATATTACTTGTCTCTGATCAACATGTAAAACTGACAGTGAGCTGCTATCAAGTAGAGAAACATGCCCTTTTGTGCAAACATGAAACCATTCTGTTTGTGTGCTTCATAGATATAATTAGAATCTACTGAAGATGTGCTGAGAAATCGGCTGACGTCCAGAATCAGACGATTTTTTTTTTAAGCTTGATTTACCTTCAGCAGTGACCCGTCAGTAAACTCAAAGGTTCAATACTCTTAGGTGTGGAAGTCGTAACTGAGTAAAGTAGACAACTTCACTACGTAATAAGAAGATATTTAAAAGAAGAAAACTGTAAAACCAGATTAATTAACTAATTAGAGGCCTCAGCCCGAAGTAAACCCAACATATTATTTAAACTGTTATCAGTTTAAAATACTTCTAGACCTCTGACTTTGCTCTCTGCAGACTTATTAGCGTAATTTTCCCCATTTTTAGCTTTTGTTTAATATCCAGATCTATTTTGTTGCTTGTTGTATCCACATGGTGAGCCAAGTGCAAATCTTCTGGGATGTGTGACTGATAGGAGTGGAGCCCTATGTGCATGCAGTGGCTGAACTTGTTACAGTCTAATTAACTTCTGCACCTTATTTTCTTTCTTTCCTCACCAGGGTAAACTACCTCCTAAGTAGATTTGCACATGATAGTGTATTCACCTTTAGTTTTCTCTGTGCTGGCTGTTTTGCAGGCTTTTTGAAAACGCACCACAGAAGCCTGAGCCAACCATCAACTATATCATTTTATCCAGACCCAGCCTGAAATTGGGTTGGGGTTAGGCTATAGATATAAACTCTAGGAAACATCCACTACATGCATCGAGCTAACTGGTGGTGTTTTTGTTCCCTTTGGAAAACACTTAATTTTTATCTGTGATTGTTAGTGCAGAATCTGGCATGTTATACATGTGAAAGGAAAACATTTTGGCTAACATTACATTTACTTGCTGATCAAGAAGAATAATGATGTGAAAAAAACCTTACTTACTTCAAACTTGAGACTGAAATTGAAGTGTAACATAACAGGCAATGTTTACTAATGCCACAATTTATTTTTTGCTTTTTAATTTTTAACAGTTAATGTAAAATGTTTTATTTCTCATCTGGTGTTGCACTTGAAAAAAGTTTTTTCACACTTAGAATTGAGACTAAAAGTGATGTCTGAATCGCTTTTTAAGTGATTACTTAAAATGTATTTAAGTCAGTCTTTTTTCATTAAACAGTTGGAGCAACTGTAGTTACCCTCAGCTAACATATATAATACACCACAGACAACTCAGCCATAACCTTTATTGATTTTAAACCCACTGTAAGCATTAAAAGGGAAGCTTTACGCTTACAGTACAGAAGCTTTTTTTCCTCATTTTCCATCAAATAACCAGTCACAGAGCCTGAAATGGCGCATCCAGTCTGCCCTTTGCTTCTTCCTTTCTTACTTATGTCTGCTGAGAACTGTGCCCACGTCAAGTTTGAGCGTAATTACCACCTGTCCGCCAGGTACAACCTTTTAACTCCAAAACTAAAGCTCCTGTTCTGTGACACAACAGGAAAGGGGGAAAAAAAAAAAAAAATAAATAAAAAATAAAAAAAAAATAAACTAAATGTAGTGACGGCAAGGCAGGCAGAACCTGCTGCTCTGGAAGAGAGCAGCCAATGGTGAGTGCTTATCCAGATAAGAGGAATGACGGTGGAGCGAGCCGTGAGGGGCTTGATAAGGCTGAACAAATACAGGCCAAAACTATGCTTGCGTGTGAGAAGTGGAGCACTGATTGGGATAACTGGAGTGTAAAAAAATTTCAGGGTGAATGCAGGTAACAGTTCTTCTTGGATTTTTAAGCTGCATCATGCTGCTTCTGATGCTCCACAGCTTCTACTGTGGTAATGTTGTGACATGCTGTTTCATTAAGGCTGACTATGTTGCACCACATGGTGATTCATTATCTTTGCAATCACCTCTGTTACCATACAGTACAACTCTAAGCATCACTTACAGTCTTGTCTTTTTTGACCGTTCAAGTGTATGATTCCCAACAACACTGACATGGAGATAGCTCCTATACAGTACACTGAAGCACAAGCAAAGAAAGGCTTCATAAGTTCAATTTAGCCACTATGTAATTACTGCCCTCTAAGGAGACTTTACCTGAGCTAAAGTAAAACCCTAGCAGAATAATAGCTGTGTAATCTGCCTCTCCGAAGAGGAAATATATTTCATCAGCAGAATTGGGCATGGGCCAGTCAGCAGTATGAAAGCACACCAAGGATTTAGCTGGAGACCTAAAATAAAATACATGTTTTAGCATACTGTTCCAAAAGTTCAAAGCCCGTTTAAGTGAAATGCCAGAGTAAGTGCCAGAGTGACCAGAGTTTTCTCCAGCTAGAGCAAAGGGTAATTTTCTTTTTTTCCATACTAAACTGAATTTGTCTGGAGCTGCAAAACCTTGATGCTGATTATGGTTATAATACTATGGGTATCGCTGTCTGTATTAGTCAGCATGATAAAGGCTTTCTCCACAGGAAATTCATAAATGTTGCCTTATGTGTATTTCATTAATTAATGCAGATAAATAGTAAATAAGACATGAACGAAACACCTGGCCTATGAAGCTCAGATTCTTCTTTATCATCCTTTCAATAATAATCAACAAGACTGAGGCAGTACTAAAAAGGGGTCTTGGTTCACAGGTTATTATAATTATTGAGCACTGCTAATTTAGGAAAGTTAGGAAATATTAGTGTGATCACTGCACATCATAGATAGGATATTTGTTGAGAACTGTGTTGTGAACGCAGTGGACAAAATATGAGGGCAGAGGGATTTTTCACAGATAATTGGAGATGCACCAATCAGGCCTTTGCAGGCTGATACCGATTTCTGGTTCTCTTTGAGTTCTGACCTTATCTGTGGATACTTTTCTTTTCCTATTTCCTTAGGAATGTTGCACAAAAGGATATATATGCCATCACTTATGCACATTTAACATCAGACATGCAGGAAACAAGCAAGATTCACAGCACATTTCAATGAACATTCATACCGCTCTGTGGTTATCTTAGCACAAAGAGGTGAGAAAATGCACTCTGCCCATGAGTCAGTGTCACTATGGCCACAGTGGAGCTCATTATGTGTGAGTCACCATGGAACATTAAGATGGAGCAGGAAAGTCGCACTGAGCAGGAAAGAATACACTGTGGTTTTCGCAGGGGCACTACCGGGGGGATTCACTGTTGTTGGATCATAGTAGCTAGTTATGAAAAAAGATACATTATATTGCTATTTTCACCTCAACCCAAAAGACGGAACTATTTAGAAAAAGCTAATTTATGCATAACTATGGTAGTCATATAAGTTCTTCATTGAAATTTTCATGCAATCAACCATCCACTGTCAAAACATCATAGCTCAGGATAAACAACTGCTGCAGACTCAAAGACGCGAAGCAATCAGCAGAGCTTTCGAAGACAAAAAAAACCTTTTAACCAATTGACATTATAAACTGAATTTGACTGCCATGTGTAATAATTAAGATTAAATTGTAATGTATAGTTAAATTGAAATCTGCTTTTAATCATCGGTTTGATCCGATTATACATCTCCGAATATGAGCTGAACTCTATCTATATAAACTAACTGTTCGTCAAAGCAGTCCTGGCACAATCATAAATGTCTTAAAGGGTTCAACAATCCAGAAATCCACTCTAAACTTAAGGCCTATCACAAACAGAACATCCAGAGAAACTGTGGTTAGCAAAAGTAGCCATGATTATAGCATTTTCTTAAAACCGTGTCCTTGTACTCTACAAATGAAGCCAGCTTCCAGCTGTGTGGTTGTCATATACAGTATGACTTCCAGCTGCTGCCTGCACGGCAGACCTGCTAAGCTTTAGAGAGAGGCCATCTAAGTGCGCACTGCAGTAGCTGACATAATGCCGAAGCTTCCACTGCATCCCCCCCCCCCACTTGCTCAACTCTTTGCTCAATATTCCCCCTTTGCCTCTCACTTCCAGTCCATCCCCACCCACTGCTCGTTACCAAATCGCTGTGCCACGGTGTTTTCAACTTCGTCATAACACAAGACTGAGCTGCGTTAATACCTTATCACTCCTTAGGTTGACTTTATAGTCAGTCTTGTATACATATGTATTTATAGCCCACAGTCCTGCAGACTAACAGATGACAGGCATCAGAAACAGTACTCGCTCCTTGCGAGGCTGTATTCAGGCCGATGCTAGTCTGTCCATTTCTCCCTCCATCTCTTTCATACACAACGTACCACTCTGCTCTACTCTGTATGGGCCTGTTACCAAGGTAACGTCAGGCAAATATTTTGTGTGTGAAGCATGCAGGGTTGATAAGATAGGGAAAAAAAAAAAAAAAAAAGAGTGAAATAAATGCCAGAGTGAAGGAAATGGGAGGTCCTACATAAAATAAAAAAAGAAGGCTTACTGGATGGAAAAGCTGCAGTGACCTTTTACTTAGCTGCACTCCAGCCAGATCCTCCTCCTCTCCTTTCCAACAATTTCCTGTCGTGTACATGGCATCACTGTACCTATCACTGCGTTGTGTTCTGCGCTCGTATGAAGCACCAAGCTGGAACAGTTTGTACCACACACACACACACACACACTGTAACCTTATTAGCAGACTAATATTTTTACTAAGGAAGTCCTTTGTTATTTTTGCAAAATGGGATGGAAGGAATACATTAACAGCTATATGTAAACAACCTAACATACAGTAGAAATCTGTAATCCATGGTTGCTTACACAGACGCCATGCGTGGTGAATTAATGCATTAGCCCAGTGATGAAATTACAGAGGCTAATTAAGTTGTATGAATCTTGGTCTGCATAATAAATCTGACGCCTCAGGAGACTTTACTGAATATATCCATTTCAGTCAGGAAAGAATTTAGGTGCTTAAACTATCAAAGCGTGAAGAAAATGTTCTGATTTATCTTTAAGGAATTTCTTCTCAGTAGAAACAAGACATAGATAGGATACTGAGATTGAACTATACCAGGGATTTATAAAGTTATGGCTTCAAAGCCACAAAAACATTTTAGGTCATACTGTTCCTGCAGTTTTAAGGCCTTCTAATGAGGTGCCAGAGAAAGTGGCAGAGTGACCAGAGTTTTTCCAGCTCAGACTGTGCTTGTTGGACTACAGAATCTCCCCATTAAACATGTCTGTTAGGCTGCCAGCTGCAGGCTGGCTACCACAGCTGACGTCTCAACTAGTCAACCACCTCATTTCAGTCTATTACACCCTCAGCGTTTCACCATAAAGACCAGAACAGCAAAAAGTGCAACATCCTAGCTGGTTCTGATTTCCAGTGCTGCCGATTTTGACCAATTCCAATCCCAATTTGATTTTTCCCCACCCCCACAAAGGAATGCAACAGATACAAAGAAAAAAAAAAAATGTTGTAGTTCTTGGATAAAAGTTTTAAATTAAATCGAAAGATTAAGAAATTAAAATATCTCAACTTATCTGATTCTATTAAACTAAAAAAATATATATCAAGAAAGAAGTATTGATGAAGATGATGTGCTTATATACTGTTAATAGATGGAGTTCTTAGTTTTAACTCCAGCCAGCTGATTGGTGCATCTCTAATGATATTCTGAGAAACTAGCACTTAAAATTCATCCCTAAATTTAGTGGGTGTAATTATCTTTTTGTGTTGGAAAAGACAAATACAAAATAAATAAATGTTATAGATAAATATAGCTATAATAATATATTATTGTAGTAGCAGCAGCAGGAATAACTGTTACTTTTCTGCTTTAAATAAAAGAAATTGGATCTTGTGTTATTTTTTGGGCAAAGTTTTTGCGTAATCTCAAAAGGTCATCATACCCTGAGAACCTTATACCCACCATTTAAAAACTTATAAACTTAGATCATCACTCAGGTCTGAAAACAGCACAGTCACTCCACATCCAAGGAAGCAAAGGCCACCAACTTGCCCTTGCCACATGCTTATGTAAATTACAGCATCGCGCATGTACCGAGGGCAAAGTCTGATGTTAAACATGGGATGTACAAGGTTATAGTGCAAATACTTTAGGAGTACAGACAAGCATATGAAGTCCAGACAGAAACCCAGCGAACTTTGCTCTATACCTATGTAACTACATTATCTGAAACATCTCATTTACAGCTCTGTTGATTAAGTAAAGGCTTTAAACATGGGCCTGTGACTGCATGCGTTCAGGTGTCACCTTTCCCTAATTTTCCCTGGGGAGTGGTTACGTGCCTATTTGTCAAATCAGATGTGCCAGTATCTTCTGGATCCATTTCCTAACGGGACAAAACAGTTTACACAGTTCGCCATGAGCAGAATAATCTAAAGCCAAGACTTGACATCAGGTTTTGATCTTTCTGCCAGGCTTTTATGAAAACAATTTTGATTCGCATTGTCTGGAGGTGTTACAGTGAGAATCCTGCCGGGACTGTGAGTGCCGCACAGCTGGGAGAATGCACGTCTCGCACTTACAGCATGACCGCAGATCCTGGAAAACACAGAAAGCACTAAAGACTACAGTTACGGCACCAGAAAAAAGACAGAGAGGCTGATGCATGAGTCGAAAGTCTGATGGGGCTTTTTTTTTTTTATGCAGCTCACGCAGAATAAGAGATCAGATAACGGGAAGAAAAATAAACAAAAACAACTCCCTTCTACCATGCTAGCGTCACGTTTGTGTGGTCAAAGTGATGGTAGAAAATGCTGGCAGAGATAAAGTGATGGCAGAGCAGATAGACTTTTACTTTATTTTTACTTTCTTCTCGGTAGCAGCGGAATGAAGACAGAAACAGGGGCAGTGACCCATCCGTCTCCATGTGCTGGAAAGTCACATGGCTCATCCTGACACGCTACCTGTGGAGTAAGTGTGTTTGTTTGAGTGTGTGTGCCCACATGCCGGCATTACAAGCGCAAAGATAAAGCGGAGCAGAAAAGGCACCACCAATAAACCACAACGTCAAATGACATCATTGCAACACTAGGGGTTATTTTGCTGGCTGTATTTACCCTGAGACGGAGTGAAATAATATTCTTTGCCATGTAATAAAAGTAGTCTTAAAAAAAAAAAAAAAAAAAAAAAAAAAAAAATCTCTCCCTTTCATTATTCTGGCATTTAGCAATTAGGAAAAATGTCGGTAACCCTAACTGACGTAAAACGGGAAAAGTTTATTCTGACTTCATGTCGGACAGCGTGAAAAAAAAAAAAATGCATGCGTGTCTTTTTATACAGTGTATGTAAACTTCTGGTTTCAACTGTATGTCCCTGTAACTGCTCTCGCCAGGGCCAGACTTCAGTGGCCCGGGACCTGAGCTTCTGCTCAACCTCAGTAAGCTGAAATATTTCTGGCCATGAAAAACACTGCCAGTTATGTTGTGAAAACTAAACCCACACCCTCCTAAATCCGGTTGCGGCTCTCACCTTAGTGCGCCCATTGATGACACAGTTCCCCAGCTGTCCATTCGCAGCGCTGTACATGACGGCCTCATCAATGTGAGCCATCAGTGTCCCAACGCTGTGGCATCCGGGCTCCTGTCCCTCCACCCAGGCGATCTGGTCACCCCGGATACTCCGGGAGGGAATGCTCCTCTGGCTCACCAGCTGTCCGCCCCGGAACTTCCCGCTCTGGTTCAGAACCTCCACCTCCTCCAGGACTCTGTCTCCCAGCTGCATGCCGAGGAAGTTATCCTTCACACAAATACCGTAGTACTTCATGCAGGGAATGATGTACTGCTTTGCGATGCGCTCAGCTGACCAGCCGGTCCCCGCAGAAGGCAGCAGACCTGGGATGGAGGGCAGGCTTGGTACACCCGGAGGGTCTGAGGGTGCATTATAATGTCCATTGTGCAGATTAGCATTTTCAGGGGAGCAGTTTGGATGCTTATAAGGGCTGCTGCCGTTGACAGTGACTCTAAGTGGGGCGACTGCTCGGGCCACTCTGTGGGGTTCTGATGATTTGTTAGCAACAGCTCCATCAGCCAACTTCCTCCGCTTTAATTCGGACTCCCCTGCTCCACAAGCTGGGTCTGCTGAGCCTCCTAACTCTGATGACCCCGTCACATGGCCATTAAGGATTTCTGATCCAACGTCCCAGTTCTCTCCAGCCCTCCGCTTCTGTTGCTGTGCCTGCCTAACTTTCAGGTCCTCACTGATTCTCCTCATTCCCAAAGAGCATTTATCATGAGTAGTTCTGTCTGCATTCTCCATCATGAGGCCTCTGCTGCTATAAGGGCGAACAGAGCCACCCGTCTTAGCGCCCATCCCATTCACTTGAGCCGAGTAGCCGTGAGGCGTGTGGGCCAAAACCTCGGCCTGGCTGGCCTCCACGGTGGCCGACGGAGACACCACCCCACCGTTGTAGAGCGGAACGCCGCTTTTGGACTGCTTCGTCGGGCTGGTGATGCCCGGGGAGTTCGTCTGCGAGGCCATGTCGGCGAGCAGCTCAGCAGCTGTCTGAGTCCCTGTGGGGCCAGTGCAGAAACTGTTCAGACCCATGTCTGCCCGGTATGAGCTGTGGATCTCTGTCTGCTGGCTTCTTCTCTCCTGCGACTCTGAAAGGACGATGGATCCGAGGCGAGAGTTTGTCTTCAAGATCTCGGTCAGCTGCAAACTCTCCATTTGATCTTGTCGCCTGCTGGGTGCACACGTACCTCACGTCCTCGCTTCATTTTCCAGCTGAGCCGCTGCTTCCTCTTTCGGAGAGGAGCACTGCAAGTATCATGTCCCTGATCCTTCGTCTGCTCTGATTTCAGCAGTCACTCTGAAGCTCTGCGTTTGTTTCTGTGCGCCGTTTAAACATATTCAGACAGCGTTGGACATCTGTGGAGAGTAAAATGATATATTTTCGGTCTATATATAGGTATAGTGCAGACCATCTGTTATGGTGAGCACTAGTGCTTAAATCTCCAAGTTTCTGTGATGCAACATGGACATGTTGCTGCATGGTATAAATGGTCAAATATGCCACAGTTTAACACATCAATAAGGAATTAATCTTCTATTTATAAATGTTTAAATGATTATTATTTATAATCACAACAATTTTAATTTAAATAAAGCTTTAATTGCATTAAATGATGAAAACATACACTTAAAAAAGTTAGTTTAAAAAAACTACATAAAAGAAATCAAATTGCACAATCCAGTGTTAGGGTTTATCAGATAAATATTGACACTTTCAATTATTTCATGATTGACAGTAGCACAGAAAGTATAAAATAAGCAAATCTTGGCATAACTGAAGGATCTGTAACACATATGAAATCAAACTTAATTTTATATATATATATATATATATATATATATATATATATATATATATATATATTTATTTATTTATTTTTACATCTACAACTGTATAACCACTTTAAAAATTTATTAGACTGAGCCAATTCAATACATCAATAAGTTGAAAAATAAATAAATAAATACCTGTTATGTGTTGATTTAAACAAAACTCTAAATTCAAAACAAACAAATATGTTCTTCAACAACCAATGTTTAAATTACTTTAAAAAACTATAAATGTAAATAATTAAAAGCATATTTAGTTAAGTATTTTATTTCATTATTTCGTAGCCCATAATATAAATTTGTTTCATCTGTCGTCTGTTTGATATATTAAAGTAAGAGGGCAAGGAAATTGCTGCTGCTGTTATTAATTATTTTAAATCACGTTTAAAATTGAACACTATTACAACTATTTATTTGTGTAGTTCATAAACTACCCGATTTAGATTTTTCAAATATTTAAATCATCACATATAAAAAAAGTAGTTCAGCATAATTTTACAGTTATACATCAAAATAGATTTCCATGAAAAAGCAATAAAAGAACCTATTAATGATACCAAGATCATGTGTGTAGATTACAGTATAACATTACAGCATTTTAAAAGCTGAATTCTAAGAAGGTATATTTCCCTCAGTTTACAATAACAAATGTGAAGAGTTGAGACCCAAAATAACAGAAATATTTACTTAATTTCAATTTTTAAGATAGTGCCATGATGAAATTTTCAACAAACAATGATAGAAGAATGCTCTACCTTTTTAGTTGTTTGGATAAATGTCAGTTAACTGGCTTTTAACAGGCCATTTTTATTTGACCATGTTCGTTACATTGGAATTTGATAGTTTCACCATTAAAAACTGCCAAGGACAATTTTCTGCCTTGAAATAAGGAGATATTTCTAAATGCAATACAAAATTTTGTGGGGACAGTGCAGGCAACAGCGACTGGAGAACAAACTGATGATATTAAGATAAGGTACAGGGTCAGGGATAGGTGGTTGGTGGGTGTGGTCTTAACTGGCAATGGGACCCCAAATCAAATTAATCTCGGGACCACAAACATTCTTGGCTCGGCCCTGACAGTGAGCCTTGGTGAGTAAACCTTAAACATTCAGTAGTGCCACAAAAAGGCCTGCAATCCTATTTGTCTTTTAATTTTATCTAAATGGTTTGAAAACAAAATGCCAAGGGTAGTTGCGGCGCATTATTACTATAAACATATATTTACTCAATATTAGTCTCGTTTAATGTGTTTATCATAAAAAATATGGTTAAAGGGAAAATCTATTTTTACTTTGGTTATTATACAAAATCAGAATAAAATGACAAATTAAAACATAACGAGGCACTCCTATTGCTTTTAAAAATAAGCGTTTACGACTAAAACTTAAAACAATTTTCGATTACACAGCCATGAAAATTATTTATTTCGTCTTTGTCTTGTTTTGATCACCAACTTAACAGCTACATACGTGTCTGTAATACATTTAGCAGAATATTAAAATGTTAAATTCAATTTTGATTTAATTTAGAAACTGTATAGTACATTTTTGAAACAATGAGGTAATAACGTGGAAAAAAAGAATGCGAAATCTCTTGTTGAGAGAGCACAGTACACTTACCTACCTACGGCAGCCATACAGCAATGCAAATCCTCAGCGAGCCTACGTGACAGGCTGAGAGTACGCATGTTATTTCCGGGAGTGTCTCTGCTCTGCTCGGCGGTACGTCCCATCCAATTTTTTGCGTTGGTTATAAATAATGCCCAGGTGGCGACGGGAATCAAACGCCGCTCTGACACATTAAACCCCGACTGAGAGACGGAGGGGGATGCTCCGAACTGGACGAGCTTCCATTCCACAACCACAACCAGCGTTCCCCGTTGTGTCGAGGAGCTCCCCGAGTTTCTGTCTGCCTCCCTCCCCCGTCCTCCTCACAATCTTCCCCCCTCCTACCACGGCCCTCTGTCTCTTCTCCCGCCTGTCATTTGCATACTTGCGAAACATGTGACCAGCATCTACGGCCGACGTTATCGCCATCATTATCCGCTGTGTATTGTTACAGAATGTAAAACGTAAGCTGCTGCTGATTTACTGCACTGTAAAAACAGACACATTGCCTCAACTTTGGGGGTGGGGGGAGCAATGCTAACTTCAAATTAACTATGATACCTAAGAGCATTTTCTGGAATAAAAAATGTTAAATAACCTCGTCCCCAGAGTGAAAAAAACAGAATAACAATACATTATCTTGACTGGGGGGTGAAAAAAAATCTAGTGTGTAAAATCAGTAGCGGTTCTTGCATTAATGGTGCCCAGGACGAACCCTTACATTTACTCCCATCTGCCTCCTGCCACCAGTGGCGGAACCAGAACATTTTCATAGGGGTGGCCAGGCTGGGACCATTGCTCACTCAGCCATGGCCATCAACAAAGCTACTTTGGAGCCCAACATCTGTATTTTCAAAGTAATTCACTAAAGAGAGATAATATTTGTTTGAAGGCCATGCTATAATAATAAATATAGCATGCTAAAATTTTCATGCACAAAGGTAGAACAAATGTTTATTACCAATTTTATTTGATTTGGGTAATGTACAGGGGATTGGTTGAACTTTTGACCTTTAAACTTTCATTAATATCTTCAAAACAAAAGCAGACAATGAAAATTTTAGCAGCACAAACATAGCACAGTCGACTGACACCAAATTTGTTTGATTTCATGAATGTGGAAGGGGCTGGTTGACCTATGATCTCCTGAAAACTTTTATTAATATCTTAAAAATGATAGTAGCACAAATGAAAATTTTTTTGCTGTACAAACCAGCACAAATGTAGCACAGTCATTTGACACCAGTTTTGTGGGGGGGGCAACTTCAGTGAGTGGCACATAATGTAAATCCAGGGTAAGGGTCAGAGTCAAGGCTGACATTTAGGTGCCTCTAGCGCAAATGCTTTGCGGTCCACTTCACAATAAAGATATAAGCATTTTTATTCACTTCACTGGACAATCTCTGTTGTCTGATTCTCAATGTCCTGCAAAGAAACAACTGCGAAGGGGCTAAAAAAAAAAAAAAAAAAAAAAGCTGCATTTTATTAATAATTCTTCTGGCAAATGAAAACTGTATAAAGTCAGCTTCTCGACTGAAATATACAATGTTCGTAAGCAAACCTATAGTCTATATCTGCATGAAAAATGTGGCCTAATGAAATTTTCTTGTACAACAGAAAATGTTGTCCTCGTAAATAAAATATTTGTATAATATTAAATCCATTTGTTTGTTTGTTATAAACTCATTGAAAATATTATGAAGAGAAAGCTTTCTCAAATCCCATTATCAGAATAACTCCACCCATTTTCTGGGCATTCTTTGTCAATATGCTACTAAAATGGGCAAAACACAGCTTTAAATTGTGTGGCATGTATGAAGAATGACACACCGTAAAACTGCAAATAAAACAGGAACAATCTCATCCAAGTAAAACAAGCCTAAAAATACATGCAGTTTATGTTATAGTTAGCTGGAGTCAATAGGACCTATGTACTTGTCCTTGATATAAAAAATGGATATCTTCACCAAATGCATTGCAAGATTCTAGTTATAGCAATGGCTACTTTATGTTGTGTCATTGATCTGTTTTTACTCAATGCATGATATACAAAAATGTACATTATTTAAATTTTATTGTTTAATCATTCAATCATTATTACCTAAATTATCTTTGTAATATAACAATACTATGCAGAGGTGTTGTAGGATCTTCATATTTTGTGGCTCTGGTCCAAAAACTTGGATTTTCTTGTTATAGTTTTACAGTGTTCAAGTTCTTTGTGAGCAACATTCAAATAATATGTCTATTACACAGACAGTTTTCAAAACAGAATAGAGCAATGAGTTCAGTCTTCGTTTAATTTTAAATCGATTTAATTGTTATTTGTAAAACCAGTATGAAGGAACTTGATTTTCCTACTTTTTATTAAATTATTCTGCTTCCACTACAAATTAGGTTTCTTGGCAAAGTATAATGTTTGCAATGACCACATAAAAATAACAATTCAAACAGATCAACTTATATTGTAGGTGGTCTCTCAAAAATTAGGAACAAAATGCTTATTTTAATTACTACTGCAGTGTCAAATTGTATTAAACCCCTACATGACAAGCAACTTTAGTAGTTAGAAGAGCAACCTTTTGCTTTTATGACCTCCTGCAAACCTGATTCATACCCAGATTCCAGCTTCTGGCAGCGAGGAATTATAGCCCAATTTTGTGGGAAAAGACCTCCAGTTTATTAATTCCTAGGTTTGGGTGTTTTATCTGCCTTTTTAAAATCCCACCACAGATTTTTGATGGTCAGGCAACTATGATGGGCACTCTAATAGCTTCCAGGACTTCTTCTAAAACCATGTCTTGGTGGACTTTGAGGTAAGCTTCAAATTATTGTCCTAATTAAAAGCCCAATGACAGCCAAGCTTTCAGCTTCCCCACAGACAGCATGTCGTTGATTGGATTCATCTCAACCTTCACACTACAGGCCTCCAGTGCCAAAGGAGGCAAAGCAGTACCAGAGCATCACCATCATGGATAACTATGATGGTCTTTCCAGCATACCCTTCATTCTTCATCCAGCCATACATAATGCTGATCGATACATTTAAAAAAGTTTCGGTTTTGATTCATTGCTCCACAGCACAGAATCCCAAATCTTATTCATCTTATTTAGATAGTGCCAAGCAACTTGGAGCTGACGTTTCTTGCGCTTTTTGGTTTCTTGCGCCTTAAGTATTTAGTGTTTTCCTTACTATGGAAACTGAAACCCCAATGCCTGCTGCCACCAAGTCTTGCTGCAGGTCTTTTGCAGTTGATCTCAGACTTTAGACCAGGAGTCTTCAAATCCAGGCCTCGAGGTCTGGTGTCCTGCAGCTTTCAGATGTTGGTTCAATACACCTGGATCAAAAGTCTGAACCACCCCCTTAGTATACAGTCAAGTTCTACAGTCCTAATGACCTCATTATTTGACAGAGGTGTGTTGAAGCAGAGACAAATCTAAATGTTGCATGACACCGGACCTCGAGGACCGGATTTGAAGAACCATGCTTTAGACCAACTGCCTGCTCATTTAAACTGGTTTTAGGCGTTAATAGATTCCTCTTTCTGCCACATCCTGGTGTCTCCAACATTGTTATTCTCACTTTAAACGTGCCAACTGTGCTTCTAAATGTATTTTCAGGGCTGATTCTCTTTTTTGTATCCCTTTTTTTGCTTGTGCAAAGCTATAATCCAGCCCTTTTCTGAACTTTTAGGGCAAATTAATGATTTAGCCATATGTCTAGCATGCATTTAAACACTATTATCAACAGTCCAGATATTTCAGGGCTCTGTCTCAACCCTTAATTGACTGCATCACATTTTCCTGAGACCACACCTAGTTTGTCAATGTATGGTGATAACAAAATCTGTTGAAAAAAACACATTCAAACTTTCACTAATGTCATATCCCTAAATACTTCTGAATTTGATCTGACTTTTATTGCAATAAATAACAATATTAATCAAAATCTAACTTGTGGGATCTCAGGAGGGACAGTTAGTTAGGTATTAGTATATATTTTTAAAACATCAGTTCCATTATAAGGAGAAAGGATTACTTAGACTAAACTCTAAACTTCATGCCCATATAAGTTTGTATAATTTGGTGCCCGTGAGGTACAGTTATTCAGACAGATATGTATAAAAACCAGAACAAGAAATAAGAAAATGTGAAAATTCTTGGAAAAGAACTGCTTGCAAACAGTAAAAGTAACTAATTATTTTCATTAAAGGCAGCAAGTTCTGAGTTCCCAAAAAAGCTACATTTATTATTTAAATCATTTAAAATCGTCATACGTTTCCTGCATTCATATTTCTGACCCTGTAGTAACAATAGAATAATTTCAGATAATTATTTTAAAATTGTAAAACGGTTGTTGCAGTTTTATAATTTATTGTTCACGTAAGTGCCATGAACATTTTTTTTAATCTAAACCTGTGTTCTTGCAGAGCCTGTTTAGGACACTAGATCCAAATAATCAATACAAATTGAAGGTTATTTTTGTTTATTAATTGCAATTGCTGTGTTTGTGGATATCTGTAAATTTAAAGAACCAAATAGCAATGCATAATCGAAATACTACACACAAATTGTTACTATCTGAAATAACCAAATGTCTCCAAACTTAATTTAGTTGTATTGCCCATAATGCTGAACTGTCTTTGACCTCAGTGCTTAGACTGGCCATATTCTTGTTGACCTCTATATTTGCTTTGCTGGAGGAAATGAGGTAATGTGCTGTTATGTAGCCAGGCCAGGAGTTAGGGCATGGGATTAATGCCTCGTCCTGGAGGATTAGGGACACAGGGCAATGACACACAACTAGCAGGCCCATATCTACTAGTGCATCTCAAAAAATAAGAATGTTGCATAAAAGTGCAATATCTCTTGCTAGTCATCTCAGAAAGTGAAACTAATATATTATCTAGAATAATCCAAGCCTTTGTTTCTTCTAATTTTGATTATGGTTTACAGATAATGAAAACCCAAAATTCAGTGTCTCAGAAAATTAGAATACTATGAAAAAGGTCATTATTGGAAACTCATAGTGTCACACCCTAATCAGTAAATTAACTCAAAACACCTGCAAAGGTTTCCTGAGCCTTTAAACAGTCTTTCACTGTGGGTTAGTAGGCTACACACTCATGGGCAAGACTGAAGACTGGATAGATATCCAGAAGACAGTCATTTACACCCTTTACAAGGAGGGTAAGCCACAAAAGAACATTTCTGTATAAGCTGATTGTTCACAGAGTTCTGTATCCAAGCATATTAACAGAAAATTGAGTGGAAGAAAGAGGTGTGATTGGTAAAGGTGCACCAGCAACAAAGTGAATTGTAGCCTTGAGAGTAAAATCCAAAAAATAGAAGTAAAATCCATTCCAGAAGAGCCACCACATATCGATGAATACTAGACATGTGCTACAAATATCACATTCCCGTGTCAAGCCACTCCTGAACCAGAGACGTCAGAGGCGTCTTACCTGGGCTAAAGAAAAAAGGAACTGAGCTGTTTCGAGGAGTTCTGTTTTCAGATGAAAGTAAATTCTTTGCTGGAGATAACATTAACTATGCTACAGTTTCAAATGTGTAGAAAGACAATACTGGAACAACTATGTTTTAAAAACACAACAGACATGGAATAGTGTGATATAGGTAAGTGAATTGTAATACAAAAGTCTTAGGATGAGCGGTTTCCTAGTTCAGTTTATGAAGTATAGGAAGGGTGACACATATCAAACAAAGGCGCATAGACAATGCTAGCAAACACAGTCAATAATATTAACAGTCAATAATATTAATGGTTTCTTCATAAGAGGTTTACTGTTACAACCATTATAATTTCTACTTTGATGTTTTCCAGTGTATTATGTTCGGTATTTTATCAATTCTTATAGCATCGCATGTGGATGTCAGTTGCAACCATCATAATTGTTTACACTCATTACACTGGAGAAATGAATGACAACTGATGACATATATCAGCTTCAAAAAGGTTTTTTTAAAAAATCATTATTTTATATTGGGATGGCTAATCCACTTCACTTCCTCCCTGCACTAACCAGAAGTTGTAGGTGAGGTTTGGAGGGGTAATGCTTGAATGGATTTTAGATTTTTCAAGCCAAACTAGGTTTCCTTTTCTTATGTTTTAAGCCATTACAAATTAAAGAGTGTGTAAAAAGATTATACAATGTGAGTTGTAATTAAATTTGAAAAATAAAATAAAAAATATAAATGTGAAGAAATGTAACTTTTCCTGTAGCTTTTACAGTGCCTCACTATATAAGAAGCAAGGAAAGCTTTTATACTAGGAACAATGACTTTAGATACTGTAAGTGAAAAAAACTTAGACGTTCCCATTCAAAATCGGTATAGTGCACCACAGGAGTCATTGCACTGTAACAAGAGATGCCCAATCATCAAGATATTTATGTGTCATATACAAATACATATGTACTTTAAATGTCACATGTCACACATTTCTGTGTTTAAAAAAATGGTACTTTTAGACCAAATTTAACACAAAAAGTAAGAAAATGTGTGGTTTGTCAGTTATTTCTTTGAACAATACTTGATAATAAATTTGATACTAATGAAAAATCTTATTTTTTCCCCAGATGGTACCACATTTTTAAGTAAAGTGCATTTGTGAATTGAGCAGCAGAGTTGAGTATGTGGGTTCCAGACACATGAAAAATGGTGCATTCTGCCGCTGATTGTTGTTTTGAGCTCCTGGTACCCCAGATGGAGACACTCAGGTGTGTCTGTGAACGTAACAGTTGATGTTCCAAGCATGGCAGAGTCAACAAAGTGTCAAGAACAATCCTTGGAGATCTTGATCCACATTGACACGCTAGCATCATGCTGCAGATTTGTCAGTTGCATATCACATTCCACCACATCCCAAAGCAGCTTTCTTGTTGTGAGATCTGAAAACTAAACTGAAACATTTTAGCTATACTCCATAAAATTGTATGAATTGTAAATGATTTAACGGTCAGGCTTGGCGGTGTTTGGGGCCAATTTCTCCTTGTTCTTTCTCTCCAGTTTGATCTAAAACATACAAAAGGTTAGCTAATCAGTCACATTTACTGTGAAAACACAAACAGAATTGACTTCACTTCTTTGCAAGAAAGGTAATTGGAGTATTTCTTAACACACGAAATACGTAGTTTAAACATTCTGCACATGGAAGAAATCTGAAAAGGGGGTTGCTTGCAAGCTTGAGAACACCATTCCATCTGCGTAGGACGGGGGTGGTAGCATCATGTTGTGTGGGTGTATCGCTAAAATAGATGGCATCATGAATAAAGAACATTATGACAACATGTTGAAGCAGCAATTCAAGACATCAGCAAGAAAGTAAAAGTTCAGGCACAAATGGGTCTTCCAAATGTACAATGACTCTAATCATACCAAGAGTAGTTACAAAGTGCCCTAAAGATAACATAGTCAGTGTTTTGGAGTGGCCATCACAAAGGCCTAATTTATATCCAATAAAAAATGTGGGCAGAGCTGAAAAGGTGTGTGTGTGTGTGAGTAAGGAAGGAGGAAGATCTGCGCTCTGAGACAGGTGTGTTGGGCAGGAAAATGCACCATTTGGAAGCAGCTTATTGGCTAAGAGCGATGCTAGTCATTTTTTTTTCTGAAAAATTAGGCCTTTAACTGCTGATCATGACAAGAATTCACCATAAATAATCAATAACTATTAAACTAATTACTCTTTTCATATTTATGAGAATTTAAAGGATTTCTTTTATTAACGCCATATTTAAATGTTGGATTATTTATATTTACACCATTTAAAAGGCAGTAGTACTATATATTAATGGAATGCATATAAACTTCTGAGTTCAAAGAAAGTTAGAGATAAATTCTTCGTAAAAACGATTAAATGACATAGTACTAAAGATGTGTGTGTAAAATTTTACTGAAAGTTTGCTGACACTAAAGTGTGACAATTATAATGGGACTTAAAAAAAAAAAAGATGTGACAGAAGTTTGACTCTGAAGCAACATTTAATGAAGTTGGCCAAAGGTAACTTTCATTGATGGCAGAGCAATGAGAGGAGATAGTGTACCTAAGGAAATACTTCTAACTCAGTGTTGCAGTACATAGTAAGTTCATTTTCGAGTCCTTGTCAGTTCTTGCCAGTGCAAAACAACCCCAGCCTTCAGGTATTACTCTAAGAAAGATGCCATTGTCTCAATAGCAGTGGGAGATGAATAATGACTTATTGTTTGGAGTTGATTTTGAGGAAGAGAAGGCAAGTTTCTGCACTGCTCTCGCCCAACGTGCTGAAACAGCACATAATGTTCAAAGTCTTAACCAGAATTTAGTCTTGATTTCATTCCAGTGGACAGACAGTTACACAATGAATCCAATAAATCTTTCTGACACCCAAAGTCACATAAAATAATGAGTTTGAAAATACACACCTACATCTAAAAATGATCAACATACCATCTTCCCATGCTATGATATGTGTAATTCGTATTCTTGTGTATTTGTAGAGCAACACAGTTCCTCGTTAAAGTGTAATTTTTCTGGCTTCATTAATGTGAGTCAATCATTTATCTGCTGACCAGTCGACACTTGTATCTAACACTTGTTTGTTCCAGGGGCTGATAAACTGCATGCTCCTTGCCAAGGTCAGCGCTCCCAGTGCAGCTGGCTGGAATCCCCCAGACTGTGTAACGCAGATTAGTGCAGCTCTGCACGTATACACATCTCCTCCTCCGTCCCTCTCCCTATCTGTCTCTCCCTCTACTTCCTTCTTTTTGTTGATGCAACAAGACTCAAGCAGAGATAACAAAGAGTTAACATATGGTGGAGGCCTACAACTGGACTTGCTTACTTTATTTTTTCACTGATTTTCTCAATAGGTTGGCATACCTTGTTCTTAATCAAAATTTGGCTAAAACACAGTAGTTTTAACATCATTTTTTAAATATTTAATGTTGTTTTTAAATACATTAATTCAATCAGCACAGTTACATGACTTAGTCTTCATTAATCATTGCTATTTTTAGCAATTATTTTCTACTTGTGGCAACTGGCAAAACTGAAAAGTCATCATCCATAGAGCACAAATGATGAATGTCAATTCAGAAGGCCCCCAATTTAAAAATAGATGGTAGCACTCGGGTGTCAAGGAGAGTTTCTTTTTTATTTAGATTGAAATGATGCAAGGAAAAGCTAACATCAGAGACACTAATGAGATGGTGTGCTTAGGAAAATTACACTGGACTGGAAGACACATCCTGAAAACATATACTGACCTAGTTGAGAAGAAAACCTAAATGAGGATGTGTGGGACACAAGAGAAAACATTTTGTTGGATGAATTTAAAAGCCCTTTTCAAGCAACAAAAGTTATGGAACTGCAGCCCCATGAAAGTATGATATTCTTATTATCCTGTGCAAAGTCAAGAGGTAGAGTGCTAAAAACAAGAAGACTGATCCTACTTTGATTAAGCTTAAGCTAAAACCAAGCACTGTGGAAGGAACTTGGAAGGACTGCTGGGTCTTTGTTATATTTTCATGTTGTCCTTTTTTGATGCTTTAGGTATACTGATTTCTTATATAAAAAAACAAAATAAAATATATAAATGAATGAAAAAAGAGAATAAAAATGATGGGGGGAAATAATAGATACTAGAAATATTTTTCCTACTCCCCTTTTTTGTACATATATTTTAAGGTTCTTTATTTAGCATTGTTGTAATAGAGATGCTATTTCCTTTTTGAACACTTAAGATTTGGACTAACTGTGAACCACAGTTAGGGCCATTATCCACAAATACAGAAAACACAGAACAGTGGTGAAGCTCCATGAGAGTGACCAGTCAACCAAAGTTACTCCAAGAGGGCATCAACGACTCATCCAGGAAGTCACAAAAGAACACAGAACAATATCTGAAGCACTGCAAGCCTTGTTTGCCTGTTGAGCTCAGTGCTCATGATTCAACAATAAGAGACTAGGCAAAAATGGCTTCTGGAAGAGTTCCATAACAAAAAAAAAAAAAAAAAAAAAAAAAAAAAAAAAAAAAAAAAAAACTCTACCTGACAAAAAGAACACAAAGGCCCATCTCTTATTTGATTGATCCTGAAAAAGTAGGAAAATATTCTGTGGACTGATGAATTGAAAGTGGAACTTTTTGGAAGATGTGTGTCCTGTCTAATCTGGGGTAGTTCTAATACAGCATTTCAGAGAAAGAGCATAATAGAGTCAAACATGGCAGTGGTAGTCTCATGGTCTGGGGTTGCTTTCCTGTTTCAAGACTTAGAAAACTTAACTGATGGAAAGATCTCTGTTCTCTTGCAGACAATCCTAAAAGTAAATGTCTTGCCACCGGTAATGACCTTAATCTCACTACGTTTAGACAGCAGGACAATGAGCTAAAGTACAAGCGAAAGTCCTCTTCTGAATGGCTCAAAAAAGAGAAAATAAACTTTTGGAGAGGCCTAGCCAAAGTCCATGATGCTGTGACATGATCTTAAACTAGCGATTCATGCTTTAAAAAAAACATCCAATGTGGCTTAATTAAAGCAATTCTGCAAAGGACACGAGGCCAAAATTCCTCCACAGAGATGTGAAAGATGTGAAAGACTCATTGCCAACTATTGTATACGCCCAGGATGGTTTGGATATATTTTTTATTTCATAAATTAAAATAATTATTTGAAAACTGTATTTCATATTTATGCAATTTATCTTTCTCTGATATTCATTTGTTTACTGATTTTAAACATTTTGGGATAAAACATGTCAAAAAGACACCTGTAAGAGGGGGTACTTTTTCCACTACATTGTATGTCATGACACAAACATATAGAAGAGACCTATAGTCTTTTTTAAAGAACTCCACCTCTTAGGTTTTGTTTCTCTGATATGGATTACATCTACTGTTTCACCCTGTGATTGTGGCAGTCTAAAATGTTGAATGAAATCTCTGCCTCAGATCCATCCTTTCATTCTGGAATTGTGCTACTCATGGTGGCTGCATGAGAAGCTCTGTTATGTTAGTTCTGATTTGTTCTTTTTGTAGACTTTTATCATAATTTTTTGGTTGGGACATTGCTTTCTTGAAAAATTATTCCCTCTGGTATTGGATACTGTGCAGCTGGAGGGATTTTTGCTCTTACTTTTAAAATGTTGGACAGGTGTTATGATGCATAACCATGGCAACAACTGGGAGCAGCTGATTGGCATCTCCAAAGCTCAAATAATACCTGAACTACAACCCCCAGATCCCAGAGGAGTTGAAAAGGAACATTCATGGATGCAGAGCAGGACCAAAGAGCAGAGAGAGAAGAAGGAAGTTCAAACCATCTCTTCCATTGATCAAAAAAGGCAAGGATCAAATCCCCAACTCCAACATCCCTCTGCCCGGCTTTCCAAAACAGACAGAATTTTGAAGAGGAGCCGCAAAAACAATCAAATGAGGTGGATTAGTTGTTCTTGCCAACAACTGATGTTGTCATCCAAGACATGTTACTGTGAAATATCATCTCTGCTGCTTGAATTTTTGAGCATGTCATGGCAGCAACAATGTCATCAGTTGGATGTTTCTTTAGATTTGTTGCAAGACTGACTCCTACCAGAGATCATTTCTGCCCACAGCTTCACCATCCACAAGAACTCTTTGACGATACTTAGATAATATGAGTAACAACAACATTTAATTTCCCTTTAGGATAAAGAATTATTGAATTAAATTGAATTGAACTGAATTGAATTGAATTGAATTGATGTTCTAAACCAGTGGTCTATAAACTGCTCTTCCAGAACCACATGTGTTAGGAATGAGTTGGCATATGTTGTAAACCAACTTGGCCTTATTCAAGAGTCTGTTTAAATACCTTTAAATACCTGGTGTTCAATTCAGTTAATTCAGTTTATTTATATAATGCCAATTCACAACAAATTTCGTCTTGAAGCACTTTACAAAAAAAAAAAAAAAAAAAAAAAATTAAATCATACATACATTCCAATTTATTCTAGTTATGAAACAGTACAGTAGCTCAATTAATTATTCAAAGTAGGTCAAAAAGTTTCGAAGGAAACCCAGCAGATTGCATTGAGTCATTGACTTGCAGCATTCGCTCCTCCTGGACGAGCATGTATCGACTGCATAGCATTGTGTCGTTGACTTTACAGCAATTCCTCATACCAAGCATGCATATAGCAACAGTGGAGAGGAAAAACTCCCCTTTAAGAGGAAGAAACCTCCAGCAGAAACTGACTAAGTACAAGCGGCCATCTGCCATGACCGACTGAGGGTTTGAGAAGCCAGAGTATTAATGTATTTATCCAACTACAGTTAATATTTACATATATAGAAAGAGACATAACTTGTTTTTCTGTCTCACATTAAATCCAGTCAGTTTTTTTCTTTTTTTTTGTCACTTAGGATTACCAAAATTATTTTTTTTTTCGCAAAATGCAGAATTTTATGAAATCCCAGTTTTTTTTTTACTTTATTTAGAAGTTTACATGCAATAACATTACTATGATTTTAGATAATTTGGGAGAGCCCAGAAGAGGTGTGATAAAACTAATTTTGATATTCCTAACTGACCTAAAACTGGAAAAGTTTAGTCTGTTTTAGTGACTAAAAGGCTTTTTTTCCTCTTTGAGGAGTGTGTGCAAATGTCTAGTTTCAACTGTATGTTTAGCAGTTCCAGTGACCACCACTCTAGGTGTTACCCTGTGCGAATCTATTTTTTTTTTCCAAACATGGGCGTATACCAACATTAGTCTTCCATTGTGTTGGGAACAGTAGCGTGAGAGTGGACAGTAGGTCAGCTGCAATATTACATCAAACATTTGGCTGTCTTTAAAGACCATACAGCACACACACTGTAAAAAAAAAAAAAAAAAAAAAAAAAAAAAAAAAAAAAAAACAACACTCAGGAACACAAATACAAACTCTCATCTGTGTGGCTCACTGTGCTCCTCACCGTGAAACAATCTGATGTGATGATAGGTGGAGTGTTTCTGAGTCCCAGTGGGCCTGAAAAAACAAAAGAGGGTCCAGAGCAGCTGCTCGCTCATCCTCGGTGAGTGCATGTAGGAGTACTGATCCTGCCGCAAACACACACAGCCACATTTTCACAGAGTATGGAGACACAATGTTTATGCATATCTGTTTCTGTTATCTTTAGATTTTGGCATATACTCTGTTGCAACCACATATGGAGACAAAACCTTAATTTCTGAGGTTGTTTTGGGGATTAACAGGAAAGAGGGAAGTAAGTGCACAATGTGTGACATTACATTTACAGTAGATGTTATCCCTGGCAATAAATGATGCTATTATAACTTTTACTTATTTTTATGTGACATTTATTGGGTTTGGTTTTTAACTCACTTAACAAAACACTCGAGTAATAAGGTAGGTATGAATAAATCGCACCCATTTTGTTTAATCTATGTAGCATATTTACAACTGAATCAAATGTTAAGGGAAACATCGTGTATCACTGTTTATATTTTGATCGACATCTTAAACCACTTGTATGTTTTTTTAATAGTTTAATGGTTGTAAATGTTTCTGCAGGTTATAAAGTTATTTTTTTTATTAAACAAAACAATATTCCTGCATAATTAGTTCAGTTGTGAGTTACAACTGGTGACTTTGGTTTTAAAGGCTGAAGTAGATCTGACCCAATATTGTGCAGCGTCCTTAGGAGAATTTAATTAGGATCACAATTCCAGCTTACATTACTTATGAAATAAGTCAGAGTAAATTAATTGGAAAGGGACTGTTATTTTTTTGAGTTCTTAATTTTCTCTGGCAGTCATGTTCAGTGCAGTCTCAGGGTAGAGTTGGGAGGGACTTACTTTAGGGTAGGTAATTTGTTGATCAATTAGTCTGCAGTTTCATGATCCCTTAAATTTGACTTTTAGCACAGACACAAGCAGCAGAAAATAGCTTTAAATTATGACTATTAACATTACTATCAAACTTTGAATGTTTCCTCTGTGTGATCTGGGCTGAAGTAAAATGCTTGCAAAAAGACCTAAAGGTAAGGCATTCATGTTAATATGCAAGTCAAATGGAGATGAGGATGTTGACAGTGTATGTGAATAATGGAGGATGTCACAGTGGAACTGAAGATGCAGGAGAGAGATCCAGGACATAGAAGTAGATGGTTACATTTGACTAGATCAGGGGTCAGCAACCTTTACGATCTAAAGTCTTTTTATGCTGCTGCATAAATATTGTTTAGAGACACAAAACATAAATGAGCTTTCAAAATAAAAGATAACTTGTTACATTTTTTGGCCACCTGCTGGCCAAAAACTATGTTGTTGCGCAGTGAAAATAAAATACAATTTTTAAATTACAATTATATTTTAATTTCTGTATAATTTTTAATCAAAGAAAACATCAAATTGTTCCAAAAGATGATACATTTCTGTTTTTATTCAAACATTCCTTACATATGTAAAAAAAATAATAATAATTTATTTTTTTTAGATGTACTAAACTAAACAAAAGAAAACAAAAAGATTGAAAACCATATTTCTTGTTCCACTGGAGTCGTTTAATTCAAAAAATGCTATGTAGAATTGCTAAGAATTATTAAGTCATTATGACGGATCTAAAGAGCCACTGGTTGAAGACCCCTGGACTAGATTATGATGCTTCATCATCCTGTACTCTGGTGCCACCGTGTGGTGAAACCGTGCAATCGCAATTTCTGTACACATTAGTTTCCCACAATTTCGAAATCAAGAAGAAGGACATTAATTCAGATTAAGGGAAAATATTAATCTGAAATATTTTCGTCAAAATAGAATTTAAATTTGACCTTCCATATTGTGAATTTGAGTTTATCTGCAATATATCAGCAGATGGCGCTGTGGTGAGTCCCTCATCACCATTAACGGAAACGGTTCCGGGTTGTGTGTGACCATGTGACAGTTCAAAGGGCATGCAGAAGTCGTGTTGCGCTTTTCCTTCCAGTTTGTATGTTTGTTTGTTTTTAAGCCAGCCGGTTCTGGTGATGTTATGGCTTTCCTGACTCTCTTCATGAGAAGGCAGTTGCCGCAGGCCGTCAGGTACTTCGCTCGAGCAGTGAAGTTGGGCCAGCCCGGCTGCGGTGGAGCCCCGCTGAGGAGGCTGCATGGCTCTGGTCAGCAGCGGGTTGGGGAGAAGGGGCCGTGGGGGAAGAGCCAGCGGGGTCCGGAGCAGCCACTGCAGCAGTACCATCTCACAGACCTAGACAAGGCGGACGCTTTGGTAAGATTTTAATTCAGGAGGAGATATGCTGAGTTTTAATCTTTGTTTTGTCTTTTAGATTCTTTGCTTTTTTTTCCCTCGTTCCTAGTTTGAAGGAAATTAAGAGAAACCGTGATATGTTGATGTAATGTGTTTTCTTATATTTTGCAGATGCTTAGGAAGTCACATGAAACAGGTAATTCATTCTACACCCAGACAGTGTTGCAGAACCTGAGTATTCCCAGAAACAGCCTAAAATAGATATATGTGAAGCATTATTCAGGTTGTGGCTTTTAAGGATGCAGTTCACACTCACCAGGGACATGAATATCACCTTAATTTAAGCTTTTCTTCCAGGGTGGAGCTGTCATACAACTCAAAATTTCAGCATTTTGAATGAATTTTAAAAACCAAACATTTCTCTAATTCACACATGGTTAAAACTGAACATACTGGCTGAAATGTTTACAAACACCAGCACTAATATTTGTATGGATGGACCTTGGCAAGTTGCTGAAAAACACTGGAGTTTTGTTGTCATGAATGAGGTCTAGGCGAAATTCTGGCTGGATATTTGAGCACTCTTCTTGACAGAATTGGTAGCGTTTCTTTAAACTGTTTGGTTTCTGAGCGTAGTCTACCCATTTTTAATATGACTGAAGTTATATTTGTTCCAAAACCCATTTTGATGTTTGTTTGGGATCCTGGCCCTGTTGGAACACCCTACTGTATCAAAGTTTCACCCAGCTAGTTGTTGACTTTAGGTGCAATTGAAGAATAGGGTGATAGTCGTCCTTCCTCATTACTTTACCCGCGTAGTGTAAAAGAACACTGCCCGTGCCTGGAGGCTGAACATGATGCCACCACCACCATGTTTGACTGTTGATGCTGTATTCCTGCATTTGAAAGCCTCACCTTGACTCCTCTAAATGTACATCTCGTCATTGTGTCCAAATAACTCTGTCTTTGTATCCTTTCATTGTGAAACAGTTATCCAAAAGGCATTTGGTTTGCCATCACCCTTTCCGTCAGGGTGACGTTAAACTTGCTTCACTGTGGACAGTGATAGTGAAATACCAGCATCTTTCAGTTTAGTATCATTGAGCCTTGGTGGTTGCTGGGTTCTTCCTGACCATTCCATTTTCCATGCAGCTTTTGATCCGAGGATGGCCATTTAGCTAATATGTTTTAAAACTTGGACACATTTGGGTGTTTAAACAGAACAATTTTCCAAAACACACAAGAAAGGCTTCCTGAATGGCCTCCTTAAAGTGCTGAGTTCAATCCTGTTGAAAACAGGCTCATGGTAAAGTTCAGATATTCAGCAAGAATCATGCTAGGATCTTCTTGATGACTGCTAAAAGCATGTGGTTTCTTTGCAGTTTGACAAGGGCCACTTGTCCAGTATTAGTGGGAGTGTATGCGTTTGATTTTAAACCTGTGTGAACGGGTGAAATTTCACAGTAAATTCAAGCTTACGCCTGCAAGTCTTATTTTTAAAGTTCATTGCATTTATGTGTCATATAGTTATTCCAACATGTAAAAAGTATGGTTTAAATCTATCATTAAAAGCACAAATTAATATGACCCGTCTGTGCTGAATGTATTTAAACTGAAACGTATGTCAATAAACAGGATAAGTTCTGATGTGTTGAGTGTGTTTAAAACATTCAAACCATATTTTAGTACCGTGATTAGTTAAAGCATAGAATACACATAATTATCTTGAATTAATCTCTTCTCAGGAAAAAAAATATTCTTGATAACCTGCATGGCTGCAGGGTTTATATAATCTGTTTTGTTTTTATGAGCATTTATGACTCCTAAAGGGAAGCCAATCCTAAGTCTAATTGCGGACAACTTTTCTTGTCTTGTCAGTTATACAAAATATAGAGAAATAAGAGTCACATTATCAAAGGTGGAATTGTGTGCAAATGTAGTCTTGTTAAGGCTCAAGAAACACCAGTAATCTTATTGATCGTTTGGATTTGGAAGGATAACAATGCTCGGGAGGATATAACCTCTGGAAATGTATATCATTTCAGCAATCCTCTGAATGATCAGCAGCATTCAGTGTTATACTTTCAATGATTTTTTTTGTTGTTGTTTGTTTGTTTGTTTGTTTGTTTTGTTTTTACTTATGTCTCCAGTTTCAGTGCAGTCTTAAAAACTCAGGAAAAGTGGGAATTTTGCTTTAATAATTTCCCAGGTTTGGATAATTATGGAAAAAAAATAAACTGAATATTGAAATGATGAGTTTCCAGACTTTACTCTGTTTTCTGATAAAAAATGTGAATTTTTCTAAAGAATACATTTACTCTTACATTGATATCTATTTAATTTGGATCCTTTATCTTTTAACTACCACATGTAAACTTAAAACTTATCACTCAAACATAGTAATCCGTTTGGATGTAAAAGGCCCTATGCATCCACTTACTTTTTTCAGGTATTTTCCCCTGAATTCTATGTTTTTTGAGGCAACCACATTTATTTCAAATTAAATAATAAATGGGAAAAAAAATCATTTGGGTAGAAATGCTAGGACTGGGAAAAAAAAACAGCAAAATAGATTTAATAGTATTGTAGTTTTAGAGCAAAATAGATTTAATAGTCCTGTAGTTTTAGAGTTAAGTGAAAGAAGCAACAGATAGACACCCATTAAAACAAACAAATAAAGGACCATTTCAGTGCTATTTGACATCTAGATTTATGAGCAGTTTTAGACTGGATCTCTATGTGATTTTAAAACTGTCTCATTTGAAGACTAAACTTACAGAAAAAATAAAAGGTATAAAAATGTAAAAAAAAAAACTAAACTGTGCTTTAAAGAATCTGTTTATTGTAGGATAATTCAGAGTTATTAATATTAGAGTTTATTTACCTTGCCAAAAAATATTATTAACAACAACCCCGCTGCAGGATTGGAAGCCGACTGCAGATTCATTTGTGATTTATAGAACATTCAGGTGATAAAACCCAACTCAGTAAAAAAAAAAAAAAAAAAAAAAAAAAAAAAAAAAAAAAAAAAAAAATATATATATATATATATATATATATATATATATATATATATATATATATATATATATATATATATATATATATATTATGAAGTTTGTTTTTTTGTTTTTTTAAATCTGAAATTTGATTGTGTAGGAACTCTGTGTAAGACTGCAAAGTTCTCCACTAACTTGAAAATGTGTTACGTGTGTATTTGCAATAGTATCCACCATTACATTGTTGCCTTAGAACAGCCAGACCTACTGTACTTTTGCCTTAATATGTGAAAAGAGCAGACTGTGTGATTTTAATGTTGCTGATAAACTCAGTTTGTAACATCTTTTCACGGTTCTGCAGGGTTCCTGTCGTGGTTCAGGAATGGCTTGCTGGCAACTGGGATTGGAGTCATTGCATTTGTCCAGAGTGAAGTGGGACGGGAAGCAGGTTATGGTATGAGTTTTATTAGGTTTGTCAAAATAATAGACTTTAAACACCGCCTTTTATTGCATACCTGTTTACATTAGAATTAATTTAAAAAGAGATGTTCTCATCTCCCCAGCTTGTCACGCAACGTCACATTGCAGTGCTGTAGACACACAGGCATTAAGCCCCTCCCCTCCCTACAGAAGTTAAACTGACAGTCAGAACGGTGAAAAGTTCCCTCTTTAGTCGAAAAAGCAAAGCTAAAGTGTTGTTTGGTGGCACTTTGCCCTGATGCTAGCTGTACTATAGAGTGGGAGACACAAAGTGGAGTCTTACTACAAACTTGATTAAGTATTTTTGAAAAACCAACACATTTATGAGGAATTTAAAAAGGCAACAGCAAGGAAGCAGCCCTTCACGACGCCACCCCAGCAAATGCAAACGAGCAGACGCCACCGAGTCACACAACCACACCGAACCCCCCCACGACCCAACACCAGGACAGGATCAACTCCCCCACCAAGCATCCCTGGCAAGAACCCGCACCCAGGGCCAACAGCCCACAAAGAACCTAAGGAACACATTATTTAGACAATGATAAAGGACCAAAGGCTGGAAATACAATTTATTCTCCTTTTTCTCCTCATTTCCCTTTTTCAATACTTATCCAGACTTGAAATCAAATTCTTGACTTTTCCAGACTGTGTAGGAATTTTTATATCTGTTCCAGGGGTGCCAATAAATGTGTAGGGCACTGTATTTATTCTGTTTGTCTTATTTTATTAGTATTTATTGTATTTTTATTTGGAAAATTACAAATCTACATGAAATTACAAATTCCATATTGCAACCATCTTTCCATTTTCCAATTTTTATCAATTGTGGTCATTTTGAAACTCTACAAAATCACTTCTTAAGTCATGACAGAGAAGTTATAGAAACCCGACTCTAATTGGGGTTACATACTTTATTCACTTGTTCCAGATTCTGTAAAATTGATCCCTTTGGATATTCAGGGTATAGATTGTATTTGTCTTATTTTAACTTAAAACACATGGCATTAATTATTTATTGTCATTACATTCAATTTTTTTTTAATCAATGTATTGCACAGTCTTTAAACCTTGTTTGTAGGAGCTAAAGGTTGCTGTAGTCCTAAATTCTTCAAAACCATTAGATTTTTGACAGATCTAACTGGGCTGTGGTTTACAAAAAATAAATAATTCCCTTTTGAAAATGGTAGTTAATGAGTAATGATACCTTTTCTCTCGCTGTTGTAAAATCAGTGTCTTTCAGATGGAACATTCTCTCAGATATTTCATGCAGCAGCTGGAGTTTTCGGTTTTTATAATTGCTCAAAGATTTCTGAATAAAATCATCAGGAATGAAAGAGTCAAGGCCTCAAGATGTTTATCATCAATCATTGATGTGTGTTTCTAGGATTCAATATCACATGCAGATCTTTTCTAAAATCATTCAACTATTTTTGATCCTCATCATCAGATTCACTCAGGTTTCAAAAACCCCAAAAACTAACCTTTGTAGACGCAATTAGTTACTGATTGCGGTCTATTCTCTGCAGTAACAGCATGTCAATGTGTTTTTGTGCAGCCTTCTTCATTCTGGGAGGCGTGTGCGTGTCGTTTGGCGGCGCGTCCTACATTGGCAGCCTCTTCGCCTTGCGGAGGCTGATGCTGCTGTCTGTGCCAGCTCTGCTGCTCCAGGGCACCGTGGTGGGCAGCGTCGCCCTCTTCTGGCTGTGCGCCGTATCGTTGTACATCGGCCGTCTGGAAGTGGAGATCATCCATGAGGATGAGGAGGAGGGCGGAGAGGATGAGGGAGAGTGCCGAGAGTGCCGCGAGAGGCGGGAACAGCGAGGTTATAGAGGCTCTCAGGACAGTGAGGACAGTGGCAGCAAGGGCCAAAACAAATAGAGATCTTCCAGGAATGCTGTATGTGTGTGTGTGTGTGTGTGTGTGTGTGTGTGTGTGTTTTTGTTGCTCTGATTCAGGGTTTCTGTTATTTGTATGTTGCACATATGTTCATGTGCAGACTGTTTGTGAGCTTACAGATGCAAAACTGTTATCTATTGTTAAAAAAAACTATCCAGGTGAGGACAGACTTTTAACTTCTTTTTTTTAAAACAGTTTAAAGATGCTGAAAATTGTAGAAAATCTGACTCTTTTGCTTAATAAAAAAAACATTTTTTCTAAAACTCCTTTAGTTCATCTAAAAATTTTCATTTGTTTTTATAAAAATTATATCACGTGTTGTGTTTTACTTTTTGTGCCATTGTATGCAGTCAGTCTCCTCTCAGCCAGCTGCTTCTTGGATGCCGTTTGTCTTATCGACCTGATCGGTAGAATCAACGCTGACTGATCACTTTAAGTCTTCATAATAACACCATTTCTTTTCTTTCAGAGTTGTAAAGAATGACAGTTCTTTTGTTTCAGAGGTTTTTTTTAAATAAACAAAACAACACAGGGCTTAAGTTTTTTTTTATTTTACAACTGCAAAAGCACTTATGTCAAGCGTTGTTTTTGTCATTATAGTTCCTCTAAATGGTTTGGAAACAATATTTTTCACAGTTCTCTCTGTGATTTTGTATTTTGATTTGTATTTTTAATCATGTACAGTACCAAACTACATCCAAAAACTCTTTTGAGTGAATTTTATGTTTTCAGGTAATCTCTAGAAGTTCTGTTTTAATGGATGTAAACAGTTGATGATAGTAATTATATTGAATTTGTTTGGAAAACGGGAGGCTTACTGTTGTTTACTTTTGTGCACCAAAGTGCATACACTAATAAAACCAGAGGAAATCTATAATGACACCCAGCATCAGTGTTTGTTTTCAAATAATAGTTCCCCAGTGGGGTATTCACATTTAGGTAATAAAATTTTCTTTTGGTTGCTTCGTTAGGGGATCAAAATCATACATTATAGTGGGTCTCACATCTTGTAAGTCTTCTTATTTAGCAGCTATCCTTTTGTCAAATATCAACCTAGACATTTGTATCCACTCTGCCCAGCCTGCTCTCTTATTCACCTCTCTTGAACCCTGGTGCTTAAACTCATCCACCTTTAATACTTCTCTTCCTTGCAATTCCTACTCTACCTGTCTTCTCATTAATACACATGTATTTTGTAGTCCTGTTGTCTTATACCTCCAACTCTCATCCACCTACCCCCAAAAATAATAAAAGCATTATTTATATCATTCACCAAAATTCTGTGAGGCACTTATATGGACTTTACCATTTACAGCATTATTGTAAGGTACCAAAGAATGTTTTGTTGCGATGAACAACAAGGTATTTATACAGTGCCAACGGTTGAGTTTTGAGATGATACCTTATCAATTTAAATGTAGAAAGACTTCTAATAGTATATTTTTGACACAGTTGTTAAAAAATTGGCATAGCTAAATGTTTTTAACACAAAATTGTGGTTTATGAGGTAATTGGTTGTCATTATGCCCGTCTTTAATTGGATTATAGATACCAACAAGGCTAAGGAAGTTTATAATTAAAAGATGGGTTGTAATGTTTCTAAACATTCTTTACTACAAAAACATCTGGAGATGTTGCTGACTAGCAAATAAGTTCATATATATATATATATATATATATATATATATATATATATATATATATATATATATATATATATATATATATATGTGTGTGTGTGTGTGTGTGTGTGTGTGTGTGTGTGTGTGTGTTGTGCTACATTAGCTAATATAATCATAATATACTCTAAAATAAGTTGTAGAGCTGCTGTAAAAATATGGGAATAAAAGTAAAGTTTATTTTTTCTGCTCTCTAGTCAAAACAGTAAAAAACTTTATTCACAAGTGGAAAACTTTGTTGAATTAGCTTAGCGTTAGCTTCAGTAAACTTTTGCTAATTGAAGCCACCCATCAGTAGTTGAAATTAGCTCCCTAGTAGATTGTAACACTGTGTACAGTTGAGGAAATAAGTGTCACAAATGCTTCGAATATTTTACTGTTACATCAAGTGGGGCTAAAGACAAGCAGGGATGTTAAAAAGATGTAGCTAGCTTCAGCTGCTACTTTCTCAAATAAGAAAATGATCTCAGTTTATTACGATGAGGTGTTTTGTGCCAAATTTATGGAAACACAACCTATTTAAAATACTTTGTTGTAGATTCATCTAGATAGAGAATAGAGCTCCAACTGACCAAATGTTTATCAGATTGTACTTTAAAGTAATTTTTTTCCCCACATCTTTTAATTTGACATTCCTGCTGACTGTTTTGAATATTTTTGCAATCCAGAAACCTGGCTGACAAAACTGATGGCAGATTAGTCTATTATTAAAACGAATGTACTGCTTTATATTTAATTAGTAGAATTATTTAATTAACCTTCTTGATAACTGCACTCACATTTGCTGCAGGGAAGAAGAGTGAATGCATTAACGTAGCCCTCCTCCCCAGCACCAGCTTAATCCAGCCATTAACTCCACCAACAGACTCCTCTAAGCCTCTCTGAGAGTCTTGAGCATTCAGTCATTTCATTTTGTGTTTATTCAGGTAACTGCTTTTCTCATCCTTAAAAATAGGTATTTCCCTAGGTATTAAGGGCTGTTTGAAAACCCTGTCTCGCAGCAAGTTGAAGATTGCTGCCAAAATTCCAGCTTTTCTCTTTCTTTTTTTTTCTTTAATTGCTTTTCTTGGGTCTTTTTGTTGTCCACAGTGAATCTTAAACAAACCTCGAAAAACTCACAACTTTAACATGCTTAGCTAATTAATACCAGCTTTCCAAAATTTAATAAAAGATAAAGTCAGCTTTACCATTGGGGAAAAGCATACAATGGCTATACAATAGATTTCAATATTGTACATACCCCTATTAAAATGCTAAGATTTAGTTTTAGACTTTGAGTGGACCACTGTAAAACTTTAATATTCCTTTGATGAAGCCATTCTTTTAATGTTTTGGATGTATCCTTAAACTTCAATCCCTCTCAACAGTCCAAGGCATAATGCTGCCACCACCATGTTCAAGTGGGTATATATTTCTTTCTTTGGAAGAGAAAACCCTTTTAAGGAAACCATACAACAGAAGATTGTTACAATTACAAAACTACCAGTAATTGTTGGGAATTCCTACATTTCCCTCTGTGTTGCTGTGTGCCTATTGCAGGGCAAACCTTAGAAATCAATAACAATGACCTAATCATGTGCGCCTGATGTGATACCATATAATGTAATTGTGTAATCTGAGCCATTTTAAGTGAGATAAATTATTTATTCCTCTCGCATTTTCATTATATTTTACAGAAAAATACCAAAGGTGTTTGCTTCAGTCTTTATTGTATATATTGCTTGAAATCCCCAGATTTTTAAAATTAATATTAAATAAATAAATGTCTAAATGTTGCCCTAATATGTTAGAAAAACACGCACACACTTGTAGGGTCTTTTTTCTCACATGACTGATATCTTTGTATATTTAAAATATTTTAATCTTTTGTTACCACTTTAAAAACAATAGATGTTGATAAAAGATGAAAGTCAGTGAATATTATCAAAAAAACACTTAGATTAACTTTATTTCAAGTTGAACAGATACACCAAATGGCAGATGTCAAGTCAAATGGGCTGAAGGCTAAAGTTTAATCAAAAGATGCTTCAACGAGAGTGTGTCCACTTATGCAAACAGGCTATTTCTTCTTCTTACATTTTTTTCAGACTCCGCCCCTCATTCCCCTCCCCCTCTCACAGTTTGCTTTGTTTGAGGTGTATTGATTATATTTTCATGCTTCATTTATTTATCACACTAAGCTATGTAAACTTTGTGAGAAACATTGTAAGATGGGGTTTTAAAAGTTGTGTAAGTCATGAGAAATAAAAAAATATTAAATTGCATCTCCTGCCTAAATCAATGCATCATAATGGGTTGTCATGTTTTTTTAAATTATGCAAATGAGGCTGAATATAATGGGTAAATGCAGAGTCAGTAGATGCTCTTGCTGCAGTGGGAGTCAAAAGATGTACAAACTCTGCTTTCTGTACATGCATAATTCTTATAATGAACTCCTCATCCACACGCATGTATATGAGACGAAATGAGCAGCATGTGGTGGTGTGTGTGTGTGTGTGTGTGTGAGTGTTGGTGTTGGGAAGGGGGGCTTTGGCTGTGATAACGATCTCTGACTGGGTTAGGGCAAAGGTCTGTGATATCTCCCAACCATCGACATACAGCATTGCTGTTAGAACTCACCCAACAAGCACCCTGTCTTCCTCTCCTTTTCTTCACCTATACCCACTTCTCCTTTTCAGACTCCTAAGTATTTCTCAGCATTGCTGAGGTGCGAATGAAGGGTCTGCTGTAGTGTGACCACCATCCGATTCCTCATGCCGCCTTCTCCTCCTCAGATCCCTCTTCTACCCTTTTCGCTCTGGACTTGTCTCTCCTCACGTCCGATCGTCCACCCCTCCTTCTTCTCCCCCTCTCCCTTCTGCGGCTGCATCTGACTGCACAGGTCTGTTTGGCATGCAGGAGGCTCCTGAGGCCTGGCGCGTCTAAAGGGCAGGGTGCCCAGAGGCAGGAGACGCGGCCCCACTGACAAACACCATCTATCCGAGACCCTGAACAGCCAACACAGCCGGCCGTGAGTTCAGCCTCATGCAATTTCCAAAACCTCAATTTCACATTAACACCCTCAGCCCTGAAAGTTGGGTTCATAACCTTTGCTTTATTTCAAAAGCAGTCTGCTCATCTGCTCTCAGGTGTTAAATATCATACACACGGATCAAAGGATCTGGCTTTAGATGGAATGAAGTTTAAACTCAGCTGAGGAGAGCCTGGTTGGGAAATGGTGACAAAGATGAAAATCATACGAGTAAAAAAGGAAGAATGAAGGACAAGGAGTGTAACTCCCATGCAACGCAGAAACTGTCTCCCTCAATCTTTCACTTTATTATTCTCTCTCATATTTTTACTTTTTCAAATGCATTTACATGTGCTGAGGTATTTCCCTCGGGAGCATGACTCTAATTCAGGGGGTAAGATAAGCCATCAAAGTTAGTGACAGAGAGGGCGTATGGGTGACTCAATGACAGCCTGAGCAGAAGACAAGTCGGGGAAGGCTGTCATGACTTATGCTCATGCACGCACATGCACGCAAACGGCACACAATGATTTCAGTTGCACAAACCACACCTTTTCCTCACTTTATAAAGATGCTATAAGACAAAGAGGAAAGGTTGTTTTGCAACCATGCACACACACGCACACATGCTCTCATACAGTGCATACACTTCTGCACGTACAATGGCATTTTCTCCCCAACAACTGCTCTTGTTTAGTATGCGCTTCCTTTGGTCTTGAGGAGGAATGATCCTCACTCTAATGAACTAGGGCCTGCCACTTGAATGTAAAACAGGATTTAACCCGTCTTCAATGTCAGAGCCCCTCCCTGGGGCTGCTTTAGACAACACACACATCGTATTCAGCAAGATACATGCAAAACACACACACGCACTCACACATGCACGCTTACATACATTGCGACGCGTCCCTGCATATATAGTTTCTCATAAGTGAGACGCTCTCTGCGCCTTTGTGTTCATTTCAAACCAATTTATGGCTGGGTCTTTTCGGAATCCATAACTCTCGGGTGATGTCCTGCCAGGGGTTGCTTTCATCTGCTCCACATGTTACCTTTTTATTAAGGATTTATATTGTTTTGTCCACTTTAGGGAAATGAAAGATTGTCCATTTGGTCTTTTGATAATAAAATATGAACACGTATATTCAGTAACACGCAGTACAATGGATGTTTTTATATGTACTTCTTTTTTCCTCCTGTTTGTTTGCATATGTTGTTAGCACTTTGTGCTTTCTCACATTTTGTCAAATAACTAAAAAGCTCAAGGTATTGCATAGGGATTTTATGTGTAACAGACCAACTCAACGTCATACATAACTGGAAATGGCAAGAACATGATAGGTGGTTATCAAGGGTATTCACAAATAAAAATATGAAAAGTTTGGCATGGATTTGTATTCAACCCGCCTTTACTCTGGTACCCTAAAATAAAATCCAGGTTAACCAGTCACCTTCAGAACTCACTTAATAAGTTAAGAGTGTCCCTGTGTGTAATTAATATCCATATAAAAACAATTGCTCTGTGAAGGCATTTATAATTAGCTCCCCTTTACTCTGATTGCCCTTAATAAACATTGCCTTCTAGACACAGAGCGCATTAACCAGTGAAGCAGCCAAGATGTCCATGGTAACTCTGTAGAGATCTACAGTTCAGGTGACAGGACAACTATTAGTCATGCACTTCACAGAATGTCCTTTATTGAATTGTTGAAAGAAAGCCAAAATCTGTAGTTTCCACACAAACTATGAAGGAGATACAGCAAACAGGTAAACAAAGGCGCTCTGACCAGTTGACACTAAAATGAAACTTTTTGGCCAAGATGCAAAAACGCTATAAATGGGAGAAAATTCAAACTGCGTACTAAACTAATAAAGGTGCCCGCATCATGCTTTGGTGATGCTATTCTTCAGCAGAGACAATAAGGCTGATCAGAATTAATCTGAAGATGGATGGAGCTAAATGCAGAGCAAACCTGGAAGAAAACCTGTTACAGGCCCGAAAAGACTTGAGACTGGGTGGAAGTTCCCCTTCCTGCAAGACAATCATTCTAAAACCATAGCCAGAGCTACAATAGAATCATTTATTATTATCAAAGTGTATTCATGTGTTAGGATGGCTTAGATCTAAATCAAATTAAGAATTATTTGACTTGAAAACCAAAATTCATAGAAGTTCTCCTCTGACTAAGCTTGAACTACTTAAAAAGAACTGGCAAAAATGTAAGTCTCTAGATGCTCAAAACAGAAAGAAAAGCGCCCTGAACTACTTGCAGCTGTAATTTTGAGAATGAGAATGGTGGTTCTACAAATTATTAAAACAGCATGTTGAATACAAGTGCACACTAATTTTTTCATATTTTTATTTGGAAAAAAAAAAACAATTTAAAAACCATGTAAAATTTTCCTTCCACTTCACAATTATGTAAAAGTGTATTTGTATTTTTGTTGGCATCCCAATGTCAAATCAAAATAAAATATGATCAAGGTTGTGGTTGTTACACAACACAATGTGAAAGGTTGAAAGAAAATTTATATTGCAAGGCACTGTATATGTGCTAAAAAGCAACATCCCATTGTCTGATAAATACTTTATAAAGATGTGTGTTAGTGACTAGTGTTGAAGAAATTACAAATTTACAAAATGCTAATATAAATGAGGAACAGGCATGCTTATCTTTAAAGTGATCCATTTAAGTACAGGTCAAACTTTAATTTGGTAAATTATAAAAATAAGCAAGAGTGAAGAAAATACGACAAAATCTATACTTGTGCTCCTCTACTGGAATATTTTATTGTTATCGTCATCTGCATCATTTTTTTTTCTTTACTCTTTACATTTGTTCATTTTCTTTGATGGCTGGCTGACATATTCACAAACATGTGAGAAGGATAATGTTAGATTCACAGTGATGGGCATAGGGGTTAGCTTTTTTTTTATTCAGCAACAACAAGAACAAAAGACCAAAACAAAAAGACACCCACACACAAACAAACACACACTCAGAACCGCATCCATACTCGCATTTTTACACTGGTAAACACCCAAGAACAAGTGTGCTCCCACACTCAGCATTTGTGACGGCTACAACATATGCGTGTATTGCACACAGCAGATTGAATGGTTCCCCCCCCCAACATTGGACTTGGAACATCAGGTTTGTGTATGAACTAAATCCTCAGCGGAGACTTGCTATAATCTCATTTTGGAGGCAAAAAAGCATCCTAAATTCAAAGCATTTGACATTTCTCTGTGTTTTAGACACTGGTGCAAAAGACCTCTTTCCAAAGTGCTAGAAAACAATTTCTTAGTTCATATTTTTTATAATTTATGGAGTACTTAATGCATTAAGTACTGGATGCATTACTGCAGAGATTTTTATGAAAAGTGTCAAACTTTAGGATTTTAATGTTTTCAAAATGCAAACTCAGTTTTTGAGTGTCTCATTTGATACAAGCACAAATTGAAAAGTAGAAAATGCCTTTTTCTCAGCCATGAAAAGCATTTTAATTAGTATAAAGGAGGCATTCTCTTTTCATATTGAGTCATGAATATAACCTACTACATTTATTGGCACCCCTGATAAAGATGTGTAAAAAGGCTTAAAATGAATTCATCTTTCATCGCAGAAAGATAATCTCACAATGAAAAACCGTGGAAATATTTTTCCCTCCCTTAAAATTCCACTTACTGTACATGGTGGCAAAATGAGCTTGGGTCATTTTCTAATCTGGTTTGTTACAGTTATACACCTTTTATTCCTTGGTCTGACTGTGGGATTGTTTAGGTGAGAGGCTATTTTCTTGTAGCCGTTTCCTGCCTTTGTGAACATCTTCTTGTCTTTTCCCTTTTTAAAAGAATGGTAAAGAGAAATAGAGTCTCAATGTTGCATCATATTTATACCCCAGGGAAAGAAAAAGTCATAGATTATTATTTAAAATGTCCTTGTCGGCATGGGCCAGTATGAAATCCAACGGTTTTTAAAATCCTATTGTCCTTTTTAAAAAACTCTTCTTCTATTTTGATGATCCTGCATTTGTACTTTTAAACAAAGTGGTATCAGATGATTTAATTCTATAGTACAATATTTACCTGATCAGCTCAGGAGTTTTATGACATCCCCAGACCCCTTTAAGTAAAAGAGGTAATTAACACTACAGTTTAATAATTTACTGAGTAACTTATTTAAATCGTTTGCACATATGGGTTGGTAAGAGAATACATGAAATACTGTGATTTATTTCACTGCTTTTATTTGAAACAGAAAAGCAACAATCATGCCTAATGCTGTTAATTCTATGTAAACCATTAACTACTGAAATTCTAATAATGTTATCCACATTTATTTTTGTTTTTGTAACTTTGATATATAAGCTACAGCAAAACTATAGAATAAGCTCCAGCTAAATTTAGTGTTAGAATTCAAGCGTTTACTGCATAGAATATGTTACCTTTTTGTCTCACTATAAAGCAACATGAGTATAAGAAACTGATATTAGGTGGGCATTTATTCAAGCTATCTGCTGGGATAGCCAATCTGCTGTTAGTCAGCTACCAGGCATGCCGTTCATGGCCTGTGACTCCAATTTCAAAGCAGTTTTATTTTAAAAAGAGTCATGGATGGAGCTCTTTTAGTTTCTACAAAGTGATTGTCCATGTTTTTTCCAACTGCATATATGTAAATATTCTTATGTGTATTTTGTATGATTTTATTTTATACTTGACTGAGCCAAAGTGCAACTTTAATCTTGGTATTCCATTGAAGTGATAATGACAATAAATAAATCTTTCCTTATTTTATGAATAATTCCAAACAACTGAATTTGTCTTCCTTGTGACTGAGAGTAAAGTGTAGTAGCCTCTTTTCAGCCAGCTGATCGGCACTGTGCAGCAATAGGTGGGGAAAAGACAGCGCTCTTCTATTGTATGTACCAAACCCATCAGTCACTTTGTGTTCAAACCTTGGTATACCTTGATACTGGAAACAGGCCCATTACTGGTTCCTTGACACTCTTATAAATTTCAAAAAGGGAAGTATACATTTTTGATTGTTCCTTTTGTTCAATTTTTTCAAATGCCAGTGATGATTATGTAAATAATTATTTCATAACAATGGATATTTTAGCATACAAATTAAAAGTAGGCATTTATTGTGGTATTAAGCTACTGCAATAAAGGATTACTTCATTTGCACATCTTTACCAGAGATGCCAATAAATGTTGAGAGCCCTGTTTCTCTACTTTAATTTAAAACCCTAGACAAAGTTGACAGTTTTGTTTTATCGACCCCAAATGGTCATATTTTAATGACCACGAGGGTCTATTTATCGACCTGTCTTTTTTACACAAATACCACCCCCCCCCCTCAGTGCTCTGTGGTCAGTCTATATTATTAACGACCACTTCTGTTGTTTTCTGTTTTAACAGGATCAAACATCCGAGTCACCAAGTGCATTGAGTTCACACCGGAACAAATTTCAGTAAGTGCTCATAAAAACACAAGAGGTCCAGGTGACAAAAACACTTCTGCCTGCACCATTTCCTCCTCTAAACATTCTCAGAAATATACTTAAACAAAAGAAAAGAAAAAGAGAATATCTGGATGGCATTTCACATCCAATAAAACTATGTTAATTTGTCTGTTTGAACACAAAGATCCTACACCAATGAATTAATGTTTGAAAAATAATAATAAAGAAAAAAACGGTATGGCTTTCATACACAAACACAATCTCAGCTTCATAAAGAATATACTATAATTAACACTTAGTCAAACAAATTACCATCTTATATTCAAACAACTGTCTGTGATGCATTTTCCACTCTTAATATATACTGGAATGTCTGGGACCACATTACTCATGGTTTTGTCCCAACACTGTGCTTTAGGTATGGCTGACTGATGAACACTTCTGTAATATCTTTCAGAGATCCGATATAAAACATCAAAAGGTCATCTCTATCTATATTAAGGGAAACCTTACAGTTAAACTCTCATCCAGAGCCCAGTGGAAGAGATATTTTTATAATACTGCAATGATAAAAACATTTTACTCCAAAAGTCTCTTTTATCCCTCACAGACAAGTGTCCTCCTCTTACTGGTTTAACTGTGTTAACTGGAGTAAAAGTCACAAGGATGTAAGCTGAGGGTCTTCGTGGTTTTGTTTGTAGCTATGTACAGTATGGCTTCTCCAAATGGAAGAGACACAGAAAGCAACGTGGTTGTCTAGAGAAAGACAGAGCAGAGTTCTTTATTGTTGCGGAGATGTGAAGTCTTTAGGGACAGCGAGTCAAAAGTGTCCATGTTCTGTTTTCTCTGAGAGCTGCTGTCACAGGTTCAGAGTAAATTTTTGTGTCGTATTCTTCAGATTGCAGTTATTCAGCTCATTGTCCAATTAGTAATGTCCTTAGAGGCTTAATGTCCTGCCATTTCTGTCTTTCATGCCCTTTTCAGTGTCTCTCGGTCTGTCATGTCACTTCATTTTTCATTTTCTCCTCTCTCCTCCTCCCCGGTGAGGTTCAGTCTTCCTCTGTGCCTGCAGCCCCCCTCAATCCATTCATACAGAAAGGCAGGCCGGAGGAGAAAGGGCTGTCAGATGGTGAGAAACCACTGAAGGGTGGCAACCCGGCCAGCCGCTGTAAGTGTGGGAAGAAGGTCGGTGGGGGTCCCTTGTGGTGGTCCGAGCGTAGCTGGAGGCTGTCGCCATGACCCGTGCCATGGTGGTGAGAGGGGGGCAGCTCTGGTGGAGCGTAGCGGATAGTGCTCGGGGCGTACAGGCTTTGAGGGCCCTGTGGGCCGAGAGCGAGGGGGTGAAAGAGGACCCGTCCTGCCGCACCACCTGCCAGTCTTTGGAGCAGCTCGAAGTCAGGGCCATTGCCTGTGCTGCCACCTGCGGCGCTGCGACTGACTACCCCAGAGACAGCCCTGTCCTCACGGGGCTGTGGGGAGGACACTGACATGGCAGGGGACAAGGCAGGGGAGGGAGGAGTGAACAAGCCTTTAGACGGTGCTTCGCTGCTGGACGAAGAGTCGGGGATCGGGGTGGTGGGGCTGTCACCATTTAGGCTACTGGATGGTGTGTGTGTGTGCGACGGCTGGGGCTGAGAGGTGTGTGTGTGTGACCCCCAGCGCCCTCCAGTGGTCAGGACTTCATGTTCAGTCTTGATGGTGGGACTGCCTGGCAAGGTAGGAGGGGTCACCACATTCTTTAGCTGCTGGATAACAGCCCGGCCGTTGTGCACCCTGCCCGTTCTGTCCCCTCTGGTTGGGGTGTCACCTCCTCTGCTCTGTTTACCTCCTCCCCCACTGTCTTCTTGCTTCAGTCTGTCACTGTCGCCCCCCTGGTCCCACTCCGGCTCTTCATCCTCATCTCCCTCACTTTCACTTGCTAAGTCTGAAGAGGCTGATACGACCTCCTCTGTGTGTCGAACTTCCTCCAGGCGACGACGACTTTCAGGAGGTGCTCCCTCATGGTCAGACCGAAGCAGGCGCTTCCTTCTGTCCTCTGATTGGGCAGCTGGAGCAGTAAATTTCTCTCTACCTTTACTGTCAGGGTCACTCTTTCCTGCCGAACTCTTCACCGGTGGTTGACCTGAGAAGGAAAAGAAATTCCGATGATGAGAGGAAATAGTGTTTCTCGCATAAGTACTCACACGCCATATTTGTAACGTAACAACCACAAACCTCTGTATATTTTTTCAGGATTTTATGTGATAGACCAACATAAAGTAGTGTATAATAGCAAAGTAGACTGAAGAAAAAGTATATATAGTTTTAAATTTTTTTTTCAAAATATATACTGTATTTGTAACGTATGGTGTACATTTATATCCAGCCTCCCTGGCTGAATGCTTAGGAGAACTATTTTTTATTTCAATTACAGCTGTAGATCTTTCAAGGTAGGTCTCTATCATGTTTTGGACTTATAGAGAAGTATTCCATCCATTTTTCATTGCAAAATAACCCATGCTCATTCAGATTTCATTGAAGAACACTAAACATCTATTCCCAAATCTTGCCACAGATTCACAGTCAGATTTAGGTTTGGACTTTAGCTGGGTTACTCTAACAAATGAATCCACTTTGATCTAAGCCATGCAATTATACTTTTGGGTGTATCTTTGGGGTCATTGTCCTACTGGAAAGTAAACCTTTACCACACTCTCAAGTGTTTTGCAGCTTCCATCAGGTTTTCTTCCAGAATTGCCCTGTACATATCTTCCCTGTCCCTGCTGAAGAAATGGATCCACTTCATGATGCTGCCACCTCCATGCTGATCATGGTGTGTTAGTGGTGTTGCCTTAACACACAGGGTTTTGCAAGTAGACCAGAAACTTTATTTTTAGTCACATTTTAGCAGAGCACTTTCTTCCAGATGTTTGCTGTGTCCCCTACATAGCTTTTGGGAAACCACGAATAAAACTTCGTATGGCTTCCATTCAGCAATGACTTTTTTCCATAAAAGCCACATTTGTGGAGTGCATGACTAGTAGTTGTCCTGTCAATATATTCTTTCACCTGAGTTTTGGATCTCTGCACCTCCTCCAGTTATCATGGACCTCTTGGCAACTTCTCTGATTAGCACTTTCCTTGTCCAATCAGTTTTGGTGGTCGGCCATGGAGGGTGATGAACTGAACAGTGATCTTTCAGATGTTCAAAGCATGGTATATTGCTTTGAAACCTAAGCCTGCTTTAAAGTTCTGTTTACAGATTCTCTATTTACAGAGTTTAATAACACACCAGTGAATACATTCTCTAATCATGTAAGTTCTGAAGGTAATTCATTGATTTCTTAGGTGCATCAGAACGAGGCTGAATTAAAATGCATCCCTGATTTTTAGACTTATTTCCTAAAATTTTTTAAAATCAAGTATCTTTTCCCTCCCATGTCACAAATATGCACTACTTTTTGCTGGCCTATTACATAAAATCTAAATAACACACCTTAAAGTTTGTGATTGTAACAAGAGAAATTGTAAAAAAGCTCAAAAGTGTGAATACTTTTGCAAGGAATTGTCCATGCAGGTATTTTCTACATGCATGACAAGTAATGTGCACTACCTCGGGCCTGTGAGGAGCTGTCAGTGGGAGACGAGTTGATTCGAAGTCTCTCCGCTCTTATGCTCTCCGGTAGCTGCAGCAGATCCAGGGGAGTGTCGGGCATCTCAGTTCGACTGCATGGATAGAGAGGAGAGAGAGAGATAAACAAATGATCAACCACTTAAATCCACTTACATAAAAAAAAAAAAACAAAACAAAAAAAAAAACAAAAAAAAAAAAAAACAGCAGCACTAGTTTGAGTGAATACTTAGAGACAGAAACAACATATAATCAGGCAAATAACAGCCTCCAATAGCCAAACTGCCTCAGTCGCTTCTAACCTCCGACTAACAGCCCCCCAACCCCTTAAACAGTCCTTAATAAACAAGCATAAGCATTACCACACACACAAAAACACACACTATGTCCCATTTAGCAGCCCACCTATACAAAGTTAAGCTCCGACAAGGAGAGGAGGCTGTTCGAGAAGTTAATGAGCTCTTGTAATTACAACACTAATTAACTAAAACACCATTCAGACCTAAAATTCTGACATCCATTTGTACTAATTATATAGCTTCAGTCTAATTAGCATCGAAATTCAGCCTACTCCTCTTGTTTTGTCTGACTGCTCCGTTGTAGAGACAGCATTTAGCTATTCTGTGGATGCGTTTGTGTGTATGTATAAAATACATTAAGACATAACCAAGAGTAATACAACATTTAAAAGGTAATTTATATTTAAAAACAAGGTGAAGACATTTGAAATGTTGCATTTCAGCCTAAAAGCTTTTCAATAGGATCATATCCACTAATTCAGAGTAACAGGGCTGAATAACAAGAAGGTATTGTTATATTGCTGCATACTAATGTTGGATCACACCACACAAACTAGGAAGGCTTTTAAATATTTTATTCACTGATTCAAAGTAACTTTTAAAATAAATCTTTTCTGTATTTTTTAAAACATAACCTTATAATAAAAAAAAGTTGTTGGAAACAACACAAAGTAAGATTCAGATTTGTCATCCCTTTGTGACAACCACCACAACTTATATCTAGACAACCTTCACCAAGTAATGTATATTGCTTTTGTCATTCAGACAAGGATAGAGTAAATACAGTTTTTAAATGATGATTTGATTGATTTATTAGGTGAAAAAGCCTATCCAAAGGAACCTGGCCATATGTGAAAGTTTAATTGTCCCCCTTGTTATGTCCTGAATGACCTGTTTGGCTGATTACTATCAGACCAGTAGAATCCAGAAATTACTTAAAAAGAACCTGTCAGACAACATGAAGTAGACTAAAAGATCTCAAAATGCAATGCGACATGTCCCAATTGAGAGAAAATGGAAACCCAGGAACAGATGAGGAACAAAGTCATTGACATCTATTAGTTTAGGAAGTGTTACAAAGGCATTTCTAAGGCTTTAGGAATCCAGTGACCCATAGTAAGAACCCTTATCCATAAATGGAGAAAACCTGTAACGCTGGACAGGGATCAACACAAAAGGTAGAAAAAAAGGCATCAAAAGAAACCCATAACGGCATATAAAGCACTGCAGGCATGGGTTCATGATTAAACAATTATAAAGAGACTGGAAATGGGAGAGTTCCAAGGTGAAAATTGCTGCAGAACAAACTAGCTCAAAGGCCTATCTCACATTTGTCAGGAAACATCTTAATAATTACCAAGACTCTTGGGGAAAATATTATGTTGACTGAAGAAACAAAAAGGAGAACTTAAAAAAAAAGTCAATTTATCATCTTTGTGGTGGCTGTTCTTCTAGTTTCCCCCTATACTATGCCCTTTTTTCTCTCTCCTTGTCAGGTATCCTTAAAAAAAATGAAAGCATTTATATTTCTATGTCATGCTGAGTTTCAACAGTTTGTGTTAAGGCTGTCAGAATTAACAAGCTCAAAATAATGTGCTTTGAAGTCAGTGCTTTCTCAGTAACCTCCAAATCTCCACCAATAATCCGTGCATGTTTCATCACCTATCCCCCTGAAAGGATTTCTGCACACAGGCAGAATACTGTCCGCATATAAAAACTGGTTTATTTGATAACAGTCTGCGAATGTGCAGCTCTTGGACTGACCTCAGGACGTAGTTCACCCAGATGACATTGCGCTCATGGGGGGCTTTGTGATTGATGGACACGGTGGCAGTGGACTGGATCCACAAGTAACCTCCTCTCCTCTGAAGCCAGCGATAGTAGCCTGTCACCACCTGACCCTTCCTAAGCACTAACGGTGAGAAAGGAGAGAAGTTGGTTAATTGGGCAGTTCAGAATTGTGGCAGCAGAGGGCGCCTAGCACAACCAGACAACACCTGCTGTACAAGCTTCCCAATATCACACACTGAAACTAGTAAGATGCTGTCTTCATATGGATCTGTTTATGACTCACGGTCCTCGTGGCTCTGCCGGATATTTTCCAGGTCTTCCACATGGACGAAATGATAACAGGTATGTCCCACCACCTCTGCAGGGGTCAGATCCATATACTCTGAGATCCTATGAAGCAATGGATAAAAAAACAAACAAAAAAAAACTAATTTGTCAACTAAACAGAAGCAGATGTATTTTCTAAAAACCACCAGCTGGCTGGGGATTCTGCCAGCCGCTCATGAAAAAACATGAATGTGGGAACACTCCAGAAAAACAACATAAAACAAAAATTTACACATTAGAAAAATATGTGGTGACACTTATTGTCCATATAAAATTACAATAATAAAAAAGCTACCTGTTTTCACAATATGTGACCTGCAAGTCCATGTTCACTCGGAAGACAAACATGTTGCTCTCCATACGGACTTCATTAAGCGTGGAGGGCGGGAGCGTGTGTGCCAGAGCCACCAAACCCATTGGGCGACGGACTGAGCGTGCGGAACCCGGGACAAGAGCAGGACGGCAACGGATTCGTCCAGTCACATGGATGACCTGACAAGCAGAGCAAGCTCCTTAAATACAAAGCCAGGTAGGAGCACAAACTAATGCATCAATAGATCCAAGTGGAGATCGAACTGAATAATTGGACAGGATGAATGCTGTAAACAAAAAAACAAAAACAAAACAAGAATCGAGCTGGTCTGACATTACAGCATAGAGAGCAGTAAACTCTGTTAGGTGAGGCAGTTTAGTATGTGATAAGGTCAGAGCCATAAAACAACACTGCTATGAAACCCTGGGCAGCAGGAAACAAAGTCTCCAGACTCTGCTTCTCTGCTCTCTCCTACCAAAAATAGGTAAACATAATGCCACTGTTTAGTGTTGGAATAGTATGAGATTGCCCGAGTTAAAATTTTCATAGTTTTCAGGGTATCACAGTATTTACACAAATATTTATAGCCAAAATGTACAAGATTATCTTACTGCTTTGACTTAAAACAGAAAAGCAACAATTATTCCTGATGCTTATTACAGTTATAATAATGTTTTCCATAGTGTTTGGTTGAAAGTTAATTAGTTGAGAAAGAAGCATGTGATCGACAACTAAACAGACATAGTGTTCATAATTTGAGAACTGTCGTTTTAAAACAGTGTCATCTAAAAAGGTTGATAGGTGGTGCTTTTTTAATTTTTACAACATGGCTGTTTTTGGTTCTTTGGCAACCAGAAATGTTTCCAAAGAGCCGAATTTGTATTTCTAATTTATGTTGCATTGTAGCTGACTTTTCGCTTTTGAAAGGGAGCTACAGGATGACTGGTACCAACTTTGGATACCAACCAGGGGGACTTTTGGTACATGGTTTTATAACTACTAATAGAAATTAATTATCTATGTTCTAGTTATAGCACAATCTGTCATGTTTTATAATACTCAAAATGCCAAATGGAGATTAGAACCAAATAAATGGAACTAGAGTGTTCCAAACTTTATCCATAAGATATGTTTCTGGGTTATTTTGTTACTCGAACCAAAGAAATGCAACTAAAGTGAAGTACAATGTTTTCTAAAACAAGTCAATAAATAAATAAATAAACTATTAAGTTAAATTATACATGTTATGTGAACATTTTATGATTCTCAATGCATTTTTTTCAAAATGCTTTGGTAGTGTTGTGTGGAATCATTTGTTCGCGGGTACAAAATGCAGCTAGGAAGGGACAAAATGGCAACTCAGGTAACAACAGATAAAATCGAGGGTACAAAATGGTGTTGAGGCAAAGTTACCCAGAGGCCTCTATGCTCTATATAACTGAAGAAAATTCAATGCATCCTCAAAAAAATAGAAGAAAGAAAAACCCCACCAGTGATTGGCTCTGATCTGCAGGTTAAACCATGAAAAATCAAATTTTATTTCCAGATTTGTTGAAAGCATAAAAACTAAGACCTCCAACTATTTTCAGTCAAAAACTACATCAACCAACAGAATGTGCTTTGATGAACATCTTTTAGTTTAATAAAAAAGAGAAGTTATGGACATATCCTTGAATGCAAAAACGGGGCTACTTGTAATTTAATCTTGAATGCAATTCTAATAACTCTGTCATTGAACCTGCAGCACAACTTTTTAAAAAAAAATTTATATGTTATAGTCTGTGAAAATATCAGAATTGGTCAAATTAGAATTGGCAGACAATCTGTACCAGCCAAGAAAAGCCTGATATTTCAAAAACTTTGGTTATTACAGCATTTCTTCTGACATGACATTTATTATTTACTACATTTCAAACCATAGACTTATTATGATGAGAAATTTTGAAATTGTAACCTCTACCTAATGTTATTCAATATATATTTTGAGATAATGGTGAATGACTTCCTAGTTACCTTGTATCCAGAAGACTTGACATGCAGGCCTCTTTTGGTGAGTGTGGACTTCATCCGGATGAAAAACCCACGTTCTGGAGGATCGTCAGCAGCTGAATGAGGACTAGAGGGACCTGCTGTCAAAGATAAAAATATAATTTTAAATGACAGAAATAAAAAAAAAAAAAAAACTACTAGTACTTTATTATTTGTTGAGAGACAGATTTTATTTAGGGAACTAGTAAAAATCTAAATTAGCTGCTTATTACAGGACAAAAAGTACCAGGCTCAGGGGTACCGGCAAGTGAAGAGGTGGAAGCAGTGCTAGAAGCGCTGTCAGGGGCCATGTGGCAGCCGGCTTCGGCCCGCAGATGTGGTTTGATTCCCAGCCGCTCGGCCATCTCCACGTGGTCCGCCGGGTGGATGTAGTCAAACACACTGCTGCCGGTCAGCTCCACCTGAAGAGAGGCACAGCCACCCATCAAAACCTAATGCTTAGAGCACAAACACCTACACGTGCAGGTACAACTCACACACGGGGGAAAAAAAATCAATATATGTTATGACAGGAAAATGAAAGCACCGCTTTGGGTTACTACTCAACAAGGAATGAGGAGGTTGTAAGACATCCCCCACCCATCTTCCACACTCACACATATATACAATCCAGCCTCAGAGGGCTATGTCACTACAGTGGTACACAAATAAAACCAGGAGAGATAAAAATCAATTGTATTTGTTGATTAAATACAGGTGAACTCCAACTATCTCAAAAGGTCACATTACTATTCTTCCTATTGTGTCCCTCCCTGCTCCTTCTTTCAGTTACAGTCTTCCCCAGCCAGCATAAAGAGTGGTGCAACAGCTCTTTACGATGCTATCATCATAATGCATCACAGTCACATCTCTAATCATTTAAAGGTAATAATGGTGCTGCTGTTGCATGGCATCCATAAAAGCTGCACAATCTAAGACGGTGTGATTCCATCTGAAGGTGTATAAAGGAGTGTGCACGTGTGTGTGAGAGAAGGAAACAATATCGGGGTGGAGGGTGGGGTGCATAGGCCTTTTATTATGGTATGCAGCTTCTGTTACATCTGTGAATGTTTGTGTGTTTCCCCAACGTGTGTGTTTGTGTGGCAAAACCATTCCATCTGATAAAACCCACGGCCACAGCAGCCTCACACCCTTGTCTGTAGGACATAGCCATTTATTACCGGATTAGAGCCATTTACTGCAGGCTTTATGGGAGCTTCAGCTGGTCCTCAAGGACATCACAGCCAGGGAAAAGCGAAAGAAGAGCAAAGAAGAAGGGAGTGGAGGAATGAGGGTAGAGGATAGCAAGAAGGAAACCACATCAGAGAGAGCAAGGATGGTAAAAAAAGTTTTTTTTTAATCCAAAATACAATAGGCATAGGTTCTACCTGGAAGAGCCCAGGGAAGTCCCATCGAACTTCACAGAATACAATCTATAAATTTGTGTATTTAAACACAGCACAGCTTTCTTTGTTCCGTACAGGGACCTGGAAAATGGTGTGACTGTGTCTAATTCTAAATATGAAGATTGAAAGGGTGATAATGCTGCAATTGGTCAAGATGGATGTTTGCATTACAGGAAGTTCATCACCTGTATGACTTCAAGAGCATCAACAGAAACCCTGCTCGTTTTCTCTTCAGAGCAACATGTGTAGCCACACACTGATAGATTAAGTTAGCTGGCTACTTGTCTAGTCAGCTGGAAAACTGTAATAAGTTAGTAAGTTAGTTACTGGATCTAACTTGTGTAAAGAGGAAGAGAAATCTCTGTTTGATGAGACTCTTTGCCAAAAATCTTTATAATTCCCACTTTATAATTTACAAAATCAAAAGAATAAGTTAAGTTCCCTGTCAGGTATGTGGGAAACATAAATTGATCCTAAAATTTTTGCCAAACATGCAAGTCATCCATGCAATAATAGGACTTTTTTTTATAGAGAAACTCCATGTATGGAGCCTTGCAAAAGTGTTCAAATGCCTTTAGTCTTTCCACAATTTGTCCTTTTGCAACTACAATCTTCCAAGTATTTTATACAGGATAGACCAACACAAAGGGGTAGAAAAAATATTCCTGGTTTTTAAAATCTTTTACAAAAGACAATCTGGATGTGAACTGTGCATTTGTTTTCTCGTCCCCAGAGTCATTAGTTACCCTTGACTCACATTACTGCTGCAAGTCTTTGGGTTAAACTTTGAACATTTCTCTTAGCAAAAACTCTTTAGATCAGTCCGATTGGATGGAGCTCATCTTTGAACATAACTTTTCATGTCCTTGACATAGATTTTTATTTTTAAAGATTTTTGTGGCACTAGTGGTCTTTATTTGCAGTATTTAGACAGGAAACAGGCAGGGAGAAGGAGGAGAAGACATGCAGCAAAAGTAACAAGGTTGGAAATCAAACCCCTCGCCATGAAATCTTATTTAGATTTAGGTCTGGACTTTGACTGGACTGTTGCGACAGATGAATCCCAGTGCGATTCTGGCTATATGTTTAGGGTGATTTCTATGATAAAGGGTGAAAATCTGTCTTAGTTTGAAGTCTTTTGCTGTTTCTAACAGGTTGTCTTTCCAGAGGTGCCTTCAGTTTAGCTCCATCCATCTTCCAATCAACTCCAACTAGTTTCCCTGTATGTGCTGAAATAAAAGCATCCCCTCAGCATGATACTGCCACCATGGAGATGGTATGAGCATCTAGTAGCAGAATAAAATAATTATTCATGTTGGGCTTATTTTAGGCTGAAATAAAACGTTGTCGAATATGTTATATTTATTGTTTTTTTCCACTTATTTGAGGGAACCCCAAGCTGTTCCCTGGCCAGCTGAGAAACCCGCCAGTGTGTATTTAGGCATGGTTTAATTCCACAAGAGATCAGGGTTCACAGATGACTCCATTACACAGGCTAAGACAGAAGCTCACAGCCTTATTGGAAAATGGAACAAAAGCTGAAAACGTCTAAAAATATGTATTTCTAACTAGATAAGCCAAAAAAACCCCCCTCACTTTTGAGGTTTCATTTCAAGGCATACCTGTTGAAAGTGGTGATGTGACGTTCACAGGCTATTAGATTCTTTTGAATGGCTCTTTGCCGTGAATGACAGGACTCGAGTCTCAGTGAGAGCTGTTCTTTGTTTTTTATGACTTAGCTTGCTTATAATGCTCTGCACACATGTCAACAGCTAGTATTAGTTTTATTTAATTTAACATTATTTGACTGGCAATTAAATACAATATAAGAAAGGGGTGGATAATTGTTATAGGTAATGGTGCAGAAGAGAATTTTTGTTTCCGCCAAAGCAACTCAAGTCCATTTTTCTTTTATTACGCTTCTAAATTACAAATAGCCCTAAAATGTTCTCATTTTTTTCTGCAAGAACAAACTGTGGTCGTATTTTGCAATGTTTGAACAAATATTATTACTTAATACAGATGATTCTACTTTTTGTGAATTTCACTCATGAAAACTGTATTAGGGATAAAATGGCTTGATCTTAGAAAAATGTACATTTTCAAAAATGGATCTTTTTAACTGCTCTTTTAAGTAAACTGATCCGGAAGATTCAGTTCCCTTCAAAGAGCTATAAGTCCCATCACTAGTTAACTGTCAGTACTGGGGGGTTGGGGTTATTGCAAAGTAATGTAAATAAACAGCCATTACACCCCCAGGTTGCCCTTCAGGTTTGGGTAAACTCTTTGAGAGCTGTTTTCTCAGAAATTTGGAGTCCAGAATGCCAACATTCAAATGGCCATATCGTCCTCATTTCTTTTTTTCCATGTGTTTGATATCATTGCAAACTTAGAATCCCCACTTTCAGAATCTGTAAATAACTCAAAACGCCCCCGCGGAGACTTGTTCATGGTTTTGTTGTGGCCAGTCATATTTATGTGAGGTGAAGTCTAGAAAGACAATCCTTATTTCATTCCTTTTTTAAACACATATTTTCTTCAGGAAATAGTTAAGTTAAACTTCAAATGTCAGGAGAAACACTTGACTTTACTGTTAAAAATGCACTTTCAATAAAATTAGTTGGCAAAAGGACTGGTTGTCATTTTCAGGTTGAGGCGGTGGGGGGGGGCTATCGGTAGCTGCTGCTGGATGTAACTGATACAGTGATTTGGAATCTAACTTACTTACTTTTGAAATCATGTAATCAGTAAAAATAACAAAGTTACTTTTTAAAGGATTAATCAGCAATCAGTAGTTGGATTATTTTTTCAAGGTAACTGTGGCAACATTGTCTATGGATCTCTGCAGCTCTTCCAGTGTTACTATGGGCCATTTGGCTGATTCTCTGATTAATGGTTTGGTTAGGCTAGTTGGTTAATTGTGTTTGATAAATTTGCAGTTGATGTTTTTTTGTGGTTGTAGCATAACGGAATGTGAAGATGTTCCAAGGGGTGAATACTTTTACAAGGTACTGTAAAAGCATTTTCTGGATTTGCATCGCATCAGTAATCAATCTGCACATGAACACATTTTCGAAAACAACAGAACATTTCAACAATCCAAACTAATAACTTGTTTTTTTCTGCTGCCTTGCATGCTAGTTTCACACATGTAGTACAGATATTAGCATAAATCATTATGCACTGTCTGGGTAGTCACATACAACATACTCAGTGGGCTTTAAATAAAACACTCCCATTCCCTGCACTGTTTGCATCATGTTGCGCTTTCTGCATGCTCTTCTCTTGCACCCCTCAAGTATTTCCAGCTGTGACTGTACAACTCATAGGGAGAATCTTTTCTTTCTTACTGTGACAGACTTTTAATATTCCAGACAGTTTCATTAGAGGTTTAAGTGTGGTTCAAGAAACAGGATTATTAATCTGGCAGTCCTATTTTATCTCTTTAAAGGAGAATATTTTTTGTTTACCTTCATATTCATATGTTCCCTTCCTGTATTGTTTATTTATTTTCAACACCATACACATAATCTTAACATAAAGCATTTCATTAGGGTTTTGAAAAATTTTCTAGCTTGTTTGAAATTAGATGTTCGCCTAAAATTCATTGCATATTTAAAATCCCCAGAAACAGATGACGAGTCTTGTTCACTCTGCAAATGGCACAACAAACTGTAAGCAAAAACAAAATATCCAGAGTAATGACATCAGGAAAAAGCAGCTCAAATTTAAATACAACTGACTTGCCATGGATTGAGAAAAAATGCAAAACTTATGTCCATCTACATAAATAAAATTTGGTTTTAAGTTCAAATTTGTTCTCAGACAGAACAATAAACATTGTAGGATTGATAGGTACATCTTAAAAAATGTGGGTATTGTAAAAAAGTTAAATATTTTTGACACTCATTTTGGATAGTGAAACTCATGAGTTACATAGATTGTGTAAAAGTTAAATATTGGAAGCTCATGGTGCCACAACCTAATCAGCTAATTAACTCAAAACATATGCAAGGGTTTCCTGAGTCTCTAAATTGTCTCTCAGATGTCAAGTCATTGACAAGTCACTGATGCCCTCCATGAGGAGGGCAATCCACAAAAAGTCATTGCTACACAAGCTGTTTTTTCAGAAAGGGCTGTATCCAAGTATATTCATAGAAAATTGAGTGGAAGAAAAAGGTGCACCAGCAACAGGGATAACCACAGCCTAGAAAGGATATCCAGGCAAAATCCATTCTAGAATTTGACGAGGTTCACAAGGAGCAGACTGAGAATGGAGTCAGTGTATCAAGAGAAACCACGAACAGACAAATCCTACACATGGGCTACACGCATCTTATCTGGGCTTAGGAGAAAAAGAACTAGACTGCTGCCCAGTGGTCCAAAGTCCTCTTCAGATCAAAGTATGCATTTCATTCATAAATTAATGTCTCAGGGCCTCAAGGAAGAGTGAAGAGTCACACAATCCACGTTGCTTGAAATCCTATGTGAAGCTTTCATAGTCAATAATGATTTGATGTGTCATATCATCTGTTGGTGTTGGTCCACTGTGTTTATCAAGTCCAAAGTAAACACAGCCATCTACCAGGAAGTTCTAGAGCACTATATGTTTCTTTCTGCTGACAAGCTTTATGGAGATGCTGATTTCATGTTCTAGCAGGGCTTGGCACCTGCCAACACAGCCAAAAGTATCAAAATCTGGTTCAGTGACCATGGTGTTACTCTGTTTGATCGGCCAGCATACTCGCCTGACCTGAACCCCATAGAGCATCGATGAGGTATTGTCATTAGGAAGATGAGAAACACCAGAGCCAACAATGCCAATAACCTGAAGGTCGCTATAAAAGAAACCTTCCATTACCCTTAAGCAGTTCCACAGGCTGACCACCTCCATGCCATGCCGCATTGATGCAGTAATACAGGTAAAAGGAGTCTCAACTAAGTATTGAGTGCATAGAAATGAACATACTTTATAGAAGCCTGACATTTCTGATTAAAAAATCCTTTATCGATCTTATGTAGTATTCAGAATTTCTGGCACAGTGATTTTAAGGTTTTCCTTGTCTGTAAGCCTTATTCATCAAAACTGCAAGAAAAAAGGCTTGTACCTGTACTGCTATGTACCAAAATCATCAAGTTGAAGTACTTGAGCGACACAAAAGATTGATTTTATTTATTTATTCTCATTATTCAAAATATAAAATAATCTTACTGTGAAGTTATTGTGATAGACATGCAATATTTTATTGGAGAGAAAGAAGTTAGATTTTTATGGAAAATGGATGTCATTCTAGAGGCTCTTCCACATCTCCCTTAATAAAACAAAGACAAATACTTTTCTAATTTTTTAAATTGACTGTGTTGTATTTTATTGGATATAATTTTGGGTTTTATTTTACAATCTACAACAAGAACTTTTGTTCTGTTCTATTCTAGTCTATTCTATTCTTGTTTACTGAAGATGTTTCACCTCTCTTCCAAAAGGTTTCTTTAGCTCTGATCATGGTTGAAGGTTTCAGGCTCAGGAGTCATTTTCAGGACAGTCACACTTGTAAGGCTGAAGAATGAAAAGAAAATAACTAAAACTAAAAAAAGAAGTTTTGATTCCCTTTTTATTTCTGTTCATCAGTGGGTCAAGGATGCTGCTGTATGTAGATGTATGAGGTTCATTTTTGGGTCTTTAGTGGAGAAAAGGTGAAGGAATGCTGTGCTTCAGCATTCAAAATTTGTTGTTTAAACTGAATTTATTAATTTAGTCCCTTTGGTCATTAGACCATTGCGGAAAAAATGTAGATGATCTAAGCCAAAGAAAGTTTGAAGTTAGTGAGGTGTCAGGGTCTCCTACCTGTAGAATACAGACAATATTTTTTATGCTAAAAAATATGTATATTTCCTGCATTTTTACATGGTTACAGTAAAGTTTTTATTTTTTCTGATTCCTCTTCTCCTCTTTATGTTCATGGTCATTGTCGTTATATTTTCTGTGGCACCTCTTTTTTTGTTTTGAGATTAAAGTTTATTTATTCTGTATCTTTAATATCAACATTAAAGCTTTAAAACAATTATTGTGTTTGGTGTTTACTTGGATTAGGCTCAGGCTGAGTTCTTTTTTAATTAAATCAAAATATATTTCTACTCAAAGAAAATTTTAACAAGTCCTCAGTCCATATGGACAAACAATATGAAAGACACAGAGTCTCCCTTTCTTGTGGTATTGGAAAACAAGGTAGCGAGACAAACAGGCCCTTATGGGCTTTACTGGGGCTTAAGACCTATCCGAATAATATCAGTCCATCACAGGCAGGAGGGAGGGATTGAAAAACGATCAAGCAGAAATTAGAAGATGAGAAAAAGACGGTGCAATCGAGAGGATGAGTCAGGCTCAGACACGAAAACAGGTATGGGATGGAGAGCAAAAGAGACGTGAGGAGACGCCGTGATCATTCAAATTTCTTTGAGTGTGTGTGCACGGATGGAATGCGTATGCGAGCCCACAGCGCGCCTCTGTTTCGCTGCGTATGTGACCAGACTGTCTGTTTTTTTTTTTTTGTCATTGTGTGTGTGTCTGTCAGAACATCTGTGTGAGAGTGTGCGTGCAGACTGAGACCCACGTGCATGTATGTATGGTGGTGTGGAGGAGATGAGGGGCAGCGAGCAAGGTGGGGGGAGGAGGAGAGACATGATATAAATAATAGCAGGGGGCTTTAATATGTATGAGGCATCCGGGCAGTGGTCCACAACACACTAGAAGCCTTCACTGACTGATGGGAGAGGGAAGAAGAAGGGAGGGGAAGAGGGGGGGGCTGCATACTAACCATTCGCAGATCAATTCTCTCCTCCCTCCATCTCCCATTCTTCCACCTTTCTCTTTAGCCTATTTATCCTTTTTTCCCCTTCCACTGGACAGTACTCTTACTTCTTTATCCTTTTTGCCTGTCTCCTCCTCCTGATTCATCCCCATTCTTTGTCCCTCCTGTCCATAGTGGACAGGAGGTACGAGGTGTGGTCCCATACATTGTTGGGAAATAAAACAAATAAATAAATACCTGTAAAGGCGTCAAGGGGGTAGGCGACGGGCTGTGCCCTTGGTCAAGGTGCCTGACCTAAGCTAAGTCGACTAAGCAACCCCACTGTCAGGGGAGCGGTCTGGGGTGTAAGCTGGGGCAGAAGGGTCAGGCGGAAGGGGGGGAGGACGCGAGACGCAGAGCAGGAGGGTCATTCCATGGGGGCTACATGCCCTCTAAAAGAAACCACCAGTTATACTTTTCCACTCAGAGCCTCGTTTGTTTGTCTGTCCTTCCCCTTTCCCCGGTGACCGCCTCCACTCGCCAACAAAGCATACCAAAATGGTTTTGTCCTTTCCCTCCTTCCCTCCATTCTTTCTTTCTTTTCTGTATATTTTTTTCTTCCCCGTTGTTTGCACCCATAAACACTCGATACACTCCCTCTCACATATTCCCTCACACCCTCTCTCGATCTTTTTCCGATCATAAACCTCCTCTTTCTCCACCTGCTCACATCTTTTTAGGCAGGTAGTAGTGGCGTTGTGTGTTCAAGGTTTCGAATGTAATCTTCGATCATAAATAATTTCATTAGAATGCTGATGGCTTAGGCCTTGTTTGAGTAGATGTGATGGGTTAGGCCATCTGCTCAGCTGATAAGAACAGCTCTGTTTTATTAGCGTCTCCACAGAAGCCTCGGCTGCCTTGTTTACCTAGGCAATCCCAGGGCGAATTTCATTCCTACAGCACATTTAAGCTCTATTTACACACTCACTGTCTCACTCTTTTCCTCCCTTATTCCCCTGCTTTATTTTCTTTCTGTCTGTTAATTGTCTGTCTGGTTCACTCGTTTTCTTCCCGTCTTCCCTTCTGTCACAGCCCCACCTGTTAGCCTGTCATCTTTCTGGCCTAACGTTGTTAATTTTTACAAGTGAGCATACAGATGTATGTTTTAACATCTGTTTGAAAAGGGAAAGGTTAAAGAAGTTTCGCAGCAGGTTCAAACGACTCTTGTCCAACACCCGAAACCAGATATTTACATTCATTGTTGAAAAGGACATACAGTATAACAATCTTTTCCCCACCATCTGACTTTAAATCAGACTAAACCTTTGCTGCTTTAGGTCAGTTAGGATTACCAATTATACCAATTAGGATTATAAATTATTTCTGTTTGTTAAATGTCAGAATACTGATAGAAGGATTTTTTTATTGGTTTCTTTGAATGCAGAAATTTAACTAAATTAAGACCAATATCCCTTTAAGCTCAGCAGATGATTATGCCATAGTTTAGTAAGCTTCTTACAGGTTAATTCACAATATATGAGTTAACTGGATATATTTTAAGGCATATATCAAAGATACTGCTTCCTTGCATGACATTATTGGAAAATGTAAAGAAATCAGCCAGGAGGAGAACTGTTGACCTCCACAAGTCTGGTCATCGTAGGGTACAATTTTCTTTTACATTCGTCTGTTCAAATGATTAAATCAAAGAATAAACAGAATGAAAATGTTTGCCCATCAGACTGTTCTGGTAGAAGACAGGTTCTGTGTTATAGAGATGAATGTTCTTTTAGGTGTGAAATCTGTGAAAAGTTTATGACATTGACACTATGGCTCCCTGACCCAGGCAGATTTCTGCCAAAGATGGCATAAGCACCAAGGATTAAAAAAAGCGAAAAAAAAAAAAATCTCTGTTAGTCATATCTCAAAATTATTTTTGTATTGTTTAATAAGCGTGATGTATAATGGATGGATGGATGGATGTTTAATTGTATTTCATACTTATCCAGTCAAGAATGTATGGCCAAACACCTCAGCCAGATTGTGCCACTGAAGCTAGTATGCAAGTAGAGATTTCTATTGTGTGTGAAATTAAAGGACAGATTCACAGTTTTTAGGATATCAGGACTACATTTGACAATTTTTAGTGTGAAATATAAATATTCAGACAGGCCAAAACTTAACTAGATTGGAGTTACACAATATCACAATATTACACAATCACAATATTATATCAATATCAGTTTGTGTAGTGTTGCAGTCACAAAGGAATGTTTGGATGAAATATTTGGTAGGATATTATATTTTAAGCATTTGTGCAAATTCTGCATTCTAATAATCTATTTGGCCCGTTGGAAAGACTGTCAGTGTCCTCAAGGCCCACCTATGATTGATGCTTTTAGTGGCTGAACTGCTAAAGCTCACAAAGTGTGATTCAGATATTGTTACAAAAGGAAAATTGTGAATAGTCAAATATTTTTCTGTAATCTATATATCCATCACAATATTCAGTAATAGTATCACAATTAAATGCTTTCCTGATATTGCACAGCCCTAAAATGGATTATTCTACACCAAACACAGACTCTTCAAAATAGAATTTGAGATTTATGAAAACTTTAACTCAAATTGTGAAAACACAGAAAGCTTTTCTTTTCTTTTAGATTTTAGCATCAGTAGGACCTTAGACTAAAAAATGTTTAAAAACCACAATATATAGACAGGTCAAACCTGGACTGAATTTATCTGCACTGATTAAAAGTTTTGCAAAACACAGATTTTATTTGTGAATCTCATGTATAGAGTATACAAAAACAGGGGCTCAGAGACGGTAGTATTCATGCAAGAACCGCCTTGGATCAGGATTCCATCAAGAGCGTAAGGGGCTGCATTTCAAAACAACATTATTGCGGTACAAAGTTAGCCCATGCTGGAAAACATTTTAAATGTCTGCCTTATTTAAAGTATTTTATGTAGGCTGTGAGTTTTACCTGCATCTCCTGTAGGTTATAAAGGTTTTACTGTAGAGTCCCTGACAGACAAAAGAATGATTAACGCTGATCAATTACTTTTCATTGTACAGTTGCCATGTGAATGTTAAACTCTGTAATAGGACAGAGTAAGGGTCTACAGCACAACATTATTCTTTTATTGCCATCAATAGCACTAAATCACTGCAAGTTTTCACGTAAAAATACACTCAATTACTCCTGTAATTGTACTTTTCTTTCTCCTCTTCTCTCGTGCTGTACCCATCCCTCTTCATATTCCTCTTATCACACCTCCTCTCCTTTCCAACCCCTCTCTTTCTCTCGCTTGCTGTCTCTATCTATCTTCCCATCCCCCTTGGTGTTTTTCCCCCCTCCCTACAATCAATGTGGCTTTTAAGATGCCTATCGATTTGTTCCCCTAGACAGGCCCCGCGCACTGGGGCGACACTTTGATTGCTGGGCCAGTAATTACTGTTATTATTTATGCATCTGGGCAAAATGGCAGGACTTAACATTCACAGTACAAGAGGCCACAGGCAATCAACAGAGGTGAACACCTGGAGCAGTTGGGAGGGAGTGAAATAAGGAGAGCCACCCTGGGAATGAGCACAAGAAGTGTAGTCAAAGATACTCACACAAACACACACACTCCTGGGATGCAATATAAAAGTGGAGGTAGAATAAAGGAAAAAGAGAGCAAATTCACTTAAATATACAGTACGGATGCATAGAGAAATGAGCAGGTAAGCGAAATTGGCCAATGAACAGCTTGATTGGCCTCGACCTCTGACCAGTCGGTCAGAAACTAAATCTTTTTCATAGCAGTCAGCACACCATACTTTAGCATTAATAGATCAAACTAAAACAACACTCTTCAATGTAGAATTTCAATATCATCAGTTGAGTAAAAAAAATGACTCAAAGTTATCAACTGTCAGGATAAGTTAGGTGTTGTCATAAAAACAAAGAAGCATAAAAGAAGCATAAAGATGTGAGAAAAACCAAAAAGACTGATCAAAACATACTTTAGTTATTAATTTAGAGTGCAAGTGTGTGTGTGTGTGAGAGAGAGAGAGAGAGAGAGAGAGAGAGAGAGAGAGAGAGAGAGAGAGAGAGAGAGAGAGACTTTTAGCAGATAACAGGAAAGATCAAAATATCAAAGGAAAATTTCTCTCTTTTATCCCTTCGAGCTATCAACCTCTATCTGCTGTGTCGCATGTTGGATTCTGAAAAATTGACAGCATTTTGGAAAATCTCTATATAAAATAAGGGTCTACATCACAGGTGTGTAATTATTTTTTCTATAAGAGGCCAATAAGCAAGTGCAGCTGTTTTCAGGAGCCAAACAACTGGCTGAAAAATATTTTTCCAAGTATATTTTCAAAAATAAACCGTTAATAATACAATGTAACTCACCACACTGACAACAAAAATGATATATTAGACACAAAAAGATGTCTGATAATTTAGATTCAATATGTAATCCCAGAGAACAAGTCCGAATGTTTGAACATCCCACTTTTACTTTTGTACATAAATCTTTTAGTCGATTGATCAAAGGCTGACATTCTTAGGTATAGATCACATCTCCCTCTGTTTATGTGTGCAGTACAAAGGTACTGATGTGCTGCTGAAACCAGGAAACAAAAAGTCTCACCTTCAAAATAAAAACAGGTTTTTCAGAATAAAAGATGTTAATTTGGATTCCTGTGCGTGTTTGTTTACAGATTTCACGCAGGTCAGTCGAGGACATCTAAAGGGAACTGAAGTGTCCAACGGAACCAGATGTGGTCAACATTCTCTTGGTGATACACATGCAGACTGAGGTTTCAGTAATGCTCGCTGCACCAACCACACTAATCAATACTGATTTTGTCTTTGTTTTTAAATAGTAACACCTATTTTACAGCAGTTCCTCACTTGCACACAGTGTGACAATGCCGCTATTCCTAATATAATTGATTAATAATTATTTATGGCAGGAAGGCTTGAAGGAAATACTTTAAATGATGTTATGAAATTGTTTTATTGTATAGTTCCTGAAGAATAACATAAACTGGCTAAAATCACTATTGGCAGGTGAAGATTTACAAAAACTGGAGATCGGAAATCAATCTCAAATTTTCACAGATACGTCTGTAGTACAAGGCTTTATTAAGCACACACACACACACACACACACACACACACACACACACATATATATATATATATATATATATATATATGTGTGTGTGTGTGTGTGTGTGTGTGTGTGTGTGTGTGTGTATGTGTGTGTGTGTGTGTGTGAGAGAGAGAGAGAGAGAGGGGAGGATGAAGTAAACTTACCTGTGAGAGCCCCAGGTAGATGGAAACTGTCTCTGAGATGTAGAGGAAGCGTCCCTCCTGACTGACCACAAACACAAAGCCATCCAGAGACTACACATAGAAACACGCACACGCATCCACACAAACACACACATAAAGGTAAACAGAAACAAGACAGACAAATTAGAGCAATTAGCATGTATCGAACAAATTGCAATGAGCTAGAGAACAAACAACATGTCACCCTTCGGCCTCTCCTCTCAATTTACACACACATCTCTTTGCAGCTACACACAACAGCTGTGAGCAAGACCTACATTATCAAACACACACACACACATAAACAAATTTAGAATAGAGAAACTGAGCTTATAGACCAGGGCTGTTTCAATCAGTCGTAATAAAGTCAGAGACAAAGCTTCATCCTTGATCTTCAGTCACAAACACACACACACACCTAAACCCAAAGCAGACACAGACAGAACCAGAGTCATTATAGGTTACCATGACTCTAATGAGAAGTGAAAGGTATACAGCCAGCCCATTAGAGGTTACTGCTTCAGAGAATAATATTAATCGTCATAACAGGCATCCAGGAATGAGCCGACACAGCCTCACAAACGTACACAACAGACCCAGGCCACTTGGAGAAGGAAAAAAAAAAAAAAAAGAGATTGCTTGTTTTGGCGGCCCAAGCGCTTAAAGTGGCAGCGGTAATTTATGCACAACTGACACATCCAGTATGCAAATGACTGGCCGGGGTGTGGGGCGTCATGTGTCGCAGCGAGGAGAAACCAGCCGTCTGAATGTCGGAGAACTAAAGTGCAATTATCAAGCTATTACGGGAGGGAGGACGGCTGGGAGGAGGAAAGGGGGAAAAAAAAATCATACAGTTTTTCTGGAGCGTTAATTTGATTTCTATCAGCACCGCTCCCTGAGCCTCATCTTCCTTTTTAAAATGCCAGAGGAGGGGAGACACATGCGATCTTTCTTTGTTTTAACACGGCCTCCTCACTTCTAAATTCCCAATTTCAGTCCTTTATCTGTTCCTACTTATTCCCCCCTCCAAGTCCAAAGCAGGACCACCTTCTTTGCACTTCCTCTGAGTCTTTGTACATTCTGCATTTCATCACTCCTGCAACTCCCCCTGCCCCAAAATGCCCCTCAGGCTCCATTCATCAGTCGATCCAATAGAGAGGCAGACAACAACAGTGTCCGAGTGCTTGAGCTTTATCAGATGTTTGCGTCTGTGTATACACATTCACTTGGGAGTCTGCCTGGAAATATTAAATTGAGGAGCGCACTAAAATCTGCCGTCTAAATAAACCCTGCTTCAACAGTGCCTTGCAAATTTTTCACATTTCGTCATGTTTCAACAACAAACCTGCATGTATTTTAGTGGGATTTTAGATGGTAAACCAACAAAAGTAATACATAACTGTAAAGAGGAAGCATTTTTTTTAAAGGAAAAAAAAATCTGAAAAGTGATTTTCATTATTATTTAACCCTTCCCCCCCAGGGCTAAATAGAACCACCTTTCTCCACAGATACACCGACATTTTTCTGCAGTTTGTCTGCACCAGCTTCACAAGTCTTAGGAATAAAACTTTGGCGTATTCATCTTTGCAAAGTTGTTTAAGCTCCTTGGATGGAGAACATCATTGAACACTGCATTTCAAGTCTTGCCACAGATTCACTGCTGAATTCAAGTCGGACCTGAGAATGGGCAAATTTAACATATGAAAATGCTTTGATCTGAAACACTCTTTAGCAGATCTGGCTGTGTATTTTGGGTGGTTGAACTCATGGAAGGTGAACATCTGTCTCAGTCTCAAGTTTTCAAGGCCTCTAACATGCATTCTTCAGGGATTGTCTTGAATTGTCTTCCATCAACTCTGACCAGCTTCCCCTCCCCTGCTGAAGAAACACATCCCCACAGCATGAAGCATGATGCTGCCATCACCTGAGTTGTAGATCACTGCGGCTCCTCCAGAGTTACCAAAATAGCTGAAGCTCAGTCAGACTGTATGAACAAAGTGGCTGCTTCTCTGATAAACACTCTTTTTGTCCACTCTGTTATTTTATCTGGGTGCATTTATTAGTAGGTTTGCTTCTGAACCATGTTTTCTGTCTCCAGATGATGGATAGAACAGTTCCCAGTGAGATGTTCAATGCTTGAGACATTGTTTAACAACCTAACCCTGCTTTAAACTTTTCTATTACCTGTCTGATGTGTTCTTTGATCTTTATGGGGCTCATTATTCACCCATTCAGTTTTTTAGAGGGTTTGTATTTATACTGAAATTAAACCACACACAAGTCCCTACTTTTTATTAACTAGGTCACTTCTAAAGGTGGTGGATTGCATTGGAATTATTATAAGGGTATCAGAGTAATGGGGGCTAAATAAAATTGCATTGAGACCTTTTCAGATTATTTGTAATCATACATAATTTTCCCTCCACCTCACAATTATGTGATAATCTGATACTTAATGTTTGTGTTCACAAACGATTTCAATAAATACAAGTCTGTGGATGTAAGGTAAAATATTTAGGAAAGTTCAAGTAAGGCACTGTAGGTACTGTAAATTAGTCAATACAGGCACTGTAAATTAAATATGGACATATCAATGGTTCTGTTTTTATTTATTTCATGTAATGACTGTGGACAAAACAAAAAGATTTTACTCTGCTTTGGTTGTTACCTGGAGGAGGTGAGCCCCAAGGTGCTGCTCAAACATATCAGTGGCCAGAGAATGAGATGATCGTCTAACTGCAAAAGAAAAAGACAAACATGTATCAAATAGTGAACAATATCCACATAAATGTTGACATTTTAACTATAAAGATGAAATTTCTATTAATTGTCATGGATAATATTTCTGGGTTGAACACATTTTAACATGAAAAAAACATAAAGAGATAGTGAGAGACTGTTTATGTTCAGTGACACTAAGCTATTTGGAATTCAGTCATTAATAATTTTCTACATGCAGTTGTGTTTTATGTGTTGTGCAAGATAAAACAAATCCCAGCTTTACTGAATAAAGTACCAAAAAAATCTAGATATAAATGACAATGATTGAGGAATTCTATAAGATTATCAACTGAAGACTGTTCTCCTTAATATGCACTATTAAACTACAAATTTGTAGTAAAAATAAACAGAGATATTCAGAGTGCCGAATTTTATGAGTTGGGATGTGTAGCTGCACTTAAGTGTTCATTCTACAGACCAGAAACCTCCAGACTATCAAGTCATTTCAGCTGGTTCAGTTTTGATCCTGGGAACACAAAGTAACCTATATGACTTTAGGAGGTCCAAAGGCTTCAAAGAGTGTAATGCTTGGATATATGTGCTTCAAAGTCTGGACTTAGATATAGGAATGACTTCATACTCACTTTAATGTTTGTTCTGTTGTAAATTTGAAAACCAGAGAGATTTACAAATTGTTTTCCTATAGCTACACAAGCCAAACCCCAAGTATTTTATGCATCAAACATTGCTGGGGGCCTTTCATAACATAGATTGTACAGTGCAATGTGTGTGACAGATGAGAGATGATGAGAGAAATTTTCTGAAGTACTAACAAACACTTTATTCCAACAGCTCTTTATCTGCCTTGACTGGTAAGAAACATTTAACTTATAAAGCAGAAAATCCAGCTTCTGTGGTGTTTGAGTTGATTTTTGTGACTTAAAACTTAATAATCCTGATATTGTCATCTTGGAATATGGCAATGCCATCAGAGAAAAATAAATCCATTGATGGAATAACCTGGCCATCCAGTATATTCAGGTACTCAACTGACCTCATTCTATGGACAAATAATGTTGCTTAACCTAGCCCTGACCAACTGCAGCAACCCCAGTGCAATACTCCTAGTACTGTCCCCGCAGGCCTGTAAAGGTAGACACTAGGCATGATGGGCACATCACTTCATCTGCGTCTCTTCATCTGCACATCCATGATGTGAATCTCCTGTTACACCATTTCCCAAAGGTGCTCTGTTGGATTTAACTCTGGTGACTGTGCAAGTCATTGGTGAAGTATGAACTCATTCTCATGTTCAAGAAACCAGTTTCAGATGATTTGAGGAGTGTGACATTATCTGGCTGGAAGTAAGCATCTGATGATGGGAACATTGTGGTCATAAAGGGATGGTCATGATCAGAAACAGTTCTAAGGTGGACTGTGGCACTTACTGTAGATGATGCTTAACTTGTACTAAATTGCCCAAAATGGGCCAAGAACATATCCACCACACCATTATACCACTACCTTCTGCTTGAACCAAATGCTGACAATACCATCTGAATGCCACAGCTAAAATCAAGACTCATTGAACCAGACAATGTGTTTTTAGTCTGTTATTGTCCAATTTGTTGAACCTATGAAAATTTTGCCTCAGTTTCCTGTTCTTAGCTGACAGGAGTAGCACCCGTTGTGGTCTCCTGCTGCTGTAGCCCATCTGCTTCAAAGTTAGATGTGTTGTGCATTCAGAGATTATATTCAAAATTGACTGGTGGTAATGATGGGATGTTTGAACTACTGTTGCCTGACCATTACTTATTATTATTACTAGTCTGCAAATGCACCTCTGAACTCTAGCATGCTGATTCATACAGCTGCTGCTCACTGGATATGTTCTCTTTTCTGATCATTCCTTCTAAGATGCCATCTCATTTATTGAGTGATGGTATTGCATGAAAATCCCAAACAACCAGCAGTATTTAAATTACTCAGACCAGCCTGACGGGCACTAACAACCATGATGCATTCAAAGTCATTTAAATCCCCTTTGTTCCTTATTTTTATGCTCACTTTGAACTTCCACAAGCCATCTTTACCACGTAGATCATAAATCAAGTTGCATGTAAATGACTATGTTAACACGTAATTTAATATGTGTGCCTATTAAAGTGGCTGGTCAGTGTATGTGTATCATAAATGAAATACATTTACATTCAAATAAATTCAAATGGATGATAGGAATTGGTTCAGAAATGTCTGAAATTAATTTCTTCATGTTTGGGCCATGGTAAAAAAGTAATTTTAACATGTGTTGCTGAAGATAAAAACATTGGCTTGCAAATTTTTTGTTCTATTGCAAACAGCAGTGATGGGAGTCACTGTTAATGTTTTTGAGTCAATAACGTCATGAGATTTCTAAACTTTTTTTGTAATCTTGAAATATTCTTCTGAACACCTGATCAAAACAACAAAAAAGTCCAATAAATACTTTTATCTATTGTCTTTTGACAGAGATCCTTTACCCATTATGATCACAAATTTAATCTAAAGCATGCCTAAAGCTGTCAATAAAGCCAAGCTTAAACCATATGATTCTACTGTAGAGCCAACAGTTTCATGTATTCTGTCAAATATCAGTAAAACCACACAGACTAGAACCATGCCTTAATGCCAAGAAGATAGTTTATATGTGACTCTAAATTCAGATTTGGTATATTCACGTCGTTGCATTTGGTCTTGTTTTCTGGAAATCTGAAAAGTTCAATCTTTAAATTTTCCAAATGTACTCTCTTGTTGGTCTTCCCTCTCCTGTCAGCACACTCATGAAATCCTTGTGAATTCATCAAAAGTTAAGAGGATAATTAATGATGTACATAAGTGGGTAGAGTACTCAAAAATTGCACTCAAGTAACAGTAGCACTACTTTAACATATGTTTACTCAAGTAAAAGTAAAAAGTAGCCATCCAAGAAATTACTCAAGTAAGAGTGAAAAGGGTATTTGGTAAAAAAAAAAAAAAAAAAAAAAAAAAAAAAAAAAAGGCTACTCAAACATTGAGTTACTGATCAAAACATCAATAATTGAATATTTAAAAATCACATCATCAGATGAACCAAAATATAAAGTTATGTGGAAATTTTGGTATTTTAAAGTCCAAAATGAAAGTAATTCATATAAATAACATCATTACAAAATAACAAAGTTGGGCAAAAGAAACATTTTTCCAAATCAATTTCTTTCAATATAAAACTTATGAAACTTTAGCAAAAACTCAAGTAAATGTAACTGAGTAAATGTAACTAGTTGCTACTCAACTCTGATGATATATCTGTAAAAGCGAAGAAAAAAAAACAACAGCCCTGAAAATAAAATGACTACTTTTTTTAATCTCCCAGCAAAAGAAAACTAACATTTGATTAATAAAGCTTTCTCTTACAGATGACTGTCATATATAACCTGCAATTTTTAAAATAATTTCCATCTGATTAGAGAGGAATCAACCATGAAAAAAATGTAGCGAAGGAGTGGTATGCAAGTCACACCACTCAATCTCTGCCAGACACACACACACACACACACACACACACACACACACACACACACACACACACACACGTGCACACACACATATATATAGTGTCTGCATCACAACTCTTAATGCATCCCAAACACAAGCTATCAGAGCTGCTTCAGTGCCAAAGTGGTGCTGTTTACCAAGGCAATTACAATACAAATAGAGTTGGAGGTGGTTAGGTGGAGGAGGAGTGTTGGGGGGGGGGTGAGGATAGGTGCAAGAAGAGCAGTAAGAGGGGAGGGAAAATGAGAAAACACTAAATAAGGCTAGCGTGATCACTTTCTCCAAACAAAACGTGGCGACAGGGCAGACTGTGGTGACGTGGAAGATTAATTTAGCAATCAAGCATCTTTATTGTTTTATGTCAAAAAGAGTGTGTGGCAGGAAAAACGTGTATGTGAGCACCTGTGAGGGTGCAAACACACACTCACATCTTCATATGGTGGGAACCATATGTGAAAACTAATCTCACTCCAACAGGGATGCTTTAGAACACAACATTCCCTACGTAGCAGAGACAATTGTGAGTGTGCATATGATTGTGTACACCTGAGTCTGTGTGTGTATGCATGGCTTTAAGGATCATCGGATAACTGCATGTGTGTGTGTGTGTGTGTGTGTGTGTGTATGTTGCTGCAAGGCTGAGAGAAATCAATAAGCGTTATGACAGGAAAATGAAAGCACTGCTCTGGGTTACAACTGAACACAGAGGGAGACTCAGAACACATAAACACACACGGACATGCCACAGAAACACACACACATATTTCGGGAATACACACAACATGATCTGCGATTAAACAACACAAATAGCCCCCTACACACACACAAACTCTCTCACACACATAAATACAGAGTTGCTGGACAAAGCCACTGTGGCATTGTGAGATTGGGGTCCCCTCTGTGTAACAGAGTGTGAATATAAATAAGGCAAGTCCATTCAGGCCTGTGAAAAGGGGTCTGGGTGCTGGGACCCTTCAGCCTAGTCAGTTGCTTCATGAACAGAGAGGGGGGTGGATGGGGGAGCCTATCGAGCTCTCCTCCCTGCCTGTCAGGCTCCCCTCTGGGGCAGTGCTGGAGCTGCAGGGCTGGGAAGTCTGGAGGAAGAAACCCCCATGACTATATAAGAATAGATTCAAATAATGCATCGCACAAACACACTTATTGATCTAAGTTAGAGTATAAAATACTCCAACTTAGATGTGTGAGCGTGTTGACTTCGAAGCCACAGATCCCTGAAGGGGTGAAGGTGATGGTGGGTGATCAGTTGGGCTGAGTAGCATCAGCAGGGAGAAGGAAACACTGGATGTGACAAGAGGCCGGCAGGGCTGACAGATGAGTTACACCCATACACACACATGCATACACACACTCATGCTTGCAGACAAATACACAGAGGACCATTTATTACAAACTGCCATGGCACAATAGGGCTGGCCAGGAAACCAAAACACTGGATCTGGTGTGTGTGTTCTTGCACATATGTGTGAACTCACAGCAGTGTTGGTATCTCACCCCAAGAACAAAGATCCTTCTATAGTGGTGCTGTGAACCTATACGTCTGTGCACAGGGGATTTGTAGGATTCTCTGTATTCTTACAAATAAACCCCTTGCTGATAGTGAGTCTCCTTCCCCCAATAAAAACTTCCACACTAAAGAGTGTTAGTGTTGTTAGATCAACCTGCTAGTCCTAAATTATGGTGCATTCACTGACTGAAAAAATGTTAGATCTTTGAGTTTCTGACTGTCACCACTTAGGTTGGTTCAAGCTGAAAATCAGCCGAGTCTGGCTGAGCTGGACTGGCCGTCTGGCGTACCGGGATATGCTTGGTGGGCCAATGCCCATTTATGGGCCGCCCAAGGCTGTCATTATTGTTTAACCAAAAAATATATTAAAACCATATTAAGAACATTTTTAGTGACCACAATGGCACATTGGTTGATTTTCTTGAAGGACATTGGGTTTATCCAATGAAATCTCTCAGTCCTCCTAGGCCCGTCCCTCCCCTCTTCTCCAAAGTTATAAATGTTGCCATTTCATGTGAAGGAGTTGGAATATCTAGATTACATTTTGGTCATAGAGAACTAAATCGTACTTTGTTTAAAATGGGAAAACATCAAACAGGAAAATGTGATTTTTGTTTTCAAGAAGAAAAAGTGACATGAAACGTGTTCTGTTTTTTAAATTTTTTTTAAAATTATTATTATTTTGTTTGGTTTATAGATCTGTGTAATATACATTTAGCATCCATTCCAGTAGGTGGCGGTAATGCACACCTAAACGTTGCTTGCCAACCACCATTTAAAAAGGAGGAGAAGAAGAAATCCGGCGTTGGGAAGAAGTGAGTGGAAACGCAGTGGGGCGAGCCCAGAAAAGCTGTGAGAGCAAAGGCAGAAAAGTGGACACAGAAATTGTGTCAAACTAACCGATATGTTTACCACACAAACTTGGACTGCTAAAGCAAGTTCACGGCCGGAGATGGAGGAAGAATTAGCGATTCAGGGGATTCGTCGTCGTCGGATGTTGATGAGTGAGACGTGACCCAGGGACAGATCAATGAAGAGGTCAGATTAGCTGCTGCCAGCCCGGTAAAAAAAAAAAAAAAGTCGAAATGTTCATGAAGAAACGTTTCATGTAGGGACGAGGGCAGGTGTGAGCGCGCGCGCGTGTGTGAGTAAGGTTTGAAAATAACAGGGGTATTTCACACCGGAATGATGATGACCCGTTCAATTCACAATCATATTTATTTATTTATTTGTTATTTTACACATTCCCAAACAAACAAACATGTTCATCATTAATTCCAAAAAACGTGAAACAGTAAGGGAAAATAAAATAGAACAGCTAGATTAGTGTTTTAATTAATGCAATTTGAAAATGTAAAAAGAGGATTAGAGCAGAGGTTGTGCTAGACTTTTTCGTTGATTTTTCCGTTGTCGACAGGGTTAAAAAAAAAAAAAAAAAAAAAATCCCATCATAATCTATTTTTACCAATTAATTTTTAAAATTATAATAATGACATTTAATTGCATTTAATTTTCATTCGGTTTAATTAATAATCAACAAGCTGAACTGTGAATCCACATCGTGCCATCACACATCAAGCAGATAAATACATTTAACTTTTTCCCTGCAGTGACAAGTTTAAAATCAGGGGGCATTTCTCAAAGTGAAGTGATCAGAAGTCACCAAGACCCTCAGACCGAGAGGCCACCTGATCCCGCAAACACTCAGCAGGAGAAGACTCCCACAGTGGTTCAGCTGTTCCAGACGGGCTCCAAAGCATCCATAACCCATCAACGTGCTCAGCTCCCAGATGGCCAGATGCACTGAGTTCAGTATCCAGGTCAGAGGTGAGACTCAGATGGGATTTTTAAAAAAATTATTGATTTTAGTTATCTCTGCCATGTACTCTGTGCATAAAGTTGAAAATGTCTGCAACAAGTGGTCAATTGTGTGTAATCTGTCAAAATGACAGATGGCCTTCAGATTTTTCCGTCACCATACCTGTCAACGAGGGAAAGTATTTGGTTAATGCAACCCCTGGATTAGAGACACATCTTTGCTAAATACTGTCAAGGGAAGCTGTTGCCAAAATGTGGAAATGTTCAGCATAGGAAATGATTACATTTTTTTTTTTTGTTAGATCTAAAACATGGTTAATAATATTAAGTTATAGAGTTATGAGGGATTTGTGTATATAAATATGATGCTTGATCTCCAATTTAGTGTTATTTCATCTTGCCATATAGTTACAATTTGCAGTAGGTGATACAGCGTACAGTTGTTATCATATATTAGTGAAACATTGTTTAGCCAAAATGGATGATTAACATTGGCAACCAGATAAATAACACTAGTGAAATTCTCTCTGTTTTTCATAGTTTAAGGAGCCAGTTTGATGAGGCGCTCTTTTTTTTTACATGGATATCTGGTCTCCCTGTGGTCATATTTATGTTTTTGTATAAACAGTGTATTCTATAAAACAGTTAGAAGACATTTCTAGCAGAGTTTCTCTGACATTCACTTTCACTTCAAGATTGGAATCGTGACACTACCTCCATCCCTCCCAAGATGAAAAGAATGGTAAAAGAACATGTAAATTATTTAACATGGTTACTCTCCTCCTTGTCAGCTGCTGTGCTTTTATTTAAACTTTTGAAACAACAAAACGTGCAAATATATCCTCTGGTATGTTGTGTACCTTTGGATATCGTATAAATAATTATGATGTGCCGCCAGGGCCATTTTTTGGTCCCAGTCCAGCCCTGGAGTCTGGTCACCAGCTGAACATCACCTCAGGCTGGTACAAACTGACAGGTTTATTACAAAATGTTCTTCAGCAAACAGCTCCTTTTTATTCACAAAAACTTAGATAGAAATGTAAAAAAAAAGTACAGAATGGTGAAAGGTAAAATGACCGACACCAGGTTATTTACTATAATTATATTTTTTGTTATGTTTATATTCTCACTTAATACATAGATAGTAATTATAGTATTTATTGATCTGTTTTTCTTATCTCTTTGCAATGTCAGGAGCGAAGACCTGCAAGGTTGTTTGCACTGTATTTTATCATGTAAAATGTCAATTTGACCTTGAACTTAAATATCAAAGCAGCACAAGTGAAAATAGAGAAAAACCTAATACATGAAGACAAAATAAATGTAATCCTAAGTCTTTAGTAATTCAAACTTTTTTTTATTGTTTGGGTGCAACCAACATGTTGGAAATAACCCCTGAACAGTTCTACTTTAACAGTTCTACATGAACCCATTCCAACAGATGTGTTACTGAGTTGTGGGAACTTTTAATGAGAAGTTTGAAGTGAAATAAGGTATTATTCTATCCTGAGGAACTGAGTATGGCTCTAATATGTAGTCTTAGGCAATGTTCACACAGCCGATCTTGATGCTCAATTAGGATTTTTTTTGTTGAAATCAAATTTTTTTTTTTTTTTTTTTTTTTTTTTTTTTGCGTGGTCGTTCATACTACACTAAATGTGACCGGAACCAGATTGTTTGAACGGTTTATGACTCCAAAGCAACCCACATGTGCAGAAGAACATAAATGTCACACTGCAGCGCACTGTTTACGCAGGTAAAAATGGAAGGCGCTGTCTGTGGATTGAACTGTCACCCCAAATACTAATTAAATCAAGTACTTTTCTATCTTTTTTAAGCATATGCTTAGTTGTGCTCTGTCTGTCCCCTGCTTGAGGGTACAGAGTCCATCCAAAATTCACATGCAGGAGACAGCCAAGTAATAGAGGTGCCAACTAAAGTAAGAATGTAAAATTTTGCTGCTTGTAGCTTTTCTGCATAACCATGTTTGTATTAGCCTCGTAAATACCAGCGCCTTGTTCTATGCTTTGCTTCGTACAGAGGGCCTGGACCCTCGGCTATTGAGAAATAATTGCTTGCTGGAGGCGGGGACTTTGCTGAAGTTGTAAACGATTGGATCTGATTTTACATCACTAACATTTGGTTGTGATGTATGTAATGCACCAGCTCGATGAAGCTTACTGGAAACTGTGTGCACAGTACAGAACCCCATGGGGAACAGGGCCATGACATCTTTGCCAGCAGTAAAATGTCTTATACATTACTCTTGCTCCAACTTTAATTGTTTAATATTTGGAAGCTTGGCCAACATGAACTGATTGGCTTTGTTCACTTTCTTCACTGCCATTGCCAAACTTCGGCCATATAAGCAGACTACAATTCTAAAACAGCACAGGAAATCGTTTGCAACTCATCCTTGTGTTCACTGATTGGCCTAGTTGAAATTCTATTGGAGAAATCGAGATCAATGGGAGAAATCCCAGACGGAGCACTGAAGGGAGATGAGAATCAAGTGGAATGGCGTAGGAAGGCAATGGCCAGGGTACGTTTGTATAGTTTTTGTTTGTTGTGCTCTCTCCACCAACTAAGATGGCCTCAACTACCCAGAATGCTCTGTTCTTTTGCAAGTGTGACATCAGCTGACAAAGACTGATTGGCTGCAGTCAGTTCACAAAGCAGAATTCTCTAACTGCATGCAGACACAAACAACCGTATGAAGTCCAGAGGATCCAAGCGATTTTTAGCTTTTTTGGAGCTAAACATTGATAGAAAGAATCTGTTTGAGTTCTGCATATCATTTTTGCACTATGTGACTTTATTCTAAGTAAAACCAACAAAAAGAAGATTTGAAAAGCTGCTAAAGCTTATTTCCACCTTTGAGAAATATTTTGCAATAAACCAAAATCATGTGGGAGGGTCAAGTATTACTGAGAATTAAACTGTGGTTTCTATGCCGAATGTCAAGTCAAATTTATTTGTATAACACATATCTGCAACAAGGCAGTTTAAAGTGCTTTACATTATAAAAACATCATACAGTCACCAATCAAGAAATGAGCAATAAACATTACATTTTGTCAAATGCCATCGTCAAAATCATCAATCAAATACACATCAAATATACTGATTGATATTACGCTTACTACTAATCAAAGGCGACTCTAAACAAGTGGGTTTTTAGCCTTGATTTAAAGGAACTCAGTGTTTCGGCTGTTCTGCAGTTTTCTGGAAGTTTGTTCCAGATTAGTGGAGTATAGAAACTGAATGCTGATTCTCAAATGTTTGGTTCTGTTGATGCAGAGTAGTCGAGAACCAGAAGACCTGAGTGGTCTGGAAGGTTGGCACAATGACAACAGGTCTTTAATGTATTTTGGTGCTAAGCCATTCAGTGATTTATAAAGTAATAGAAGTATTTTAAAGTCTATTCTCTGAGGTACAGGGAGGCAGCGTAAGGACTTTAGAACTGGGGTGATGTGCGCTATCTTCCTAGTCTTAGTGAGAACACGAGCAACAGCGTTCTGAATCAGCTGCAGCTGTCTGATTGATTTTTTATTTTTTTATTTTTTTTTTTTTTATTTTTTTTTTTTTATTTATTTATTTATTTATTTTTTTGCCTCCAGGCAGATCTGTGAAGACACGGTTGCAGTAATAAGTGCGACTAAAGATGAACTCATGGATGAGTTTTTCCTCATCCAGGAGTCATTTGAGATTACAGGCATCTGGTCAGGATTCGTCCTGGGGACCACCCTCTGGAAGAGACCCAGGGGCAGACCCACAAGTCAGTGTAGGGGCTGTATATCTCTTCTGGCCTGGGAACACCTTGAGTTCCCCCAGAGTTAACTGGAGGGTGTTGCTGAGGAGAGGGATGCATGGGTTTTGATCCAGAACTTTTACCTCTGTGTCCCAGGGCCAAAATTGGTGCTGTTTACCATGACAATCAAAATACAAACAGAGTTGAGCCCAGTGACAGCAGATTGATGGATTGATATTGAAAATAGGTAGCTTTTGAAAATGAGACAGAGTCTCCATGAGATTCACCTGTATAAGTAAAGGTGAAAAAGAACAAAATAAATGCGAATACCTTCATTAGTCTGCAAGATTTTTTTTTTCTAACGAATGAAAATATAATAAAAAAATATATATTAATATGTTTAAGTACAAACTCTGCAAACAGTGATAATCAGCGAAGATGGTTAGGGTTAAATGTTGTGTTTGTCGACAAAAATACTGAAATCCCGTTGAATTATTTAAAGTTAGCAGATAATACGAACTGCAGAGGAGGAGATGAAATCCTATGCTGGTGATATTCAACTAAGGGGCTGCACAGCAGCAAGAAGGTCCTAGGTTAGAATCCCTTTCTACAAGGAGTTTGCATGTTTTCCCTTTGCATGCAGGGGTTCCCTCCAGGTACTCCTGTTTTCTTCCCCAGTCCAAAAAACAAGACTGCGAGGTAAGCTGGTCTCTCCAAATTGTCCTTAGACATTAGTGTGTGTGTGTGTGTGTGTGTGTGTGTGTGTGTGTGTGTGTGTGTGTGTGTGCGCATGGTTGTTTGTCTTGTGTGTCTCTGTGTTGCCCTGCAATAGACTGGCAACCAGTCCGCTGTGTACCCCGCCTCTCGCCCAATGACCACTGAAGATAGGCACCAGCCTCCTCATGATCCTGCAAGGATAAGGATAAGGAGGTATAGACAACAGATGGATGGATATTCACCCAATGAGAAAAATGTGACATTCTCCCACAACGAACCTCCCCCTTTAATCCAGGGTTCACCTAAAAAGTTGTACGTCCCTAGCAAGGTTGTTTTCAAGGTTGATTTCTACCCGCTTATGTCTGATTTGGTCCTGGATCCAGTCGTGGAAACACGGGGAGAAAAGTATCTCAGAAATATTACCCAAATTCCTGAAAAGGTTCCAACAAGTGAAACGCAATTACTCATATCTTTAAAAACTGCTTTTGTCCAATTCTGTCCAAGCAATGGACAGAATGGACACAATGTTACCTTTAAGAAATTAGAACTGAAATCGTAATAAATCTCGAGGTGGTTTCCTTTTTATTCATTTTTACTTCACCCTACATGCATGTACAGGGAACACCGTTGTGTGCAGACCTGGACGTAGCCCTGCGAGTGCAGCTGAGATCTTTGATCGTTCTGTCACACTCCCCTTTCATTAGCTCCCCAGGACTCGACTCTGAGGTTTAATTTCATTGTGGGAATAGGAGACAGAAAGGGTCGGGGTGTGATTGGACACGTTAATTATAGTCTGACTCGCAGGTCAATTCTCGGGGTCTCCCCGGTGCTCCACAAGAAGAAGATTTGAATGACTGAATGAAAAATTTGAAGGATTTTCATTAGATCCCTGTCTAATACATAATTTAGTCCCAGTTAAGTCCACGAGGATCGGCAGCACATGCTCAGGAACACACACTCGACGAACATGGACACATGTACACACTTTTTTTTTTTCCCCTTCCACCGTAGTGTAAGTCTTTTTAAGCAGGTTAGGAAGTTACTATTGGAATCAAGCATATTAAAAAAAACATTGATCTGCTCTTTCAGTGTCTCTCTGTCGCATTATTCGTCTTTATCGCCTAAGTTTCGCTCTGTAGTTCTGATCACATGTCTCGCTGTTTACCACAACCCAAATATGACGTTACAGGCCGCCTGACAGAGCAAGTGAGAGAAAGTGACCCTAATCGCGGCGTCTTTCTCTGGCACAATTATCTTCTCACTCCGGCATCCATTCCTCCCTCCTTCTCCTCAATTTCTCGGTCCCTTCTCAATCACTCCCTCGCTCCGTTTGCGGTCGAACATAATTTGAGTGCAATTAACTTCCCTTAAAAGCCCCGGCTGCTTTAAACACTGTGAATTAGGGGGGAGGCAGACACAGGGACATCTTGAAGAGGTTGGGGGAGACGGAGGGGAGTAAGAGGAGGCAGCATGAAAGTCAATGTCATCAGTGTAGGGAACAGAGAGATGTGTTTGACCTCACTGGTGGAGACAGTAAAGCACTTCAACCGGCCCTGTTGCTGCCAGTGAGTTGTCACTGTACTGTACCTTGTGAAGACGAGGGGATTCTCCAGCTGCTGCGCTGTTGTTTTCTTTTTCTGCTTCATTTAAGATGTACAAACTGTAAAAACCTGTGCTTTACTCTGGAGTTTTTAAAGAGGGTGGTTTCCACCAAGTTGTCCTTCTGCAGAGAATATATTACTGAATGCTATTTACTTGGCACCGATACATGGATATATGCATTTATGGGTTATAAAATATGAAAATTATTTTACACACATCTACATAGCATAATATCTATCTTTTTACACCTATTTTAGTTGACACATTTTGCATTGCATCACATCTGTTTTTAGTCTGTCATTTCTATTTTTATAAATTGGTGATAACATTATTATGACTCAATAAACTTACAAAAGAGTATCTGTTGGTGAGCTAAGGTAGAAATCACAGAAGCATTTTGCAAGCAAATTATGTAATAACCACCGCAATTCTTGTTTTTTTATCTGTCTGGAAGTGATTCAGCTTCAGCCCAGTCAGTCTTGTTTAACATTTTCAAAACCACACATGCAAATGTCATCCTTTCAAACCACGTTTTGTGGATGAGTGTGTGCTCGAATGTCTAAATTGCTTAAAAGAAGAACTAAAAATAAACTGAATGGAAACAAACTGAGTTGCAAAACTGTGTTCTTGTACATCTGGTGTCAAAATGAGATATTTAGTTTTACTTTGATTCATCCCTGTTTTTTAATCAGTTGGTGGTTCCTTCTTTGAATCATACTCACTGGTTTGGGCTTTAAATTAAAAGATCACAAATTGAAATGCAGCAACCTATTATAAATCAGTTCTCTAAAAAAAAGGTATGCGGGTTATGTAAAAGGGAAAGATGCTTCCTAAAAGTAGAATTATTTTCTTTTAATTTTCCTGGGAAGCCTCTTAATGAGACATGTCACACAGATGGAAATACATGGCCTAAAGCAGAAGTTTGATTTCTCTAAAGAATTTTTACTTTTAATTGAAGATTTCAATCTAACATCAAATTATTTCATCATACACACACACCAAACACTCACTAAACTGCTTCAAATTATGCAATTATGCATATTCATATTCAAATCAGCATCCAACTAATAAAATGTTTTAAAACTCATTAAAATTACCCAGACAACTTAAACTGCTTTTTATCTTATATACATTTACTGTATAAAAAGACACTAAATTTTTGTTCCCATTCTCCAACTGCTTAGTTCAGTTTTAATTCATTATGTTTATATTGGGCAAATTAACAGCAAATGTAATTTCAAGGCACTTTACAGAACAAATCTGATTTATATACAGAAATATAATTAGTTTAGCCATATAGATAGATTAATATCTTAACTAGAACCACAAGCCGTCATGAAAGGGTTCCAAGCCACCTTGAGCAAGTTGCTCCTGGCCAGTTCCAGTTTAAGCTTAGTAATACAATGCAAATTCTGTTTAAAGTCCAGGCTGGTAAAAAGTCTTCTATCAAGGAAGCCAATCCGATTGCACTTTAGGCCTTGACTTACAGGCATTAGCTACTCCTTCTTAGTAAACATGTGGTGATAGTGAATGGTTTTGGATTTTAAATTTTTTTTTTTTTTTTTTTTTCTTTTTTCTGTTTTAGGTCATTTAGGATGACCATTCCTATTTGCTTAATGCCAGAATAATGAGATTGAGAATTTTTTTGAGTTTGCCTTTACTTTCTTCTGTCAGAAGTTTACATTCGTATTTGGCAGAAATGCCTTTAAGCCATATGACTTGGTTCAAGTGTTTTGGGCACTTTTCTATAAATTTTTCACAATAATTTGCTGAAAAGGTATATCTTTGTCAGTCCTCCAAATTTAACAATGGTCATCTGGGCCACACACTACAATTTTAGTTTCATCAGGCCAAAGGACTTTACTCCAAAAATTAAGTTCTTTGTCCCCATGTGCATTTACAAACTATAATCTGGCTTTTTATGTTGCTTTTGGAGTAATGGAGTCTTCTTGACTACTCTCTTGAGTGGTCTTTCAGCCCGTATCAGTTTCACTGTGGATAATGAAACTCTTACCAGCTTCAGCCAAATCTTTACAAGGTGTTTTGATTTTGTTCTAGGACCGAAGCAAATATTTTGAACCAAAACACAGTCATATCTGGGAACTACAGCCCATTTCCTTCCTGAGCTTTATAATGGTGGGACATCCCCACAATGTTTATACTTGAGTATAATTGTTTGAACAGATGAACTTGGCACCTTCAGGCCTCTGGACATTGTGCTCCAGGATTAACAAGATCTGGAGGCCAAGAATTCTCTTTCCGATATCTTGGCTGATTTCTTTTGATTTTTCCATGGCATTACAGTGGGAAGCAGTGTGTTTAAGATGTTACACTACAAATACACCACCAAGTATGTATCATATTAACTTACAAGCATACAAAGACATTGCAATATCATCAGGGCTTTTCCAAATTGTTTAAAAACATAGTAGTCTTAGTGCATGTAAATTTCTGAATTTGAAGGAATAATAAAGAAAAATGTCTTTAAAAAACCCTGTTTCTTGCCATGTTGTTTCCCTTTTGGATAATACTTTTTTTTTCAAATGTAAGAGCAAAGGGGAAATGGATGAAAATGAGACCTAAAACACAATTTTAATGGTAGATCTCTGTAAGACCCTCTAATGGGTTATTGATGCTGATGCTTTTCTGTGCTCTCAATAACCTCAGAAATATTAGAAAAGGTTTTGGTTGAAATAAATCTGGCTTATGTTGGAATGGGACATTTATAAAAGCAGGAAATAGAGGAAAAGTGTCCCCCAAAGCAAAATTTATTCAATAAAGTGTTATTGAAATATAAATGATTTCAACAAGTCCTTGAATGTGCACATAGACATGCACACAGTCTCACAACCACACACAAAACAGGAATGCACATCAAGGGTCATTTTTACTTTTCCTGCCTTTAGCCTTTCCTTTTTGTTTACTCCTTCCATACTCTGCTTCTCCTCCATCTTTCTTCCTCAGTCGCTCTCTCAATCTCTCCTTCTGTCTTTCCTCTCTGAGAAGGTCATGCAATTGATTTTCCTCTGTCTATTCATTTTTCAAGACTGGCTTTGAAACGTGGGAAGCAGACAAAAGCCACTCTGGCCCCTCCTCTCCTCCCCACTCCATCCCTCTTCTCTCCTCCAGCCTTCCACCTTACTTCCCTCCATGCTGGCCCTCGTCCATCCAGAATCCATCCGAAAGGGAATGTGGAGGAATTCAACCCCCTCCTCCACCTCCACAATTCTCACAATCCCCCTCTTTCCTCCAGTCTCTTTCTGTCTTTATTCCCTCTACATTTGTCCCTTCCCCTCCTCTCCGGCCTCGCTTCCCTTTCAGCCACATCTCTGACCACATTCCACTAACGGAATTAAAGTCATGCATCACACTTAAAACCCTGCCAATGCATTCTGGGTAGACTTGTTGGAACTGATGTTCAAATTAGCTTTCCATTTTTAGTGCTGACCTCATGGCAGGGCAGCCTGCTTGAAATACTCCTTAAACATAAAAAAAACAAACATATATGAGATTTCAGATCCTGACCAAGTTGACAGTGGATTTTAGAGAAACTCCAAGTGGAAATCTTTTCTCCATTCCCTGTTCACAGAAGTTGCCTCATAACCAATAACTTTCATGTGGTATATGCAATATATAATATTTACTTTAAAACTATGGCTCAAATATGTTTGAGAACTTTGTCTTACATTTCTCCTTTTAGAACATTAGTTTTTGAACAAAGATGTACTGCAGGGTCCCAAGGCTACAACTAAAGTGTGCTGCATATGGAAATAACACAAACATTCCAGATTGGGCTACATGATATGGAGGACTAGACATAAATAAATCCCTCTGGATTCATCTGCATCTGTTTTTCAAATACTCTAGAAATAGACAAGGCCTCACTTCGACCTTACATTGTAAACTTTGGGTATACATTAAAATATTACAAACAAATGGGCAGATAGTTATCTTATTCAACAGCTAAATTGCCTGCTTGGCCATCTGCAGGTTGTTTACAAGTGAAATATGTTAACTGATACCCAAAATTAACCTTTGTGTCAAACACAATGAACAAATTCCTCTAAAATACAAATACACAAAAGCCAGATCTCATATGTGCTAAATTTTATTTCAAACTTTCTTGCAAGACAAGTTGTCGTCGCCAGTTGTTGATATTATGTGATTATGCTGAAAGTTTAAAATCAAGGAAAATATTTTTTCCCCGAGAGGCTTTGGCTAGATTTAGAGTTGATCTTCAAAGTAAATATTGACATGCACATACACATATTTCTAACAGGCTTTCACAGCATTGCTATTTTATGCACAATAGCAGCATGTAGATCTGCAGAGCAGAAGGCAACTTGGTGCTAATTGTCTTGCCCAGGGGAACATCGACATTTGGCAGAGGAAAAAGCTGGAATCAGACCATCAACTTTGTGATTGTAAAACAGTTATTTTTTCCCCACAGCTACAGTCACTCCTAAAACGTGTTTCACAGATGAAACCTATTTTTCAGACATGAGCTACATGTGGATATGGAATGTTTGATAGTAAATTTACATGTGACAATTATTTTAATTATTTATTTATTTTTACAATAAGATGCATTGGTGGCCTTTGCATGAATGGTCCCCTGGGTAAATCCCTCCTGCTGCACCCTACCTCCACAAACTAACAAAGCATACTTACAATGCTAACAAGAATACCCATTATGGCATAGAAGTAACCATTAACATAAAAATGAAACATTGCTAAACATCAGGACTTGTGAAAAGTTTCCATTATTTGAACATGCATAAAGCAAATAGCATTTCTTAATTGGTGATTCTCATGTGTTTTTCCTGTAAGGATTATGATAGAGATTGTTCAATGGAAATGACTGATTTTTGACAGTTTGAGACTCATCTGTTTACGTAGACTTATATAGTTTAAAGTAGCACATCAGTGTAACAGTAAATTGCTTTGTCCTTCAGCTAGGACCAGTCCAAATCCAGCTTATTTATAAAGCACATTGAGTTTACCCAAAATGCTGTACAAAATTAAAATAAATACAAGACAAAGCCAAGAAATAAAACAAATAATAAAACAGTCATGAAAGAGGGGGTCTGAAGCAGCAGCCACTTTCTGCTCTGTTGTTCATAAACTGGGTGTAGTTGCAAGGTTTAGTATGGTCCAAGGAAGGACATGATCCATTTTAATTTGAATCTAGAGTACTTTCTAGAAAATTGCACTATGCAGGAGACTGGGTTAAGTGGGCCTGGTTCAAACTTCCAAGGAGCAAATGAGAAGCATGTTTTTTTTATTTTTTGAGACTGTTCTATTGTGTACAGATTACAAACATTTACTGCTTTATACTTTGGAGAGCAATGGAGCATGAACAAAAGAACAGATTCTTTTTCAAAAAGTGCAGATACAGGTGGCTTTTTTTCTAAAACTGCAGAATTGTCTTGGGTTTGACCAGAGGTCAGCACAATAAGATAGGACATAATTTAAGTGCATTCTGCATTTTGTACATAACTCTAGCAAGTTTACCACCAATAGCATTTAAAAATCTTTTGGAATTATGTTAGAAATGTGTTTTATAGAAGTTACTGTAATCTGTGACTAGGATGTTAAGAAAAGCATCACTATTGTGCTGGTTTATTTTTTTTTTACCTACTTCACTCAAAAAATTGCAGTGCATACTGTTCTACGACATCCTACATGCCGCTACAAAAAAATGTTAAACTAACATGGATAGCTTTTTTTCAAATACTCTAATTTAGATCAGGCGAGGACGCACACTCAAACACACACAACCACACATTTCTAATTGTATTGTAGCTACATCATTTCCCCTCAGTAATGGTAGCAATTAAATGGCCTGTATAATTACACTGTCCTCGTTATGTAGTTAATTTCTGTAATTACAATTTGCACCAATCGTATCCTCCCTTTTTGTGTGTCATCTGCTTCCTTCTTTTTTCCTTTCAAATACACAACCCATAAATTAGATTGATACTTATGCACTGTTTTGAAAAGTATGCATGATTATATGCACGTGGTGCGTTTAAAGCCATGTAAAAGAACATGCATTTGTGTACTCTTGTACATCAATGGCAAATAAAATGACTAAACTAAATGACCAGCTGACTAAGTGAGTGATACAAGCCAAAACAATTCAAAACAGTTTGCATACTTTGTCAGCACAATTATCTCTGCTTTATAATTTTAGGAAAGAGATTGTACAAACTTTCACAATTAGGGAACAAAATTAACAACTGGTTACTGATAAATTAATTTAATCAGCTCATGAAAAATGCTGGAAAAACTGCTCAAAAATTGTTTAATTTCTTGGGTTGAAACCCAGAAGAATTCCACCAAGGTCCAAAGTCTCCAAAGGTTACCCATCTGGAAGGCCAGAATGCTGTTTTCATCATTGTTCTACTTATTACAAATTTAATTCTGATGAGAAAGTTCTAGCATGAGTCCTTCCAAAAGATAAGCAATCAGATTTGATTACACAGAGTCCACAACAGTCACAAACAGATTAACAAACAGATTTTCACTAATTCAGTATGGTAAAATAAAAACTGTGAATGTCCCGATCCAATCCCACATATCGTCTTAGGGGTCCAGTTATGGCATTTTTAAACGATCAGTATCAGGAGTCCTTGACCAATCTTGACTCCTGTACTGCCTGGATGATTTTATGTCTCCCACACCCCAAGCTAGACAAACTGCTGTCTTTTGGAGGCCAATTCTTAAAAATCATAGCATATATGCTCTGCTTAAAAAAACTGCATTGTGCTTTATTTGTATTATTTTGTTGTTAAAATCTGAACTTTCCACCAAGTCTTTAACCTTTTTTCACCTTTTATATTGATGTCCACAATGTGTCCCAGTTTGTCTGTGTCATGTGCTCTTCCTACTGTGGTGAGATGGGGACAGCTTGCAGAGGGTCCTGCACAGAAAGCAGCTAAAACACAATTCATTGTATTTTATGATGTTTAAAGAAAACACTTTCTTTTACGATTGACTTAAGCAGCACCAAAATCTGTTACTGGGTGAATTATTGTAGAGCCTTATGAAAGCAGAGTATAAAAAGGCTAACGTAACCCTTGCACCGAATCAAACTACTGCGACAAAACAACAAGAGCAAGAGGTGTTTATTAAAAACAGTAACTATATTGTTTACATTATATGTGTGTTTAGAAAACATATCTTGGGTGTCTTATGTTACACGTATTAAAATATTATAGGAGCATTTCTTACCCAAGTTAACTCTGAGTTTTAAGGCTGACTTGCATAAATGTTGGACTTAATGTATGCCAACGCCAAGGAGGCATACACCACTCCCTCCCTTGAAGGGCTCAGATTAAAACTTGGTTCATCTCCAGCCTGTGTATAAACCCCTGGTACACAAAGAACCAGCTGTGACACAAACAGTAAAGAGTTGGTCTGAGGAGACTGAAGAAGCTCTGAGGGACTGTTCAGCTCTACTGTGTGAGAAGAGCTCTGTGCTCCTCATGGGGAGGACATTGACAGCATCACTGACTATGTTAAAGTCTGTGTGGACAAGACTGTGCCCAACAGGAAGGTATGGTGTTTCTCCAACAAGAAACCTTGGATCAATCCTGAAATGTAGGCTGTTCTCAAGGAGAAGAAGTCCTTTAGATGAGGAAACAAGGAAGAGCTGAGAGCTGTGCAGAAGGAACTGAGAAAGATAATTAGGGATAGAAAGAATATCCACAGGAAGAGGATGGAGGATCAGTGGGGCTTGGAAGAGCCTGAAGACAATTTCAGACCACAAACAAAGCCCCCAGGCTGTTGGAGACATAGACTCTATTGACTTTCAGTGAAACTGTAACATTTTTGTTGTGATCCAGCCGCTCGTTTACACATCTCCCTTGACCTGAGTCTCTCACACTGGCACTTTTTGAAACCAGGTCTCCAAATTAAACTTTTCTGGAACACCCCCATCTAGGTGGAAAGTTCTTTGCAGGTATGAAAGTGCACATACGCAGAACGGATGGCTGCAGTGTTTGTTCTATGAATGCATGGGCAGATAACAACAAAAACAATGGCGGACAGCATTGCGCTGTGTGTGCTACTTAACCTGTTCAGTTAAACACAAGTTCTGATAAGAAATATATATATGTGTTACAGTGTTACATGAGCATTTGGTTCATTGGAGATGTGTTACTGTTTTCTAAGGGAGGTGAAAGCTCAGAGTCCAGGTTTTGACTACATGCTAAAATCACAGTGCCATCTAGTGCCCTGGCATAACAACTGCAGCGGATTTAAGGTCTCTTGGCGGTGCCATCTAAACGTGGAACTTTTACCCAATCAACATCCAAAAATACTGGAAGTTTCCAGACAGTGGTCTTGTGTAAATGTAGCCTTAGGGTGGGTGAATGACCTGAACCAGTTCTTTAACAGGTTTAATCAGTCACCCACTCCTCTCCCAGCCCAGTTTCCCCTGTTGTTACACCCCTCATCTTTGTCAATTGCTTCACACCTCATCTCTCAGCCATCATCCACCCACTTTACTTCAGAGAACTACACCCCACAGCCTTCCTCCCCCACCACCATCTTGTCCCTTTCAACACTTCAGGTGAGGAACGAGCTACAAAAGATCAAAGTGCAAAAGGCTGAAGGTCCAGATGGCATCAGCTCTAGGCTCCTAAGATGCTGCGCAGATCAACTGTGTGGCATCATGGGATTTATGTTCAACCTTATCTTCAACTGTGGAAGACCTCCTGTGTGGTACCGGTACCAAAGACCAAACATCCAAAAGACCTCAGCAGCTACAGGCCGGTAGCCCTGCCGTCGCATCTGATGAAGACCCTCGAGAGGCAGGTCCTCAACATGGTGACAGGTGAGGACAACTCAGAGTACAGACAGTGGACTCAAGACTCTGTGGACTGGTGCCAGCAGAACCACCTCCTGATTAAAGCTGCAGTACATAACTTTTACAAAAAATGTGTTTTATACATATTTGTTAAAACTGTCACTATGGTTTGAAAGTATGAGATAGATAATCTGTGAAAAAAAAAAAATCGATCTACTGTGGCTCCTTGCAGTGGCCATCTGCAGAAATACACTGCTCCCAGTCAGAAAGAACCAATCAGAACCAGGAGGAGGGTCTTAGCACTGTTAATCACGCTTGTGTAAACAACCTTCCTCACACCATGTGTGCAAGCTCAAGACTTCCTATTTGCTGCAGCTGTGCTATGGATAGAGAAACAACCTAACCTTACAGGAAAACTATTTATTGGTGGCTATGCTTAGTAGCATGCACATTCACATGCTAGTAAGGGGAGGAGGTGTAGCGCAGCAGAGAGCAAGGTGGAGGGTGTGAGCACCGCATACACGAGTGTGATTGACACTGCTCACACATTCCTCAGGACTCTGATTGGTTGTTTCTGACTGGTTGTGGTGTATTCCTACAGATGGCAATAGGACCACTGGAAGGAGCCAAAGGAGCTTGGTTTTTTTCACAGATTATCTGTCTCATATTATACTGTTTGAACATAGCGGCAGTTTTAGCAAATATGTAAAAAACACATTTTTTATGAAAGTTACCTGCTGCAGCTTTAATGCAGCTAAAACCAAGGAGCTGGTGGTGGACTTCCACAGGCACAGATCCACCACACTGACACCGGTGATCATCAAGGGAGTGGATACTGAGTTAGTGTACCTGGGTGTTCATCTGAACAATTAACTGGAATGAACTCCTAACACTGATGCTCTTTACAGGACTACCTGCTGGGAGGCTGAAGTCTTTTGGAGTATACAGGGAGCTCCTGAAGACCTTTAACTTTGTGGCGGCATCAGACATCTTTTATGGTGTTGTCTGTTGGAGCAGCAGCTTATCTACAGCTGAGAGGAAGGAGTTAGATAAGCTCATCAGGAAGGCCAGCTCTGTGATAGAATGCCCAATTGACCCCATGCAGGTGGTGGGAGACAAAAGGACTCTACCTAAAATAATATCACTGTTGGACAATGTCTCCCACCGCATGAATGAAGCTGTTGCTGAACTGGAGAGCTCCTTCAGTTACTGACTACTGCATCCTAAGTGCACAAAGGAGCGCTATAGGAGATCCTTCCTCCCTGTAGCTGTTAGACTCTGTTGCCATCATTGCTCCCAATAAAATCAATAAGCGTTTACATCCATGCTGGTATATCCACTGTTATTTGCACAGCTCTAGTCATTTTAAATAACATTTCTGCCGGTATTGCACACGTTTGTCTGGACTGTTTTATTTTTCATATATTGTAAAAAGTCTGTTGTCTTTTTAATGCACAAATACAAATGCACATTATATACATTTAAATGAAAAAGTAATCTTACCCAGTTGCACATTCCTTGGACAAGTGTGCTATTTCTGACAACTGCATAGTATTTGGAGTATCGAACAATGCCTGCCCTTAAATGGCTCCAATTGGTATTGGGGAGGTCAAAAAAAAAAAAAAAAATCCTGATTGGAACATTTCTAATAAAAAAAAATAAATAAATAAATAAAAAATCAAAGCTTAGAGGTTTTTCAGTTGATCCAGTGCAAAAAATATCAACCTATATTCTAATAAAGCTGATTCAGTTGCTCTGGATGTGTTTTATAAACATAGTTTTGAATACTTTTTATTGTGTGGTGATGGAAAATTGACTCAGAAGAGATGTGCTGGTGAAGCTTCCTGTATTCCTCTTGTGTAAACAAAGGTGTCTCCTTCCTGATAGCAAGAGTTACAGTAACACTGTTTCAGGTTAGAGCTACATGTTTTGCACTGCTGCTCTGCCTTCCACACAAACACAAAATCCATTTTGATCTTATCATTGCCTTGACTGTGAAATGAAAAACAAAATACACCATGATTAAACTTTAATATTGTGCCATGTTATTTAAAGGGTCAGTACTATGTAAAATCGACTTTTTTGAGCTTTACATCATCTTACAGTGTTATTCCCTCATCAAAAACATACCTGGAGTGTTGCCTTGATTCTTTCATACATTTTTGAGAAATCCTTTAATTTCCCGTGGCAGCCGTTCAGTTGTGCAAAACGCCTGAATGGACCTAGCGCCGCCTTTGAGACCCAGCTCCTCTTTTGAGCTGCAGTTTCTAAGCTTCCGCCCCACAGGGCACCCCTCCCCCACGACTTCCCTGCTCAGTTCCTTCAGACTAGCCAGCAGCAATTAGCAAACACCTGGTGGAACTCCGCACCTATTGAGCTCATTATATGAGCTACTTCTCAGTGCAATGCTAGTAAAAATGATGTTAAAGGGCTAGCTGTTGTGATGACTTACTGAAGGCGGAGTTTCAAAAAGAGCAGGACTTTCTTAAAGAGACAGAAGCCCAATTTCAAGGCATTAAATTATGAAGTCAAATTTCTTTTAAATCACATCTGATATATACAGCATTTTTGTAATAACTGAAGGTAACATAGTTACTTGATTGTACACATAATACTGCCCCTTTAACAAACAAAAATGAATATTAACAGCCACCAAAAACCAGAAAACCCAAGGGGATATTGAAGATAAAACAAATAAAATGAAGTTTCTTTTCGGGCTTGTATGAAACACATTTATATTTTGCACAAACAATTTAGCGCTCCTTATTTGGATTCTTTTAAGATCATACCCTTGGGCTTTAACGTCAATTTCTCTTTGGTTCCCCGCAAATAACTTCATGGACCTGATGTATGACTCGTTTGAATTTTTTTTTTGCCTATCTTCTTTGTCTTAATGTTGGCTGATAAGGCAAAAAGCCTCACCAAATGTCTCATTACCTGAGACATTTGGTGAGGCAAAAGCTTCATTACCTTTACCATTCTAATGGTATTTGTTTGTTGGAGGTCCACTTTACCTGAGTTACACTTCCGCAAAGGTGAAGCGATCTTGCCATGGAGTCATATCAATTGGCACACCTGTCTTTCATTTTGTGATTAGGGCAAGGTCTTCTCAGTATCTAGGTGTGTTTCTCTTGTAGTCTTGAAAGTCTTTGCTTGTATTGTGAACAGTGCTTAGCCCGGTCACAAATTATACCAATTGTGTGGTTTTGTTTCAGTTCAGTTTAGCGCTGAGTCAGAAAAAAGTGACTGGAACAACTTCCTCGAAATCATAATTCCTACCTCAAACCAACCTGAAAATCCAATATGGCTGCAACACCTTTAATAAGCAGACTTCTGACAGTTTGTGTCACATTAAGTCAATCACAATTTATTTGTCTTGTGTGCCCTCTTGAACAGACCTGGGCATGAGTTTTTTGTTTGTTTGTTTGTTTTTGGGCATGAGTGTGTAGTAAAAGTGAAAATCCTATTACTTTGCTATAGCTGCACAAAATACAATGATACAGCTTTTATTTTTAAGGCCACTTATGGTTGTCAGTGTGCTTTTGCACCTCAGCAAAGATGTTGAAAAGCTTTGAGAAATTAGCTTTTGGCCCTTAAATAGGTTAGCTAAGGTAAAAAAAGAAAAATTGAAAACAGTGAACAGAAAACAGAAGAGGATTTTTCAGTAGTTCTAATCTTTTACCACAGTTTTTCACAAGGTTTGGACTTCTAAATATTTCTTTGCTGAAATCGACTGAAAAGCTGTGTGCTTATTCTGTGTTCCATCTACCTCAAAAATTGGAAGTTGGAGCTGGGAATGACATAACAGAGTTAGCAGAATTCCAATTAACGTAACTGGAGAGGTCGGGATTCCAATATGGTGATGCCCAAGTAGTGATTGTTTGTCGTATCTCTTACAAACATCGTTTTAAGCTGTACTTTCCACAGGCAAACACAATTTTTAATTTGTTCAGTTTAGAGTTGCAGATGCTACATGTTAAAGGCACTCTTACAAGTGTCGTCTGACTTTGAAGGGGGCGTTTCAGTTTATTTTTCTGACTCGGAAGTGAACTACTTCACTTAGTGAGCTCTCTGAACACTAAGAAAACTGAGGTAAACCAAACAAAAAACACTGGGTGTAGTTATTGCTTTTTTGCATAAAGTTAATGTGATATTGGTGTTTGAAAACTAGATAAAGTTATAATGCTTTTTCATGCACATTTTCTAAGTTGTTTTAATCAATGTTAAACAGTGCAATAATTTTGTGCTTCGCATTTGCTTGATGCACTGTTTGGTTGACAGGCAACTAAGACATGATTGAGTTGTGAGTGACACAATTCCAGATTTGAGTTCCGACTTCAGAGGTAAATAAAATGCAGCATTTTGGTACCTTGGTTTCCAACTCACCTTTGTTGCAGTTGTTGTCCCCCTCCAGCAGAGGGCTCCATGGTGGGTCTCCTTGGCTTGCAAAGGTGCGCATGTGCAGATAGCTGATAGTCAGCCGGATGACTGAAGCTTTGTCGAGCTGACTAGTGATGGCCCCTGGCAAAGGCAGCATCTTAGCCAGCTCAAAGAACTCAAAGTTCTCCTTCCCTCGTCGAGAACGAGCTGCATTGCGAGATTTCTCTTTACGTAGGTTCTGGAGACTGAGAAAAAGACACACAAGTGTATTACAAGTAGACGAACCAAGAGACAGAAGAAAACTTAATGGATATATAAATGCACCAAAAGGAAAATAATAAAAACATCAAAAGATAGGATGATACCTAAACTGATGTTTAAAATGGAAGCAACTGTCTCTTGGATATCTCTTTTTGGCCATTTATAGGGTTTTCCAACCACATAGTTCCAGTTGTAGAACGGGTAGTAATAAAGTTTTGATTTCCAAAGCCAGAAAACAAACTTGTAGTACATTATTTTGTATGATCAAACAATGCTCACAACATTTTGTTTAGTTTCAATGTTACAAAAAAGCTGAAAAGTGTGGTGTGCATTTGTCAGGGCTTCCATGTCAGTACTTTAGAGAACCACTTTTCTCTGCAAATAGAGCTGCAAGTGTTTTGAGGTATGTCTGTACCAGCTTTGTATATTCACTATTGGGACTGAACTTGTTACCCATTCATCTTTGGAAATAGCTTAATCTCAGTCAAATTGTATGCAGAGTATCTGTGAACATCAGTTTCCTAGTCTTGCAGCAGATTCCCACTTGGTTTTAGGTCAGGATTTCAGCCATTCTAACACACACACACACACACACACACACACACACACACACACACACACACACACTTGCTTTAATCCTAAATCATTCTATTGTAGCTCTGGCTGTGTATTTTGGGTTGTTCTCCTGCAGTAATATGAACTTCTACCAAAATCTGTGTTTTACCACTTTCAAATGGATTTCTTCAAGAATTGCCCTGTATTTAGCTTTATACATATTCCCATTAGCTTTGACCAGTTTCCCTGTCCCTTATGAAGAAAAGTATCCTTACAGCATGATGTTTCTACAACCATGTCACATCGAAGGTGTGGTCTGTTCAGAATAAGTTGTCACTTTCATCACATGTAGTGTTTTACATGTAGTCTGAAAAGTTCAAATTTGGAACTGTCTTCCACCTCTTTGTGGTGTTCCCTACAAGGATTATGGCAGTTCTTTTCATTTCCGGATGACCGACTTATGTGCTCTGTCAAAGTTTGAATATTGTTTTCAGTGTATATCATTTGGATTTTAAGTAATCAACGAGAAAAATAATTTGTTTACATAAATAAATAGCTCAAAAATATTTCCCACACCTTTATTTAGCTCCCTTTAATTTAACACCCTGAAATAAAATCCAATGCAAACAGTTGCTTTAGAACGTAATTAGTCATCACGTAAATAAAGTCCGTCCATGTGTAATTTAACCTGAGTATAATTACATTTGTTCCATAAAGACCTTAGGGGTTTGTTAGAGAAAATTAGTGAACACAAAAACAATAGGACACCAGACACATTAGTGATAAAGGTGTAGAGATGTTTAAAGCTGTTCAGGTGTGTGAAAGGTACAATTTGGCTGATAATCTGACAAAAGGAAGATGAACTCTTATACTGCTGCCTTTGTCAAAAAGTGAATAAGTTGGGGCACTGAGTGGCTCAGTTGGTAGAATGCACGCACCATGTGGAGAGGCTGTAGTCCTCAACACAGTTGCCCTGGGTTTGATTCCTGGTCCATTTGCTGCATGTCTTCTCTTCTCTCTCCTCCCTATTTCCTGTCTATGCACTATTTAATCCAGGCCACTAGAGCCTAAAAAAGAGGGAGTAATTTGGTGGTAAGTGATTTGTCTAGCCTTGTGAAATGGCTTTTAATCTAGTCTCTGTGCTGCTGGTTTTTTTTAGTCAGTCTTGACAGTTGCTTGAAACAGTCCTTATATGACTTATGTTGCCTTAGTAGCTTTATTTTTATTTTTTGTGGCTCTAGTGGCCTTCATTTGAGACTGACAGGAAAGTGGGTTGTGAGAGAGGGGGAGGATACCCAGCAAGGCCCAACAGGCCAGGATGCGAACCCGTAACAACTTCATGGAGGACCGAGGCCTCTGCACATGGGCCACACACTCCACCCCCGTGCCATTGCAGCACCCAGGTTGCTTTGGTATTGATTATCTATTGAAGTTTTGGTACAGAACTTAAACCTAGAAGGTACTGCTTTCAGTAACATAACACCAAACGAAACCAAAGTTTTTGTTTTGGAGGGGTTTTTTTGAAAAACAGATTTTAGTTTCATCTTTGTGCTGTGTTCTAGTCTGTCAGGGTTTATTTAAAGCAGTTGTTTTGTGACACATAATGTGATTAATATGGGTCATTTAACAACACTTCCAGGCAGATTGTACAAAATTTGAAAAAGTTTAGTATTAAGCATAAAGACTTTTCCCAGGAACTGTAGAAGTAGCCAAGGCTTTAGTTTGGTACTGGCACAAGTTTTAATGAAAGAGAACTCACCACCTGTTTAACAACTCATGAATCTGTATGACAAATGTCAGCATTTGTACTAAAATAAAAATTAAAACATAAAATATTGCTGGCTTCAGCTGTTGCAGAGAAACAATCTCCACTCCGTCCCATCTCCTGAAGACGAGCCTGATAATTACAAACTCTCCTCTTCTTTTATCCACTCGACCAGAGTCCTAATAATACTATTTGCTCTAAAATCCATATGTGAACCTGTGCACACAATCTCTCCCCTGCCTATCTCTCCTTTCCCTTTCCTCCCTCCTTCCTTCTAAATCCTCTGCCTCTCCCTCATCTGGTCCTGGGCTAGTGAGCTGTAGCTGTGATTGAGGGATCAATAGTGGAGGGAGGGGCAGAGTGACAGAGATGGGGGGTTGGGTGGAGGGAGCAGGGGCTCAGGTAGCCTGTCTCTGTGATTGGGTATTGACTCTCCTCAATGGGGCCTGAGTGGTGGAATTATGTTGTCACAGCCACTTCACAATTTGTGTCAGTGCAGCGCTGGAATAAAGTGTTTTTGTGTATATGGGTGTGACATTCTCTTTTGTGTCTATGTTGTTTTCGCACCAAGATTTCCAGCCGTACGTAAGCGTGCATGTGCAATAAAGGTGTGTTAGATTTGTGTGTGCAGATTTGGTTATATCTTAATCAGGTGGCACAGCTGCTGTATTTTTTACCCTAACAAGTCAAATCGGTGTGTCTCTCTGTGAGTGTGTGTGGACTCATGCTGCCAGTCTGTGTAACATCTCATTATTATACTGCCTCGACCCCAGCCACCGAGAACAATCAATACGCACACATTGATTCTGCTTAGTTTTTATATCCGCCTGTAAATGACTGCCCATTAATAATTCCTGCCAAATTTACTTAATCTCCTTTAAGGGGAGGTGCAGGGGGTCCTGTGTCTGACAGGACTGGCAGGTGAGCACCGGCGCAGGTGAAATGTAGCACTGAGCAGAACAGACTTACGTCTTCTGTATTGTGTTTCACTGAAGGGGAACTCTTTATCAGGCTGTCAGTATGTGCAAGGGTGTCAACCCATGGATTTCACCTTGTGGAGATTAATTCATGGGCATGCTTCCAGGCTTGTGTGGGCGTATGTGTGTGTGTGTGTGTTTTAGCATTTCTCAACTTGTAAGACCCATTTTTTCAACAAATACCAAGTTCTGAGGACTTATGGGGCCCAAAGCCTGGGCCCAATAAGAAGAGGCATTGTTTTTGGGTTAAGGCCTAGGTTTAGGACTAAAGTGCAAACTAAGTTTAGATGATTATCAGGGGTTAGGCATGCACTGGCAATGGGTAGGTTTGGTCTAGAATCAGGGTTAGGCTACAGAAATTATTGCAAAAAATAATGAAAGTCAATGCAAACTCCTTGTGAAGCTAGAAAGACATACTGTGTGTATTTGTGTGGGGGGGGCTTACCAGGGTAGTGTAGGAGGCTTGGCGAGAAGTCCTTGTAGGAAATCCCACTCCACACTAACACATTTCCCCTCGCTGACAAACGGCATGCTCGCCATGCTTGCTCCAATCCAGTGCCCGACGCTGCTCCTTAACGAAGGCTGCGACTGGTTCGGGTTGCAACAGACTCAGACCTAGAAATTCACAAGAAACAGGTAAAGAGTAAATTAAAGAAGTGACCTCGGTTCAGTCATCAATATTTGCCATAAAATCATGATCTTCTTAAAGTTTATGAGCAGTGAGCACATGTACGAGTTTGAGGATCTGAAATTTATTATGTAGTGTAAGCAATCCTGTTTTGGTCTAAAATGCATCTGATACTTTACTGAAATTTAGCTTAGAGCTAAAAATCAATTTAGGCAGAGAACTACCATTTAATTGGATCTTTTGTCGTGCTACTAATAACAAAATGCCAAAAACATCCATTTCGTCCTAATTTTGTGTTGCTGAATCTATAGAAAATACCTAAAATAACAGTTTGACAGACATGGAGGTTGGATTTTTGCACCAACAAGGTGATTCCCAAAGGACTCTTGCTGGAAACTTGGCATACAATAGATGGATGAAGTGAAGGGCCAGATGCATCTCTTAAGTCCTGTGTCAGGTCTTTGCTAGATTTTTCCCTTCTGTTCCTTAGGGAAATCTCTTTAAAATACAGCTCGTCTGCTGCAGACAGTCTTTTCTAGGCCTGATATTTTTCACTTTTAGTTTTTTTTTGCTCCGGATTTACTGCAAAATCTGCCAGATTTGTCAGGTTGCTCTAATGATTTTAAGATTTCCAAGAACTTGACTGAAAATCTATGCACTTAAACAATGAAAAAGTTTGAAACAACTGTACAACAGTTTATGTTCCATTTTAGAGTATTACAAGAAAGTCTGTTAATTCTGAGAAAATATAAAAAGAAAACAAGGTTATTTGATAAATAATCTGACACATCATCTTATTTAAATAAGGAAATATAACAAAAAAAGTGGTCTTTACTTTTGGAAATACGTTGCACACAAATACATTAAAATACACATATTTTCTGCATTTCTCAAAAAAAACAAAAAAAACAAAAACCCACTATGGCTACATGAAGCAGTACAATTTTTTTAGTGCACATGCCTTTTGACTTTTCAGCTAATAAACCTGGTCACATTTGAAGGTTATGGGCAGATGGTCAACAAAAACATATTACTGCTGTAATGCACCAATAAATTGGCCTTTGATTAAAAATAGGTTTTGCTTTCATCTGTTCTAACTCTTGATCTGGAAATAGAGTAATAAGAAATAGGATCTTTTTCCCCTCTCTTCATCAAATGCATGCAACTGGAAAACTACTACATACTTTATTTGATCTGCACATGTTTTGTATTTAATAAACATTAGATAAAGGTGCTGGAATTGATAAATGGGGCTAATCTTGGAAAAGAAAGAGAAAGAAAGAGAGCGAGTGAGCTGGGCCTGTTAGACTTGTAAAGGATGTATATTTTGGTGACTTTCTGTGATAGCCTAACATGAATTAAAATAATTGAAAAGGATACTTGTTTTGCAAATTGTTTCTGAAATATCCAAACCATTCCATGTAGCTCTATTTAGGCTCGTTGTTCTGCTAGAATCCACACCTTTGCTCCCGCGTCAAGCCTTTTACAACCTCCAACAGATTTTCTTACAGGATGCTCTGAATTTATCAACTACAGCCAGCTTTATTATCTATGCTAAAGAAAATTTAACTCTACGATATGATGCTGCTACCACCATGTTTCACTATGGGGTATGGTGTGTTCAGGGGTAAAGTGCTTGCATTTTTTTTCTGCGACACATAGCATTTTGCATTTAGTCCAAGAAGCTCACTTTTGGTCTCATCTGACCAGAGCAATGTTCTTCCACGTGTTTGCTGTGTTTTGGTGTTTATGGCAAAGTGGAAATGGACTGAAATTGGACAATGGATTTGGTCCTGAACTGTTTTTTCGGGGTGTTTTTTGGTAAAAAAAAAAAAAAAAAAAAAAAAAAAAAAAAAAAAATCCAACCATGCATAATTGTTCCTTCCACTTCACATTATGCACTACTTCTATCAAATAAAGTCTCTAAAGTACAATAAATGTTTGTAAATCTATAAAGTGACAAAATGTGAAAATGTTGAAGCTTCCACAATTATGAGTAAAATTATATCAGTAAATGCCTCATTCTCTGGAAAGTTTCCTAACTAGTGACTCTGGTTTCAACCAAATATCTCTACAGACAAAGCACGTTGTCCCCTTCCTCTAGTTGCTGTATTGTGCAAATCTTCAAACTCCTGTCATAGAATCTGCCAGTTTTTCTCCATGGTCCTCAAACACAGCTCTGCTCCTCAACAGTTTGCCTCCCCTCTGTGCTGTGTTGACATTTAAAGGGCTGCTGTGGCCCCCAGCACCTTGGTGTCATGCCCTTGGGCCTCACATGCCCTCTCTCTCTCTCTCTCTCTCTTCAGCCTCTCCATCTCTATCTCCCTCTTCCTTCGGGCTGACTGGGTCAGCACAATCACATCAGTAGAGCTTTGCCAGGGCAAAGGAAAATGGATTATATCTCGAGTTCGAGCATGGCTATGCTGACCTCGGCTAAGAGGGGTCAGCAAAAGCCGGGCAGGTTTGGCAGATATCATTTCACAAATCTGACCTTAAACAGCCAACATTAAATGCAAGCGAGAAATCTTCGTTGGACAGATTTCAAAGGCAGACAAGTCATAATCAGTTTTCACGAAGAAAGACAGAGATCGGGTCATCTTTCATAGTTTCATTCTGTTTTAGGCAGGCTAAAGGGAAGGGCAAAAATGTAGGATGTCTATTTCTAATATGATCCGAGGTCAGCTATGTAAAAGCTGGCTTTTGTGGACACAGATGTTGCATGTGTTCATGTAAATATTTAAAACTTCACCATATGAACACATACGTTAATAGAGCTTAACAGTCTGCAAAATACAAAGAAAAGTGAACTACTTGAGCTAACTTTACTTTTTTATTTAGTTTGATATTTTACAACCAAGAGATTGCCTGTCACTTCATAATCTTGCTAGAAAGTTGCATACTACAAAATCCTGGACATCTGTGGCACACAGCTACAAGTAAAGATCAAGTGAAGCTGAGAATAGCAATGACAAGCATTGCCCATGTGCGATAACAGAGAAAGAGCAGGAGTGACTGGGGTCTATTTGGCTGGGATATTCATCCACAGAAAGAACAATCTTATACTTTTAACTCCTCACATGAAAGAGGGATTTAGATATTTGCAAATATGTCTGGCTCTACCACTAATCACTCCTATTTTTGGAAACTACAGTTTGCAAGCTGCTAGCCTTGAGCAGCTGACTGCAGGCTGGGCTACCAGAGCAAATAGCCCAACCAGTTAACCAACTAATATCTAGTTGTTATACCTATGTTGCCGTATAAAGAGCAGAATGACAAAAAGGTATGGAAACCATTGATATACATACATTATTGAATTGGACATCACATGACTATCGTGTGTCACATATGCGCCATTGCTATGCATTGAGCCAGAAATATCAGTAATCGGGAAAATGATATGATCACGGAAAGAATCTGAAAAAGGGACACAATGTTTTACTATTACTTGTTAACACTAAGAAAACTAGATAAAGTCCAAGAGTAGCACACTTCACAGGTCAATAAAAATAAAATTTAAAAAAAGTACAGCAGGTGTTAAAATTAGCAACCATCGCTTGTGTTCACCCAACCACTTATCAATAAGTGCAAAATAACCATCAAGCCTGAAAATATAATACTATAACAGACTGAATGTTCTGTTTGGAGTTTTATGTTATGTTCTTTGTGTGGGAAATGTTTGCATTTTTTTTTTTTTTTTTTTTTTTTTTTTTTTTTTTTGGTGTTGATGTTGCTGATACATTTGAACATAATCTCTACTCTGTTGTCTGCCATAGCAACGGGTGTGTGTGTGGTATAAGGAGAGAGCAAGAAAAATGATGAATATGTGTGGTTTTGAGTTGTTCTTCACTTGCTTTTTGGCGTTATTTTCTCTTCGTTGTGGTGCTCTGCAGCCACTATAATTTCTGAAATTTCAATAAACCATAAACACTGGTCCAGTTTCCTTGTTTGGTTGTAGAATGTCGTGATGTAAACAACAGTCATCAAATAGGACAAAATATTTCATAAAGTATATAACAAATTATGTCTCCTACAGCGGCAATTATGTCATTAAATTAATTGCCCAATATAAAAAAGAAATTCATTGAGTCTTCTCTTGCATCTTCACAGAACTGACATAAACCAAACTGTTTAGATCCATATCTAGTGAGAATATGTATTTTACATATCAAAACATCGGTAATTTTCTCAGTTTTAGTTCAAGACATATTTTATAGAAACTGGATAAGAAATAAGGGCACTACAAACAGTTTTATGACAGATTCATGGACATCCCACATCAGAACAGTATGGTTTTGTTGAAATGACTCAATGCATAATGGTACCTGCAGGTGTACGTCACTCACTATAGTGGCTACTAGGCATTGTCCTATCCAGTAATATATATCGAGGATGGAAACAACTAGTAAATTTAGCTGATGGGTATTCTACATTTTTGCTTATTTGTTTTGTGAATAATGTGAAACTGGTCATTTTACTCACAATTAGCATCCAGAGAAAATCTCATAATGGCCCATGCCTAGTTGTAATTTTACCCTTTACAATTAAAGTTTTGAAAATCATACAGAAGCTCTGCAAAGTAATCACAATAATCTTTAGATATTTTAAAAGTAGAATAATAAATCATCAATGTTTGTTTTGATTCTCTTTGAAGTTACATTTAATTTATTGTAAAGAAATTCAGTCATTTTAAGTTGGTACTAGACATGGGTCAGATTCCAGAACCAATGTATACCAAGGTTTTATGTTGTTACTCCGGCCATTCAGGGAGTTGGCAGAGGAAGCGCCTGAGTATTCTACAGCTTTCTAGAGGATAGAGTAATGTAGTGCTCTGCTCCCCTGTCTGTTGCTACATACTGCCAGTGCTTCACTTTTCCCTCAATTACAAGAAAAACTAAATTTTGCTGTTTGGAAAAATTGTGATAATGATAACAAAACAGAGACAGCCGTAGTGTGGAAGCTAAAGCAGTGCCATCTGCCATTCCTACTAGGACAATTTTGTTTCAAAACTGCAGTTAGCAAATGAGCAGCAGCATCTCTGATAATCAAACTGACTCCAGGCTGGTTGTACGAGCAGATATCCCGATTAATATCATCTTGTTATATTTGCATAGCATTAGGAAATGAGATGAAATGTTCTGCACGATAAACACTGGAAATCTACTACTAAATTTAGTTGGTGTTTACTCCTGAATTTTTGGTTTGTCCTAATGGTTAAAAAAGTATTAATAACATGATTATACCTGTATAAACCAATGCTATGGAACAGTGACGATCTCATAACGGCTCATGTCTAGTTGGTACAACTGTTTGATAAACCTGGATAATTTTCCAGCCTTATGTTAAGCTCCTTTTAAACTATTCCCACTGACAATATATTTTCACCTACATCAAATCTATATATTATAGCCCATAAGTGCAACACTGACAGATCTCTTCCTGGAGAATCTGGTAAAGAGTCGACAGGGTCGAGGAGAGGGCAGTGCACCTCTGTCTAACAACTTCACCTTTGTCACCTTTACTGCCTCACCTGGATAAATGCTCTTCATGCCAAATTAGGCTGTGTGTGGCTGGACGGAGGGATCAAAAGAAGACACAGACAGGAAACCATTTTCACAGCCTCACGCTCTCAGTCACACACACATACACAGCCCGCCTCCAGCCCATACCTGTGTGTTTATCTCTTAATTGACCCTATCTGTGCTTATCTAATCTCCCCTCCCCATCTTTCTGTCTCAAACTATCTCTGCATCTCTCACTGAGTCTCCCTCTATCTGAGCGGACACGGGGCCGTAATGGACAGGAGCCTCCACAGTAATTATTCAATCAGCCTCATAACCTTGTCGCAGGTTGGGCGGCCCATTAATGCACTCGCTCAAATAGACCCTGCCACTTTGACTGCTAATGCTCGGGCTAGCTGTTGCAGCACAACAGGCTGAATGTCAGACATGTCATCTAGACAGAGTGTAAACCCCCCCCAATCGAGCCGAGCTGCTGTATTCTGCCACTGCGCAGCGGGAAACATATAGGAAAAGCAAGGTGTGATTCCTGAAAGCACCAGGAGTACAAATATACTGTGTTCACAGCTGTGGAGATCAGCTCACATCAAGTGTGACCACAGGTGCTCAAAATGTGTTGCTGCTGTGCTACATACTCGTTAGTGTTGCGTATGTGTGTGTATATGTGAGGGTGCCTTTGAGACCCCCACCCTATAAAGTCATGCTCTCTTGGCAATGTGTCAACAGCAACAGAGAGAAGGGCACTGCAAGCGAACGCTCATTCGTAAGCCACTCTTTGCTGCTCGCTTGGCTCCCGCTCTGTTTATTTTCAGCAGGGACGTTTAATTAGGGCCTCCAGCTGTCAGAGGTTCGTTAGCGCGCCCCTCCTTTTCCTCAAGCTGCCCCTCCCCGTAGGGAGTCAGGAGCTAAGGCAAATGAACACATTTAAGTCAAACAGCACGCCGACAGACAACAGCCCCGCCGCCTTGCCACCAGCTCCCCTAGGTAGGGGCATGGTTGTTTTATGCCTCATCTCCACAACCCCTGGGGCCCAATACAGAGTCTGGCCAAGACTGTGAATGCGGAAGCACAGGCGCTCTCATTGCCCACTAGAGATTACATGCACACTGCAGTCATGCGAAGGTGAAGAGCAGAAACAAGCCTACACAAGCCAGTAGTTTGCAGAAAAAACAAGGACTTCACTTCTGAAGGTTTTTGCTTCTGTTTTTGACGAATTCTACAGGATTATTCATCAAAAATATCCTATTTAACTTTTATATTTATATATTGGATGTTTTGTAGGTGTTGGTGACATGGATGCAATTTTTTTCAAAATGTTTTGTAATTGTGATTGATATAATGATAAAAATATTTTTAAAAGCATTTAAAACATAATCACAGTCTTTTTGGCACTGCATACAGTCAGACCATGAAAAACACAAATACCTGTTTCTTATTTCCGCTTTGTTACTTTTCTGAATCTCAGAATTAAGAATTTACATTTTTACTTTCTGGTAAAGTGAAAACGGAAAAACAGTTAACGGCTGAAGGAATAAGTATTGGGATAGGAAGATTATGTTGCAAATGTCCAGGAATTTGCCGCCTATTCTATGGAACAACCTGCATTTGCAAATATTTGAGCTGCAACATCTGATAATTATTTTAAGACTCTTATAAAAACAGAATATTGAAAATTTAGCAGAATATTTTGGCAGTAATTGAACAACTTGTCCTATTTTTATTAATTTTAATAGCTATGTGGGGGTTTGTTTCATCTGCCAATTTAACATTAAGGTTTTTGATTTAAGTCTCAAGCAGAAGGAAAATTGGAAAAACTATCAAAAGTTGCTACAACTGTTTTGCTGGAGTTAGGAGTGGGCAATGTAGACTTACAAATTTATTCAGTATTTTCAGGGTATTTCTTGCAGTGTTAAAAGTGATGATACAGAGTATTTAAAAACTTCTTATTGTCTTTTGGCAATACAAGTTATGACACTCTTCACATTAGATGCAGTTGTTCTGCTAAGAATTCAGTTCACCCATATTTATAAATACACTGGAACATCTTAACGCTCTAGTGGAACCAGCAGTGGATAAAATTCTTAAAATGGGGAAAATAACAATGCAAAACATACTTTTCGTTTTGGGGGTTTTGCAAACAACATAAATCTGACTTTAATCAATTTGAAAATGGATCTTTCCCTACTGGTTTACTTACTAAAAAGAGATATACTGCTTGCTTTCTTTCCTTTTAAGGGTGTTTTATGCAATGCATATGGTTGCTGAATGCCTTTGCACTGGCCATGCTTGGGATTGTTTTACCAAATGTGTAATATTGGAGCTGCAATTCAAGGTAATCTTCCACATATTTCAGAAAATTGATTCATAACCTTTATTTCTGCAGTAGATTAAAAGCAATAGTTGACCAAAATGCTGCATCAGTAAAACATGAACTACAAAGTAACAATAAAACATCATCAAATATCTATAAAAAAAATAATAAATCAAACAGGAAAGGTTGGACATTAAAGGCCGGCAAGTTTTGCTCAACAGAAACAAGAAACTGTTTTGAGTCTTAAAATAATTAATTATATTCATGTGCATAATAGAGTATGTGCACCTCTATCATGTAAAGTTGGGTTGGTTAATAAACTAGCCATCAAATTGTGTGAGTTTTGGAATATAAACACATGTTCATATCCTAAATCATGTTCCTTTAATTTTTTACTTTTTCTCAGTTTCTGTACCAACACAGCTTAAAAAAAAAACAAAAAACTTGCATTGTTCAAATTCTCATTATTATAAAAACATTTCACTGCTAAGTATTTGCAAACAGCTCTCCCCCAGTTCTCTGAAGCCCACTCCTCTTTAATTACATCAAACCAAAAGGTGAAAACGGCGCACACATGCAACAGCAGTGTGAGATATTCCTTTGAATAATTTCTTATCAAATATAGAGCGCTCAATATCATGGAAGATGTTGAAAACATGGTTGGCTGTAACATGAGCAGAATATTTGATGTACTTAGTTTTCTATCTTTGCCTTTCATGTTGTTGAGTGCTTGTAAATGAGTGTCTGGAGCGTCCGGGGAGATGAAGTTTGGTATTCTGGTTGGAGGGCTTGAAAACTACTTATCATGCATTACGGCCGCGGTTGGACCTGAGGATTTGGAAGTCAAAACACTTTTTAATGTACAATTTTTCAGCCGCTGATCAATCGACAGCTGCTGGACATGAAGATCTACCCCCCTCCACCTTCGCTCCCGCTATTCCGACTCGCTCGGCATTCCGCTTCTGTAGTGAAGCTACAGCTGCTGTTGACCTTGACAGTTCTGGATGATTCCAAACCCAAGGTTCTCTTCAACTCCCAGGGGCCCAGGCGTCCGCCACCCCCTCCCCAGAAACACACCCCGCACTCCCATTGCTTCCCATCATCTACAATCCTCATCCCCGCCCCACCATCCTTCGCCTCTAACCCTTTTTTTGGTCCTCCACGGCCCTCGCTTGGGTCATTAATTATCTAATGGAATCAATACGCCGTTAGATTTGACCAGCGTGACCCCACCCGCCCCCAGGTATCTCTGCAGTGATGAGCAAAGGAGGAGCTGTTCAGGGCTGGGTGTGAAGGAATGATGATAACAGCCAGCATAGGGAGCAGCATCCCTAAAACTGAAAGAGTGCAGAATAAAGAGATCAGCAAATAAATAAATGATTAAAGAGGGAAAGAGGGGTGGATAGAGAGCACATGGGGAACGCAGAAAGCATAAGGAGAAAAGAAACATAGGAAAGGAAATGATGAACAGATGAGGACATTGGCAAATAAGAAGAGAGAAAGAGATTTGCTAATGTTCACCTTCTGTAATCAATATCTGTTCCCGCCTCTTCTTTTATTATAGAGGGCTTTGGTGTGCGTGCTTTGATGTCCACTCCTCACAGTCATGCAGCAACACAGAATGTCATAATTACCATCTTCCATAGCCCAGTATCACAAGAAATCCCCAGATGTACCTGCACATATAAGGTACGATGCCTAAACAATAAGTATGCAGAACAGTTTTTTGTCTTGATTAATCTCAAAAAATGCTTCATAAGTTAAAAAACTTAAAGAGGCGGACTAAAAGAGGGTGGACTTTGTCTCACTAATGGATGTTTAAGGGAAATAGGAGCTCTACAATTACCGATATCAAGGTATGCCAACATTTTAAAAAGATATGGCTTTAAATCAGACTAAAATTCATCAGTCATACTGTTCTTTCAGTTTACAGTCCTTTCAGTCGGTAGCAGAGAAACTAACAGAGTGACCAAAGTTTTCTTTGGTGCTTTGGAGACTGGAGGAATGCAGTGCTGCCTTTCTCCCACCTGTTGCCATGCACTGCCAGGCGGCTGGCTGAAAAAGCTCCTAAACATTTCCTTTGCTTCCAAAAAACAAAACAAATAAGGTTGTTTGGAAATATTTAAAAAAATATGAACTTACATGTTGTAGGAACTCAAGAAATACCACACATCACTCATATTAGGTTAAGCATACTAAATCTAGAGGATGTTGATTCTGTATCTTTAAGGTTTTGCATCAAAATGACAATAATAAATGAATGTATAAGTAACATCATTATAACCTCAATCATCAGTGTGTTATAATAAAATGGAAGCAGTAGGGATAATTGCTTTTTTTTGTTTTAAATGAAGGAAATTAGGTCATGATACATATTTATGTTTTAAATAATTCGGTAACTACCAAAATACCCTGATTTTCTTTAATTCAGCGTTATCGCAATGAGAATCTCAAACTAACCCTTGCATTCTTAAGCAAGCAGAACAGGCCAGGATGTTCAATTAAATTAACATTTGATATTGAAATGTTATTAGGGTAAAATGATTTGTTACTCCTTCCAATGTAGTGGCTTTGACTGTAGTGTTAATTTTGCCTTTTAGTTTCAGCTGTCTCCATGAAAGAATCAAATTCTGCTGAGAAGAGCTGCTCAGTTAAACATTTCACTGTGAGTTCAAATTGCATCTAAAACCTTTTTTAACGGAAATTAACTTCATACTCTTTTCTTGCTAGTGAAAAGGCTGCTTCGTTAAAGGAGTACACATGTAAAAAATGACATGAACCCAGAAGTGTAACCCACAAATGTTTCATTGCATAGACAGGAAAATGACAACTTTACTCCCCCATCTAAACAAGGTAAAATTGTTGTTGAGAAGTGAAAGGACTACTATGTAAAGATATACACTGATATCTAGATGTGGTTTAAAGGTGGTTGGGGCTTATCAAATATGTTTAAAAGACACTTTCATTGACTTTGTTGAAAACACATTTGGATGGGACTTATTAAAAAAAAAATCTAATTTTCAACACATTTTTCTGAGCAGAAAAATGATGAGGACTGGCCAACCTTACTTCGCAATAAAAGAAAATGTCCATGAATGTCCAGTATGCGGAGCTTGACATGAAAATTGACAGTAAAGAAAGGCCAAAAACATGTTATATCTTTTTTTAAGTTATAAACAAAACATGTAAAAACTAAGTGGATGGACGAGTTTCCCTTCTGACTGTGGAGGAGTCAGCCAAATGGATTTAACCCTCTATCCAGAGCAGTAGATCGTAAATCCACTCTTGCAAGGCATCACTATATCAGCGTTGACCTCTAAATAACCACAGGCCAAAGAACGGCACACAGGGCCACTGACTCAGGACTAAAAGTACACACTGAAGAAACACACATGCTTATACAGACACGCTGATGAGTGTGGTAAACATGTCAGAACGCCTGATAAGAGTTGCACAAGTTGTGTGGGTGTTCACTTTTGGAAAGCAGAATGGTCTTCGAAAGAAAAGTGTTTGGAATATATTGTTTTGTTTGAATATTTCAAAAATATGCAATTTTTATTTTATTTTACGGAATTACGGAAATGTTAAAATCACAGTCATAAACTGCAAAACTGATATTGGATTTAAAGGGTAATCTGGATGCCTTTACATTTCCTGTAATCTCTAAATGCATGCGTGTGTTTGAGCGTGCACAGAACCCTGGTGGATCCCTTCAGGCGTCCGTGTGAATGACAGCGGGGGTTATGTAAGGAGCCACAGCGGGGCCGGAGTGGACAGTCCAACCGGAGATCAGGTCAGCAGAGTGTGACACTAAACACATCTCCCTGACACCACGCTGACACCCTCTGTCACAGACCCACACACTGTCTGTCAGCACTCTTCACACACACACACACACAATCGCTTGCACGGCAAGAGCAAAGAAGTGTGCAAGCGACTGTCTGTCAACACACTGACCACCTCAGAGTGTGTGTTTTTAAGAGAGCAACAGAGAGAGGAAAAAATATCAAGAGATAAAAGAAACAGAAGGAGAGCAGTAGTTGGGGTGTTTACCTGCCGAGCTTAAGACGATGACTGTCAGTCACAAAAGGTGATTGTTTGAAAAATTGGTGCAAAAAAGAAAGAAACAAGCTTATAAATTATATTAAATCACATCTAATATTACTAGGTCTCCAGCAGGCATCTGTTAAAGACCAATAATCACAAACAAAAAGTTAATGTTCTAAAACAGCTCCAATTTTCCATCATACCCATCTTACAGTTTAAAGTCCTTTTATTCAAATGCCAAACAAAGTGGATGGAACACAGTAATGCAGTCCTGCCCCTCCCTCACCTGTTGCTAGACACTGTCTGTCAGCTGGTTAAAAGAATACTTTTACACATTTCCCTTGCTTAGAAGAATAACAGTCATAATATAGAAACTAAAGGAGCACCATCCATCACGCTCATTAATGTAACTCTAAATGTCATTGATAGGATTGTTATACCTATGATAAATCAATGGGGGTTTTTTTAGCAGCACCAGGAACAGGTCATGTTAAACATCTTGGTTTTATATTTTTGTGTAGATACTGTCAAGCCTTGGTATTTTCATTCAAGGGCATCATCCCATGTGATTCTCATGCTCCATGCCTAGTCGGGATATATTTTCTCTTTTGCAAGCATAGCCCGAGTTCACTTCTGCATTTGGCACAAACCTGCTGCTCCTTAAATCAAAAAAGCCAAGGAAATAAACTTGTGTCTGGCTCTCATAAAAAAGGGCCTAAAGAAAGGGCGCAAGCAAAACATCCTGCACATGCAGTTTCTGAAACGGATGGAGAGGCTCAGCGGCTCAGGAGACTGGGGTATAAACTGTACCATGCAATGATTCGCTTTGGACTCTGGCTCCTTTTGGAGGCACTTGTCCAATCTGTGCTGAAGCAATTACAATCCTTAAAGTGGAAACATTCACGGTATAATGAGTTTTAAAATACATATTTCTACGATGGGTGCAAGTTACAAAAAAAGGCTGTCCTGAAATTCATTTTTATTTCTCCAAACATTTTGACACTTCATCCACATACATCTGAGGGAGTTTATGTTGTGGGAATGTATCTGCAGGCACCTGCATCCTCAGCAGGTGTGGATGCAAATGAACTTGTCGGCGGTGTTTGAAACAGAACACAATTTACACAAAAAACCCACAACATAAATTTTTGGATGGCTGTGCACATATTTACATTTAGATAGATGCATTGACTTAAACAGAATCTGATTGATAATATTTGCTAAATGCAATCAAGTTTGAGTTTTACTTCACTTGACAAAGACAAATAATATTATAAATGATGGAGAAAAAAAATGAAAACATGGGTTTCCTATGTGATGGTTTGATGCTGTTATTTACTTTACAGCAGCAGTGAAATGCTGCCTGTTTGTCACAGTCATTCTGCCAATTTGGACCACCTGCTGCAAAACACCCCGAAGGCAGCGAATGCTACCGAGCCAGTAAGCTGTGACCAATTCAGCCTCTGCAGGTGGAGACGGGCACACATGCCGTTCACTCTCAGCCTTCCTATCTCCAAACAGCAGACGCATTCAAACAAGCTTGCCGAACATAAACGTACACGATTATTTGGCTTATCTGAACAGCAATGAATTTGGTTTGCTAGTTTAAACTGATGAAACACACAAAGAAGTTTATGTACATAAAAAAAAAAAAAAAAAAAAAAAAAAAAAAAAAAAAAAAAAAAAAAAAAAAAAAAAAAAAAAAGGAAAGAAAGAAAAACGGATGTTTTGCCTCCAAGGAACAGCAACAGCTCGGTTTAATTTCATCAAATGATGCATTATTTATATTTATCAGTTTATATTTATATGTTTTTTTCTGATTTTGTGTGCCCAAATATGAAACTAAGTTCAGTAAGTGAAGACAAAGTCCCATCTCTTCACTTAATTATAAAGAAAAAATATCAAACTTCTTAACATGAAGGTCATACTTGTCAAAATTTCTACATTTTATTCTCGAAATCTCTAAAAAAGTTATGTGCTCAGGTTTTTCTCATTTGAAGAAAAAAACAAACTTTTGAAATGGCCCAAAGTTTTTACAAACCTCTATCTAGTTGTATAAAACAGTAAATCAGTAGACTAAAACACATTTCGAAGTGAAAATAAAAGTTTAAAGATGAGAATAACTTTACAAGTGTGTCCATGTGTGCGCATCCTGCAACGGTGTGGTCACAGTCGCACGCCTGCATGTGTGTGTTGACTGCAAGTTGTTAGATCCATTATCTACTCACCTGACGGGCATTTCCAGTCCGCGTGCGGTTGATCTGATCCACTTTGTTGTCTTCCTCTTCCTCCTCCTCCTCCTCCTCCTCCTCCTCCTTCTCTCCTCTAAGGTGCCCCCTGCTCTGCCCTGGCAGTGCCCACCCCACCTCCGACACCTCCTCCTGCACCACCAGCAGCAGTGCCCCGAGCTTAGACACAGCAAACAGACGCGGTGTGTGTGAGCCAAAGGGGGGTTGGCTGGGACAGTCAGGAAGGGGTGGGCACCGTCAATCCCCTCACTTTCACAAAAGCCGTGGCCGCGCAGCCGGACGCATCCTGTTGCAAGTGTGTGTCTGTGACAGCAGAGGAAGGACACTGTGTGGATGTGTGTGTGACGAGCTGATGTAGCTCTCCTTGGCTCTCGGAATCACTTCACTAACACTCTGCTCCGCTGCGTCTTGGAGATGGACTCGGATTAGGACACAGCCAGTGTGAGAATCTCTTTCTCTCTGTCTAACTCCCTCCCACCCTCCCTTCTTCCAGCCGGCGTGCTCCCTCCCACCCTTCCTCTCTGCCGCTCACTCATTCACTCTCCTCGCTGAGCTTCTTTCTTTTCATTTCCTCTTGGGAAAGCCATGCACACCAGTTGTCTCTGCCTTCAGCTGCTCCCTGCCTCCCTCCCTCTCAGTCACTAGTAAATATAAAAGGCATGCTTGTACAGCCCCTCGCCTCGGCTTCCCTCTGACTCTCCCTCCCTAACTCGCTGTGTCTCATGCTTTCGTTTACCCCCACCTCCACGAGCCCCCCTTCCCCTTACTCAGTTTCTTTCTCACTGTCAAAGCTGCCTTTCAAATGCTGATTAGCAGCAAAAAAAGAGAGGGAGACACACAAGGAAGGAGAGAGGATGCCTGAAACAAGTGGGAGATTCCATCACATTCAAACAGATTGCACAATGTGACTGGCGTTCTGTAAACACTTGTTTTTGTCACTGTAGAGGGGTTTCACACTGACTGGACACTTACTAAAGCATCAAAATGACTTAGGAAAACGTTTTACTCTCAAAATTAAAGATTTCCTCTCTTTGGAAACATATCCTTATCCAGCAGTTCAATCAAACATCAAAAAGGCTCTAAATTAAAATTACTTTAATTTATTTCTAAATTCTCCAGTGTCAGGATTTTCTCATATAAAACTCTGGTTCAACATCTGATATTGGTTCTAACTTTTAACCACTTTAAAATTCTAAATATAGGAATAGATCATTTGTTATCTGAAACCAAACCATTGTCGATCCCGGTTTCAGTTCATAATTTATGTAAATGAAAATTCAATCAAATTAACAGGTACCAATAACAGTGTACGTTGTATCCAAATATTAATATCAAACCTTTACAAGGTTTGATATATCCCTCACATTTTTTCACATTTTGTCACATAACTAGCCAAAACTATATACTTTGCTTGTTTTTAGGCAGCAAATGGTTCTGAAGGGGAGGGAACAAGACATAAAGTTTTCAAAATGATTTACAAATACAAATCTGAAAATTGTGCCTTACTTATTAGATCAAAATTAAACATTTTAGTGCAAAATGCTTTGTGTGAAGGAAAACTAACACTGAATTTACCATCCCCACTGTGAAACATGGTGATGGCAGCATCATGATATAGGGATGACTTGATGGGAAGATGAATGGAATTAAATCCCGGAAGAACATCAGTTAAAAGCTACAAAAGTCTTAAGACTGGGACAAAGGTTTACCTTCCAGCAGGAGAACGACCCAAAGCTCACAGCCAGAGCAACTTGGAATGGTTTAGATCAATGCATCTCCATGCATCAGAATGGCCCAGTCAACATCCAGGCATAAATCTAATTGAGAATTCTCAGCAAGACTTGAAACTTAATGTTCAGACACTTTCCATCCGAGCTAACTGAACTTAAGCTCTTTTATATAGAAGAATCAGCAAAGTTAAAAATGATATCCCTTCAAAATGTATCCAAAAAGTTCAATGGGAATTTTGCAGGACACTGTATATTTCGTTTTAGTATTAAATTCTTATATTGAAAATTTTTTGTTACTTTTCTGTTAAAGAGGCAAAAGTACATACTAGATGAAACCATCTTCAGGGACAGAAAGGTAGCATTCCTGTCAAACAGTTTCATTATGTGGCCAAGTTTTTAACTGCTGCTGATTGGTTCTGCTGTTTGTAATTCACTGTGTTCCTCCACTGCCAATCACATTAATGCCCATAGCTCCAAGCAATCTGTGGCTGCAAAGTCTGCGACCAGCCAATCATGCCCAGACAGGGGACTGTGGCCAAAATGGATATTCATGTGGTCAGACAAGAACACTGTTCAGCCGGACAAACTTAGGTTACCAGAAATGATAAATTACAAAATTCCATGTCTGAGGAAACCTGTACAGCCTGGGGAGCATACCATTGCCAGGTGGAATACAAGTTTCACAGAAATATTCAAGAAGTAATCAAATTTAACAAGTTGAAAAAATGTAAGATCAGGGCTTTAAATAGCTGAATTATTCATTACATTTAAATGGGATTTTGGAATTCTTTAGCCAAAACAAATCTGTCTTATGGTACACAGTTAGAAAAGTTGCTGAAACATAACCATAGTGAACAAATATATGGAAAACATGGCAGCAATCAAAATTGTTTAATCTAATACTAAGTTGCTTTTAATTTTTATGAAATTGATGTTGGTAAAAATAGGGTCTTTAGGGTTATACCTAGGATCTTTTTATACACTAATAAAATAAATATATTCACATATGTTGCCTGTAAGGCACAACTGAAGCGCAAATTAAAATACTTTAAATTCTGATGTTATCTCAAATGTACTAATAATATGCAACCAAAGGTATTCAATTTCATTTCCATGGTTTAAAAGCATATTTTTTCATGAAATTTGATGTAAGAGTAACATTGCCCTGCTAATTCTGCAGAGATATACTTTGATTAAACTGAAGCACATTACAGATATTATTTTATTTTTTTATTTTTTCATTAAGACCTTTAAATGGCAACAAGGTGATATAGAAAAGTTAGAAATTACCAGCAAATTTAGTCCTTATGGTCAATATGGTCATGATGATCAAAAAGATGAGCATTTGTGTGTTTCTGACAGCAAAATTACTTTGATCTTTTCAGAGAAAATGTCTGGAGACCCCTCAGTTTGGGGGTTTAATCCCTTTTCTTGGATTAAAACAGGTCCTAAAAAACAAAACAGGTCCTTTTGATTACATGAATTAGTTTGAATACATGTGAAACTGAAAGACATTCTTGTCTTTTAGCTCTTTAATCTGCTTAAATTGTTGTTTTAAAAAAGAGCATTCATCTGTTGATTAAGTCTTCCTATACAGGTTGAGAGTAGTTGAGAAGTAGAATAGTTTGTTTTGTAGAATAATAGTTGATGTGTGTGTCTTATCTTTTTTTCTTTTAGTTCATCTGGTATAATAGACAATAATTAATTAGTATTGCATGTGATTTTTCTCTACAATCTTCAGTAAGTCCATTAAATATTAATCCGAAAACGATAAGCCGTCTTTTCCTATTTGTAGGTGAGGCTGTTACTTTAATGGAAAGAGGGAATTCAGGCTTCAGATGGAATAATGGTTTTGACAAGTTATGAGACTGAGTTATGAACACTATCATTTAAAGTATCTGATATCCGCTACATCATATACAAGATGACATTATCTTTCATTCTCTGACACCAGTAAAGAAGTGACTGAAGTGTGCATTTTGTCCACCAGCCACCAGAGGGATTGCAATTGAGAGGCTCTCACTGAGAGGGCCTGCACCTGCCATTCAGTCATATAATCCACCAGTCTCTTTTTACTGGTTTACTGGCTTAACTGCTGAATTTAAAGGTTTAGAAAAAGAATCTGCAAACAAGTAGATTTAAACTGAGAAAAAAATAGATTAAAAAAAAACACTGAACGCAGCATCACCCCATGGTGAAGCATGAGAAAAACTGCTCTTATATTGTCTGGGTGTTCTTGAGGTTTACGGAAACCTCTGGTTTCTGGAAACAGTGAAATGGTTTTAGTCTGGTTATTGAGCTGCTTAAATATATGGCGCAGCATTTTTAGATGAAATGACTTCTGTTGGGAACCTTTCAGGACCTGCAGCCTTCCCACTTTAAATTGGTTTTAAAGACTCTCAGGTTGTGCACGTAGTTGAATAAACGTACTTTGGTATTTTGCACAGCCAAAAGTATGAAATGTAACGCATGGACGGGATCAAGGATGCACACACATGCTGGCTTATACGTGAACAAATAATCACACTCAGAGACTCACTCAAGTACTCTCTCCCTCCCTCCCCCCTCTCCTCTATTCGTTCCCCTTGCCCTCAAACACTACTCAGAATATTGATACATCACCCCCTCCTCCTTTCTCTCTCCTGTCTCCGTCTCTCTCTCCCTCCATCACTCACTTTCTCTACTGAATACTGATAGGCTGTCTACTTCGTGGTCTGAGTTTCAAATCTCTCCCTCCCTCTTTGCTCCCTGTGACGCTACACTCGCTATACACAAAAAAGACCCCAGCAACATAAAGAAAGAAATAGCAGAAGTTAATGCACTGAGGTAGACATAAATTCACTTAAGTACCATTTCAGATTATGTCAAGCTAAAAATGGGCTTAACATTGTGGAAAGGAGGGAAAGGGGGGGTAACAGAGTAGGGAGGAGGAAAAGTCTTGCCAGCGGAAACTGGCCGAGGTGCTTGTAGCACTGTAGTGAACTGGCAGCCAGCGACAAAAAGGGAAAGGACATGTGAAAAGTGGAGGCAAATGAAGACACATTCACTGTTTTTTTTTTTCTTCTTTTTTTTTTTTTTTGGTCCGATTTCCACCCTCCCGCCTTATTGTTGGCCATTGGCACGGATGAGGGAGTGGGGGGTAAGAAGGAAGTGAATGAGGTTGTCAAAGAATCCCAGTGAGCCCCCTTTACTTTATACACACTTACGCGTGCGCGCGCGCACACACACACACACACACACACACACACACACACACACACACACACACACTGAATAAATCCTGCAATGTTTGAGAGCAGGAGTGAGCGGAGACAAGAGAAACAACACAAGCAAAAACGCCTCACTTTTCTCACACAGATGGAAAGGTGGCAGGGCCTTTTTTATGTTTGTGTATTTAAGTGTGAGTAAGTGTGTGTGACTATAGTCTCTTTGGAGGAGGCTTTCTGTCTACAACAGAAGTGCAGCACGTCTGAGACGCTGGAAGAGGGAGTGTGTGATTTTGTCCTCCAAGTCTTCCCCAGGCGTCCTTGAAGGAGACTTACGGAGAATATTTGACTCCGTATGTGCTTCTGTGTGTGTGTGTGTGTGTGTGTGTGTGTGTGTGTGTGTGTGTGTGTGTGTGTGTGTGTGAGTGAGAGAGAGAGAGAGACATTGTTTGAGCTCTCACAGGCTCAGTTCAGTACCCGAGGCTTGCCTCGCGGAGCTGTACTACAGGTGTTCCCTTCACAAGCCACGGCACTCCTCAAGTAACAAAAAACCACAAAGCTGGAAAAAAAATCACCCAGCTTAATGAATAAGTAATGTAATTAAATCCAATGGTTAGATAAAATCATGAGTCAGTTTATTTCTTTGCGTGTGTGTGTTTGTGTGCATACACACTCTCTTGAAGTTGCTCGTAACTGTCTGTAGCAGTCAGCAGGATAGTCACACCCATGTCTGACCTTGTTTCTCTGCCTGTCTACACATGCTATTGACTGTGGTCAGTCTGATGTCGTGACAGGACATTGCTCTTCTTGAGAAGCAATGCAAACAAACCAGAGGGAATATCCACATCCTTAAACAGCAAGCATATTTTAGGCCTGCAAAACCTTTAAAAATTCAAAGTATAAAGCGTAACTGGCCTTACCGTTGTTTGTCAGAGCAGATCAGCTACCTGCTACAAAAGTGATTCATTGCAAGACACAGGCTTCTGGCAATGCTCCTGCCTGGGGAATCACATTAGTAGTATTTCTAACAAGCAATCAAACGTTACTGTCAACAGTCCAGATATTCAAGGTGCTCTACTTCAAGGACACCTGATGCAGTTAATGAAGCCCTGGATTGGTTACATCAGGTTTGCGTGAGACCACACCTGATTTGCAAATGTCTGCTTTTAAGAAATCTATTCAGGAGGTTAAATAACTTTGAGACTGCAGAAGTCATTTAAAGTAGGGTTGATTTGAATTTGGACACAGCCCCTGAAATATTAGTTTTAACTGCTTGAACTCTTGTGTAATTTCACACAAACCCCTTGTAGCATCCAATAGCATAATAATAGCCAGTAACATAATACTGGCCGTTTTAAATCTAATAAAGCCTGTAACATAATAACATACCAAGAATGTAATAACGTTTTTTAAGCTAATTGATAAAAATTGTCTTTAACAACAATCTAAAAACAGATGTTTAACTAATTACTGCAGCAAGACATCAAAGGAAGCCAAAGCCAAAAGGGGTAGTGTTTTGTGATGGCAACTTTGCTGCTTCAGAAACTGGATGACTTGCAGTAATTGATGGAAACATAAATTTAGTTCTGTACCAGAAAATCTTGAGGGTGTCATGATTTCAGGAGTTTTCCTTACCCACATGCGGGATCAGGCACTTCTTAAAAGGTAAAAGGTTTATTTACAGAGCAAAGGAAAAATCTGCAAATAATAAGAATCTGCGATTTTGGTTCTTTCAGCGATGTCTGGAGGAAAGGGGAGGAGTAATTAGAAATGCTGATGGTTATGAGGAGGATGATGCAGAACTTTGGATGAGTGGTATGGCCTTATGGTGCCACGCAGAGACTTTGATGAGGCGGAGGATCCATGGAGGTTAAGTGGCTGGAGCGAGTTGAACTGTATGTGATCCTTTCCTTTCCTCAACAGGATGTTGGAGAGCAGGCAGGTGGAAGATGACTAAAGCTGCCTTCAGCTGAGGAGAACAACTGAGGAACACATAGAATCCAAAGGAAATCCATAGAGAGGTGAGGCTTGGAAGACTGGAACCAGTGAGGTGCAGAAACCACCAAAGTTCAACTTGTGAGGCACAGAGCTCAAAGGTAGGTTGAGGAATGAAGGAGGAATAAATTCAGTAAAACTCTCAGGAGAGTATTCTCACGAGTTTGGCTTAACTCTACCCATGTCATCAGTCAGCTCCTTAAATGCCATAGTCAACAATAATCTGATCGACCTCAGATGTCCAGGCAGCAGGTGGAGTGTGGCTCCAACAAAGATCTTCAGTTTAGGAGAGACCACACACATACACAGAAAAACAGCCACTTACATAGACGACAGAAGGAGAATGTCCTTCATCAATTTGTGATCTTCAGCTCAAATGCACTTGGGTTATACAGCAGAGCAATGATCCTAGACACTGCTGTACACAGTGATGGCATAGTTACCTTGAAGAAGTAACTTGATTACTGATTACTCCTTGAAAAAGTAACTTAGTTACTTAACTGATTACTTGATTTTAAAAGTAACTAAGTTAGATTACAAGTTCCTTTATTAGTTACTTTTCAGCAGCTGCCGACAATTCATCCCCCACCGCCTAAACATAAAAATAACAACCAGGGCAAGTAAGTAGTGTTTAAAAGCAGCATTTCCTCTACTACATCCTGTCCGACCAACTTTAACTCTCCCCCACTTAATGATTTTACACCGATGTTCAGGTTTTGTTGTTTAGGTGGGTGGGTGGTGGGGGACCGCCTGCATTTCAGTTGCAGGTCTCTCCACTACCTGGTGGGACTTGCTCTGTCAGTTTGACTATGCCGTGCTGCGACTCCAAATGTTTTTTTCAAATTTGATGTAGCATTTTTAAAGCTATATAATTTGATAGTTTGGAAGACTATTATTAAACTCCCAGTGGAATACTAAATGATTCTATGCAGTTGTTATAAGTTCATTTCATACAAGAGTTGCCGGGAAAAAAAAAAATTATAATTTACTGTAAAAAAAAGTTTACAATAAATATGAATCCATATTAGTTGACATGAACCTAAAAACAATGTAAATACAATCAGAAAATTGTTGAAAAGTTGTTATTTTTCATGTATTAATATTATTTGTGATTTTATGCAAGGAAATTGAGATCTGTACATCAGCAATCAGCTCGTAAGCCTATTCTGGAACTGATTGGTAATGGCTCCATCCTCCACTAGGGGCTTTTATGCTCCTCATTGCATTAAACTCCAGCATGAGAGAAGCACTGAAAATCACTCGTTTTTCTGTCTCTGCTATTTTCAAGGATGTAACAGTACCATTTTGTCTCCAGCACAGAGGAAGCAACAAACCTTGCTATTGTCATCTTTGGCGACACAAACTCTAAATAGTGCTTTTATTTCCAACTAGGAAACGTGTATCTCTCTCTTCCCTCCATTGTTTACATTTGTGTCGCTGCCTGGAATTACAGGTGAGGATTCTCTCCCTGAGACGCAAGAGGAAAGTAAAAATGTGTGTGTTTACTAAATAAAATGACAAAAATAGTAACGTACAGTATTTTGGATAAGTAACTTTAATCTGATTACTAGATTGGAAATAGTAACGTGCTAGGTTACTCGTTACTGAAAAAAGGGGTCAGAGTACACTACAATAACACAAAAATCTTGCCAAGTATTTTTGGTCTAGTTTCTAGTGCAAACATCTTGAATTCACTTGAAATAAGGAAAAACTAACTTACAAGTAACTTTTTGGCATGATATAGGAGATTGTTCTAAGTCAATAATTCCTTACTATTGATGAAAAAGTTCTAGTTATAAGTTAAATAATTTGCATTGTCATATTTCAAGTGTATTCAAGATATTTGCACTAGAAACTAGACCAAAAATACTAGGTAAAGTTTTATGTTTTTGCAGTGCAACTTCACTTCTAAATGGCTGAAAAAATTAGGTTCTGAAGTGAGCTATAAAAATCTGTCCTTATATCCAGTTTTGATGGTGTGGCATGGACTTAAACTGAGTGTTCCTGCTCGAAAACCCTCCAATGGGGCTGAATTACAGCAATTCTCCAAAGAAGAGCAGACCAGAATTCCTTCACAGTTATGTTAAACACTGATTGACAGCTATGACAAATGCCACATGCCTTAGAAAAAAAAAAAAAAACAACTAAAAAAAGATGCTTAGCTACTTACTGCAGCAAAACATCAAAGGATGTAGTGAGCATCCATTGGCCTTCATCATATGACTTAGCAGTGCAATGACAGTTTGAGAGTCAAATTGAAAGAGTGCACCTGTTTTTAACCACCAAAAACAGTGCTATCTGTTCGAAACACTTCCTACCATATGAAACAAGTCTTATGCAAAGTCTTGGCATCAAGGCAAAGAGAAACACATGGCTGACAGAGTTCATGCACCAGTCGCAACAGTAATGTTGAGCAGGAGATCAACAGCCGGGCCTGCATGCATTTGAAGATCGGGTGGAAAATTTATTCTGAGATCATAGAGGACTACTATTTGCTCAAAGACAAAAAAGCAGAGAATTTATTGGAGCTATTTAGGCTCAAGTCACTGAACAAAGGGGGAAAAATGTGGCAGTTTTACATTAAAGACTGATTAGGTTTATAATGTGTACTCTGATCCGGCACATCTTGTGTGGGAAGTAAACACAGTGATAATGCCAGAATCTTTACAGTTAAAACCAACAGTGTTTGTTGAGTAAATGAAAATTAAGTTGCTCTGTTAAATATAGAAAGACATCTTATCTAGATGGGAAGCATAATGCTGTGAAATACTATTTGCTCCCTCACAACTTCCTTCTGTTTTAACTTTTTTGTCAGACTTAAATGTTGGATCATCAAAAAAAAAAAAAAAAAAAAAATCATATCTGTCAAAGACAGATGAGTAAATACGGAAATTAATTTCTATATGACAATTTCGTGTATTAAAGGGGGAAAAAACAGTCCAAGCCATCTGGACTATTTGTGTATAATTGTCCCACAAACTTCATCCTATTCTGAACCGTGATTTAATTGCAATCAAACACATTTATTACATCAGTTTTCATCAGTCATACCAAGAACTGATCACTGCCTGACTTAATGACTTAAATAGAATCTGTCTGACAAGATGAAGTTGTTTAAAAGATCTCAAAAACCAGCACACCATTCCTAAATCTAAAGAATTTCAAAAACATATGAAAAACAAAGTCATTGACATCTATCAGTCTGGAAAGGATTGCAAATTTATTTCTAAGCCTTTGGGATCCCAGCAAACCACAGTCAGAGCTGTTAACTTGATGCCACATCTAAGCGGTCACAGTAGGACCTAGAACAACATTTAAAACACTGTTGGCCTCACTTGTTTTAGTTAAGGTCAGTGCTCTGGATTGAGCGATAAGAAAGAGGCTAGGCAAACATTGCATTCAGTGCTGAACGAAAAAACAAAACACCCATTTCACATTTGCCAAAAAACACTTTTTGTGATCCCCAAGACTTCTTGGAAAATGCTCAGTGGAGATTTTTTTGAAAAGTGCACATCAAGTTACTTCTAGAGCAGAACTAAAAAAAAAATCAGTTGAGAAAATCATGAATTTTGTTATATATCAGAAAATCCTGAAGGAGAATATCGTCCATTAGTTTGTGACCTTAAGCTCAAAGGCACTTGGGTTGTATAGCAGGGCAATAATCTTTGGCATTGCAGCAACTCCACCTCAGAATGGTTTAAAGACGAGATTTTGAAGTGACCTATAAAACTCTGGATCTAAATCTAGCTGTGATACTGTGGTATGGCCTTAAACTGGGTGTTTGTCCTCGAAAACCTTCCAATGGGGCTGAATTCTAGCAATTCTGCAAGGATGAGCAGGCCAAAATTCCTCCACAATGATGTTAAAGACTGATTGGCAGCTATCACAAATGCCTGATGGCAGTTGTGTTGCCAAGAGTGGCACAACCAGCTATGAGGTCTATGGGCCAATTGCTTTCCCACATAAAGCCAGGTTGGTGTGGACTGCTTTTTGTTCTCTTAATAAATTAAAGCATAATTTGAAAACTGCTTTTTGTATTTACCCAGTCTATTACCCAGGTGGAAAACATAGGATAAACCATAAGAGATTACAGCAAATTAACATAAATAGCTCACAACTGGGAAGGTTAATTGAAAACAAGTCAGAAGAAAAAAAAAAAAAAGAAAATTTTTTTAAAAAGACCATCTGAGAGTCCAGAGGCAAAATTACAGATTAAAGTTGATCTCTGTTTGATGTGCCTCCGAGCCAGCAACACAAGTATACACAGAGCCGAACTGGCATTAATGTGTGAACAGAGAGAAGTGGAGTCTCAGGCAATTCCAACCAGCACAGCTGTTGTCTTTGTATCGCCTTCTCAACACTGGGTTGTTGTGTGTACGCAGTAAGCACACACCGATGCGGTAATGAGTCGCCTTTATTCCGTGTTTATTGCTGATGGTAAAATGGCTGCAGCTTCATAAGGATGTCATTTTTAAAGCAGCTTTGACCAACATATGTGAAGCTTTCTTAAAGAGCCCACAGGCAAATAGTTCAAGAGGTTAAAAAAATGAAATAATTAAATAATCAAGATTGTTAAGTAAAGGGAAAAGCTGATAACCAGCACTGGATTTTTTTATTTTTTGATTTTCAACTGAATTCACATATGTAAGTAAAACTAAGATAGGCTGAGTAAAAGCTTGTTAATTGGTCTGAGGGACTAAATATCCTATTCATAAAACCTTTTCATCAGGACCGGAGACCTCCTCTTGCTGTTTAGGTGAAATGTGTGCAATGCTTGAAGCGGCATTGGGAGAATATAAGGGAACCTGCTGCTAATGCACCTCTGAGCTGCACCAAATAAAGTACTGAAAGTACTGCAACAGTTGATTTTTATCTAATAAGCTGACTTCGAGGCATGATAGTGTGATGTAGGGATGACTGGCTGTCAAACCCGCAAGCTGTGGGACTTAAACAGAGGTGAGCAGAATTGCCAAAAATTGTACTCAAGGAAAAGTAGCACTCCTGCAACATATTTTTACTCAAGTAATAGTACAAAGTAGCTGTCCAAGAAAAACCTCAAGTAGGAGTAAAGCCATGAATATCTGTTTGATCTAGCCAGGTAAAAACTGGCCCCTTATTCTATGCTTTGTTTTGTACATAGGGTCTGAACCCTTGGCTATTGAGAAACACTTGCTGGAGGCATGGACTCTGCCAAAGTTTTAAATTTTACTCACTTGCTAACATTTGGGTGTGACGTATGTAATGCATGAGTTCGACACTATGAAGCTTGCCGGAAATTGCCTGCACCGTAAACAACCATCCCGGAGCTGAACGAGATGGCTGTTAATGTTAATTCAGTATTTTAGAAGCGTGGCAAACACTGACTGAATGGCTGAATGGCCTCCGCTGCCATTGCCAAACTACAGGCAGACTACAATTCTAAAACAGTGCAGAAAATTGATGTCATCGTTTATAACTCCTCCTTCTGTTCACTGATTAGCAAATGTACACCATGAATGTAAGTTTGTGCTGTATTCTTTGAAAATGAGCCCACAGAGGCATCCTGTAAATGCAAGTGCAGGTGAACCTGCTCTGCAAGACCACCTTCCAGATCATCCAGTTTGAGTTAAAGGTGGTGCATATGATCTGTGCCAAGTTAAGGGCTTGAAAGACGGGAAGCAATGGCGCTCTTTCTCCATTCATTTCCTGTGGAACTTGCGCGATGAGGCGACAATCGCTTGCCCTCCTCCAGGCCAAGCAATGGGCAAAATTTATCCATGTAAAATTTTGAGCTCATATACATAAACATGCAAATGCGGGCTGTCACTGCTGTTGCTTTCACGTCCCATGTGTTGGGTGGCAGAAACATTTGCCTGTTGCTGTCATTCATCACTCCCCGTGTGTTGAACCCATAACAAATATTTGGAGGTGCACGACCAGGTGCCACGACAGAGCCAGGTCGTAAATGAGCTGGGGCAGGAGCAATGCATCAATCAAAAACCTAGCTTAACTCGACGCAGATTGCACATGCCACCTTTCACTCGTTGACGATATGAAAGGTATTCTTTTAGAGTAGGTTCGCCTTTACGTGTCTTTATATGATCCCTCTGTGAGGGCTCATTTTCGGAGAATAGTGCAACAAGGTATAGGTATAAATCCACACCACTTACTCAGTTCATATGCTCTCAGTTCGAACATTTAAAAATGCGACAACTCAGCCTTAAAACAGGTAGCCATCAGTGAAATACCAGGAAATACAACGAAGCTTACATAATCCTTGGGTTTACTGTGAATGTCAAATGTTATACTCTTTTCATCTTTTCTGATAAGCCAAAATATAAGAAGTATTGTTGCAAATTTTGCACAAAAAAAAAAGTAAAAAATTATATACCCTAAATATAATTTAGGGTATATAATGTAAAAAATTATATACCTTTTAATTTAGTCTAAAAATGCACTGCCCAGTGAATCAATTGCATTTTTTTTACTTTTGAGAATCACACAGACTGAGCAGTCTGTATTAAATGTTACAGTTTGAGTTAATAGAATAGAATAGAAACATCCTTTGTTGTCTCACAATGGGGAAATTTCTGTGCAACAGCAGCAAAGTGGCAGTGGCAGGCAATAACAGAAAAACAGACGCACACAAAGAATATAAAAATATGTATAAAAATAGAATAAAGAATAAGAAAAAATACTTTACAGTACGGCAAAATAAACTGAACTTGGATATTGTTTTAAGACTTAAAACAATAAAACGAGCTGCATCAATTTAAAATTTAAATTGTTGCAGCTTATTTTATTGATCAGCTTTGATAAGCAGGTGCTGGTGCCAGTGGTTTGTATAGATAAATAACTAAATATTATCAGGTTCTCAATAATATCGCAATTCAGGGGAGTAAGAAAAAAAAAAAATCTATGTTCCCTAGAGGGGCATGACAGAAAATCATTGAGAACCACTGCCTTCCTGTAGGACAGCATACAGCCAGAGCTCCAAAGAGGTGGTTTTATTATCAATTACATGCTTCTGTTCGAGTATCACCAAAACATCCAATAATTGAGGTTTTTGGTTGTAATGTGACACAAATTAACAGGGTATGAATGCGTCTGCAAGACACCTTAATCAAGAGGTTTCTTTTTGATAACCATTCCTTGTTGCAGTAGATTCCTGTCTGTTCTGCTTATATAGACCTGCGCAACACGGTTGAAAAGCATTTGTTGGACCTAAAAGACATTATCAACTTGCATTTTTTGCATCCACCCCTACAGTGGTTCACATGAACGATAAGCATAAAAGGTTGTTTAAAGATAACTGCCACGGGTGGCAGATAATATTCCAAATCCATCAGACAATAACTCTTTGAGGCCATGTGGCCATTATGGAGCCATTTCCCCTTTTGTTGAGTGTGCTCCTCCATATTTCATTGAGATGCATATCTGTCTCTCACACTGTCTGGCTGCGCTGCTATTCTCCATTCAACAGTGACCCATTGCTCCCTGCCATACAATCCCTCACCTTTCTGGGCTTAAAAGTAATTACCACTTTAATTTGCTGTCCGCTTTTGTGCCTCAGTGTATCTGACTGGAGTGCTGGCAACATACGTGGGTCCTTGTATGCATAGTGGAGATAATAATGTGTCGCCTTCGCATAATTAATTGCAGATAATTAACTAATTGTTAATTTATTAACCAGAAATAAACATACAGACCTGGATTCTTGCATGTCGAATGTGATTATTTGCTCCACGTCTTTGTTCTTATCTGAATGTGTCTGGACAAAAAAAACAGAGCACAATGATTTGTGACATTTCTAACGTGAAAATGTTAATTTTCTCATTAAAGGAATAATTAATCACCATTTGCAGCTCCAAACACAAACACAGGGGTGTTTCTGTAGGTATTAATGGTGCATTGAAAAAGGAACTTGCTGTGTGCATGCAAATAGGTGCTTGATTTTTTTTTTTTTTAATATAAATGAAACAAAGTGGACATGTGTGTTTTTGTGCTTTTAATTTACGTGTGTGTGTTTACAGATTCTCTCCCATTGGCCCAATTACTCCAGAACCGAAACCCCACAGCTCCTCCAGCTCTCTGCTAAAATCCCTCACCCCTTCACCTCACGGTCCAGTGGTGGACCATACAAACAACCCCCTCTCCCCTCACTTCCCCAACAGCTCTGTGGCACTGCCAGATTGTCCATCACAATCGCCCCGACCCCTCTCCAAGACCTCCACTGTACCTTCTGCTCCCCTCATCTTCAAACGTCCTCCTCAATTATCACCATCGTTTCCACTTTGTCCCTCCTCTGCAGTGATCTTGTCGTTCCCCTCCTTCATTTACCCCTTTGACTTTTTTTTTTTTTTGCCCTCACCCTTACCCTTCGCCTCTAACATCTGCCCCCCCTCTTCTTTTTTCCCCCTTTTTTTCCCAACTCCCTCTGCCCTCCTCAGTCCCAGGTGAGCTGACGACACAAGGAGAGCAAAAACACACCGCGAATATTAATGGTTTGGGCTGAATATTAATAAACTGTGCATCTTAATGATGTATTAAAAGAGGAAAAAAAAAAAAACAAAGAGCTACCTCCAGGACTATACTGCCTTGATACACACATGGTTTTGCAGAAATGCACACATCCACAGAGCTGGACTATCTGTCCTGCACTGTGTAGATTAGTTAAAACAGGGCCTTATCCTCCAACCTGCTGTTTAAATGCTGAACATCACGTTCAAGACAAATGTGTTGTCTGTTTTTTTTCCTCCTAGTAAATGAAGACTCCTCTTCTTTCCCACGTCCTTCTCCTCTATCTCCTCCTGTTGCTTTCTTCATTTTCTTTTTATCTCCCTCTACTCGTTTAGTTCTCGTTGCCCCATTTCACCCTCCCTCACTCTATCACTTTAGATTACCCCCGTCTCTCCCGTTACCTCCCCCTTCTCCTCTCCCAGCCTCACCTACTCGATATTCCAGCCTTGTTCTCCTGCAGTCTCCAACACAACTTTCTGACCCACTTCCTCTCTCCTCCCTGGCCCCCTGATCAAAGCCTGCAGGACGGCATCGCCTTGGGCAGAGAAGAGGGAGAGCGCGGGAAGGTGGTGGGGGTGGATGGGAGGGATGTGGGGGATGAAGGGATCTGAGCTACAAGAAAAGAGGAAGAGATGGATAGAGAAAGGATAGATCGGCATGAGAGAGAGGGGAACAGAGAGATCACAAGGACAGGAAGAGGAGCCAGGTGCCCTCTCAGCCCAAGGACAAAAGCTCTTCCTCGCTGATCTCTCTCGATGCGAGTTCTGTCAGTGGCGTCATTCGTGGTCATGTACGATATGTGTGACAACGGCACTGACATTAATGTAGTGTGATAAGAAATAAAATATATTTTCTCCTGCAACTGGAAAACAAGCCTTTGTCATAAGTGATGGGCATTAAAATTCAGCAGTATGTTGAATAAATCACACCCTTAGATTACATGTTGTCCCATCCTGTTACTTTAGTCATTGTATTCCAGCACAGTAGAAAGTGGAGATCTGGGTCTCAGTAGATAGTAATTTCGTTGCATTTTCTTCAACAAGTGTTTTAAAAATACTTCAACTTGAACAGTTTTTAAATTCATTACAAAATCAAATTTATTTATAAACCACCTACACGGCGTCTTGCAAAGTATTTATACCTCTTTTTTTTCCCACATTGTTGGGTTACAGCCAAAAACTACAGTGTGTTTTTCCTCTGGATTTTATGTGATAGACAAACACAAAGTAGTGCATGACTGAAATGGGGAGGGTAAACAAATGGCTTAAAAATGTTTTGCAAGTAAAAATCTGAAAAGTGTGGTGTGCATCTGTATTTAGCAACCCTGAGTAAACATTTGTACAATTATCTGTCACTGCAGTTACAGTTTTCAGGTCTTTTGGAGTATGTCCCGAACAGCTTTCGACTTCTTTAGACTGAAATTGTTGCCAATTCTTCTTTGCTTAAAAATGAAGATCAGTTTTCAAGTCTTGCCACAGATTCTCAGTTGGGTTCAGGTCTGGACTTTGAATGGGCCATTCTTTTTGTTATTTTTACATGTGCCAGGTTACATATAGAACAATAGAGGATGACAAAAAATAAACAAGCAGGTAGAATTCATGAAAACAGGTTACATGATATAATGTTAAGCTGATCTTTATACTGTGAGTGAGTGGGTAAAATGTGTAAACTGCTACAGCTCTTTAGCTAATAAAAATGTTTTGTTTGACAAGGTAATTCTAACACAATTCCAATGTGGCTCTGGGTGTGTGTTTAGAGTCATCATCCTGCTGGAAGGTGAACTTTGGCACTAATTCAAGGTTTTTTCCTTCCTCAAACAGTTTTTTTCCAGTAAGTATTGTTCCCATCAACTCTGACCAGCTTCCCTGTGCTCGTTAGTGAAAAGCATCCCCACAGTATACCGCTGCAGATATGTATGTTCATGATTATGTGTGTTACATCCCACACATTTTTCTTGTATAAAGACAATATTTGTGAAGTGCATGACTAATAGTTGTCCTGTCAACAGATTCTTCCAGTTGAGTTGTGAACCTGTCCAGGTTCTCCAAATTTACCACAAGCTCTTGGCTGTTTCTCAAATTAATACCCTCCTCTCCCTAACAGTTTAGGTAGAAGACCATGTATTTCTAGGTTTGCAATTGTACCATACTATTTCCTTATTTGAACAATGGATTGAACAGAGTTATGTGAGATGTTCATAGCTTGGGATATTGTTTTAAATCCTAACCTGGCTTTGATCTCCTCCAAAACTTTCCCCCTGACCTGTCTGTTGTGTTACTTTGTCATTACAGTTTTTCTTGATTGCTTTGACCTGCTTAAAGGAATTGGGATCCACTCAGTGTTCATCATCAGAAAAATTTCAGAAGACAACTCTTGTAAATGTATTAACCCTTTCTCTTTGGTTTGACACAGCTCTCCCACACTTTGAAAACCTCTGGACTACACTGACAAGCAAGTGCTGTATTTTGTTGTCCATTATGGAATGGCTGGAAGAGTTCATACACTTGGTTGCCAGCTGTGCTGTTTCAAGGCAATTTTTGCTTTTGTTTCATATTTTAAATGTTTTGGCACAGTTAGCGCCTTTTGCAAACAAAATGTGCCACTTTGACTATGAGTGCTGCTGTTTATGCCTGTGGGTTAACTGTTTTAAAAATGTGGAGTCTGAGCTGACAACTGCATTAAAGCAATCAGGAAAAACTGTAATGATGCCCTTTTGGTGTCTTCTAACAAAACTTCTGAGGTCTTCATGATTGAATTCATACTTGGATTAAATTATACACAGGTAGATTATTTTTAAATAGATGACTCCTGAGGGCAGTTGGTTTTATTTAGTTGTATCAGTTTGAACAGGGCTAAATATAAAACATGCCACATTTTTAGACCTTTATAAATTTTGAAAACCATGTCTTCTTCTCCTTCCACTTCACAATTATGCCTCCCTTTGTGTTGGTCTGTCAAATATAAACCCAACAAAATACTTTGAAGTTTTGGGTTGTTGCTAGACAATATGTAAAACAAATTCAATAACGATGAATGCTTTTTCAAAGCACTGTAAATAACTTAACAGAAATTCTTTTTTTAATTGCCTCTTTCTTCATTGAGTCATTTTTCATTTCTGGAGTTCGAGATGTAAGGTTCGACCATCCCAGTGGCCATGTCGTTCGGGCAGTAGGGGCGCGCAGGAAGGATGAAGGAACACCAGCCCATTTGTACCCAGAGCGAGGTGGCGTGTACTTTAACATTCCCTGCGCATCCTGACAAAGAGCACTAATTATAAATAAATTAGGGACACGACACGGTGTTCCACTTGGGGAGGGGGCAGCTAGCGCAGTAACAGAATAGAGAGGCTGATAGAGAGAAGAGGAAGCGTGAAAGAAATAGGGTAGAAGGCAAGAAAAAAAGAGCAGACAGAAGAGATTTGGCAATGACATGGAGGAGCAAGCAGGAAAAGAAAGTAGATAAGAAAATAGAGAAATGGAGCAAGGGGAGGCCTGGGGATATAGAAGGAGAGGAGCTGAGTGTAAACGAGTGTGTATACAAGGCCTGAATCCCCAAAAATATAGCTTCAGTATACATCTGCTGCCAAAAAGCTGATGAGATTCTCACTTGATGACAGAGCTGGTGCAATATATTTGAGCAGAGATAGAAAAGGGTGGCAGGAAAATTAACAACTGAGTCGAAATGAAGGAAAGAATGTTTTATAAGAAGATCTGAAGCGAAATGATCTTAAAAGAAAGAGCAACATGGAAAACCTGAGTGTTCTCCAAAGCTTTTAGGAATCAAGTCTGGGTGTTTCTGAAGAAAATAATATAAATCCGATTAAAAATATATGACACAATAATCATAAAGTGGTGATATCCAGAAGAATCTTCCACACACTAGTAGTCAACACTCCCTACCTGCCACTCAGGCTTATCTGAGATGACTTGTCAACCAAGTAAGTGTGCGCCAAGAGACGGAGCTTCATATGTGTGTGTGGAGAGAGGAAAGAGTGATCCATTTCTGTCTCTTGGTGCTTACGCGCACGCTTTTCGTGTCTTCGCAAGTGCACATAAAGTCCCGTCTGCATCTGTTTGTTGTGTTAGGCTCAGGGTGCACAGACGTGTTGCAGTGGCAAAACTCTTGTTGCTATCTAAATGGATCGCAGCTCAGGAGTGTGCAGCGATTTCTCAGAAGCTGACATGTGCACGCACACAGACAGACAAACAAGCAGGAGGAGTTGGATTGCGTATTTGTGCCGTTCAAGGTTGTGTCAGGGCTACCTGAAGCTCTAGAGCAATGAGCACGGCAGCAGGAAGAATAGCCATTGTCTTTACCCACTGGCATTTCTGCATTTCATGCTACTATATGATGGAGGAGCGACCTGCCTGGACTTTAAAGCAAGGAGACATTTATCAACTCAGAGCAAGTGCATTTTTTGTCTCTCTGTTTGGCCAAGGCTTTGAGTCTGAGGTCAGGGGTCAGCCCACTCTGACTCAGACAGAGTGAGGTCGACTGACTGACCCGCAATTGGCATCTGATGCAACTGAGCTACAAACAGGCAGGATGTCAGGGCAAAGGCTGGTGAGGAGCAGGGGAGAGGTCAGATGATAAATTTCAGATTCCCCTAAACACACACTCATATCCACACACAGCTAATCTTCAGACTCATAGGGGTTTTTTTTATTGGCCAACGAGAATACATTCAATTTGCAGAACAGTGCAAAGTGCAAATAACATGAAAGAGTCGGGTTCTCCATTATCAAAGTCTATGGAGTCTCTAAACTTTTCTGCACAGAGGAGATTTAAAAAGAAGAAAGGTACAGAAGGGCGGGAAGACAAGAGAGGAGCAGCTTGTTGCATTAGCATTCCGCCAGCAGAGAGGCTGTCTGTTTGCCTCTGGCAGCAGCCGAGAAGAGGGGGACACTCTCTGCATCCTCACACAGCTCGTCTATCTCTCCCTCTGTCACTGTCTATCTCTCCCTCTGTCTGTCTCCGCCTGTCTTGCTCTCCGACGCCTCTCCCTAAGTCTGTCTGTTACATTTCTAACTCCGTGCTGCTCCTCACCTGTCACTGTTTCTTCTCTTTTCTGAACAATTTCTTCCACAATCTTCTCGTATCTCCCTATCACTCTGTCTCCGCCTGTCATCTTTACGTTTATCTTTGTTCTCCCACTAATTTCTATTTTGCCCCCTTTCTGTTCACCTTTGTTTCCCCTGTGTCTACAACTCTGACTGTCTAGAAATTAGATTATCACAGCCAATTCAGACCCACTGGTAAAACTGACGAGAAGTTGGGTGTCACAAAGCCACGGGCCTGATTCAAATCAATCATTTGCAAGTAAAGAATGTTGTATGAGTCAAGAAATAACCTTAAATGGAAACACAATCCTCAGAATTCATTAAAAAATGTTACTGTGTAAACACAGATGATACTAACATCCTTTAAATGTTTTCTCTAGGCATATAGTAAACAAACTTTCTGCACTTGCTTCCTAATAATTCTGTTTACTTTTATATCTTTTAAACAGCAAAATGTAACTTTTTAAAAAACCCTTAAATTTCTATATATCTTTGTGTAGTTTTGGACGTCGATTGAGTTCAGGTAAAAGGTAACTTCCATACTTAAACTTCCTAAATTAAAATGTTTCAATTTATCTTGTAGCGTCAGGGCCATTTTGAATATTATAAAGCCAAACATTTCAAATGTTGCTGCTAATAAATGTATGCTCACAGTGTGCACAACCTTAAACTAATGCTTTGTTGAAGCAACTTTTGATTCAATTTCAGCATTTGGTCTTCTTTGAAAGGTGTGTCAGAATCCCACACCCTAACTTGACTTTAATAGCCCACTTTACCTCGTAGAAGTTTCCCAGATCTGTCAGATTGTGATCTCTTGTCCAGAGCCCTCCTTTAAAATTGTAATTGTCCTCACTTACAGTCATTCTTTTGTTTATTTGGGTGTTTTCTTGTACTTGCTGTGATACTCAAAAATAAAATCCCTCTTCAGCTTTCTAGCAGGCAGCTGATTTTGGATCGAAACTAATTGGTATCCGCTCATAACTTTATACAGTGTCATGCTGGATTTAACTCTTGACTTTGACTAGGCCACTCCAAAACTTTTTGTGTGTTTTTCATCCATTCAGAGGTGGACTTTCTTGTGTTCTTTGGTGGTTTGTAGGATGTTCTTCTTCTGTAATGCTGTGTTAGTTTTATAACAGCTTTAAAAGGATGGACATGCATGAAGTTCAGTTTTTCCTGTGTAAGTCCAAAGTTTGATGATATAAAAAACATCTAAGTATAACAAAAAAGAAAAAAACATGAAGAAATCTGTAAGGGTGTAAATACATTCAAACACCACTGGAAACAATGATAAGGGAACCAGATAAGTCCACATAATAGTAGGTAATATAAAAATGGATTTGAAACAGAACCGAATGCTCAAATCTGCCAACAGCTTCCAGTGTATAAGACAGCAGAACAGCCCATTGATATGCCAGAATCTTCACTCTGTTTTATTATATACGGTGCGTTGTATGAGGTGTTTTTGTTTTACTTTTAGTTTTATCTATTTTTCTGCTTAATCCTGTACAGGGTTGCAAGGGAGTTGGTGTCAACAGGAGAGAGGAGAGGTACATTCTTTTGTGAGTTCACAAATAAAGAAGTAAAACAATCATGCACACCCACTCTGACACCCGATGGCAACTTAGAGTGACCAAAAAAACCTAAGCTGCTTATGTTTAGACTGCAGGAGGAAATCAGAGTAACAGGAGAAAATCCATGCATTCACTGCAAGGAAATGCTGTCTCCAAACAAAAAGACCCCAGAGATTTGAATCTTTGTGCTCCTCTACATATCTGAGAAATAAACAAATACTTGACTTGAATCAGCTTAGTTTAACAATAAAAAGAAGCAATGAGACAGCCGAGCTTAACAGTGGATCTGCCTAAAATCATCCATCAACTTCAGGTCGAGTATTTCAGAGTCAGTAGCTCATCTGCAAAACTTAAGCAAATCTCAGATTTCTTGCAGAAGTGAAGCACTTCCTGGTGCAGAAATGAGAATTGCAAATAGCTGAGCCTAAAGAAACCCAGACTGCTTCAAATAAGCTAGCAGCTTTTTGTCCTTCTTTTTAAAGTCTGCACCATGCTTCAGAATAGTCTCTTCCCATTTCGTCCTACCGTCAAATCCATGGATGTTACCTGGGATCCTTGTGGGCCAGTGTTTTGTAGGTTCTGTCCCTGCTCCAAAACATTTGAATCAAATCCCTAACTTACCTATTATATATTGCTGCCTAAACCTTTTGCTGATTTATTTAATCCTCAATATTTTATGAGCAGTATTATTGTTTTGACTACATTGTTAATCAAATTGCTGAGATTCATAATTCTTGAAATCTCAGTCTCATATCAAATCAGTTACACTCATAAACAAACATTGTTGGGCATCTAAGTGAAAGAGCCCAATATGGATGTGGCTTGGTTGTAAGGCTGCACAATGTTAGGAAAATAGACTGCTGAAAACTGCAGTGACAATATTTCTTTTCCACCATCACAAAGTCCCCATTACTCTCAGTGAGCAATATCATTTTGGTTCCTAAAATCTAGTGTATTAGAAGTGGGCATCAAAGGCCGTAAAAGTCCATCTAACTGGCCAAATATATTTTTGGCATTCAGGCTGTGAATGGATGGCACCTGAAATATAACAGCCTACTAAATATGACCTCCATTCAGTTTTTAGCTTTTGCGATGATACACATAATGATGTTGCAATGATGATGGTGATTGTATATATTGTGTTGCTCTGTTCAGAACAAATGTTGACCTGCAATCTTGATATGACTTAATCTGTAAGAATCCAGCACGCCTAAGACGAGCACCAGAGGGTCACTGATATCACTGATAGAGTAATGTGTTACTGGAGGCTTAGGCGTTGCACAGCGCCTGAAACTTCTGAAACTAGGTTTCAGTGTAAGTCTTTGTAAATTCTGGGATGTTTGGCGCAACAATCTTCTCCATCTCAGAAGAATTGCTAAGATAATGTCTATCCTGTCCTACAAGGATGCTGAGGTCCTCATTCATTCATTTGTAGCATCTTGCTTGGACTACTGCAATGCTCTTCTGTCTTGTCTACCTAAAAAAAAAAAGTTTTAGAGCTCTGCAAATGGTGCAAAATACTGCTGCTCATATTTTGACCAAAGCGGGGCAATATGAGCATATTACCCCTGTGTTGGCCTCTCTTCATTGGCTTCCTTGTCATGTTCAAGCTGACTTCAAGGTGTTTTTGGTAACACATAAAATTCTTCATGGTTTTGCACCTTCTTACTTAAATGATCTATTCAATTTATATGCACCTTCTTGTGCCTTCCTTCTCAGGGAACTGGCCTTTTGAGTATGCCTAGGGTCAGGAAAAAGACCGTTAGTGAGCAAGCTTTCTCATTTCGGGCACCTAAATTTTGGAACAGTCTTCCTTTGGATGTAAGACAGGCATGCTCTGCAGATGTTTTTAAAGCAAAGCTAAACATCCACTTGTTTTCCATTTGTTATGTGTAATGAGTTGTATTGAACTGCTTTAATTTCTGTTTGCTTATACTTTGATTGAAAGCGCTTTATAAATAAAATTATTATTATTATTATTATTATTATTATTATTATTATTATTATTAGCATAAAATAAGCGAACAAATGTGTTTTGTAAGTTTTAGGTGGATGGATGTCAAGACAGGTAAGTTAGCAAAAGCTTCTGTCAGCTGATTTTCAACAGTATATGAAGAACATTGGGGGGACGTGACTAAATTACTTCTTCTGCCTGCCTACCTCTGCAGTCCTTTTAGTTTGAAGTTTTTTATTTAGCTTTGCAAATCAGTGACTAGCAGCTATGTCCTAACCTGGCCATTGCCTTCCTATGCTATTCAAATCTTGTTTACAACTTAGTCTGGGCTTTCTCCCATTGACTTGGATTCCTCCAGTAGAATTTCAGCCGGTCCAGTAAGCGAACAGAAGAAGAAGTTGTGAACTGTGACATAAATTTTATGCGCTGTTTTAGAATTGTAGTAAGCCTGTAGTGTTAGCAATGGCAGCGGTGGAAGTGAACAAAGCCATTCAGTCTGTGTTGGTCACACTTCCAAATATTGAATTAACATTAGCAGCCATCTTGTTCAGCCCAGCACTTCTCTCTTTGCTTTGGAGGATGGTTGTTTACAGTGCAGGCAATTTCCAGTAAGCTTCATAGCATTGAACTGGCAAATTACATACATCACAGACAAATGTTAGTGACTGGATAAAATTCAAAATTTCACAGAGTCCACGCCTCCAGGAAGCAATCGTTTCTCAATACCCAAGATGCCAGACACTCTGTACGAAGCAAAGTGTAGTACAAGGGGCTAGTTTTTACCAGACTTGCTCCTTCCTATGATAGTTTCCCTTGTGTGCGAATACTGTCAACCACCTGAAACTTGCAAAACAAACCTGCTCGATTATTTTGAGCTTTTGCAGGACAGTCCTGAAGCTGCACTAAGTTCCACTCAAACCATAGCATCTATTTTCGAGCAAGGGTAGCCAACTCCAGTTATCAAGATCCTGTGTCCTGCATGTTTTAGATGCTCCCCTGGTTCAACACACCTGAATAAAATGATTGATTCATTATGAGGTCTCTGTGGAACTTCTTGACTTACTAATGACATAATTCAGCTGTGTTGGAGCAGGGACAAATCTGAAACTTAGAGGACACTAACTCTTGAGGACTGGAGTTGGCCGTCTCTGATCTATGATCTTGATAAACAAGGTGCAAAGATCTTTAGACAGCATTACCAGCACTTGATGGAGTTTAATATGTTTCACATTGCAGGTTTGCATGTGGCTAGATAGTAGTCTTGTGCAAGTTTCAGAACTGTGGCCTGATGTTGGAACCAATGTTTACCTAAAGGCACCAACACACATCGTGTCATCTCGCACCATGCTGTAAAGGCCCCTCATCATGACTTTTTCAGTAAGTCACAGGGGTCTAAATTTTGCCATGCAAGTCGACATTACAGTTAAGCTTTTGCACGTTCTCCTCATGGTAATTTCAATACACCTTGACCGTTCACTGCATGCAGATGCATAAAAAGGCAACTCACTAAATCGTATCATATTCATTCTCAATTATTCATTGAATGTATTAAAGGTTGCATTTTTGCATCAATTATTAATCCTAATTTATGATGTAAATGAATAGAGGAAGGGAAATGGAGGCTCACAGCAAACCTCTAACTTTTATCAGGCAAGAAAGGAGAGATGTTCATTCTCTGTCTTATCTTTACTGGAAGATGACAGCAAGTGGACAAATGTACTGTGCAGTCCATAAGTAATAAGACAGTGACTACATTGGTTTGGATCTGTTCTTTAAATTGGATTTTAAATGAGGTTCAAGTCCTGACCTTCAGCGCTGAGCTTTCAAGGGTGTTTGACATGAACAGCTTAGGATTTTTTATATGTTTTGTTCTGTGATTACCGTAGTTTTGTATAATTCTTTTCCCCAGTGCTTCCCTTGTGTTTGGTTGAGTTTTACATCATTTAGTAGATCATTTTGCATCTACTTAGTTTCTCTGATCATCCTATATTCATTTAGTGTCATTCTCTAGCCTGGTCCTTTATCCCAAGCTGCAGCCAGTTACTGGCTCCTTATTAGGTAATGACAGCCCCTGCGTAAATACCTCTTGGTTTAGTCAGCTCTTTGCCAGATCCAAGTTTGTTCAAGTGGAAAAGGAATTGCTGCAAAGTCAGTGTCTCTATGCATTTCACTTGAAAGTCAAGGTCCTGGAGTCTGGAGGAAGCGTGGAGAGGCACAGAATTTAACTGCTTGATGTTCAGTGATAAGTTTTCACAGTTAGCGATGATTTGGTGGATTATGTCATTTGCTGGTGTTGGTCCACTGTGTTTTATGAAGTCCAAAGCGCTGTCTTGGCAAAGCCCTACACTGCTAAAAATAACCATACCTGGTTTGAACACCATGCATCAAGGTGCTTGATTAGCCAGCAAACTAGGCTAAACTAAATCCCACCGTGAATCTATGGAATATTGTCAAGTGAAAGATGAGAGACACCAGAATCAGCAATGTAGATGAGCTGTTTAGGCAGAGCTGCAAGTTTATCTCTTCCATTGTATGCTGCATTGATGCAGTAATTCAAGCAAAAACTATATAATATTAAGAGAGGTGTTGAGTGCATATACTGCATAGTATATGGACATACTCATCCATCAGTTAGTCAGCATTTTTGTATAAAAAAAAAATAAGACAAGAAAAAATTGCTTTATTTTGTTTTGTTGTTTTTTTTTGGGAGGGGAGGGTCTTATGTAATATTTATATTTTTGAGAAACTTAATTTGTCTCTGTCAGTTGTAAGACATAATCATCAAGATGAATACAAATAAACAGATAAAGTATATCACTCTGTGTCATGAGGTTCCATTTTTGATTGGATTACTGAAACAACAACTTCATAACTACAGAACCACATCAGTAATATCAAACACTGACTTTGGGTTGATGGGTGAATCAGCAGGCTAAGCCAAATAGCCAGTTAGAGCATGCCATTAGTACCAAGTCCAATACCATTATTATAACAGATCTGTCCTATCTTTAATTTCTGGGATAAATTGGGATAATTACTGATCTGAAATAGCTATAAAAAAACAATGCCCCTGGACATCAAGACTAGTTTATAAAGACCAGTGGGAAAGATAACTAAAGAAACCTACAGCTTATCTTTGAAAAAGCTGCAGCTTTAAAAATCAATGCACATTGGTGGCATCTGATGCAGGTCAAAATATACTTCCTTGTTACTTTCTATTCAACATCCAAAATTTAATCAGAGGCTCAAGGTCCAACCCTCTGGCAATTCTTCTTGAACCTGTTGTATTCATAAGCATTAGGTCTTGGGATAAAACCCTCTCCATTTAAATTTTAGTAATCTGTTATGCAATCCAAAAACCTTGTGGACCAAAAACAAACAAACAAACAAAAAAAAATAAATAAATAAATAAAAAATAAAAAAATAGAAAAATAGGAAAGTTTTACTTCAGTGTGAGTAAGGCAGTAAATCCTCATCTTGGAAAAGTTTGAATCCAGTGGAGTATTCAATGCGGACACGTGTGTGCACTAGGCATGGGTCAAGCTCAAAGTATATAAGGATTTTCAAAAGTTTGATTTTTAAACCACCACAGTTTTCTGTCATATTGTTCTTACAATATGATAGTGTTTATAAGATACCAGAGAATGTTCTGAAGTGAGTGAAATCTCACTTGGTGCCAATCTATGTTTTAGCTTTCAATAGCTAGGGAGGATTTTGAAACGCAATTTCCATATATTAACTCATTTTAGTCAAAAATAGCATTTTAGGTTTCAAGAATGACTTTCCCTCTATCCACAATTTTCCAGCTGTGCTGGCATGCTTATCCTTGCAGGGTTGCGAGGGGGGCTGGTGCCTGTCTCCAGCAGTCGGACCTCTTTATTTTTTCCTAAAAATTTTATTTTGATAAGGAGGAATGAAAATCTAAAAAGTAGAATTTGAGAGACCCAAGTGTGTTTTTTAATCATGTATAAAATGTTAAAATGGCCTGCTCATATTAGTTTATTACACTTCAAGTACTACTCCATAAACAGAAGAGTGACAAAAAGCAATAATATTCTGTGTAACTAACACATTTGCTTAAAAAAGTTTTCTAAATTCAGCAGATGTTTATGATATAATACATTATAAGTAGATTTAATTCTTGATTTTTCTAAATGTCTTTAGCTGAAAAACTATTTCTCAATCATTGTCATAGCGTCAGAATTATTTAATAATAAAGGGATAAGGCGAACAAACATGGGGAATTGCTGGAAGATCAGGACATGGAGCAGACGCAGTTTAATGAAGGAACCAGCGAAGAACAATCAAAACCAGTGAGGTTATATACTAAGGGAGGAGTGGAGAATGACATTGGATCCAGGTGAGCTAATTAGAGGATTAGGAACAGCTGTGGAGGAGAGCAAACACAGAGGGAACCAAACTAGACACAAAAGAAAGTACAAGAGGGAAAATGACTCGCACTGATTTAAGAGGCTAAACTAAAACACACAAAGAACAGAACACAACAAATATGTAAGAAACTAAACACAAAAAAATGAACTAATATCTGAACGCCTTTCTAACAATAATGGACACAGAGGAATAAATACAGCAAGATCTCTAAAGCAGTAATAAGGAACTCAGAAGTGATCAAAACACAAACACAAATGAAAACCAGTCATGTGAGATGAAACAGCTGATTCTCACTTTAAACAGTGACTATCAACATAAATGTTTTAGACAACCTTATTATAACTGTAATGATTGATATATTTTAACTGAAATGCATTTATTGTTGCTTTTGTGGCTTAAATAAATCACTTAAATCAGGTTGTACCATTTTGTTTAAAAATTGTAAAAATGCAATGATACTGTGGTTTGGCTTTCCTTTTCCTTTCAGGAATGTTCTGTTGAATGTGTAGACTATATAAACAGGCAGAGAGGAAAGCAGAGTTGGTGTCTGTTTGCAAACACTCCCCATCCCCAAAGCTCTAAACCAAGGGGAAACTCTAAAGGCGACAGTATTTATAAATAGATAATTGAACTTCTTCAATTATAAAACAAGCTACAAATATTTGGTTTTAATTATCTTTCTTCTCCTTCTTTCTCTCAATATGTATGTATGTAGAGTTGCATTTATAATAGCTGTTGTAATTGTCACACAGTTTATATATTATGAATGTAAACACTTAGATTAAACTTGAACACAGATTTTAATCAGATTATAATTGTTCTTATTTAGAATCCACTTTGCTAAATTAAGTAGGCTTAATTCAGCCCTTCTCAATCGAGACATCAGAAGGTGCTTTACATTAAAAGCAAGGAAGAGAAATGCTAAAAAAGCACCTTGCCACAACAGCACTGTTTCAAAAGGAATGCTCACCCATTTGAATTGAGCTATAAAAAGAGGAAAAGCACTTTTTGACTTCACCCTTTCTGTCTTCTCTACCATGAAAGAAGCGAAACATTTAAGGAGTCAAACTATTGTCAGCAGTTTCCACCTGCATGTGTGAGACGTGACATCTTGTGAAAGCCTCATGCAGTTTACTTTCTTCCTGAAAAAATACAAACTCTTACTTTGTTATCAAACACACCAAGCAACAAAGTGAATAAAACTGTCCATGAATAGAAAAAAATTACATTCTAACGAAATCACCATATCAATCTGATGAGCACTTCCTTTAATATCCTGATGAGTGCTCGACTTTATCAAATTTAATTAGATTGTAAATGATTATCCTCCAAAACTGTAAAATACATGTGGTCCAGGATCTGAGGTGGAGCCACACCAGAGCTCTACTGTAGTTTCACAGGGAGCAAATGCATTCAAACAAATTAATAGTCCATTAAATTAAAGCAAACCTCTGCCAGCTAATAGAGCCTTAAAAGCATGTTAGCATTAGAGCAGCTTAGACATCCATTTATCTGGCAGGGAAGCATTTTAACTGTAAGAAACTGGAGGATGACTTAGCAGCATCATGTTATAATTTCTGGTGGTGGTCTTTATCCCCACAGTGCTGTGAGGGATGGTCTGACCTAACCTGGACATGATCAATTCTTTTACTTTCCCCCTTTTTTCAACATTGTCACTGAAATTCATCCTTCTCATTTAAACGGTACTGCATCTCCCTTGTCTCGATTAATCTCACTTTCTTCCTCCATTCGCCCTTCCTGCTTTTCCTTCTCCTTGCTTCCCTGCATCCATCTTGCCCTCCCCCCTGCTTTCCCCTCAGGTCCAGCCTCTCACTATGGTATTCCCAAAGTCATCTGCAATCAGACATCTTCAATGGATTAATTACACCGTCCTCACACAGCTTGATTGAGCATGTAAGAGCACCAACACCCCACCTCCTCGGACCCAGACACTCCCTGCTCCCTGCCCTCCACCCACTTCCAGGCCTTGGTTACTCCTGGTGCCTTCACATCATTTCCCACCTCTTTTTCTCAAATTCCATCCGTTGCTCTAACTCTTCAAAGCTCAGTAGAATAAATAATAGTGTAAAAATTCTGTTATTAAAAAATAACTTTCTTACTGGATTCTTTTATCAAAAAAATAAAATGAATACTTGAAATTGTTATTCTCTTTTTGATATCATATTTGATATGTCAGACTATTTTGGTCTTGTGTTTATCGTTTTTGCCTATCAAAAATATTTTATATGAATTATAAAACAAATTGCATAGTTAAATTGTTTTTAGGACTACATTATAATTTTTCTACACTTCCTTTAAAATTTTCCAGAGAATGTGTAAAATATACTACAGTCTTGTGAAAAGTATTTGCACCATAACCTTTGTTGTTATTTTTTTGTCATGTTTAAATGTTTCAGATTGTCTAGCTAATTTTTTTTAATCAAACATATCCAAGGTAAATACAGCAAGTAAGTTTTAAACAAGGATTTCAGTTATTACAGAAAGACTGCCATCTAAACTGGCCCTCTGTGAAAAAGTAATTGAATGGTTTGCTAAATCATGAATTAAACACATTTTTGATAAATGAGTCCAATTTCACGAGTCACAGGCCAAGTCCAATTACTCTCAGATCTGTAGAATGAAGGAATCACCTAAATAGCCCCTGTTTGACAACATGAAGTAGGTTAAGAGCACTCAAAATGGAACACATCCTGCCCTGATCGAAACAAATTCAGAACAGATGAGAAACAATGACACTTGTGATGAAAGGGTTTCAAAGCCATTTCTAAGGCTTTTTGTCCTCCAACAAATCACAGCGAGAGCTATCATCCGCAACTGGAGAAAACAGAATGGTGGTGAACCTTCCCAGGATTGACTGGCCTCACCAAATTACTCAAAGACCACATTGAGACGTCCTCTAGGACCTCGAAAAAGAACATCTAAAGCACTGGAGATCTCACTTACCACAGTCACAGTCGGTGTTCATGATTCAGCGTGAAGGAAAATATTACTGAGGTAAAAGTGGAACATCTGATAAGACATCTTCATTTAAAACTAACACAATATTTCAGAAAAGTAACATCTTACCAACAATCAGACAAGGTGGTGGTAGTGTGATGCTCTCAGACAACCTTGCTGTTTCAGAACCTGAATGATTTGATGTAATCGATGAGACCATAAATACTTTTCACTAGCAGAAATGCCTGTAAGGAACTAGGAATCTCTCGTTGGGATGGGTGGATGGTTTGGCTATCATTTTATGACCTTAAGCTCATATATTCTGATCAAAATATTTTTATTTTTCTTTCTCATACATACAAGTCTTAGTTCAGGCATAAATGTTTTGCAGTTTTTATTTATTTAAATAATAATACAAATTAAATTCAGATATCATGAATACTTGATTATTGTTAAAATCTATATTTAACTGTAGGACAGGTTTTGAAAAACGGTATTACCTCCTGTAATCATTCAAGAAATAGGTCTTGAAAACATTCAGCTTCTTAAAATGTGTATGTGGCCATCATTTATGATGAATGAAATTGGCATCAGCCAGATGTAGTACTTTGATCCTACTACGGACTTCAGAAGACAAGTTTAGGACTTGATATAGTGGGTTCTTGAGCAAAGTACTGACATTGTTAGAGAAATTATCCTATCAAAAATGATACATTTAGCAGTATGGGACTAAAACACCTAATAAAAACCTTTAAAATGTAACAGCCATTCTCCTGCTTCCAAAATCGATTGTCATGGCCTTCTCCGTGAGCTTTCATGAGTACTTAGGGGAAACAGCAAGCTAAATTAAATAAAATGGAAGCATACAGGCAGCAGTGAGAAATCTAGGTTTAAAGATAAACAAGTACAAACATTCAGCCTAATGCAAGATCCACAAGCACTCCTCAGTAATGTCAAGTGGACTTTAATCTGTAGATTGTTCATTAGCTTCCACAAGGAAGATCAGAGGGAAAATTAAGCAAACTTCTCCAGAGGACAAGTCTTCACTGCAGGTCGATCATTACTTATTTTCAGCAAAGAAGTGCACACGCTGTCTCTTTTTCACTCCTCCCGCCCAACACACACAACAAGCCTTACGCATCAATCAAAGATCCCAGACCATAACCCCAAACGCAGAGCGCTGCTTAGAGTCATTCTAAAAATCATGATGGATGACAACTTCCCAAAGCAATCCCTCTGCGTGCCAGCATCATTTAACTAAAGGCAGCAGCCTGCCCCAGCCAATACGGCTTCCCTGCTTCTCCGGCCTGAGAGCGTTGGACTTCTCCTGACTCTGACACATTAAAGAATACTCCAAATGAAACATATGAAGGCTGCCAGAGAAGAATTTCCTTTACTAAAGTTTCTGATCATGATTCTTCCCCCACCACTCCCTCCCCTCCTCCTCCCAATGCCCGAGCTCTACAGAGAATGAGAGAGGAGGTTAAGTTGACCTCAGGCGCTGATGCTTTGGAGCAGCTTACCCTGGAGTGTGAGATGACAAAACATTTAGTCCGATCTCACTTTGCAGCTCACTGACAGCCTGAAACAAAAGAATGGCCTCAGAGGAATTTAAAAATCATTGAATGAATGTCAATTAATTTCACGGGACGGAGTTGAATTTATTAGAATATAAAACAATCTTTCTTGAAAGCAAAGGGGAATTGATGTCCAAGGCCTTCAAACAGAGAGAGCAGGAAGACGGAGAGACGACAAAATGAAAGAAAGACGGCTGATGTGGGTGTGTGTTTGGGTGTGCACGCGCAGGAGGATGAGTGAGTGAGCTCAGCGGTTGTGTTGCACGCTTGGCTGGCAGGGTGTGTGTAAAGTAATTAACATGATAGCCTCCCTCTCAGCCTGATAGCCTGTTCCCTGCAGCGAGGTCGTTTCAGCAGACACCTGAGCTGCGTCTCAGACACAGCCCTGCAACGCATCGCTAATGCAAACACAAACACAAGGCATGTTCAACCCACATATGTCTGGTACCGACAAGTGCAGAGAAGGCGCAGGTATCAGTAGAAATGACACGGTACACGTATACCTGTCAGCGACGTGTTGGGTGAAAGCTGACAAACGTTTTGTGGAGGGAAAACTGACATTTATTAATTCAACCTGACAATCATATAGACACAATGTAAATGATGTGTTTAGGAATCAGAAGAAAAGAATAAAATGTAATGAAGACAGCCATTGTACTGCTGTGCTGTTTGGTTATGGATGATTTAAAGAAATGTTTACATGGAGAGTTTCAGATGAACATAGTTCCTAAAATATTTTACAAATAAAAATCTGAAAAGTGGGGTGTTCACTTGCATTCAGCCCACTTTACTCTGATACCCCTTCATAAAATCTACAGCAACTGTCTGCCTTAAGAAGCCACCAGATTAGTAAACTGAGTCCACCTGTGTTTAATTTAATCTCAATATCAACACATCTGTTCCATGAAGGCCTTTGAGGTTTATTACAGAACATTAGTAAACAAACAGCATCATAAAGACCAAGAAACACACCAGATAGGTCAGGGATATAATAACGGAAAAGTTTAAAGCAGGGTTAGGTTATTAACAACTTATGTGGAGCACTGTTCAATTCATCCTCCATGAAAAGAAAGAGTATGGGACAACAGAAAATGTACCAGGTCATCCTTCTAAACTGATGGGCAAGTAGAGCAAAAAAGCAGCCAAGAGGTTACTCTGGTGGAGCTGCGGAGATACACAATCTGTTGGGACAGTCTGTTGATAGGACAGCTAGTAGTATTAGCTGTGTGCTTCCCAAATCTGACCTTTATTGTAGTGTGTCAACAAGAAAGATATTGTTGAAAAGAAAAATTGTAAGACATCTCTGTCACAGGGCAAACATGAAACAGGGTGGTCTGATCAAAATAGACTAAAACTGAACCTTTTGGCCCACATGGTAAACACTGAGACAAAAAATCCCAACAACATCATTGCAAATGTGAAACACAGTGGTGGCAGAATAATACTGTGGGACTGTTTTTCTTCCGCAAGCACATGGAAGCTGTTTAGAATTAAAGGAGAGCTTGATGGATGGAGCTAAAGACAGGGTGATCTGACAGGGTGGAAGAAAAACTTGGACAGAGGTTCATCTACAGGCAAGACAACAACTCAAAACACACAGTCAGAGCCATTTCAGAATGATTTAGATCAAAGCATATTCATGTGTTAGAATGGCCCTGTCAAAGTCAGGACCTAATCCAATCGAGAATCTGTCTTAATAATTGATGTTCATATACATGCTCCATGCAGTTTGTTGGAACGTAAGCTAGTTTGCAAAGAATAATATGCAAACCTAGTAGAGACATACAATAAAAGACCTGCAGCTGTAATTGTATGTGGATTTTCATATAAAATCCCCAGAAACACATTGTGGTTTGAGGTTGTACAGTGACAAAATTTGTAAAATTTAAAGACTATGAATACTTTTACAAGGCACTGTACAAGACAAAACGTAAACTCTGCATATGATGGTCAGATCCTGCAAGGTAAAAGTAAGACAAAGCAGCAAACAAGATAACCTCCTTTGCTGAAGTAATGAGACCACTGGTGACCGACACAATGCTGACAATATCCCTCCTTTCCCTCGCCTACAATCCATTGTTTGTCTCCTCTTCATCCCTCATAACCCCTGGACCTCCACTCCGTCCCTCTAATCCTAAAACTGCAGCTTGGCGCAGACCCCCAAACACCACCCTTTCAGCCCCACACAGCCCTCATTTGCTGAAGGATTAGAGCGAGGGCACCAAGGTCAAAGATGGCCCACCACCTCGGAGTCTAGCAAAAAAAGAAGAAGAAATACACACAATCACACATCCATTAGCATTGTGTGAAGGTAGGATGCAGCTTTAGTATCAGAAAAGCATTATGTATTCACACACTGTAGGTGCGTAGACAGGATCCGAACCCCCAGACACCTACTGGAACAGAGACACAAATTTGCATGAGCATGTGCAGAACTAAATAAATTGACCTTAACGCTCGAACTGAAAATATACAAAAACATGAATGTGCAGCTTTAAAAACAATACCAAAAAAAAAAAAAAAGGTCAAAACTGTTTCAGGGGAGAGGGAGGTTGGTGATAACACAAAACACACCTTCGGAAAGAAGTCAAAGTAGGAAAGAAAGTTAGCAGGAGAAGAATAGTGATTGTCAGTGAGAGAAGAAACATCACTCTGAAAACTTCTAAAGGAGACCCTGCTCTGGGTTTTAAATGCTCTCGTCCCTCCATCACTCCCTCTCTCTTCCCACTTTGCTCTCTTCCCTTTCATGAATTAAAAGCACGACCGGTCTTCTGGGGGAAGCATAGTTAATTCTGATCAGATCTCCTCTACCCCCCCCGCCACCCTCTTACCATCTCCTACCACCGTCCTCCCCCCTCCCTGGGCGACGGTTGCAGTGCAGCCTGACAGACAGAGATGGGATCTGACAGTAAACAGGCGCGCAGATGCCCGGCGCGTGATTGACACGTAGGCAGGTCGGAGGGGGCCCGCCCCCCTCCTAATCCTGCCCTGTCAGCTCTAATTGGGGAGGTGGGGCTCTATGTCACCAAGGTGACTGATTGACAGGACCCCAGCTTTGCATAGATATGAGGGAAAGGTGGAGAAGTTCACGCATGGCATAACACTGTTAACACTGCAATACTGCTAATAGAGATATGTGTGTGTGTGTATGTGCGTGTGTGGCTGCTGAGGTGTTATGCACATTCACAAACACCTAGCTGCAGGTGAACACACTCGAGAACATGGCCAAGCACTCAAATAAACCCACAACAATAACAGAGAACAAAATTGACATGCATGCAAGATGTCTTAACGCAGAGTGCATCTGCAAACACACCCAATCACTCGACGTGCTATGATGAAGAGCAGGGGTTGTAAACACTACAAGTGCAGAGATTTGGGATGCATAACAGAGCAGTGCAAAGGTCTTCGCACGGATTAGACATCTAACACAGGCGCAGAACTCTGCACCTTTGGACATGCATATACAGCCCTAGTCATGGTAAATGCAACATTCCTGTGAGTAGAATATAAGCAGATCACTCATAGCATCAAAACCACCTGTCTGATATTATGTGGTTGACCCTTTTGCTACCTAAACAGTCCTCCACTGACCCCTGAAGGTCTGCTGTGGTATCTAGACCAAAGGTGTCAGCAACAGATCCTCTAAGTCACAGCGTCTTAAACTTCTATCCTCGAGAGTCAGGCTCCTGTAACCTTTAGGTGTGACTCTTCTTCAAGACACCTGAATCAAATAATTGTGTCATTAGAAGGACTCTGTAGAACATGAGTGATCCTCAAGGACTGATGCTTGAGACCCCTGTTTTACATCCTATAAGTAGCTAGGTGGGATGTCCAGGTATCCGATCTGTTCGTCCAACATATCCTACAAATGCTCAACTGGACTGATATCTGGGGAATTTGGAGGCCAAGTCAATACTTCAAAGTCATTGATGTGCTCCTCAAACTATTCCAGAGCAATGTTTTGCCTCCTGGCAAAATACATTATCCTGGTGGAAGAGGCCATGCTCTGAAAGGAATACGGTTTCCATAAAAGGATGTACATGTCCCACAATGGCTAGGTAGGTGGTAGGTGTCAAGACTACATTTACATGGACAGCAGCACCCAAGCTTTCCAATAAAGGATCCTGGTGCCATAGGTTCCCCAGGAAAATGACAGACAGACACCCAGTCACCCATGTGATGTAAAGGAAAACATGGCTCAGATTATGTCACCTTCCTTCACTGCCCTGTGGTCCATTTCTGATGCTCACTTTGTTGCTTTGTTTTGGAGGTAAACAGGGATCAGTGTGGCCACCCTGACTAGTCTGTGGTTGTGCAGTCCCATACACAGTAAAATGTAACTCACTGTGTATTTTGGCATGTTTTGCTGAGAACCAGTAACAACCTCTTCAGTAATTTCAGCCATATGGATTGTGTGTTGGATCAGACCAGGCCTTTGGTCCTCATGTGCATCATTCATCCTTGGTCACTCACAACCCTGTATGTGGATCAACACTGCTTTTTTTGTCACCTTTAATACAGATTGACCTTTGCAGATGTGGAGTTGCAGTTTTAGAAATGCTCTGACTTAGTCGTCTGGCCCTTGACAAACACTCACACCCTCATTCTTGTTCATGTTCCTCTTCTTGTCCAGTATATCCCACACACTAGAAGGTGTTATGATGACGTCAATGTCAAGTTTATTCACAATATTTTTCACTTCATCTTTCAGTTGTAATAATGTTATGCCTGATCAGTGTATTTTGGCAGAGAGAAGGTTTGGAGATAATAGGGTTATTTGTTTGTGGTACTCTTTGTTCTTAAAGGCAGTTCTTCCTGTTTTTGAGGGTGAGGCACCACATACAGAGTACAAAGAAGTGTCTTTACTAAAGCTCAGTGATGCTTTCAGTTAAATGGTGAATGTTGAGCAGTAATCTGACAACATATTAGAGAAACACATAAACAAGTATGATTGATAACAAATTTCTAGATCCCTTTTTATTGAAGTAGTTTCAGATAAAAAATGATCACCATCGGGTCATAACCTGCTGATTGAGATGGAAGAAATTAAAGAGAAAGAGAGAACCAATAACATATGCTTGAAGGGAGTTGTAGGTGGGAATTATATGGCCCAAAAGATAGCTTTGTGAAATCCAAATAGTGCTAATAGTAAAACCCCATCACACTATTGCATTCCGTTTCAATAGTTTATGAAGATATACTGACTTAGGAAATTTATACCCCATCATTAGTTTCCTATCAATCTCAAACTATAACATATGTGATGTAATCACTGGACAGGCTGTTGCCACAAATTTTGTGGACATGTTGAAATACTCTTTGACCACAAGATGCTACAAGTCTCCAAAAATGTCATACTGCTTATATAAAAGTGTATGGCAGTACAATAAAAAAGAGATGGCACAGGTTTAAATGTCATTGGTGTGCAGGGAGGGAAACCTTTGCTCTCTGAGATAAACATGAAGGCCAGACTGAAGTTTGCCATAGAGAATATAGACAAAGCTGATGATTTGTAGAATAATGTTCTTTCAACATACACTGAATTAACAGACACCAGAACAGAGTGAAGAGTTTCAGGAAAAAAAAAAAAAAAACTCATTACAACTGTGAAACACAGAGCAGGAAGTAACAGTCTGCGCTGTTGTTGCAGGACCTGGCGAACTCATCACCAGGAATTCCTCTGTGTATCTGAGGGTGCTTGAGGAAACTGTGAGACCATAAATAAAGCTGAAACAGAACTGGACCCTGCAATTTGACAATGATCCAAAACATACAAGTAAATTCAGCAAGGACTAACTGAATACTAAAATATGGAAAGTCCAGATCTTAATCTCACTGAGATGCTGTAATTCTGTGAGTGCTGTGAAGACTGATAGGTGGATACAGGAAGTGTTTCACTGACGTTATTTCAACCAGAGCTACTTTCCCAGTCTGAAAATATATATTTTTGCTGATTTCTTTTGTTTAAAAAGAATATCATTTTATCTGTAATTCTGTGTTTTGAATTTGTATTTATACAAATCAACAACTCTGAGTTTGTGCAGATATTAAGAAACTACTCTCAGAAACTACTCTCTTCATCAACAAGCCATTTGAGAATAGAAGAGTCAAACACAACATTAAAAGAAGAAAAAGCTTGACATAGGAGGGATTATCACCTGACTGAGGCAATTCATACCATTCTAAGGAAAATGAACAGCGACCATCTGTATAAAATCTCCACAGAGGAAGGTCATTTTAACTGCAACAACTGCCAGTGTAATTACCACCAAGGTAGAACCTGTCATTGACAATTTAGGAATTTTCTTGGAATCAGATGCTATTACTACTTAGAAAGAGGCCGAATGTTTTACAGCAAATGAAGAAATAGTACAAAGTACATCTGTTTTTGTGGAATCACAGAAAACAAGAACAGATGTTTGTCAAAAAGACATACATATGAAAGCATCCACAGTGACAGCTTTTGGTGTATCCAGAAAATGTACGTAACACAGACTGAAAGGGCTTAGATCATGAAGACCTTTCAAGCCAACTTTATGAGCTGCCTGGGGAACAATGACATTCGCCATACAGAGAGGACAGGGTTGTGCGGGGGTGGGGTCGGGGGGTCTATGCCTTTATCAAAAAGCAAAGAACAATGAAGTTACACTTTGACCTTGTCATCAGTTGGGTTATGTTGCAGAAATTCAAGGAAATCAGATCAGTTTTCCTCTAGAACACTGAAAGATTTTGATTTTCCTTGAGACCTTACAGTGTTGTCACACACTCACAGACTTGTGCAGAAGATAAGTAAATCGGTCTTAACAGTTTAGAAAAGAATGAAATGGACCAAAACCAAGGTTTTGACCCTCAGTGTAAAACACCTAGAACCATTTACTCTGGAAGGGGAGGAATAACGAGCTCCACACAGCTCAGTTACACAGTTGTGTCTGGGCAGTGTAGTTCACTGCCAGCACAAGCTCAACAAAGCAGAGATTGTCTCTGGCACCATGAAGAATCTCTGGGTGTTTATCACAGCACAGCTGAGTGTACACCCAATCTTTTCTGTCAGTTTGCACAAATTTCACACAAAAGTCCCCAAAGAACCCAGCTCTTCAAGCACTGTCCCTGAGAGAAAACTCCAATCCTGTTGTAGAAAAAAGGAGTATGTGGAGCCTGAATAAAGGTTCTAAGAAAATAATCGAGGGCCAGTTTATAGATTCTCTGCAAAGTGAGGCTAAAAGGCAAGCTGAGAGGGTCAGATATGTTCATTACACTCAATTTTATTACACTGAAATAATAAAACTAAACCAGACATATAACTGCAGTTGTTCGTGATCAGAAGTTACATGAACTTAACCAAGATTAAGGTCAGGCCTTGAGAGTTTAAGATTGTTCTGTTTATAGGTGCAAATAAAAGGTTAACTGTTGCTTGTCTTAGTTTTGTGATTAGGTCAATAAAAATATAACCTTTGTAAACAAATGATTTCTGTCACAGACAAACTAAAATAAGTAATCTTACGATCAGGGAAGAAAAGTACAACCTCTTTTAATGTTAGGATTTTATGTGTCAGAACATAATAACAATGATTTGTATCTCCATATGTTTTAAAATTATTTAAATATACCCAGAAATGGACAGAATGCAATAGAGTATATATTGTTATTGTTTGTAAAAGAAAAACAAAAGCTGTGCATGACAACTTGCTTTGGATTTATGAGGGAAAGTATTTGCCAGGTGCTGCTAATCAGATGCACTTGATGTCATCAGTGTGATTACTCTATAAAAGGAGGACTTAAAATTAAACCTGCCTGGTCTAAAAAATGGTCTAAATGGAGGCCTAAAGTTAAAAATTCATAAGATCCACAAAAAAGTTTCTAAATGATGCAAAAATCTTAGAAAGCATAAACCTAAGATTAAACATCAAGTTAGTTGATTATGTATGATGGAATTTCCACCTTTATTCAGTGGTGATATAGCAGTTATAATGTTGACATCTGGATAAAAGGATCTATTTTTGTTTATTTGAGAGCCAGAAATTGAAAGAATAGTAGTAAATATGATGATAAATTATATTGTACAGGTGAATAGAAACAACGCATTTTAATCTGAGGTGTTGTTAAACATTTAGGGTGAACATGCTGTGCCCTGTGCCCTTTCTAAACAGAACTTCACTCTCAGAAGCAGCTCCTCTGTGACTGAATTTCTTTGTAACACAGAGATGATACAGCACTGAAAGAATAATAAAGACAGCTCTGCCAGCTTTACAGGAGTGGACGTCCTATCAAATTTGTCCCACGGTAATACTATACAATGCTCAGAAAGAATGCAGGAAAACAAACAAAAGCTCAATCTCTGTCTCTACAGGCTTACTTTGGCTGTTAAAAGTTAAAGTTGTGTGGCTTCCTTTAAGGGGTTGTGAAGCTTAGGTTCACAAGATCAAATCTAAATAAACCAAAAGACTTTGACAACAATTTCCATTAGAAAGAATAGTCAGAAGTAGAAATGTGTGATTATAATTCAGAGCTCCACGTCTGGAGCAAAAACAAAGATGGAGATCAGCACAACACCTATATTGAATATGTTCATGATTTTTCAGCATATGTTTAGCAATAAACAAATAAAGGGCTGATTTGCACTTGTGTTACAACCACAAGATCTGGGGATCTTCCACAATTTGAGCAAACCCCAATAAACTGAAGTGATGTTGGAAATAAGAGGTTGGTTGTCCCAAAATGTTGTCTTTTTTCATATATATATATATATATATATATATATATATATATATATATATATATATATATATATATATATATATATATATATGAAAACAATAACTATTAAAAGTTCTAAATTAAATAGGGTATTATAAAGTGATTAATTGTTATTCTATTTTATTTTAAGTGTTTGTTTAACAGCTGTGTGGAAGTGTGTACGTGAATGTATTTGGCCATGTGTGTGTGAGTGAGTGTGTTTTGATTGACAGCTGCCACTGACCTGTGCCAGTCAGAGTGCCATGCTGCAGGGCGGTGGGGTCGATCGCAACGGAGGCGACCTATGCCCTCATCTGCATCCTGCCTTCATTAGCAGAGCCAGGCAAGGAGAATAACAACCCAATAAATTAATAAAGAGAAAGAGGGAGGGCAGAGAGAAAGAGGGGAGGGAAGGAGCAGACAGGAGGAGAGAAAGTTAAAAAAGGAAGAAAGAGCAAGGAAAGGAAGGAAAAGGGCAGAAAAGAAAACGTATGAGAGGAAAGAGCGATGCACCGAAGGATGGAGGGCAGAGAGTGAGGAAATGGAAAAGCAGCAAAAATTGATATGTGTGAAAACTGAGAGAGTGTGACGAGCTGATGCAAAAAAATACTGAATGAGAGGTTGGGAAAACCTTAAGAAGAAGGTGAAAGGACCAACACAGATTTATCATCAATGGTAAAATCCAAATGCGAATTAAAGGTGAATATGGGAAGAAGAAAAAAATCACAATAAGTTCAAATTAATTTTTTCCAAGCGAGAACCACAACCAGATAACGCCAAATAAATCTCTTGAGCAGATTCATAAATGTGGCAGCAAGCCTTATCTACACAGTATTGCTACATTACCATCTGTCCTTGCTGCAAATGCCAACATAGGCTCAGAATCTATAACTGCATTTTGACGACCCCAAATGTCCACTTTTTCCCTTCTCATTTACAATCAGACCAGAGTTAAAAAGGCAACCACATGGAAAGCTCGTTAATAAAGCATGAGGTTTAATCATCCGCTGTTTTACTGGATACACAGCCGTGCTGCTCTTGCTCACAGGCAGACAGAAATAGAGGAAAATACCTCTTGAAAACCTCCACGCTTGCAGTAAAAGACACAGCAGAGTCCAAGCAAAAGCTGGCTGTGTAAATAAATCATGAACAAGCATGTTGTGCAGAATGCACTGGTGTTTGGTAGCTTTCTCATGAGGACTGCAGTAATGATCCTTTCTCATCTTCCAGCAGAGCCGTGTTTCATTTATCACATTCCATCACTTCATTTTCAGTGCAGGATGAAAGTATGACCTGTCCTCATGGTTTAGATGTCTCCACGTTTCATTTTGTAGTGGTTAGCACATATTTCCCACTTATAAAGTTGGAGCAGTGGCTCCAAAACATTTTTTTTTCTGTTGCCTTCCATCCTTATTGTGCTGATGTGACATCACCAATCATTGTGATTTAGCACTTATTTATGAGTAGTTTTTGTTTGAAAAAAAATTAATCCAAAAGATTTGTCATCATACAACCATGTTCTGTATTTTCAGTAATTTTTTTCATAAAAGTATGCTGGAGAAAAATCTAGTGATTCTGATTTTTGGTGATACTTACTGAGAGAAATTTGCTTTGGGCATTCAGAGAACTTGGTGCTAGAATCATACACTTAACATTCACACTCATTATTATCAAACTATTGCAGTAACAACATCAACAACAGTTCAGTCATTTGCTTTACATTACAGTCATTTCTTTTGTTCAGAGATGCTTTAAAAACTTTCAGGAAACTAAAATGTTTTCCAACTAAAATAGGTGAAGTTACACAACATTTTTGTTACAAAAAGACGTATTTTCATATTTTCAGAATATAATGCCAACTTTTGAAATATTACCAGTGTAAGAAAGCCCAGCTGATTGCTCAAAAGTGGGATAAGGCACCTTTTTGCTATTTCCATGTGTTTTGTTAAAGGGCAGTATTATGTAAAATCAACTTTTTTGAGCTTTACATCATGTTATAATGTTATTCCCTCATCAAAAACATACATGGAGTGTTGCCTTGATTCTTTAATGCATGTTTAAGAAATCTTTTAATCTCCCGTGGCAGCCATTCAGCTGTGCAAAGCGCATGGATGGACCTAGCACTGCCTTCGATGGGCAGCTCCTCCCTGGAGCTGCAATTTGCAAGCTTCTGAGCTTCCGCCTCACAGAGCAGCCCTCCCCCACGACTTTCCCCATTCAGCTCCTTCAGAATAGCCAGCAGCAATTAGCAAACACCTGGTGGAACTGCGCATTGGTTGAGTTCATTATACGCGCTACTTCTCAGTGCAGCACTGGTAAAACGTTGCTTAAGGGTTAGTTGTTGTGATGACTTCCTAAAGGCCGAGTTTTAGAAAGAGCAGGACTTTCTTAAAAAGACAGAGGCCCAATTTCAAGGTGTTCAATTACAAAATCAAATTTCTTTCAACAGCATTTTTGTAACAACTGAGGGTAACATAGTTACTTGACAGGAGTATCCTTGTCAGAATTACTAATAAAGAAATAGCAAGGAAATGCAGTGGTCTAAAATCAAACCTCAGACTTATCCGCTGTCTTAGGCAACCTCAAACTTCAGAATTTTATACCCCCAAGACACTTAAACTAACTCTACTAAATATAAGATCAGTATCAGCAAAAGGACTTTTACTTAATGACTTAATTACTGACAATAATATTGATGGTATGTTTCTTACAGAAACATGGTTGGATAACAACAATAAAACACCTGTATTAATTGAATCAGCACTTCCTAATTATAATTTTTTTAAGTGAGAATAGAAAGAATCAGAGGGGTGGAAGGGTTGCAGCAATTTTTCATGATTCACTAAACTGCAAAAAAGCTTTCTCTGGGCAATTTTGACTCTTTTGAATATTTGGAAATTGAGGTAAAAGGCCACAAACGAACTCTGACACTGACTCTATACAAAATCCCAAAATATGTGGAAATTTTTTTCAGTGACTTTAGCGAGCTGTTTTCCATAATTATGATTGTTTAATAATTATGGGAGACTTTAACATCCATGTTGACAAACCAATAGACAGAGAAGCAAACAAGCTAAATGAAGTACTTCAAAACTTTGGTTTGACTCAACATGTTAAACAGCCGACACATAATCAAGGACACACTCTGGATTTGATTATCAGCAAGGGTGTAAATATCTCCAGGGTCTCAGGAATTGATGTCGCTCTGTTATTTTGTTATTTTTGAAAGTACAATCTCTGTTGGCTCGCTTAGTAAAACAGATATTACAAAACATTCTTTTACAGACAACAAAGCTGAACTTTTAATCAAATCTACTCCACTACTTCACGTCCATGCTGTAACACAGTAGATGAGCTGGTAGATAACTTCTGTTCTAAAATTTCAGACATCATTGATTCCATTGCTCCTGTTAAAGTGACGATTGTGTCTGGTTGGAAGAAATCTCAGTGGCTAAGTGCTCCTTCACATTTACTATGAAATCTACAAAGAAAGGCGGTAAAGCTACTACTCATCACTAAAACATGCAAGAGAAACTTTTTTTTTTTTTTTTGTGGAAATCGTAAAGAAAAACATCAACAATGCTCATGCCTTGTTTGCCACAGTTGACAGATTGACAAACTCGCCTGTGACTGTAACTGAACTCCACTCTACCAGGGCTTCCAATGAATTTGCCAACTTTTTTTACCGAAAAAATTAAAAAGATTAGAGGGTTAATCTGCACATCCACAGCAAATCCAATAACGATGTTATGCCTAAATATAACAAATGCAGAGAAAATGGTTGAATTTCACCAGCTCAACCATGAAAACTTAGAAGAAATTTTGAAACAATTAAGTTCATCCTACTGCTGTTGTGATGTCTTACCTACAACCTTCTTTAAGAAAGTTTTCCCTGTCATTGCATCTGATCTGATTCAAATAGTAAACTCAACCCTCTTATTCGGTGTTTTCCCTCAGGCTTTAAAAACAGCAGTTATCAAACCACTGCTAAAAAAGAACAATCTGGACAAATCACTATTGCAGAGTTACAGGCCAATCTCTAACCTTCCTTTCATCAGCAAAATCATTGAAAAAGCTGTGTTTCAACAGTCATATAGCTTCTTAACAATGACCAACTGCTTTGATGTTTTTCAGTCTGGTTTCTGTGACTAAGACAGCCCTCATCAAAGTGTTTGATGATATCCACACAAATACAGACTGTGGATGAACCACAGTGTTGGTTCTGTTGGATCTCAGCACAGCATTTGACACTATATTATTAAAGTGACTGGAGAGCTGGGTTGGACTCACTGGTACAGTACTTAATTGGTTCGAATCCTACCTAAAGAACAGAGATTTCTTTGTGTCAATAGGCAACTTCTCATTGGAGCGGACAGAAGTCACATGTAGAGTACCCCAAGATTCAATCCTAGGACCCCTCCTATTTAATATCTACATGGTCCCACTAGCTCAGATTATAAGAAGTAATAACTACCTACTAGTTACCACAACTATGGAGATGATACACAGCTCTACATTACGATGTCACCAGGTGACTATGAACCCATCCAAGCACTGAATAGATGGTTAGAACAAATCAGTGCATGGATGTGCCAAAACCTTCTCCAACTGAACAGAAACAAAACTGAAGTTATCTTTGGACCCAAAGACGAATGATCTAGAATCAGTGTGCAGCTTCAGTTATTACAGCTAGAAACTAGTGATCAGGCCCAAAATCTGGGTGTAGAGATGGACACAGACATGAACCTTCAGAGACACATAAAGACAGTTACAAAGTCGGCCTTCTATCACCTGAAGAACATTTCCAGGATTAAAGGACTAATGTCTTAACAAGACCTAGAGAAACTCATCCATGCGTTTATCTTTAGTCACATTGATTCTTGTAACAGTGTCTTCACAGGTCTGCCCAAAAAGTCAATCAGACAGCTACAGCTGATCCAGAACGCTGCTGCTCGCATTCTCACTATGACCAGGAAAATAGAGCACATCACCCCTGTTCTAAAGACCTTACACTGGCTCCCAGTAGTTATGAGAAGAGATACTGGGAGCCAGTATTTTAACTATGAGAAGTTAAAATGCTTCTGTTAGTTTATAAATCACTGAACGGTTTAGCACCAAAATACATTAAAGACCTGTTGTTATTGTGTCAACCTTCCAGACCACCCAGGTTTTGTGATTCTAGTCTACTTTGCATCTCCAGAACCAACCACACATGGGGAAGCAGCATTCAGTTTTTATGTTCCACAAATCTGGAGCAAACTCCCAGAAAACTGCAAAACAGACAACACGCTGAGTTCCTTTAAATCAAGGCTAAAAACCCACCTGCCTTTTGGTCTAAGCTGCCTTTTATTAGTAGGAAGTGGAACACTGATCAATATTTTTGAACTATATTTGCTTGATGATCTTCATGATTTTGCTCAATGATTTTGATGATTTTTCTGTATATTTGATTGATGTTTTTATGATGTGAAGCACTTTGAACTGCCTTGCTGCTGACTTGACTTGACTTGACTTGACTTGACTTGACTTGATTGTGCTATAAAATGATTCTATGTGCCTGGAAACACATAATACTGCCCGTTAAAAGACCAATGCAGTGAAGGGAATAAAATTTCAGTTACACTCTGTTATACCTATTGACTAGCCAAGACAGTCACATGCCCACATTGGCTGACTTGTATGGAACCAAGATGGTTTCGGAACTTGAAAGCGTGATGTAGTGATTACATATGGTTTGTGCAACAAGCCAGCAGCAGGATTTACTAGGATAAACACAACTAAGAAATAATTTTTGACGGCACAAGCAAAAAGGTTAGATGTATCATTTAAATTACAAGCATTTGCTTGGCCAACAACAGGATCTCTGAACTGAGTTTGACTGCCATTATTTTGAGAAGAATGGTATGAGACTTGCCGCACTACACTTCCAGTCATCTCAGACTTAACTTCTAAACATTCACAACTTTGCAGCATATTGCTGTGTCCATTTGTGAGACAGGAAAAGACAGTGAGCTGCCACTTTGTTTAAACAGCCATTTAATTGACTGTATGGTAATTAAAACTGCAAAGAGACAGAAAATCTAAAAAAAAAAGCCCTTGTCCAGAGGTACTTAAAAATGATATGAAAACATGGATTGGCAAATATTCTGTTTATCATTTTGTCCAAAAAATACAGCTAAATACAGAGTTGCATTGTCAAGGGGAGTTATTATCGGAAAGAAAAAAACAACAGAGTTCCAAAGTCAATGGCAACAAATAAATTTATCAATGACTCCATCCAGAAAAGAGACTCAGCTAAACATAGCAGCACTCTGCAGGAGTACCTTTCTCTGGGAAAGAAAACCAAGGAGTACACAAAGTTAATGGCAGCAATAGATCTGTCAATGGCTCCAAGCATTAAAAACAAAGTTAAATGTTAAATGCTGACGATGTTGATGGAGGCAGTAGCTTTGTCAATTCTGGCCCTGTCCAGGAATGAGACACATCTAAACATAGAAGTACTGTGCCAGACATAGGCTACTTTCTATTGGAAACCTTGGCAAAGTACACAGTTAGTGACAGCAATAGATCTGTCAATTTGCTCCATCTTAGAAAGAGGCACAGCTAAACACCACAGCAATGTACTTCAATGGGAAAAGAAAAACAAAATGCAACAGAGGTAACCACAACAATAGATATGTTAGTGGTTTCATCTAAGAAAGAGACACTGTTAAATGCAGCACTATTGTGGTAGGAACATTTTAAGAAGGAAAGAAAAGCAAAAAGGTTACCAAATATGGCAGCAAAAATGTGTTGATTCCATCTGGAAAAGAGACAGATTTAAACAGAATCATGTGACTAGATGTTGCTTTGTGGAGAAACAAAAGGGGGAAACAGAAAAGAAAACAGAGAGAAAACAAAGCTTGTCTCTGGGTTTGGATATCCATATGCTGTTTTCATGACCCCATGTACATGTACAATGTTCATGTACAAGGCAAGCTTTGTAACACATACAAGGATTTGTAAAAAAAAAAAAAAAAAAAAAAAAAAAAAAAAAAAAAAAAAAACTAAATTAAAGAGCTTGGCTATGTTTTGACCAGGCATTTATGCACAATGAGAGAGTGGGATATTAGCTAAACCACATTTACCTTGACAAAGACAGTCTCAAGGAACTAATAACACAGCAGTTTTAAAGTTCTACTAAGCTCATTTGTTGTTCAAATATTTTCTTTTTTGTTGTTTCTGTTACATATTTAGACTAAAACAGGTTCACAAAATACCTTATGTAATAATTTACCTGATTCTTTGCTGTCAAACAAATTCACTTTAAAAAGCAAACACACAGTCTCTTCATTAAAACACTCTATTTCAACTGCATCATAGAATTTTTAAAATTTAAAATGAAAAAAAACTACAAAAATGTTCCAAATGTTCAATTGCAGATGCACTTTTAACTGCATTGCAAGGTGAACGTTACTCTAGTAGAAATGAATCTATTTATTCTGAATTTTCCTGTTGGTGGGAAAAGAGAATGAATTTGGAAAAGCAGGAACACGACAGGTCTCAGGAGATTTCTGCTGGCTGCCTTTAGTACCTAATAACAAACATCACATTAACCAGACCCATCTGTTGAGGAGATGCAGGTAATGTTCCTGCGCCTGTGTTTTGCTGTAACTGAAAGGCGCTGGCTGCTCAGGGTCGAGCAGCGTGAGGCATCGGGGAGCCGGGCCCGCTGTGCTGGGGAGAAAAATCTCAGGACGATCGATGAAGAGGATTAGGACCAGCTTTGGGGGCTCAGAGGCCTGGATCTGAGCAGTATTCTCAGTGGGGCCCCTGGGAGAGTTGGAGAGGAATGCTGGAGGGAAGGGAAGAGGGAAAAGAGAGCTAACCTGGAGCTGTCAAGAGGCTGAGAGAAGGGTTGGCCAGGCTGGGAATAGAAGAGCAGCCAGGGTCCCAGTTCACATTATGAATGGCACTGAATCTGTGCCACCCACTCAGATAAACATGCTCTGAAAGTGGAGACAGGATGGGATTTGTAATAAGACAGATAAAAGCAGATCAACAAACAAGCTGAAGTTGACTGTTTTGTCTCCCTATACTCAATCTTTTAATTTTCTTCAGGGCAAATTGGTAGTTGTCCTCTAACTTGATGAGCGCCATGCACAACAAAAGGCTGCCTCCGTCTGTGCATCTGCCTCTGATGCTCATGATTGGTCAGCCCATTCGCCAGTTCTCCGCTTTCCCCCGGGTATGTGCGATTGGATCCACGATTCATTTTGCAAAGAGGAAAAAAGAAAAAGAAGAGAGTGCATATGAGAGAAGAAACAACCAAAACCACTGGGAAATTATACGGCGGAGCAGCGTGGTGGATCTAGAATTAAACGGCATAATTAATCAAGCAAAGAAAAAAAACAAGCACGTTGCTCATACATTTATTATTTGCATTTTTTTCCACTTCAGGAGATGTAATCAGCATGTACACACTGAGGCTTGTGATACTTGTCACAAAGACCTGAAGGCCGGGCACCCATTTAGATCACTGACCCAACAGTTGTAAAGTAACATCATCTCTCCCGTGCGCTTAATGTTTTTCTAACTGCACAATGCCTTCAGCCTCTGAAGTAATCTCTGCAACAAACACAAAACAAGTCCAGAGAATCACATTGTTGTATTGCCCCTCTTTTAAATCAAGGCGTCTGTAAAATTGGGTTCACAACTCGTAGCTCTCTACGGAGTTGTTCTGCATTATGCAGTGAGCACATTAGAGTCAAAGAAGGGAAAAACTAGCTTCCTCTTAGACAGGTAATGTATGAATATCCTAAAAGCATAGATTACAAAGCAGGGAGAGCTTTCTTAAAGTTTTTTTCTTAAACAAAGGCCTCCTTGCCAAACAAAGTTTGGCAAGGAGGCCTTCCAACCACAAAGACTTGGAGCTCATCACAAAAGATAAATCATTAAAATACCAGTGGAAACATGCAAAAGGCTGGTCATCAATTATAAGAGGGATTTGATTGCTGTAATGTCGATAAAGATTTTCCATTGATTATTGAGAAGGACATGAATAATGTTCAACATGTCATTTCTTATTTATATGTAAATTAAAACACAAATTATTCAAAATTGGTACTCCTTTTACATTGTTTCATTATCTTTTGAGAGATGCCACTCTGTTTTCTTACCAGAAATAAACGTCTTGGTTGAATCAAGATAACTTTAAATTTAAATCTGCCAGGTGTAATTGTATGTATATTTGGAGGTCATGGCATGACACATTTCACTGTAGCATGTGTCCCAATAAGGATTATTCACTTTCAGAACCAAGTGCTGGAATGGGTAAGATAACCTTTTTCCCATAACAAATGAAATCATCATTTGAAAACAGTTTGATTGTATTTTCACGTTACTTTTATCTAATCTTAAAACTAGTTTGATGATCTGCCACAGCAAAAAAGTAAAAAAGAAGAAAAATGTGTATACTACACATTTACAAACCTGGAACCCAGTCATCAGCCAAACCACTTATTTCCACTCTAAATGAGGATATACATCAGCAAAAAGAGTATTTTGTACTAAAGAACTTTGCACACTGTTAAAATGCCAAAAAAAATAAAACCATGATATAGCCTTTAAAAAATACTCCACCTATAATGTTACCTTCATCACCTGTAATTGAGAAAGTCTATTAGAGGGAAAATATGAAAAACAAGAAGTGTGCAAACATCTGGTTGTACAAGCATCCCCACCGTTACACTAATACTTTGTTAAAGCATCATTTAATTCAACTTCTGTATTTGGTAGGAGTCAGCAACTCATCTTGTATTGGTAATATCTGCCCAGTCTGCCTTGCAAAAGTTCTCCAAATATATTAGATGAAGACATCTTTTGTCCACAGCCCTCTTTAGGAGACCCAAGATCTTCTGTCAAATGTAGTTCTGGGTTTAGAAGAGTTCTGCTATTTTCATTTATTTTCTTTGAAAGAAATGTCTTTTGCTTTACAGACATCCCCCTCTGTGCAGATTCAAGGAGAAAACAGCAGAATACTGTCAATCAGAAGTTATTTCTGTTTAATTAGATTTGCTATAATTAATATCAGTTGTGTACCCAATAAAACTAAATCCTGAAATCAAACCACAAGTGTTTGTTAAAGAGTTTTCACAGAAGTGTAGCTGTCTTGGCATTCAGAAGGTTGAGAGTTTGATTCCAGCTTCCACCACCATGTGTTGATATGTCCTTGGGAAAGGCACTTAAACCCAGCTTCAAACTCTTAAATTAGGTTTTTCTAGCAATTTCTCCGATAGTATTGTCTTTTTCAGCTATCTTTCATTTATTCTCCTTTCACTCTTATCAGTGTTTGTCAATAGGAGTATGGCAGTGACAATGAAGAGCAGACCACTGAAGAATACTATAATAAAACATTTCATATCTGGAGGCAGCGTTACAATGTGGCTCTTCGCCCAGGGTGCCAGTGTGTCAAGTACCTATTTAATAAAAGGAGTTTACAACAAAAATGTTTTCTGTTTTTTCTCTGCATATTCTTTCAATGAGGAGTGGGTACATCCTGTGTTGTGCATACAATATAATATGGCCATACACTTCAGCTGGCTTATGATGCTGAGGTGGTGATCTGATAGAAGATTCCTATTCAGTGATTAATAAAAAGGAAAAAAAAAAAAAAAGCTATTTCATTGTTTTTAAGGACAGCATCTGATCAGTTCCAGTACAAAGTCTAAAATACTTTGGTTAAAACTAAACTGAATTATGTAGAAAAATGTTTTCTTAAAACACTTGTTCTATTTGTGAAACCACAACAAAAGGATGTTTTATGCTTTTTTGCAATTAGGACACCTTTAGCTTAACTCATACATGAAAAATATAATGTAAAGACTGATCAAACCTCTGCTGAATTATTTTATACTCTAGACACCTTAACACATAGTGTCCTAAAGCTATGTTTTTTTTTTTGTTTGTTTGTTTGTTTTTTGGGGGGAGGGGTTAAAACACACCTAACATTAAGGTTAACCTGCGCGTGTGCAGCTGAGTGGTAAGAGTAGTCTTGCAATCCAAAACTTGTGGGGTCGACTCCACTTTCCTTGGGTCAGGCACTTACACCCAAGTTGCCTATCAAGTATTAGTATGAGTGCAGTTGGGTGAATGTGGCTCTACTGTAAGTGCTTTGAGAGGTGAGCATGACTAGATAAGCGCTATAATTCAGCCCATTTTGTTGGTGATCTGTAAAATATTTATTTGTGCAAACAAAAAGGATTGCTGCTTTATTACTAGCAACGCCCATAAGCGAGTTGAGGGGCGTTTAATATAGGCATATATATATAGCACATAAATCTAAATCCAGTTCTGTTATTCTAGTTTCCGTACCTTTGAAGCCATTATTCCAAACTACATCCCACAAGCAGCTTCAAACGTGTCACTTTCCAGCAGGTCAATAAAGGCTCGGTGCTGAAGCGCCGTCATCAATCGAGGTATCAATATGGAAATACCACTGTGACCCAGACATGAATCAATCAGGGCTCCTCTGGGAGGAGACAGAGGGGGAGGGGAGGGCAGGAGCACCTAAAATCATCAATGAGCCGGATCAGGCCGGAGTCAGGCTCGGACCGTCTGTATTGATAAGAGCATTTCCACCTGTGGCGGCCGGAGCGGAGCGGAGAGACAGGTCGCATCTGAATTCAATACCCGCCGCCGCAGCTGCGAGCTTGGAGCGCAGAAAGGAGACACGGTTGAGCGGAGATACGTGCCTCGACTCATCATCAGACCAGTCTCTCTCCCCCCCCCCCCCCCCTTATATATGCCCCTTTCCTCCGCGCCCTCCTCTTTGTTGTTTCGCAGAACTTTAAAACCTAAACATTATACATTTAATGTAGATAAGGTACGACTTGCAATTAAGTTCTTTGTCTTTATTCCGCAGCTTCCCTTCCTTCCTCGCCCACATTATCTCTGGAGTTTAGTCAAACCCTTTTTCCTCCTCTAACTTCAAACTGAGAGGGGAAGCAGAGATCAGGATCAGGAGGAAAAGTCTTCAGAAGATGCTTTCTCGTATTCACCTCACTGAGAGCTCGGGATTAAGGTGTCATCCCGGCCTGACATCCAAGACTTGACCCGATCAATTAGGTCCATGCTCTGAGAATCCAGCAGGGCTGCTGGGAATCAGCGTGAGACAAGGCCGCCTCCTAGTGGCGGGTTGGTGTATACACAAAAACAGAGAACGGAGAAGCTTTTCTTGAAAGAAAAACTTTTATTTTAAACCAGTATGATTCAGTTGAGCTTGAACTTTTTTATCTGTATTTTCTAACGTTACAACGCGCAGATTCAATCTATTTTATTGAGATTTCATGCGACAGACCAATACAAAGTAGAACATTAAAGATGTGTAATAAAAAAGATACATGGTTTTTACTTTTTAACAAAAATTATATTATTGTGAAATCTTGTATTATTGTGAAAAGCAAAGGGATGAATTACACTGGTTTCAGATTTGTATTTAAATAAAAAAAATAAAGATAAAAAAACAGAGTTTTCCATTCATATCACCTATGCCCTATTCAGCCTTATAAAATGGCAATAAAATTAAAATTTGTGGTTGCAATGTGACAAAATGTGAAAAAGTTTTAAGTCGTATGAATAGTTTCACCAGGCCCAGTCCCAGAGTGGCCTGTTATACAGTGTTAAAATCCCCCATATTTGATTTCCAATCAACCCCCAGGCTGTGCTCTTCCCCACGATACTTTAAAGGTTAGAGTTTAAGGGTCATGTTCCTGTGTGCAAAGAGGCCTGCCCTTTTCATCCCCAATCAGAAGCTAATTTTCTCCCCTCTTCCTGTGCCAGCATGAAGAGATGCATCACAAAGGTCATGGACATGGATTTCCTTTGGTTTGACTCTATGAAAAGGTCAGCCGAGGGCACCAGGAAATGGCAGCGAGGCCTTCACGCCACCCTCTTAGGACCATAATCCTTACATCACCCTGAAATGGCACAGACTGAGCCCCCTCTCAGGGATTTCTCCCAGGACCCTCCTGACGGATTTGGGCTGCTGTGACCCCATCTGGTCTCCCAGAGGAACTTTAGTGTCCCTCATCAGTGTGCAATACATGAACAAAGAACAGTGCAACTATCATCATTTTCTGAAGTAAAACTTTTTCATCCTCAGAATGGAAATACATGTCACTCATGGAAATAATGTCCACTTAAATCAAGATCTTCTCAAAGCTCATTTTCAGAAGCCAGTTTTTGTACAAGATATTGCAACCGTTTGGAAAAAGTTCTATTTTGGAGTCAAATCTGCCATTTCTAAAATGTTACATCAGATAACTAAAACAATATTGCATTTCGCAACTGTTTATCAATTATTTTTAAAAACAAAAAAGTTTTATGTTTGCATTAGGGCTGGCAGAGTTGGTGGTATTGTTGCCTTGCAGCAAGAAGGTACTGGATTAATACCATCTGGGTAATCCCAGCCTGGGGTCTTCCTCCATAGAATTAGCATGTTTTACCTGTGCGTGTGTGGGTTCTCTCCAGGTACTCTGGCATCCTGCCACAGTTCAAAAACATGACTGTTAGATCAATTCAATACTTTAAATCGCCCTAAAGTATAAGTTTGCATGTATGGTTGTTTGCCCTGTGATGGACTGGTGACCTGTCCAGGGTGCACTCCATGCTTGTATGCTTGTCTTATGATGCACAAATTACAAAATAATAATGAAATAAACAAATGCTCTATAAACTGTAGAGAAATTCCATGTTTTATATATATATCTAAGGCTTTTGAGGTACATGTACATCTCAAAAAATCTGGATATTGCATAAAAGTGCAATATTTCTTGCCAGACTTTCCTGGTAGATGTCTGCATTAACTGTGAACTTCAGAAAACCCAGTGGACCAACACCAGCAAATGACATGGTACCCCAAACCATCACTGACAGTGGAAGTGGAAACTTCACACTGGACTTCAAGCAATGTGGATAATGTGCCTCTCCACTCTTCCTCCAGACCCTGGGACCTTGATTTCCAAATGAAATGCAGAATTTACTTTTATCTGATAACAGGACTCTATGCAACAGCCATAGTTCCTTTTCTCTTTAGCCCAGGTAAGACACCTCTGACGTTGCCTATGATTCAGGAGTGGCTTGACACTGGGAAAGCGACTTTTGTAGGCCATGTCTTGTATTCGTCTGTCTGTCTGGAATGGAATTTGCTTAACAATCCCCTCAAGGCTGCAGTTCTTCCTGTTGCATTTTCCTGCCACAGTTCTTCCTTCCACACAATTTTCTGTTAATATGCTTGGATACAGAAATCTGTGAACAACCAGGTTCTTCAACAGTGACCTTTTGTGGCTTACCCTCCTTGTAGAAGGGTTTGGATGACCGTCTTCTGTCCAGTCAGCAGTCTTCCACATGAGTGTGCAGCCTACTGACCCACAGTGAGAGACCGTTTAAAGGCTCAGGAAACCTTTGCAAGTGTTTTGAGTTAATTAGCTGATTAGAGTGTGACACTATGAGTTTCCAATAATGAACTTTTTCACAGTATTCTAATTTTCTGAGACACTGAATTTTGGGTTTTCATTATCTGTAAGCCATAATCATCAAAATTACAAGAAATAAATGCTTGGAATATATCATTCTATGTGTGATTATTCTACATAATATATGCGTTTCACTTTCTGAGATGGCTGGCAAGAAATATTACACTTTTACACAATATTCTAATCTTTTGAGATGTACTTGTACATTTATTTATTTATTTTTTGTTACATTAAAAAAACATTGCCATTTTGGCTTCATCTTAGTTTAATAAATAATGGCCAGGTGGAATTTGCAGTGTGTGGTTTTCCACAGTTGAATCTTGCACTTTTTCCATGAGAAATTTACCAAGTTTTCAGTTCATTTTTTGCGTAATTTAATGAATATATTTTAAGACACCTTTCAAATGGTCGGGCTTTTAATCTGAAGTGAACAAAAACTACAAACAGTAAAAAAAAAAAAAGGGGGAAAAGAGGGAGGAGAAAAACAAAGGATGGATGAAAGGAAGGATGGATAATGGACAAACTGATAGATTAATGGAGAAAAAGATGAATAAATGAATGGATGGATGTAAAATGGATTGAGGAATAAATGGATGGAGAAATGGACAGACAGAACATATGGATAAAGGCAGTGGAATAGGAAAAAGACTGTAGCTACAAATATTTCTCCATACTTATCCAGATCTGGAAATGACAAAAAATAATTCCATCCTTTTTGTTTTTCAACAGACTTGGAACCCTGTATAAATAGAATTAGAACCTGAAGGACAGAATTTATTTGTTAAAACCCCTAAAATTGAGAAAGGGTGTACTTTCTTTTTGCTATGACTGCTTTGTTAAGGAAAAGTTGCTTGTACTTATGTACCTGTGCCTTTGTTCTCAAACCATTGACTGGAAAGAAATGAATAAACATATTTAAAATTATGTACCTATGAATTAAATTATCATTTTGTTTGGCACACACTTTTAATATTAAGTGACCTGAAAAAGAAGTCTTTGTAGTTAATCTGATTACAAGGAATATTTATGTTTCAGCACAGATCAGAGTGAACCTCATTCTAACTAATGCAAAGACAATAATGTGTGGTGTTTTTAATTCATGATAGTTTTTTTTTAATGATTCTAACGTCATCTTTTCATCAGGATACTAAAACTGCTGAAGGACACTGAAAATAGCAAACCAAACTTTTTCATGTCTCTCTGGGTTAATTTTTATTTTATCAGCTTCCCTCACTCTGCCACTACTCAAAAATGGACAGAAAAGAGAGCATGGTCTTTAAGTAGAGTAAGATGAATGTCATGAATCAGAGGTCAGAATAGCAGCAAAATGGAAATTAACACCGACTTAAACATGCACATATCTACAGTCTGAGGAATTAAAAAACTTAAAAGAATTCTAAACAACAGAGAGGTAAATAAATCACGAAGGTTTCTGAAGACTGCAGCACATTTTTCAGCACACAATCATGGTAATGGGTTAACAGAAACAATTATATTGAAGTGAATGACCTGAGGCGCATTTTGTTTTTCCCACAGGAACTGTAGAATGATTATAAAAACAGGATGCAAAAAATGGTATAATTTCAATGCAGAGTTTTACTGAAGTACAACTGAAGTACAAAGTTTTTTAAGAGGTGTGCAAAAACCCCCAAAACAAACAATAAAGCAGATATTTTTGCACAGGGAGGGTACAAGGTTTGGCAGAAGATGGCAAGTATAATTGCAATAGAGGATCGATACACAGATCTGAGTTTCAGGGCGATTTGTTGAGAAAATGTTCCAACTGCAAGCAGTTCAGTCAGATATGACTCTGATAATCCATGACAGCAACATGGGTACTGAGGCTGAAAAAAGTGAGATAATGATGGACTTCAAAATGGATGTTCAAGTATCTAATTTCCTGTTTGATGTTGATTTGATTATTACCACATGGCTGTACAGTGCTGCACTGTTGCCTTCCGGTAACAAGCTTCTGGCTTTAAATCCTGGAGTTTGCATGTTCTTCTTGTGCATGCCTGGGTTCTCACTGGGTACATCGACTTCTTCCCAGTCGAAAAACCAGACTGCTAGATTAATTGGTCACGAGTGTGTGCGTTATTGTCAGTCCAGTGTATCTCTGTGTTGCCCTGTGATGGACTGGTGACCTATCCAATGACTGCTGAAGACAGGCAGCAAGGATAAGCTTGTTTAAACATTGGATGGATAATTACCAAGTTTCCCACTTGTAATCGCTGTATTCTTCAGCTGTCATGTCCATAATATGCCATACCATCATAGCAGTTAAACAAATGACTTAAATCCAATGTTATATACATTAAACACTCCACAAACTGCTTATACAGAGTGGAAGAGTTAATTTTGTGACTCCTGCATAAATCAGGGGCTGCATTCAATGCAGCAGCCCTCACTCTTCTTGCTGATATTAACCACTTACCTTGTATATACATTACCTTGGAAATATAACCATGTTCTGTGTGCAGCCATGGTAAAGGTGGCTGGTCCCACTGGATCCACTGACCAGCATTAAATATTCAGTATGCTGAAATCAGCTGGTTGAAACAGTAGTTTTTGCTTCAGTAGTTCTTTAAATCCAGTGGTAGAGAGTTTCCAGTAGCTACAGATTTTTTTTTCCTGTTCTCATTCTTTAAAGAGTCCCTGCACTGTCAAGAAAAGATAGAAACCCACCAAAAAAAAAAAAAAAAAAAAAAAAAAAAAAAAAAAAAAAAAAAAAAAAAAAAAAAAAATCAGCTTTTCAGTTAGTTAGTTACATATAAATTTGACAGCTCCATCTCAGTCATAAGTTATAACATGTTTCCCACAGGCTTTTGCTAATACAAATCATAAGATTATCTCAGCATCTACTGTTAATTATCTGCAGCTTTAAGTTCATCTTTGAAGGTTTGAAAATCCAGCTGGATCCTCATGAAATAAATTCGAATTGAAAACTTTTCAACATGATGGAAAAGTTCAAATCATTTTCTTTAAAATATGCTAATTTCGAAACTAATCTGATCTGGTCTAGATAACTTAAATTTCCTCAATGAACCTTTTCAGTGTTTTTTTTTTTTAACATGTCAGCTGTTAGAAATAGACAACAAACAATGAGTTTAACAAGATTTGATTTATTAACTATCATACAGATCACATAAGGCCTTGCTGTATACACCCGTCCCACTGAGACAAATTACCATACTCAGCAAATAGACAGTTTTTGTGTGATGTCATATTTTTACTTTACAGTACTTCATTTATATATATTTTTAAAATCACTCTCACCATCAACTTCCCTCAGCTCCCATTTACTTCTTTTTTTTTTTTTTTAAACTTTATATCATCATCACCACTTAAATAGTGAGAGTGTTGAAGCCCTCTTCCTTTCTCTTGGGAAGAAATCATGCATTATACTGGGCCGGTCTCTCCATTGCTCACAAAGAATTTACTTAAAAAAAACAAAAAAACAAACAAAAAAAAAAAACAAAAAAAAAAAAAAAAAAAAAAACCAAAAAAATGCTGTTTATTTAATGTTTAAAATTAAACATGAAACAAAAAAAAGTGTTTCTACAACCCCTGACTAAAGCGCGAAGTGTCAGATCCCCCCCACTAAAAACAACCATTTGAATATAGTGTTGCTTGTTTCTTGATTTAACTTAGACATCTGTCACCATTGTTGCAATATAAACAAAATAATAATAATAATAATAATAATGCAGCCACAATTTCATCACTGAACCCAAGTTTAATATCTGAATGAGACTCTTCATTAAATTGTCACGTTGCCTCCACCGTTCCCATCGTCTTTTTCCCCCTCCACAGTCTTTGGCTGCCTCACAGTCAGTTCAGTATTAACAGGTCGATGTACAAAGGGAACACCACCGGCCGGCGTTCTCACACAAGTACCAGTGGTTGCAGCCTCATTCCCTCTCTGTCTCCCAGATAATGATCCTATTCACCACCCCCTCAAACCACCACCACCACACATTCACTCCTCTCATGCACTTCTTCCTCTGCGGATCAGTGTGTGTAATCAGGATGAGCTAACAGGGTTACACGGCAGGATAAATGATCAAAAGCAGAGCTGCATTCCTTCCAGTTATGTTTGGCTGGATCTTGTGTCACACACCCGGCAAACAAACATTGAATGAATAAACTGAACTAATACATTTTCCTTCACTGTTCATGATCGGTTAAATTAGATATATTTTTTTTAGTTTTTTATCTGGATTGAGCTTCAAGAACCCAAAGACACTTGCAGGGACACCTAAACCCTCTTCGATCAGAGCTCAGTGATTCTCCTCCAGCTGCATCTTGGCAGGTTTCTACAGTAACGGTGGGCTCAGCCTGAGGAATTCAGTGATGCTCCACTTGGGTTGTGGAGGCAGATGAATGGACTGTCTGTTCTCTCTTTGCTGTCTGTTTTCAACAGGGGATGCAGTGACACACAGTGAGGTTGAACTGTTGGTGTAGTGGTTATAATTAATTTCTTGTCTACCAAGAACACCAGATAAGACATTTTATTCCATAAAGCCTAAAGCTGTGTCCAATGCTAAGGCCTGGAGAAGTGGTTAACAATTATTTTCAAGCATAAAACACCTTCCAGCTCTGATTTTATCTTGCCTTGTGCCTGGTTTTGCTAAAACATGATGTCTGAAAGAGAACAGAGCTCTTTTCTCAAGGTTTGAGCTGATAGCAAAAGAGAAAAACGCGACATAACAGGATTTTGCTGCTACACATTTGGATTTCTTATAATCTCTATTTATTTGCATTTGAGTTAAAATTGCCTATGTTTAAATCTACACTACAACATCAATATTTCCACTTAATTTAAGCTGATTCCACTGAATTTTGACAATTGCACCAGATGCTACAGAAACCACAGTAAAAGGAAGGTGCTATGCCCATGCTCCTGTAGCAGTGATCCCAAGTCTTCCTCTAGATGTCAGTGTTGTGTTCCCAGAGAGAAAGTGGACTGACCACAAAACTGGCTGTCACTTTACGGCAGCCCCTGGAATGAAACTGTGCCTCAGAAAAGTGCTTTGAACAAGGTCCTCGCTATGAAAAATTGCAGCAATTGAGACTCTGTAGTAAAAACCACCACAGCATGAAAAGAAACATGACAGGTAATGGTCCAACACTGGAATTATTCCCTCTAAGTGCCATGCAGAGGGAAATTCAGGTTAAGCAAACTGAATAAAAAGCCAGGGACGCAGGTGCACACAGACTGAGATGGCCTTGAACAGAGATTTGGATCAATCAGAAAATTTCACACGTTCAGCTGACTTTTAGATCTATAAAGAAGTTCAGGAATGAAGTTTAGGAAATAGGGAGGAGCTTTTTTTCTGAGAATTCAAAGGTTGTCACAGCATCCATAATCCTGACCAGCAGATCCAGTTGGTAGGGAGTTTTTTTTTTTTTTTTTTTTTTTACTCTGTCTGGCACACTTCCATGAATAAACTTGATTTTGCCTCTCTTTCAAAATGTGTGTGTGTGTGTGTGTGTGTGTGTGTGTGTGTGTGTGTGTGTGTGTGTGTGTGTGTGTGTGTGTGTGAGGAACAGATAGGAATTTCTCTGCCTCTTTGGTCTGAACATCCTGTCCGGTGAGCTTTAACATGTGTTTTCTTGTGTAAGTCCTCTGCACAGTGGTGAAATAAACAGAACTCCAGTTTGTGGCAGCTGCAGCCTCTGGAGGTACTTCGTTACAGCAGGTGGGCTCATGTGTTGGCCAGTGCATTTCCCAGATTGAGGATTTTACTGTTGTATGCATGCATGTGTTTGTGGAGTGAGCCCAAATTCCTTCAACAGCTTCTGCCAACGCATCACTCCTTGACAGTGTGTAGATTCACTAAAAGGCAGTGAGGGTGGGACTAGTGAAGTGAGACAGAGAGACAAAGGGTTAAAATGTCAAAGAGAAAGAAAGTTTATCCAGTCAGTTCAGAGGCTTTTCTCTTTTTAGTTCTGTTTTCAGAAACCAGCAGAGGCTCAAATGTCTCCAACTTTTTCCCAAACTGTTCCTCCCTGTACATACTGCATCTCGCTCATTCCCTCCCAGCTTTAATTTCCATCTTAGATTACATCTCCCAATCCTTCAAACTTTAACCAGTTTTATTCTGAATTCTTCAAATTTTGTCCGTCGTCGTTACCTGCCAGCTTTTTTTCCTTTCTTGTTCCCTTGATCCCTGGTTCACAGCGTGTGTTGCTCAGCTGGGGGGTGATGGGGGTGCAGAGAGGGCGGCAGCAGGGCTGGGATCGTAGACTGGGGAGTGGGTGGTGGAGAATGGGAAGGGGACCTGTGTTGATGGTGGTGTTGGTGGAGAGGAGGACCGTAATGAGGAATGACAGGAGGGGTGGCGGGGAGGACGTAGGCAGCTGGGGACGGAGCCGACGAGGAGGAGGAGGAGTAGCCTCCGGCCATGCAGGAGTAGGCCGAGGTCCCACTGCCCCCGGAGAGCGTGGAGGTGGGTGAGCCAGTGAGGCCGTTGGAGAGTGGCTGATTGTAGAAGAAGAACGCGCACTGGTGGATGAAGCTCTCGATGATTGTCTGGTATGTGCGGGTGGCAGTTAGAGCGTCCATGGTGGTGAAGTCGGGTCTCATTAGCGTGGGCCAGAAACAGATGGACAGGTTCTCACTGGTCATCAGGTTAGACTTGCTGTTCTGACTCACCCTGGGAAACAAACACACACAAATATCAATGTGTAAAAAAAAAAAAAATCCAAGAGATAATGAACTGTGACCAAACTAGCCTGAAATTTATGAAGCTTCTTCTCAAGAATAATGATAATCTGAAAATGTGCCATGCTTTTGTGTTCAAAATAATAATAAAAAAAATGTTTGCAAGAGACGAGTATTCCTCCTGACAATTCAACTTTATAATTATTAAAAATACCAAACTGCAATGAAAAATGACCTAATTCATCATGGTTTAAGTACATAAGTAGGGAATAGTTTGTTTACAGCTACAAAACAGAAGTACGATTAGACAAAATGGCAATGTCTAGTGCCAAGTTAGCATGTCTGTTGGCAAAATAAAGTGTATATGTTAGGAGTCTATTTATGCAGCTAACCTGACTCATTACCTAGCTAACATCAGGTTATTAGGTTCCTTAACAAACATTATGAATCGAACCATACAATTACTTCTAAACCTGGTGTTCTCTTTTTTCTACTTTTTTCTTTAGGATTTTTTTTTTCACTATTCTCACATCTGTTTTGTGAAATAAGACAATTTAAGGGTAGTCTGCAGGCTCACTGGAGTTTTAACAGTTTAGAGTAAATAATGATTTTTATTAATTAAATAATTATTTAAAAATTTATAAATGACACTGATTTCAGCTTACAGAAGAATAATGAAAATATTATAAATACAAACTATAAACTATTTAGGATGAAAAATCATAGTAATCTGTGACATCAAAACAGTACTAATAATTGAACCATTTAATTTAAACAATTCACATACAGAATTTTACATATTCCCTATTAATATAATACTATACCATGGAGGAATACAGTGAAACTATGATAAGCTTTCTAAGCGTTATCAAATTTCCCCCACCTCATACCACCCAATGTTAACAGCGCAATCTGAGCTGGTTTGAAGAGCACAAGTTAAAAAATATAGATCAGAGAATATCTTTGTAACAATATTATGAAAATTAATATTTTTATTGCCTATAAGAAGTCATGTTTGTACAGATAAAACTGATGTTGACCTCATTGGAGTAAGCCTTTGGTTACACCCATAATTACTCCACTTACACAGCAATAACATCATGATATCAGTGTCATAACTTGGTCGTAAACTAACAATTGTATAGATTACAGTGTTTATAGGACAAATAGTTCAAACAAAAATGGTGGCTGTTACAAGCTTGGTGTTGTTTCAGCATGACTTCAGTTCTCGTACATCTCATTACTGCCAACAACATAAGAACGCTCTTTAGGGTTAGGGCTGCATTGCTTCACTGTAAAAACCTGGATGTCAGTGTTGAATTTTAGGAATATTTATAATTGAATGAATGAACTGAACCAGAGTTAATGTGCAAAATACAATGAAACGGCCACACCATTATCACACACTGACTCAGCCTATGTAAAAAGAAAACAACTGTCTAATACGATCAGTGCGGTTGTTTCAGTGACATCACCTGCAGGTCACCTGACTGGGTGACCAGCTGTGGAGTCAGCACAGCTGCCAGAGGCCATTTCTGACCCTGCCCATCACTCACTTGTTCAAATGGCTGATGACATATTTGAAGACCTCGTAATTCTCCCGGGGAAAATGTCGCAGGACATCCTTCATCGTCTGAAAACGCTGCTCCCTGTCGTTGATCTCTGAATAATCGGCACAGAAAGACGACAGGTTACAGAGGAAGGAGCACAAGCAGCTGAAAGCAAAGATTAGAGGAATCCGAGAAGATGTCTGGGGATTTAGAAAAGAGAGTACAAAAAAATGAACAGGACAGAGGAGAGTACAAATGAAAAAGACATTCAAAAGCAATTCAAAAGCATTTAGCATTAATATTACCTACACACGGAAAGGCAATTTCATCCTACAACACAAGTTTCACATAAACATATTCTGAGACCCCACATTTTGTCACATAACTATGATCTTCAAACTTCAGGAGCACATAATTGTGAGATGTAAGAGTATGATGGATGTCTTCTGATGCTTATTAATCAACAAAAAAATAGTGTATATTCAGTTCTCCTGAGTCAATACTTTGCAGAACTGCCTTCCACCAAGCTCGTTCAAACTGGAACAAGAGCGTCAAATAACAGTTTCTCTTGTACAGATTTGGACGGAGGTCTGGATTTCGACTTGGTCATTTTAACAGGAGAACATCCTTTAATTAAAACTACCCAACTGTAGCTCAGGCTGCACAAGCTTTTTTTCAGCCTCTCACAGCTTTACTTCAAGGATTTCCCTGTATTTAGATTTATCCTTTTTCTCATCAAGTCTGACCCTGCTGACGACAACAATCCACCGAGCATGATGCTGCCAGTACCAGTTTCTTTTTGACCAGGGAGAGGGTTTGTATAAGAGGATGTGAGGTGTTTGTCTTCTGCCACACAGTGTTTTGCATGTAGATCAAAAATCTTTTGTTTCATGACCAGAACACCATCTTCAAATGTTTCCACCCTACATAACTTGTGATAAACTGAAAAGCAGAACATCTGATGGCTTTCTTTCTTTCTACAGTGGTTTCCTTCTTACTACTTCTCGATATAAGCCATATTTATGGAGGGCATGGTTATTAGTTATCCTGTTGACAAAATCTGACTTGAGAAGTGGATCTCTGAACTTCCTCCAGGCACCATGGGCCTCTTGCCTGCTTTTTTAATCAATGCTCCTCCTGTCTTATCTTTTAGTTTAGGTAAAGAGACATGTCTTGGTAGGTTTGCATTTGTGCCATACTTTTTCCATTTTCAGATGACGGACTGACCAGAGCTCTCCTAGATGTCTTGGGATAGCTTGGGATACTGTTTTATAACCAAGCTTTGCTTTAAACTTTTCCACAACTTTCTTCCTGACCCATCTGCTGCGTTCCTTGGACTTCATGATGAACCTCTGAGGCCAACACAGAAAAGCTGTTACACGAAGATTAAATTAAATTCAGGTGCACTATTTACTAAATAGGTGAGCTCTGAGGGCAATTTGATGTTCTAGATTTTATTTACCACTATCAGAGTAAAGGGGGCTGAATATAAATGAACGGCACACTTCAGATCTATCATTTTCTTCTGCTTCTGTGCAACTTTCTGTAGGTCTAAGAAAGATACAGATGAAACTGAAGTTTACAGTTGTAATGTGACAAAATGTTAAAACATTCTTCAAGGCTCTGCAATTCAAAAAGACCTTAAATTACAAATGGAAGAAAAATACTTAAGACAAAAGACCACACACTTTCCAGAGGAGAAACAACTTATGTCCACCCATTACAGTCTTCTACAGACTACAGCAAATCACACACAAGCTCACATACAAGCACAGGGTGTGCTCAGCCTGACGACAAGGAGGAATGAGTCAGAGAAAATGACGTCACCAGCTAACACAGTCCCGTCCTGCGTGATTGTGAGCGAGCGAGGCAGAGTGAGCAGATGTTCCCCTCCACATCGGCAGCATGATTTACAGGCAGAAAATCGGAGTTTGTATTCCCACAATGAGGTCAGCTCAGATCAAAAACAGATTTAAAACGGGATCAATTTACAGAGCAACAGTTCCCTTCTGCTGCAGATCCATTACTACAGATTAAAACTTAACTTCCTCCAGCTTATTTAAAGTAATGTCACCGTGACGAGATCCACCAAGACCCACTCCACTCCTCTTACACACTACATCCTGAACGCCTTTTCTCCACTTCTTTGTGTAGCATCGTTTTAAATAATTCCAAGGATGTGAAGTCTTGCTTATGATTTTTCTGCAGCAGAATGAAGGCTTAGGTTCCCTTCTCACCTGCTCTGTGGCTGCACGAGTTTTATCAGGTCTCTGTCACGGCTGAAGGGTCTCGATGGGACCGTTGAAAAACACACATGCATGTCGAGCTCGGTGAGTGACAGCAGCCGCACGGCCCGCGGGTAAATCACTCCGGCGCTATGCGAGGCTAAGCTGTGCTTTAAATCTCCACTCTGACAGATTACAGGACACAAAGCGAAAAAGCACCCTTGTTTATCTACCATATGACCGTTTTCTAATGACTTCATTCAGATCCCTCCATCACCACCATGTGCAGTCATCCCCACACCGTTCTTCCCAAAAGCTTTAAATATTCTCCTCTCTGTCCCCTCTCTGCTCCATTTTCACAAGTGAGTGGTAAATCTCATTCTCCCCATGGATGGATTTGGATTGCAGGAGTTTTGCTTGTTAGGCTGAAGAAATATTACAATAAAGGGAAATGGATTTCAGACAAAATCCAACACAACTGCTGAATCCGGCTCTCCACACATCCACCTCGGTCTCTCCAAGCTTCAGGGACTTACTGAAGGCCTCGACCAGCTCTGTCTGCATGCTGTAGGGCACCAGAGGCTCGGGGAGCTCTGAGAAAAAGGCCTTCATTGCTCCTGCAACTGTGTTGATGCTCAAATCTTTCTCCAGGTCCAGGTTATGGTCTGTGGAGGACAAATAACAAAGAAAATAGTTGCAGTTCTGGTCAAAAGTATAGATACTCATTCTGTGAATGAATGTCTTAGTAAGTTGGGCTTTTTAATGATTTATTGGAACCACTCTTCTACTACAATTTCTAAGAACAAAAATTGGGAGCACAAGTTTGAATTTATTGCAATTTTCCTTTCAATCCACATGCTGCCATAGGTTCTAAAACGTGTTAACTTGACAGGGCCAAAGCCTGTTAACTTTGTTGCTGATCATGATTTCAGCTCGCAGTTTGGCAGCCATATAAGGATATATGTGATACCACTTATTGGACTGACCAATCGTCACAATAATGCCAAAGTTCAACGAACTCAGATGTAAAATTTTAGATTTACAAGAAACTAAGACTGCAGATTCCAAGATCATTAGTGCAAAAGGTTATTTGAATCTGTTCACACTTTCAGATTTTGGAAGAAGAGCCAAACTGTCATCCTAATACGAGAGAAACTGGTTTAAATATCCCAAGAATAACCCAAAAACCACCACCCACATCAGAGCTGCCCACAGTGTAGCGAAGTGTAGTGAAGTTTGTCCATCAACTTCACCTGAAAGGGTGCCGACCAAGATGCTCCGTGCTCCAAAAACAGACACATTCAACCTTAACTGAAATTTGCAGCCAAGAAATATTACGTGGTCACATGAGGAAAAAGGTTGATCTGTTTGTCCACAATTACAAGAACTATGCTTGGAGGAGTCAAGTTAAGGCTTTCAAACCTATGAACACTTTACTGTTTGGCAGCATCATGCTGTGTGGTTGTTTCACGGCCAATACAGCTGCACTGAATAAAGAGGATAGGATATTAAGGTTTGGAGAATTAATTTATTCTTCACCTTCATCTCATATCAACAATTAGATGTTTGAAACTCAGACACAGTTTGCTGTTCCAACAAAACAGTAATCTCAAACACAAATCAAAAAAGTTTCTGGAATAGCTTCTGGACTGGCATTTGCAAAGCCTAGAACTAATAACCTTATTGAAAAATATTGGACTGTGCTAAAGAGTCAGGTCGATGCCAGAAAACCAACCAACATTTAGCTAAAAATTAGTTTAGGTGTCAACATATTCAATCTATAAAACAAAAACATACCTTTTATTACGCTCACATTTCCATATTAAAATGTTGTTTTCTATTGGCCTGATGTCATATTCTGATCTTAAATGTCGTCTTTTTGTCAGCTGTAAGTCGAATATCATCACAACGAAAAGAAATAAATGTGTTTCACTTAGTGAATTTAGTAACTGAAACAAATTCAGTTCAATTATTATTTTCAATTATTTTTTATTTATTGAATGGGTCTGTAATTGAGCCTGTATGTATAATTTCGACTGCATGTGGATCAGAGGAAACTCATTATGAATTCAAACTTGAGCACACAATTTCTGTTTAAAAAAAAAAAAAAAAATCACTAGTTGTTGTGTTAAGTAAATCCCTTTAAGATCTGTGTGGAATGTGTCAAGGTTTGCTAGAAGAAAACTACAACTGTTACCAAAATACTGCCATGAGCAACCTTTATGGGTTACATCCAAGTATAGTTAACTTGTATTTTAATTATCCTAAAATAAGTCTGAATTTAGGATTATTTTTAATGTTAAAAAATAGATTAAAAGAAGGGAATTTAGTGAAATAGATATATGGGATTAAAAAAGCAAATTGAAAATTAAGGGAACAAAACCATAAAAGTCGAGGCAAAAGTAATTTGATCTTTTTTTTTTTTTTTTTTTAACAATATAAGGTAGTATATATTTAAAGAACAGTTACATTTTCAAACTTAGTTTCTTCTGCAGCTACTTCCACCTGAAAAAAGTTTGAAATGCCTTCAAGGAGCCGAGGAAGGGCCGTCTTCAGTGCAGCTCTGCACCACCTGTACTGAAGGTTTCACGTTTAATTGACTCGCTCCATTGGCGAAAGGTTTCGAATGATTCAGTGCAGGTTTTCAACTCTGGTTACCTGAGTTGAATTTAACCTCAGCCAAGCATGGACACACACACACACACACACACACACACACACACACACACACACACACACACACACACACACACACACACACACACACACACGTAGGCCATCTTGGTCTGCTATCCATCACGACAGCAACATGCTTCATTAACCAAACCAATCTGGAGGCAATTAACTGCCCTCAGCAGACAGACGCACATTCAGAGCGCTTGTACACGTGCGATGATGCACACCGGAGCAGGTAGACGATTAATGGGGCAGCTCTGCAGTCTAAGAGGAAGTGAAGGCCAATTAATACACCCTGCTCAATGAAGGGAAAAGCAGGATTCTTTTAGACAGAGGCAGACACACACGTGCATCTATATTGCATTTTCTTTACACTTAAAAGTGTACAGTAGGCTTTAAGAGAGAAGTACCCACCTTGTTCAAACTGTCGTTGCATGCCCTCAATCTCTGCCTTGTTGCCGCTTACCCTGTAGATTCCTTCTGTGCTCAGACCTGGAGGCAACAAACAGAGAGAATCGCTTTCAGCTCAATATTCATTTGCAAAAGGTTTTTATGGCAAGTTACCTCCAAAAACGAATGTGCAGCTTACTTTATTGCTATCACACTTTTAAAACCATTTATTATGCTTATGACAAACTCCAGCAGGAAGGCTAAGAACTCATAGGCGCAGCGTGAAAGATTTAGACTACTTTAGTGCCATAGCAACATAAAACGACTGAAGAAGAGGATGCTTTTTCTATCACACTTCAGTGTTATGAGAACTTCTCAGGGCAGATTTGTAATCATTTCCCAGAACTGTCAAACTGAATCCTGGTTACAAAATGAAGAGTAAAAAGGTTTTGTGACACTTGCATGTACATCAGGAGTTTAGGAGTACAAAAACATATGTCTGTTTATAGAGATGACAGAAAAATAGGCTGAAAATCTGTAGCAATAGTTTATTGTACACCAACACACGGAGAAATATGATTTATGCTAAGAAGGCTGTTTGACTTCAGTCAAACTAACAGCAACTAAATCAACTTTGTTAATAAACACTTTTTATGATGCTGCTTTTGTAAGTAATGAATGAATTTTTATACCGAGGCCCAAAACAAATGTAAAAGTTTTCTATTTTCATATGACACCCTTCTACTCAGTGAGAAATGCCATTCTCACTGCATGTTGGACTGAATGTGTTCCCTAGCAATGAAGGACTAAGATTAGACTTTTTAAAAAAGAAATTACCAAAGGTGGAAAGAGGCCAAAAATAATGCACTCAAATCAAAGTAAAATCACTACTGTGAAATAAAAGTAATTTAAAATGAATTTTTAACAATTTGAATAAAAGTTAATTTTTCAAAAGTGGTTTGGTGTGGGTGTGCAAAATACATGCGATATTAACCTCAAACTAGTCTTAAAATAACAGAAAAATGCAGAAGTAAAATACCACAAAATGTGTTTGTAATTGCAATAACAAAAACAAGAATATCCACTCAGCACAGAGTATACAATTGCCATAAACAAAATCTCCCATCAATTTTTTACACTTGCCTAATCCTTGCCAGCTAGCAGGGGGTTGGTGTCCATCTCCAGCATAGCAAATAAACAAATGACCCACATGGCAGCAGCTATAAAAACTCTTACGCCGTCTTCACTCTGTACTTCAACCACAGTTGCTCTTTACAGTTACAATTCAACAGCTTTTGCTCACAAAGACTCAAGAAATCATGAAGATGAACTTTAAACAAAATAGTATAAAAAAGGGTTAGTGTAAACATATTTTTATTAAAAAAATATAGATTAGATGTTTTGATATAAGCTTGCATAAGATAGTAATGTCTCCTCAGTTTATTACAGTTTAATTTCAAGTAAAGTCTGTTTAAATAACATATCAAGAATTAAAAAGACTACAATCACAAAATGCTTGAGAATGCAGCTGAACACAAAAACACATGTTTTGCTACTGAAAATAAGTCTAAAATTATGCTTTGTGGTTTTCTCTGTGTTGTGGTTTTCTCTGCATTGTGCTGCATGTGTGTCTCTGCACTGTGATTTCGTCCTATAAACTACAGGAGTCCCAGGTGTAGTCTAATTTGAGTTATACACCAATTAGATCAGTAATAGAGACAAAATTATCCATCTTATTGAAGTAAGAGCTCTGCCCCCCACCCCCAAACAAAAAAACAAAACAAAAAAACCTTCATTTCTTAACATGATTTCCCCCTGTTGATGTTAATTTCAAATAAAATAGACCAGATTTAAGCTGTTTTGCACCCGTGATCATAATTTTCACTCACCACTCTAAGAAATCATAGTTCACTAAAAAATGTTAAATAATTGATGATTATTTTCTCCCTAAATCGATAAAACACGAGGAACCAAGTCAACGCAGGACAGAAAGGAGAGGCCCATGGATATCTCATTGCATGTCATTAATATTTTCAGCCAAATTGCAAAAAAAAAAAAAAAAAAAAAAAAAAAAAAAAAAGGTTTCAATTCTCAGTCTTGAATTACATTCCTCACTCACACTTTGGGGGCAACTCGAGGAGACGAAGGGTATTCCAAAGGGAGTGAGGCACATAGACAGAGTAAGAAAAAGAAGATGAAATAATGGGAGAGGCAGGGAGGAAATGAGAGCTCTCGGTCAAGGCATACAGCATCGATCTGTGCCTTCTGCCAATCAATTCTCCACAAAAGCTCTGCAAGCCAGACATGGGGGAAAACAGGGATGGGAGGACAGACAACAGGAAAGAGTTGCATCACAGCGGTGGAGAGGAAGAGTGGAAGATAGGGTCAAAGTTGGACTGATGAAGAAGAAGATTGCAACTGATGAAAAAGGGAAGGAAAAAATGACATCTAAAGAATGAATAAGGGGTTAGCGGAGTGCTCCTTGTAATTTTTTCAGCTTCAGGTTCTAGTTTCTAGAGCTTCTAGTTTTATTCACTAACTTAATATAAACACAATGAAAGTCTGACAATACTTCTCACTGTGGTGACTTGAGAGTGTCTACCAGCTCTCATGAGAGCAGAAAGATTCCTGAGGAGCTGCAGACTTTGACAAACAGCAATAAAAACTTTTTAGGGCTAGCGGCTGCATTTCTGCAACGTGCTGCAGCCCGACACAACACCAGCTGATCCCACATCAGTCCCGGCCTCGTTTCCTGGGGGGAGGAATTCAGCAGCCCCAGAGGTCGATTTCATAGTTCACCATGGTGACAGGCAGTCACTGGGTGCTGCCCTTTTCGTCGCTATGGTGGCCCCCACCACCAGCAGATACGCCTGTGCCCGCTACAGCACATTCATCACCTGGGGTGCCCATGATGAGCAGAGCACCCTGAGACTACAGCGCCACAAGAAAGCTTGAGCTGAGAGGAGATGATAGCAGTCACAATGGATTGATTTTATATGACTGCTTTTCTGCAAACTCAGAATGCCTTGGAAAAAAAAAACAAAATACCACATCCACTCCTATTATTCTCAAGGACAAAGGAAAAGGAGCTCTGAGGAACAAACAAGGGAGACAGATAAGAGAAAAGAAAAAGAAGGAAAAAAGTCATTGTATTTCAAAGAGTTACCATTAAAATTAACCAAACCCTAAATTATGGACATGATCATTCATTAGAGAGTCCTCTTAATCAGTCAGAATTTAATCAAACAGTTAATTTAATTTTAACAATAAAGGACTCCTACATAGATTAATTACATACAGAGGAATATATTTCAAGTGTTTAATTCTTATATTTAATACAGAAATGTTCTGCTATGGCCGTATCATGTCCCACAGAATCCTGAGGAGGAATGATGACTTGACTTTTGTCCAGCAGACATTGGGAGGCAGTCATTGACACCCTCCAAAATTCAACTGAATTTTTATTTTAATTTACTGCAAACATGTAAATAATATACATAAAGTATTTGGAGTACAAAACAATAAAGCAAAGCAATAAAGCAAAATATGCAAAAATGTAGCCCCATATTTGTTGATTTACTTTAGATATCAAAAAGGAGTGGGATGTAGTGCATGCTTGTTTAATCTCATCCCTTCTTCAAAAGTCAACACTTACATCAGTAGAATAACATTAGGTGTAAAATCTGATCAAGACAGGTAAGCTACAAAAGGTCACTGTTAAAAGAAGCTGCTTCTTCACAGAAACCAAGCATATTAATGGAAAGTCGAGTGAAAAGAAAAGTGTGGGACAAAAAGGTGCAGAAGTACCAGACACAAATTAACTAACAGCGTAATCAGATTATAAAGCAAAGTTTTAGCTACAACTCCTGCATTTCTTGTGTTAAGCCCCTCCTGCACCACAGATGTCAGAAGAGCCTTACATGAGCTCAGGAGAAAAAGGACTGGACTATTGCCCAGTAGCCCAAAGTCCCCTTTTCAGGTTAAAGTGTTTTATACTTTTTGTTAGGAAATCGAGGTTCCAGTGTCTTGAGGAGGAGCAGAAAGGCACAGCACAGATTGAGGTCCAGTGTGAAGTTGCCAAAGTCTGTAAAGATTTAGGATCATTTGCTGGTGTTGGTTCCTTCTGCTGACAAGATATAAGGAGATGCTGATTTAATTTTCCAGCAGGACTTGGCACCTGCCAACAAAGGTACCTGCCAAAGGTATCGATACCTGATATAATGGCCATGGTTTTACTGTGACTGACTGGCCAACCACCAAACTGGCCTGACATATGCACAGAGAACTATGGAGTGTTGTCAAGAGGAAGATGAACGACAGTAGACCAATAATGCAGACAAGATGAAGACTGCTGTTAGAGCAACCAGGGCTTCCCGAACACCTTAGCACTCCCACAGGCTGATCGCCTCCATGCCACGTTGCATAGATGCCATAATTCATACAAAGGGGCCATATACTACACAGTGCATAAACATACTTTTAGGATGACATTTCTGTATTAAAAAGATCTTTTTGTTGATCCTATGTAGGAAACTTACTTTTGTTTTTTCATGAGCTGTAATTCATAACAGGTAAAATTCATGGAAACAAATGCTGAAATGATACCACTCTGTCTGTTATAAACCTGTAATAAAATGAATGCGTTAACTTTGTTTTCGAGTTCATTGAGTTGCATCTGTATATTTAAAAACTGAACAAAACACTAAAAAAAATGTAAAAATAAATAAATAAAATACATTTTATATCTTTGCATACAAGACTTAGGGCATTCATGCTGGATTTGGGTTGAACCCAGTTTTAAAAATATTGGAAGAAGATATGCCAGAGCAGCAGACGTGTAAAAACAACAACAACAAAGACGTGGTTAGATAAGGATCCAACAGCTGTGGGGGAGCGGAGCTCAAAAACATACTGAACAATATGAACAATAATCTTGTATAAATGGAACATAGAATATTGCACCGTGTCTTGCTTTCTCTGTCCCTCAGTTTCTTCATTCTCCTAAATTCTTAAACAGACAGCCTATTACATGCCCTGGATTGAAAGAGGTGTGTGAAAGAGAAAAGTAGGTAAAAATGGATGTGAGGAATAAAACGTCGAGAGAAATATCCAGGTGTTTGATCAAACTGATGCTTCCTCCCCTTTGTAACCATTTTCCTCGCTGTGCCTTTTCCCACTTTCAAAACTACACTAGCATTTCTGCTAAACCGATAATTCTTAAAACTCTATCATTCAATGGTAATTATATTGCTGTTGTAGGTCAAATCTCAAAGAATCCACAGTAATTGCAGGGTATGTTATCTCATTTCCTCTGTAAGCTCAATAGACATTTTGCGTTTTTTTTTATGCTTTTCATTCTGTCTCACATATATTCCTGTCAAAATTTCCCTGTACCATATAATTCTGAATCACTGAACATCTATTTTTCCTTATAATCAGTTCAGTTCAGTTCTTTATTGTCCCACTTTGGGAAATTTAGTGCAGGGCAGCAGTCAAGATAGTCAAGGCATAATCCACATATGTCAACACAAATACCACACTCAACAATAAAAAAATAACACCATGAAATGTTCTAAAATGTTCAAAAATTGGTCAAAATTCATTAAGAGCTTTAATAGCACTTGGAACAAAAGAATATTTGTACCGATTGCACCTTATAGATGGCAATCTGTCGAATGTCCATGCAACACTTACTTTTTCATGCAGCTACACACTACACTCCTTAAATAGTATCAAATCTGTTAAAATCTGTTCCATGTACATGTTTGGCACCTCTGTAGTTCTGCTATTGAGCAAGGAGAACAACCTTTCTAACATCCTGCACCTTTTCTTAAAAAAAAAAAAAAAAAAAAAAAAAAAAAACAATAAAAAAAATAGGTAAATAATTAATATATACACACCGATGAGGCCAGAAGTTTATATTCAAATAACTTTTGAATCTCACTGACATCAAATCATTATCAAAATTATTTCTATTTGCTAAATGCCATAATCATGATAAGTCTTTTAGAAAATTTTCTTTTATTCATCTTATCTTTCAAATTCTGACATTTACATATATTCCTCACTAAAAATGCCTTTTAAACTCTGTAACTAACCCTATATGTGAAATACCAATTTACAAAAAAACTCCTTGAACTACAATAAATATTAACCAGTTATAATTATCATGAATACTGGCTCTCTGTGCCAGTTATATATGTATTTGTTGAAGCATATTGTTTAATGCAACTAAAATATTTGAAGACAGCATAAAGATATTCTGATCAAACCATTAAGAAACTTCAGCTAATTTGGGTTTCCAGCCAAACAGCAGATGTAGTCAGAGGCAACTTTTTCACTAGAACCATGTTGCTGAGATGGGAATAATGAGTTTTCTCTTTTCTCCCACATTTTTATTAAGTCAGACAAGGAAAAAGCCTGTTTGTATTTGTGGTTAAAATACATCCAATTAACTAAAATCTTGTGTTCAGACCTAAAATAAGCTTACAAACCTAGTGTATCATCATGTGGATTTTATCAGATTGCTTAAAGGCATAGTAATAATTTTGTATGTAATTTACAAATTTGAATAAAGTATTTAAAAAAAACTAATTATTCTGACATTTAGTAAATAGGAATGATTTTGGTAATTGTAACTGATCTAAAATAGGAAAGATGTAGTATAATGTCAGGCAGTAAGGTAAAAAGGTTATGTCTTTTTATACAGTGTTAAATATGCACCATATATATCAGCTATATGCACCCTGGGAGGTCTTCAATTAATGTACAAAAGGTGTTAAAGTTTGTTGTTGGGTAAATTTTAATCGTAATACATCACTACTTCCAATGACATCGCAAAATGATTTTAAAAAACTGGCAATGGGATACTGTTTTATAGGTGAGAAACAATAAACATTTTCTTCCCATAACAACTGAAAGTAGCAGCGAGATTTGTAACAGAGTCTGTATTGGTGACTCCACTGTCATTGGATAAAGTATTCTGTGACATTCAAATCTGTCATTTCTTTGAGGGAAACAAGAAGTATGTTTATACTGCTATTAAAAATATAGTGATTTCAAAAAAGCTTTGGTAATACACTCAGTCTCGTTTTCATTCAATTACGGCTGACCTGAAACAAAACATCACTAGTTGACCTTAAAGCTGCAGTATGTAACTTTTATAAAAAATATATTTTTTTTACATATTTGCTGAAACTGTCTCTAGGTTGTGACAAAATGATATGAGACAGATAATCTGTGGAAAAAAAAAAAAAAAAAAAAAATTCGAGCTCCTCTGCCTTCTACCAGTGTTCCCAGTGCTATCCAGAAAAAAATCAATTAGAGACAGGAGGAGAGTCTTAGTGCTGGCAATCACCATCTATGTAGCGGTACTCATCCCCCCCATCCTACCCCTTGCTCTCTGCTACGCTGCAGCTCGCAGAGACTGTTGTGAATACTCAGGCTAGTTAGCATGGCCACCGATGACGGCAGATAAACGGTTTTCCTGGAACGGTAAGTTGTTTCTCCACCATTAGCACATTTAGCAGAGAGTACATGAGGTTGAGTGACAGCACTAAGACCTTCCTTCTGGCTCTGATTGGTTGTTTTTGGTCAGGAGTGGCACATTTCTTCAGATGGCAATAGTTGCTCAGGGAGGAGGTGGAAGAGATTTTTTCACAGATTATCTGTCTCATAATATACTGTCATGACATGGTGACAATTTTAACAAATTTCTAAAAAAAAAAAAAAAAAAAAAAAAACAAACATTTTTCATAAAATTTACACAGCTTTAATGATGCCTGATCGTTATTATTTAAAATGGTTTTAACTGACACATATATGTCAACCCTAATGGTTAGTAAAAACTGGGCCAGCTCCTTCATTCCTTGTAGATAAATAAACCTTAACAAACTAAACAAACTTGGAGAAAGCTGAGCACAAACATCCTTCTGATTCCCAATCTTGTTAAACGGACAGAGGGAGCTGTGGGACAGAACATTACCTGGAAAAAACACATCCTGACACATGCAAACTCAGCATGCTGGTGAGAGAAAGGAAAAAAAGTACTGGAGAAGAAGTAAGGAGATAAAAAGAATAGTTGGAGTGAAATATATATTTAGGAGTCAGAGGCTATACAAAGGGGCAAAGGAAGAAATAAAAACATTTTAAGAAGGAATGAAAGAAATCAAATATGACAGGTGTAAGTACTCAGTAAGAAAAAAAGAGACACACCTGGGAACTGAAAGAGGAGAGGATTAGGAGGAATACTAAAGGTAAAAAGGTGAGGATAAAAGGCACAGAATACCTGAGAATGAGCTGCAAATTCAGCTTCGTAAGTGTACAGAAGACCATGTAAATACCTATTCAACTAGTTTTTCTCCTTTATCTTGCAGTAACTTTTGTGACTGCTTCAGTTATCATCTGAGCAGGGAGAGGCAAAATCAAACATGATGCCTTGTTATCTGGGGCTATGCCCCTACGCTCTAACATGCAGGAGGGAGGTGGCTGTTTTGTAAGTAAGTAATCCACAAATGCAGAGACTTTAATCAGGCCAGAGATTAAACTGGAAAGCATTGGAATGTCAGTCAGCAAGAGTAACATTTTAACTCAAATAACAAAATTAAATGCAACTAAAGGTTTATAAAGTAAATATATCAGCCACATCATTTAGGGTGTGAAGGTGGCAGAAAATTAATTGTGACTAATGGGGGTAGAGTGAACCATCTGGAATCATGATCCAGTGAAGAACCAAGAGATCACCATCACAGCTCACCCTCTTGTTTATCTTAACAGCTGGTGGGAGAGTAAGGGGGAAAGCTGGCAAACCCAGAGCAGTGGAGCATCAGAGCCGCCTGGCAGGGAAACTGGCATCTAGGCAACAGGGTGGAAAAGTCACAAGAGGTTATCTATGCACGTCTGTGCTCCAAGAGAGGAAGAAAAAAAAGGATGTATGGATTGTTGCTGACAGCAGACTAATGACCTGTAACCTAAACACTGAAACACAACATTAACCTAAGCATATGGGTCTTTCAGGTCTAACATTATTTGTTGAATCCATTTGGTTTGCTGTGACTGTGATGGGGAATGTGGCTTGAGGGAGCTTTATATGCTTGAAGAGTAACATAATTGCATTTAAGGAAAAGAAAACAAGGCGCCAGTCCCAACAGTTTGTTTCAGTTTAGTTCCAGGACTGAGATAAAAAAAAAAAAAAAAAAAAAAAAAAAATTGCAACAGAAAATGAAAATAAAATCTTTGTAAAATCAGGTGCAGCGCCATGCAAAAGTATTCACACCCCTTCATTTCTGCCCACATTTTAAAACCATGAACCTTTGGGTATTTTATTGGGATTTCATGACATAAAGTAGGATAATGATGAAGGGATTTTTTTTTTCTTTTTTTAAAGCACAAATCTTAAAGGTGTGGCATGCAGGGTTTCCCACAGTAAGCCAGACGGCACCACCAGGCTTTACTGCCCCCCCCACCAGGCTAAGCATCACATGTTTATTTATTTTACATAGATTTAAAAAAAAAACAACAACAACAAAAAAAAACAGTTAGTTCTGAGATAGCGCCTGGTCATGTACCTCAGGATTCTCGTAACTCGGTACAGATTGTGCGCGCCATCTTTTTACTCAAACCGGACGATTTGGAAGGTGCTCTTGCAGACACAGACAGGTCTTTTTCCATTCAGTGTATTTCTTGCAAATACTGTATTCACTTTGATAAATAAAAAATAACAACCTGCAAATCAAAACACTGCACCAAGCTGCAGACTTTACGATTGCTTGTTTGCCTTTTTTAAAACTCTATAGCTAGTGTTTAAGTATTGTCAGTAATGTCTTCCAATAGCATCATTACCTAGCCATGTTTTATTAAAATTTCTTGTCAAATTTTAACATTTTTTAACACAAAAACACAGTAAAACCACTGGTGAACTGCCCTAGCACCCCAACCACCAGGCTTATCAAGTTTTCTAGGGAAAACCCTGAGCATGCATTTCTGTTGGGTTCCCTTTATTTTTTTATGAAATCCATTGAAACAACTCGTTTTCAGGAGTCACCATTAAAAAACAAGCCCTCCCCTGTGCTTATTATAATCTCTGAATAAACCCAACTGCTCTGTAAAGACCTCAAAGGTTTTAAAGACAAGTGAACAAACAGCACACAACAAACAGGTCAGTGATAAACTAGTGAGGATGTTTAATTCAAGCAGGGTAGACTTATAAACCATATTCCAAGCTAAACCATCATGGTGAGATGAGACCACAGCTGAAGGCCTATGTTCAAAATGCTGTGCTATGGAAAACTAACACATATCACCATGAACACACCATCTCCACCATTAGAAATGGTGGTGGCAGAAGCTGCAAAAAAACTTGAAACTGGGATAATAACGACAACAATAATAAGTATCCTGCTAGTGCTACAATTCAACACTTCGGATCAAAGACAATTCTAACGCTTTGTGTTTGAATGACTTAGTCAAAGCCCAGACATAAATACCATTGAGAATCTGTGGCAGGACTTGTAAATTGATCTTCACAAAGGCTCTACATTCCATCCGACTGAATCTGAGCTATTTTGTAAAAAAGAATGTAAAATCCACATACTCCAAAGGGCTTGCAGCTGTAGTCCCAATACTTTATGCATTATTAGACAAATAATAAAAAATATATTGATGACAATTCACGCTTTTCTGAAAACATCACGGCGATGCTGTGTTGCATTGGACTATCACATTCAATCCAAATAAAACACTTTAAAATTTGTGCGTCTTGACATAACAAAATGTGGTGAAAAGGGGCTTACATACTTTTGCTCAGATGTGTAGCAAAGATACTGAAAGAAAACATCTGACTGTGACATATCAAAGACAGGTTGAGCAGATTCTTACCTGTGGTTTCAATAAAGCGGATACATTTCTCAATGAAGACAGGGATTGGTCTCTCAAGAGTGACCACAGCAACCAGAGGCATGCCAAAGTAGTTGCTCTCAATAGGTTTGGAGTTGGAATGCCTGGGCTTGGAACGAGGTTGTTTCTACCAAGAAGAAAAACACAGTTTGGTTAGTGAAATAATCAGACTTAAGATACAACATAGGTGACACAAACTGACATTGGCACAACAGCCTAACGCACATTTTTTTATTTAACGTTGGACATTTTTTAATCAACTGTTCAAAAGTACAAAAAGCACAAAAGCCATGACCTTATTTTAAAGTTACTGCATATTCATGCTTGTTGTACAAAAGGGTAAGCATACATGTACATACCCCTCCCACACATCACTTCTGAAGGCTAAGCCGATAAGAAATCATACATTCCTATCTTAAGCCCTGATGTTTCCATCAGTCAGATGTACATCACATATTTATCGCTCTCATCTCTTCATTCTCACCCTTCTCTCTTTGGCATTTTGAATTTCTCCCTCTACTGCATTGCAGCTCTCACAAAATCAAACTCTTATACACTGGTTAATTACTTTTCAACCCCCTTCATTTTCCTGTTAAAAGCCCTCTGACACACTCCCGCAACACTCTCTGCCTGTCCCCGCAAATGGCCGAGGGCAACAGCAATAATTGTAAAGCACTTTAATGGCAATCAGTGGGAATATTTTCAAGGCCCCTGAGGCTTGGATCTGCAGTAAGTCTGTCAGCACCCCCAGAGGCACTGCCCTGGCAGGCTGGGTGGTGAGGCCAGGATACATGGTTGGCTGGACACATAGATTGAGGATGCAGTGCAGTACAACAGATAGACAGACAACGGGAAAAAAGCAGAGCAATGCTCATTAGAGAAAAGAAGCATCAATGTGCCCTCTGCTACAGATACTGACCTCACTGCACTCCGGCAACATTTCTGATCACATTTATAGATACATTTACTCTCACAGTAGTGCTCAAGCAAGAAAGCAGAGGGAAAAATCATTACAGTTTGTCTCCTTAAATTTGCCACAACCTGCAGGACCAAAACCAACACAAAGTGAAACTTATTCTCGTGTATTTCTATCTTTTTGCATTTGGAGACAACTTGTACACTTAATCCAAAAGGGATAGTTCAGGGTTTTAAAAGTGAGTTTATGTTAAAAGGATCCATCCATCCATCCATTAGCACACTTATCCTTGCAGGGTCGCAAGGGGGGCTGGTGCCTATCTCCAGCGGTCATTGGGCGAGAGGCAGGGTACACCCTGGACAGATCACCAGCCCATCGCAGGGTGTTAAAAGGAAATGAGCAGGTAATAACCTTTAGCTCCCTTAGTTTCTTTATTTTGCATTAAAAAAATTAATTTGTCCAAGAGGATTAATTCACTTTAAATGTCTTTAAACACTCTGATCTTAAAAAATGTCTAGGCTTTTTCTGCAAATACAATAAGTTTGGCACTTTAAGCCACTTTTACAATCACATTAGATGGTCATTTACAAAGAAATTTATGATTATTAAATGGGAAGTAACATAGGAGGTGGAGCGCTACCATTGACCATCCTGTGTGAAACAAGTGCTGAGAACAGAACACGTATAGTATTCTATGCACATATGTACCAAAAGGCACTTTAGAGTAACCTATTAACCTCTGTCATGTTTACAGACTGTGGGAAGAAGTTGGAGTATCCAAAGAGAACCCACATATGTATATGAGAACAGGAAACCGCCATCAGTGCTGTAAGTCCAATTACTATTTTCCTTACTACTAAATATTTCAGTCAGCAGCAAGTTGTATTATAACAGAGTGGATGCGATTGAGAATGTCACTTTAGCCACATAGTGGCCATATAAAAATCACAGAGCTAGTTCAGCAGATGCTGAGGCTCATAGTGCTCAGAAGTCAGCAACTGGCCTTCAGATTAGCTCAAGAAGAGTGCATAGAGAGCTTCATAGGCTGGTTTTCATATCCAAGCCTTGGATCACCAAGTGCAATTAAAAGCGTTGGGTGCAATGGTGTAAAAGATACCTCCACTGCACTCCATCAATTGAGATGTGTTCTCCGGAGTGTCAGATCAAGCCTCTCTGTCTGGCAAACCAATGGACTGAGACTGGGTTCGGTCGTTGGCAGGAGAACAGTAGCTTCTCTGCTACATTGTGTCAAGTATAAAGTTTGGTGCAGAGGAAATTATGGTATGGGGCTGTTTTTCCAGGAGCTAAACTTGGCCCTTTAGTTCCAATGACAGGAACTCCTAATTCTTTAGCATACCAAGACGTTATTGACCATCTGATGCTTCCAACTTTGTGAGAACAGTTTTGGGAATGGCCCCTTTCTGTTCCAACATAACTATGAACCAGTGCACACAGCAGTGTCTATGGATGGGGTAGTTGGGTGTGGAAAACCCTGACTGGCCTGCACAGAGTCCTGATCTCACATTTGGGATGAACGAGAGCACACTCTGTGAGCCAGGCCCTCATGTCTAACATCAGTTTGGGTGTCAAGTCAAGCTTAGAAGCAAGAGCAACACTTGAGTACTGTGAAGGGAGTCTAACAGGTGCCAAACAAACATGTGTAAATGTTTGTAAACTGTGTAAAATATAATATTATATATAATATATATTATTTATTAAAACAAATAAGATATTTACAAGTACCAGACAGGCAAACTTTTCTGAAACTGTTCTGGACATTGTTGTTTCTCAGATGTTGCTACAGCTAATACAGTCACAGAGCTAATCGCTAAGTAGGGTATAGCCCAAACAATTGTGAATAATAACTATTGCCATGCATTGTTTGGTTCAGCAAAATTATTAGAGTGTTTGTTTTTCCTGAATGTTTAAAGTAAACAATTAGTTGCTTATTGGCTCATTGAAAACATAATGTGTAACAGTTTGTAACAGGGTTTCTGTGTAAAAGAAAAAAGTAGCTGACAGATTTTGAAGATAGCCATAATCTGTTTTAAGTTCAATGCTGTTGATAAAAATTGTTTATTGAAGTTTATACTTGTTCAGTCATAAATGCATTAACTTATTTATGCAACAACCATGAGTAATCCTTACTCTATTCCATATCTGATTCATTGTTTTCTTTGTATTTTTTTCTTAAGGTTTTTCACCTGAATAATGACTAAAAACAAATAACTGAAAAATTGTCTGTCAATCCCTGTTTGAAAATAAATTATGAAAAAAAGAAAAGAAGATTGTTGGGTCATTGATTGGAATTCAGCTGAAGTAACTGTGTGGATGTTTATCCTTTTTAAATAACTTGACAGTGGGATCTCACGAAGAAGCTTCTGTGGAAAGGTTAATAATGACTTTAAACACACTCCTGAATCTTGTGGAAAAACTTGGTGTAGCTGCAAAGGGTTGTGTGACATTTTAATAAACCTTAAGGATTAAGAATGGGATGTCACTCAAGTTCTTATGTGTGAAGGCTGATTAGCGAATACTTTTGATGCTATAGTATAATAAGGATTTTTTTTAAAAGTTAGACTGAAGGTGGTGTATTAACTGCTTCTAACCTTTTAACAGAGCCTCACTATAAAATTTCTTAGCTCTCCATTTTATAGCTGATACTTGGGTAGGTTTGTGTTATAGCCCCAACAGATGGCCAGATTACCAACCTAGCCCTGAAATTCCTTTGCTTATCATTCACCTGCTGCTATCTATCCATTAAAGAAGTAAAGAGTGTATTTATGTACACGGAAGTACAAGAAACACCTACATGTGGCTCTGTTTGGATAAAAAAAGGTCATAATAACAAGACAGCTAGAGTACATAGATATGCTGGGTTCAGTTTAGCAGCTTCTAATTTATTTTAGTTCCATCACAGTAACTGTGTTACTGTCTCATTTTAGCAGACTGTCTGTACCCACACACTTCTCTCTTACTCTTGCTGGCTTGTCTTTTCCCCCTGCAGTTTTGCCTTCTGGCCACTCCTTTCTGCTGCTAACTGAGACAGGATATGTCTCCAGCTCTAAGAAGACAAAACAGCCCTCCACAACCAAAAAGAAACAAATCACATCCTTATACAGACATCATGGGGAGCGTTTACACATGCACACACATACGCACACTGTAGGACACTAAAACATGACTCACTTCTGGAGTTTTGACATAAATTTGTTTCCAGTTTCAGCAATTTCTTGAACTCTTTTTTTTTTTTTTTTTTTTTTTTTTTTTTTTTTTTTTTGCTTGAATGAAGACACCAGATGTACTAGGTGTCTGAGGAATTTCAAACATTCCTCTTGCTGCCTGAGGAGATTTCAACAAAAAGCTGCAGGAGAGAAAGAGGAAATGTTTCCTGTGTCTCAGTGAGGGAGGGGGATCAGGACAGATAGACTTGGTCAATGCCTGAGGTAAAACGTTTTTTTTTTGTTGTTGTTGTTTTTTTTAAATGGGCTCAGGCTCCTATTGAATATTTATTTTAACCCATCATGACTCAGGGTGGTGGACTGCATCCTAAAGCTCCATCTAGGATTGTATTTATACTGCAGCACATGAACCCAAATCTTCACCTTGAGTATGACCAAAAAAAAAAAAATACAAAAATCTAGCTTCAGTTTAACTCAGGCAAAAACAGGGACAGGACCTTCTATACAACCCAGCGCAAACTGCTGCAACATGTCTCCTTGATATGACAAATTAACTCAATAAAATGTAATTTGAAAGGGATCTCTAGCTGTAGCAGATTGTAAATGACCTATTACTTGAGAGACAGCTGCTTATAAAATAGGTGAGGAAACTTAATCCTGTATTGTAACCATAATAAATCCATAATAGCTTGTAATGTGGCCATCAAGATCCCAGACCAGCTGCATGCCACAAATCAAAGGCACTTAAAAGAATAATAAGGATGACACAGATCCACACTCTGCTGGCTTTAGCTTTTTCAGGGATTTCTTTGTAAATGTTGGATTTTTAATGTTGAATGCGACATTTGTATCACACGCAGATTGCAGACTCAGATGTCTTATCATGATTGAGTCATTCATACTTTTTTCAAACAGACATATGGCCTTAAGCACTGCAGAATGTAGTTCAGGCAGCGGAATAATGTGAGACGACAACCTCCGTGCAGGTACATCCCAGCAGAGTGTCTGAAAACATTTATCATCCACCTCCTTTTCCACCCTCCTGACAGCCATAGCAATTATCACAGATATACAAGCACAACATGCACAGTTGCAACTCCTGTTTCAGCTGGTAGTTCATGTGTGTGAATGAGCAGCATACCAGGGCCGATAAGCCAAGAGTGAAAGGACAAAAGTATCAAGGCATCCTGGGTGAGAGGGGAACAGAACACAGTAGGACAGGGAGACACCTGTCTTTAAAAAAAAAAGAAGAAAAAAAACTTTAGGAAAGCCGAGCAAAGGAAAAAGGAGGCGTGAAGAGAGCAAACAATAAATGTGACAAGACTGTGAGAAGCAGAATGTATGAATCAGCAAGATGCAAAGACAAACAGAGTGGAAAATAATGAAAGGAAGGAAGTAAAGAAAGCCAAACTGTCACAGGGAAGGATCGTGTGTCTTTAGAAGAAGCTGACAAGCTTTGGCATTTACTACACTGCAGTGCAAAAAAGTGAACAGTAAGCAATGATGCCTTAGCTTAGAAATGGTACTGGTGTTCATCACAGCCTCTTGTCAGATAGCAACTTCGTAAGAAAAAAAAAAAAAAAAAAAAAAAAAAAAAAAAGTATAATAGGGGGAAAACAATAACTGCGCAAGTTAGCTAATTATACAAAGGAACCATTTACATGTTTAAATATATTTCTATTAATATGAATCTGACATAATATGTCAGTGGCAACCCAAGTAATATATACAAAACAAAAAAATAGAAATAAATAAGTTCATGAATTATGTCTAATAAGGTGGAATGACAGGAAATAAGGACTGAACACAAGAAAATAACCTGCAAAAAGAATAGAAAGCCAAAAAAAAAACCTAGTGGAATCTGCCAGTATTTAGAGAGAAATTTTGGTTTGCAAAATCACAGCTGCAAAACACACTGATGGCATTGGTTACAGACATTTATAAACTTCTGAATGTTCCAGTGAATTTGAGGCTTGAGCTGGAGGTGAAAGATTATCATTGCACTACAAACCAGCCACCAGGTGTTGCTTACAAGATTTCTGATAGGAGTCAAAAAAATTATCAGAAAACTTGTCCAAGAGCCAAGGTGCAAATAGAAGTAGCTTGCGAAAATAACTGATATATGTCTGATTGCTGCACAAGACTCCACTGCTGAAGAAATGTTTAGGTATGTCTAAAGTTTACAAAAGAATTGTAGACCAAAAAAAAAAAAAAAAACACTGGAAGAAAATATTAGCTATGTTTACTTGCACAAAATTTCTTGACGGGTTGAAATGTATTCGGATCAAAATAATCTGAATGTATCGTTTACATGGACACAAAATTAATTAATCCGATCATGACGTGTGTTTAAATGCATCAGGTTTTATTCATAAAAGAAGCACTGACATCCGCAGAGTTGTAAACTTTCTGTAAAAAAAAAAAAAAAAAAAAACACAGGAGAAGAAGTTGTTTACATTCTGCACCTTTGTTGTGCTGAATGTAAAAACAAGCGCCCCAAATGGACCCACACCAGGTTCTAATAATGGTTGAGAAATTACTGCACTCCTTAATTAAGCGTTCGCTGTCTCGGAGGGGTCAGTCTGACCCCGTGTGCACTTTGAGTTTTTTTTCCCGTGGCTTTGGGAACTGATGGGCTGATTCAACACCCCCATTGCATCCCCGTCATCTGACCATGACATCTGCCCGACCGTGGACCTGGGACTGTGGGAGCATTATGCTACAGGGTCAGCAATATGCTGTTGGTGTTTCTCCATTACAGGATGAGAGAGCAACAGACCAGTTTTGCTTACCTGACATAACTCACACATGCGCAGTCAGGTCAGTTAGCCACAATCAGATTAACATGATTGGAATAAGTGTTTACATGCACGCCGTTCGGATTATCAATCAGCATAAACCACCCCTCTCATTCGGATTACAAATTCATTCAGACTGAGCTAAATCCAATCAGAATATTCCGACTGGGGCGTTTACATAACGCTTTTTCATTCCAATTGGCCGTTTATTCCGATTACTTATGTCCATATAGATGTAGCTATTTTGATGCAATTAGACCAAGTTTGAGTTATCTTTGGATGTAATTGCACACACAATCACTCCAAAAACACCATATCAACATGAAGCTTGGAGATGAGAACATCATGGTGTGCTGTGCCTTTCAGGATATGATATTCAAATTCAAATTCAAAAATATTTTATTTATCCCAAAGGGAAATTAAATGTTGATGTAACTCATTTAATTAAGGAGTTATTATAGACTGTGATGGCTGTGGGCAGGAAAGATGTCCTGTAGTGGTCCGTTTTACAACCAGTCTGAAGGAGCCTCTGACTGAAGAGACTCTGTTTTCCAATGACAGTCTCAAGAAGAGGATGGTCAGGGTTGTCCATAATTTTCTTAATTTTATGCAAAATCCTTCTTTGCATCATCATCTCCAGAGGTCCCACAGTCATCCCCAGAACAGAACCAGCCTTCTTTATCAGGTTATTGAGCATTTTTAGGTCCCTGGCTCTGATGCTGCTGCACAACAGATGATGGCAGGTGAGATGACACTCTCAACAACAGACTTATAGAAGATCTGCAACATCTTGCTGCAAACCTTGAAGGATCTTAGCTTCCTCAAGAAATACAGTCTGCTATAATAATAATAATAATAATAATAATAATAATAATAATAATAATAATAATAATAAAATTGTGTTATGCTTGAAATCACACATGAGCAATGCATGCTTTTCTGCCTACAGGAGATAAGCTCTTATTTTGACAAAATACTTAACAAATTTTAGTGAGTTTGTTCAAAATTAGTCCCAGTGTAATTTCACATCATTTCACACAACTTTATTTATGGACTTATTTGCTCTGATTTCTTTGTATGTGCATTACTTGGGCTGTTACCCACATCTGGAGTGAATTTCATGTTAAGAGGCTCATTTGAAAAACATTTTTCCCATTGTGTGTCTAGAAAAGTTTCAATTTTGGAAAAAAAAGCCTTCCATGCAGAGATTTTTTTTTCTCTCTTTTTGGTGTGATTTTTATCATGGAAGAAGAGCTGACCTTGTGCATTGGACATATATGTACAAACAGAAAAAAATGGGGATCTGCTCCCATCTATTAAAACATTTTGGATGCTGGTATGAAGAACTACACTGTCAGACTGATCTGACTAGTTTAGAGGACTCCCACTGAGCCATCAGGAAAAGAATATGGCATGCAGGTTATTCTTTGTGTACGCAAGGAAAGCAAACGTTTATACTATCCAATTTCTCCACTCTAAAGTTAACCATGACATAAAGTTGATAGATTTGCTTAAAATGGATGTTGTACTAGGTTGCTCAAAGACAACATCTCTTGTTGCTGAACAGAGCTGCACACTGTGTGTCATGTTCAGCAACTAGCTAGAGCCAGCAAAAGGCAAAAAACTTTGCAATTTTCTTCCAAACAAACCATGTAAGTTGAGTAATGCTGTTCCATGCAGATAACATTAATCCATGCCAGTATATCATTTTAAGCTAGTTAACAAAAATACTAATGTTGTTGTTACCTATTTTAAGTACCTTGCTAGTTAGTTAATGCCAGGAATAAACCCAATTCTCTTTCATTTCTGTGCAGAAGTTGTGTTCACTGTTGCTTTACACATATTTAAAAGAAATCTTAATTGCCACGATAGAAAGAGCAAAGAGTAAAGGAGGAAACATTAGACCAGAGAGCAGCAGTAGGGACGATGATGCAGGGTCTTCTCAAGGAAGGAAAGATTTTAACTTGCTAAGAAAATGATATCTGCTGCAGGGAGAAACCAGGTATCATGACGGGGATTTTATAGATTTTTCAGAATTACTCTCATTCACACTCCAAAATATTTTTGACTGTATTGTATGTGGCACATCAAGAATTCCATGTGTGGTTTATATTTAGATATTTTTGTTATTTTCAGATATATTTCATTTCTGCTTTATTTGTGTTTGTAAAGGCAGAAGAGTCATTCATTTTTTTAACCCTGATTCATTTTGCTCATCTCTGCTGTCACATCTAACTAAAATGTCAATTGTTTAGTCACTTTCTATATTCAGACCTTTACATTAAACGACGCTTATTACCCTGTTACTTCCATTCCATTTTGTGTGCTAAGTAATAATTTGCATACAGGAATGGTGTTTTACTGAACATTTCACAACATGTTCAGTGCTGCAATTTGGCATGTTCAAGAGTAATTTTATCAACTCAACCAGAGTTTGATAGCCAAACTTTAGATTTTGCTAGTATATAGTATAAAAAAGTAAAGTCAGCCCCCTGATGTACTGTAGCTATTAGTGATTATGTGTGTTTTTAACAACTATGAAGAGGTGTGATTGATGTGAGAGGACGATAAATCATTCAATAGACCTTTGAAGAATTTTTCCCCCTCACTTCTGAGATCATGGCTATGCCCCTGGTTGGGCTATTCAGTCATATTTGACTCATACAACACTTGTTTACACAGTTACTAACCTTTGTATTTCTGCGGAGACCCCGGAGAATCTTTATCGTCTTGTGATCATCACTCTCATCGATGGAGTTGTCCTTTTGAGGTCCTCCATCATCCTGGCTTGTCTTTGGTGGACCACCCATCTCATCATCACTGCCAAGGGAGAAGCTTGTCCTAAAATTACTGAATTTTCCAAGCCGTTGTGACCTGTCTCTGTACAGCTTGGGCTTTTCACCAAAAACAGACAGCTTTCTCCTGCGCTCCAGCGAGCTGCTGTCAGCTTCGCTGTCAGAGCCGTTCCCCGCAGCACTTCCATTGGCATGACCCTTGTTGGCATTGCGGATGGTGACAATCTTGCCCTGTGTGCTGTCATGGGGAACAGAGTAAATAATCTCCTCTTCTGTAGGTCGAGGTTTGCACACAGCATCCATAGGTTCTGCATAGTCTGAGGGGTCATAGCCTCCGTCACTCCCTGGAGCCCAGGTGACAGTTTGGGACAAGAAGGGTCGGTTAGAGGTTCCTTGCTGATCAACATAGGGTCCGAGATTTACTTTACGGACAGGCTTGGGCTTTACCTGTGGAGGCACCTTGTTGTTTAGCTTGCTTTCAAATGTGCCAATATCAGAAATGACAGAAAATGTATCACTCAAGTCCAGATCCGGCAGCTTGAAACTTCCTAGGTGGGAACTTAGACTACCACCCTCCCTAAGAGTAGGGTAAGGTGGTGATGGGTCAATATCATCCTCAGAGTCAACATGAATGTGAACTGGACTGGGCGACCCACAACGAGGGCTAATGCTCTCATTAGTACATGCCTCAGCTGTATTATCATACATGTGTGCAGCCTCAACAACAGTGCGCTTCTCCATCACCTCATGTAAGAAAGACTGGAAAAGGTCTATCTTATGAAGTCCTCCTACTACTCCACCATGTCCGCATATTATTGTGTTAAATCTGGCATTGATTTCATGGGCCAGCTCCTCTCCCTGACAGATTTGCTCCTTAGCTGAATCAGAGTCTGACAGCTCCATCTGACTCTCCCCGACTGCTAGCAATTGGACCGGGACGATGTCTTGGACTTCACAAAGGAAAGCGCACATTGTCTCCATGGAGGCTTTGCGGCGGGCAGAGTAAACCGCAATGTAGCCGTGGACCAGCCCTGTTTTGCGGAGGGAAAACGAGGAGTGGAAAGAGAGCAAAGACAACTCAACATTCTGCCTGTGACCTCCTATAATAAGATCTAGGAGAACGGATGTGCCACTGCTATGGCTTGATGCAGGACGACAATGCTGGGGCAAAAGAAAAGGTGCCAGTAGTTGATCTAAATCATATGTGTCCCCACACATCAGGCACATAACTACTCGGAGGTCTGCCTCATTGCCTTGCTGAGACTGAGAGTCTCTGTAAGCAGAGGATAAAGGAGGTAATGTAGGGGAGCTGCTTCCAATATTTCTCCGGGTTTCTAAGAGGCCTCTCAGCATTTGGCTAAGCTGCTTCTCGCTGACATTGCGGCCATAACCCTTACCTGGGGAGGCTGGATCTAGGTAGGCACACTGCAGCTTTGCAGATACCTGGTGCCCTTGTTGTATTAGAGTCTGAGCCGTTTCCCCTCCAATATCCCCAATGGAACCGACACCCCGCTTAGTGACCAGAAGGAGGGACAGTGGGAGTTGAGCTAAGCTGTTTTCCCTTTCTCTTCTGCTTATAGTTGACTCTCTAAGCTTTTCTAAACTCTCAACAACATAAGAGAGGGATTCCTTTGAATTGTACAAACAAAGGCATCCATGTGGTGTGAAGGTAGGTGTGTGGAATGAGTTGACAGGCAGACGTACATTGCCTTCAATAGGACGAAGGGTTAATTCATATATCTTGCCATCTACAACATACCTGTCATCACTGGTACATAACGCCCTGATCTCATTTGCCATTTCTCTGGCTAGTCCATCTTTCCCTAGGATGACAAGATTTATCCGTTCAGCCCTTCCCCCTTCCAGTCTAGCGGTGTCTGATGATGGGTATCGGGTGGGGAATCTGGAAGCTAGTATCTGCTCAATCTTACTGTCAACACAGTGGGGGCTGTTAGGGCAAGTATCCTTTGTAGGATGGTAAACAAAGTGGATGTGTTTCAGTACTAGAGCATCCCTTTCTGCTTGCAACTTTTGTAGTGCTTTAAATCGCTGCTCCTCACCCAATACCTCCTGAATGGCTCCCATTTTCTCTTTACTTGGTTTTGCATCCACTTCTAATTCATAAAAGAGCTCAGAGTATTCAAGAAGCAGTTCTTGAAAGTCTTCTTTGGCCCTGTCAATAATTTCCTTCTGGTGTTTGTTGTAGATGTCTAAATATTCTACTTCATCCAGCCACTGGTAGAAATCCTCATTCATGATGAAACTTCGAGCCTCTTCCCATGGTTTCCCTGGTGTGATGAAAGGAGAAACACTTAACTTTTCTTTGAACTCCCATCTCATCTCTGCCCGTTTGCGCTCCTTCCTTAATTGATCCAAGTGGGTTTCATAGATGGCTTCAGCTGCTGGGGTCTCCAGCAGGTCCTGGGGGATCCGATCATCTTCCATTTTATCAATGTGTGGTGTCGTCTCCCAAGGTGTATCATCTAAAACTACAAACCACTGAGAGAAATCTCTCTTTGTCTCCAAGACCTTCTGAACTCCAGACCAGCTCAAGTGGTCTATTTCATCCAACTCTGGTATGAGCACAGACAGTGCCTGTGGTAGCATATTTAGATAGGCCTTCCTGCGTTTCTCTATGTGCTCTTGTTTTAGTCTGTGCACATGCTGTTGGAAGAGCTTCTTGGCCTTCGGTGTTCCCTCCAGAAAAACATACTCCTTGTACTCAGGAGCTGTCTGCATGCGATGGCTGACAGCGGGCCACGTCTCATTGTGGTTGTTCACAATTCGGTTGACCAGCCACTCATAGCGGTCTTTGGCTGAAGCGATCTGTTGGCTCTGCTGTTTCAGAGCCTCAAAGTATGGTATAATCTTGGGCTTTCCCCTACTCTTGTCTATGAGCTGAACCAGAGTAAGAAATGCCAGGTCAACATTGACATTAGAGCGGGCTGAAGTTTCAATCACTTGTAGATTCTTCTTGGCAAGGGCAAAAGCATGAGAGTCTTTAATGTAGCGTTCAACTCCTTCATCACATTTGGTGAGAGCCAGTACCACAGGCTTCTTCGTTTTGGCTAGCTGATTATATAGGTTCCCAACAAACCTCATCTGATCCTCAAAGCTACGGTTCATACCCCTACTAACATCAACACTGAGTAAGAAGCCATCCACCATAAGCTTGCCTTCAGGCATTTGCTTTTGCTCAAAGTCCTGCTCTAGCCCCAGTTGATCTGTGCAAAAGTACATCAGCTTTTCAGCTGAAGCCAGCTTGGTGGAGGCTGCCCTCTTGATGTAAGGCTGGAGCGCCGTACTACGGTGTGGCTGGAATGTCTGATCATCAATGAACTCTGTCTGCTCCACCACATTCATACGGCACTCTTGCCCTTCTTCTATCGTCCTACCAGCTTCTCCCCAGTATAGAAAGTGGTCATTATTCACCACGCGGCCTCCAAAGTCACTGGTGCTCAAAACAGAGGTGTGGTCCAGGTAGAAATCATCTGCGCTCGGCCGAACAAAGCGGTTGCACAAGCAGGACTTGCCCACGCCACACTGGCCTTTCTCCTTTTCTGTGCCAGACAACCCCACCACGACCAGATTATACATGGGAGCCCGGGCATCTTGTTTTTTGGCCATCATCATCGCTGGCAGAAGCTCATCCTGCCATGCTGGCTGCAAGCTCTAGGGAGAGGAGGGGGCTGCCAGGGAAGCAGGGTTTCCATGCAAAAAGGACCTCAATGGACTTGGTTCTTGACCTACAAGATATGGAGAAAAACAAAAGGAATACAGAAAATTAAATTAGATTTTTTTCTCTGGAAGAGAACATTCATTATTAGTAATCTAGTATGTGTCTTATTTAAATTCCTATTATGTACCTAAATTCTGATATTAATGTTAAGCCTCTGATCCTATTTTCTCTAAATGTTTCCTGAAAAGATTGAGGTCAGTGGCAAAGCTGGTGGAACATTACTTTATCAAGCTTTAGTTCAGTGAAAGATAATTTCCCACCAGTTTCACTCATTCAATTTTAAATCTGCAAGGATTGGAGTGCTAACAGTGCTGCCTTTCACATTTCACTCTCATGTTCATGCGGACCCCGTATGTGTTTTGGCTTATTATGTGACATCTAACAGTATGGTCAGCCATCTCGCTGCCAGTGAATCAGTATAAATGTATGCGTGGTTAGTGCTCTTGCGGCAAACAGACATGAATATGCACAATAGCAGCTACACACTTGTGGAAACAGGCAAACTAAGATGTCTGCACCCCCAAATGAAAGACACACACACAGAAGAAGATCAAAGCAGATAAGTGTTCCAGACCTAAAGTTACTAATTGGCCAACTAGGGAGAGCCATCTGCATTTTAAAAGGCGGCATTGCCTATTGGCTCACATCTTCATCAAAAACATGTTTTCCCATGTTTCTAATCCAACAGATCAACATACCATCATTCATGTCTTAACATATTTATCTCAATTTGACTAAGTAAACTGATGTATGGCAAGCAAGAAAAGGCATATATACACAGGTAGGGCAGGGTGATATGAGGAAAATCTAACATCCCAATATTATTTTGCTATATCATGAGGCACGATATGTATCACACAATTTTTTTTAAATAACCTCCAATGATATTTTAAACTAAACAGCTTGTAAAATGGCTCTGGTGTGCTCTATTCAAATGGATCATTCATGTTTTTTGAATCTGATTACATAATCAGAATAAACTGCAATATTCCAATATTCTATTGTAACCATCAGTTGCACACAGATGTATTTCATTTACAAAAGAACAAAATGACTACCACTGTCTCTTTCTGTGGTCAACACTAGACCTTTAATAAACAAGACAACAGCAGCAAAAAAGTACACCAAGCAAGAATCTACAAGGAAAAATAAAACCGCTGAAAAAAAGGTGCTCTTTAGTGCTTTAACATAAAAAATCAAAAATCAAAAAACCTGATGTGTCCAGATTACAAAAACAAAAGTGTTTATAAAATCGAGTGACCCAGAACAGTCACAGATATCAGAGTTTCTCTAAACTATTTGCATATGCTGGGAGTTTTGAACAACAACAAACTGCAAAAAGTGATAAAAGTAAGCTGTGCCAAGTTCAGACAATGTCTGCAAAACCCCTGTGCAAGAACAGTTTTATCAAAGGTATAGGTGCATCTCAAAATCATTTCAATAACCATTTCTCTTTGTGCTTGATTTTAAACACACGCCACACAAAGTGATAAAAAGGGAACTAATGCTAAGTTGTACTAAAGAAGAAACAGCAAATTTCAAAAAAACTTCCTAAATTTCTCAAAAAGGTTTTTACGCTCACTTGAGGTGGTTTTTTGATTTTCCGAAAAAGAGGAGGTGGAAACATATTCACCAAATAAGTTTTGACGTATCGAACTTAACCAACCACTTGTGGGTCTTTGAACAAAAAAATGTCAAAGTCCAAACCTCCAGCACGGAGGCAAGGACTGTCAGTCTGGAGTGTTCGGCTGGACGCACTCCAGATTGGGATGAGAGCGGTGGAGCCAGGGGGTCGCGTTAACGGAATCTTTTCCATCTTTGGCTGGTTTTTAAAGTGGCAATCTGTGGGCCATCTGTCATATTTATGGATCACAATCCACATACATGACTTCTTGGTGAAGATGCACAGACTTTTCAGCTTTACGCAGAGTACATCGCAGAGTTATCTAAATCAATCAATCAACAATGATAATAAAAACCCCATCTGAGTATCAACTCTGACCTGGACTCTGAACTAAATGCACCTTTCTATCTGGGAGGTGAGTGTGTTAAAGAGTTATGGAGGCTTTTGGAGCGCGTCTGATGCAGAAGGAGTTCAGTTACCGTTTCATTCACTCGCTCACTTGAATATGATGAACTCCCACTGTCGCCATACTTTTTCCAATCTTTAAGTCTAAATACGCATTTTCCGTGCACTGTGTCGGGCAGAAAATTTTCAGGTTGGGAAGGGATTAGTGATGCATTCATAGCATGTAGGATAAACAACACTCAGTGAACACACAGTGAAATAGATGCAAAAACCTTATTTGAATAACAATTTATACTAGATGGTTGCGATAGAGCCATTTTAACCATCATAAATGGAAAAACTCAAGCTACATCGAGTATATTTGATACATCGCCCAGCCCTATAATCAGGGATATACACAGAGGCCTGCAGTGAGGGAAAACTGAAGAAAATGTATTATAGATCATATCTAAAAAGAAATTTACAAGACGCAAAGGGTTAAGGTTTGGGAATTAACTTAACTATGTCTCCGTTAAAGGCAAAATTTAAAAATTTCCTTAGCTGTAAGGCAACCATTCTTCAGACATGAGACCCTGCCAATCCATGTAACACATAAAAAACACTATTAATCATAAAAAACAACACAGATAAAAACAAAAATTATGTGGAATCAGGTTAGTCAAACATTGAAAAATTGTGAATTTGCAAAAATAAACTTCAAAATCCAACACATCTACTCAAGAGGGGAAGACAATGAAAAGGATAGCTATAGACAAAGCAAAAAATGCTCTTTTGAAGGAATTTACAAAACATCAAACAGTGAGATGCCTACTATAATTTGTCTGCTGAACATTCTGTATATTCCATTTCTGAATCTAATTTGAACAGGTGCTCATCAAGGTTCAAAGCTGAAAGTTGTTTAAAGCACCACATCCCTACATTTCATTCGTTTTCATTCAGAGCGTGAAATAACATCACCAAATACAGGGCTGGCATCAGCAGCTTAAAAGTGCACCTGTGTCATGACCTAGACTTGTTCACATTACAAAGCAGATGGCCTCAACATAATTTATACTAAAAAAACATGACCTCTGAATATAGTCTATCACCTTAGCAAGGCATGCATTCAGCCTGCTAATAATCCTTCTTTATTTCAAGTTTACATGTTGCAATTTTGCTATACCCATTGAACAGCTGACATGAAATTAGCTATCGGCTGGAAACTAGCATCTAGGTATACAAAGCTTTTGCAAAGGTTCTGGTTTCAAAACCTCTAAGAATTTAAGTCATACCAAATCTATGGTTTAAAATTGTTCTAATAAGATTCCAAAATAAAGTGCTGGAGGGACTGAATTTTTTAAAGAGTAATGCACGGCTGTACCACCCACACCTACAACTGTGCTTTTGTAGTAAGCTAGCTAAAGCTACACACTTATTTTAACAAATAAATTGAGCTGTGAAAAACATGGACCATCATGGTGTGGAAACTAAGTTTCCATCTGATTAAAAGCAACCCCAGAATATAGTGCCATCACCAACATATCTCATTGTAAGTAAAGATGTTGGTGATAGTGTTGGAATTATCATCCAAAATTTAATTCGGGTTTCATCTAACTATTTCACATTCTCCCAAATGGTTTTGGGATATTTTGTGTCCTGAAAACCTACTCCTTAATGTAACAATATGGAGAACACAGGTGATTGTCATCACATTTAGAACACAAACAGTACTTCCTATGGTAATTCCTCCAGCTCCCTCAGTGTTGCTCTCAGCCTCTTTGCAGCCTTGAGGTTTCAGTCACATCTTTTCATCAATTTTGGAAAGTCAGAGCCGTTCCATATTTATTATCAATTGCTGTCCTCACTGTGCCATGGTGATGCTGTTTTTTTTTTTTTTTTTTTTTTTTTTTTTTTTTTTTTTTTGTACGTTCTCTTGACTGAGAAGTTTATACAATGAGACCATCATCATCATCATCATGATCATTTGTAGCATCTCCACCACTATTGTTTTAGCTAAAGGATGCCCATTAGTATATGTCAGGAAACTCCTTGTAGGAAAACTGAACTTTATTTCATATTATTCAGATTCACCATGACTGATGGAAGAAGTCCAAAGGTGTTTCAACAAAGTGTTAGGTTTTAGAAATGCACATTTATGCAAACAGGTTATTGCAACTTTATTCCCTTTCACACATTTGTCTATTTTCCCTTGGAGTGCATACAATATATATCACATTATACGTGGCCAAGGTTTTGCTAGGGTAAGGTATGAATTAGATTGTGCTTGTCATTTGCTCTGAGGCTCACCCTATTAAACATAGTCAAACACTCTAACCAACTGCTTCTCTGGCTGAACTATATATTTTGTTCAGTGTGTGCACCAAAGAGAGTTATCAACAGTAGGCCTTCAGGACAGAATTCAATCATAAGTGATGTGAAGGCTCAATGGTTTAGAAAACATCAGTGACAAATAATAAAAGGATATAAAATGCCTCATTAAATGCAATAGCGAAGCTAAATAGATGGAATCAGAGAATATAAAGGACACAACAACTGTATTAGATGACTGTATTCAACAGAATAACCACTGGAAGACTGAGTGCAGCATTTCATAGACTAATTCGTTTGAGAAAAACATTTTCTTCCTCATAAAAATGACACAATGTGCTTAGCTACTGTCAATGCAGCAGACCTGTCATATCCAGGCAAACGGTCTCACAGTTCGCCCTGAAGTCTGGTGTCTGGCACACATGTGCAGCCACATACCAGTGTCTTCAGGCCTTGGAGTGTATAAGAGAAGAGGCAGGATAGATTAGGACTCCAACTCTGCCTCTGACCATGAAACATATCGGTAAGCACGAAAGGAGAAAGAAAGAGAGGGGGAGGGGAGGAGGAAGAACTGCAGGAAAGAGAGGAAGGCATTGGTAAAGTCAACAGAGGGTGGGAAGTCGAGGCAAACATTGAGAGGATGGGGGTATGGAGAAGAATGGATATGGAGGAAGGGGAGAGAGGTCGGTGGTCTGGGTCATGCGAGCTGCATATTGGAACTCCCTGAGGGAAGATGGGAAGGGTGTGGCGAATCTCTGGATGGGTTTGCATCAGCCTGCCTGTATCGAATCATGAACAGCATTACAACCCAAACGTCCCACCTGATTTTAGTCTAGTCTTTCTCCTAGCAAGATTTTATAAAACAGTCTGTTTCAAACTGGTAAATCACAGCCTGAGCCTATCATCAAGCCCCTTTCTAGGTCATTGGCTTTCTCAAGGATAAGAGTAGCCAAGGAAGACAGAATGCATCTGTGGGGTGTTTGAATGCAGCCTTGAGCTAACGCTTGGGTGGCAGGGCGTGAAGTTCATCATTACACGTGTTGCAAAGGGCAGCAGGAAAAGAGGCTGTTTTCACTGTCCATGAGGAGAAAACAGGCAGCCCTCGTGGGGTAGCTGCATTCCTTTCATTACAGAGTTTCAAGAGTTAGCAATGGCGCATTGCACAGAAGGCTGAAATCACTGACAGTCAGGGGCAGGCTTGATTTTGAGCTTTTACTGTATTGCTCTGACAGCTGACTGAATGCTAGATCCATGATGTCAAAGGAAAAGACATCATTAGTTGAGTCTAATGGTCATAAGGAAGCTATTAGTTTCTTAAAGGGGGGATATTATGTAAAATCAACTTCTTTGAGCCTTATATCATGTTATAATGGTATTGCCTCATCAAAAACATACCCAGAGTGTTGTTTGATTCTATCATGCATGCATGTTTGAGAAATCCTTGAATCTCCTGTGGCAGCTATTCAGGGTGCCTAAGTGCTTGATCATTCAATGTGCTGTGTATTTACCCAAAGCTCGACCTGGGAGCTGCGGTCCCCAACCGAGCTCCCGCTCCACAGAGCACCCCTCCCCCACGGATCCCTCACACAGCTTCACCACACTAGTGGCAGCAGCAATTTGCAAACATCTGGTGGAACTGTGTGTCTGCTGAGCTTCTAAGAATGGTTGTAAACAGGATTATGGAGAAGCATTGTTGTAATGACATACTGAAAAGGGAGTGTCAGAACGGGTAGGAGTTTCTTAAAGAGACAGAGGCCAATTTCAAGGTGCCAATTATGGCTATGATGCAAAGTCAAATTTCTTTGAAGTTGTTTGTTTTTTTTTTTTTTTTTTACAATGCATTTTCATAACAACTGAAGGTAACATACTTACTTGATTGTGCTATAAAATGGCACTATGTGCCTGGAAAATATATAGTGTCACCCCCACCCCCCTTAAATAACTTTCATACAGATCAGTGCATTATAAAAAACACTATAGGACTGAGGCCACCAGTACGGATGGAAAGGTCATCCATTGCAAGCAGTCAGATTTATACTGATTTTATTTAGTGCGCCAGCTAAAGCTTACAGCCGTAAAAAAAACAAAACACTGTACCTCTTAGAAAAATACTTTAATCACAAATTTTTATATAAAAATATGTTTAAAATGTTTTTACAGCTTTTTTTTTTTTTTTTTTTTTTTTTTTAGATTTGGCATATTAGTTACATTTAACTATTCAGGCAATAGTCTGTTGGCTACAGCGTGAGTACTCATCTGCCTGTTCTGGATATTTTATTGTTAAAAAGAAGAAAACATAAGATAGATGGTTATAATGTGTTTTCTACATACATTTACCAAGTGGAAGTTATGTTTTATTGTCTCAATGATAACTAAAGAGACAACTCCAAAACTCTACTGAGGAGCAACAGGAAGGCCAATTACATAACACAATGTTGCTTTTTAAAAATATTTTTGTGTTTTTAACCTGTTTCTGTCACAGAACATAAATGATCTAAAAATGTAGTAGATTGACGCAAACTAGGAATATTTACAATCTAGGAAACATATAGAAGGCTGGCTGTACAGTTTGAATTGCTTTGTGTGCTCATCATTAATAAAAGTTGCTAAAAACACTTTTAAAATGTCAACATACGTTTTTTTTAAACTTAGTTTCTCTGAAAAAGTTAACTAATTTTACTGTACTGTTCTGTTTTACTTCCTCTCAATCTCTATTGTACACATATCTTCATCTCTGCTCATGAACCTGTTTGCTGACAGCAGAAAAAAATCTCAAAGTATGATATTTCCAAGCAATTTTTCAGACAATTTAACACCCTGATAAAGCTACAAAGAGGACAGCAGAATTTCTCCAGCTGCACAGAGCATGGAGTAGCACACAACTGCCCCTCCCACACCTACTGCTACACACTGCAGGATGGCTGGCTGTAACTAGGCCCCTATATTTTTACCTCGCCTGAAAGAGAGAAAAATTCACTTTCTGGAAATCTTTCTGGTCATGAAAAACATGGACAGTTGTGGTGTGAAAAATGGCCGAGAGCCACCCATCACTCTTGAAATGTAATGCTATTAAAAAACTACAGGTAGCAAAGTCAGCTGTTGACTATTACTTGAGTTTTTTGTCAAGCTGTAATTTAAAGCTTACATTGTTATTATTATATTCACACTTTTATGGACAATTGTTGCTGTTATTCAGACCATATGGCTATTTAGCCAAGACGTTCTAAATGGATAATGTTCATTGGTAACATTATCTAGTGTTTAATACAGTTTTATTTATTTTTATTTACAGTTTGTCTTTTACCCCTTATATCAAGAGTCCCTGACTTTTGCCAGGCTACATCTGTAAATAGTTGTTGAAATTGTTCCTAAGCTATCCTGCCTGGTTAAATACAGTTTAAATATATTGTAAATAAAAGATGTTAATGGCATAAGATCCTACATATAAAAACCCTTGATCAGAGCATCTCCTATGTTTATATAACTATATAACGTGCAGACAGAGTTTTTCAGCACTCTTTTTGTTAGAAATGTATCCTACTTTGTTGCAACAAATCTTTATATAAAAACATACTGCAAAGGTCACAGTATAGTCATGAACATAGAGTATTAGCGATGGTGGGGTAGCAAGAAAATCTTCTTTATTCTATGAGATACAAGAGTGATCAGCCCTCTTTGTTTCTGTTCAAAAATGATCGCCACCCCCACTTCTGCATGATGTAAGTCCTTAAACATTCTACATCAATTCTGCTCCCTATTATTATTTTACAAACATTATCCTCATCACATAGTTTTCCCATCCCCATGTGTTAAGTTTTTCTCTCCATTCTTACTCATCTCTACTTGCATGACCCTTTTCCCCTCATCTCTGGAGACTTGCAGTCCATTAGTAAGACACAAGGGTCCTAAGCAAAGCACTGGGGTTTGGGTGGGTGTGGACAGGTTTTTACACTGATACCACTTCCTGATCAGGCTGTGATCTCCCACTGGACGAGCAGATGAACAGAAAAATAAAAAGAGGGGATGAAACATACAACCTGAACTCTTAGAAAAGAGTGAAAACATGAATGTTATACACAAATAACTTGCAGTTCTCTGTCAAGAATTGTAGTCTCTTCAGTCTTTTCCACAAATTGTGAACATCTATACGCCATCACCAAACAGGAAATACAAATTTCCTCACTATTTATTTCTTGCAAAAATGCACTAGGAAAAGAAAAATAAACACTAAAATCAAACGGCTGCTAATGTGTTTCGCATGTTGCTGGGCAAACAAAATAAACCAAACAAACCACACACGCATATCAAACAGTGTTATTTTTACACTGAAATGTGACCACAAAACTCCAGAAAAGCCAAATTCTCATGGACTACACAAAATTAGGCATGGACTGGTTACCAATATAAAAAGTGTCCTGAAGTTTAAAAAGAATAATGGTTTTAAAAGAAATAAACACTTTCTAACCATTTTTGCAGTGCAGTCCTTTTCATGAGAAGCCAGGGAAAGTGCTCGAGGGAGGGTTTTTTTCTAGCTGCATGAAGTATAAAACAATAGAGCACTTCCCCTTCCCCAACTTGTTGCTGAACATTGCCTGCCTGTTCAAGAGGCCTGCTACATTTTATCCTTGCTTACATGACTGTTGCCTCTACCTGAGCAATTAGTCTGAGTAACTCACCAGATAATATCAGTTTTTTAAGCTTATGTTACTTCAAAAAGAGCACAAAGGCAAAATGTACACTATGTTGCACAAAAAAAGCACTTCAAAATTCCTAAATTTAGCAGTTTTGTAAAATATATTTGCTTTGCTTGTCTATTATAATTACAATAACTAGAGAACTACTATAGGTGTTATTACAATAAGTAACAACTTGTATTATTTTAGCAGGAGAAGGAATAATTGTTGGTTCTCTAAAAAAAAATAAGCAAATGGAATTTGTGTTTTATATTTCTGTGTAAATATGGTAATGTGACACCATGTAATATTTAGTCAAGATCATCATACTATAGGATACGCATACTGTCTCCTGTCTAAACACAATGTGAAAAATAAAAGTCATAAATGAATAAAAATAGTAAAAAAAGATTATAATCTCCAATCAACCTGGCATCCTATTTCCATGAAAGCTGGTCACTTGTGTCTGAGATTATAGACAGGCTGTGGATTAGTTGCAGCTATTTGCATCTTTCCATTTGGAGTCAGAAGTGCAGCTGTTGATGTGTTACCCTGAGCCAATGACATGGAGACAATGCAACAGGAAACAACTCTTACCAAAAAAAGAAAAGAAAAACAAATTGCTACGGCTGGTGATTTATGGTACAAATTTGCAATACTGATGTGAACAAGAACCTTTTTCACAGAAATAAACATCAAATATTTCTTTTCTCTCTTGCACCTGTTTCAGACATACTTTTTTTGCATATATGCAGCGTGTACTAGACATCTACAGATGTCTGCAGGCCTTTGTTAAAAAGACAGGTGTTTCTAATATGAAAAAAAAAAAAATGAGCTCAGAAAAAAAACATTTTAGAACTTTTTTCACCTTTACGGGTGACCTATTAAGGTCTGGACTTTAGTTTGAAATTTCTTTTGGTGAAGTGATATGTTGGTTGATTTGGCTGCATGTTTTGGGTCATTGTTGTGTTGTAAGATGAAATTCCTCCTTATCCTAAGTTTTTTCGCAGAAGCCTGAAGGTTTATATTTTTAATTCCCTCAACCAGATTTAGGCACCATTTCCAGGTGAAGAATAACAGCTCCAACACATGATGCTGCCACCACCATGCTTCATTGTGGGCATGGTGTTCTTTTGGCAATGTTCATTTGTTTTTGAACCAAACATACTTTTTTTAGAATTAGGGACAAAAACATTCACATTAGTTTCACCAGACCATAGTGCATGGTTCTAAGAGACCACAAATGTGTTTTTGTCAAATCTAGCTGGACTTCTGTATGTCTTGGCATCCGACTCCACAGTCCACACAAATTCTTTTTATGTCCGGGATATGGCATAGATAGTACATTGTCATCAAATATAAAACACAGCAAGTGCTTGCCCGAAATTTCTGCAGCTTCTACAATGTACGGTCTCTTGGGAGCCTCCCTATCCAGTCTCTTCTTGTCTTTACATCAACTTTGGTGGGATGTTCACATCATACTGATGTTGCTGTTGTACCATATTTTCTCAGTTTTATAACTATGGGCATATCTATTGCCTTAGACGTTATTCTGTTATCGTTCTCCCGACTGATGCATCTTGACAATGAGATATTTCTGATGCTTTGCCATCTCTCTGCCAACTATTGCTTTTGCTGTGAGACGCAACCAAGAAAATTTCAGGAAAAGCCTATTGGAACAGCTGAAGTCGCATTTTAACAGGGGAATGTAGACTTTTTATATCCACTGTAGCTTTAAGTGAGCACTGTGATCTAGCACTGCACCAAGCCCTCAGCTACATGTCCAGTTTCCTTTGACAGGGACTGCACATTCAAAGGATCAGCACCCCCAACTAACAAGAGTAGTCTAAGAATAGAGAGGAAGGAAGAATTCAGGATAGTGTCAGAAAAAAAAACTTACAAGAGGGAGCAGGTCAGCAAGAAAAAACTAACACTGAAAGTGTAAGATATAAAAATGACAGTACAGACAAGCCTGTATTCATAATCCTATCTGTAGTTGAAGAAGAGTAAACCTGAGATGTGAAACAGTAAAAAATTAGGAGGAGCGAAACTTAAGTAAGATCATAAAGCAATTCTGAGAGAATGGACAGGCTTTTTGGAGAGCTCCAGATGGGAAAAAAGGGACGGGATGTGGTGTCACTTTGGTTTGGTTCACCCTTCTGATAGCACAGTTATATATAATCTGCTAAAAACATGAATAATGATGTATATAAATCCAAGCTACTGTTAAAAAAAAGTCCACTTTGTAAATAGGTGCAAAACACATACTGATGTGCACAAGCACTCATGTTGTGGTACCTTCGTGTGAAAAGGCCAATTCTGCTCAATCTGACAGTGAAATCAAGTGAAACATTGACTAGATCTTTACAAACTGCAACAGAAGCACACTAATTTTGAAAGCTGGAAATAATTACTACAGTATAACAATTTAGTATTTTTTGCCTGCTAAATTTGTAAACTTTCTACGATACATTTTTATGGTATTCCCTTGGTGTCTACAGCACAGATGCTTATGCAGTTTAGAGATTACAAAAATCCTGCCTTAAGAAGTGGATTTTTCAGGGCCAAACCTTCAAAATCTGTTAACATCCAAGATACACTGTTATACATGGAAAACATTTGCTCCAGAATTCCCTGTTCAACAGACTATGCAACATAAACAACAACTGTTGCCTTGCATGCATGTTCTGAAAGACAAGCCTGTTTTCCTCTGGCACAAAAGCTCATCTCTGGACCTTCTCTCTCCCTACTTCTTAATTCCCTCTGCCAGGCATGAGCTGTCTCTCTCTTCATTTCTTTCAATGCCACCGGCCTTTTGCTTAATTCAGCCGTCATTTCATTCTTTCTCTGTCCACGTATGTCATTGCCATGCTTTGTCTTTATTTTGCACCTCTGTCTCCTCCTGCTGCATATTAATACCTAACCTTGCAGCAAGGCTCCTGTCAGAGCAACAGACAGTCTGCCGGTGATATTTGCATACATCTGATCTCTCCTGTAAGGCTTGTCTACATTAGCACAACTGTATACACACATTCAGCCATCCAGTACTGCTTTCCTGTCTATGCAGCCAAATCCGATACAATAGCACAAACAAACAGTTACATGACACATGGGTACATGCAAACATGCCAAAACCCTCATCAGATTGTATTAAAGGTGCACAAGGGACAAGCTACAGTAATGTACACACAAATCCTGCATACCCTGCACTTTTGTAGTGTCAAATAATGACATTCTGAAGAGAGAAGTTGGCAGGTGAGGGTCTCAACTTGGCTGAATATATTCCAGCCGACTCTCACTCCAGGTTTGATTGCTTGTTGATCTGATTTGACAGCAATGGAGTGTGTAAGCATGTGGGTTCATTTCAGTTTTCCAAAACTCCTCACTTTCCTGGCATTACTATGCACATGCATCATTAAATAACAGGTGTACAACATCATGGCAGCCAGTTTTTAAGAACTTTTTTATTTAACATAACTTACTGGCCACTTTATTAGGTCCACTTTCTAATTGCGAGAAATGACTTATTATTATTTTTTAATTGTTTATTTGATAGGGACAGATACAAAACAAAGATCACAACAATCTGATGCCTGCATCACAGTGTAGTCATAGCTAATTCGCAACACCCGTCCCCAGAAGGACCTTTAACAGCTGGTTTAAAAAATAAGATGAGGTAATCAGTAAATTGAGGTCAAGTTGAAGTCTAAGGTTGAGGAAAATGGGCTAGCTGGTTCAAGACAGATGACAGAAGGGCAATAGCCACTAATTCTACAAAGGTATGCAGAACTCTACTACTGATAGCACAATACACTCACCAGTGAGGCAGATGGGATACAGCAACCTATTTGAGCATTGCTTAAACTCCATATCCTGTCTGAGCATTGTTGGTGACTATTTCCATCCCATTATAATCAGTGTACCAATTTTCAGTTTTCTGAAAAAGAATTCTGAGGAATGTTTTCAACACCTTAGTTCAATGCCATACAGAACTAAAGTTCTGAAGGCATAACAGGGCCCAACAATGCTGTCAGCACTTATTGACACTAATGCGAAAGAGGCGGTAAGAGCCTGAAAATGAATTAATCTTTATTACAGTGTTGTCATCCTTGCTCTTAATTCTTTGTACTGCTCCTGTTTGCAAGTATGATAGGACTTAGTCTTTCCCTAAACCATTTCACAAGGTTGAATCATACAGAGTGGGATTATTGACCATTCCAAAAGAAGGGACTCAGGACTTTGTACAATCTAAAGAGATTGTACAAAGTCCTCTCTTTTCTTTAGTTTAGAGTACAGGTTTTTTATTGGAAATTATTAAATTGATTTTGTGCCTGATAAACCATACTTGTGCTGATGTTTTTGATTTCCATCATCTTACTGAATGTCCTAGAAATTGTCCGTTTTTTCCTGGTAGAGGTTGTAACATCTTTTTTAAAACCTCAATATTTCTTCCTGTTATATATACTGAGGCACATTTTGCAAGGAGGAACCATAAAAAAGTCAAATCTCAACAGCAGGTCATATGCAACCATAACCTTCAATTAAGCTGTCATTATTAACCCATTTCCACAAAAGCACTCATCCTTAGCTGTGGTGAATGCCTAATAGACATGCTGGGTGTGTTATCCAGATGGTGAACAAGACAGGAATGCTGTGCACACTTAGAATCAATTCTGCTGCCATCAGAGTTCAATTTTTATCACTTTATCTGCTGCTGAGAAAATAAACTGACTGCCAGATTAAAACCACGGCAGAGTCTTGATTGGAACAGCCACACCGATTTTGTTCCATTTTGTGCTTATAATATTCACCATATAGTTTATGCAAATCTGCATTGTGTCCTTCCTGCTGAAGGAAAGAGAATGAAGAAAAGAAAATGATTGGTGCTATGTGATAATACACATAAATAAGAAAATTAGCTCACAAACAAATGTCATAGTTATCAAAAGGTATAAAATAATTTGGTTTCTTTCATTTTTCATTTTGAACAAGTAACATTTCAAAAACACATTTTGTGATGTAAAATAAATTTGACCAAGAAAAAGACTTGTGTTATCTATCCTGTACAATGCCATAAAAAAATGTAACAGCTACAAAAACTATACATTGTTGAAGTGTCCTTTTGAATTAAAAAGAACAAACTTTTCTTTGGTTGAACTCTACAAGCATAACATGTCTTTACATTGATAGTATTTGTTACTCTGCCTAGCTAAATCAATCTGTGAGGGCATTTCTTGTCCACGGCTTTTTTCAGATGACCCCAAAGATATTCTGCTGGACTTAGTTCTGGACTTTAGTGGAAGAAAATTATAAATAAAGTCTTTCTTTTGTTTATTTGGAGATATCCTAGGACTCACTGAGATGCTGAAAAATAAAATTCATCTTCAGCTTCCCTTCAGACACCTAAAGGGTTCGAGTTCAATCTGGATGTTACCTGGAGCTGTTCATTACTTCATCCATCTCAAAAGAAAAACCCAATTCCATAGGAAGTAACCCCCTTATTATGAAGCTACTACTACCATGCTTCGCTTTGGGTATAGTGTTTGTTTTGTGATGTACATTGTTGTCTTTGTGCCAAATACATCTTTTGGAAGTGCAGTCCAAAAATTTATGTTTGATTTGATTCCCACACAAGCTTTTTAAATATTTTACTCAGACATGTATGTGTATGCATGTATGTATGTATGTATGTATCTATGTATAGCTGTACATAAAACTGTGTATCCTTTTGAGCCATTCTTAGTTCAGTGGGATCATTTTGATCCATTTTAACATCTTTACAACCTATGGCTTCAGCTAAAGATGCAAATGGAAAGATTTTAAATTAATCCTAGAAGGAGAACTGAAGTTTCTTTAAGCTTAATCGTATTCAATATAAATGTACCCAAGAAGGCTAAACCAACAGCCAGAGTGCATATCTTTAAAAATGGGGGTTGTTGTGCTTTAGCATGTTTCTAAGGAAAGAAGATGGAGTTTTCGTAATGGGTGACTTTTCTGTCACAATAAAATATTTGTTTCCCAGAGAGACCAAATATGAGCAGCCTTACATGTTCTTATCATCTAAGGTTAGATCTGCCAATCAGAAAATCCTGCAGACAGAAAGCATTGCAGTTTGCCCATTGAAATGTTGAAACTGGAATTAAAGATCCCTAAAGTGTTAATATAAGTGTGTTCACACTTATGCAACCACAATATTGCAGAATTTATTATTTAAAACTCCCCCCAATAAGATTTGTTATTTAGTTGAATTGTACAGAATGTGTGTCAAATTAAAAGGTGGAAAATGTTTTGAAATTATTTAACATTGTCTCATTACTGACAACACAAAACCTGGCACTTTAACGTGTGTGTGTGTGTGTGTGTGTGTGTGTGTGTGTGTGTGTGTGTGTGTGTGTGTATTTTTATAGCCATATTACAACTGTGCTCCTTGGATGCTCTACACTCAGCAGGAAGAGTATTTCTGTATTTTCCAAACACCTCTAAGAATAAATTCTTGATTAAGCATCGTTAGCTTTAATGCCAGAAACACAGTCTGTTTAATGCCATCTACATAACCATTAATGATCTGAAACTTAGCATCTGCCATATATTAGAGGAAATTAATGGTAAAGCACCACAATAAGGCTGCTCCTGATTTAAAATTAACCATATAAGGTTAGTGCTGCAAAACTCTTTCCATCTGGAATAATAACCTGCAGCCTTTGTATGTAATTATGCAATAAGATGTCTGCTGGGAGATCTTACATCAACCAGAGATCACCCAAACTGTTATTAAGTGACAGATGGGGTCCACACAGACACTGACATACACACATACATACACACACAAGCACCTAACACCTACACCATATGTTCCAACATAGATACGGCACGTTCACAATCTCGCAATATGCAGATGCCCTCTTACTCATCTGCTCTCTGCTTAAATTGTAAAAGTTTAAATAGACTGGTTTAATCTCGTCTTCACCGAGAGACATGTTCATGCAACAGTGAATCCTGAGACCAATTAAAACTGAAAATGACAAAAATGCACGAGTATGAGCTGAGAAGGAAGAAGATGTCGCTGCGAGGTTTCTACAAAATTCTTAGTGTCGATTGTAAAAAAAAAAAAAAATTAAATAAATAAAAAATTAAAACGTAAATAAAAATGCCGATGATGCCAGAAGAAGGACATCACTGAGGAACTGTGAATGCCTCACTGTATGTGGTCTGTTCTCATCATGTTCTCATGTGAGGAGTTGAGGTGCTAATGGCCAGGCCTGGTTGGAAGCATCTTTGTAGCATCATCGCGCCCTGCCAGCAGCAAAACAAGAAACTAGTCAATAAGCATTACTTCCAATTGCATCTCCAGTCAATCCTGCCTGTCTATCTCTGCTCAGTGAAAGGCTAATAAAGCAGCCAGCAGTAATAAAAAGGTATGCCTGGACACCACACTGCAAGCTGCTTCTGACAGGCTTTCAGTAATTAAAGCACAGCTCTGTCTCAAACAATTGGTGAAAGAACATCCCAATACCAGCTTTGTATGTGTAATTATTTTTTCCCATTGACTTGGACCTTTTTTGTGCTTACAAACTGATTGAGCTATTGATGGCGACAAATTGCTCATTGTGAAGAAAAAGAGAAACTAAACAATGGACTGGAAAACTACAAATGTTTTGTTAAAGCTCGCATTGACGCCTCAGCTAAATTGTGTTTTTCGTTTTGAGAAAAGAAGTCATTTTCCACCAGTAAATGCAACCTTAAAGAACCTGCGTGTCTCAAATTTGAAAAAAGCAGCAAGACGAGAGCGACAAAATGAAGTTGGCTTAAAGTGAGCATACGCCAAGAAACATTCAGGAGTGAATGAAGTCATAATTGAAGCAATACAATTTTATGAGGGGGAGAGATGACATTTAAGAACAAACAGATCAAAGAAGAGAAAATTATGATTTAAGATGTGCTCAAAAATGTTCATTCGCTTTAGAGTTTCCTAAATTATACAGGGGGACTAGATAGTGGCTGAATATAGAACTGAACAATATCAAGAAAACAGATAATTGTGTTGTTGACTGTAAAGACTATGAGTTTAGCAGCCATCATCTATGTCATGGCACTGAGGGTTGTTAATGTCCATTTTAATGCCAAATTTTAATATCAGCATACAGAGTGTAAATGCGTGGCACCACCTGTAATAGATTATCTTATAAAATAATGCATTTAAGTAGTCCTAGGCGATTTTGACACTACAAACACTAATACCCAAAGGAAGCTGTGACTACTGTCCAGTAGCTTGCTACCATCAGCATGTGAATGTGTGAGTGAATGGGTGAATGAATGTAGTGTGAAGTGATCTGGGGTCCTCTGGATGAGATAAAGCACTGTACAAATACAGGCCATTTACCATTTACAACTGTGATTCGATATATTGCGCAGCTCTAAACAGGTGTAGAAAATTTTTGTGATGCTTTATGGTTATGGTTATGATGTTTTTTATGATGTGAAGCACTTTGAACTGCCTTGCTGCTGAAATGTGCTATACAAAAATAAACTTAACTTGATGTGTTCAGTATGCTGTTTCGCATTGCTGAAAACACATAATTATGAACCATCTTCATCACATAGACATTAAATGTTATAAAACATGTTTCTAGCAATTAAACTTTAGAATTGTCCTATATTCTCTTACAGAAGTATGGATTGCAGCTATAGCTATACTGCGATCTTGAATATAGGAAACAAATACTAGTAAAGATACATGGATACTGACTTTTTACATTCTTTAAAGTTTGATCTGATCTCTTGATTCAGATCTTTTCAGTGTAAAGTAGGGCTGCATATTATTAAAGCATGCAATTGTGAGATTGTTGAACAATGTAATGACAATATTAGTTGCAATTACAGCGTATTTTCCATCCTTTTCTCTTTTTGTGATCACAATATCCAATCTCCCTGAAATTTACCATCTCTGCTACTACATTTTTTAATTGGCTTTGGGCATCAAATAAAGTCGAAGCCTACCTGACAAACATATTATCATGCAGAGCAAGAATGCATTGAACTTTATATATAATAGCCCACCAATACATTATCTGCTGCATACTAAACACTGTTTCTACGGCGGCAATATTGCACATATTTATATTGCTATCACAACTGCATTTCGATATGTTGTGTAATTCTTACTTAAACCTTGTTCAAAATCAACAAATGCTCAAGAAAAAACGAGCCGGAAGTTCCTTAATAAAAACAGCATTTTTGTATCCGAAGTAAAATAAAGAAATTAGAAGATTTTATCAAAGGATTTGTACTTAACCTTTAACTAATTTACACTCAAAACAAAGCACATTCAAGAACCTTCTGTTCGCTGATGCATTTACAGACCATTAAACAAAACTTGTGACTGATCGATGCATCACTAAAAAGCCACACCTGAAAGGTTATTAAATATCTTACACCAAATATCTGTCTCGAGTTATAGCACTTGTGCAAATAGTTCACAAGTACACGCTTGGTTATAAAGCAGTTCATTTCAATACAAATCTTTTGATCATCTGCAAAATTGTACAGCTCAAAATAAGGAGGTGATTTTCTATTTGTGCAGTTCTTTGGCATTCAAACAAAATCTGAACATTGCAATGGTTGGCACTGAACGCTACCATGAAACGCTATTAGATTGTCTATACTTTGCAAATTTTTAATCTCATAAATCTAAATTCAGGTGTAGGAATAATGTTACAACAGAGCTTAGCGTGCTTGGAAATGCGAATAAACATTTCAATTAGCAACTTTGACCATATTTTATACGTACTGCAGCCATATTGGATATTAAACTCAGACTTTGGGCCTCCAAGTTTTCAAGTCTGTATTTGTAGTAAGAATTCGTAAATTCTGACTTCTGAGACAGAAAACTATATAAAACACCTTTTGGAGTTAGAGCTGAATGTACAATTCGTCTTACAATGTTACAACAATTCAGGTAAAAGCACATTATGGTCCATTTTGACCAAACAAGTATATAACCTCAATACAAAGCTTTTACAGTACCCAATGATAAAATACAGCATTTCGTAGTGAACGGATAATGAGACTTTGAATTTTACTTTAGTTCATACTACTACAAAAATGGCTGACTCACTCTATAGTGGGCTAAAAAGTGAAGACATTCTGAAGCCAGCTTCAGTGTTGTGGGAGAAGGGAGGAAGTTAACACAAGGAGGTTCTGGTAAGTGTTTAGTGCCTGCGGTTGGTTAATGGTATACAGACAAGGCGACGCTACAATCTCTTGTCTGTACTTCTGTGTTGCTGCAAAGTCATAGCCCTCATAAAAAGTATAGACATACACTTTCTACACTCCTGTACCCCACATGTTCCCCACAGACGCATCTACAGCACATTTAATAGTAGTGGTGGATAATACTCCTCTTCATCATTTTTTACTACACCCAACATCAACCGATCTTTCAATACTTTTGCTGATCTAAAGTCACAGTGGCATTACTCCATAAGCCCTGTGGAGCAGGATAACCTTACTGAAGGAGATGACGACATGAAACACTCACAGACCGTAAATCGTCCTGTGAGGCAGCTAGGGAAAAAAGGTACACAGTGAGCTGAGAGAAAGGATGACACAGGGGAAAAACAAGGAGCCCTAGAATGAAGCGCAGGTTTGCTGCCAAAGACGAGTGAGTCACTGAAGAGGGGGGGAACACAAGATACAATTGAAAACACCTGAACCTGCCACAGAGTCAATTAAAGATAATGACTTTTTACTCGTTGCTGTAGTAACCAACTGTCGGCACAGAGGCAGATGGTTGCAGAGGTGTTTTGTTTCTCTCTATCAAACATTTCTTCCCCCTTCTCTCTCTCTCTCTCTTCATTTCACACCTTTTTTTTTTTCCCTCTGGGAGCTTCATGCTCTGCTTCTGCTTTTGTGCTAGTAAATTATGAATGTGCACAAAAAAGCCAACAATTAAACTGTACAAATGCTTCAACAAACCCAAACTAGAAAAGAATTTATTTTGCCTTCATAACTAGTAATAAAGATGCTGAAGTGTATGAAAAACATAGTGGCAGTGATTGCGGTTGTGGGGCATAAATACAACTTTTATGGAATTACACTAAGTACAAAGCCATTCACTCTTTCTAATAATGAAGATGAAAATGCATTCTGTCTGAACTATTACAGCAGTATTTGTGCAAACACATGTAGCTGTCCCATCTGCAGTTTAAGTGAAGGAAGATTGGGAGTTTCAGAGGTTGCTGTGTTGGGCACGCATTTTAAAAATCAGTTAAGCAGATGGAATTGTCGCACTAACGCACACCACTTTGCCATTTTGCACTGATATGCACGGAGCTTCCGAATATTAAGGCTCAAGGATAACTTCTGTTGTCAAGGCTCACTGTGTAGACTGCAATGTACTGACAGGCTTCCAAATGAATCAAAATCATTCACCTTTCACAGTGAAACCCAACTTCTAATACAGATACTTATCCCAGATGTGGCACAAAAAAAAAAAAAAATCTTTAAATTGTGCTTTTGTTAATACTCTTAAACAGACATTGTAAATTGGGGAGTTGTACCACCATGTACTCATTCTTTCTGTATGATCAGTGAATGCACCATACCACCAGGTCATGCTAGCAATATTCTTCGTTGCTGTAAATGTTAATTAGTTCAGAAGACTGGAAGTTAGCCAATTTCATTATCAGTGAGGTGTTTGAAAATGAAGTCAGAGGATGCACAAAAAAAGATACATATAAGAGAGTGAGACAAAAACCTTTAGTAGATAACAGGAAGTGTCAAAGGATTTACAGATCCTATGTTTTATCCCTTTGAGCCTTTCCTCTGATTTGGAAATGCTGATTTTGTGGAAATTTTATAGGCAAGAAATTCTCTATTCTCTAGCCACACTAATCTTGCAAATCACAAATATAAAATGTTAAACCCAGTTTAAACTGTCAACACCACTGTTCTCTTCCTCAAAGGTGTCTCTTCACCTCTGCTCACAATATAAATAAACTGCTCATGGCAGGGTGACTATAAATATTACAGCTGTTAAAAGGAACATTGAATCAACTAAAACTGGGTTTGGCAGGTTAAAATGCATCTCTAATCTATACCTTCATTCTTTCCCCTTTCTCTTGTTTTGTCTGTTGAAGCAGTGGTGGCTACAATTCAACAGCGGTAAAAGTAATGTGAACTACTTAAGTGTCAGTACAAATTGGTGTCTAAACAGTAAGAGACTAGAAGGGGAAGTGTGAATCTAAAGGAGGTAGTATGTGATAAATATAATGGCAGACCACAGACAGGGCCAAAAATAATCAATATTGACCCATGCTGACATCCTCCTCCTACACATTTCAACCAGTTACATGAGTATTGTCTTAATTATTCACTTTCAAATGAGTTTCTGTACAGACTAGTGTCTGCTGTTAACTTTCCAAGCCTTAGAGCAAGAAAACATCTCTCTGGGGGGTTTAGAATTAGTCCAGTCTCTGCTGAAACAGAAAAAGAAGCAGGTTGGATTTTATAGCAGCTCTCCTGGCCTTAACCCAAGCATCAAGCTCTACCTCCCACCTCATCAACACACACTCACTACTCATAAAATTCCTGTTCTTAGCAATGATGCCAAGACTTCCTTTCACTATCCCCTCCTTTATGCCCCACCCATTGGCAAAGTTGTTCTGCACTACCTCATATCCCAGGGTTTTCGTACAAACCCGCCAGCCAATAACGCTGGCTGTGATCTTCCAAAGTTTCTCTGGATTCCTCTTGTGGAATGAAAAAGAAAAGTCTGGAGTTCTTTCTGTTTTGACTTTTTTTTTTTCTTAGAAACTCAAATGTCAAAAACTTGAGTTGAACTTCTATGGCACCGTATTTCAGCCACAAATGAAAAGCTAAAATGCATTTTAAAGTTCAAATGTCCCATATTATAATCCAAATATATTCAAAATAAAACTAGAAAAAGAGTTTGTCATCTTCTGAGAGACCTAATTATGGGTCTTCTTCCATATTCAGACACCTGAGCTAATTAGTTAAAAACAACAGAATCCATTACAGCTGCTAATTATCCAAAGCAGTTCGGCACAACCATCCATGATGTCCATAATACACGGTAAGTATGAAAGTGATGCTTAGAGACCCCAGGAGGTCTGTTCGACACTTTAGGAGCATAGTGCTCTGATGTACCTTTACGTGTGCAAGGAATAAACAACAAACTAAAGGGGATACTCACTACAAGAGAGGAGGCTGAAATGTACTACTGTAATGCTCTGCATATATCACTCATTTCTTCAACGTTTGTAAACTGTTCAAAACACTGCAGCTCATGTTTGTTTTCATGATATAAAGGGTTAGCACTTTCCTACTATCATGTTATCTCTCTACTGGCTTCTAGACTGATTTAGAGTTTTATAATTTTAAAGTCTTAAATGGTCTGGTCACATGTTGTTTAACCGATCTTCTCAACATTCACACACCAATTAAAAGCACTTCAGCCAACCAGCTAGTTCCTTTACATATTGCAAGATTCATGCTGAAATATAAAAGTGACTGGGCCTTTGTGTATCTGAAACAGATTCATGTTTTGTTAAACAGAACCAAATTAAAAGGAATACACAGTATATCTCAATTATAAAATACAATTGCAGACATCTTTTAATGTTTAATACAACTCAGTATAGGCCGATTAAAGATTCTCCCAATATGACAATCTTGAATAAAGATAACAATTTTACAATATTACACTATTTACAAAATATTCTGGGGTTTTTCTTAACTAATAATCATACAGGTCTTTCCAGTTATAATAAGGTTATCTGTATACAAAGACTTAGGAAAAAATATTAGCCTGTACATTGCCCTCCTACGCAATTCTGCTCAATTCTCATCTCCCTTCACTGCACCATCTGGGCTTTCACCCACTGAGCTTGATTTCTCCGGCAGAATTTCAACCGGGCCAATCAGCAAACAGAACACAAAACCCCACACATTGTCAGAATATCTGCACAGATCTAAGAGCTACTTTGTCTTCAATGAAATGAAAATCCAAGTTTTTTTCTCCTTTAACGATGTGCATGGCAAATAAGTTATTATTCCTTACTTTAAAGTTATTATTTACACTTGGCCCCTTATTGTAAATAATAGGTCTAAAAAAAAAAGTCTGTTTAACTGAAATTAGTCACCTATACATATTAGTCACATAATTAATTAATTAAACATCATCAAAGGCAAGCGGACTAACTTCCAAATAAATTATTTTGACTCTTGTTTCCTATGACTTCATTATCCAAGTTATAGGTATTGATCAACCTGAAAGGTTGCCTATGCAAGTCAGCCGGTGTATAGCTGGTGTATCTCTACTGCAAATCCTCCCTCTTTGTAGAGCTAAAGCCATTTTGGAGAACATTTCTCATACAGCTGGAGAGGTGATGAGTATTAAGAGTCACCTAATCCTAGATGTGTGAATACCCACCTCCTCTCAGACAAATAAATGAGAGAATCACACACTCGCCTTTTGACAATCCCAACTCAACTGATGAGCTCAGGGTAAGGCAATAAATGCGACTGCCATGTAAAGCTAAGGAGGGATTATTTTGACACTATCCACTCAAACAACAAGGGACTTAAAGTTCTCTTTTTAGTCTTTATCTTTTCCTTTTCTCTTTCAATCTGTGAGGCTCACTTTGCCTCTTACGGTTGTCTCCATGGGGATTTGAGCAAAGAAGAAGGAAAGAAAAGAAGGGATAAGGTGTGAGATTGTGACAAGTTTTTTTCCCCATTTGTGAGATAAAATAAATGTGCAAGTTGTGTGTACGAAGTATCGAAAAGCACAGTGACTGAGTGGCCTTCAGTGGGCTCATTCATAATGCCAGCCTACACACCAGAGGGGCACAAGCAAACAACTGAAGTTGATAAAAATCTACTGGGAGGGAGGAGGGAAAAAGGGGCCGGAAAGAAAGGAATAAACGAATTAAGCCAGATAAAGCCTCGTTTTTATTGCACTCAGGAGACTTGCAGCCGTGGCAGGAGCAAAAAAAGTGAAAAGCTTCAAAAAAGCTGAGTCATTTACTGAAGGTTGTACTATAGCAATACAAATTCTATCACAGGAACAGCTTCATTTAGATTAAAGCAGCCAGGAAAACACAGCTGACATTGATTTCTGTAACTGCAGCTGCTCCTCGAGTCCAATAACCTTCTGATTTCTTCGGTGACTGTCGCACTTCTGGCCCCAATCCCACAATCCACTCTGGTGTTAAAGGTTTCAAGTGAAGCCCTCGCCTCACTCAATGATATGGGGGGTGGGGGGGGGAAATCAAATGCTTGGCACATCCAGGGGGCTGTACCTGAAGAACACTTTAAAGACAAAAGATGTTAAAAGGAAAAGCAAGTCCAATTTAAACACAATCTGACATTTTCTACAGAATGGTAAATGTTGCCTTGTTTGAATACATCCCAGCATTTTCTGCACCGCTGCTTATTAAACCCTATCCCTTCATCTCCCCATTAACTGGTCTGTCAGAGTGACTGTTTGCTGGACTGCTTTAAGCAATGGTATGTTTACCTCCAGTCAGATTCCCATTTAGATCCCTGAAGAAAAGGAAGGAGGTGAGTGTGCAAGTGTGTCCTGGAGTCTTAACAATGCAGGCTGGCTGCTGTAGCTTTGTTACTGTCACCTGTGCTGCTAAAGGCTTTTCACATGAAAACAATGCACATAAAGAAAAGAAATTACAGATTAAGAAAACTTTACATATATCAGCCAACATTGTGACCACTCAACATTGAATCACTGATTATACGTAAAGTTAAGTCCAAAATTTTTCATACCCCTGGCAAATTTAGGTTTATAGTAAACTTTTATTTTCATCAACGCGATTCTTCTGTCTGGAAGTAATATTAACATTTTGAGGTGGCACAGCCAGTCTTGACTTTGATCTGATTGACAAAATGCAAGAAGGTAGCTAAAGAGTAGGGTGATGGCAAGGAGATCTTCCAGCCTCAAAGTCTAAGAGCTTATCACCAAAGATACATCATTAAAATACCTGTGGAAACATGATAAAAGCCGCAAAAGATGAAAATGGCGCTCACTGTTAAGCGAACATCATTACAGAGCCACAACCATTTTTCAAAATAAAAAGGGTATCTAGCTATGTTTGTTCGGAAACTCAATATTCTTTCATATTCACCAACTATCCTTGGTCTTTATTTAGAAATTCATCATTTACAGCTGTTAATTTGACATTGCTTGTCACACAAGTAAATATTTAGAAAATTAAGTAAATATTTTATCTTTGCTCTTCTTATAATTAACACATACATCAAACAAAATATATCAAAATCATACAAATTAGACATTATAGTGGTTACTCAGCCATTGGAAATATGTTAACAGAGAAATTACATTTGTCATGGGATCTGCAAGTGCACCTTCTACCCCTGAAAAGTTCTCCCTTTTAAGAGCTACAAGGACTTTTCCCTTAGCATTTTTAATACTTCACAAAAACAACGCGGATACCACACCCCGTACAAACAGTTTTAAGAGTGAGGGGCAAGGGTTACAAAGGGATTCAGCCTAAGTCAAGTCTGAAGTTATTGTTTTCAACAACCAAAATGCAACGTGGGTTTCAGTCATAAACTTGAGTCAGAATATTCTGAACACCATTAATATCAGTTCTTCAAATTGATCTAAAATGGGTATGAGCAGGTCAAAGCTGTACAAAAACCAGATATTGGAAATTGGTCACAACAATCTAATCACCGCATTTGTATTTCGTTCAAGAACAATCCGCTTCTACAACTCCTATTGGCGTAAAGCAACTATACAGGACTGAAGGAAACATAAATTGTCTCAAACGTTGTGTGATACATCACACGGACACCTCATTCTCCGATGAGCTCCATCATGGTCTATGGGAATTATGGGTTTTCTAAAATCACCCATATTTTATGTATACCATACAGCTAGTCTGCTGGAAACATATTTATGCGTGCATGTCACAGAAAATGTCTGTTGGCAAATTATTCAGTTTTTGCCTCAGCAGCATTTTTTCTCAGAGCCAGCTCCTCACACATTGGAGCATATACACATTTGCAAGGGAGAAATCCTCTTTTACCAGTGACAAGCCAAAGTTGCATGCATTTTCAGGTAATTACCTATGCAGAGGAAGTCAGCTTGACTGCTTTATTAGAAGTATGGGATGTGTAGCTACAAGTATGCAGATATGCATGTCTTCACTTTTCACAGACTGCTTCAAAACATCACTGAAAGACCAGCATATTAACACCTTGTTGTCACACAAATGTGTGAACAGCTTACCACCATCTCACAAAGGAACCGTTTTATACAAGCCACATGAACTAAAAACCCACCCACTGACTCTCCCTCTCTGGCAGACGCAGCAAACATGCAGAGCTCGTAGTATAATAGGAGAGCATGCAGCATGAAGATGGCACTAAAGCAGCTGGACCTGACTAGTGACAACACTCCCATTCATCACCGTAGCCCCTGGAGACTTTGCATCCCTTTACTAAGCGGAGCTCGCACACACAAACGCAGCTGTGTTACAATCAGCGTATAACGGCCTGTGTCAGTTTTGCAACCAGTCAAATGGGGCTGCTTGTGTGACATATTATTCATCTACATGCGAGCACGTGACGGCGTCTCTGCTAGGAGAGATAAGGAGCATCTTTATTCCAAATATTCAATGAACGTGTCCAGGAGTATGTTCATCCAATCATCTATTAAATGGTCCATTTGTTAAAAAGGCAGGAGGGGAAATAGAGATGCTGAAGAAGGAAGGTAAAGGGTTGTAGGACAGTGAAGGCAATTAAAGAGGAATCACTTATCAGAAGGAAAAGGAGAAAGTGAAACAGATGTGGAAACAGATGTGGAAACAGGGGGCTTATCTTTGTCATATCTCACTTTATAGTTGGACAAACTGAAAACTTTGAATCTAAGTAGAAAGATCTCCTGTGATGTTTAACTTCCCTTACATTCAGTCCCACAGCATATATATGCATGAACAAGCCAAGACTGTCAACAATCACAGCAGGTTTTATTCCATCTACTCAAGAAAACAAATACACACAGCAGCATAGGTACTACAAAGGTAGTCTAGACTAGAATAAATTGTATGAAAAATACACCAAGGAAGCACAAAAAACAATGTTTATCATGCTGCTATGAAAAATAGCCCACATTTCCTGGCCCTCCCATCATCCTCCATCCAGACCTGATTGCATATGACGGAGTCATTAGATGGGCAGTGGGCAAAAGATGAGATGAAGCGAGTTAAAATTACAACTGGAGATTTACACTTAAAACACTCCTGGGTTTTGCTGCAGGTGCTAACAATGTATTTTTTGTTGACATGAGCAACAAGACTAAGCAAACAATATTCAGTTTAAAAACTCAAAGGAATATTTAAAAGGAAAATGTGAGATAAATGAATCTGTGATGGATGAATACTTTACCTTAAAAAAAAAAAAGAAAAGAAAAGAAAAGAAAAAGACTTTCAAGGCTGGGGATTTTTCATTTCATGGACAACATGATAGTTGACATAGGGAATAAGACTGTGAAATTGAAATCAATCCATTGGACGGAAGCTACATGTCTGCACTACCCATTTAGCTTTGTGTGCTAAATAATGGACACCAGAAGTAAATATGAGGAAGTATTAAACAATATCTAGGTGACTGACAGATTATATATTGAAATTTTAGTTAATAAACAGTATCTCAGACAAGTCCATAGGTCAACTCTAAAATGAATAAAATGAACCTTCCTTCATCTAAGAGCCATCTGCCCATAAAAATGCATCACCTAAGTTGTGGATTAAAATCAAGAATCGCTTTCTATTTGTTTTGTTTCAACATTTTTAATTGCTAAATTTGTTGTGAATAATTATGAAAAATAATTAGGTGTAATTTTGTGCTGGTAAATTTCTGAATAATGCAACAGAATGTTTATTTATCCTGAAGAAACAGGAAACATGGGCATCAAGGGGAGTAAAAGTTTTCTCAACTGGCCAGCTTAACAGCAAGAGAATGACATGTTGGAAGAAAGTTTGGCTTAATCTGTTCTGAAACAGCTGTTTAATATGCCTGTTTCAGTTGTTTAGTACAGAGATCAGTTTGAAAGATATCCATCTAGTTATTATTATCAAGCTCCACCTAACAAGAGTAAACCATTAGAAACTACTAAAAAGCCACAGTCTATAGGTGTATCTGATTAATTAAATACTCCCTTTCACACTATGATTTACAACATGAATTACATGAGAAATTAATTCATACAAGACTTAAATTTAGGTCAAACTTAAGTTTTGAATCAGGACTCTACAATAGTAAAAATGTATTTGCTGTATTATTGTTGAATACTGCACAGCAATTAACACATTTTACATAATTTGTTTTCATCTTTTTGCCACACAAGCCAAATAATTTGTTCAATTGAAAGTAAGACTGAGCCACAAAAATTCTAGTTTGTGTTAAATCAAAGCTGCAAAACTTTTTTTATTAGTATTATTTTACCTGCTCAACAATAAATGAACAAAATAGCTGTGAATTTTGTTGAAAAACAAAACTGTAAATCACTGCAGATCTGAAAAACGCTTCTCACATAATTAAAAGAAAGGCGTAGAATTTCCCCATTTGTAGGATAAATAGTTTTCCATTTTCATGGTGAAGCCAAAATGTTCATTATCAGATAGGTTTAATGAATGGGTGCGTCTTGGTCTCCTCATGAGTAGGGCTGAATGCTATCAGGAAAACATAATACTGATAATATTGCAGAATATTAGGATGACAATATTGATGAGGATTAACTCCCATTTTCTAGTTCTTTTCTAAATTTTTTTCATCACAGTGTTCCCATCACTCTGAGCTTTAGTATCTTTTCCACATGATGATCAAGTATGAGCATCAAGGGCAAGTAAAAGTACATCCAAGAAGCCAAGTCTATTGTTGGCATGTGGAATTTGAATTCTTGGAACTTGAATCACAATATCTACCAAATATTGCATCAAAGCAGTCCTTTATAATGGCCATATTGTACTCGTTGATATTACGATGACAAGCGATAATATAATATGCAGCTCTACGTTTTAGTTTAGTTCAGATGTTTGTGCTCCTGTTTACTATGAACTGAAAAGGAAAATGAAAAACATAGCCAATAAGAAAAACTATTCATTAAATTTGTACGTAACATTTTCCTTTTTAAGTATTTGATTTGTCGGTAAAAATCTAGTTCTAAAGAAAATCTAAAAAAAAAAACAAAAAACAAAAAAAAAAAAACTGTCGAATCTGCAGCATTCTTGAATTGCTAATGTGGGTAACAAGAAGTAAATTGAAAGAGGCAGCAAACGGCCTGCAGACCACAGTTTGAACACTTGCTTTAAATAATTAGAAAGCCTTGACCCAACAACAAATAAATGTCCACCCAACTGGCTAAATAGTTTATTTGCATTCAAGGGTCAATGCATGGGACTGGAATATAACAGTAAAACACTGTAGTAAAACAGTTCTTTGCTATTGTGATATTTCATGCAGGGTTACTGCAATGGTGACTGCAAATCAATATATTGTGCCGCTCTGCTTTAGACTGCATAGCCAAATGTTATCTTATTTCAAATCTTCCTTAGTGGTTGTAAATTTAACATATACATTACATTCTAAGACTCTGCAGTTCACTACAGACAGAAAAAGATTGTTACCAGAAGGATAGTTAACATTAAAGACATACTGCCAGAGAGCTGGAACTTAAAACTTAATTCATTTCTCAAAGCTGTTCACACTATAGGCTCACCTGAACACAAAGCCGTGAAGCAGTTTATCCTTTAACCTTGTCAAAATAATAGTTAAAACAATCACAGCAGGGAGCTCCTCACAGTAGAACAGCAACACAAACAAAATGTGCAGTTTAGAAAAAATAATTATCTTCAAGAATGATAATCACAATATAGAGTATTTGTTTTGCATTTTTTCTGTTTGGGTTTTTCAGCCTCTTCAGCGACCACTCCTGTCTCTAAGCAGTGCACTATCAGGCTATTTAAACTGACTTTTAAAAGTACTTAATGCACCTGAATCCCACAGGTTTACAGGAAGGCTGTATGTAGTGTGTTTGTTTATGCGTGCAAAAGCCGACAGCAAAACTATTTTTAAAAAAGTCTTGCATATTTCAGAAGATAAAGCTATTAATGCCCCCCACGGATGTATTAAAGCAGTGCATCGAAGGGACATTGGGATTTGTCATGTCAGGGTTTTCATATTTTTTTTTTTCCCCGTGGCTGAAACAAAAAGGGTGCCTCAACCGTATGAACGTGTGTTTGCAGATACACACTACTTTACGAGCTGTGAGACACACTTAAGTGCACACATAGGCACAATAGAAAGTCAGTCGGTGAATAGTAGGGGCCCGGCAGACTAGCAGGTGCTGTTAGAAGAAGATATGGCTTCTGTCCACCTCAGCATTTCTAAACACTCACAGTTATCTTCCCTCTCCACAGGAGGAGAGGTCATTTCTTTCTTCTTTTCTCCTCCTCATCACCATCCTCTCCTCATTTCTGCTCGTCTACCCCTCTGCTTCAGCTTTTTCTTCCCGCTCTCATTTATCCACTTGCAGCCTCCTTTTACATCCTTTCCCTTTAGCTTTTTTTTTTTTTTTTTTTTTTTTTAATCATTTTTTCAGCACTTTCCTGCTTTTCTACTCCACCCTTCTCCTCTCCATCCCCTCCTTCCTCCACTCCTTGTTGTCTCCTGTGCTCTCAGCGGAACAGTCCATTCAGCAACTAAACAAAGCTGCCTACAGCATCACACACTGGCTAATCAAGCAAAACCAGAATGCAGCAGTCCTCAAATCCACTCAACAGCATCATGATACTGGGCAGCCAGAGGACCCAGGTGATTTTGTCAGAGAGAGAATAAACATGCACAAGACAATGTGATCCCCAGAGTCCCCCCTGCCCCCAATATGTGGCTAAATGCTGCTCCCATCTAGGGGGTTCGGCCCATGTTTGCATTTGCATTTAATCGAGGTTGATGTAAATATACTCTGGCACAGGAGGGCAAACAGAAAAAGACAGAAAAATGATGCAGTGGAGAAAATTCTCCGACAGCCTATAAACCATAAGACATTGCTTTTCTGACGATGATGAAACCAAACAATGGTCAGCTGCAATCTTGTCCTGTGCAGAAGATGTACATTTACCAGACAGCGTGCGAGCCTCCCCTCTGTGAAGCAAAAAAAAAAGAGACAAAGATCCAAAAAAAAAAAAAAAAAAAAAAAACCAGATCAAAGACAGTGGCAGTGTAAGATGCACAGATACAGATATAGGAGATATGTAAGCCTACCAAGGAAACCACAGGGGGGCTCACCTTAGAGCTGGAGGAATAACTGGAGCTCTCATCTAGCTACCATGCTTTAAAAGAGCATTCAACCCTTAAAGATTTCTTTTGTTTGCAATCACACTTACATGTTTAATAATAGACAATGGTAAGAGAAAAATACAAAATATGGTTTTTAAATGAGAATTTCATTTAGCTGAAAATAAGGTACCCCCTTGTTTAATCATGAATTAACTGACTGATCACGTTTTTGAAACGGGTATTAAATTTCATTCACCATTTAAGAAATCACTGAAATATAAAAGATTATGCCCCAATCTGAATAAATTCAAGAACAGATAAGAAACAAAGTCACTGACATCTATCAGTCTGGAAAGAGTGACAAAGTCATTATACACAATGGAAGCGAACTTGGACGAGTGATGAAGCTGGTCGTTAGTGCAAGCACATGATTTGAGATGTTGTCACCTAAGTTGATTTAGGGGGAAAATACTTTTCAAATGGGCCCAGGTTTTTTTTATTTTATTAAGCTTTTATTTAACCAAGGAATTTCCACAGAAATTAAAAATATCTTTTCAAGATGCCCATGGCCAAAAAATCTGTATGGGGTCATTTATTTTTTCACAGCACTGTAAATATTCAGATACAAGGCAGGACCGATATTTGAACCATAATAGAAAGAAAAGAGAGCTACAGTGACTGACATGAGAAATATTCTGCTTAATCTGAAAAAGAGTAGGAACAAAAACAAGGGCAGGGAGATGTATGGAAGAAGAACCAGGGGCTCAACTACGTACTTTCTGAGGTGTATGCAGACACCACCCCCCATGTGAAGGTGCATAAAATTACTTGTTCCAAAATGAATATCCCATCGCAAAACCAGTGTTGTATGAGCTGCCTTTGACACTCAAAATGGCAGTTGCAATAACAGCACAAATGTGCACAACAGAAATGCAGCACGCAGGACTTCCAAAGTTTGTTTTTTCCAGGTATATGCTCAGTATGCCCAGTCCGCTTGTTTTGACTGGACCAAAAGTGGAGTGTATTTTTTCTGTTTGGTGCGGTTTGCTTTCACATTGTGCTTTTTTGCAAGTGGACTATAACTTGTAAACAAAGTCACACCGGTGACGATCATTGTTCCCACTGGACAGAAATTAAGGGGCCAGGACAGAGGACAGACCAGAAAAACCAAACATAGAAGTCCTGCTTGCTGCATTTGTGCTGTTATTATAACCACAATATCATTTTGAATGTCAAGAGGAGCACAAAACATACTTTTAGGATTTACATATTCAAGATGCAGTCTGACATGTGCAGAGCGGGGCTGTAGTAATTAGTCAACAGAATCAATTACATACACGGCAAAAAGGGGGGGGGAAGGAAAAAAAAAAAAAAAAAAAAAAAAGACATTACATTCAAACATTTCAAAATTTTACTCTGGGTGTAAATGTTAGAAGCAGTGGGATCAATATCGCCTCCATTGTCTGCCAGAAACTTAGACACAGACTGTGCAAACCAGAGCTCAACTATCATGGCTGCACTCCTACAGTGCACAAATATCTAAAATGCAAGCATTGAAAAGCTGTGTGCCTTCTCTGGACGTGTAAAGTCAAAACTTTTCCAGGAATGTGACATTGCAGAATTTTTCAGCATGCACTAGCCAACGCTCCAGACAGAACAGATAAACCACTTAGGCCATGGCCAGATTAGTCAATGTTGATACTTGGAAAAAAGAATAGACAAGGGTCCATGGGTGCTGTCTTGTACAGATGTCTAGACAGATAGGTTCCTCTGATGTAAGCTGGTATAAATAATGTTGAAATATGACACAGCACCAATGTGCTTTACCCTTCAGATTCATGGAGTAAAGATTTTATTGTCACTGGTGACTGTGCAATTTTTAATTAATGAAGCTCTACACTTTATTGTTGAAAACACACCATATGCTCAGAGTAGAATATTCCAGTCCGTCTTGAAGTGGTCTTTTTGCAGCATCTGTGCTACACCCAATCTAAGGTGTTCTACAACTTGCAATTTATTGTGCTTTCACAGATAAAGAAAAGATTGACCAATCAAAAACAGTGGTTTAAAGAATCTACATAAAACAAAGAATAAGTCAGTGTATATGTGACTGGTCTTCAGTATTTTATATTTTGAATTTGTTCAAGGGGGGGAAGATAAATAATTTGTAGATTCTTGTGTAAAGAGTTGCTATTTTTGAATTTACTGAGTGTGTATATGATAATGTAGAGACAACTGGGTGAAATTCACATTTGTGTTTACTTGATGAGGTGCTGTAAAACATATACCAGTAATGAGAATAGATGGTTCACCTACAGAAAGAAGAAGTTGATTAAAACAACTGCAGAGTAATTGAAAGACTACTGACAGATTAGTTAACTCCCAAGATGATCATTAGCTGGCAGCCCTACTCCAAAGTTAAACAACTTGCTTAACTATTAAAGTGATGTGTATGTTTATGACATGACCAGAATTAGTTTCTGCTTGATCGGCCGTGACCAGTGACAGGGTGCTCAGAAACTCCCATCTTTTCCATTCATTGAAAGCAATATAGGTACGTGCCATCAGGTAGCACAGATAATACTCTTTACAGTGGATAATACTGAATGAAGAACACAATTTTCAGTATTGGTGAAGTGTTTAAAAATTAAGTATAAGGAAGCAACATGATCCAAAAAAGCTATTTAAAATAAAATTATTTTACTCAGGGATGGCTGCGATTTATTCAGGGAGCTACTGAGCAATACTTTCAGCAGATAACAGGAAGGCAAAACAGAGTAGTCAATATAGACAGTCTGCTGTTTATGTTATACTGTTGTGCTAACCATGTTTATTGCTAATATCTGATTGTAACGACACATTTAATATGAAATCTGTGATCATGTTGTCTTATCTTTTATTTTACAGCAACTCCCATACACACTGTTGTGATTCTGCTCCTAATGTAAATATTTATTGACCATTAATGGCAGGGAAAACAGAAAAAAATGCACATTCTAAATGTTGTCCTTATATTTTCCTTTATTATAGTTCCTAAAGTGAAATCTAAATTAGCTAAAATCGGTCTAAAATCAAAGCCTTAAAAAAGCGAATTTGTGTTAGTGATTGTTTAGCAGCAGTCCACTTGGTTTCCACCACCATAATCTTTGTCCCATTGAACTGCTTTTTTCTTAGCATTTACTTTGAGCTGGGCAAAAGGAGAGGAACGCTTTCATCAGAAGCCAGGACAGGCTACAGAAGACCAACAACCAATCAAAACCATTTTTAAACTATCTTATTTCATCGATATATCTAATTTAAGACAAAAGGAGTAAAAATATGGAGTTTTTACATTATCAACAATAAAACGTTAGATTAGCAATAACACAAGTTCACTGTCTCTCATTTTCTTCTACTTATTTAACTATTATTACAAACTATATTGATGCACCTCCTTACAGCTGATTTTTTTTCTCTAAATCCATTGCTGACTCAGGTCTTTAACACAGTCAGTCTTTTACTACAACCATGCAGCGTTAGGGAATCCTGCTGTTTTCCAGTGGTTCCGGTACTGATTAGAGATTAGTAGATTAGGATTGTAAAGTATTCACAAACACCACCTGTTGTTAAAACAGATGCCCTAATCCTTAATATCACCAATTTAATTTGTTAATGTCATTTTAGAGAAACTGAGACAAATTATATTATTTGTGTAGTTATACTGTCTCCATGCACCGTGACCCTTGACCAAAATTAATTTACTGACTGAGACATTTATAATGACATAAGTTGTACAAAAAAAACCAAAAAAAAAAAAACCAAAAAAAAAACATTGGTTCTTTCATTGAACCAGCTGAGATAGACTGTAGTACCAGCTCTGGTTGGTGAAAAGGTGATTTAACAATAACTCAAATCAGTGTTTTTAATGGTTCAGTGCTTAAAGTTTTTAAACTAGGCATGATGCCAACTTCATCTTAAAAAATACAGCTGTGAAAATTGCTGAATATTGTTGTGACACTATCAATTACAATTAGCACACATTTCTCTTCCTGTTCCTTCATCTCATCATCCTCATCAATCTGTGAGCTTCTGCATCTTAACCACAAAGAATATATACAAAAAGTGGTTCATCAAGGTTTCCTTGTTGTCTCCACACAAGGAAAATGTATTACTTGGCATGCAGAATCTGCATGGATTGCACCTGAAATAAAATATCCTACCAAATTTTGCATCCATGGAGATGCCTGTAATTGTGATCTTTCAGACACTAATACTTCAATGACAATTGTGATTTAATATATTGTGTGGTTCTAATGCAAGCAGAGCAAACTGATGCATTAGTTAATTTCAGTTTGAACTACCATGTAAATTAAACACATTTAGGTATTTTTCAGCAAACTCTATTGCACTTTTAATTGTTTTGTAGCCAACTTGCCTTTTAAGAACAGAATGAGGTTTTTTTTTATTTTATTTCATGCAAGAAGCCCTGCTGCAGTTTGACAGAAGCCAGCACACCCGAAGCATCTAAAGAATATCTAAATTAGATTACAACAAGGACCGGGCAGTGCTTCCCAATCCCTTCTCTTTGGCATGTTGTTCTTTTAATCTAGCCTCCAACTAGGACTATGAGTTCCTGAAATACAGAAATAATGCTCACAATTAACTGTTTTGTGCCATGACAATTTCTAATGCACTTCAAGAACTAAGATCTTGGATATAGTTGCATTCTTATTTGTGCTGCTAAAACAGCACAACGCCCTTACACAGAATTCACTTTCACAGAAACAGTAGAAACTAAGCTGATGAATATAAAGATTGAGAAATTTCCAGCTTACGTCTCAAAGTTGTCATGTTGGCCAGACCGACTGTTTGGGTGTGATGGAAGAAATTAATGGCGTTAAAAGGAAAGAGTGGGATGGCAAGTTCAAAGTGTGCTGCGAGGAGGAGTGAGTGCTGTGGCAGGCGGCAGGGAAGACAGCACAGTGATGAGACAGGGAGGCACGAGTGATGGTGTGGCATAGAGGAGAGTGTGATGGTAGGATGGGATTTGAGTCTTTTAACTTCATTAGTTCCGCCTCAGTCTGGGGTCTGTAGATTATGTCTAATTAAGCAGCTTAACATGGCTTAAAATGCACCACACAGAAAGCACAAGAGCCTTATCTGTCAACCTGCTCAAACGATTCTCTGCTCTTCCTTTTATTGCCGTGGCAGGCTAACATAAATTCCCTTGCATGGCCTTTATGCAGGGGAGATTAGAGGATTTGACATCAGTGTGAGCTGGATAGAAGGCAGCTGCAACATTAGTAGTGAGAGCTGTGGAGTGAGCATGTCTGGCAGGCAAAAATGCAGGCAGATGCTTCATTGCAGCATGCAAGGGTTGACAACAAAGGGTGGAGCTCAACACACAGAATTCCTCCTGAGATGTACCTTTAAATTAGTGTTAACACTACAACTGCCATATGTGGGCCATACAGTCTTATCAGAGAGTGTTAGATGATATTATTAACCAGCCAATCACAACAGGCCAAATACAGATCCCTAACCTAGACATCCAGGTTGGACCAAAAAGGTCAAGGTAATTACTGTAGATAAGTTTTAATCAACAGTGTGGACAAGAAGTTGAACCAAAACCTGAATGTAACACCTGAAATAAGTGAAGTGTAATATTCATGTTATTTTTGGACATAGACATAGTACATAGCTATATGTAACCTTAATTTACAGATTTATCATTTTATGAGTAAATTACACTTTTTAAAAGAGGTTTGTTGGAACCAGAAATGTGTTTGCATTTAACCATAAATTTATGGTATCTCCTTACTGGTGTAACCTCCCAAGTTTGGATCAACTGCGTAAGTCTACATAGCAGTTTTTTCTTGTCAAAGATCCGTGTTAGCACACAGTTTGGCAACTGGGCTAGCGGTAAAACGTCCAAAAAAGCAGGATTATTCCTTAGGTACAGGTTCTAAACAAAAGCTTTTTTGTTCTGTGTAAATGCCCAATCTCACACAAACCAACACATCTTACTGCCCGTTTGAATAGGCAAACCCTTACAACATCATTTAAAAAATACCTAGCATGACCTGACTACTTCCTCTTCATGAACACCACCTGTTATTTGTTTGGAATAGCAGTATTGTTTGACATCAGACAAGCCTGGCTGCCATATGTCAGTGCATAGCTACAACATTAGAAGTTTGAGGTGGAGACAGAGGGAGCTCCAGTAAGACACAGGAGGTCAGTTGGAGTTCGGTTTGACTCGATTTTATAAGTCGACCAGCATGACTCCACCTCAGGCAAACCTGCACCCACACAGTGGGTTACTTTGCAGGCAGTCAAAAAAACACTCCCTTCTCTTTATCTTCCTCCATCCAGTGTTCTTTTGTATTCCTGTTACCACTTTTGTGACAGCAGCATGGTGTCAACTAAAACTAAAACTACGCATCAAAAAATCCTGCTCATCCACAAGCAGCCTATTCGAGGTATTAAGGCAGGATGTACAGCACTATCTCATTTGCGATTTCAGAGGCAAGATGGCCACACTCAGAACTGGTCCATCTTGTTCAAATGCGTCAACATGGCAGGAGATAGAAAAATCTGTTCTCACAGAGACTGTAATCCGCTGATGTCAATAGCCTTAGGATAAAATCCACTTTCTCACTCTTTCTGACACCAGCTCTTCTAATTTACTTTAGCTATAAAAACGTCCACAGGCAAAGAAACACAAGTACAACCAGAAGAAATACAAATGAGCACAACATGAGGTATTTTGATTGTAAAAAGTATAAGAAACAGATGTAGAGGTCAATCGTTATAAAGGAGAAGCGATAAATAGACAAAGTTAGCACCCGAGCAATGTGTTGAAGAGAAAGACAGTCGGACCAGAAACAGAGGGAGAGATGAAGGCAGAGCTGCTATCTGATAGAGGGGATTTACCCAGCCCTGGAACAGTAATTTACTAAAGCCATTCTACAGAGGCCCATCAGTGGTGATCTGCTGCCAGATTAGACGACAAAACCTCATCCCTTGCTTTCCCTCCAGCCAATCAGCACCAAGCAGTGTGAAGGGGGAAAAGAACGTGGAGAGGAAGGAGGAGCCCAGAAGGAAAAATTTCCTGTCTTGTGAATTTAAGGAGGGCACATACACGAAAATACTTGCACACATGTGCATAGAAAACATCGAAGAGATTCGATTGGAGCCGGAGCTAATGCTGTTGTGATTTCTCACCCTCAGGATACAGCGGCTAACTCCGTCTGGTTGGAAGAGCCGGGGATTTGTCTTTTATAATCAGTTTTCTGCTTGTTTCCTCTGCACTTGCTTGTCCTTATTTTCTGTGTTGCAGTTTCTTTTCTACCCCAAAGGCCATTGCAGCATTCCTCTGTTCTGCTTGTTCAATCATTCTCCTAGCCCACTTTTTCTGCCTGCATCCATCTCACTTTCCACACTGTAGAGTCAAGAGTGTGCCACAGCTGTGCAAGCAGTGGGAACTGTCTACTGCGGTACGCTGACAGGGAGCTCCAAAAGTAACATCCCACACTTTTGCAAAGCTCAATTTGTGGCCCCTCCAATCAGAATGGCTATAACCTTGGTTCAAAATCCGTACCATGCTAAAAGACAGGGTCAAGTTAATTAAAATTGGTGCTACGCTAGAACTAACTCTTTGCTGGTTCAAACCGCAGAATTCTTCCGGCCATGGCCTGAGGGCAGGGGCATGAAAACCAAACAGAGGAACTAAACTTTTCTGACCTTCATGTTTAAAGATCCAGATCCAGTGATGAATCTAATAGAGTTAAACCAACAATATCAAAACTAAGCTTTGATATTAATGTAAAGCAGCAGGCCAAAAACTGAAAGTAAGTACTTTAGTTGGGACAAAATACAAAATATCCTCATTATCAAGAAAAACTAAAGCTGCAGAATCTAAAATGTCCTTGTTGAGAAAGTATAGTACAGAAGAAATGCAGCCTTTTCTGTACCTTAAAGATATCATATTTCCAAGTATATACACGGCATTGGCTTTATTAACAGTAATGTAGCACCCGACTAAGATTCTATATCAGCAAATTGCTATTCTTAAAGATGCAGTATGTAACTTTTATGAAAAATATGTTTTTTTTACATATTTGTTAAAATTATCATTATGTCATGACAGTATAACATAATACAGATAATCTGTGAAAAAAAATCAAGCTCCTCTGCCCTCTCCCAGCACTCCCAGTACTAACTGCAGAAATACACCACTCAGTCAGAAACAACCAATCAGAGCCAGGAGGAGGGCCTTAGCGCTGTCAATCACCCTCATGTACGCACTGCTCACACGCTCCCCCTTGCTCTCTGCTATGCTAGAGCTGGATCATAACAACATAGCACACCACTAATGCTAGTGCTAGTTAGCATGGCCACTGATGACTGCGGATAAAAAGTTTTCCTGGAACGGTAAGTTGTTTCTCCACCATTAGAACATTTAGTAATGCGTACAAGAGGGTGATAGACAGCGCTAATACCTTCCTTCTGGCTGATTGGTTGTTTTTTGGTTGGGAGCGGTGCATTTTTCAGATGGCAAAAGTAGCTCAGCGAGGAGATGGAGGAGCTCTATCTTTCCACAGATTATCTGTCTCATACCATACTGTCACGACATGGTGACAGTTTTAACAAATAAGCAAAAAAATATATTTTTGTAAAAGTTACATACTGCAGCTTTAAATGCACTGGTATCAAAGACGAAAAAGTTTGATCATCTTAAGAAGTTAATTCAGTTCTTAATTGTTTCATATGATGTATGAAGTTAAGTCTAAATCTTTCCAACAAACTCAAATAATTCAACTATTTTCATTACAAAAAACATTATAATGGATAAAAGAATATATGGAAAAAGTCACCAGTAGACAATTTCTACCTTACTACACATACTCTGTTGGAGCTTCCACATACAAAGGATGGAGGACGATACTTTTTGCTTACAATAAGAGAAAAGAAACCTCAAATTTGTAATTTGTTATGGTTTCTTTTTCCTGTTGAGCCAAACCCATACTGAACCATGACATGCATGCGCTGCTACACCCCTAGTTTTTAACCAAGTAATGTTTTTTACATAACTTTTTTTCACTGTGCTTCAATATCTTAATGTACAAACACCAATTGAAATGGCATCTATAACAACACAAAATCAGTGCCTAAAAATGTTTACCTACTCTTAATTCCAGCCAAGTTTTCCAAATGACCTTAAGGCCTAAAAAGAAAGAAAACAGGAAAGACAATACAGTAAGATTAAATCACACATTTGAAGTATCATTTTGATCTGGGAGTGTAAACTCAGGATTTCCAACAGAAACTCTGAACACACACTGAGGGGAGGTCCATATCATAAATTGGAACAGATATATAAAGTGACGTTATGACATGGCTGTGATTAAAACAAGCCAGTTCATAACTTGTCTACTCCTCCCTTTGCTTTTTAGTAACTCTCTTAACATCTCACACCCTCTAACTGTCCAGCATACACCAAAGCCATCTTGGGAATTTTAACATTTCACATTCTACGACTATGTAGCAAAAACATAGAAACTTTCCATAATTACTTTTTGAAAAATAAATGAATCATAATTTAAATTTAAATCCCCCATGCTCGTGGCTTGCCAGATTGTCCCACTGATTTATGAGCGTGTCCTGACCATCAACATCCGGTGTCTCCCACTATCAGAGTGATGTAAGAAAAAAACAAAGCAGAACTGCAAGATGTTCTTTCACTCTCTCCGCCACCACTGCTTCCCGTTGTCCAGTTTAAAAATGATACATTATAACAGCCTTTATTTAACCAGATAAAAACCTCATTGAGCTCTACAATCTCTTTTTCAAGAGGGACCTGGAAGGATAGCAGCACTGTTCACAAGTATCAACATAACCTTGCAAGATCTACAATGACTCCTTAAATCCACTAAGGAATGGGATGACATCACTGACCCATGTCTCCTGTCAACTATGACCTCCAAGAAGAGCAGTCTGACAGCAAGGAAGATAAGGAAAGGCGAGGCCATAGTTGGAGGCTCTGCTCTGTGGTCGAAAAGCTGAATACCCCTAGGATTGCACAATTTCCTAGAACCTGATTCTCTATGGTCAAACACTCACCCTGGAACCAGAAGGAGGGAGATATTTACATAGTTCTGTGGCACTCACTGAAATATCATATGAGTATGTTGAAACACAGTTGCTTAAGGTCTGACAGTAAGCATGTTCGAGTGTTTTACCTTGGGTTCTGGTTCAAGAGCAGATTATACTACTCTCTGGTACTTATTATGCTTATTTTGCACACAAAAACATGAGCAAGAAATATCATCAGCACAAAGAGACAACCGATCTGACAGCATTACATCAACACCTAAGTTGATGATTCATTATATATATTTCCTAACAAAATCTACAATGTTTCATCATCTTAAGTAACTGTGAGACATTTAATCTTACTCACCAGCATTTTCACCACATGGATAGACACAGCAGGAGGTAGAAATAACAGGAATAATGGCCTGTAGTGATGATTTTGTATCATTGTAGGGATTTTGCTCACAGTACACCCATACAGCAAATTCTAATGGAAAACTCTTTCATGACGAGCTTCTATAAAGGATGGCTTTGAAAAACATCACTGCAGTCAAATGTCCTAAACATGACTTAAAATCTTGTCTGGTTTTGCTTAAATAGTTATCAGAAAAAAAATATATATATATATAGTGAGTTCTGCACAGTATCAGAAATGCAGTTGTTTTCTGGCATTGAGGATTTTTTTTTAGAGCAGTATTAACAATCTGTGTTGCATACAGCACAAAATCAAGAACAAAGATGGTAAACTTAAATATTTATATCAAAAGCTTTCTTCTTAGAGCAGAATTTATTTAGAAATTTAAACTGAAAGTAGCCTGGCCATTGCCTTCCAACACAATTCCGCCTGATTCTCATCTCCATTCAGTGCTCTGTCTGGGCTTTCTCCCACTGAGATGGATTTCTCTGGTAGAATTTCAACCAGGCCCATCAGCGAGATGAGAAGTTGTGAACGATTATGTCAATTTTTTTGCGCTGTTTTAGACTTGCAGTCTGCCTATGGTTGTAGTTTGGCAATGGCAGCGGAGGAAGTGAACGAAGCCATTCAATCCGTGTTGGCCGGGCTTCCAAATATTGAATTAACATTAACAGCCATCTCGTTCGGCTTGGCACATCTCTCTTCACAGTGGGGGATGGTTGTTTACGGCACAGGCAATTTCCAGTAAGCTTCATAGCGTCAAACTTTCCCATTGCAAACGTCACAGCCAAACATCAGCGATTTGGTAAAATTAAAAACTTCAACAGAGTCCATGCCTCTAGCAAGCAATTGTTCACTTCTCAATAGCTGAGGGTCCAGACCCTCTGTATGAAACCAACATATTTTTTGGCAAGGTGTTCTATGTGAACATAACTCTATACAGTGCCAACATCTTCAAAGAATTTGTATGAACTTTTGAAGATATAAACCTACCTTCGACTGCATGCCTTGTTTGATAATCATGTACATCAGTACTAACAAACAATTTAAAATATATAATCTTGGCTGTTTTGAACCTATAATGTTTCTAAGTAACTACTATCAATTTATTGCAGATATTTCTAAAGTGGGCAGCGTTAAAATATGCATTCAGCAAAAAACTGAAACTTTATTAAAACAAAGGAATTTATTTCACAAAATAGAATGTTCCCTGCAGTATCTATAAATTCTGTTGTGAAAATTTAACAAATACTGTATGAAAACACTGACTACTACAATAAAATCATTATAAAATTATTATCTCTATATTTAAAAACATTTTAGGTCAAAGTTATTAAGGGCCACTGTGGAGGGACTAAAGAGCCCTTTGTGATTCCAGAACCCTGACCTGAACCGATGAACCAATACCTGAAATTGTGAACCAGTCCAAAACTTTACCAATTTTGTGAAGTGAATTTGTATTACCAATAATCATACTGACTTCTTTTATTTTTTTAAAACTAAGAATAATTAATCACATGAGATGATAAAGCCTATATTTTCCTGCATGCATCTTTAATGTGGAGGTCAGTTTTACTAGTGTATTTACATTTGTCCATAATTTCCAAGCCAATGTAACACTTAAATAGGTTCAGTCATTATTGCTATTCTTAACAAGGGCCAGTGCCCCTGTAGAACTGGCCCTGGCCCTTGTTATGGCCCTTGTTCAGAAGAGACAATACACCCTGACACAAAAACTATAACTAATCGGTCCCTTGGACCACTTTCATTTTTACCCTCACAGTTTTACTTTAACAATGAATAAAAAATTATGGCGTTACACTTTTAGATTCAGTCGTATTGAGACAGAATCACAGTTTTCATCTGCTCGATCAGGGGTCTGCAACCTGCAGCACCAGAGCCACAAGTGGCTCTTTGGCTCACTTAATATATTAAACAATGAAATATTGCCCTGTTATGTTTCTTTTGCTTCATATTTTTGTTCAGTGCCACCATGAAAAAAAAACTGCACCCCCTGGTAATTTTGGTCTAGAACCTCAACTGCATAAAGAGCTTTTTTTTATTATATAAAGCATTTTTTATTTCTGCTCAAAAATGTAAATAAAATATTTACTTTATTTTAAAATGTCCCATCCAAGTTTGCATGTAAAATGTGAAGCTCACCTTTCACCGTCTCTATTCTTTTCTAGCCATCACATTTGGTTAAGCTGACGCGGACTCAGTTCGTCCTGACCTGACAGACTGCATTCTCAGCGACCTTTTCCCTCATTGGGTAAAAAAGAGCTGCATTCTAATCTCTCCAACGGCTGTGACGAATACGAGCCGCGGCGTGGTGAGGTCGTCGTCTCTCTGAATAACCTTCCAACCAAAAAACAGCTCCGAGCAATGTTTACATTTTTTAGCCCATGTTTTCCTTAATTTTATCTTCTTGAGTTAGGGCATAAATGGAAGTCAACAAAGATACAAAAGGGAGAGGCTGGACTGGTGCAGACTCAGGTTTGTGGTATTTGTGGAGTTTCACAACCAACGCTGGGATGTTTGGAGTATTATTAGAAAGGGAAACATGCGCAAAACTTCAAACTTTTCTTTATTTCGAAATTTGAGCTATATCACTGCTGTGACTCATGAACCGTTACAACAACAGACTTGTGCTGTGTCTTACAGGCTGTGACCTCGAGTAATATGAAAGTTTACTCATTGTAAAAATCCTTGGAATACACAGTTTTATATCTTAGGGGAATTTCTGGGAATTTTATTACAAGTTTCTTCTTACTGTACAACCCTGCTTGAATCAGATGATCCTTGATATCAACCCCCATCACAGATGTGTGGACAGTTATAAATTTACGCATTTCACTCCTCATCAGGGACGTTAGAAAATGGTGGATCCTCAGGAGCTGCTGGAACACTCCAACAGGAAATGAACTCTGACATAAGTGCTATGGACCTTGGGGCCACTACTGCATCCTGGAAAATTCTGGCACTGAGAAAGTAAAAAAAATTAAATAAAAATACCCACATCCCTCCCCTGAACAAAAATGAAGCCCAGAAAAATCTATTTACAATCCCAAAAAAAAAAGGCATAGCAGAAACATACAGTGCTTTCTAAAAAAGTTTACTTTGCTTAAAACTCATATGTATAAAATGGTTTCCATTTATTTAAAAACAAATCCTAGATGCTGCAAAAAAAGTAATCTAGAACCAGCCAATTTTCCCTGAATTGTGTCTGGTGGGCAGATTGAGTACAGAAAATATTATGTTTTTTCCTGTTCATCAATTGCATCACAAATCAAGACCTCCTCCCATTTTTGGGTCTATAAGCTCAACAAAGTTCAACAAAGATTTTTGAAGCATAAATGGGAATAATCATGTATTACTTAGTTTTTTTTCTATTAAATCCTCTCTTTCCTCTGTCAAATAAGCTGCAATACATATTTTGTCTTATGTGGTATAACCCCTTTGAACTGAAAAAATATGGAACTGCTCAAAATCAAAATCACCTCAGACAAAAAAAAAAAAAAAAAAAAAAAAAAAAAAAAAAAAAAAAAAAAAAAAAAAATAGTAATTGGTATCGGCCAGGAAAAGCCTGATTGATGCATCTCTAAATGCTATGACATAAAAATGTAATAGTTTTGAATCTGGTACTTTTTAAAACTTGGTTTAAACCATATATTGGCATTAACATCGGGAAATTATGGATCAAAGAGACATTTTTTTAATAAAAGGATGTATCGAACATTCATCAACACTTTTTACAGCACTGTATATGATTAAACCCTTTATTTTCCTACAATCTGCATTCAAGCCGATTCTTGACTAAGAAGTAATTTCACTAATTTTTTTAAAAATCATAAACAAAGATTCTATTTGCCCAACAGTACTAACAATCACAGTAACAAGGTCAGGATATGGCTATCACAGACTGGCAGAAATCATGATCTGTCTCTCTATCATACAGATGGACCAGACGGCAACACAACAAACACAGCCAATACGCAATAAAAACAGGAGGACGCAGCATGTTTGCCATTTTAAAACTCCATACTGTGCTGAACTCAAACTTACACATTGTTTTAATGTGTCAACACAGACCTGACCTGTGAATTTACAATTGCTGTTTGCACCATGATCAGGCTTTATCCTATATGCTTCTGTGCACATAACCCAGGATAGGTCCCCAATGATACACATGAAAGTGTGTGTGTGTATGCGGCATGTTCCCAATAAATAATTTCATAAAATTTCTGATGGCAAAAATGTGAAACTGCAGTAGGGATGGGTAAAAAAGATCTATTCATCAATGCATTGCAGTTAATCTATTTCCAATTCAATATCGGTTTGGAAAACCCTGTGAATCGATTAGTTCCCATAGCCAGCGTGTTTGCGCCATGCTGTGCAACATTTTCGAGAGCCATGCGCACTGTCCAAGGACGTTTGAGATTTCATCCTCGACACTGCTTGTCTACCAGTGGGATGAAGAAGAGTACTGGATAGTGGTAAGTTTGATGAGCTAGTTGAGCACATAGTGCCATTTATTCGCCCCCAGGTACCCATTGCACACCTGTCAGTCCGGCGCAGAGCGGCCGTGGTGCTGCGCGTCCAAGCGATTGCCCGGCTGCTGGGAGCAGCATGCTATATCAGCTCAGTGTCATATAAACACTAGTGGTCTTCTTCTTCTTGAATATATTGGTGGCTGGCAAACAGCTATCTGATGTTCAATATTGGTCAAATATGCTTAAAAATGATGATGATTGAAAAATTATGTGAATTATCTCAAATTCCACAAGAAAAGGACAATTATTTAGGTTTACATACACTTTGCTTAAGTTTTAATATAGTACTCCAAATTCAGCACTAGTGTTATTGTCTTACAGTTTTATTTTCAGATATTGTATTTTTGTTAATGTCTCCCATTTCCGTTTACACAGGCAAGAAAAGAAATATCCTGAAATTATCCACAGGGACTCTAATGAATTATTTGTCTACTTCTTATTATGAAATCGATATTGAAGCATTTAAAGCAATATCGAATTGAAATCGAATCATGACCCAAAGAACAGAAATCAATTCAAATTGTGGGATTCTTAACAATACCCAGCCCTAAACTGCAGGCTTGACATAGAAATATAAATCATTTAAATACAATGAGAAGTGCTAATTTTTTGGATAATTTATTTGAAGATCATATAAAAATTTAACTTTAAAAGAAATCCTAGAACCCCCAAACGTTTTTCAAACATATCCAGACCTGTAAAAAAAAAAAACAGAAAATTCCATAGTTTTGCACATTTTTCAAAACTGTGTGGTGTCCCTGGAAACTGAAAGTATGGAAGCTGTAAAAACGGATGACTGCAGTAAAACGGCTTCACAAAGTCCAGTCTACTTTAGGTGTGTCACCTTTATCTTTTATATCCATCTTTTCCTCTCCTGCCACCATTTCAGCCGCCCACCACTTTCTTTTTTGTGGCCATTTTCCAAGCTGTGAGACAATGGCTTGGACATCATTAGCTAAGTGGTGGTTGGATGACAAGCGTCAGCACCGCAATCGATAACGGCAGGCCCCGGCCTGGCCACTGGTGGAGCATCGCTTACTCATCAGCCCTGGGCCTGCAAGTTGGGACGAAGCCAGATAAGGGATGTGAAGGTGTCAGGGGCTCACTGCCTGTGATAACAAATCGCTATGACCAGTTACCTTATCTTCTCACCTTAAAGGGGTAATGACGCCCACCGTCGTACAGCTGCCAACAAAGCAAAACCACTCTTAACAGTTATGAGGATGCCTACATTGTTTGTGTATTGAGGGGCCATAATCTTTAACACCGTTTATTTCTGCCCTTATGACTGAACACAATGACAAACCATTTCCTTCATCTATTTTCAAACGTTCAAAGTTGAGTTACAGCTAACTGGAATACTAAATACAAACAGCTAGATAATGATTGCCTCATGTTAAAATGCCTGCAGCAAGCTGCGACTGAAGCATACCTAATCTAAATGTCGTAAAGCTTGTCCTAAAATAAAAGAGACTGTATCAGCACCTGTTCACTGGGGAGATGCCAAACAGGTGGGCAGATCCTCCTCCAGTGGCATCTGAAGCTAACATCTAGTGACAAGGTGGTGTCCTTTCTCCATCCTTAAAGACAACTCACACCAGCCCTGCTCCACGAGGACAAAAAAAAAAAAAAAAAAAAAAATCAAGTTGCAGTGGGAACAGAAGCGAACAGAAAAAAATATATTCTGTGACAGCTAAACAACATGAGAGGGAAAAAACAGGCACAGGGGTGAGACTAAGTGATCAATAAAGTTGGTGAGAAGTTCAGGAGAAGTCAGAAACTCTACTCTCATGAGGGGCTCTGTGGTTGTGCCCACAGAACCTTTTCTCCATCCCTTTCCGCTCTACTTCTGTCGTCTCCCCCTTTTCACGGATGCAAATCGCTCTGTGATTAAAGCTGCCAACTTTAATTAAAATACGTTTGAAGCAGAACACCCCTGTGCCTCACAGTCTCCACCTCTCTCTTCTCCATCTGAATGCTGCAGGTGAGCAAGTACACTTCCAATGAGGAGTCAAAATCCATGGAGGGACAGCCTAATAAACAATCAAGACCAAATGACAAGTAAACTTCAAATGCAAACAGTGTCAATATTAACAGGAGTATTGAATCCCATTCTTAAAACTGGTTTAATTTTAAAAGTAAAGGAGAAATGATCTACAGGAAAGGACCAAAAACCATTTTAACTCAGTATTGGCCTGTAACTGGTTTGACGAGATACCAAACTGGTTAATTATTTCTTAGTTGTTCTTGAAAATAAAACTTCTACTGTTGGAAAGTCTGTTTATTTACACTTAAATGAGGCCAAATTTCTAAGAGGAATATTTGAGCACCACCCATGAAAACCTTACCAAATTTATTTCTCCAAGGCCAAACATATTGCTGAAGTATCCTGTCATTCTCATATCTTATCGCGTCTCTTGTGGTAGATCTATTGTTTTACCCTGACATGAAGCCCAAAATGGTGGCACTTTTTACCTAATGTTACAATACCATGACTAACTCATACCACCCAATGCGTATATTTTACTATCACAACCGTTAAACATATTGCCTTTGAAGCTTTTTGTCTATTTGATAAATAACTTTCTGTGCCATGTTTTATTGGTAATTAATCTGACTATGGTTTATAATATGTATGCTGCATTTAGAAGCCAAACAGCAGTGCTGTTAGACACACAGTGCTACTGTCAGCTATGATGTTTACTGAGTAGATTTGTGAAAGGTGAAAATTCCAGTTCCCGGAGTTTTTTTGTTTTCAAATACAAACCATTATACCGGACAAGCAGCTTACAGACTGTCTAACACCACAGCCTCAGTCTTTTTGACACACCCAAGCTGCTGTTTAGAAGTTCCTTTTCGACATTTTCACAAATGTTAAGATAATCTTAAACATTTGTTTGATTATATGTACATAATAACAAAACTACAGATATGTGCCTTTTTGTTTACAGAAAATAAGTCATTGAACCTTACTGAAGAAGTAGGCTGGATGCCAAAACACAACTACTGCTAGATCTATCAAACGGAAATAAGGTGTGTCCTCACCTGACATGATTCAGAGCAGCAGACATGCACAAAGTGTTTAGTAAACAGAAACCAATTTACTGACTACCAGCATCTTAGAAGACGCCATTCCAGTCGATGAGGCAAGATTTTTTTTCTGATCAGGGTGGTTATAAACAGGCCGGCTGTTTTCCAACTGTCCTCATTACAAAAAGCAACAAGCATTACTGTCCCTTTGCTTTATGCCTCTGCCAATAAATCAGGTTTGAAATTACACCCAAGTCTATCAACACTCTTAATAGTCAAGTGTATTTATGGTGTACCACAAAAGCTGATTCTGGTCAGAGACGAGGCTGTCTTGTGCCGCAACACAGATGATAAATCAAACACATGTCACTGCAAACATAAGTACATCACCAGAAGTTAAAGCTAAGACATGAGATTCACCAATTTACTGGTCAAGCAAATGTGAACATATAGTCACAGTCTTCAGCTTTTAGTTCCTCAGTTTAGATGTTGTAAAATGATGCAACATCAAACAGTTTTAATCCCCTCATCTCGAGACAACGTTATGCTGTAAAACATCCTTTTCTGACATTTTTGTGGGCAATAAATTATTCCAGACCAACATGCCAGTAGTAGGAATATAAAATGACGACTGAACCCTTGTCAACAAGACATTGGCGATCCTCTCTAAGGTCCAACGTGTTACCCAACCCTTCAAATACCCAGATCCAAACCTGACTTGGAAAAAATGTAATTCACAGAGGCCCAAATACAAAAACAGCACCAATCAGCTGTAAATGTCTTTGTGTAAGAAGTTTAGCTTTGACTTTCCATCTGTAGGGTGTAGAACAGCTCACAAAATCAACTCAGAGAGTCAGATCAAGGATAATGGCTTTGATTTAATTTTTTTTCTCTATCATGTCAACTCTCCAAAAACACTATAATGAGCATTAAATAATCAACTATTTTTTTAATATCACATATACTAAGGAAACATTGCATCAAAGTCTGAAAAAAAACTGGAAGAATAAGGAACTGTGTCACACATGAGTGTGACAGACTGAGGTTAAGGATGGCTGTAATTTCAGTACTGGAAATAAGAAGACATTTCTGATATTTAAGGTTCTTTTCATTTATTTGGCAAAAAGGTAAAAACAAAATGTCACTAAAATTGCTGCTCAGAACATATATAGTTTTTTTAAGTGTTGAATTTGAATTAAAAGAAAGCGTTGATCATGCTATAATAAACAGAGTTGCTGTCATCTAAATTAAACATTTTATCTAAAGATTCAATTAACTAAAATTTTCAGTCACACTTGATGTGTTGGACATATTTTTGACAATTCCTCCTCTTGTCATATTATACAATTTGAAAATTGCTTTTGTTTTGTTCTGTTTAAACCTGTTGTGCCTTCCTACCCAACTTTTTCTTTTTTGGGCTGTCAATCAGTTCTCCTGGTGTCTCTAGAGATTAGTCAGCATACTGGACGTGTTGGCAGTCGCATGAGCAGCAGCTGTGCATTCACACCATAGTAGTTTGAGCCATACTTGATGTTAGCATTAAAAAAATTAACAAACTTAGAAGTGACAGTTAACATCTGTCCTGCTGTGGCATAATACAGAGAAACAGTTTAATCCCAAATGTGATTTGTGTTCAGCAACTATGACAACCAACTATCGACATCAGAAGAGCTAGCTCAAATGAGAGGACAATGTAGATGCAACAAGAAATCTTTTAGTTACTGGAATTTTATAAATTTATGCTTGATTGGCACTGACAATTATCAGAAATGGAAAAAAAATAGCCAGTCTTTCTAGTGATTAGTAAACACAAAATACAACTTGCTGGTGGTCATTTGTGCTTTCAAGCTGCACCAATGACAACACACGATAGTGGGGTTGCTATTACAGAGGACAGAAGGCTCAAAGTTCGTTATATCTGGAATCATAAAAGGTTTAAAATATTGTCAGACGAAGCACAAAAAGTGATCAGGAGCAATTTGAAAAAAAATATCCATTATAAAAAATGTCAAAATCTGCCAAAAATGTATTTGTGCTGCGAGAAATCAAGACTTTCGGCAGGTAACAGGGAGGTTTAATGTGTTCATGTTGGTCTTTTTCATGTTTTTCAGCTTTCAGCTTCTGCAATTACGGACCATGGTGGATTTTAAGAGCCAGGGTGAAGAGCTGCATTTTTCAGGAGACAAACACAGAGAGAGACTTTGACACTGTCTTTGTGATACTAGCAACACTAACTGCTAACATAAGATGCGAAACAGTGTTTAAAATATCAACTTTGTAATCATTTGGTTTTTAAATGATGGCAAAACCATATTATAAAGCAACATTTCTCTCACAAATGCGTTGCCTCTGCGTCTAATAAAAATATTTAAAAAGACCACTTCCAGCAGGAGGTCAAACAATGCAGTTTTAAATGTTGTTCTTGCATCTTATATTATGGTTCTTGAACAGAAAATTGAATAGAATCAAATTGAAGTTTTACAAAACCAGAGACTGGCCACAAAACTTTTATCAGTGCATCTCTAAATGAACTTCCTTCCATAGTAGCTCAACCTTTTTTGATCTGTTGAAAAATATCAAAAACTGCTTGGAAAAAAAGAAGAGGAACAGAGCACAGGCAGGCTTTTAGATGTTAAAGGTCATCATGAATTAGCCCAGGCATTTGTGTCATAATTAAAATGTATGAATTACTACCTAAAACTTTTTATGACTGCATTTATTTCTTATAATTTAGCATTTAACCCTATCTTTCCAATTACCAAGTCAAAGTTAAAAGTTGCACCAGTAATAAAGACAGCCCCTTGAGATATTCCAGAGTTATCGTTTTTACACCAATTAGATGACCTAAAAGCATTACACCTTTGGCCTAACATGGATGAATAATAAGACAGATTCCACTGTTGCCCCTCTCCAGCTCCTCACCTTTGACCCCGTGCTCTCCTCCATCTCCACTTCTTTTGGCCCACCACTTCCCTCCCACACAGCCAAGCATCGTAGGTGGACTTCCTACAGGAAGCCCAGGGGCGCCAACAGCGAGAATCTCCAGTAAGAAAGATCAACAAAAAAGTAGTCTTCTGCTTGAATCAGCCCAAATTTAGACAATGAAACAGAAAAAGCAAGGGTCTGAACAACAGATTAACAAAAGTCAAAAAAAAGCAATCAGTCTCATTGAAGATTACAAACAATATCACATTTATATTTAAATGCTTGTGTAGGTGAATTTCATGTCAATATCTCTTTATTGCTGGGAACTCCACTGTCTACAATCTACCAACATATCAAGCTGTAAGCAGCAAAACTGACTGATCCCAGAATAATCAGACACTATTACACTCATAACATGTAATGGAGCATGTTTTCATGCACAACAAACCTCTCTTTTTAAGTTAGTTCCCAAGGCAACCTGCCACTCTGGTTGAACTTTAAATCTGCAGAACATGCTGGAGCTGCATGCAGGTAAAACAAACTTTGTGTGAGCAACTACAGCAGCACAAGTTCAACCTATTGACCTCTGAGCAGTGGCCTAATTTCTATGGGAGAGACTCAATCATAACATCTTATCTACGGACGTGCTGACTCATGGAATTTGGCTGTGGCCAATAGCTGAGCAGCAGGGTTACTTATGGCCGACATTGATTGGTCGATCCATGAGCACAAACACCAAAAGGGCACATACCAGAGACACAGCCTGAAGCAGAAACTGGCAGCAGTTTGCTCATGCGTTGTTTCACTCCTGCTGCCTCCGAACTGACAGCCGACTTTGTTGTGTCACTTTTTTTACTTTATCTTGTTCTTCCCAGAATTCCCTGCACTCAGGCTCTCCATGGCTCTTCCACATTACCACAGTCCCTTGTTCCTCTGTTGTGTAATTGGAGCTGGAATGGCAAAACAACGGCCGCTCGATTCCAGAGGTCATCATTCCTCTGCAGCTCACATCCTGGTTTTTCATCTCTATGGTCACACCAAGTCCAAAGGCTGTTACTGTTTTGTTTTGGGGTTTTTTTTTTATTTAAAAAAGGACTTAACGTTAAAATAAAAAGATACTATCCAGTGGTGTTTTTCTCCACTACAACAAATGTACATCGTCAATAAAAATACAGCTAGGTAATGAAATGAGAATATCCACTGTAGAACTTTTTTTTTTAAAAAAGTTACGATTCTGAAAGAGTCCTGAAGAAAACAAAAATCTAATTCTGCTTTATGTCTCCTTGGTTTGATGACATCCCGAGACATCCAAAAATCAAGCAGATCAAATGCACATTAGTAAAGGTTATGGTAGATAAGCAACTTTTGCCAGATTCCAACATAAATCTTTAAGTTGCATTTGTGCCAAATTTTAACCCCCTTAACTTTCACCCACAAAATGATTACATGTTAGTCAATGGGTCCATGAGGACAAACACTAGAAAGACAAATAGATTTAGTCAAAAGAACTCAGATCAGTTGCCTTAAGCCTTGTGTCATGTCACCAGAAGTAAGTGTGTATGGAAGCTTGCACAACAAATAGAAGAACTGACTATGACATGTTGTTCTACAGGGGCCAAACTATATGTAAAGCAAGTCTGATTTTACAAAAAGGGCTGGCCAGTAACTAAAGTATTTATTCAGAACCACATGAAAAATATTTACAGTATAAAGCACAATAGGAATGTAAGGTGAGTTTGAGTTATAAAGTAAAACCAATCTATGTGGATCACTTGTTTAATTTTGTATTAAATGCATGGTCATTTAGTTGACTAAACTAATCCAGAGAACTCTGGCCTCCCCACTAGCAGTGGGCACACCAATAAAGTCCTATAAATCATCTGCAAATTTGTAATGAACAAGGGAACAGACACAGCAGGGACAGAAGAGGGCCTCAGTTCTACTGACGCGGGCACACTTTCTAATGGAAATTCAGATACAATCATCCCAGAATGCACTTCTCTCTGCCTAATAATCGGACCCTAAAACAAGGCATCCATTGAGAGTAGAGAGTGACTGTAATCTGGTCCAGAGAACTCCAAAGCTGACCACTATAATTAGCTCCTTTTATCCACCAAACACAGACTTTCAGGCAATAAAAAAAAAAAAAAAAAAAACACTCCTTTGAACTACCAGTGAGAAAAAAAATTATGAAAGCACAATTTCACTAGTGGGAACATTTGCCATGCTGGGTGTATGCAGTCAGATCATGCCGACAGGTGAAACAGTCGTGAAATCTTCAAATGAGCAGGTAAGAGGCATATGATTTACCCACCAGCACAGTGGCAAATAAAGTTGGGGTTAATGTGGACAAAATATTAAGTACGGTTTAACTTTGAGGGGTATTACAACTCTTTTACTCCTTGCTAAAATAAAGTGAGCAACCCTAATGTCAGAGTTCTGGACCTCTGATATGATGATGATAGAAAAACTGTCTTTTTTTTAAATTGTCTGACCTGCCAATCACCAATCAGTGCAGATTCAGGAAAAACTGGCTGAATCTGATCCCTGGCTGACTGATTGTACATCTTTACAAATCACCTTTCTTACTCTGATGTTAAGGAATAAAGTGAATTTGTGATTTAAACTGCATGCTATGCCCTATGCAGGGCAAGATCTATCATCAAGTGACCTCAGCAAAACAAAGCAGAAAAAAAATGTATCTGCATCCCTGGCCTACATCCTGATGAGCTAAGTCGGCACTCCTCTAATCTCAGGAACACGGTCAAAACCCAAGGCCTCACATCTCAATCCACAGCCCTGAGGCAGAATGTCAGGGGTGAATGCAGCTAGCTAGCCTGCTGCCTGAACAAATGGCACAACTATTAGAGTAAGACAAGACTTCCCGGAGAGGTGTGACTGCATTGCAAAGGGCCCAATCAAGCACAGCAGAGGAGAGCTGACAGCTGCTAATGCATTTACCTGTGAAAAAAAAACAAAAAACAAAAAAAACCCCACCATATTTCTGGGAAAAAGTGTACATGTTAACTTCTTCCTCAGCTCGGTCATCCTAATACAGCTTAATTAAATATAAAAAAGAAAGACCTTTAAAAAGGTACTTAGTCAAAACATATCGGGCAAATGTGAGATTATGAGTCACTAAGGTTTGCTGGAACAGGCCACCCCTTCTACAGCAGACAATCAAATGACAAAGTTCCTGTTTTTAAAAATGTCTCTTTTATCAAGCAATGACACAGCAGTAGCAGCAGCTACAAACCAATGTCCCAAATAAGCACCTGCATGTTGAGGACAGGCCACAGTTATCTCACTCTGTGGGGAATATTTCACAGCCAGCAACCACTTGTAAAAAGAAAAGCACTCAGATCCAGCAGAGGGACTTGAACAGAAAGGGAGTGGCTGCAGAAGCAACAACCAGTCTGCAGTGAAATTAAACTGTGACACATCAGTGACTGATGTAGCAATAAAAATAGAAAATGGACTTATGACAGCAATCATTCTTAACTTGACTCTATTCTAATCGACCCTAATATTAGGAAATAGGGAAGCATAACCTGCCTATGCCATCTGAACAGAATGAGGCAATTTATGTGCCACAAAAGGAAACATTTAAAAATGCACCAATCAGCTTTTACCGGCTGAAACCTATTATCTTTTCTACGGACTTTGACACATCTAAGTGAAAAACATGTGCTAGATTTATTTATAGCGGTTGTCGTTTTGAATCCAATAGAAAATTATGGAATTATAAGATCTGGCTCATTTATTTTGAAAACCATGTATCCCTAGTACATATCTGACTTTTAAATAACTCAAAATAAAAGAGCATCAAAGTACATGCTGTAGGTCAATGCCCTTACAGACTTTAAATGGTGGGAGTTCTTCGTTTTAATGTATTTAATAAAGAACCAAGTGGGAAACAAAAAGAAATGTCAGTATTTAACCTGCCGGTCACCAATCACAGCCAATCGAGGATAAATCAGACAATTCCAGTCTCCAGCCAACTGCTTGCTACATCTCTAGAAGTCAACTTGAATCTTATTCATCCTAAGGTTTGTAATACTGTAAGTACTGAAAAATTTGGAACAGACATATGCCAAATTCACTTTAATTAGTATAAATAGTAAGACATAATACAGGTTAGATACCAAACATATGCCTATGTCACAACAGTATCCTGCTCTTTATTGAATGCATGATGTTGTAGAGTTTCTCCAGGCCTGACCATATCATTTAAAACAATTTATAGGTTTGAGATCCACATTTTTGCAATCCTCCTATCCCATGTTTAAACCAGCATACCTTAGAGTGGCTTTGAATTTGAATTTAATACACCCATGCATTATCATTAGAATAATCATTATTATTATTACTACTAAGGGCTTCAAATCGTGCCAGCCCTCTGGGGGGGACTGGGGTTGACTCCCAGTTCTCTTCTTATTCCCAGGACTTCAGTACAACCCAAGCTGTACTGCTCCAAAAACGATAAACACCCTAAAATATCTGCTTTTTAAACTGTTATAATAATGTATAGAAATGAAAAAGTCTACATACCACAAGCAGTCCTGTGTCCCCTGCTCTTGTCCACTCCTTTCTTCCTCTGTGTCTCTCCTCTGCGACCCACGGCCAGGGAAAGACTTTTTCTTGAATAATAAAAAACACAAAAACACTCTCCTGAAACACTCACATCGATTATTTTTTCCGCTTTTCGAGTAAACACGCCGTCTGGCCCATTCCTCCCCACGTTAAGAGCTCATCCCCCCCGGTAGTCTGAAGTTTTCAGACATGAGCATTTGCACTTTCTCTTTCAGGAAAAAACAAAACTAATTTCTGATTAAAAGAAAAAAAAAGAGAAGAAAAAAATCTTCCCAAAATAAAAGAAAAAAGTCCCGTCCTTTCACAACGGCTGGAAATGTCTGGCGAGGAGAGAGAAAAAGAGGGGGGAAGGCGTTGGGAAGCGCTGTTTCGGTGTGTTTTCCCCAACCACCACGTTGTTTTCACCAATTATTATTTCCTTTGTTGTGTCTGAAATAAAAAACAAAACAAAAGAGTCCGTAAGGAAGCCGACTAGGAGCTCTGCTGTCATTTACAGCAGCGCTGTTTTCAGAGTGAGGACAGCTCGTTGAGAGGCGCTGTGTTTTCCTTTCTCATGTTAAGCTCCTCTCGCAGGATAAATGTGTGACGTTGAGTACGAGTTAATTTTTTTTCCCTCAGCTTCCTCAATAATGGCGGACCTTCTCCTCTCCTATTCACAGAAAGCAGAGAGTCTCTCCCAGCGGTTTGTGACCACAATTACAACACATTCACGCTGTTTCTGATTCGCTGCATAGCCCAACACAACTATACATAAATTGATTTTATAGAAGCCGACAGGTTCATCTTTATTTTATAATGACTGAATAATTTCAAATGATATATGATCTTTGAATCATTTGGGTACTTGAAAAGAGAAAAATAAAACCACAGAGTATTGTTAATCAGTCTTAACACTTTTTAATTTTATTTCATTGTTTGCTAGGACAGGGACTCTAATTACATACATTTTAACACGTTAAAAGTTTTAACGCAATTAATCACTTTTTTTGTTGGGTTTTTTTTTGTTTGTTTGTTTGTTTGTTTTTGTTTTTTTGTTTTTGTTTGTTTGTTTTTACACACAAAAGTTCGTGTGTTTCTGGTACAACCGTAAATCTGACGCACAAGTGACATCCACAACAACAACAACGATGGACAAGGAAGCCGCTTCTCATGGTCCAAGGGGGTTAATTTTTGCTTCAAAAAACGATCTGATGGGAAGTGGAAAAAGACTAATATTATGTGAAAGTTGTGCAAAAAGTAGTTGGACTATCACAGAAGCTAAAAATACCATCTCAATGCAAAACATGTTGCATCAAGCACAGACATCCCCAACCCTGATATCTATGGAGAGCTGTTTCATTCAAAATTAAATAAATACTGTTTTTAATCCATTATTAATAAATGTTCCATTAAATAAATAAATAACCCCATGAAATAAAACAAAATTAATATTGAAAAATAAATTTTTACTTTATTTGTTCATTTCTTATTTATTTATTTATTTATTTATTGTTTATTTATTTCATAATGGTGTTTTATTTTGTGACACATATTGTAAAGCTACTTTACATATTTCATGGACTTTTATTTTTTAATTGTTTTTATTTCAGGCTCTTTTTATTTTATGTTGTTATATATTCATCTGAGAGGGCAGAGTTTTCGCTGAAGAGTGGGGCTGCTGGTCAGAGTGCATCGAGCAGAGAGACCCCGAACTTCAGCGCACCAGCATGAGGATGGAACATATGAGCTATAAGGACTTGAACTGTGGTGTAATCCATTGAATTGCATGTTACCACTGAGGGCCAGACCCTACTTGGCCAATGGGCAGTATGACCTGAAGAAGAAGCTTATGCTGTAAGGAGAGCAACAATAACAAGTCTGGGTGATACCTGAAGCAGCTTGAGCAGCAAGGAACGGGGCACACCAGGCAGTTACGCAAGCAGTTCTGGTAATGGTGGCTGCAGCATTTACCATCAAACTACTGCAGCTTTTCAATTTCTCCAAACCCAATGAGCTGGAGAAGTGAATGAGACGGTTCAAGCATTTTAGACTTGCAAGTAACCTGAACAACTCTTCAGATACTAATCAAGTAAGTACGTTGGTTTACTGCATGGAGGATGAGGATGACAAGGTGCTAAAAGGGCTTGAGCTAATGACCCTGCAGCGCCAGCTGTATGATGCTGCTAAAACAGCCTTTTATAAATATTTTGTCCCAAGACAGAACATGCTCTATGACAAAGTTCAACAAGAGAGTCCAACAAGCATCAGAACCTGTGGACTCATTTATAACAGTTCTATACACTGACAGAAAACCGCAAATATGATGAACTTGAGATAGGCTCGTTGTGGGTCTTTACGATTCATCACTGTCAGAAAGAATGCAGCTTGACAAAGATCTTACTCTGGTTAAAGCTATCACAATGGCAAGGCAATCTGAAGAAATAAAAAGACAGCAAACTGAGTTTAGAGGTGAGGCCTTTAAAACAGCTATGGATGCAGTACAAGTAAGAAAAGCAAAACCAAACAAGTTCAGATCCAAAGAACAAAAACAGTTTAAATCCCCAAAACAGATTAAACAAAATAGCAAGACATGTTCTAAGTGTGACAAAGCACCAGCACATGCAGCAGTACAATGCCCAGCTCAAAATCCAGAACGCCATAAGTGGAAAATGTGGACATTACAGTAGGATCTGTAGGTCCAACCTAACTATGAACAAGGTCGATGACAGTGCAGATGGACTTACTATGTTGTAAAAGATTCATCCTTCCCTCTTTCTGGGTGTAGTGGATTCTGGTGAAGAACCATGGCTGGCAGATATAACCGTGAGAGGAAATTAAGTGACATTCAAGCTAGACTCTGGAGAAGACATTACAGCTGTTTCACAACAAACATTTGAAAATTTTGCATCCTGAACCAAACAGTTGGAAAAGGTACAAATGCCACTCTATCGACCAGGTGGACATTCATTGATCTTGTTGGGATCTACTACGGAGACTATAACATATGGTGACAGAAGCTCCACTGAGAAGATCTATGTAATCAGCAACCTACCCGTGGCACTACTGAGCAGAACAGCTTCAGTGAGACTCAACTTAATTACCAGAGTTGACCCTATGGACCAACAGACGGTGAGGACAGCATACCCCAAGTTATTTGATGGACTCAGGCTTGTTCAAAAGCCATACACGATGAAACTAAAACCTGATTTCAAGGTCTTTTCATTCAAGGTACCACTGCTGCTCTCAGAAAAAGTCAAATAGGAGCTAGTGAGGATGGAAAAGTTGGGAGCTATTAGTCGTGTAGATGAGCCAACTGATTGGTATTGTGGCATGGTTGTAGCTCCCAAGTAAAACACAGATAAAGTATGCATCTGTGTGGACATAACACCCTTAGATGAGTCAGTATGTTGTAAAAGATTCATCCTTCCCTCTGTGGACCAGACACTAGGCATGCTAACAGGTGCTCAGTATTTTTCAAAACTTGATGCAAATATGGGCTTCTGGCAAGTACCACTGTCCAAAGAGTCAGCCCTCCTCACCACATTCATTACACCATTTGGCAGATACCATTTTTTTAGGCTCTAGTGGCCTTTATTTGACAGTGAGTCGAGAGGAAAGTGGGTTGAGAGAGAGGGGCAAGACATGTGGCAAAGGTCAACGGGCTGGGACTCAAACCTGTGACAGCCGCATTGAGGACTGAAGCTACCATTCATGGGTCACGTGCTTTACCCCTGCACCACCGCCGCACCTGGCAGATGCCATTTTAACCGTCTGCCATTTGGTATTTCCAGCACACCAGAACACTTCCAAAATATGATGGTGACAGAGGTTACAGCTAGTCTTGAGGGGGTGGTCTGTCATATGGATGATATTCTTGTCTGGGGATCCACCATGGAGTAGCACAACTCAAGACTGCATGGTGTCCTGGAACGTGCTGAGAAAGCTGAGGTAACTTTAAACATATCAAAATGCGAGTTTGGCAAAAGAAAAGTAAAATTCCTTGAATTTATTGTTTATGCTGATTAAATGTTTCCTGACCCTCTCCTGATCCTGGAGAGCAACAATAAAGAGGGTGGGTGATACCAGAAGCTGCATCCTTTTTTTTTTTTTTTTTTTATAAAAGAACCCAACACGACAGAACTGACATCTAAGGACAATAAAAGAGATGGAATATGTTTGGAGTACTAAGGGAACTTATCTCCATTTAATCAAAAGCTCTTCACAACCCACTCAAATCAACACAACCCAGTCAAGGCAATGACTATTCCGGAAGAACCATGCATTCAAAACAAGAGCACATGAGCATAGCTTAACTCCCCCGCATGCAAGGGAAAGCAAAGCCTGTCATATCGACACAGGGGACACAAATTCTGTCAGGGTAGCTACCTTGACACAACACCTGTATGTCAGTTCAAGCCCTTATAGCTCGTGGCCTCACACATTCCACCTTCATGCAGATGCACTGAAGTTCTGAATTTCGCTGTCTCTCAGCTTGCTGGCTCTGACCAGAGCTGCTCCAAAGAAAAAACTTTGCCACCTCATTTGAATATAAGAACTCGAAATAAAAAGAGCCTGAAATAAAAACAGAGCTAAAAAATAAAAGTCCATGAAATATGTAAAGTAGCTTTACAAAATAAAAATGTCACAGAATAAAATGCCATTATGAAATGAATAATGAACAATTAAATAAATAAATAAATAAAAATAATTAATTAATCTTGAAATGAATAAGAAATAAACAAATAAGGTAAAAAAAAATTAGTTAATGGGGATATGTATTTATTTCATTAAATATTTATTAATAACAGTATTTATTTATTTAATTTAGCATGAGACAGCTCTCCATAGATATCAGCCTTCACAGTCCACATTTCTAAAGTATTTTTTAAACAGAAGTTACATGAATGATCAGATCAGGGATTGCTGAAACACTTGAAAGCTGAATAGGCATAATAGCACTTTGCACCAATCTGATGGTTGAATAACTTAAATATCACATTAAAAACAATTAAATATCTTTTGTTGAGATCATATGTCTATTTATTTAATAATTTAGTAGCAAAAATGGTTTTGAATTGAAATTTTTGCTTTATTTGTTGATATATCATTTTCGATTAAAATGTGATTAATTAATAACAGACCCTGCTATTAACTCAATTAAAAATTTTAATCAAATCCCACCACTATTTTGTACATAATTTTGGCTGCAGCATATGCCACAACATTTAGTCAGGTTGTGTATTTTGGGGTGAATTAAGGTTTTTCCTTATTTTTCATATGCCTTTTAAACTAAATAGCCTAATATGCACTTTACAGAGATAGATAAACTTGCTGGTGTTGCTTCAATCGTCATCGGGCCGCATTCTTGAGTTTAAGGGCAGAAACTGATGGCTAGGTGGCTGGATATTCTGCTTGAAGATTTTCTGATAGAGAGCAGAATTCATTGTTCTGCCTATGACAGCATGTTGACCTGTTTCTGAAGCAGCAAAGAAGCCCTACAAGCTAAGCATGAGTAACTTTTTTTCACCATAAGAGTTGACTTTAATGTAAATTTAAAACAGAGAAGTACACTAAAAGATTTTCAAATTTGTCTTTGGGAGTAACAATTCAAATGGGGTTTTCAGTGCTTCTCAAGGAACCTTTGCTTTATTGCAGCACTATATCTCAAGTATAGAAAGAAAAGGACAAGCTGAGTATACCACACAAATATCGTTCCCTTCCTAGCCTCAGGGGTCACTCATACCACTTCCGTTCTTTCACAGCTGATTCACATTCTCATGTACAAATTCAAACATTATTCCACTCTGACATATTTGACTGTCCCTCCTATTCTTCACCCAATAAAGGACTCACCTGATAACTCTGACCTGAAGCCCAATTTAGCTTCAGCAGCAGCAGAGAGGGGAAATATTTCCTTCCTTAGAAAATCAATCATCTCAAAGGTTAGTCCTAATTACTTGAGTTGTGCTCAGTCCTCCACTTGATAAAAGAATTACAGTGAAGGGGTTGGTACTTTGATAAGTTCAGCCAGTGAATGATGAATAATTTAATCTTCTGAGGATGTCAGCAGAGCTGTACTTTGGAGAAATGACTGCAAAGTCGCACAAGAGCTCAAACAGATGTTTAATGTCTCATACTTGGAACCCTCTTCTGAATATTTTTCTCTCTCTCACTTTGTTAGTTCTTGAACTTCCTAAAATATGCCATTCTAGGCTCTTTATCTAAAATCTGTTTTATATTAAACTATACTTTATGTGGAAACTTTATGTACTTTACTATACTTTATGTTTACAACCAACTTTATTGAGCTGGTATGTTATTTGTAGAAGAGTATGAGCCTTGACAACATGTAATGCAAAGCCAAGCAGTGTTCAAGTTGTGATGAAAAAAATCCACATACATGTGTCCCATCACATTGCTTGCTGTGTTATTAGCAATATTTGCACAATCCCAACTTCACTGAGAACAACTAGCAGGGGTCAAAGTTTCAACTGAACAACCTGCCTGTTTTAAGAGCCTTTCTCCTTCATTTGCTTTTCTTTCCTTCTTTTTCTCATTTACACGTTCCTTTATGATGCTACACGCTATCTAAGCAGTTTCATTCTTGCTTAGAGATTACCACACTCATTGTGCTTTTATGAAACCATGCACACTGATGCTAAAACACAGCTGTAGGCATTGCATGGAAGAAAAACTTCTATTGTTGAACCACTGGCTAGCTTCTGCTACCATTTATTTTTTATTTTGCTATTCCACCTCAACTCTTCTCTGCATTTTGCAGCTGACATATTTCTGGGTCCCATAGGACAAGCACATTCCTTTACTCACAGTTGTGCAATCCCTGACAATCACAGTCCACCACCTCCTTTTCTCCCTCAGACCCCCTATTCACCCAAAATGCTCACAGGGCAAGCTGTCCAAACTGTCTGGGCAATGTTCTCCGGTGAGCTGGCAGTCCACCCTGACCTGTGTACAAACACTGAGCTCTGACTCTGGAGGAATGAAACACAAATAACTGGTTTTAAAACAAAGCAGAAATATATAGTAGATATAAAAATCTATACACCACTGGCAAAATATCAGATCATTGTGTTGTAAAACAAAAAACAAACAAACAAAAACCAGATAATAATATCAGAAACCCTCTCTACTTTTAATCTGACCTACATAATTAAAAAAAAAAGTTTTTCAAGGGAAAAAGGAGAAAATAAGAAACTAAACTAATATGGTAGAATAGGTTTGCATACACTTTTATAACTAAGGATGTATTCAATAACACCCTCCACATTTAAGCCCATGTTAAATAGGAGCAATTATCTGAAAGTGTCTCTGATTAAGCCCAAGTAATATTCAGCTGTTCCAGAAAGTTTTTCCCACACATTTTCTTGGTCACATCTCGAAGCAGAAGCCATGGTCCACAAAGAGCTTCTAGGTCATAAGGGTGATTTCATTGCTGGAAGGTGTCAGTCAGGGGAAAACACAGAAGAATTTCTAAGGCTTTAAATATATCATGGAACACAGTGAAGTCAGTCATCATCTAGTTCAAGAAACAGGTTTTAACAAGTGAAGAGAAAGAAATTGATCAAAAAGGATTCTAAGAGGCTCTAAGCCTCTTAGAAGGAAAGAATGAATGGAAGGAGCTACAATAATTTTTGGTACTAGTTGTGTAGTATATGTGACAACAATTTGCTGTAGTCTTCATTTTCACTATGTGATAGGGTGGCAGTATAGACCATATCTTACTATGAAACTTAGCAAAAAACAAATTTGATGTGTACAAAAAGCATATCTACACATGTGTTTTGATCTGATGAAACCAATGTTGAACTACAATGCCAAAATTCTAAAAAGTATTTTGGGGCCAAGAATAACACTGCACATCACCAGAAGAACACCAACCCCAGTGTAAACCATGATGGTGGCAACATCGTGATTTGGGTGCTGTTTTTTTCCAGCTGGAACTGGGGCTTTGGTCATGAACAGTTTCACATGCCAATCAGTGTTGGTACAAAGCCTTTAGGCTTCTCCTAACAGTTGACGATGAAGAGGACATCCAAATCAACATGAGATCAGCTACACCAGTAGAAAATCAAAGTTTCAGTATGTCCAAGCCAGAGTCCAAACTTCAATCTAATTGATGCTGGAAAATATTTGATAAGAAGAATGGCCAGTTATTGTCAAATCAAAAGTTAACCTGCTGATTAACCTCCCCAATACTGAAGTAAAATCAAAAGTTTCAAGAAATCATTTGTATAAGGTAATTTGCACTTATACAGCCAAATTATACTACTTTATTTTGTTTTGTTTTTTTAAATTATAAATTGAGGACTGACCGGAGTTTTCTCTGGCTGTATGGGGTATAGAGTAATGCAGCATTTCCTCTCCTACACCTGTCGCTGCGCACTGCCAGCCAGCTGGCTGACAGGTCACTACAGTTTTCACTCACTTAAAAGAAAGATAATCAGATGCTTGGAAATATAAACCTTTTTACAAAAGACATACAGTGCGCCTGTAGAAATTAAAGAAGCGCCACCCATCACTCTTGTTAAGGTAACACTGTTTCAATTGAAAGCTGACAGTGTGTCCAGATAGTCTCACTCATTAGCTGGCTACCGACAGTATTATGCTTGTGTTCCACTAATGACTAAAATGACGCTGTTTGAGACTATCTAGTAATGTAGCAGATGTTTATTTTATATTTTTATCAAAGCCTGTGCATCTGAATGAAAATAACAAAAATGTATACAATAGATAATACTATTAAAACTGTGTTAGTCAGTTTAATACCTTGTTTTGGAAGTGGTTGAAAGAACTGCTATTTTTCTGTTAAAAAAAAAAATACAGTTTTTTTTAATGAAATGACGTCAAGGTTCTGTATTCAGAATATTATAAAGCTTACTATAAAGCTCTAGTTGAGCAGTATTGACATTCTACATATTCGTAAACGTCACTACATATACTTATATTAAATATCAGAACTGTTGCTTAATAAATGTAATGTTTCAAAGAACTTTGTGAGAGCATCCACAATTTTTCAGGATCCAAAAGAAGAGCCGGAATTCCCATGTCTGCAGTAGCCAACAGCCGGACTCATGTGACTTTTAACGGAACTCTACAAGAAAATGTCAAGCAGGATCTATGGGTCTTGTAGTTCTGAAATGGATCCTTTGCGTTCCCAACAGAACGTCAGAAACACGTTTCCCATCATGCAACGGTACTTGACGCAGCTTTTCACTCTCGGTTAGCTGGAGGAGCTAGCGGACGAGCGGTCGACAGAAGAAATACTGATGTGTTAGTGTAAAAGTGGTGCTTTACTGTTCAGGAACGTGCTATTCTGGAGTTCTCAAGGACTCTATTTAGGAAAGGAAAATGGTAACTATGTCATTTTTATGCGTTGTTGTACTTTACTTCAAATGTCAGTAGCAGTTTGCTACCGTCTGAGGGTTTGGACTGATAAGCTCTTCATTCAGTCAGCAGAAACAAGGACGTTAACGATTTCTTTAATTGACCCAAGAGTCGAAATTTCTATCACAGACCAAAAGTAGTTTAAAAAGTTAGTTGGGTTTAAATATTGATTTCAGGTTTAATTCTGTAATGTCACTAAATAAATGGATGTAGCCATTTCTCATTAGCTAGGGGACCAGTGGTGTTTAGCTACATTTACTTCTATTCAAACCAGTTTTTGCTTGCCCTTTAAAACGTTAGATGTGTAATTTTGATGATTTCCTATCTCAAATTGCTTTGACCAAAATGATAATTTTGTATAATATTTGTTGCAACCTAACTAAAGTCCATCTCTCTGTTCTCTTTTGCTTGTAAAGATCCGCTTCATCCTCATCCAGAACCGAGCAGGGAAGACACGGCTGGCCAAATGGTACATGCAATTTGATGACGACGAGAAACAGAAGCTTATTGAGGAAGTTCATGCCGTGGTTACTGTCAGAGATGCCAAGCACACCAACTTCGTTGAGGTAGGGGGTTTGTTAATGCTTGATTTTATGTTACATTCTTTGCACAATCCTCTCTTCACCTGATTAATGGTTCTTAACATTTTCCCAAGAGTATTTGTTGTTAAAGGATCTTGGCTAAGAGTCTAGATTAACATAATTGCTATTTTCCAACTAGTTGATGAAAATCTACACTCTTTACGCTGCATAGCTATTCTCAGGGAAGCCGACTATTGTTTTCCCTCGAAATGAAATCGATAATCACCATTTAAAGCTAAAGCAACCTTTGAGAAGAAAAACTTTTTACATTTTTTTTTTTTTTAATTTTAGTGTTTGCGTACACAAAATCTTTGCATTTATTGCATTCCAAAAACTGAAATTTAAACACTTTAAAATATGAAACATTTCTTTGAACCGCAACTCCAGCAAGGCAAAAATATATGAAATGATGCCTGTATTATTTATGTGTTTACAAAGAGTATTCAAAATGTTCAATATTACAACACTTATCTGGAAATAAAAGAAAATTATCCCTTTATTCTGTCTTAAATCTTACTCCAAAGATAAAAAGAATCTGTTTTTATCAGACTTATATTGTAATTATGGGGATTGTAACTTTCCCTGTACCTTGCACTTTAATAAATGTATGATTTGAGTTTGTATAGGCTAAATTTAATTTTGTTAGATATGCAGAAACGGAGATTAATTCAGAATTAAGTAAAATTTATTGGGTTAGGTTAGGTGCAAAAACTCTGCACATTAAGAACCGAGTTTATCAACCAAATATAGGTCTTACATTTCCTCAGATGTTTATTTAGTGAAAAACGTATCAGGCAGATAATGTGTCTAACTTTAAATTGTGCATTTAGCAGCTTAAATAAAACATACAGTATCTCTGTCTTTACTGATGGCTCATCAGTTGCCTCTTTCACTGCTCATCATGCATAGAGGCATGCTGCTGTGGTTTCCAAAGAGACCTTACCCAGCATCCAAACCTTGCCACCTAAGTTGAAGCGCTTCTATACTTTAGACTACATTGGCCTTTGAAAACTTTGAAAAACTTTTGTTGCCCATCTTATTTGACAATGAAACAGATGCATTATCCTCCATGTTTGTTTTCAAACTTGTTAGTCAGACAAGCCGGGCAGTGACATGAGGTGAACATGACTGACTTACACAAATGAACGCACATGAGAAACTTCTGTCGTAGACTCCATTAAGTGGCTTCTGCACACACCCCAGTTTAAAAACGGTTGAATGTTTTTTTTGTTTTATAGTTTAAGATAAACAAATAAATTCATAAAAGTATATGTTGCCTGGCAATATTGATCTTGATGGATTGATATCGTGATGAATTATGTTGACTTGTCATGGCAGATTAATTTTTGTTTAGCATCCTTTTAATTAAATAGGGGAAAAAAACCCTGAAAATTTGGATTAAAAAACAGCAGTTTTAGGTAAAGGTAAGGCTTTTAAGCCAAATTGTTTTAAGTTATTTTTATTAATTTTTGGGCTTAACAGTGGTGAGGCTATTAGAGAGAATTAGTCACAATTCAGTAGTTTCATTATCTGTTTCTGCAGTTCTTGAGGGATTCTGAATATGAGTATTATTTTTTTTTTCCAACCAACACATAGGGCTATTTTAGTTTCATTGAAAACAGTAAGAGTTTCTAATGCTCATGCACTGCAACTTTTTACGTTATTCATCAAACTACACTCTTTAGATAGAACTGGGCAATTACTCTTAAAATCCCAAATGGCGCTTTTCATTGACCTTGCTCTTACTGTAGGATGCTTTTAGTTTAGATCGACTTTATTAGGTGGTCTGTGTTCTATGCGTTGTATAATACTATTTACAGGGGGAAAAAATGCACAAGAATCCTACAAATGTGTAAAAAAAAATCATCTTTGCAAAGTCATTTATTCATCTTTCTTTAAATATAACTCATTAAACTCAAAGGAACTCCTGGTGTCGTACAGAGACGCAAAAAAACAACCTTGAATTGAGTTTCTGTTTTAAATCATCAGATGCAAACAAAAATCCCGTCTGCTGATCCTTTTTTTCATGCTGCGGTTTTTCTAAGTTTATGCTACTTTTTTTCTGTGAAAGCTATGGTGTTTGTGTGCTGGCGAAAAAGCTGACATCATGAAATGAGACACTAAGTTATTAAGAGTATTTCTCTGTTTTGCTCCCACAGTTCAGGAACTTCAAGATCATTTACCGGCGCTACGCTGGTCTCTACTTCTGCATCTGTGTGGACGTGACCGACAACAACCTGGCATACCTTGAAGCTATCCACAACTTTGTAGAGGTAACTGAAACACACATGATGTATAGACAGCGTAGGTGAACTGTGATGATTTAGTTGTTGTGGTCTGCTGGTTTCCAGGAATGTATCGAGAGGATTTCTCTTTCTTTTTACTGTTTTTTTTTTTTTTTCTCTCTTTTTTTTTTTTTTTTTTTAAAAGAATGTTTTCTGGTGTATTTATTTGCTGCATCTAAATGTCAAGCTATATTCTTTCTCCAGAGTTGCGCTTGAGTATTATCTCATTGTAAGGACGTCAAAGAAGTTACTTTATAGTCATTTAAAACACTACTCACTTTCACGTCACATTTAGATGAATTTTTATAACCTGGTCATAATCATATGCATCTACTGCAGAGTAGAAATAAGTCAGAATCTATTCAAAACTCACTATTTCAGATATTTTACCTGTTTTACTAATAATTTAAAGTGCAAAGTTTTTACGGGTCGTATGTAGTGCCATATCCATTTTCAAATGATCAGCTTCAATAGATCAGTTACATTAACCTGTTCAATTGCTTTTTAACATACGCACCAAATCAGCCGATCACTAGTCAGGAACTCGCTGTTTTGACTTCGGAAGACAACTTGTTGAAGTTAAAGCTAAGCATCAGAACGATGAAGTGACTCTGAATGTAGCGTGGTTGTTGGTGCCAGAATTACTCGTCTGAGTATTTCAGAAACGATTGATCTACAGGGATTATCAACCACAGCCATCTATCTGATTTCCAGAGAATCATGTGAAAAAGAAAAAATATTCAATGAGCATGAGAGAATGCTTTGTTGATGTCAGAGCAGAATGGGCGGACTGGTTCGAGACGATGCAAAAGTAGCTCAAATAACCACTCGTCACAAAAAGGTATGCAGATGCTATTTTCTAAAGGCACAACACATCAAATCTTGTAGCAGATGCCGCAGTGGAAGATCACAGCGGGTGCTCCCCCTGTCACCGAAGAACAAGGAACTGAAGCGACAGTTCACACAGGCTCACCAAAGCTGGAGTGTAACAGGTTGGAAGGGTGTTGCCTGGACTGTTGAGTCTTGATTTCAGCTGTGGCATCTTGATGGTATGGTCAGAATGTGGCTGAAAAACCTGAAAGCGTGGATGCACACTGCCTTTTATCAAAAGTAAGGCAGTTCTGAAGGTAAAATGTGGTGCAACCCAGTACGAGCAAGGTGTGCTTAATAAAGAGGTCATCCCATGGGAATTCCCCTGGGATTTGTTTTCACAGAATTTTGTAAACACTGTAATTTTGCGTATTCCCCATTGCTACTACATAGTGCGAAATGGTTTATAGATTGAGTTACATCTTAAAACAAATTAAAAATTATTTAAAGAAGATAAAGTAAATCTGTGGTAGTTTGTAAAGTATTTGCAATATATTGTGATATTTTTGCCTTCAGTTAAGTGTGTCTGTCATTGGTTTGTTAATCTCCTGCTGAAATTTCAAGCTTAAAGTGCAGTCAGTTTGTTTTTTTTGCAAAGGCAAACAGTGGAGCGTTTTTGTCTCAACTGCTCAGGACTGAAGGTCTTTTGATTTACTGTTTGACCGTGAAAGAATGCATTGAATGTACAGGCGCATTCAAAGAAGGTAAATACTTTTGACCGTTTTTCACCTTCATTCATGTGGTACTGGAGCGGTGGCTCGAGAAATTTATTATTATTTCTCATCCATTTATAGACGGATAAGAGAAAAAGTGGACTTTTTTAAATGCTTTCTTTTATGCCGATAGTTTGTCTCTGACAAACAGTGGAAAAATGTAATTACACCTTCTTTACACCAAATGAGTTCTATCACACTACTTCAGCAACAAGTTGAAATGAAAATCTCTTGGTTATGGATGTAAAAGTGCATCAGATAACCGGTATAATATATTTGCTGCCTCTTCTCTGTACGTTTTTTTTTAATTCCTCTAGGATGGTTCAGATTTTTTTTAATTTTTGTCATATTAACATGACTTACTGTAGATAAACAGCTTTGAGATCACTTGATCCACTGTACAATCTTGTGAAAAGTGGCAGATATTTTCAGTGTGCTACAGCTTCTCCATCATTGTGGGGTATGAGCAATATTAATATAAAATCCTTCATGTTGGTAGAAGAAAGAACTGGCACTTTTGCAAATTGATGCAGCCATTACTTTACTGAACATTCTCTAAAATTGGCTTATTTCAATCCAAACATTGATTTCTCCTGTTTCCCCCCCCCCTTGAAGGTACTGAATGAATATTTTCACAATGTGTGTGAACTGGACCTTGTGTTCAACTTTTACAAGGTAAGATTATTTTTCACGTTGACACTTTGTATTTATTTTAGAAAACAAACGTACTGCAGCTGATGTTAACGTTGTGGCAGCGATCTGACAGCGACTCCTGTTGCGTTTTGTCTGCTTTCTGTGTACATTTCAAGGTGTACACGGTGGTGGACGAGATGTTCCTGGCAGGAGAGATCAGGGAGACCAGTCAGACCAAGGTCCTCAAGCAGCTCCTCATGCTGCAGTCACTAGAATAAAAGTTTAACCCTCTGTCCCACTTGTCTGCAGCCCTGGCATTCACCCCTAGCTTCTCCTTGTTTTATATTACTCTGAAAAGCAACCACACTGTCGTCCTGCTCCTACAGAGCCAACTCTTAAATGACCTCAAGAAAGAGGTGTTTAGCGAATATAGCCGATATTGTTTATACATTGATATTTGAGGTAAACTAGACTGTTTGCCATAGAGGAATATATATCGCAGTATTCTGTACTTGTGGAACAGCTATTGTTGTTAGTAAGCTAACAGAATACACTTATACTTATTACTGTTTCCAATTCTCATTAAGTTGCAGTCATGTTTGCTTCTCTCTCAGCCAGCGGGTGCAGAAACTAGTTTTTCTGTGTAGTAACCAGTAAATCAATCAGTTATGTCTGTGCACTGTGGAAACCAGTGTAAAACTGTTTTCTCCTGTCCTCTTCTGTTGCTCATTAACCTATACATTTATCTAATGGCACTACTTTAACTAACAAGCACCAAAAATGTGGACCACAGATGATGACCCCGGCATAATGAAAGCTTGCAATAGCCTTGTCGTCAAAAAGGAGTAGCCTCTGGAGTGTTACAGTGTTCTTCAAGGCTTATTTGCATTTTATTTTCAACTCTCAGTTGAAGCAGACTACAAGTAGAAAGCCCTTTAGAGCGATAAACTCAGCACAGCAAGTTCATCACTGAACAGCAGCTACTCAAAATGAGTACAGTTTCAATGTTATGCTAACCTATGTGATCTCTCAGGTGATGACATGATAGGTTATCTTGGAGCTGATGGTTGTTTGACTGATTATTATTATTATTATTTTTTTTTTATTTCAATAAATGGTGCTTGTTGGTCCCTCTTATAAAACACTTAAATGGAAATGAAACTTAGACATACAGTGTATTTTACATAAGGCAGTAATGTGATGTTTGCTCAGTATAGTGTGTGTAAATACAGTGCACCTTGTGTGGAATATTGTGAAATTAAGTCAAAAAGAGTTGTTCTCACATTGATGAAGCATTCAGACATTCCTTTGGCACTGCATAAATCTAAATTGCATTTTAAACTCCCCTTGTGAAGTCAAAACAATCTGCTTTTATACATGTCTTTGCTGGACTTAAATACTTGTGAAATTGAAAATGTCATTCTAATTTTAACCATATCCAGGCACACAGTTGATTTCATATGTTGAGAAACGTTTTATTATTGATTAAACAATAGTGAACGATGTACCGCTTCCCTTGTGAACCTATAAGATGTCTCCAGTTCAACACATGTATGTCCCATTTTTGTGTAAATAAACAGAAATTGATCAGACTTTGTCTTTTATTAGTATGGATTGTGTCATAAAATACTTGAATTGAAAGTATTCTTTCACCTGCATCTTATACTTTGTCACATTACAACCATATACTTAAGTGAATTTTAGAAGGATTTTATGTACAAAGTGGTGTTGGTTTAAAACATTTTCAATATTTTACACATAAAAATCTAAAGTGTGTGCAGTGCATTTATATTCAGTCCTGTTTACCTTGATAAGTCTCTTAAATAGTAAATAGCCCACCTGTGTGAAATTTAATCAGAACAGTTGTATTTACATTGAGAAGGGCTCAGGGGTACTTCAAAGAAGATTGATAAACAGCATAATGAAGACCGAGGAACACAGCAGACAGGTCTGGGATACAGCTGTGGGGAAATTTAAGGCAGTGCTATGTTATAAATCAATATGCCAAGCTTTTAAAAAAAACAAAATTTTTATCGTTTATTGACAACTGAAACCTTTAGTCAAGTTTGATTCTATTTCTCTTTCAACATGCAACTGAGTAAATGAGCTGGTAGATAACTTCCATTCTAACACTTCAGACATCATTGATTCCATTGCTCCCATTAAAGTGAAGGTCGTGTCTGGTAGGAAGAAGTCTCCTAGGAGAAATGCTCCACTAGTACGAAGTGAAAAAAGCCATTATGAAAAGGCTGAACAAAAACGGGGGGGAAACTCGATTTGAGGTTCATTACAAAGAGAGACTGTGAAGATATCACTTAGCAACACTGAAACATGCAAGGGTAACATTCTTCGCTAAATCATTAACAAAAACATCAACAAAGCTCATGCCGTGTTTGACAGTCTACAGATTGACAAACCCTTCTGTGACTGTAGCTTCTGAACTCCACTCTACCAGGGCCTGCAATGACTTCATTACAGAGAAATAAAAAAAAAAAAGAGGGTTTATCTGCACATCAACACCAAATCCAGTATCAATGCTATGTCCAATCAAAACAAATGTAGAAAAATGACTATTCCATCAGCTCAACCATAAAAACCAAAGAAGATGCATCAATGAAGCTCCTTCTCCTGCTGTCTTGATATCCTGCCCCCAGCTTTCCTTAAGAAAGTTCTGCCTGTCATTGCATCTGATCTGATTCAAATAGTAAACTCGTCCCTCTTATCAGGTGTCCTGCAGGCATTAAAAGCAGCAGTTATCCAACCAGTGCTGAAAAAGAACAATCTGGACAGGTTTCTGTTGCAGAATTAGAGGTTAATTTCCAACATTCCATTCATCGGCAAAGTCACTGAAGAAGCAACAGTGTCTTCACGGGTCTGCCTTAGAAGTCAATCAGACATTCTGACCCAGAATGATGCTGCTTGCTTCCCCACTAAAACCAGAAAAAAAAAGAGCCCATCACCCCAGTTTTAAAGTCCTCACACTGGCTGCCTGTAGCTCAGAGAATAGACTTTAAAATGCTTTTGTCGGTTTATAAATCACTGAATAGCTTAGCACCAAAATATATTATAGATCTGTTTTATCAACCTTCCAGACCACTCAGGTCTTCTGGTTCAAGTCTAATCTGCATTTTGAGAATCAGAACCAAACATGGAGAAGCAACAGTCAGTTTTATACACCTCTAATCTGGAACAAACTTCTATAAAACTGCAAAACTACTGAAACACTGAGTTCCTTTAAATCAAGGCTAAAAGTCTTTTTATGTTAGAGCTGCCCTTGATTAATAATACCTGAAGCATATATGAATTCTAGTCTGAATTACAGCTTTTTTATTGCTTCTCTTTATTTTGGCCCTGTAATGTAATGTTTCTTTTTTGCTTGCTCATTATGTTATGTTTTTTTTTATCATGTACAGCACTTTGAACTGCCTTGTTGCTGAAATGTGCTATACAAATAAACTTGAATGGACTTGAAAATCTCACAGAGCTCTGTTCATAACATCAAAGACATGACTGTTCACCTCAGCTGACAGCTTTAAGAGGAAGAGCATTAATCAGAAGCAACCAGCTGGCCCACCGTAACTCTGGACGAGCTGCTGAGATCAACAGCTTAGGTGGTGAATCTGTTGGCAGCACAGCAAGTCACGCACGTCGCATCTGGCTTTTATGGAAGAGTGACAAAAAGAGATCCAGAGGAACGTTTCCTGCTTGCCGTGTAGGTGACAGAGCAAACATGGTACTCTGGTCAGATGAGCCCAAAACTAAACTCGCACATCACCACAGTGAATCGTGGTGGTGGCAGCATCATGCAGTAGGGATACTTTTCTTTTGAAGGGAAGAAAGCTGGTCAAAACTGACAGGTAGATGAATAGAGCTAAATCCAAGGCAAACCTGGAAAAAATAAAATTATAGGCTGAAAATGACTCGAGAAGTTGGAGGTTCTCCTTCCTGCGTTTTATAGACACCAACCAGTTATACTACACCTATTAGTTGGTTGTTTTAGAATGAGTCATTTGAAGTCCAAGCCCTAATTTGAGAATCTTTGGCACAACTTGACAAATGATTGAGACACAGAGTGGAATTTTCACATAAAATCCTATTAAAACTCGCTGAAGTTACTTGTTGTAACATTTGTATTATTACTTTCGCGAGGCAGAAATACAAGCAAAAAAGAAAAAAAAAAAAAATACCAGCCCTAAATAAGAAAAGGAGATTCTTACCAGGGAAGGTAAAAACAGAAACCAAGATCTTTTTCTGGCTAACATTTAGCACCACCTAGTGGCAAAACCTCACATGTAGTAAATCACACTACATTGTGATTAGGTCATCTTCACAGCTGGTGTAGAATCAATATACCAGTCAATGTATCCACTTCAGCAACATTGAGCCCCTCTAGTCGTTACTCCATCGAACCGGGAGCATAAATTCACACAATTGGACACATTTGCTCTTTAACGTGTGAGACTTCTGATACCCTAACCTAACCTCCACCTGATGGCCTTTGAAAGAAACAGCTCGACTAAAGAATGGCAGAGCGAGTAAAGGAATCACGTACGGAGATTCCAGTGTGAAGTTTCAGGCTCCATCAAGCCAGATGCCAATATATCTGAATCGTAGATGCTGCTCAGAGGGAGCAGCAGGGGGATTGGTTTATACTCAATGACTCCTTCGCTTTGAACGAACGGCAACAACAACAAAAAAACACATCAGAGGACTATTTAAATGAAAAACAAACAGTTTACTGGGAATTGCATAATTAAAACAATGAGCAATATTCACCCTCAATAGGACAATTGACAATTCTTATTTACAGCATATTTTATAACTAAAAATGTACAGTAATATTTGGGCTGAATATATATCACATAATTTACAAAACTGAGTCAGGACTGTGTTTCCCAAATGATTAAGTCCAGATAAGTGAAGAAATGATGCTTGTATGGTTGTTCAGATGACTGCTATATAACCTGTACATACAGATTAATGCAACTCAGCTGTGGCTCAGCAGTACTGAAACGTTTGAAATGAATGTGTATAAACAGGATGAATTAGTCGCTTTCTCACAAAGTGAACAAGAGGAGTTTTGCTCCACTACATGTGTGACAGCAGACGCAAGGAGACCAAATTAGGAACCTCAGTTGTTATTCAATAAGAGCTGATAACATCTACATTAAAATCTTTATTAAAGTATATTTTTCAAGTAAAATAACATTTACATTTCTATAGTTACAGCATATTAAGAAAACAAAACTGTAAAAGTAAAAGTGCACTTTCAGAAAAGAGGCTCACAATGTAAAGCAACATTTTCATCATTTGTCTCCGGATGTCCTAAAACCAAGAAAGCCCCCCCACCCACCCACCCTGTTCTGACTCACTTGGGTTAAAATATCTACCATGAGGTTGGAGGGACAAAATCTAACAAATGAGGGTAAAGACATACATAAGCTGGTTGTTTTGATCTACCATTGGGTGGGCGATTGACACAAGCAACACAAGCAACATCTGCAACATCAATGGAAAGGTGGGGGTTTGGAATGGTACTAAGGTGGAACCCGATTCCCTCCAGCATCTCCATAATCTCTGCCTCAGCGATCCAAGGACAGAGGAAACCCACGTATAGTGGAAAATCTGCTTCCGTTTTTCCTCAAAGAAATTTATAACCTGAGTTATAATATAAAATGACTAAAACAAACTGCAACAGAGCAGAAATGCTTTTTTTTTTTTTTTTAAAAAGTTGAAATATCGAGAAAGTCATAAGATCAAGAATTACTTAAAAAGTGTCAAAATCCTATTTCATGACGATAAAATGCTGAGTGGGAAGAATATCTGAAAGAAAAAGGACCAAACACTGAAACTGCTGTGTTGTATTGAAGCAGCTCCTTCGCACAACTATTGTGCGTCTTTGTGTGGTCTAACGATTACAGCCTCAAACTTTCTCTCTTTTCAACTTCTTTGAAAACATTTTCCCCCTCAACATTCCAACTCAATTCTTCAAAGCTTCAACTTTCATTCGACATTTTTTTTTTCTTTCTTGAAAATGTTTTCTGATTTTGATTTTTTTCCCCCTTTAAAATGTATTCTTTCCTTTCTCAACATTTTGACTTGAAAAGTTATTTTTCATAACATTTTCTTGAAAGTCATTTTTTTTCTACATTTCAACTCTGTTTTTTTAGGTAGTCAATATTGTGATGTTTTTTCTAGGTTTTCCTTCAAAATTATTTGTTTTTTCCTCAATAATTTGACATTTTCACATTCAACTTTTGACTTTCCTACCAACCCTTCGACTTTATTCTCAATATTTCAACTTTATTCTCAAACGGGAAAGCAAAAAAATAAATTAAAAGAACTCTGCAATTTTTTTCCCCACATGACCAAAATAATTCTTTATAGTTTGTGTGGTTAAGTGATAACTTTTAAGGCTGCAAACTGATTTCTGACTCATCACTACCCCTCACAGCCACACATGAATAATTGACAGCAGAGCTTGATGATGAATCTGAGTGGGCATGAAAGCTTCCAAAACAGAAAGCCGTCAGATTCCTGATCCAGCATTAGCATGTAGAGCAGCATGGATCAAAGGGAGCTCATGAAGAAAAAGTCCAGAGGGAGAAGCACAACACTGGTTTTAATAAGAAGGCAAATGACTCCTAATCTTCCAGTAAATTAGGACTAGACATCACAGAGGTCCTAACACCATGTCATTTTAGCATCACTCCAGCTTTACATGTTGGAAACTTTGGAAGGCAAACATTTCCTTTGTTGTGCTTTGAAGTGAAAAGTTGGAGTAAAACACAGTTTGGGTCAGAAATTTAAATAGAGTCACCATTAGCATGACGGTCATTTATTTCAGGCTGAAAATGATTTGTTTCAAGTTTTCTTTGGAGGATGAAATGAAATGTTCTTTCTCAAGCTGCAGAAAAACCACACTCTTTCTTTGTCATTAAGAAACTTCTAGAATAACTATGACTGGACTCTGGACCGTTTATCTTGGCAGAACTGGTAGCGCTTATTTACGCTGGTTCATCTTTTGCATAATTGATCATTTTTATAAAATCTGAGAGATGCTGGGACACCAGTGTCAAAGAAACAAATGCCTGCTTTATCATCATCACCTCTCAGCTTGACAGAAATTTGAACACGCTCACAGGGACGGGCCAAATGTCTTCAGGAGGAAAACTTTATAGTCAGAAGAGTCAAATTTTTAGCTGCTGAGAAGTGATATGTTTAGGAGTCATGGTAAGGGTTAAAAACCTAAAAACACTATACCAAGTGTCAAGCATGGTGGTGGTAGCATTATACTGTGGTCTGTTTTGTTGCCATTTAATCTGGTGCATTGCACAAAATGGGTAGAATAATGAAGACGGTTGACTAGCTCCAAATCCCTCAACTTCACTTCAGATCAACAGGTGGTTGAAACTTGGGGGCAACTGGGTGTTTTAACAGGACAGTGATTGAAAACACACATCAAAACTGGCTCTGGGACGGATAAAGCAGGCTGACATCAAGCTTCTGGGATGGCTCTGACCTTAACCCCACGCAAAATTTATGAACTTTGCTTAAAAGTTTCATCTGTACCAATTTCTACAATTTCTAATGAGAAGATCGGCCAAACATCCAGCCACAACTAGCGTCTTTATGGCTACAAAACGCGTGCTTTCTCTACGGCTTCCAAAGAGATATTTATGCAAATATTACTGAGGGTGTTTGTTTATGTTTGAGCCTTTATATATATTTTTTTTCAAGTTGTGTAGATTAAAAAAATCCACAATAAATTCAATCTTGTGCTCCCAATCCTTGTTTTTAAAACTCATTTCAGCTGTATATGGTTTATAATCACTCCATGAAAAAAAAAAAAAAAAAAAAAAAAAAAAAAAACAAAATGATTAACAGCCCCAAATTATTACAAGATTGAGGTATCGATGAAAGGATGTAAACCTCTGACCCAAACTGTGGATTTAAAGTATCTAGTATAACATAAAAGTCATGGCTCTTCATAATAACAGTGCATATGTAATACAAAAACCAAGCATTTTCCACTGCAACACTCAATGACTGAACACTTTGGGTCTAGCTGAGGTCCGCACGAACCCGCCAGTCTTCAATTTTCTGATCAAATGAGAAGTATTAAAAGATAATAACCACAGACAGTGCATCTGATAGAAACCTGAATACAACATTTTTAAGCCAACCTATGAGGAAGATGACACACTTAGACTGTTTATCACAGAGTCACTATCGGTTACAAACTGCTTCAATTAACTAATCACGAGTCATATCAGCTGAGTCTGAGTGATGAAAATGCTTGAAGTAGATTCACAATCATTTACAGTCAATGAAGTGCAAACGCAGGAAACATCTTAGGGTTGCTTAAAACCAGCGTGGAAAAGCGAAGAGATAAAATAACAGCAGAGAAGCTCATATGAACAACCCTCGGCTTGTCCTTGTCTGGCATCTACTGAGGGAGTCTCTTCTTCGTGATTGCGCCATCTTCACACCGAGACGGGGTTAAGCTGTCCAGATGCAGGGTAAAACCTGAACCACTCACGTAAAGAGGCTTACCAGAGGTCGGGGGGGTCAAAGTAGTCCCCCCCACCACCTCCCTCCACCAACATTCATCCAGGTGTTCTAAAGTGCATGAGACAGCAGTCACACACACCCAAAAACACCTGGAGATGAGCTGCAGGAGAAATGGACAGACTGTGATCAGTTTCAGGGAAAGCTACCATACAGTAAGGTGCTTCTGCTGCAGCCTCAGTTGGTGTCGTTACCCACCTGTAGGGGGCATTCTGTCTGTGTGGGCCAGTGGGTTCAAGTAAGGAGGGAGTCCGACCCCTAGCAGTTACACTGCTGCTTGTTTTGTGTCGTCGTGCCTCTCGGCTGCCGCAGCTGCCTCAGTGACGCGTCTCCATATTGGATTCCTGAGCCCATCCTCTCTGGGTCCAACTCTCCTTTAAAAGGAAACCAGAAAGAAAAAAAATGTCCCTCGTGCTTTCTTCAAATTTGAATACATAAACATGTCCAAACTCTGTTATAATCCCCATTTGAGCCACTCATCTTTACCAAACCACCTCAAAGTGTACCTGAATCGATCTTGTTGAGGATGGTGCGAGCACATTTCAGGAATCCCTCCTCGACGTTTTCACCCGTCAGAGCACTCGTCTCCAGAAACATTAGTTCTGTGTATTCGATGGGAACGTGCAAGGCAAAAACAGGACGAGAGAAGCTGACGCAAAAGTGTGCAGGCACAACATACGGGACAAATACAGCCACGAAATGTTTGAAAGATAAATCCAAGGTTAGTTACCGTTCTCCTGAGCGAACCGCGAGGCTTCCAGAAAGGTCACTTCTCTCTCTGCGTCCAAGTCTTTCTTGTTTCCACACAGGATAATCACGATGTTGGGGCTTGCTAGTGTCCGTGCATCTGTCAGCCAGTTAGTCAGCGCGTTGTACGTTTCGCGACTGCAACACAAGAAGCTGAATGTTGACCGACAGTTTCAGTCTGGATTGTGAAATGACCGACTCACATTTTGTTCGGTTAAAACTACAAACTTGCATTTCATTCTACTTTAATTTGAGGGTTTTACAGCACGTTAGTGAAGACCAAGAAACAAAGCAGACAAGTCAGGGGAATGTTGTGGAGAAGTTTAAAGCAGAGTCAGGTTATGAAACAAGATTTTACACTTTGAACAGCACTTTTCAATTAGTCATCTGAAAACAGAAAGCCTTGAACCTTTAAGACATGGCGCACCTGGTCAGACAAGAGTCGAAATGAATTCAGTTGAGCATCCGAGGCACGACTTGAACATCGATGCTTACACCAAAACTCCCCATCCAATCAGATTGTCTGAACTACTTCGCAAAAATTACTTGGAAAAGAGAGTAGTTCTCTAAAATATTGACTTAAGGAAAAATGAGTGTCTACATATGTATTTCTTTCCGCTTCACCACTCTGGACTAGTTTCTGTTGGTCCATTGCATAAAAACCCAATAAAATGTATTAAAGCTGTGGTTCTAATAGGACAAAATGTGGAAAGGCTTAAAGGGCTGAGTACTTTTGTGACACACTGTAACTCAGAACAAAACACACACACACACCCCAATCTTGAAATGTCAGTAATTACATTATACACACATGTGATGTGGCATTCATTATATTGTTCTACAACAGCCTGTTACATGCCTTGGTGTCTATGGTAACATGAGGTCAGTGAGGTGAGGAGAAGGGTGTCGGCTTGTGTATTAATGTTTAACAGCTGTTTCCACTGACAAGCACAGGCTGATGTAACTCCTTGTCCACACAGTGATGAAATGAGGCGACACAACCGCAATCTGGTTCACATGGTCTTTCTCCTTCCTTCCTCCAAGCATTCTGACAGCTTCTCTCCAACTGATGGCTTCTGCTGCCCACAGAAGATACCTCAGTTTGGTTACAGAAACTCCAACTGGATCACATTCCTTCTTTGCCTCACTCCCCTCCCTCAGTTTCACAAAACTTTATCACAAGATGAGGTTTCTCCATCGTCATGTCCCACTGTATCTACTTCGTCATTCAACTATGGACACTATATAATAGTTATAGGTTATGACTTACATTTTAAGAAACAGCAAGAGAGAAGATCAATCTAAAGTGAGTAAAGCAGAACGCCATTTGCAGTTGAGCTTCACACATCAGTAAATTTCAATTTCAAGTGCAGCTAGATGCAACTCCAGCAGATCATAATAATTTGGTTTTGGATGGTTACCCTTGCTGAGTTGTTGTTGTTTTTTTAAAACACAGATCATTTCGAGTATCAAAGGATAGAAAAAGTCGTGAGGTTAATGAGTGCAGTGATTACTTTACCTGGTGATGTCATACACTAGGAGTGCTCCAGCTGCTCCTCTGTAGTAGCTGCGTGTCACAGAGCTATAAAAACAGACACAGTGTATGAGGCCCAGACAAAAATGGCATGTTCCTGTAAATCACCATCGACTTCATTACAGTAGAGTAATGTCTGAGCGCAGTCGAACTGCCACTCCGGATTTGGGCTCGGTAAAAACCCGCTGATCTCACTCAACCTTGGCAGGAAACTTCATGAGACATTACCGGAATCGCTCCTGTCCAGCAGTGTCCCAGATCTGCAGTTTGACCGTCTTCCCACCAACGTTAACCACCCTGGAACCAAACTCCACGCCGATAGTGTGGTTGGAATCCTGTTTAACTGCACAGGAGTGATGAAGGAGTTTAAAAACAAAGAAATCACATATTTTGTAGTTTGGTCTGCAATAAAGAAGGCAACATCTTTACATTGGTCTCACAATCATACCTCTGATGTCAACTGCTATCTTACTGTGTTGTATTTGTTTAAAGGACAAACTGTCTTCAAGCACACATACTCGCATGAGAGACTACAGGAACTTAACTTGAGATTACCAGATCATCAAATTTTAATATCAGATGAAAGACAGACTGGGTAAAAGCAAAATGTCAGTCTGGAAAGGGTTACAAATCTTTAGGACTCCAGTGAAACCCAGTGAGAGCCAATACTGGCAGAGGAAACACAGAGCAGCGGTGAACCTTCCAGAAGGGGGCAGTCTACCAAAGATGAACACATTTCTGCAAAGAAGAGAGGCCAGAAATCCTCCACAGTCATGTAAAAGAGTTATTACCAGTTATCACAAAAGCTTAATAGAAATTGTTGTCCCCAGGGGCAATTACTGTTTCCCCTCAGAGGCCATTGTTTTTCTTTTAATAAATAAAAAACATAATTTGTTTGGGTTATCTTTGTATGATATTAAAATTAGTTTGATGATCTGAAAGATTTCAGTGTGACAAAAATCTGAAATCTGTAAGGCGGCAAATCCTTTTTCATAACACTGTATATCCCTTAATCTCACTAGAAAAACTGAAACCAAAAGTTACTAAAGTAAAGATTCATGTGAAAACTTGAATCACTTATACTACCAGGTTTTATTTAAGCATAATCTTTAGCGCTGACAGTCCTGCTTACATTATCTTGACTGTTTTAAAGTCCAACAGTTCAAATATTGTTGCATAAAATGTCCCTTGCACTTTGACAGACAGGTTTATTATATACACTTGAGCAGCCATGACTTTTATGAAGCTATAATGTTCTGTTCGGCTAAAACGGAGCGAGTGGTTTTAGATTGAAAACACACTCAGGACACTTTATTGAACTTCAACCGATAAAAACTGTAATTTTCATCAAACACTATAAAATTACAGAACAGAAGGCTGTCTCAAAAAGCCTGTTCTGAACAGAATGAGTAAAGCTATACAGCTTTAGTACAGAATATGTATCAATACACTGCACTAAATGTTAGAAAACTGGACTGGCATACACGTTGTCACTATGGCTTCACTTCGCATATCAGTGAGATAATGATTTTTTTTTTTTTTTTTTTCCTCAGAAGGACGACTGGTGACCTCTTTTTACTGAGACTTACATTTGTTCTCGATGAACTGGTGGAGGAGGCAGGATTTCCCCGTCCCGGCACTGCCGATCACCAGGAACTTGAACAGGAAGTCTGCAAAAAGACGAATGGAGGTAGAACTCAATACGACGTATCGATGTTGGCAGCAGATCTGCTGCTGCTCTTTGCACCAGAGACAATCCTCGGATCAACTCCAAATCCTGCTAAAACCATTACTTTCACAGTATCCATCAAACTACAGTTACCCCACTAATCAGGAAACCGTGCATGTAATCTGTAAGACTCCACAGGATATGGCTTTTTGTCAGAGGTTGAAAGAGAGTCAGTGTCTGGTTTTAGTAAAGCAAACTTTCCATGCCTAGACTAGAAAAAAAAAAGTCTGATCCCGCTGACTTTGAAGACATTGATCAGTGGCATTGTATGTGCTACATATGACAGAAAGTAGCACACAATTCTGAAAGTGGTTTCCAAAACATTTAACCTGTAAAAATCGGAACAGAGTTGTGTGCTTTTGTATTCAGGACCCTTGAGTCAATGTTTTGTAGAAGCACCTTTCGCTGTAAGTCTGTTGGCTTATGGCTTTGCATATTTTAAGTGGAGCTGCACAATACACTGAATGCCATATCAACGCTGGCAATGATGGAATATCTAAGAACTGCTTAGATACAATATTTGGTGAGATATTACATATCAAGAGCCATGCATTCACATTACATATTTGCATGTTGAATGGCATTTAACCGCCCTCGGTGCTCACTTATGATTAGTATTGTTTAGTGGCTGACAGTTAAGGTCACTAAAATTGAAATGATGGAAAAGAAAGAAATGAGTCACGGAAATTTACGTAAACTGTTATCAACATCGTCGTTGCAATATTCAGTAAAAGTATTGTAATTACATTTTTTCTAAAATTTCTTTGACTGAGCTTGAGCTTTTCAACAAACTGGATGAAGTGTGTCAGAGACAAGCAATTTTCAAATCTTGCCACAAATTTTCAATTGGTTTTAGGTCTGAGCTTTGACTAGGCCATACTAACACTTGAATAGGTTTTGATTTAAACCATTCAATTGTAGCTGGAGTTGTTGCCCTTTTGAAAGATGACCCCTCATCCCAGTCTCAATAATTTTGCAGCTTCCAACAGGTTTTCTGTTAGGCTCAAGGACGGACCAGTACTTTGCTCCATCTACCAAACCTTGAGAGCGCACCAGATTTGATTTAAGTGGTAAATAATCTGTACTTGTATAGTGCTTTGTCAAGTCCAGAGGACCCCAAAGTGCTTCACACTACATTCACGCACACATTTCCAGAATGTGATGGTGGTAAGCTACTGGACTGTAATCACAGCTGCCCTGGGGGAGTCTGACAGAAGCGAGGCTACCATGGACAGGCAGCACCTGCCTCTCTGACCACCACCAGCAGGCAAGGTAGGTGGAGTGTCTTGCCCAAGGACACAACGACACAGATCCACGGAGTGGGAGCTCGAACCGGTAACTCATCGATTTCAGGACAAACTCCTACCACCGTCGCCCCGATTTAGGAGGGTTCAAACTGAAGGTGGCTGAATACAAATGCACTCCACACTTTTCAGATTGTATTTGTAAAATATGTTGAGCACCACATATCATTTTAATTCCACTTTTCAATTATGCTCCACTTTGTGTTGGTCTGTCACATAAAATCCCAATAAATTACAGTGAAGCTTGTGGTTGTAACATAACAGAATATGGAAAAGAAACTTAGAGGTAGTTTAATCAGGTAATTCAGGAGCTATGGTGTCATTTGAAGACAACACAAGCAAGTTACAATTTCAATTAGACTTTTCTAACTAAGGCACTTCTTTGGTAGAAAATTAAAGAGTTTATGAATTTAGGCTGAACAAAGCCAGACACCAGATAAAAACTGATAAAGAAATTATGCTAATTTCACAAACTGAGGAAATATCCTGTGAGCAGTACACACTCTCTCGCTCTACTTTCTCTGTGAAATTTAGACTTGTGCAGTCTTGGGGCCACCTTCACCAACCAATACGCACCACCAGCAGCTCAGTTTATGGTGCATCATTGTTGAGGCAGACATTTCCTTTAACAACACCAGATGGAAGTCAAATTTATTCTGCCTGAATGGCTGTAGTGAAGTGTATCAAAATGTTCTGCTGCGACAGCACTCAGCCATATATCTCAAACACACAGTTTCCATAAGATAAGCACTCACTCAGAAGGCAACATTTCCATCCTAAAAGGTTGCTTCTGCTTTTCTGGCATCATATACATTTCCCCATAAGAATTGCAAACAGCCATCAAGCTGTCAATATGTGAAAGTGATGGTGGAAGTTATGCAAATGCTTACAGTCAGAGATAAAGTGCAAAGTGTGTTTGGTATCTGCTCACATGTTACCTAAGAGAAGCAGCATGTAACGTAAAAACCATCAAGAGCCGTTGTTTCAGCAGCAAGCCAGCAAGGCACAAACACCTTTCGACAACCTAAGGTCCATTTTGATTTAAGAGCCTTTTCATAAAGCTTAACCAAAAACAGATCCATTAACATTGCCACTGATAGATTGATTGATAGACTGATACATAGATGGTGGAATGCTGAATAGAAAAATGGGTGGACAGATGGATGCACGAATAAATTAAGGAATGAATGCTGAACACATGAATGACCGAATGAATGAATAAACAGAAGGCTCGATGACTGGATGGATATCCAGATCTTGTAGAAAATATAATAGGGAAATAAAATTTGGCAACACAAAGTTTTTTTTTTTCTTTTTCCCAAAATCTACTTTCTTTTCCCATTCTCATCCAGATCTAAAAGATCAGATTCAAAACTTTAAAAAAAGTTCTGTGTAGGAACCCTGATTCCACTATATAAGCTGCATTCTGTAACTTTAAACATGATCTACAAAAAAACAATAATAGGCAACCATGAAATAAATAAAATATGTCATTAATTCCTGCTGCAACCATTTAACATGCAACTATTGCGCCATGATGCTTTTGCCAGTTGCAGAACTGATCCTTCAGTGAAGACGGTGTAGGGAGACTGAGGCAGAAATCAATAAAAGGCTATTACAGCTGCCATTAGTGCTGGCCCTTTTCCACATATATACAACCTCCCTGGATAAAATTTCAGACAAGAACTGATGGAGTTAGGGAATATAAGTAGCTATAGATGGTGAGAGTATGACTGGGAGTGCAACAGGAGAAAGTGATGGTGTGGTATTTCAAAATATTTGTGATGTGAAAAACGGTGCGTTTGTAGTATGTATCAGATAGAGTCAAGGTAAACAGAATACTGACAAATGTTAGCACAAGTAAATGAATTAAAACGATAGCAACTGGCTTGCAAGGTATATCCCACTTTAGGAAAAAAGAGAAGTGAAGTTGCTTTGATTCAGGATGGGGAACTGATACACACCACATTTAGCTGCTGCAGATCTACCGGTAAATGCAACATAATGAGCCGCAGCTACAGAACTTCCTCTTCATCGGCCTAAGGCTTAAGGCTACCTCTTATCAAACTAACACCCCTTAAAGATGCAGGGATGTTATTTTAGCCAATATGAATAACTCATTTGGCTTTAATTTCGACCACCCAGATTACCGGATTCTCTGCAAGCACCATATTTGTGCCCTGACAAGAGCTGTTGCATTTCGTCAGAAGTTTGGTCAACTTTCACTTGAAACGTCTCACCATCTGTTTGCTCATGTTACACTGACTGGTTAACTGGGCAACATAATCCCCCATTGCAGGACTACAGTGTTAGCTAACAGAGGCAGAAGTCTCAAAGTGGGGATTTAATTCAGTTAAATGGTAGCTATACGTTTCAAATACTCATTATAAGCACAATAAAGCATCTCATCGGCTTAATTTACACCAAGCTAGCAAGCGCCGTCGCTAAGAGTCAACCTGTCACATAGGAGGAGTACAGGACAGAGCCGTGAACGTTTAACAACTAAATTTACACACCGACCCTCCACAAACGTACCGTATGTCTCAGACATCTTGACCGCTGTGTCAAGGACCCTTTTACTGTTCTTTTTGGTATTGTTACAGCTGTGTGACCGCTCGGTTCACACGTCTTAGGGGGTGTTTATCTACGATGCTAGAGGTTTCCTTGATCCCCTTCGTAGCTTCTTTCGTTCCGACCACAACCATACAGTGCAGTTTACGTGTTTACGTCATTAGCGTTCCAGTTGTGTTGCGTTCAAATTTTCGCGGAAATGTCGGAGTTGAAACGCAGAAAGTCGAGTTTCACAAGCTTTGCTAAATGCAAAGTTTCATAAGTTTAGTTAATACTTCAGCGTCTTATCGGTTAGGTGAATTAAAACACTTTCAGTTATTTCTAAATTAGATGGGACACACTGTAAAAATAGTTTTTGATTTTTTTCCCTTTTAATCTTTTAAATACACTTGAACAAGCTTCAATTAGAAATTAGTACAGATCCCTAAAAGACAGTGATGACTGTCACTGTCTTTCCAGATTTTTCTAATCTAATTAAAAACCTATTTATCCTTCAGGTCCAAGTAAGAATACCAAAGGGTTGTGCTATTTGACAATCTAAATGGTGCTAACAATATAATCCAATAGCAGTACATTCCTCTGCAATTTCTTTATTGAAACATAAAGCTAACATGTTTAATAACAGAGGTTGTACAGTATCACGTGTGAAAGTCTGTAAATGGACTGCAAAATTAAGCAACATCATTCATCCAAAAAACCTGTCTTTATGAAAAAAAACCCCATCAAACTAAAAAAGATAAAGTTTTATCTTTTTAATGTTTTAAAAATGTATTGTTAGTATGGTAGTATTTAGAACCCTTAGTACTGTATTTAATGATGTGGTATTTGTTACAAAACATTTGAGAACTACTGGTCTATGCTGATTACCATTTACATTTCTTGACAAATGATCAAGAGCCAAATGTATAAAGGGCTAATGGTGCTGCAATTAAATACAAATATGTCTCTAAATATATATGAGACAACATTTTAAAAGAAACTGGGAAGACATACTTCATCCATCCATCATCTATACCTGCTTGTCCACGCAGGGTTACGGGGGAGATGACTATCTTCAGCAGCCTTTGTGCAAGAGGCGGCGTACATCCTAGACAGGTTGCCAGTTCACCACAGGGCAACAGAGAGACAGACAAGACAAACGACCATACACATACTCACACCTAGAGGCAATTCAGAGAGACCAATTAACCTAACAGTCATGTTTTTAGACTGTGGGAGGAGGTCAGAGTACCCAGAGATAATCCACATATGCATAGGGAGAATTTACAAACTCCATGCAGAAAACCCCAGGCCAGGATTCAAAACCAGGAGCTTCTTGCTGCAATACAACAGTCCTACCACCATGCCACCATGCAGCCTCAGTACATACTCTAAATAAATAAATATATTTATCAACAAACATATTAATGTTTTAAAACATATTATGAAATGAAATGAAATTACATCAGACTTATAAAGCGCTTTATTAATACACTCAAAGACACTTTACGATGAAATCGTTGTAAATCAAATCAAGTCATTCCCATTCACGCACAAATTCACATGCTGTTATTAATACATAAATGAATAATTACTTGTAAACTTACATTAAATTTGCATCAAAACATGTTAAAAGGATTTAGATTTATTTAAGTATTTTTAAATAATATCCTAGCACTGTTTTGCAGCATGTACAACAAAACGTTGCCTTTTCAGCACTTTTTGGTGGTATTCTGCTAAAGGATATGGCTTAATTGCACAAACAGGAAGGCCAAGGAGCAGCCATGGCTAAGTCTAACCCACATTGACACATGGCTCTCACTTTGATTGTCTTAGAAGCAGGTACTCCATGCTTATCAGCAACCCCGAATATAAGAGCAAGTTCAATGTCGCCTGTAAAAGTAAAACACATAAACTTATTTTGAAGCTGTTTTGTGCCTTTGTCTGCCTGACTGTATTTCTCAGAATTCTTTTATATTCCTATTATATGATGCTTCTGTGACTACATATATAAGCCACTGGGTGGCAGGAAAACACAACGAAACATCCAGAGTTTTCTTGAGACAGCAAAGTGTAGATTAATTTAGTTTGATAAGCATAAACAACAGTCCAGACTTTGTATATTATCACAAGAAAATATTACTATTAAACAGCATTTTGTGTCATTTTCTTTTATTTAATGGGGTCTCCTCAGGAAACATTTTTTTCTGTTTGCTCTGCTTGACCTAATTCTCATATCTTCGCCCCAAAATAAGAACATAAATATGTCAGGATCCTTCTGTGGTACAGAGAGGCATGTAGAACTGTGGTATCCATGGCTAAACTTTTCCTTGTTTTTGTTATTAGCGAGTTATAACTGTGTCATTTTTTCCTCCTGTATCCATTCACCTCATCATGCCTGCAATTATACCCCCCCACCATACACACACACACACACACACACACACACACACACACACACACACACACACACACACACACACACACACACACACACACACAAAACAGAGCCCAGAACTTGGAGTGCCGGGCAGCCCAAGGGCAACAGGTGATAAATTACAGAGCCTCCCTTTCTGCTGCTATCCCTCAGAGTTCCTCCCTGCCTTTGTTCTGCTTTGGCAGATCCACTCATCCTCCCTGGCCTCGTTAAAAGCTCTTTTCACAAAGATTAAAGACAGAAGGAAACACAAGTATCAGCATCGTGTGGGGGCACGGATGTTTTTCTAAGGTGGGTTACAAGAAAGGCTCTCCACGAAGGTGTGCAACACGGAGTGGGTTTTGCTTCTGTTAGGTGCTTTCCTTTGTTTCTTGATGCTCATTCTGCTTTTGTTTCTCTTGTTTCTTTCTTGTCTTCTTGCATCATGGTAGATATTTGTTTGGCTGGTTTGGAAAACAAGGCATTTGTGGGAGTTGTCTGTTGACTCATTGACAGTTCAGATTAACAGAAGAAAGCCACACACTAGAAACACATGAAGGAAATTAAAACCAAAGGAAGAAATTTACAGAAATTGCAACATGTCATGCTTTGAAACATAGAACAGTCTTTGTACAGGATCACAACACATGAGCACATCAGGGAAACCCCACATAAACCGTTTTCAATATTTACAGCAAACACTGTCTCTTTCCAGAGCATAATTTGCGTGAATCACCTCTTTAAACAGGTGAACTCTGTTTGTTGGAAGACATGAATGTAGAAATAAAAGTGTTTGTTATGTTGTGACTCATAGTCTATACAATAACACAAAGGGATTGTTGATGGCCTGCTGTTTTATGTAGAGGAACAAAGGTGCAATGGCTATGAAGTAAGGGCTATTAAGGTGCAACATAGTGTAAACAGATGAAACGTATGAACGTGTTAATGAGCTGAACCACGTGGGAGGATTTTGTGAGGGAAAAAACATATTCCTTTGTGCCTAAAACCTTCACCAGTATAGACTCAGGTGACTGCAGAGGTCCAGCTCCCATGCAGTGTCAACTACATTTTTTGGCACCCTTGTTTAAGATATTTAAGTGCCTTAAAACAAATTCATCTTTTATTTCAGCTGATTAATCTCATGCAGAAACTTTTAGAAGAAATATTTCTCTTACAAAATCACCAGAAACAATTGTTGCTACCCCTGCTTTCAATACTTTGTAAAACTCCCTGCTGCCAAGCGAACGGCTGGCACTTGGTCTTCTCCTGTTACATTTTACAAGGTTAGAGTATACAGAGAGAGGGATCTTTGGTCATTCCTCTTTGCATAATCTCTCTAGACCTTCCTGGGAGGTTGGTTTGAGAACTAAGAAACATGGTAAAGGTTGATTGTATGTCCTTTTTTTCTATTTTTGTATTGATTTGGCCAAATGTTTTGAATTACTATTCACAATTGTCTTGGTATTTTAAAGAGCTCATGGTGACATGCACTATAACCATGTTCCCATGCCCCTTGCAAGAAAAACATACGCACACCCTCACAGATCCTTTCCATAGTACTTAATGTTTCTTGATATTCTTTACCAAACCTACCTAAACTGTTTTTTGCTGAAAGATAAAATTTGTTCTCTTTTTTTTTTTTTTTTTTTTACTAAAGAAGACACTTTCAGCAAAAATCCCAATATAGTTTAAGAAAGTTACCATGTTCATGTTTGTGATGTTAGGAAAGAAAAACGTTTTTTTTTTTCTGGCATCATCGATTGTCATGTAGTTTTTCTTGTTATAGAGACTTGGGGAACCCAAGATACCACTTTAGGCTGCTGTTCTCTACCAGTGAGATAACAGTGGAAATTTCAATCCCTTATAATCTTCCTCACTGTGTAAGTTGGGGATGTAAACTTGGATCCTTGTCCAGCCTGATTTGTCTCAGTTCTATTTGATTTAATTATTGTTCTGACTGTAGATAGAAATAAAATCAGATTGTACCTATTTTTTTTAACCCCATGTGCTGACCTATGCAGAACAGCATACACCTGGCATACTTGAATGGCATGCTCTCTTGTCTTTCTTGTTTGGTGATATAATACAAATAAAAAGTTAATAGAAACTCTTTGAGAAATAAATTAAAAAAATGCTTCAGTTACATTATTTTATAGATATTAGTAAGGAAACTAAAAGCTGAAGTTAATCTAGGTGACTTGATTAAAAAAATATTGCTTCTAATGTATGTGGATAAATTTATTTCAAGGTTTTTTGAACATTTAGACTAAAAATGACAAAAAACAAACAATAAAACAAACAAGAGACGAGGACAACAAAGAACAGCTCTGATTCAGACTGAGGGGGTGTATTTATGTGCTTACTTACTTTTTACTGGGCTGCTTGTGCAACAGTTTGTTTGTACGCCAAGCCGCCCATTTTAGTTTCTACCTCAACCCCCCTTGGTTCTGTTTTGCACTGTCAATATCGGTTAAGCTCCGGCAGTAGGCTGGCTCACACAGGCATGAAAACATGAACTGGAGGTCATTTGAACGACTGTAGGTAAAGGGATTGGAGTGGTTTTATAAATAAAAATTGGCCACAGTGGCAGGCCTTGCAAACAGTTACCCTCAGCATTGTGATTATTGTACAGAATGTATTAAATGAAAAGAGAACGGTCATATTCACCAAGTATCTCTGGTTTGTTATCTATTCAGACCTCTTGTAGCTAAAATAACAAAGAAATGTAAAGCAGTCTGTTGGAAAGGAAAAAAAAAAAGATATGAACAGGAATCTGTACTTTTTTTGTCCCAGTTGGTAAGGTTTGGATGAACACATTGGCTATTTACACCGCCTTATTAGGTGAATGTATCTAACTGATCTTAATTCTGTCTGAATGACTGGACTGAATTGATTACATACATATTTTTGTAAATAAATTGGATCTGTATGTCTTGTAAAGTTCCTTTAAGCAGCATTGATTGCGAACTGCACAAGGTAAATACACTGAACTGAAACTGAATCAAATTGTTTATATTTGCAATAAATATATCTTTGTTTATTAAAGCAGAAGGGTATGAGGATAGTTTTATTGGGAGTTAAGGTGTTTTATATTAAATTAGATTAATTTTCATCTTAGTTCTACTAAAGACTGTTTTAACACAAGCTTCATTTCTAAAAGGATATTGATGTGAAAGTCAGCTTCCTGCTTCCTTAAAACCATAGCAGACAAGAGAGAATCGAAAGTAGATCAGTGCCATTATAGCTTGCTCAGAAACTACTCGATCTGTTGGTTTTTACTGAACAGTCATTTAGATATCACAGATTCATTAAATATGTTTGAAACAAAAGTCCGCTGGAATTTGATCAGGATGCCTCTCGGATAAAAGATAAACTTATGGATGGATGAATGGATCGATTATCAGACACACAATGAAAATCAATAAATGTGTTTTTGCAAACTTTATGCCATCTGTTTAGCCTTAAATAAAGTTATAAAAGAAAGTTTAGAAAAGTCACAGCAGATAACAGCATTAAATGGGTTGTAAGATTTCAAAGTGGATTACAAGCTATTTGGTTAGATCACTTAGAAAAGATGAGTCAAAACTATATAAACATTTTCTAATTCTTCTATTACCTACGGCTGTAGGCGGTCTTCTATTATTATGAACTGAGTACTTAGAAAAAAATATAAGAAATATGAAAAAAAGTATTTATGGGTTTAAACGTTTTTCAGATTTTGACCTTGTTTAAAATTGTGATTTCGTAAATCAACAAAAAGTAATTGACAGATTTAATAAATAGCAAATCCACAAGCCCCTTAAACGGTTGTCATATGTATTTTTTATACAAGTTATTTAGAATTTTTTTATATTCATGACAAATATTTTAGATTTAAAAGAACACATAAACCGTCTTCTCTCCACTAAAAATCACTGAGGATTTAGGATATTTGTCTAAAATAATGCTTGTGGCCATGAAAATAAATTCCAAAAGGCAGTCATAATTCAGCATATCTGTACAGTAAGGAAAATGGGCCAAAGAGGTTAACTTTCCCCAAAAATCTTAGCTGACTTTGTGGGTGGCCATGAATGCATGCCCCTACAGAGGTGAAGACAAGAAAAGAAGAATGTCAATACATTCAATGGTTTGGAAAACCCTGTGCAGCAACAATTACTGGATCTTTCACCACCCCACTACTAGCCAATACCCTTCTAAAAGTTCCAGTATGTGGATGTCCTTGAATCAAATTGCAGAAACAGCAAATTCCCATCAAAAATCCTCTACACCACCTCTTTCTCACCTCTTTCCTAATAGTCTTAAAGCCTTTTAACTGTAACTTCAGCTCAAAAAATGTTTTTTTTTTTCACACTACAAACTATCAATATACTGCTTACATTTTGTTTTTCTCTCTATAATGTCAAAGCTCACAGTGACATTGTAGCATGTAGCATTCCTGACTTTAATTTTTCACCTGAATGGAGATAGAGAATGTTTCCCCTTTTATCATACCAGTAAAATCCACACTTTAAACACCGTAAAATTAACCAGGAAGTGTGAGGTTAAAAAAATGTGTGGTCGTTGGCTGAAATCTGTCTTTATCTTCTCCAATATCATGGAAAATATAGGAGGGTCAACAGACAAGAAGTCAAAAACAGGATGATTCCCAAATATATGACAATATTTTTAAACTACAGCTCCAGTGCTGTAAAAACATATTGGTATCCTTAGAATTTTACTTTGTTTTTAACTGAGTCAGGTTTGTAGGTCACCTTGCTCTCGTACCTTTTCAGCTCTCCCCACAAACTTTCAATGGGAATTTTATTGGCTACTGTAAAACTTTGACTTTGTTGTCCTTAAGCCACTTTGGTGGTACGCTTCGTACCATTGTCCATCTGGATGACCCATTTGTCCCCAACCTTTCACTTATGGGCTGATGTCATCAGATGTTGATATTTCTGCAAAAGGTTTCTTCATATGATGCCATCTATTCTGTGAAGTACATCAGCAAAAATATTCCCAGACTTCAAATTTCCTCCTTTTTCTTCTATTTGCAACAGTGTAGTTCTAATGGTCAAACTCTTCAATTTAGGTTTCATAAGACCATGGGACATGTCTCCAACAAATAAAGTTTTGTCTCTGAGTGCATTTACAAACTGTAATCTTTCTTTTCCTACTTTTTGATGAGAATATAATAGAATAGAACTATCCTTTACTGTTTCACAGTGGGGAAATTCAGGTGTTACAGCAACAAATTTAATGGAGACATGCATGTTCACAAAAGGCAAAAATAAAAATAAGATTAAAAGACTGTACAGTAAGGACAAATTTACAGCATAAGAAACATAATTCTGTGCAGTTATTTTAAAAATAGCATACTCTGATTAGATATGCATGGACATATATGTGCATAAAAAATAGACTGTTTACAAGAAGTGAGAAAACTGAGCAAACAGGGATGTGATGACTTCTTCAGTCCATGTTGGTGCAAGACTCACATTTCACTTTGGATACCAGCTTCAACCAGCATCTTTTCAAGGGTTTTACTTTTGTTCTGGGTTTGATAGACACATTTTACACATGAACACAGCAATCTCTGAAACAAAATCTGTCTCCTTATTGAACACCTTCATTGCTGAATAATAGTGTTTATAGCTGTGTATAATAGTATGAACAGATAAATGTGGCATCTTCTGGCATCTGGAAATGATAACAAAGGAAGAACCAGACCTGTGTGGGTCCACAATTCTCTTCTTGATATCTTGGCTAATTTATTTAGATTCTTCTATGATGTCAAACAAGGAAGCCATGTGTTCGAAGTGTTGCCATAAAATATATCTAATTTACTTAGAGGTTGTTTATTAACCAGTCGAAAGCTTAGAAAGCCATTACATCCTGTTCTTGTTTTCCCAGATTGTTCATAATCGTATTGTATATACATTTTTGAATTTGAGGTAAGTACAAAGAAATTTTTCTCAAATCTTTTGCTCATTGGGCTGGCATGAAAATAAAAATGCTTTTGATAATCTTAACTGACTTTAAAAAAAAGTAATGTAAACTATATGGTATTGTTCTCTGAAACCATATTTTTTACACCAAATGTAAAATAACACAATTTTTAAAAAAAAAATGCCACTTTTATGTCGTCAGTTCACAGACCATTTACATTTTTAGTCTTGGGGATCATCAAGATGTTTTTCTTGGCAAATGTTAGATTGGTCTTGTGATGGAGACCAGGGGTTCCATCACTTATGAAATGGGATGATTGATATTATGTTATGTGTAATTGATTTCCAGATCAAATGTTTCTTGTTTTAATTCTTTGCTCTTTGTTCGACATTTGGTTGAACGTTCTTGGAGGCAGGGGGACTGGGCACCCTTCCTGTACATGCAGAATGTGATTAAAAAGTCAATTTTTCTTCCTTAAATTTCTGTTGGTTTAATTTATGAGTTGAACAATTATATTATTTTTGGAATGAGCACTTACCTTTCCTGGTGTGTCTCCTCAGCAGGGTGGAGCAGTGAAGGGAAATAAATGCTACAGGTGCTGCTGAGAACCTCCTGCAACATACCATGTAAAATAGGAAGGGTAATGCTCTGAGGAGTTACATTAAGTTAGGTTTATTCTTTGATTGACCTTAGTTTTGTTTAGTTCTAATGATTTGTATGTATGTAAATATTTATTGGTACCATTTATTGTTTTGGTGTTATGTTTGAGTAAATAGTGTTTATTTCTTGTTTTTTCTTGGTCTGTCCGGTGAAATTCCTCAGGGTGTAAAAGCCAGCTACTTGCTGTCACTGTGATGGTGTTGGTGTCAATGTGTCCTGCAGTACTGAAATAAAACCTCCTCCACTTCCTTTTATTGTCATGCCTCCTTTTAAACATTGAGCCTCCACCGATTAAAAGTGACAGGCCTCATTTGGTCAGCAGAGGTTTTGCCCTTGAAACTATGCCATGAATGTCATTTTTGCCTGTTCTCTTTCTTATTGTTGAATCATGAACACTGACCTTAACTGAAGCAAGGGAGAACTGCGGTGCTTTAGATTTTGTTTTGGTTCCTTCGCGATCTCCTGAGTGAGTGGTTGATGCACTCTTTGAGTAATTTTGGCAGGCTGACCACTCCTGGGAAGGTTCAATACTGTTTTCTACATTAGTGGATAATGGCCTCACTGTGGTTCATTGCTGTCCCAAAGTATTAGAAATGGCTTCGTAACCCTTTGTAGACTGAAAGTGGTCAGTGGCTTTGTTTCTCATCTTTTTTTTTTATTTCTTTACATCACATCTTGATGTGTTGCTTTTTGAGATCTTGTAGCCTATCTCATGTTGTCATACAGATTCCTCTAAAGGTCAAGTAGTAACCGTGTGCCTGTGGGAGGCTAATAAAATTGAACTTAGCTGTCCAAAAGGAAAAAAAAAAAAACAATGGTTACATCCTGTCATCTCAACAGTTTGATTTTATAAAGAATGCAATAGCTGAATTATAAGTGCAAATTTTATATATAACAGACAATGAAATAGAGACAAAAGTACATTGTCTTGTATTTTTAGTAAAACAGTTTTGATATCTTGGTCTATCTAAATACAACTCTCTGCCATTATTATTCTCTTGCCAATTTTTTTCCTCATTTTTTTTCTCTACGAAGAAGTTGTAGTTTACTTCATCACTTCCTTTAATTCACTGAGGATTTGATTGTGTAACTTAAGAAGACAAGTAGGTGGCTTGACTAGCACTGACTAATCATATTTTTTACTGAGACCATCCCATCAAATGGAGGCAACACGTACCATCCTGTCAGAAGCAGGGATAGTCAGACCATCCCTTTAGCAACCTTAGTGCATAAATCTGGCTTGAATCACCAAACTGAATGTGATGCACACATCAAAGGGAAATTAGAGAAGAAACATTCTATGCTCCCTGGAAAATTAGTGGAAAAACTTCCTAAAGCTACTGATTACATTCAATGTAAAGATTCGAGAAAACACTTAAAATAAATAAAGGTTTTACTGCATAAACCAACACTAAAAAAATCTGAGATGTGTGGGATTTTTCTTCCTCTACTGACTAAATGCACATATAATAAAGGTTGAGATTATTATAAATTTAAGTTATTTATATATGTTACTTTTTAAAGGCTTTTTTACACCAAGGATTCCAAAGAATGTGTCCTATATAAACTGTTAACTTTAGCTCCATGTGTCCTTCATCATTGTATCAGCAACAAGGCAAAGTTTCTGTATAATGAGCCCTTAGATTTGTTTCAAACAGCATACATGTTCAAATGGAAAGCTTGTTTTAGCCAGACTTGATACCTCTCAAGCTTTTACTCTGCACAGAAAAGTTCAGATGGGATTAGATCAGGATCAGATTCTCCTACTTGGACTGACATGAACATGGTGAGTTGATCTCTTGGCTCGTGTTTGCATGATTGGCTGCAACACGAAAAACCCTTCTCCAAATTTCTTCTCTGGCTGTTTTGTTTCTGCAGAAAACGATGAGGTCCGGACATGGAAGGCAGACATCAGCTCTTTACAAACTAATAGCAATTGCACAAAATCAATTCCATATGAGATGGCTGGCTGAAAGAAGGATTTATGAGCCATATAAATTAGACTGCAGTAAATTAAAACATTGAGAGAAAATTACATAAGCTCACAAAAGTTATTCTCTGAAACCATGCAATGTTACACTGCTAAAATGCACATAGATTTAAGTACAAGGGACAAACAATTAAAACAAAGCTCATTATTGCTACTCATTTAAGTTCTTGTCATTTAGAAAGTTGACTTTAGCAAAATGGTAAGTTAATGTAGAAATGTGGGAGGGAGAGACCTAAAGTCACGTTCTAGAGTAGGAAAAAATCTTTAGTGGCAGATTATTATCTAAACTGACCCCAGTACATCTTCCACCAAAACAAAAAGTCAGCTGCCTTCTCCTTCACACCACTAGTTCTGCTCTTCAGGGCTTTCACACTAGCAGAGCACAGCTTGAAGGAAACTAGAGGTTGACTGTGGTCAAGAGTTCGAAGAAGGTAAAATGGCAGCAAGGGGTTTGGTTTAAAGCAGCAACATATGGTGAAATTGTGAATGAGAAGGAAAATATTATCTTCAACATTTTTACATGACTGAAAAGAGACAAGTCTCAAAATATGCACCAATAATCATTTCAGAAAATCCAACTGTTCTGTGAAGCCCTAAGAGGTTTGTTAGAGAACAACAATGAACAAATAGCAGCATGAAAACCAAGCAACATTGCACGCAGTTTAAAGTTATGAAGAAGTTTAAAGTATTAGATAATAAAACAATATTCCAAACTTCAAAAGTGTTGCTGGGCAGGGTTCAATCCACCATCTATGTTTACAGACACTCTCTATCTTGGCCGCGCTTGAGCTATTTTGCTAAGAAAGAAAAAAAAAAAATCAGTCTCCAGATCTGCAAAGATGTAATTGCAGAAAAAAGGGGGTATACATAGCATGGACTCAGGGGCTTATTACAAATGCATGCCACACCTTCAGATTTGTATCTGTTTTTCTGTTACTGCCTATCATTGTCATTTTGCTGCTGTTACACAGAAATTTCCCCATCATGGGACAATAAAGGATATTTCTATTCTATTCTATTCTATTCTATTCTATTCTATTCTATTCTGTTTTGTGTCCATCTGTCCCATACAATCCCTATGAAACACGTAAAAGTTTGTGGCTGTATCATGGCAAAATGTGAAAAAAAATCAAGTGGTATTCATACTCTTTCAAACCACTGCATATCATAAATCTTGGAAAGTTTATATCCACCTAAAAAAACAAGGAAAAAAAAAGAAAGATATCTTTTTACTTTTGTCATTTTCAAGACTCCCGAGAAGGTTTCTTCAACTATAAATAAATATGAGATTGAATAGAATGGCTCAGAGGGACATTTTATGTGGGACCAAAGATTTATCTCCTGGAAGGGGGAAAGGAATAATGCTGCTAAATGGTATCGCTCTTGAAATCTTTGTATTTCCAAACTTCACCTCAATTATATCCAAGAGCGAATTCCTACTTTTCTATGTTGCATCAGTTAGATGTGTCAAATCTTGGGCTCGTCATGCAGAACTTATTGCTGAAATTGTGATGGGGTAAAACATTTCCACATGATATCTCGATTAGAAACATGCCCTGATGTGTCCCTGCTGTCTTCTTTCTGGGCCTGTTAAAATGATCAATCACAGCCTTGGAGTGCATGCATGTATGCTAGATTCAACTTGTTAAGGAATCTGCGCATGATGTCATTCCCAATGTGTGGAATTCATACAGATTCTCCTGGGGGGAGTCAGGGGGTTATTTTCTCTCACTTCTTGACTGTCAATGCTTGTTCAGTTTTCCCTTCTCAAGCCCAAGAAAGAAGAAAAAAAAAAATCATATTTTCTAATTTATGGATTTTCTGTTCTGATGTAATTGTCAGATCTCTATTCAATAGCCCCTTAACCAAAGAAAGGCCACATCAAAGAATATTAAGCCTCACATAAACATACTAGGATGCATGCAGACAATGGTGAATCTTTGCTTGGAAGAAAAGTCTCCAATATGTTGCATCTCCTTAAGCCTCATTACCTCCAATTTACTCTGAGCTGCATCTATACATTTCCCTTAGAAAAAAAACCCTCAAAAACATTACAAACTAATTATTACTAACTCAGTCTCAAACATTGATGTTATCTTTTCCTTCCTTTATTTACTTTTTTGTCACCAGCTTTCCTGTCTCAGAGGTTATCTCTGGCCTTCTCATGCACTCTTAGTTTTATATACCTCTCCCCAGGCATAAATATAGGCCTACTCTGTCTTTCCCCTTCCCCTTCCTCACATATCTGCCAAAAGGCTTGAGCCTTTCTATACAACTCTAATCCCATGAATATTAAAACTTCTGATGCAATACCTGTTTGTAATGTAAGGTAACAGAAGCAGTAATTATGAGGTAAATTGTAAAAACAAAGTTGCAAAAACAAAACACAAGCAGAAGTGAAATGGAAAAACAAAAGTACTGGAGACACTGAAGTTTAAGGTCTTGATAGTGAAATCTAAAACAGTATGTGAGAAGAATAGTTGTTTTCCATGTCCTGGTAAGGGTTTCTGCATTTTTGCAAGTTAATACTGGCCTGTCCTGCAGCATGTGTCAGTGAGAGATAACAGTCGCCCCAAAAAGGATGATGTCAGGAGGCCCTGATGGATGACCCGACTGACCACAGCAGCCACATGGTCACAAATCAAAGAGAAGACACTGCACTTTGTTTTTGTCTCTTAAAGGGATAGTTTCCTTTAGTTCTGAACTGAGGTTATATGAGTTTATTATTATCAGCATTGGTTCCCTTACTCATAGAAAAGTGAAGAAATCTTCAGGTGTGGTTCCACCAAAACCCAGGTTTTTTTAGACTCAGTTCTCTAGATTTTTTTCAGTCAGTTTTTGTGATGTTTTGGTTGTTTAACTGCGGACCAATCACCTAGCGTGATTTTTTTTTTATTTTTTTCTTACAATTCTCCTTTTATTGCTCACAAATCATGAAACAGTACAGTGCAAAAGTTAACTTCTAATTTGCCTGAAGTTACCTTCTGATTTGGACACCTACCCCCATTTCCTGTGTAAGTAATCATTAGCTTCCTTATAAACACATCTCCTTTGTAAATGTGATGATGGTTTAAAGATTTACAAAATATAATATGACATTTTTGAGATTAAAGTTGCTTTAGAATGGTAGATGTCTGCTTTAGTATTGGACCCTCTCAAACTACCCATAAGCTTCAGTGACTAAGACAAACTAGTGGACTTATACTCAAGGAAGAAGTCAAGGAAGATCTAATTCAGGTGGGATATTAAGGACTCAAAAATACTTAAAAAGAACCTCACTTAAAAAATTCTGTACTCTGCCTTTAAAAAGAAATCTAGCCTCACAGGAATTGTTCTGACAAAAGTTACAGAAATTTCTCTGTTCTGGGGTTCTGGCAAAATTTGAGGTTCAGCTGGAAGCAAGTTTGTAGTTAATTAAATATGTTTTAAGCCTAACAAAGCTCTCTCCTAATGGATCTTAATGGAAGATCACAAAATCCCCTCCCTGTGTGTAAGAATAGAGAGGGTTATTGAACTAAGCTGGTGTGTAAATCTGGTGGCTTGTGGGGATGTGCAGGTGTGCAGCACCTGGGGTCTGGTGGGACCGCTCGTGCAGGTGAGTGTGTGGCTCTTTCCCATCCTGCCTCCTTCCCACTGTTCTCCTTTAAGCTCCTCTAATTATGCTCTCAGCCCACATCCCCTCTGAAAAGCTTCAAACAAAACCTAAACTCTGGTTCAATCACCTCCTTTTTTACGCTGTTTTCTTTTCATGCAAAGGTCCTGGTATGTCTATATATCAGTATGTCTCTAGATTCTGCTGTAAACAATATTGCAGTGAACCTAATTTGACTGGGTAGAAAAAGCAAAAGCTATGACTATGACTTTGTAAAAGTAACATGGAAAAATGGTGACCCTTCCCTGGAGTGGCTAGCTGACTCATCTAGGAGGTCACAAATGAAGCCAGAACAACATCTAAAACACTGCAGGCCTCATTTGCCTCAGTAAGTAACAATAAGGAAGAGACTGGGCATAAATGGCGTTTCATATTTGAGGTCATTTTTTGACCCACATGCAGAAAACACTCAAAGATCATAATAAGGCATTGGTGTTTATTGAGATAGTGTTCTACTTTTCCTGGCAGTGTCAGTATCTGCAAGGGAAAGAGGGAGAGGAACTAGGCAGACTATGGAAATAAGGAAATAAGACTAGTTGTATATGAGTGGAGATGGCTTATGGATATTGAAAGGAGACAGAAGTGCAGGAGGACGGGAACACATTGGTCTGGAGACAAGTGTACAGATGATCCAAGGTGGGAAACACTATTGAGCTTGAGGGTAGAAAGGTGTTTGAGTTTGAGAGTGTGCAGGCTGGTAGATTCTCAGGGAATGGTCTGCAGATGATGACTTGAAGCTTGAAGCTTTTCTGGAGATCTTATGGAGGACTTGGGATTTAGAACACTGGAACTTGGAGAGGATGAGAATTGAGCTGTGGTCCGAAACTCGAGGACTCTAGAGGTGCTTAGGTAAGTCATTCTTCTGGGGAAGACATCGAAAAAAACAGGACATGGGATTTCTTGAATGGAATTGGAGATTTAGAACTTTTTTGGCTTGATTTCTGCCAGTTTCGTTGACCATCAGGCATCGTGGAGTCATCATGCAGCTCCTTATGAATCCAACCAGAAGATGGGGAGATTGCTCTCAGGCCTGAGAGCAACTACCGTCTTGGGCACGCCCACTGCTCCAAACCTTTCATTGAGGAAGCAGCAAGGAAGCAGCACATGCACTCTAAAACATGACATGGTATTCATAGGAGAGTTCCAAGCTCCAAATCACAGCTATATATAAAAAAAACTCAACAGAAAATGTTCTTGGATTGATGAGACTAAAGTAAATATTTTGGAAAGTGCTTGTATGTTTGAGCTGGTATAAAACTAACACAGCATGTCAAACATGGTGGTGGTAGTTTGATGGTAAGGGGTTGTTTGACTGAGTCAGGATCTGGATAACTTTCCAGATCTGGATAACCACAACTTCTACTTTTAAGCAAATGTTCTTGAAGGAGGATGCCCAGCCATTAGTTAGAATTTAAAATATGCAGGAACATAAAAGACTTATGACTTGCATTATTTTTATGCTACTTCAAAACGTTACTATTGTTAAAGAGTGGTGTTTTTAATGCTTTTAGGCTTTTAATTTGATCATTAAAAAATACAGTCAACATTTTAATTGGCTGCTGTTCCCCATGACCCTGCCTTTAGCTGGTGATGAAAGCAATTCTTTCCTCTGGTTTAACGATGAGTTTTCGGCAAGTGTACATTATAATTTAAAAACATTTAATATTTATTCAGCTTATTTTTGTCTGATCTTAATATAAGTTTAAAGATATACATTTTAGTAGCACTAGAGGTCTTTATTTGACAGGAACATGACACAAAAAGACAACAGGAAAACAAAAGGAAAGATGCCATAAATGACTCAGATGAGAGTCAAACCAAGGACAGCTGCATTGAGGAGTGATAGTCTCTGTAAATTTGTCCACCTGCACCAACACTGAGCCACTCAGTGCTCAACCAGCTGAAACATTTAAATGGGACATAAAAATGCAAAAGTAGAACAAATCTGTAAGGGGACAAATACTTTTTCACAGTTCTGGATGCTGAAAACAATGTTTTCTCTTTCCTCATCTTTTGCAGGTCAACTAAGGACACAAACCACCATTTTGTGGTAAGGCTTTGATGATAAGGTTGTCCTGAGAGTTTAAAGGAGGCCCACAGCTCTGTCTTCGCTTCATCTCACTTGTCATTGCTCCTCACCTCAAATCATGGGGTCTGTATAAACAAAACTGTATATCATGTCCAACAGGAGTGCACCTGTGTGTATGTCTGTGTGTCCTTTAACAACCTCTTCATTGTTTCCTCACGTCCCTGCTACAAACACCAGCCAAAGACATGTCACCTTGCTTTAATTAAAGAGGCTAAAAGTGACTTAACTGTTCCGTCCCTGTTTCCATCTCCTGTCTTCATCTTCTTCTTTGGTGCTCTCAGAAAAAAAAAAAAAAAAAAAAAAATCACCAAAACTAATGTCTTTGAACTCTCAGAGCAGCGGTAGAATAATTTTGTATCTCCAACCACTGAAACAAAATGAACAAACCACTTCTTAATATTAGTCTTGCTCAAAAAACCAAACAATGTAGACAAAACAATCAGGTTATAGGGATTTATTTCAACATCCTATTGTTAATTATCCACAATGTTGTAAAAAGAACTGTACTTTAAAATAAATGTAATGCTGTACCACACAAAATAATATAGCTGTTTTATGAGATTCTCGTTATAACCTTGAGTAAAAAATGCCATGATTTCATGGCAAAATTAAAGCAAAAATCTACACAGATTCAACTCCATTCAGTTTATCTACATTGTGCCAATTCACAGCAAATACCATCTCAAGGCACTTCACAAAAAAATAATCATTTCAGTTCAATCATACATACATTCCAATTGATCCGAGTTATCAAACAGTGCATCAAATTCAGTTCATTATTCAAACTGGTTTAAAAAGTTTTCTGTGTAATGAAACTCAGATTGCATCGAGTCATTGTCTTGCAGCTTTCACTCTTCCTGGATGAGCACGTAGCATCAGTAGGCAATCACTTGCATTGTCTCGTTGACATGACATGATCTGCTTGCTTTTATTTAAATCTGAGAGGAAAAAGTGACTCTGACTGCTGCTAAAATATTAGATTACAGGTATAATCATGTCATCTATAACATTTAGGGACAAGAGCTGAAAATTAGCAATAGTTATAAACTGTACAGAATCTCTGTTGCAGTCTACATTTACAGTCTAACTATTTGTAATAGTAAATGACTTAATGCAATCTGCTGGGTTTCTTTAGACAGAAAATGTTTTTTTAACCTATTTGAATAATAAACTGAACTTGAGTGCATTGTTTGATAACTAGGATCAGTTGGATTGTGTGAATGACTGGATTGAGATGATACTAGAGTTATGTTCTGGCTTGGCGCTATATAAATAAACTGAATTCACATGAATTATTATTATTTATGTATATTTTATTTTTGGAACAAATACAGAGACATCACATGTTTTTCACAACTGGTAATATTTTCGAACAGGTGAATGGGCTTTTCTTGAAATCAAAGGAAAAGAGTTTGAGTCATCTTTCAGTCAGCTGAAAAGCAGTATGGAGCAAATGCTCTATGCTCCATTCAGAAAACTCCTGACACTTTGGCACTTTCCATGGTATCTTATTAAAAGGGATATAAACCATCTGAGCTGTATGAAGAGAAGGGTTTTAAAAAGTTACTGATAACCGGCTAACATATAGTTCTTACTTGCTCACTCACTAATAATGATAAGAATGTGTTGGGGGTTTTTATATTGTGACTACATCACTGTTCTGTGCTCTGGAGTTTTTAAATACCCTTTATTTAACTAAAACAGGGTTAACTAGGGTTTAGAAAGCTGCTATGCTGCTCTAACAGCACCTCAACAACACACAAAGCTTTATCGAGGCTACATTAACTCTTCAGTAAAAGAGCATATTGTTTCTGCAGAGGATCTGTGCACAGAGAAAGGCAACCTCACTCTCTGTTTTTATATGACTCTTTGATAAAGCAGCTCCTAGCATGTTGTTCTAATTATTCTTCTGTGGACTAAACTTGAAAAAAGATTTGTCCTCTGACTGCATAGACTAAGTATTTGAATTTATTATTTCTCAATACATCAACACACACTACAGGAGAAGGGACAGCATAATGCAGCTAAAGAAGTTTAGTGCTTTCTTTGCTGACCCCAAGTTAGTTGTACAAACTGAATTCTGTTCTTCTATTCAAACTGTAAATCCATCACTTGTCAGTTGACCATATTTAACCACATATTTCCACCTCTATTTCAGTAGTGACAAAGTGACTCATTTAACAAAGGTAAATCTTTATCCTATAGTAGTACTTAAGGAAGCCAGAGATTAACTCACATGTGTTTGACACATTTCCAGGAGATTAAATCAAGGCTGACCAAGGCACAAAAGATCCAGGGGCATTTTTTTTTCTGTAGAAGTGACTTGCTTTGAGGAGGAGAGGTCACAAGATCTTACCTGAGAAAGTGACAATTTCTTCAACCTTCAATCTAGTTGCTGTAAACATAAAACGCATTTTAATCACTTCAGTCACTGCTGTGGGTTGAGCACTCTGAGCTACTTTCTGACTCTTCTGCTGGGAATTTTCACAGGGTCATTGTCTGATTAACCTGTTCATCTCTGAGGACAAAAGCAGGCCTTTAGGCTGTGACAGTTTTCCCAGAGAAAGACACCCCTCCCCACCACACACTCAGTAACACCCCCATCCACCCCCACCCCAGGGCACAAACAAATAACCTCTGCTGCTGGGATTTCTCAGCAGGAAGCTTCAGAGGTGCTGATCAAATTCCCATGTCAAAAGTGTGAAAACCTTTTGCTGTTTCTCTTCCTAAAGTGCGACTTTACCTTCCTGTAAACAACTTGAGAACATATGGACAACATGTTGAAATGTACCTCACAAGATGCTTGGTTTTTTGGCCTCACATGCAAAGGTTTTATCACTAAAACATTACTGTTCACCCACTTGAATGTGGGATCAATTATAAAGCAAGTTGATTTGGCCCTGATGTTGTGATTGCAGTGGAAAGTGAGTAAGGTCTTCTCTTTGATCGTTACACATGTATCTAATAGTAAAAGCACACCGCACGTGAAACTGATTAGACTCTATGTAGTGAAGGATAAATGTTTCCTCAGTAACAAATCTTTGATTGGAGGCAAAAAAAATTAACTGTGGAGCATGAAAAATCAAAGGCAAATCATCAGAGCTCCGGATACTGACAACCCCTTTTTCATGTGTGCCAGAAAGGATGAACAAGGCTTATTTGGGATTTGTTTGCCTGCAGCTATGCTGAATCACCTGGGGGTGGCTACTCGCCAGGAAGGGACAACCCCAGCTACCTGAGGTCTTTCACCTTCTGGAAACATCCAGGGGTGTCTGACCCATACACTTCACTTTCCAGACATCTACACACACACACACTGAAGCTTGACTGAGTTATTACACAGGAACACCGGTGTGTATGTGTTTCTGAAGCTCTTTCATTTCCTCTGTAATCTCTTAATCATAGAGCCCACCTGAGGAGCTGCAGCCTCTGTTTGCACAGCAGTCACTTTCCATGATGTCACTTCCACATGCGAAATTCCTCTCCATCCTTCTGAGCATGATCCATTACACACAACACTGTCCAGAACTTAACAAAGTAACCAAACCATAACTTTGATTTCTTGAAAAAGTTAAGAAGGAAGATTTTGGAGGCATATATAACAAAATAGGAAATCAGTTGGATACAGAGATTATGGTGTTTTATATGCTGAACTGTTTAATTATCCAAATTTTTATATTTTATGATTTTTTTTTTTTATTTTACAGTATGTGAATCTAAGTTATGAGATGGTCTCTGTCATGATAGACCAAGACATAGTATAGTAACAGTAAAGTCAAAGTTGAATTTCCGTCCAGTCTTGGAATATTCTTGAAGGTTTTCTTCCAGGATGGCCCTGTATTTAGATGGCCCTCAACTCTGTTATGCATCTCTGTCCCCACAGCACCACCACTATGTGTCACCATGGGGATGGTATGTTCAGGGTCATTTTCAGTGTTAGTTTTCCTCTAAAGGGTTCAATTTTGGTCCCATCTGACCAGACCACCTCCTTCTACATACTTGCTGTCTCTTCTACATGGCTTGTGGCAAACTAGACTTTGTATGGTTTTCTTCTTGGTTCATTCAGGTCAGATTTGTGAAATGTATAACTAATAGCTGTCCTGCTGACAAATTATCCTTGCCTTAGCTCATACAAAGATATTTTGGCCCTCTTGGCTGCTCTTTTGCTTACTATTTGTCTGTTTAGGTGCCATGCTCTTTCCATTTTCAGATGACTGCTTGAACAGTGGTTGGTGAAATACTGAAGCTTGAAATATTGTCTTGTAATCTTGCTTTAAACATTTCCACAACTTTCTACTTGACCTATCTGCTGTGTTTCTTGGTCATCCTGATGTTATTGGCTCTCTTTAACAATCCTCTGAGGCCTTCATATAACAGCTGTATTTAGACAGAGATTAAATTACACAAAGGTGGAGTCTATTTCCCAATAAGATGACTACAGTATGTAATCGATTGCAGTAGAATTTATTTAGGTGTATCAAAGAATATAAGGACTGAATGCATTTGAGTTCCATTCTTTCAGAGTTTAATTGTTAAAAAAGTAAATAACCATGCATCCTGTTCTTTCAGCTAACAACCATCCTACTTTGCATTGGTCCATTGCATATAATCTTATAAAGAAATGTACTAAAACTCACATTCTTGAACAGGCAAAATCTGAAAATAAAGAAGTACAAATATTTTTGCAAGGCACTGTAACTAAACTTCACACAACACACACACACACACACACACACACACACACACACACACACACACACACACACACACACAAATAGACACAGCAGAAGTGAGCTGCCAGGAGTGTCTCGTAACATCTTTCTGTTTTTAAGTGTTTGTAATTTGCCTTCAATAGAGACAAAGAATAGTAAAAAAATAAACCTCAGGAAGTTTACTCTGGGTTTCCATGGATTGTATCTGTCTACAATGATTTACTAGGACTCATTCAATAGGGCAATTGTTTTAATGGGAAACAGAAGATAATATATATATATATATATATATATATATATATATATATATATATATATATATATATATATATATATATATATATATATATATATATATATATAAATAGTTTATTAGCTGATGTCTTATCAGAATGTTACCAGATGTTTAAGATTCTAAGATATTTTGTTTTGACAAAATTGTTTTACTGAAGTGGTTTAGTTGCAGTACAATTGTTGGTTGATAACTTTCAAAGGGAGCTCTTTGTAGGAATAAAAAGAGTCTGTGGTAGGTGTGGTAAGGATATAAATTGCAGTTTTTACCAAAGATGGTGACTTCCAAATTCTGGCTGGGTTCAGGTACCAGGAAAGGATTTTGTTTTTTCAAAAATTTATGAGCTTCTTTAAATCTCTTCTACTGACTATAGTGGTCTGCTCTGGTTAATTCATGCTTCATCAAATATGGTAGAGCCATACTCTGAACCAACCCTCTGGCACAGATTTGTATTAATTGTTCACCCTGTTGTGATTTTATCAAGTAGGGACATAAATGGGAAGATTCATCCACCTCGGTGTTTTCTGAAATTATCCTTTGATATTCACATTGACAATTTATTCAAAAGCATTGACCTAAGCTGTAACTGTAACTAAAAGTTATTTTCTCTTTGCACCCTGAACAAAAATTTTGCAATTGAGAATTTTCTTAAAATTAATTTAATTTCCTTGCCCTGCGATGGATTGGTGACCTGTCCAGGGTGAACACTCGCCCAATGACCACTGGAGATAGGCACCAGCCCCCCTCACGACCCGACCCTACAACGATAAGTGTGATGGATAATGGATGGATGGATGGATTTAATTTCTTTTATTTAACCAGGTAAAACCTGATTGAGATCCAGATCTCATTTGCAAGAGGGAGCTGGGCAGAAAATCTGCAACATGGGAGGGGAGGAGATGAGCATTTGCTGAAGTATATTAAGGCTGGTTTTCAAATCTAAAGAAAAATCACTGATTGTCTTGTTTGTGGTTGGAGATAATAGCTCTGATCTTAACTATGCAAGCTTGACCAAAACATAAAACAAAAGACAACAAATGTTCACCTAATTTTTCACCTGATGTTACAAACTTCACTGCAGAAAGTTTGAGTTATTGAATAGATTGCTGTGACAAGTTATCACAGCTGGATTTATTTTGTCCCCCTCCACATATTGAAAACTCTGATTCATTGTCAGCAACACATACAGCAGTCTGTACAGAGATGTTGTATGGAGACACATTGTCCTGAAGTTTTAGTTGCTGCCTGAAGGGCAGAAAATACACTAACAGAAAAACAGCAGGGTGCCAAGGTTTACTGCAGCAACAGATCATGTAATTACAGCTGGAGCATTGACAAACACGTGTTCCAGGCTACCTGTTTTCATTCTTCATGTGCTATTAGTAACAATAAATGTTTGCACATCTACAGTAAGACGTGTGTTTTCAAATGTCCAATATAATGTGGAATGGTAGTGTGTAAATAAAGTCTTGGTATTATTGAGGTTAGTGTAGCTTTATGAGTTTAAACTTCATCAAAACAACTAAATGTAGAAAATTACAATGTTTAAGCTATGATCAGGTTCTGCTTGATCTTTTTTTAATTATTGAACATAAGCCAATCTTTGATAGGACTTACGGTTTAGATCACTTCACTTCTAATTCTAACCCTTTACTTGTGCAGTGGTAATATTCTCAAAGTGAAATTTCCAGATCTCACTGACTGTAAAATATGGGTTTGCAGGAGCAGTTTCTCAAACAAATACCATCTAATCCCATCTTTTTGAGCATTTCTACTCTATTTTGATATTGTTGGACCTTAGTGTCATTCATTAATAATGTTCTAGCATTTAAAAAACAACCACAAATCTCACAATAATTTTCTTAGTATTATGAAGAGAAAGTAAAATTATACATTAATCTTAATGGTTTTAACAAATAAGATATGTCAAAGGTACAACATGCACTTTTATGCAGACACTTTTACTCTGACACCACACAACCAATTTCCTTCAGAAATCACCTCTTTATGAAATAGAGTCCAACTATTTTATAAAGATTATGTAGATTTAATCTCTACATAAATCCAACTGTTCTATGAGACCTCAAAGATTTATTAGACAATATTAGTGAACAAACAACTGCATGAAGACCAATGGCAAGGTTATAAAACAATCTGTCAAAATTTTAACATCTCATAGAGCACTATTCAATCTGTCATCTAAAAATATGTATAGTAAAAACATACAGTCTAAGACAAGATAGAATAACTGAGGTTCAAACATCCTTTAGCATGGCTAAACCTAAATTCAATTGAGAGTCTTTGTCAAGAATTAAAATTTGATGTTCACAGATGCTGTCCATTAAATCTGACTCACCTTGATCTATTTCGCAATGATTCCAGGTGACTCTGTAACACCTTTTCAGGAACAACAGATTAAAAAAATAACCTTTGATGAACTCTGGTACAGTTACTTGACTGGTTTATTAATGTGCAAAAACATTAATGCAAAGCTCATTGAAAATGAGTCCAAAAGATGTGGTTTTTATTTTTTAGGCTGGAGTTGTTTAAAAACAACAGAAATGCATCTGTCAATTAGCTCACCACCTCAGTGAGAATTAATGCTTGTATCTCTGGAAAAAAGATATTGACTTCTCCTGACCAATTCGCAGAACCCTACTTCAAAAACTCTTAACAATCTCCTCAGAGTTTTGACAGCATTTCATTACTCTGAGACAGTAGGAATTCACTCTAGTGGAGGAAAAGCTTTTTGTTTTCCATTGCATCATTATGTTATCCCAAAATTATAGTGTGATTCCCAGAGGTCCTCATTTTAAGAGTGTTTCTTAATCAATACTTTCCAATAAAAATAAAAATAAACAAATAAATAAATAACTCCAACAAATTATAGACACTATATCCTTTCAAAGTGTATTTTAAGATTTTACAGCACAGCACAAATACTGTCAACCAGACTTGTTATCCTCCTCTGGACAGAAATCAAGGCCATCACCTCCAAAATACACAGAGATTTGTCAGTTAAATAACCAGCTTTAACTAGCCCCTCTGATAAATCACTTTAAGCTCCTCTGACACAGTACTGGCTAGACAGTCTCTAATAAATACTTCAAGTTAACACACACTCAGCAAGGGATCTAGATTGGCTCATACATATACAGACATCATAGACAATTATACACATAGGCACATGAACAAGCCCCGCCACCCATTATCCTGTGCGGCGTCTCTCCTGATCCCTCAGCCTAAACCAGTCTGCCCTTCCTCCCTCCCGAACCAAACATACTCACGTTTTGGGGTGAAATTGACCCAATAAATCAAAACTGTAACTGACACCAGCACTACGCCTGTGTTTCTCTGTCCCACTGACCCCCATTGGGTCCCATTAAGGCAGCTTGAGTAGAGTCCAGGGAGGAAACAGAGTAGCCTGGACTCTTTCCTCTTTTTTTCTTGCCTGGTTTGGCACAGCACACGGTGCAGCACGTTTCCCACACACTGTTGGGGCTCACCTCTGACTTCTGACCCCTAAAAAAAATTGTAACAGAGGGAGGAGGGAAGAGGAGACCACCCAGTCAAGTTCTTAGGGGGCTCCCTGCGGATGGCATGGGAGAGGGGTGTGAGGTTAAGACTTAAGGGAACAGCGTTATTGCAGGTTAAGGAACAGAGAAGGAGATCAGAGACACCTATTTGTTGATGGTAGGTGGGGGCTGGGGGTCTGTCTAACAAAGAATGGGGAGAAAACAGGAGGGAGGGGTGAAAAAGGCTTTAAACTTTGCAAATGAGGCTTGAGGTCAACAGTGCTTCAGTAAATAACCAGAGGACAGACAAAGACACATGCTTAAACATGCTTTATCTAACAAAATCTTTATGAAATTAAACAAATCAATTTTATCAAAAACTGTTATTTTAATCGTCAGTCTTCTGATGATATAAAACAAGAACTCAGACACAGTGGAGGCATTCAAGGTATTACCTAACAATCTGACAAAATAAGTCTACTTGTTGGGAAAGGAATCTAGAAGCAATCTCAGAAGAGAACAGATATCAGTGAGATGTCAAAGTTGACCAGGACTTCAAAAGTTAGACTATTTTCTGTGTTGTATGAGCAATTACTTAGCACAAGTATTTGTTGGATGGTGAACATCCACCCCAGTCAAGTGTTTTCCATCCTCTAACAGATTTTCTACAACCATTTCCCTGTATTAACCTCCATGCTTCTTGCAAAGAAGAATTTCCAGTTTGATTTTTTGTGTTACCATGGTTACAATCCGATGCTACAAGGTAAATCTTTTCTGTGCATCTGAGCTGGATTTTTCACAAATACATCTCAGCAAAGAATCAATTATCTGTTATTTCCTTTTAAACTCTGCCAATTAAACCTGGCTCCCTTTCTCAGATTCCATCAAATCTGTATTAAAGCGCCCTTACTGATGGCAACAGGAAAAGGAGGCCCAAACAAAGATTCTGTTTAAGGCCACATACAACCTTGTCTGGCCCTGCTTGTGTCTGCATTCAGATACCCTTAGTCAACACTTCGTGGAAGCATTGTTTGCTGGGATTACTGTGGCAAGTCTTTTGGAGTACATCCCTAGAAGATTTTTAGACATATGTTTTCATTTGTGCCATAATCTTTGAAATGAATGATGGATTGAACAGTAGGCCATCTGATATCCAAAGCTTGGATATTGTTTTACAACCTCGCTCTACTTCTCCACAACTTCATCCTTGAGTTGTCTACTGTGTTCCTTGGTTTTCATGATGTTGTTTTTTCACTATTGCTCACTAACAAACCTCTGAGGCTTTCACGGAAGGTGGTTGTAACATGACAAACTGTGACAAATGAATGTATATGAATGCTTTTGCAACAGATTTTATCTAAGAAGTGTTAGAGAAATTGTATTATTGGCTAAACTTCTCCTTTGTTCTCATAGCCTGAATGTAGCTTCTGTGTCAGTGTCCTGACCATGTGTCATGTTTAGATTGGTGGAGAGAGGCAGGTCACCCATGCATAACGGATAAGACACGGGTAACACGGGTAGAGAGGACTAGGCAAACAAGGTAATAAAGAAAGAGTGACAGAGAGGAAGCAAACCAACAAAGAGTGCAAATACAAAAAAAGGGTTTGACAGGGATGGGACAAGAATGTGCCAGCAGGTAGACATGAGGCCCAGGAAGCAGGGAATATATGGAAAAACATAAAGGGGCCGGATAATACAGGGGGGAGGGGTGTCTGTGTATGTGTGTCTATTGGGTTGCGAGGTGGGGTAAAGGGGAGCTCAAGGGGAGATCAGTTTACCCACCACCACTTACCTGCTCGGCACAACACTCAGTCTGGCAGCAGGCCTCAAAGGGAGACGCATCAATGGCTGCTATTCATCTCAGCACAGGAATGCATGTATGTGCGTGCGTGCAGGTCTAAAAGCATGTCCTCTAAAAGACACGAGCTGTTGATTAATTGATGCATAGATAAGGCAGGGAGGAAATCTTTCAGACTTCTGTCAGTTGCATTTTAAAACAAACACAAATGCTTGACCTATCTGTCTGCTTTTAAAGCTTTTGGTAAAAGTGTAAAATGATACAATTTTGTTACTTTCAAATGAGCTTTTCTTAAATCATGCAAAAATCACAAGTGAGGTCAGCCTGTGAGGATGTATTGTGAAGTTCTTTGTTTAAAAAAGAACAACTCATGTATACTTACAGGTGATAGTGAAGATATGATTCATTGGTTCATGTTACCTGAGTCCCTGTGGTTACCTTAAATTAAAGGAAGGGGTTGTGTTTGTTTTAGGGAATCAGGACAGTGGGGATTTTCCTGCAGAAACAAAGGAGGGCTTGGAAAACTAACAGATCATACTGTGTTTCCAGTTATTTTAGACTTTCTCATACAAAGACGGCTAAACCCATTTAACCATCCCACCCAGGATGCATTGCATGTTGCCTCAACAACTGCATTAACATTAAACATGATTCTGTTCAAGAAAAACTCTTTGAAAGTCAGATTTAATTCTCATATCCAAATATACATGTAATTTTTTTTTTTTACAACCAAGTAAAAGAAAGGAACATGTGAATAAAGTCCAGAATAACAAGTGCCATTTTTGCGCCCAGTCTAAGTTCTGAAAATGTTCGTCATTCAAATTAAGATTTCGCTGTGTTGTGCCAGTTCACTCTCAGCGGTGCTGATTTTCCACCTGATTCTTTGGTTATGAGTCAGATTATGTTCACCTTGCAGATGTTTTGTACCTGCTTAGACTACAACTGGTTTAAAGCAGCAGTATGTAACTTTTATAGAAAATATGTGTCTTACATATTTGTTAAAACTGTCACTATGTCGTGATGACATAGTGTATGAGACAGATAATCAGTGAAAAAAATCGAGGTCCTCTGTCTTCTTGTGATCCTACTTCCAGCTGCAGAAAAGCACTGCTCTGTCAGAAACAACCAATCAGAGCCAGGAGAAGGGTCTTAGTGGACTCTGGACTATGTGCTTTGGAGAGCAAAGTCACAGTGTGATGAAGTGTGATGAAAAGTGATACAAAAGAGAGCAAAATAACTGGACACAATGATGGCCCTCTGACAAGCCGAGATAAATCAACCAAGAAGTGTGCCCAATCGAGGTAACAAACAAGTTGGATCCACTGCTTTAAAATCTGGTTGCATTCTTTAACCTTTCAAGCAGGGTAGTTTTCGCATTGTTTACATATCTGAATTCCAAGAGAGGAACAGCCTAACATCCAACAGCCCTCCAGGTTTAGAATAAACTCTCTGGGCAGAGGCCACCAGGGGCAGAGTGGGGAGAAAAAGTGGCCCGGGAGTTTCTGACTGACTGGCCCACCTTCAACTATTCGGTTGAAATTTTAATGAGAAGTGCTAATCTAACGATTTGGATTCTCAGATGGCCAATATATGAATGAAATAGTTTAAGAAAATAAAATAGAAATAGTAAGAAAGTAAATTTCCTTTATGCAACATCTTCTGGAGATAAAAGCCAAAAAGTGCTTCATAAACACAGAGCATAAAATTAAAACATAATCAAAAAAAGAAAAAAACTAACAAAATAATAAAGACAATTTAAAAACTACATAAAAAGACATCTTATGCAGTCAATTAATTTTTTTCAGTAGCTCAATTTATTAAGTAAAACACATTATATAGATTAATTACACACAGACTGATGTTTTCAAGGCTTTATTTCAATTAATTAGAATGAGTTTCTGCTTACAGCTGATGAAAACACAACATTTAACATTAGATCATTTCATCAGACCAATAAAGAAAACCTCTTTTTAATACAGAAATCTGAGCTCATTGGAACACATACTTAAGTTTATTGAATATGACTGTATATGTAAAAATAAAAAAAGACCTTAAGCTAATAGATTGAACTAGGTTGAATAGTAATCCATCAATACCAAATAACCAAATACTTTTTTTATCTGTATGGCAACAAACCACCTCAGTCAGTTCTCAAAATCTTGGAAAAAAACATTCTCCTTTTGTCCTTATGCTTTGTGCAATGCTTATTTAGCTTTGGAAAATGTTACACAAATGAAATCCACTTACAGCAGAAAAGTAGGCTATCTATTTTTACCCAGCCAAAGATTCTGATTCTGATTTCACAACTATAGACACAGCTTGACACAAATGGAGATGATTAATTGTGTGAAACAAAGAAAAGAGGACATGTTTAGCAATGAGATCTTCAGTTGTAGCAGATGTTCGACAGTAACCGGAGATGAGGTCTGCTTTTCTCTGCAAAGACAAAGGTCAAATTTACAAAAACAACTGACTCACATCAGCTGCGGAAACATGGTGTGACAGATATTTGTCTTGTATTTGTATATATTAGGTAGGGTGACAATATTTTAATTTCCAAAAAAGAAGACACTTGGCCCAGTCCTGAAACACTTATCATATTCTGTTTACTTAAAGAAGACCTTTGATCTTAACACATTCAAAGTGTGCCTTCTCTATGTGGTTAGAAAAAATAGTTAAATAACAAATTTAAGATAGGCTTTCACTAGTCAGCAAGTACAAAAATGACTTCTCTGGAAATAAATAATAATGGTTGTAGTTTGGCAATGGCAACAGAGGAAGTGAACGAAACCATTCAGTCCAGGCTAGCCAAGTGATATTTGTGCAGGATTATGGAGAGTTTAGCTAAAGCAGAGAAGCAATGAAAGCACTGTGGTTGTTTTTACACTGTGTCAAAAGTGTAGGGAAATATATATAATATTTATGATATTGTAAATATTGTCATAACAGCAATATTAATATTGAACACAGATACCAGCACAAATTTTCATATTAGTGCATACCTAATAATTACTGTTCTGTAGCTTTGAAAATTGACCTGCAACAGTAATAGCTCACTGTTTAAGTCGACCTAAACAAAAATTACACAAAAATCTGAAATTATATTCAATGTAATAATAAAAATAAAAAGCATCAGTCTCACAAAGACACTTTTAAAAAATGTATACTCCGGTCTTTAATTTTAGTCTTCATCCTCCCCTGTCAGTCTAATAGATGATCTCTGAACTTTGCACAGCCTTTTTATAGTTTTTGTGTCCATGTGACCTACAGGATCTTTGGCACCTTTGTCATACACAGAAACACACATGCCAGTTATGTACACAATGCACTCTACTAACCATTTGCTGCGACAGGGATGGTATGAAGGAAATTTATTTTTCGGTTCGTCTGTAAAGCTACACTTGCTCTTTGTGAACATCGGTTGCAGCGCTGGCAGTCCGCTGTCTGTCAAGCACTTTGCTGCTGTTCACTCCAAACTAACCACTGGGCAGCAGCTTGGGGAGGACATCAAATGAAAGAAAGGCTGTCATATTACATGCATTGCACCAGTCAATTTAAGTATGCCCATTGGTCCTCTGAAAAACAACATTTTCATCGGTCATTGAAATCCCCCCCAGATGCCCCTGACAGAACATGAAAAGTGGACATGTCCGGGGAAAAGAGGACGTTCAGTCACCCTATGTTTGGGTATGTATTTCGCATACTAGCCGGACATATGACAGGGAAGACACAGAGATACCCAACTGTCAGATGATACACATTCACACTTAAAGAGTTTAATTGACTTTGAATTTTCAGAATCTGTCATTAGCAGCTCATGAAGTAAGTGCGCATGTGTAAAATGTCAAAAATTTTAACTGAATAGGAACCAAAGAGTGACAGGTAAAATGACAAAGACAGAAAGGAGCTAATAAGTTCAAACACCTTGCATAACACTGATGGTAGGTGGTCTCCAAACAAAAGCACAACAAAGCTGATTCATGTTGCCTGAGAATGCTACGTGGATACCAATATTTAATTACACTTCTTGCATCCGTCTCTTCCTTTGTCCTGTTTGTGCGTGCAGTTGTCATCACGTGCCCATGTTTAGGCATTTCCATAAACTCAGAGAAGGCTGTGTCCTGAAAGAGACAGTCACGTTGCAAACAGGAAGGTGCTGATGAAATCCCTGTTTTCCAAACAGTACCATCACAGAGCAAATCATTTATCTGTGGAGATTATTTGTTTTAAGGGGGGAATGGAGCCACTTTAAAAAGCTGTAACAATTACAAACTCGAATGCCAAATAATTCAGAACAATATTGATGTATTTGAACAGGCACATAAAATAGACATTTCTGAGTTAATCTGGGGCTTGGAGAACACTATCCAGTATAAGGCCTTTTAAAATGTCATAATATGCACATTTGGAAAGAAAAATATCTTGCTCGCTGATAAAGGTCGCTTTACTCAGATCAGAGCATTCATCCAAAAGATACTGAAAAATGTGCTTGGTAATATGCAAGGCCCATGTCGCTCTAAATCTATTTTTTTTTCCATGATTTCTACATGATCATAAGCTCTGAGCTCTGAGTTAAACCTTTAAAACTGAGCTTAAAGGGACTCTGCTCTCAGCAGGGAAACATACCATTTATTTGCCCTGATGCCCCAGCAGGGGTGCATAATCTTGTTGCTTCATCCTAGGCTGCACTGTATAAAGTAAATTAAGTTGAGAGTAAAATAAAAAACTTTTTGTCTTACCCAAAAAGGATAGCCTGGATGTTTTTGAGCAGGGTTCTGTGCAGTAGTTATCAGTAGTCAGTAGCTCAGCTGTAGTAAACAAAAATTAATTGGAATGGGTCACCAGAAAGAGAAATCTCCTTGCAGAAGGATGGCTAATATCCTGGCAGCTAATGTCGTTTTGTCGAGACAACAAAGTGTTTGATGCTGTGGTGCATCTCCAACCTAAAACCTGAAGCACTAAGGGAAGTAGTGGAGACTACCACCACCCAAATGTCTGGTACAGCAGGGTGTTACCATGGACACTAGTAAAAACTGGAGGACAGACATTACAGACCAGGGAGGCACACTGATTTATAAGGTAAGTCCCTTTATTGCTTTGAATTCCAGAGATGTGAAAGGTACTGCTCATCTTGATCTCTTGTCATTAGTTTCTTTACATGGTACAGGGATACTAGATGGGGGAAAAAAAACCCTATTATTTCGTATCACTTTCATTTCATTGCATATTCTTTATAGATATGAAATTAAAAATGTGTTTTACTTACTAAAGTCTCAGACTGGCCTGTGCTTGAGAGATTGCTGGTGCAAAGAGAGGATTAAGTATGCTGTTGTCGCAGTACTGTGTTTGTGTGCTACTCTGTGCCTTACAACTTAGTTTTGTATTTGCTGATACAGTCGAGTGCACTCATATCATGCCCACATTCTTGGTTTTCATGTTGAGACTAAATAAACAAGATACAGATAACACCATGACCCAGAACAGTGGAGGGGCTGTCTTGTTTAATTATCCTACTGCCAAAAGTTGTTTACTACTTAGCAATTTACTCATGGCACAAAAATGTATTGTCATTGCTCCTCAACATGTTTTATCAATTACTGATCAGCCCTCGCTCCCGGTTGTTAAACTGTGCACAACATGAAAAACACTTTCTCACATTTGGTGTTATTTTCTGATCCAGCAGGCATAAATATGTCTGCAATGAATAAATGTAAGAAGTTGGGATTTTAAGTGAAACATGATGTGTTAAAGGCGTAAATGGATGTTTTTCCCTGCAAAAACAACAAAAGTACCACAGTCAGTGGTGGTTTCTGCATAAATGCCACCCTGGACAAGTCCCTTCATTTTGTGTCAGAGAGTGAAACAAGAGATTTAACAAACTTTAACAGCTTGAACACAGATTCTTACAGTTGCCTAAATCTAAGGTTGCCCTGAGGCCAAAAATCTCTTTTTTGGTTTTTACACAAGCCTCAAACTCTGTTTTAAAACGTATCTGTTTTGTGTAGAATTTAAAGTTTGGTCAATGACCAGTGGAATTGATCAAATGTTCTCCCAGCTCATTACCCACAACAAAAAAGAGTAATGTGAAACATCCTTTTAGTTTGAAACAGAATTGGAATCTTGAATCAGATACCAACTTCAGCATTGTGAGCCAGCTACATTATATGACCACATCTCCTTACCGTGCTTACATTGAGCACAACACAGGGCCTGCTCCCCATAATCTTAAAAATCCTCCAAGTCAGATCAAGGATGGCTATATATATATATATATATATATATATATATATATATATATATATATATATATATATATATATATATATATATATATATATATATATATCAGTATATGATGAAGGAGGGGACCACATGAACACAGGGGTTTACAGATATTAATAAACCATTAAAAAGACAAAACTGGAAACACTTTGATTCATTCATAGATAAATACCTATTTATTTTCTAGCACATTAAATATTATGCCTTTTTCAATTTTATAAATAAGTTAAAGCAGCTGATGAAAGTTTTTGCATGCTGAATTACCGATTAAAATATTAAGATAATCATTAAATGTTTATTTGTTAAATTAGGTCCAATGACAATCAGTAAATAATTTCAATTTAGGCAAATTAAACTTATTTATGCAGCACTAATTCAAAAACGATACAATCTCAAGATGCTTTACATGACAATCAGGTCCAATTTTTATGCAGAAATTTCTATTGAAATTAATAAAATGACCTAGTTACTTTGTCAGTTTATAAATCACTGAATGGCTTAGTACAAAAATTCATTAAAGATCATTTATCACTGAATCGTTGTGATATAGCAGACATCAAATATTAGCTCAAAACAAAAAACTTCTGGAAGAATATAAGATTTGAGGTACACAATTTCATTGTATAAGCCGGCTTTTGTGTTCTAGTAAAAAGTTGGCCCCTTATAGACTCTGAATAGACATTTACACTTTCACGGGGGGGCCGTTGTTAAGTTTCTTGCTGTTTTCTCAGCAACTTTCATGTTGCTCCTCTCAAGTTATGCTTGTTGCTTATCGATCTGGTCAGGTAAGAAAGCTATTGTTGATAATGACATCAGAGAACCTGAGATCTAAAAATCTGAAGTATCCCTTATAACTGGGCTTAAAAAAAAAATGCTCACACTTCGTTTGAACTCATGACTCACTGAATTTCAAAACACTGAACGATTTCCTTCAGTCACAGTTGAGTCCATGAGGTCAGGTTAAATTGGAGTTGTTCAGGTGTGCAGTGCATGTATTGGAGGGGGCTTAAACAAACAAATGGACATCTACAAGCATTCCAGAGCTGTTTTTATTGCATGGTCCCATGATCACACTGACACAAAGGCTGCCCCGCTCTTATCTAGAGGGCTGGAAGGTTCTTTGCCTGCTTCACAAGAGAACAAAGTTCACAGTTTTTTCCGTAGTAACCGTTCAAATGGAGCTTGTATGTGCCTGGCTTCCAGTAAATACTCTTTTTGCAGCAGCAAGAGCTACGGGAAGCAGGTGTCCTTTGTTGGGCCTAATCCTCACAAAACTTCTCCAAAGCTGGCCTGATATTTACTGTTCTCACTCTCACTGAGAGGTTCTGACGTCAAAGCTACAAAAGTACCAACAAGCCTGGGGAATATATCTCACAGCAACTGATTCAAAGGACCATTTTTATAGCCTTTGTTTCTTTCACTAACATAAGATGCAGCATTTTGCTTCCCCCTTCTCATTCTCAGCTCCCTTAACACAAGTTTCCACATTGTTTTTTGTTTATATTCACTTCATCTCACCTCCCTCTTCCTTATCTTTACCCTCTGCCCCCTCTTTGCCTGTCCTCCTCCCCCTTGTATCCTCCTCTGTCTCCTTTTCACTGTTTCTTGCACTGGCATACATTGCACCATTGTACCTATCATTTACTGTTTCTGACCACCCTCCCCAACCCCAAGTTATGTCATTCTCTGTGTCTGAAGCCTCAGGGTTTGTGTCAATCAACAGGCCGTAAAGTAGCACTCATCACATCCTGCCCACTTTCCATGCGCTCACAGGCACAAACCCACAAAAGCCTTTTTCACACATAGAGATGTCACTATACCATTGCAAAGCAGACTTCCTTGCTGTCTACATTTGTACTTTTGTACCGACCAATCAGACATGGCACTGAATCAGTGCATATTTATGTTACTGAGTCACCACAGCTTCCCCATTAGTCAGTTAAAAATATAAAAATTCTTTGAATTATAAAACACTTAAAAAAGATTTTAAAAAAATCATGTTTCTATTAAGTTATGATGAAATCTAAAATAGATCAAAACTGGATTAAGTTTATAACTATCAATAAATGCATTAACATCAAATATCAACAATAAATGGGGAAGAGCCAAACAGAAATAATTTTGAGCATAATTTGATTAAGTGACAAAGAAACTAAAATAAACTACAACAAAATATGGATGCAAATAAAGCAATTGATGAAGTTCAGGTGGAAGCTATGAAGGTGAGTTTTTAATTGACTTAACAAAAAATTAACAGCGTCAGCTGCCCTTGGATCTTCGGGTGTTTCCAAAGCAGGGCTCAATATTTTTTTTTACCATGAGTTTTAGTTTTAACTTTAGGTACCAAGAGAAAAACTTTCACATAAGGCCTAAGGAGCTCTGGAGGGCTTGTAGGGTAAAAATGAATAACATAGATAAGGCAGACTTAAACTGTTATCACTTGAAAAATATCAAAGGACAAACCTTGACCAGAATTTAAATTGAAATGTTATTTTAAAAAAAAGTATGCAAACATTGCTGCATACAACTTTGACAATCATCTTTAGATGATAAAATGTGTTATTTAACACATTTTTAATGTGATGTAAAAAACAAACAAAAAAAAAATCAGATTTGAACCAAATATAACATCTTGAATTTTCACTTGATCTGGGGGTGCTTTGTTAGTGTTTGGACCAAAAATCAAGCTTTGCAGAACATGGTTTAAATCATAACATTTGGCTGAATCATTATATATGTTTATTGAAAAGTCATTGTCTTTCAGATATAAATTGAATCATTTAAGGATATTCCAAGCCTGTCAGGTAAAATTGAGTGATCAGTTGTGTCAAAGGCTGCGCTTAAGTATAGTTATGCCAGTGGGCTACTAAATGTTTGATCTGATCCATCTAAATGCTATTTAAAAGCATTTACATGTTACCTAAAATAAGACTGATATATCTCAAAAATGTTGTGAATTTTCTAAAAAAAAAAAAAAAAAAAAAAAAAAAAAAAAAAAAAAAAAAAAAAAAAAAATCACTTAAAAAGGCAAGTTCGAAAGTGGCAAGGAGACATTGAGTGTATAGTGTAGACATCAAGTAGGAAAAAACTACAATGTTAACCATGTCCTTTTCTAAAGCAGTGGCGAAAGCTTTAAAAATGTGCTCCCCAATCTCCCTCTGTAGCATGAACTGGCATGATCCATTTTCTATATTCTCCAAGTCTAAGTTGCCTGTTGTGGTGGCTACCTCTCTAATTTTGGAGGATGAAACCAGACGGCGCTCACATCAGTTTCTTAAATAGGCCACTAGCTTTATATAACACAGCAGTCTCATCCAGCAGCTTGTCAGCTCTGTTTATCTTTCTATATTTATGGTACAGGGTGTTTCTAGTGTCTGAATCACTCACGAGTCAGCAGGTCCGGCAGCAGCTGCAAGTGTAGTAATTAGCTAAGACAGTTAAGGTGAAGTCTGATGGAAATGTGATCTGTATATAAAGAGTTTTTACTTTTCGCCTTCAAATGTTTGTACTTTGTTTGCATGGGTTGCTGTCAGTCCATCCATTGTTCCCAGGAGAGAGGGTGGGTTATGCAACAAGGGCAGAGTGATGTATACGGGTGGACATACAGTACGCTGTCTTACCATGCCATGACATGTTGAGTTAAGAGAATGTCGCCTTTTGTTTATCTGCAGTTACACTCTAACATCCCATCAATAAGGCTCTTTGATGCAGACACAGATACACTCTGTGTGGTTCGTCATCATGCTTCTCACTCCCACCAGCTGACCCCTGCACACTCACATTTTTGTCCCACCAACAAGAAATGAAGCAAAGATCTCAAACAAAATGAACATATCATCTTAAAAAGCGCCATCGTGCCCACTCCACTAGAACAACATGTACCAGAAGTTGGTTTGTTTTATTTCATTATCCACCAGCCATGAAGATAAGATGCTGGTTTGAGCCCAGAATTTAAAATAAACCATGATGATAAAAACACATTGTTATTCATGCGTCCCCAGATGGAAAAGCAGACAGACACTGTGATGACAACACTGTTTAAACACATATCAGGCACCACTTGTGCTCAGGTTTTCCATGAATAACAGAACTTTGACCTAACTTTAACAGACTAAGTGGAAACACAATACTAATGACGGCAGTCAGGTTACGATGGCGGGAGATAATTTGAAATGTAAAAACTGGTTTAATGCAGAAATGTTACTGGAATAGCACCTTGCAAAATATTCCTACTTTTTCAACTTTCTCATGTTTTGTCATGTTACAAATATAAACTTTAATGCATTTTATTGAGATTTTATGGGAAAAAGCAACACAAGATGGTGCACAATTATTGTTGTAAGGTAAAAAATGTGAACATCACATACCATATATGTGAGAAAGTATAAAATTTATTATAAAAACAGAACAAAATGAAATAGAATAGAGTGACAATTGTGAGGCATTGTACCATACATACATATTGTGTTTTGAATTGCAGTCTTAGATCTGGATATTCTTATTTTCTAGTGCTGACTATTTTACTTTTTTAAGGTCTGTGTTTGTACCATGGAGCTGAATTGCTGAATAGTGGCCTGCCCACCTCTGCAAAATCTATGCAGCTTTTGAGACATCTGCAGCAGCTGGCAAGCACTGTCAAAGGACAAACATTTATTTTCCACATCAGACTGGTGTAAAGAGTCGCACTGTGCCATAATGAAAGACAAGCAGCAGACAGAAGAGGTGTGCTCTCAATCAAATTCATGGTTAGTGCAAGCAGGGAACTGAGAAGGCTATGAGACAGAAAATGAGATGTAGGCATGGGAAAAACCTGTTTGCCATGATGAAACACAGATACTGATGTTTCATTGTATAATGTCTGTTGAAGATGAAGCATTAATCTTTAGACCTGCTTTTGCTTCTTCCTCTTCTTTCCATCCCGAAATAAGATGCCAAGGTTTTTCTTTGACTATATAAATACATTTAGCTTTTGAACTGCAGACTGAAAACTTTCGGTCTCTCAGCAACCAGCATTTATGTGCAATTTGGATATGTGGGTGCTCCTCCTTAATTGGGAGCCCTTTTTCAGGTGAGCACAATGCATAATGATCTATGTACAAGAAGCTTGATCTTGGCATTTTGGTCCCAAATATGCTGTCACCATAATAATAAATAATCACAATGTTACCACATAGGTTTTTTCCATGCTTAAAAAAGTCAAGAAGTGCTCAGTTTCCATGATGTGTGAGTTGAACCACACAGCACTTTTGGTACATCCCAGAACACCTCTCCAAGACCCTGCAAAGATCATACATGTTCTAGCTTTATATGTTGTGGTGTGGTCTGCGTTCTATTCAGCAGCTAAAAGGCATGGAAATAAATATTAAATCTGAAGTGAATTGGCAAGAGGTTTACATCAAATTGACCTCTATTGGCTCTAACAACTTCTTCTGTGTTTCTTTTTCTTCAACATAAAGAGACAGAGGCACCCATGGACACAGATGTTATCCCCATTAAATACCACAGTGGCAGACGTTGGTTAACAGAAAAGGTGGCTGTTCCTCTACGTTCGTCCAGAACTCATAGTTGTGAGACTCCGTGGAGGTCAAGGTCATAGCGGCTTTTATTCACCAGGAAGTTAGCTAGTAATGAGACCAATTAGGTGGCTGCCACAAAGAGACATTCAGTCTATCTCTTCCGCTGTCTGCCCCCCCCCCCCCCACACACGCACGCACACACCTTAGTCCCAATAGTAATAAAGGCTTACTTTGTTCTCCCGCTAGACCTCAAATACATCCAGGTTTCTAAAAAAAGTCACAAATCAGTTAATACAACTTTTCCATGAGTTAAATATCTGGCAGTGGATGTAATTTGATTCGTTTCCCACAGTCAGATCTAAAGGAATCATTTCTTTTATTAAATCCCTTCCATTTTCATCCCCATGCTCTGTCTTTGGGAGACGTTTCCAGAAATTTCAGAAACTGGCTCAACTCCTGCATCCTTCCCTCACTCCCTGTGTCTCTTAGGTTCCCTCCCACAAACCAAAGGTTTTAGCAGAGATTTCACTGCTGTACCCTCACACAAACACACTATAAATGTGCTCCTTTCCTATGTCATCTATTTAAGCTTGACTAAGACAATGAACATCTGTCAAATGCCTGTAAGTCAAGAGCTTTAACTGGGGTGTCTAATATTAAAATGGAAACATCAGCCATGGATACTCAATGGGCCTAAAGCAGCAGAAACATTTATTGTGAGGATGATGCACAACAGCATTTGCAATTGTTTTTTAAAACTGAAATTCTAATTGAGATATAAAAGGAAGAAAACCCACAAATGGAGAATGATTTAAATTTAAAAACTATAATGAAAAAGGCTATTTTAAAATTCAAGAGGAAAGTAACTTGCATCTTAATACTAAAAATATATCATCTCTGAATTCACTATAAATTTTAAATATAAGAAAAAGATAATACCATAATGAAAAAGAAGATGTAACAACCTTCTGTTTTGTAAAGAGGTAAGAAAAATCAAAAAGCATGTTGAAAAAACTGACCCTAATCAGCAGAAGCAAAGCAGTGCTTCCCAATACAAAACTGATTTGTTTCATGAAGAATTATTGATTTTTACCCCTGAAGTAGAATTGTTTTCTAAATCTGTGTCTAAGTGAATAGACTGAACCTGTAATGAAAGATGCGTTTCCTGGCAGCTGTGAAGTGTCAGTGGAACAAAGTCAGAAGAAGTTTGAAGTATTCACAGATTTTTGTTATTGTTAGAGCCTGTGCAATGAAGCAATACCCACATGTACACACACACACACACACACACACACTCTCTCTCCTTTCTGTGGGTTGTATTTGTTATCATTGAGCCTCAGAATAGAAATGGTTAGACCTTCAATTGCAGTCATGAAAGCAATGGATATTTAAAATTCGTCTTACCAGTGTTAAAAATATTAGGAATATAACTAAACAATTAAGAAGTAAGGAAAGACTCTTTTACAGCATTTTCTAAAATGTAATCTGAAAAATTACATTTCTGATGAGGAATAAATTGGGACCCCCTGACATTTTGTCAAAATTAAAACAGGAGCACATGATAAGAACATCAGCATTTTGAAGGAGGTTTTCCTTGTTTAAACCTGTTGAGTTTGTTGTATTCTTGACTGTTGAAGTGAGAACGAAGGATTAGGATGAGGGATTAAAACAATAAAACAATAAACAATGAAATTACACTCATTTAAGATGAGTAAATAGTATGCCCCAAAATTTTGCCAATCTAAGATGTTTAGCACCATTTGTCCACAGGTCTCTACAGTTAGTAGCTCTGTTGTCTTGCAACAAGAAGCTCCCTGTTCATGTGTGGGTTCTTTCTGGGTACTCCAGCTTCCTTCCAAAGTCCAAAAGCATGACTATTAGGTTAATTGGTGTCTATAAATTCTCCTTAGGTGTGAGTGTGTGCAAGCATGGTTGTTTGTCTCTATGTTACCCTACGATAGACTGGCAATCTGTCCAGGGTGTACCGTGCTTCTCACCAGATGACCACTGGAGATAGGCACCAGCACCCCCATGACCTGCAAGGAATATGCAATGGATGGATGTTTGTCCACAAAACCTCCACCCAGTAGTTCAGGGTGAATGAAAGAGTGCAACCTCCCTACCTGAGTGTTTCACTAGGGTAAATTTCCATCCTGATAATTTGTTTGACCCAGACAGATGTAGTGGAAATGGGGGAGGGTAGAGAATGGACCCTGAAAACTACTCTGGTTCCAGGAAAATGTTCCTGCAGTCGAACCATGCTTGTTATCAGTGAAAAGTGAGCATCTGTGACTGTATTATGGTGCACTGATGCACACTGCATGGGTTACTTGCATGCTCGTAAGGGAGCCAGCCATTAATTGTGATCGACAAAGTGAAGCTTTGGGGCGGCCCGTGTCCATATTATGAGATACATAATATTCTCAACCCAAACATGTCTTTGAACTTTGAAAGAAATATTAAACCACAAACATCTTACTTTAAATGCTACATACAATTTTGGATTTTGCATCACAGAACAAAACTGTTTCATTGAGCTTTAGTACTTCATTGTTTTCCACAGCTTTCAAGGGTTTCACATTAAAGCTCCTCTCTGGATGCACCCGAAAAGTTTTATAGCAACAAATCACAGATTTTCGTCGGATGAATATTACTGTTTCATTATTGCAGTTATTGTTTATTTTACTGTGAATGTCCCTCTTTTTGGAGCAGTGGAATTCAGAAATCCTCAAACATACAAGTGGAATTTAAATATTTCAACTTTGTAAAGTTATTGCAGTGGTTCAAAAGATATTTGCTAAAGAAAACCTAAATATAAGCATCATTATGGTCCACCTGAAATTTTACACCATTTTTAATTTTAGAAGTATGCAATAATTTGTTAAATATGCATAAAGCTAGATCAGCAGAGTCCCATATAACTGGTAGCCTCAGATATCCCAGAGGGATTTTTTTTATTTAGCCAAGCAGCATTTTGCTGGACTATGGGTGCTTAGAGTCAATAAAACCCTGCAGTAGGTTTTGGTTCTCAATCTTCTTGAATCAAAAGCAGCTTTAGTGTTGACACACACCAGACGTCATGACCCTGTCCCAAACATGTCCAAACGCTCTCCCTGCTTTCAGCAGCTGAGCTCTTCCTGATGTTTGTTGGCTGACACTCAACATACCAACAAAGAGAAGAATCAGCTGTCCAAAATGAAAAGGAAACAGACAAAAACACCTAAGTGGAAAACATCAAAGCCGTTAAACTGAATAGATGAGCTTGGATTGACCAGTTTGGTTTGGCGAGCTTTCAGTGGTGTGCTCTGTGGAAAAGCTTTGACTAAACAGAGAAACAAAAGCAAATGGATGACTTGGATTTACATTGACATCACAAAGAAAGTTTGCTGAATAAGGTGTCTGAATAGGTTCATAATATTAACTTGGTGGTGGGAAAGGAATACGACTGGGCAGAAAGGAACAGTGGAAAGAAAAGAAATCAGCGATAGCATAAAAGTTTATTCAAGAACTGAAGAGAAAATACACCAAGATATTAAAATTGATGTATGCATGCATTGCATCTGGAAAGTATTCAAAATGCTTCCCTTTTTACACGTTTTGTTTTTTACAGCTTTACTCCAAATTCTGTGAAACTAATATCTTTCCTCAAAATTCTACACACAAATACATTATTACAACAATGTAGAAAAAAGTGTGTTTAGCAAATTTATTAAAAATAGAAAACAAAAAAAAAAATCACATTTACATAAATATGCATGGCCTTTGCCATGATGTTAAAAACTGAACTGTTTCCACTGATCATCCTTGAAATGTTTCTACAACATAAATGGAGTCCAGCTGTGGTAAATTCAGTTGATTGAACTTAATTTGGAAAGACACACACCTGTCTATATAAGGCCCCATGGTTGACAACAGGGAGGAAGCACAGGAGCTTGTCCCCACCCCACCCAGTACCTGGCTCATGGCATACTGTCACAACATACTGAACATTTTACGAAGTATGTAAAAAGAAGACATATTGTTTATAAAAGTCACATACTCTAGCTTGAAGGGCAATTTGGAGGAACTGATTAACATAAAGTCATGTTTTTGAACTGTAGGAGGAAGCCAAAGCACCTGGAGAGATCCTGCAGGGAGAACAAACAAGTACCATGAAGAAAGAAACTGAGATTTTCTTGCTGCAAGGAAACAGTGGTACCAACTGTGCCACCATGCTGCCCTTAGAAAATTTCACTCTAAAAATTTCAAAATTTTAGATATCTCCAATCTTTGCCTTTCATTAGTAAGGAAAACATTCCTAATCTAGCTTCATGTGGGTTTTTTTTTTTGTGTGTGTGTGTGTGTGTTAAAGTTCTCCCCCTAACAATTTATTTTTCGTATTTTTAGCTCTATTTTTTTTTTTTTTTTTTTTTTTTTTTTTAAAGTTGATAATGAATTTTAATTAGTTTTTTATGATTTCCTTTTTCCCTGGGGTAAAAATATGAAATGGCAAGGGATCAAAATCAGAAAGACTATAGAACATGTTATTCAGGTGGCTGATTTGTGTTTATACATAGTCAAAGCAATGAATTTACAGTTTACAACAGAAAAACTATGGTCAATAATGGGGGACAAGGATCCAGGTTTGTCTTGTCGCCATGCAAAGTAAGGGGGATGGTATGGGAAGTAAGGAAAAGTCACCAAAGATCCTTATCAGAGAACTGCAGCAAAGTCTGGAATCTTGGGGTCTCCAAAACAACCATTTGACACTATTTACCATTTGTTTTGAAATGACTGGAAAAAAAAACTATTCTTTCGTCACAAACAAAAGTGTGGAGTTTGCTAAATTCTACTGAGAATTTAAGTGGAATTCTGGACTTTGTTCAAATGAGATTGACCTCATGATCACTGTAACGTAGAGGATCAGTGATGCTGTGGGCATGTTCATGGTCTTGGGACCTTTTTAGAGCATATGGCATGATGAAGTTTTTTGATATTTAGAGCACAAATCTGGTTGCCTCTGACAAAAAACTGAAACTAGGTCTGCATATTTCAGTAGGATAATGACTGAGAACAAATGTCCAGATTACTGCAGAAATGCTTCAGCAGATACAAAATTAACCTTCTTCCATGGGCATCTCAGAGGACTTACTTTTTCTATACAAAAGTGATTCCTAAAACATTTGAAGAAGCTGGAGTACCTGAGTTTCAAGGTTCTCAACAGAGACCATTTTCCACTTTCAGTTTTGGATTTTCTTATGCTGTTGTTTAACAAGAGAGCAAACAAAATAACCCAATTTCCATCAGTGATTGGATTTATGTACTCTTAATTTATACTTATTCAAATGTAACTTTGTTTGGGTTGGCAACACAGATTAACAGAATCTTACCGTGACAGTGGCAGACTTTTCTCTCTTGATGTCTCTCACAGAAACACACTAGATGGAGGACCTCATGATTGCAGTCTCACACTTTCACAGAAAACAAAGTAGTGTTTGATAATTGGTGCAGCTGTTAGTCACCTGTCACTTTTAGTGTTCACACTTATTTACCTCTTATTCCTGATTTTTGTTTAATTTAGATATGTGAAAAAAACAACCAAAACAGTCACTATTGACAATCATTTAAGAAACTCCTGTTTTGTTGTCACGTCCTGCCTTCCGTTTCAAATCAATTGAATTCAGGCACTAAGTCTGGACAGTGTCTGGGGTCAAGGCCCCCCTGCAGGGCTCCTCTCTTAGGTCACATCCTGTCCTAGGGGGGAGTAAAGGGAGAGCTTCTCTTGGCATGGGAGGCGGGAGGGTGGAGGTCAGAGTTTAGGGCTTCTTTCTCAGGTTTCAAAGCTTGCTAGGGGGGCTGAGGTTGCAAGGTCGCTCTGGGTAGTTTAGCTCCATAGTTACAGCCACCGTCTTGTGGATGGCAGTAATGGTTTCCGCAATTAGGCACTATACATTGACGCTTTTATATCCTTTTGTGGAGGGAAGGTGATTGTTGAGGGTTATTGTTGCGCTCTGGGGGCTTCTTACCTGCTGTGGATGCAGCACAAACACTCAAACAACGTTTTTAATTTTTGTTGCGTTGTTTCTGTGGGATTACTGAGCAATCAATCACTGAGGGCAAAACTTCATTTGACTTGAGTGGACAAACATAGCCTCAGTGTGAGCTCACTGTTGAGAATAAACTACAGCTGCATCAGCTCAGAAAACAAGTGTGTGTGTTAATACTGTGATGGTGGTGAAGGAGGGTGGATTGGTAAATAATCTGGAGTTTTTATAAAAGTGTTACATAATACTCCTGAAATGTACAAAAAAGGAAAACAATTTTAAAAACATGAATTATTGTGTTATGAACCCAAGAAGTGGGGGATGGACAAAGAAGACATTTAAATGAAGGAGAAATAAGATGGTCATGCTACTGGTGAGCAACCGATGAATGAAGCATTGTTTTTTGTATCCTATGGGGGAAATGAATGCAGATATTCATAAGTGGGATAAAGGAAACCTCTGGAAGGAGAGCAGATTTGGTGTGTGGGAGTAAAAGAACACAAAGTGAGCTTAGCTGGGAATAAAGAGGCACAAACCAGAGAACATTCAACAAAATGTGCCAAAGAAAGAACAACAAAGTCCTGAAAGTGCGTCAAACATACAAGCTGAATCCTGCTGTTTTCCAATGAGCTGGAAAATTAAACCGGGACAGAGAAGTGGAGCACTTTCCGCAGGTGTTATCTCAGTTTCTGATAAGGAGCTTTACACAGCGTTGCAAGGTGGAAAAAAACCTAAAACCTCTGACTGCGTTGAGAGAGCTTACATAACTAGTCCAGTAACTGCCAACAGCTGGCTTGTTCCAAGCTTTCGGCAATAAAGCCTTCAGGGGTCCCGGTCCAGATTTCATGTGTGTATCAGTAAGTACATTAGAGCAGAGAAGAGAACAGAGTGTCCCTGACCACGAGAGGGTTTGTTTCCAGTCAAGATGAATCTCCTCAGGCAGAGGAGTAAAAGAGCATATGTGTTGATCAGGTGCCAAAAAAGACATCACAGTCTCTTTTTATAGGCCACTTAGTCACTGCAAACAGTTTAGTACTAATGATGCTGTAATGTAATGGATTACAGCCTCAGAAAGACAAACTTTCAGCATGAGATAAACTGTGTATATCAGTGGTCACTCAGTGCAAGATTAAGAAATGAGTGAGGAAATATACAAGACGGAAAATAATCCTTTAAATGCACACTGGATTTTCTTACTAATGGATGATTCAGCCTTTTAACATTACATTTAAGTCCCTACAATTTGAAAAATATACTCATTAAGATATTAGTTTTGGGTTCCAATAACTGCCTTGTTTGATAAGGAAAACGTCTTAATTTGATATAAATCCTGAAGCTGCCAAGCTTTTCCTTCACACTATGGAGTGGTTAGTTTGTCAAGGTTTACACGGTCCCAATCTAATACTGGATGCAGTAACTTTCAAACCCCTAGAGAATCAGCTTGCTTTTCCAGATGCATTAAAAAGTCCAGCTCTTGTGTTGTTAAATGCAGGAGAAATGAAAATGAAGAGACACTTTTATTCAGTGCTTATTTTAGGATTTATTTTGCCAGTAAGCTTTTGTGATGTTGTTAGAATTTTGCAGACCTCGAAAAAAAGAGTTTCTACTCTTTAAAACCTCTAACTTCAGTGTATTATTGGAAATTTTATGCAATAGATAAACAAGAGATAAAGCATAACTGTGACATGAAAAGAAAAGAAAAGAAAAGAAGGTGCTCTGGTTAGATGAGTCTAAAAATGAACTTTCTGGCTTAAAAAAATTGCGTTGAGTGACATCAAACTAATCCTGAACATCCCATCAAAATGGTAGTGGCAGCACCATGCTGTGGGATTGTTTTTCTTCAGCAAGGACAGGGAAGCTGGTCAGAGTTGATTGGAAGATAGATGTAGCGAAAAACCGGAACCATCCTGGACAAAAACTGTTAAAGGTGCAGCCTAGGACAGAGGTTCACCTTCTAGCTGAACGAGCCTGACCATACAACATAAAAAGTATTATTGTCAAGTCTCACTGAGTACTTCTGGCAACCTTGAGGATTGCTGTTTACAGACTGTCCCCATTCTCTCCAATCTGACTGCTTGTGTTACAGTGAAAAGCAAAATGGTCAAAACGTTTAATCTCTAAATCTGCAAAGCAAAACTTGAGGGTGTAATTGCAATGAAAGGTGATTTATCTGGGGAGCTGAATACCAATTCACCCCACACTTTTCATATATCTACTGGTAAAAATATAGGAGACCATGCCTCCTCTTTTTAGACTTCACAAATAGGCTCTACTTTGTGCCCACCATGTGGTTTTTATGTGATAAAATACGAAAAACTTCAAGTTGTGTAAGTACTTTTGCAACTCACCAAAGCAAAAAGGTGCATTTCATTAATCTACATAGTTTAATTTATTACTTTTCCAGCTATTGACTATCAACTCTGAACATGTCGCCTTTAATTCAGTTTGTTTGTTTGTTTGTTTGTTTGTTTTTTTGAGGGCGGGGTTACTTGAAAATCTTTACTGATGTGCTCCGTTTTCTTTCAAGGGGAACTTTTACTGCTGCTCTTTAAAATTTATGACCACAAGCTCATTCTGGCCTCCATGTGTAGACCCAGATTATCTATGTTTACTTGGAGACAAGAAACACTTTGGTCAAAAAGTTCTGTTGAACTGGTTAAGCTACTAATGAGTCACAGAGGAAGGTAAATATTCAGCTTCCAACATTGAAATAATCAATGACTACCAAGTCTGCAGACAAATTTGTACCAATTTTTTACTTTTGGGAATCAAAATTGCACCTTTTTTGATCAAATCAGGTCTGTTTGAATACATTGAAATACTCAATGTGAATGTACTATGAACAGGAATCATTTTCGTGTTATCTAAGGTTTCCTTCTTTATAAATCAGTAACATGACGACTGTGTAAAGGTGAGGTAAACCACGATAAAACACCAAACACCACAAATTTATATGTAAGCTTTCTGATACACAAACACACACTCTGCACACTTATCACTCCCACATGAGGGATCAAAGCCCCAGAGGCTGTCAGCAGTCAAGCAGTAAGAGAGGGTATGGCAGCAAAATTAACTGATAAGGGATGAAATCAGATAGAAAGAGGAACCACAGGACAGGCGAAAGCAAGAAACAAGGAACAGGGAAAAAAATATTCACTCATGTCCTGGACTAAAATGAGGTCACAAACACCAGTGAGACAGTTTTACTCCTAGAACAGTGTATGTGACTGGAGGCCAATCAGATAACATCAGCTGAGTGGGCTGCGGCTATAAGCCAATCACAACCACTGCCAGTGACATCAGTCGCTCGGTTGGATTCAAACAGGGAATTTGATCAACTGAGAAAAAAAATTACAAAGCTGTTCCTCTTAGAGATCAAAACCTTATCGAATTAGACTCTAAGTCTATGAGCCAGAGTTCCAGTTTCAACTGCGATATCACTTACTGGGTATAGGGGAGTTTTTATGCCCCAGATACAATTTGGCACCAACCAGAGACTCTAAGAGGACTGCAGGCAACTTGAGACGCTCAGTGAACAGCAGATGTCCTTATCGAGAGGCATGCAGCATCTGGCTGGTGTCTGAACTACAAACAGCATAAATCTGCAGTGTTTGCCTCTGAACCCCAATGATTGCAACATCGTACGACGATTTGTCATAACTGAAGTTGATTGTTAACTGCAGACTTTAATGGTAAAGATGTTTCTGTTGTGAAGTAGAGCTCCAGACAGGAAACGGATTGTAAGAACTTTGGATATGTTTGAAGCTGTCACATAAATTGTGGTTGAAAATTCAGGCTTTGATGTGTTTGGTAAGATGTAGTGAGATTATGTCTTCAAAGAATTTATTGAATTAGCCACTAATATTTCTCAAGAAGTCATCAGAGGTAGTTTACATTGTCTTGGGAAGCAGGGGTTTTATCAAAGGCCCAATTTTATCACATTTTTTGTGGTTGAAAGTATGAAACATTAATAAAAGCATTAATAAATGTCAATCATAATTTTCAATTGCTTTCCAAATTGTTATGCCAATAAATTTGGACACCCCATGATATTGGTTCTTTATCAAGATTCCAAAGCACTTTCCACTACATCCAGTCACTGAGTCATATACATATTCACATGCTTATTATGGTAGCCACAACAGCACTGGGGCAGACTGATAGAAGTGAGGGTGCCATAAAATCAGCTTTAGCAGGCCCTCTGACCGCCACCACCAGCAGGCAAGGCAGGTGAAGTTTCTTGCTCAGGGACACAACGACAGAGATAGACAAAGTGGGGCTTTGAACCCCTACCCCCTTAGCCACAGTCAGGGGCTCTGACATTGGGCTGAGGAAGGTTTGCCCCTCTGTGTCTGAGCCAAATGAACAAGACATTGTATATCAGTTTTTTTTGTGTGGGGTCAACAGACATTTTGTTGAAAACTAACTGTGGATCAATTTACAGAGCTAGGTTAAATCACAAAAACATTTTGGGTGCATTGCTTTAGTCTGGTTTAATGATCCGAAAACATGAACTATTATGTGTAAAATAGTGAGATGTTAAGCTGCTTACATTCACTGTCGCTGTGTTTTACAAAACCAGCTCACTAATACAGCATTTTCTGGTGACACATATATATTTGGAGAAAAGAGAGTGTTGAACATCTGTGTGCATCAGAGTAACAATTACAGTCAGACCTAGATAATAAATTACAATGTCTCCCTAAGTGCTGTCAGAATATCAGTTTTGTGAATTACAATTTGAATTTAAAACATTAAGTCTCCATTGTGGAGCATTAAACACAGACTTGCCATGGAGAGCTGCTAAAGCCTTGGGCAGGGTGCCCCTCTGTCAGATAACATTTTTCTTGACTTCCTCCTCCTTACTGGACAAATCACCATATAAGGTTTTGCCTTCTTTTACCTTTTTAACATGTTTTAAAATATAAAAAGTAATAAAACAATCATATTAGTTATATATATGACAGTTGTTTCTCAATGTGCCTCATAAGCAGGTCAGGGGATCAGAAATCAGGATTAATTCTCTTTAATGTGATTAAACAACTTGTCTGGCAAATCAGTATAAACAGAAAATACAGTTTTATAGTAGATGAAGGTGAGAAATTAGTGAATTCAAATAATTTTCAGGGCAGAGCACACTCTGCAGCCCAAGAGCTAATGACATGTTGAAGTGTGGTATTTTATGCTGGTGACTTTGCTAAAAATGAGAGCAGGAACCAAACATTAAACCATTCAGATAGACCAAAACACAAGAAAGTCATGTAGAAAAGAGTGACACAGGGGCCTCAACATATGATACATGTATAGTCTTGGAAAATGAAAATAGATTAACCAAAGGAAGAGATTTTATCTCAACTTTGAAGATGTGGTTAAACCCAGAAACTTGACGTGAAGAACCAATGTTTACATGTTTACCCATCATATATATGCAGGTGTAAAGATTTCCGAAAACAAGTTTGCCTCACAGAAAGACACATGTTCTTTAGAGCACAGGACAGATGTTTAAAAGGCAGAGACTGGGCCTCTTTACAGCAGAGTATAGCAGAGTGATTCAAAGAGGCCCCGATGACCCCAGGACACAGAGACTCAATTAGCTTCCCATAATGAGACCGCACAGTGGGGGGTGTTTGCATAAGCTTATTAAAACATAATCCTCCTTGCACCGCCGTACTGTAACATGCCAGACAGGCGACCCCTGCAACCTCAGTGTTAGCTAACAGCAGGTTGGTGGTTTTGGTCCATGGAAAGACAGTTAAATTTTTTTTCATAAATCCATAGACTGAAATTTTATTCAGCTCTGGAAGCTTTGGGATCAAACTCAGTCTAATTTCTTTTTAGAATTTAATTTTACTTTGTATAGGTATGGTATCCTTTTTTCATTCTAGTTATTTCTTTCACTAACTGAATAATGTTCTTGCTGTCCCAGTTTATTTGCAGTGGTATTCTAACAGTTAATTTCTGTGCGCCACAGAAATGTCATATTTTGATGCATTTCAGAAAAGATATGACAGATAAAACAAAATTGAGGAAACAAAAATCCATTCACCCAGTGAAACTGCAAAGTATGTGGAACAGCCCTCGTTTATTTTGTTTTGTGAGGAAAAAAATGTATTCAATTTTTGCACTTTATCTCTACAGGTTTTGAAGAGTGCTGTGAATCGTTACAATTGACAGTACTACAATCTATGAATAAAAATACATTATCTTTGAGTCTTTAGAAAACCATACAATGAAATCTGATTTAAATAGAGGAATCACTCCCTGAGTTCAGTGACATGTGAAAACCATCAACAGTGAACACTGCATCTCCATCCCATAGTACTATATCATCATTTTTACATTTCTTCCTTTTCAGTTTACTTTACCCTTGTAGCTCAGTCTTGACCAGCTTTTTTACTCTGATGTCCGGGTTTCAGCATCCCAAGTTTCTCCCAACATCTGTGCCACCAGGATAGTGTACATTATAAGCAAGATGTATTTACACCCATTGACAGTGATGGACATCAAGTCTGTGTTTTAAAAATGCTATGCCTTCAATCAATTTTCTATTCCATTAATTGGTGCAGGGTTGAGAAGGGACTGGTGCATATCCCCAGCAGTCATTGGATGAGAGGTGGGGTACACCATGGACAGGTCACCAGTTCATCACAGAGACCCACAGAACAATAAACCATACACAAACAGATCTAAGGGCAATTTAAAGACCAATTAATGTAGCATACATGTTTTTTAACTGTGGGAGGAACCTGGAGTACCTGGAAAGAACCCACGCATGCACTGGGAGAGCATGCAAACAATATAAAGACCCTGGTCAGGATTTGGAAGTGGATTTTCGGGGCTCTAAGTCAAAAAGCTCTTTTGTGTCAGAAAAGTGCTTTTAAAATACTTTTTCATTTTAAAGAACAATGAAAATGTGGATTGTGATTTAATTATCATATCAAGATTTTTAGATTTTCTGGCTCTAAATCACTATATTTGTCTTTTAAAATCTGCTTCTATCTCCATTTTTCAACAAGAGTACTTCTCTTGTTGTAACTTCTGTACATGAGAGATTACAGAGATTTCAGAAGCTTTCATGTCTAATAGACATATTTAAGCTATTCACCCAAATAAGACACTCGACCAAAATGTTAAAAGCTGATTACTGTCACCACAACACCATGTTCATTTAGCACACAGAACAGGTGCTTTTATTAAAATCCTGGAATGATGCAATCTTAACAGAGGGACAAAAAATATGTCTATGAAATCATTTGAGTTTAGTACTTGTGGTGAAGATGTGCATCAATAGCCAATCTACTATTGATTTTATACGAAGACAAGTTTAAATTTAAGCCTAAATTATGTTTAAGACTTCTTCCGCAACTTCCTTTCAGACCAAGCTGAACTGCTTGCCCATCTCATATTTCTCATGAAACTGTGTTTGATAACCACACCGAAACTAGGCCCTTAAAACCTTTTGCCCAATTTAACACTTTAGAGCAAGTCCGTTACATAACTTGCCACCACAGGGTTATAAAAGAGAGATTGGCATCTTAAATATACTGTGCAATCAGATTTCAGTCAAGAATAATGAATTGTGCTCAATCTGTGTGGATGTCTTCTAATCAGGACCTCAGACATATTGCATCACATTACAAGAACTTCGGCAACACTTAATCCATAAGACAATGTACAAAGTGGACCACAATATACTGGTTGGATCCCTTCCCAACCTGCAGGCTTGCTTAATATGTTTATTGTTCATCTGTAATCCCAACCCAAGGGCAGAGTTTAAGTCATTATGCTAGTAATTATCCAAGGGGTACCAGAAAGATCTGTCATCAACTTTGAGACATCAAAACTGACTACAACGGCGCTCTCTCATGCAGAGTCAAAGTTCACTTGTTACCTAAATGTTTCTTAGAAGTTACACAACCAAGTGTTTATAGCACTTGAAGGTTCAACAACTACTTGAGATTTTACAGCTGATGAAGGCTACACCTGACTTTGTGACATGTTTTGCAGCTTAGGTTAATAAAACATTGATTTGAAAGACAGGGGTCTCTACTTATGAGTATAATCGTAACATTCTGTGATAACTCTTTCTATTAAGTCCAGCATAGGGTTGGGGGTGGCCCTTTGGGGGGACCTCGGGGCTTGTGGGGCAGGGGGGTTCACGGGGTTAAGATTGGGGCTTGCTGGGTGGTGGGGCTGTTTCGCCCTGGGACTGCTCTGGTCGGCTGGCTCATTGGGACTAGGTGGACTCTTCCTGGCCCATCTTTGGATGGGCTCAGGGCCAGCGTCTGGGCCCGGGTTGTTTGGGTGGTGCCCGGCTCTCGTCCTGGCTGATGGGCTCCTCTACCGCTGCTGCAGAGGGTTAGGCTGTCTGCTCTTCTCCACCCCAGAGAGAAGGGGACCATCTCCTGGGTCCAGGGACAGGTTGCCCCTTTGGGGGCACATTTCCTGGACTTGGGAGTATAGAGTGTGTATGGGGAGTGAAAGTGGGGGTATAACATTTTTTTATGTTGGGTGAGTGGATGTGAATGTCTGTATTTGAGCATGTGGGTGGGACTGTATGATCGTGTTTGGGTGTGGCTATTTATCTGTCAGGTTGGGTTCTGGGCTGCCCCCTCTCTTGGATTATCTTGGGCCCCCCACAAAAAATGTGGGGCCTATTTCACCCCGTCACACTCCCCTCCGGTGGTGGGTGCCTCTGCCTGCCGGTGCATTGGTGGCTCTTGGTGTCTGGGGCTGGGTGCCGGGGTATGTGCCGGCTCTCCCTGGTGGCTGCCTGCTGGGGCCTGTGTGCCCTGGCTTGGCTGGGGGGAGGATTTCGCTCTTGGGGCTCGGGTCTCTTTGTCCATAGCTGGATCTGCTCCGGCATAGCGATTTGCTGCCGGGGCCTGTGGGCTCATCGCTGCGGCCATCTAGGGTTTGCCTCTGCTGCTCTCTGGGAAGGGGGTCCGGTTGTTCGTTGTTCCTGCAGGGGGCCCCTGGGGCTCTGTGCTGGGGTGGCCGCTGGGTGTCTGTGGCTCCGGTCTTCCTTGTGTCGTCCGCATGTCCTGGGGGGTGGATCTATGGGCCCCCACATCTATCAAATATTCTTAGGGAGAAACCTTATAGACACATACATGTACATGATAAAAAAAACACCAAGAAATTGTTTTAGTTTTCAAAGGGAAAAAAAAGTACAGCGGCCCTCTTTCAGCCAGATGTCCAGGAGTGCACAACACTGCGTTATTCTCTCCCTCATGCAGCTGGAAAAAAGTTTATTCACTCCCAACACTTTTCTGACATCTTATTTAGACTTCTAGCTGTTGGACCAATGATGACAATAGTGATGAAAACTAGCAGCTTTGAAACACTTTGCTTTCAAAGGTTTTTTTAAACCCTTGTGACAGCTTTGTGCTTTGATATTGATAACTTTTCCAAGCCCTCTAATATCCAGAGATTCTGTAAAGATTACATTATGCAGCCTCTAAAGAGAAAACATTTGTTTTGCCAACACTGTTTTTAATTCATGCCTGATAAGACTTCAACAACAGCCAAAAAAAGTGTTTACTTTTTTCTTATTATTCAAATAGTTTCCAAACTTTAGATATACACTGTAAACTGTTTTGAATTTGACCTCAAACCCAGCAATATGGTGTGTCTTATGACTGGTGTGTACAAGCCGGACATAAAGCATTTGAGTCAGTTAATATCCTCTTTAAACAGAGCTGAATCTGCTCACTCCTACAGTCAACCATAAAATGGTTTGAACATATTTTGCTCTCATGCTACCTATTTAGAGGGTCAGTGCAATCCATTTATTTTGTATCAAAGTCAATTCAGGTATCTGAATGTACAATGCCAACACTGGGTTTTTTAGACCTGCTTTGGCTGAATCCCAAAATCACAATGTCTAATCTGGAAAACTTAAATGTTTTTATGTCAAAAGAGCTTCATGCCATGTTTTCTACAGTTTTGAATCTTGTTGCATCTCAGACTATGTGATAAAGCCAGGAAACAGATTCACAGCATATTCTTTTAAAAGTGAAGTAAATACAAAAATGACAGAATGTATGTTCAGCTGCAAAAGTAAAAAACATTTTGTTTACTCTTTCACACTTTGCTAGGAGGCCATGTTACAGATTGAGGATGGTACAAAAAAATATAACCCTAACAGGGCCAAAAAAACTCTCTTAGATTGGCATTAATTACATTTTTACTAAGAAAATAATCATGCCAGGTTAGTGGTGTGGTGTTGTCTCAGTTTTACAAATTTTACTTTGTATGACAGAGTTAAAAAAAAAAAAAAAAAAAAAAAAATCTTTTATGTCTCAGATAAAGCCTAGCAGATGGACCTATTTTTACATAAAGACAGTTAAATAAATAATGTTGTGTATATCTGAAAGATTTCAGCATTGCTTCTTTTTGACAAGTTTTCTGTTTGTTACTTCTACGGTTGACTGATGAATATCTTTACCAGACGGTAACCTTTACTTCTAGCAAACAGGCAGGTATTACAGTCAACCACATATGTCATAAAGTTAAATCACAGGACATTTTACAGATGGCTGCTTCGTCAAGACACAACAATAGGGGCTTCGTGCTAAAATATTGCTGGAAAGTGGAGCCATCCAGACTATGATAATGAAATCACTTTGCACTACTCCTAGCTTAATTTTATCCTCTTTGAAGCTGGACAAAATACTCATCTGCAGCCCGCCAGACGAAAGCTCTCTTTTGGTTGCCTAACCTATTATTTGGACTTCTAAACAAGAGCAAGAGCTGATTGTCATTCTATGCCAATTGTTGTATATTGTGGTGGAGACACACAGCTATGAAAAGAAGAAAAGGTCTATTTTAGGCAGTTATAATTGTCTGATCCAGCATAGTTAGAGGTCTTAGTGCCACCAAAACACCTGTGGTTAAATCTTTGAAGTCAGTCAAGCTCATGCTACCACACAGAGACGCCCAAAATAAAATGCCAAATTCAATATTGCATTTCTAAAAAAATGTTCTCAAAGTGTTCAGGGTATACCCTGCCTCTCACCCCATGACCATGAACTTTCATTATTTTGAGAGGTTGGCTAATTGTTTTGTTGTCTATACTAAATATTTTATCATGACTTAGTGCAAGTTACAATTTCTGTTTTTTAATGTCTTGCTGCCTATTACTTCAAGTTATCTGGTTACTAGATGTTAAATAACCCAGATTTTTAACATGGATGTAAATCAGCAAGATCAAAATAATCCAGATGTCTTTGTGCTACATGGCTTCACAAACACAATAAATTCAAGTCAGGGCAGGAATGCAGTGTTACTTTTAAAGTTAAAGGCTGTGAGGTTTGGATTTAAAAGGGTCAGCATTTGCTCCAACTGACCAGTCCTGAATATGGATTTAGAGTTTTTGTTTGCTACCAATGAGGGAAACTGTAATCCAGTAGAGTGCAAAGAACAAGAGAAAAAAAAAGCAACACAGATGCCTCAATTTAAATGAAAAATAATGCTCTCAAACCTCAGTGTCATCATTTTTTATTTTTATTTTATTTAACCTTTATTTAACCAGAAAGTCACAGTTGAGATTAAGAATCTTTTTTTTCAAAGGAGACCTGGCAAAACAATCAAAAACACTGCTCCGTGAACAATGGAAGATGTGTTCCTATTTAGCATTGTAGCTGAGCATTATGATAAATACACACTTCAGGTGTATGTTGTTGGTATCTGAGGCTTTTTTTTTTGACTTCATGAATTGCATTATCATTAATGTAAATCCATATTACCTTTTCAATATGCAACTTGCAACATGTTATAGTGTAGTTAACATTTTCATCAATCTAACTTTTCTAATATCTGTTTGTGAAAACACTGTTGGTATGGGACGAGAAGTGCTTTCAAGGTAGCTTTTAAAAAGGTGACAAAACCAGTAAAATGTTTTGTCATCTAATTCTTACAGTTAAAATTCAAATTATTTAATGGGATGGTACTGAAAGTGTCAGACTGATTGGAGGTTTGACCCATCACTGATTAAGGATTATTGTCAACTGTAGTTGACAAACCACATGCTGATTGGCAAGCTGTTAAATGATTAAACCTTTGTATTCATACACTAAAACCATAGTATCTTGGTTAGATAAGCTCATCAGGAAGGCCAGGTCTGTGCTAGGATGCCCCCTTGACCAAGTACAGGTGGCGGGAGATGGACAAAGTCTCCCACCTCATGCATGAAGCTGTTGCTGAGCTGGAGAGCTCCTTCAGTGACAGACTGCTGCATCCTAGGTGCACAAAGGAGCATTATAAGAGATCCTTCCTCCCAGCAGCTGTTAGACTCTATAACCATCATTGCTCCCAACAAGATCAGTAAGTGTTTATATCCACGCTGGTATCTGTACGACTCTACCATTTTCTCTTTTGTCAATAACTGAGTGGTTTGTATTTTTAATGCTCAGAGATATGCACATTTTGTACATTTTTAATTCACCAACTCAGTTGCACATTCCTCAGGACTGGAGTATTTTCCACAACTACATAATATTCATGTTGAAATTTTACCTTACTGGACAGTATTTATTTATTTATTTTTCTATTCTTTATTCTGTATATTATATATATATATATATATATATATATATATATATATATATATATATATATATATATATATATATATATATATATATATATATATATATATAATATTCTTTGTGTGAGTCTGTTTTTCTGTTACTTCCTGTCACTGCCACTTTGCTACTGTTGCACAGAAATTTCCCCATTGTGGGACAATAAAAGATATTTCTATTCTGTTCTATTCTATTCTTAAAGTTACAATGCTATATCATACCAGGCCATGCCTGCATGTTAGTTAGATATTTTAACCATATTATACACCAAAATCATTTAACTAAAACTACATAAAATAAGAAGAGTTGGTAAATTCTGGAAAAACATAGTTTCTCCCTTACTGATTTCCTCTGTTTTTGCTTTTTTGTCACAAATAAATGTTATCAGATAAAGATGACCTGAATAAATTTGAAAAGAAATTTTCACCTAATGATTTTGTTCAATAAAGGGCAAAATAAGCTATTCAAACCAACCTTACCCTATGTAAAAGTGTAATGGCTACACTTATTAAATTGTGAATTTACTATGTTTAATCTTTTTTTTTTTTTTTTTTTTTTCAAATCAGAGTTCTGTTTCACTAACCACACTCAGGTCCAATTACTGTCTGACCTGTAGAATCTATTAATCACCCATATAGAACCAGTCACAAGATCTCAAAAAGAAACATGTGTCCTGATCTAAAGAAATTCAAGAACAGATGAGAAACAACGTTTATGACATCTATCAATCTGAGAAGGGTCAAAAAGTAATTTCTAAGGCTGTGCGATCACAGAAAGCCACACAGCATAATTATTTATTATTTATCAGAGTACATTGTTGACTCATCCAGGAGGTCACAAAAGAAGCAAAACAACAGCTGAAGCACTGCAGGCCTCACCTGTTTCAGTTAAGGTCAGAGTTCATAATTAAATATGAATGAGACTGTGAATACATGGTAGAGTCGAAGAACAAAAAAATTAATTTCACACTTGCCAAAAAGTCTTTTAATGATCCCCAAGAGAAAATATTCCCTAGACTCAAGTTGAATGTTTTTGAAAGTGTGATTCCTGTTACATCAGATGCAAAATTACCAGAAAAAGATATACAAAGAGTCAAACATGGTGGCAGTGTGATGGTCTGGGATGCTTTATTACTTCATAACCTGAACAACTTGCCATTATTCATGGAACTATGAATTCTGCTCCAGTAGAAACTGTTGAAGGAGAATGTCTGGCCATTTGTTCATGACCTTCAGCTCAAGCTCAAATAGGTTGTGCAGCAGGTTTTAGAGTGACCTAGTCAAAGTCTAAGCTTACGTGCCTCAACTGAAACATTTCTGCAAAAAGAAAAAAAAAAAAAAAAAAAAAAAAAAAAAAAGAGTTGAAAAAAGAGTGAGTCAAAAATCCTCAACAGTAGTGTAAAAAGCTATAATGGCAGATGTTGCCATCAAGGATGATACAACCACTTAGGTTTAAGGGACAATTACTTTTCACATAAAACAAGGTTGGTTTGGATAGCTATTTCCTCTTTGAAATTAAATCATTTGAGAACTGCGTTTTGTATTTTTTCTGTTTGCTAGACTATCTGTGTTTGACGTTGAAATTTGTTGGATGATTTAAAACATGCAAGTATGTCCAAAAACACAAAATCTGTAAGAGGCAAGATACTTTTTCACAAAACTCCACATTTGTAAAAAAAACAAACAAAAAAAACCCAAACATATTTTGTGAGCTTTGTTAGCAAGATGGCATGTGTTAGTGTTTTTGCACGCTTCTGATTAGCACATGTAGTTCACTTCCACCAAAAGATCCATCTTACTTAGGTTTGTCAGAAACAAGACAAAATGTCAATATTTACTAACCTAGTTTTTTTTTTTTTTTTGGTCTTATTTCTAAATAATTGATTAGTTTACTTTTACACACATTTCAAACATAAAATGTCCTTGAGCAGATTCTGCACTGTAAGTTGCCACAGCAACCTTGTAACATCGGTGTAAACATCTATTCATTTAACCTTCTACAAACATTTACTGTAGCAAAAAGCATACACCCACCCACACATCAATACCTGCAAAGACATTTCCAATAAAGAGGCAAAAAACAACAAGGTAATACATTTCACATTTTATTTAGTTCCACTCATTCAGCTTTAACCTCTCTTATACCAGATAGAAACTGAAACACATTCTGTTTAGTACCATTTACAGTTGTACAGCACAGCCAGTGAATGAGTCACTTACTGTATATATGCACACAGATTTATCATGATGGCGTTACACACATGGTAAATTTTTACTATGCAATGTACATAAGGATGCAAGGTTTTGTAGATGTACTGTGTGTTGAGGTTGATCAGTTGTTAGCCTGGAGGGAACTGATAAATAGACGCAACGGATCGGACAGGCTTCTGAAAAATAAGAAGCAAACCAAGAATCAGTCTCTTTGGTCATTTTACCTCATTTATTTGGTTTCAAAAGAGGATATAGCTCCATACTGATCATTCTGATATTTAGCTTACAATGAGAACACACAGTAATCTTCTAAATCAGAGATGCTTTGGAGTGAACATGACTCACAGTTCTTGAAATTGCATCCTTTGCATACAAGTTTCCATTCCACGACTGGTCCACAGGCCATTGCATGGCTGGATAACAATGATCTTTGTGAATTGTAATGTAAGTGCAAAGTACCCATGAATTTCAGCAGCTGTATAACAGGAATGAAGTACATAAAAAGACTACAACTTGATAGAGCCTTTCAGTCAGATTGAAAGATTGAAACTTTGTAAAATATAAAACGTGTCTTATCCATTGTAGGTTGCCTGGATAACCCTAATTAGTAAGATTTTAAATAAATATGTAATTTTGAGTTCTTGAGGCATCAAGGTACAACAGAGTTTACGTTACAGATCTCCTAAAAAATGGAGGCATGACATCTGTATCAGCATCTTAAATTATAACAGTCAGTGTTAAATTCAAAGTATAAAATGAATGAAAAATATCCTCAGTCAATTTTTAGATAATGTATACTAGTAAGTTTGATTGCAATCTGAAACAAGTTAGTTATCAAAAAATTTGAAACAAAGTAACAAACTGACTTGTTTTTGATTTACCCAACTAAATTATTGTATTTTTAACTTGGCTCCTTAATCTGAATAGTTCATATTGACCCATTTAACTTCCTGTTTTGTGGTCATTTAGAAATTATTCTATAAAAAGCCCTGGGGTCTGGAAAAAGGTTTATAACACATAAATGATATCACAAAAAGGAACTAAATTAAACAAAAAAGTCAGGAGCACAATTAACATTGCCACCTTATCATTATCTTCTCTCCAAGTCACATTCCTTTGGATAAATCCAGTATTTGAAATCCATGTGTTGTTGGCACTGTTATTTTTGGTTGAATGCTGGTTATTTTTAGTTTTTCTCATTGAAATGAAACCATCTGCAACCTACAAAGTTCTGATCAGCACCCTCTGCTCCTGTCCTTCGGACCAGCTCATCCATTTGAATGTATCCGAAACGTCCTTACATTCACCAGTCTCTGTAGAAACCACAGCAGTTCCAGTTTTGTGTCAGTTGCAAAAACCTTTATCACTTGCCCTTCCTACTGGACACACACATACTTCTTCCACCACGACTTGGACAGCATCTTCATCTTATCGGCGGTGCTGCGGACCTTCCTCTCCCGGCGTGCCCTCCTGTCAGAGTGCCGCAGCCCCACTGAGATGGCTGCGTCGAACACCTCCTTCAGGTTCTTCTGAGTTAGTGCCGAGCACTCCACGTACGTGACGGCCCCCATTTTTTCTGCAAGCGCTCTGGCGTCTTCTTCTGCAACGGGCCTCTCTCTCCGCCTCGCCAGCTCAATCAGCACCTTGACGTCCTGCCGCAGGTCACACTGCGTGCCGACAAGGAGGATCGGGGTGAGGGGGCAGCGGCGGCGGATTTCGGGGACCCACTTCTCCCAGACGTTCTGAAATGAAGCGGGGCTGACCACACTGAAGCAGAGCAGCAGGGCGTCAGTGCGACTGTAACAGAAGTGGCGGAGTTTGTCAAACTCATCCTGTTGGACACAGAAAGAGAGACAACACTGAGTAAAGTCTTAAAGTTTGGGGTCTAATGAGATTTTCCCAAGGTAAAAATATTTCAGTAAAAATCCACTTGCTGTCAACATATAACTTTGTCTAATGAAATAAGTCTAAGCTATTACAAACAGCCCCAGATATGAAGGTGAGGGCTTAAAGAATCACACCCTTTTGTATGCTTGAGACTCTTATTTTGCAGAAAGGAAGTTGTTCTTCAGTTGTTAACATGACTGGCTAATCGTTTAACCGCTGATGACGCCAACATTAGCATTTGCTTTTACAGGGTTTAAAGAGCCTGCACTGCATTTGAGCATTTTTGAATTGTGATTTATTAAAACACAGAGATTCATGAAACATTTATTCTATTTGTGAAAATAAAAAAAGAGCGTTTTTGATATTAACACCTTGGATTGAAACTAGGATGGAAAGTCAAACCTAGACTGGCTGACTAAACTGATGACATAATTTTAAAGGCTTCATTTGTAAAACTAAAAATATTCACCACTTTTATTATTTATCTGATACAATTTTGGGTTCTCATGAGGAAAAAACTGTGAGAAAGTGAGGGAAAAGATATGAAAGATTTCCAAACAGTGTTAGAAAACTGTCACAGGCTAATTGGTAACTGCTAATGGGTCTAAAGCTAGCACTTGCTTCGCAGCTTCCAATTGTGGTTGGACTAAAGGTCTATTCCCATTTTTTTTAATGTGCTTGTACTGCATAAGCTATAGTTAAAATGTAATCTATTGAACTAATTCCAGAATGAAACACTGTTTGAGTACATTAAACCATCTCATCTGTGAACACAGACACAATAACACATTTTCTTGGTATAAGTACTAACTTTCTTTAAAGATTTTATAAAAAAAATTATATATATATATATATATATATATATATATATATATATATATATATATATATATATATATATACATATATATATATATATATATATGTATATGTATATATATATATATATATATATATATATATGTATGTATATATTTGAAAGGGTTAGTTAAAAGTGTACACAGAGAATTACAATACCTATGACTATAAAGGTCTTTCTCCCCTAAACTGACCACACACACAGCTGTTGTTATAACACACTGAAGCACTATACACGAAATAAGTAATTTTGCCAATGGTTCTCCAAAAAACAAACTGTCTGAATAGCGTTTATAATGTGGTAATTTACAGTACAGACAAGATGTACCCATTCATTTAACTCATCTGCAGTAAATCTCTTAAATTAACACATTGGACCCACACAGCTTTGACAGACACGACCCTCCCACATCCTTGAGTACACAGATTAATGTTGGCAAAAACATGATGCAAAACCGCTCCTTCTTCAGTGTTTAACCCTCGCCTTCCCTGGACAAACTCTAAAACCCTTTCCTATTCTAACTTTCAAGTCTAAACACATTCTCTCTGATCTAAAATCTCAAATGTTCACAGCTGAACAGAGTATAGCAGCAAACAAGCCTGACGTGGTAATGGCGTGGGTCCATCTGCAGATATGTGCAAATATCAACGTCATTGAGTGTGGAGCAGCTACAATCATCTTTCTGGCCCTCTTTCTCATCTCTGATCTGTTGGCACACCCCTATCATCTTTCTGGCACATTCTCCTCTCTCATAAAGTTGCATCAGTTCAGCAACTGTTAGACGATTATTATCTAGATGCATTTGCCCAAGCTTGTCTGCATAGGTGTGAAGTTGTAACACAGAGTACAGCTTGCAGCAGGCTGTGTGGTTTGACACATACTTAGGGTTTGTTATACAGAGTTGTTCTAAAAGTCAAACTGTTTGTGATCCAGAATAGCACTGGAGTCGCCTTTGTGGCTTTTTTCAATGTCAAATATGCTGCACCCACAGCTGCACTACTGAGCTGGATTATAAAACCACACTCTGTATGCGCCAAGAGAATAATATTGGGTTAATTAATTAACCTGGCAAACTGTTTCTTATTGTGTCCTTTATAGAAATAGACATTTGCAATAAGTATGTGACAAATACTTTTACACAACTGGTCGTTTACAGAGAACAGGGCAAATTAAATTTGAATAGTACTGAAAATGCCTGCAGGGACTTCTTTCGCTACACTTAGAGACACGTGAATAGATCTGATTTAAAATAACATGATATGACATAAAGCATCAATGTGCAGCAAATCCTAACACGTGAAAGCTGTAAAAGGCAAAACTCTAATCTCAGCTCGAGCCTGATCCATTAAGACTAGATGCAACATACACTGTCAGATCAGATGCTCTGTTTGCATGCCAAAGTTTTGACCTATTTGATCAGTTTTATATAATGTTGAACACTTGTATTTACTATGAAAATATGAGTTACCAAAGTTGAGAAGCTTTGGAATTTGGGAATTAAAAACATGCCAATATACGGGGTGCAACACCATACCTAGCTCAGGAGATGAAACAAAACAGTTGGGTTCATAAGAAAAAGATAAGATGAAGATTTCACAATACTTTTTTTGGAGGTCAAGAATCCCCATTTGAGGTTAAATATGTTAAATATGTTAAATATGTTAATATGTTAATATGTTAAATATGTTTCACAGATTAAAAACTATGGTGCTAATGAATCTGTAAAAATGTGTACAATACTCCATGTTTCACTAGGACTCAAAAATCTGGAAAACTAAGTTGTAAAATTTCCATGGTAATTAAAGGGAAAAAAGGAATAAAAACGTTAACATTGGTTCTTAACAGGAATTTTAAATACAGTTAGGGAATATGTTTAGTATAATCTTGACTTAAACAACCATGTTTTATGCAAGTACACTTCAGTATATCTATGCTAATCCTAAGTCACATGCAAGCAGTGAACAGCTTACTGCATTGGTAGCAAGGCCACTTCCCCTAAATGCACTGTGCATTCCTCCATCACATGCACAGATAATTCCTAGAATCCTGGACCACTGAGGCTACATTTTTTTAGCTCAGAGCAGAAGACTATTATTGTTACACATTTGAACCCATGGGCTACATAAAGTTTTCATAATATTAGGAAAATTTATTTGAGGTGTAGTATTGTTTGATCAGCAAATATTTCTGCCTCTATGACAAAAAAGACTATCATTATTTTTGTACATGACAGTTTGTTTAAATTACCTCAAATTCCCAGGCAATTGCCATCAATTACCATTAATTCCAATTCTTCCGAAAGAACGTTTCTTGTTTGGAATATTTCCAAAATGGCTTACCTTTGCTTCTTATGAATACCCTGTGGAAAGTTTCTGAAAAATTGCCATAATTTTCCACCATTTTGTAGTTTTCACGGTGTTTCAAACTAAAGACCCAAGTATGTTTGGGAAACAGATGTTTCCTCAAATTCTGGCATCATGAACTTTCATTTGAAGTACACTACTTGTGATTTTGAGCAATGATAAAGTGCAGTCTACAAATAAAATGATGAAATAGGCAGGTACGTAGCAAATGCAAACTTTTGTGTCATTAGATGCTAACAGTTAACCAGTCGCTGTATTCTGATACTGCTTACAGACTGTTACTATCTTTGTTATTCTGTCACCTTTTCACTTTTCAAGTCACTGAAATTATGTTAGTCAAACAATTTCATGGAGCTGAAGCTTTTTCCTCACTGCTAATGTAAACAAGTGCTGTCAGCCAGCATGACAAAAAGTCTTTATCGGCTAACTGGGTAAATGAAATTAATTAACTAGAACTTGTTTTCATACTTCAAAATATGAGCCTCAAGCACAGATACATGGTGTCAAGTGCCATATTTAGAGTTACTTAGATGGTTATGGCAACTAGATGGTGGTTTGCAAATCAAACATTAGTTTGTCATGAAATATTGTAGCCTTTAGATATTAAAATAAAAGTTTCATTAGTTTCAATAGGGAAGACAAAGGTATACCAAACAGTTAAACAGCTAACTGTAATAGTGATATATATGCTATTCATTTGTAGCAATGAAAGGTTTGTGGGCATACTCTATATTGGGTGTCAAAGAGTGATGCCATGTGTGCTTGTGGGTCAACAGTTCTCACCTGTCCTGCAGTGTCACATAGCTGTAGTCTCACTGGGCTCCCGTCCACCTGAACCACAGCTGTAGACAGAAACAGACAGATGTCAAATACAATACATATAGAATTACAGTCTTTAAATGCAGTAGTAGTGTGGACTTGGTTCAGTAATATGGAGTTAAAATTTCTTGACAATATTCGGTAGCACTTATTGGGATAACAATAAAAGTAGTGGTATTTCGAATTTAATCCGTCTTTTTGGCAATATAGCTGTCAACCCCTAGTGTCAGAGCTCCATAAATCAAACTTACACATGATCAAGTAGGCTACTTCAGACCTCCACCTGACAATGATACAATTCCAAACATGTACAACGCTGAAAACAGACTCTCTACCATCTTGCCCACCCACTCTAAGCTGTTACACCTCTACTGTCACTTGGTTCATTCAGTGAGTCTTGTTCAGCCTAACTTAGGAGGGGTTAAAAAAGCAAAGTAGATTTTGTTTATCCAGTAACTCTCTTTCAATAGGCCTCATTTTCAGATTTGGAAAAAAAAAAAAAAAAAAAAAAGGTGAGTCATCTCACAGCTAGTTTCCTTACAGGACCATTTTGTTCTTTTCAGTTGACTGAACACAAAGCAAAGGAGCGAGCACATGGAAACGTTTCCAGTGTGCCTGCAGTATGTGTGGTCGGTCATGCCACTTGATCAAGAAGTTTACTGAAACATTTAATGGACTGGGACAGCCATCACAGTTTTCATGAAAGTGAGAAGAAAACAGTTGGAGGACATAAAAGAAGGAAAATGAGGGAGAGAGTCCCACTGGGTAATCATTTCCTAATATCCAACATATGATACTCTTGATTTTCTGGAGCAAAACTACCCCTCGTCTTCCTCCTTTCCTGTGTGTCTCCCACCTGTGGGGTTGCGTAACTGTTCAGAAAGTCAGCTTTCAAGACTGTGCGCTGATTCTGGGCACTGGGAAAGTGACATCACTGCTAAGGGCCCCCAGACAGCACAATCGCTCTCTGTCAGTTCAGGAGGAAAGACAATCTCTGCCTCATAGCCATTGCAACAGATGTGCCCATTCCAGCGTAGAGAAGAGGGCTCACGGGTCAAGGCTGACAACAATAGGCAGAGTTGTGCAATTCAAAACCCCTGAACCAGAGACACTTTCTGTTCTCGGAGGCAGGATTGAGCCAGCACTTGTCTAAGGGCGGTGTGTGTTCTCAGAGTGTTTTTATGGGCTTGGTGTGAGCCAAGTTGTTAATTTATCTCCTCACTCTGCGAATAAACTGGGTTTGGAGGAAGAAAAATACTCAGAAGTTATTTTGCAGAAATGTTACTGATTTAACCCAGCAGTGACAGATAGAGTGCCTTGAACAAGAATTAACACCTGTTGAACATTTTACATTTTGTCACATTACAACCATAAATTTCAGTGTATATAACTTAAGTGTTAGGGTACATCTTTTGATGCAGCTACAGCAGCAAATATTTTGGGGTATGTCTCAACCAGCTTTACATATTAAGACTGAAACATTTTCCCAATCTCCTTTGCAAAATAGGTCATGCTCAGTCAAATTAAGTTAAGAACTTTTGGAAAGATTATTTTTACAAGTGGATTTAAGTATGGACTTTGACTGGGCTATATGTTTAGGGTCAATGCCCAGCTGGAAAGTGAATCTCCGCCTTTAGCAGCCTCCAATAGGTTTTCTTCCAGTACCGCCCTGCTAATTTCATACATCTTGTCATGAACTCTAAACAGATTCCCAGTCCCAGCACAACAAAAGCATCCCCACGGCATGATGTTGCCACCACCATGTTTCACTGTGAAGATGGTGTGCTCTGTGATATACAGTCTTAGTTTCCATATAAGCCAAAAGGTTCAATTTTTATGAACACTTTTCCAAGTCCCACACATTAATGATGTGATTTTCAGAAAAAAAGGGGGGGATGGGGGTCTGTTTCCATGGCAGCACTGATTTCAGGTTTAGGACAAATGTTTTCAAACACAAATAATGCCTGCAGGGGCTAGTTCAGTCAGCCTGGAAAATGGAGGAGTGCCAAATGGAAACCTGGCCGCATCAGGGAGGATACCTCGTGTGCTTTTTACCTCTGATGGAGCACAGATAACAGGGAGAGCAAATCTATCTATCATGCCATGGAAGAATAAGGGGGAAACAGGAGGATTTGGGTGGGGTTGGAGAGAATATGTGCACTCAAACAAGACATCCCAAAGAGCAACCAACAAAACGGACTTTATTCGAAGGCGTAAAAGAAAAGATTTAAGCGCTTCTTTAGTTCATCTGCTTTACCTGAGTAAAACGTAGTGGACGGTCAACTGTAGCCGTTTGCTGTATCATTCGAGCAAGGACACAATATTAATTTATAGCTTTCTCTTACCCGAAAAGTTATCAAAAGCAGTCGGGACATATTTGGTTGGGTATCCATTAGTCGTGTAGCTGACCACCAGGCTGGTCTTCCCCACCGCTCCGTCTCCAAGAAGGACGCACTTCAGCAGCCGCTCCTGTCCCTGCCCCTGTCCCGGCCGGGCGGGTTTGGGTTTGTGCGGCGGCACCGGAGGGGCCATAGTCCGTCCGTAATCCATTGCGTCTGCAGGTGACATTCAGTGTCCCGGCAATTCACCGCGATCTCATCCACAGGCCGGGGAGAACACCCAGCATGGGAGCTGATCTCTGTCTTCACAATGATAGAGCAGAGAGACGCTTCTGATCGGGACTCAGGGCGTCAAAGCTCTCCAGTCTTCCAGCGCGCTGTCAGATCCAATGAGACAGCAGGACAGCATAACATCACCGCAACAGTCTCACACTCGGCAGCACCAGGGCGGGTCGTATGCTTCTTATCTGGCGAGTAATTTGACTAATCCCACCCACCAGGGCCGACCTAAGGGTGAGGGGGTCCTAAGCATAACTTAATTTGGGAGCCCACTTGCAGTTAACACCTTTGCCCACAAACCACCACAGTTATTTATTTTGCACAATATGCACAGCTAGTGTTGGCGTTCACTTGTGATCCAGTAACAAATGTGTCTAAATCATTTTTGACTATGATATTGGTCATGCATTATTTATTAAATAATAATAAAAAAATAATAATAAAAAAGAACAGTCTTCTTTATTATCACCATGTCTTATTATAGATATCTTGCTCTTTTAAAGCTGCAGTATGTAACTTTGACAAATATATATATATATATATATATATATATATATATATATATATATATATATATATATATATATATATATATATTTTTTTTTTTTTTTTTTTTTTTTTTTTTTTTACATATTTGTTAAAACTGTCACCATGGTGTGACCATATGTTATGAGACAAATAAATTGAGAAAAGCTCGATCTCCTTCACCTCCTCACTGAGCCTCTTTTGCCTTCTGAAGAAATACAACCAAAACCAACCAATCAGAGGCAGAAGGAAGGTCTTAGTCAATGAACTTCGCTTACTGGCTGCTAACTGTGCTAATGGCGAAGAAATAAACTTACCATTCCAGGAAAACCGTTTATCCGTCGTCGGTGGCCATGCTAACTATAACTAGCCTAGCCTCTGCCAGGTGCACCGTAGCAGAGAGAGAAGGGGATGAACAGCGCCACAGGCACAGTGATTGAGAGCGCTAAGACCCTCCCAGACAGCACAGGGAGAAGGCAGAGGAGCTCGATTTATTCACAGATTATTTCTCATATCATTCTGTCATAATATAGTGAAAGTTTCAAAAAATATGTAGGAAAAATAAATAAATAAATAAATTATATATATATATATATATATATATATATATATATATATATATATATATATATATATATATATATATATATATATATATATATCAAAGTAAACGGTTTTCTTATAATGGTAAGTGTGTCTCCGCCATTAGCTCATTTAGCAGCGAGTAAATGAATTTGACTGACAGCGCTAAGACCTTCCTTCTGGCTCTGATTGATTGTTTCAGGTCGGGAGCGGTGCAAAGTTACATACTCCAGGTTTAAATTCCTAAGTTCTGGGAAATGTACTCTGTAAGGACTTAAGAGGTATTGAGCACCCCTGCCAGCTTGGTAGCTCTAAGTAGCAGTTTAGTTTGCTTGTATCACAGGCCAGCTCTGCTACCCACCTTACCTTTATTTGTTTGTTTGTCTTTACTTTAAAAGTTTGCTTAATTTATCTGAGTAGTTTGGATCAAGTAGTTGCACTATTACCCAGCAATACAAGTGGTGTGAGGTCAGTGTGTTTGATCTGGAGCAGGCAAGTCCAGACTTGTTCTCAGTGACATGCTACTTAGACCACCTGATTATCATTTTCAATATGGCATATAAACTGAAACCTTATGCTGACTCAGACCCCCTGACCTATTTTAAAACAGTTGAGACTGTATAAAAGGAACAGCCTATCGACCAGCTGGTAGACTGATCTAAAGGGACTGGCCCTCTGATTGGGTCTTTTCAAAAACTGTCATGTAGTTCAGCTGATCATCTTTCACCTCCTCAACCCTTATCAAACAAAATGGTTGAGCTTAGAAGTGAAATCTTTGGATCTTTGTTGCCACCTGGTGGCTACAACAGCAAAACAAGCTTAAAATGCACCAACAAAATCAGGATGTCAACTTTCTAGATTTCGAATCGTTTCAAGCCAGATGTGCTGGATGTAAGACTACATCATCTGCATTGATCCTAACAACTCATTTAAACAAGATGCAAATATTTACTTAAAGGTAGGTAAGCAAAGTGCAAACATGGTTTGTGGACAGTAATTTTATGCTATCCCAAAGGGAAAAAAAAAAAAGGGCACAAAGGTGGAAGTGCGAGTTTTGGGACTAGGCCAGATTGTATCGTATTTGACCCCTTCATACTTTTTATGCGTGACTAAACTAAATGTAGTGCCACCGAGTGGCTGAGAGGTCTGGCTTCACAGAACTGACAGTTTGGGATTGGGATTTCTACCTGACTCCCAGCTCGTTTTTATATACAGCACATTGGAAAGTATTCACAGTGCTTCACCTCTTCACCATCACTTCTCACAAGTCACACAAAATATATGGAAATGAAGCAGGGTTTTAAATATTACATAACTTTAATTTGTAATCTGAAAAGTTAAAAACTGTGGAGGACCGAAACTGACATAATTAAAAGTAAAAGTAGAAACATATATATTTTGTTTTTCCTTTTCCTTATACATGCATTTTCGTCAAGAAATGTGAAATTTCCCCGTCTCCAATTTTTACTTTACCTTATGCACTTCTGCCTCACTATGCAAATGAGGAGGGCTGCCTTCTTGGTCCAGCTCCTCTACTATTGGTCAGCTGAGAACTTACCGCCTTCCAACTCGTCCAGTCTATTTGCAGCTTCCCTTAACTCCAGCACAGACTGTTTTTCTGCTCCCTCCATAACTTTACTTCGGTTGCTAAACTGAAGCCAAAGGCGCAGGCATGCACAATTGATCTGCACATGGATCCTACTCCTTCGTGTATTTTGAGGCAGCCTTCCTCATTTGCATAATGAGGCAGAAATGCGTACGGTACAGTAAAAAAGAACAAACACTTGTATAAGGAAAAGGCAAAACAAGACATACATTTCTTGACAAAAACGCATGTGTATAGAAAAGGAAAGACAAAATATATGTATTTCTGCTTTTATTTTTAATTATGTCAGTTTCAGTCCTCCATTAAAAAAAAACCAGCTAGAACTGGGGAAAAACAAGGTTGGTTGAGTTTAGTTTGCCTCCACATATAAAGACGAGGAGGATGGAAGGTATGAATATATTTTGAAGGCCACAGTGATTAGATGATGCTTGTATATTGAGAAATCAGTATTTATAATATTCTTCTAAAATATACAAAAAGCAACATACAGAGGAAAAGTGTGTTGGATTTGAATCCTACTTGTATATTACTAATGCAAACCTTGATTTACATCAGAAGTGTGTAAAATGAAATGATGCCACTTTGCAACTCTTTACGTTAGAGAAAAAATGTGTGGGTGGAGCTGTTCCTACATCAGTGAGAAAAAACTAAGTTCAGAGAGGTCACCTGCTCAAGCTGCTGAGAACCACTGCTGATTGCACTACCAGCTGAACTTACCTCATCCATCAGTGCTTTTCTTCTGCACATTGGCTCATCAGTGTCATACAGAGCAGTTCATCCAAACTACTTCAACCAACTTTCTTTTATAAGAAACCCTGCAGCTAATATAGCTCTGCTTCTCCAAACTCTTCCTGAGCATAACAGTGTTACATTCATCAGTAATGTCGCTCTGTTCTGTGTTCTGGGTGGTCTTGCTATTGGTTCTTTATCCCCAGGAATTCCGTATCTGCACATAAAGAAGCAGGGAGGTCCAAGAAAAGAGCCACACCAGCAAATGTAATCTACTTTAAGTTATCGCTATAATGGGAGATTGTTAAATTTCGTCTAAAATGGTTCTGACCGAAGTACAGATTTGTTTAATGATGTGACACGTAACAACTCCTGAAGGTTGCCTTATGTAACATCTGAAAAAGTCAGACAAAAAGAGTGTTTTATTTGTTTATTCTTCAAAGGATAAAAGTCTGGTTATCCAGAATACAAAATAATTGGTGTACAACTACAATGCATATCATCATTGGTTTTAAAAGGACTAAATGTCACTTCAGGTTTGGACTTACAACCCTGTATCCAGAGGGGTTGAAATGCTGGGAAAAGCGTAAATAAGAGAACACAATAATTGAAGACAATAAATGTAATGCTTTAATTATATCAATATGAATAGTTCAAGTGATTGAACCAGAAAGTATTAGTGTTGGTTTTGAGAGAAAGAATAAGGCTCATTTTAATTCCAGAAACAAAACATGTTCATAGGCATAATTGCAAGAAAACTATTATCAGTGAACTCAGCTTGTTTTAATTTTATGAGTGAGTAAAATTTTATTTTAAACTGATTCATCCAGAGAAAATGTTAGGAAAGATGCAGTTCAATTGAGACTAAGGAAAGGTGGAAAACAAAAACAGAATTTTTTTTCATGTGTAATGCTTACATTTAAAATGCTAGCAAAAGGGGCACTTGGTATGGTTATATGGTAGAGGCTATATTTCATCACATTGCAGCCACTAAATCCAGCTGAGAATCTGTAGCAAGACTTTAAAATTGATGTTCACACAGTCAAACTGAGCTTGAGCTGTTTTGTGTTGGTCTATTGGATAAAATCCCAATCAAACACACTGAAGTTTGTGATTGTAGCATAACAAAGTGTGAATAGGATCAGTGGATATAAATAGTTTTGCAAGGCACTATACATTTAGATGCCATTGCAGAGTGGAACATTGAGCACATGTTATGGAATAATGCTGCTCTCCAGTCAAATTTGTCAGGGAAGCTGTCGCTTTTTCAGCAAAACAATGCCAAATTACATCCTTCTCATATCACATCACAGATTTGTAGTACAACATCCGAGGTGTTAAATTTATGTTGTACATAGTTTACCATCTAATGAGAAAATGTTAAAACTGCCAAGCTGCTGAAGTCCAGTGAATGAAGGACTAGGGAGTTTTTGTTGTCAAAACTACAACAGCCGGCTCTCTTTAAGCATCCCCAAATGCTGACAGAGCTCACCGCAGTAAACATATCTGTGGCTCAACCTTTTTCAAACGTATCATGATCATCAAATTCAAAATGAAGCTACAGTTAGGCCTTTAGCATGTCATGCTTCCTTTCTATATTTTTAATAGATTTAGAAATAGCTGATCTGTGTTCATTTACATTTTATGCATCATTCCACTTTTGTTTTGAGTCAGAGTTGTACTGGAATTCTAAATACCCAAACATCGGCTGAGGGCGTTTTATGAAATGAGTGGAACTAAATCACCAGCATTTCAGTTGTAACAATTTGAAATGTAAAGTAACTTCACTGAAGTTCATTACTGTAAGAAAATTTTTTGGTTTGAACCTCTGAAACCAAAAACGCAAAGAAAGAGATGCGTTTTCAACTACTGAGGGTGATTTATAGACATCAGCATCTGAGGCTTACAGGCCATCATATTTGAGTTTATATCTGCTAACATGTCTATGCTTCTCTTTAGGATGCATGAGCTGAGTAACAGTAAGGCATAGGAATAACATTACACTTTTGAAGCATTAGCTGAAAGAAAATTTGGATTTAAATAGCTGAGCATCCTGAATACTTAAGATTCCTGAAACTGATTTTGTTACAGTTCTGTTCAAGATCCGGTGTACACATGTATACATAATACTGTAATTGCACAAAACAGCATTCAGTGTGAGGTGATGGTCATAGAAATGGCTGCTGTAAGTACTGTGAATGATATCATGCACAAACACCTTTGGGTGTTTGTTCACCGGACTACAGATGGAAGTTAGCTTAATCTAAATCTGGTGCAAAGCATCTTTTACTAATGTTTTTTTGCACATTGTCCCTGTTTTAAATAAACTAATAAACTCAACTAAACCTGCAGTCAGAAAGGCACCTGCTGTATCTCACTTGCTCAGTTTTTCAGAGTTCATCAACAGCTGGGAAAACACACAGTAAGAGCACTGGAAGGATCTGTTTAAAATCTTAAACCTTTCACTAAACAAACTCCCAACAACTAAGATTATATCAGAACTTCTGAGCATATGATTTTGCTTCCACTTCAGGTGCATCGCAATGAGCAGAATTATTGCAAATGTCATTTATCTTTCCACTTTCTCATTGCACCTAAAAGGGGGAAAGCAAAAACAAAAGTAACTGAAGTGTAAATGAAAGTAAATGTCAGCTGGGCTGGAAATAAAAAGAACATTTTAGAAAATAAAGAAGAAATTTGATTTAATTGGGGCCAGCAGGTTCATTTTCAGTAAATTTGTCAGAACAGATGCACACATTCAAAACAATAAACTGGCGTTCATGCAGATAAAGTTGTGAGAATGAATATGTATCAGAAATGTTGATGTGGTCATTTTTATGCTGCCATGATGATCCCTGTTTTAGTCCTCTCATATAGATTAGATCACCTGACTCACTGACTTCCTCAGTTTCAAGAGTGAGTCGGGGTGAGAAATTCCCATTCATGTTCTTTAACACACATTTGTACTACAGCGCTATCTAAGATGCTCATTGAATCTCTTTCATAACGGGCTCTTTCCAAAGATGATGTTACCCTCTGACATCAGATTGATGTTTTCACCCAAAATCCACAAACTTTCACTTCACTGTAAGAACATCTGATGACCATCCCCCAACCCCTAGAAATGAGACGCAGTTTGAGTATACAGTACATCGTTGCTCTTTTCTTCAGGTTCCCAGTTTCTGCAGTGCCATCCCCTGGAGGCATTAGGGACAGACTGCTGAGTAAGACATTGAGTGGCAATCTGCAATTCTGGTAGATTCTCCTAAAGTTGTTGTCCATGAGATTTTACTGTGTTTTGGGTTTGGCACCACCAGGAGTTGTATCAGGAGGAGGGCCGCCACTTTGGGCAAGTCTTCGCAGACTATGGGAGAGACATAGGTGGGGTTAGTGCTTCTGCATAATTTTACAGCCTGCCCAAAGACCAACTATGCAACTTAGTTCTAAACAGTGCTGTAAAAATGTATTGACTCCCCTACAAAACTTTATCGCATTTACCTTTTTCAGCTCATCAAACTAATATCTAATAAACTGAAATCTGATAAAGATAACCTGTGTGAATACAAAACATAGCTTTCAAATGAGAATATTCTTTGAAATGAAAAAGCTATTTAAACTACTCAAACCCTAAGTGAAAAATGTTATTCTTCCCTTGTTAAATCATTAATTAACTGTAATTAAACAAATTTAATTGAAAAAGAATGAGTTTCATTTTACTAACATGTCTGAATAATGCCAGTCCTTTAGAATCAAGAACCCACTTAAATAGAACCTGTCTAACAACATGAAGTATGGTGAAAGATGTAAAAAAGAAAGATTATGCCCTGATCTGAAGACCTTCATGAAGATTAGACGTAAAGTCATTGACTTCTATCAGTCTGGAAAGGGTTACAAAGCCATTTCTAACTCTTAGGTACTTAAGTGAAGCACAGTGAGAGCAATATCTCTGTCGGATATCAAAATGTATTTGATGATCTGAAACAATTAGGTCTGACAAAAAAGCTACAACAGTAGAAATCTTCAGCATGGACAATGTCACTAAATCTCCCTAAAGGATTATTGTGTGAACATTCAATAAAATAAAGCAAAAACATCTGAAGTTCATGTCTTTTTGTGGGTAATGTTTTCCCTCTTCTAAAGAATGGGTGTGTATTTAAGCTTTACTGTGAACTACCTCCATAAGAAAACAGCTGCAGGGTTGTGCGAGTAGAAACTCAGTATCAAAAGATGGCGCCATACTCACAAGTCCTTGATGCTGTCAATTTGGGCTTGAATTTTTCCAATAAAGCCATCCACTTGCTCCTATAATGTCACAGTTTGTACAAAAAATATAAATCTTTTGTGCTGAAAATAATGTTTATGTGGCTATATAAAAAAAAAGTGATTACCTGCCGTCTTTCATAGAAAAGGGGCAAAGAAAAGAGAGCAATCACACCTGGGAGGAAAAATAGAAACAGTTTATCTGTCGACCAAAGTGTTTATTAGTACATTTTATGTCTCCAGTGATGTTTTCAGTTTCTTACTGATGATGAGAACGGTAAGGCCATTGCAAAGGGCTCCCAGGTATGTGATGAGGTACATCAGAAACAGGAACTAGATGTTTAAGAAACACAAAAACAGACTTAAAAAAGCAAATGCAGAAATTTTGTTCAACCTCCTTCAAAGATGTACAAATAGGTCAAAATAACATTCTCTTCAATTGGCTTAAATTGCCTAGTTTTAGAATGTTATCCATCTTTCTGCAGTCTAGCTCGTTTCCCTATATTCCATAATGTCTGTCTGTGTCTCAGTCTTGGTTACAGGATCAAGTTAAAGATCTCACATGGAAAAAGACTCCACCTTATCCAAGGGGTCTCTGTGTGCTGACTCGTGTGTCATTAAGCATACCAGCAGGGTTACAGCTGACCAAGAGGTTCAGGGATTAAGCAGCTCTACCAGCTCCCATGGATTCTCATTTTCTATAAATATTTATATTCTGTCTAAAGTTAATGAGTAAAATAGGAAAATGAGAGCCATAAGAATAAAGTATAATGAGAATGGAGTAAAATGATAATTACGTCAGAGGTTTTTAATTACTACCACAGTAAATGTTAATGTAAAAGGGAAGATTTTGTCATACTTTAGAACCAGAAATCTGAGAATTTCCATTTGAAAATGTATGAAAAATAAATAATCTCTGGTCTTGTGATTGTTTTCACAGCAGATACAAGTACAGCTAAAAAAATAGAATTTGGTAAGAAAAGATAAATAACTAACTATTTCAGAAAGTAAAACTCAGATTACTGAATCGCTGAATTTTGGGTTTCATTTTCTGTATTCCATAGACATTAATATTACAAGAAGTAAAGGCTTAAAATACTTCACTCTTTGTATAGTAAATATATATAATATATGCCTTTCATTTTCTGACATAAGTGACAAAAATTATTGAACTTTTTAATGAAATTCTATTTTTTTTTTTTAGCTGTACTTGTAAGCAAAAAAACCTCTTCTGACACAAAAAGAGTCTTTAAAGTCATGCTTTTTGTGAAATGCCGGTGACCTTGGACAACTTTTTGCAACTAAACTCTCATCTGTAAAACATGAACAGATTACATTGAGAATATTGTCAGACTTTAGCTGGTACATTCACTGCTATGTTTTACGGGCACCGCTGGCTGCAATAGAATAAAGTATTTCCATGGCAAAGTTGTCAGCAGAAATAAGAGTGCTGATGACCGTGTGGATCAGATTTGTCAAAAATGGTTATTCATTGCCGTGGTCATGCGTAGTTAGACCAGACTCCCCATTCAGCACTTTTAAATCTCTGAGAAGAGTGCCGGTCACTGAGGTTTCAACCTGTCACTCTCAGGCAACATTTCTCCTGACTTACTAAATCTTCACATTATAAACTCACATTTGAGGAGGAGACTGCACCATCACTATTTTTGTACTGGGTGGCTCCAATGTTGTGTATGCCGTAATGGTAGTTAGGTGGTCCTTAAGTAAACTGTTACTCAAGTTTGGCTACGAGTTCAGCTGCCTTGAGGCTCTGTCATGTAGACTGGTATGTGATAGGTTATGAGATACCAGGTAGTAGCTGGGAAAGAAGCTCCTCAAACATGCTTTCCTTGCTGAATGAAATTGATTCAGTAAACAAGGGACCTCCACAGAAACATAACAATCAGATGGGCCAACATACTAAAAAGAGGGGGTGGGGACCCATGAGTCACGGTCAAGCTTTAGGACTCATATCAGAACCAAAACGGGTTCATGAGTCACGCCTTTAGCTGTTAAATCCACATGCCTGGTATCATAGCTGCAACCAGTCATGTGACCTGAATTTTAGGCATTAAATGCTGATCCACTTTATGCCTCAAACAAGCACAAGACAATGGTTTGCTATAAAACCATACAGAAGGTGAACAAAATGAACTGGAAGTCATTCAAACCTATTCTGAAAAAGAATAATGGAAGCTTAAATTATTAAAGTGACTGTAAATAAGAGGGGAAAAAACAGTCGAATTATGAGGACGTACTTAACTAGTAAATAAATAATGATTTAGCATTGGTAGCAGAGCATGTGCTTCTACTACAGTTTAATTTGAATGGACCAGCTCATTCTCAAAAATGATTATCTCATAGAAAGTGACAGCGGCCGTCTTTGTTTGAGTATTATTTAGGAACATCATCCGTAGCACTGAGTCAGCGAGGGTGGGCCTAACAATGCAGTTGACCAGGAAACCAGCGAGCTGGAATGATGGAAGATGACTAATAATAAGAGCAAAATGACAGAATACAGAGCCTCATAGATGGTTGGGTTAATGAGCTCTAGAGGTTCTAACCAAACCAAAACAGCTGTTTAAGTATGGTTCATTAAAATAGTTCCCCATACTAAAAGACTAAACAGCCATACACAAATAAGAGTCCATATAAACAGAAATGCATAAACGAGCAAACTGAAACTAATTAAACTGTCATGCTTAGCTTACCTTGAGGGATTCAAAAAGATTTTCTACAAAAAACAGCCTCCTCAGTGTTTCAGCGGCAGACAGAGCCAGAATAATGGCTTTTTGCATGTAGATGTCAGCCTGCTCTCCGCTTAAACTGATGTCCAGATCCAAGTATGACCTGATGGAAAACCATGCTCATTATTAAACCAATAAATTTTATGTTAACTCAAATCAAATACTGATCTGTTGAGCTAATTGCTAACAGGTACCATAGGCCTCTAGATCCCTGAGACAACTTAATTATATTGTAATTGTTTTTTTACATGCTCATTTGTAATATGTATGCTATCAATGTATAATAAACAGTATCCTGCCTGTTTTAGATGTTTCAAGGGTTTAACATATCTGAATAATAAAAGAAAGTCATTAGTAGGTTCCTGCTCAACTTATTTTTACATACTAAGCAGCTAATTCTGCTATTTGAATCAGCTGTGTTGGTGCACGGCCACATTTAAAACATACAGGATAACAGCCCTTGATGAGTAGAGTTGGACACCTTTAGTTTAAAGGCATCTGTATTTCCTAGATCTATTCTTTATGCCTAAATGCTCCTTCCTTGAATCCAAGGAAGGATTCAAGGAAATAATGTTAGCATTAATACTGCATGAAATATTGCCCAGACTAATAATCTGTCCAGGGTGTAACCCACTTCTTTCTCAACAAATGTCTGAATACTCGCTTTCAAATGATTATTAGAAAAAAATATGTAGAATAGAAAATGGAATTTCTTTGGTTTTTGCATAAATTACTGAGTTATTGGTATGCTTCTTTGTAATTTACTGATAACCAATTACTAGTCAAAAACAGTACAGTAAGGACAAATTTACAGCATAAGAAAATACTGTGCCGTTAACAAAAATAGCATGCTCTGATTCAAAGAAATGTGTAACTGAGTAGGATAATTTAAAAAATGTACAAAATGTGCATGCATATTTGTGGATTGTAAACAGCAACAGACTATTTACAAGAAGTGAAAAAATACTGTGCAAATAACAGCAGGAACGGAAATACTTTTTGAGTTTGAGTTTGTTGGTAGCAGTGATGGTCATGGAGTCTAACAGCTGTGGGAAGAAAGGACCTCCGTCCTTTGTGTACCTAGGGGGCGTAGCAGTCTTTCACTGAATGAGCTCTCCAGTTCAGCAAAAGCACTCATTCACAGCAGCAAGTTATTACAGTTGCTCACTGTGTATATTTGTTACAGTCCAACTGTTCAGAAAACCTCTTTGACGTAATCTCCTTTTTTTTAACATTTTTAAAGACACAATTTCTACAAACAGATGCTATGCTAACGAAGAGTTAGCCAGTTACATCTTACCCATGGGAAATACTCCTGAGTTGAAAGCACAACCATTTGCTACAATGATTTGCTTTGAAGCTGAACTGTTATTTGCCTTTGTTGTTGAAATAAAGTATGTGAGAGATCCATGCTTATTTTTGATGGGGCTTTTGTTCCTGATATAAGGCTAACAGGGCCAAGGTTTGAGATTCTAAATTTCATTTTTTCAAATCTAAATTAAAAAATAAAATAAACTCATGTCACATCTGCGAATGACATGATAATAAAGGAGATTTTAATTTGCTGGGGTTATTACTACTGTTTTCTAAAAGAAATGTACATAAAAAGTTCAGCTTTAATTTGATTGCATTATTTTGAACATTAAAGTAAACCTAGAGAAAGCTAAAAGTGAAAAAACAAATATGAACTCAAGTTTAACATAATCTAAGACATAAATTTCTTTGATGCCTTGATACAAGGAAATCATCTTACTTGAAGGGATGTTCTCCATCACCCCAGCTGAGGATGTGGAGCAACTGGTAGTAGATGCGTACAGAAATGGTGAAGCACATGACTGCCAGGGAAACTGTGGAGACCACAGTGATGATGCTGAGCTGGAACAGGGAAAGTAAGCCCACCACCAAGGCTGTGAGCACCATGCCACTTCTCTCTGTGTCCTTCCAGTAGATAAGGTCCATTACTGATAAACAGGTAGATGAAGAAAAAATGGTCAAAGAAATGAAAAGGCTTTAAAAAAGGAGATTGAAAATTGACAAAAGTGTTTCAGTACTCTAAATATAATCAAACATTTTTGTATAAATAACATTTTGAAATCAGGTTGAAATACAGGTACTCAATAAATTTCCAAACCTCTGAATCTCTAATATTCAAATTTGTCTATGAAAAAATGTAACCCAGTAACAAAGAAACTGCTGAAATATTTTATAGTCTTTTATTTCTTTATTTTAAAATAGGTATGCATAGACAGAGGAGCAGGAAAAGAGACCCAGCAGGAATGTTATTGAGAAGAAAGGATGAGGAGGGGCAAAAACATTAGGAAAGAAAGGTATTTTCATCATCAGGCCTTGTGTGAACTAGCACACAACAGCTACAGGCTTAATCCTTGACTGAATTTAGCCTTCAGAGAAAAAAGCCAGCAGTTGAGGAGAATTTAAATTCCCACCACCTGTTGCCACATGTCAGGCCATCTGCAGCTATTAATCTGCACCCTGATTGTTTTCCTTATTGTCTCCCAGCAACAGTTGGAACAGACATCTCTAATACATATACACAGTGTCAGCCTTAAGTTTTTGGTTTCTGTTTATTTTATGTTAAAACAATTTTTCAGCTTTATATTATGTTGTTATAGTCCCGGAGGCTAAACATAACAAACTGAGGGCTTGTTTTAGATTTGAACCTTTGGACCTCTCACTGCTAGAGACAATTATAACCATGTACTATGCAAAAGCCTTTAGTCAGGCCTAATTTCTTTATAATTTGTTTCAAGGAAGGCAAACTTTACTTTAATAATGTAAAGTGGTCTTGATCAATAGTTCCACAGGCATTCTGAAAGTCCTTTGCAGTTTTTCATTGAACTTTGGCTGTTTGTTTTTTTTGTCCCATTGGGAAGATCTTTTTGTTGAACCCCTGAAATCTAACTGGTAAATAATTCAAACATAAAGTTTCTTGCACTTACATCCATAAAATCAACACACAACCAATTATAACAGCAACAATAGTGTGTTGTGTAAACAAAGACTTCTGGGTGTCTGTCAAACAGACGAGGTCCCTTGAGTTCGTCATTTGGTGAGAGGAACTGCTAAGCCTTGGAAGTACACATGGAAGCCTCTTTGAAGAGAGAGCATTGATAGTAGGTGGGTTATTTTTATAACATCTCAGTGCACCATTCATTCCCACAACTTTTCTGGAATACTCCTACTTGGTGTCATTCTGAGAGGGTGATACTCAGGATACTGACACTAATTTATCTCTAAGTTTATATACCAATGCAGGAGCAGCATGACTAAAAAGATGACGGCAGATCTGTGGTGTACAGTTTTTCCATAAAAACAAAAAATAGCACACTAGAACAACAATGAAAAATACAAATACTGTAGCAAATAACAGAGCCAATCAGCCATCACATGTTATTAGCTCCTGGTCACTTTGTGCCTTCATCATTTCATTTCATATTTTGGTCATTTTGAACCCAACCTTTTCGGGTATAAAGTGGAGCCACTTGCTCAGGGACGTGACATATTGACAATACACCAAGTTGGAATCACCTTGGAGATATTTTGTACATTGACAACTAATAAATTAAAGCAATTTCCTATAATCTACTTATAGTCTACTTTAGGGAAATGTAGTTATATGACCACAATTAATAATATCTACTGACAGAAGCTTTCTCATAATCGATCATGTTTTGTAACAGTTGACTGGCCCAAATAGAGCTTAGTGCCAGAATTGGTTGAAACAGTCTATAATTTAACATTTTTCACAATAATATGGGTAATTGCATGGGTATGAAATAGTCTGTTTACAGGTGAGAGATGAAAGGAGGATGGGATGAACTGTATGAAGTAATATTGAGATAGACTCAACAGAGCCTTTATCAGATACAGTACAAACAATTTTATAAACTATAGATATTGTTTTCATTTCATAGTCATCTCTTTAACAAAAGAATCTGTTCAAGTCATGAAAATGTATTTTTCTCCTTCACAAATCTCTTCTGTATCTATGCTTTTGGTTTTTTAATGAAACTTAAATGTTTCAGCTCATCAAATACATTTTAACATCAGACAAAATAACCTGAGTAAATACAAAATGCAGTTTCCTAATGCTGTTTCCATGTTTTAAAGGATAAATGCTTTCCGAACAATTGTGGTGCAATGCAAAAAAGTAATTGCATGACTTAACTGCAATCAAACAAATTTTTTAAAATTCATTTGGTGACTAACAAAGCAATTTCTACGGTTTGGAGACTACAGTGAACCACAAAGACAGTCATTACCCACAAATGCAGAAAACATGTAACAGAGGTGAACCTTCCCTGGACCTGCCAGCCTTCAAAAAACTGAAAGAACACAAAAAAACTCAGAGCAATATCTAAAGCACTGTAGGCCTCACCTTCTTCTGTAGTGTTCATGATTCATAAATAAGAGAGAGGTAGGATGGGAGAGTCCCAATGACAAAATCAATACTGATCAAAAGGAACACAAAGGCTTGTCTCTCATTGGCCAAAAAAGCAATCTATGGAACCAAGAATTCTGCCCTCTAGCAGAGAATCCAATAGTAAAATATCCTGCCATCAGTTTGTGACCTTAATGCTCAAGATCACATGGGTTCTGTAGATTGACAAGCATCTGCTGCACCAGCAGGCAAGTCCACCTTGAAATGACTCTCCAAAAGAGAGGAGGTTTTGGTTTGGCCTAAAGGTGACATAAAGCCAATTGAGATGCTGTGGCATGGTCTTAAACAGTCCGCTCATGCTTGAAAATCCTCCAGTGTGGAGAATTTAAATAATTCTGCAAAGTAGAACAAATCTGCCAGTTACCACGATGCTTGATGGTAGTTATCATCATGTTGTTCATCATTTGAAAACTGCATGTTGTGTTTACTCAGGTTATCTTTGATATTAATACTTGTGTGATGATCTGAAAGACTGAAGTGTAACGAAAAGCAGAAGAAATCTGTAAGGGGATAAATAGTTTCTGATGGTAAAACATACGTAACTGTAATGTAAACATATGTAACTTAAGCACAGGTTCGTGTAGTAGTAGGTAATAAATAAATAAATGAATAAATAAATGTATATAGCACATGAAAACATGACATTTATCATCAGAATATCACATCACCAATAAAAAAAACATTTTTACACAAATGTGGGTTTAATGAAAATTATTTTTAATACCTATTTAAAGATTGTTTTTTTTTTAAGGTACTTTTAATCTGATAAAACAAGCTTCAAAGGAATGCATATATTAATTTCTGGAATATGACTGTAAATATATATTTGTATCTGCTTGCCTAAAGGAAGCATATATAAAGAAAATAATGCATGTCCAAATATAGATCCCTGAGGCCCACCAAAGGTCAAAATTGTTGAGAAGGAAGCACCATCACAGCAGGAACATAAAGCTATTGCTTTTTTCCTCAACTATCACTCAGAATTGTACTATCGACGGTGTCAAGATAAATCTAAAGAACTAAAGTGAATTGCTCTTTCGGTGATCTAACATACATCTGCCAGTTACATGTGCATTCAGTCTAAAGAAGCCAGATTTCATTGAGTTGATCTTTTTTTTTCCCTTTTGCAACCAACTATCAATAAAGAAAGAGTCAATAGAACAATATGAATAAATGGGGTTATTTTAGCTTTAAGTGAACGCAATGTTTATTCAAAGAAAGCATCCATTCATTTGTTCTCACTCATGTCATGTCCGCTCATTCACAAGTCCAAAAATGTCAAACCACAGACTGAAATGTCTCTGCAGGTAGCAGCTGTTCACCCTAAAGTGGGAAAACCAAGCTGGCCAAGGGACAGCTGTCTAATACCGTAACAGCCCTTGTTCGAACTGATTTGAATGTCAGACACGTATTTGAATATAAGCCACTGATACATTTACCAACCAGTTATACTAAGCAGCTCATCGGTCTGAAGTCAAACAAACCTGCACCGTGTCATAGCTTCTGTTTCAAGAGAACTGGCTAGTAAACCGATCTAAGGGAGATGTGAAATCTGCTTCTGTTCTCTAAACAGCCTGGCCTTTGCACAGCAACACAAAAGTGACAGAGATGAGGAGAAGTGTGCTGGTCAAGACAAAAAGTTTTTATCTCCTCAAACTTAACCCTGCTTCTTTCATCTACCTTTTCTTTTGTTTTATATCAACTTAAATCAAACACCACTTTTTCGCCTTATTTCGGCAAAACACGTTGATCCCTGCACTTTAACTACACAGGTATAAAACATTTGAATTTTCTTAAAAAGTCTCACCTTGACTGGCCATGTTTGGTCTCTGTTCCAGTGTCTCCCTCCTCTAACACCTTCTGTCCCTTTCTGTCTCCCCCACTGAACGTGCTCCCCTCTAGCACCCCTGAGCTGTTTTTGGCCACCCAATGCTCACTCAGCAGTGTAAAGGCCTAACAGCCCAAAATAATCTGCTTGTCCACAGCACTACCCACTACTATTCAAGCCTCCCTGTAGAGGAGAGTGAATTTTTTTTTCTTTGTTTTGAAAACGTTCAGCTTTTCAAGCAAAATCCAGTCAGAAGAAAGAATTATGGCCATTTAGTTGTCCTTTAGCCAATTAACAATGTGGAGAAGAATCAATTTTCTGTTATTTTCTAAAGCCAAAGTCTGCTCTTCTTCTCGTCAAAGAGAAACCGAAAAGATTTCCACCATACATCTGCCATTTTTTGAAAATTTTTGAAAATCTTCCAAAAGATGTTTTTGTTTTTTTTTTTTTGTTTGTTTTTTTCAAAAGATGTTCTTGAAAGTCTGAAAATCAGATGCACTTTTAGATATTTAAACTGATGCAAACAGTGGTGATCCAAACACTGATTTAGAACCACCATAATAATTTTAAAAAGATTCACCCAAGCAGCTGTAAAAATGAGCATGTGCTTCATTGTTGAGAATCTTTTGACTTAAATTTTTAACTACTAACACTTTTGACAATTTTTTTTATTTTGTGTTATTTTACTGACTATTAGGCCACTTAATTTAAAAATGAACAATAATGTCATAAACAGTGCTTTGTCACAGTTTTGTATGTAAAAACTGCTTAATAAATAAACTTTACTGAAACTTTGCTTGGTTGCTGAGAATTAGGACTCCAAAGAAGTACTTTGGGAGTGTGAAGAACATATTTATCTATTCTTTAATTTTTTAGATTAATCAGGGTATTTATAAACTTTTAATAAACAGTTCATGACATCCGGTTTTCCTTTTATATAAAAACAGCACAGAGGCCCATTATTCTTAGACAATGCTCAAAGTAGAAAAGACAATAGAACATGTCATTCAAATAAGGCAGATGTATGCTGATTTTACAGGAAATGGATCTAAATGTGGAATACATAATTGCCTAAATGTGAATTATCTACAGTTTTTACTCAACCATACAAACTTTAAAAAAATGTACATCAGTTAAGCTCCTCCTCCTGCTGTTTTGATATACTGCCCACAGCTTTCTTTAATAAACTTTTGTCTAATGTCTGATCTACTGATCAAGCCACTAATCTGAGTGTAGTGACAGACTCAGATCTGGGTCCATCACTACAATTACAAAGAAAGCCTTCTGTCACCTGAAGAACATTTCCAGGATTAAAGGACTAATGTCGCAACAAGATCTAGAGTAATTCATCCATACATTTATCTTTAGTTGTATTGATTATTGCAACAATGTCTTAACAGGGATGCCTAAAAAAAAAAAAATCAATCAGACAGCTGCAGCTGACCCAGAACGCTGTTGCTCGTATTCTCCCTAAAACTTTTTCTAGAGTTTGTTAAATGAAACAGGAACTTTAACTACAAACTGAACTTTTTCATCACAAACACTCTAGGTATGCGAGTAGTAAAACAAAGGATGACTATTGGAAAAGCAGCTAATGGCCGCTGTTAAGTATGATAGAGGATGTGTGATGCTTGAGCTTGTTTCTCTTTAAAGAATACTAAGTGTGGTGGCAAAAAGGGGTGGTACCAGGTATTATCAGTCGTATTATCAGTGCCTATAAATGTGGCACTTGTGATTTATTAATATTGGATCATTTTCCTCACTGAATAAATGTGATGAATAAATCAAATACATGTATTTGCATGATTAATTCAGCACACCAGAATTTAAAAAAAGTTTCCCTAGTTGAAAAGTTTTTTTGTCATAAAGTTTTAAATTATTCATGATTTTTTTTTTTTCCCACCCAGCAGTGTCTAGTGGTCATTGTTGCAAAAATAAATTCAGATATGACACTTAGAGTCCCTGAAGTATGTAATGGAATAAAAAGGACAATTCTCTAGTGGATATTTGAGCTACTTACATTTTTTTACTTTACATTTTACATTATTTGAGCTAGATACATTTGACCTATTTATTTAAGAGTACCTTAGGTGTGTTATCTGTCTGACCACAAAATTATCAGCTGGCTTTCAAGCCCTCCCTCACCTAAACAGACTTAGCTCTTGTCTGACCACGGCAATAGTCCACTTGAAAGCCCATCAAGGATGATGACTGAATCTTATCTCTAATAATCCCCTTGTCTGTCTTGCTCACTCAAGAACTCCCAACTAGCTGCAACAAATCTGCATGCAAAGAAACTGCACATACACACTTGTCCTACTTTCTTTGGGGTATACAACACACACTGATAACGGTTTCAGTAGTGAGCTTGTCTGAAAAAGTCAGCCAAAGCCTGGAATGTTTCCCCTGCAATTAGTCCATCATTCCTGAAACCCAGAGAGAGTTGGTTACTATGGAGACAATGGACAGCCAGGATTTCTTGCCTGCCTGCTCCTGAAAGTACATGTTAATATGGAAATCTGATCTTATCCTTGAATAAAGCACTGATTTATGAGCTGCGAGGAACAATCTGTCTTAGCAAAATAAGAAAAACAGAGATATGTGGAGGAAAAAGCAAAAGTAATAGATATGAAAAATGACATTAGCAGAATGGAGTGATGTAATCTCATACCTGCTATGCGGATGCATACAGTCAAATCCTCTGCTAGGTACGGTGCTGAAAACCACTGATCTCTGACCAGCTGTTCCTGAGAGTTTCGGTCCACGGAAGCTGCAGACGAGCACGCTGGGACTGTGGGTCGCACTGAGGTGAGCAGCTTGACTGAAATGGTTTCCAAGGTGACGGGAGACTCAGGCTCTGAGGTTGGTGAATCCTCTGCAGCTGGGAAACAGAGACTGATGTCACCATGGTGATAATGTAAATAAATTACAGGCACTATTATGAAAATACAGCTCTTTCTTTGTGTCTCCTAAACACTGCAGAATCATGTGTTATATCTTCGAATTACTGTATCTTGTGTGACATCAGCTCCAGTAGCACCAAAATCTCATAAATCTGATGATGTAATGTCTTACAATATACACTCACCGGACACTTTATTAGGTACACCTCTTCGATTGATTTTTAACTCATGTATCACATGACAGCAACTCAATGTATTGAGACATCTAGACGTGGTGATGTTCAAACCGACCACCAGAATGGGGAAAAAAGGAGATTTGAGTGAATTTGAAGGTGGCATGGTTGTCAGTGCCAGACGAGGTGGCCTAGGTATTTCATAAACAACTGATCAAATGGGATTTTCATACACAATCATCTCTCTGGTTTAGAGGAAATGGTGTGAAATGGAGAAAATATCCAGTGAGTGCCAGTTGTCTGAAAAAAAAATGCCATGCTGAGGTCATATGAGACCTACTCTCAGCTAAGAACAGGAAACTGAGCCTACAATACACACAAAACAAAACTGAACAAGTTTTTCAAACCCAAGTTTTTCAAACTTTTGACTTTTTTGATTTCAGATTACACAATCAGATGATGTGGTCTCATACTTGGGGTAAACAACACTAAAGCATTGATCCATGCCTTGTATCAATGGTTCAGAGTGGAGGTGGTAGTGTAATGGTGTGGGCATATTTTCTTGCTACACTTTTGGCCCCTTTGTATCAATTAAGCTTTGTTGAAATGCAACAGCCTTTTTGAGTATCGTTTCTGAACATATATAAACCTTTATGATCACAGTCTACCCATCTTCTCATGGCTGCTTCCAACAGCATAATGCACCATGGCATGAAACACAGATCTAAAAATGTTTTTTAAATGTAAAGGCCATTAAGCACCAGTGGCTTCTTCAGTCAACTAATTTCTATCCAAAAGAGCACCTTTGGGATGAGGTGGAGCAGGAGATGTTGATGTCAATATGGACCAAAATCGCTGAGGTTTCTAACACCTTTTTGAATGTATGCCATGAAACATTACGACAGTTCTTAGGGCAAAAGGGGATCCAACCTCACACAAGAAAAGTTGTGCCTAAAAAAGTGTCTGGTGAGTGTGTTGGTATGGTAAATATAACAATCATCCAATTCATATGAAGCTTTCTAACATCCGGGTTCACTCTGCAATGTAGCTTGATGCCATATTCTGCTTGTCTGAGCCACATGACATGAAGAACCCCTTTAAGAAAAAGGTCATCGAGTGCCAGACTTTATAATTAACTCTGGGTTCATGAAGGTTTGATACTAATGGGTGCAGACAGCAGGGATGAGCTGAAAGCTGACAGCACCAGGAGTAAACATATACAGCATTTTTACAAATGCTGTATATGAAACCTGTTTCTTTTCATCATTTAAGAATTCCAACAAAAACAAAGAAACTTTCTTTCATCTAATCATTTTCAGGAGGAAATCTTAGCATATTTTCAAAAAGAACATTATATTATGCAAAGTCAAATCACCCAGTTTATTTTTTAAAAGGTTCAAAGCTAATTTTAGGGAAATAATTTAAGCATCTGATAATCAAAAACACATCTAAGTCTTAATGGCTTCTACTTCTTACCCTGAGCTATCTGTGAGGGACTGTGTTGCTGGATCTCAGAAGTAGGTTGACCAATCTGACTTGCACTTTCTTCTTGTCCATCTCCTGAATCTGTCCTTTCACTTTCCGAGTCCACAGTTTCAGGAGAGGGCTGCACTGTAACAGTTTCCCTTTGTTCGCTTTCCCTTCTTCCCACAGGGCTTGCTGTCCTTGGTTCCACTGACTCCCACACTCTAGTCTCTGAAGTTGCCTCTTCTTCATCTTGATTGAGAAAGCCCTGTGTCTCCCAGTCCACATCAGGGGAGTCTAACAACATTTCCAGCGTGTCAGTTCGAATCAAAGGAGTGCGACCCAGCCGGGGGACACCCCTGCGTCGCTCACGATAGTGGCGTGAGGTCCCAACTGCTTCGGCCTCTGCGATGGCAATGTAAGAGAAGGTCAGCTCAAAGGAGTGCTGGCGAGGAGTTCCCCAGATGGACGGGGAGGAAGCTTGTCCTTCCTCATCGTCCGGATCTTCCGTCTCCTCTTCTTCATCATCATCGGACCACTCTCTAGCTGTCTGCAGCTCACACATCTCTGACTCTTCATTGCCGCCTGGATACAAATCAAGATAGGCAGTCATCAATTTAAAAAGACAACGATGAAGATATCTGTAAGTACTCTTAACACTAAGCAGATTATTTGATTACAAAGAGCCATTTCTGTTCTTCCTGACAGATGAAAGGTAGAAAAAAAGTGTTGTTTTAAAATGAAACTTGCTTTGATGGTTGAAAGGAATTTACCCCTTTCAAAATGTACATTATTCTGACCTGCAAATAAAATTAAAGGACCTACTGAGGAGAGGTGAGTGGTTCTTACCATCAGTGCATGGAGGTGTTGAGTCTGGGGTGGATGCCACAGAGCCATATTCCTCTGGAAGAAAACAGTTACATGTAAATAAATATTGAGGCAAAGCATTCCACTCAAAAGCTCAGCGCAGATGTACTACAGATGAGCAAGAACACACATAAACACTGAAGTAGAATGCAAGAAGTAACTGTGAAAGAATTATAATTCTTTCTTTGGCTGCATTTCATGTTAAAACATGCTGTTAAAACTAACAAATATTAAACCTGATAGAAAATACCAGGCTAGGAAACACAGTGTGTTCATCACTCCTAAGTGCGTAGTGTAGGTCACTGAATATTGAGTGGTTCTGGCAGAAGTAAAAGGCTTTCACTACATTAGCTTGCCAACATGACACCAGTGTATAAATCAACCAGGCAGCCATTGCACTGAATGCAGCATATTCTGTTCAGCAGTTGTGTGAGCACAGGCAAATACTCGGCCACTGTAACTTAGCATTAGATTAGATTGGGTGCACACAAATTCAAAGCTCAACAGAACCATTCAGGGAGGAATGATTTATAATATGAACATGACTCCATGCAAAGGCTTTCTGCACACAACAAAACCTGCAAACTGAGACTTGAAAACAAAATAGAATGTATATCTGCACTGCAGCGATCCATTTATTGTTCATTCAAGGTAAATGCAGGAGCGAGCAAGAGAGGGTGAGCTAACACATACGATGATGAGTCTGTTGGTGAGAAAAAGAGGCTGAGGTGGGCTATGCATATCTGTTAGATGGACTAATGAACATCTCCACCATGGAAGCAAGCACAAAAACAAACAAAAACAAGACTTACGGCAGTGGGAGAATCCTAAAACCTGGCCCATACTCCATCAAGGCATTGCTGGGCCCATCGAGTCTGGAAGCCCCCCTCCCTCATCTACTGCCGGCACTCACGTTGTGTGGATTCACTCTCTTCCTCTGTCTCCTGTAAAAGCAGCTTCCTCCCTCTCCTGCTGCTGTTACTCAGCAACCCCGCCCTGCCTTACTCCACCATCCTCCCCTCTGCTGCCTCCACTCGTCATCTAATTTTGCATCGTTGTGGCTACAGCCGTAAGAACGTACGCTACAGAGAAGGGAAAGGAGCACAAGTGCCTGTTGTCATCTCTCCATTCACAGCCAGTCTCATCCTATCTGTATCTAATCACGTGGTTCCAGCTTTTGGAGCAGGAGACAGGGAGGAGACAGGGAGGGATAAGTAATTAATAATGCAGCACACGTGCAGATAATAATGCAGGCTTCATCATAATACAAAATAAACCAGCATGTAAAGTTTGCTTCAATATGTTACATATTTATCTTACAGGTGCAATTATTAAACAAAGAAAGCATAACTATGAAAGACATCAAAGCAACAATGTCAAGTAGGGGGCAATGAAGTGTAAGCGTAAACCTGGTACTGCTAGAAACTGTTGCGAACACATAGGAAAGCAAAACATATAATAGAAAATGTGTTTATAATCTCTTAAAAAAAGGTAAATTTAAAAAAATGTAATTAGCATTGAAAAGTTATTTATTTCTGATAATAATCTGAATGTGTTTCAGTAAAGCAGTTCAAAAACTGAAGCCCATATACAGATCAATGACACATTTCAAGTGGTTATTTTTTGTTATTTTGATAACTATTGCTTAGAGCAAATAAATACTCAAAAATTATGTTTTGCAGAAAGTTAGGATATAACATAAAACCAATTTTTAAAAAGATTTTTAATAAGGAAATGTGTTTTTGGTATGGCCTACATGATCATTGGAAAGACTGCTAACTTGACAGTTGTCCCAATATTTCTGCATGAAAAATCTTTTCAAATTTTCTAAGAAACTGAATTTTGTGTTTTTATTAGCTTTAAGCCATAATGATCAAAATTGTCAAAAATGTACCTCTGAAATATATCAGTCTGCGGCTCAGTCTGTGGATGGATGGATGGGTTTAAAATAAAAAATATTGGTGAAAGAGTTATCAAAGACAAAAATATATAAATGATATGTAAATTAAAAACAGTCTCACCATTAATATGCAAACACTTTTATAACCTTTTTCTGCACAATATTGAAAATGTTTAAGCTGTAATGACCTATTGGTTTGCTGTAAGACTGTCAGTACCAGACTGCTACAGCGATCAAACATCAAATTAACATTTTCTTTTCGCAGATGTTAAAAGTAATTTAATATCTGACTGAGATTAGAGCAGCAGAGTGCAAATGTGATCACCTTGTGTGTGTTTACTCGAGGTAAACAAATGCAAATAATGTGATGACCTGGAGGCACAGATCAGGATAAGTTGATAAAAGGTTTAGTTGTATTTATAGCTGGATGAGAAGCGTGTCACATAAAGTCCGTGGCAGCACTTAACCAGCTCAGGAACTGCAAATACACAAAAGAAAAAGAAGAAGAAATTAAATGAGTCGATTAAAGCTCACAGGTTTTTTTTTTTTTACTTTTTAAAATAAACCAGTTAAATAAATTTCTATAGCATCTTCAATAGAGATGTACATTATATTGAAAATTTATCCTTATCCTTATCACAATATCACTGTTTGCAATATTTATATCATGAAGAACTGTCAAGACTCTGAAAATATTATCTAAGTATTTAAGGGGTTTAGGCTCATTATTGCGGTAATATATTTGGTGAGACTTGTAGTTTAATGCAACCTAAAATGTTTCAGAATGTAAACATGTGGTTAATTCATTAAGGAAATACAGCAAAGTTGTTTAAAAAGTAAAAACAGAAGATGTCAGACAGAATTTTTTCAATAAAACTTTGAGTACTTATTATCTGGGCTCTGTTTTTGCTATGAACCCATAGCAACCCATAGCATTAATTATTTGTTGCGAGTCACATCTTTATCACAACATTCACCATAGATCCATCATAGATTGCATGTTTTTCTAATAGCTCTAATCTTCTCAATCTAAGATAATATATGAATATCTCTTCATACATTATCCTTTTCCAATATCCCTTTTCAATATGATAATTAATAGCATTTGATTATAATGTATACTTTTTGTATGTTTTGTACTTGAATTACATTTAAACATATAACTTTCCACACTTCTTGGCAGCTATGGTAAAGATGTGTAAAAAGCCTTAAAATAAACGCATCTGTAGTAATCATAATGACAAATTCAGAAAAAATCAACCTTTAATTTAAGTATATTTATTCAGTGGGGAAAAAATTGCTCCCAAAGTTAAGAAACAGATTTTTTTTTAACAAAATCAGTGGTGGCACAATTATTGTTATTATTAACACCCACTGTTAACAAGGCACAACAATGATTTTCATTACATCCAAGCCAGGATTCTGACTTTAAAAATAGTTAAGAGCTCATCCATCCATCCATGATCTCAATTCATTGTGTGTACTGTACCATGGGCAAGACCAAAGGGCTTTTAAAGAACATCTGACACAAGACAGTAAATCTGTGCAGAGCTGGAATGGACAACTAGTCCATCAGCAAAAAGCTGGGGAGAAGGAGACAATTGTTGTTGGGAGTAATTAAATAAGAATGAAATATAGGATGGCCATCAATCACCCTCTGTAAGGTGAGGATAATCATAAGAAAGGTGAGGGATCAGCTCACAGCTAAATGACAGTAGCTTGTTAACAACCACAGGGCGCAAGCCTTTCTTCAGTTTGCCAGGTAACCTCTAAATCCTCCAGAGAAGGCTTGAGAAAGTGTGGTGGTCAAATGTGGACAAAATCAAGATGTAGATTTGGAATCAACTTGACCCACTCTGTTTGGAGGAAGAGAAATGCTAATTATGACCTGAAGAAAACATTCTTCATGGTCTAGCATGAAGGTGGAGACATTATGCTGTGGAGCTGTTTTTCTGTTAGGGATAAAGTATGACTTTGCTGCACTGAGAAGCCAAAGAACAGGGTCATATTTAATCAAACCTTAGAGAATAACCTTCTTCACTCAGCCAGAACACTAAAGATGGGTTGTGGATGGTTTGTCAAGCATGGCAATGACACCCCAAACATACCAGAAGAGCAAGAAAGAAGTGACTAAAGAAAAAGCACAAAAAGGTCATGGCGTGCCCATGGCACTCTCAACACCTCAATCCTACAGAAGTCTATTAAGGAAGCTAAATTACGGAAGCTAAAACTTTGAGTTGCGAAGCACTAGCCAAGAAATCTGAATATGGATTAGAGTTTCTAAAAAGAAGAGTAGGTCAAAGTCCCTCCTGAGGTGTGTGGCTCAGGAAAGTAAAACTACTATAAAAATTGGTGCCTGCATTTAAACTAAAGACAGTGATCAAATGGATGACAATTTTCTTTTAGACCTACAGAAGATCATTTATATATGTGTAAAAAACATACATCATAAATCAAAAACATCTATCAATTTCTTTCTAGTCTTAGTCTTTATCTAGAACATTTTAGACTTTCTGTGTAGTTTAGCTGTGGAGTTCAGGGATTATTGTTGCAAGAGGGTGCATAACTACTGCTGCTGCTAAACCACAAAGCTGTTACACTTCCAACAATGCACTAAATCTGTGCAGATAAAATGTGCATACAATAATGTTGCCAGTAATGCAATGTCCCTAAACAGAGCAGCAAGATGCTTAGTGAGTAAAATAAAAAATAAGATAAAACATAACACTCATGCAATCCCTTTGCAGAGTCTGATCATGGGATTCCTTTGCATTGCGTAAAATGTTCTCTTAATAATCCATGGAAGGTGTGCACATGCAGGTCATTTGTTGTGCCTCACTGGACAGGTGATTACCCAGCAGAGTTCCAGAGGAAAGAAAGGAGGATGAGGTGCGAGGCAGTGGGTGGAGCAGAGAAGAGGAATAACTAAACAGATTAACTGAGAGAGGAGTGATCGTCAGAGCCAGGTGGAGAGAGGAGTGGGATTAAGACAAAGAGATAGTCAGCAAGGGAAACTCCTGACTGTGACACATACCTAAGGATCTTGGACATTGGAAATTGTACAACTCAGTTTAAGGATGAACAAGCAAGGCTCTCATTTTTAAATCGAAATCCCTCTTTTTTTGGTTTGTTTATTTGTTTTTGTATTAAATAGGACCTCACAGGACTTCACATATTGCTTACCTGGTAGGGCTGGCACAGCTTAAGCGTTGCCCTGGACCTGTTAAGGAAAACACACGGCCGGAGGAGGAGCACCAGAAGGAGACGGGCCGCTGGCAGGTCAAGCAGGAAGCTTGAGCAAAGACTCCGCTGCGTGATGAGGACGGCCAGGCGTGCCAGCAATGTGGAGGTGCCCTCCTTTCTCCGACAGCTGGTTAAGGAGACGGAAAAAATGGTAACGTTCTTCTTCAAAGGGGGATCCAGGGAAAGAGGCAGTGTGGAGGAAGACAATTTAGATGAGGAAGACCCAATACCGAGCCCCTACCTGGACCGCCCCATCTTGGAGAAACATGTTGCAGAGGGGGGAAATCATTCAGGGTTGAACTATGCTGTGGCAAGCATGCAGGGCTGGAGGGCTCAAATGGAAGATGCCCACACCTGCTTGCCCCAACTGAAGGGAGACCTGGAGGACTGGGCGTACTTTGCTGTTTTTGATGGACATGCAGGCATCACAGTGGCCCAGTACTGCTCCAGAAACCTACTGGATCACATCCTGACAACAGGTACACAACGAATATTGATAATAATTTGTCTAAAACATTGAATATGCTTGAATATTGATTTAAAAACCTACAGTTTACTGGAACAGAATTTTTTTTAAGGTCTAGAAACCCAACAAAACTGGTATACAGGACCTTCATAAAGGTTTAGAACAGATTCAATAGATCTTGGAAGCATTCGAAAACATGTTTTGGGAATTCCTTGAATGAATACATTTTAATTCAAGAGGCTTGTAGCGGAAAAAACAGGCCCACAGCATCACAGGTCCTCCACTATACCATACCAGAGAGCCACAAGTGCTTTTCCATCAACTCTTGTTTCATGCCAAACCCAGCATTAGATTCACAATAGCATCTTTTAAACTCTACAAGTGGGTCCCAAACAACCAGTTGGCATGTAGACAGCATCTAATGAACATTATGGGGACTTGTTGACCCCAAGACTTAATTATTGCTCTCAGAAATATTACTCCCATATCCAGAGTATACATTTATGAGAATGCCAAAATATTGTTTTCAACAGGTGGGTTCAAAGCAAACGAGGACCCTGACCAGGTGAAGGAGGGAATCCGTGAGGGATTCCTGGACATTGATCGCCACATGCACAAAATGGCTCGCAAGGACACCTGGGACAGAAGCGGCTCTACTGCAGCAGCTGTCATGATTTCTCCACGTTATATTTACTTCATCAACTGCGGGGACTCACGCACCTTCCTCTGCCACAATGGCCAGGTGGTCTTCTACACAGAGGACCACAAGCCGTTTAACCCTAGGGAAAAGGAGAGGATCCAGAACGCTGGCGGCTCAGTGACCCTGCAGAGAATTAATGGCTCGCTAGCCGTTTCCAGAGCACTGGGGGACTTTGACTTCAAGGAGGTGGAATGGAGACCACAAACAGAGCAACTGGTGTCGCCAGAGCCGGAAGTGTATGAACTGGAAAGGACGCCCGAAGACGAATTCCTCATTCTGGCATGCGATGGAGTGTGGGATGCCATCGGGAACGAGGAACTCTGCGCATTCGTACGCAACCGACTCCAAGTGTGCGATGACCTGAGAGATATCTGTACCCAAGTCATTGACCTCTGCCTCTATAAGGTGAGATATAAGACCATCTTAAATTACAACAGAACCTAGAGGTATCAATATCAAGCTCTAATTTGTGATTAAGAGTACATTGAAAGATAAAAGGAAGAAGAATCTACATATTTAGAAATCACACTTTGGAATTAATCTGCTTGATTCATAAATTGTAATAATTTAGCAACTCCTTCATTTCCTGTTGGCTTATAAACTACTTCCTCTATCAAAATAGCCTGTAGCACATTTTTCGCTTTCATATGTTGTGATCCTTACAAAAATAAATCTGAATTGGTTGGAATCAGCAAGTCATACACTAAAGAAAAACTGAAATCAGTATCAGATAGGAAAATTCAGATTGGTGCGTCTCTTCGTAAAATGTTTAACTGTTTGGTAAATTTAAACATTTATGTGAATCAGAGTGTTATGACAGTTATTGGGATTGGAAAAGTGGGGCTCTTGTGTGGATTCTCTTACAAAGCCAAGGATTTTGACACTTGTTTTTATACATTTTGCATAAAAGGAAAGGAATGAAGTTTGGTTTTGCCATCTGAATACAAACATTTTTAAACCCCCCCATCCTGATGCTAATCATAAAAACAAAGTAATAAATGGCAAAATAGTAAGTATTCAAGATTGCAAATCTAATATCCAATTGAACCACACAGCAACAGACTTGATTGTTTCAGTCATTCATCCATTCATTCCCTGTCATTGCATTATTGCAATCATTTTAAGAATAACTGTCAAAACTAATTGGAGATCTTACTGTTCTATATTATTATCAGTCCAACTCAGATAATTTAAACAGGCAAGTCTACAATCAAGTGTGTCAGTCAGTATTCTGCTATGGTTTGGTTAGAGCATCAGTGCTTGCCAGTAAACTCAAATTTTGTTTCAGGTAATGTTTATGTTAGTAAATACATCTTGAGTAGATTTTTGTAGAATTATTTTATGAGCTTGTTCTAATGGGTCTTACTAACACAAATTGTTAGTGGAGGATTTGAAGATGAGCAACTTCCAAGCATATGTAAACTTATAGCAGTTCACCAAAACCTCTACAGACTGCTAAAACTCAACTTAGTTGTTTATGGTCTCACCAAGTGCTCCAGCAGATGGATGTATGAATCAGTAGTCTCACATTGAGAAAAAGGTGCGCTAAGCAGGCTCTAAGTGACGTACCTAATTGTTACGTAAATGGATTCTGCTCCTGGTTTTAGAAACTGTTGATCAAAATACCGATGAGCACTTTGCCTGACCTATAAATAGGTGCACTTAGAGATCCTTGGACGTTAGATTGGAGTGAGAAAAGTTGCACATGTTGGGATTAACACTTAATGTGAGCGTGTTGACAAGAGATCAGCAGAACAGTGGAAGACACTCCCCCTCTGAGTTTTAATCCTGCTCACTGTGTGCTGCTATTTTTTTCACCAGAAAAGGCTTACTGTATCCAAAACACTACCTGTTCCAGTACACGCTGACCCTGAGTGCTCACAGATCTGCAGTTATAACACAGTAGTGATGTAACATGCATTTTACAAAAGTTACAGGCTGCCGTAGCCTATTTGCATCACTGATGAGATTACGTATTATTGTTGTGCATTTACAATGCTGCAAATGCAACCGATGACAATAAAGCCAATCAATAAAATTGCTCAATTCTGACCTCCTACCCATAAATAGTTATTGAGCCATTCTTTTACCACATTAAGTTGGTTAATATTGGATGCATCATGCAGCATTTAGTAACAGAAACACATTATGAAGTTAATGTCATTAAACTCTAATACTGGAAATATTTAAATAAAAGAGGAGTAAAGCCACAAATTAATGATTGCTAGATTTTATTTAGTGTTTTGTTTTAGGCTCGTCACTGTTAAATTATTATTATTTTTATATCTGGTTTTTGTGGCAACAACTTTATCAACCTTTTCAGTCACAATACAAACCCATTAGTATTTTAGCTTTTAAAATCTTAATTTGAAAAGAAAAACCTAGAAATGACGTAGTTTTTTAAAAAGAGAAGAAACCCAACAGAAGAATGTAGCAAAGCAAGGCTAAACATAGAAAATAGTTTGTCTTGTATATGTGTTAAAATTGTTATCATTATTATTCTTATTCTTATTCTTATTCTTATTCTTATTATTATTATTATCATTCAGAATTGATAGGCCTACACCTTTTACATTATTTTATCTTTTGAGATATGTCTGTCCCATTTCCTATCTGGGACAAATGTTTTTGCTCAAAGAAAGTAAATTTAAATCTACAACCTCCCGGTGTATGAATAATTTTGGGCTTACCTGTATTAATAGTTCTCTGCTTCCCTCTGCAGGGCAGCTTGGATAACATCAGCATCATCATTGTGTGCTTCCCCGGCGCCCCCCAGGTGTCGCAGGAGGCACTGCAACGAGAGGCAGAGCTGGAGCAGCACATTGACATGAAAGTGGAAGGTTTGCTGTGCAGAAGTTTACACTCATATCAGACTACTCTCATCTTCCATACAGTTCTCATCTCAAATTGTTGCTGCTGCAGAAATCATTCAGATGATGCGGTCCAAAGATGAAGACCCTGACCTTTTGTATGTGATGAAATTCCTGGCTGCAGAGGACATACCAGGGCTCCCACCAGGGGGAGGCATCACCAGCAAGTGAGTTAAATAACATTGTGATTAACGTTACATAACATGATCAACTTTAATAGATCAAAGCAGAAATGTGTGGACTATAAACCATCTTTCTTTATGTGTTTGCAGGCGAGACTGCATCATAGCAGCTTATCAAAAACACATCATGAATCTTCGGACACAGGAACCTATGGTGAGAAATGTGATGTATGCATTTCATTCAGTCACAATTACTGCTTTTGAATATATTCAGCTTTTTGTCCAGAGAAAACTGATAAATAATGATGAGCAGATGGATTGAAATCCTGAAAATTCAAAGTTAGAAGTGATGCTCTTGACAAGAATTACAACAGTAATTTGTATCAGCTAATGTTATTGTGAACCTTTACAGGACTCAACTTTTTTTTTTTTTTTTTTTTATCTTGGAGGAAGTAAATTTGAACAATTTACAAGCTGGAAATGAGTGATAATATTTGATGTTCCAGCTGGACTAACTCATTGCACTGTGACTTTACAGGACATTGGGGGATCAGAGGAGGACTCAAACTGACACCATAACCGTGGATTCAACACCAGCTGCAGGTTTTACATTTTAGATGAGCATTGAACCAAGAAGGCAATTCTTCCTGTGACATATATCCTGATTATGGCCTCAAGTATTTGTTTCCTGGTCAATTAAAAATAATTTATGGAGTGTACACTTTCTGTGTTGATTTCTGAGACATGGAGACTGTGTTTTTCTGTATAAATCTTTGATTCACAGTATCAGCAATTTCCTAATTTTCAGGGTAACACTCAACATATAGTTATGGCAGCTATCAAAAGTGTACAACCCCCATCAAAATGCCAGGGTTTTATGGTGTAACTGTGACCCAGTTTAAGCATTTAGTTTTCTTCACAGTTCACACTGTCATCAATTATGGAGAATCTGATTAACTAAAAATACATTTCAACTGCCCCAGAACAGTTTTCTAGACTTTTGCTCATTTGCATCTTTTAGTGAAAGCCAGGATTTGTAGAGAGATTTATTCATTATTTGCCTTTTCATCAAAAACAAAACAAAAAAAAAAAGACATGAGTAAAGTCTCTTAAAACTGTGAGTTTTTCGGGCCATAATTTTATAAGGTATGGCTGCCACCAAACAACACATTACCAAAAAACACTACACCCAAGGTGAAACATGATGGTTGCGACATCATGCTCTAAGGGTTTGTTTTTTTTGGGGGGGGGGTTTTGAAAGCTTTTTGGCAATGTGGATAAAATTATGAAGCATTCCAAATGACAGGTTTGGAAGATAAAGACGGATTTTGTTTTTCAGCCTCATAGGATTGTCCAACCATACTTAACAGTCCATGAAGAATGGCTTCATTAGAGGAAAACTAATGTCTTGGAATGGTCTTGCCAAAGTCCAGAAGTAAGTCTACGAGGTCACCTGAATAGGGCTGCGTACAAGAGATGTCCTCAGATTTGAAGAACTTTCACAAGGTAGTGTGGGTACATATTGTCAAGTCAACATGTGGGATTCTGACAAACTGCTATCAAAGAAAACTTGGATTGAATCAAAAGTTGCCACAGTAAAGGTAATTTACTGGCGATAGAGGTAGGAGTTCATCCTGCAATTGGTGGGTCGCTGGTTTGAGCCTCTTCCCCGCCTGTCTCTATTGTTGTGTCTTTGGGCAAGACACTTCACCCACCTTGCCTGCTGGTGGTGGTCTGAAGGGTTGATGGCACGGTATAGCTGCCTCACTTCTGTCAGACTACCCCAGGGCAGCTGTGACTACAATCCATTACTTTGCCATCATCAGTGTGTGAATGTGTGCATGAATGGGAATGACTGATTTCATTGTAAAGCATCTTTGAGATTCCTAATAAAGCATTATATAAGTCTGATGTCATTTCATTTCATTTGAGAGTATGCGCACTGATGTAATCAGGTTATTGCAGCTTTATTCTCCTAACAGCTTTGTTTTTTTCTTTAAACAGGATAAATGTCACACAAAATGTTTTAAGATCATCTCTCAAGGTTTTAATTTTTCACATCATAAAACCCGAGAATCTTAAACTTGTAAACCACTGCTTGTAGAAGATGAAAAATAATTTCTGATATTTTAGGCATATTTTCACAATGTTTCTATTTTGAGGGTGGCCCAACTTATTTTGGCAAGTGCAGTGGCGATGTGCACAGATGCCATAACAATACTCTTACTCTTAAGCGAAAGTCTTGTAGATTGTCTCTAGAAATAATTAGATTTCTTGATGTCTTAAGAAAGAGGTAAATGAATAGCAAGGAAATGTTAAAGACACATTAACTTTGAGTGAAGAAAGCCAGAGGTTGAGACACAGGAGGAGAAAGAGAGCTTCATGTTTAGCAGTTCTTTCCAGGAATTAGCACTTTTGCAGCAGATCATTTATATGTGCAATGAACTCTTTTTGTTTTGTGTAAACATATCCATAACAAGACATTGGCAACCTGACAGAGGACTTTGAGCAAAACAAGTTCTACCATAAAAACTGCAACATAGAGTTGTGTTGGCTCTTCACTCCCTGCAGTGATACATTTGTCAAATCTAAACGGCAAAGAACTTAGTTAGGCTTATAGTTTTATCAACTTATACTGAGTCAGTTGTAATTCTTGGACCAAGGGTGATATTTTATGCTGCATACTACTACATACAGAGACATAGAGGATAAACAACCATGCACAAAAACACAATCATACTAAAGGGCAATTTAGAGTAACCAATGAACCAATAGGATTCATGCTGTTGGACTATGGGAGGAAGCCAGAGCACCTACACATGCTGAAAGAACCCAGGCCAAAAATCGGACTGAGGACTTTCTTGCTGCAAGGCACATCATGGATCTACCACCACCATGGTTGATAGCTCTATAGTACTCTTAAGTTTTAAAGCGTCACATTGACTCTTCCAAACAACCTTCTTGACACTGTGGGCAAACATCTCATTCCTTGTCTCATCTGACCATAAAACCTTTCAGCAGAAGGTATTTAAATCAGTCACTGGACTTGTGGAAAGCCTTAACCTCTAGCCTAAAATCTATGAAAATCTATGGACTATACTCGTAGCCTGACCCAGCAAGAAGTATGCCAGAATGTAAATGGCTACACAAAGAGTGTGGTTGAGGGTTGAGTTGCCAAGGGACTTGCAGTGCAAGTAGATATTAGAGCCTGTATGTATAATTTTTTTTTTAAATAACCTGTGTGGATTAGAGAACATCAACACAGGGTTATTTTGCAAACTTGTGCAGCCAATCCTTTCTTTTAAAAATTACTGAAAGTGGTTGATGTATTTTCATTCCACCTGGAAAACAAAGGGTTCAATCATTAGAAGTCTAAAACCAGTATGAGATTCATGCCCATGATGACTGTGTTTAAAGTTCCAACCACTAAACATTAACTGTACAAAACTGCCTGAACCACAATGTGCATGCTGAAAGCCAAATGGTGGAAAAAAAGTTGTTTTAAATATTAGATTTTTTTCTCAGTTTACCAACAGAAAAGGTACTGTGTCCACTTAAAGTCATCTACATCCCATGATGGTCTTCAGGGAGCTATGTTTAGCAGTCGTGGGGTCTTCAGAATGTGTTGTAGTGGTGTGGGGACAATTCGCACCTCTGTATTAATTAACTGAGCAGAGCTATTTGACAGTCCGCCCTCTTGCCTTACAAAATCCTGTGGAGTCAGATCATAAAAAATATTCAACTCAGAACTTTTGCTAAACTAGAAACACGGGTGGACAACAGCAAACAGGAAGGTAAAGAAAACACAGGGTCTTTTTGGAGGAAATAATGTGAGTAATTGTTGAGTTTTCCATTTTAAGACATATAGACCTTGTTGATGTTGCAGCACACCAAAAAGGTTAATATTTTTCAGTCTCACCTTCCCGGATGTGTTAATCTTTAGTTTAAATTTTGCTTCTGCTGAACTGAGGGGCTGTTTTAGAAGACATCAGACTGATTAAGCCAATACTCTTAGGGAATGCCTGCAAATACCAATATATCTAGTTTTCTTATAAAGAAGGAGATTCTTTTTTCAGAAAATAGTTTAACATTTTCCTGTTAATACCATTGTGTTAGTACTGTCAAAAATTTCTAGACTACAAGATAGTTTTTCCATTAAAGTTGGAAGATTTAGCAGAACCTAAGTTCAAACAGAAGCCATGCAGCTTTTAAATTAATAATCTCCAATTTTACCTTGTAAAATAACCAAAGATAACGTATGACAATTAAGCATAGCAAAGTTTCCTTCAAAAACAAGTCACTATTTTCTATTTAGACTGAAGTAAAAACTATTAATGCTGTGCAGTGCTTAACAAAAAAGGTAGAAAAATGAATAACAACAGGAAGAAGATGCAAAAAAGAATTTTAACAACACGTCTGTCCCGGGGAGGTGGAATGTTTTGAAACGGCATAAGATAGAAACGTTGGGTGGATAGAAATGAGGCAAGAAATCTGCTGTAACACGGATGCTCCTTATAAATATTAATATTATGCAAGTTTTGGAGCAATGCATTGTAGGATCCACAAAACCTACTTTTTTGGGGAAAAAGGTCTTGCGAATAAATGCTTAACCACAATTATATTTCAGGGTGTTATACAGCAGGAAAAACACCACTGTGTGTGAATTAGAAAATTAAGCTAAAACAATGAATCTCAGATAAAGCTGGAAAGCTCCTGCTTTACACTGTTAGAACATGTGTTTATAAAAACTCTGCTGCAAAATACAAGAGAAAACTTGTTTATGAAGTTTTATAATGTTGGCAAATATAAAACCCCATTTCAGTTTCACAACTGGATTTTTTTTGTTATCCCTGTTGCTTCCGCACCTTTTTCTACCACACTTTTTTCTTCCACTCAAATCTCCATTAATGTGCTTGGAAACAGCACTCTATGAACAGCCAGCTTCATTAGCAATGGCCTGTTGTGCCTGTCCCTTCCTGTGGAAGCTGGTAGTGACTGTCAGGTAGACAGGTGTAAACAGTTTTTCCCATAATTGTGTGGGCCACAACACACCTGTAACACAACATTTCTGACAGTTTTTAGAGCTGAGAGTCCGGATGATTTTAAAACCTCACTAAAGATATATCTATTCAATGTAGCGTTTAGTTGGGGGTTAATAATTATTTAATATCCACTATATTTATCTCTTCATGTCTTTTTAATATTTTATTTATATTTGTAATTAATAGCAGTTTTAGCAAGCCTTTTATTATCTATCTGATAATGTTGTTTTTTGTTACTATTGTAGATTTGATCACAAATACATTAATTGCTCTTCACATAGTTTTTATTGTCTATATTTATGTACTTTTGTTTCCTCCAGTCTTTCATTTTTAGTAATTGTGTTATATAAATAAAGTTTGGTTGATTGATTTTTGTATTTTGAATTCTTTTTTTTAAATTTATCAGTATTTGATTATTCCGCTTAACTGGATTTGGGGATTTCAGTAACTACAATTATTAAATTTAACACAAATAAAGACTTAGAAATAAATCACACTATGTATTTTGAATTGAACTAAAACAGTGGTTTCTATTTTATAATTTATCGAGTTCAATCTGTATCTGTATTTGGTGCAAAAAAGACACTTTGTTGTCTTGAAAGCGTAAAATGTGACAGGAAGCCTATGTGGAAAACGTCCACAATGTGTTGCCATAACTGGGATGCACAACTGGTCTGAGTCACATGACCAGCAGGAAGCCACTGTGAGTAAAATAACTGATTAAGTTACCTTTGTAAGACAATTGGGAGCAGATGTGGACAGTCCTTGGCCCAGAGAGGAGAGGGTTAAGGTGATCAGGAGACAGGCGGCACTGTGAGCTTTAATCATATTCAGCTATTTTTCTCCTGTTACTTGTGTGTCACTTCCCTGCAGCCGGGTCCACATGCCTCTGACCGCTGGAGCAGAAGCCAGGTACTGCAGCGTGCCGGGCGCCGGGCTGCAGGCTGCTGAAGGCGCGTCGGAGACTGCGCCTCTGCTCGCCCCGGAGCCGGTCTGTCAGTGGCAGCCACTGAACCGGCATCAGCTGGAGGCCGCCGCCGGGGGTTCGGGCTGGAGGGCGGTACGCTGTTACCTGGTGGTGCTGTTCTGGCTCGCATGGATGACTATGCTTGCCGTCGCTGTCGCCATCGTTGTCGTAAGCTCGAAGCCGGTTCCGACGTCGCTGAATTGGTGGCAGAAGTGTCTGTTCTACCAGATCCAGCTCGAGATGAGCCCAGACTTGCAGGGCGAGGGGTCAGGGGCCATCAACGGTAAGAACAAAAGGATTACAGGGTTACATTTGTTACTGCAAATATGTAATTTTGAGAAATGCTGGGCATGATAAATTAGAAAATTTGACCCACAATAGTGCGGGGGAAAATGTAAACCTCTGTATTTATAACTTTTGTTTTCCTGATTCATTTATTGAATACCAAGGTGGCCTCTTTTTTTTTGTTGTTGGAAAGTTTTAGCTGCAGGAAAAATGAAGTTTTCAACAGTGAATTATTGTGTTCAGTTTTAATAGTTTGATTTAAAAAATATCAAAATACCAATCTAGGACTACTGGAACAGTTACCAACCTGGAGATGTTTGGGCAAAATCCAAATACGGCACATCACAAATGCCTTTAACTGTTGAACACGGTGGTGGAGAGTTGATTATTTGACTATATTTTTCAAGTATGGGAGTTACTGTGTTTCTCCTCAAGTCTTCTGTGGCTAGTTTTGTTTCATTTGCTGGGGATTGTGATTCTGTCACTGGCTGCATCCTCCCCTGAAAAACTGGTTTTGTGGGTTAGTTTGTTTATATTAGTGAACACACCCACTATAAGGATTGTGGGTTGCTGTCTTTCTTTTTTTGCATTCAGGGGACTATCTGTCTTTTGATCTGATTAAACAGTCTTTAATTTTCCTCAGAATTAACATAAATTTTAAAAATCTGCCAAATGATCTGTTTACAGTTAGCTATACCCAGCATCATCTGGTTTGATACTTGATCATATAAAACAACAAATGATTTTTGGCTCAACCACAGAGTTTACATGTTTACACTCAACTAGAGTGGATATAATAGATAAAATGTTGTTATTATTATTATTATTATTATTATTATTATTATTATTATTATTATTATTATTATTATTATTCCAGCAACAAACCTCTCCTGTAAGATAATTACATCAGTTATCTGATACGTATTCTAACCACAAAACTGGAGTATTCATCAAAGAACATTTGCTGAAAGTTCTGTGGGAATCTTTTTTGTTTTTTTTTAAAGTAAAAGCTATACCAGTTTTTGTAAATAATTTTCTGTTTTGTGTCACAACTTTTCATAGGTTTCTATATAAATTCAGGGCTATGAACTAATTCAGAATTTGGGATTTCAAACACTGTATGGATCTCTAACCTACATAGTAAATTTTGCTGTCATTTGAAGTTATTTTATTGCACTTTAAAGTTATATTGCTTGTTCAGACCTACAACTCTCTGAAAATGTTACATACCTATTGGAGCTGTGAATTATTCCCTTTCAGCTAATTGTTGGGAAACCCCCCAAAATCACTTCCAGTTTTAATGCAGGCAAATTCCTGATGTTGATCCAATATTTGACATAAACCAATGATTTTATTTCAAGCACTTGGGCCACCATCTAGTGGTCAGAGTGTGAATGACATCACGTTGCAATTTTGCAATAAGCCTTTTTTTGAATTACAATAATAGACTAGTATGGAGGATGAATCGCACAAAAACTGATTTTATTAATCAGTTTCAAAGTCCTGTTTAGCATTAGCAGAATCAACAATCAACATAACTTAGAAAATTACTATTATGTCCAATTATGCTTAATATCAATTATTTGCACCCTACAATTGTATGGCCAATGTTAAAATTAGCAAGCTCCATCTCATTTGGCATTTGACAGCAAAAAAACAACTTATGTTTTATGTAACTGTAAATAAATTTGGCAAATTAAGGCAGAGATGGACTGTTGAGCTGGATAATAAAGCACATCTAAGACAGACTGGCAAAAACAAGAATTGGTCAGAAAAGAATTGCACCTAAATAAGTGAAACGTTAGAACAGGTCAATATCAGAGTTGTGCAAAAAAGCGACTATTCATTTGGCTCTCACAGAACCAAAGCAATGTTACAAAAGTGGGTCAAAGTTCCTTCAGCGATACAATAGGGACTGATAAGGTTGACACATAAGATGATTAGTTCAAGATACTGCTAAATGGGGAGTTTCCTTCCACCACTTCAGCATTTGATCTTTAGGTTGGCATATAAGATTTTATATATTAATTTTAAAGGTGGTGTCCTTGGTTTTTACACTGCATGAGGTGCTTGTATCCTACATGATGGATAAGATGACATGTACAGCATGTTTGTATGTTTTGTTTTTTTGGGTTTTTTTGACTGAGGCTATTAATCTACCAACAATTCATTACCAGACAAAAACTGTTAAACTTTTTAGTTTGTAAGGGTGTATTTAGACAGAAAAGTTGTTTAAAATTAAATGTTTGAGTAACCATAGCAGCAGTTATCCTCTGGTTAAACTTTAGTAACTCTTTTTCTCTGAAGCGGTGTGCGAGCGCCTTCCCTACCTCAGGTCTTTGGGAGTAGGAGGTCTAATCCTGCAGGGTGTGTTTCATAAAAAGGCATCTCCAGTAAACCTCACTGAGCTTGCTGAGGCCCTGGAAACAAAGGCTCAGATTCAACATCTGCTTGCAGAGGGCAGCAAAGCAGGTAGGTAAAAGGTTTTTGAGTTTCATTATATCATTTTATTTTCCTGCATAAACAAGAACTTGGAACTTTGGTCTTTCAGATCTGAGAGTGGTGTTGGACATGTGTGAAGTGAATCTGCTGGGACATGAGGAGATAGCCGGAAACAAGCTGTTGAACCGTTCAGCTACTGTACGAGTGACCGTGATGTTCATGAAATGGCTTGTGACGCCAAAATAATTAACAGCCATATAATAATATGCAATAATTAACATTTCTTTTTCCCAGGATACATTAAGGTTCTGGTTGGAACAAGGTGTGGCAGGGTTTGTCATCTGTGACTCTGATCCAGCATATTCAGTGGAGGTAAATGTGTTGTCTTTAGTCTTGGTACAAGCACTAGTTTCATAAATTCAAGCTTCCCTATCAAACATTTCAGACTCTGCTGGAGTGGAGAGAAGTCTTTGAGGAATTTAGCACTCAGCAGGAAGAAAGGTGCAATTTACTTTCTAAGTAGTTTTTTTTGCATAGTAAGCTGTGTGAGGAAATGAATATGCAAGTCTGTGTTTTCCTGCAGGATTTTGTTGGTCGAACAGACCTCTGATGTTCTGCGCCCACTGAACACATTGACCCAAAGCAACATTACACTGGTAAATGTGGTCATAAGGTCCATCTTACCAAAGTCACAGCAGCCTCTGTCTGCTGAGGAAGTCGCCGAAGCTGTAGAGACGCGCCTGCAAATGACACAGGAAGATGTATGGACCATCTGGACTGTAAGATATTTTTATGCAACCTTATTTACTCTAATTTGGTTTGTCTATGTCAGTGGTTTTCAACTCCAGTCTTTGAGAGCTATTGTCCTGCAACTTTTAGATTTATTCCACTCCAGCACACCTGAATAAAATGAATAACTCGCTACCGGGACTCTGGAGAATTGCAAGGATGAATCTAAAAGTTGCAGGACAATGGCTTTCTAGGACTAGAGTTGGACTACCCTGGTTTATGTTTTGTTTTTTGTATGTATGGTAGGGATTTTTAAAAATGAACTTGGATGTTTGATGCATTTTCTCTCTGACTGATTTGATTGATTTATATATATATATATATATATATATATATATATATATATATATATATATATATATATATATATATATATATATATATATATATATAAAATAATTATAGCAGATGCAGACTGCTTAAATTTGGCCTTAATGTCATCTTTACGTGAATCAGAATTTGCATGGTTTATTTTAATAAAACATTATAACATGGGGTGGGTCATCACTGAGTTGGCCTTAAACTTGTCTTTGTATTAAAATATTATTGGAAAAAACATCGGACCATTTATGAAACAGCTATAGCTTGGCCTAATCTAGGATGTATACAAGATTATTTGCTTTTCCAATTCAGCTAACTTGCAATAGAATTGCTAAATGTTATCAAATGAAAACAAAACATGTAAGAAAACTGGGGAAAAAAACACAATTTTAGTTATCCAATTTTAGGTTACTTAAAACAGATGCTAAATTAAAGCTCTCACTATTAAAATCCAGAGTTTTTGAAATGCATTTCGTCATCATGAAGTTTATTTGTATAGCACATCTCAGCGCAAAGGAAATTTAAAGTGGTTTACATGATTTAAAAACATAACACAATGAACAAACAAAAAAAACCATGACATTGTAGCTGCAAAATAATGAGAATGAGCTGTTGCAATCCAGACAAGAATTAATCAAAGGCAAGTCTAAGCAAAACCTGCAGCTCCAGAGCCACAAGTGGTTCTTAATAACTTTGGCTATATATAAAAAATTTTAGATCCGTGTTTCTTGTCATTTGGTTGGAAACACTGTGCTTTCTTTCTGCATCTTCCACAAATATCAGGATTCCATAGAAGAAAATGTATTCCTCTTTTTTGCAAACTTTTTTTTTCTTTATTTTAAAACCTGAAAACAGAAATAAAATGGTGAATCTTTAAAATGAACACATTTTTTAAAGTAGATATTTAAAACAATTGTTTTTTTTTTTCCAAAAGGGGATGTGGCACTTATAGCCTTGTAGTTTTTATTTAGGTTCTTAGGATTGTAAAGATTGCAGACCCTTGCCATATAAAATGTTGTACTTGGAAAACTGAGATGTCTAATTCATTATAATTGTGATGTTGACAGGATCACAATAACCTTCTTAATACGCAGGTTGGAGGTGAAGTGTCTGATGAGCTGAAGAGGTTACTCCTGGTGTTGATGATGACTCTGCCAGGATCACCTGCTTTCAAGTACAAGGAAGAGATCAACCACACATGGGTAAAATCTTAGCTGTCGAGGAGTTATTGGTAATGGATTTAAAACCCAAAAGGCTAATGCAAAGAGATGAACTGTTGCATCCCCACAGAGTAATGAGATAGAAGTGTGGCCAGATTTCTTGTCTTTTTCTCAGTTTTTCCAGAATTTCAGACATGTAAATCTGTTATCTAGTTGTTTTGTTTTTTTTTTTTTTTTGGTAACATTTTGCTTTGTTCCTGTGCCCTCCACCTTTAGAATGAGAAGACAAAGCACTCTGAAGTTGCTCTCTTCTCCACTCTCAGCCACTCCAAATCCAGAGAAGAAGCCCTCCTCTATGGCAGCTTGACATTTCTCCCCTTCAACACCACCTACAACTTTTCCTCGAGCTCCAACTCCTCTGTCTCCTCTCCTCCCGTCCTGGCCTTCCTGCGCTCCTGGGGTTGCGTGCAGTTCCTTGTTCTGCTCAACATCTGGCCCGAGCCCCTCTACCTGGATTCGGCCTGGGCTCCCAGCCTTCCTGAAAGGGGGATGTTTGTGGCCAGCACAGGAATGAACCACATGGGGTCAACGTCCCTGTACTCTCTCAAAGTGCAGCCTTATGAAGCCCTAGTCATCAAGCTGTTTAAGCCCAGCAGCTACTTGTAGAGCTTCAGCTGTCTTGAGATTTAAATATCAGATTATATTGTCATAGACAAGTAATGGATAATTTTTAAACATCTGGCACATGTGCTGTGAATACCTGTTTCATTTGAGTGTCAAGTTTTCTGATCTCAAAGTTTAATCTGTTAGATGATGATTTATTCATAGAAAATGATCTGTAAAGTTAAATGGAAGTATTTATTGCTATAGCAACACAACAGTTCAGATACCTGTGCTTTGCATTGCTATAGACCAAAATAACATTTTAGAAGTCTGCATATCAAACGAATTCAGAAGAAGTCCTGTGCATATGAAAACAGTGGACTAACTCTAACATTGAGCTCTTTTAGTGGCCCCAGACTAGTGCCATCAACTATGAAAAGATCGTGTTGGGCCAAGACAGAAATCAGAACACATGCGAATGAATGTGGATGCAATAGAAACGATGTTAATCATATGTTTACCTGCTAAATTGTCACTTGACTTGTGTTTAAACTTGCTGAGGGAGATAATCAACTTAACTACTGCCAAAAGAAAATATTCAACAATGTTTCAAGAACCATATCCTTGTTATGTAGCAAAAGTATTTCTGCTTCAAACCCTTCGTGATGTTTGATTCACCAGTTCAATTCTTGCAACAGATGATTTGCCAATATTTTTCTGCCCATTTTGTCTCTAGAAAGCAAAATACAGTACCTTACAGAAGTATTCATACCCCTTGAACTCAGTTTGATATTTGAACCACAAACTTGGTTGAACTGCGTTGAGAAAGGAAAAACCTGAAAGGTTTAGGGTTTCAAAGTTTGCTGGGTTTTTTCTATTTTATTTTTTAGAAAAATCTGAGGATTCCTTCCCTGCCACCGCTGAAGTGTTCCCACAGCATGATGCTGCCATCACCATGTGTCATCCTGGGAATGGTATTTTCGGGCTGCTTTAGTGTTCATCCACACAGTAGCTTATCTGTAGCCCAGAAAGGTGGATTGTGTCTGACCAAAGCACCTTTTAAATTAGTCCTCTCTATGGCTTGTTGTTAAACAGTAATTCTAATGGCTGGCTTCTGGCCAACATCTCTTCCATATTTGTATTCACAATTTTGGAAACATTTTACAGTATTTTGTATCTACTTCATAATTATGTGCTACTTTGTGTGGGTCTCAAACATACAAACCCAATTAAATACACTACAGTTTGTAATGTAGATAGTTCAATAAGTATGAACGACTTTGCAAGAGACTGTATTATACATGAGGCCCTCTCACTGTCTCCAGCTTTGGTTTTGATTTTTGGTTGACCACTTGGTGGTGCTACCGCTTCTCTTACAACTCTGCAATTATTCTAGCGTAACATCTCTATGGGATGCATTATATCTCAATGCATTTAAATGAGATGCCATCAACTTTGTATAACCTTTTTTTTTTTTTTTTTTTTTTTTTCTTCATTTTTTGCTCTTTTACTCCATAGTTTTGAACAAGTTGGGAACAATCAACCTATGAAGTGTTCACTGTTTGGCTTTCTAAGAATTCCTGAAACATTACAGTCACAGTATTGTAAGGTGTTGTCAAATAAATGAGAAGGTACAGTGTGTCCAGAAAGAATTCAGAGCTTCACTTTTTCCATATTTTATGTTACCTTATTCCAAATTGATTATAAATTAATCTATACAAATACTTCATTATGGTCATGTGGAAATTTATATCTATTTAAAAAAGGAGCCAAATGGGCTCAGGTGGCACAGAAAAATGTCACTTATTTGTATGCTTAATACCTTTTGTTAAAGACAAAGACCATCACTTATTTCACAAGAAAATCTGTAAAACGAGGATTTTTTTTTTTTTTTTTGCATTACTCCATTTATTTATTTTTTTTAACAATTCAAATCACTACATACACTTCAAGAAGAAAATGTGCAGGATGAAACATGTACAAATTGCACTGGTCATGTATGACTAAGCAAACGGTGGCTGTATACAGTGAAATGTAAAAAAAAAAAAAAAATCACCGTGCCTGTTGCATTCCATGAAAAATAGATGATTTTATAACAAAGAGGACAGTGAATGACCATAAATAAAAAGACAACATAAATCTATAAACAATTAACTCTCACAGTGCATGTTGAAGCAGCAGATCTCTCCAGAAGCAAAACGTTTAACACAAATCATTTGAGGAGACAAAGGGAAGGAAAAGTAAAGCCCCATGCATTTAATACAACAACCATATGAGTTATACTACAGTGGTAATTTAGCGACACATCTTAGGGCATCATACTACTTTACTGTGGGTCAAAAAAATACTTGAATATTTGTTAAAACAAAGGACTCAAGATGACAATGGAATACTACAATGTTGGTTTGGTTTTAATCTTACATTCAGTAAACCTAAAAAAAAATCAAATGTGAGAATATAATTTATTTTATATACCTGCTCAATCCTTGCAAGTCACCACTCTCTCTGATAGCAACACAGAAATGCATGAGGTACTAATATGAAGCTATGCAAGCTCACATTTACACCAAAGGGCAATTTAGCACAGTTTGTTAGCTTAAGGAGAATGGTGAAAGGAAGCCAAACAACCTAAAGCAACCCAACCATGGAGAGAACATGCAAACTCGACACAGAAATGACCACAGCCAGTATATGAACCCAGGACCTTCTTGTTGCAAAGCAACAGAATCAAACATATACATCAGATTTCTTTTAATTTTTCTAACTACAATCATTTGCTGCAGGTGGAACAGTGTTTGCTAAAATATCAAGAATGTTTTTCAGGAAACAAACTGTCACTTTGGCATTTAGGATGTGTTTTTTTTTTTTTTTTTTTTTTTTTTTTTTTTTTTTTTTTTTTTTTTTTTTTTTTTTAAGAAATCAGCACTTTGAGTAATTTCTTGTTGGCTTGGCTTTCAGGCCTTTGTTAGTACCTTTATCCCTCAGTCAAAAATCATTTCTGAAATTAGACATAAGGTTTTAAACCTCCTTATACAGGAGTACATAACATTAACAAGTGAAATTCTAAAAGCTTGCACACTTATCTTTAAAAGGTTTTATACATTTGACCAATTTAGCCTGACAATCATCATACTTGCAGAATACTGCAAAATGAACAAGAGAACATGCCAATTGAGTAAGGCAAAGGTGTGCTGATCTTCGTAAATCAGGAAATGGGTACAAGGTATTAACTAATCACTCACACTTGCCCATATCTACAATTAAAATAAGTAGGAATTGAATTACTAAAATGAGTAGAAATGGGACAAACAAGGTTGGATGGGGGGGGATAATGCATGCAGTGTGCCATATTTCCTTAGGACAACTTTTTAGGAAAAGTCAGAGCATGAATTGTTGAGATTGTTTTATAATTGTTTGGTCAGCATGGTATTAGACTTGAATATGACCATATTTGGTGGACTTATATTGCCATGAATATAATTATGCATAATCAGACCAGCTTGTCTTGTAATGTGCCATGAGATGACGTAATTGAACTGAACATCTGAAAAGGTTATACAGCAAGCTGGAATGGAAGTAACTAGCACATTTTTTATGCTATACTAAATAACTATCTAAGCAATTGTTAGTGTCAGTCATTTAAAAACAGTTGATGTTTTGAAGTGGAAAAGATTTTTTTTACAAGCACAAATAATGACACTGAAGAAAGTCTAATGAGCACACCTGCTGAGATGCACACAACAATGATCACATTGAATTTCATAGAACTTTTAAGATAAGTTGCATGGAACACAGTATACATTTAAATCAGCAACAATTCCCATTCAAAACTTGAAATAAGTAAAGCTACTATTATATATTTGTAAGCAGCATAATTCTATCTGACCCTGAAGAAATGTAAGAATAACACTTAAGTCCATGTTGTTACAACAGCCCATACTGACATTAGCATTTAACCAAAAGCATGTGAATTAAAGTTGTTTGCTCTAAACCGCTTGATACAATCAGATATGATTTCTGAGACAGAAAACCATTTATAAACTGAATGTGACTGCACTCTACTATAACCAGGATAAATTAGTATGTATGTAACTGAATTTAAAGTTTTCTACATGGTTGGATTCATATCATCATATATTTCTGGATGTGAATTGAACAGAATCTGATATAAGGTAAAGCGGCCTATTTGAACGGAACCAGAATTAGGGTGTGGTTTAATATTAAGATCTTTTATACTTTAGTTTGTTATACATGTTCCCAGTTATACTGTGCAAGTGCCTACTTGTTTCTACATATAACTCATTTTAATAAAACACGTTTATCTGAAAGTCACCTATCCCTGATGATGGTTACATGATAAGATCAACTGCTTCAAGGGTCTGTGTTCAGGAAATAGTTGTGAGAAAAATGATAGTATACAGTCATGCAGGGTAAATATCCACAACAGTTTATCTGAGTGTATATTTGATATGGTTCAAAGCATTACTCTCAGTGTAAATATTAGTCTTGGTTTTATGGCACCACTCCTTTTGCAGTTGAAACAAAATGATGGTGACAGACACATTCAGAATATAATTTATCTTTGAATACAAACTATACATTCAAGATCCATTTCATTTCTGATTTGTTAAACCGTTTTTCAGACCAGACGGTCTCTCTGCCTGGAGTCCTTCATCCTTCCCAGCTCAAGTTCTCTGGGTTGTGGCAAGGAGTTATTTTTGTCAGTAAGTCCAGCTCCTGTGTTCACGGGTTGCGGGGTATGGAGCTATCAAGTGGTAAAGGCAAAGCACAGTGCGTCGTCGTCTTCATGGCTTCTTTGCCAAACTGGCAGCTCAGCAGAGAGCGGAAGTGATGAGCAGACTTACGGCAGATGATGAAGACCCAAGGATCCACGATGGGGTTTAAAGAGTAAAAGCGGAAAGCTGTCAAGTTTTCGTCGTCTCCAGAGAATGGATTAATAGCATTTATAAAGCCAGCAATCTGAGGAGAAGAGAAGGTTATGATTAGATACAGATTTTGCTTTTCACAGGTCAAAAATATCAAAGCGAGAAAATGTAAGAACACGTAATCTACAAACAACCAAGCTAAGATCTCCTTTTTTTTGATGAACTACAGCTCTGGTCTCTATCTGTAACCTGGAAATCAAGTTGGAAAACTATTAATTATCAAAAATATGCAAACATTCAAGAACCAAGATTATTCACACAAAGACATAACTACTGCATAAAAGGGTCTTTCATCAGTAAAAGGATAAAGCAGAAAACCTCCCAAACAAGTCTTGTTTAAAATCAGGTTATGAACCCCTTGTATGATTACTGAATAGCTTTGTTTCCTTGTGTTGCCTTTTGCCCACTCTGTTATTCATCTTAGAGTATTTCCATTTGTGGGAAGACAACTGAAACTAACAGTTTTATCTTTCTGAAATGTGCAAAAAGGCAACTCCAGGAAATGTCTGCAGATGATATTCTGACTCTTTTACTGAAAACTCTCCTTGAATGTCTGCCTCAGGATGAAGATTATTGCCAGCTACTCAGATTATCTAACAACAAAAGTTGTCACAGATTCACACTGCAGTCAAATATCCCCAAACGAGTTTATTTTACAACAGCTGTTTTAGTTTTTGGGATTAGCTGTTGACATACTATTTCTTATCTTAGTGGTTCCCAAACATTTTATCTTCTGACTCACAAAATAACAGTAAAAGAGATTCATGACCCAAACTATCAGCTGAATAAACAATCATTTAATTCAAAACTCAATCATTGTCTAGGGTGCTATATTTGAAAATGTGTTTGACGTGAGTCTAAACATGAAAAAAATTAAGGAGGCTCTGTGAGATATCAAGTCATGTCATGAGGTATGTGTATCATTTATGACGTGCCCCCCTTTGGTTCGTCATGTGTTTTTGGATCAGGGGAGTATCATTTAAAATGTGTAACTGACTACCTTACTTTTGCCATAGCGTAGTGGCAGTCTTTGTAGTGAGCTGTATGGCTCTCTGCCTAGATCAGCATTGTGGGAAAGTGGGATGCCACAATACCAAAAAAGTTGTCTCTTTGTTTTTATCCATCCATCTATAATGGTCATTGTATGATGTGTGCAGAAGAAGGCAACATCAGTCTTTTTCCATAAATATTAATTGTGGTGTATATGCACTCTAAGTCCAAAAAAATCTGTAGCAGTCTAGCTCACATTGTGTGTCATTAAACACTGTAGATCAAATCATAGATGCTGGAGTGTTATTTACTGGAAGCTGCAAAACATCATATATCATTCAAACACAAGGCGAGGTAGTAGACTTACATCAGAGAATAACAAAATTGTATCAAGTGGAATATAACACACTCCACATAATTTGCTCAAGTACTTCAACTGTTATTAACTTTTTTTTCCTTCAAATTACCCCTCAAGCTCTTTTTACAACAACAATCTTAAATCCACATTATTGGGATTTTTTGTGACAGATCGACATGAACTGCAGCACATATTATAAAGTAGAAATAAAATAATACAAGGTTCTATTTTTCACAATACAAAATCTAAAAGTGTGGCATGTTGTTGCTGTTGCTGAGCTGGAGAGCTCCTTCATTGACAAACTGCTTCATCCAAGGGTGCACTAAGGAGTGTTATAGGATATCCTTCCTCCCATCAGCTGTTAGACTCTATAACCATCATTGCTCCCAACAAAATCATTGTGTTTATATCCATGCCAGTATCTGTACAACTTTACCATTTTTCTATTGTCACTAATTGTAAATAGTTTGTATTTTTAATGCTCAGAGACATGCACATCTTGTACATTTTTAATTATCTAACTCAGTTGCACATTCCTCTGGACTGAGGTATTTTTTTTTACAACTACACAGTAATCGTGTTGAAATTTTGCCTTAGTGTACAGTATTTTTAAATTATTTTATTATTATATTTTATATTCTTTATGTGAGTCCTTTTCATTATTGCCTGCCACTGCCACTTTGCTGCTGTTGCACAGAAAAGTTATATCACAATATCCCAAGCTTTGAACATCTCACAGCGTTCAATCCATCATCTAATGAAAAGAAAATGGCAAAACTGCAAATCTACCAAGACCTGTTAGTTCACCTAAACTTACAGGCCAGGCAAGGAGAGCATTAATCAGAGAAGCAGGCAAAATGTTTACGGTAACTCCAGAGAAGCTACAGAAATTGAAAGCTCAGCTATTTATTGGCCTCTAGGAGTGACAAGAAGAGTACCATGGATAAAGAAGTACCATGATTAGATAAAGCCAAAGGAAATCCCATTTGTAGTTTGTCACAAGTGAAGTGGGGGACACAAACATATTAAATAAGGTGCTCTGGTCAGATGAGACCAGAATGTTGCTTTTCAACCTACATGTCAAAAGCTATGTATTGCAGAAAACTAACAATCTCTATTATGCCCACTGTGAACTATAGCACTGGAAGCATCATGCTGTGTGGATGCTTTTCTTTAGCATGAACAGATAAACTGATCAGAGTTGATGGCAGAATGGATTTTGCTAAATGCAGGACAATCCTAGAAGAAAATCTGTTAGATGGCTCTGCAAACTATTAAATCAGGAAGGCTGGATACAAATGCATACCACACTTTTCTGATTTTTATTTGTATAGAGAAAAACGTGTATCATTTCAATTCCAACTCACAATTATGCACTGCTTTCCTTTGATCTCTTGCATAAACTCAATAAAAAGTCAAACTGTGGGGTGGTGGTTTGAGGAGTTCAAGAAATGTGAATACTTTTGCAGCACACGATATCTAGACCATTTATTATTTTGCAGTTTTCTAACATTTTTCTAAATAATGTAACAATATTGTTTGTAGAAGGCACTTCATCATAGCTGATGTGTCTGCAACAGCACATACAATTCAGCACTTCCGGCACTGTAGCAAGATAATATTACTGCTTGTTCAATATATGTGAGACTTCAGACTGTGGTTCACATAACTCAGACACCACAAGGTGCTATGAAATATCAGCATGCAGCTCTAACAAATGCACATTGTAAGACTTCTGTTTCACAGCCACAAAATGTCCTGTGTGGACAAACATGACCAAGCAAGACTTAACTACGAGGTTTTCTTTTGCAATGACATTTGAAGTTTGAAAGACTACAGACAGACAGCCCAGACAGCAGCAGCTGCAGCTGGCTGTTGAATCATCGTGGGCAGACAGAGAACCAGCAGCTGGCCCAGGAAGCTTGTCACCTTGCTCCTCTTCTCTATCAACAATTTCCCATTTTCTTCATGAAATATCCAACGAACAGTAGCCTAATTAATGGCCTATGCTATTGAGAGCCGTTGTGCCTTGGTCTAAATGTTTTGTTGTTGCTAGGGCCTGGACTGAAATCTAATAAGCTAAAGACAATGTGCGAGGGGCCAAAGGGAGCAAGTCCAGACTGAGGACAAATGAAACTACTGGAGGGACGAGACACAGACCTGACTGTGTTCTTTGCCTTCACATCCGTTTCACACAGATGGAATTGTTTGCATTGATCCACGGAGACACCTGCAGAAGATCAGCCAGGATTTAAGTTACATGGATCATGAGGTGATATGGAGGTAGATGTTAAACAAGATTCTGAAATTAGTGGTTAAAGAGCATTAAAAATCAATTTAGGAGGATGGAGTTAAAATCTTTTGGGTTTCAGTTTATGAGCAGAATTGCTCACAAAGTAGATAAATTTCAAAAATGATTTTATAACAAGTAGGACTTGGATCAGCTTAGAAGAAATTCATTCTGTATGTTAATCCAGAACTGCACCTGAAGTCAAAGCTTTTCTTCATTTAGCCTTGGCCACAACCTCACATAAAAGACAACAACATTCACTGTACAAAGTGGAACAAAACAAATGTCCAGATGTTTTTTATTTTTTTACTATGTATCACTGTGGAATTTTTTTTAATTGCAAAATCAAGATTGCATCAGTTATTACCTAACACACTTGAGAGATTCAGTATGAGTGTCAAGTTTTGCACAACATAATATGGATCCATTTTAAATTCATGAAGTACAAGTAAGATTGCAAAAACCATGCCAAGTTAGTATCTCCCAGTTTTATCTGATGCTGCTTCATCCTTCAGTTTTTGCATTTATCACTATAAATTTTATGAGATTTAGGCATCCAGGAAGTTACATTTAAATCAAATCAGCTCTTTGTAAATGCTTTTGTGTGTTCTTCCATTTGCAAGGTTCAAATTCATCAAAGTGCTGTCAAACTGGGATGGACGTTATTGATATAACAATATAAAGTAGCTGCGTGCACATTACAAATAGCTGCTGCAGCATCAAGAGAGTTAATGTAACTTAATGAAGGTGTAAAATAAAAGACTGAATGGAAGAAAGCCTAAATCTAGTACATGTTTAAATTGAGACATTCAATAAAGCAGTTCCCTTTTCCCTGACTAATAGCTTACAGTGTATCCTGGTGGGCAAAGTCAACCCAAAGAACAAACTCAACAAAGAAACCCAGAAAAAAATCCAATAAATCTGTTTGTTTATTTTTTGATGCCGATTCAATTTTGTGATGTTACAGCCAACAATTCCATCCATCCATCCATCCATCCATCCATCATCTAGCACACTTAACCTTGCAGGCTCGCGAGGGGGGCTGGTACCTATCTCCCAACCAACAATTTCAGTTTATTTTATTTTCATGTAAAAGACCAAGACAAAGTGCATGATTTAGAATTGTAAGGTAGCAGGTGCATGGCTTTCTAATTCCTATGTTATATACATATGTATGCCTTTGCATTCAGCCTCCTTTACTTCGATAGCGCTAAATAAAATAACTGCTTATAAACATACAGCCTCAGAAGGACCAAGGAATATACCAGACAGGCAAGGTTAAGTAACAAAACAAAACCCAAGACTTTAAACATCCCACAGAATATTGTTCAGTCCCAAAAGCACAACTGAAACCTAACAAGACATGGCTTTCCATCTAAAGCCATCACCAAGCAATGAAAGCATTATTCAGAAAAGCAGCAAAAGGAACGATAGTAACTCTTGAGGAGCTACACTGATCCACAGCTCAGTTGGAAGAAAGCCATTGCTAAAAGAAAGCAATGTGTATTCTGGTGTACTGGTTGTTACAAGCCATGTCAGAGACACAGCAAGTACATGGTAGAAGATGAGAATTAAAATAACTTGTTTGCTCCTACATACGCTGTTTGTGGAGGAAAACTAACTCTGCACATCTGCCTGAAAAAACCATCAATACTGTGGCACATGGTAGCATTATTATGCTGTGGTGATACTTTTCACCAACAAGGACAAGAAGAAAAAATAAAGACCTAAATAGAATCTGTGAAATGACTGAATATGTTAAGTTCGCTGAATCTGACAGAATGAAATATATTAAAAAGAAGAATGGCAAAAAAAAAAAAAAAAAAAATCACCCCCCAGACGGTTAAAATTGGTAGAAATATAACCCAAAAGACTTGCAGCTGTAATTGCAAAGTATTGATTCAGGAGGGCTGAAAACAATAACATCCCACTCTTTTCTGATATTTTTTTAAAAAAAGAATCTGAAAAGAAAACATGTTTAAAATGTGTACTGTTTTCCTTTCATGTCACAACTATGCTCATCTTTGTGTTGGTCTATAATATAGTAGTCTAAACCAAACCAAATATATTGTGGTTTGTGGTTGTACAAAAATGCTGAAAATATATAAAGGCAACAAATTTTGCACAACTTTTACCACTTTAGTTCTAAGACACTTTAAATCCCACTTCCTCATTTTTAGCAACTCTAAGATTTCACTTCAAATCATGCTGCGTTTAAGGGAACTGAGAAGTGGAAGACTCCAAACTAGTTTTACGTTTATTTGGTGAAAATTTGAAATTTTAAGTAGATGTTATATATGGCACTTTGTATTTAAAACAAATTATTTAAAATCAAATAACAGGATCCTATAAAAGATAATCATTATACTAGTAGTTCAGTAGTGTTTCATTCCTCAAAAAATACAATCATCATTCTTTAAATCGCTTTCTCAATAAAGGATAGAAAACATGTCATGAAACAAACCATTAAATAAAGCTATTATAGCAATGAAGTGGCTTATGAATTAACTGGCTGTTATTCAGAAAAGCAGCAAAAGGAACGATGATAACTCTTGAGAAGCTACACTGATCCACAGCTCAGTTGGAAGAAAGCTGTAACCAATTTGCTTTGTGTGCTGCAATGAGATCCTACAGGATCCCTCTTCAAGGGTGATTGAGAGTAATTTGTCTGTATACAACCATTTCCCCAAAAAACATTTTAAAAATCCCCGGCTTCATGGAAGAGGGAGTGGAGTCAAGTGTCAGGGTACTAACATCAGCAGCAAAGAAAAACGTTGAAAGGACGGGGTTTATACATGCTTCAGTCCTTTTTTGACGAAAGCATAACGCAAAGATTTGATTAAAACCAAAAAAAAGAAAACGTCTCTGATATAAACAGAAAAATTAAATATCTAAGATGTCCTTGGGAACAACAGTAAGTAATCCTTTAACAGCCTTGGTTGTTGATCAAGAAGCTGCTCTGGTTCAGCGATTTGTTATTTCCACACAAAGTTATCATCCCGCCTAATTCATCATGCAGCACTGCCAAAAACATTTCAAACACACATGCAGGCTCACGCGCTTAACCCTCATCTTCACCGTTACTGTCTCGCTCCGCATTTACCACCCTCGCTCTGGCTTGTGCTCCTGCATGCCACCCTGCCTCTTATGGTGCTCTCGGCGGACTTTGAGCCCCACAGAATGGGGAAACAAATCACAAGCCGCTCTCTCTACAAGCACTCCTGGCTGTGGGGCCAAGACTGATGACATGTCAGGAGCTCCTTAAACAGGAGCATAATAATGTATCACTGAGTGGATAAAGAGCAGAGCAGAAGCAGAGCGAAACAGAAAAGAAAGAAGGGTCATGTAGGTGCACTTTAAATGTTCTTATTATGAATATGCTTAGGGATATATTAGGCCTGTAAAAGCAAATGTGCTCACACACATACTATGTAAATAGTTTAAACATTGAACAGACAGTTACAAACGTTCTGCAAGCATATTCAGCTTTTTGTATGTAAAGGCCTCTGAGTTAAAGGAAACTTAACCAATAATACGGTTACAGTCCATTGCAAAAGTATTCATACTCCTTGAACTTTTTCACATTTTGCAACCACAAACTTTAATTTAATTTATTGGGATATTATAAGATAGACCAACAGAAAGTAGTGAGTAATTGTTGAATGAAAATTATATTTGGTTTTCAAATTATTTTCTAAGTAGAAATCTGGTGTCCTATGCAAATGTATTTGTTCTACAATACTTTGTAGAACTGCCTTTAGTTGCAGTTACAGCTTTAGTTACTGGAATTGCTGCAGGCAGAGGGAATCTGTGAACAGCAATTTTCAAGTATAGCTAAAAAATTCTCAATCAATTTATGTCCAGGCCATTTTTACACATGAATATGAATTAATGTAAACCAGGGGTCAGCAACATTTACAATTTATTCATGAGATGTTTCCCTCACTCCTCATAACAAAATTTAGCTAAATAAGGCTTATTCTTACATATTATATAAAATTAGTTTTTTGCTTTATCATAAAATGTTTTCAAAAATTTGTATAGTTTGTAGTTCAAAAAAAAGAAGAAAAATATATTCTATCTTCTTGAATGAACTGTTATATACTGATGAAAATTGAATGCTGGAAAAAAGACGTTATTTGTAGCCTAACAATAAAGTAAAATGACTAAAAGAAGAAATAAAATCTCAACATTTCTTGTTCCAGTTATGGGTCATTCTGCTGTGAAAATTCTATGCAGTTATTGAATGGAAAAAACTGCTCAAACTAGCTCTATTTTCATTACTTTTTATATTTAGAGATAGTGCAAAGTTCTTTTCTTCTTTATCAATTTTTGGCCAAAATTACCAAAGGCAACTGTGGAGAGCCTTATTAGGTCGCTCCTGCTCCAGAGATGTGGGTTGCAGAACCTTGAACTTAAATTTGTTAAATCAGTGTTGTCCTGCTGGAAGGTCAGATTTGCCCCAGTTATAAGTCTTGTGCAGCTTCTAAAACATTTTTCTCCATTATCTCATATTTAGCTTTGTCCATGTTCCACCAGCTTCCCTGTCCCTGGTAGAGAAAGAAAAGCATCCACACAGCATGATGAAACCACCGCCATTTTAACAGTAGACCTGATTGGGTGTTCAGAGGAGTAGTTCTTCACAACACATAGGGTTCTGCAAGTAGCCCAAAACACTACATTTTCTGACCACAGCACTTTATTTCATATGCTTGCTGTGTCCTCAACATGACTTGTGGCAAACTGCAGATGGGAATTCCTTTAGGTTTCTTTTAGCAGTTCACCAATCTTACGGTTATTCCATAAGGGCCAGATTTGTGGAGTGCAGGACTAACAATTGTCTAGTCCACAGATTCTTCTCCCTGAGTTGTGGATCTCTGCAGAGAGTTAACACGAGGCTCTTGGATGCTTCTCTGATTAATTCTCTTCTTGCCCGGCCTGGTGGTTTAGGTGAACTGCCATGGCTTGGTAGGTTTGGAGTTGTGCCATTTTCTTTTCATTTTTGGATGATGGGTTGAAAAAAGCTTTTTGAGATGTTCAAAGCTTGAGGATATTTTCTTATGATATAACTGTGCTTTAAAATTCTTCACATCTGCTGTTTTCCTTGGTTTTCATGCTGGTGTTTATTCAATATATTCTCAAACAAATCACAGGGCCTTCACTTTATACTTATTTATACTGAGGCTTAACCAAGTAAAAACAGGGGACTGTATTTACTAATTAGTGACATCTGAAGTCATTAGGGAACATTAAATTATATTTAGGAGCTTAGAGTAAATGGGGCAAAATACAAATGCATGTCATACTTTTCGAAGTTTTATTTGTAGACAAAAACCCCCCAGAATTTTCTTACTTCACACTTATACACTACTTTGTGTTGGTCTGTCAAAGAAATTTCCAATAAAATACATTGATGGCTTTGGTTAAAACACAACAGAATATAAAAAAAAAATGTTAAATTCAAATTCAATTCAACAATAATTTATTGATCCCAAATGGAAATTAAATAAAGGGGTATGAATGCTCTTGCATGGCACTGTATATTAGTTATAAAGTTGATCATTTTAGCTTTTTAGAGATGGAAAACCAGGAAATTATTCCTAACTTTATCACTAATATATTTACTGAATCAACTCTTCAAGCTGAACTGGTCATTAAAGCAAACATTTCCCTACCTTCCGTAGCCATTTTATTCTGGATTCATATGTGGACCCAGTTTGTCTAGTGTAAATGAGCACATCCTGTCAGAGACACATAAGATGCTATTTGAGGCGGATAACATGCAAGCTTCAGGAAACAGACCACATAATGGATATCAGCATTCTGTGACCCATTATTTTCCATCCACTTGTCCTGATGGACTCTTCCTACCTATCTCTCTCTCTCTCTCTTACTCTCTTCCTGATTTGGTTGCAGTACCGGATCATTACACGTGGCATTAGAGGACGGAGGGTGCAGACAGCTGACCCATCAGAGACAATGGAGAAAAATACTGAGTATCAAAAGATGAGAAATGCTTAATATGCTTTCTAGTCAGATAAGGAGCAAGGGGCTGCCAGCTAAATGCACTTGAATACCACTTGACCGCCTTTAGAAAAGCAAGTGTTTAGGCACTTTGCAGGTGTGGAGCATACAAGTGTGTTGATACAATGGAACGGAGGAAGGAGATCGGAGAAACAACTGTTACTGTTCGGCAATCTGGGTACGGTTACAAGTTTATATTATATATATATATATATATATATATATATATATATATATATATATATATATATATATATATATATATATATATATATATATATATATATATTCACAAGGAAAGGACCCACAGCCAAATACCTCCAACGAGTAAGGCAAGTCCTGAGAAGCCAGCTCAATGGCAAGAACAAGATCCGTGCGATAAACAGCTATGCCTTGCCAGTAATCAGATACCCTGCAGGAATAATAAGCTGGCCAAAGGAAGAGATAAAGACCATGGATGTTAAAACTCGGAAACTACTAACCATGCATGGAGGGTTCCACCCTAAATCCAGCATCCTGAGACTATACGCGAGCCGTAAGGACGGAGGCAGAGGACTAGCGAGTGTGAGAGCCACTGTCCAGGATGAAACATCCAAGATCCATAAATACATCAAGGTCAAAGCCTCAGCCGACGATGTGCTCAGCGAATGTCTCAAACAATGGGGACCAGAGGATGAGGTGCTGGAGGAACCATCATGGGAGGATAAGCCCCTACATGGGATGTACCACCGACAAATAACTGAAGTGGCTGATATCAGGAAATCCTACCAATGGCTGGAAAAAGCTGGACTCAAGGACAGCACAGAGGCACTCATCCTGGCTGCACAGGAACAGGCCCTAAACACCAGAGCAATAGAGGCTCAGATCTACCACACCAGACAAGATCCAAGGTGTAGATTGTGCAAGGAGGCCCCTGAGACAGTCCAACACATAACAGCAGGGTGCAAGATGCTGGCAGGGAAAGCGTACATGGAACGTCATAACCAAGTGGCGGATGTTTCACAGATGTTTCTGCATAGTGTACAGAAACATCTGTGCAGGATATGGACTGGAAGCCCCGAGATCAAAGTGGGGCGCACCCCCAAAGGTGGTGGAGAATGACCGAGCTAAGATCCTGTGGGACTTCCAGATCCAGACAGACAAAATGGTAATGGCAAACCAACCGGACATCGTGGTGGTGGATAAACAACAGAGGAAAGCCGTTGTGGTGGATGTAGCAATACCAAGCGATTGCAACATCAGGAAAAAGGAACACGAGAAACTGGAGAAATACCAGGGCCTCAGAGAGGAACTGGAGAAGGCCTGGAAGGTGAAGACCACAGTGGTGCCTGTGGTCATCGGGGCCCTCGGGGCAGTCACCCCCAAACTGGAGCAGTGGCTAAAACAGATCCCAGGAACAACGTCAGACATCTTAGTCCAGAAATGCGCAGTTCTCGGCACAGCCAAGATACTACGCAGAACCCTCAAGCTCCCAGGCCTCTGGTAGAGGACCCGAGCTCAGAGGTTGAGAAAGACCACCCGTGGAGGGTGAGAAGGGAATTTTTATATATATATATATAAAATATATATATATATATATATATATATATATATATATATATATATATATATATATATATATATATATATATATATATATCCCAGAAAAATTCACTCCATGGTCAGACAATGAAAGGCTCAGTTAATATAATAGGTGTTAATGTTTATGTCAGTACGATTAGGAAAAGAATGAAAAGTATGGTTTGACTGAAGTGAGGGGTCAGCAACCTGTACGGCCCTAACAGCAATTTTTGCCTTTGGTCCAGCTAAAACAAAATTTGTTTAGTGCCACAATGCTACATGAAACAAATTAGTTTATTTTACAACATATAGTATATGAAAAAAAAACACAGATTTTTAAATGAAAGAAAAGCTATTTCATTTTTGTTTTTAGGTTTTAAAATAAAGAAAATCATCTAACTTTTACAGAAAAGGAAAGGAACATTTTTTTTCAATGACACATAGAATTTTAATTAGAAAATTATGTAAAAAAAAAAAAAAAAAAAAAAAAAAAAAAAAAAAAAAAAGCACATACTTAGCAACCAAAACACAACAAAGTTACTTTGTGAAAAGAATATTCCTTACACAATTAGTGTCACTCTTTGTGGAAATGCTTTGCATATATAAAAACAATATTTTTAATACCCCTACAATTAAAATCTCAAATACTTTAGCATTTTTGACCAAAGTTATTAAGAGCTACAGTGCAGGGCTCTAGAGTGCAACCACTTTGGTTGATTTCTCAATAGTGCACCTAAAAAAGATTCTAAGTCATTAAATGCCTGAATTTGAGGACCCCTGGTCTAAAGAGCTGCAGGTTGCCCCACATTTGCCCCACGGTATAATTATATTTGGCCTGTGAGAAAATTGCAAATGTGAGGTGGCCCACCTTTAGACTGTGGAAGACACCTATAGAAGGCAACAAATACAGAAAGAGGTATACTATTTTTACAATTCTATTCAAGATTAAATGAATGCTGGGCCAGAATTGGATCAACAACTAGATAATGACCCAAAAACAGCAGTAAACCTACAACATAATGGCTGAAAAACAAAAGAATCAACGTGTTACGATTGTCCAGTCAAGGTCCATATCTCAACCAGATTACAATGCTATGATGGGACCTTAGAAGAGCTGTGGAGAAACTAATGCCTGCAAGTCTTAATAAACTTACACAGTGTTGGAAAGAAGAGTTGGACTCCTCCATAACAATGTGAGAGAATGATGAAGTCATACAGAAATTAACAAGTGTGAATTATTGCTGCTTAAAGTGCAACTGCCAGCTTCTTTCCATGATGGTATTGCACAGAGAAAACTTATTAATATAAAACACACTAATATCATTACCATTAAGTTGCCACAAAGGACTGCTTGGGTGCGTTTTTCTGCATATGAATAATTTATGTATTCTTTCTATCTGTGTTTGACCTGTTGGATGATATTTAAATTCTTTTGAGGCCCACACTTGATTCCTGTTTTTAGTTACTCACAAAAAACAGGAGTCATGAAGGCTGGGTTAATCATAATCTGTATAATGTTTGCGATATTTAATTTAAATTTTTCCCTGGTATTTCTTACCTCTTACTTTGCCTGCATCTTGGGTCCACCTTCAACCACATTATGACAGATATTGTGCAGGGCTAATCAAATATGATGAGATTGAACTAGAAATAAACTAAACTAAGTCTTACTCCAGGCATATATGCAACTCCAAAGGAAAAACTTTTTTTTTTTTCCAACACACTTTACTTAAAATATAATTTAATTTCGTAATAAATTAGAAATTACTCGTTTTCCAGTACAAACAAACTTTGTGTTATGAGTTTGTCTGGTTTATATATGATAATTCAGATGTTAACATTGTCTCCAAAATTAAATGAAATTAAAAAGGTTTAAGTAAACTACATTTTGCCAGCACTACAAATTTTACATATTGATACACAGTCAGAGTGCAAATTATTCAAAAGTGGGACAAAAACTTTCCTTCAACATTTATTTAGGGGAAAAAGTAACAGACAGACAATGTCTCTAACTTCACAAAAAGCTATCAGCAGTCTTAAAAAAAAACATCAAAAACGTTTGATGCTTTTTCCTCTTCTCTTGACCTATCAGTAGCCCTTGGGTGTCATCTCTTCAACTGTTCATAATTGAATAATAACCTCATTAAACATGCAGCATTTTGTTCCAACATATTAATGTGCAACTTCAAAAACATCTAAGTCCTATTCGGCAAAGACATCCAGAGAGCGCACAAATTAGGTGTTTTCTGCGACATATTTTTCACTCATAGAGCGCCCCATGATGCTGATCACGCTGACAACTGATTTACTAATGGAGCTGGTTATCATGCAGGTGGTGCAGACATATTACATCAACATTGGCACTAAAAGGAAGACATGGGGGGAATTTTCACCACCACAAAGACGATTTGTAATATTTGAGGAGCAGGAAAAAAAAACATGCATAGACAAAGAATGTGTGGCTGTCGTCATAACCCTTCTGTGACTTTTTTTTTGGGGGGGATATGGCATCTTCGTGATAGATTTATCAGTTAATTTGCACCTATCACATTGCATATATGAGTGCAGCAAACACAAGGCTTAAAAAGGGAGTGCAGATGCTTTAAAGACAGCCTGTGGTTATCTTCAGACAAGTTCCATCAAGGGAATTACACCGTTTGAAAGTCCATTAGCGACTTTCCACCTCTAGGAAAAGCTCAATTCTGTGGCGGGTTTTTCTACAGCTATTAGCTTGATCTGGAAAGGATGTACAAAATGGATTTCAGGAAGAACTACAGAGTTGTGGTCAGTCCAATTAACTGCCTATAAAGACAAGTGAATGCATTCTAGATTATGGTCACTGATTTATGCAAAGTCTTTCTCAATTTCTGGGAAAAACAGTACAGTAAACACGTTCTTAGGTAGAATCTACAATTAGCAGCCTTTTGATCCCCCCGTAGCGTACGTTAAAGAATCAAGGGCATGGTTAGTTCCGTAAACATGCACAAGCTGAGAAAAACTGCTGACAAAATGAAAAGAAAAAAAAGCTGCTCAGAGGAAAAAGGGGAAGCTAATGTCAGAAGTGAAAACCAAGCTTTTGATGGAGATGTGTACCAATATATAACTAGAAAAATAGCTGAACATGTTGTGAAATATCTTGCAAAAGAGCTAAGTGTTCCTCATGTGATATGGTGAAATGGCTAAATGCAATGCAAACTTAAACATTAGTGACAGAAAATGACAGTAATGAAAAGGCTGTTTTTGAACATAAACCAAGACTATTTGACAAGTAAAAGCAATGGGTCTTTAATGCTGGCTTGTCTGTTTAGTATTACTATTAGAGGTGACTAAGTTATTACTTTTTTTGGTTGAGATGCACATTCCCATACAAAGCCACCTGGATGTCTGCCATGTGTGCACTTTATCTTTTTATTTTCCAAAAGCTGCACATATTTGTACATTATAAATTGTGTCCTTAGTTTTCACTGGCAATAAATAACATCCACTTGAAATAACTACATTGCACACGGCTCCTATTTTTGGCACATTTCTCCATCAATCCTATCTCTTACGACAACAACTGGTGAGTTGAAAGGATGTGATAACATTTGTGTTAATTTTTCTACCAACAGAAGCAAGCAAGACAAAAGGGTCAGATGATTAGATAAGCTCTTATCTCCATAGCACACATAATATGCGTAGTTCTGCAAACCTCAACCAGCATGCAGCTGTATTAAACATGCTTGGTATGGGATGTAAAACGCTTTTTGACACGTTAGAATGACATGAAAAACTGTTTTTCAATACTTTTTAAACTTCTGTTTTGGCATGCCTTCATACAATTTAACTGAAAAACAAATATGTTACAACGTAAAATATTAAAGTAGAAAAATGCAAGAATCTGGTTGCAAAAGTGTAAACTTCAACCAATGCTAGTGATGGTCTTGTAATGTAGGGTCCTTATTACTATTGTGTTTTTGCTCTGTTTGTATTTTAAACTTTGTATGTTGTTATTATTATTTTATAGTCATCAGGGGCAGTTGTCATCATAAAAGTAACCTAATAAATTGAATAAAATGATTCTCTTTAATTGATGGCAGGTGGGTACCAGAAAAGAATAATGAAATTGACTTAAAAAGTGCTTCAAAGTATTATTCCTTCACTGAATATCTGATTTAGCACTCAGTGAGCTCCCTTCAAAAACAAGCAGAGAAGTCCAAGAATAAACAACAAATCTGTGCATGTAGTTTCTGCAGACTCTCATACAGATGCACCACTCATCACATGCCTTCAAATAAACGAATGTCAAGCTTTCAGCTTCAAAAGGGTAGTCTAGAAACCAGTGACAAAGCTAGAGTAACTTTGTCTATTTTTAAAGGAGCTATGATTGCTACCCCTAGCCAAAAAACAGACATAAATGAAAGGATAAACATTTTTTTTCTAAAACCTTTCACTAAAACATTTGGTTCTGATCATTGTCGTATATTTGAATATTTTGTTGGATGTTGAAAAATGTATTTTTCATTAACAGCATGATGTCATTTTATCATACATTTCCTCTTTATGTATTTGGTATAAACATAAAAACAACCAAAAATACCAAAAACCTCATAAGCTTAATGAAGTGAATGCTTACAAATTTATTTTACTTTACTTTTCAGAATATTCTGCTTGTTTATGGCAGTTATTCTTAATTCAGCTTGTTCCAGTAATGTCCAGGTTATCTCTGATCAGAATCTAATTGAAAGTTTTTCTTGGTGTTTTGATCCACAGATTTGTGTCCCAGGCTGACTAATTGGGGGGCATCAGCTGGGGAACAGAACCAAACAGAATCAGAAGCAAACAACACAGAATAACAAAGATGGATCACTTTAATAGCAACACATCTGTGCTGACAAACAATCAATAACAATACGCACACAAACAATAGCCACACAAACAGAATTAATATTACTCTTATATAACAGTGTATATAGATTATAGATTATATATCTATATATAGTATATAGATTAAGTTATGGAACAAAGAAAGGGGACAGATGTTACCTTACGTGTTCTTACATGTTTTGGTTGCACTTTATAATTAGCCTCTGGCACATTCCATTTTAGACTAAAGTTCTCATGTTCATTACCATGTACTGTTTACTTTCAACTAATGAATATAAGGTATGCTGGGCAAAAGTTTTAAGCTATTCCAAAATCCTTCATGTTTTTCTGCCAACACCCAGACTTTCTTGTAATCTTTTCTCAGCATCTCTCAAGGTTGTCTTTGGGCTTAGACTGCCTTTTCGCTAATAAGAAGTCTTTATACCCAGCCATGACAGCAAATTGAGCATCAGACTGATCCATTTTGGAAAAATTGTGCTGTCCCTCCAAAGAATAAATAAATACTGAACACCATTCAGATAAGATGCTTTTAAAGCTTTAAATTCTTACCTAACTGAACCCACTGAACTTGCAGAGCAAGGGGTGATATTTACAGTGCAAACATCCTTCTTCGTTTTTTTGAACTGTTGGACATAACTACATAACTGAAGAAGAATGGACTTTTTCTGTACCAAGATGACTTTTTTTCATCTTTTTCTGAAGAAATATACTAAAAGCAAATAAAACACACTGTCACCTGTAAAGTTTTCTGTTTTAGAGTTTTTTTAATATCATGGTTTTATTGCATCAGAGTGTCACCTGATTTTCTTTTTATGTGCTCTTCAGCACCTCGACAGATGATCACCACACTCTCCCTCATATATGGTTTGTTTTTCGTGAGGTACTGTATTTCACTGCTGTCTCTCAGCCAAGTTATACAAGCTCATAAATCTTCTGCTGCTAAGGTGGAGCGTAAAACAAGGATGACATTGTTCGTTGGGTAAATAGAGTTAGCTGTAATATAATTTCTAAGGTGAAACAATTGCCACTGACAGCTCAGGCTAACTTGGAACTAGTGAAAATCCCCAGATTAAACTTACTTTTATATTAAACAATTTAAAATCCATTTCAGATTTTTATCCAGTGTTTTCATTTTTCAGGGGTTTATTGTGATAATGCTGCTGTGGAGCAATATGATCCAATGACTTTGTATTGAATAGGTTTGTCCAAGATATAGATTCGTTTTAACATCATCATGTTTAATATTTTTATAAATTTCTTTAGTTACAAAGAGGTAGGCTACTAGACTTTTAGTGGTAGCCCCTCCTTTTTTTTACCTATTTATTCTTAAAGTTGTTCCTAAGCTATCATGTAAATTTATATTGTGGAAAACTTTAATGTAACACTCTCCAAATGATATAAAGGGAAAAAAGTTTGTTTTTTCTTACATTATTTTAACTTTTAATTAAGCAATACATAGAAGTCTGTCCAGATTTAAAATCTCTAAAACAATATACCAGCCGACACAGACACGTAGACTTTCAAATGTTCTGTTCTTTAAATGACTCAAATACATTTTGAACATGCAACGTGATCTCCGCTTCATTTCAAAATGACTCAACAAAAGGGTCCCAGCCCTAAAATTGAGATATTGTCCTAGGGTGTAGAGTGCAATTAAGGCAATGCTGTGAGAGCTGGAAAGCTGCTGGTGGACAGGAAAAACAAGATTTGCCACACACGATAGCAAAACACAAACATGGAGGGCTGCAATTAATTTACAGGTGAATGCAGTACAAATCTGTAAGAATAAGATATGCTTGATTTCTACTGAATGCCTTGACTGTAAATGCCAAGGGCTGCACACTGGAATAGTTATAGCCGTGTTGCCTTTGCAAGACGGTCCTATGTTTGAATCCCTGCCAGGTGCCTTTTTGCAGAATTCCCCATGTTCTCCACATGCAACTCCACATGAGTTATCTCTAGAAACTCCAGCTTCTTCTCACAGTTAAAAAAAAAACGCTTGTTAGGTTAGGTTGGTGAGTTTCTCTAAATTGCCCTTAGGTCTGAGAATGTGTGCATGGCTGTTAGCCCTGTGATGAGGTACAACCCTGCAAGGATTAAGATGTTATAAAAATGGATGGCTGTAGGTATTTAAAACAACTTTTATGACAAGCACACGCCCATGTTAAAAGCATTTATGTTTCAGCTGGAGCACTGCTTTTCATTAAGAGAAATATTTCACTAGAATTGCCCAGGGGGGTAATAATGTGCTAATATGTACTCTTTGCACTGGGAAAGAAGTTCAAGATCAAGTTTATTTATATAGCCCATTTCCAAAACTCATGCTGCATAAAGTGCATTACAAACTAAAATGCAACTAAAATGAAAAAAGTGCAGGACAATAATGAATTCATAATATAAAAGAAACTTTAAAAAGCAAAACAATTAGTCATTAAAAATATTTAGGTCCATGTGTACTAAAAGCCAGTCCATAATGTCTTTTCAGTAGAGATTTAAAATGTTCCAGTGTTTGTGCAGGTCTAATATTTAGAGGCAGACTTTTCCAGAGTCTAGAGACTAACACAAAAACAAGACATTTATTTGAAAGGGGCTAATAACTGGATTTTCCAGTCAGTCATGAAGCTGCTATGTGTTTACTACTAACCACTTTATCTGTATCACTGTGAACCATCTTTGTAAAACTAAAAGTTAAAGCTGACATTGTGATGTTCTCACACCAGAATAATCCAGGGGATGCCCCAGAGTTCAGATGAGCTTTGAAAACCACCCAAATCAAGCCAACTTCCTTCCTTATGTACGCGAACAAGCTTTAGGTTCATTCAAATCAGACCAAATATCTCCAAAGTGAATATATTTCACACACTTTAAAAAGCTAATAATCTCAGTTTGTTGTGTGCAGAAACTGTTGGTTCCCTTAAATCATAATGGAAAACATTTTTGTTTACATCAGCTTTTGATCAAAGAATCTGACTGATTAACAGTTTGAAGCATTTACTTTTATGCATTTAATATTTGGATTTTTACATTTAATGTTTTTTTTCATGCAATCCTTTTATGCTTTGCTGTTTTTTCTGTCTTTCCTATGATGTACTGTAAAGCACTTTGCCTTGTGTATGAATGGTGCTATATAAATAAACTTGTCTTGCCTAGCCAAGCATAGGTCTGTCAGCAGCTTACAATCAGACACAAATCCCTTTGTTTACCCAAATCTTTAAAAAAATCTGATTTAAGTCCAGCTATCAGTGCAAATGGAGCTTAAATAACCACAGCACCAAATCTGCACCAAAATGACTGAATATGAAGTATCAAGGTCCTGAAGTGACCAGTTGAAGTGCAGAGCTTAATCTGATAGGTAAGATGTGCTCCATTAAAGAGTTGTGCAGAAACACACCTGTATACACTGAACCAATGTTGTAGAAAGGAGCAGCATGCAATTCTTCCAAAATAATCTGAGACTTATGTGATCAAACTGAAAGCAACTAGTTAAATGTGAGGCTTTTTTTTAATACCTGTTTTAAAACATGGTGTCTACTTTTCCTCACAATACTGTTATCCAAAATAAGGACCAAGACAGAGTAGAAGGACCAGAAATATTATTATGTCCTGTTGTATTATGTTGTAATACCTTGACATAAGTTCATACAGCAAGATATCGAAGCATGTGAACTTTTGTTTTTGTTGTTTTACTTTCAATGTACAACTTTAATAAGAGTAAAAGAATCAGAGTCAGGATACAGCTACTGAGTGAAGAAGCAACATTTATTTTAGATTGATGGCCTTTCATATTCTACAAACTGAAAACAAGTCAACTACCCTTGGCATTTACAAAATGAAATGACACTGAATTATTTGGCATATAAACTACACTGTTAGGTTTGAGTCATAAAACCATTCACTTACAGGGAAAAGAAAAATGGGCCATCAGCTAAAACAGATAAAATCAGTTTGTCCAACTGGCCAACTAAATTATTTGAATGCAGATTATTAAAAATGCCTTTCCCTTGGAGTGTAATAACCTACAAAATAATACATCACAGCAGTGATTAAGGAAAATCGTCATAGGCAGGATGAAAATTGCAATTCGATACACTGAGCAGCTCTTTTATGTTATTTCTGTACAATTGAAAAAAAAAAATCAGTTGAAAAAGTAAATAGTATAAAAAAAGACTATGTCTTGGAAAAACTTTTTTTTTTTTTTTTTTTTTTTTTTTTTTGCTTTTTTTTGTATTTGGATAATCAAAAACGGGCATGGTGGATGAGATAGTCATTGTATTCATATTCAATGATACATACTACATGGGCCCACATGCATGTTTTATTGGACCTCATTAAATCTTAGCCAATGCTAGTAATTTATAAAATGCAGCTCAAATTTAAGACTGGGTAAAAACATAAGCTGAAGTTGTGTGAAGACTGGGGTTTTCAAAATCTGTCTGAGTCGTCAAAATATCTAAATATATTCTTCTTAAACATTTGTCTTCTATACCAGGCATTGATAGCATGGCTGAAACTGCCACTTTACAATGTTTCTTTTAAGAGTTATCATGTAAGCAGAAACATCAGAGTATAAAGATGTACTACTATCATTAAATAAGCTTGTGGTTAGTTATTAATCAGGAATAATGTATTTTGCAAATAAAACAACAATTAAGAGACATGTAAATCAAAGGTTTAGTCAGAGTTCAGGAGAAAATTTGTTTTTTTTCTTTCCTACAATCATTTTTTTCTATGCAGCTACAGTAGAATATATAGAAACCTCTTTCAGGAAAAAAAAAGAAGTAGCTTATTTAAGGGAGTGTGAAGAATAATTAAACTATGTGAAATGACTAACCTCCTGCTCTCGTAAAGACCATAGTCAGTGTTTTCTTTAGAAATTAGGCAAAAAACTGTGATGTTGCAAACTTACACAAACTTTGTTCAGAAGTTTGAGACTTATTTTCATTTATGTTTTGGGCCTTCTGTAAAACATATTGTATGTTGTACAACTAGCAACAGCTAAAAAAAAAAGGTTAGTGACTCGCAAAACATATCAGAATTTTAAAGGTACAGCTTGGAGCATCTGGTGGTGATTCATCCAAATGCCGTCCACTTCACCTCATTTGTCCTCATTGCAAGCAAGGGAAAAGCATGGTAGCCTTCATGCAGACAGATGACTAACAGTGGACAAAAACAAGTGGAGGAGGGGCAGTGCTGCATTACTCTATGTTTCATATGGGCAGACAAAACACCTGTACTGTGGCACTTAGTTTTGGATTTTTAATAAGAAATGATCGTTAGGGTGGTATTGCAAAAAAGTTTTGAAACTAACTTTTTGAAACCTTGGTACACGTTGACACCAGCAATGTTACCAGAGCAATTGCAATTTATGTTTAAGATTTTGCTCACAAAATATGTGAAATGCATAAATAAAAGAAAAAATATATATTTAAGCACAGCTAATGGTTGTAGTAGGGCTAGAAAAAATATTTTGAATGCTGTTCTTATCATAGTCTTAATAGAAAAATCAAAATCTATCTGCAAAATCTGAGATTGTTAATCAGGCACAAAACTATTTTGTCCATTTTTTCATGCACGGCTTCAAACAAGTAAACTTAGAAGACAAAACAACCTAAATAGATTATGAACAACAAAACTGGCAGTGCTGTAACCTGAGGAGAAGCAAAATATGACTAAATGTGAGCATGAACAGGAACACAAACAAAAACATTCAGTATTATGCCTCTATCCATTAAGAAAATTAACTCTTATTGTTCCCCTTCACAAAGCAAGCTGCTGATTGCAGAGCATCATCTTTCCTGGCAAGCCTGACAGAGTTTAACTCACAGCAGCAGCACTTGGAGCACAAAACCAGATTGGAACACAAAGCAGTCACAGCCTGTCTTTCTATAACTACGCCATACCACTCCCACGGCGTGTAGAAACACCCGATATCTACGGCCCAAGCAAAGGTCATGGGATACTCTCCACCAGTGTGGCAGGATTCGATTTCCATTATGATCCCTCCTCCGAGAGCTAAAATTAGCTTTGTGTCCTGCATCAGTGAGGATGTTCCAGTCCAATATATGGAGTATGCAGAGGTCCTATGGGGCTATAAAAGAAAACCATTCATAGACACGACATAGCCTGATATTTATTACTGAGAAGCCTGCAGAACATTTTGTCAACATCTGTGTTTGTTTGCAAATTTATTTTGATTTGATTTAAAAAGATGTATTTTTCATCAATATTACTATTATTATTATCTGCCTTGGCAGAGATTCAGAGTTTGGAACAGTCATTGTTTTAAAAGCATTCCTCAAATTATTTTTAAAAGAAATGTTTTTCTTTCTCGGTTATAGTTTCCTAACTTATTAAATTTCTTCCTGGCTTGCTCTGAAAAATTTGCCGCTCCAGACCTGTATACAGCCATAGATGCAGTTATTACTGAACACAAGCCTGAACAAACCCACCTCAGCTATAACCCTTCAGAACATACAGTTGCTTGCAAAAGTATTCATACCCCTTGAATTTTTCCATATTTTGTCACATTACAACCACAAACAAATATTTCACTGGAATTTTATGTGAAAGACCAACACAAAGTATACAGTTGTGAAGTAGAAAGGAAATTACACATGATTCAAAACATTTTTTACAGATAAGAAACTGAAAAGTGTGGTGTGCAAAAGTATTCAGCTCCTTGAGTCAATACCTTTTGCTGCAATTCCAGCTGCAAGTCTTTTAGGGTCTGTCTCTACCAGCTTTCCACATCTAGTGACTGAAATTTTTGCCCATTCTTTGCAAAACAGCTCAAGCTCAGTCAGATTAGATGGGGAGCATTTGTGAACAGCAGTTTTCAGATCTTGCCTCAGATTCTTGATTGGGTTTAGGTCTGGACTTTGACTGGGCCATTCTAACACATGAAAATGTTTTGATTTAAACCATTCCATTGTAGAGAGGCTTTATGTTTAGGGTGGTTGTCCTGCTGGAAGGTGAACCTCTGCCCAAGTCTCAAGTCTTTTGCAGATTCCAACAGGTTTTCTTCCAAGGCTGCCCTGTACTTGGCTCCATCCATCATCCCATCAAGTCTGACCATCTTCCCTGTCTCTGCTGAATAGAAGCAACCCCAGAGCATGATGCTGCCACCACCATATTTGACAGTGGAGATGGTGTATTCAGAGTGATGTCCAGTGTTAGTTCTCCGCCACACATAATGTGTTGCATTGTGGCCAAAAAGTTCTATTTTGGTCTCGTCTGACCAAAGCACCTTCTTCCACATGTTTTCTGCGTCCCCAACATGGCTTCTGGCAAACTGCAAATGGGACTATTAATGGTTTTCTTTTAACAGTGGCTTTCTTCTTGCCACCCTTCCATAAAGACCACATTTGTGCAGTGCACGACGAATAGTTGTCCTGTGGACAGATTCCCCCACCTGAGCTGTGGATCTCTGCGTTTGGTCCAGAGTCACCATGGATCTCTGATCAGTGGTCTCCTTGTTCGGCCTGTAAGTTTAGGTGGACGACCTTGTCTTGGTAGGTTTACAGTTGTGCCACACGCTTTCCATTTCCGAATGATGGATTGAGCAGTGCTCCGTGAGATGTTCAGAGCTTGGCAATCTTTTTATAGCCTAAGCCTGTTTTAAACTTCTCCACAACTTTATCCCTGACCTGTCTGATGTGTTCCTTGGACTTCATGACGCTGTTTGCTCCCCAATATTCTCTTGACCAACCTCTGAGGCCGTCACAGAGCAGCTGTATTTGTACTGAGATTAGATTACAGACAGGCGGACTCTATTTAGTCATTACCAATCATCAGGCAACTTCTGAAGGCAAATGGTTACACTCAGAGAAAAGAGGACTGAATACTTTTGCACACCAAACTTTTCAGTTTTTTATTTGAATCATGTGTAATACTTTTGCAAGCCACTGTAATTGAGCATGTTTTCGACTATTCTTTGAATAGTTGCTGCTCCAATGTGCTCTGTTTTATTATACCAGTAATTAAATATAATTTGTTGTTTGATTCTGAAAGTCCATATTGGTTTTTGACAAGCGGTCAGCTGGCAAAAACTGTTTTCTGTACCTTAAGAATTTTTTGTTAAGCATACAAATACTTTGTCATCATTGTCCATTTTACGTAATATTTATTTTTCTTACTTTTAAATGTGACCAGCATTACATAGCTTGTTTTAAGATCCTTTGGTTGATTACTTAATTAGGGTTTAACTGAAGTGCAAAAAAAATTTGCTTTTATTTTAATTATATTTTTTGTGTTTGCCTTTTTAAGGCTCTATAGTAGTGTCAATAATGTCTTCCAATAACATATAATTACCTAGTCAAATTTTCAAATTTCCTGTCAACTTTTAATATTTTTAACACAAAAACACATTGGGTCACTGGTGGCCTGCCCTAGCACCCCGACCACCGGCCCTAGCAAGTGTTCTGGGGGAAACCCTGCATCACACATTTGATAACGTCACAGCCATCTTTTTTCCCACATTTGTGGCCAAAACCTAACCAGAATATTTTCAGTAATGAATCATCTTGAGTTCCCGTCCTTATCCCCACTCTCTCACTTGATCTAGATCCAGCTGGCTGCGGGTGCCGTCATCCTGTGTACTCATTTCCACTATTGCTTCGGTGGGGACTTCACTGTTAATGAACTTTCAGAACTCCTGACCCTGTTTGAGCTTTTTAAATGATGAATATATGTGCTCTGGTTAACAGGGAAACGAAAGCTAATTTGTATAAACAAAGTAAAGCTGGATCTAGAAGCAGAATCTCTAGCAGGTACCACAGTCTCATACGTTGTTAATTATACACAGGTATTTGCATCTCTTGCTTTTTCTTTTCCCAGGCAGCTTTACTCCACAGGTTTTTGTTGGTTCCGATCTTGTTGCCAGCAGACATTCCCTTTGACCCAATGTGCTAAGTACTGTTGGACTTGGTTTGCTGTCTTCATTTTCTAACCCAAATCACAGTAGCCCTTTTCTCTTGCAATACATTATTTATTTAGAAGCTAAAACTCAAATATATATCTTTGCTTAAAGTAAAGATATTTAATCTCCGGAGTGTTTGGCGTAGAAATTGTAATTTAGAGAGCATCACAAGAAGATACTTATACAATTCATCACCTGTATTTCAGAGAGCTTTACCATGTTTAAAAAGAGCAGGACTCCTTTTGTTTTTCTTGTGTGCACTCATTGTTTCAAGGTGCATGGTATACTCATGTTAAGTGAACACTGATTTAAACTGCAAAACTTTTACTTTCAAATGACTTATCTGCTATTTAAAGATATTTGGTGTAAGCGCCTTAATAACATGATTTTTTTAAATTGGTTTTGTAGAGTTTGGAGTTTGATGTTGGAACAGTACCAGGAAATTATGCACATTTTTTTTTTTTTTTCGCTACCCTGAACAACCACAAGGACAGCAAATGGGCAAAAACTTAATCCATATCTGGAGTGCATGTATGTCTCAGGATTTGGTTTAGTTAAAATTTTCCATTCCACCACATCCCAAAAGTGTACTGCTGGAGTGAACCTGGTAATTTTATGGACGCCATTGGAGTTAAGAGGCAGGTACAGGTGCCTTATCCTACTGGAAAAAGGAATCAGAAGATCTGCAAATTGTGGTCATGAAGGGATGGACATGGGCAGCAACAATACTAAGGTAGGCTGTGGTACTTAAGTAATGCTCAATTTGTAATATGGGTATACACATGCTTTCATGTTGTCTGTGCCATATTCTGACCGTATCATGTGTTGCTGTTGAAATCAAGATTCACACTATGTATTTCCAATCTGTTATTGTCCAATTTTGGTCAGCCTGTGCAAATTTTATCCTCAATTTCCTGATAGTAGTGGCTCCTAGGTTGATGATCTACTCCATGTGGAACCTGCTTCAAGGTTCCGCATTTTGTGTTCGGAGATGGTATTCTGCATACCTTGGTTGTAACTGGTGGTTATTTAAGCAACTGGTGCCTATCCATCAAATCAAACCCCTGACCTCAACAAGACTTTTTGTCCACACAACCCCCCCGCCCCCGTTTTTCAGACAAGAAATGGTAAATAAAAATATCCCAGTAAGTCAGTAACTGTCACTTGATTTTCCTTTTTTCCCCCAATTCTGACGCTCAGTTTGCACTTCAGAACATCATCACCATCTTTGACTTTTTCTAGAAACAGAAATAGACAAGAAGGAAACCTTCTGTCAGAAAAGATCATAACAATGACACAAGGAGTTGCAGCAAAAAACACTGCATCATTTCTTATCTGAATACTGAGTAACAAATTAATGTGCTTAAAAACTGCATTTACATTGCTTTGGTATTAGTTTGTAGTAAAAGGAGGTTAAATTACAACTAGTAAAAGTCTGCTGCTTCCTCAGAACCTCCATTGATTTTTCATTTCTAGAGCTCATAAAGCTCTTCCAGAGATTATCATAGATGCCTTTTCATGATCAGAAGGATCCACAAATGCTGTCTAGACTTTGTCTGGAAGTCGGATCATTTTCATATCTAACTAAAACCTATAAATAGTTGAAGTAATGTATTTTAGGAGCTGCTCTGTCTGTGAATACTCATTCTGAAATAGCAGTACAGCTTAATGGAAGTGTTAAAGCTATTCTATCCATGTAATACTTTCCCTTTCCATCCAGTGAAGTAGTATTTAGTTTATGGATCAATAGGAGCCTTCCTGACATTTTACTCCATGTACGCACCAGTCAATATAGTATGTCTGCTAAGTGAGTAAAATACAGACTAATGGAAGCCTTTTATGAATTGGTAAAAGCATTAGGGGGTCAAGATTTCCTAAAAATGCTACATTTTATATCTTTTATCCTTTAATGGTTCTACAAAAGGAAAAGCTCGGAGCTAAGACTTCCATTCTTCCCAAAAGGAAGTGATATTAGCACTTCATTGATCCTGGTATTGATCACTGATTTATGGCCCGACAGGAGCTTTGTGGTTCTCAGGGTAATAATTGGAAGTGAAAGAAGAAGAAGAGAGGATATTTGTTTTTGGTTTTTTTTTTTGTTTTTTTGTTTGTTTGTTTGTTTTAATCAATAAGCTTGTAACTTCTGACATTTGCATAATTTAATATAAAACACAGAAGCTCAGAATTTTGTAAAATATGTAGCTGTTATTTTGTCTCAATTAGTCAGCGTAATCTTACTTTAAAGACCCTCTTGCAGGGAAAAAAAGACTTTCAGTGATATACTGCTTATCAAGATTGACTTTTAAAGTATTAGTTTGAAATATTTAGCAAGCAGTGGCCACATATCACCACTGGTAATGCATTTTTAAAGACATGTCAATACCTTCAGCACAAACCATCAAAGACTTCTTCCGGGAACAAACAAATTAAATGCATTTTTCACATATCTCATTAAGTAATAAAATTCATCACATCAACTTTTACTGCTCAGTAACAGAGCATATCCAACTACTGTAACGGCACTATGCACTCTATAAATCACAGAGAGGTGATGGGTAATATACAGTGACAAGCCTGAGAAGCAGAAAGGATCAAAGATACACAGTTGTAGCTAATGGGTTACACTTTGTGCCAACACACACCTTTACTTCACAACCACTATTGGTACAACTGTCTTTTACCACTTCCTTGAACGCAGCATCACTGATGTGAAGTTTGTCTTCTTTACCACATAAATCTTCCCCAACTGCTGGGGATAAAAGCACGACAAATAGTTATCTTCTTGCTTCCAAGAACCACACAGTAAATAAGGAACTGTTGAAACCTGAGCTCTAAATATGAGATCTAAAAATATTATTCATAGATGACAGCCAAAGAAAACGGAATATGATAAATGTTCTCTTTGATCATACAATTATTAACACTCTCTGCTAAGCTTATGTGAAAAAAAGAAACCCTTCACTTTCTAGTCACTGCTTTTTTACTTCATTATTGTGCATCTGTATGGCGACACTGCGGGTGCAAATCCTATTCTTCTGAGTGAAAGATTTGTAAAATTTGCCCTCTGAGGTATATCGGGTTACATAAAAATCACTTTAGACACCTGAGGATAAACCGGAAACACGTGGTAGCATCACGTTTTTGTGGTTTGCTCTTGCCATGTTCACTAAAAGCAACAAATAAGTATGCAGATTTTAGCCCTCCTGTACATGCCAAGACGAAAACTCGTCAAAATCAATCAAATGTGAGCAACACACTGAAAACATTGCAGTAGACTGAATCAGATCATTTTTTCCTTTCTTTCCACCATCTGTTGTGCTGTGAGCCAAACCAACTGCTGTTAATCACTGGCCCACATCTGTCTAGAAAAAGGTTATGGTTGCTTATACATGCAGTATCAGGCTTTATAGCATGACTGTTACAACTGCAAAGATTTACACGTACGAACAGGAACAGAAATCTCTAAAAACGGGTCCCTGCTCAGTAGTACAATGAAAATTTATTTAGAATAATACCAAACATGTACGAGAAATGTAATGCTCGACTTATTTTTGTTTCTTTGACTTTCTTTTTAACATTTTCAAAGAACTTTTCATGGTTCAAATCAATGTCCCAAACAAGGCTTTTTAATTCATGTCAAGTCCTAAAACTTGTTGTTGGTCCACTGTCTAAATTTTCAGCTGCGTCCCCGCACGCCACATGACCGTGTTTTGTAAAGCCAGCTTTTAACAATCACAACCTAGGCATAGCAAGCAAATCTGTACCTAAAGGCCTTGCACATTATTTTGTTAGTCAAATCCAGGTTTTCACCTGAGAATCTAAACATTTTTTCACTTCTGATATCACATTCAGACTGTAAGTGAGACTGTATTGGCTGTTGCTGCTCCATATCAATTTGTGTTATGTGACATGTCCTGCCTGCTATGTTCAGATTTCCTGAAACAGCTTTCATTGTTTCATTGCTAATCTAGATTTACAATCTCTTTTAAATGTGAGTCCTGGCCAAGACTGGCAGCAATAATCTGAGTATCATGAAAACAGACAATAACAACAATAAAAGTGTACATAACCGTTAATTAAAATTAAAGTAGCAAAAATTAAGCATGTCTAACTGATCAACAGTATATCAATCATTCAAAAAGCCTGCACCCAATACAGTGTGACATAAAATCACTTAAAAAAAACAGGAAATGATGAAATGAAGCAAGGGAGTAACTTTTTCTTTAATATTTATCAGCACTGAAATATAAATGAATCATTTCAAAGCCAAAAGCAAGTGCTCTAGCCTAGTGTTAGGTTAGATGTTTAGCTGTAGAGTTTAGAGTAATTTAATGCTCTAACTGTATGTATGAAGTCAAATATATATTCAGAAATAACTGCTATTCCAGTCTTAGTTAAAGTGTTGTCAGAATGTTATATAGTGCTGTGAAGAAATATTTAAAACACAGTTGAATATCAAACAAAACTAACTTGGATAAATAAAAAAAATAATTTAAAATGCTGATTTCATTTATTGGAGAGAGAAAAAAAGCCATCCAGACTAAGTTATTTTTGCCCTTTTTAAATCCTGAACAAACTATGATTCACCACAGTTTTTGGAAAGTTCAGCTGCAACACTCACTCTTAATTACTCATAAACCCATAGACTCAAGAAGTTACATAAATAGAACCCACCTGACAAAATGAAGTAGGCTAAAAGATCTCAAAAAGCAACAAATCAGGGCATGCCCTGATCCAAAGTAATTTGAACTGAAATTAAAATCTGTCAGTCTGGAAAAGATTAAAAAGCCATTTTTAAGGTACTCCAACAAATCACAATGACAGTCAATATTAACATTTGGGGGAAAAAACTGTAATGAATATCCCCAAGAGTGAACAACTAATCAAAACAACTCCAAGAGTGCATAGACTGTTAATCCAGAAGGTCACAAAAGAACCCAGAATAACATCTAAGGCACTGCAGGCTTCACTTGCCTCAGTTAAGATCATGATTCAACAATAACAAAGAGATTGAGCAAAAATTGCAACAATGGGAGATCTCAAAAGTAAAAACCACTGGTGACCAAAAAAAAACCCCTTACAATAAATGACAGCACCATGACATCTGCTATCTACCCAAAAATCCTGAAGGAGAATGTCCCACCATCCATTCATGACATTAAGCTCAAAAAGCACTTGGGCTTTATAGCAGGACAATGATCCAAAACAAACCCACAAGTTCATTTCTGAATGGCTCAAAAAAACAAACAAAAAAACTAATTAAGGTTTTGTATTGGACATGTCTGTACTTAAATCTGAATGAGATTCTTTCACTTCACCTTAAACAGACCATTGATGCTTGAAAACCCTCCTGTGTGGCTGATTTAAAATCATCCAGGTGAAAGACTCCCTGCCAATTATCAAAAACATTTTATGGCAGTTATTGTTGTCAAGCGTAGCAGAACCATTCATTAGATTTAGGGGGCAGTTCATTTTGTTTCACTTGCTTTTTGTATTAACCTGGGTTATCTTTGTCTGATGTTTAAATATCGTTTAATGAATTGAAACATATAAATGTGACAACAAAGGAAAAAACAGAAGAGAAAAAAAAATTCTATAAAAAGGTGCACATACTTTTTCCCAGCACTTTTGCTGCTTTCTTCACTGAGTTAACACCACCCTTCAGCTGTATATTAAGGCTGTCCTGCTGAAGCTTTTGTTGGGACAGAATATCCGTCGTCAAGAAAAGAAGGTTAAGTGTGATATTAAAATTTGGCATTTCATTTTCCTGCATTTTAAAGCTCTAAAGAATATTGATGGTTATCATTATCCTTAATGAAGTGACTCAGTGATGGTAGCAGGAAATACCTAATCTTAAAAAGTTCAAATCAATATAAGGAACAAAAAAAAAAAAAAAAAAAAAAAATCCTGATCGGGAGAGCTCCACATTTGATTCTCTTTTTACACTAAAACGATAGCTCCCCACCTTACTGCATTACTACAATGCACATACTGTAAGCTTGCTGGAACCAAAGTTGTGGTTTCCTTGATCTTACTCAGACAGATGTGAAGAACAATTTGTCATCACCATTTGTTTCACCTCTGGGTTTTTTTGACTGTGATTTAGGTCAAATACCATTATGAACCAGAGATGAGTCAAATATCCAGACATCGACTGCAAATGAGTAAATGGCAAAAACATGAACCCTTTTTACTGCTTTATGTAAACTACTTTGTTACTAAAAAGATGGCAATTATATAACAAAAGCAAACAGATCTTTAATATGTAACCCATATTTATTACATCCTTTAAGCCTATTATTTATTGTGTCTAGCTAATGCTTTGTGGAATAGATTTGACCTTAGATTCCGACTAAACAACAGCAACCGTCTACCCTTGGGGAGAGGCAGGACCAGTCCTCCAGGGTTTTCAGGTTAGGTATACTCCTCTAAAATAGGAATAAGTATGAGGCTAACTGCTCAAAACGACTTACACATGTGCACTGCACTCTCAGACACACCTAAACACAGCCAGAAGAACACAACACAGCCGTTAAGGAGGCTTAAACAGTGCTTACAAACACATTCCAAAACAGTTGCCATGCCCACCGAGCTTTTTTATATAAGTGTGATGATTACAGAATGAGAGTCCACAAAACCAGAAGGGAAGAGACTGACTCTGATGCCACCACTTGCAAGAGCAAAACCACAGGAAAAAACCCCCAAATGTTTCATTTTCCGATCAAACATTTTTGAACTTGTTTTGACTATAGTTTGGGGCTCTGGTTTTCACAAGCCACTGTGTCACTTTTTTAGTAATGTTCTAATTTTGCTGCTGTGACAAATCATGACTCGGTGTTTGGACCTGGGCCAAACATTGGAATAGGTGAGCTGGGGTAACAGAGGTTTTGAGGGCTCTAAAATTGAATTTCATAAAATGAATGGATGTTTAACAAACATGGAATTTTACGTATTTACACAAAAACATATCATTGAGAGGTATTTTAATTTGCTGTATTTTCAAGTCAATAACCATTTTTCAACTTTTTGAAATCGATGATGCTTCATCCCCACCTCTGACCTAACCCAACCCCATGCTAGTCAGATGTGACAACAGCAAGCTTTAACTTAGCCGTGGACTGTTAGTTTTCCCAAAGGACCATGTGAATTAGTGGGACTGTTGTTGAATGCTGGATCACTAGCTGAACTCAGTTATTAGAAAAAGTCAAAAATACAGATGGATATATTAATAACCTTTCCAAATGAACAATATTATTTAACATGCCATGCTAACAAATTAGATTTTATATCATCTTTATTATGAATAATAAATAAAAAAATTTCTTAAGAAATTTCTTAAGAAATTTAAAAGGGGTCTGCCAAAGTCTGTGGGAGGCAAATCGGGTGTTTTGATGCTAAAAATGACCAACAATGCAAAGGTTATCTACAAGGAAGTTTGTAGGATGGGGAATATCACTGACATGTTGAGTAACTGTGACTTATTCCACGCAGTATGCAAACTGTAGTGTATGAGCTGAAATTAGCCAAAATGCTAATGCTATCTTAAATGCTGTCAGTAGCATGTGGGGTATCACTAGCATGTGGACTTACATTGACTCACTCCATTTAGTATGCAAAATGTAGCTAATATATCAAAAAAGGCTCAAATGCTTATTTTACCTATAAGGCTAACGTTAGCATGAGCGCAACTAGCATGAAGAGCAACTAGCATCTTGACACTACCAGTAAGATCTAGATTATCTCTGTAATGCTCACTCACATGGACTTATTCCATTTAATGTGCAAATATGGGTGTATGAGGTAAAATTAGCTAAAATGCTAATGATAGCTTAAATGCTATCAACAGAATGTGGGGTGTCACTGGCATGTGGACTTACATTGACTTACTTCATTCAGTATGCTAAACGTAGCAAATATGTCAGTAATGAGCTACAATGCTCATTGTAGCTATAAGGCTAACGTTAGCATGAGGGCTATAGCTATAGCATGTGGCGCAACTAGCATGTTGACACTATTAGTAGGATCCAGGTTATCACTATAATGCTGATTAACATGGTGTTATTCCATTTAATGTGCAACCATGGGTGTATAAGCTAAGATTAGCTAAAATGCTAATGCTAGCTAAAATGCTATCAGTAGCATGTGGAGTGTCACCATCCTGTTGACTAACCTAGACTCACTCCATTAGTATGTTAAACTTCATTATTATTTCAAAATAAGGCTAAAATGCTCATTTTAGATATATGCTAATGTTAGCATGACAGCTATCACTAGCATGTAAAGTGGCTAGCATGTTCACACTACCAGTAGAATGTGTGTTATCACAGTTATGTTGATAATAATTGACTAACTTCATTTAATAAGTAAATATCATGCTTTTGTATTAAACTAAGCTATCATGCTAATATTAGCTTAAATGCTACCATTGGTTTGTGAGCTATGACTAGCATATTACGTCGCCATGGTAACTCAAAACGAAAAGTAGAGTAATAGCACACATCTTGAGAACGAGCCAGAATTTTTGATATATATATTGTGGGGGTTCACGCTACGGTTCGGGCCGCATTAACGGAGAAAGCAGTTTCGAGGTGGAGAGTAATAGGTGTGTCCATGCGTTGCATGGGAGGCGGTGCATTGCTATGGAAGGCCCCAATAAAAACTATTGACAAAAACAGATGAAAAATTAGTAAATTCCTACATTTCACTATATATTTAATCAGATCGTGTTACTTTAAGATGTAATCCATGACAAAAGCACTCTGTTCTCCTCAAACAGAGCCATTTCCCCCTTTTTCTCCCAGAAAAATCAATATTTAGAAGCAGCAGTGCATGACATTAGGGAAAGGGTTGTAATATTATAGCTTCCAGCACATTCTGTGACCTTTAGCATCTTGGGCCTATGTCAGCTATGAGTGACTACTTGGGACCTTGATTTCCAAATGAAATGCAAACTTTACTTTCATTTGAAAAAAGGACTTTGGACTACTGAGAAACAGTGCAGTTCTATGTCTCCTTAGCTCAGGTAATATGCTTGTAGCCCATATCTAAGATTTGTCTGAGTGGTGGCCCTTGATGTGCTGACTCTGCTCCTCCAAATTCTTGAAAGGTCATTGCTTGCCAAACCTCTCAAGGCTGCAGTTATCCTTGTTGCTGGTGCACCTTTTTTCCTTCCATGCAATTTTTCTATGAATGTGCTTGGATACAGTACACTCTGTACACAACCAGCTTCTTTTAGCAATGACCATATATGCCTTGGGTCCTGAGGGCAGGGCTGTAGCTCTTCACACCCACTGTTTAATATCTTTATATCAAGAAACCCAATACACACAAGAACAGTCTCACACACACACAGAGAGATGTTCACTCAGGTATGGATTCAGGTGTTTACAGACACACTATCTTGGGCTCCAGTTGCCACTAAATGCAACTTTTAGGGTGTTTCCTTGTATTGTCGTTATCTTTCCTCCTCTCATCTTTTAACTCCACCTCTCTTCCTTTCTCTTTTCCCTTTTCTTTTTCATCTCTGTGTCCATTACATTTTAAATAAACCTGTTGGGCTTCTCCTTGGCACTCAGACAACAATTCTGATTACCACACTACCGGACAGGACTTTTTTTTTTTTTTTTTTTTTTTAAAGACCTTTTGTGGCCTATCCTCCAAATGGAGGGTGTCAATGACTGTCTTCTGGACATCTGTCAAGTCAGCAGTCTTCCTCATGACTGTGTGGCTTACTGATCCAAACTGAGAAACCATTTGGAGGCCAAGGAAACTTAAGCAGGTGTTTTGAATTACTTAGTTGATTAGGTGACACCAGGAATTTTCAATATTTAACTTTTTCACATTATTCAATTTTCTATCAATTTTCTATATTTTCTTAAACACTCAATTTTGGGATTCCATAATCATCAAAATTGCAATAAATATTTCACTCTATGCCAATTTGAGTTTTAGTTCCTGACATTCTTGAGACACACATTTATATGAAGCACCCAGTCTTGAACTCCAGTGTGAAAATGCTCACACAAAAAAAATGAATGAAATTATGAAAAATTTGGGTAGCATAGTCGAAATGTGCCTTTTGAGTTCTCATTTGCAGCAGAGTTGGTAAAGATATTCAAATGCAATAAAAATTGTAATAAACATATTTTAAACTAAATAGTAAAACAAAGAAAAGCACGTGTTGTTACCCTCTCCCCTAATTTACTCTTTAGAGTGGGAAGTCAGAACCAAAACTGACTATAACCTAGGGACCGACATCCTCGAAAAACGGCGCTGGATAGAACCTATAAAACACTGAAGGGATGTATGATACTCACGGTAAGAGGCAGGGAGCACACCACAAAGATGACAGTGATTAACGCCAAGAGCACCAAGTGGTCTATCTCCTCTTCCCCGCGTCCGAACCAGGCTAAGCTCAGCCTTTTCTTCCGTGCCACTGACACCACGGAGCCACGGCGCACCATGTGGCTCCGGTGCATCTGGCACAGGCTGACGATCACAGAGCCGTTGAAGACGAACACCATTAAGATCAGCAGCGCATTGAGCGAGGAGTAGGACAGAGAGAAGGCCAGCACCAAGTTGGCACGGTCATCTCCGGTGGCGTCCATATCCATGAAACACCATGTCCCTGGGCAGTACTGCCTGAATTTACCATACCCGCTGAAAGGTAAAAGGCAGAAAGCCAAAGAGAAGAGGTAAATAAAGAAAAGGGCGAATTTGGCAAAGCTGCGGCGGATGTGCACGGAGTAAAAGTATGGGTGGCTGATGGCCAGGCAGCGCTCCAGGGCCATGGCGCAGAGGATGAGAGTAGTCGCCAGCCCGAAGAAGTTCACCGCAAAGCCAAACAGGTTGCACAGTCTATCACCACCAAGGCTTATCATGGACATGTCGTAGGCGTAGCAGATGAACACAGTTGGGCTGAGGAGGCAGGTTCCCAGCAGGTCAGTGAGGGCCAGGCCTGTCACTAGGATGCAGAAGACCGAGGACCTGGAGCGATGCTCCTTCTGATGCACTCCGAGGATGAAGAGAGCCAGCAGGTTTCCCACCACTCCAACCAAAAACAAGATGATGCTTGTTGGTTTGCTGCCATAGTCCTTAATGGAGTGGGTGTTGTGGCATGATGTGTTGTTCATGTTCGTCAGAGGGGGATTTTCTAACCAGAGGGAATTTACTTAGAATAATCCAAATTTCCAGACAAGCGTAAATATTGTTTTCTGGAGACAGTCACTTGGCACGGGAAACAACGAGGATGCAGAGTAAAGGGCATGATGCTGCCTTGTATTGAACCCTCACAGCCTCATCCCCCTATTCCTTGCAGTTTCTGTGGAAGATATGAATTTACCTTTGAATTGGGTAGAAAAATACAAAATATCACAACAGTCATCATATCAACAATAACAGAAAAGACTTACTTTAATTCTGTCATAATGTTATCAAGAGTCCAAATATAATTCCTACAAGCACTTGCAATGAATAATAGTCACTTACCTCTCACTGAAGCTGTAATACATTAAAAATCTTTAAAAAGTTTCATCTTTTTCCTCTTTCTAACCTTCTCATTTTCTAGCACTGGTTGTTCCGTTTTTCACTCTGAGAAAAATGACAGGAAATACTTAGAGTTTAAGCGCAGCGTTGTGGCGAGATCCGCACTGACTTTCCGAACCGTGAACACGACTGATCTTACAGAGCTTTTCCTCCTCCTGTAAGTTTGTGCAGCAGAGCTCCTCCCAGTCTCATTCGGATCAATACAAAACTCCTCCCACTGTACAATGCAAGTGGCAGAAATGATGTTGATGTTCAGAAGAACAGCTCTGCGGGGACCGCGAGTGCTGCACGATGATGATATGTATATTTATATTTGGTCGGTATAAACATTTGTAGAGCAAAAGTAAACCAACAGCAGTCAAAATAAATCGCAATTACACAAATTGTCCATGGAAAAGTCCAGACTAACAAGCTTCCCACTTACTTTTTTTTTTTTAACAAAAAAAAATAAATCCATACGCCCTGGACAGGTCGCCGGTCTATCACATGGCAGGATACAGAGATACAAAACAAAACCATACATATACCTAAGGGCAATTTAGAGAGACCAATTAGCTGCAAAGAGGGGGAATTCTATTGGAGGAAGCTGGTGTACCCTAGACGGAACCCATGCTTGCCCAAGGACAACATGAAATCTCCACGGATAAAGATGCCAAGCTGGGATTCGAACCAAGGACCTTCCTGCTGTGGTGCAACAGTACTAACTGCTCTACCTTACAGCACAAACAAGAAATAAGCAACAAAAAAGAGGGGGGAAATACCAACAGCAATATAACACCAAATATACACACTGAACAGGGGAAACTTATCTTTCACAGACAGTGAAAATCAAACCTCAGTTTTTCTTGCCATTTTTTTCTTTTTTTCTTTTTTTTTTTTTTTTTTGAACAAGACTTCTTAATTCACTTTCACAGTCATTCTGCATGTTTACCCTCATACCAGGAGGTTTTTTTTCTTTTTTGTGTAGATATTTTTTGTTTAAAAAAAATATTTTTTTTCTTCTATGTGTAAAATTTGTTTGAATCCTGGCTCAACAGTTTAGACAAACAGTACAATGGATCTTGTTGCCTTACCATGTCAGGTCACATTTGTTCTGTAAAAGGAGGAGTATTGAGATATTCATGGAACTTTATGCTCCTAAACTGTCCCAGCTGTCTCCAACATTATACATTTTTAAAACACATTAAAAAGCACAAGTTTATTCTCTAGGTTTTAAACCTGAGTAAGTTGATGCATTCATTGTTTGATGTTATTTTTATTGTCTTAATATGTTTTTAGTTTTACAGCCTTTTGGTCTGTTGTTGTTGCTAAATAACCTTAAATGTGGCTCAGTGAACAAGGAAGACAGGCCACAACAATTATAAAGAGATGACAAGAAGGAGAAAAAAAAGGAGAATGGGGATTTATATGTCTTTATACAGTGGGTAAAATAAATAATGAACACAACCAATTTTCTAATTAAGTATAATTAGAAATGCACAACTGACATGAAATTCTCACCAGATGTACAACCCATCCCATCCACAAATTAAAATAAATCAAACCATAGATGTCCTTAAGTTAAATCATGTATTATAAAATTGAATGGCACAGCAAAAACTCATTGAATATGCTTACAGAAATGTGTTTAATACTTGGTACAAAAATCTTTATTGGTGAGCACAGCTGTAAGATGCCTCCTGTGCACCTCTCAGGTGTGATTTTGACCAATTCTTTCCACACAAACAGTCTGGAAATCCTGAAGGTTCTGTGGGCCCCCTCTACGAACTCCAATCTTTAGGTCTTTCAATAGATTTTCTGTAGGTTAAGGTGATTGTCTCAGCCCTGGGTGTCCAGCTCCAGTCCTCAAGTGCTGGTGTCCTGCCAGTTTTATATGTCTCTCCTCCAACACAGCTGATTCAAATGGTTCAACTATACCTCCTCAGCATGCTGTTGTTCTGCAGAGGTCTGCTGATAAACCATCATTTGATGCAGGTGTGTTGAATCAGGGAAAGACCCAAAACATGCATGATACCAGCCCTTGAGGACTGACTTTGGACACCACTGGGCTAGGCCATTCTAGTAGCTTTATTTTCATTCTCCTAGACTAATGAAGAATTTTCTTGACTGTGTGTTTGGAATAATCATTACCCTAGTTTCATCTTCTGCTGCTGCTGAGAGGACAGCTCTGTAGAGGGTGGTTAAGGCTGCACAGAGGACTGTGGGGTGCAGTCTTTCCACCACCTCAAAATGCAGGAGGAGGGCACTCCATATCATGAAGGACTTCACCCATCCTGCACACAGACTGTTTCAGTCCCTCACTTCAGGCAGGCAGCTGAGTAGCATTCAGAGCAAGACCACCAGACTCAGAAACAGTCTTTACCCTGCAACTGTCAGACTGCTGAACTTCATCTTACTTTTTAACTTTTATTTATTTATATATTTTTATTTATTAGGCTTCTTGAACTAGAACCTGAGTCCAAATTTTGTACCATAAGCATGCAAATGTGAACTGGTATGACAATAAAAAAAATCATTGAATCTTTATCATCTCGGTAGATGACAGCAGATTTTAATGAAGAATGTAACACTTGTCTATTCAGGCTTCTTTCAGTTATATAAAGTCTGAAAGTACTGTATAGTGAAACTAACTGTTGGTATGGTGTTTTGGGGTGCTATGCAGTGTCTTTTGACATCCTCAACATGTCAAAAGACACTGCATAGCACCAGTGTCTTTTGACACTGAGGCATCCAAAGAGCTTAATTTTCATGGAATTTCAGAGGTTTATCTAAGCATTGTTCAGCAAACTTTAAACTTGCTTCAACATGCTTTTTCTTTGGCAATGCGGTCTTGTGTGGTGAGCGTGCATACAGGCCATGATGGATGAATGCATTACATATTGTTTTCTTTGAAGGTGTTGTACCTGCTAATTTCAGGTGTTTCTGAAGCTCCCGACAAGCGGTTCTTGGCTCTTGCTTAACTCTTTTGATAATTCCTTTCACTCATCTGTCATCTGCTTCTGTTGCAGGGAGCACAGTGGTGTGGCCAGGCTGTAATGTAGCGATGTTCTTACCACTTTCAGATATTGGCCCAATCAGTGCTCAGTGAAACCTTTAATAGTTTAGAAATTCTTCTGTATCCAATACCAGAAGTATATTTTGTAGGACCTAGCTTGTGAATGTCTTGAGAGAGCTCATTGACTTTGCCCGTCATGAGATGGGTGACATATGGTAATGAGGCACTTTTCATAGGCCATCAGTTGTGACTCAATCAGCCTTTCTTCGTGTGTTCAATATGAAGAAATGTTTGGGAGTTCTTGCAGAATGTCATTGACACATTTGCTGGGCAGAACCTTTTTTCTTGTGTGGTGTCCAAAAAATATCAAGTGGAGGTGTTATAGTGGGAAAGACCTATGAAGATTTTCAAAGAGTACTGCCTTTGAGTTCTTGTGAAGAATGAAATATCTTGGCCAGAAATAACCTTGTTCTTGTTTTAGTAGACCTGACAGAGAGAACAACATTCTAGATTCTTGCAGAGTATGTATTGGTCTATAGCAACATCAAAGAAAAGGAGCATGACAAGCTCAAGAAATACCAAAAGCTCAAAAAATAAAAAGAGAAACAGAGGGAAGTCAAGGCCTCAATGGTACCAGTGGTCACTGGTGCAGTTGAGGCTCTGACCCAGAAACTGGGGGAGTGGTTGCAGCAGATTCTAGGAACAATCTCTGAGACCTCTGTCTGAATGCGAGCAGTCATAGGAGTTGCTACCATATATACATATATGAGTGTATCTCCTATCCAGCCACTCCGAAATGCAACAGCGCCCCTCCACTGTCACCAACACCTGCAACAGCAAAAATAAAAACAGCTGAATGAAGCTGGCTCCCAGCTGCCAACAGACTGCCTTAAAATAGTGCAGGGTTGAATTTTACTAAATTCAGGACTCTAGAGTGCGACCAACTTGATCGCAAATGCGACTGGATTTCTCAATAGTGCACCTGGAAAAAATCTCAGGTCGTACTGGTGCAACCAGTCCTTGGGAGGTAAAAAAAAATAAAAATAAAAAAAAATAAAAAAAAATAAAAATAAAAAAAATAAAATAAATCTTCGTCACCATAATAAATAACAAGATTGAAAGTCTCCCTAAGGTTAACAACAGACAAACATTAGGTTTATAGCGCAGTGTAATCCAATCAGTGAAAGTAAAGGCCGGGACTCCCCCTTTGATTGGCCGTGGTGCAGCTATCCATCTACTGCAGTCAGAGGCGAGCAGGCTAGGCTCGCCAAGTAAACAGAGTGGATGTAACGCGGCTGAGGAGAGAAACTACAGAAAAGTTCAGCTCTGAGCCATCCGAAAAATCTTTGCCAATGCTCTGAAACGGAGTTATCAACCTCCCAGGTTATGTCAAGCTTTGGTTCGGAAACGATATCAGATAACGACTCTACATGATCGACTCCGAGCCAGAGCCACTGGAATTAAATTATGCGGGGGAAGTGTTTACGTTTCGAAAACAGCGGCTCGACCTGGAAAGTTAAGCCGATGTCTTACTAAAATACAACAAAGCCGAAAATGTAATGCACGGTATTTACTGTAAAGAGTGTGGTGCCGAGGTAGTTATCCCCTTCTCCTGCGCACTGTGTAGGAGCGCGGGTCCAGTGGATTGCGCCTCCGTCCAGTCAGATGTGAAAATACTGACGTTTTTACCAATAAACCAGGATCGTTTGTCTAATAAGAGGACAATAAGGTCTCTGTAAACTCGATTTATAAATATTTACGCTCAATACGTCGTTCATAACAAGTAGACGGCTCGGTGTTCGTTTCAAGATATCCTATAAAAATCCCTATTAGTTCTGATTGTTTCATGTTACCAAAGGTTATCTGCTGAGGAAAAAACAAAAAACACTATAAAATATTTTTTTATAGCTAGCTTGACCCATGAATCAATCATATTAAACAAAAAATATAGTAAAATAAAAACTGAACAACGTTACTCCCAAAATTATTCATACTTCTGGCACATATAGATTTATTGTCATTGATGAAGAAGTAGGTAGGAAATGACACAGGTCCTATGTAAGCACATTCTTTCTGGGAAAACTATCTTGGCACGACACTGGTAAGAATGCATTTGCGACTGGTTCTGATACATTTCGTATTGAAACACTGAAAAACCACAATGCATCTGTAAAACATACTATATTGCTGGGCAGCAAACAGATCATCACTAGAGGCTGAGATAACAGAGTTTAATGCTGAAAAAAAAAAAAGCTTCTCCTCACTAAGTTCAAGTCTGAAATAATTTTTCATAAGAAAAATGGCTTGAACATCATGAAATGTTTCGTTTGAGATGTTCATAAGATGTTGAGCCCTCAAAATGTCTTCTACTTTAGGTTTTCTTTTATTTAATTTATCTTGAGATGTTTGAATTTCAGCTCTTAGAAGCTCTTTAAACACTTTCAGTAATTCCACTTTAAATGAAGTTTAAGTTTACTACATTAATAATTTACTAGTCAATATTACCTTGATTTGACAGTAATTAAAAAAAAGTGAATCTGTAAAACTGATGTTAAATAATGCGATGTGGTCGAAAATGTGAGTGCACCTAAAAAAAAAAAAAAAAAAAAAAAAAAAAAAAAAAAAAAAAAAAAAAATAGGTTCATCAGTGCAACCAGTGCAAAAAGTTAGTCTAAAACCCTGAAATTGGAGAATTTTATTCAGATTTTTCTCAGCACCAAACCCAACATCCAGATCCCAACCTGGATCAGTACTGTAGGCAGTATTGGGGAAGTTATTTTAAAAAAGAAATTAGTTACAGTTACCTCTTCAAAAAAAAAAAAAAAAAAAAAAAACCCAAACTGAGTTAATAACTGAGTTTGTTACTTTTATAAAGTATTATAAAGGTAAAAATTAGTGGGGGAAGTAACTATTTCATTACTTTATGAAAAATATGCAAAAGAATTTTGATCCTCTCTTGGTTGAACTTTAAAACGTATGTTCCATTGTTTATTATAAAGCTGAAATAAAATGGACACAAAATGGCCACAAAGACGAAACACTATACACTAATCTAAACTATTCAAATGCTACTCTGTGATAATGTAAAACAATACACCAATAAAAATGTAAACAGTTTATTCAAAAATTTAACTCCATGGCTGTCTGTACCCACTGACAATCTATCTCAAGTGACACAAATGCTGTTCTCACAGTAGAGGTCTAGCAGAGAGTCATGTTTTATTTTCTTGGCTTATTTGCAGTATAAAACATTCTTTTTTTTTTTTTTTTTTTTTTTTTTTTTTTTTTTATCGTATCCTCTTTTTCTTATCATCAGAGAACATGTTCCTCTTTGGAATAAAGAGAAGGTTCCCAAGGCTAAACAGACTCTGCTGGCCAAGTGGATGTTGTGGCAACATTGTATCTTAATGAAATCATTAATAGTCCATTTCCTATCAGAAAGTGTATTCCATGTGATCCTAATTTGAAATAATCTGTCTTGAAATCAAACTCGGTGTGCTTGGATAGCATTGTCCATCTTCTTTATTTGTCAAGCATGCGATAGCCTCCCCTGGGTTTGGGCTGCGCCTGCGAGCATCAACATGTCATTCTTGGTGATTTGTTTTGCTGAAGCATGTGACATTGTTCTTCATAAGATTCAAATTTAAGATTTTTCCGCTTTTATTCTCTTTGAAGTAAACATTGTCTGTAATTCGACTTGAAAATGCTACCTTTGAATTATTTGAACTGTATCTCTGTCTGCATTTCCATTTACAGTGTGTGGTCACTGTGCGTATATGTTTGTGTGTGAACTGCCACCCCAAGACTGCTTCTAGTTGGTTTACCACTAGTTCTTCCTCAGCCAGTCTGTGGTACTTAGCTTCCAGTAAAATGAAGACAACTTCAACACTATGTGTGGTGAACTATATTGAAGCACCCATGCAGCATTTCATTGTCAGTAACAGGAACAATGACTTAAAAAGTACTTAATCAAAAAAGTAATTACTTTGATTACCTGTTACTGAAAAAAGGAACCCTTTTAGTAATTGTGTTTAATTTAACATTGTTATTCCACCACATTCACACCAAAATGTTTTTTCAGGGTTTCTCTTGTCTGCTTAACTTTACATTGATTAAAACAAACAGGTAGAACATAACCACTAAAACTGGTGTAACAATTCGCACAGTTTTCATTATGTCATGTAAATTATGCAGCTAAAAGCCACCAAATTAGCTATACTCCAACAGGTTTTTAAAATGAACATACTTGACCAAAATGGTCATAATCTAACTAATTTATATAATTGTTTTGTTATGCTGTTTTTTTAAACGACAAAAATAAAGAAATTGCGAATCATTACCAATGCTGAAAACTCTGAAAGGTGAGGATCTTTTTAAATATATTCTAACAAGGTGCCATATAAGCCTTTCCCTGACAACCACAGCTAAGATGTGTCATTACTGGCATTACCTGCCTCCATGTTAAGAACCTCAGTTTGCTAACAGGTTTATATTTAGCATTAGCAGTGTCACTAAGCTAAACCAAGTAAGTTAAAAGTGGAAACAAACTTTTAAAGATTTTTAATTAGGTGGTTTGTTAATTTTTCCCTGACTACCACAACTGAGTTATGCTGTTTATTGACATGGATTGCCTCAGGGTTAAATACTGTACCTCAACTTGCTAGCAAGTTTGACACTAGCATAAGCACTGTCACTAAACTATTAAAACTGGTTAAACCAACCTTTTATTAAATTCTAATCAAAAAAATAGAATTTGTTTCTAAAATAGTAATAGTAATAAGGTGGTTAGAATTTAGCCATGAGTTAATATTACATTTGCAAATTACTATGTTTGATTAAAAGCTGAATAATTTCAATGACTAATATTTAAACCTTTCAAAGTTCGTTTTTATCGTGCAAAAGAAATATAAAACCACTATCCCTTTTTTGGAACCATTTGGTTTGGCAGTCTCTCTAGTTTCTAACAAAGATGTTCTAAATGACTTTTACCTCAGCTGGTTTACATTTCATCATGCTTTTTCCATCATCTCAGCTCAGGAAAGAGATGGTCCACACGAGTGAATACAAATTTAACTGAAGCATCTTATCGTTTTTTGCCTTTGCTCCACTCATTGATGAAAGTTGAATTTCTGTTATTTCTGTATGGTACTTTTTATTAATTAGGTTGTAAGCCCTTCATTGTCTGGGCTCTGGGAGACTTGGCTTTGTTTTTTCAGAGTGTTTACTCTGATTCACATTTTTCTCCATATGCAAGCTCTGCTGGCAACCATGCAGTCTTCTCCTTATGTTTCCACTCTTAATTGTTTAGATTATGATTGTTGTTAACAGACAAAAGCCCCTGAAATAAAAACTGCTGTTTTGATTTGTATTGCCATAAGGGGAGTGAACAACACAAAATATCTCAACATTTCAAAACTTATTGAGGGTTAGAATAATTTATGTTGGCCAGTTACACTATTTGTTTCTACCTGTCTGGCAGGCATTATTCTAATTTACTTTTGACTACTACAGGGGCTTCTCAGATGAGGATGCCACACAGGGTGTTTACAGATTCAGCACCATAAAACAAACCAAGGTGGCACTTTTAAATAAGCAGAAGACACAGAAGTTCAAAACAAATATTGTCATGAGCGCACATATTTCCCAAAGCCATAGCTCGGTTTGTGAGCACACCAAATGAGGAGAGGAGATCATGACACTTAGTAAATTTACACAAGCTCCTATTATTATCTATGGAAGGTTTGCTATATAGCAAACAATTCAATTTCTACACATATGAAAGGCAGTGGTGTTTGTCTTGTGGCCAAATTTGCATTTCAGGTGAATGAAGTTACCTAACGATGGAAGGAAGGAAAGAATACAGAACAAATTGATTGGATTGTGATGATTTGATAAATATTGGTGAACAAAGAAATGTCAGTCTTGATTCAGCCTTGTTTTTCATAAATCACTGTCAGGCTTTCTTGTATTTTTCTGAAGTATTTTTCACATCTTCCCAGCATCCTTCTAAGTTGCTCTTTTAACATTTGCTACTTTATAACTTATTTTCTGCCTAGTCTTGTACTTGACCGTGACAAGATATTTTGTTTTAAAATGAGGAAAAATGAAGAACAAAAGAATTACTAGGCTAAAATATCCAGAGCAGAAAAGAATGTCATCTTAAGTAAATAAAGTTTACATATGAAGCACTTTTCACAGACAAAAGGTCAAAAAGCGCTGTACAACATAAATCACAGTCAAGTTATATATAGAATTAAAACAAGTATAAAAAGCACAGTGAAATCAAGGTGAAATGTTTATAAGAAACAGGAATAGGAAAAAACTCTAGCAAAGAGAAATGTGTGGCAGGGTTACTGCACTGCTTAAAAGTCTAGGAAACTTCCTTGTTCAGCACTGATTCAACAAAGTTATGGAACATGATTACTAACTATTTTCAAGGTCCAGATATATAAAGGGAAAAAACATAGAGTATGAGAAAAGGTCAGTATTTCCAGATGTGTTTTTTCCTCTTCCATCTTGAACATGATAAATATCTAAGAAATGGAGCTTAGGCAAAAATTCAATCTGGATTGAATTTAACTCTTATCAGCCTCACCTGGATCATCTACTGCTGTGCCACGTACCACGCTGCAGCCAATCGACGTCAAGTCCGCGCCCTTGCTGAAGCCAATCATCGCGCATGATCCCATTTATAAAGCTCTTTATCCATGGTTCCTTCTGCATCCCAGCCGAACTTCCACCCACCTCTGACCCGTCTCCTACCTCCTTTTCTTAGGCACCTCTTGGCTCCCTTCGTTCCTCCATCCTCTACTCCACCACCAGTGTCCGGGCCCCGGGGGAGGGGGGAGACTTCTCTAACCCCTTGTCCAAAACTGTTCATTCAAGCTTATGGCAATTCACAGCATTCAAGTCTTCTGCTGGGGTCAGAGAGCCAAAGAACTTATCTCATTCATGTCAAATAAAAACTTTCTCATTGCAACTTTTTCTTTGTGTGAGTCTCTCCAGGTTGAAATACAGTATATAAAAAGTTGCCACAACCAGTGGGCTTTTATCTAATTTTTTTAAATAAAAGACACATATAGAAGTCTCCCATCCAATTTCCCTCCCTCCCTTCCTCCGTCCCTCAGGCAAATCCTTTCTTACAATCTGTGTTTTTTTTCCTGGTTCTTTGCTTAATGTCTGACCACTTCGGAAATATCTAAAATTCACAATGAACTTCATTCAAGAACAGTAGATCATATCTTCATTGAGAAATCTTTGTGTCAGAAAAGGTGTGGAACTTTGACAAGGAAAACTCTCAGAACCCTGATTTTGGCTAATTAATCTTTTGTAATCACCCTGTTGGTGCTGAACTACTATTTTTTGTCAAAGTGTTTTATCTTTTATACTTTTTATAGATTTAATCGAATAAACACAACTGTGATCAGATTGTGTGTTTGTGACAAGGTGCTTTTAAAAAAAGCCGTCTATGCATCCAAATTCATTCACCGGGTTTAGGAGCCTTTTTATGATGGGTGAATAAAATAAAATAGTTTCAACCAAGGTTAGTGGGAAAGCAGCCAAAATCCAGAGGAAAACTTTTTAAGACATTGAAAGGGCCTGGGCAAGTATTAATCAGATCACTTTAAGAGATTAAAGAAATTAAAAGATCTGAAGTAACTCTTTCTCCTTGAAAGCAGAATAAAAACATTTCAAGGATGGTTCAAACCATTTCAAGGTAATGTTCATAAGGCAGAAGAGACTGAATCAAAACAAAAGAAGAATGATGCAAAAATGGATACACTGGAAACACAAATGATTCAAATGAATGGACTTTTAAAAAGACAGTCTTCGACAAACCACTATTTTACTGTAAAATGGTGTATGAAGAAAGATGTTTATGAGATGTCTTCATGTTCTACAGTATTTGACTTTAGCCTTTGGCAGAGACTTACAACCACAAAACCTGAAAACACATTGGCCCTAACGTAATCTAACATTCTGTACTTTTGTGAAAATGAAGCTTAAAATGAGTGAAAAAAATAGAAACCAGCATTATTTCCCCCAACCCTTGAGCTGAATATATGAGGTGCCACAGGCCTGCTTTGAATCAGAGCTTTAACACCAACAACAAACATGAGAATCTTTGATCCAAAAATTTATTGATTTCTTTGATCTGCCCCTATACTTACGCAGATACAAAATCCCATCCAAGATAAATGGTTCTTGGACGGCATTTTGCCTTTCACATTTTTTGCTTATTAGATACAGTTGCCACCAATCGCACAGTTACTTTTAAGTACATTCAAACACTGACACAAGTTGAGTTTGATCTGCCTCATCACATGATTGAAACACTTGGTCTGGTGTGCATCATTTCCTCTTTTATGTGAGTATCAGAACAAACTGGGCTTCTATCCATTCCCCATGAAATTTGTCACTTAAATCATCGACGAACGGCTGTTAACATGAGCAATGAGAGCTGGAGCGGAGAAAAATTTACTGACGTAAAAGGGTAGTTTTCAGGAAGAGTCTCCAGATCATTTATTATTATATAACTCATAATTTACTCGGTTGGGCTGTGGCATCTGTGGGCCCAGACCAGGGTTACGAAATATGCAGAGTCTTTTGTTCATAATTAGAAGCAGAGTATTTGAGATGACTATCGATCCACAGAGAATTGGAGCAGGTCTTACAGGAATTGAATTTGATTTACTGAGAGATCGCATTTGATATATGTTTGTTTTGCACAGCTGTTTGCTAGGTCAATGCCTTTGTTGTCTGGGGAATTTTATTATGCAGTCCAATTACCATGCTTCTCCAGCACTTCCTTTGTTGTTTCTTTTTCCGTGTTTCCATTGGGTTGTATGGATCAAGTGTGAGTATTGCGTAAGAATGTCAATCACAAAATCATTTAACTAAAAGCCATTTCTTTTTAGTCATGTGTAACATGAAGCTCTGATAAATCACTTTTTTAGTGTTTCTTTCCCCCATCTTTGCTATTGTTTTTACTTTTAGCCAAGCAAAGCAATTTTATTAGATGAACGACAGAAATTAACATTTAATGGACTGGAAATGAGGCAGGCTTTAAATAACTCAGCTGTAGCCAAAGCTATATTTCCAACAAACAACAGGGCAAATGTATGACCCAAATGGTGCATTTGTATTTGTTTTCCATATTTACTCAGTCTTCTTGTATGGAGCTTAGTAAATTATCTTGGCTCAGTGTAAGTGTTATTCTAACAGGATAGTAAATCTTTCAACAAATGTGCTTTTACTAAAAGAAACACAAAACTGTGAAACTATGTCCCAGTCTAAACATCTGTTAAAGCATGCTAAAATATCTAAAAGACATAAAAAACAGGAAAACTAATTTAAAAAAAGCTCCATCAATGACTCCATCCAGCAAAGAGAACATCTAAAAACAGACGCAGTGATGCAGGAGCACTCACTATTGCAAGGAAAACAAAGCATGTATACCTAATCAATGACAGCAATAAATCTATAGGGGACAGAGACACGATGAAACACTAAAGCACAGATCCTGGATTACTTTCTGTTGAAAAGAAAGAGAAACAAAGAAATTTTAAAAAGGTAATGGCAGAAGTTTGTCCATTGATGGCTAAATATAAATCCCTAAACCAGGGATACATTTAATGGAAAAAACACAAAACAAATAATGTATACATACAGTAGTTGATGGCACATTAAGGTGGGTTAACTTGAAAATAAAGGTTTACCTTCTGCCTTGAAAATGCAAGTAAAGTCAACTAGAACATTGTTTTGGTTTTATCTCATAAATTGAATTTCATCAAGTTAATTTAATAACAAGAAACAAGTTGTCTACACATTGTTTTTTTAAGTTCTGATAGCTCACTGATCTTGAATTGTGAGTTGTTTTAACTTAATACTGTAATTCAAACCAAATAATTATTTCAGAATATGCAAGAAAACTGCCTTCATGTAGATGAACAAGTACACAATTCTGTATTTTTTTTCATTCACATTAAGTTGAAATAACTAATTATTTTAAGTAATACAAATTTAAATTTCTAATATAACTTATATGAATATCTTGTTTGACAATGTATTGTATATGACATTACAACGAATTGTGTTGAGAAACACAAAGTTTGAACAGAGTTTAATCAATTTGAGAGGTCAGTGTCTTCAACAACTGCATGTTTTATAAACAAAGAGGCACGTAAAAGTAATACACTTCCATCTCACTCACGGTGCTACACGATACAAAAACCTGCTACTAAGCACTCTGGGAAATAGTCCCCACTCCCGTCTTTTATCAGTTTTTTAAGAGCTAACTAGAAAACGCTGTTTACTTAACTCTTGGAGTTTTGCCAAAATTAATAAAAAGTTAACACAACTTACTGCGCTAAGTTTATCTTTTTACAAACTTACACATTTCAGTTCAAAATATAAAATTCGCATGATTATTACTTAAAGAGTAGAAGTTAGTACATACAACTAAATGTGGCTCAAATGTTTTACAGTGCAGTAATAGTAACAACCCAGTCTGGGTTAGAACCAAAGTTAAACACAGAACTAGACATCGTTTCTGTGGAAAGAAACAACAAACACAAATGTAATTGCAGCAATAATTTCAAATAATGAATGAACAGATTAAATTTTTAAAAATCTATCTCTTTGCTTTGAGGAGTATCTGTCATCTAACAAACATTTAAAATTCAGAATAAAAGGCATGAAGCATAGTTAGTCTGAGCATTGAAAAGTACTCTGCAGGAACATACATGTGGTACCATATCTACAAATGTAATAGCAGAATGGAAATTAACAAGACACAAACAAGGCCTTTATAATCCCCTAGGAATCCAGTGAACAATGTGCAGTTATTTAAACTACTCAAGTAATGAACCAGGTCTGTATTGGCTCACCTCGTCTGATGTAATTCAAACTGTAATGGACCCTGAAAAAGTTTTTGTTTTTTTTTGTCCTGCTGATAGTTGTTTTTTCAGGAGCTTCTCTTGTTTTCGTTTTGTCCAAACAGGCCTCAGCTGGCATAAAGGTCTCTCACACACCACACACGCACACGCACACACACACACGCAACACTTTTGGCAAACCAAGCCAGAACAAACATGCCAAACAGATCCAACAGTATTTACAGGTTTGAACAAACTGTAATAGTTGTCTCTCTTTATGAAAAGTATTTTTCTTCCTGGAACTGTTTCACATGTCACATAGCAGCCACAAACAATAATGTATTTTGGTGGGATTTCATATGATCGACCAACATAAAACAATGCATAATTGTAAAACCATTGTAAACCATTCCATTGTAGCTCTGGCTGTATGTTTAGGTTCTTTGTCCTACAGGAAGGGTAGCCTGCACCCCAATTTAAAGTGGTTTGCAGCCTCTAAAATGTTTCCTTCCATGATTGTTCTGTATTTAGCTCCATCCATTTGTCTATTAAGTCTGATCAGCTGCCCTGTACCTTCTTAATGTAATTTTAGAGATAAAAAATTATCAAGATGCCTCAGTGAATGATGAATGAGACCAATAATGTCTTTCTGATAAAATTTGGAGAGTCATATTCCATAATGCCTAATACCATTTCTGGAAGAGAGTTTCAAAGCGACTCTTTCAAATACAACATCTTATAGTTTTATAGGAATATATCATTTATTACACAATACAAAGCTGCACAGTAGCTTGCTGTTAACAATACAAAAGGGTAAAAACTAAGACTATGTTTCAGTAGCAAGTTGCAGTTGAGGCCCCTTGCATGTTTCTTTTGAAGGCAAATCCCATAGGTTCATAATCAATAAGAAGTTGGAGATCAAGAACACAATGCAGCTAACACCTTGTTTCACTTATGGAGATGATGTGTTCAGGGTGGGGTGGAAAGGTAGTTTTCCAACACGCAGTATTTTACATGGAGGCCAAAAATTACAAATTTGGTCTCATCTACACAGAGTTTCTTCTTCCACATATTTGCTGTGTACCTGACAGGATTTGTGGAGTTCTCATGACCTGCAAACAACACCGGTTTTCACTTACTACTCTGCCATAAAGACTACATTTATAGAGTCCATAACTAAATGTTGTGTTGTCCACAGATTCATCCACCTCAGCTGTGAATCTTTGCAACCTCTGTTACCATTTGCCTCTTGGCTACTTCTCTGATGAATGCTCTCACTGCCTGGCCTCATCAGTTTTGGTCAACAAACTTGTCTTGGTAGCCTAACATTGCTTTTAGCTTCTCCACAACTTTATCTTTGACATGTCTGTTGTGTTCATTGGTCTTCATGTCATCCTTACATAGACACATTATTGTGTTGAAACGTGTTAGAATAATGTGATAATTTAATTGCAAAAATGGAACTCCTTTCATAGAAAAAAATAAGAATTATATTGTATTAATGTCAAAGCATGACTCACAGCAGACTGTCATAGTTACTAAACATGACAAATTAATCTTCTTGAAGAATTCTACTTATGCTTTATTAACAGTTTATTGATTAAAACATTAGTTTACCTCTCACTTCCTGCTGCACTGAGGCCATCTCAGGGATTACGGATGGAAACTAGTTTAAGCTAAATCTAGTGCAAAGCATCTTTTATTAATGTTTTATTGTTTGTTTGTTTGTTTGTTTGTTTGTTTTGCACATTGTAGAGTAACCAAAAACTGTACTCATAGAAGAGTAGGACAACATCAGCATATTTTTACTTAAGTAAAAATGAAAAGCAGCCATCCAAGAAGAATATAAAAGTGTTTGGTAAAAAGGCTTCATAAGTACTGAGTAACTGATCTGATTTAATAGTTTACAATGATTTCATCAGACAGAAAAAAAAATACTGGGTGAATTCTGGTATTTTAAAGACTGAAATAAAAAAGTAAAACAAATAAATACCATAATTACAAAATAAAAAAGCAGAAGAAACAAACCAGGAAATCATTTTTTTCAATATAAAACTTATTAAACTAATGCTTAATGTGTGTGTGTATGTGTGTATGTATATATATAAGTACTTCCAATGACAATATGTGGTGTTTCCTATATCTTTTTGACGTACAAAAGGTGCAACAGGCTCAGCAGATGGAAAATAACATTAAAACAACAAAGCTTGTGTACAAACAAAAGGTCCCCAATTAACATAAACTGCAGGTTTGTCTCAGTGTCTCATGTATTTTTAACTAAAATATGTTTGTTCTTCATTCAGTGTAGTTACTCGCACTGGGTAGAGTATCCAGAAATTTACTCAAGTAAGAGTAACGATATTTCATGATAATATTACTCAAGTAAAAATACAAAGTACGGAAGTAAAACTGCTCCTAAACATACACTTTTTCCACAAAGTTACTCAAGTAAACGTAACTGAGTAAATGTAACTAGTCCCTACCCACCGCTGGATATAGCACTGAATCTGCTGTATTGAGAGTTCATAATGACGTTGCTGAGTCAGTTGATTCTGGGAGCCCGGTCGCTCTGGTGCTTCTTGACCTTATGGCGGCCTTTGATCCTGTGGACCACTCTGTCCTTTTGTCCTGCCTTCACAATTATGTCAGTATCCGTGGCACAGCTGTCTCACCTGTCTGACAGAACCTTTTCTGTCATGCTCAGTGACTTCTCCTCTACGACCCCTCCACTGTGTGGGGTGCCTCAGGGTTCCATATAGGACTTTCTGCCTTTCTCCTTGAACATGTTGCTATTATTTGTTTTTAAAGCTCTGAATGGCCTCCCTCCCCCATTTATCAGAGTTGTTGAGTCTCTCCCCCCTCCAGGTCTTTGAGGTCAGACAGCCAATGCTTACTTAATGTGCCATGTTCCAAGTCTAAATGCTGGAGTGACCATGCTTTTTCTGTGGTCACACCTCGACTTTGGATTCAGATTCCACTAGAACTCCGTTCTATAGCTGAACTTGGCCTCTTTAAATTAAAACTCAAGACTTTTTTTATTCAGACAGGCTTTTAATATGTAAATATGTGGTAGCACTTCTGGTTTTGTCTTTTTTGCTTATGCCATTTTGTTTTATCTATCTTTCTTTTAACCTGCTGTCATGTTTTCCTTTATACCAATTTTTGAAGCACTTTGGTCACCAATACTATAGATTTGTAAACTGCTATAGAAATAAATGATTGATTGTATTTGAACTTTAGAATTGCATAGCTGAGTAAATTACACTTCTAAATGGTTACAGTGCTCCCCTTCCCTTATTTCTACACCTCGTATGATCAAGATAAAGAAAAATTCTGTTTTCAACCAACCAAAAACAAGGATTTTTAAAATAAAATTACATGTGACAGTATTATTGAATCTATATGTCAATGCGTTCTTGTTAGAACCTTTATGTGGTTCATATGCTTGGAAAATTGTTGACCAATCACAGCACCTCTCGGATGCTTGAGAAGCATTGTGAAACTGACTGTTTTGAGTACGAGCAGTAAAATGTTTGGTTGGTAAATGTGGTCAGACAACAAACAAAAATGATTTGAGCATACTGAAGCCATTATTGATATGATGGTCTGTGAAGTCAGTTCCAGGAAATGAAACAAAGAAACAAAAACGAATCCCAGATTACTTCTGCTGACCCCTGAAACAGAAATATATGGGAACCACATCATAAACCACATTGTGAAAGAGATATGGCTGCTAAGCCTGGAGAGAAATATCAGTCTGTGGTTTGTTGTCAGTCTATTCTGTTACTATTAGAGAGGAAAGCGGATTGTGAATATACACGAGTAACCCTTTCCAGCAGCGTGGAAAGTATTGGAAGTTCACCTGTTTATCACATGCTTTTTGCTTTATATTTACTCCTGAGGTTCTGGAATAAGCTCAGGAATGATGTCTTGTGATATTGTTTTGAAACTGGAAGCAGCTCGGATGTGGGGATTCTGTTTGGATTTCAGGGTTGTTGTGAGTTTTACAAGTTTATATTCCAGATAAAGTCACTAAAGCAGGAGTACTTGCACAACAGATAACTGGAGAATGTTTGTACTAAAGCACTACCGAAAATATTCTGAAGTGTCTGTCACCTGAAGACAAGAAGCAGAAAATTATGTAGAAAAAAAACAATACATGACATTTATAAAATATGTTGCAATGATAATGTTATGACATAAGTAAAGTATAGTGCTGTGAAAAGTGTCTTCCCACTTACAGATTTCCTCCGGTTTTTGTGTTTGTTTTTTATCTCACTTAAATGTCTCAGATATTCAAACACATCTTAATATCAAACAAAGATAACCTGAGGAAATACAATCAGCAGTTTATCAAATTATGATTTTATTTCTTACAGGGGAAACATTCAAACTAAACTGACCCTATGTCAAAAACTGGGTTCAGTTTAACAAGTCACACACCTTATTACTGCCAGACCTCTAGAATCAAATTCTCACTTTAGTAGAACCTGTCTGACAATGCGTAGTAGGCTGAAATATCTTTAAAAAAAAGGCATATGTTGACAGCTATCAGTCTTGAATGAGTTACAGCACAATCAACAAGGCTTTGGTCCTCCAAGCAAACTAATGAAAAAAACAAAGAATAGCGGTGAAGCTTCCCAGAAGTAGACAATCAAAATTACTCTGAGAGCACATTGATTACTAATTGTGAAAATGTGCGTGGGAATGTGGGCGGGCCATAAGCGCTCAGGACCTGTGGTTGTTTCTCTGATGATGTTTGCAGCAACACTCAGCAATGGAGAACAAGGTTGCAGTTTTGATGGGCTCCAACAAACTTGGATATTTCATTTTTTTCATATAGAAATTCATTGCTGACCCAAAAATAATGTACACAATTAAGATCAGCTGATTAGTTTGCTATACATACAAATCTATCTATATTGTGGCACTCCTTTTATTTTTTTAAACATGCAACATTTTGGATTTAGGTAATGCAATCAAAAGATGTACACCAGTGTCCACATGAACTGTATTGAAAAGAGAAACCCAAACAAAGAATAAAATGCACACCATGCCAAACTAATGTTATATAGTTCTGGTGTATCAAACCAGCTGGCTCAAAACTGTAACTCCGACAGAACGTTGACAAGAGCTGCACCCATTTCTTGCTTCTTTGTGTGCATGTTCTTTAGAAAGATGTGGCGCTTTGCAGGGCTGCAAAATAATATGGAACGCCATAAAATCATGGTCATTCCGTTCCAAAATTTGACGCGTGTTCCTTGCGCTGCTCATGATTACGCTCCTCTCCACTTAGCAGCTCTCTGATAGCAGCCATGTCCACTGGTTCACTGCAGTGGTTAAGATGTTGTTTGGAATTTGCAAGGTCCAGTCTTCGCTCGTGCAGTGACATAAATCACAGTCCAATCAAGGAATGCAGTCTGCTGTCATTCAAATCGCTTGCGTGGAATATACAGCTTACATACCCTTATGGAATAAAATTGTCATTTGACAACTGCTTTTTGTATTTGATCAGATTGTCTGATCATAAATTTTCAAAATAAGCAGCCGCTTCTAAGACAGAAGATATGGAAATAAATTCCTAATGAAACCTGAGGAAAGCAGTCCAGGATTAAGGTGCCATAAACACCTGTTGTGTGAATGCACACTGCTTAAGGCATCCTTTTACGGAAGTATTTTCTGATATTTAATTAAACCCTGATGAATGGATTGAATGTAGAGGGTTTTTTTTTTTTTTTTTGATTACATGGTCTGCCATGGCTATCTGTGCCTAATCTAAATTGGCTTAAAGGCTAAACTGGATTTTTACTTCAAGCACATTAACCATGGAAGGAAATTACAGGCATATTGGATGATAGAATAAAAGAATTGAAAGACCAAGAATAGAAAAGTGAACCTTAATATGAAATTGTTATGTCATTCAAACTGTCCACATATAGAAACAAGCTAAGGCATTTCAGATTACTGGTCATTTTAGGTCATTGAACACATTCCTGATGGTCTAGTAAAGTAAAACAATAAGAATAGCATTGTGCTCTGTAATCTAAGAAGTCTCCTTCTGGGAATCTTTCTCCAAGAGCCAATCCATTATTGTATTAATTGCAGGAAGTTTAGAGAACAAACCACTTCAGGCTAAGTGATGATTTTCTCAGCATCTCCAACTAATTTCACTGTAGTGAACTGAGACATAAACAATGCCATTTAAAATGCCAACATACTTCTGTAAATACTGCTGTAGTGCACATAAATGCCTCAAATCTGATGTTTCACTTACAACAACTCTCTTTCTTTGGTCCCTTCCAAATATCCTCATAGGGCTTTAGATCTCGTCAGAGCAAACTTGTTATCCATGCAGCAGGTTGGATTAGAAGGAAACGTCAAAATCCTTCATAAGATCCATAATCTTATTTTCTTATTTAGAAATTTTAAAAGTTTTTAAATTAATTTAAAATTTCAGTGTTAATTATCTACTGTGTCAAAGTTCAAATCTGAATGCTGCTTTTTGTTCATTGTTTGAACTTTAAATGTGAGGAAAAAAAACCCAACTATAACATATAATTGACTGGATGACTGATTGTTTTCATTTCAAGAGGTCTCATCTGGTTGCTTCTAATTGGTTGAGCAGTCTCTTGTGACGACTCCAGCCCTGGAAATACATACTCCCAGTAAGCTGAGTGCTGAGACTCAAAAAGAAGCATGGGAGCTGTGGAAAAGCCTTGCTTGACTGGGCACGAAAGTCCTGATCAACCTGTCAGATTCAGTTGGGATACATCTTTTTGTATTTTGTTTTGTTTGTGTTTTTTTGTTGTTGTTTTTTGCATCCTACACTATTGTATGTTCATCTATTTGTGTAAAGCTGTGTAAGATTCCAGTTTTTCCTCCAAACACTTTGAACGCAACATGAGTACCACTTAGTAAGTTCTTTAAAATGCTTTTGCCCTTTGTATCCAAAATGGTTCCAGATCTTAAGTAAAGAACATCCCAAGTGTCCAAGAACCTGGGCCCAAATTGACAGCCTGCCTGCTTCTGAGCTGTCAATTTGAACAGCTAAGATTCCTCCTTCAGTCAAGCTGAGAGACAGGGTAACAAAACCACAAAAGGACTGCTGGATCATGTCAGGCACTCTTTCCTGTTCTATTGAGGTTATTTTGATATTTAAAACTACAAGATCATGGACCTTGTTTTAACTTCCCATTTTACCATCTTAAAACTACGATTTAGGCCAAAAGCCCTTTCTTTAAGAAAATAAGAATGGATTTGATCAAATTCTTAGATTTTAATCAGTTAAAATGATACAATTTTGAACTTTCATTCCATAGACAGAAAACTTCCCATTTAGTTGGTAGTTTGTGAAGTAGAATTAGCTTTATGTTGAATTATGTTTTATTTTTTGTGTGTAGAAATTTAAATGTCAGTGAGTAGATATTAGGATTAATTAATCATATATTCAATTCTTATTTCCATCAGTGATTAGCTCCCATTGATTTTTTGGTATTTTTTCAGGAAAGTGTTACTTCTAGAGTTTACTTTAAAGCTGGACTATGTAACTTTTACAAAAATATGTTTTTTGCTTATTTGTTAAAACTGTCACCATGTTGTGACAGTATGAGACAAATAAGAAAAGAAAAGACAGAAAGACAGTCTGTGAGGAAGTTGCAACCACCTCTTATGCTTGTGTGTGTTCTTCACACACTTCAAGGGTTCATATGTGACCTAAAGTTCAGATGAGGCATGAGCGTAGATGACTGTGCAGTTATTTAAAACCAGGAACTAGAATGGCTTTAAAACTGGAGAAAAAATATGCACCCGCCTCTCAGAGAAATCTCATTTGTGTGTTTCAAGAGTATGTTTCTAACTAAGGATCACTCCAAGCACAACTTACTTTTCAAACACAAATATTAAGTTAAAGCATGTAGTTCTGACAGTTCTACACTTGGAAACACAAAAGAGAAACTGAACGATGTGAAAGGGTTTTTCCACAAGTACGTCAAACCCCTGAAGGAAATACAGTGTAACATTAGAATAGTCAAAACAAGCCTATAATTCCTAAAAATCAGAATCTGATCTTGGCATCCACACTAAATGGTGTAATTTCCATATTGTTACACAAACCCTTCCTGCGGGAATAATGAGAATGAAAAGAATTGTTCTGCATTTTTAAAGCAAAAGCGGGGTGATTAAGCTATATTGCAAATGTACACAAATATGGGTAGAGGCTGCGGCGTATCCAAACACATGACAGGCTTGTAACACTCAAGTCTCTCACACAGATTCAGCCAAGTAGTTTATCTGTTCTTCCATAGATCAACACAGGCTTGAGAAATGCTTTTTTTGTTGTTGATTTTCTTTTTTGTGACTGTTTTTCAGTGTCTGATCTACTTCCTATTTTAAATACATTTTCTGTGCTGGAGCAAAGCAGAATATTCTCTATTTAGTTGAACTTGATAAAACAGTGCCATCTAGTGTTAACACTCCTGTGATAGTTCTAATTTCTTCACTGCATCACTTTTGCAGCTCATTTATGAGTCACAGTTTTTGACTACTGATTCCTACCAAATCAGTCATATGCTATTAACTGCTAATTAGTTTCTAAATGTTTATCTTCCAGAAATAACTAAACTTCTCGAGAGGTAAAAGCAAAAACGTTGTACCACTATAAGACTGGAAAAAGCAGGTGTGATTTTGCAGTTTAGACATGGGTTCTGGACAGACAGCCACCCTTACTCCTAAGACCAATATAAAATTTAGAAAGACTAGTTAACATAACATGTATATTTTATGGGAGGAAGCAGGAGTACCCTGGGTCGAACCCATGGATGCACATTGAGAACATGCAAACTCAATAAAAGACCTAAAGCTGAGATTCTAACCCATGACTTTCTTGCTGCAAGGCAACAGTGCAAACCACTCTGCCGCTTTGCAGCCCCTGATTAAAGAGTGAAACTATGTATCTACTACTTTTTTTTTTTTTTTTCAATCAACAGAAAAGATTAAATTAGCTTTGCAGCTAACAAGATATAAACTTTTAAGGTTTTCTGTAGTGAGTGTTTGACTGGTGTATTTGTACACCTGTTCTGGGTGGATTAAAGCTCTCTTGTGGCCCCCAGCCCATGAGGGAGCCATCTGAAGCAGCAAATGTGCTTATACTGGACCTTGGATGAGGAATACTACACAGGTTACAGTTTTCCTCCATAGCAGGTTACCTTTAAGATATCCTTCAAGTCAGAGTTGATTATTCCTGCCAAACAAGTTTAAAATGTTGCACATATTATACAAGCGGGGTTGGATAGTGAAAGTGTCCTGGTCAGTCTGTAGTCCACACTGAAAACATCTGAAATGAGCAAACTTCAAATAGATGTCCTGTTCTGCTGAGTGACTGCAACTGAAGGAGCAAGAATGTCAAACATTTGACTTTTAAAACCAAAGACATTTGATTGGCTCTGTTCAGAGCTGTGTTTAATCACCAAAATTAGATGGCACCTTGTAGCAGCTGCAAACCCAATGTGAGCTAACACAATGGGAAATTATTAAAAATATCTGCGGTTGACCACAGTTCCTCATTCAGACATGAGGCTTTGTTTAAAAATGTGTCATAAAACCCAAACATTTTCTGGAAGACTAAAGTGTCCACTTTAATATCCATCAGCCTCTGGAGAAAGGAAAAACATTAAATTAAGCCAGTATGTGAGTTTATACTTTGTTGCTGGAAATGATGAGGTTGCTTAAAAGTGATGAAGGTTAAAATCATGGATATGTTGAATTTAATCTGAAGGGATTAAACATGAGGAAAAAACAGTTTTTTCTCCCTCAGTTAGCAAGACAAGCTTATTTTGTTTCTGATCTGGGTGGAAGAACAGTTTTGTAAAAATGTAACAAATCCTGTTCAAAACTTTAAAAAAAAAAAAAAAAAAAAAAAAGATTTTCCAAAGCAGCAGTTTTTCCAAATTAAATATGCATTTCTATTCTTGCAGTAGTCAAAGGTATTTAAAGCCTCACTTTTATCTCGATTACTTAAGTTGCTGGTGTTGGCAACATTCCTCGCTCCAGTCAGCCATTATACAACCAGAGCTGGATGATCACGCCTGCTGGTAAATCTGTTGTCTTGCAGGGTTAGATCCAATTTCTTAATTTATTCAATTTATCTACTTAAGCACAAAATTAGCATGCGGACTTGCATCCAATCAAATACAGCTGCTCCAGATAAAACCACCTCCCATTGGCTCACGGACAGGCCAGCCAGTGAGATTCTTAAGACTCTGTGTGAGAGGTGATGACCCCTGTCGACCTGGATTACTACAGCCTCCTGCAGCAATCTCTTGAGCCACTAAAAATAGCTTGTGCCTGAGTTTCTCTAGTGAAGGGCTACAGTGACCCGCCCTGCCCTGACCCAGTCTGAGGCTGTCTGGATTAGAGTTCTGGCACAGCCAGAGAGGCATTTTAGAGCGGCAAACAGTCCCACTTCTTTATGCATCTTCCTGGTGAAGGTGAGCCCTAAATAGTTTTTGTTGTTCCAGTAACAATGCTACACTGACACATTTCAGTTTGAGATTTTTTTTTACTTTCTGTACCATCCTGCTCATTGTGCATGGTGGCAGAATAAACTTGGTCCTCATTCAGCCACATTACAGTTCGAGTCATAAACTTCTGAATCGTTGCTCCAACTGTAAACATGGGCAAATTTAAGCAAGTTAGCTACTTCCTGCAGCTACTTCCTGTCGGGGTAATTTTATGCTATCTAAACCCTTCCTACTCTTTTCAGACCCATAAATGTAAACCATTGCAGTTCAGTTATTCTTTCTTTGTACTTAATTATTTTCATGACATATGCAGATAGTTATAAAAATGCTGAAATCTCAAAATTTTGCATACATTTCCAAATACTCATTTATTCCTCATCTTGTTTTGGCCCATTGACCCTTATATGACGGCTTATGACTCCTGTTCAAACCAAAATAAATTTAAGCAACCTTCTGCTGTTATTATTATAGTCAAAACTACATTTCCTAATAGTAAAGTATAACAGAAAAGAGTTACATTAAATTGTGGGTTGTTAAAGGTGGTATTTAACTGACACAAAGATGGTATAACAAGTCCTATGAAAGACCAATCTAATTTCTGCCAAAACAAGAAATCATAACCAAGCTTATCAAAGTGTAAAGGGGTGAAAAACCAAACAGCCTTTCCTAACTTAAGATCAACACATCGCTGTTATTTGAACAGCCTCTTTTTTTCCTTTCCTGTTTTGAAAAGTGGCCGAGAGAAACGGAAATTACAAATTAAAAGGTTAGATACTGATCAACCAAAACAAAGGTTAAAAATGCGCTTCAGATTCTTAGAACATCAGGGGAGACAGTAACTGTGGCACTTAGTATTTTAATTACAATTTTAAATATCTGATACAGTTTTAAAACAATATGTATTTTTTAACAAGGGATCCCCCCCCCAAAACAAATTAGCTTAAAGGTCTGAATTCTCAACATCTCAGAGTAAAATGACTGAGCTGCATTTATTTTAAAGCTTTTTAGACAATTTTACATTTTGTCAGTCAAGGTAGAAGACATTGAACCCATGTAACTATCGATCCATTTTAAATTAAAGTTACCAAACAAGAGTAGGTGAAGTAAAGCTTAATTTATTGGTTTATGGAAAATATATCACATTTTTTACATTTGTGAGATACCTTCAGCTTTTAGTCCATTAAACATTTTATTCCAAACAGGTCTCAAAAAACACCTCAAAGCTGCATTTAAAACTTACCCTTTGCAGAAATCAAATTTTCAGTTTGTTACCAAATCATTCTGACGCCACCAGTTTGAAAATCTAACGCTTAAACCAAATGCACATCTGCATCTTCGCTACAAAACATTGTCCTAGCCCATACATAGGTTCCCATCAAACAGTCCAAATTACACAACAACCCAACCATAAGTATTATTTGTGAAAATACAATATATGAATCTGGTGCATTAAAACAAGCAGACTCGAGTTTGCTCACTGGACTACAAATTGAAGAGCTGACACAAATACAATAAATGAGTGAAACATACGCATCATTATAGCAGCAGCAACAGTGACATTTGGTTTGTTTTGCTTCTTTTAGAACTTTTTAAACATCCACATGGTTGATACCAAAGTGCAACTGCATGAAGGTTTACATTGTTATAGGTTGATTTATAATATTCTGATGAACTACGAGCTTTGCAAGGTTGAGATGCATTTAAAGAGTATTATGGCACATTTCAAAACCGAAGAGGAAACATGTCACAGATCTTTTACTAGAACAATAGGCAATGCAAACTTTACGATACACTAATATATAGATATATTTTGTAACCAAAGTTTGTCGTCAATACATTAACATGAGAACACATTTAAAAAGCATCACATCAATATTTTTTTCATATCTGTTAGCAGAACAAATGTATTAACTGCAGTTATTACAGTGTTTTTTCACAATAGTCATTCTGAAACAGCACAAAGTGTGACTGTTTCTGATCTGCGCTGCAGGCTGCGAAAAGCCTGCAACTCAAAACACCACAACATTATATCCCTCCAGGAAAAAGCCTTCTTTACTTTTCAAGTTCTTGTTCTGTTCCTGAACTCTTTCAAAGCCACTCACCTCCAGCTGAGCACAAATAAACACCCTACATCTCAACTAACTGCTCTTGCAATAATCAATAGTGACACAAATTGTACAGATATATAGCTATATGTTTATGTATATACCTCCGGTGTGTACACAAGCTGACCACTATCTCTGATGGGTTCAGAGCCTTCTTGTTGTCACAAGAGACGGCCACAAAAAGGGTGCATGCAAGAAGAGTACTCGGTTCTTTTTTTTTTTTTTTTAAGAGTTAACACAGGTGCAAGACAGTTTTCTTTGTTGAAGACTATCTGGAAAGAATTAAAAAGCCAACTTCCCTATACTGATTATAGCCTTGATTTCTATCCTTCTACCCATTTGGTGTTGCTCTTTCCTCTAAATTAATCAGCAGCTGGGTCAGCAGATTCTTGGTCTGAAGTTGGAGGACTTTGGCCCTCTTAAAGCTTGGTCCTTTAACTTCTTTAGGGATTATTCTGTTGGTGTTTTTTTAAACAGATACCTATGAAGTATTATTTGGATGTTTTGAAGCACACATTGAAAAATCCTACAGGTGAGTGGTTTTTTTTGAAGGGGGTGGTTGTTCGACATTTGATAACTGTTCCTGCTTTTTAGATTCTTAAACGACGGTAATCTTAGTGGGACGAGCAACATTGAGAAAAATTTCAGCGCTCTCTTCACTTGGCGGTCATCATCTGGACAAACTCTGGAGGGAAGAAGACGACAACAACAGATACAACATTTTTCAGACATAAGCGTTTAGAAATAATTAAAAAAAAAAAAAAAAAAAAAAAAACACAGTCACACAATGAAACACCAAAGGGTTTCAGGGGTAGGTGGTAAAGATAACTCACCCTCATAGTTGACCTGGCCATCGCCATCAATATCAGCCTCGCGGATCATCTCATCCACTTCCTCGTCAGTGAGCTTTTCACCCAGGTTGGTCATAACATGCCGTAGCTCCGCCGCACTAATGTAGCCGTTACCGTCCTGCAAATACCAAAACAAAACCTTATTTTGGGCGATATGATCTAAAAATTATGTTCTGTAAAATTTGGGCTTTTTTCTCCTCTGCAGTTTGGGTCTTCTGTGTGAAAACAACAGATTAGCCTGGTGACTGTACTTGCAAAAAGCAACCAATAACCAATATTTTGGGAAAAAATACCCATCCTTGTGATCAATAATCCAACCACACATAGTTTGGCTACTGACAATTGACTAGATCACAAAAATATCAACAATTTAAAACAGCAATTACAGATATGAGATGAGCACAGATTGATGTTCAGGAGCAGCGCTTTTAATATAAAAAGCCAGATTTCTTGCAATAAGCGACAACAGGAACCAACACTGTGCAGCCTGATCCAAATGAAATATTTTAAACGCATTTTAAGGACGACTGAGAAAGTAACACTGTATAGTGGAATATTTTCTTATTTAAAATGTGATATGTTCTGTTAATTTTGTATGCATTGCATTTCGTTATGGGACTGCATGATCGACAATAATAGCAAACAACAATTTCCCTTTCCAAGTGATCCGACCGTTCCAGTAAGAGTCGGTAAATTTTCTGTTACAGTAAAATCTGCAGTCTTGTCACTTGGGAATTTATTTTGGGTTTTCTTTTATTCTAGAGAGACAGTTTATAAAACTTACAATGGATTGACTGCAGATAAATTACACTTACTGATCAGCACTGGTTATACATGGTCTGAAACAACACCAGTAATCCAAGGTTGTTTAGAACCAAACCTGAAAGTTGAGGAAATAACCCGATAATTTGTTCTTGTAGGATAGTTCATCGTAGGCGAGTCAGGAGTTGGAATTGCGAGTACTGACCAATGACGTTTTTCAGCTTTGCACATTCGTGATTCATGGGAGGCTGATTACGGCGCTTATGAAGCGGGAGGGGCTCATGGCACTCGCTGTTCACTCAGGACAGATACTGCAGAGCGACTGATGCTTTCACATGTCGCCAAAGTCTCCAATAACACAGGGAAAAAAAGTGGTTACATTTGTAGCTAGTTGCTTTTTTGAAAAAAAGTTGCTAGAGGGGTGTGGAAAGCGAGTCGCTAAATATAGTGACAAAGTCGCTAAGTTGGCAATGGTGCTTTCCCTCATCCTGACCTGACCACTGCCCCACTTAACCCCCTCTGCTCATCCCCACACTTGACCGCACCACTCAGTGTCTCTTGGTACCGACCACATTTTTAAAAAATTTGTCAGGGGGCAGGGTTACGCTTTTACACTGGGTTTATTTTCACATTAATATCCATTATGAGTAACTTTTAGATGCTTAATTCTAATACTGTAAGATGATGTGAATAAAATATTTCTCCTGTATCTTTGCTTTGCTTTGAATGTCTCCAGAAAGTTTAGCTATGACAAAAAAAAATAAATAAATTATATATATATATATATATATATATATATATATATATATATATATATATATATATATATATATATATATATATATAGTATTTGTAATTATTTTATTGTGGTTTTTCAACATTTGTTTTACAAATCAATTATACTTCAAGATAAAGGGCATGGTTAGGCAAAATGTTTTTTTTATTTATTTTTATAGGACACCATAAAAGCCTGGTACAGAGACATTTTACTGAAATTAATTTATTTCCAAACATTTTTTTTTCTTGCCATTATAATAGTATCAAGATAAAATATTTTCCAGTTTTGCTTGACAGTAGCCTGACAAAAACCAGAACAAGGGTTCTGCGCTTTGGTTTCTACAGAGGGTCTGGACCCTCGGCTATTGAGAAACAATTACTTGCTGGAGGCGTGGACTCTGTCGAAGTTTTAAATTATACCCAATCGCCAACGTTTGGCCGTGACGTATGTAACGCGCCAGTTCAACGCTAAGAAGCTTACTGGAAATTGCATGTGAAACACCATCTCCCACTACAAAGAGAGAAGTGCCAAGCTGAACGAGATGGCTGCTGATGTTAATTCAATATTTGGAAGCGTGGCCAACATGGACTGAACGGCTTGGTTCGCTTCCTCCGCTGTTATTGCTAAAACTACAAACAGACTATAATTCTAATAAAGCGCAGAAAATCAACGTCATTGTTCACAACTTCTCCTTCTGTTCGCTGATTGGCCCTGTTGAAATTCTACTGGAGAAATCCAGCTCAATGGGAGAAATCCCAGACAAAACACTGAAGGAAGGTGAGAATCGAGTGGAACTGCATAGGAAGGCAATGGCCTGTCTAGCTTGACAGTGTTAGTTGATTTAATGTTATACCTTGTCAAAGACCCTAAAAGCTTCTCGGATCTCCTCCTCACTGTCTGTGTCTTTCATTTTCCTGGCCATCATAGTCAGGAACTCAGGAAAATCAATTGTTCCATTACCTACAATGTTAAGCAAACAGAAACAGTTAAGTTGGATTCATTTGGTCCTCAAGCAACTTTACTGAAAAGCAGCATGCCAAGAACAAACTAATTCAGTCTTTAATATTAGTAACAGTATTAAAGAGGTTAAATTTTCTCTTGAGTGGACACATAAATCTGCAGTGACAACACTGACACTTGCATAGGCCTATCTAGAATATAACGAAAAATCTGGGATGAAGAGTGTAGAGTCTTAAAACTGTAGATGTTTGCCTGTTTCATAGAGATAATATGGCTGAGGAGTATTATTTGGTTTCCTTACCGTCAGCATCAACCTCGTTGATCATGTCTTGGAGTTCAGCTTCAGTAGGGTTCTGTCCTAGAGAGCGCATCACTGTGCCAAGCTCCTTGGTAGTGATTGTACCGTCCCCATCCTTGTCAAACAGTGAGAATGCCTCCTTGAACTCTGCACATTTAACAGAAGATTCAGTACAAAGAAGAGACAAAACAGCTTGGAGACTTAACAAATGATGGCCATTAGAAGAATAGGACGTTCTTCAGAACATCCATTATTCTAAAAAACTTCAAAAGTAAAAAAAAAAAATAATAATAATAATAATAAAGCTCTGATGAGTATTTAACATTTTCTCTAAATAATTTGTCTTTCAAAACCCAACAGCTGAAAATTTACATACATGATTCTGAGAAAAACATTTCACTGGGTATTAGATTCACAAGACGATAACCATATTTGTGCTGACAGAATGGACACTTTTTTAAAATTCAAACCTTTGGTTCTTTTAATCTTTGACAATAGTTTTTTCAAATTTGGTAATGAATTAAGGTGCTGCTAAAGATAAAACGAGCCAAACATGGTTGAGGTATGCACTCACCAGCAATCTGCTCCTCTGTCAGCTGATCAGCCTGTAAACAAAAGCACAAGATAGAAGTGAAGCACAGATAGACCTACTCAGAAAGAAGCTCTTTTCAAAATATTGTTCAGTGTAGACAGTATGTGTTTTCGATTCCAAAGATGTTATTGGAAAACAAATTTATATATATATATATATATATATATATATATATATATATATATATATATATATATATATATATATATATATATATATATATATATATATATATATATATATATATATATGTGTGTGTGTGTGTGTGTTTGTGTGACAGGCCTCTTCAAAAACTGCTTCTCTTCGTATATTCAATAAAAAAAACAACCTCACTATGTGCCAAAGATCGACTCTGCTTTTAAATTCATGAAAAGTCTTGAATACAACTTAAAAAGCTGTAACTTGAACACCTGCAACAGGCGCCACAGTGCAGAGAACCTGAATAGATCTGCAACGCAACCGTGCTTCAAACGGAGTCAAAACACACTGCAACAGCCAAACCACTACTTACAATCTAATATCCATTTTCTACAGAAAAAGGGGTTTATTTTTTTGTCCACCCCACCCAATTTGAAATTCTATACATTTTTTTTATAAATAGTCGTACAAGAACTCAAAACTGATTCAAAAAGCAAAAAAGCAAAACTTGTGCTACTCTTGAAGGTCAAACAACACATTTCCAAATTGTGTGAAAGTAATATCTCCATGTGCTGTACTTTTTCTCCCACCAGAACTAACACTTATTATCCAAGACATCATTCTCCCCTGCTTGTAAACTCTGAAGAGTCCTATCTAAGTCAGCCGATGTGCCCACTTCAGGCTGAGAAAGTGTGATGAGGGACGGGTATAAATTCTCCACAGCCCGAAATACACATGCCTGCTATAATTAGTGAGCCACGAACAGGGTCGCCTATGTAGCACACTGAATATCACAGCAGCTAACCATCTCTTTGTATCATTCTTTACTGGGCAAATATTAAGTTCAGGTCATAAAGATCAACCACCTCAAGGACAGGTCGTTTGGCTCTGCTTGCTGCTTTGTATATTTATGCAGCCTGAGGAAGACTGAAGTTGAATAAACTATATTCTGACAGTCTGCATTATGCACCACTTCAATGATCAAGACAGGCTCCTAATTGCATGCTGGGCACAAAGCTGAACACTGCAGCCTCTCTTAAGTAGGTAACAAATGGTTTGTATTTTGTTGATCTCTCTACAAAACAACATTTGGGACAATTTTCCTTTTCAAAACAAAAAAAGATTACAGCAAACGTTTCTAGAGCCTGAGGTGTTTCTAACGCCATGTGTTCTTCGAATCAAAATCAATGAGTCACCGTGTTAGAGGGGATGGTGGGGAGGGGAGCAACACCATCCACACTGTCAGGATCAAACGCCAGTCAGTGCATCGACACAGGGCATGGTGTTGTAGGAATTGTGGGCAATACAGTTGCAGCAAAAAAAAGTGCTGATAAAACAGTTTTACAATCTTTCAACAGATATAAATTGTTATGGTGAGAACACAAACGATATTGGGTTTTACCTTCAAAGGTAAAATGATTTTAAAAAAAAAACTGTATGTGACAGAAGATGACAGCCCAAAAAATTGACATGTTGCACGTTTGCTTTTCTTGGCAAAGAAAACAACAGAGGCCATCTGATACAGAGGGGTCCAACAGTGAAACACAGGAGGACAGGGAAGGGGCGGGAGTCATTTGACTTCCTCAACTGGGCCGTTTCAAACTAGTTAGTTCCCGATTTGGTGGATGCACTGCGGCGGCTGCTGCACCAAGCATGTTTTGGTTCAATGCGGGGGGAAGGGAAGGACGCGAGAGGAGGGGTGGCAAAGAGGATCATTCAGCAGAAGCGGAATGCGGTTCAACGTTATGGTGCAATACGTAACCGAAGAGAATGGTGACATGGTGGTACTGGCAGAACTGAAACACTAAAATGTGGACACAACTGTAGCTAATCGTGTGCATCCAGCTACTACCTGCAAGCTGTATTGTTATGTAATTGCAGTCCTCGGATATCATAACCCTATCTGCTTGTTGCGCATGTCAAACTACATTTAAACCACCCTGCTGATGTGCCTGCAAGAAGTGCTGCAATAATAGCTAACGTGAAATGACAAAATGGTTGTTAGCATGCCATCTCACCCGTACGCCAATGGCGTTCTTGTGAAATGAACAATCTAGTTCTATAGGTTTCGACTATTATTACACAGCAAAGCCATTCAACGCCGCTGCAACCACGCCCACTGACGGGTTAAAGAAAAATAAACATGCTGCCAACCTTTAAGCATGCAGGCTACAGCCACGCACTGCAAATCACCTAAATGCGCGGTGTCGCGTTTTGGCAAGTTTTTGTGTCAAATTTTTAAGCCTGCGCTGCACGAAGAAAATCTGAATATTAAATCGAGCTCTCTACTTTAAGCTGCTGATTATGAATTTAAGTGAGCAACAAATGAGAAACGCCGCTAGGCAAGGTAAATATATTTCCTAGGTTTCCCCGCAATCCTGTGAGATTACGACGCAGACTAGGAGTCAGGTAGACTTTTAAGATTCCCAAATGTTTAAAGAAAGATTCACGTTAACATACGAATGAATTCAATAGCGATTACTTAAGCCATAGCATCGAAAAGCCTGCGAAGCCTTGCTAACATGCTAAGCGTTAGCTTGATACTCACCATTGTTCCGTAGATTTGTTTTTTTGTCAAGCTCTGCGAAGGAGGCAAATGTTTTATTTACGTTTCTTACTTTAAATTGCTTCAGAAGATGTTACCCGAACAACACAATCAAAACAGATGGGATACAAATGTCTGTAGTCTCGGAAATCAGTGTAGCTTGTACTCTAGAGTTGCCCGGAAACCTCAATCCAGCGACGCCGGTGTTGTGCCTCGGCTCGTTTAAAACAGAAAGATGTATCCCTCCGCAGCGGTTCCATTGGTGTTCTTCGACGGCAGAACTGACCAGAACTTACAGACATTCTAACCCTTTGCTATGTTCTTTTATTATTACTTTTTACTTTTATATCATATAATTTAAGACTTAATAAGCCACACCGCACTTTTTACTACTCTTGGCAAACAATGTGCGCAAAGATATAAAACCCCTAACATACCAGATACAGTTATTAGATTTTTTTTTTCCTGACAAAAACTAAGAAATTCTTTAACTTTACTTTCCTATAAGTAGTTAATGTTCTCCATAGTGCAAGACAGACAACAAACAACATACGTAATATGAAAGTGAAATTCATGCTGTTTTATGTTTTTGTAGTCAAAACACATGACCAAAAATAGAAACTCGGTTGGATGTTTCTTTCATCTTTTAAAAAATAAGAAGGCTGGCTCTGTTCTGGGGACTGCTGTGGACTCTCTGGAGATAATTGTGCAGAGAAGGATTTTTCATAAAATGAACACTGTGAACAACCCAGAGCATCCTCTTCATCAGTGTCATACTAAAGAGTATCTTCAGTCAGAGGTTTCTTCAGATCTGCTATAATAAAGACCACTCCAGGAGATCCTTTCTGCACCTACAACTGTTTGTGAAGAAATTGTGTAATAACATTTAACTTTCCATTGGGATTCATGAGTACTTTTGAATTGAAATGAATTGCATAAACTAAAATCACCAGCAAACAAATGCAAAATCTGCCTCTTTTTCAAATTTCTAGACATCGTGCACTGATGTAGGGTGGGTCTAAGTACGTTTTGGTAATTTGATTTTCCTCATCAGAATGCAGAGATAAACAATAGTAGTTATTTGATTTTTGTCTTGAAAAATCAAATTGTGAAATTCAAATATGATCCAACACAAAAAAAAAAAAAACATTTTGATTTATTGCTATTTCATCTTCAACATATTAGAAACAGAAAATCTTTGGGTTGGAGAGCAAAACAAACAAAAAAAAAAACTTATTTTCATATTCCTACACCGCTACCTAATTCTGAAAACATTATATATTGTGACTCTAGTAGGATTGTGCCTTACAAATAATGCCGATTAGTTTAAATGGGGCAAATGCAGAGCAAAGTGTTCATCAGTTTGCAGTGTCCAGAAACTTAAATCAGTCAGGGTGTCACTTTGTGTGGAGAAAGCAACTTTGTAAACATGTTTGTTTCAGCATTATTTATGGGCCAATATAATTACAGTGGGGCAAAAAAAAAAAAAAAAAAAAAAAATATCTGTAAATTATGGTGGAAAATATGTATTTGGTCAATAACAAAAGTTCAACTTGATACTTTATAACATAACCTTTGTTGGCAATGACAGAGATCAAACAATTCCTGTCAGTCTTCACCAGGTTTGCACACATTAGCTGGCATTTTGGCCCATTCCTCCATGCAGTGCTCCTCTAGAGCAGTGATATTTTAGGGCTGTCACTAGGCAGCATGGGCTTTAAACTCCACAAATTTTCTATGGGATTGAGGTCTGGAGACTGGCTAGACCACTCCAGGGCCTTGAAATGCTTTTTATAGAGCTACTCCGTTGCCCAAGCAGTGTGTTTGGGAACACTGTCATGCTGGAAGACCCAGCCACGTTCCATCTTCAGTGCGCTCACTGATGGAAGGAGGTTTTGGCTTAAAATCTCATGATACATGGCCCCGTTCCCTCTTCTCTTAACACTGATCAGTCATCCTGTCCCCTTTGCAGAAAAACAGCCTTAAAGCATGAGGTTTCTACCCCCATGCTTCACAGTAGGTATGGTGTTTGTGGGATGAAACTCGGCATTCTTCTTTCTCCAAACACGACGAGTTGATGTTTTATCAAAAAAGTTCTATTTTGGTTTCATCTGACCACATGATATTCTCTCAGTCCTCTTCTGGATCATCCATATGCTCTCTGGCAAACTTCACGCGGGCCTGGACATGTACTGGCTTAAGCAGGGGGACAGACCTGGGACTGCAGGATTTGAGTCCCTCTCGGCAGAGTGTGTTACTGATGGTAGCCATTGGTCCTTTGGTTACTTTGGTCCTAGTTCTCTGCAGATCATTCATCAAGCCCCTCCTTTTAGTTCTGGGATTTGTGCTCACTGTTCTCATGATCATTTTGACCCCACGGGATGAGATCTTGCATGGGGCCCCAGATCGAGGGAGCTCATCAATAATCTTGTATGTCTTCCATTTTTCTTACAATTGCTCCCACAGTTGATTTATTCACACCAACCTGCTTGCCTATTGTAGATTCACTCTTCCCAGCCTGGTGCAGGTCTACAATTTTCTTCCTGGTGTCCTTCGACAGCTCTTTGGTCTTGGCCACAGTTAAGTGTAGAGTCTGTTTGAGGCTGTGGACAGCTTTCTTTTATACAGATAACGAGGTCAAACAGGTGCCATTAATACAGGCAAGGAGTGGAGGACAGAAGAGCTTCTTAAAGAAGAAGTTACAGGTCTGTGAGAGCCAGAAATCTTGCTTGTTTGTGGGTAACCAAATACTTATGTCCCACCATAATTTACAAATAAAGTCATTAAAAATCCTACAATGTGATTTCCTGGATTTTTTTTTTTTTCCTTATTTAGTTGAAGTGTACCTATGATGAGAATTACAGACCTCTCTCAGCTTTCTAAGTAGGAGAACTGTACAATCAGTGACTGTCTAAATACTTTTTTGCCTCATTGTATACTATAAAAATGTCACTGCATGTTCTCAGGCTGTTCTGCCACAAGGCGATATCAGTTTTTTGTGTGACAGATAGACATGCAGATTATCTCATTATGAATAAAAAAGAAGAGGCAGTCTGTTAAAGCAAGATGCTGTGATTCAAAATTATTCCCATATGTCCCATTCCTGCCCGTACTTATACTCACTATGCAATAACCTTGCCGTCTTACATGTTTTTGTGGCTTAGTTAAAATACTACAACATACGTTTACATGACATGTATTAATGTAGACAACATACGATCACATAATCTGAAGGCTGTTATTAGAAAATATGAACAGGTATGTATACATTAAAGAAAATAGCTTAAACTTCAGTTGCGCTTATTTGACCCTGTTGTTTCTCTGTAGTGTATAAAATCCTTCACATCTCATTTCAATATTTTTCATTGTCTTTGGTCAGATCTTTAGATAACAGACAGAATATGTCAGTGTGGGTTTTTCAGCCCTACTTCTAACCTGAGTGCTGACTGTTTTTTCTACACTTCTAAGGTATAGTGAAACAGTGTTTATGAACATCAACTCTGTGACCTTCAGGTCATAATTTAAAGGATAAAATGTCGAGTAATGTTGCATTAAAATGGTTTCAGAAGAGGGCACAATGAATATTTGGAGTTAAAGTGAGATGATGTAACTTAGCTTTTTCAACAAGTTAATATGTGCTAATATTGTTCAGGAAATCAACACAATGTGGCTTATTATCTTGATTTCCTTAACAATATTAACACAGTAAACTTTTAGTTTGTCTCACAAACTAATAGTTTAGATGTTACAGGTTCCTTACACAGGAACACCAATATGTAGCTACAAAGGAAAAGAAACAGCGCCTCCTCCAGTTAGAATTTATGATGGTTGCATAATTACGTGCACGCTTATAATGTTGACAATATGCTTGACTTTGCAGTTTCTTGGAGCTGTAAATGTTGTGTTTTTGATATTTTAAATATGAAAAATAAATAAATAAACTAAATGTAAAATTTTCCTCATCTATTTTTGGCTACAAAAATGAAAAAAAAAAACGGCTCATTTGAATTTTAATTACTTGCTTTTTTAAGTTTCATCATTTGTTTCTGGTGAGAAAATACAATTGCTAGAACATGCACGGACCCTATAGAAATTTTGTTGTGACATTCGGAGCTCAAAAATGCATACTGTTTGAGTAGAGAATATAAAAGATCTGAATTAACAGAATGTATCCAGAAAAGTATTGTGTGACTAAGTCAGGGGTGTCCAAGTCCAGTCCTTGAGAGCATCCTGCAACTTTTGGAGGCATCCTTTCCTGCACACCTGAATCAATTGGCAGCATTCAGTCATTCAGCGTTGGAGAGGCCAGGTAATGAGCCAGTCATTTGATTCGATCATTTGATTCAGGTGTGTTGGAGCAGGGATGTATTTAAAAGTTGCAGGATAGTAGCTTTTGAGGACTGGACATGGGAACCGCTTGGTTACACTGATTTACTTGGATATCAAGGGTGGCAAGTTTCATTTCAATTCATACAAAAGAAAAAATGAGGATAATATCATGTTGCTATTAAAGGCTAGACTGAGATAATCAAAAGAAACAAGTGAAGCTGAACAACTGATGTGGCCATTTTATAATCTTGTTCTATTCTTTTCAGCATAATAATCAGAAACGGCTCTGATCTTTTGTTTAGGGTCTGCCATCTCGTCAGGTTTATGACTAAGCCCTTACATGTCCAGCCAGAAGACAAACTCTTTTATTGTTAGCAGCTATTCTTAGAAGGTGGATGGTAGATTTGGAGAGGGGTTACATTCTTTTCCTTGTCAGCTACAGTGCTACAGTCTCAAAACAATAAGCTCTTGTTGGAAATAGGTTGGATAGATTTTTGTATCAGCATCTTTTTTGTTGTATGCATTTAAAAACATGTACACTGGACTATTTCTCTGAAAAAAAAAAAAGCATCCCCTTGTGAAATGTATTCATGTGTTGTTGTTGTTGATATTTGAAGGATGTATCTTACCTACCCAGTGGGTGCTGCGATAGGCTCCAGGATGTCAACTGCACATCAAGGCTCTGCACACAGATGCCAGAGATGTTTCCTCAATTACCATTGGTCCATCTACTTCCTGGATCTTTACTCATAATTCTGCTTGCACATATTCAGATAATATGAAAGGTTTTGACCTGTATATATCAAATTTGACTTCAAATAAATTTGACTTTGTAATTTAAGGTCTTGAAATTTGGCCTCTGTCTCTTTAAGAAAGTCCTGCTCTTTCTAAAACTCCACCTTTAGGAAGTCATTACAACATTTAACCCTTTAACAACGTTTTTACCAGTGTTGCACTAAGAAGTAGCTGGTATAATGAGCTCAGCAGATCCGCAGTTCCACCAGATGTTTGCTAATTGCTGCAGGCTAATTTGAAGGAGCTGAGTGGGGAAATCGCAGAGGAGAGGTGCTCTGAGTGGCAGAAGCTTGGAAGCTTAGAAGCTTAGAAACTAGCTCTTAAGGAGGAGCTGGGACTCAAAGGTTATATTACAACATGATGTAAAGCTCAAAAAAGTTGATTTTATATAATACTGCCCCTTTAATTACACCTTTGTAAAAATGTAATGAAAATTTATGAAGCTTAAACTCCACACCCTCACCTTGCCAGACCAGGGCCAAAAATCTGAATCTGAAAAAAATCAACCTTAAAAATGATCTGAAAGTGAAAAAAGAAATCTGATATTGAAAAAATGGATTGAACTTGACACAACAGATTTCAATCTGAAAACATAAAATCTGAAACTGAAACAAATAAAGTAAATGTAATTAAATCTTCATTAAAACATGAATGAAACTTTAGTTTAACTTTATTAGAACTTTGTTGTTTTGTTTTTTTTTTTTTTTGTCTTTTTCAAGATCAAAAAGTAACATTCAGTTTAAATTTTTAATTTTTGAGTTACAATTTTTTTCAAACATACAAAGATTCTGGATCCTTTTAAGCCTCAAAAAAAATTTGATGTCAGAGGAGAATGCAAAGACTGGTCTGAGATGATGAAAAAGCATCAGCAGCTCAAATAACTGTTGTTACAACCAAGGTATGTTGTGGCTGTAAACCTAATTTTTAGGTTTTGCAAAGTGGGGGCACTCTGTGATTGCAGAACTGCACTCCTTTGTTTGTTTGTTTTTTTTGACCAGTCAAGTAGAGGAGATCTTTCACAGTCCATCAGAGGGCAGTAAAAGATAAAATAAAGCTTTTGAATGTTTATTGAGAGACTGTTTCTTTTTCTCCAGATATAAAGTTTTACTTTTGTGTCTGTAAAATATGTATAAGCAAGAAAAATATGAATGTTTTGCAGAAAAATGCTAAGAAAACTCTCAGAACTCAGACATGCACTGTTACAATGGGAAGCTTAACGATGTAGAAGGAGAAACTGTGTCAAACCAGGAAAATGTTACTCCTGTAATGATGACACAGGGAAACATGTAAGCTCTTTATTAAAGTACAACTGAACCTGCTGAGTAGACTTACAGCTGTAATTATTGAAAAATATGATTCTATAAGGGCTAAATATAAATGCACAACATACTTTTCAGAATGTTTTGATATGATGTTCATTCAACATAAGTTATTTTAGTTGATGACTTGCACTGCTTTAAGCTGTTTTCTAAAAGTGGAAAAAAGTGTAAAACCTACTGTCACTGCTGAAGAAGTCTTTGTATCCCAGCAGCTAACGCTTTTATGTATTCAATCATCATTTTACTAAACTACTGGCAAGAATAACTGGTTATTTATTTAATGGAAAAATAAATAACCAGTTATTTATTTGGTTTTATGGTTATTTATGTGCTTTTATGTTTCCATAAAACCAAAGCTGTGGGCTGTGGTTTTATGGAAACATTATTCCATTTCACAACCTTGGAATCCTTTGAACACCATGTCAACCACATCACAAGAACTGCCTTTTTTCATCTAAAAAATATCGCTCGTCTCCGTCCATCACTCCCTTTCTCAGCTGCTGAAATTCTCATTTGTGCCAACGTTACCTCCAGACTCGACTGCTGTAACAGTATTCTTTATGGTTCATCACCAAAGTCCTCAATAAACTCCAGCACATACAAAACTCTGTTGCTCACCCACACCTGCTCCCATGATCACATCACTCCAGTTCTCCAGAAGCTCCATTGGTTCACCTTTTCAGAACAGCTTTTAATGCATGATCAATGTCCTGTTTTATGCTCAAGTCGTTTTTTAATGTCCAGTGCAATGTCTTTAAGTATTTTTTTCTTCTTTTATTTTGTTTGATGTACTTAAATGTTTTTGTAATTTTGCTCGATTCTTGTAAAGTATATGATTGTTTATAAAAGCGCAATACAGATAAAATGTATTATTATTATTATTATTATTATTATTATTATTATTATTATTATTATTATTGTTGTTGTTGTTGTAGGCTTAGTGAATATTGCTTTTTACAATTGTTTTCACAGACCTGAGGGTAAATGTGTTCATACACTGCTGACTGAAAGCATTCAATCTACTTAATGAAATGTGTTGTAACTTTACTGAGCAAGCCAAACTGTCACCAATGGCTGAGTGTTATGGTAAAGATAAGTAAAAGTTGGGCACATAGAATAGAAGATATTTAAAATCGTATGGTGTACATAGTTTTCATCACTGTAAGTACAAAAGTAACAGAAAGAGAGACTGCTGAGCCTAGTGGTGCATAGAAAACTAAGCCCCAGATGGATTTTTCTTTAGAAGGGAAAGCCCTTTTTATGGTTTGAACCATCCAAATTATGACAAGGTGTTTAAAAGTTCATAGTACATCTTGTTTAAATTCCAGCAATACACAACAATGAAAATACAGATCAGTTCAAATTATTTCAAGATCCATTTAAGATCCAGTACAACAACATTATAAATCTAGGGAAGGTGTTAGTAGGAAGGAGCGGTGATGAGAGGATATAAATATGACAAAAAGGTATTTAAGGTATTTAAAAGATAATGTTGCTTTGTTAAGTCATGCTGAGCTTGAGAAATCTAAATGTAACATTAATTTGTTGAGTCACTCAGATGTTTTTGTGAGAATTGTTTTTATGCACCTTAATTTCAGACAAAATTTGTCAATATTATTAAACAACAACAACAAAAACCCCCAAACAACTTTAAAAAAGAATCTCAAAACATTACAAATAAAAAACATTCAATTAGATACAAGTGGAGCACTTATTTCCAACTAAAGTGCTGAAATTGACTTCTGTGGAAAATGCTATAAAGAATAATTCTAAAGAATGAAATGTGGATGATTTATTTTCCTTGATGTTCCTTAGCTGATTGCTGCTTGCATTTGTCTGTCTAAAGATATGGACCCAAGCCACATCTTTGTGGGTCAAAATATTATAAACCCAAGAAAAGAAAAACACTGGTGCCTGAGAAAACATGGAAACCTATCAGTGCATTTGTTTTTCACCAGGGGAATGTGCATGCAGTTGTTGATATCTGATCAGACTTTACATAAGCAGAGTAGCTACAATGCATCCTCTGTTGGTATGGCATCAAGATCATGATAAACATTTTTCCTGTACACTAACAAGGAAAGGCATTTTTATTTGTGTGGCATCCATTCAATATTTGAGTGCTGCATTGCAGTACTGACCAATCTCTTCTTTCCATCCAGTCATGAAGCCTCAAAATAAATGATTTTTTCTTGAAATGGCTAAATTAACAGTGAAAATTTATGTAAAAACTTTTAAAGGAGCAGAATGTATTTTCCAGCCACATAGAATCATTTTGTAGCACAATCAAGTAACTATGTTACCTTCACTTTATACAGAAATGCTTTATACATCAAATATGATTTAAAAGTAATTTGAACTGAATTTGTAATTCAACGCCTTGAAATTGGGCCTCTGTCTCTTTAAAAACTCCTGCTCTTTCTGAAACTCAGCCTTCAGGAAATCACCACACCAACGCTCCTTAAATAACCCTTTGACAATGTTTTTTTTACCAGGGTTTCACTGAGAAGTAACTTGTATAATGAGCTCAGCAGATGTGCAGTTCCACCAGGTGTTTGCTAATTGCTGCAGGCTCGTCTGAAGGAGCTGAGTGGGGAAATTGCGGGGGAAACTGCAGCTCTAAAAAAGGAGCTGGGTCTTAAAAGTGGAGTTGTATCCATCCAGCCGTTTTGCATGGTTGCCACAGGAGATTAAAGGATTTCTCAAACATGCATGAAAGAATAAAGGCAACACTCCAGGTATGTTTTTGATGAGGGAATAAAATATAACCTGATGTAAAGCTCAGAAAAGTTGACTTTACATAATACTGCCCCTTTAATTCATGTCTTCTTGTTTCTGAGCAGCATAAAAATGGACAGCACACAAGGCAAGCAGATTAGTAGATCTCCAAAACTCACTGTTAGAGAACAACTGCACACCTTTTGGCCAGCCAGGTCTTGAACTTTAATTTGCTATGGGCATGTCTGTGATGGGCAGACCATCTACTGATGGCTCACGCCAACTCTGCTTTTTTTCAGAAGAGACGTGGTTTAAATCCTTGAATCATGTTAGACTGGACTGTTTTTTACAATAAGTTTCATGACAGTAACTGACGTTTGATGAAAACCTGAAATGTAGTTTACTGGTACAACATCAACATTAAGGATGAAACACATCGTAAACAGTATGAGAGATGTCTGTGCAGACTTTCTTTTGACAAGAATGGCCAATGTAGAACCAAAGCACCCAAATGTTACATTGCATGGTAGCAAACAGCCTCCCTCCTCCTTTGGGAGAACCAAATAAGTTATTTGTATAATAATCTATTCAAGCTGGTGCTTCTGGTAAATCTCCAAACCCACTAATCTCATCTCCATCTCAAAGGGTTTCTATCAGAGTTGTAACTTTTAGATCCTTTATTCACCTTCACACCACTCTGTTTAGGTCTAAATGTTTAACCTGCTGTGTACTACCCAAATACATAAATCTTCTATGATGGTTGTTTGACAAGACTGAAGCCATTGATGCATCATTTAATGAGCTCATGTGACTGTTTTAATTAATTCAAAAAATTTTGATCTTCTGCCTGTGCAGGCAGCACATCGAAAGCTTCTTTTCTTAGCATTAAAGGCCTGTGATTTCTGTTTTTATGTGAGGAAATAACTTTTAAATATGACCACAGGACAATACAGAAATCCCACTTTAAGAAAAAAAGAAAACTGTTCTGCTGCTTTATCCTGAGCTTGGAGCTCCTCCCTTTTATTTTTTACCAAGGGCGTTCTGCAAATGATGAGACCAAACAACGCTAAACACTTATGCAAAAAGATGGTCTAACGTAGATCTGGTAAGCCATTAAAATTTGTTCATTTACAGAAACAGGTTATTTGTGAAGTATAATGTTCACCAGTTTAACTTCTAGCTTTTCACTGTTGCTGGATTATTACTCTTTCAGTGCTGTGGAAATACACAGAGGTGAGTCTTCTGCTGTGAAGAGATCTTGTACATGGACAAGAGAGGATGGAGAGGAGTGTTCGAAGAGCAGAGTACCTTACAAACTCCTCACAGAGACTGTATGTGTTTCTAAGTGGAATAATTCCCCTGGAGGAACAAAACTATCTGCTTGAAAGGACAAAAGTGGATAATCAAGCTGCTCTATGTGATGCACAATGAATTGATACTTTGTACAGTTTGGTCCTTAGGTAAATGTTTTCTGTAGACAAGGAATCTGGGTGTGCATGAACAAGTTAGATGAAAAAATGTCAGGGAAAAACAAATAGGAGTGGTGTGGAAAATTCCTTTGGAGCAAATTTCCCACAATTTCAGAGCAATGGCAGACTTTCCAGCCACCCAGTTAGCTATCTCTCTCTTTTTTCATTCCAACTCTACTGAAACAGGCACCACTGCCTTTTACGTCTGAGGTTACAGCTGCATCAATACTTGAAATTCTTTCCATGTTAAATCTGTGTATGTGCAGGTCCTTGTCTTGTGTTTGTAAACTTGGGCGTTTTGACTTTAATGATAAATGTCTCTTGGGTAGTTACACCCACACATCAAATTGATCAGAAACACATTAATGTGAAATACATTTATAAATCCCTAAGTGAGGGAAGCTTGAGATGCTCAGGAGCTTTCGTCACACCCAGGGAAAATCTCCTACATATGACATAAATAAGCTTAAACATTTACTCGACACGCAGACAGTCATAAAGAGAGAGAGAGAGAGAGAGATGCCCGAACTGTCTCACCCCTTCCTCTTAATCCCTTCTCACATTGTAAAATAACAATTGAATGTTTTTGCTGATGAGATTATCCAAATGATTATGTGTGCAGCATGAAATACATACATACATACATACATTTAAATTAGCACAATTCCTATTATTCTGTACATCAATGAACATTTTCAAGAAAATGTAAATCAATGAAACTGCTCCAGTCATGCATTTCTGTTTAGTCAAAATGTTTAATTTAGACCTCTAAAAAGTATTTTGTTGTGTTTATGTCAACATAAGTTACCAAATAAAAATTTAGGTGCATACCATCTGTTTTCACATTATTTTCTCAACAAACCAAACTTAAGGTGCCTATAAAACAGTTGTCAGCACAGAGCAGTCATGTTTTATCAGCTGTTTGATTTGCTGCAGAAATACTTGGCCTCCAACAAAATGTGTAATGTCAACAACAGCAAAAGAAATATAAAAGCTTCCCTTCACATGCTGAAGGGCCCAGAAATTCTCAACAAGTAGTTTGTTTCCACCTTTAGATTATTTGCAAGGGTGTCAAACTCCAGTCCTTGAGGGTGAGAGTACTATAACTTTTAGGTGTGTTCCAAGACCAACATACCTGAAACAAATGACTGAATTACCTCCTGGCAGTTGCAGTGATAAAGTCAAATTGTTGCTGATTACCCGCAGTGTGAAACAAAATCCTCTGTTGTCTTAAAAAAAAATCTTCTTCCTGATCTTGATTTTAAAAATATGATATTAAGGATGATAAGAGGGATTCACTTAACATATTTTCCATATTTATTGTTTTTTTTTTTTGTTTGTTTTAAAAATACCTAACATCAAGTTAAGCATCTGTGCTGCTATGGAGTTCAGGGCTACAACAATTCTTAGACCTAAATGTGATTAATGGTAAATAAAATCATGCATCTTACTGTAAATAAATCTTATTTTTGATAAACAAACTCAACCTTGTCATTCCTTTAAAATATGTGTAAAGATAATTTCTACGTTAACAGACTCCCCACAGAGTACATCTTTACTCTGTTGTTTCCTCTAAGTTCTACAGTAGCATGACTTACCAAGGTCTGTCAGAAGCTACATCAGCACAAGAGATGCTGGTTCCAAACATCTAATGGTTTAGAGACAAAGAAGCCAACTTAAAGATAGTAAATGCTCTGAAAGAACATTAAAAGTTGATGTTTTCATGTAATGTGGTTTGCTATTAGAGATTTTTTCCATAATAAATATAAGCTGATGTTTTCCATTGGATATGTAATTTACTCTGACAAGGGAATGTTTATATATTTAAAGAGTTTATTGTAAAACAATATCTATCTATCTATCTATCTATCTATCTATCTATCTATCTATCTATCTATCTATCTATCTATCTATCTATCTACATAATATGCCTCAAAACAATGTGTCTTTGAACAAAATGAGTGTGATTTCAATAACAATGCGTAGAGATGTAATTTCTGTTCTGTTACATCTGTTATGATGTTGCCTCTTGAAATGGTTTCTGTTTATATATATATATATATATATATATATATATATATATATATATATATATATATATATATATATATATATATATATATATATATATAAAATTCCCTTCTCACCCTCCACGGGTGGTCTTTCTCAACCTCTGAGCTCGGGTCCTCTACCAGAGGCCTGGGAGCTTGAGGGTTCTGCGTAGTATCTTGACTGTGCCGAGAACTGCGCATTTCTGGACTGAGATGTCTGACGTTGTTCCTGGGATCTGTTTTAGCCACTGCTCCAGTTTGGGGGTGACTGCCCCGAGGGCCCCGATGACCACAGGCACCACTGTGGTCTTCACCTTCCAGGCCTTCTCCAGTTCCTCTCTGAGGCCCTGGTATTTCTCCAGTTTCTCGTGTTCCTTTTTCCTGATGTTGCAATCGCTTGGTATTGCTACATCCACCACAACGGCTTTCCTCTGTTGTTTATCCACCACCACGATGTCCGGTTGGTTCGCCATTACCATTTTGTCTGTCTGGATCTGGAAGTCCCACAGGATCTTAGCTCGGTCATTCTCCACCACCTTTGGGGGTGCGCCCCACTTTGATCTCGGGGCTTCCAGTCCATATCCTGCACAGATGTTTCTGTACACTATGCCCGCCACTTGGTTATGACGTTCCATGTACGCTTTCCCTGCCAGCATCTTGCACCCTGCTGTTATGTGTTGGACTGTCTCAGGGGCCTCCTTGCACAATCTACACCTTGGATCTTGTCTGGTGTGGTAGATCTGAGCCTCTATTGCTCTGGTGTTTAGGGCCTGTTCCTGTGCAGCCAGGATGAGTGCCTCTGTGCTGTCCTTGAGTCCAGCTTTTTCCAGCCATTGGTAGGATTTCCTGATATCAGCCACTTCAGTTATTTGTCGGTGGTACATCCCATGTAGGGGCTTATCCTCCCATGATGGTTCCTCCAGCACCTCATCCTCTGGTCCCCATTGTTTGAGACATTCGCTGAGCACATCGTCGGTTGAGGCTTTGACCTTGATGTTTTTATGGATCTTGGATGTTTCATCCTGGACAGTGGCTCTCACACTCGCTAGTCCTCTGCCTCCGTCCTTACGGCTCGCGTATAGTCTCAGGATGCTGGATTTAGGGTGGAACCCTCCATGCATGGTTAGTAGTTTCCGAGTTTTAACATCCATGGTCTTTATCTCTTCCTTTGGCCAGCTTATTATTCCTGCAGGGTATCTGATTACTGGCAAGGCATAGCTGTTTATCGCACGGATCTTGTTCTTGCCATTGAGCTGGCTTCTCAGGACTTGCCTTACTCGTTGGAGGTATGTGGCTGTGGCTCCTTTCCTTGTGACCTCATCGAGGCTGCCATTTGCTTGTGGTATTCCCAGGTACTTGTAACTGTCCTCAATGTCTGCTATTGTTCCCTCTGGGAGTGAGACCCCTTCTGTGTGGATGACCTTCCCTCTCTGTGTAACCATCCGACCACACTTCTCTAGTCCGAATGACATCCCAATGTCAGTGCTGTAGATCCTGGTGGTGTGGATCAGTGAGTCGATGTCTCGTTTGCTCTTAGCGTACAGCTTGATGTCATCCATGTAGAGGAGGTGACTGATGGTGGCTCCGTTCTTGAGCCGGTATCCGTAGCCAGTCTTGTTGATGACTTGGCTGAGGGGGTTCAGACCTATGCAGAACAGCAGTGGGGACAGAGCGTCTCCTTGGTATATGCCACATTTGATGGACACTTGTGCAATTGGCTTGCAATTCAAGGGTGGTTTTCCACATCCCCATCGAGGCTGCAATGAAGGCTCTTAGAGTCCTGTTGATGTTGTACATCTCTAAGCATTCAATGATCCAAGTGTGTGGCATTGAGTCATAGGCTTTCTTGTAATCAATCCAAGCCGTGCACAGGTTGGTGTGTCGGGTTTTGCAGTCTCGGGCGACTGTTTGGTCTACCAGGAGTTGGTGTTTGGCTCCTCTGGTATTTATGCCGATGCCCTTCTGTGCTGTACTCATGTATTTATCCATGTGCCCACCTATCTTAGCTGCTATGATGCCTGACATGAGCTTCCATGTTGTAGAGAGACAGGTTATTGGCCGATAGTTGGATGGGACCGAACCCTTTGAGGGATCCTTCTGGATCAGGATTGTGCGCCCTTCAGTTAACCATTCAGGGTGAGTCCCACTTTGTAGCAGCTGGTTCATTTGAGCTGCCAGTCGCTCATGGAGGGCAGTGAGTTTCTTTAGCCAGTAGGCATGGATCATGTCAGGACCTGGTGCTGTCCAGTTTTTCATACCTGAGACTCTTTCTTGGACATCTGCCACTGTGATAGTTACTGGGGCTTGCTCAGGGAGGTTGCTGTGGTCATCTCGTAGAGAGATTAGCCACTCTGCATTGCTGTTGTGGGCCTTATGCCATATGCCTTTCCAGTACTGTTGGGTCTCCAGCCTTGGTGGGTCTGCTCTGTTGTTATTACAATGCCATTGAGAGTACACTTTAGCTGGTTGGGTGGAGAAGAGCCGGTTAATCCTCCTGGCTTCATTTTCTCTCGTGTACCTCTTTAGGCGACTGGCCAAGGCTAGGAGCCTTTGTTTGGCAGTTTCGAGTGCTTCAGGTATGGGCATCTGGCTGTACCGCTTGGGTACCGGTCTTTTGATTGCACCTCTTTGGAGCTCTGACAATTGGCTCACTTCCCTCCTTGTTACCTTGATTTTAGCCTCTAACCGTCTTTTCCATGGTGGGTATTGAATCTCATGGTTGCTCCTATAGCCGAGCATCTCAAGGATCACTGATGCTGAGTTGTACACCAGCTCATTGGTTTCCGTTATGGTGTTGGTAGGGATCGTTCTCAATGCTGCATTCACATCTTCAATGAGACTTTCTGATGGTACTTCACTCAGCCATTGTAATTGGCATCGGGATTGCCTGGTGTTCATTCGGGCCACGATCCTACCTCTCAGGTCAGTTGCTGCCTCGTTCAGCTTTGATGGTTCGTTCATTATTGGGGCTGCATACCCAATCTCCGGGTGGGGAGTTGAAGCTAATTCCCTTCTGACCTGGCGTCCTGGCTCCCCCTTGCCGTAGCATTTGTGTTGTACCTCGTCTATCTGAAGTTGTGACAGCATTTGCCGTTTGCGGATGTTGGAACACTGAGCTACTAGTTGTTTGGCAGTTAGTCGACGATGTCGACGTAACCATTCCTCCCACATTCTTTGTATGTAACCCCTCTGACTAGGGTTACTTGAGTAACTTACTTACTTGTTACTTACTTGTTCCAGTAACCCATTTTTCGTGAAGGTGCCCTGGTTCCCCAGCACCTGACGCAGACCTTGTTTGACGGGCGACGTCTGAGCCGGTATGGAGTGTATTGCTTTGTTACTCATCATGAGGTAGGCAGTAGTGCGAAGGACTACTACTGTGGCAAAGAATGCGGGAGGAATGGTTACGTCGACATCCCCATTCAACACTAACTGCCAAACAAGTAGTAGCTCAGTGTTCCAACATCCGCAAACGGCAAAATGCTGTCACAACTTGCCACAGTGGATATCTCAACCAAGCCACCCGACCTGGATTCGAACCCCCGGTCTCTAGAGTATGTTTGATTGGTAGTTGTTTCATGCCGTGTGTTTATTTAAACACAAAACTGAATGTACATTTGGTGCTAATCCTTTTTTATTTTCAATTTTGAATTTTAAATAAAATGCCCTTAAAAATTAGCAAATTTATTTTTGACTGCATTTCATGGGGTTGGACTTTTCATTGAAGTACAAATATTTCATTGACAGCAGAAGGGGGGAAGGACACGGCGAAAAGGGGCCGGTAAAAAAGAGAGAGAGATAGAGAGAGAGAGAGAGAGAGAGAGAGAGAGAGAGAGAGATAGAGAGAGAGATAGAGAGAGAGAGAGAGAAGGCCCGAGAGAGAGAGAGAGAGAGAGAGAGAGATAGAGAGAGAGATATATATAGATATAGATATATATATATATAATGCCCTTATATATATATATATATATATATATATATATATATATATATATATATATATATATATATATATATATATATATATATATATATATATATATATACTTTATTTTTTAATACACATCAAGTAAGATAAGTATAGAACCCTCTTAATATGGTTCTCAAGAAATGTATTTCAAATTTTTCTATTTACATAAAATTCACACCAAATGCTGGTAATAACCCTAGTAATCCCCTTATTCAAAAAAATCCAAACAAATGTGTCCACAAATCAATTTATATGCATTGAAATGGAATGGCATAGAGAATACGTAATGATATATAAAGAAAATGTGCAAAAAGCCATAGATAGCCAAGAAGCCAGCATTTAGAAAGTATCCCTGCTGCGAATCAATGTGCGCTAGTTTAGTATGAACCAATGGCCTGTAGGAAGGCCTGCACCAGTTTTGTACAGAGTTGTATAACTGGTAAAGGCAAAGATATCCTCACAAAATAGTCTTACTCTTGCAAAGCATAACAAATTTAAAGATTACAACTGTATTTCTAAGCTTCTGAATGTTCCAGTAAGAGCTGTTGGATCCATAATTTGGAGGTGGAAAGAACATCATTTCATTATAAACCAGCCATGTCCAGGTGCCAGACTGGTCAGACGATGTTTGGAGGAAGAACGGTTCTGTCCATCACTCCAAACACATCATGTAAAAGTGAGGTTTTCAGGTGGGAACATCATGTCGTGCTGTCATACGGCACATGGTAGAAACAAGCGTCGTTTAACTAAAAGAAGGATGAATGGAGAAATGTACCAAGACATGAGATAAAAATCTGAAGATAAGTGTGCGATGAGTATGAGATGAGTGTGGATTTCCAAGCAAGACAACAGTCCAAAACATACAGCCAAGTTTAATTAATTGGTTATAGAGAAAGAAAGCAAAACTACTAGAATGACCAAGTCCATCACCTGACTTGTATCCAGTTCAAAATGTATACAAATAACTGAGGATCAGAGAGCATAAGAAAGAACCCCCATAACTTTGAAGATGGGAATACAGTTTTTATGGAAGAATGGGTCAAAATCACACCTGAGCAATACATTTGGATGGTTTCTCTGTACAGAGAACATCTTGATGTTGCCATGACCAAAGAAACAGCTTATCACAAAGTATTTAAAGAATTCCTGTAAATATCTTCTATACTTATTCCCTGACTTATTCTACTTTTTTACCCACAACTTCATTTTGGACTAAATAGCTTTGGTTCTTCACATGTAGTGATTACTCAGGTTGCTGTCAACATCTGATGTGAATTTTAGAAATATATTTACAGAAAAAAAAATGATGACATGTTCCCTACTTCTTTCAGCTGCTGAAATAACCATATTGTGCTTATGTAGGCCATTTTATCCCTCTCCAATATATCTAACACAGGTAGCCAGCAGTGAAACAATATGTTTATATTCAGAATGTAATAATCTCTCATGAAAAATGCAATAAAGTTTGTGTTTGGACAACACCAAAGCCACTGTCCTTCAGTTTTGGTCAAAGGTCTAAGTCATAACCTTTTGCACCATTAAAACCAAAAAACACTGAGGTTGACTTTGAAATTTAACGTTTAGTTTTGACAAACTGAAAAAAAAGACTGTTCAAAGTTCCTGAATGAAATCTATCATCCATGTTTTTAAAATGTTATAGAATATATTTTGAAAAATTTGATAGTTCTTTTTTTGGAGCTGATGTTAGGAACAATCCACAACCAGTCCTAATTTATTCCTATGATGCCTAATCTAACTGAACAGCCATTATAGCTCAAATTACTAAAACATTCCTAATTTAAGTAAAATAAAACATGTAGGAGAGTATTCTGATTATAAGCGGTGTCCATCTTTGATTAGCCATACACATGAGCATCAAAACTGAACCCATAAAATACTGATCAAGTCAGATTCATCATATTTTTGTTTAAACCATGTTAAAGGTCAGTCTTATTCGAGTCACTCAAGACCTGGCACCATAATAAGGTGCCACAGGGGATATTTAAGAATTTACAGAGTAATCTGAGTGTTATAAAAAACATTCTGTGAATCAAGATCCCCCAGACTTTACAGGTTTCCTGACCCTGTTTTGATTTCAGCTAAGCAAACCCTCAAAGGATATGACTGACTGAATCCCATCCTGCTGTCTCCCGCAACATCCTAAAGACCTCCGTTGTACACAGACTCAAATTTTACCACTCACATTTTCCTGTAACTATCAGTGTCCAAAGTTCAGCATTGGGTAAAGTTTCCTTCAGCCTGAAACAAGTGCATTACAGTTAGAGTTCTTGTGAAAATTTGTATTTGATTTAATGAACTAATCAGGTTCAAAAAGTACATTTCAATTATAAAGAGCATTGATCAGGAGGTGGTTCTGCTGACACCAGTCCGCAAAGTCCTGAGTCTACTGTCTGTACTCTGCCTCTTCCCCACCTATGATGAGGCAGACTATGGCAGAGTCATCAGAGAACTTCTGAAGATGGCAGCATGGGGAGTTGATGGAGAAGTCTGCAGTGTAGTGGGTGAAGGAAGCACAGTTCCCTCACAGTGCTTCCAGGTTTCTCCTGGTGGGTCTGAGCTCGGTGAAGGAGGTAGATGATGGCGTCATCCACCTCGATACCAGGTTGGTAGACAAACAGCAGGGGGAACTGGGCTGGGGGAGGGGTGGGTGACTGGTCAAATCTGTTAAAGTACTGGTTCAAGTGGTCCACCTACCCCAAGTCTCCTTCAACCTGAGGGTTTAGTTTGTGGCCTGAAATTGACTTCAAACTTCACCAAACTCCACTGATGTTGCTCTGCTGCAGCTGATCTTTCATCTTCTTCCTGTAAATGTTTATTCCATTTCTAATTTTGTTTCAGTTCCTTCTGCACAGCTGCTCCTTGTTTTCTGATCTAAAGGCTCTCTTCTTCTCCTTTTGGAATTTGAGGAGATCTGCTGAAACTGGCTGCCAGTTCACATGATGCCAGAACTTAAAGGTTACCGCAACCCACTCCAAAGAAAAGACCCAAACAAACCGAGTGAGGAACAAGCAGGTTATTAATTTACATCGGATTGTAATGTTTGAAGGAGAATGGGCCACCTTGTGTGTAAAAAACAGCAGCTTCCAACTCCAAGTTACTCAATTGTGAGCCTCCAAAATTGACCAAGGCTGCTGGATAGCTCTTTTGTTCAAGAAAAACTGAACAAAAGTGCTATGGCTTTCTATTTAAGCCTATTGTAGACATGAGTGATGACATAAAGCTACTGTTGATTTAGACCCTCTGACTTCAATACCACAATTCACAAATTGAATTTTTATAATTCACAAATTATAAAAAGTAGTTTTCTTCTATATTATAGCAAATCAAAAACCTCTGTGCTAGCCTCTTTGCTTGAATTGAGAAAAACAAATGACTCATAAAATCATTTACCTTTTCAATACAGCAGATGTAAAAGAGCCTGGTCAAATAGAGTTTTAAACTGGCTGCACAACCTATAGCTTTGCATCTATTACAGCAGTGGTCCCCAACCTTGGTCCTCAGGGCCCACTGTCCTGCAAATTTTCAGAGGTTTACCCACTCCAGCACAACTGATTCTATTGATTGCATTACGTCCTTTGCATGCCCCCAATTGCTGAAGAAGCCTGTTAATCACCTACTCACTTAAGCCAGGTATGCAGCAGCAGCAGGGAAACACCTAAAACATGTGGGACAGTGGGCCCTGAGGACCAGGGTTGGGGACCTCTGGTCTACAGGACCCTACACAGAGGAACATGATGCACAGACTTTATTATGTGGATAACTAACATAAGCCAGATCAAAATTAAAGGGTCTCAAAAATCTGAAATACAAATTTAAATGAAAAATATCCAACTCTAGTAAGAAAAAAATAGAAGGCTGCAAGCTACGTGCAGAAAACCATGTAGATCCAAGTGTTTTGGTGAGTTAGGTCTCAATTTCTTCCCAGTAGGCTGGAGTTTGAGTGTTCACCCAGCGGTTAAATAAAACAAGAGCTTCTCTCTTTGTGAGTACAACTGTGGTGGAAGCCTGAAATTAGTCATCATAGTTCTCTGACGCAGTTTTCATTTAATAGTGTTGGCTCATGAATGCTGACCTCTGCTGAGGGAAGTGCAGCTTCTTGTGGTTGCAAAAGAATGATTCAAAACTTCATTAAATTTTACTGTAGAAAGTGAGGCCTGTAGTGTTTTAAATGTCTTGGTTCTTTCGTGACCTCCTGTTACAGGTGATTAAAGTGTTCTTGGAATAATGTTGCTTGGCCAGCCCACCTGCCCAGAAAGATTCACCACAGTCAATGTTTTCTCCATTTGTGGATAAAGGCTCTCACTGTGTTTCATTGAAGACCCAAAGTCTTACAAATGGCTTAATAACCCTCTAAAGGCTGTCAGATATCAATAACTTTTGCTATCTGTTCTTGACTTAATTTAGATCAGGGTATGATAAGCTGCTTTTGAAAAATCAGTTTCCAGTGTTCCTGTGGACATAGCAGAATTGAAAGGAAAGTGCCCAGGGCATAAAGTTATTCAACATAACTACAGAGTAACATCTATTGTAGCATTTGAAGAGACAACAAAGTAAGGAAGTAAGGAGGAAATGTGTTGTTTTGTCTAATATTTTTCATCTTTTAACCCTTTAAAATCTGAGCATGAGTAGTGCTTTTGTTGCTTGCTGTTGCATCACTTGAATAACTTGGCACTCAGGAGTCTGAACGTAGAAGTACTGAAATGCAAGACAAGTCCAGCTGTGTTTAGCTTATAATAAATTACATCCTTTCTCTTTCCCATCCTCCAGTATTCAGCCTTCAACCTTTATCTGTCTCCCGTGTTTATGTGAAAAGTTAAACATCTTGAACAACATACAGTAACAGAAAACAAAACAAAACAAAAAAACTTTCAGTCAGTTTCCTTCTTTCCCTTGGCTGTTTGGCTTTATCACCAAATCTCCTGAGTTGCTGAGATACTGACGTGTCGAAGCTGATAAAATAATGCTAGCCTGTTAACTAAAAGACCATTTTTTGGAGCACTGGAATTACTAAAAGATAAGAATCAGCTCCAGTAATTTAAAGTTTGTTATAACTGTAAATTACAAAAGATATTGCTGCTCAGGGTTTGGAGTGGAAATTAAGTTCTCTGATTGGCCTGGTTGAAATTGCACTGGAGAAATCCAGCTCAATGGGAGAAATCCCAGATGAAGCACTGAAGGGACATGAGAGTCGAATGGAATTGCGTAGGAAAGCAATGGCCAGGCTATAATTATACAGGAGGCACTGATATTTTTCTAGCATACAAGCTGTGGTCTGGTATTACCTGCATTATTTTTTCATATAAATATTTATCTTGATCTTGTTTTGCAAAAGTCATTTTTCATTATAGAAAAAACGCAATAAGGTTAAAAACACAAAGAGATTTTCCACTGGTAACACAAAAAAGCCCAGTGCACAGGGTTTTCCGTCCTCTCTGTACACATGGATATAACATTGAGAAGTGAGAGCAACACACTCAAAAGCATCTGGAGAGAAGTTAATCAGCTGAGGCCAAGCTTTCCTCACCTAGCTCTCTTTGATTCATCAAGAAATACGAAGAGACACTTGACTTGCAGTATATTCCACCCACATAGCAGATAACAGGGAGGCAGCAGCATATGCAACCCTAAACAACAGTATGAAGAAGAATGACTATGGTTGTCTCTGTGCACCGTTTTGGTGTGCTCCTCTCCCATAACAGATTAATGAAGACTCACTATAAATTGCTATGCAAAGTGATGTAAGCATTACTGTTTAAAGGTTTCATTTTTAAAATTTTAGATGTGTAGATTGTGTACTTGTGTATAGCTTGTTGTTTTACTCTGCCAGTTCCTGTCTGAATTCTTCTGTACATGAAATGACGTAATCTGGTTGCAGGCCAACATCCAGGAAGACTTAATTTCCCATAAAGGAAGTATCCTCTAGCTGAACCAGCATGTCAATGACCTCATTGTGTGATACAGTGGCTCTTTGTTACTCATAACTTGTCCCTTACATCAACAAATTGATTGTTTTTGTAGCAAAAACAGTCTCTTCCACCTCCTTCCTCTTTTATTTATTTTGTTGAACACTTAATAATGACAGGTAACTGGAAGTGTGGTAGCCCAGGAATGGAAAACATTAGGCATTTACATTTCCTTTCAGCTTTTGAACCAAGATCCAAAAGATTTTTACATTAGCAATCTTCCTGATCCATTCATTTCATATCTTGTCTTAAGATTTTTATGTTCTTGGGCTTTCCTGGGTTTATTAGTCACTCCTAAAGATTGATGTTAATGAAGATACTGGAATTTCAATGTATTTGAAGCGCTCTGATTTAACAGGATGCAGAGTATTATTTTTGTTTGTGTATTCAGTGAATATTTTTGGATGTGATCACCCAAACTCTTTTGTCAGTGACTCCCAGTACCAATCAATCGAAAATGTCAATCTGAGCCCAGTTGTCAGCTGAGGACTTCTCTACCAAGCACATTTGTTTTGTTTATCTGGAGGGGGTTTTGACACCCCCCAGAGATGTTCATATAGAAAGAGAGACTGTACTGGCTTCTGCAGCTTTGTATCCGTCTGTGTGATATGACCTGCTTTGCACTCTGTGCTTTTTGCCAGTGCAGGGAATAGCTGTGCAGAGCACAGCAGAAACACTAGTCATTAGTCATTAAATTTGATCTTATTAAAAACAAGGTGCTAATTTCATGAAGAAGGAAAACAATCTTGTGAATGTCTGCACACTATTAACAAAACCCCCACTGGATCGATTTTAAATTTGCTGAGCAAGAGGAGCCAACAGCATTGTCTCAAGATCATCACAAGACCAGTCTTTGTTTACATTCAGATTGACCATGTCTGGCTTCTTCTGGTGCAGAAAGATGATGCATGTCTCATGTCAATGATGTAAAAGTCAGATAAAATGCAACATGACTGTTCAGAATGCAGACACAATCATATATATATATATATATATATATATATATATATATATATATATATATATATATATATATATATATATATATATATAAATTCCCTTCTCACCCTCCACGGGTGGTCTTTCTCAACCTCTGAGCTCGGGTCCTCTACCAGAGGCCTGGGAGCTTGAGGGTTCTGCGTAGTATCTTGGCTGTGCCGAGAACTGCGCATTTCTGGACTGAGATGTCTGATGTTGTTCCTGGGATCTGTTTTAGCCACTGCTCCAGTTTGGGGGTGACTGCCCCGAGGGCCCCGATGACCACAGGCACCACTGTGGTCTTCACCTTCCAGGCCTTCTCCAGTTCCTCTCTGAGGCCCTGGTATTTCTCCAGTTTCTCGTGTTCCTTTTTCCTGATGTTGCAATCGCTTGGTATTGCTACATCCACCACAACGGCTTTCCTCTGTTGTTTATCCACCACCACGATGTCCAGTTGGTTCGCCATTACCATTTTGTCTGTCTGGATCTGGAAGTCCCACAGGATCTTAGCTCGGTCATTCTCCACCACCTTTGGGGGTGCGCCCCACTTTGATCTCAGGGCTTCCAGTCCATATCCTGCACAGATGTTTCTGTACATTATGCCCGTCACTTGGTTATGACGTTCCATGTACGCTTTCCCTGCCAGCATCTTGCATCCTGCTGTTATGTGTTGGACTGTCTCAGGGGCCTCCTTGCACAATCTACACCTTGGATCTTGTCTGGTGTGGTAGATCTGAGCCTCTATTGCTCTGGTGTTTAGGGCCTGTTCCTGTGCAGCCAGGATGAGTTCCTCTGTGCTGTCCTTGAGTCCAGCTTTTTCCAGCCATTGGTAGGATTTCCTGATATCAGCCACTTCAGTTATTTGTCGGTGGTACATCCCATGTAGGGGCTTATCCTCCCATGATGGTTCCCCAGCACCTCATCCTCTGGTCCCCATTGTTTGAGACATTCGCTGAGCACATCGTCGGTTGAGGCTTTGACCTTGATGTATTTATGGATCTTGGATGTTTCATCCTGGACAGTGGCTCTCACACTTGCTAGTCCTCTGCCTCCGTCCTTACGGCTCGCGTATAGTCTCAGGATGCTGGATTTAGGGTGGAACCCTCCATGCATGGTTAGTAGTTTCCGAGTTTTAACATCCATGGTCTTTATCTCTTCCTTTGGCCAGCTTATTATTCCTGCAGGGTATCTGATTACTGGCAAGGCATAGCTGTTTATTGCACGGATCTTGTTCTTGCCATTGAGCTGGCTTCTCAGGACTTGCCTTACTCGTTGGAGGTATTTGGCTGTGGCTCCTTTCCTTGTGACCTCATCGAGGCTGCCATTTGCTTGTGGTATTCCCAGGTACTTGTAACTGTCCTCAATGTCTGCTATTGTTCCCTCTGGGAGTGAGACCCCTTCTGTGTGGATGACCTTCCCTCTCTGTGTAACCATCCGACCACACTTCTCTAGTCCGAATGACATCCCAATGTCAGCACATACCCAAATGTGGCATATACCAAGGAGACGCTCTGTCCCCACTGCTGTTCTGCATATATATATATATATATATATATATATATATATATATATATATATATATATATATATATATATATATATATATATATAATTTAATATTATGTAAGGAAGTGGCACAAATCAGATTTTTTTTTTTTTTTTTTGGGTGAAAAAATTGGAATTGGGCTGTTCAGACTGCCATGAAAAAGTCGGAAATGGGTTGCATTGGCCTGGTGTGTGAACCTAGCCTTCTTAACAATCTTTATTTCAAGTAATCAGTAGTTAAAGCAAGCTGCAGATCTTAAAAGCTTTCTTGATCAGAAAGACTGTCTGCAAGGACAATTAGGAAGAAAAGCTAATAAGGAAAACAGTTTCATACATCTGAAACATTATGCATTGATTTTTCTTCACAACCAGGCATATTTTGTAAAAAATGTTCATGCCCTTACATTGATGGTTGGAGAACCCAATCTACCTGTGCCCCCTCAACCATGGGCCCTCAACCAACAGCTCTCCTGGTTGTCCCCTCTGTTGGCAGCTGTGGCTGTGACATAACTTCATTTTCTCTATTAAGGCCAGGACTTTAATTATTCAAAATTAACATGTTTATTACATAGGTTTTAACATTTTAAAAATTGTGATGCAATTAATTGCATTTTATTTTTACATACAAAAGTCCTAAGCCCGAAACTTTGTATTCACCGTTTTCTAGTCCACCTGTAAATCTGACACGCAAACGACATCTGTAAAAAATAGGGATGGATGACAAAGCTGCTTCTCTTGGCACACTGAAGGTTAACTTTTGCTTAAAAAAATGATTTGATGGGACTCTGGAAAAGACTATTGCTGTGTGCAAGTTGTGCAAAAATGAGTTGGCCTGTCACCGAAGCTCTTCAAGCCCAAAATACCATCTCAAAACAAAACAAATTGCAGCTAGGACAGACGACCCCAGTGCTGATGTCAGTGTCCACAGTCCACATTTCTAAAAAAGTATTTTTTCAAAGAAGTTACATGAATGACCAGGGATCCTAAAATACTTGAAAGCTGAATAGGTATAGTAGCACTTTGCACCAATAATTAATAAATAATTTAGCTGTAAAAAGGGTTTTTGAATTGAAAATGTTTATTTTGTCTATTATATGGTTATATTTTATTATATTTTTTATTAAAATGCAATTAATTTCAATTAATTAATTACAGACCCTGCAATTAACTTGATTGAGTCCCACCATTACTTTCTATGGATGAGATACTTGTGCTTGTCTTTCTGTTTTCAGCCCTGTCTCTGTCAGGACAAAGCAACTGAAGGAGCTATTGCTGCTTCTAACTCTGCTATGTACCAAAGATGACAAGTGTAACTATCAAAATAAAAGCATTTCTGACTTCCTTCATTCAGAAGTTCAACACTCATTTATTTTCTTACCACAGTGTGCCACTTTCATTATGTTGTAATTTATACTGTATATTTGAATATTTACTGTTTAGAACTGAGATCAAAAGTTTTAAATCTGCATTTAGAAAATAGTTTCTCAATACAATAAAAAATCTCCAGCTCAGGCAAAAAAAAAAAAGAGAAAACCCTCCAAATCCTAGTTAGTGCAATATATAGTGAAGCAGTGGACAATATGAAGACAGGAATAAACAGGCCCTAAGTGAAGTTGTGCCCCCTCCCCAAATTTTTGTTTGTGCTGCTATCATTTTTAAGCTATAAACAAAAGTTTCCAGAGGTCATAGAAGGTCAACAGCCCCTTCCACATTTATGAAATCAAACAGATTTGGTGTCAGTCGACTGTGGTACATTTGTGCTGGTTTTGTTCTGAAGATATTAATTAAAGTTTAAAGGTCAAAAGTTTGGCCGGCCCCTCCACCTTACCCAAATCAAACAAAATTGGTGTTAAATGTTTTTTTTTTCTATATTTGTGCAGGAAAATTTTAGCAGCACAAACACAGCGCAGTTGATTGATATGACCTCCAGAAATTTATATTAATGTCCTAAAAATGATGGCAGCACAAACATAGCACAAACATTTGAAATCAGTTTTGCTTGCGTGATGGTGCATATGTTGAAATATTAAATTCAAATAACACAGATTATCAGAGAAGCCAGAATCACATCTCTCTTACATCTCTGTATAAACCATTTGTGATAACCAAGTCCAAGGTATGTCCTTTATCATGAGTTGAGCCGCTGAGTGAAGTTAAAGAAACTGATCAAGTTTAGAAGTCTCTGGTTAATGGCCTGGTTTCACAGCAGACAGTTCACTGATTTTTTTCCCCTCTCCTTCTGCAGGTGTAGAGGAAGACTTCTAGTGTGTTATTTTGTATTCTTTTTTATCCTTCTTTCTCTCCTCTGATCTTCTTCTTTCCCTTTCTTCCTTTTCTTCACTCCCCCACCCTTTCCATCTCCTTGTTCATTACATTTGAAATAAAGTAAAAACCACAATGCTCCATATGTGACAGTAAATTTCTTGGGCTTCACCTTGAAACTCAGTCAAAAATTCTGAGTGCCACTCTACCAGAGAAGACACGTTAAAGAAAAAAAAAAAAAAGAAGAACTGAGATTGAATTGTACAGAAGCGTATTGCTGTCACAGAGGAAAATACATTTTTGAACACTATCAGGTAATAACTTGAAAAGTATGTTGTACAAACGTGATACTTATTGTACAAACGTGATAATATATGGTACAGACATAATACTTATATTGTTTAAATGTGATAGTTTTATTGTATAAACGTGATAGTTATATGGTGTAAACATGATAATTATATTGTACAAACATAATATATTGTACAAGCGTAATAAGTATATTGTACAAACATGATAAGTATATTGTATAAACCTGATGGTTTTTTGTATAAAAAAAACCCATTGGTTATATGTTATAAACGTGATAATTTCATCCAGAAGGTGGCAGTAGTATGCTTTTAGTGCATGCATAATGAAGGGTAGTACAATGGCCAACAGGAGTTGGTCAAGGTTTACTTCATTATTGGTCTAAGACATCGGAGATACTAATGCTGCTACACATTGTCAGTATGTGCTCTCCGAGAAGGATCCTAAGCAGAATGAGACTGCACAGAAGGACAAAAAAAAAAAAAAAAAAAAAAAAAAAAAAAAAAAATCAGTCCGATCATTTGGATGTGTCATCGGGCATCCTAGCTGACCAGCTGGAGAGTTATGGGAGGCATCAGTTTCACCCCTATAGATGTGTTCAACATGGATATATTGTGACTCAGAGTACAATAATACAATTGTTAAAAAATTTTTGACCCCTGTGGTGTGGAACAAAGGCAAAAGAGGCAGCTGAAGCGACTCGTTTATGTAAATCCTGGAATAATGTGTAAGTATTATGTTTGTACAATAGATTATCATGTTTATACAATATAGCTATCACGTTTATATATGTATCACATTTGTACAATATTTTTATCATGTTTGTACAATATGTTATCACGTTGGTACATATAATTATCAAGTTATAACGTGATAGTGTTCGAAAATGTATTTTCTTCCGTGACAGTAACACGCTCCCGTAGAAACTTGAGATTTGAGAGATTTGGAAATTGAGTCAACAAGTCAAACTCACTTTCATGTCAAAGTTAAACAACAATATTGACCACATTAGATCCGATGGGTTGACAGATAATGCCTACTGATTTTTTTTTTTCTGTAAGCTAAATAGGGTAAAATGTTTTGAAACCAAAATTAAACCAGCTCCATCTGTGAAATAGCTTTACAGCTGCTTAAATATATCTTTAATCATAAACAACTCAGAGGAAGCAGAGAAACAGGTTGTCCGGAGCTCAGATTAATTTCCTTTGCTGCAATTTCTCTGTTTAATTATTCCATTGTATACACTTAGGAACACACTTGGGAACTGTCAGAAACACATTTCCCTGAAAGAAGTTTTTAGCACTTCATAAGGCTCATGTTGGCTCCTTTTGTTTTCAATTGGTATTCTGGTTAATTTCCTTCCTGGGGCTTTCTCCCACCCAAAATCCTGCCTATTAGCTGATTGTCTGCATTCATGGTTATTTTTTGTACTGTGTCTCTCTGTTGACCTTTGATGTACTGATTACCTGTTCAGAGTCAGAGACAAGGGAAGAACCAGGATCTAGCCAAGCACAGCTGAAAACCTGTAAGTGTGGTTTCTTACACAATGAGATGGCCATAATGACAAATGGCATGTATGCATGGTCAGGCTGACCAAAGCTCAAATGATTAGGTGTCAGACCAAAAACATACATTAAAAAAAACAACAAAAAAACAGCAAAACATTCAGTTCAGATTATTTATATAGAACTGATTCACAACAAATGTTTCAAGGCACAAATAAAAGGATCCATTTATAAACAGAATTGTGCCGACGGTTTTATCCAGTCTTATACAGAGAGATTCAAAGTCAATTACATAGATTCCAATTAGATTCTAGAAATAAACCAATGCAGTCAAGTTCAGTTTATTATTAAAACTGGTAAAAAATTTCATATCCAAGGAACATCTGCCAATTGCATTGATTCCTGGACTTTGCAGTAATCCCTCCTCCTGAACAAGCATGTAGTGTAACTGGACTCTTGATTGCATGAAGTTAATAACTTATCCACAATTCCTTATACTGGGCACACATGTGGTGAAAGTAGAAAGGAAATTTCCCTTTCAACAGGAAACTGCCGAGAGAACCTAGTTCAGTATCTGCCACGACCAACTGGGGAATCTGAGAAGGTAGAGCAGCCAAAAAAAAGAAACATAATACAGGTCCAGGAGTACTTTATATGTTAAAGAAAATGTAAAGAATAAATGGTAGCAGTAGCTTTCCTTAGTGGCTTAATCAAGGATAGAAATTCAAGCAAACATAAAACCTCTGAGCCAGTAGAAAAATCCACACCTTGAAAAATTAGTACATAGCAGAGATGTTCACGTCATTTGTTCCAAGTACAAGTCTCATTGAAGGCCAAGTCAAAGTCTCTATTAATGGAAAGAAATCTTTTCTCATCAACTCCATGGCAGCTCGAACTCTAAATCACCGTAAATTAGGATTCCAAACCTACAGCAACATAAATTTGTCCTCTGGCTTAAATTATCACATGAAGATTAAATAACTGTTTTTAAATCTATTAATTTACATAGGAAGTTATGTCTTAATAATTCAAAATTTATTTAAGCATGCAAAAATCTGTTCTTGTCCTTTCTGGTTGAACTTTTAGTCACTTTTTCATTTTGTCAGGGCTGTCACACACAGAAGAATCATGAGTCATTTTTTACAGCACACTGAAGCTGCTCAAATAGTGCTGCTAATGATGATAATGGAGAACCGTTATGATGACGTGCTGAAGGTGGAGTGTCAGAAAGAGAAGGAGCTTCTTAAACTCACCCACAAATGAATCATAGGTTCCATTAAAGAGGGACTGCTGTCCAAATTTAGGCTCTGTACACCTTAAAGCTCTTTCCTGAAGTAACCCTGTGATGTAAGAAATCTTAGAGTTATTGGGGAATGACTGGGGTGAGTGACAGAAAACCAGGGAACATTGCAGCATGATACCCCTATATTTACCCATTTCACCAGAGTAGGCTTGTGGTATGGGTGGAATGACATCATGGATCCGGGAAGACAAGGATGGAGATGGATGCAGGTGGAAGTTTATGGTTAATATCATTGATAATTTCAGTTAACTGAGCTAAACATTACTAGTGTAATTTTGCTGTTCACAAAGGGATTGAAACAGAGAGACATGTCGAAGGAGAATCATCTGATCAGATCCAGGATCTGTCATGTATATGTGTGTGTGTGTGTATATATATATATATATATATATATATATATATATATATATATATATAATACCCAAAAGCAAAATCATGCACAGGAGATAAAATTAAACGGTAACAGGGTTATTTACAGGATTGATCACAGAGAATATGAAATATGCTGAAGTTGTTCTGCTTCTCTTCAGGATCTGGGAGCAGTATGTCTGGATGATGAGTGGTAAGTTGTTTTCTGCACGATTGGCGTTAGGAGAGAGTGGTTTACTGTTGCTTTGAGACAGAGAAGGGAGGTAAATATGGATCTGGTGTGAGACAAGTTTGGAGGATCACAATCCAGAGGTGAGTGTTGAAGTTCATGAAATCAGTTTGAATCCAGAGAGGAATAGACCTTGCCGGAGGAGAGCTTGTTACTGGAGACCTGGCAGGTAAGAAACAGAACACATCAGAGCTGCAGGAAACAATCGAGGAAGACTCCATCCCACAAATGGATCAACAGGTTTTCTGGACCTGGGAGTACAGGAAACAACAGGGAAAACTTTATAAGGGAGCAAGGAGTAACGTAGAGAAGGCTAGAGACTACCAGCATGGATAACCATCCAGTGGAGAGTAGAGGTTCTGCAGCTCCTTAAATCCCAGCACTCTTGATGAAGAAGATGGAGAACACCTGCTTCGGCAGCACTGAGCTCTCCACCACAAATCCTCTTTGGAAAGATGTATCAGTCACACACAAAAGAAAAAACTGTTTGTTTCTGACAGGGAATGAGAACGGCATCTCTCAAAAATACAAAAAAAAAAAAAAAAAAAAAATCAAATGAGCATCAATTTTAGAAAAAACCCAAACATTTTTATTTAAAATGGCATGCAAAATGTATAGTCTTCACATTAATCAATGAAAAACGTTTTTTGACATCGCATCAATTAAGCCATTCTTGTAATTACTGACCATCTTTCTACATGGTTCCATTATTTTACCAATTCAACTTTGATGATGAGCCCCTTTTCTTTAGGGTTGAAGATCTCCCTGGCACCACCCTAATATTTTCCTCCCTTTACAGATTCTCTATGAGATGTAACTCACTTCACTCCAAAACATTAATAAACACTTCTAGTTAGAAGAAACATGTTAGTAAAATTTAAAGGTTACTTTAATCCCTTAACCATCATGAGGACAGCGGTGTCCTCATGGACCTATTGCATAACATGTAAGTGTTTTCGGGGTGACAGTTTAAACCAAAATCTGTCAGGGATATGAATAATTTTGGGCTTAACTGTGAAGTATAGTTAATTTAAGACAATCTTAAATTGAAAATAACTTATTTTAATTAGGGAAATTAATCTAAAAGCCAAATAAAAAAAAAATGTCATGCTTAATTTTGAGTAAAAAGTAACCTCTCAACAGCAGAAACAGGCATAAAAAAATAAGATAAGTCTTTCTGGTCCTATCTTTAGCAATATCCTAACATAGGAAACGTTTCATATTGAACACTTGTAATAATCAGTTTTTCTGGTTTACAGTATTAACATGTTCATGTGTAGCTCACAATGCATCATTTATGAGTTGGTCAGCTGACAACAAATAACACTGAAAGTTCACCCAGAGCTGCACTTTAGTGAAGTCAAGTGAAGTTTAATTGCATAGCACATTTCAGCAGTAAGGTAGTTTAAAGTGCTTCATATTACTCAAAGTTCAAACTGCTTCAGACACAGTCACTTACAGGAAAACTGCAAAACCTAATTATGGGTGACTGAAATTAAATCTCTGACCAGTGGAGGTCTGCATGATGTGGGACATACCATTAGAGTAAGAGCAGAGGATCAAGCTCTTAGACCATCTGCAGTCAGAATACCACAGACTAGACGAGGGATCTGCAAAGTGCAGGAGGTCTTATCCTACAGTTTGTATTTGCACAAAGCAGACAGTGATGCACATTTAATGTTGGAAGCTGGCAGTGAGTACCAGACAAAAAGTGAATCCTAACCAAGAAGTTACTGAAAGACAAATACTCTCATAATTGTCCATATTTTGATTCACATTCTGATTATTTCAGATGGTGGTTTACCATTAAAAAAGCTCCCATGAGGGAACACACATTAACCTGACCACAGTTAAAAATTAAACAATGGTCCATATGACGAGACCAACCTTTCTTAAATGCATTCAGTTATGATGCTCATGTGCCAACTGTGGTAATCTAAGACACAGTACCTGTTCATTTCAATTATGCATCACATCACAGGCATCAAGATCCTGTTGCCAGTTTTGGAAAAAAAAAATTTTTTTCAAAATATGTGTTATAATATGTTACAAGTACAGTACATTTAAAGGTTTAAACCCTATCCATATATTTTTCTGAATCTGTCTTTTTTTTTTTTTTTTTTCAGATCTGCTAGAGTTTAGCTTTTAGAGCCTACCATAGAGCTTTTTGGGTTTTTTTATAACTGTTCAAGAAGTTATAGGTTAAAGTCCAGACTTAAATCCAACTGGGAATCTGTGGCAAGACTTGAAAACTGCCTCTTTAAGATGCTCTCCATGTGACTGATCTTGAGCTATTTTATAAACAATAAAGAATAAAAGTTTTAGTCTTTTGCCCCAGAAGACTTTTATCTGCGTTTCCCGATATTGGGAATCAAAATTTGCATTAATGTCTGGCTTATGTAATTATGAGTAATTATGATTAATAATTAATTATTAATGAAAGTATTGATAAAGTAAAAGTTTCTTTTGATGAATCGGGGCACCATCCAATAGCCGGAACAGCTGGATGGCTCTTTGGGAAGAGCCTTGCCTCAATTTTGGCAGAGGCCGGTTTCAAAGGGACTTCTGCAGTGTGTTGAACATGGTGGGGATTTCCCAGGTCTCAGCTTCGGCAATATATGGATGAATTTTAGAAAAGCTGGATGCACGAACGGCTTTCTTTAAAATTTCTCCAGGTTTTATTTTGAAGGTTTTAAAAGGCTTTTCTCCGTCCAACAGAGTAGGAAGGGAACAATTGACGCGTGTGTCTCTGTCAGAGGCACAGCCCCAAAAGACAACTTTTATTTGTCCAGCTCTGGGTTTTGATGCAGGGGTGAATCTTTATGCTAGGGAATGCAGTTTGATCAATCCGTGAGTGAAATGGAAGCCCAACACTTAGTAACCTGGTTCTGCAAGTTCTGATTTACAGTGCATTAGCTTAAGAAGTACCGTAAAGAAGAATGGGCCAAACTGCCTAAAAATAGGTGTGCGGTAGAGGTTATGGCATCATTTCCAAAATGACCTGAGGCTGTAATTGCTGCCAAAGGTGGATCAACAAAGTAACAAGCAAAGGCTTTAAATACATATGTAAATGGGAGTTTTTGGTTTTCTATTTTTAATACATTTGCATAACACTCAAAAAATATTTCCACATTTTCATAATGGGGTATTTGTGAGTACAGTTTTGAGGAAAGAGATTAATTTAACACAATTTGGAATGAAGATGTAAGGAAACAAAATGTGGAAAAAGTGAAGCGCTGTGAATACTTTCTGGATGCACTGAAATATGCTGGGATGAATCTATATGCACACCCCACTTTTCATTATTTTCTTTTGTGAAAAAAAAGATTTCAAACCCATGTATCATTTTCCTTCTCTTTTGCAATTATGTGCTATATTGTGTTGGTCTAGCACATACAATCTCATTAGAATTTATTGAAATTTATGGTTGTAATGTGATAAAATCTTAAATGGTTCTTTTGAAAGACTATTTTGTGTGTAGTACTTTTTTATGACAAATCATTTGCTCCTTTAAGCTCTTGAATTAACATTAACTTAAGATCAGAACTAAATCTTTTTTATGTGATAGATTATTAAATTCCTTATATAAAAACATTGCTTCACTGCTGGTTCATTTTGTGAGACTGATAGAGAGAATAAAATGCCCCACATGAACACAAGCTTGTTATATGCCAGACTAGAAAACTTTTAACAAAAGTGACCAGTGCTTTAAGTGAAAAAAATAAAGTGCCAGCGCTCATCTTAATGTTGTAAAAATATGGGACAGAAACATATGTAATATTTTTATATAGCTCTGTCTATCGATCTATAGATCAGTAGTTTTATTGAACAAAAATGACAAAGAACAATGCTAGTTCTAAATTAAATCTACATGAGTCAAATTCGAAGTGTCTTGGAGCACATAGTAACTAATTACTTTTACTCAGCTGCATTTACTTGAGTAACTGTTTGGAAAAAATGTACTTTTAGGGGTAGTTTTACCACATCGTACTTTGTACTTTTACTTGAGTAATATTACTATGAAGTGTCACTACTCCTACTTGAGTAAAACTTCTGGATACTCTACCCGCTGTGAATAACTTTACTAAATGAAGAACAAACATGTTTTAACAAAAAAATGCATCAGATAAAGACACACAGCTACAGTTCATGGTAAAGTGAGAACTCTTGTTTGAATACCAGCTTTGTTGATCTGATGTTAGTTTGCATCTGCTGACACACTTGAAGGTCAGAGTGACACTGTAAACGCTATATATTGTCACTGTACGTACCTTACCCTGTTCTGACATTCATTTACATTACCTTCTGTATTAGTTTAATACATTTCATATTGAAAAAAAAAAATATTTGGAAAAGTGGGGATTTTTTTTCCTTTTTATTTTGTAATCATGTTAAATTTATTTTATTTATTTTTTTCATTTTAGTCTTTAAGATACTAAACTTTCCCATAACTTTATACTTCTTTTCTGTCCGCTGACATCATTTTTAAATATTAAATTGGATGTTCTGGTCAGTTAATCAGTACTTGAGTTGCCTTTTTTATCAAATACTTTACAGTAATTTCTTGGATGGATATTTCTGGAAGTGACCTAATAATGATGTTTGTGTTGTCAAAGTAATATTTTAATGCTTTAATGATGAGAGAAACATCCAATTTAGAGTTCCTGGAAATAAAAACAAGGGTCCTCTCAACCAATGATTCTTGGATATAGGAATCTGCTCTCTAGCAACCCTGCACAGATGAGTGGGTAAAGGATTGATGGACAGAAAAACAAGGTTAATTTTAAGTGTTTATTATTTGTACTAAATATATAAAAAGATGAAAAGCACCAACGATACATTCAGCTTTGTTTTCAAAATTAACATGCAACACAATAAATGTTAATCAGGTAAAAATGATTCTGTGGATGAACACTGAGCTTGACTAAGTTACAGCTTTGTCTGATTATTCACATACATACAGCAAGAACAAAATGAAATTAAACAAAGTTAGAGGCACCATCATTTCCTCAGCTAATGCATGCATAACAGAGTAGAAATAATATTTATTTGAGATGTTACCAAAATAAAATTAAAACTACTAAATACAGTTTGGCATAAACCCAAGGTATAAAAGTAGTTTTTATTTTTTTGTCAGATGACTGAGATTATAATGCTATTCTGGGGTTGAAGAACAATTACCACCCTCAACATGGTTTATTAAATATCTCTTTAGCTTTATTAATTTAAAATAAATCTTTTAAATATGAACATTCTATTCTCAAGAGTGCAGTGCAAATCCAAACAGTGCAAAAATAAAAGTAGCATATATTTAAAATGGAAAAATGTATTTCTCAAAACAGACTAGCTCACAGCAGTTTAGCTTATGAGAACATCAAGCTTTTAATGTTCTCTCAAAGCACCTACTGTCTTTAAGTTAGCTTCTTTATCTCCAAACTCCAAGACATTTGAATTGATCATAGCATCACTTGTACTATTGTAGCTTTTGTTAGACTTTGGTAATTAATGTAAAGACAGTCTGTGGGGACTCTGTTAAAGTAAAATTACTTTCTGACTTTGCAAGTTGGCAGTGTCATCAAATAATGTAAGTTAAAAATATCAGTACTTGATATGTCTGAGCTAGACATTGTCACATATTGAGTTTTATATGTAAGGTACATTGGATATGTCTAAGTTATAGTGTTGATAGTTATTTATCAATTCAAACTAAATGAACTGAGTTCAAAGTAACAGTTAGAGCTCCAAGTTTTGGCTAAATATGTAGGACCAGACCAGCCAGTGGCGACCTACTAAAAACACTTGGACAGAATGAAATGCAGCGACTGCAGGACAGACTCATGGTTAAAATCAGTGAAGATGTCAAAGTGATTGAAGAAGTAGATCTTTCCAGCAGTCAGTCTGAGGAACTTGCACTGATCAGGTGTTTCCAGGATGAAAACATCTGGTTCCACTATGGCCTCTTTTCCTTTGATTTTCAGCACATTGCTGAACACAGTGCTGCTCTGAGACACGCTTTCCACAACCCCAATGAACACTAAATAAAGACAAAAACACATAGCACTTAAGCATAAACTTAAGAATACACTCAATGCCCAAATTGTTATAGTTGCTTGTTAACACAAATACACAATCAGGCAATCACATAGCAGCAACTCAGTGCATTTAGGCATTACATGTGGTGAAGACAACTTGCTGAAATTTAAACTGAGGACTCCATCGATTTAAGTGACTTTGAGCAAGGCATGATTGCTGGTGCCAAACAGGGTGGTCTGAGTATTTTGCAAACTGCTTATCTTCTGGAATTTTCACACAGTTCTGTGACAAATGCTTTGTTGATATCAAAGGTAAGAGGTGAGTGGGTAGACTGGTTCGAAATGACAGAAAGGCAGCAGTAGGTCAAATAACCGTTACAACCAAGATATGCAGAATGTCATCTGCTGTAGCAAATAGGCTACATAATGGTGTGGGGAGATATATTCCCAGCACACTTTGCCCACCTTTTTTGCACCATGTCACAAAAACCAAATCATTTCAAAATGGTCTCTCATAGATGACAATGGGTTTACTGTATTCCAGTGGCCCTCACTTTCACTTTATTTCAATCCAGTCGACCACCATTGGGATGTCGTGGAATGGGAGCCTCTAATCATTGCAGCTGGCAAATCTGCAGCAACTCTGTGAAGTTATTATGTCAATATGAACCCGTATCTCTGAGGAATGTTTCCAACACCTTGTTGAATCAATGCCATTAGGAATTAGAGTAGTACTGAATCCGAAGAGGATCCAACTTGGTATTTGCAAGGTGTACCTAATAAAGTGGATGTTCTGTTTACGTGTTTCACATTATGTTTGTTTTTACACAAGAAAAATACATTTTAGCTGTGTCTTACATTCACTACAAAGTTGTGTTTTGTTCAGACTGTTCACCAACTGAAGTCTGGATTCTGAAAAAAAAAAAAAAAAAAAAAAAGAATTATGAACATTTTATCACCGAAATACTGAAACTAGTCAAGCTAAAATTACTTTGAAATAAAACATGTTTTTCAGACTCCATGTTACTGAATAAATTACCTTTCCCTTTCATGGTGGGGCTTATGTGAGTAGTCTTACGGTATACTGGACTTAGCTTGCCAGCACAGCAAGACCACAGAGCAGGGTTGTAGTAGTGGTGACCACAGCACTGAAATCCTTCCGTGGCTGGATAGGACATGGACTGGTCCTCACTTGTGCAGCAAACCTCCTGGTTCTGAAGAGGATTTATTAGATTTTCAGTGAAGATTAATAACATGATTTTGTGTTCTAGATTTATAACTTTGATCAAATAAACAAACTCTACCGTTACATTCAGTAGCACAGATCCACAGCACTGCATGTCACCGTCTTCCTCGCTAGTCAAGTTATACAGAGTTCCTTCACAACACTTTTGTAACTGGTCAGAAATGTTGTAGGCCTGAACTCCACAGCAGCGAATGTGTTTTGCTCGATCATATCTATTTTGTCAAACAGAAAAAAAAAAAAGTAATGAACTCTAAATGAGAAAAATTAGATAAATATAAAATGAAAACCAACTTCACTGCAAAAAAAAAAAAAAAAAATGATCAGGTTGAATCCTTCTCATCACTTCTAATAATGTATTTTAATTGAGATTAGGAAAGGTGTTTCATGGGAAAAAAAGCACTGTAGAACAAATTAGACTAAGAAGGTGAACTGTTTAATCTTTCATCAAAATCCACTGGATTGATATTCTGCAAATGTACATCAATCAGGCAATTATCGCTCTATCTTTTCCCATGTTAGAAACTGGGATATATTAAGCATTAAGTGAACATTTTGTTCTCAGAATTAATGTGTTTGAAGCAGGTAAAAAGGAACAAGAATTAAAGAAATTTTAACAAGGACTGAACTGTAATGGCTAGATGATTGGGTCAGAGCTCTGCAGTCAGTAAAACCGCAGCTCTTGTGAGGGGTTCCCAGTCTGCGTGGTCAGTATTTATCAGAAGTGATTCAAGAGGGGCACCGCAATGAACCGCAAAAAAGTAAAGGCTTATTAATGCATGTGGGAAGAGAAGATGTACCAGTCTGGTCAGATCCAATAGAAGAACTATAGTAACTCAGTCTGCTGAAGATGTTAATCCTAATTCTGATAAAGAGGTATCAGAATACATAATGCATTGCTGTTTTTTGAGCAATTAGGCTAAATCATTTTGTCTATGCTGACTTCAGTCCATCACTGAAAGAACCAACAATGAGCACAAAAGCATCAGAGCTGGACCGTGGAGCAGTCTGATGAATAATATTTTCTTTCCTTGAAGACAAGGGTGGCTGAATCCGTGTCTTACGGGACCCCTGTGAAGAAGCCAAGCCCACAGGGGTCGTGTAATGGCTCGGGCAATGTTCTGTTCATCTGAATAATATGAAATTGTGGTTGGTGAGGTTGAAAACTTTTACATGAACATGTCCTCTGATGTCTACATTTGGTTAAAAGATAGTTGGGGCTGTTCAAATAGGCTTAACAAACCTGACTTAGAATATTTTTGTTCAGCCTGAATAAATAAAGACAAGAACTGGCCAACCTTAAATAGTATAAAAAGTTGTTTATTGATGTGCTGTATTTGAAAGGTTGGGCCATGCCATCCATGTGAAGATTACATTGGCCTGTACTACCTTCTTCATCATGGTTTTACACCATTTCCACTCTTTAATGGGAACAATATTCCCAATGGGCATTTTCAGCAGGATAATGCATCCCACTACAAAGAAAAACTGGTTCAGGAATGTTTTAAGTTGCCTATTAATGTGTGAGGTATCAACTTGGCCTCCAGATTTCAAGTCAGACATGTTCATGTAGGGTCCACCTAGCAGTCTACACCAACTAAAGACTTTGCTGCTTACATCTTGGTGCCCGATGTCAAGGGTTTAATGGAGTCCATATCTTGATGGGACAGAGCTGTTTTGTCAGCAAAAAGGAGACTAAAGAACTTTTATGCTGGTGGTCTTAATATCATGCCTCATTGGTGTATATGTTACCACTTAATCATTTGACAACAATAGGTTTCACACCTAAATGAATGAACAGGCTTTAAATGATCTGAAGGTGGAAAAAAACTAATTAATGAGAGTTGTTGCATTTAATCTAAGATTGGTGACATTTAAGCTTTTTTATTGGACTCAACTATCACTGCAGCCACTCAGAGAGCAGATAAAATCAGTCTGCTCTGTGCTGGAGACCGTTTCTTGGGAGAAATATGTAAATATAATATAATTCTGAAGAATGAAGATGTGAAAACTGGATGCATGCGCCCAAATTTTTTATTTAAAACTTAGTTTCATGTTAAAGTAAGCAGGAAAAAAAATGTCAAATGTTGTAATTGAAATTAAATGCAATAGTTAGTGTCTATTTAAAAAGAATGTCATATTCATAATCATTTGCCACAAGCAGTCTCCTTTGACATGTTAATTTTGTTACTGCATGATGCAGACAGAGAAAGCAGGAGAGAGGTGGGACTTACTCACAGGCTGAGTCTCTCACTCTCACTCTCTCACTCTCTCTCTCTGTGTGGGTGTGACTCACTCTCAGTAACTTCAGTTAAGTTATTTAAAAATCTTTTTCATTTAATGTAACTATATTTGTAAAAGTAAACAGTTTAACTCAATTATGTGGACTCTGGAAGTTTTCCTTGCATGAAGACAATACAGGAATTTGTGGGCACTTCAGGAGTGAAAGCTGCACTCATTAGAATTCTACATAATTTCTCCCTTTTATTGCATACCCATTTCTCACATAGATTTCTCAAATTGTCTGACTTATTGTATGGGTATGTCTACTTGTCCTGGTGACGTTTATAAAGAGTCAAAACACCCAACACCCAAACACGACACACAGACAGATTTTAACATGGAAGGAATTTCAAGCATCAGTTGTGAACGTGGGCATAAAAAACATTTTTGGCAAAGTAGCTAGTTCCATTTCATTAGTACAAGAAAGGAAAAATACAAGGGAGATATGATGTGACAAGACTGGAATGTTTGCTGTCTCTCTGTCTGGATTTTTTTTTTTTTTTAACCTGTTCTGTCTCAGTCTAAGAAGCAAACAACATTAACATGTTTATACACACCCAGATTCCTTCTTTGCAGAAACCATCTGCACAAAGACCAGCTCTATAACAGATCAGTTCAATTCAGCATCACTTGATTATTCACCTTTGTCCTTTGCAGCAAATAGTTTTGTTGGGCTGGTAGAGTTCCTCCCCACAGCAGTGTCCTCCAGGTGAATTATACCGTTTAGAAACGCATACAGTCTCTGTAAAGGGTTTGTAAGGTACTCCGTTCTCCGAACACTCCTCTCCATCCTCTCTGTTGCTGTACAAGATGTTTTTACAGCAGAGGACTCCAATCTGTGCCACACCGTATGGTGTGTCTCCACAGCACTGAAAGAGTCAAAGGAAAAACAGTGAGAAAAACATTTACAGTAAGGCTTTAACATAACAAATTTTCTTGATCAAATTTAAATTTAAAAAGACAAAGGTAACAAAAGACATGAACTGCAAAAAAAAATCTCAAGGTCAAATGTCAAATATTTCACACTAAAAACTAAAAACTAGCTTCTGCATATAAACTGTAAGCCTATATGTCTTACCAGAGCATTATTATATTATCCTTTTACAAACCCAGTTCGCCTCAACAAAGCCGCTTGTGAGATTTTGTCCCTCAGAAGGAAAACACCCTGTGTACGTTTCAAAAGGAGGAGCTATGAGCTGAAAACTGGTGCAAAACAGTAGAAATTTTATCTGTTTTAAAACTGTCCTAGCTGCATTACACCGCAGTCATCCTGAATTGCTATTTGTTCACATAAATATGCGCAAAATGTCTCATACATAAATACCTTACAGGCCTTTAACTTCAACTAAACAAAAAAAAGCTTCTGGTTGTGTTACTAAACCCTCACAAGCAGCTCAGCAAAATTACACCTTTTGATAAACAACCAAAAAAAGTGACATGAGGGCATTACTTGATCCATCCATGGCTTCAGTCTTGTCAAACAGCCATCACAGCAGATGTCTGTGTTTGGATCGTAAACAGTAGGTGAAGGATTTTGACCTAAACAAAAGGGGTGGGAGAGTGGATAAAGGATATAGAAGTTAAAGTTGTGATACAAACTTGCGAAAAGGATGAAGATGAGCTTTGTAGGTTTAGAGATTTACCAGAAGCTGCAGATTGACCGGATCATTATGCAAACAACACCTTCTCTAGTTCTCCCAAAGGCATGGGGAGGCTGTACTATTCAATGAACTGTATGTAATGTGTGGTCACTTTCTACACTGTCCTTTTTAAAAGGAAGTCTGCAAAGACATTTCTCATTTACTTTATGAGTAATGTCTGTCTAGAAATGAGTCTGGCTTGTCTGCAAAGCTGATGTTGCAATTTAGCTTTGAAATTCCCTTCAAGATTTTGATTTAGCATCAGTTATTGTCTGGAAACTCCTTTTTTATTTGAGGAATGAATGGAAATGATTCTAAATGCAACAATATGTTCCATTTGGTTTCTTCACCATGCCTTTTTCATAATTGTGTTCAGCTTCAGGGTTTTTTGCACTGTTTGCATTATTTACATGTGCATATTTAGGAGCTCTGGAACATTTGCTTTTCTTGTTTCCTCCCGCTCACTGATTTCTCATTAACAGAAGATATATTTGTTATTGTGCAAAAAACCTTTTCTTTCTTTTCTTTACTGACAAAAGGCATACTGTTATAAACTACACCTGCTCTTTGGCATTGCCCATCCTATAGGCTTCCTATACATATACAGATCCCTCCAAGTATACTGACATCACAAGTAAAACTGTTTGAAAAGCCTTAAAATATATCAATGTTTTATTTAATGTCCCACTAAAAAATGAACAGATTTTAGGACTGTGTTGTCATCAAACTTAAGAGAGATTGGCTGACATTGCAGATCATTTCTAAAAGATAGAACTGATGAAAATCAAAGAGCATCTTTGTTTTTTAAACGTTAAATCAAGTCTTTGTTTGGTCGCCAAGCCATCTCCAAACAGTCGTCAAACAGACTCTAGAAACAAACTTTTCTGTCTTTGTTATTGTGCAGGAGAAATACTAATCAAGATCTTTATGCCATTCTAACAGAGGATGCATTGTCGTCACTCTCTGCTTATGTAAAGTCTGATAAGATACCAACAGCTGTATGTATGGCTGCCTGGTGAAAAACAAATACACTGGTAATTTTACCCAAGGGGCACCGCGAGTTTTTCTTTCCATGTGTCCTCTGGCAGCAGCGTTTTATCTTTGGATCATAAGGTGTTGACCCACAAAAATGTGACCTGTGGACAGACAAAAACTAGCAGCAATTAGAAAAAAAACATCCACACATCATCCTTTAGAACTATTCTATTACATAACATTATTTTTAATGTTTTAGTTCAAAATAAATGCTGCACTTATGTCCAATAACTAACTTGTATAAAACATTAATTATTTTTAAGGTACTCCGCTTTCTGAACACTCCTCTCCATCCAATACATTTCCTAAAGATAAAAGTTTCTCATTCATATTTGTCACACTCGACATGGGTTTACAAAGCAAAATTCAGCATTAAATACCTCAAGTCCTTTGGAGCAGGACTGTCATTGATTGGGATATTCATTTCTGTAAGGCAAACATTGGGTAAATAAGTATGGCAAGTATGGCAAAGTTCAAGCAGGATAAACACTTATTCATTTTGCTTTGATTAAAATAACATGATTCATAACATTTCAAAAGTTTTATGTATTAAAAACCATAAACTACAAAATATGAACAGAACAAAAACTGGCCAACGTGACAATAAAGGGACCTCTTATTCTGGATCAAGGAAATCAATACCTTCTCAGAATGTTCAATTTCATCTAATTACACCTCTCTTTATAAAACATTCACCTCCCTTTAAGTTTAACATTCTTTAGTGTTTACATTTAAAACAACGATTTTCTTGGAAAACATTGTTCCAAACATAATAATCTGAGTGTGTAGATTTAAGGACCTACATGTTGGTTTGAACCACTTGCCACCCCAGGCTTCAGAGAAACATGACGGAACCACAAACGTCATAGTAATTTAAGGGGAATTTACAAACAAAACTTGGAAAATTCTGCTATGTATTTTTATAAAGCCACCCTAAATTGATACCCATTCAATACTAAATGTTGCAGAACCACTTTTTGCCAGATGTTCTTCTAATGGTTTCCAGTATTTAGCTCCATCCATCTTCTTATCAACTACGATCAGCCTGCCATCCTTTTCGGAAGAAAAGATACCCACACTTTGATGGAGCTACTACACAGTGGGGATGATGGGTTCAGGTTGGGCAATATCTCATCTGACAAAAGCACCTTGTTCCACTGCACAGGACATGGTAAACTTTAAATGAGACTTCTTATGGCTTTACTTCAACAAATGATTTTTCTTGCCACTGTTTTATCGCTAATAGCTTTCCTCTCAACAGGATCTCCAACCTGTACTGTGGATCTCTGCAGTTTCTCAAGCCATGGTACCATGGCCCCTTTGTCTGCTTGATTGTCCAGCCTGTCAGTGTAGGGACAGTCATTTCTTAGTAAGTAGTTGGGTATCAGTCTTTTAACTTTTGAATGATGAATTGAGAAGAGCTCTATGTAATGATCAAAGTTTGGGATATCATTTTACAACCTAACCCTGTTTTAAACATCTCCTCAACTGCATTCGTGAACTGTCTGCTATGTTCCTTGGTCTTCATGCTGCTGTTTGTTAACTAATGTTCTCTGACAAACCTCTGAGGCCTTCACAGAACAGCTGGATTCATAAAGAGATTAAAGTTGAGCACTAGTCACTAATTAGGTGACCTCGGAAGACAACTGGTTCCACTCGACTGTATTTAAGGGTAATACAATTAAGGATACATATGCACTCCAAACTTGTCAGATTTTTATTTTTAATAAATGGCCTAAAAACCACAGAAAAAAGACAAACTAACCTTTTGTGAGGTCTGTGTCCTTATCACAGCAGTCTGAGCCTTTGGGTTTAATTTGGTTTATTTCAGCAGGACAGCAGCACTGAGTCTTGATGTTGTATTGATTCTCTAAACAGCACCGATGGTCCGGAGAATCTTTGGTCAAGATCTTGTTTTTAGGACCACAACATAGCTGTTTTTTGATATCAATTGCCTCTGTAGAAATAAATAATTATGGGTCAGGAAATCTAGTCACGTGATTCCAACAAATATTTTCTAGAAATAGGATGTCATAGGTATTTTGATTTGATTATAGGTCAGTTGATCCAAACAGGGATCAGAACCACAATTAATGGCAGCAGAATGCAATATAAAATCTGATGAAAACAATATGCCATAAAATTAAATTACAGATATTTTTGATTACTTATATTCATCAATCTCCATAGTATTAACTACCAATAAAAAGAAAAAAGAAAATGATGTGGATTGGGTAGCATATGAGATAGTTACGAAAGTGGGTAGGGATAAAATGGTGATGTGTGGGTTTGAAATCAGGTATCAACAGGCATGGGGCATATTCAAGCGGTTTCTGTAATTGTTTGGATCTCTTTCATTTCATTTTTTTTTTCACACCTGTCACTGCTAATCCTTTCCCAATATGCAGAATAAAAATATAGGTCTTCTTTCTACATTAGGCTTCTTTTAGGCTCTCAGACAACAATTCTGATTGATATACCGCTGGGCAGGCAAAAAAACAAACAAACAAAAGAACACTTGGACTGAATAGACTGCATGTTACTGGAAATTAAACTTATTGTAAATTGCTGATATTTTAACAACTTTTTGTGAATTGCTAATATATAAATCTGAATTGAAGTAAAATACAACTTAAATCAGATACTTCATTAAAGGTTGAGTATTAAGTTTGTAGCTTTAAATTAACGTATCATGGATAGCTCTTTTTTAATCAAAGTACTTCATCGTTTAGTAGTTTTTGCTTAACTTTACTTTCCTGAACTAGCTGATCTATATATCTTAAGCTTTTAACCTTCTTGTCATAGTTTGAATGATTGAAAGAGATAAAAAGGACATCCATCTCTATAGAAATTTTTTATTGAGTTTATTAATTCATCATAACGCTCAGTTACTCTCTCCTTGCTTTTTTGTACAGCACTGATTCACTTTAAGGTGATATCCCTCACTGTGGTTGGCTCTTTTGCTCTTTTTGATTTTTGTTGTTTTCAAAGGATATAAAGATTTAAAACAGGGCTGTTTTGGATATCAGTTAAACAGTGAAAAAATCTGTAATGAAAGCTCACATTTACATAATAAACTTTGTGGATTTTCAGAAATAAATATAAAACACTCATGATAAAGTCAAAGTTGACTATTATACACTGGTCAGACATAGCATTGGGACCACTTTGCTACAAGCATGTTGTCAAACTTTTGTGCCTGTTAGTGTTTTTTTTCTGTAGTGAAAGTTTTTGTTTAGAAGATATTAATAAAAGTTTAAGGCCAGGTCATCAAAGGTCAACCAGCCCCATTCACACCACCTAACTCAAAAATGGTGTCCATAGATCATGCTGGAAAATGTTTTATTTGTGCCATCTTGATTTTAAAGATTATATGGCATAAAGGTCAGGTAAAGGTCCCAACACCATCAGTGGTAACAGTTTTTTTCTTTTTTTTTTTTTTTATTGTATTTTAAAAACCAATATTTTTAGCAGCACTAACCAGCACTAACCCTAGCACAAACATTTAACACCATTTTCATTAGATTTAAGAATGTACACCTACCTTTGCCACAACACTCGGCCATGGGTGAAGATTTAGGTTGTATTGTAAAGTTACAACAAATTTCATTGAGTGGGTTGTATGCTTTGAGTCCACAGCATTTTGACACCTTCTCACTCAGTCCTGTAAAAATAGCTGAAAAAATACAGCAAATTGGCATACATGATCATTTTATAGAAGAAAGCTCTTTGCAATAGATGTGGTATGTTGTTGCAGGGAAACCCCCCAGAGTTATGGGAGAACCAAAAGTTCATTGAAAGTTTAACTAATAAAGCACACACTTCAATGAAGTGAAAACTTTTCTGGGATTTCTTTCAACAAGAACATGAAGCATATTTAGGGATTTGTGTTTTGTTGTAAAAATACGAAGAGGTTCTCGCTCTGTCTGGCAACTAATGATTTTATGGAAGAACCTAAAATCCGGTAACAAACCATAAAAATATCCAATTTGTAAATACTACATACTCTTGTTAGATGTATGCTGCCAACTGAATAAATAAAAACGGTTAGCTGCAAGATACATACATTTCTTCTACAGAGGTAGAAGACATGTTTTTACACTTTTTCCAACTTTAGAAAACACCATCCAGTTGAAATTATTAAGTCAGCAACTTATAACCTACTTATGCTGACTGACCATTATACTGACACATTCTGAAACATATGGTGTGGATTTAAATTCAGTGTAAAGCTACAAGTCTTCACAATAGTCAAAATTTCCCCTTATTTAGTTCTTTTTATTCCCCATCCACTCTGTCGAGCTGCGCTATTCCTGTCTAAATAAAAGTCTACTCACAGGAAGATGCTATCACCAAAAAAAATCAACTAAACAAAAAAAGAACGCTAACTTTTTAGGAGAGTGAATGTATAACAAGATTCTTGTATTAGATCAGGTGTTTATCATTTGTCATTGAAACAAATCTTTAAAGGAGAAAACTCTGGAACATTTACCTGGTCTGACAGAAAGTTCTTACCTGTTTTCTTCCCTCGATCTCTGCAACAAGTGTCTGTTCCTGGATTGTAAAGCTTCCCATTGCAACAGTGCATTCTTGAATTCTCAGATGTGGTTTCATCGCAGGTTTCTCTGCAAAACACAGATTATAAGCATAGGTTTTTGTTATCTATAAATGTATTTTACTGACACTGAAATGAAAGTGTACAATTAAAAAAAAAACTATCAAGAGGAACACTTCCTTTCTTAAAAGTTTTATGAGTTCTTATCTTTTATATTACTGCCATCTGATGGTCATCAGAGGATCCTGTACATCCCCTAGAGGATCCTTGTAGTTAGGTTGGGTATTTACCCATTATGTAACACTGATTACTTATGTGCAACTCCTGAGCACCTGGTAAACCCTCCAGTTATTTAAACCATGACTGCAAACTAGTTTCTCTCTGCTCTCCTCCACAGGTATCCTGCTGCCTTTTGCTTTTGAGATTATTTTTGATTGCACTTTGCAACACTTTCACATACAACAATGTGAACGTTGTTGTATGTGACAAGCATTTTACCATTCTAGAAAATGCTTGTTGCTTTTCTAGAATGGTAAAAAGATAAATGGCCTGTACTTGTATAGCCCCAAAGCACTTCATACTACATTCAGTCATTCACCCATTCATCCACACTTTCACACACTGATGGTGGCAAGCTACTGGATTGTAGCCACAGCTACCCTGGGCAGTCTAACACAGGCAAAGCTGCCATGCACTGGCCACTCTGACCACCACCAGCAGGCAAGGCAGATGATGTGTCTTGCCCAAGAACACAACAGCAGAGACAGACGAAGCAGGTTTTTGAACCGGCAACCCACTGATGGGACAAACTCCTACCACAGTCACCCAACAATTGGGTCTCATTAGCTCCCATTGTCTCATCAAGTTTATGAATGTTTGGTGGGAACATGTGTTTGTCCAGCTGTGTTACTCAAAGTACCTACTTGCGTAAGGGTTGTTGGTATGTGCAAAATGTTCTTTGTCGATGGTTATTTGGGAGATACACCATGTTTTTCTTTGTTTGGGTAATTAAGTATAAAGAGAATTCACTGTTAGGCTGCACGGCACTTCCTCTTTAGAATGTTTCCATTTGTTGTTTTTGTAGTGCAATGTTATATGGTTGTCTCATAGGCACAGCTGTAGTTTAGGTAGGGTTGACACAGTGATGGTTACCTTACCAAGCTACTGGTATTTAGTGCGTAAATCCCCACCATTCCTGACCTTTGAAGACTAGGGTTGAGCTTCAGTAAGATCTTGTGAGGCAGTTAGTGGGAATTCTCTTAGCATTATTACTATTGTATATTTGCAAAATCAAACACCTTTTTATTTGTTGCAGTATTTTGTAGTAGAGAGCAAAAACTAGAAAGATGGTAGAGAGTTCATTTCAAGACTTTTGAATTTTATGATTCAAGTGAAAAGACATGGGTAAAAGCTGTAGTTTAAAAAGGCAAACACTTTTGATCCATCCTTAAAATTGTAGTAATCTGTGAATTGTACTAGCATTTGGCTTTATGACACAACTGTCTGCAGAGCTGTCTATTTACACTCTGTATTTAAGGGTGTCAGTGTGAAGAGTGTCTGTAATGTGCCTGTGATGTGACCTTTGGTGTGGTGGAGAGGTCAGGCCATTTTGGTTGGCTCACTTTTGGTGTTGCTGGTTGTGTATAAACAGTGACTTCGAGTTTGGTATTGAACCCTGCTCATGGTTATCGTGTTGTGGGTGTGGCTCTCCACATTTCGTTGGTCACTTATGTGTTTAACTGACTTGTTAATGTGGTAACATGTTGTAGTATTGGACTACTTTTGCTGTATGACCATTTGTGTTGTGGAGACAACAGTTCATGTTGTGTTCTGATTACTAGTTGCTGCTTTTGGTGTGTGGTAACTTTGTCAATAATCCATTCTGTTTGACTGTTGAGCTCCTTTGGTCAGTCAGTTGTTGCCATCATATAAAGTCAGGCATGTTTGTTTAATTGTGTTTCAATCTCTATAAGTATCAATTTATACATTTGGTCAATCAATTTTCAATAGCTTGAATCCATGTTTTGTTGTTTGAATAGTTTATCCTTGTGCAGAAATCACTTGCTGGATTTTAACTATAAAGTATTGTTTTAAGTGTCATGATGCTGCTGTTACACCTGAATTTTCCTCTTTGCAGGACAATAAAGGCTGCTTCTATTCTATTCTATAACCATTGCAGTAAAATTGTAAGGGAGTGTAAGGACCTTGTTTTGGTGGTCCTTTTGGGACACCAGCTTAATGGTGTCAACACATCTTTTTATCGCTGGGTACAATTTATATGTACACCTTTGTGCCTTTGGCAAGGTCTCTCTCCAAAGAGATTTTATCTTGAGGGACTTCTTGGTTAAATAATGGTTCACAATTTCGAGATGCCTGAGGGTGCTAAATTTATGTGTTTAAACAATTACATCCAAATATAAAGAGCATGGTAATGTCAAGCTATTATATTGTTCAGGAAGGGATGGGTTCTGTGTACAAGACATGGCATGCAAAACCTCTATTAAAGAATACATTTTGATGTGAAAGGTCTGAATCAACCCAGAATAATGAAAGGCTTTGTGAAGATGCTGTCTGAAGATGGTAAGAGTGTAAATATCCACAGAAAATCAATTGTGTACTCAAATGGGATTAAAGACCACTCATAAAGGATGAAGTCAATATTTAAAAAACAACAAAAAGTGAGGTTAGTTTGCAAATGCTCTCAGGGAGAAAGACCTTACCTTTTGGAGACATGCCCTTTTGTCTGATAAATCTGAAATTGAAGTATTTGACCATAACCATTGTTAAATTTGGAGGGGAAAAAAAGAAAAACCTGCAAGCCTGAGAATACCATCCCAATCGTAAAATACCGGGATAACAGTATGATGTTGGGTTGGGGGACAATACACTTTACAAAAATGATGGCATCATGAGGAAATAATACTATGTAGGTCTTCACATCAATAATGACCCTAAATCTGCTTCTAAATTTGCCACAAAGCAAGGACAAAGTCAGTGTTTATAGTGACCATCACAAAGCCCTAAAATGTGACGGCAGAGCTGGTGTGTAAGAAAGGCATCCAATAAACCTTACTCAGTTAAACCAGTTCTGAGAAGCTTCAGGAAGGATACCCGAACAGTTTGAGTTAAGTCACATAGCTTAAAAGGCAATGCTTCTAAACGCTACTGAAATGTGCATAACCTTTGATATTAAAAGAAACTAATACATTCTCTGAAGATTCTTATTATTCTGGCATTTAGCAAAAAATAAATTGTTTTGGTAATCCTCAGTGTCCTAAGTCAGGAAAAGTTTAGTCTCATTTAAAGTCAAGAAATTGTTAAATTTCTTTTGATACAGCACATTTAAATGTCTTTCAGCTGTATGTCTTTGGATCCTTACAGGAAGCTTGGATACCAGGACAACAACAGTTAGTATTGGGATTGGTGGGGAAACAGTCTCGTGATTTCATTACTGCAACTAAGATGCACGCACAAGCAAGCACGTAGCCCTCATTCTTTCAGGGCCTGCCAAGACTATCTGTCATGAGTAACCACCCCCATCCTCCCTGAAAAGAGAAATGATGTAAATCATATTCTGATCCGGAGTATAGGTGCCAATATTCTTGGCGTTTGTCAGCTGAACTGAATCACACACCTACACACATAGGAGAGACACAGATACAAAGAGCTGAGTCAAAACCCTGACTTGTGTTTTTTTAACTGTCAGTTCAGCATGTCTCCTGGCATGCCTCTAAGCAGTGAGTCCATGTATTTTTAGTTTTTATGCTTAAAAGAACAAAATGTGAGGAGAAAATAACTGCTCTAGAAGGTTATTTTTGACTTTGCGTGTTTTTTTTTTTTAATCCTTACTCCAGTAACCCATTTATAATAATGTACTTTAACTTCTTTCAAATATATTTCTAGGTTTATGGACAGAATAAAGACAAAGTGTATACACTTCTTAATGAGGAAGAACACTTAAAAAAAAAAAAAAAAAAAACAATGCCCAAGGCATTAGCATATAAGCAGCACCTTAGGGACCCCAAACCAACAGGGGCCAAGAGCACCTGTCAGATCAAGAAAAGTGATGAATCAAAAACAAAAAACAGACTCATGGGATAGGGGAGTAAAGGGGAGTTAAAAAGGTGTCAGAATGAACAATTTGTTGCATGTGGTTGCAGAACAACATATGTGTCAGGGTGTTCCACGCTGGTCATAATGATATGCCTGATTACTGTGCAATCCAAACCTTTGAGCATGCTGAAATAAAGCAAATATGTTTTCACTGTGGTACCTGATTCACGTTAGAAGGCACTCACATCAAAGTAGTGAAACCTTCCTCTGGACAATAATTCCCTCACAAAAAAAAGTTAGGAGACAGCTCACCTGTTACTTCTGTCTTTTTGCAAGACTTCGTTGGCTCCTGAGACAGTTCCTACCAACAAACATAAGACATGGTTGAACTTGCAGCTAGAATTAGATACATCCTGCTAAACACTTTGAATTGCACAAAGTCAACACGATGAGTCAAGAGGCTAAGATATCAGTGTTAAAAATAGAAAGCAAAGGAAACAACTTTATTGGTCAGGAACTGGATTTAATGGCCACAATATGGAGCAGTTCTGGCGCGGCACCCTTGAAATCCATTAATTTGTATTGCATGCTCCAAACAATAATGGTATCGCGCTGTGCTGAGTAAAGTATATTTGGAGTTGCGCACGCGACTGCACGCGTTCTGGACATACAGCAAAAGTCCGCTGCGAACCCTTAAAGGCTAGACCAAAAACAGACTCCATATATTCTCAGCAGAGTACATCAGGGGAAGTGGGGGAAGTGGAAAGGGGGGGGGGTATGAGCAAGTTTGCAGAACTATCAACTATGACTATGCAGTTGTTACAACTGAATCTGCAAATTAGACGGAGAAGAAGTGAAACCCTAAAGGAGAAAAAACGATGAGGAGTTGCCCACTTAACAGACAAAGGTACTACTCCCGGGGCCAAACAGTGAGAAGCCGGTAGTTTAAACCGTTCCTCGCTGTTCTCTGAATCATGATGTCTCATCACTTTTTTTCCCTCCTCTTTCTCTTTCTGAACAACAGGTGTGCTCATGTTGCTGATATTTAACACGAGAAAATTGCATCATCATAATGGCACCGCACTCCCCTTTTGCACTGGTTTCTGCTGTTCCTGTGAGAACACTGTTCTCACTGTTCCTCTACACTTCACCTCTGTATAGTCTGTGCCTATACAGAGGTGAAGTGGCACGATCAGCACATTTCACTTTTGGGGTCTGGATCCCCCTGACTATAACATAGTATAACAGTAAATGACCCATTCACGCGGAGGGCATCCTGACAGTCCACCACCTGTCAGTTTACACCCCCACCAACCATTAGTTTCGTAACAGACAGTGTATAAGAAAAGTCATACGATAAGTAATAAATGTTTATTCGCGCACACGAGCGCAAAAACACGCAAAACCAAACTCCCATTCAGGAAAATCTAAATATTGTACACGCAATTACACCTAAACCTTCATAGTAAACTTCTATTATACACACCCCCCGTTGTCATTTTAATGTCGCTTCTAATGTGCGTCAGACGCAACAGCTTTGTTCGATTTTCTTTAAACTGCTGATTTTGTTGCAAAGTTCCAAAGACTCGCCCAGATATGCAGAAGCTAAAAAGAAGTACAGCCCTCAAAATCTTTCTAGGACAGACTCCAAAAACAAAGACAAAAAGGCTGAGGCGTTCGCATCTGCGCCTCAGAGTCCACCCTGAATACATCTGACGGTATAAAAAACAGGGCTGGTCCAGAATTACAAACACACTCACTGGCTTCTCTCATCCAGACAACAGAGATGATGATGCCAGTTGGCCAAATGGGGTACGAGGCAGACAGCTGTCACAATGTTTTGGCTGACAGTAAGACACACTTACAGTAAAGGCTATTTTTGCCCCTCTTTCTTTACAAATTATTATTTTTTTAAGTATAAAAGAGCAAAGGTGAGCTTTTACATCCAAACTAAAAAAGAAAAGGACAGCAAATACCTGGGAGCACAAGAATTACCAAAAATGAAAAAAAAAAAAATAATAAAAATAAATAAATAAAAAAAATAAAATAAAAAAAATACATCGAAGATGAGATTAAGCGCACTGGCTCTACTACTAAAATTAAGCAATTCAAATAAACAAACAAGCAAACAAACAGGTACTTACTGTAAAAAATCATGAAGAGGAGGATATAGATCAGGCAGGCTGAAACAAAAGGCAGTTATTATTAATCTTTGTCTCATTAGTGAAAAAGAAATAGTCTCCAAAAATGCGCCAAATTTACCCAATCTAGGAACATGAGGCGGGTGCATTTTTACGGGCATCTGATAGTTTAAGACTCAGACTGAACCCATTGGAGCCTTAAATATGCTATAATAATGAGTCCCACCTCTCACGTGATATCACCCAAAAATATAGCATTTAAAAGCAAGGCGTGCGCTTTCACATGACCAAAAAAGACATGCGTAAAAGACATGCCTTCACAAAGCATCACCAAACGCTTATCACTTTTTGATGCATAGGCTTTCTGCGTCGTGCAATGTGTTTTGTGAAATTTTTACAATATTTATTTATTATTGTTTTTGAAAAATTTAGTAGCATCAACTTTGAGACGTCAAACTTTGTGCCATCTTGTTCCACCACACGATCAAAAGATAATCTTGAGATCAGGCAGTTTAAACAATAAAAATTTTAGCTTTCTGTAATGCTTTACACTTTCAATAATGTGTGTCCAAATGTGCTTGTCTTCAAATACGTCTGCATAATCAGACGCTTTCTTTTATATCATGTCTCGCTGTAGTGATTATAGGCTACAGTCTTCCAGGTCAAATTTACGCATTTTTTTGTATCGAGTTATCCTTACCATAACCGACGATGGGCACCTGGAGAAGTCTCTCTCTGTCATGATGAAATGGAATTCTTTATCTTCCAGGTCGGATGAGCTCATATCTCATCTCTTAAAAACTAATCTCACTGTTAGTCATCCGGAACTTCATTCTGCCTTTCGGCTCCAACAACCGCTGCGCCACAATTTATGGCTGTTTCATCAGATTACATTTATTTTCTTAGGTCTACGGGCACTAAACATGATGTAAAACGCTTTCATATCTTTAACATTTTATCAAACAGCTCTCGTGTTTTGGTGATATTATCTTTTGTCTTGTGTTCTTTCCTTCTCATCCAAATTTTGGTACCTTGTGGGCGAAATACGTCTCTTTTACGAAAAAAGAATGTTTTAAACTTAAAACATGGGATTCATTGTCTTTGTCTTTTTATTGGAGTCTAGAGTCTTTTATTGTACAAGTAATTTATGTTTAACTTTGTTATAAATGCTTCAAATTAAACAGTAGTTACCTAATACCTTGAGAAAGTTATCCAAATACGCACTTGGTTTGAAAATGGAGATATCTGGTTATGGTGAGGGTCTCTTCCTCATTTGTCCTTAGAAGTTACCCTGTACAAGGAATAACTGAATCTCTGAAGATCTTATCCTCAGTTTGTCATTTCTGTACTCAAAGAGTCTCTGTGAACGGTATGAAAATCGGGCAGTCACACTTTTTACGATGTAAATTGTTCATCATTGAAACATCATTCAGTTAACAAGATAATTCCTTCGTATGACGGCATAAAATGACTATCCTTTCTTCATTTTACCGAAGTCTACATCAACCATCGTGACGACCAGCTTCATAGTAGGGATGGTCGTCCTTTTAGCTAGGACGACCAGCTAAGACCAGTTTTTTTTTTTTAGCTGTAAATAGGATTTCAGTTTTAAAAAAAAATGTGTAGTAGTTTTGTTTTTTTTTCGATAGAGGCATCAACAACATCAGAACTAAATGTTGTACATTACCTTTAAAATATGAGGTCGAACCTGGAATGAGTTTATAGATTATTATGAGCATGAGAACTGAAGGTAGCTGAAATCAAAAAGATTACACTTTAATAATGTCCTATTTTTCTTAAAGCTACCAAAAAACAGAACAGATTCTACATTTTTTGTGTGCATTTAAATGTCTGAGTGCACTGCACAAAACTATCACACCCCTAGAGATATTTCTAAGCTTATTTTAGTAACTGTTGAAATTTAATGGTTATAATTGTGATTTATTAGCTAGATCACCAAGGAGTGATGTGTGACTGTGCAGTGGAAGGAAAATTATGCAAATTATTTTTTAAAAATAATTAATTTATTATATTAAAATTATTTTTCCTCTTTTTTCACAAATATGCCCACCTATGATGATGTGGGATGGAGAAGCAAACAGATCAAGGAGTTGAGGGGAAGTTTGTAGCAGAGTTTGTTTGTAAGGCAACATACCAAGCTTTGAATTTCTCACAACCCCACCTTTAAGGTCCCCACCTTTATAGCTGCTGACATGGACTATGTCTAAATGACTATTGGAGAAATGTTTAATGTTTAGATGTGACAAAGATGGAGCTGTTTGACCATGATGTAAAGAAGCATATTTGGAAAAGTCAGGTTGAGGCTTCAAACCTAACAACAACATACCAGCTGTCAAGGATGGTGGTGTCTGCGTCATACTGCGGGACTGTTTTGATGTCATTGGTACTGGTGCAGAAAAATTGATCCAAAACACTCATATCAAAGCTAGTTTTGAAAACAAATAAAGCAGGCAAAAATTAGTTTCTAGACTAGCATGGAATTCCCTCCTGGCATGACCTGAACCTCTGAAGATTCAGTAAAAACATCATTCTGAAGGTCCATCCATCCATCCATTCATCCATCCACCCATCCATCCCAAAATGACATAGTTTTCCAAATTAAAATTTTGAACATTATCCAGCAGTTGTGTCATTCTGGACAATTCAGCACCTTACCTGTAGCTATGAGATGTTCCATATTCCATACATACATATTTGTAAAGCGACCCTGAGTGTTATGAAAGGACCTTATAAAAAATATATTATTATTATTATTATTATTATTATTATTATTATTACATACAGTTGAAACACACAGGAGATGTCTGTGCACAGCAATTTTGAGATCTTTCCAGAAATGTTCAGTTGGATTCCAGTCTGGACTTATCTGAGATCTTGTCTATGTCCTTTGGGTTGCTGTCCTGCTAACGAATAAACCGTCCTCCCAGCCTGAGGTCAAGAACAGTCTGGAGCAAGTTTTCATCCAGGATGTCTTTGTACATTACAGCATTCATTTTTCCCTCTGTCCTAAATCCCAGTCCCTGCTGCTGCAAACCATCCCCATAGCATGATGCTGCCACCACCATGCTGCACTGTAGCGATGGTGGAGTTTCCTCCAAACATGATGCCTGGCATTCACATCAAATTGTTGTCTCATCAGACCAGAGAATTTTGTTTCTCATGGTCTGAGAGTACTTCAGGTGCCTTTTGGCAAACTCCAGACAGGCTTCCATGTGCCTTTTAGCAATGAATGACTCTTCTGGTCACTCTATCATATAGCCCTGATTGGTGGATGGCTGCAGAGATGGTTGTCCTTCTGGAACATTCTCCTCTCTCCACAGAGGAACGCCCGAGCTCTGACAGAGCTTTTGTGACCATCAGGTTTTGGTCACCTCCCTGACTAAGGCATTCTCCCCTTGATCGCTCAGTTAAGACGGCCGGCCAGCTCTAGGAAGAGTCCTGGTGGTTCCAAACTTCTTCACTGGGACCTTCAAAGCAGCCGAAATTTGTTTGTATCCTTCCCCAGATTTCTCCCTCAAGACAGTGGAGGTCTACAGGCAGTTCCTTTGATTTCATCTTTGGTGTTTTCGCTCTGACATGAACTGTCAACTATAGGACCTTATGTAGACCGGTGTGTGCCTTTCTAAATCAAGTGAAATCAACTGAATTTACCATAGGTGGACTCCATTTAAGTTATGGCAACATGTCAAGGATGATCAGTGGAAACAGTTCAATTTTTTTTGTTGTTTTCATCAACAGAGTATTAAGTAAAGGTGGTGAATACTTAAGTAAATGTGATTTTTTTTTTATTTTTTTAAATATTCTGTAAACTTGAAAAACCCAAATAATGTTCCACATTTCTCACTTTGTCATATTTGTGTGTAGAATTTTAAAGAAAGATATGAACTTAATACAATTTGGAATAAAGCTATGACATAGCAAAATGTGGGAAAATGAAGCGCTGTGAATACTTTCCAGATGCAATATAACTTATATAACATGTTTTGAGTCATACTGACCACTAAAAACACTTTACACTAGAGCCATGTTCACCTCTTCGCACTCACAAATACCCACACCATTTATATACCAGTACACAGCTTAATAGACAAGATTGACATGTGACAGGAGGAGGCTGGAATCAAACCTGTGATGAAAATTATGCAAATATAACTTGATTTGACGGATCTTTTTCAGATGTTTCCTCTCTCGAGACATATTTTTTACCATGTGGTGTTCTTCCATGACTCAAAATTCTTAAGCAATAACATTAATGATTCATGTTATTGCAAGGAATTTACAAAAATGCGCTCAATTATCTGAAACTCACTAAGTTTACCAGAGTGTGGATATAGCATAATCACTTCCCATGTGAAATTAACAATGATACAGTTTTACCTGTGCTCTACAGCAGGATAAAGAGCAGTGATGTGCAAAACCACAAATACTGTACCGAAACGAAATGTGTGCAAAACTCAGAAGTAAGCTTTCTTTTCTGAGAAGATGTTGGCTTCACAGTTACTTCCTATATGTTTTATATATAAAAAAAAAAAAAAAAAAAAAAAAAATTCCCTTCTCACCCTCCACGGGTGGTCTTTCTCAACCTCTCTGAGCTCGGGTCCTCTACCAGAGGCCTGGGAGCTTGAGGGTTCTGCGTAGTATCTTGGCTGTGCCGAGAACTGCGCATTTCTGGACTGAGATGTCTGACGTTGTTCCTGGGATCTGTTTTAGCCACTGCTCCAGTTTGGGGGTGACTGCCCCGAGGGCCCCGATGACCACAGGCACCACTGTGGTCTTCACCTTCCAGGCCTTCTCCAGTTCCTCTCTGAGGCCCTGGTATTTCTCCAGTTTCTCGTGTTCCTTTTTCCTGATGTTGCAATCGCTTGGTATTGCTACATCCACCACAACGGCTTTCCTCTGTTGTTTATCCACCACCACGATGTCCGGTTGGTTCGCCATTACCATTTTGTCTGTCTGGATCTGGAAGTCCCACAGGATCTTAGCTCGGTCATTCTCCACCACCTTTGGGGGTGTGCCCCACTTTGATCTCGGGGCTTCCAGTCCATATCCTGCACAGATGTTTCTGTACACTATGCCCGCCACTTGGTTATGACGTTCCACGTACGCTTTCCCTGCCAGCATCTTGCACCCTGCTGTTATGTGTTGGACTGTCTCAGGGGCCTCCTTGCACAATCTACACCTTGGATCTTGTCTGGTGTGGTAGATCTGAGCCTCTATTGCTCTGGTGTTTAGGGCCTGTTCCTGTGCAGCCAGGATGAGTGCCTCTGTGCTGTCCTTGAGTCCAGCTTTTTCCAGCCATTGGTAGGATTTCCTGATATCAGCCACTTCAGTTATTTGTCGGTGGTACATCCCATGTAGGGGCTTATCCTCCCATGATGGTTCCTCCAGCACCTCATCCTCTGGTCCCCATTGTTTGAGACATTCGCTGAGCACATCGTCGGTTGAGGCTTTGACCTTGATGTATTTATGGATCTTGGATGTTTCATCCTGGACAGTGGCTCTCACACTCGCTAGTCCTCTGCCTCCGTCCTTACGGCTCGCGTATAGTCTCAGGATGCTGGATTTAGGGTGGAACCCTCCATGCATGGTTAGTAGTTTCCGAGTTTTAACATCCATGGTCTTTATCTCTTCCTTTGGCCAGCTTATTATTCCTGCAGGGTATCTGATTACTGGCAAGGCATAGCTGTTTATCGCACGGATCTTGTTCTTGCCATTGAGCTGCCTTCTCAGGACTTGCCTTACTCGTTGGAGGTATTTGGCTGTGGCTCCTTTCCTTGTGACCTCATCGAGGCTGCCATTTGCTTGTGGTATTCCCAGGTACTTGTAACTGTCCTCAATGTCTGCTATTGTTCCCTCTGGGAGTGAGACCCCTTCTGTGTGGATGACCTTCCCTCTCTGTGTAACCATCCGACCACACTTCTCTAGTCCAAATGACATCCCAATGTCAGTGCTGTAGATCCTGGTGGTGTGGATCAGTGAGTCGATGTCTCGTTTGCTCTTAGCGTACAGCTTGATGTCATCCATGTAGAGGAGGTGACTGATGGTGGCTCCGTTCTTGAGTCAGTATCCGTAGCCAGTCTTGTTGATGACTTGGCTGAGGGGGTTCAGACCTATGCAGAACAGCAGTGGGGACAGAGCGTCTCCTTGGTATATGCCACATTTGATGGACACTTGTGCAATTGGCTTGCAATTCAAGGGTGGTTTTCCACATCCCCATCGAGGCTGCAATGAAGGCTCTTAGAGTCCTGTTGATGTTGTACATCTCTAAGCATTCAATGATCCAAGTGTGTGGCATTGAGTCATAGGCTTTCTTGTAATCAATCCAAGCCGTGCACAGGTTGGTGTGTCGGGTTTTGCAGTCTCGGGCGACTGTTTGGTCTACCAGGAGTTGGTGTTTGGCTCCTCTGGTATTTATGCCGATGCCCTTCTGTGCTGTACTCATGTATTTATCCATGTGCCCACCTATCTTAGCTGCTATGATGCCTGACATGAGCTTCCATGTTGTAGAGAGACAGGTTATTGGCCGATAGTTGGATGGGACCGAACCCTTTGAGGGATCCTTCTGGATCAGGATTGTGCGCCCTTCAGTTAACCATTCAGGGTGAGTCCCACTTTGTAGCAGCTGGTTCATTTGAGCTGCCAGTCGCTCATGGAGGGCAGTGAGTTTCTTTAGCCAGTAGGATGGATCATGTCAGGACCTGGTGCTGTCCAGTTTTTCATACCTGAGACTCTTTCTTGGACATCTGCCACTGTGATAGTTACTGGGGCTTGCTCAGGGAGGTTGCTGTGGTCATCTCGTAGAGAGATTAGCCACTGTGCATCGCCTCCCTTTCCCATATGCCTTTCCAGTACTGTTGGGTCTCCAGCCTTGGTGGGTCTGCTCTGTTATTATTACCCTGCCATTGAGAGTACACTTTAGCTGGTTGGGTGGAGAAGAGCCGGTTAATCCTCCTGGCTTCATTTTCTCTCGTGTACCTCTTTAGGCGACTGGCCAAGGCTTGGAGCCTTTGTTTGGCAGTTTTGAGCGCTTCAGGTATGGGCATCTGGCTGTACCACTTGGGTACCGGTCTTTTGATTGCACCTCTTTGGAGCTCTGACAATTGGCTCACTTCCCTCCTTGTTACCTTGATTTTAGCCTTTAACCGTCTTTTCCATGGTGGGTATTGAATCTCATGGTTGCTCCTATAGCCGAGCATCTCAAGGATCACTGATGCTGAGTTGTACACCAGCTCATTGGTTTCCGTTATGGTGTTGGTAGGGATCGTTCTCAATGCTGCATTCACATCTTCAATGAGACTTTCTGATGGTACTTCACTCAGCCGTTGTAATTGGCATCGGGATTGCCTGGTGTTCATTCGGGCCACGATCCTACCTCTCAGGTCAGTTGCTGCCTCGTTCAGCTTTGATGGTTCGTTCATTATTGGGGCTGCATACCCAATCTCCGGGTGGGGAGTTGAAGCTAACTCCCCTCTGACCTGGCGTCCTGGCTCCCCCTTGCCGTAGCATTTGTGTTGTACCTCGTCTATCTCAAGTTGTAACAGCATTTGCCGTTTGCGGATGTTGGAACACTGAGCTACTAGTTGTTTTTTAGTAAAAAAAAAAATATTTATTTGAATATTTATTTGAATAACAAAACAACAACAACAAAAGCAGACAATCAGTCAGGAAGAAGCTATACAAGGAATTGATAAGTTGGTTGTCTAATCATCAGCAAATAATTAAATAATATAAAAGAAGATGTGGAAGGAGGGGAGTAGATAATGTTATGACACGAGGATGAAGAGGATCACTGGGACCTGGCAAACTGCATTCAAACTTGGTCTCTCCTCCTGCAGAACTGTCTGCATAAAACCATGAAAAATGGAAAATAATCAACAATTCACGCACCACTAAGTTAGGCCGAAATTAAGTCATTTGTTTTTTTGTTTTTGTTTTAATTTTATCTACAAGTAAAAGTCAAAGTGTTTATTATTAAGTGAAACTCCAAAATAATATTTTCTTACTAATTTGAGACAAAAAAGTTGGGAAGATAAATAATATGAAGCAAAAATTTTTAAAAATTAAGGAAAAACAATATTTTTTTATAATTTGGTACTTGCAGTTATTCACCATATACCTAAAAATGCGTTTTATTTCCCTTTCCCGCCACAGATAACAGGTAGCGGGAAATGGTAGAGTGCCTATCCCAGATAAGGCAGAGGGGAGATCCCACTCCAATTCCGCTTAGTTTAGCTTAGCTTCGTAGTCAGACAGGTTTGTGAACCAAGCTGTGCTGCTCCCAAAACCCAGAGCATATTTCAAAGTGTGCTCATTGTTGATGAACTGACTGGTCAGGAAAAAAAAATTGATGTATACTTCTATGCTTAAAACATCTTGAAACTTGTTGTGACAAACTTAGAATAGTAAGAAAACAAAACGCTAAGTTTCTGCTCTCGCCTTCTCCACTGCTGGTGGCGCAATGCATTGTGGGATATGTTGCTGGCCCAAGTCCACAGGAGGATGGATCCTCAATAAAATGGAGGAAATAAGAACATATCTGGGTTCTTTTAGAGTACTTGTTTTGATGCGTACGTAGAATTTGAACAGTGCTCGGGCCACTGCCGATGAAGTTTCAAAAGAACACGAATACACACCAACAGAGAAGTATGCATGTTTTGAACCACATTACCCATAATTCCTCGAGGCCAGTCCGACTTTCATTCCATATATTCAGAGATTCATTAAATATATTCAAGGTTCATTCCATATATTCAGACTTTCATTCAATATATTCAGGTTTCATTCCATATATTCAGACTTTTGAACATATATATACAATAATTTCCTGAACGGCATGCCATAATATACACACACACACATATATATATATATATATATATATATATATATATATATATATATATATATATATATATATATATATATATATATATATATATAGTGAACAAACAGCATCATGAAAACCAAAGAATATATCATAAATCTCAGGGGTAAAGTTGTAGAGAAAGTTAAAGCTGTGAACATGTTACAGAGCCATGTTCAATCCATTCTCTGATGATGGACAGAGTAAGAAAAGATTTGCATGGGCTTTGGATGGAGAGCATTAATCAGTGAAACAGCAAAGATGCTCATGGCAACTATAGAGGCGTTCTAGAGCTCAAAAGTTCAAGTTAAACGTAATGACTATTTGTTGTGCTCCTCACAAATCTGGTTTGTAAGGAGGAGTAGAAAGAAGAAATTAATTGTTAAAAAAAAGCTTTAGGAAATACAGTTTGCAGTTTCCCAAAGGTCATGTTGGCTATATAGCAAACATGTAAAAGAAATCTCTCAACATTTTTGATCTGTGGAAACACAGGTGCTAAATACTAAATGTTATGTATGGCAGAACACTACCACTGCACATTCTCCTGAACACCATTTTCTCCAAGAACCATGGTGGCAGCATGATTCTTTTCAGCAGGGACAGAAAAACTTTATTAGATGTGAAGATGGATGGAGTTAAATACAGGAAAATGCTGGAAGAAAATCAGTTAGAGGCTGAAGAGACTTGAGACTTTGACAGCTTTAAATGCAAAGAATGGTGATTCCACAAAGTAATGACTTGAAGACAAATACAAACCAAACTTGTCCTGAGTTTTCTTTTAAAATACTTAAAAATACTTAAATACCTAGTGAAAAACAGGATAAATATAACTGTGATACTATATGTGTGTTTAATGAAGCTACACTCAGATGTTAGGCTACTTAAAAATAAGGATTTATTTCCCTCCAGTTGGAAATTATGAAGCACTTTGTGTGGTCTATCACAGAAATATAATACATTAGAGGAGACAGCTTACTCTTTGGATGCTGGAAACAGACACACTCTTGGCAGTTACATCAGTTCTCAAACTTCTCCATTAAAAGGAGATTTTTTTAGGATTTATTTATTCTGTAAAGAGTTACCTATATTTGAGAATTCCTTAACATGCTTGTTTTATTTCAGATACTTTTTTAGGTGTTTTTAAAATGTTTTCTTTGAACAGTTTATATTATATTTCTCCTCGTTTCCTTGAGTTCACAAACAAATTTTACAGTATATGAACCTTTCAGTCCTAACTCAAACCTGTGTTTTATTTCATTTTTATGTCTGTTTCATTTTATGCATTGGTTGTGCTTTTTTTTTTTTTTTTTTTTTTTTTTTTACCACTATGAGTTTGTCTTATCTGAAAATTGCTATGTCAGTACAGTTGTATTGAATTGCCCCTATAAGAGTTTTAACTTTTTACATCTTTGTTTTCTTCTTCCAGCATGGATATGCAATGTCTTGCAAAAGTATTCACATCCCTACAAATGTAAACAGTTTTTTAGGGGATTTTATATTCAACACAAAATAGAACACAATGAAGTCAATAAATTAAGAAACCCCTTTCCATGATGTTTACATCTGCAAGCCTTTCGGGTTTGTCTGTACCAGCTTTGCACATCTAAAACTAATTTTTCTTTTGTAGATTCTTCTTTGCAAAATTGTTCCAGCACAGTCAAACTGGATGGAGAACATCTGAATTTCAGTGTTGTTTTTCCACCTGCAAGACTCATTCTCATTCTCTGAATTTAATTGGTAAATGGTGGATGAATAGTATGGCCAAGGAAAACACCTGTCTAGCTAAAAAACAATAATTATTTAAAATTTTCAAATTAAAATAATAGTCTTTTTATTGAAGACCAGACCAAGTATTTTGTATTTTATGGTCTTTTTTCATTTCCTGTTGTTAGAAATATTTTTTAAATAGTCAGTTTATCTATTTACAGCTTCCTTACTGTTATAAGTCAAACAAAAAGGTAATAAAATTGCAAAGAATGCCAGGGTTTTTTCTGAAGAAAACAACAGACCTTTATTGCTTGGTTTTCTAAAGAAGAACATAGCTGTTCTATATGCTAGCAGGAACATCTCTATCTTAATAGACTTTGTGTACATTTGTTTTAGTGTGATGAGGGTCTATTTTTGTCATTTTGGCTATAGAATAGTATTTGGGGGTGATGTGTAACTGCAAAGAATTGCTGGGCCAGATAATATTCATTGTAAAAATATGTTTTGCAGACTTTATATTAAAAGAAGAACTTGGGGGTGCCACATAGCTCAGTGGTGGATCAGGTGCACCATGTACATAGGCTGAGGTCGTCAACGTGGTTATTTTTAGCTCAATTCCTGGCCCCAAGCCATTTGCTGAATGTCTTCCTGTTCTCTATCTGCCCTTTTTCCTCCAACTGCTGGTAAATGAAAGCCACGAAACCACAAAAATCTTAAAAAAAAAAAAAAAAAAAAAAAAAGCAACAACAAAAACAATAGAACTTACCATCTGTCATCAACCCTTGATCAGACATCACGTTGTGTTCAGGGTAATGTGCTGTGTTGGTTTTCTGCCAGTCATGTATGTCATAAGGAAATTTAGGTGAAACACCCAAAGCAGGTGGGACTCCACACTGAAATATGCAAACCACAAGCCACTTTGGTTTAAGACAGTGTTCCAAACTGCATTCCTCGAGGGCCAGAGTCTTGAAGATGTCGCTCTGCTTACGCACACCTGGCTCCAATACCAGCTCATTAGCAGAGCTCTGTGGCGCTTGACTGCATGCTAGTGAGGCAGTTTCACCATGTAATTCAAGTGTGTAGGACAAGGGGTACATCTAAAAGTTGCAGGACTCTGGCCCTCGAGGAATGCAATTTGAGACCACTGGTTTAAGGTGACCATCATACCAGACGTCAGACCTCCTATCCTGAATTATTGAGTATTACTGTGAGTAAAGTAGGTTTTCCTGAGAACAGGTTAACTGTACAGAAATGTTTACTCTTGACAAAAGTTAATTTCTGCATTTCTGTCAAACACATTAAATGGTTCGCTGAAGACATTTCAGACCACATGCTGATTCTGCTTATGCTAAGAATTTTTTTCTGGTGCATCAAGAGAGAAAGTATCACCTCAGTGATCTGTGACCTGATAAACAGGACCATCAAGAAAAAAAACCATTAATGGCTTTTTTTTCTTTGTTTTGTCTTCAGTTTAGTGTTTGCTTGGTGTTCTGGAATAATTTATATTGAGGCAAATTTTTATTTTGTTTTGTAACCTTCTAGTGAAGACCAAAACATGAGTCCATTTACCCAACTTTCTATGTTATGTTTTTATTTATCTTCAAGGAAAAGAAAAAAAAAGAGATGCAAACATGGATGCCAGTTGTAGATGTAGATGCTGGCTGCACTTATGCAAAATATTTTTTTCCAATTGTGTCTTAAGAGAAAATTATTTCAGTGATGTCTGACCAAATAAACATGTCCATCAAAGAGGAGGGGACCTGTTTATCCATACAGAAGAGATTTTTTTCACTGTTTTATTTTTTTCTTTTTTTATTTGCTTAGTTTTTTTGGAATAAGCAATTTCAAGACAAAGTTTTATTTGGATATCACTAAGGACACCAGATCTGGACAGACACAGGTCATTTATCAAAGCAGCAGAACTCAACCCTGTGCATCTGATTGTGCCAACCCACAACAAGTGTCAGAGCTGAATTTAGTTTTCTTTGGATCCATCTATTGAGGCGTGAAAATCAGAGACAGGGACTCAAACTAAACAAATTAACAAACAATGATTGTACACAGAATACCACCATGAAGCATCCTTTCTTGTTGATAAAAACAATTATTAGAAGAAAACAGCTTTTATTTCTTATTTAGCATTTATATATATATATATATCAAAAAATGTCATTGTAACAAAATTATTGATTGTAGATGCATAGCTCACATTTGGACTGTAAAAACAAAGGAAACTAGGTCAGAACATTCCTTCTGCAGGACGATCTTTTGATCCTTTGAATAATTGTATATGCCATTAATGTCATGATTGAAAATTTAAATTAGTTAGAATTAAAGTTAAAATTATAGTTAAATTATAGTTAAAATTAGTTTGGTAGTTTTTATATGGTTGTAGAGTCTCTTATGTTTCAGTGGTTTACAAGTATTACTCCTTTACTTCAGTCCCTCTTCTTCTTCATGTCTCACAACTGTTACTCATCTGTTCATTTACTTCCCTGCACTGCATTCAGTAATCAGACTCACTGCTATATATACTCCTTGGTTGAGTTACTTCATGTTAGATCCTCTCTTGTCCTCAGCATGATATTTCTATTCCTGTCTTTTTATAATAACACTCACTATAATGTTGATGTGCTCATTTCTGCATTTGGGTCCTTTTCAAAACCAAATCCTGCAGATTAGATGACATTTTACACTTCAGAATATAGACTCCAGTACATGTCTGAACTGAAAGGTTAACCTATTAGAAGATATTAGAAAGACAAACAATGTTTTTTGGAATGTTGAGCTTTATACAGTGTCAGGACAAATTAAATTGTTGCATTAAGAACCGGAGGTTTTGGAGCCACAGCAGGAACAAAAGTGTCTGAGTTACTAATTGCAGACTGTGTGTTTTTAAGATATCTGTTGTATTATTTAACAATGTACCTCAGCAAAGAAGGAATCCAGTTTATCCGATAATCTATGGGTTATTGTTTTATCCTTCCTGATCTTGACTTTCATTATTATAGATCTTCTGCAGGTGGCTGCCAAGTGGCTGCCTTCCAAAGTTCCAACAGTTAGAAATTAAATTACTGGAAAGACCATACTCTTTAAAGCCAGCTATTAGCAGTCATAAGACACAGATGTCATGTGATAATTGGAAAAAAAACTTTCTACAAATTATTTGTCTGCTTAATTAGGAAACTAACTTTTATTATTGAATTTCTGCTCCAAAAACCATTAAAATGACATTAATATAAGTTGACAACTCTGTCAACTTATATTAAAGAAAGATCATGAGATGTTGCTCTCATAAGCTCTAGGCTATTTGCACATGCACACTGCATGTGCACTGTAATTTGATCATACAACTACTGCTCCTACTTTTTGCATGAAGGGAATGGCATGGTTTAAGACCTCAAAATTAAGAGTATTGAGCTACTGCCTTGTCACAGGAGGCTATATTCATTCCAAAGCCAGCTTCTGATCTGAATAATGATAGATCAGCACCGGTAACTGAGCGGCCTGAGCAAGCAAGTGTTAAGGAGACTACTCACTTGCATTAGCTAGTCACCCACTAGATTGTCTTCTTCCTCTGCTGGCCATTAGCACAGATAGGCTAGCATTAGCCTTGGATAGGCTGGCAACTAGCATGCTTAGGCCAGTCACCTGCAACTCGTATTTTCTTCTTTAAAGTAAACTTAGTCAAGAAAAATGGTTGGCAAACAATGTCTGAAAGCATCATACATTAGATGCATTGACATGTTCTTTGGACAGAGTTTAATATAGTCCAACATGATACTAAGCATAAACATGCTGTATTTCACAGAGCTGAAGTTCACTTTCTTCTGAAGCTTCCATTTCAGCAGATGTGCTAAAAGGCGATTCTACCTTTCTTTTTAAAATTAATATAAACACCTCTGGGACTTTATGGCTATTCATGCCTATAAAATTGTTTGAACTGCCTCATGTTTGTTCCAATCCTGCCTTTGGCATTCTGAAGAGAAAAACTCCCTTTTTTTGTACCTAAAACAAGAGTACTGTTTTTATCTGATTGCAGCTTTTATTTAGTGTTGTTGTAACTGTTGAACACCTGTGATCTGGGTTGCCCTTGGTGAAGCAATCTTTAACGGTGAGTCAAAGGTCTCTGTGCCAGTATTTACTAATCTCAAGAGCAGAGGCAGGGTGCAAAGTTGGGATTCATTACATTATTTACAACAGTGAGAGTAAAGACAACTTGTGTCTACTGGGATTGAAAGTCTGTTTTCTTCCAGGTGTCTCGTCACCAGTTTTTTGAAAGTTAGATGTTAAAAAAGATAGATATGTATTAAAGAAGTGACTTTTCCACACAGGGTTTTTGAAAAGTGTGAGCTCAGTCTTATAAATTAGTGAAGATTCACTAATTTTTATTCCGTTGTTCATTCTTATGTTTGTGTTAGTCTGTTGCTCATCAATAAATACATACAAATATAGATTTGTTTGTTAATAAATGTGCTCTTTAAATCAATGTGACTTTTCCAACCATTTTACTGTAACATGTCCATGTCTTTGATTGAAAAAACATTAGAGGGCTACAAAATACATTATAATCCTGTTTGTTCTGAATGTACAATAACTGGTTGTTCAGTGGGAAAGAAAAATAATCAATATCAGACAGAGAAATAGATAGTTTTTTTAAGTAATGATAATTAAATTAGACTGACTGACTGTTTAATTATACAGCAGGATAAACTAATAACACACTATTAAATGCTACATGGCTGTGTTGAAAACCAGAGTTCAAAGCAGAAAATTTCAAGAAGCAGCTGCAAACTGAAGTTTACACACTTGATAATGCCTCTGATGTTAAGAAAAACCTGAGAATACATTTTAGAAACACTGAGGGGATGTTATCAGTTATAATTCTGTTCAAGAAAGTCAAGAGTCTCATGATTTGTCAAAGTTTGCCTTTTTGGTTTCGAAGTTAAAGATTTTATTTATACACCAAAAGAAGACATGACAAATTCCATGTCATAAGTTATTCTGTCTACTATGAGCCTTCAAGTTTAGTCAGAATCTTTAGCCTTCAGGAGTTGTTTGAACATTTACATAAAAAACTTTGTACATGTGTGTTTGTAATATGAATACAAATGTTTGGTGAAGGTTTCAGAGGTTTACAAACAGCATTATGAAGCTCAAGGAGCACAACCTTCAGATCACAAATACAATTTAAAGTGTTAGAAAACAATATTACAGGCTTTGAACATCTCACAGAAGACTGCTCACTCCATCTTAAAAAGGAGAGAACAAGACACAGCTTTAAACCTATCAAGACATCTTCATCCACTTAAAATGACAAACCGTGAAAGGATAGCATAAATCAGAAAAGCAGCCAAGAGACCCATGAGCTCTTTGGAGGAGTTGGAGAACCTCACCTTGGGTAGCAGGCCAAAATTCTAGTCATTAAAGTTTGTCACAAGTCATGTAGTAAACAATGTAAACATGGAAAAAAAACTGAACTTTTACCTGTATGTTAAAGAGTTTCCAATTTTTGATCTTGATAGTCACTGGCCTCCAACATTTGGATCCCTCCTTAAGTCGAGCACACACATGTCACTGAATTGCATCATCAGCATATTATAAGGTGGTAATGAATCATTGCTTTAAACAAGGTGTGTTGAAATTGGGACACGGCACCTTACGCAAAACATGTTTGTTGCCACCAGGAGATATAGAGGTTCCAGGAGACATGGAGGTGCCAGGATCATGATTTCAGGATGCAGAGAAATTTAAGTTGGTGAGAGTCAATGGGAACATAAATGCTGCTAACTCTGGGCAGTCCTACAAGAAAACCTGCCAGAGGCTGCAAGGAGACCTAGGATAGGTGGAGGTATAGCTTCCAGCTGGACAATGATCCTAAAGATACAGTCAGAGCTAAAATGGAATTGCTTACATCAAGTTATAAAAATTTGTTGGTAGGGCCTAGTCAAAGTCCAATTTAAAGTCTGTGACAAGATTAGAAAAAATACCATCCATCAAATCTGACTGAGCTTGAGTTGTTTGTCCGAAGAATGGACAACACCTCAGTCTCCAGATGTGCAAAGCAGGTAGAGACTCCAAAACACTTGTTGAACTGCAATGTATTGATTGATATGTATTGACTCCATATCAGAACAAAGCAAAACTTTGCATTTGTATTCAAAATAAAATCCTAATTAAATGCTATGAGATTTGTCCTTGTAATGTCACAAAATGTGAAAAAAGTTTGAGGGGTATGAATATTTTTGCAAGGAGCAGTTAATTTTTATTCACATAAAGAAAAACTCATGAAAAACATAAAACTTAAAAAACTTAAACCTTAGATCTAAGCCTTAGATTGCAACATTATGTCTCAGCATTTTTGTCTTTAAAATGCCAAAATTTGGACATAATTTTATATTTTGTCTGTTTGGTGATGTAATCTTAAAATATTTAATCTGTTAATGATCAGTTACTCAGTACTTCAGAGATTATGACTTGCTGAGAAAAAGATATCTGTTGCAGTGAGAAACCAGGCAGGTATCAGGACAGGATTTTTACAGATATTTCAGAATCACTTCCATTCACACTCCATAATTTTTTGGTCTGTATAGCTAACAAAGGCAGCATACTGTTTCCCTTGCAGACAGTTTATTTCTCACACATCATTGTGTGATTTTGCATTTAAAGAAATAGACACCATAGAGGTTTCTGAGATTTCTGCAGCATATTAGCCAAAGTTTTATGTTAATCTGAGCATAATTACTCAACACTTTCTGGTGACTCAGAGACAGTTATATGTCACTGTTTGCGTCATTTTTGTTTATTTTGTATAAGTGTAGGAAAAAATTATTTTTTCCACAGCAATAAACAACATGGTTATTTCATTTGAAAGGCTGCATAAACAATTATTTATATATTTATTTTAAATACAAAGCCCACTGACTGCGCCCCGTCACCTCCCACCCACAAATAAGCCATAGCCCCCCACTTAAATTCCTCTGGAGCCGGCAGAAAAATACACATGAATTGTAAGGCTTTACAGAAAAGCACATTATTGTAGACTTTCATGTAAGATTATAATTACTTATTGTTAATAATGATTGGTCGTTATCAAAAGTGGGCCGGTCTGAGAACTTAAACTCCAAGGCTGAAAATGAGTCCCACTCTGGCCCTGTGTCTCAGCATGACAAAATGTATAGATTAATGGTCACCCCTGAGCTTTGTTCTATCATGTGTGTCAAGAGGTTTGTAGTGTAACAACCCTGGCATGTGTCCCTGAATATTCCCTTTTTGTTGAGAGAAAACAGCAAATGTATGTGGGAAAGCCCTAAAAGTATGAAGTAACAGCATATTGTTTTCAAAGCACTTTTTTTATCTTCATATTGTCCAAAGCATCTGAGAAAAGTGCAAAAAGAGCATACCAAAAATATAATAAAACAGAAAAAAATTATGCTTCTTTTTAGCATAATGAAGGCATTCCTATTGTTTTCTGTAATAACCACATCAGATTAGTGGCTCAAAGGCCGTTTGTTCCCCCAGGCTGTCATTCTAATAAACACAATGAACATGTTACAGCCTGAGTTATAAGTATACTGCACTATTACAACCTGCCTTTTTAAAAAAATATTGGGCAAACATGCGCATATATGTGTACATATTGTTCTTTAATTGAATTTCCTCCAAAGTTGATATATTTATACCAAACATCTGTTAGCTGTGAAAGTGTTAAACCAAAGTCAAATTCCTTGTTTGTACACACAAACTTGGCCAATAAAGCTGATTCTGATAGTGATCAATTATTTGCTCCTGTCTAAAGAGGATTTGGATTTCATGAAACTCATCATAAATGCAATGTGTTTTATCTCTATGTGTTTTAAGCTGTTACAGTGCCTTAGTTATGAGAGCCTGTAGATTCTTTGCTTCAATTTATGTAGAGAATTTTTAAATCAATGCAAGATGCTTTGCCCTAAATGTTGTAATTGTTGCTACATTTAGAGATTTGATACCTGTGCAAAGACACAACCATTTTGCTCCTCATAGCTTTAATAAAATTCTGTCACTTAAGAACACTGATCCCAAAATGTAACGCTACCTGTTTTGTTCATTTGACCAAAAGAAAGGAGATAAATTAACTTAAGTTTTAATGTTTTATGTAGAACACTGGTTCTAACTTGTTGTGGGAATGTGCCAAAAGCTATGCTGTGACAAGAAGGAATTAATGAGCAACGTTTGCAATTTCTTAAAACCACATGTGGGCCACTTCCCAATACTGAAGGTCTCCTCCACCACATTCTCCCATCAAAAAATGCAAGCCTCATCACCTGCTTTCTTGTTAGATCTGGTTTTCCAGTAAATGTTATTGGACTTACGATATGTTTGCTCAGTATGGTGAGTGCTTTGTCTACATCTTTTTTGCATTATGTAAACCAGTTGCAAATAGAAAGATAGTCAATGCAAAAAATAAATAAATTCGTCAATGTGTTAAATCAGTATCTGTGCCAGATTGCAACAGTTTTGAATCATGTAATTTCCTCTTTATTTCAAGACTGAATAAAGTATTTTTTTTATCTGACTGTAACTTTTTAATAGATGTGTAAATTTTTAAAATATGTCAAATAGGGGTGCTTAAAACTGGTTCATCCTGTTCTCAGATAACAAATGAAAACAACACATGATAACGTGTTACCTTCTGATTCCATGTGGTCCCATTGAGGTCTTAACAGAAATGAAATCACTCAATCCAAAAAGTGGAGGAAAGCTCATAAACACGACTGTTTAATTTAGTTATTTTAGATTTTCCACACTGACAGCCATTCTCAAGTCTCTAGTGAGTCCAAATGTTTACGTTTTTGTTGTTTTACATCATTTCATTCATTTTACTCTTCACCCCTCACAAGGTATGGGCCACCAAAGATAGATCTCCAGAAATTTTTGTCTTGGGCTATGCTTTCTAGTTGGCTTCAGGTGTAGCCCATCTTTTTGATGTCTATCTCAAGGTCTCATTGTCAGATGTTTCTTGGATGGACTCTCTTTTGCTTGCCTTGGGGGTTTCACCGAAGAGGCTGCTTTGTGACACTGGTTGACAGTTTGCATAGAGTGTGCCCTTCCCGGCACCATATTTTCTTATTGTCTTCCTCGACTGAGAGTTGGCAGGTCCTTTCTTGTTGAAACTCAAGTGTCACACTTTCTACCATAATGAGAAATTCCTGTTTACACTGGGGGAATTCCTGCAGTTCAAAGCCTTTATGAAAGCATTTGAGGAAGGTGTGGAATCAAAAACAAGGAATTTTGACTATTGTTTATACTATCTTGAAAAATTCACTTAAGGGCAGCTGAAGGAGTTAATAAGAAGTTGCCAGCATTTGCCTTCAGAAAGAAAATATATTTAAGCCAAGAAACTTTTCAAAGAGCATTTTGGGAATGAAAAAAAAACTGCTCCTTATATGGACAAAATAAATTTATGGCCTGCTATAAAACCTGAGGATGTTAAAGGTCTTTGTGCATATGCACTGTTTTTGTAAACTTGTAATACAATGGAGGAATTGAGAAATTTGGATTAACTCAAAATGCCAGCTAACATGAAAACAATTATTTAAAAACTTCCATACAAACTTAGAGAAAAATGTTGAATCATGGCATGTGACATTTATGAAAGGAATCATCTTTCCTAACCCTAACCTCAGAGCTGGGTTTAAAATAGTAGCCCCCTCCATAGGGGACGCCGGCCTCCCCTGATGTTAAAGGATGAAAATATCTAACAACGATCTAACAACATGATTAAAAAATTGTATTAGCCTGTTTTCCTTAATACTGTGTGCTTAAATGTAATCTGAATTATTTCCACAACATTTCCACCAGCTGACTCATTCAGCAGTGATTTTCCCCCAATAAACTCAAGTCATTTCTCTTCTGGGGTGCTAGCCAATCGTATGTGGTTGTTAGGGAAAAAATAATAAACATTTGGCCAATCAGCATCGCTGAATTTAATGTCTTTAGGGCACTCAGAATCTCCCCTGCCATTTTGATAGAAAGTTTTGCATTGCTATGGTGACAAAGTTGGCGATGACGACTGTTGAGGGAAAGCTTAGACCAAATTCTCCATCTTGTATGACAATGCAGAGGATTTAACAGACGGCCAGTAAGTTTCTCAGTGTGTTATTAGTTTTAGCTTCCATATTGTTCTGCTGTTTTTCATTTACTTTTTCTTTTCATCATCTGCATTCAGTTGTTCTTTGCTAATAATCAGTTGTTAACGTTGTTGTGTTTTTTATGCTTATGTTGCTCTGGTTTTCATGATGCTAATGCTGCTCTGGATAAATGTTAAGATTTCTTTTTTTAAATTGTTAATAATGATGATGCTCTTGTTGCCTTTTTTGACTTTCTGCTGCTGTTCTAATGTTAATATTTGGTTGATATCATGATGTTTGCTGGGTCAGATGACCATTCTGATGTGGTATTGTACAAGGAGGAGCTGAAGTCCTATTTGCTGCCTCAGATTTATGAACATTTATATTTGTAAGATTTTACTGAGTGCCTGATTGTCAGATAAATCCAGAAGGATTGCTTGGTGTTGTGGTTCCAGCAGAACCTGGTTAAGTCCTTCTGATTTATGGGTTTGTTATTAGTAGCCGTGATTATTTCACCCTAAACCAGTGTGTTTTATTTCTTTTAGATAAGAAGGCCTCTGCTGCTTGGTGTTATTAGTTTATTCTCTTTAGTTTTAATAGAATTTAACCTGTTGTTTGTTCAGAGTTAAATTTCTAGGCAATCATACATTAGATTTGTGTTTTTCACAGTTTTGACTTATTCAGAGTTAGACCTTAGAACAGACCTTTCACCTTTAGCTAATTTAACCTTTTATGTTGCTTGCTGTATGAAGAATGTTGTATTATTGTGGAACTGTAGTTTTTTCCTACTGTTCATTTGAATTGTAATACTGACCAAGGAAGGGAAATCTATTGGCACATCAACCCCACCATGAATTTTTTTTCAGTGAAAATCACATGGACTTTGTTGAAATACTGTAAATAAATGATACATCATTTACTACAAGGAAATGATTGAAGAACACATCTTGCACATGTCAGAACAGCTGTTAACTCATGACCCATGGTCATGAAGCTGAATCTCCATGACCCATGGTGATTCAGCTTCAACTGGCGAAGTTTGGCCCCACACTGTTTTTTATTCTTTTTACCCTTTCCCTTCCTTGATTTAGTCTTTTCAGTTTTATCTTTCCATTGCCGGACCATCTGCCTACTTTTTACATGACTACAAATAACAGATACTGGGATGATGGTGGAGATGGTGATAGGAGTTTGTCCTGTAATTGGTGGGTTGCTAGTTCAATCTCTGCTCCATTCACCTTTGTCGTTGTGTCCTTGGGCAAGATACTTCACCTGCCTTGACAGCTGGTGGTGGTCAGAGGGCCTATCACCACCCTAAGCATGTGAATGACTGAATGTAGTGTGAAGTGCTTTAGGGTACCCTGAACTTGATAAAGCGCTATACAAGTACAGGCTGTTTACCATTTATTTTGTCATGGATTTTTAAAAGTTTTAGTTTGTTAAATTTAATTTGATTCTTTAGCTGCATACCTGGATTTAGTTTCTTTCTCCCACTGACCATGACAGAAAAATATTGACCACTATCAAATGAGCAGGTAATCACATATCTTTCTTCAAGTGGTGGTGCCAGGATGTGACTAAGACCATACCTGCTTGTTTTGATGAACTGGAGTACTCAATTTACTATTCACCTGGCCATCTTCACTCAAGCCAGCTACCACCGTGTCATGGCATTTGGTGATTAACTAGCTCAACATATCTCCTGGTTTTATTTGCTGTTTTCAAATCCTTAGCTTCTTACTCTCATCTGTTCATGCAGTTCTTTTGGATTTTTGGAACTCCAGTTTATTCATCAATCTTTAAGTTGCTTTCCTGTCTTTAGTTTCCTTTGAACTGAAGATGATATTGTACAACATTTGTGTCTGTGAAATAAACAGTTCAATCCTGGTTTAAACTTGTGCACAGGTGTATCCCTAAACTGTCTGCTTGGTTCTTGGTCTTCATGAAGCTTTTTGATCACTAGAATTCTGTCACAAAGATTTGATGCCTTCACATGACAACTAATATATACTGAGAATAAACTACATACAGGTTGACTCAATTTACTAATTAGGTGAATTCTAAAGGCAATATGTTGTCCTTGATTTTATTAAGGGAATAAAAGAAAAGAGAACGAACACATTTGCCTGCCACACTTTTCAGATTGTTTATTGGAAATAAAGCTTGAAAATATAATGCACCACTTTCCGAAAATACACTACTTTGTGTTAATCTACCTTCTTAAATCCCAATTAAGGGATTTAAACTTGTGGTGTAAAAAATATGAAAAGGTTCAAAAGGTTTTTGTATTTGCAAGGCCCTGTATATACCAACATAATATGTATGTATACAATAAAACTTCTGAGAAATTTGTACTTTGGCACTTTAATATATTTCTTTACATTCAAGTTTTCACTTTGCTCAAGCAGAAGATGACAATCTAAAGCAACATCCGTTTTAACTATTGTGAGGTCTGGAGAGGTGACATAATGTCTGTAGGAGAATATTTTTAGATCATGTCACCTGACAAATCCTTCTCTTCCTGTCTGAGCAACTGAAAAGCAATATGTGGTCACAAGCCCCTTGACACAGAGAATGTATTCCTCTGTCAGAGCCCTAACAAGTTTTTTTTTCCCAGCAGTACTGTTTATTTTTTCTTCTTTACACCTTCAATGTCTACAATATTGTCACCATTAAAAGGTGATCTTTTTTGCCATGGCTTTCTGTCTCTGCTTCATAAAGTCTTTATGAAGACACAATTTTTTTGGTGGACATCCACATTACCTGCAATGCCTGTGCAAATACAGATATGCATTTTTAAATGTGCTTGGTCATCATGATTTGAACATAATGAATCTCTTATCGGAAACAAGTTCAGCCTTGCCTAAACCCTGAACTAAAAATAAAAAAACGTAATGCAGTTCCTGAAATATAACTTTCACAAAAGAGTTTTCTTGGCTCATTTACTGGAAGACCACAATATTTCAAACTGGGCCCAGTTCCTCTTGAGGCTTGTTTTTTTTTACTGACTGAGTTATCATTTACTAGAATTTTCTGTCTATGAGTTAAACCCACAGATACTTTTGGCAAGCTCATGTCTTTTTGGTCTGCAGCTGTTATGGATTAGGAAAACACATGTGGAAAATACATCTCCATTTAGGAGCAGATATATCAAGGGGAGGAGATTAATTATTCTAAAACCAAGTGCTTATTTTCTCTTAAAATAATAATAGTAGTCATTTATAAATGTTTTATAAATCTATCAGCCTCAATCAAAAGGAAACGTTTAAAATATCATTGGAAAGCAGGGGGGAAAATTACATATTATGAACACTTCATTAGCTTCATGAGACTAACTCCATGGAAGGAAAATGCTTGCTTTGTTGTTTGTTTGTTTTTTAAAGGGAGGTGGTTTAAAACATTTGCACAGTACTATTTGAGTTTGATGGGAAAAGATGTGAGTCATAGTAAAGATGTTTCACTGTTTTCAGAGTAGCTGCATTCAAAGTTTTGCACAAAAAGGACTAATTTAAATTGACCAGCACAATCAGGTGCTTCTTGTGTATTGAACTTATGACATTAGCTTTAACAGTGGGAGAAAAAAGAAACTTTTACAAGAAAAAAATCAATTAAAATGTGTTTTTACCATGTAATGCAATTCAATGTAGTTAAATTTAGTTTGGCTATTCAACGCCAGTTCACAACAAAAGACATCTAAAGGCACTTTACAAAGCATTGTAAAGCAACGATTTCTAGAATCTTTAAGTGTGTCTTGATGAAAACAAGATTGCAATTAGCATTTAGACGGTGACGTTATATTTAGTCTAACAAGCTTGTGCCCAGTCAAAAAAAACAAAAAAAAAAAACAACATTCTTTAGTTATAACCAGGATGTGCATCCAGATAAATTACAACTATTTGTGTTTTTTTATTACATCAGAACATTCTCACTCCCACTAGCAAATGCTATCTGCATTGCATTTGAAGCAGCAACACAGGATGGCTGTTAACAATTTGTTTACTGATTGTTAAAGATTAAAAGTAATTTCTCATCTCTCCTCAACCTTTTCCTGTTTATCTTTGTGTATTTACAACACAGTGTTGCTGGATTCCTACACAGAGAACAAGCATGTACTGGGAAATGTTCACCTTTTATATGAGAGAAAGAGACAACTAATATCAACAATAAGTGCTTGATTCTTCTTACCAGTCTGAAAAGTAAGACTCATCCATTCATCAAATGTGTATTATTTTATAGGTCTATAATTTTATGTATCTACATAAAAACTGTTGCAACTTTGTACACAAAACAGTAAAACAGTTTAATCTCAGAGTCTCCACTTTTGTACGTTATTCGGATCTTAAGTTACAGCTTATATTGAAAACATTCAGAGAGTTGTCAGATGAGCTGTAATGGTTTTGAGTTTGGAAGGTGTATGTGGGTCACCCCTTTAAGTGATTTTTGATATACCCAGACACGTCTGTTTTGATACAGTCACCTTTATCTGTTGTATCACTTCATGCTCCTACGCACAGAAATCATCAGCAGATTTAAAGAAAATATTTATTTGTTTGTTTTTTGCTCCCTTTCAATGATGACGGTGTGAAGTTCTTATAAGGAGTCAACTCACTGACTGAGTCAGTCAGTGATGATGTCAGTTTAGAGATTTGGTTTAGGAAAAAAAGTTGATTCATGCTGTGAAGATGAGTAAAAATGTTAGTCTTTAAATATGTTTATTTTCACACCATTTAAATTTTGTATCAGAAACATTCGAAGAAGATGCATATTGGAACATGGTTTGCAGTGTGGGTACTAACTTTCTTGATCACCACTATGATCTAATATGGACCCAAACCGTTTAACTGTGGCGACATGGTGTTTTTAATTAAGCTGCATATGTCAGTTGATTCAGATGGAAAGAAATACGGTTTCCTTTTGGCTTTTCTCTGTACAGCATGTCAGCATGTTTTCACATGTCAATAAACCTCCAAGTTGATGGTGCTCTGACATCTGCCTTTGACAGGCACAAAGTATAACAATTCATAAGATCGTCAAACAAATTCAGTTGAAAGATCTAATTTCTTACATAAATTTATTTTAATCAGTAAATTATAAATGTTAAGTTTAATCATTCTGACCATTTAAAACATATAGGATTAAAATGTCACTAAATAGTCACCAATACTGAAGGTTTGTTTTTAAATGTAAACAAATCAGCATTATGAATGGATGCTTAATTTTACACTCGAGTAAGTAATCCAACCATCATATAGGGTTAGGTAGGTTTAGATAGTTAGATAGTCTTGTGCTAGTACAGTATTAGCAGAATGTAAAACATACTATGACAAGTGGACAACAGGAGGTGTCCACTTTTTCCAGTAAGTAAAATGTGAAAGGAAACCTAGGAAACAGAACATCTCAGCAGAGTCCTGAAGTCTTTTCATTTTCCAGAAAATTTAGATTACATTCAATCATATCAGCTTCAGCAGGTTATAAGGAGTAGACGACCCATCTCCAGCCTGATTTTACCAAAAAACCCTCTCAACAAACAACAAGGACACACTATAATATACTACATAAAAAAATCTTTAATAACATGACCATTTAGTTCAGTCTTTTTACTTTGGGTTAGTGTTTTGTGGCACATTGGTAAGAAGGTAAATTTCTGGGGAAATTTTACTGACAGCAATGGAAGGTTAAAGCAACAGCATGTTCAGAGATGCAATGGTGCATTTTGATGGGGCCTAAAAATATAATACAAAATTATTCCTGTCACATTTTAAATGCTCTTCATTTAAATACAGGTAACATTGAATATATCATGTTTTTAAATATCCCAATCTGTTGTTTATATTTCTATTAGGAGTGTGTAAGCCTTAATTTTGAGAGCCAAAATATTCCTTTTCCCCCAGCAATTCTGACTTTTAGTAAAACTCTATATATGGAGCCATTTCTTGAAAACAATGACCAATTATGACAGTATACCTGTGACTTTCAGTAAAATTCTTTCACATGGAATGTAAAAAGACAAAATGCTGTTGTCTCATCTGCCTGTGTTTTCAACAGCTGTTGCAATGAACATTAAAATATTTATAAAACTTTAGTTCAGGTCTGCCTATCTTATGAGAGATTTGGAGAGCTTTCTGGTTTATCACTTCAAAAATCAACTGGAGAGAAAGAAAGAAAACAAACAAATTTCTTCTCGGCATTTAGACTGCATGACGTCTTTCAGCAACAAAAAAACCCAAACACCACATGATAGCGCTATCATTTTTACTGTATTACATAGGGTGCTGCTTGGAGATATGGTGGTTAGCATATATGCCTCTGTGTGAAACCTGCAAGTTTTTCCACAGGTTTTTCTACAATTTTATTCCAAATATTTAAGGTTAAATGAGTGATAGAAACATAAATGTGATGAGATGTCATGGTCCAGGTTTTTCCTTCTAAATATGCCTCAAACTGTTCCTGGTGCCATTCTGTCTGATGTCTATCATAAAAAAAGAGTGACATGTGGGAGGTTAGGAGTGGTCCATAGGGGCCAAGAGCCTGAATCCAGGGCTTCCAAAGCAGGAAAGAGGACAACAGTCCAGTGTGGGCTGAGGTCTCAGGCTGCAGCAGGCCCCAGTAAATGTCAGCCAAGGGTTCCTCTACTGGTTGGAGGAGGAATTGTCCATATACCATGAAAGTGCTGCCAGAAAGGGAAAAGCCATCAGGAAAAGTGACAATAAGTCCATTTATGGCACACAAAATTGTTGCTCCCAAAGAAAACAACAGATCTCTTCCCAAAAGATTGACATGTGTATCCACAGAATGTACAAAAGGGTGCATAACAGGTTGTTTTTGCACCTGGGTATGCAAAGGAACAGTCACTAGCAAAGTCTGTTTGGCCCTAGAGAAACCCATCAGAGAAATAAAGGTGTAAGACAATATATTCAATGGTATGTGAGCAGAAAAAGTTGCACCAGTGTCCACCAAAAATGACAAAATCTGCCCATCAGCTGTCACAGGGATCAGGGGGTCTTCTGGGGGCTTTTTCCTGTCATTAGCCCTCTGTCTAGCCTCTGTAAGCTGCAGCTTTTTTAACTATCTATCAATGTCCTGATTTTCTTTCTTTTCTCTGTCCTCCTGCTTTTTCTCATCAATATAGTCCTGCACATGATACCAAAGATGTTTTCACTCAAAGTGGTATTCTGTCCAGGGTGGACACCTGTTTGTTTAGTCCAGGTCTCCATGGCCTGATCTAGAAATTCTTTAGGATGTTTGACTCCATCCCAGACAAACTTAGGAACTGTGGTAGGGGTCGTGATAGGAAACTGATCTCTCAATGCTTGCCCTAAATGGGTATAACATCAGCTAAAGGAGCATGATCAGGAGTTTTAGTAGTTCTAGCAGAAGCTTCAACGTCCCTGCTTTTAGTATTAGTTGTGCATCTTCCCAAAATGGCTCTAAAATCTCCCAAAGCCACGTCATCATGCTGATGATCTGCCATGTGTTCTAATTCCTGTTATGTATGTTCCAACTGTCCTTTTATTTCACCAGAGAACTGTACTATAGACTGTCTACCCCGCCCTAAGTCGAGGGCCAAAGAAGAAGGACAACGAGAATGAGGTAGAGGGATGCTATTCAATGCATTCTGCATTCAAAGATCTGTTTTCAGTCTGTCCCCAGAAGGTTTATAAACTGGTTTGTGGGGTGGAATGAGACTGTCAACTGTCTCATAACAGAAAGGATTTTTAGTTGGCATTTAAGAGTTAGCTTTCAAGTCCCCTCTTATGTTCTTTTGTTCCTTTGTCCCTCTTTTAAGAGTCTTTGAATTTGAAATTATACTGAATAACCGCTTCCTCTAGCATCTGTTTGGCTTTCTGTAGTCATGGTCAAGTCAGTGTTGTGAGTATGATCAGTAAATATACAGTAAATTTCATCTATCTGTTCTCTTAGCGGATGCCAGGGTCCTGGTCCATAGTCATCCTCATCTAATTCTCTGTCAAATTCTCCTTCCATGTTTTGCTAACTCGGAACTGTTACTTACAACTGCACAGAAACTGACAATTACAATATTTCAGCTCCGCTTGAACATGCAGTGGATTGTGACGTCACACACTCAACCGTTCGCACACAGTCTCACACTCTCACAGCTCTCTCATACAGGTGAAAACAGCAGATTGTAGCAGAAACAAAGTCCCTATGGTCACTGGTGACAAAGATAGGCCTTTATAGTCGACTTTCACACAATCCTTTTGGGTGCTAATTACCACAAGAGGAGCCGCTCCAGTTTCTCTTCCTTTAGGTTCGGTTACAAACCAAGGGGATTCACCCTTTAATTTACATTAAGTCCTGTTGTGTCCAGTACAGGAGGATTCACTCCCCTTCCAAATTTTCACCCAAGCGAATACCTCAGTCCCTTTGAGGTGAGTGCAACCTCAGGAGGATTCACTCCTTTTTCTAAAACTAAAGGTCCCCGTTTCCGTTTAGTTCTTTCAGGAGTAGTTACTTTCCCAGGTGGATTCACACCAAGCACGATCCGCAGAGTCTCATCAGACGGGCAGGGGCTTGGCCATCAACCAACTACCACCAGACTATAAAATGCACTCTAAGCACTCTTCCAATCCTTTTATCCTTTTGTCATTTTATCCTTTTGTCCCTTTGTCCTTTTATCCTTTTATCCTTTTGTCCTTTTTAATAGATGGATTTTGTCCTTTTTTCAGTGATGCTGCGGTCCTGGAGAAGAGACCTTCAAACAATTACAGAACAAAATCAGCTTAAAACATGGGATTAAAATGCATTGTACCTAAATATTTAGTAAAGGATTACTCTAATAAAAATTAAATGTAACACAGGCTCGTCATCATTTCACTTCTGCATAAATGAGTAAACATATGAATCACACAAGAATTAATCAGCATCAATGACCAAGTATATTTCCACAAAGCCGAACTGCTTTGATCTGAATAATTGGATGAAAGACTTTGTAGAATTAATAATGATGGAATGTGCGACATTAATACTACAGGACTCTCGGCCTTGATGACTTTTGGACAAATATCAAAAAATATTTAATTGAATGGACTTTAACATTGGTGGTGATGGTGTAGCCTGACTATATGATCATGTCTATTGAACTTGGTATTCCAGATAGAAGGAAAGGTATACCCCATAGTATGAAAAAAAAAATCCCAATATGTGCTTCGTAAAGATCCTCGTGCATTCCTTGACAGAACAACACAACACTATTATTTTTGCTTCACCTCTGCCTCTCTTTGCCTGTATTTGGGACCTCCACAGTTTTTGGAATTAAAGCTTCATTTTTTTTAGTTGTTTCTCCATTCAGAAAAGGTTTGTAGCTGATTTGTTCCTGGTGAACTGTATAGTTTGTTTGCTACACAGGAGGTTGCTAAGTTTATTTTGATTAATTTTTAGGAGCATACCACACTCACTGCCCCTCTGGAATCTCTTTACACTGAGTTCATAACATCATGGGCAAGCTGGAGGGCCCAAAGCTGGAAAAATATGTTTGTCAAGGAATGTTTACTGAACCATTACCACATTCACCAAAAACCACACACTTAACAGTGTCCCTTCATCATTTGTGACCTATAGCATTTGTACAACAGGAGCATATACTTAGCTCAAAAGCAGTAACAGGATGTTTTTTTTTTCCCTTCCAGCTGTAATTTTTTTTAAATGCAGTTTCAGTTTCTTCATTTGAGAACTTTTCTGAATGGGATTATGGGATCACCTGCATATTTTGGGAGCATGTGGCAGCTCTAAATTTAGTCAAATATCCCCAAAAGGCACCTGCAATTTTTAATCTGTTTAAATCACAGTGCCAAATACTTAAACTCTCTGGACCTTGAAACCTAATGAAACATATGCAATTTTAGCTGATTTTGCTTTCTTGCTAGATCATCCCTGCAGTTCTATTTATTTTAATGATCTCCTACACTATTTCACTTTAAAATGTTAATAAGGCATTTGTGTACATTTGAGGCAAAAAAATGTCACATGTTAGGCACTTGAAATTATAGTTTTTCCAAGTTTTAATCTTACAGAGTGGGGGTGCCCAAGACCAGTCCTCCAGATCTACCAAATCCTGCAACTTTTAGGTACATCCCTTCTCCAACACATCTAAATCAGATTGCTGAATTCCCTGATCATCAGCCATTTAGTTTTACAGAGACTTAGTAATGAGCCATTCATTTGATTTGTTCCCTTTTAAAGACAAATGAAGAAATGTGAGGTGAGGTATGTCATCATCTATGGATGTTTTGTCATAATGGTGAATATAGAGGAGGAAAGCACAGACAGAACTAGATGAAAATGCTTTCTTTAATGATGAAAACGAATAAAAACTTACAATGATGATAAATAGGGAACATGGAACATAGCTGGAGAACAACGTGGAACCATGAAAGACAACAGAGTGACAAGGAACACAACAGGAGGAGTCAGTGGTGAGTAATGAGTGTGGGAAATAAATATACAGAGGAGGAAGTGGAGATGGCAAAAGAACTAATTACAGGTAACTGATTTCAGCTGGGGAAGGGACCAGGTGAGACTAATAAGGTGATGACTAGCAGCAGGGAAGGGGAGCACATGGCTATGTTGCAGTTTAAGTGCCAAAATTAAGACTATTGCTTACCCAGCGTTTGCTACTTCCTTGTCACAAGAGGCTATATCCATTCTGACACTGGTAACTGAGCAGTTGGCACTGGTAACTAAGGGGCCAGCGCTGACAAATGAGAAAGAGGTTACTTACTTGCATTAGCTTTGGAGAGGCTTGTGACTAGCAAGCCTAGGCAGGTAACTCACTGGATTGCATTCTTCCTCTGCTGGTCATCAACACAGATAGGCTGGCGTTAGCACTGGATTTGCTGGTGTTAACCTTGGATAGGCTGGCAAATAGCATGTTTAGGCTGGTCACCCTTGACTCATACTTTCTTCTTTAAAAGAAACTTTATCAAGAAAAATAGTTGGCATGTTGGGATACAATGTCTGTTAGGATCATATATTATATGCATTGACATGTTCTTTTGTCAGAGTTTATTGTAATCCAACATGACACCAAGCAGAAACATACTGTATTATACAGAGGCACTCTACCGTAAAATCCATTGACCCTAGCTTTTGCTTAACTGGGGTCAATCCTCATTACACACGCTTCACACTCAGCTGTAAAGTGTTCCAATGAAAGCTGAGGATCACAATCTGATGAAGCCAATAGGACCACATCATCTACATAGAGCAAAGATGTGATTCTAAGGCCACCAAAACGGATCCCCTCAACACCTTGGCTGTGCCTATAAATTCTGCCCATAAAAGTTATGAACAAAATTGGTGACAAAGGGCAACCTTGGGGGAGTCCAACTCTCACCAGAAATGAGCCCGACTTAGTGCTGCCAATGCGGGGTTAGGGTTAGGGTCATACAGGGACATCAGTCATACAGGGACCTAACAGCCTGTATGAAAGGGTCTGGTACCCCATACTCCCTAAGTACCCCCAACAGGATTCCCAGAGGGACACAGTTGAATGCTTTCTCCAAGTCCACAAAACACATGTAGACTGCTTAGGTAAACTCCCATGCATCCTCCAGTACCCTGCTGAGGCTGCAGAGCTGGTCTAGCATTTCATGACCAGGACAAAAACCAAACTGCTTTGTCTGAATCCAAGATTCGACTATTCAATGGACCCTCTTCTCCAGAACCTCTGAATAGACCTTACCAGGGAGGCTTAGGAGTGTCACCCCTATGTAATTGGAACAAACTCTGTGGTCCCCCTTTTTAAATAGGCGTACCACCACCCCGGTGTGCCAATCCAGGAGAACTGCATTCTGCATTTTATTAATGTGCAAGTCATATGTGACTCCAACATATACCTGACAAATTTAGTGGCACGATGGCCTGGCTCAATATATAACTCCTTTATCCTGGCGCAAAGCAGCATAGGGAAGAGACTGCAGCCAGGTGCTGTAGGTGATGGCTGGCTTCTTGGTGAGTCCATGAAAAACTAATTTGTGGAATTCTAAGGCTCTGTCTGCTAACCCTCTTTACAAATCCCCAGAGCGCAGAGGAGGCATACTTTAATAATATTCACACCCATGTGTGCTCAACTGTGGAGCGTGTTATAGACCTCCTAAATTGTTGCTGGTGGTATGTAACTTTTATTTCTCACACCACTAGTGTGGCTACCAAAAATTATATTTTTTCGACTCTCTGCCTCACTCACATCAATTTCTGCCTCAGTGAAAGTGTACTTCTTTACTATTTTCTCTGTGGTTTCCAAATTGTTGACCATGAAATAACATTGATCATCTGACTCATTTAACTACACCTTGACATTCATGAAGTACTTTGCATTGACCGTTTATAGTTGAATGTGGGGGTGTAAAGGACAGAACAGGAAGCAGGACCTTGTGCGCCAACTTCGAGGTACAGTTGTGATGTATAAAGGGAAATTCCTTTCTTGTGTGTATAGACATGGATTTATAAATTTGGATTTAATTTTATTTATTTATTTTTTTTTTTTTGCTATATGCTATTTTCACCTTTTGGATGGATCCTACGCAACCCAATTCAATTCAAATATACTTTATTGATCCCAAATGCAAATTAAGTGTTGTAACTCATTTAATTAAGGAGTTATTATAGATTGTGATGGCTGTGGGCAGGAAAGATCTCCTGTAGTGGTCTGTTTTACAACAAATTTGAAGAAGCCTCTGTCTGAAGACACTGTTTTTCAGTGACAGTGTCATGAACAGGATGGTCAGGGTTGTCCATAATTTTCTTGATTTATGTAAAATCCTTCTTTGCATCATCATTTCCAGAGGTTCCACAGTTGTCCCCACAACAGAACCAGCCTTATAAATGAGATCTGATGTAACTTACAGCAGTGTTCCCCAACCCTAGTCCTCAAGGTACACTGCCCTGCACACTTTAGGTGTATCATTGCTTCTCCACAAGTGATTTCAGTCGGTGACATAGTAACAGCCTTTTGTAAACTATAGTTATCTGAATCAGGGTTGTTAAAGCAGAGAAACATCTAAAACATCCAGGACACTGTGCCTTGAGGATTAGGGTTACACTGACTTTCAGGACCACTACAGTGACTGGAAAATCCCTGCTCAAACTCCTAAATTCAACTTGGAAATGTTTTTTTTGCCTGCAATCCCTAATTTGGAAATACAGGACAAAGCTGGAGTACTAACACACTAAACAATGTAAAAGCTCCACACAGAAAGTCCCTCACTGAGGTTAAAACAAGAGACCTACCTACATCTTGGCGTACAGACAAAGTACATAAAAGTTCACAGGTGTGCAGTTTTATCTCTCACCAAAGATATAAATGATAAAGATGGATCAAAAAGTTTGTTTTTCTTCAGCAGAGAGACAGAAGATGTTTAACCTCCAACAAAAGAGCATGTGTCTATTTTGGCATGTCTTCTCAAGAAACTTAAAGAAGCAAATACAGTTTTGTATGAGTCAACCTTTTCTATGTTTTGCTTTTGATAAAAAAAGATTATATCTGAAATTCTTGTACCTGTTGTTTGGAAAACATAGACTCACTTGTGTCATCCAGCTCTTCTAAAAACCATAAATAGTGCAAATCGACACAAATTTAATGACTTAGAACCAGTTTGCCTTTTCTATTCTCAAGCCAATTTTAAACATATCACTTACATTTTACTCAATATCTTTACTACTTATTCAAACTTTCTGAAGAGCAAAATTTTTAAAAAAATCTTTAAAATTCTGGCAAAGTGTAAGTCTGCACACCCTTAAAGGAAAACTTTGTTAAACCACCTTGTGATTCAAGCATTCAGTCTTTTTGTGTACATACTTATGTAGTAAGATTTTTGCAGCTTTTTTATTTGTAATGTTTTTCCTTCTAACAGTTTGGCTAGACTTTCAGTTAAATAGTTAATGAAAAAAGCTCTGTAATAATGATAATTTTGTATTTAACAAAAATCTATCATTTTAACAGGGGTGGATAGACTTTTTATGTCTATTATGCTGTGTAAAAAATGTATATACCTGTCTTTGCTTCCCCCATGTTCAACCATAGCTCAGAATCTTATAATATCTTATAAAATTAGGGGAACATAGCTGTAAAAACTAATTATTTGCATTTAATTGCGTGCTTTACTTATAGATTTAATTATCATGCTCGCAACCAATATGCTATCGTAGGTGCCATTGGATGTTGGACACTGTCCACAATTAATCATCACATTTTACAGTCAATGGCACTCAATGGCACTAGCTTTTGCTTAACTGGGGTCAAGATATTAAGATCTGAGATCATCCTCAATTTGCTTTGCCCATCTCTTCTCTGATGTGTCACACTGGACTCCTCAGAATTACACACCATGTGCCGCTACTTCCACAGAAGACTGCAGATATTGCTGACCCACTGCAGTCTATGTTTCTGGACTTATTCTTCAATAGTTGGTGGGTGCAGGCATCATTCTCAGCTTGTATTAATTGTATTTAGGTTCATGGACATCATGGACTTCCAGGATCTGATGGGGACATTGCATGAGACAAACCTTATATTTGTGTATAACTTGTTTAAGATTTGCCCAGATCCTGAGTGCATTCAGAGAGCCAGAGATTAAATTTTGAAATATCAAACTGCTGAACAGCTTTGAAACTGTTTTTAGGCTTCTTCCAAATTACCCTAAGTATTAGTTTACCCTTTCAAATCATTGAACCCATGTTCAAACACAGGTGTGTAAAATCAAGCATCCACACATGCAAACTACTCCTACAAACATTTGTGAAAGAATAGATCACTCTCAGCAGCTCTGTGAATTCCAGCATGGTACTTTGATCGGATGCCACCTGTACATTAAGACCACTCATGAAAGTTCTTGTTACTAAACTTCACCATAGTTTTCCTGACCTATCTGCTTTGGTCCTTGGTTTTCATGGTGCTGTTTGTTCAACAAACCTCTGAGGCCTTCATAGAACAGATGGATTTATATTGAAATTAAATTACACCCAGATGAACTGTAGTTCTAACTAGTTGGGTCCCAAGGGAAAAGGTTGCGATATATTTTATTTAGAAGTATCAGAATAAAGGGGGATGAACATATGAGTCAAGCACGTTTTTAATGTTTTCCAATTAACAATTAAGCACCACTTCCACTATGCAAGCCCTGTAGAGTTAACAAAAGCCTTCCCATCCAAACAATACATCACATTTTTTAGGCTCTCAGTTGCAGAAAAGCCCAACTTCATCATAAATCATTATATTAAGAACCAACCCAGTCAATTGTGAATGGTTGAAAAACTTTATTCGAAAGATATCAGTAAAACAAAAAAAACAACATGCTAAATATAGATAAAAAACACTATGATTAAACAGTTGGCCTCATGAGTTTTACTAAAACCTGCTCATTCACATATATGCAATAGTAAAGAAATGTGCAGGCAACACAGGTTCAGGTTCAGAGTCACTATGTTTTCCATAAATACAACATGTGTTACAGAACAAAAATCGCATTTATCTAAGCTACTCAAAACTGAAAGCAGTTGTTACAAAGAAACATAAGACAAAAAGCTGAGTCTTTTTTTTGACCACTAACACACTAATAATTTGGGGTTACGGTGTTTACATTCTTATCCCTGAAAGAGTTAGTAATTGTTCATTTTTAGCAGAATCATCTGTCAAGTCAAGGTAAATCAATCCCCATTAAATACAAAAATATTTGTTTTGGAGTAAGAAAAATTTGTAAGGATAAAAATATAAACGTAGCACATAATATAAAAATATTTTTTGATTAAAAGCCACATTAGATGACATCTGTTTAGCTTATAAAAACACTATAGCTGTTGTCATAAACATAAAGAGATTAGCTTGTTTTCAGGTACCACACAGCGGGAAGGTCATGGGTTTGGTTCCCAGTCTGGGACCTTGCTGCATGGAGTTTGCATGTTTGCCATGTGCATGTGTGGTTTCTCCTCAGGAATATTGACTTCCTCCCATAGTCCAAAGATATGTATGTTAGGTTAACATAACATAGGGCCCTTTAAATTGCCTTCAGGAGTAAGTATGTGCATACATGACAGTTGAGCCGATAATGTTGCCCAGTGATGGACTAACAAACTGTTCAAGTTGTACTCTTCCTCCCGATAGTCAAAGACTGCTGGAGACAAACCCCAGCCCCCCTATACTCTGTAACAATAAGCAGGTATAGACAATGAATGCCACCCCCCAACCCCAGAGGCAAGCAGGTATGTATAATGGATGGAGGGATAGCTCCTTTCCACTGATAGAGCTTAAGTTTTACTGCTGTAGATTTTGTCAAAAAGGAATTATAGCGACTCTGAAAGCAGGAGTAACATGATAAATATTTGGTTGCAACAATTTCTGTAACTAAGTATAAGAATAGTAAATATAGTAGCAACAAATATGTTACTGGTAGTGTAAAAAGCTATTCAAATCTGAAATACAAGTGTATGCTGTAATTGCGTTGCATTGTAATTTTTTTTAACCACCAAAAAATTTCTGGCTTTAAACTTGTGCTAGTGTTTGCTAATCACCAAAGTCTGGTTACACCACCCAAAGAGTTGACTCTTCGTGGTGCCAACCCTTAACTGACACAGAAGAACAAAGGAATCTATTTTGTCAGGTAAAAGAAGTGAGGTTAGAGGGAGAAAATGTTGTGGAGCCCATATTTAAAGATTCTGAGTTATTTTACATTTTAAAGTGCCTTATATTGAACAAAAATGACAAAATGTCATCATTAACAACAAATCAGGTCATCAGTAGAATAACATAGGCTGTAAATATTTTTTTCATTATCTACTGACAGCTAAGCTCACATTTGCTTTTTAAAAGCTGAATTTAACATTAATGATTTCATTCACAAAACTTGTCAGACATTTTATCATAGCCAGGTGCTATTAATATTGGTTCATTTTGTTGGGAAATCCAGCTTTCATGTACAAAGTTCCCAGTCCAAAAAACAACAAAAACTCCCCTGAGAATCATATCCAATATGGCTGCATACATTTAGAAAGAAGTTACCCATATTAATTATTTATAAACACTTGTGACGGTGTGTGCCTGGTTAAACATTAGCACACGTAGTGCTATAAATTTTTAATTGTAAACATGTCTTTCTTTGAATGTATAAAATGAAGATAAATATGTTATGGGATTGTATTTCTGGTAGTAGTTAGCATCAAAATAAATCACAAGCCCCACTGTGTTCAGACTTGCAACAAGAACACTTTCAACTCACTCCCAGCTCAGAGTTATGAGTTAAAGCAAAGGCAACATTAGTCCTACAGAATCAGCTGGCATTGTAAAATGCATTCACAACTTTAATTATAATTAAGCTGTTTGCATGGATCCAAGACAAAAACAGTAATTTGGGTATGTAAGCTATCACCCTCCACTGCGATTCTCAGTAGAAATTTTAAATAACATTTAAAGATAATCAGACATTTATGGAAAGACATTGTTTGTGATACGAAGATATGATGCAGAGCTGGTTCTTTGGTAATGGAAAAACAAACTGGTTCTTAGGTATGTATTGATCACACTGCTTTAGCACTGCAAAAATTCAGTGGAAAAAAGTCAAAGTAAACATGAAGCATGTAGGACAGGCCAGTGGGAACATACTAAGAACACATGAAGTGGACTGGAGGACTTTAAATCATGGTTAGTCAGTCAGTTTAGGTATCATTACCTAGACCTTAGTTTTGAAAACATATACGAAACAGTTGTTTCCATGATGTTGGGCTGAAGTACAGCAGCAGGTATTTTTTTTCGACGCTTATTGTTAGGACATTGCTGCTCCGAGTCATGCTGTCCAGAATAGCCAATGAATCCTAAATAAAGAAAAAAAAACAAACAATAAATTTTTTAAAAAATGGATATATGTTGTATGTGTACAAATGGTGATTTAAAACAAAATTCTTACTTCTGTTTTAATGTTCTGTCATTAAAGTTTGGATCCTGGGAAAAAAAAAAAAAAAAAGATAGATTTCATTATAAAAATGCAGAAACTAGTCACATTAAAACAATCATGTGAGTAGAACAGATTACCGTTGTCACTGTGTCTTGGTTTGTGTTTTCCTTCTAGTTTTGTTGCATTGCAAAGCCACAGAGAAGAATTGTAGTAGTGGTGACCACAGCATTCGAAACCTTCCCTCTTATGGTACACTACGCTTTCAGTCTCAGTCTCGCAACAAACTTCCTTTTTTAAGATGGATAAAGCATTCTTATGAAGGAAAACAAAAAGAGCTATAGAACATGCTGTGAATTAAACATAAATAAACTGGATTGACTCAGGGGGCACACTATACTGTTGTCAGCACAATTTTTTCACAATTACCTAATCATGACGGTTAATAAAAATTCAGTGTTAGAGTAATAATATTAAACTTTACCTTATCTTCCAGTGCAATGGTCCCACAGCATTGCTTATTACCAACACATTGACTGCTGAAGGTGGGGAAAAAAGGAGAAAATAAATATCAAATTAAAAAAACTAAAAAATTAAGGAAAAATTAAGGAAACTGCGAAAACAAAAGCAATATGCCACTTTGAAATGTTATCGTATTATTATGACAACAAATAGAAGGCAGGTTCGGAACCTTAAAAACATGGAACACAACAACTCGAGAAGAACACAGAATAATAGAAACTGTCTACAACCAAGGAAACCCAGGACTTCATATAGACTTACAGTGACTATTAGCACTGTTAAAGAGCTTTCATGTCTGTACCACAATTAGTCTAACCACTAATTCAAATCTCTTTGGAAGCATGAATTACAGTTTACCATTGAGTCAATAATTGTAGCCAATTATAGAGTAGATTTTTTTTTTTTTTTTTTTTTTCATTTTTATGGTTTATATGAATTGAAAGAAAAAGCATGGAAAATCCAACAGTTTACTTAAGGAAAAAAATCACAATTCATACTAGTCAGCGTCTTCTCTCTTCTAGGGAAGTAAACTACTGACATGAAGATGGTCATAAATTGCTATCCACCAGACAAAAATTGTCATTTCAAGCGACACACTATTTGTTGATTGAGAGTTAGAACGGAACCAGGACTTGTTTTCCTTTAGCTGTTGTCACACCGTATCTGGTCTTGCCATGTATTATAGCATTTTGAAAAAAAAACCTTTAATGTTGGTCTACGTGAGGACTTGAGGAAATGAAAAATGTTTTGGCATGTGTGGCACTTTTGATGCCTTCCTGCTGTGAAAAAAAAAAAAATCACCAATATGGATGAACAGTGGGGCGAAATGCATTGGGTCCTGCAGCACTTTGACAGGATACATCACTTTCTTATGAAATGATGAGAGGCAAATGGCCCTAAAAGAATTAATGGATGCTTTGCTTCACACATGCACATTAAAATGTTAACATTAAGATGTCTCAACACATTTAATTATTTTGTTTTGTCTCATAGGAGAGTTCACTGCAGCCACGGATGACTTTTGTATAAATTAACAAGTTTAGAACATTATGAGAAAGTGGCTTGATGCTTTGAGAAAGATACTTCATTTAGGTTAAACGAAGAGTTAAATTTGTCTAAATCATCACACTTAGTTTGTTTTCCTTCTGATTTCAGCAAACCGAGTTGTTGGAGGTGAAAAGTTGAAGTCAAGGGTTGGTCCAAGACAAAGGTAGAAAAGAACAGCAAGACAAAACTAAAAATCTAACCTAAACTAGAAAATTAAACAGGTGAGAGCTGTAACCACATAAAACAGAACTTTGGCACTATTTACACAGATTTAAGATGGTTCCTCTTCAGGTTCTCTCCTAGTTAGAAATGTGTGGTGGTACATTAGGAAAGCAGATTAAATTAAATAATTTAATTTGCTGAGAATGTATCTGACACGTTGAATTTTGGAATTACATTTTATTAGACATATTGAAAAGTTACCATAAATGTTTTTTTATTATTATTATTTAGTGATTATTGCTATGTATAAATATAGCATAAAAACACTCATTACTTTCTAAACTAAACAGAATTTTTAAAAAATACATAAAAAATATATACATAAAATATTTGTTACATTTAGTACTCAAGCTGACAAACATCGAGTTATTACATACCCTTGATGCTGTCCAGACAAGTTGAGATTACAAGACAGCTTCTTCTCTGTAAAGAAAATAAAAAGTAAATTTCCTTAAATACTTCAAGGAAAATAACCTTTTACCTTTTGCTTTTCAGTTTTTCTCAGTTGCTTTGGTACATTTTTCAGAACAGAATTGAAATTCTCAACGCTACTATGACTGTCGAGCATAACACAATGTTAGATTTCTGACAAGGATTTGGACAGGGTCAACAGCCAGAGAGAAGAAAAAGAGGAAGAGGAGTGAGGCTATGTGGCGACGGAGTTATGAGTTGAAACAGAGGAAGAGGCAGAGGACATATGCCAGTTTCAATTGCTCCATCATCATTAGGATATGGTTTGCAACCCACAACAAGATGCTGATGGAGTTCCTCTCACCCTGCTCTTCATTCCTTGACCCCATTTAGACTTTTTTCTCAGCATGGAGATGGAAAGCATAGGAAGTCTGCACTGTATGAATTACAGTGCAGGCAACAGGAAATAGGAAAATACTAAAAAGGATGAAGAATTTCAGTTTAAAAAAAAAATATGATTTTGATTTAGTTGATTTTAAGCATTTAACATTTTAGACACATTTCTTCTGCCACCATAAAATTTCACCTTTTAATCATGTACAGTGATAGAGAATGTTTGTCTTGCAATATGTCAATAATAAATACAGATCATAGGTATACTGTTTTACATTAAACACACAGTGAAAAGTGTTAATAATAATGTTCTTATGATATGCCAGTTCCCAAACTTGAGGCTTTTGATTACATTTATCTTTAACAGTAAATATCACACATCTGTGAGCAAATTCTTTAAAATATTTAAATATTTAAAATATCATTTGAATTCTGAATTCTGAAGACCCTCCCCCCCATATAATGTTTTATACTCTCAATAGGGATTGACTCCAGCTCTGGGAACCAGAACCGTATGCATTAGAGCTGCATCTTAAAATACATTTTTTTTCAGTCAGATATTTTACAAAATAGGTACTTATTGCAACAATAAAATTTTGACAGATTTCAGATTTGTTTCTTGCAAAGTGTCGAATTCAAAATAAACAAAAAAGTTTGTCAAGTAGTTATCATACAAACTTCATATCTAACCTGTTACAGAGTCTAGTAACTTACCGCATGAGTCAAAATTATTGCTTTTAAGCTGTATCCTAGGACACATATTTTGACAGCAATTCTCAATAAAAGGGTCGAACTGGCTTTCATAACAGCACAGATGATGAGGAGAAAGCTTGGTTAGGAGCTTCTTCCCACCACAGCACAGTTTCTCCTTTTCATCATAAGGCTCTGTGGAAAAAAACAATGTCAGTCTTTGAAACATTTAACATTTTTTCTGAATTTTAACCCAGTTCAACTAAAAATCTCTCTGAAAATGCATATTGTCAAATTAACTCCATGTTATGAATGTTTTCTGTGTATGTTTTTACAAAGATTTCAAATGACTCCAACTTTACTTACCCTTGCCACAACACTTAGCATCAAGTGAAGGTTTGGGTTTCACAGTTAGGTTACAGCATATTTCGTTAAGTGGGTGGTATGCCTGTAGCCCACAGCATAGAGACATCCTTTCACTCAGTCCTTTTGTCAGATTTTCTGAAAAACCCAGCCAATGAAAATGCATACACATTTAATAGAAGAACATGTCTTTTTTTGGGAGATCTAAATTGTTCTAAAGTATGATCCTGGGAAACCCAAGGCTTTATGAGTATAAAGTTACAGGTTCTTGTGCTGCAACTATTTTAAAATTAAAAAACTAAACCTTTGTTTGTGTCTTGTCTGCCTTCCATGTAGCCAGAGCAACAATTGAATGCTTACCCCAACAGCCTTGCAGCTGTAATTTCAGCAAAAGATGGTTGTACAAAGTATTGAATCAGGAATGCTAACTACATTCCAGCCTTTTCAGGTTTTTAAGAAAACTTCTATGTGATATATCATTTTCCTTTCAATTTACAAATTTGTATTGCTTTATGTTCTGATTTACAACATAAATCCAAAAAAAATTCATTGAAATTTATGGTGACAAAATAAGTAAAAGGGGTATGAATACTTTTATAATTACATTGATTTGTTAAATGGTTTGCTTTCAGGTAAAAAAATTGGAAAAAAAAAAAATTACTGACGCTGCTTGTGAGAGAACACCAGATTTGTTATTGAAAATGTTATCTTCACATTGTATCTTTTGCCTTTATGGACAAAACACTGTGCTATGTTGGCATGCAGTTCCAGCTGTAGAGCTGAGTACATCTGCACTGTGTCATTATTAATATGCTGCAGAAACATTGTGTTGCCTCTACATTTTTTTTGGAGCAAATTAGGAAAACCATTGCTGTTTCTGTGCTAAACAAGGTATATTAAGATTTTTGTGGTTTTATGTCATACATTGGGAATTGGAAACATTTCACTGAAGAGCTCTAATGTTTTGTACTTTTCTGCTCTGACATAAAGCCATTACCTGTTATGTTTTGATCCTGGACTTTGCAACAGGTGTCCTTTAGAGGATTGTAAGTTTTCCCATCACAGGAGAGCCGGAAGTCAGACCCAGTTTCCTGAGATGTTCTTCAAAACACAAATAAGAGTCATGAATTTTACAACTGATTAATGTTTAGTATATTATGGACAATACGGTAAAAACTGTCATGTTAAAAATGAACACTGATTTCAGTTTGTGGTTTAAATACTATTATCTTTTGATTTAAGGCTCTTTGATGAACTTGAGTAAAAACACATTGTTACTTGCAGTGCTAATCATGTCAACTGACAGGTTAGCACACAGTATGAGTTCCAACACAAAGAGCATCTCCACTGTCCAATGACTATGAATAAACAGTTATGCTAATCAGTGGATTATAACATTTGAATACTACTACTTTAGAGAGGTCTAGAATAATAAACCATCTGACTTTATCACAGCACAAAAATCAACATAATAAACATTTAGTGTTTGCACAAGAAGTCTCTCTTTTTATGTTCTGAGGCAGACAGTGACACCAGAAGTTGTATGGTACAATGGTGTTTGAACGTTGGTTTTCATCTGTTTCTGTTTTGATCATATTTTTATTGTTTATTTACATAGAGTTTCACATTTCAGTTTTTTCTTTAACTCATTTATTCTCATCGTTTATGCTTTTGACTTGTCTCCTTAGATTAGTCTTCCATTCTGCTTATTGTTTTAGTTAGTAAGAGGCCTTTTATATTTCTTTACCTCCCTTCCTCTGTTTCCTCTGTTCTATCTTTCACCTTCCCTCAGCTTGCTTCTTTGCACACCTGTTATTCATCTCCTAATTACCCTCTGCCTGCATTCTCCCTCAACTGTCCACCTCTGGTTCCTATGTCACTTTTCACTCCTCAGTATATACAGCTCCCTTTCTTCATTGTTCTCCACTGGCTCCTTCCCTTGCACTCCATGACTGTTTTTCATTGTTCATTGTTCTTCCCCATTGATGTTCTGTTAGCTTAAGTGTGCTTGTAAGTTTTCTTTGGTTTCATTATTAAATAACTCGTGCGATCAAACATGTTGATGCTGTGTGGCAATTAATTTAATTTTGCATCGTTTCATCATCATGACACATTTTCTTAATCCAGTCTAAATTCAATGATCAGTTCATTTATATCAACTGATTACTGGGGATGTATTTGTTTTTTTTAATGTGTAATTTTTAACCAATCCCAGTCCCTAGAAGACAGTGTCACACCAAGCAACAGGGTCAACACCAACCCCTCACTAAGATACGAATTTCTGTCAACTCTTTGGTCAGAGTCACTCAGCATCAGGCGTACTCCCTCTTACGCGAGAACTCCTTTGCAAGAATTTTTAAGCTAAGATAGGAGCTCTCTGAGAGGACTGAGAATGTTTGAGAATACAGGCCCAAGTTATTAGCAGGATTTGAAGTACTTGACTGCATGTTGATGAGGCAGTTCTGCCAATCAAAAAGGTCTTTAGTTTGAGCTCAGTGGTTTGATTCATGTATGAATGGAATAGAGACACATTTAAGTTAAGACCCCTAAACTAAATTATGCAAGCATAAAAAAGTTAGAAAAGTCAAGTAGGAAGGTTTAAATCAATTTCAGGGAGTTTTTTTTAGATTTAATATAACTGTATGTTCAGACTCAAGCAACTAAATCAAAAGATGTAAGCTGTAGACAGTTTATCCAAGGCTTCTTTGCTTAATTGATCCAGATTATTGTCTGTACATTTTCTACATACACAGTTGAAACCAGAAGTTCACATATACTGAATAAAAAGACAAATATTTTTTTTTAACCATCTGAAGTTAAATCAGACCAAACATCTCTTGTTTTAGCATAGTTAGAATTACCAAGATTATTTCTATTTGCTAAATGCCAGAAAACTTAGCGAGAATATTTTGCAGTGATTTTTTTTGTAGCTTTCTTCAAAATCAAAAGTTTACATACATTTGGCGAGTATCAGGAATAATTTTCTTTTAAACTGTATGACTTGGGTCAAACCTTTTGGGTTTCCTTCCACAAGCTTCTCATAATAGTTTGCTGGAGTTCTGGCCCATTGCTTCTGTGTCAGGTCTGTAGGCTCTGTAGTCTGCACTCGCACATGCCTTTTCAGATCTACCAACAACTTCTACATAGGACTGAGATCGGAGCTTTGTGGTAGCCACGCCAATTTTTTGCCTTTGTTGTCCTTAAGCCACTTTGGAACCACTTCAGCTGTATGCTTAGGGTCACTGTTCATTTGGAAGAGTAATCTGCGCCCAAGCTTTAACTTCCTGGCTGATGTCTTTAGATGTTGCTTCACTATTTCTACTTAATGTTCTTTCCTCATGATACCATCTATTTTATGAAATGCACCAGTTCCTTTTGCAGTGAAACAGCCCCATAATATGCTGCCACCCTAATACTTCACAGTATGAGGGTACTGTTAAGTACAAGCATCCCCATTTTTCCTCTAAATGTAACTTTACTCATTATAGCCAAACAGTTCCACTATAGTTTCATCAGATCACATGTCAGGACATGTCTCCAGTAGTGAAGGTCTTTGTCTCTGTGTACATTTGGAAACTGCAATCTGCCATTTTATATTTCTTTGAAGTAAAGGTCACTTCCTTGCTGAAAGGCCTTTCAGCCCATGTCGGTACAGGACATGTTTCACTGTGGATAATGATACTCTCTTACCAGCTTCAACAGCATCTTCAAGATTTTTGGCTTTTGTTCTGGGGTCCATCTGCACATTTTAATGTTAATCTCTGAGACAGAATCAATCTTTTTCCTGAGCGGTTTGATGGTTGGACATTCCTGTCATGTCTATACTTGCATAAATATTTGAACAGATGAATGAGGCTTCTTCAAACATCTGTAAATTGTTCCCAATGATGAACCAGACTGGTACAACTCCACAATTCTTTTCCTGATATCTTGGCTGATTTCTTTTCACTTTCCCATCCTGTTAAACAAAAAAAAAAACAGTTTGTTCCATGTGTGGCTTTAAAATATATCCACAGTTGTGCCTCCAATTAACCCAAATGTGTTAGTTAATCTATCATAAGATTAAGGAAGGAAACCTAAAAGGTTTGACCAAAGTCATACAGTTTAAAAGACAAATATCCCTGATTGATACTGGTCAAATGTATGTAAACTTTTAATTTCAAAGAAAGCTACAAAAAAAAAAAAAAAAAAAAAAAAAAAAAAAAAATCCCGAAAAAATTTTCTCGCCAAGTTTTCTGGCGTTTAGCAAGTAAAAATAATGTTGGTTATTCTACAGTGGTTTGCAAAAGTATTCATACCCTTTGAACTTTTCCATATTTTGTCACATTACAACCACAAACATACAAGACCAATACAAAGTGGTATACAACTGTGAAGTAGAAAAAAAAAAATATGTACATGATTCAAAACATTTTGTACAGACAAAAAAAAAAAAAGTGTGGTGTGCAAAAGTATTCAGCCCCCTGCGTCAATACTCTGTGGAACCATCTTTTGCTGCAATTCCAGCTGCAAGTCTTTTAGGGTCTGTCTCTACCAGCTTTCCACATCTAGTGATTGAAATTTTTGCCCATTCTTTGCAAAACAGCTCAAGCTCAGTCAGATTAGATGGGGAGCATTTGTGAACAGCAGTTTTCAGATCTTGCCTCAGATTCTTGATTGGGTTTAGGTCTGGACTTTGACTGGGCCATTCTAACACATGAAAATGTTTTGATTTAAACCATTCCATTGTAGAGAGGCTTTATGTTTAGGGTGGTTGTCCTGCTGGAAGGTGAACCTCTGCCCAAGTCTCAAGTCTTTTGCAGATTCCAACAGGTTTTCTTCCAAGGCTGCCCTGTACTTGGCTCCATCCATCATCCCATCAAGTCTGACCATCTTCCCTGTCCCTGCTGAATAGAAGCAACCCCAGAGCATGATGCTGCCACCACCATATTTGACAGTGGAGATGGTGTATTCAGAGTGATGTCCAGTGTTAGTTCTCCGCCACACAATGTGTTGCATTGTGACCAAAAAGTTCTATTTTGGTCTCGTCTGACCAAAGCACCTTCTTCCACGTTTTCTGCGTCCCCAACATGGCTTCTGGCAAACTGCAAATGGGACTATTAATGGTTTTCTTTTAACAGTGGCTTTCTTCTTGCCACCCTTCCATAAAGACCACATTTGTGCAGTGCATGATGAATAGCTGTCCTGTGGACAGATTCCCCCACCTGAGCTGTGGATCTCTGCGTTTGGTCCAGACTCACCATGGATCTCTGATCAGTGCTCTCCTTGTTCGGCCTGTAAGTTTAGGTGGACGACCTTGTCTTGGTAGGTTTACAGTTGTGCCACACGCTTTCCATTTCCGAATGATGGATTGAGCAGTGCCCCGTGAGATGTTCAGAGCTTGGCAAATCTTTTTATAGCCTAAGCTTGTTTTAAACTTCTCCACAACTTTATCCCTGACCTGTCTGATGTGTTCCTTGGACTTCATGACGCTGTTTGCTCCCCAATATTCTCTTGACCAACCTCTGAGGCCGTCACAGAGCAGCTGTATTTGTACTGAGATTAGATTACAGACAGGCGGACTCTATTTAGTCATTACCAATCATCAGGCAACTTCTGAAGGCAAATGGTTACACTCAGAGAAAAGAGGGCTGAATACTTTTGCAAACTGCACTTTTCAGTTTTTCATTTGTAAAAAATGTTTTGAATCATGTATAATTTTCTTTCTACTTCACAATTGTATACCACTTTGTGTTGTTCTTTCACATGAAATATATTTATGTTTGTGGTTGTAATGTAACAAAATACGGAAACGTTCAACGGTTATGAACACTTTTGCAAGCCACTGTAGATAGATAGATCTATTTGTCTATCTATCTATCATTGCAACTGTACAGTTAAGTTGTGGGGGACATCTTTGTTTGTGTGGCACTTATAGAAGCTTTGCACACACACCCTTGATGGCTCTGGAAGTGAGCACCGCTGCAGTCACCTGCTTTGTGCCAGAACTAGGAAAAGCAAGAGAAACATCACAGGAGAAATGGGGCACATGTAACAGCCCTGCATGGAGCAGACATTAAGCTTGCACAACAAAGCCAAGATCACAAGAGGTGTGCAGTAGTCTGCCTTCGGTCCTTGCTGAGGACAACCATCGTTCACAATTAGATATTCAGATAACCCTATCTCTTCCACTTTACCTGCTATAGGTAGGCTTTATGACTGATTGTAGCTATCCACAAAATGGCATACTTGTTACTTTAAAGATTTTAATTGATTTAATGTATTTCATAGTTCTTAAAGTAATAGTACACTTTTTGCACATACTAAGAATAATGATAAAATAAGAAATAACATCCACACACTCAGCCTCCCTCATGTTCCCTCAGTTATGGGCTGTAACTCTCTTGCTCGCTCACTCACTCACGTTCTCTCACTCAGATACACACACACACACACACACACACATACTTGCATTCCAAGCCACATTCTTAAATGACTGCGTATATAACCGTTTTGGCAACAGAAACAGGCTTATGCACTTTTGGAGAATGGACAGATTGCTTATTCATCATCGGATGTAACTGAACCAGAAATCGGTTCTACAAAGTACTGAATTGGGAGGACTGTATACAAATGCACACTACAATGTTCTGATTTTGATTTAAAATAAAATAAAACATTGCTCTTTTTTTCTGTCCAGTTCACAGCAGTGCACTGCTTTGTGTTGGTTTATCACAAGTTTTTACCATGACAAATTTTGGAAAAGTCCAAATGTTCAGTTTTAATGTTATATGTTGTTAAATCAACACAGCAATACTGAGTGATTATCATGACAGAATAAATCACTTTTTCTTGATGACGTAGAAAACCAAAATAAAAAAACAAATGAACAAAAACATTAGATAAGAACTAAACTCACCCTTCTCCTTTGGAGTTCGTTGTTGTTGTCACAGTATCTGTAAGCAAAAGGTCTGAGTAGGTCGGTGAACATATAAACGATTTTTTTAACTGAACAATTTCCAAAACTTTCACACGCATTAACACAGTGTGAAGGGTAGCTTATTTATGCTTTCATATGTGAGCAATTGACAGAGGCGATTAAAAAATGTCAGTTTGATCCATCGGTAACTTATTTTTTATTGAAAAAAACAAAACAAAACAAAACAAAACAAAAACATGTCATAATTATACAAGCTCGTCATTATGTTGCATCTTACGAAACTGACGTACAGGGCGCGACCTTACTGAGTCAACTAAAACTTCATGCTCGAGCCTTTAAGCGGAACACACACTGGGAAAACGTTTAAAAGCCGTTTTCATAAAACCTCCAAAGTGAATCTCAGTTCCATGTCGATGGACCGGGGTTCTTGGTTATGCCTTTTCTCCATCCTGCCTCTTCTTCATAACGCGAGTGAGGCGCTGCAGCAGCAATCTCACCTTCTTGAAAGCGGGCGCAGTTGCAAATTTTGTTCCAAATTAACCTTCCGCTTCCCTGCCAGTTCCTTTTGCATCAGCCCCGTTATCACTGAGACCAACTCCGCTCTCCACAGAAGAGTGGCAGCTTTCTCACATAGGTGCACTGCAAAGACTCGCCCACAGTACAGCGTCAACGGTTTTCATTAAACTATCCAAGCTTGGAGTCCAGTGATCTCTCCAGTCTTACCTCTGACGCGTCTAATATGTGGCATGTTAGAAGCGCAATTTGGACCGCGGGTTAATTTACGAGACGCACTGCGCCATTCCCTTCCTTAAACCATTTGCGGCACCCAGATTCCAATATGATGGGATGAAAAGGAGGTTAAAATTCCAGACATACACAGGGACACCAGCCCACATAAACATGTTCCTGAAATCTGTTGTAATTTCCGCTTACATACACAGGGACACCAGCCCACATAAACATGTTCCTGAAATCTGTTGTAATTTCCGCTTACATACACAGGGACCCCAGCCCACATAAACATGTTCCTGAAATCTGTTGTAATTTCCGCTTACATACACAGACACCCTCAGATGTCAATGCTTGCAAAGATCAAAATAGGTAAACGAGATGCCCGTAAAGAGACACACATTTTTTTTTTTTTTTTTTTTACAAAAACCCCTCCATACATTAAAAGCTTAAGTACCCAATTAGAAGAAGCTGCTCTTTAGGATTTAAGACAAATATAATTGTATGTACTTACCACAAAAAGTGACGGAGCCACACATCAGCAATACTGAAAAAAACAGTCATAATAATTTTATTCCATGTGCATTTCTTCTGCTATTTGTTCAAAGTGAGCAACAGAGGTGACTGAATCTCACCAAATCCCAGCTTGTGAAGAGAGACCATCTTTACGGCATCTGACCACCTGATGCTGTGTCAAGTCCATAATGAGCCTTTATAATGGTTAAGGTGATAAGTCCCACCTCCAAGATATTACCGAAAAATATAGCATTTATAAGCAAGCAGTTTCTGTCCACGCCACTAAACAAGCCTAAAAGGCATAGATCAACAGTAAAACTCCAAAGTGATGTGATTTTAATTCTGGTCATGAGGCGCATCAACTAAGAACAGTATCAACACATTACTAAGGTGTTGGTTCCGGGGGAATCAGCTTTTTAGATAACATGTTTATCTAGTATTTTTCATTCAGTTTATTTCACCTCTGGCTCCTTCAATTGGTAGAGCTTTATAAGATCAATATTTAAGGACAAGTTACACATTTTTTTTTCTTATATTTTCGTCATACACGCTTTTGCTTTACGTTTACTTTCATTTTGTCTCTTCAGTTGGTCTCTTAAATTTGACAAACTTTTTTGGTGGACGGGTGTTAGACCAATGTTATATTGACATTCTCAATATGATCTTGGAATGGGACCTATCACGTTAACCTATTAAGGAAAGTGCAACACTTCTAATTTTGTTTTTTTATTTGATATTTAATATTTTTAATTTGTTCTTTTATTTTATTTTCAAGGTTTGGAAATCTCTGAAAGCACATTTGAATAAAATATAGATTCTGATGTTGTAGAAAAGGATGTGTTGTAAAGAATTCAGGGTTTCCCCCAGAAAACTTGCTTAGCCCTGTGGTAGGGGCGCTAAGCCAGTCGACCTGTAGCCCATTGTGTTTTTTGTTAAAAACTTTAAATGCTGACAGGAAATTTGAAAATATGACTAGGTAATTATGTGTTATTGGAAGGTTTTATTTTCTGTTTTCACTGTCAACCTTACATCTCTTCTCTTTTGAATGTGATGTTTTCTTTAGAAACCACTGTCTGGCTTTCCACCCGCTCTATTAGTAAACTGTTAGTTTACTAATAGAGGTAAATGGACAACAGGCTGGTCCAAAGTGATTAATGGGGCAGTTCTGGCCCTTGGGCCGTCAGTTGAATAGCGCTGGTCTATGGAGATATATGCATGTCTTGAGTTCTAATGTTTTAGCCAGTTGTCATGAGTTCCCTGTTTTCTGCCATGATTCATGTTGCTTCTCTGCTCACAGCCCCTCTCTTACCTGCTAATTAGATCACTGCTCTCATCTGTGCCTCTGCTACTGCTGGTTACTGATGGCACTCACCTGTGCTGCCTCCTATATAAGCTCCTGCTCTGCACTCACTGAGTGTGAGATGTTCATGTGCCCTTATTCTGCTGTGAGTGGGTCTGACGTTGGCTCTGAAATCTAGTGACATGAGATGAAGCTTCATGATGCATGGAAGCTTTCCGCCCAGTTGCTTGACTCATGAGTGGGAGTGTCATGGTGCTTCATTAGCTCTACTGTGACATCAAGTGGGCAAAATATTAAAAACAGATAAAGTGATTTTGGTATGATGTGTGAAGATTTATATTAAATAAGCAAATGAATGTTTGTGATGCCAATACACAAATTCTGAATATGGTCTGAAAACTGTTCTAATCTGCTTTTATGATACAATGGCTGGAACAAAAGGAAAACTGGAACCAAATGGAGGAAAGGGTTGTGATGTGAATGGGCATGCGTTACTTTGCAAGCTTGTCACGAGGGACAAAATGTTATTATTTGCCTAAAAGTAAGGTGGTTTCACTGATTTGATTTTTGTCTGCTAAATAAAATGCCCTGAAGCAGGGGTCTTCAAATCCAAGCCTCGAGGACCGGTATCCTGCAACTTTTAGACGTGTCCCTAGTCCAAAATATCTGAGTCAGATAATGAGGTCATTAGCAAGACTCTAGAGAACTTCACTGCATACTGAAGAGTAATTCAGCCGTTTGATTCAGGTGTGTTGGACCAGGGATACATCAGTGAGTCATCAATCTGCAAACTAAACTATTGGTCTCAGCTTTAAAAACCTACCATACTGTTTCTGTCATTTTGTTTTGTGCCTGCCTTCCTTAACCCATTGAAGCCTGATTTCCAGAAATAATGGGCATAAAATTCAATATTTTAAACAATAAAACTGCTCATTAGATGCTTATGAGAAAATATGGATATGATTCCATAAACTGTAAATGATTTAAAAAAAAAATGCTGATTATTTACAATAGACATGAATGTCAAAGTCTGATCAAAACCCCTTTTACATCAGTATGAGGGATGGATACAAAGTTAACAACTCAATTCAATAAGCTGAACATACTGGTCCAGGAACAATGATGGCTGGAAGTCAATAACTCCATGCAATCTGCTGAGTTTCTTCTAAAGTGTGTGTGTGTGTGGTTTGCTTTTTTTTTTTTTTTTTTTTTTTTTTAAACAATGTGAATATCAAAATTAACTGCAGTGTTTCATAACTAGAATCAAACTGGAATGTATATAATTTACTCAGATTGTCTGTGTGACAGGATTTAATCAACTTTTTTCATTAAAAGCTTGGATATTGGTTGTGAACTGGAGCTGTATAAATAAACTCAATTGAATAAACTTCTATGTTCAAGTATAAAAAAAGCTAAAAATGGATCATAGTTTTTATATATTTAAGTTGAAATTAAATATGTCTCAAAATATACCTACAATGCATCCAGAAAGTATTCACAGCTCTTCAACTTTTCCACATTTTATGTTACAGCCTTATTCCAAACTGCATTAAATTAATCTCTTTCCTCAAAATTCTACACACAGATACCACAATATGACAATGTGGAAAAATATTTTTGAGATTTATTGCAAATTTATAAATAGAAAACTGAAAAATTGTATTCACAGCTTTTGCCATAAAGCTCAACATTGAGCTGCTTCCACTGATCGTCCTTGAGATGTTTCTGCAACTTAAATGGAGTCCACCAGTGGTAAATTCAGTTGATTCGACTTGTTTTGATAAGGCACATACCTGTCTATATGAGGTCCCACAGCTGACAGTGCTTGTCAGAGCAAAAACACCAAGCATGGACTCAAAGGACAGTATTGTCTTGAGGCACAATTATGGCAAAGGATACAGAAAAGATGTTCAGTGACCAGCAACACTCTTAATTTGAAGAAGTTTGGGACCAACAGGACTCTAATTAGAGCTGGCTGGCCGTCTAAGCTGCTCGATCAGGGGAAAAGGACCCTCGTCACAGAGGTGACCAAGAACCCAATGGTCACTCTGTCAGAGTGACCATCTTTGCAGCAATCCACCAAACAGGCCTGTACGGTAGAGTGGCCAGACAAAAGCCACTCATTAATAAAAAGGCACATGGCAGCTCGTCAGGTTTGTCAAAAGGCATCTGAAGGATATTCAGACTATAAAACAAAATTCTCTGGTCTGATGAGACAAAGATTGAACTCTTTGGTGTGAATGCCATGATACTGAGATGTTTTGTAGCAGAAGGAACTGGCAGACCTGTCAGGATAGAAGGAAAGATGACTGCAGCAATGTATAGAGACATCCTGGATGAAGAGCTGCTCTTGATCTCTTGGGGCAACATTTCTTTGTTTTTTGGTTTTTTTTTTTTTTTTTTTTTTTTTTTGGGGGGGGGGGGGTTCCAGCAGGACAACGACTCAAAACACATGACCAAGATCTCAAAGGCTTCAGAACCATTCTGTGAATTTCCTGGAGAGACCAAGCCCGAGTCCATCTTTGAATCTGATTGAACATCTTTGGAGAGATCTGAAAATAGCTGCACAGATGTCTACCATTCAACCTGATGGAGCTTGAGAAATGCTGTAAAAAAGAATGGGCTAAGCTTAGGTGAGCTAAGCTTTTGGCATCATATTCAAAAAGACTTGAGGTTGTAAGTGATGTCAAAGGTATATCAACAAAGAATTCAATAAAGGCTGTGAATACTTAAATGTGATTTCTTGGTTTTCTATTTTTAACAAATTTGCAAAAATCTCAAACTGCTTTCCACATCATCATAATGGAGTATTTGTGTGTAAATTTTGAAGAAAGAGGAATTTAATACAATTTGGAATAAGGTTGTAACATAAAAAGTGAAGTGTTATGAATACTTTCTGGATGCACCGTACCTTAAGTACTGATGCATACATTTTCATTTGCTGCATAAATCCTTTAGTCCCCTTTTTTTTTTTTTTTTTTTTTTTTTTTTTTTTTTTTTTTTTTTTTTTTTGTTAATCTTGAGGCTCATTTTGGACCTTTATGAATAACTGTAGTTAGTCATTTAACCACAAGATTCCCTACACAGGGTTTGCTTTCTTTAACCTAATGACTTGAGGGGTGGGTTAATTTCTGGAAACTAAAGCATAACACTGTAGGGGGAACTGAACTGGGTTCACAAAATATAAAAATATGTAACTGTAGCATGGAAAGAAGTGTAAAAACTTGGTGTAACAAGGGCTTGACTTTAGAAGCTTATGAAAAATGTTTTCATGTGTGGTTCATCTCCTGTGTGAATAAGGAAAACATTTAAATTAAATTTCAGACTATTGGATTGCTCTTTCAGAAAGTTTCTCATGGGCTTGCTAAATATTTGAAATTCACACCAAGGCAAACAGAAGGTACTTAAATATTTTCATTTAAGGACCAACCAATAGTAATATACCATTTAAAAACATGTCCAGTCAGATTTCTATTATAGTAAACTAAGAAGCCTCTTTATTCAACCATTCCTTTAAATATTACTATGTTGCTGTAATCCTGGTATATTTTGTATGGTTGTAGTATTGCAAACCTCTGGCTGTTCCTTTAGAAACTAAAAGATTTTCATAGAAAATGCAAAAACACTGGTTTCAGTGCAAGTGGCAATGGCAGCATGTTAAATATAATATAAAAGAATATAAAAGAGCAACGGGCGGAACAGGATGCTTCCTGGCTCTATAATGACTTTTTCTGAAATGGTGGCATTTAGAATTGGTTTAACACTGATTGATTCCCCTCTCAAGACTCCTCAACTGCTGTATCACCTGGATTGTTGAAAGTAGTGAAGTCGAACTTGTTTAAGTTCAGCCAGTCATTTTTCTTTTTTAAGCCCAGACCAGCGGTCAGCAACCTTGACATTACAAAAAGACATTTTGGCCACTTTTCTCTTTATAAAAGCTGACTATAGTAAAGTTGTATTTCTTTTTATGTTAAAGAAATATACATTCATTTCTGTTTTTAGGTTTTAGAATCAAAATAATGTCAAACTTTTGCAAAAATGTGTATATTATCATCTTTGGTAGAATGTTTCATGTCTAGTAAAATTTTTTTTTTTTTTAAATGTCATTCTAATATGGAAATTCTGTACAGATATTGCATGAAAAGACAAACTGCTAAAATTATGGCATTTGCATTACTGTTACAGCCCTAGGCCTTATGAGCTGGGCTCCAGGTGTCTGTCTGTGTCTGCCCTTGTGCTCCTCCTTTGAGTTGGTGATGTTGGCTGAGTTGGCTCTAGATCACAGAGAACAAGAACAAGTTTTATCCCTCTGAGTCACTCGCTGCATCTGCTCTTTTCACACCTCCTGAAGCGCAGAGTGTCCTGCTCTGCTGCCAGGCCTCATCCCCTCCTTAACATACACGTTTGAGCCATGAAGGACTGAACCTGATCCACTCAGTTTGAAGAACTTTAAGATGCTTCTAAAGACTCACTTCTACTCTATGGCATTCAAGTAAAGTAGAGCCTGACAACATGATTTAAGTGTACTTTTATTATGTTTTATGGAATAATTTAATTTTTTTTGTCTTTCACGTTATTGCTTTTTTCTCTTTTTTTTTTTTGTACTGCATTTTAGTGCAGCTCCTGTTGTTTAAAGTGCATTAGAAATAAAATGACTGTTTAATTAGAATTAAACAGTCATTTTAAGTGTCCTTTCATGGCCACCATGAAAGGACACTTAAATAGTATGTGGCTGTAGAATGCTTGTGTGCAATTGCACACTGATGTGAAAGTTTCCTGGACAGATGTTTTATGCAAACTGATGGGTGGCTCTCAAGTCAACTGTCTTCCAGCATGTTATATTTTCCAGCATGTCATATTTTTTGTGAGGATTTGTCAGTATACACGAATCAGATATATAACTTCTCCTACAATGTTTACTGCTCCCAAATCTACATGAGATTTTGATAAACAAGGCCCACCATGAAATAAACCAATTGAAAATTATTTTTAAGATTTAGCATTTTAATAGCCCTGAAAAGGAAAATCCTTAAAAGGTGTTAGTGACGTATAACATTTGCCTGCTTCTTACACACCCATCCTTGTCTTATGTTTTTCCTGAAGGTACTTACCACTGCTAGCTGTTAATAATGAAACACTTTTTGATAGAAGTCATAAAATATTGAAAAAGTGGCTGCTGCCATTTCAGCTGACCGCCACAGCTCCTTTTAAATCAGCTAATAATCAGTATTCAGTTACAGAATAACTCTGCATTTGGTGCCAATGATTGGTCCAAAGACTTTCATCTTGCACTTGGTGCTGTAAAAGATTTTACCTTTTCTCTCCAGCTGGATGTTCTTTAGTTCATACACACCACAACTGCAGTTAGATACTGTTCTTAGTCACTACATACAGAACAGTATTCATGTTGTCTTTTTTGTTTTCAACTAACAAGAGCAATAATTGTCTCACTCAGTTTCAAATGTGTTTTATTTCATTTTGATTTATTTGACTGGGCAGTGGACACAGACATAGAACAGAACAAGTCTAACATTCCCTGAAGACTGGCACCATTAGGCTAATTGGGGATGTTTGACCCAGACAGACTGACTCCTGTTAGTGAGGGTACAGGTTTTATAGTGGATTTATAGTATTTAAAAACTAGAGGCACAGTCCTAGAGGCTCTTTTTTTTTTCTTCTCATCCTCATGGGTGTGAAGGGGTTAGATTTGGATGGATGGCTCCATGGTCCAAGTTAGAGAGTGAGATGTGTGCAGACAAGTAGTGTTACTGTACTAAAGGTGCAGACATTGGTAGTTTCTCAGTAAGCAGCACCAAGAAAAGCAAACTCTATTCATTAAATACCTCTGGGTAATTCCACATTAGTTTCTCTCTCATTAACTACAGCTCTTGTACTCTTTTTCTTTGCCATTAAAAATAACTCCTGGTCCAGTATTTCTGTGTGGGTTTTTTTTATTTGTTTGTTTTTTTTTTTTTTTCTGTGCCTCCTTTATGACCTCTCAGTCCCAAGTCAGTAGTTTCTTAGTTTCGTCTTGTTAAAAGGAGTCATTCAGGAGGCCAGGCTTCAAAGTTGGCCTATTCCTTTAGTTGTCAGTTATAATCATCAATACATTCCTTTTAAGAGACTGTGTGTTTATAATTAGCATAACTCTTCTGGAGGACTCTGTTATAACAAGGCTGTCTAGCAGCACAAATAATCAACTTGCTGGTGTGGATTGGTATTGCATACTTGGTATGTCTTTGACAAGCCATGCATACCACATCCTGTGTGGGCTATAGTTACTAAGGTTTGTTTGTGGTTTAGTAAATACAATGAAAACCCAGACAGGAGTGGTGAGAAAAATTCTTTTTCAAGTATGTAAGAAAATGCAGACATTATAGCAGCTGCACTGGATCTGTGTCATCTGGTGCTATTAAAAACACACTCAGCTACTATTCCAAAAAGATTTCATGTCTGAGTTTGTAGGTGTATTGCTGCTTAGAATTTTCTCTCACAGGAAAAGCTGTCTGTCTGCATGTCTCATGCAGGTCAGCATTTTAACTCTGTCCATAAATGACAGTAACAGAAATCAGATCCTAATTCTTGCTGCTGACAGCTTTAGAAAAATATTTTGCTCAAGAAAACAAGAAGGCACCAGAACATTTAAATGTATATTTAGGAAATGAAAATGTTACTTTCTTGGCTCATGTTTGATGCATTTTTTTCCAGTTCAAAGCAGCCTGTTTATATCTGTATTTGAAGTTGTTGCAGTAATCTCTAACCTTCTATTCATCAGCAAAATTATTGAAAAAGCTGTTATTCAACAGTTAAATAGTTTCTTAAACAATGACCAACTGCTTTGATGTTTTTCAGTCTGGTTTCTGAGACTAAGACAGCCCTCATCAAAGTGTTTGATGATATCCACACAAATACAGACTGTGGAAGAACCACAGTGTTGGTTCTGTTGGACCTCAGCATTTGACACAGTTTACCATGATATATTATTGAAGCGACTGGAGAGCTGGGTTGGACTCTTGGTACAGTACTCAGTTGGTTCGAATCCTACCTAAAGAACAGGGATTTCTTTGTGTCAATAGGCAACTTCTCATCGGAGCGGACAAAAGTCACATGTGGACTATCCCAAGGTTCAATCTTGGGATCCCTCCTATTGAATATCTTTATGCTCCCACTAGCTCAGATTATAACAAGTAATAAGATTAACTACCATAACTATGCAGATGATACACAGCTCTACATTACAATGTCACCAGGTGACTCCTACCCCATCCAATCACAGAACAGATGCTTAGAACAAATCAATGCGTGGATGTTTCAAAACTTTCTCCAGCTGAACAGAAATAAAACTAAAGTTATCTTTGGACCTAAAGAGGAACGATCTAGAATCAGAATGCAGCTGCAGTTATTACAGCTAGAAACTAGTGATCAGGCCCAAAATCTGGGTGTAGTGATGGACGCTGACCTGAACCTTCAGAGACATAAAGACAATTACAAAATCGGCCTTTTATCACCTGAAGAACATTTCCAGGATTAAAGGACTAATGTCTCAACAAGATCTAGAGAAACTCACCCATGCGTTTATCTTTAGTTGCATTGATTACTGCAACAGTGTCTTCACAGGCCTGCCAAAAAAAATAAATAAATAAAAAAAATCAGAAAGCTGCAGCTGATCCAGAACGCTGCTGCTCGCATTATCACTAAGACTAGGAAGATAGAGCACATCACCCCAGTTCTAAAGTCCTCACACTGGCTCCCTGTAGCTCAGAGAATGGACTTTAAAATACTTTTGTTAGTTTATATATCACTGAATGGCTTAGCACCAAAATACAGAAGAGACCTGTTGTCATTGTATCAACCTTCCAGACCACTCATGTCTTCTGGTTCTGGTCTGCTCTGCTTCCCCAGAACCAAACATGGAGAAGCAGCCTTCAGTTTTTATGCACCACTAATCTGAAACAAACTTTCAGAAAACTGCAAAACAGCCGAAACACTAAATTCCTTTACATCAAGGCTGAAAACCCACCTGTTCAGAGTTGCCTTTGATTAGTAGTCTGGACTATAAAACTGAGAACAAATCTGGATAAGATAAACCTGGTTTTCCAAAGGGTGGAAATTTAAGTGTAAATCAGTTAAAGTAAATGGATCATTGATCGATCAATATTTTTGAATAACATTTGCTTGATGATCCCTATGATTTTGATGCATTGATATTTTCCAGATGATTTTCATGTGTATTTGCTAGATAATTTTGATGATTTTGCTGTATACTTGATTGATGTTTTTATGATATGAAGCACTTTGAACTGCCTTGCTGCTGAAATGTGCTATACAAATAAACTTGACTTAAAGCCTTTCTTGATCACTGAGTGGCCTTCGAGCCCATTTCAGTACAAGACACTTCACTGTGGATAATGCCACTGTCTGACCAGTTTTAGCAGCATCTTCACAAGGTCTTTGGCTTTTGTTCTGGGTCAGTCTGTACAAATCCATTCATCCCTGGGACACAGAACCCGTCTCCTTCCTGAGTGGTATGATGGTTGAACATTCCCATCATGTCTATACTTGTGTATAATTTTTTGAACATATGAATGCGGCACCTTAAAGCGTCTGTAAATTGTTCCCAAGGATGAATCAGACTTGTGCAACTCCAGTTCTCTTCCTGATATTTTGACTGATTTCAGGGTTGGTTTACGGAGTAAGTTGCAATAGTAAGTTACTCAGGATAACAGCTACCTGGTTATCTGAAACTGAAAACTCAGAATATGCACATGCTTACACCTAGAACTTACTCTGAATTTTCACTTATCCCGCTTTCTGAAGTGGGCCTCTGGTCACGTGTTACCATGGAAGTGCGCCCATCCAGTGCTGATAAGGAACTGGTGTGTTCTATCAGCCTGACTGGATAAAAACCACCTTGACTAGATGGTTTGGAGTGTGTTTGAATTTAGATTATTGCATAGCTTTGAATTAAAGCTGTATGTAAATGTTTGTTTTCTATATATTTAATTTAGGTATGTGTGTATAGAAAATGTGAATTTTGTCTCAACGTCTTTTAATTAGCAGTGGTTGTTGTATCCTCAGACTGTTGTGCTGTTTGTTTGGGTTCTGCTTTCTTCTCCTCCTCTTCTTAGGGTGTGATTGGCAGCTGCAACTCCCAAGTGGCGTCAATCAACCTCACTAAGGAGCAGTATTGAGAGGAGAGGATTTCCTGAGACGGATGCCAGATAGTTAACTACGTCTGTTGGTATGACCATGCCCTCTGCGCCACCTTGGTTTACTCTCCTGGAACTTACCAGTGGGTTTTCTTTCTCCTAGCAGATTACCTCTCTGAAGGTTCTTCCCAGAGTATTGGTGCACAGCTTCCATGCTGACTTCTCAGCTCTCAGGGTTCGCTCTCCATGCATCTTGTTCTCGTCCTCCTCACCATTCCAGATGCTCTCCTGTGGATCCTCTCCATGCTCACCTGCCCCTCCACTCTCCAGCGGTACCTCCTCTCCTGTGAAGGGAATCAGCAGACTGAACCAAAACACAAACCACCATTCTCTCTCCCCCCACCCCTTCTAGTACAGACCCGTTCCTGGCTTGGTGTATCCCCTCCAGCAGATCCAGTAAACTTTTTTTAAAGATTCAATAAATCTTTAAAACTTTTCAATTCTGTGTCTGTAATTGTAGCTTGCACCAGAGTCATCTTGAATCATGATGGTGGTCTGGGCTGTAATGCTTTAAAACCTTGGTTGTCTGAAACGGATGTCTCTTGTTGTTTAAGGGAAAGGGGAGGCCAGCTTCATCTCGCAATAAAATTTAGCTTTTTTTTTTTCTTTTTTTTTTTTTCTTTTCTTTTTTTTTTTTTTTTTATTCCCCTCTGCCCTGAGAATTGAGCCCAAGAAGCTTTTGCTCTAAAACCTTACAAGTCACATTCCTTTTTCCACAGTATGGTACAGTATTTGTCAAACACATCAATACTGATTTTTACTTCAGATTATGACTACCACGTTTCAACATTGAATGACAATGTCTGCCTCAGGTTTGAATACTTTACACTGCATCATATGACAAGAATTTCCACAGCACCTCAGACACTGATTATGGGACTGTGATGATTGCAGCTTAAATGGTTTGATTTGAACATGGAAGGGCAGGCTCATGACATTCTGCTGACTAAAATCCATCAGGCAACAGTGAGCAGCATGATAGACCACATTTGTATTAAAAGACTAGTTGTTTTGTTTTTTTTTTTACTTTAATAGCTTATGGTGACATCCTTCTTGTTACACAGGATGCTTGGAATATTTGACCATTAGCAGATCCCGGTTTCTTGTGCTCTGGAACAGTTTACAACTGATTACTTGCCAAGTTCTTTGTACTAACAGCCACCCCCACAAATCTATAAGTATTTCCAGTACTCTGACAAGACATTTGGTAAAGTCAATATTACAGACTTGCAGGCTTTTTAAGCTATCCTGGTTTTCTATTCAGACATCAAAACTGAATAAAACCAGTCTTTTCCGGTCCTCTTGTCATCCACAGATGGAAGTCTGTGGGTGACAAGAGGACCAGAAACCTCAAACCCCAAACCCCAACAGCTTATTTTTACCCTTTAAATATCTCTTAAAATCTGCTGTGTTTTTTAACCATATTCAGCAGTCAAGTTTACACAGAGTGAAGTGTAAGCTTTGTACTTTCATCATCTCTAATTATAAACATTAAATATCTGCATTAATTGGCAGGTATAGTGGCATATATTCTCAGTCACTTAGGACATGACAGCCACTAGTGCTTAGTTACAGTAGACTGCAACTGGACTCTTTTCAGCTGTCATCCAGAAAGTTTCTTTGAAAAAGGCTTCGTCAAGAAACAAGAGAAGGGGCCCTTCTACCAGCACTTAGGATTGTGATGATAGAACAATAAAGGTCTGGCATCATAACTCCAACAACCTATAAAAGGCTTATATAGCAGACTTATCAAACACACACTGTTACTGAAACTAAGTCCCATTTTCTCTGGTTCATATTGTTATAAGATGGTTGCCTTCAGTCATTCATTCACCAGAGCCTCATTTCAGAAAGCAGGGTCAAGCTCTGAGTAGAAAGCAGATTCTCTGAGTAGTCCTACTCAGCTCTGTGGTACTCAGGATTTTTTGTTTCAGAACAGGTGGTATCAATTAGGGAACTCAACTCTGAGTCAAGTCAGCCCTGAGTTAAGTGTGAGCATGAGTATGTAAAGAGCCCTCATCAATGGAAGGCAGATAACGCAATCAAGTACGGCAATGAAAGGAAATAAGAAGCCTCAAAGTGCATATTTCTCTGCACTTAAAATATTAATGACAGCATATGCAGAACATCAACATATTTTAATGAAATGAGATATAACAATTCATTTTTGAATTGAACATTTCAGAAGAAAAGCAATACTGTTGCTGCTGCAAAAGGGAGAGAATTGATGCAGCAGAGAATTGCTGAACAAGTTAATGCGTGAGTGTGATTTCACAGAAATCTAAAGGTCTTTCTTAAAGCTACACTTTTTCAACATCCTAAAAAAAAAGTGAATATGTGTGTATGCATTGATTCTGTGTATAGGTGAAACCCAGAAGGCACCAAACAGATGTGGCAGAAAATAAAAAGTTTCTATCTGTAATAACTGAGGCTGCGTGCTGACGCTAGATCGTTCCTTTTTAGGTCCAAAGATAATAACTTCAGTTTTGTTTCCGTTCAGCTGGATAAAGTTATGGTACATCCACGCATTGATTTGTTCTAAGCATCTGTTCAGTCCTTGGATGGGCTAGGAGTCACCTGGTGACATTGTAATGTAGAGTTGTGTATCATCTGCGTAGTTATGGTAGTTAATCTTACTACTTGTTATAACCCAGTGTTTCTCAATTCCAGTCCTCAGGCCCCTCTGCCCTGCATATTTTAGTTGTGTCTCTGTTTCAGAACACCTGATTCAAATGATTGCATGACCTCCTCTGTACGCCTTAAAGTGATGCAGAAGCCTGTTAATCACCCACTTATTCAAGTCAGGTGTATGGCAAAAGGGAAACACCTAAAACTTGCAGGAAAGGTGGAGCTGAGGACCAGAATTGAGAAACACTGTTATAACCTGAGCTGGAGGGAGCATGATCAGGGGTGTACAAAGTCCATCCTCAAGTGCCGGTACCCTGGATGTTTTAGTTCTCTCCCTGGTGGTAGTTACTACCTCCTCAGCATGTCAGTATTCTCCAGGGTCCTGCTAACAAGCCATCATTTGATCTAGGTGTGTTGAACAAGGGAGAGAGCTAAAACATGCAGGAGACCAGCCCTCGAGGTCTTACTTTGGAGATATTAAATTGATGCAGATATTAAATGTCCCAGGACTGAACCTTGGGGCACCCCACAAGTGACTTCTGTCCACTCCAAAGAGAAGGTACCTATTGACACAAAGAAGTTACTGTTCTTTCCAACCCAGCTCCCCAGTAGCTTTAATAGTATTTCATGGTTAACAGTGTCAAATGGAGAAGGAGAACATTAGATTATTGGCAGCAACAATGGAGAAACATCAGGAGAGAAAGAACAGGTAGCCAGTGATCACTTAGCAAGCGGAGAAAAACCATTTGAAATGCAGAGAGTTTCCAAACGTAAAGTGCAGCAATGGAAAATAAGTGTCTGAACGTGCTTATGTACTAGAATAATTTAGAAATGACAGTGTCGAGAATTCTGTACTGTATACAACAGTGAAAACAGGAAGAGACACGATATGCCTTACTAGCCTTCTGGTTACATGTTATTCATAATACATTATATGTACACATCACTTGTATTGTTCCAGTACATGTACATAATTGTATTATTGGGTTGGTTGTGTTTTTATGTTCAGTACTATTCCCTGTTTCTGTACACATACTATCTTCTGAAATGAGGTAAATAACATTCTAAAGAGATGTGCATTCTGGCTTTTTTTTTTTTTTGTTTGTTTTGTTTTTGTTTATTCCTTTTGTTTTAATTTATTCTTGTTAAATGTGTTGTGAAAAATGTGTAAGTCCTGGAGGTTTTTTACTGATCAAAAATATTTGAATGTTATGCAATAAAAAACCTGTTTCTAATTCTAAAAGCAGGCTGCTTGATGGGGTTATAAAAATGTCATGCAGCTGCACATAAAGTTTGACTAACAACATAAACTGCATTAGAGCTGATGTGTCAACCCACAAAGATCAGTTAAATTCAGGAAATATTGTTTACCAAAAACCAAGTGGAAGAGTTTCACAACTCTTATTTTTGTCTCTTGTCATTCATAACTGGGGGATTTGTGAGACCAAACACAATATTAATTCAAGGTTTTCCAAGATTTATGGGTGCATTATATGACTCATGCTGAGCCCACTCTGGCTGGTCAATAGCCTGCTTCCTTTCTGTTCTTCTTGCTTTTCTGTTTTTAGCAGCTTCTTTTATCACCATTGGCCTCCATCTCATCCTGTCCAAAACATCCTACCTTATGAAAACAGCCTTTTCCTCTTTCTTTTCTTGATCAGCTTTAAATTCTGTTGAACAGTAAACCTTATTGTTGTAAAAATAACGATCTTGTGATCTTATGAAAAATCAGAGTTTATGGTGAAAAAAATCTGAATACGAGGTACACTAAAGGACATTTATTCACATAATGAACAGCAATGGGCCTGATAGAAGAGGAAACTAAATGGAAAATTAAAGTAACTAAAAAAAACAGTTCAAAACAAACAAAACAATTGATCTGATGGAACTGACAACCAGATGCAGAAAATCTGAACTAAAAACTCATCAAGCCACAGATAAAGTCAGACATTTCTTGGCTAAGTATCATCCTAAAGGCCGATACAGACTGCGCTGTTTAAGCCGCTTTATTGAGAACTGCACATCACCTGAACTGCTTCAGAACTGCCCATAACATGCAATTTCCTTTAGGGGTTGCCTTACTGCCCTCTGGTGGAAATAACTAAAGTAATATCCAAGACATCTCTCTCTTTTTGCTTTTCAAACACCACATATAACTGTAACTCTTATATGTAAAGTTTCCCCAACCTCAACTCAGTGTTTACATTTGTGCTTTATACAAGTGAAAATGGCTGCAAATACAATGGTACAACTGTACATCTTTGACCCTGAGTCAGACCCAGAAGCAGTGGAGCCTCCTGCAGAACTATCAAGGATGCAGCAGCGCGTTCTAAATGGTAAGTCAACAGCAAAACACTTGCCTTTTCCAGCAGCCATTGTACATCACATACAGTGGTAAACCCAGTTGACCAAACGTTATCGTCTTCTAATAATGAAGTAGGCAGAGGTCTGCTTGGGTTGCTAGGTGAGTGGTATGGCCTGGCAATGTGACATTATAATCGGGAGGTTTTTGAAACAAATCGTTTTTCAGACACTGAAAAACATCAACTTATTGCCAGAAAATGGCTAGATGGTGTTTTTTTAAGGGTTGGACTGTTTCAAGAAGCATTAGAGACTCAAATGGAAGTACAAAAAAGTGCCTAAAATGAATTTTGCATAATAGGTCCTCTTTATGACTAATTTAAGATTTAATTCCACATTATATTTCTTCAGTCAGGTATTGGGACTCTGTCTGCCTCTGTTGTGCTCTGAGAGAAAGTTTCTTCCTGATCACAAGCAAGAGTACCAATTACATCAACATCATCATTTACCACAACAGTTTCCTTTACATCATCTTTTATATCAACAGGAAAATCCCGCTTTTTGTCTGAGTTTGATACAGCATGTTTGTTCACTCCAAGTTTTTCTTTTTGCATCCAGCATTTGACGTATGTGTCTCTTCACACATACATTAAACAGTAACATACATTATGTATGTTACTGGACCCAAAACCTCAGTAATTACTGCATCCAACCACTTCTCCTTCTTTGTAGTTTCTAACCAACACCAACTGTCCTCCAGAGAACGTTCTGGGCCTTTTTTTAATAGCTGAAGGTTTGTGAATTTGGCCTGATTGGAGAAACTGTGACATAAATGGTTTCAACATGGACCGACGCGTACAGACCTGTCAGTTTAAAAACAGTTCTGTTGGTGTTTTTCTTAGTAGCTAGGTGTGGAATATTCCTGTAACTAAACATAAAATTACCAGTGCAGTGGTTCAGTGACATGCCACCAAATGATTCATTCTTTGCCAGAGACTTTTTAAAGTTCAGAACAAGCCTTTCAACCAGAGCGTTTTAGGCTGGGTGATATGCTGGAACTTTGACATGTTCAATTTCATTCTTTTTTAAGAATGACTCAAATACACTTGAAGTAAATTGAAGTCTAGTGTCTGTCACCACCTCCTTATGCACCCAGTAGGACGCAAACAAATTTCTCAACTCTTGAATTGTTTTGCTCATTGTGGTGGACTGCATATGAATAATTTCAGGCAAGTGAGCAGCACATGCATCCATAACAACCAGAAACATCTACTTATTGTTTTCATCAAAATCCAGATGTATTCTTTCCCACTGACCTGTAGCCAATTTCCATGTATGAACAGGTGATGTGGCTGGCATGTTATGCTGCTCTTTACAAATATCATCATATGTCATGGTTTCTCTTTCAATATTGTCATCAAATATGGGCCACAAAAACAGGCTTTTGGAGTATGCCTTGGCCATCCTATCAACATACTGTTTCATCTTTTGTTAGTACTGAATCTCTCTGTTTCTTGTGCTATGTCTTTTGAGGTAACAGGCTGACTGTCCAAGTATGACACCCTGTACATTGGGTTCAACCTTGGAAAGCTACTGTCAGGTATAGAAAATCTGGATAATGCATCAGCATTTCCATGCTGCTCTGATGGCTTGTACTGAACCTCAAATGGGCAGCTAAAATCAAGGACCATTCTAACTGCTGCTAAGGGAGAGACCCTAGTTTTTAACATCTAAAATCTGAAGTAGTGGTTTGTGGTCTATGACCACACAAATACTCATGAAATTTCATCACTCCAAAAACAAGACCCAAAGCTTCTTTTTCTATCTGGGAATAGTTTTTTTTTACTTTTGTCATCATCCTAGAAGCAAAAGGTATTGGTTTTTCACAGCCATATGGCATTTTATGTGAAATGACAGCACCAACTCAAACTGGAGATGCATTACATGCAAAAATAAGTAGCAGTTCAGGTTTGTTTAAAGGAACCTGTTTCTTGGCCTCTTCAGTAACTCTTGTACAAGAAGCTGACCACCTCCATTTAGAATCACTTTGTATTAATCCCATCGTCGGTGCAAAAATATAATGACATAATGGTGCTGGTGTGTCAATGATGCTCTGCAGCTCCCATAGACCCTCTGCCTATGCATCCCAAAAGAGTGAACAATACTCATTTTTAATCTGGTGGGTTTTTTTCATTTTTTTCTAAGATCGCTAGCATGTAGTGGCACCAGAAAAAAAAAACTGAAAGAAAAAGACAACATTTAAAATGGCAACTAACCATATAACTGACTAAACTCTCTGTGTGTATTCAACTTCCAACATGTCGCATCTGGCTCACACATGAAGTCCAAATACAGGCAAGCATTCAGGATTTCCCCAAGGAACCTTCAGAGAGAACTGAGTGGGTGAAACTACAGGAAATTGCAGAATGGATGGAAAGTTTTTTGTAAAACTCAGAAAGAGGAAAAAAAAGTGGAAGGAGCTTGACAAAACATCTGCTTTTTAGTGAAAATATCCGGCAGCTGACACAAAGGTCAGAAATAAATTTGATACAGTAGATTCATGTGATTATATCACAGTTTGGATTTTCATGGGTTTTTAAGCACAAACTACATCTAAATTACATCCTTTACAACAAAATGTAATGCTTGAAATACTAATAATACTAATAATAATAATAACATCTGTACAGTGTAATCAAGTATTGGCCTATACTTGCAGATAGGTTCTGTTTATGTAGTTTTCTATTGGTCACAATTGTATTGCATGTATAAGATTATTAAAAATGTTATAGCAGACAAAGATAGCCTGAGTGAATAGGACAAGCAATTTTAACCCTAATAATGATTTAACTCAATAAAGGGAGTTAGTTGGAGGGGTGGAGGGTGGAAGTGAACCACTCCACTGGGGATTTGTTGTCGAGGGGGCAAATTTGGACAAAATCCCCTAATTATCCTTGTCAATGTATAGTTCTTCTTCCAAGGAGAAACTTATGAACATAAGTTTTGATTAGATAAATGAATGACATTTAGTGATGTCATTGATTTGTTCATCACAAATTTGTTTCCTTTCCCCGGATGATGTTGTCCTCTGGCCAGAAAGCTACTTATAAGGCATATCCAAAAACCAGAGAGATAAAACTACTCTTTTAGAACAATGAAAACAAACAATCTGCTTGATATTATCTGAAGCAATTATGACAGAAAAATTCCTTAGTGGGCATAAATAAAGAGCACTGTGTGGGTGTAATGTCTGAGAAATTTGGGATTAGCTCATTCTGTAATGGAAAAACGTGACCTTTTTGTTTAATTACATTTGAAGAAGTGTGGTTTCCTTTGAATGTCATCTTTGAAAAACTCCTAACCACAAACACATCCCATCTCCAGTCCAACAGCCAGTAAATTAACTTGGGACACAACAAAATTTTCTTCTTGTTGTTCCTGTCCTCTTGGTATTTTACTGTAACCCAACACATTATGACCGTTACAAAAACATAAAAATTGTAATGACATTGACACTGTGAAGCTGTCTGCAATTAAAAACTGCTGTGTATAATACATTTATATTCTTAGTTTAATAATAAAAATTTGATTAAGGAGAGTCAAAACACTGACAAAAGGGCACAGCGAGTGGGAGCTGATTTAACACCCTCCTGCAGCAACTTTAAACAGAAATATCAGGCTCCTGAAAAGTAAGTTAATTTCTATGCACTTGATACTTGGTTGAGCTTCCTTTTGCATGAATAACTGTACCAATGCGGCTGACATGGAGGCAACCAACCTGTGGCACTGCTGAGGTATAATAGAAGACCAGGTTGCTTTGATAGTAACCTTCATGTCATCTCCATTGTTGAGTCTGGTGTTTCTCATCTTCCACTAGACGATACTCCAGAGATTATGAGGTTCAGGTGAGGCCAGTTTGTTGGCCAATTGAGCACAGTAACACTATGGTCATTGAAGCAGCTTTTGGTACCTGTAGCAGTGGTGGTAGGTCCTGCTGAAAAATGAAATCCACATTTCCATTTAGTTTACTGATAGCTTCATTGAAGCACAGTGGACCATCACCAACAGATGATATGGCACCCCAGATCTGTGGAAACTTCACACTAAACATCAAGCACTGTGGTTTCTGTGCCTCTCTAATCTTCTTCCAGACTCTGGGACCGCGATTTCCAAATAAAGTCCAAATTTTCTTTCATTAAAAAAAAGAGGACTTTGAACTACTGAGCAACAATCCAGCATTTTTTTCTTTTTTTGCTTCTTAGCCAAAGTCATTGGATCTTACTTCTGACATTGGAGTTTGGAGCGGATGTGCAAGTGGAAAGATGGAAATTTACAGCCAATATCAGAAGACACTTCTGACCTTTTTTTCTGGTTTACGATTGGCTTGACATAAGGATTGGAATATTTGTAGCCCATGTCTAGCATTAGTCTGTGCTCTTGATGTGCTGATTTCAAGAGTAAATCAGCACATCAAGAGCTGATGTGCTGATTTGCACATTGTTGAATGAACTGGAGAATTATGGTGAGATCATTCCAGTTTCATGCAATCTTATAATAAATTGAATAAATAAATAACTAATAGTCTTTTCCACAGAAGTAAAGGGACTGAATAGATAAATAAACACAGAATCTGCACATTTGAAATGTGTTTCCCCTTTTTTCATGAGTGATTAAAAGTAACAACTATTGAAATACAGTGTATGTAACCAGTGTTGTGATGATTGAATAATGATTCGATGTTGATTTCAAGCATTTATTGATATGTTAAATGATTGTGAATCATATTAAAGCATATTATGAGTGTAACAATGAATGTGATCAGTTAAAGATTAGGCTAATCACAGTTCAGGTTAACAGCATAAGAAAAGAGGAACAGGAGAGAGCCTTAGGATCAAATTGGGGAAGTAACTCTGGCTGACCGTTGAGGGTGAACACCTAAAGTTGTGCAAAGGATCATGCAGTAAGGCACCCAAGAAATCATGCGGCAAGTCACGTAGCACCTTGCCATACACAACAATGGGGTGAAAAGATATAAAAGCCCATGAAAAAGAGGAAGAGCTCGCTTATTCTCCGCGGACAGAGCCGAGTCAACTTGGAGCGCAGAAAGAGGAACCAAGAGGACCGCACCCAGGAGCCACGGACCGACGGAGGACTCTGCACCGCCGGACCAGGGGAAAAGCCAACGCCCTCAGCCGTGGTTCCAGATCGGGCTGCTGTTGTTGGACTTCTGCAAAAAGACATCCCAGCAACCTCTGACAGACTTGGTCGATGGACTGTGTGCAGCATGTGATGGAGGACTGTCTGCTGCTGATCTACAACACCAGATCTTCACGCACCCATTGAGAGGAGGACATTGTCTAACCAAGGCACCCTCCACCCAAGGACTTCTTCAAAGAGTCAGCTGTCATGAGGACTGTTCCATCCGGGGTATGAACTAGAGTTGCTCCCCCAAAAGCCTCTCCCTGTTAGATGTAAGGTGTCAGTGTTAGGGAAGAATAGTTGGATTGATTTATATATGAGTGATTGTGATGATTTTGTTGATTCTCTGCTGATGCCTAACCCTGCCAAAGCATAAAGAAGCATAGAAAATTATAGAAAAATTGTGGACATTCAAATTGATTGAGTCATTGAAGTTCTGTGATGAGTGTAAAATATACTATGGTACATGGTTCTAGTTATGTTGGGAGGTTTTTAATGGTTACCTTAGTGAAATAATAACAATACCCCTGGAACTCAGTCCGAGTTACTAAAAATTATCTAGTCTGTGACAAGTGCACGTTGTTTTTAGAGGAAAAGCTACCGTTAACAGGTGTGGTTCATGAGGTTGAGCTGCCGTTAGGCTACTCAGTGGGTTACTTTGTGAACTGAAAAGGGGTGTGGCATCTGGATCTGGAGGTAGTGAGAGGCTAGACGTATTTTCCTCGACACCAGCTTAAACAGATTATCTTAGAAACCTTAGTGCAGGGTAATACTCTACAGGTTTGAGGATTTTCCGGACCCGTTAGATGGAGAGCTGGTCATAGGTCAATCCCATAGGTTGGGCAAGGAGAAGGAGGGGTTGGCTTATGTGCAACAACAAGGTGGCGTCCCTGGGTGGGCCCTGCCTAAAAGTAGGAGGGCCCTAAGAACTAGAGGTGAAAAGCAGAAGTGAGGTTCTGCTTAACCGCTAGAGTTGGACAGTCTGAAAGGCAATAGGATTGTCAGTGACTGACTGAAGGCCATCAGTCACAACCCTTGCAGTAACTATACAGAGTATAGGTGAGGGAAAAAAGCTTTTACTGAGGGTAGCTGACCGAACCCAGACAGTGAAGCTGGTAGCCAGTAGTCTTAACCCATCCCTACTCGGGAACGTTACGAGAGGCTTTGGGAAAAGGCGACTCAAGAAGACGAAAAGGGCAAGAGGAGCAACGCGCTTCGACACACGACAAGCAGGAGGAACAACCAGCTCTGCTGACGTCAAAGCTTCATCAGTACCCAGTACAGATACTACTGCTTGGAGATGGGTACTCAACATGGACATCACTGAACCAGAGAATGTTTTTCGATCATCACCTGAGTACGGATAAAGAAGCCCTGGTGGAATTACTGAACTACCACATGGGAAACAACCAGGTCTACTTCTGCACAAAGATTCATCATGGACTTCGCTTGGTGGAGGTTCGGCACGGAACGAACATCAAAAAGAAAGATGAGGTCAAGCTGTGGCTGGGCTGGATGGCTAACCTCCTCGAGCAATGGACGGAGGGAAAGGTGTGCTCCATCTACAGCCCTTCAGAAAAGTATGACCCCATTGTCAAGATGGTGTCCCGGGAAACCGGACTGAATGGCTATTTAGTCAACCCGGATGTTAAAGCAGCATCCAGAGACGAAAGGTACCATTCTGTGTTAGAAAGGTTCCGTGGCTTCAAGGAACGGAATCAAAAACAGGATGAGGATGTCTATGACACAGAGGAGGTGGAGGAGTCGCCTTCAGGAGTGGGCAGCAGAACCTACTCTCCAGTACCCCCAGGAGAACTGGGGGATCAGATTGTGGACCTCACCCTAAGCAATGAAGGGGATCTCGATGAAAGTGATGGGGCAGATGCAGCGCGTACCCTTCTGGGAAATTAATTGACCGATCTTCATGCCCACATCTCCGAAGCCAGAGAACACCTGCAGAGTTACCTCGAGGAGTGGGACCTCAAAGCGGTCAACATGCAACCACCCCCACAGGCTGGTGAGACTCTCTTCATCCCAGCCACCTGCAGCACAGGGTGCCGAGCAGCTGATCTTCTGAGGAGCCAGGCAAGGGAAGCCGGCCCGGCCATGCGGACGAGATTGGACAGCAGTTCCAGCGACGAAGGAAAGGTTCCAGCAGTGGGGAGGAGAAGCGGCAAGAAGAAAGCTCGGAGTAAGTCTAAGACCCGCCGAAACTCCAGCTATCTGGAACCGATCCCATCTCCGACACTCCGCATCAACATGCAGAACGGGGTCAAAGTCTACAAGGTCGTCGGTGATCCCTGGGGCATCGAGGGAGACGGATTGCTGGTCTTCACCAATGAGAGATATAAGATCTACAACCGCAGTCTGAGGAAGGAACTGCGGGCCAGAGCCGGAGAGGAGTACCATAAAGATCTGAGTCTAGCCAGAACAACGATCCCCAAGTCAGCTAAGAAAGATGCGATCCTGATCAACGGCTACAATCTTCCCTACTATGTGATCATCTTTGTCCTGGTTCAAGCTTACCGACAGGGCGACGACCTGGATGCCTACAGGGAGGAGCTGTGGCTGGGCCTGGAGAAAGGACTGACTGCAGCCGTCAACGGGGATCTTCTACGGGTGATGGTGAGCATAGACTGAATGAGATCATATAATCTGCCATGGCACACCACTGAAAAAGTGGCAGTATTGGGAGTGACGACCATCGCCAGGGACATGTACCCTGGTACAGAGCTGAAGGAGATTGTGATCATCATCGACCCGAGCCGGCATCAGCAACAGAGAGACTTCGGATGGCGGCAAAGATGAAGGAACAGAAACCACTGATTCCTCCCCACACCATGGTGGAGACACCCTGACGGAACAGCCCTAACAACGCACGCTGGGGTGCAACCCCTGACGGACAACCAGATGAGATGAGACCTGCTGGAACTACCGCAGCGAAAAAGACCACAGCTGCAGTAGGAGCTGCAGTAGGGTCTGGTGCCTATCTCCAGCGGTCATCGGGTGAGAGGCGGGGTACATCCTGGACAGGTCGCCAGTCCATTGCAGACCGTGTTATTCAGTTTCTGACCTTTGACCTTTGTTATTACAGCTAGAAACTAGTGATCAGGCCCAAAATCTGGGTGTTGTGATGGACTCAGACCTGAACCTTCAGACACCTAAAGACCTTTACAAAGTCAGCCAACATTTCCAGAATCAAAGGACTAATGTCTCAACAAGATCTAGAGAAACTCATCCATGCATTTATCTTTAGTCGCATTGATTACTGCAACAGTGTCTTCACAGGTCTGCTTCAAAAGTTAATCAGACAGCGGCAGCTGATCCAAAACACTGTTGCTCATGTTCTCTCTAAGACCAGGAAGATAGAGCACATCACCCCAGTTCTAAAATCCTTACACTGGCTCCCTGTAGCTCAGAGATTAGACTTTAAAATACTTTTGTTAGTTTATAAATCACTGAATGGCTTAGCACCAAAATACATTAAAGACTTGTTGTCACTGTTTCAGCGTTCCAGACCTCTCGGGTCTTCTGGTTCAAGCCTACTCTGCATCCCCAGAACCAGAACCAAACATGGAGAAAGAGCTTTCAGTTTTTATGCACCACAAATCTGGAACAAACTTCCAGAAGACTGCAAAATAGCCAAAACAGAGTTCCTTTAAATCAAGTAAAAAAAACCCACCTGTTTGGAGTTGCCTTTGATCAGTAGTAAGCAGAACATTGAACTATACTTGCTTGATGATATTTGCTTGGTGATCCTAATGATTTTGATGCATTGATATTTGCTTGATAATTTTGATCATTTTCATGCGTATTTGCTTGATGATTTGCTGTATACTTGATGTTTTTTAAGATGTAAAGCACTTTGAACTGCCTTGCTGCTGAAATGTACTATATAAATACACTTGACATGACTTGTCTTGACCCCACTGCCAGTTCCCATCTCCAACAGCCCTGCATATCACCAAAAAAACAACACGGCCTGCGTCTTCTGTCTCCAACACAGTTGTTTCAAATTTTTTCCAAAGATGTCCCTGCCGAGGCAGGAACTTCTTTTCAAACCTGGTGACTCATCTGTTAAACATGAGATCAGTGGGATGAAGTCCAACCTCAACATGCTGAAGCACTCAGCTATGTGGGCTTCGGGATGTATCCTGTACAAGTGGATAAGTGTTTTTGTAAAAGCTGCCTAATACAGAGGTTTTAGTGATTTCTCCAAGACCAGTTAGGTTGCATCAGCACTGAGACTTCCCACTCCCCAGCCACTTGGGCCAGTTCCTCCGGGAGAATCCCAAGGCATTCCCAGGCCAGCCAAGAAAGATTGTCCCTCCAGCATGTCCTGGGTCTTCTTCTGAGTCCCCTCCCAGTGAGAATAGATAAAAGGTTTTTTTTTTTTTTTTTTTTTTTTAAATATTTTTTTCAGTCAGTCCCAAAAGAATTTGGAAACTGGTTACCTTGCTTTTAATGCACCAAACATGCCTTACTTAAGTACTTAAGTTTTGGATTTGGATGTATAATGATTTACCCATCCCCTTCCTTCTGAAAATCTGAGTACCTTATTTGTTTAATAAAATTATTGCTTTTAGGTCTGCAGGTCTGTTTGCAGGAGAGTGGTGTTGCCAGTGCGTGTGGCGTTACTGCCATCCTCAGGCTGACTGGATCCAGCTGGTGCTCATTACAAGCAATTAGAGCGGCCTTTAAGAAGGAGCAGTTTCTCTGAGGCAAATGCCAGATGAGTTTTTCACTTTGTGTAGTAACAGGTCAACTTAAGTTTTTCTTAAACGCGCTAGTTGGTGATCTGATGTGGCTCCTTACCTCGCATTGTCACTTCCTTCACAGTTCCAGTTCCTTGCCTTAATGGAGAATCAGTTTGTTCCTTAGCTCCATTGTAAACAAATCCCTGCACACTGCAGAAGGACCACATTGTTAAAACAAAGTCAATAACTCAATTTGAAAAGGATGCTGACCTGCCTTACAAAAAAGGTTTTACTTGTCTCCCTCATATTCTTCATGAATGAGAAGTGTCCATGTTTAACACTGTTTCTTCAGATTAAAGAATTTTAACCACCAGACCTGGTTATTTTTTTTTTTCCTGATGTTTGTTTTGAAAGTGTTATTCATGCTTTAGCAATTGGAAATGCTGATAAAAGATAAATATGTATGCTTTGAGTTTTGGCATTTTCTAATGAGTATACCTTTTGATTTCTTTTCTTTCCTATACTAAATCGAGACTTACTGTTGGACTGTGGGTTGTCAAATCCTTCTAAAATGTTTCCCTCTCCTGGACTGTTTGTGTATCACGTGAATTTGCTGAGTCTAAAATGTGCACTTTTAGAAGGAAAATCAGTCTTTTGCATACATTGGTATGGTAAAGGAAAAAAACATTAAAATTCATAATCAAAAAAGATTGGAAGTAAAACCATAAGAGGTCCTGCTTGCATTTTATCACAAGCCATGTGGAAGAAAGTCCTCTAGTCATGTGAGTTCAAACTAAAATGTTGCCTCAATTAAGACTGTATATTTGGTAGAAAACTAACACTGCACATCACCCTAAACAAACCGTCCAATACGTAGTGGGGGCAGCATTATGGAGATGATTTCTTCATCAGGGAACTGGAACAGCCAGATCTACAATCAAGTAGTTTACTAAATAGTAAACTCATCCCTTCTATCAGGTGTCCTCCCCCAGGCTTTAAAAGCAGCAATTGTCAAACCACTAATAAAGAAAAATAAAAAATAAAAAAAAAAACACTGGACAAATCACTATTGCAGATTACAGGCCAATCTCCAACCATCCATTCATCAGCAAAATTATTGAAAAAGCTGTGTTTCAGCAGCTAAATAGCTTCCTTAGAATGACCAACTGCTTTGATGTCTTTTTCTGAGCTCCCTGTAGCTCAGAGAATGGACTTTAAAATACTCCTGCTAGTTTATAAATCACTGAATGGCTTAGCACCAATATACATTAAAGACTTGTCATTGTATCAACCTTCCAGACCACTCAGGTCTTCTGGTTCAAGCCTACTCTGCATCCCCAGAACTAGAACCAAACATAGAGAAGCAGCTTTCAGTTTTTATGCACCACAAATCTGGAACAAACTTCCAGAAGACTGCAAAACAGCCAACACACTGAGTTCCTTTTTAAATCAAGGCTGAAAACCCACCTGTTTAGACTTGCCTTTGATTCATAATAACTGGAACATTGATCAATATATTTGATGTGCATTTGCTTGATGATTTTGATGATATTTGTCAAAATGTAATGTTTCTTGCTAGTTCCATAACTGGTGACGGCATGATTTTTTTTTTTTTTTTTTTAAACGACGTAAAGCACTTGCCTTGCTGCTGTAATGTGCTACACAAATAAACTTAACTTTTATTTCTGGAATCATAATCCTCTTTTTCTCATTAAACATTATTAACATATTTAAATCCCACCCTGGGCCTTCTGCAACACCACCAAGTGCTCCTCCTGTTCCCTTCACCTCACTGGATCTGAGTGATCCAGCTGCTGCATCAAGCACTCATCCCGCTGCCTGTCTCACAAGAGCTTATTCATGCATTAAAAATAAGGACTGCACTAATAGACCCTGCTAACTGGTTGTATCCTCTAACTGGTCAGAATATTTTCAACATTTTCAGTTTATAGATAATTTTAGTTTTAGTTTAAAAAAAAAAAAAAATGTCTAAATGACAGAAAAAAAAAAAGAAAAAAAAAGTGAGCATATGCATACATAAGTTGGAATAATTAGGGGACCTGAGGGGGGTGGTGGAGGGGCGCCACATAAAATCTTCCTCGGGGTGCCAAAGTGGCTAGGGCTAGCCCTGCCTTCATCTATTGCTATTTAAACACCTAAGCCTTATCAGGCAGACATTTATAGACAATAATTGAGACTGAACTATTTGGCGATTATTTTCCTTATGATCAGGTGGTGTTCCGACTTCATAATTTTGATCTAAATTACTAGTTTTATCAATAATTGCCCAAAGCAATTATTTATAGGCATTCATAGCCAAACTCTGTTTACATTGTTGCACAACAACAACAGACATCTGGAACTTTTACAAACCGAAGTTGTCCACTGTCACCATAACTAACTCACTCTGCAAATACAGCTATACACCAATCCATCACGTTACTTTCATCGTTAAATTTCCAAACTATGCGACAATTGGGCATATGACGGACGGTACTGATAAGTCAATTTAAGTAGTATTGTAAACTTAATGCTGCAGGATGTAACTTTTACAAAAATGTTTTCATGCATATTTGTTAAAACTGTCACCATGTGATGACACTATGGTAAGACAGATAATCTGTGAAAAATTGACTTAAATACAGTGCATTTTCTTCAGCCTCCAGTTTGAAGAGTTCCATTATACGCTACATAGGAATGTTTGTTGTGTTAATACTACTTCTGTCAGCACTGTTTGTTTACATAGTGTTTCATTTGGCTCCCAAAGGTTTACATGGCTTGATTACTTTAATACCACCCAGGCTGATTCAACGTCAGTGAATATTCCTCAAGAGAAGTCTAAATGAGGTTCAGTAGTGTGTTGTGGTGTGTGTGGCCTTCTACATCCTGTATAACCTCCCGACAAACGCCTGGCATGCTCCTGATGAGACGGCAGATGTTCTGAGGGATCTCTTCCCAGACCTGGATTAGAGCATCAGTTAGCTCCTGAACAGTCTGTGGTATGACGTGGCGTTGTGGATGACCGAAACATGATGTCCCGGAGTGCTCAATTGGCTTCAGTCTGGGATGGGCAGGCCAATCCATAACATCAATGCCCTCATCATGCAGGAACTGCTGACACACTTAAGCCACATGAGGCCCAAGCATTGTCAATGCATAAGAAGGAACCCAGGGCCCACAGCACAAGCATATGGTCTCACAATGGGTCTGAGGATCTCATCCCAGTACCTTATGGCAGTCAGCGCACCTCTGGCTAGCACAGAGAGGGCTGTGTGGCCATCCAAAGAAATGCGTCCCCACATCATGACTGACCCACCACCAAACCGGTCATGCTGCAGGCAGCATTACATTCTCCATGGTGTCTCCAGACTCTGTCATATGTGCTCAGTGTGAACCTGCTTTCATCTGTAAAGAGCACAGGGCACCAATGGCAAATCTGCCAATTTTGGTGTTCCCTAGCAAACGGCAATCATCCTGCACTGTGTTGAGCTGTAAGCATAGTCCCTATGTGTGGATGTCAGGCCCTCATATCACCCTCATGGAATCTGTTTCTGACAGTTTGAGTAGAAACATGCACATTATTTGCCTGCTGGAGGTCATTTTGTAGGGCCCTGGCAGTGGACCTCCTGTTCCTCCTTGCACAAAGGACGAGGTAGCGGTCCTGCTGCTGAGTTGTAACCCTCCTATGGCCCCCTCCATGTCTCCTGGTGTACTGGCCTATCTCCTGGTACCTATTCCATCCTAAGGACACTGTGCTGAGAGACACAGCAAATCTTCTTGCCATTGATGTTCCATCTTGGATTAGCTGCACTACTTGAGCAACTTCAGTGGGCTGTTTATATAAAAAAAAAAAAAATTTCCTCCATTATGCCTCTATGTGTGACCACACTGACAAAATGAAAAAGTGACAAAAAGTTCAACCAGAAAAGACAAGAACAGAACAGAAAATGATCTGTGGTCACCACCTACAGAATAACTCTTTTACAGGGGTTGTCTTGCTAATTGCCTCTCATTTCCACCTGTTGTATGTTCCATTTGCACAGCAGCAGGTGAAAGTGATTCACAATAAGTGTTACAACCTAACTGGTGACATTGATTCCACAAAGGTGTGACTGATTTGGAGTTGCATTGTTTTGTTTAGGTGTTCTCTTTATTTTTTGAGCAGTGTATTTATTTTTACATTATATTTACATTGCACCTTGTAATCCAGAGCAGGATCAGCAGCAGCCTTACACATGCGGGATTTAATTGCAATGTGGAAACGGAGTTGAGTGGGTCTCCTCTCTGCTGTGACTGTTGGCAGGGTTTACTGCATGACAAGGCTACTGTGAGACTGACCCCCTCTCAGTGGTTAGTAAGCATGAGGGGCTCACACCAGCACTTGCTGCTCACAGGAGCTAGAGAATGAACAATTTCATTCCGATCTAGCTGAATCTAATCAGATTATTCCAAGCGCCTGTTTATTCCGATTACTTTTGTCCAATTTTTCTAAGATTCTTAGAATATGCTGCTGATTTTATTTTAAGGCTTTCAACAAATTTTTATCAGGGCTGTCAATAAATATAGCCAGCACTGTATGTCTTTATATTCAGACTGTTATATTCTTCCATTTTCTTCTACTTTACAGCCATTGAGCTTTCAAGTTTAGTTTTTAATTTTATTCCCTCGTCATTGGTTGTAATGTTTTCCTGTTTTTGTCTATTAAAGCACTTTGAAATTGGAGAGACAAAATCAAAGTACATTCTGTACTTTATAGCAACTGCTTGGCTTCTCTTGGGACACTAACCAACTGAAAATCTAAAGTTACTCACTTGATGGAAGAAAAAATGCTGACAATACTCAAAATTCATAAATGTGGCTACAGAATCGTCCAGCTAATTTAGTATTGAAGGCAACAAATAAGCAGATGATAAACCATTTTCAAGAGTATACAGAAATTATGTTAATCAGTTTAGAGGGATGTTATTCTGTTGTCAGCTCTGGAACAATGTGTTAATGCCAGGATTTATAGGTAGCTCCTTCTACGTAACAATCAGTGTATGTTAAAACTGCTGCTGATTCTGGTAGAGACTGAGCATATATGGCTACATTGTTGAGGTAAATACTTGAGCACTAAAGACAGATAAATAGTGCAAAAGCCCTAAAGAGAAAACATCAACAAGGGAAATATTGATGAGGACAAATTGAGACTGTTATGCACATTCTTCAACGGATATTGCATGGGTTTTTGAAGGAGGGAAGTATTTAAACACCATATTCAGGTGTGATAAGTTCAAAATCGAAAAAGTATTGTTTTATTCCCAAGACTAAGCAGAAATTAATGAAAAAAGTTACATTTTCCTTACAGAATCTGGGTTATATTAGAGAATTTTAGGCAATGGGACAACCTGAACTAAAGGGGGCAGCAGTACGCCAACGCTTCGTTTCCCTGCTTGAATAAAGGAGAAGAAGATAGAAGATGATTTTGACGCCCTAACATAGACGTTGTCCGTTAGCAACTGCTAACAGGAATAAGCTGTCAGTAAGTACAATAAATAACATACCAAGAAATGTGCTGAAGTTTTAGTTTTAGCTTCACGAAGCTTCTATGAGTATTCCCAGAGGCTAAATCTAATCTATACGCTGTTTTGTCAAAATATTCTCCACGTAATGAGTTAGAAGAGCTATAAAATTACGCGTTGACTTTTAAAGTTAACCAAACTAAAAGATTTGCCATGTTTGGAAGCTCATCGATTTAACAGATCATCTATCATTATTTTTTGATAAATTAAAGCGACGGGGAGTTCCTGAGTATATTGTGAGGGTTCTCTTACTGGTAGTTTGATCAGAAGATGCAAGGTAAATGGAGACGCAGTATTTCTACCTTTTTTTTGTTGTTAGCAATGGTGTCAAACAGAGTGGAAGAGTGTCTCCAGTTGTATTTAATTTGCATGTTGATAATCTGTCCATGTAGCTGGGAGCCTTTAACACTGGATGTATGCTGGGTTAAACACTGATTTAACCATCTTATGTATGCAGATGACCTGGTGGCCCTCAGCCCAAGCAGTGTTGGTTTACAGCAGCTCTTCGATATATGTACTGAATATGGCGTGCAATATAATATAATATAATATAATATAATATAATATAATATGCTGTTAAAATAACTATTTTTATATGTAGAGCCAATCAGACTTAAAGGCTAAATTTCCCTGTGTTTAAGCTGTCCAGCAAGATTCTTTAGGTTTATAAAAATATGAAATATTTTTTGTCATTTTATAATTAAGTACCATTACATGTAAGTTAAGTGACTGTTCAGTTCTAGTAAACGTAGCTTTGTTTAGCATATTGCACACCGTTGTATTCAACCACAGTATATTGATTACTAAGCTCATCTTACAAATACTGTGGCCTGCAGAAGTTGCATACAATGAACCAATGTGAATTATCCTTAACATACCCAGTGGGGGGTACCAGTCATATGTTTTTAACTGCAGGTGTTTGGATTTTAAAGCACATTTAAGAGAGTTAATGTTTACGTTTGTTGACAATTGGACGGTGCTGCAAATGGCATAGTTTCAGCATTCCCAAATCCTACTGTGAGTCGTTTCTGTTGGTACATTTTAAATGTTTGTGTGTAAATTGATTCCTATTAATTATGTGTAAGCTTGTATTTATGTAGGATTACTATGGTTTAATGTTTATGTTTTTTTGTTTGTTTTTTTTTAATGTGTAACCATGGACTTGCATGTGTTTTGAAAAAGTGATTGACTGATAAATTATGCACCTCACAGTACATGTTCTCAATATATAGTTGGCATTCCTTTTGCATGAATTACTGTGTTAATGCGGTGAGACGTCTGTGGCTCTGCCGAAGTGTTGTAGAAGCCCAGGTTGCTTTAGTAGTGACCTCAAGCTCCTCCTCATTGTGTTTAGTGTCTCTCATCTTCTTCTTGACAATACTCCATAAATTTTCTATTGGCTTTAGGTTAGGACAGTTTGCAAGCTCACATTGGACCCATTTCATGTTTTGTCCGATTTAAGAGTGACTTAAAACAAAGAAAGCAACAATTGTAGCCCATGTCCTGGGTACATCAGTGTGTGGTGACTCTTGAAGCACTCTTTGTGAATCTCCCCCAAACCCTTAAATAGGCTTTGCTTCATAATTCTCTCAAGGCTGTGGCTAGCCTTGTTGCTTGTGCAGTTTTGCCTACCACACTTTTTCCTTCCACTCAACCTTCCATTGATATTATTGAAATAGCCAGCTTCTTTTTAGCTATGAGCTTTTGTGACTTGTGACTCTTGTGAAGGGTGTCATTGACTGGCTGCTGGAAAACTGTCAAGCCAGCAGTTTCTACATTAGTGTGATGACCATAACACATCTGTACGGAAAAATTCCCAGTAAGCCATGATCATCCAGATGAGAAAAATAAAAATGTGCTCTCAGAATCATTTTAATAACTGTTTTTTTTTTTTTGTTTGTTTTTGTTGTTTTTTTTTTTAACAGAATATCAATATGGCTACACCAGTGTCTGTGCTTCGCCTGCCAAAAGGTCCTGACCTGAACAGTCGTGGGTTTGACCCCAATTCTCCTCGCTTCATCGCTCTTTGCCGCACGTCTATCCCCACTTCAGCTGCAGCAGAGTCGGACCCCAAGCAGCTGGCGGAGGAGCAGCATGCACGTTCTCTGCTGAGAGAGCGCTTCCTGCGCTGTCTGCTTGCCATGACCAATAAGAAGGTCCAGTTTCACATGCACGAGCAGGTGAACGTTGAGGCCACATTTGGGGCGTCAGACATTGATGTGCTGAACTTTCAGGTGTCAGACCTTTACACTCCCATCGGGGTGCAGAAAGAGGCTCTCATCAGATGTCAGGATGTCATATCATTCACATTTGATGTATGACACTCTGGGCCCAAACCCTGTTTTGATTCTGTGAAATACTTTATCAAAATGTTTTTGTTTTGTTTTTTTTCTCTCCTCAGGATGTTATTGTTGCACAATGTGGTTTGTGAACACACTCTGGATTTCTTAAGTCTTTAGAAAATGTGACATACAGGTTCAGATCTTGCAGTCATAAACTGTTCATATGTTTCACCACAAGAGGGAGCCATTTATTTTAATGAAAGAAGGTTATGAAACTTGCTCAGTCCATTCTGGGTGATAGATTAGTAAAGTAGTGCTGCTGTCTTATTTTGGTGATAACCTATCATGGTTTTGGAATATTTTGACGTATTCTCTGACATTTTGATAGGAAACCAAGCTGAAGGAAGTCTTGGTGTTGAACCTGCTGCTGTCTAAGAATTTAAGGAACTTGATAGTGTTGGGGCTTTCTACCCAGTTTGATAGTACAGCTGTTTCTCAGGTCTTGTGTCATCTGCTTCCTGACACTTTGCCTGATATCAAGTTATTCAACACGTCTCACCTGGATGACAACACTGCCATCTTCTTTTGAGATGCTACTAGCGTTTGTTTTGTTTTTCATAGTTTGGAGCATTCATTCAATTAATATTGTCACACTTTCTACCTTCTGGTATTTGTATTTGCCCATTTTGTACTTTGTTTGAAAAATAAAGTTTTTGAAAAAGTGAAATTACCTTTCAGAATTATAAATTGTAAGAAAGAAAATGCTTGATGATTTTGAATACTTTTCATTTGACAAAAGGAAAATGAAAACACTGTATCCAAACAAATATAATATGTAATATTTCTTAAACCATAAAACTGTGTTTTATTTTCGCTACTTGGTGATGTCACAGTTTACCCAAAGATGTGATGGGTGTTGTATAATGAGATTTAGCTTCTGTCATACAAGGACCCTTAAGCATATAGACAGATTATGACAAAAATGGCCTTTTTCTTTGTTGTATCAACAACCTGTTATAGAACAGTGCTTCTATAACAGGTTGTTGATACAATATATAGATATTCTATATGAAGTTGGTGTAGTTTAGACTATGAAATGTTTTAATATGCACACATAAACATTTTAAAAACCTTGTAATTCTGTACATGTATACTATCATGTTAAAAAGTACACCCTCTTTTAAATCTAAACACAAACATGAAAGCAAAATAGATTAGTTGTGTATGGAAGCGTTAACTACACCTACAGGTAGCTCCTATTGGAGTTAGCAGAGAAAGCAGCAGTAGGTGCCGCTAATTAAATGATTAACTGATTATTAGCAGATGTGGCCACATCTATTGTGTGCACAGTGGCAAGATGGAATGAGATCAAAGACTTGAGAGGTAAATATAGCTGCCCATCAATGTGAGACTGGTTATTGGGCTATTTCCTAACTCTTTACAGTCTTTATTCTGCAGTGTGAATAAGTAAAATATATTTAAGGAGGTTGTCAATCTTTCCAGGAGTGGATGTGCCAGCAAGGTGAAATTGCAAAAAGTAAAGAGCAAAGCCTCAGGCTCCATTTGCCTTGGCATGTTTAGTGTTGCAAGTTATGGCTTGAAAACTAAGTAGCCCTATTCCCTCTTAAAAGTTTGTGTTGCCAAGAGTTAGGTTTTGCAAATATTTAGCTGAAAGAAGCATAGACATTCTGGAGAAGTGTCTTTTCAAAAGATGAGGCCAAAGTAGACACAAAGATTGGCAAAATGCAGGCAATGGAAGGGTGATGATCTGAGCACGTTTTGCAATCACAAAGCCTGGGTACTTTTCAGTTTCTCGACTGTGAACTCCTCTGCATACAAAATTATTCGAGTCATAATTAAGGCCATTTTTCCTTAAGATTGGATCACGCAAGCAACGCAGTAACATTTTTTGAGAAATGAAAAGTGAGTCAAAGTTCACAATAATGTGAGATACTGACAGCATGCAGAAAATGACCTCTTCAAGTTATTCTTGACAAAGTTTGTTCTAGAAGCAACTAAAACATGATTTCACGCGTAGCTTTTTTGTTTGATGAAAAATGACAGTACACCCCTTTTTAATTTAATCACTTTGTGGTCATTTTTCCTAATTTGTGTTAGTATTAAAACATGTTTAAACCTGCCTCAAAAGAAAGTGTTGGAGACTCAGAATTTGGCGGTCATGTTCAATCGTCCAGCCATTAAAGCAGGGCATGCAGTAACTGAAGCGGTAAGGCACGGATCTGAGGCTTTTTACAGAGTGGGACATTAATTTAAGTCAAGGATAAACAGCTCTTAAATGGATCAGATCGTTTTTGTTAAATGTCTCACAGGGACCACTTTATGACAGCAGAAAAAGAAATCAGTTATTTAAACCCCTGCTCATAAATTAAATTTAGAACAACTGGATTCATCATTGTTTCGCACCAGTCCCATTTCAAGGGGCAGCAGAAGAGGAGGGGGGGCACCTACTGTTTAATCTTCTTAAAAGGTGTATTTTGCAAGTTCCCAATAAGTCATTTTATTTGAGTACCATTAGGCGGTCGTGTTGTGTCTGTGTCTCTTTTTGTACCTGAATTATCTGACCACTCAGTGGAGACAGTCATCAGTGAAGCAGTGACTCATTCCCCCGTACCCTTCCCCCCCACCCCTGCACCACCATCATCATCATCTCGTTCTCCCTCTCACCCTCCCTAATCCCAAATATGACTTAAACCTCCCATGACGTCATCAAGCCTGGTTGATTCAATTAGGAAGCCCTCAAGGACAACCAATGTTAATTTTATATACAGAACAGGCATGCTGCTTTGTGATCTGCTACCCTGAACCCCTTTAGTTGTTACTATAATCTCCACTTTGTCCTCAAAATATGAACACATATACGCCAAGTAGAGTGTAATTTGCATGCATTGAGTCGAGCTTTGTTGTAATCGTTTAGAAGTTCTTGATGAATAGATGTCTAATATGTTTTATCTTTGGTGTATGGCTGCTCTTTCACTTGTTTTCATTAAGGCCAGTACCTGGGAATTTTCAGAGGGTGTTTTGTTTGTTATTCAAGCCACTTTACTCTGACCTATGAATCATTCAAGCATAATAAAAGTGAAAAATGTAAAAAAGAAAAAATATTTCCCCTTGTACAATGTGTTATCTTTTGGGAGATTCTTGTGTCATTCACAATTACAAAAAAGTTTTTTCTGCCTGAAAGAAAATAGCTTTCAAGCTAAATGTGCCAGTGGCATGAATAAATTTGGTCTTATATGTACATTTCTGAAGGATCTATTGCTGTTTCTTAAAGACATGACCTTCGGATGCTGTTCATCTGCTTGTAGAAAGTGTTTAAAACTTCACACCCCTTCAGTTGGCTTCCTATTGTCCACAAACTTCACAATTTGCTGTATCTTTATTGTGTAAGACACATGACTGGAATGGAAATTGGTTAAAAAGCAGCCATATTATTTAAAAAAAAAAAGAAGGAGCATTTAGAAAACCTTAAGAAATATTGATCAAGACTACGTGAAGGGAGTAACACAAAGTCAGCCCCACTGGAAACACAGTGCACCAAAATACAAATTAAAACTTTTCTGATAAAAAAGAAATATGGTATTTTTACACTGTAGATGCAAAAATTTAACTAAAACATATGAAATATTAACCGAAAATTGGCCAATGGCTCTTAAGGTATATAAATTTGTTTTCAAACCCATCTGTGTCAGTAATGTTAATAAATATTAACGTTACTGTAAAATTATTAAGGTATAATAAAACATTAAATATGTCAGATTTGATGTCAATTACTTTTCTAAATTAAATGACTGTAATTCAGGATTTGACATCTTTTGTTACACCACATTCATTTCAGATAAGAGCTAATTTAGATCAATTATAGGCCATTTATGTTGCGGTCTGATTTTTGTGTTCCACTTGCCTTACACAACTAAAGCGAAATTAGGAGAACTAAACAATTCAGTAAGAAGAACGAGTTTATTAGCCATAAGCTGCAATGGTATCTTTTAGGGAGCTGAAAGTTTTGCTCTCTCATTTGCAGACTTGCACGTGAACACACTGTCTCAGTGTTATCTTCTCTTACTGTTTGCCTTTCCTGACAGTCTGCTTCTCCCTGATTTCAGTGGAAAAACATTCCTGCCTCCTTGTATGCTTGTGTTTGTTCGTGTGCGCCGTTGTATCAGTGCGTCAGTCATGATGGTACATGGAATCTGCCCTGTAGAGCACCACCGGCCAACAGGAAGCACATTCCTCTGCTTCCTGTTTGTGACCCTCTCTCACTTCCTGGCAAGTGTCTGATAACTCACAAAAAAACACTTAATCACCCATGTGCCCCACACTGGTGCCAGCAGACAAAAATAATAAGCCAGTGACTTCATGAGTGTGTATTTTTAGCGTTTTTCATTACTGAAAAGAAAGGAGAAGTTAACTTACTTGGTAACATTTGTTGATTTATCAGGACAAGCATTATCTAAGGCCACTATATATAATCTGTCTTCTGCTAACACAAAGTGTAACTGATAAACAAATATCCTGGGACTTCAAGAGAACAAAAGCCCTTCATAAATTTATGAACCTGAGGATTTGCAGCTGGGAATTCACACTGCCAGCAGATAACTCTGTGAATCTGCGTCTTGTTCCTCTGTTGTTTTATTGACACTGCCTTTTTAACACAATAATATTTTAAATACATTCCTTATTCATCGCTAATCTTTGCAGGAGTATGACAACATCAGTGTTGTCATAAATGAAATCTATAGATGGATAAATGTCCCATGGATTACCTTTCAGTTATGTGAAGGCTTTCCTAGAAAATGGCATGTTTGCTTTGCAGTCATGGATGAATTGATAAAACATGCTGTCACAAAATACTATTGTGGAGTGATACTTCTATTATGTCTCCACATAATAGAATGATACCAAAAAACTGTATTTTCTTTCCTACCATCACAAACGTACACACGTGAACTCCTAAATACTCCTGCGGCTGCAATTGGAACAGTGTGTTTTGGTCATATGATAGAGGGAATTAACTTTTCAGAAATAAACACTCCGGGTTGGTTTGGCATGGAACAAAGGATGAATATCTGTACCAAGCTAATTGCACCTCATGCCCACTGGAAAGCTTGGTAGAGAACCTATGAGGCTATGGGCCTGTTTATTTTCCAAAGGCCCTGGGAACCTTGTTAGAGTGCATGACATCATGAACGCTTTAAAAAAAAAAAAAAAAAAAAAAAACAAGAGAGCCTAAATTAAAATCTAAAGGACTGCCAGAAAACTGAAAAGGGATCATATTGTGTCTCTCAATATAATATCAATCCAAAGCATTGGGCCAAATCAAGTCAGTTTGCTGAAGAGAAGAAACGATCTAGAGAGGTTATGCAAAAAAGAATGAACAAAGATCCTTCTTTCTGTATGGTTTTTCCAAGAGAAGTCTGCTAACACAAGGCTTCTGGATCTAAGACAAGATTTCTTGTTTCTTATAATTTAGCCTGGGATTACAAAATTGTTGGGATAAACCTTTGTCTTTATACTCAAAAGGGAATTGATGGAGCTGGGGTGGATGCAGTAGACAATGTGACACCTAAAATTTTATTGTAGTCCTCCTATCATACTACTCCTTGGTAAATACAAAATCTCAGCCTGACCTTTTGAAAGCAGTGATAATGGTCAATTCACTTAAGAGCACATAAATCAATCCAAAACAACTTGCACCACCTTCACTTGTTTTCGCTTCTGTTTGCTCCTGAATTATCAGGCTTATCTTAAACATTAGTATGGAGAGATCAACTTAAAGAGGTAGAAAGGGGAGACTCCTGCTTCCTAACATTGGCCAAAAGCATGGAAGTTAGGTGCATCTTACCAAACCCTAGTCCTGGCTACTGTGAGGTTGAACATAAACTAAGTGAGGTATAATCACCAAGCTGCGATAGAATCCCTGCTCATATCAATCTTTGTCTTCTGAACACTTTGGGTTTCTTCAGTTTTGTTTTTTACTTTAAAAAGCCTTTTTTGAACTGTTACACTGTCTCTACACCATGAGTGTCCAGCTCCAGTCCTCAAGGGCCTGCCAGTTTCTGCCCGAACACAGCTGATTCAAATGGTCCACCTACCTCCTCATTGTGTCAAAGATACCTTGCACTTGAGGACTGACTTTGGACACCACTGTTCTATACAGTTAACACTTGTCAGAGAAGAAGATAGACCAAGGTACAAAACTATAAATCAAGATCAAGTTTTCTCATTTTCCAGAAAAGTAAAAGTTTTAAGCATGCTGGATCTTCTAAACCAAAAACTGCTGTAAATGATAGGAGTTTCTCTGGTTTGTTCTGTTTTCTCTTTCCGCAGGTCTCGTGGCAGACTTCAAGGGTGTTGACTTGTTTTTTCTCTTTTTTTCACTCCTCTGCTTCTGTCTCCTTTTTTCTCTTTAAACCTTTCCTCCATCATTCTCTCTTTCCTTTCCCCTCTTTTTTTCTTTTTCTTTTTGTCTTTCTGTCCATTACATTTGAAACAAACCCAAAGAAATTTTAAATAAAATTTCATATATATATATATATATATATATATATATATATATATATATATATATATATATATATATATATATATATATATATACACACCAAGGGGAACATCATGGCGAAAGCCATAATGCTCCACTTGTGAAAGCAAATCTGTTGGGCCTTACCTTGACATTCAGATGACAATTCTGAGTGCCAGACAGCTGGACAGGACACGTTAAAAAACAAAAAAAAATGATAGGAGTTACTGCACTTTAGAGAAGTATTCCTACCCACTGAATCTTTTCACATTTTATTACATAGTTCAGTGTATTCGAATAGGATTTTATGTGATGGGCGTACAAAAAGTAAACAATAGTTATGAACTGGACAGAAGATGGCGTGTAGGTCTCAAAACTGTATGCAGTTAAAAATCTGAAAGGTGTGGCATGCACAGAGTCCACCTGAGTGCAATTTAATTTCATTATAAATGCAGCTGTTCTCTGAAGGCCTCAGAACTTTGTTAGGGAACAGTAGTGGACAAACATCATTAAGAAGACCAAGGAACACAGCAGACATGTCAGATAAGACCAAAGCTGAACTTTTTTTTACAGATATGCAAAACACTATGTGTGGCCAAAAACTTACACTTACACCCCACTGTAAAACATGGTTGTGATCACATCAGGCTGTGAGGGTGCATTTCTTCAGAATGAACAGGGAAGCTGGTCAAAGGAAACTCAGGACCATCCTGGAAGAAAACGTATTAGAGACTGCAAAAAAATAGAAACTAAGGTGGAGGTTCACCTTTGAGGAAGGCAGAGTTAAAATGGAAAGATCACAGTTTATTCATGTTAGAATGGCCCAGTTAAAGTTTAGACCCAAATCGATTTAAGAATCTGTGGCTGGATGTGAAAACTGCTGTTCACAGATGCTCTCCATCCAGTCTGAATGAGCTTGAGCGACGCTGCAAAGAAGAATGGGCAAAAATGTCAGTCTATAGATGTGCAATGCTGGTTGAGGCCTACTCACTCATGCTGTGGTTTTTTGAATTATTGACTTTTCAGAATCTTTACTCATGGAAAATACTCCTGCAGTTACGCATACTGAAGTTTGTGGTTGTAATGGGGAAAAAAAGTTCAAGGGGTGTGAATACTTTATCAAGGTACTCTATAATACACAACAAAGAAAAGTTTACTCTGCAGCTCAGTCATTTAGCTGAACACTGATGTTATTTATTTAATAGTACAATTTCTCTCAGCTGCTGGTCAGCTACTCCAGCAATGTACTTCTCTACTGACCTCATATGTGCTGCCCTTAAATATTTACACAGCCTGTGGTGTCTGATTGGTAATGTGATTGCTGTTTCGATTTTTTTTTTTTTTTTTTTTTTTTTTTTTTTTTTTTTTTAACTGTGCGATGTTGTTCAGCTGCTGTGAGCTAATAGCAAACAGAGAATCTCTCTGAAAAGGGCCTCATTTATCTGATTGTGCAAAATGCACCCAGCTTATCAAAAATAAATTAGAAAATACAAAGAGTCCTTCATGTTTGAGTCACTAAACCAATTTCCCCACTAGTTTGCTTTGTGACCATGCACTTACTAACAAATAAACACAGTAATCACTTAGCATTTAGCCCTAATCACTGTCACGCTTCCTCACAGAGACACATTTTAATTTAGAATGTAGAAGTCCTGACCAACCAAGGCATAGCCTGCATTTTGCCTGTTGAGTGCTGGGAAAACCTCCAGCAAATGTGTTACAGAAAATGAAGAGATGGATGGAAATTCAGATTGTGAAATGTCAAATTAAAGGCTTTCTGACAGTTAAGATTCCCAACAATCTCTGTAACTCTGTTTACAATGAATGGTCACAATATTCCTCTAGTTTGTCCGTTGTTGATGCTAACACAAGGATCTTGATTCATAAATGACTTAAACATAACTGCAGAATACATTTTTAAATGAAACTCCATATAGTTTTCTAAATTATTTTTGCACACAGTAGTCAAAGAAACTATATCCAGTTTTCGTTTTGCAAGAGGTAAACTAGTAAAAACAAATTCACTTGGTCTGTATTGGATGTGCATTAACAACATAATAAATCTGCCCATAGTGTGCAGGACATGGGACTTACCTACAAAACTTTCACCCATTTTATGCTGTGATCAGTTATGCAGCATTGTTCTCGAGGTGTTATTCAAGTAGTCACAAAGGCAGACGCGAAAAGGAATGGCTGAGTCACTCTTTGTACCCTGATTTGTTTGAGTTGTCTCAGGAGAGGGAGAATTTCTGGAGGAGCTCCAGTGATTGTGAAAGCCAGGCGTTGTGAGGGCAAGCAGCCTCACTTCCCACACTTAAGTGGTCAGGAGAGATAAAGAGGCCAGCGGTGGATCATGCCAGCTGGACCCTGCTGAGATCTAGGTGCTGGAACATTAATAAATTCGGTTTTATTTGGGTTTAAGGGAATATAACACAGGCTGTTACTGAATTAAGCTTTAACTGTTTAAAATGATTTTAAATAGGTGCATCTCAATTAATTAAAATGTCAAAGGTTATTAATTTAATTAATTCCATCCATTATCTATACCCGCTTATTTTCACAGGGGAGCTGGCACCTATCTTGTGGTACACCCTGGACAGGTCACAGGGCAACACAGAGACATACAGGACAAATGATGCGCACACACTCATACCAAAAGACAATTTGGAGAGACCAATTAACCTACAGCCAAACTGGACTGTGGGAGGAAGCTGGAGTACCAAGAGAGAACCCATGCATGCCAGGGAGAACATGCAAACTCCCTGCAGGAAAGATCCCAGGCCGGGATTCAAACCCAGGAACTTTTTGTTGCAAGGCAACAGTGGCAGAAAGTCAAATTAAAATATTACATAGATACGTTACACACAAAAGGATATATTTCAAGCTTTTAGTTTTGTTATTATTGATGATTATGCTTTTTTTCTGTTTTTCCACTCTTTATTCAGACTCTGGTACCTTGATTTCCAAATTAAATGCAAAAGTTACTTTCATCTATAAAGAGGACTTTGGACTACTGAGCAACAGCATTATCCATTCAATATATAATCAAGTATAATCAATCAATCCATCCATCAATCAATCAATGCAGTTTATGAGCAGTTTATTCCTGTTGTTTTTGTACCTTTTTTCTATCACACTGTTTCCCTCCACTCAACTTTGTATTTTGGCTGGATACAGCCAGCTTCTTTAGCCATGACCTTTTGTTGCTTACCCTCCTTGTGGAGGGTGTCAGTGACTGTCAGCTGGACAACTGTCAAGTCAGCAGTCTTCGCCATAATTGTGTTGGTTATATCATAAAATTTGTGTTTTAAAAGCATTTGGCTCGTATGTACAATTCATATTTTCTGAGTGAAAGTCAAAATTGGGTTTTCATGAGTTATATGATATTTATTTGTACATGATTATGGCTTATGAGTTTTATTCTTTGAACTGTTTGACATTTTTTAACTTTTGAAAGATATTGTGGTTTCCTGAGATGACCTGTACACCAGCAACTATGATAAAAAAGGTTTATTTTTCCTCAAATACAGAGTCAGTGTTTAACTCAGCCACTCTAGATGGACATGGGGGCTGAGCACATTATCAAGATGATGCCACTGGATCATATGGGAAGCTGGACACTTATGCACCTCTCATGTCTAGACAGGAAGACATATGAGGAGGTGGGGAAGGGAAGGGCTAATTAGAGTTAGATTAAAGTTATCTTAGTTCATCTATAAGTCTGTGGACTCCATCGCGTTCCCCTCCCTTTCCCACAGGAATAAACACAGGAAGATGCTACTAATTAGTGTCTGTGAGGCTAGGGGATGCCTGATGTCCGTACTGATGGGACAGATTCAACAGCTGCAAGCCATCACTGAGAGCAAGCAAGGCCACTGAAATTAGTGAACATTGCTGTGTTACAGTGTGGCAGTTGGTTATCCAGGGGTTTTTTTTTTAGTTTGTTTCACATAGTGTTACTGTGATACTGTTTTTACCTTCAAAAATGAAATTTATAGAATACCTTGGCCATTTTGTGTAAATTCAGCTTTCTCTTTATCTCATTTTAAAGCTTATTTGATGATATGAAATCTTTAAGTGTAGCGGCAAAAAAGCAAAAACATAAGAAATATATTGGGGGCAAACAGCGCCGTAACTTTGTAGTTTTTAACAGCTTCCTGTCACCCAAAAAGTTTCAGGTGGCTGAAAGAGGAACCAAAAATGCAGGTAAGCCATGACAGATTTCGAAGTGACTCATTTGTCTCCAACATCTAAATGTTTATATGCTCTTAAATCTGATGTAATATTTCTCTTGATAACTGATTGATAATTTTACAAAAAAAAAATTGACCAAGACACTGTATGTTTCTGTTTCTTCCTAGGGGTTATGACTACTCAGCCTTAAGTAGCAATTAGATGCTTAAACTTAATGATCTTCATCTTCTCAGGAGTCCTCGCTTCTCGTTTTCTGTCTTCATCAAAACAGCCTTTGCCACTTTGGGCTCAGAAGGTAAACTAATCTTGCTTACTGTCACTTAGACACTTAACGGCAGCCAATGCACCACCTTGTTTCAGCAGACTGCAATCTCTGCTTCACTTGTTTTCTCCTCCTCCTCCCCTCCTCTCATTCTTTCATTCTTCCCTCCTAAGAGACATGATTTACTCGTGACAGAGACAAGGACATCGGCCTGTTAGCGAGCAGCTCTGACGTAGGGACTAGCGTCCCCTCTTCCTCATTATCCCCCTTCTTCATCCATCGTCTTCTCCCGCTCCTCCTCCTCATGCCTTACTCAAATTGGGGTCACCAACCTTCGTCGTGTGGGCCGGTGAGTCATCAATGGGACTCTCGCTGCAGAGGGAGGAGGGACGCTGCCTGTCCAGGATGCTTCCGCCCTCCTAAATTATCAGGGTAACCCGACTTTGTCTGCTCTCCACTGTCACACCATGCAGTCGACCAAAGAAAAGAGAGACAAAACAGAGAGGTGAAAGATAAATGAGAGGCATGACTCTAATGCCTGCATGGTAATATCAGCGTTCACAACCTTTTTGTGCTCAATCAAATAATCATTGCACTGTTTATGTTAAATCTATCATAATTAATACACGTACCGGATACTTGAAACTAATCTCAATGCACTGAGTAACCATTTAGTGTGTGTGTGTGTTTGTGTGTGTGTGTGTGTGTGTGTGTGTGTGTATATATATATATATATATATATATATATATATATATATATATATATATATATATATATATATTTTTATTTGATTTTTTTTTTTTTTTTTTTTTTTTTTTTTTTTGCTGCCTGAGGGTTACTTACTTTCATTTGTATGCTGCCTATCAAAGCAGCAGCAGCATCAGGGCTTAAAATGATGCAGGAATGTAATACAGACTAACAAAATTGACTTTCAAAAGTATCCTTGAACTGTTTCACTTTTTGTTATGCTACAATCAAAAACTTAAAATCTCCATAAAACACAGTGATGAGTTTGTCAAACACAATGAAGCAATATTTTTTAAAGTAAAAATCTCAAAAATGTGGCATGCATTTATATCTGAACACACTGAGTCAATACTTTGTAGAACAACCTTTTATTGAAAATACATGTGCCCGTCTTTTGGGATGTGTCTCTACAAGCTTTGCACATTTAATTCAATTCAATCCAGTTCAGCTCATTTCAGTTCAGTTCAGTTCAATTTAGTTCAGTTCAATTCATCTCAAAAATACTTTATTAATCCCAGAGAGAATTAACGTTTTGGTCACTCAAGTTCTACAATATTCTTCAAAGAGTTGTTGTAGATGCTGATGGCTGTGGGCAGGAAGGATCTCCTATAGCAGTCTGTATTACAGATTTGAAATAGTTTCTGACTGAAGATGTTCTGTTGCTATATTACAGTCTGAGGATGCTCAGGGTAGTGTGTAATTTTCTTGATCCTTTGTACAATAATCTCCAGATGTTCCAGAGTGTTCCCAAAACCAGCCTTCTTTATTACATTGGAAACCTGAAAAATCATCTGGAAAATATTTTGCCCATTCAGGTCAAATATCTCAAACTAGCTCATGCTCATTCAAATTGAATGGAGAGCACACACTTAAAACTTTTTTGAAATACTGATCACAAAGTCTCGGTGGCTTTAAAGTCTAGACTTTGATTGGGACATTCTTACACAACAGTATGCCTAGATTTAAACCATTCATTGTAGTTATGGCTTTAGTCTGCAGTCTTTTGCATCTACTAATAGGTTTTCTTTAAGAATTATCTATTTACCTTGATCCATCTTTCAGCAGCGTCTCTGTCCCTTTTGAGCTAATGCATCCACACAGCATGATGTTTCCACCGCCATGCTTCACTGTGAGGATGGTGTGTTTATTCTAATGTGCAGATTAGCTTAGTTTTTCACCACACCTAGCACTGTAGCACATGCAGGCAAAAAAAGTTCAGGTTTAGTCTCATCTGACCAAAGAACCTTTTTACACGGAATTGCTGTGTCCTCTGGCATGTAGTAAACAATAATTAGGAGATGGAATGGTTTCTTTCTACAATGTCTTTCTTTTCACCCTTTCTTGTCTTCATTGTCTACCTTTGCATTTAGATATAGAACTGTTCATTTTGAGTCTATAGACTTTTCAGAGTGAGTGGTTGGGAGACACAATGGACTTCACAAAGTCCATCCATCCACTGTCTATACCCACTTGAACTGGCAGGGTCGCAGAGGGGCTGATGCCTTTCTCCAGTGGTCATTGGGCGAGAGGTTGGGTGCACCCTGGATAGGTCACCAGTCCATCACAGGGCAACACAGAGACACAAGATAAAACAACCATGCACACACACTAATACCTTAGGGCAATTTAGAGAGACCAATTAACCTAACAGTCATATTTTTGGATAGCAGGAGGAAGCCAGAGCACCAGGACAGAACCCAAGCAGGCACAGGGAGAACATGCAAATTCAATGCAGAAACACTCCAGGCCGAGATTTGAACCCAAGATGTCCTTGCTGCAAGGCTACAGTGCTATTAATTGCTCCACCGTGCAGCCCTGACTTCATAAAGTGTAATAGTTAAAAAATAGGTTGCTACTGTCAAATGTGGTTAATAAAATGTTTTGAATAGCCACCAAGTCAAGCACCATAATTATTTGCAAATTGTAACATTGCAGTATAATAAGTCTTCCTGCTGCAAACGGTCATTAATTATTAATCAGCAGAGGTGAAGTTACAAGATGTGTTTTACTTTAAATATTTTGAGGAGTAGGCTATAGTTATAAATAAATAAAGTATTAGTTCACCATTTTAAGAATTAAGTCACAAACATATGATGGTGACATTTTAAACGTTTTTAGCAGGTCACCTACTTTGACACTACTTTGTCTTTTTCTTATATCGTTATTATTATTATTCCTACTTTACAACACCTTGCTAACATTTCCAAATCACACATGTTCAACAGCAGACAGAGGCCAAAAGCTCAAAAGGATAAAATTAGGAAACTTTTTTTTTTTTACTTAGTTAGCCTTCCTGTTTGCAACTGAAGCTTATGTTTGCTTCTCTATAGAGTTCTAAGTGTCGCTGTACAGGGTTTTCTCCACAGTTATTGTTACTGTAATAAACTGACACAACATTCAATGCCCTAGATGTTTGCAGAAAACATCTGTCTTAAATTTTCTCTCATCAGTAAAATGAGCAGCAGACTTCTCACTCTCCAGCCAGCAGATTGTTCACTGAAAGAGAGCATACTGAGAAACTTTTAAGGCCCCCCTTTTAAGACATACTTCATCCAAAGTGCCAAAATCGCCTCTCATTGACATAGATGGGTAATGAAAATTGAATTATTTTGTTCGTACAGAGGCATCTGGCTGCCAAACTTGATACTAGGCCCAGGTTGAACTATTTTGACAGAGCTCTGTGTGATGTGTTGTGTGATTGGTCAGAAGTTTGTTGCTGTGTTTAATGCAGAAATGTGTTCGAACAGCAAAGTTGATTTTTCTCTTCAGCAAGTTCACTTCCACTATCCGGTTTTTGTATCTACAGGAGACAGGAATACTTTTTGAGGAAAGTTTGTCTGACAGGGTGAGGAATTTTGTACATTTGTACAGTTCTTTACTAAATAACTACTATAATAATAAGACTGTCAAATGGCTAAAAACTCCTGGATGGAAATTACAACATCGTCCACGGAGGTGGCTGTCTGGAGAAAAGTGTGGCACTCTCACTGTGATTGTTTGTGGGAACAATGGTGGGTAGGGGCATGATGTACTCGGAAGCGGTTGGGGTGTCCCCCTGGTGGTCTGTGCTGCTGTATTTAAGGTGTGTGCAAAAACAAACAGTCCCCAACCATGTGACTGCGCATCAACTGTTTGTGGGACCCTTTATTCAAGGTGGCAAGAACAAGAGCAATGATTTTTCTGGATTTTTCAGCATATTCCCACAAGAACTCAAGTGCCAAACTCCTGGGAAGTTCTCACCTTCCACTACAACATTTGAACAGCTAATAGTTGTCGAACACCACTCAAAAAAGTTCCTCCAAGTTTATGAGTCAAGAACAGACTGAGAGAACTTCTAAACCAAGGCTGAAAGAGCAGTATGATGTCATTTTGTCCTTGCAGTCCTAGGAGAGAAGTGCTTTTGGAGGATGTATTGGCCTTTACATTACAAGCTCTGCCTGAAGGGTAAAACTTAGGATCATCTGGCAAGTGCATAAATGCAAAAGTCCAACAATCTTTCTGTTGTAAGGTTTAACTTCTAATGTCCACAACCATAACATCACCTGCAGCAACACAGGACCATGGAGTCTGCTGGTCTGATAGCCTCTACCTAATAGCATATTCAAATATGATAAAAGAATTGGTTCTGATCTCAATATTTGATTGAATTGGTCTTAATACAGACCATGATGCAATCTTTTTAAATCAGCATTAATATCACACCCTCTAAGAAAGTTTGGTTTAATCACTGGAGAAAAGAAGATGTTCTCTTCAGTCTAAACATGACTGAGTTTGAAGACCACATGGAGACATCTATGTCCAAATTTGGTTGAGGGTTGTTGGGCTTAAAGGAATGGGCTAATCCGGGACAGAATCTGTGACTTCAAAAAGTCAGACTTTTTATATTTTGGTCTGGGTTAACTAAAGACCTGCACTGCCCAACCTTAAACAGTAGTAAAACAGATTTCCATGGACGTCCAGTCTTTGTATGTCAAAGATCTACAACTGCCCTCCAAACTGTGGTTGTGTGTGATCAGTGGTTTGTTTAAGAGAAGCTAAACTGCCTGAGCTAAATAAACTCTATATTTAGAGCCTCGGGTTAGTGTGGAAGTCAGGAACATATCACTCAATGAAAGATAAAGAACCCTATCTTTATATTTGTTTATTATGCAAAATGGGCAGTATTTTTTTTTTTTCAGTTTAAGTCAAGTTAGCCTAAATTTTTCCTGTATAACAGGAACTATAACTTCCTCATAACAGAAACGAGACACAAAATATGAGAAATAGGGATGATATACTCAAACTCCCACACTGGGCCACAAAACCAAATACAACTTTTGTGTTTATGTTCCTCCATTAAACTCTGGTCTTGTTTTGCTTTGGACCCACAAATGCTCTGTGTTTATAACTGAGATGAATGTAGAGAACTGCAGGATTGTACACGTGTGTGTGCGTGTATGTATATTGTGTGTGTGCGTTCAGGGAGGCAAAAGGTCAGTTTTGGTCTAACAGCACGTCGACATGCTCGCAGCTTATTTGTTGATGCTATCTGTGAGAGGAATCTGAGTAAACAGTGAGGCTAGATAACAAGAAGAGTACTTCTTCCTTCTTCTCTCCAAGTACCCCTCCCTGGATTTGTGATGACATTTAAACCTGAATCCTCATGAGTTGATACAATCTCACTTTAAACCTCAATTTTCACCCCATTTAAATATGTTAGTCTTCAATTTCTCTATTTGGCTCTTTAAGTATGAACTTGCTTTCCATCTCACCCTCCATTTTCTGCGCAAAAATGTAGGAGCTTTCTTAGGCTGTTGTAAAACTAATTGACTAAATCCCCATCCTCAAAAAATTGGAACATGGAGCTAGAAGTTTAATGCTGTGAGAAAACCTTTGTTCAGCTAGGGCAGGGAAGCTTATTCACTACAAGCCAAGCAGGTGAGACAGGAAACATGAAAGTTGATGCTGTGGTCAGACAATATGAAAATTGAACTTTTTAATCTACCTTCAAAGAAAACTCGAATACACCATCCCCAAAGTAAAACATGGTGGTGCATTATGCCTTGGGATGGTCTTCTTCATCAGAGACAAGGAAGCTGATTAGAGTTTACTGGAAAATGAAGCAAAAATAAAGAGTAAACCTGACAGAGAACCTGTTAGAGGCTGCAAAAGACTTGAGTCTGGGGCAGGGATTCACTTTCCAGCAGGACAACAACCCTAAACATATAGACAGGGCTATAATGAAATATTTTAGATCAAAGGATATTCATGTGTCAGAGTGACCCTGTCAAAGTCCTGAGCAAGTGCTATTGAGAATTTGTGGCTAGACTTTAAAACTTTGTTGGAAGACATTATTCATCTTATCTGACAGAGTGGGAGCTTTTTTTCAAAGTCAAACATTTCTAACTATAGATGCAGAGGGGGGGGAGACATAGAGGGAGCACACATCAGGTGTTTATTTGTAAGAAATTTTGAAACTCATGTATCATTTACTTCAACTTCATAATTATGCACTACTTTGTGTTTGAGTATCAGATCAAATTCCAGTATAATACAATGAGGTTTTTGGTTGTAATGTGGCAAACTGTAAGTAAAGGGTATGATTATCTGCTGAGCCCTGTATCATCAACTGTTGTAATAGTGAGCATATTAATGATCCTTTTTAAAAACAGGCACACAGTGGCATAAAAAAGTCTTTGCCCCCTTCCTGATATCGTATTTTTTTGCATGTTTGTCACACTTTAGTGTTTCAGATCAAACCAGTTTAAATATTAGTGAAAGACAACACAAGTAAACACAAAATGCAGTTTTTAAATGAAAGTGTATATTATTAAGGGAGAAAAATAATCCAAACCTACATGGCCCTGTGTGAAAAAGTGATCCCCCCCATGTTAAAACATAACTGTAGTTTATCACACCTGAGTTCACTCTTTCTACCCTCACCCAGGCCTGATTACTGCCACACCTGCTCTCAATCAAGACATCACTTAAGTGGGTCTTTTATTTTGAAGCCGTTTAAATCCATTTTCCTCTTGCTTTCTTCACATTCTCCACCCAATCTCTTCAGAGCTGTGCAGCAGTCACTGATAATAAACTGCTCTGTTTTGTAATGGACTGTATCGCTGTAACCAGAGTTCTTCAGTAAACCCTCATAAACCCACTGATGACCTGTGTGCTTTCTGACAGAAGCCATGTGGTGGTTAATTAGGCAAAAAATCAGCAACAGAGGTCAGAATCCTCAATAAATGGTCCTTCGAGCTGGAGTATTGACTGCTACACAATGTCATCAGAGAAAGATACAGCATCCCACCCTCATACTAATGTACGAGAGCGACATGCAAGGCAGCACCATGCATCCAAGCATCTAGAATAGTATATTCTTGCCTACAACCCTCATAGGCCTGCTCTTTCCTCCCAGCCTGACCACAGAGAGCACAAGGAGCTGATGAGAGCAGAGGCCTCAGTAGACAGTAGACAAGCAGATGTAACTTCCCATGCTGGTGCAGGTGAAGGCTCACGTAGCTCTACCCCAGGTGATCCACTGAGCACCACATCACGCAAACAACTCGTTAAGTCCACATTCAGGGGTGAGGAGGAAGAAAGGGCAGAAATAGCAGAAGTCACTCACAAACTCTGTCAGTATGAACATCAACAACATCGTTGCCAAGAGCTACTGGAGCACATGACATCATTCCTACAGGAAGAAGAGGAGAATGAGGAGACTCACATAATTAAAGTTGTCACACTCACTCAAGTACAAGCCCAGTCCTCACTCTGCCCCCTCACCTGTGTTCACTCTTCAGGGCCCTCATCTTCAACAGAGAAGCAGGCACACCACATGGAGACACACACTGACAGACACACACATGTAAATGTGATTTTTACATTAGAGGGAGAAGCTGAGCTGAGAGATCACGCCCTTGAAGTAGTACAGGAGAAAGAAAAATCTGCATTCACCCCGATACATCCAGCCTCTTCAAAGCACACAAGCTTCTCCTATCCCATCATCTCATCTAGTCAAGTGACACCAACCTCAGCTTCACAGCAGCATGTAAAACCAGTTCCACTTCAACAGGGCTATATTGCAGTGAAGGTGAAACCACCTCCAGACACCAGCCTCAGGTGCAGCAGCTGTTAACAACCACAGCCCTGCCTTACAAGCCAACAGCTTCATATCACACATTACAAGCGGTAATGAACTATCCTCTACCTCAATCTCCTGCAAACCATAGTTAGCCTCAATATACACCCATGCCATCATCTGTAGTGTCACCTCAGTTACTGCCATTTGTCCCGGTGGCTACTGAAACCTCCCCAGCTTTTCAGTCACAGTTTCCAGCAAACCAGACTCCAGCTCCACACAATTTCAGAGAAAACACAGAGAATGGAAGTTGAAAGAATACGCCGCTATGCAATCCCCCTCCTGAGGAAACCAGGAGCACCCAAGCTCAACAGACTACATATTCAGTCGTGGCTCATCTGAGAGCCACCGAGAAGTGACTTAAGAAGGATCCAGAGAGAGCAACTATCTACTCAGCTGAGATAAACTCATCAATGCAGGGTATGTCAAGAAGCTTCAACCTAAGGAGGTGGAACAGTCTGCAGAAGCATGGTATCTCCTCCATCACCTTGTGTGCCACAACAACAAACCATGTCTGGTCTTCAACTGTTCATTTCACCACCAAAATGTCTCCCTGAATGAGCAGCTCTTACCTGGGCCTACATTGGGTCCATCACTAGTGCGAGTCCTCATCCAATTCAGGCAGCATCAGATTGCAGTGAGCAGTGACATTCGTGCAATGTTTCATCAAATCTGTCTCCTGCTTGAAGATGGACCACTGCTTCGGTTCATCTGGAGAGATATGCACTGTGGAGACCCACCAGAGGTGTACGAATAGCACGTACTACCATTTGACACAACAATTAGACCATGTTGTACTATCTTCGCCCTACAACAACATACTCATAACCACCAAGTCAGCCAACCTGAAGTAATGCAGTTGATGCAACAGAGCTTCTATGTTGATAATGGAAAAGGTTGATTAGCTGCTCACTGTATTGGCAGAAGGAGAATTTGACCTCAGACAGTAGGCCAGCAATCAATCAGCAGTAGTAGTCCATCTTCCCTCCAACACGAAATCTTCAGCTACAGAACAGTGGCTAAGCCAGAGCCATATAGATGCACTGGAACCCACCTTAGACCTGAAATGGAACTGTGCTGCAGACACCTTTGGTTATCAGTATCAGATCACTGAACATTCTACGCTAACAATGAGGACAGCCTATCAAGTCTTACTCTGACCTACCTCCTGCCCTCCGAGAAGCATGGGAAACCTGGAAGAGCAAGCTGAAACATCTCAACACCGTATTCCATTCCCCACTGTTATTTGCCAGTCATACAGACTGAGATTACGTTTACTATCTGACAAACAGTTTTGTGGTCTGACTCCACCACAATACTGGAGTGGATTCAATCAGATTCCTGTCGTTATAAGGTGTTTGTTGGAACTATTATGTTGGAGATCCAAGAACTGACTGACAAGCTTGGCGGTACATTGACAGTCCACACAATCCTGCAGATGATATAACAAAGAGAAATCAAAGCTGGAACTAGCAGGAGGTGGTCACTGGATCCAAGGACCTCCACTTCTTAAGCAGAGTGCTGAAAACTGGCCAAAGAAACCAGAGCAAACTACAACGGTGGGCTCATCTAAATTGAAAAGTATCACCTTCTGCTGCTTCACAGCAGTGGAACCCATCAGCATCATCCCTGACGCTACCCAGTACAGCTTGTAGAAGGAACAAGTGGAAGCCACGTGACAAGCTCATGGGACAGCAGCATATCCAGTGCATAACCAGATCATTACCCACCAAGATGAATAGGTCTTGCAGCTGAGAGGATGCCAAGCACATAACTTCCCAGAAGAAGTCACTGTTCTTAAAGCACAGAAACCTGTATCAAGTCACAGTAATCTACTCAGCCTTGCTCCAGAGTGGGACACATCTACATGTCTTAGCTGTGTGGGTGGAAGGCTGTGTAGATTGGAAACCCAACCCAAGAACCCAATTGTGCTTGAGCCAAGGCACCCAGCAGTGAAAACGTCTTACTAAAGACACAGATGAACCTTTACTGCACCCAGGCGTGAGTCTATGCTGAATTAAGGAGACCGTAATGGATCTTACGGGGATGACAAGCGATCTGACATCACCAGCTTAACTGCTCCACCTGTCAGCGCTGGAGGGTTCATCCAAAGGTGCCCAGATGGCAGATCTGCCTGCACAACATTTCAGGCTTCTATGTCCACCCTTCTATTCAACTGCTGTGGACTGCTTTGGGCCTTACCTGGTGAAGATGGGTAGGCAAACAGAGAAGCACTGGGGTGTTGTTTTCAAATGCCTCTCAACCCGAGCTGTGTACATAGAGCTCCTGAACTTTATGGATGTGGATAATTTCCTCCTGTGGAAATCTAATCTTTGAGCAAATGAAGACTTTGGAGTAGCCTAGTCAAAGTCCTGAACTGAAAAAGGCCATTCATGCTGGAAAAACCTCCAATTTGGCTAGAAATACTGCAATTCTGTGAAGATTAGTAGCCAAAATTCCTCCACAGCTGTAAAAGACTCATTGAAAGTTATCGCAAACACTTGATTGTAGTTGTTGCTTCTAAGGTTGGTCCAACCAGTTATTAGGCTTAAGCGGCAATCACTATTTCACACAGGCCCATGAAAGGTTTAGATTTTTTTTGTTTATTCTGTAATAATAAGTACCATTTTGCATTTTGTGTTTACTTGTGTTCTCTTTGATTAATATTTAAATTGGTTTGATGCTGTGAAACACTTAAGTGTGACAAACATGCAAAAAAAGGAAATAGGAAGGGGGCAAACTTTTTCACACCACTGTAAGTGGAAAAAGAGTGTGATCATACACCTTGTCTCACGATCTTAGGAGTGTCAGACCTACACGGACTTATACACCTGGATTCTGAAATAGGGAGGGCAGCCAAGCTTTGACCCCCTCACATCTGGAGCCGACACGCTCAAAGACACTGAGGAGGAGCATAAATAACACTCTCATACATGTACAGTATGTCACTCACAAGAAATACACAAACGCAGACAGGCATGCACTTCCCAGAGAACAAATATACGGCTTGTCTCCACACATGTGTTTGAACGTAGATACACACAGAAAACTAAAGGAATCTCAGATTGTATAACCTGTCTCACACAATACATACACACACAGAGTCCAGATGGTCGGTGTGGTCATCTCATGAATCCTGAGCTTTTACGGTTTTATGTATAAAAAGACACTTGTGTTTTATCGTGCTGTGTCTGGGAGAAAAATGTGCAGGTGCTGCAGCTGTTTGAGGACACGTAAACCTCCCAAATGAGCACAAAGTAATGGACAAGACATCCCAAAGAAACCTACAGATAAAACATCATCTGTCCATGGTTGTTCTTGTTCAACATGTCTCCAGGTGATGAGTTAGAATTGAAACTTGAAAAGTTCATTCATCATAGTTCAAGCTTTAGTTACGATGCTTCCCCTGAGCCCTAAATACCAGAGCGATGACATGGATTTTAGAACACGGTCAATGAGTGACCGTCACAATGAGTGAAAATAATGTTATTGCTCAAGAAAGGATTTTCAGGTTTATTGTTTACATTGGTGAGTAGCCTCCTGGTGCCGCAGATAAATACAGGATGCACTAGGAACTATTTTTCTTTATGCGTTATTTTCTAAAGGGCTGGATTTAGAATTTTGTATACAAATAAAATTAAAAATCCTTTTCACCAATTCATTTTTTCCTGTTGTCAGGAAGAAACAAGGGTGCTAATTTGACTCAAAAACATAAAGCGTTCAAGTCCTTAATGTAATGACATAAACTGGTCTTGATGTTATTAAGATAGTTACTCCCACAATTTCTAGAATATGTATATCAAATAATATTAATAAATTAGAATATTATTGAAAAGTTCATTTATTTCAGTCACTCAATTCAGAGTGAAACACACTGTATAGATTAATTACAAACAGATTGAAGTTTTCAAGCCTTTATTTCTGGTCATTTTAATGATTTTCTGCTTACAGCTGATGAAATCATGACATTTAAGATTAGCATATTAGATCAGACCAATAAAAAATATTTGTTACACAGAAATGTGGGTTTAATGACAAGTATGTTTAATACAAGCTTGAAGATTGTTATTTTCTAAAGGTACATTTTAATCTGACAAATAAGCATCATTGGAATGCATGTTCTAATTTCTTTATTATGATTGTATACATATGTACTCAGGTAGAGTAGGGTATATCCGCGTGTCTTACGTATTTTTTATCTCTTAACTCTTTTCCACTCCAATTTCTCACACTGTGTTTCAGACCAGCTGTTTCTTCACTATCATTCAAGCCTTCCAGCATCTGCAAAGCCCCCCCCCCACCTCATATTTATCTGCCTGTAAATTGTTTGCCTGCAGTGCAGCTGCTTGTCCCAAAGACTGGTCTGCCCTAAAGGGAGGGGGGCCCAGGTGTTCCTGTTTGGGTTTGACGCTGTTTCTTATTTTTAGTCTCACTGAGAACTCTGCTGCTTGTGGACATAGTGGGTCACTTGTGTGTTTATTTATTTGAAACGGCCAATCAGCCAGGCAGGTTTATGTCAACATCAAGGGCCAGCTTCCTGTTATTACCGACCACACACACATGTACATATACAAACCAGTAATATACTGTACATACTGTAATTACATGGCAGCATCTGTAGATTCTGAAGGATACATGGGCTGCATGAGGACTGTTCTCCATACTTCTACTCATCTGATAAGTTTCCATTCATCAGGGTTGATTTGCAGCCATCCTGGTGCAGTTTAACAGTGTAAAAGCCTAAGTTAAAACATCTGATTCAATGATTTAAAGTGGACATATCATGCAATTAAATCCTTCCCTTTCCAAACTAAATCATTCAATTGTAGTCTACATAAAGTGGAACTGCAATGCTTCGGTCTGAGTTCCTCGTTATTGTTGCTCCACAAGCCCCTCTTTTACCCCTGCTCTGAGGTACATCAGACAGCAACTCGTTTTGTTGCGGTCTTTTTAAATGCAGCCGAGGAACGTCACATCCTGCTCCGCCCTCCATACCACCAGGTCACCCTGTTTGGCCATTTTTCTAGTTTGGTAGCAGCAAATGTTTTGGATCATGTTTTCCCCAAGACAAAACTGGAATAAACAATGCCAAACAGTTTATGTAATAATACTTTTCAAAACATGCAGTATGGTTATGTCCTCCAAGGGTTAAAAGCGAGGACACAGCGCGAACATAAGCAGAAGGCACAATGCTACTGCTTTTAAAACAAAGGCCAGGACATCATATCAACATACAATAAATTGTCTAAAATGAAGTTTGTTGTTGTTTTAGTGTTATTTGCAGCTTACCGTTTTGCCGTGTTTCTATACAGAGAAGGAACTGACTGATTTACGAAAAGATTTCGTCTGATTTAGCAGTCTTGATATTGGCAGAGGTTGCTTAAGCACTCACCCGCAAAGTGCTTTGTGAAAACAGTTAAATTTTCCCACAGATGTGAGTATATTTCCAAGAAAACTAAAATTAACCAGACACTTCAAAGAGCTTCTGATGCTGGGGGATGGTGTAATAAATTGTGCGTGTCAATACACACAACAACCGAACATTTTGACTTATCCACTTATAGCTTTGGTATCCTTCAACTTGGACTACAACGTCGCTGTGAGAAATAAAAAATGGCAGATTCGCAAAATTAGTTAGCTGCAAGTCCATGACCTTGTTTAGCAGTTTTGCAGCAAATACTGTGATATAGTCGTTCAAAAAACGTAATACAAAATAGAGAAAACTGAACGGATTGAAAAATATGATCCAAACAGAAAATAAAGATTTCAGTTGTTCTAAATGAAAATGTTTTTGCCAAAATGGGTTATAATAATAAAAAAAAGTTACAGTATTTTACAAATATTTAAATGACAGATTTGTAACAGTGGATTGTGAACTGTCTTGATATCTGGTCATGATAAACTCTGAGAAAATGATCACACCATAATGAAATATCTAATAGAATGACAGAGTAAGCTTCTCTTACTTCCAATAAATCTAGTGAAAATGAAAATGGGCTCCAATTTAAATTGAGGTCAGTAATTATAACTGAACAAGCAAACCCGAGCACGGATATTATTTCTCAACATAAATAGCTTTGCAAAGTATTAATAACTCTAATTTCTGAAATGTTTTATACTATAAACATAGATTGTCCCCAGTACCTATTAGGATTTTATGTGACCGAATAACACAAAGTAGGCCATAAACATGAATTAGATTTTCTCTATGTATGTATTTCCTACTAAGTCTCAGAATGCATTTGTGTTCATCCACCTGTACTTTGATGCCCCTGAAATCAAAGTACAGGACAGAAAATCCAGTGCAGCCAATGGATTTAAGTCCCGAAATTAGTGAACACGGTCAACATGTGTGCATTTTTGTGTCATTATAAATCCAGCTGTTCTGTGAAGGCTTCAAAAGCAACATAAAGACCAAGGAACATCGCCAACAGGTCAGGCAGGAAGATGTGGAGAAGTTAATAAGAGTCTTTGTCTTTGTTGGAGCAGACTGGACAACAGATACTTTGAATTGATCTACTGCTTGGTGTGTGTGTGTGTGTGTGTGTGTGTGTGTGTGTGTGTGTGTGTGTGTGTGTGTGTGTGTGTGTGTGTGTTTGAGAGAGAGCGAGCTTGTGCACCACCTCCATCTTGGAACTGAATAACTGAATGAATTTGTGGAGCTGTTGTAGTAGCGTCTAGAGCGAGTAGGCACATGTTTGTCCTTGAGCGAGATAATGAATGGATACCAGCTTATAGGATGCTGCCTCTCTCTCTTTCTCTCTCTCTCACACACACACAGGTTTTGCTGGATTAAAGGGATAATTTTTTCAAACCAGTTTTTTTGCAACACTAAACGGACACCTCTTTCTACTTATGCTAGAAAGATGTAGTAAATCTTCAAAAATTCTATTTGATCTATACAACACAAATCTCACTTCAAAATTTAGATAAACAGATCAGAACTCAATACAGCATTGCGTCAGGTTCTTGTATTTTAAGAGGACAAACGATAATGAAGTACTTAGCTCTGCCCATGACACAAACAGTAATTGCCAGGGCCAAATTTATTTGTCAGGACCATGGCCTAACACATACACAAATATTAAATTTCAGTGTATTAAGAAGGCCAAACATGGATAAATGAAATAGGACTAAACAGAAAGAAGTGGACTGCATTTTACAGTGCCTTCACTAAATATTAGAGAAACAGATTCCTATTTATGAACAGAAAGGAAAATTTATGGATGTCAAAATTAAATTATGCATGTCTGTTAAGTCAGCAGACAGATTAAACAAACAAATCTAGTGAACAAGATGTACTTATCCATTGTCTCACAGTAGAAATAAAACTGAATCTTTTTGTATGAAAAGTACAGTAACCGATTCACACCAAACAATACATACTGTAAAAATGTCAGTATGTTTACATATTCTGTTCAACAGCCAATTTTCCATTATAACTGGAATACTGTCAGCTCTCCTCCTGAAATATTAAAATTGTCCAGAAAAGATATAATCAGAACACAGAGATTACTTCTGGTCTAACCCTTAATGTCCCATGTGTCCTGATGATATCACTAAAAGACAGTTCATCACATTCCCATATTCTAGCCAGGATTTTCTTTTCAAAGTTACGCCCCAATTCCTTTCAAAATCTCTTATGTTTTGGATAAAGCGACCAGCCAGAGCAGGATCTTCAGCCTTCTTGCATTGGTGACCATTCAATCATAGTGGCTAGTTTTCCTTTTTTGATGTGTTTACCAAAATGTCTCAAGACCGCGGCAACCTCCACAGGAGACCATGGATGCTTTCCGGACATACTAGAATAAAGACAAATAAATCATTAAAGTGGAGTTAGTTTTTATTTAAAAAAATTTAAATAATAAGAAAGTTTGTGTTTGGTAAGTTATTTGTTATAACAATGTTTCTTGGCTATAAATGATGTACTCATGTAATGCCTGTTTATTCAGCTTTTAAAATGTACTTTGGTATTAGTTTGCCAATGCCAAACATCTTATTCTGCCATTGATACTTGCTTGTTTAGGTATAGTTAATTATATGGTTAAATTCTGAAGAAAAGGCAATTTGATAATTTAAAAATTGTATTTGTTTGACAAACAGGCCTCAGCAGCTTGTGAAGAACCATCCAAAGCCAAAAGAGACTTGTCTCTCCTTCTCATGCTGGTCCCCAGTGTTGTTTCCCAGTGAAGGAGATCCCACTCAGCATCAACTTACTGAGTCCAACAAAAGACATTTCTCTGCAGGTGCAGCATCAGCAAAGGCCCAGTGGTTGAGAAACCTGGTTTACTAAATCTAACTTAATAACCAAATTTGAAGCTATATCTGCATTGCTTTCTTTATTATAGTTTTTTGGTGCTTTGCTATTTTGAAAAAAATATAACTATGTGAATGCATTACAGATTAAAATAGGCATAGAGAAAGTAGTATAAACATTAGTCCTATTACTGATCACTAAATCTATCTATGCTATTTTCTAGCATCTGAACATTGACAGTGTTACAATTTATCACAGAGTTGCAACATGTTTTCATAATTGCGTTGACCTGAAGAGCTCAGGGTTTTCAGCCACACATTCAACAAAATAAAGGGATGAACACTGAATGAGTCTATGCTTCTAAATAAAAAAAGAAAAAATGATGTCCACCTAAATGAACCTGTCCAGTTGAGTATTACACAAGACCTGTGCGTCCACAACAGCAGCCTGATGGCATTTCTTTGGAGATCTGAAATGTAAAGAACAAATCACTGAATGTGAGGTTGTTCCTAATTTACAAAACTCAGTCCTCCTTATTCCTGCACAGGACCTGTGTGTCTAGGCACTCCAAAATACATCACATACTAGTTAATATTTATAAATATATGGTCAGCATAAATCTATTTACTTATGACAGTTTTTAACATTTTGAATAGTACTGAACAAGTTTAAATAGTCTAGTCTGATTGTCTTTCTGCAAAATCTGCTTTTTTGGGCACTATGTTCATCACTTGTCTTTGACTATACTCAAACTATAACTTGATATACCCTTCAAAATTGTCTTCAAAGCTGGTAGTATGACTTTTGACAGTATTGTTATACTTCTAAATACCTTGCTTCTCCATGGCCAGTCAGAATCACTGTACTTATAAGTGATTTCTTCCCCTGGAACAATATCTCTGAGTGCAAATAAACAGAGATGGGGTCTTCCATTCACTCTTCTAACTTTCATTTTGCTGTTTGGGTTCACCTCATCATCATTTACCAGTCTCCCTAATGATCCATCCTCTCTGGCAGCATCAACACTGTAAGGGAAAGAATTTTGCATATTTAGTGTCTGAAGAACATTTATCCACCAACTTAAAATATTCATCTGGTACTGTGTTTCATAACTGAAAATACTTTTACTGATTATGAGGCAGAAAATGTTTGCACCTCTGCGATTAGATACAAAGTTTAAAAAATAAAAAAAATGACCTTAACTGTTGACCATTGAACTGGAAATCAACCATGAAAACCTTGAGTGCATCATGGTAAACTTTCAATCGGTTTTCTTTTTCCTTTCTTCTTATGACTTCCCCTCTGTACTCAATAAGGAAATTTCCTTTTTGAAAGTGCCGGCAGCTGAATACACCCGACCTGAAGGTACACATAATAAAAAGAGTAGAATAATAAACTTTAAACAATGCAGAGCTGTCAAATAGTTACAACTGAAATTAACTTTTTCAATATCAGTTAATTTAATTTGATGTCTTTCTGTGATTTAAACTTTTTTTTTTTTTTTTTTTTGTCAGACGAGTGGTGGAATAACTTCTTCACTACCAAATTGTTTCTGTGGATTAATCCATAAACATTTTGTTTCATAAATAAAGTATCTATCTAGATATATGATTATCTTCCAATGAAAAAAAAAAAAATCCAACATAACAGCTTCTATTCTGAGCAGTTGTCTCCTTTGGAATAAAAAAAGATTTTCAGATCATAACGATCATGATCTATGCTCATAAAAATAGTTTAAATGTAAAAAGACAACAAAAATCTTTCTTTAATTAAAATTTGCATAATAAACTCACAACTCACCTTTAAATGAATTAATATATCTTATATCAAATCCTTTCTTATCTTCACCTAAGGAGCAATAATAACTGGCATCATGTTTGGGATTTCTTTTCGCTCTCTGTGGCCTTGTTGTTGTTGTAGCCATCTCCTGAAAAAATCAGATGTTGATAACTTGAGCAACAACACATTGTTGTGTACAATATGATTTAATGTTATTGTATGTGAAAATGCTGTATGAATAAAGTAAACAGTATCACATCCCTCACTTTCTATTGACAGGTTCTCAAAACCTTCAAATAAAAAAATATATATATTTTAATCCTAAGGATTACTATCCAGGATAATTTGTGCCAGTGAAAGAATACCACACACTGACACACATCACAGAAAATGACCAACTAGAGAGTTGACTTTTCTGGAGATTCCATGCCTCAGTTCTAATTCTGGAGTACGCCACCTTCCCTTTAAACTCTGGTACACTGACGAGCATGCTTGCTAATAACCAGCTAAACTGTCGCAAATCAGATGCTTTGGTGCATCCAAACATCAAGAAACCTACAACATTCTGCATAATTACAAAACAATATGTACCTAAATGTGTAAGGGGTTTTGTATTGGTCTTTCCTCTTCCTCCATGCAAAGGAATTAAACTGTTCAGTTAACACTAATGGCTTGCACCTGGTCTTGACGGACTGTACCACTTTGATAGAAGAGGAGGGGTATGACAAAAAGAGAATTCTTTTTTGTTTCTAAAGAGCACAAGGTTTGATTTATTCAGGAACAAGAAAACAAATTTATTTGAGTAGTATTGTGTTGCTTTCATTCAATATTTCAAAGTAAATAGTTTATTATACATTTTGCTTTAATTAGGAAGCGACAGTCACATGGTCTCTCCCACCAGAAATGTTTAACCCTTTATCATGCAAGTGACTACTTTTGATCACTCCTGCTGAGCTCCTTCATGATAGCTATACTTTAAAAACACATTTTTATTCAGAGACACTTTGTGATTGGTATTTATCATTCATTTTCACCCAAATGAAGTAGCTTAAACCCTTTATAAACTTTTTCTTCCTCTGGAAACTGCTGTTTAATGGCAGACAACATTTGCAGAAAAAGGTTGTCTGATATACCTGCCTATAGACAATTTAGACAACCTGGACAATTTGCATGTATGCAGAGTAGCAGTATTACCTGGTGATAAGAACAAAATATTTATCTTTATAATTTTATGCTAACAGTAACATAAGTAATAGTGATATTTTTGCACTTTAAGTATTTTATTTGTAATTCTGTATTACTCCATGGCTGGTTATCCCGTCTTTCAAGTTTGGGTCCTCTACCACAAGCCTTGAAGATTCTGCACAATATCTTAGCAGTTCCCAAAGGTGTGCTCTTCTGTATCGAGATGTATCTTCAGGTATCTCTTTGAGCCACTCTTCAGTTTGGGGATCATTGGCCCTAGTGCTCCAGTGACCACAGGTACTACTATTGCCTTCACCTTCCAGGTTCTTTTTAATGCTTTTTTGAACCCTTGGTATTTATCTAGTTTTGTGTGTTCCTTTTTCCTGATGTTTCCATCATTCGGGGTGGATACATCACCACAACAGCTTTCCTCTGCTGCTTAATGATCACGATGTCCAGTTACTTCACCATTCCCATTTTGTTGTTCTGTATCTGAAAGTCCCACATGATCTTAGCTCGTTCAACTTCTACCACCTTGTTTGGCATCTCCCATTTTAACCTGGTGTTCTCCAAGTCATATTCTGCACAGATGTTTCTTTACACTATTCCGGGTACTTGGTTGTGATGTTCCATGTATTCTTTTCCTGCTAGCATCTTACATCCTGGTGTTAGGTCCTGGATTGTCTCAGGGGGACTCTTTACACAGCCTGCACCTGGGATCTTGCCTGGTGTGATAGATCTGGCCCACTATTGCTCTGGTGCTCAGGGCCTGATTCTGTGCCACCATGATTAGTTCCTCTGTGCTGTGTTACAGTCTAGCCCTTTCTGTCCATTGGTAGGATTTGTTCATATCAGCCACTTCAGCTCTCTGTCAATGGTACATTCCATGCAGTGTTTTTTCTTCCCACAGTGATCCCTCCAGCTCATTCTCCTCCAGTTTACATTGTTTGATACATTCATTGAGCACTTCATCCTTTGGGGCCATCTTTCCAATGTATTCATATATTTTGTGTGTTTCATCTTGGACAGTGGCCCTGACACTCACTAGTCCTCTGCCTATAGCCTCTGGATGCTGTATTTGAGATGGAAATGTATTGTCAGCAGCTTTTGCATTCTTATATCAGTGGACTGAATTTCCTCCCTTTTCCATTTTATTATCCCAGCAGGGTATCTGATTACTGGCAGGGCATAGTTGTTGATTACCCGGACCTTGTTTCTCCCATTGAGCTAACATTTCAGGACTCGCCTTACTATTTGCAGGTATTTAGCTGTTGCTGCTTTCCCTGAGGTCTCCTGATGGTTGCCATTTGCATGTGGTACTTGTAGCTCTCCTCTATATATGCTTTTCTGCCTTCTGACAGTGTCACACTCTCCGTGTGTATTACCTTTCCTTCCTTTGTCACCATTGTGCCATATTTCTCCAGTCCAAATGACATTGATACATACATATATACAAAGAGAATACAGCTTGATGTCATCCATGCAGAGGAGGTGGCTGATGGTGGTCCAATTTCTGAGTCGGTATGCATACCAAGTCTTGTTGATTATTTGGCTGAGAGCATTCAGACCCAAGCAGAACAGCAGTGGGAACAGAGCATCTCTGAATCTCCTTGGTAAATGCCATATTTGATGGAGACTTGTGCGATTGGCTTGGAGTTGGCCTCAGGGTTTGGTTTCCATAGCCTCATCAATCTCTCTCTAAAACTTAATGGGGCTTTCCCATTTCCAATGATCCTTACTTCTACATTAGTGACAGATTTTGCTGGAATCTACTGTACTGGCTGCATACAAACCCCTCAGACTTATCGTGAAGTGGACTTTCTCCTTCACCCCACTGCTCACCCACTGGATGAAACTCACTACATTTGCCTCCATTTCTCCACAAGCCCTGCTCTCATGGTCAACATAGCAGATAAATATGTACTAATATGCTCAAGTAGACCTCCACTGCTGTCTTAACTTTATGAGCATTTTCAATTTTCCAAGATGCTCTAGAACAATCAGATTATACAGTGGTGAAAACATATTTTTGGACACCCCTTGCATTTAAGTGTTGTATAAAGAATCACTCTGAGGTTCAACTCCACAAAAGACATCCTCGGTCAAGGAGTCAACAGAGTGAGCAGATAAAAACTCAGAGAAGTTTCACAGATAAGCAGAAATGTGCTTAACTGGAAATAATGGAAATGTTATTTTTTTTTCACTTCATACCAAAATCCTGTTGGTTTTTATCAATCTTTCCATCACGCTATGATAGTCTCGATTGGCGAGAAGGTGATACATGTACAGATTATCTGCTCTATTGTGACTATAAGAATATAATTTATAAATGTTGTTTTTTGTGACAGTTTAGAAGTCATTCATCTAAATACTGGTCATGTACATGTAGAAATCCATGTTCAACATTTATTTATTACTTTTTAACAAGATAGACTTGTCTTGCATACAGAACAAATAGATTAAAGTATTAAGAATTTGAAAAAATCATGACCTCTTCTATTTGATCTTTTCATTCTCTCAATGACATAATCAACAAAATGGCAGCAATGGAACACAAAAATAGTGTGGTGAAAAAAATGGCTCTTTTAAGGTTTAAATTTTTTTGTCGTCCGTGCACTTATCACAGATATTTATTATTCATAATGTTTCAAAATAACAAATTTGATCAAAATGTATATTCATTTGTACATATTTTTAGGTGTCATACATTTCAAGGTTGAACAAAAGGTTGAGTTTAGGCACCCAACTAACCTTTATAAAATATTTAGTTTTACAGCATAGAGAGTAATCATATTGCCACCTCATCCCCAGTGTAAATAGAGACACATGAATTAGAAGGACAGTGTAATAATTATCAGGCCCTTCTGGGAGACAGCCAATCAGAATAAGACACTGTGTGAATATTCATGAGGTCTTGCTACTACACAACCTGCCATAGGGGGCGCTGTGGTGATACACAGATTATACACAAAATCAGGTTTATGTGTATTAAACACATCTTGTTTTTTGTTGTTTTTTTTTGTTTTTTTTTTTGCATTTTTAGGGTTAATGGACCAATATAAATCATTCTACACTTTTAGAATTTTGTCGAAATTAGCAGGACACTGCCCCTGTCCTGTTAATACAAAATGTCCTTCTAGTGTGGTGTGTATTCTGACCAATTGTCCTGTTAAAATACATGTACCAACACACACATACACACATCTATGTCCTTGTCCTTGTCTTTAAATATCCGCTGGAGAAGGAGTGTGACCACTGGACCGCCTGCTATCATTTTTTTTTTTTTATTTTAGAGTATATTTACAGTCATGACTAAAGCTCCTTCCGTTTTCTAACACTATTAATGATCAATCCAAACTCTTCTGGCCATAATGGTGCCTTTGATAAGATCTTAATTTATGGCTCCATAAATTCCAAGTCATTTTGTCATAGTAAGTTTCCTGGAAAAATTCACTGATTTAACTCTGATTAATGTTCAGCAAAATTAGGTTGTAAAGATAATTTTCTCCAAAATAGGAGAATTGACATCCCTTACATTCTGAAAAACACTTGTAACTGAAGCAGTGAATAATTGCTCTCCATATTCTTTAAAAAAAACAGTAAAACAAATTAAATTCAATTTGATATTGCTCCAAATGTTTTAATTTGTTGTGAATATTCTATATTTATTACATATTTTGCTGTTTATTTATTGCAAGACCAAATAAATAAGCAAATGAAAATCTCTTCAAAAAGTGTAATTCTTGTTACTGAGTGTCAGATGATAATGACTTTGTTATGTTCTTTCCTTTACCAACTTCATAATAAAGAGACATTATACTACATTCAGACATTAGGTGGCACCGAGGCAACACTGTTTACAATTAAATATATTGGTTTAAAATTATTTTTCATTCAACCAAGAATTTTGTTTCTGAAATCAAAGAAACAATGCAAAAGGAGTCTCAGCTTGAAAAAATACCCATGTTTTTATTTTTAAAATGGGATGTTGAAAAGTAGGTATACCTTTCCTGATAAGCTCTGGGAAAATCTTTGTTTGTGTCAGTTCTTACAATGACTGACCAACTTTTCCATTGTTATGTTCTGATTAGTGAAATAAAATAGGGAACTTATGGATCAAAAAACAAGGAAATTAAAACATGGAACCAGGATGAGAGCAACAGAAGAATCAAGCAAAGAACAATAAGCCAGTGAGCTTGAATGCTGTGGAGGTGTGATTAATGAAACCAGAGGTGAACAATTTACAAAATGAATAGTAGATGTGGAAGAAAGGCTAAGGAGAGTCCACACATGACTCTGTGCATTTTAGTCTACAGCCTCATATCAGAGAACAGAACAAAAGAAGAAACTCAACACAAAAGGCTGAACTTATATGAAAAGACCTCAGTGCCAGTGATACCAACCCACAATACCAAAATAAGTGAGAACCAAAATACAACACCTAAAGATCATGACATCTACTCCAAAAAAAATAATGTTACTTCCATTTAGAAAAAAAACATGCTGGTAAAATTAAAAGATTGGTTTAAACCTAAATCTATTAGAGGGTGTAAATACTATTTAGCCTAACTGTAAAATTATTATGAACAGTTAGAAGCAGAAAATGCAGAATACTTTAACTTTTTACTACCAACTTTACAGTAACCTAATAGGAGCCCAAAACCCCACACACTTGAAGTATCCCCCAAAGGACAGCATGGGGAACACAGTGGTAAACCTTTTCCAAGTCAACAAAACATAAACTACCAGGGTAAGACTAAACGGCAAAGCACCCTGTTCTTTCATGCCTACTTCAAATAATCCTATTATTTTCCATATTACTTTCTGTTAACAAACCCACACCAGGGTGATCTAGTTGGTGATTGATGCTCCAGCCATCCTCTTTGAACCTGTTCTGGTTCTGCGACTGATCAAACTACCCACACACACACACACACATACACACACACACACACACACACACACACACACACTGTCACCTGACAGTAATGTCAGGTGACATTACTGGACACCTGAGGTCCAGTAATGTCCTAACATAACACACATTTGACCACAGGCTCAAACAATAAAGTCATATTGCTGCAAATAACCTGGAAATCATTTGGTGCTGAATGAGTAAAATTAGACTGTTTGCATGACAGACTGTAGCTTGTTAATGCTTCTGTGTGTGTGTCTACAGGCACACAGGATGTGTAGCCTCTTCAGTGGAGAGGACTCGTTCATAGCAGCAACTAATGAAATCTCATCTTCATCTCCCTCTCTTCTTTCTGCTCATCTCGTTCTGACATCCATTTGTCCTTCCTCTGCTTGCTTCACTCGCAAATCATCCTGCCTCTTTTTCCACAATGTCATTCCTTCTCTAAAACCCACTCAGCATTTACAAATGAGAACAAAAAACAATGTATTTGCACAAAACTTGAACAAGGTGATCCAAAGACATTTCTTATTGTGCTTTTGAGACTCCCATTCATACTTGTTGCATATCTAATCAGCTGTTTTAAGACATTATCATACTGTGCTTATTATGTTTGTGGATTTAAATAGTATTTTGCTTCCCAGGTTGTTCAAAGTGTCATTCAGTCATTCTTCTTTTACTGAATGTTTGTTTATTTTTCACTATATGGGCTAAGGAAAAACACACTACAAAATGATTGCTTGCATTGTAAAGACATGAATAAATGTGTCAATGGATCATATGTTTCCCTGTGATGGACTGTTAACCTCTTCAGGGTGTACCCCACCTCTAGTCCCCTTGTGACTTTGGGATGGATGGATGGACATGTTTTCATCTAATTAAATCTACTTGAGATGCATTATGTTGACCAAATGAGGAATCAAAAATATGAAGTTAGACTGCTGGACTGTTCTTCGGTCATGTTTTCATAAATTCCCAGATTCCAGTTTTATGAAACTTCAGGTAATTTTTTTATGTTTCAATGCAAACTCTACATTTACTATAAATGCTTAAATTTAAAACCATAAATATTTTCAGCAAACTAAATGCACCTAATTGTCTTTAAAGTACATCTTCACCCAAAACAACAAGCAAAACCATGTAAATTCATTACATATGAAGTTAAACTTAATGAAGACGTTAATATTTGTCATGCAGACTAAATCTGGGTGTGGCACCAGTTGAGAGCTGAAAAACTTTCACTCATGACTCAAACTGTTCTGTGCAAAGGAAAATTTAATTTAGGGGAAAAACAACAGATGACCAGTGATTAAGCTCCATTGTTTCCATTAGGTGTGGTAAAAAATAAATAAATAAAATAAAAAAACATGTTACATTAGGCTGATGTTTATCAGTGTCACCGTAGTGTTTTGATTAAGAATAAGAACTGCCTTCCAGGGATTAGTCAATAGTTGTAAAGGTTACAAAGTTAGTTACCATAGTTTGATTGATGACAATTTTTGTTCTCACTCAGACTCACAAGAAGTGATTAAAAAGCTTGGGTTGCTCACTTAGACACATATAAAAGGTAAACTATTTAAACTAAAGCAGATTTCAAAATTTTTCCTGGAGCATTTGTATTGTTCTAGCAGATTCAAAAAATTATGTATCAATAGATTTACAACAAGAATCCAAAACAGAACAGAAGAACATCTTTTAGGGGGGCAGAAAAGGATAATAAAACACTAAAATGACTAACCCGATTCATTCTGGCTTTTTTTATTCCCATTATGCTGAAAATAACAGTTTGGCCTCTCCATATTTCTTAAAATCAGCATGATCAAAGCATGTATGACTTTTTTTAATGCTGATGAAATTTCGAGGAAGCATCTGCATTGCTTCCAAGTGCCAATATGCTTACCTCGTCAGCTGGGGCTGCACCCACAGCTTCATCAAACATATTCTTTTGTAAAGATGGAACCTTCGCTAGAAGAAGTTGAGTTTTGTTGTGCTAATGCTAAGGATTACATAACATTATGTCAAACCATCTTTTGGAGAGACATTTCAGAGGTAAAACAATGGAAAGTGGGGACAAGATTATAATTTTAAAGCTAAAAATATGGATTGTTGGACATCTAATTGATGGGATATGTGGGGTGTCTCAGATGCATTTATCAAACATGCGCAATGCTTTGCTAAAGTGTTCAGAGCTCTTCTTGACATTTTGAGACTTTATAACCACAAACTTAATGTATTTTACTGGAATGGTATATCATAAACCGACGCAAAGCAGTCCATAACTGTCAAGTGGAAGGTGCTTTTCAGATTTTGTTGCAAATAAATTCTGGAAAAGTCTGGTGTGTTTTTCTACTCAGCCCCCTTTACTCTGATAAACATTAGTGAACGAACAATATCTTGAAGATCAATGAACACAGCAGACAGGTCTGGGGGAAAGTTGTGGAGAAGCTTAAAACAGCGCTAGGTTATAAAACAATATCCCAAGCTTTGATCGACTCCTGAAGCACTGTATTGCACAGTGTGATATTGCCACCGCATTTCACCATAGGTATGTTGCATTTAAGGTGATGCAGAGTCTTAGTTTTTCCACCACAGAGCCAAAAAAGTTATATTTGGTTCTCATCTGATCAAAGCACCTTCTCATATTTGCTGTGTCCTCTATATCGGTTGGTTTACAATCTCAATCATCCAGGAAATGACAAATCTAATGTTCTCTGACAAACCTCTGAGGCCTTGGCAGAACAGCTGAATTTATACTGAGATTAAGTTCCTCACAAGTGAAATAATTAGGTAACTTGAAGGCACTGGGTTTTCTTTAGGTAAGGAGGAAAAATTCTAATGCACACCACACTTTTTCAGATTTTTATTTGCAAAAAAAGGTTTGAGAATCATGTATGATTTTCCTTCCACTTCCCACTTAGACACTAATTTGTTTTGGTCTGTCATATAAAACCTCACAAAAATGAATTGAGGCTTGTGATTGAAATGTAACAAAAATATGGAAAAATAGTATTAGTACTTTTGGCAGGCACTCTAAGGACAAACTTTATCACTTGTCTCTGAGTGTTTAGAGCTGTTGCTCCTTTTACAAAGATGCCATGTCACCTCTTCGTCCAGACACACTCTCTGCTTCCTCCTCCAACTGCTGAATGACTGATGATCCCTTTGATTGATGAGTTATTATGTGTGGCAATTTGTTGAGAGTGGATACGGAAAGAGGTGGTGGAACGGGGAATAAATCCAAACCTTTCTCCTCCTCTCCTCTGGATGGGGCCTCATTAATTGTTTCCATGGAGGGAAGGAGGAGGTGGGAACACTGGGATACAGGATGGATGGACGGATTGTCAGGAAGGTGGTGAGCTATTTCTTTAAAAATTTGTCTCCACCTCCATCGGAAGTAAATTGGACAGACGGCTGAGAGCTTTTCCAGAGGATGGGAAAGCTGGAGGCTGAAATCACTCCCCACTTCTTTTTCTTGAAAGAAAATATATATATATCTTTTTGTGGGGGGCAGGCAATTTCTTTCTCGCCTAACAGCTTTTAAAGGGAAATTGAAAAAACAACTGTTTGTCAAACAATGAGGAACAAGAAAATCAGCTGAGGGGCAGATAAGGTAAAGATGGAAATGAGAGCTGGTGCGATGCTGTTGTCAGCCATCTCTAGCTCTGAAGGGGTATTTTCCAGTTGTTTCCAAGCCAACTTGTGTAAAATGATTGAACAGTCAGGGTTTATCAGTAGTTCATAGTGAAGTTAGTGCTTTCACTTTAGAGAAGCAAGAAAGATTTTTTGAAGGATGAGCTTCTGCTCAAAACAATGGACATCAGAAGAGCTAATTGGTTACCAGATCAAGTCCTGACAAGAGATATGTGCCATCAGTCTAGTTTTTCAAATGCTGAACAAAGTCAGAAAGTCAAGCCAAGTTAGCACATTTTAGCAACAAGGTGGTCCAAAGTGTTTTACATCATGAAAACATCATACAGTCACCAATTGCGAAACTAGTAACAAACATTACATTTTGTCAAGTGCCATCATTAAAAACATCAATACACATCAAATAAGTTGATCAATGTTCCTGTTATTGTGGGTCAAAGGCAGCTCTAAAAAGGTATTGTTTTTAGACTTGATTTAAAGGAATTCAGTGTTTTAGCTGTCTTGTAGTTTTCCAGAAATTTTAAAGTTTTGAAAGCATCATCTTTCAAGGTTAACCTCAACTCAGCAGACCTTTTTAATGGCTATGAGCGGTTAATGTTGTTCTTGCTTTGGGAACATAGCTCGATCAGAAACACATAGCATCCAAACTTTCCTCACTCGAATCGTTGCATAGTTGGATTTGTGGACTGCATCGTGACACAGTTCTTAGTACTGTTTCCATAGAGCTACAGGATCCAGGGTTTGAACCTGGGTCCTTCTGCATGGAGTTTGCATGTTGTCCCCAGGCACATGTTGGTACTCTCTGGGTACTCTGGCTTCCTCCCGAAGTTCAAAGATATGCATGTTAAGTTACTTGTCCTCTCTAAGGTTCTTTTAAGAGTGAGTGTGTGTATGTGTCTCTATTGTCTCTATGTCTCCATCGCCCTGGTGACCTATCTCATATAAGACAGTAAGAACTCTGTCTGGTTGATAATTTACAGCATTCTTTGAGAAAACAAAATCTCCAAACTTTCACTGACTTAAGGAGATTTGCCATTCTATTGACAAAATCTAGTTTAAGGGGTTAAATTTCAGCATTTTTTCAAAGCACTTTGTAAGAGGAAATATCCTTATCATTCTTTGAACAGTGTTAATGTTTGAAGGTCAGTTCTGTAGGTCTGGGTCTTTCATTTTAGGTGCTGACAGCTGGTTACAATCTATAGGCAATGTAATAAATTTCTAAAGTAATTTCATCATTCAGTGATTAGTCAAATTTTATAAAAACCTTCAAATGCCCTGAGCCCGAGTGGATCTCTGTGTGCCTGTGTCTCACTGCAGTGGGACAATTACTCCATCTGGGGATGAATGAGGTCTGTGGTTGAGTTTTTGTGTGTGTGTGTTTGTACAAGAACGGACTGGAAGAGGGAGCGGAGGGGACAAGGGAGGAGGAGCCAAGGGACGTGGGTGAGTGATTCTCCAGATGAGATCTAATATGAGAGACGATGCATCCTAAAGAGACGTTTTCTCATGGGCTTACCTCATGAATACAAATTCACCCCCGCCCGCCTGCTCTGTTCGGGAAGGACAGATGCACCTTGCTTCAACCCATCATGGAGAAGCCCAGCAGTCCTGTTTTTTTTAAAAAAAAAAAAAAAAAAAAAACTTTGATCCAATCACAAATCCCAGCTGTGGTGACTTCATGGCAGCTCTTATGAGTCATCCATTCATACCTCTGTTTTGTAACTGAGTCTCTTTGCTCTGATTGTCACGAGTATTTATAATGACGAAGGGACCGTCTATGAGCATGCTGGCTGAAAAAGTCATACTTTGCCAATGAAACACAGCAGGTGAGTTTGTTGAAGGAGGGAAACAATTGGTTTGCTTGTGTGTGCTGACCTCCAGGGTTATCTTGACCAGTTAGTGTGCAGGTAAATTAGTGTGTTGCATTTGTTGTTAAAGTGGCTCTGTGCAAGAGGGGGAAGTCTTTTTTATGTGGAAAAAGACAGATAAATGCCTCAGTATATTTGAAGATCTGACACTCAAGGAAAGTCAGACTTAAACTAAGTCTGCTAGCTGTGTGTGTGGAGGTGTGTGTCTTTGTGAGAGAGAGATAGAAAGAGAGAGAGGAAAGGGGGAGGAGATACAAAAGGGAGGAACAGAGTGGAGAGGAAAGGAGAGAGAGACAGTGAGGAGGTTTAGAAACAAGAGGGAGTTTCTGCCGGTGATACAAGTAAAGACAAACGCAGTTTGTTGTTTTTCTCTTGCAGCTACCAGCTACTTTTCATCAAACAGGGCTGGAAGTGCAGGAGAATAAGAGAGGGTGGTACTCACCAGCAGAGGTCAGGCAGGCAAAGAAAAGGGAAGCCGGTGGATGTTTTTAAGAGTTTGCTTATCTGACAGTGACAACAGGATGAGAATCTGAACAAGGAAAGAAAAACATGGAGCAAGCAGAGATACCTATAGAGACACAGAACACTTAGCCTGGTTGGTCCTAGAGGGGCAAACAGAGACAGGACAGGGTAATTAGTCCACTTTGCCTTTTTCTGTCCAAAGGAGCAAGAGCACGAGGCAAGGGATCGTAACACTGGAGCTCAAGGATAAACCATGGACTCTGCATACATCCCACCACACCTGGACGTGAGTACTCCATCCTTACACACAGACACACACACATATATCTATCCGTCATGCAACAGGCCACAGGAACAGCGCTGCTGAAACCATTAGCCACTCTAGGGAAAAACACACACATGCAAACCTCTCCTCAAACTTTTTTTTTTTTTTTTTTTTTTTTTTTTTTTTTAAACTCTGTCAAAATTTCATCCTGGTAATCAACCTGCCTGAGAATAATGCACCGATTATAAGTTCAAAGAGCATAACTCACCACAGCTTCAGCATGCACAGCATGATTTGGCTCTCAGTGTTAACACTCGTCAGATTTAATGCAAAAAGCAGAGCTGTTTTTCTTTTTCTTTTTTTTAAGTTCTGTATTTCACATCCGTTTAGCTGTCAGACACATAACGAGAGCAGTATCTGAGCTTTCAGCAGCTGTGGGTTGGACATGTCAGTGTTTCCACTGATGCTGGTAAAGTGTTGTGCCTCAGCGTGGGCCTCCTGTAAACCGCAATGCATTGATGACGCTGAGACCTCCAAGCATCTCAGGCCATGGAGATAAGCCGCAGAATGATGGAACTTATTAACGCTCTCATACAACTTACAGATGAGACCAAAGAGTTGTGTGCCATGGTTAACTGATCGGTCAGGTGGAGCAGAGGTTCTCCAGATCCTCTCAGTTCCTAAATGTCAGCTGTGTCTGGCCATTTACACATACATTTGTGTTCATGCACTTACTGCTTCTGACTGTTGCTCGATGTTTAAGTCCATTTACAGCATGTGTGTGTGTGTTTGTGCATCTCTTATAAAATTGTACAAATCTGAAAATGTTTGCATTTCTTCTGAAAAAATTTGAACTTCGCCTTTCACATATCACATACTAAGTCTACAGATTAAAGTCATGCAATAAAAACAAGAGATGCACCTTTGTAAGGCTTTAACCTGCTGATACCAATCTCAGTTTTTCTTTAAGATCTGTGATATAAAGGCAGCAACCAAAACACGTTTTCCTATCCTACCTGCTGTGAGTAGAGTAGTTATGAATTATTTATATTAAGAACAGAGGTAAAGTCATGTAATGTGTGAGAGAGCATTCGTTGTAACAAATGGTTACAGAGTTTGGGCTTCTGTACGAACAATTAACACAGTTAGTACGGCTAGCATTACTAAAACAACAGTTTGTATTGCAAGAGAAGTTAGACTAACTTTAATAGTAAGATTTTGTTAGTCTCATAGCATAATTGCCCAAGTCATATTTTAAGGTTTCCAGAAATCAAGTAAAAATATATTTTTAAGCAAGCCTAAGTCAAAAGGAAGATTTAAGCAAATATGAATTTTGATTTTGGACTGTAGCAAGTGTTCTGATAGAGGACATAGGTAATTGGGCAGGGTGATGTAGCAGTGTAAGATCAAACTCACCAAAATATAAAACTTGCTATGAGGCATGCTATGAGGCTAACGATTTCCAAAATGCCTCCAACATTTCCGGATCCAGAATGTTCCATAGCAGGTGGAGCTTGAAAACTTAAAATAATAAAACAGAGCAGCTTTGCTGTACTCTACCTTTCCTGATATCTGATGAAAGTCTTACTATCTCTCACTTCCTTACAGCCCGAAAGCATCACAGACATAACATTTTGTAAAAAATATAGTGACTGTTGCAAACTTAGTGACTTAGTTACTATATTTAGCAAGTTTTCAGACCACTCTAACAAGTCCTGTTTTTAAAAAAGAGACTGGTGACTTTTACTGGTGCTGCTGGAGACTTTTGGAGACTAGTGAAAGCACATGACATTCAAACTCTCATTGAGTGGCAGGTGCTGACATAGGCCCCCCTTCTATCTCAAAGCACCCAGAGTGATCAAGTCCTTGCACAGCAGTCTCTCTCAACTGGGTCTAGACACCCTTCATGTTTAAACTGTGAAACAAGCAGCCAGTGGTTGAAAATCACTGCATTTCTTTTGCCTCTTTTTGGTCCATTTAGAGTGATACCATAGATTCCATTCAACAATATTTGAATAAAAACATGAATACCACTTTCCTGTGCCTTTTTGTAACTTGCTAAGTGGACCACAGGGACAAAAACTAAACCAGATTCAAAAAACCTAAACTAAAAAACCAAAAATTAATTTATATTTTTGTATAAATGTAAACTGAGTTCATTTTTAGTTCTTGGCATATTAAGGGGCTTCTTAACAGTTATTGTCACTTCAACTGTGTTATTCCTTTATCCTCAGGCATCCATTACAATTACATGCAGATGCCCAATTATGCAAAGGCAATGACATAATTTAGTATCTTCTAGATACTTTAAAGACAGCCAATAGGTGCATTTGAAGAAGTTAGTGACAGTGAAGATGATAATGGAAAAGCTCCATCCTTATCGGTATGCAGTACCTCCTGGCATTTCTGAACCTTCCCTGAGGTCCAGCAGAGTGAAAATACAAGAGCTCAGACATAAATCTGACTGCAGTTGCAACAGGAACAGTGAGTATTTATTTATTTATTTATTTATTTATTTCATTCAAACAACAGAAGACGCTTCCCTTTAAAATAGCTTCTTACATCTCCGTGTTTATGTTCAATCACCTTACTGACACTGGAAAGAGCAAGCCTTGTCTACACTCATCAACAGCGTCCACACCGAAGAGTGTTGTTCAAAATCATCCAGTTTTATTGGCTGGTGAACATGCATTTCTGAGAAAAACCTGGTTAAACATGGAGCTTTTTTTTCTAATACATGTTATAGAATCTCACTTATAGAAAAAAAGCGCTGCTTTGGAAAAGTCGCAATAATGAAAACAAATGCATGTATATCATATTTTTGGCTCACAAGGTTGTTTGAGCGAATAGCTAAGGAAATATTTGGTCAGAGAGCAAAAATGAACCCTGTGGCATGTTCACAGCAAGTATCAAGTTCAGAAATAATAGGTTGACTATTGAAAAATGAGAGCCAAGAAGAGGAGAGCAGGGATTAAATCAGAGAGTGAAAGAAGGAATTTGGGAAAAGAAACACGGGAAGAACAACAGGAAGGGAAAGTTAAGGGACCAGGCGTAACATGAAGACAGCAGCGGTGGATAAATCAGCCGGCTGCGGTGACATACCGGCCCCCTGGCCTAGCGGCAGTCTGCTACACTCTTCCGTAAAAACACCATTCACTTAAGACTTTGGGAGGAAAAAAAAAGAAAAACATTAATAGTGGGTGAAGGAAGGTTAGCAACTGATAGGGTAATGGGGAGGTGATGCAGAAAAGCATAAAAACAGATATTTCAAACACAGGATGGCAAGAGACAGGAGAAAGTCGGGTAAATATTGAACAGGAGAAGATTTGAGGTTAAATGTAAAAAAGATGAAGCATGTTTCAACGAGCTCTATAGGACAACACAAAGGACAAAGCTGCAGGACAAAGTTCAAGGAATGCAAAGAGGAAGGAGGAAGGGGAAAAGGAGCAGAGTTTGAAATAAACAGATAAAAAGAGAGGCGGACGTCAGAGGTCAGAGGTTTTAATCAGCAAGTTCAGAAAGATCCAGGGTCGGGGCAGCAACGACGCTGACCTGCTGCACGCCAAGGTCCCACAACTGTCTGCTTGCGAGGTCAGGCCACATCTTATACATCTAACACAAAAGAGGTGGAAAAACACCAGTGTTTTACTTTAAACCTTCATACATCTCTCTCACCTTATCTATGACCCTTTAATTACAGAGGACACCCTTCAAACATTTCATTACTTCAAGTTCAGGCCAGACTCAGGTTGGACAGGAAGCAAAGGATCTCTTCTAAAAATCCCTAGTTAGGTCCAGAGTCAAAGTCAAAAACCATGAAACCATGGTCCTTTTATTCAAGGTTATAAGGGCTTCATGATATTAGGTAAACATGTAACTGCAATACTGTTGCTGAATGTAGGTATCGATTGCGATTAACCCACATTTTCTTTCCCCTTTTTCGTCACAATGTTCCAACAACTCTTTGATGTGTAGTTTTAGTAACCAAGATGCTAAAGCACATAAAGGTGGCCATAAAGGGCAGGGAAATCTATCCAATAGCCAAAAATATTGTTGGCATGCAGAATTTGCATGCATGGCACTAAAAATATAGTATCCTACCAAATATTGGATCTAAACAGTCCTTTGCTATTGCAGCATCCACATGTTGATATTGTTATGTGAAATGTGATTCAATATCTTCTGCAGCTCTAAAAGTGATCATACTATGAGAATCTCAAATGGAGCAGAATACCAGGGTTTCAAATTATTACAAGGAAATTTGAAACAAATAAATATTGTTGATAATTGAGCTGTTAGATCATCTTAAATATTTTTATCACTATTTTAAATACAAAATAAACCCCTCCTAAATTTTATTGTGGTTTTTCAGGTTCCTATTGTGAAGAACGTTTTTTTTATTTATTTTGGCAGTTCTAAAGTTGGAAAAAGTCCCACAAACCCGTATTAGGTTGTCAAATAGCCTGCAGGGAGCTTAACAAGTCGTTCACCAACTGTAGTTACCAAAATAAGATTGATGAGTGATAGGTGACACTTGTTTAGTTTCCACAACATAACTGTCTTTGTTTTTTGAAGTCAGAAATATTTCAAAACAGCCAAATTTGGGGTTTATTTGGCAGTGATGTGTTATTCTACATAGTCACAGAAAACTTCTGTCACCCTTGAAGTTTCTCATTAAAATGATTTTAACCATAAAAACAATGTGATTGAAAGTTACAGCTGTTTTAGAGTGATCAAGGAAACCTCCCTCCTTCTTTCTTTTGCTCTCTCAGCCTGACACAGCCTCAGACACACCTTGCTGTGACAGCCAAACCTTTGTACTTCAGAGTCACTTGGGTGGTTTTGTAGGTGAGGAAAGTACAGAAGAGAGGTGGTGTTGTTGTCCTTAATCTCCTTTACAAGCTTCCACAGTATAAGGGAGAGGCCGTCCAGCAGTGTCTAATCTATAATTGTCCTCTGCTACGCTGCCTCAGGTGCAACAGCTCAGGGTGGAGCTGCCAGAGTTTAATGGATACCCAGCAACAATCCCACGGTAGGAGGTGGTTCATTTTCCCATGCCTGCCCTTTGAACCATGCACCGTTTGAACAACATGCATAAAAATAGACACGCCTTCACACCTGTGACCTCCTTCTTACCTCTATTCTGGCAATGTGGCAAGATTAGGAGTCATTACAGCGTCATTATATGTTTACTCATCCATAAACGCCACTATTATCTTGCTGCAGAGGCCCTAATTGATTCTCTGTCCCCTACAGAGATGAGATAAGGAGATAGAGGTGAGAAAAATGGAGATATGGGAGTGCTCGTGTAACGAAAGATATTACATCCAACCTAAAGCACTTACACTGACAGGAATCTGCATTTGTCAAATCAACTGAGGGAAAATCAGGGGGAATACATTCTCATCCAATATGTTCATTTCATGGCTCATGTTGTCTTTCACCAAGTTTTATCCTTTTCACTGGTTTTTAGGCACAATACTTTAACCTGCTTAGGTCAGCAGAGCTATTACTGTGCTGGCTTGTAGTTACCCTTCATTATTAACACCTTCACCACAAAGAGGCAGGGTGTTAACCAGGTCATGGTGATAACTGTGTGACCACATTTTGGAGTCAAATGGTTCCCGCACTGACACAGAGAGAAAGGAGCTGATTACCAACTTGAAAGAGGCAACCACCTGTGATGTCAACAGATCCAAATTATTCGATGTTAACATAATTATTTTAGTTATTTTAACTTTTTTATTTGATGTACTAGTCAGATTTTGCTGTGATTCAATAAGTGTAAATAATCCCTACCACTGAAGATTGAATTTGAGGAGAGCAATAGTTCAAGAAGAGCCAGTGTGCAATAATGACATAAAGCATCCTTCAAATTTATTTGCACACCTGCTTAAGATGTATAAAAAGCCTTTAAAGAAATTAATCTTGCAGTAAAATATTCCTACACTGAAATTAATTTGCAGCCTCTCTCTCAAGCTTTAAAGATTGTTTTTGCTTTTCTTACCATCCTCCTCACTGCAAGGTGGCAAGATAACCTCTCCCAGCCTCAATTCACTCAGTTCAAGTTGTTTTTAACTTTTCAATTATATCTCTTACTGTAGATATGGAGAAGTTTTAGTAAGTAGCTGTTTTATTCAAGCTTATGAAGCTCAGCACAGATCTGCCTTTCTTGAATAGCATGGACTCTAGTCTTTCCCATTTTGAATAGTAGCTAAAAGAAACGATCAGGTTGAAATAGCAACAACAACAACAATAATAATAATCTATCTATTTATTATTTCCAATAGTAGTAGTAGTAGGAGTAGTTGTAGTTGTAATGTTTAGAAATTCTTCACTTCGAAGCAATGATTTCCTCCAATAATAGGATTTTTTTTTTTTTTCTCCACAGAATCAATGTACTTAAATTAAAGGTTGGATTTTTCTTAATGGTTTAGTGCGAGATTATAATACATCAACCTCTCTTTGCACATCTTTGCCACCAGTGCCAATAAATGGGGAGGGCAATAAGTTTTTTAGGATACTTCACTTAAAAGGGAATTATTAACCACTAATGTCTCTACTTTAAAAAGACTAAGATACTTAGATACTGATCAAACCCAAAATATTTACATTTCTTCACAAAAACCAGTAAAACCACATTCCTTATTTTTCACACTGGCATGTCCAATCCTGCATTGCCAACAAGTTTAATTGCAACAGGCCTTATTAGTCTTATTAATGATCAAGTTATGGTTTCTGGAAACAAAAGGAAGAGAAAAAAAAATTCACTTTGACTGGAGGCGGATTTCTGATTTTAACATAACATAAACATGGTTGGATGAAAACAGTGAAGCACTTGTACTAATCAAGAAGTCGCCGTGGAGAAGTGCTCCACTAGTAAGAAACGAAAGAAGCCTTTGTTAAAGAGCTGAACATAAATGACGTAAAACTCTACTTACATCTACAAAGAAAGGCTGCAAAGCTATCACCCATCACTAAAACATGCAAGGGAAATATTTTGTGTGGAAATCATAAACAACAGTGCTCATGCCTTGTTTGCCACAGTTGACAGATTGAGAAACCTTTCAGTGACTGTAGCATCTAAACCCCACTCTACCAAGGCCTGCAATGAATTTGCCAACTTCTTTACAGAGACGATTTTTAAAAACTAGAGGGTTAATCTGGACATCAATATATCAAATCCAGTAACAATGCTAAGTCTAAACATAGCAAATATAGAGAAATTTGCTAAATTTCAATAATTCAACCATGAAAACTTGGAAGAAATTATGAAATAATTAAACTCATCTCCCTGCTGTCTTGATATTCTGCCCACAACTTTCTTTAAGAAAGTTATGCCTGTCATTGCATCCGGCCTGATTCAAATTGTAAACTTATCCCTCTTATCAGGTGTTTTCCCACAGGCTTTAAAAACAGCAGTTATCAAATCACTGTTAAAAATAAAGAGAAATCTGGACAAATCACTATTGCAGAATTACAGGCCAATCTCCAACCTTCCATTCATCAGGAACATTATTGAAAAAGCTGTGTTTCAATAGTTAAATAGTTTCTTAACAATGACCAACCGCCTTGACGAGGGTAGTCTCAGTGCTGTTGTGAGCACAGAAACCGGACTGAAAGACATCAAAGTGTTCAGTGATATCCACACAAATACAGACTGTGGAAGAATTACATTGTTGGTTCTGTTGGACCTCAGCGCAGCATTTGACACTGTTGACCATGATATATTATTGAGGCAACTGGAGAGCTGAGTCAGACTCTCTGGTACAGTACTTAATTAGTTTGAATCCTACCTAAATAACAGGGATTTCTTTGCGACAATAGGCAACATCTCATCAGAGTAGACAAAAGTCACATGTGGGGTACCCCAAGGTTCTATCCTGGGACCCCTCCTATTTAATATCTACGTGCTCCCACTAGCTCAGATTATAACAAGTAATGGATACCATAACTATGCAGATGATACACAGCTCCACACTATGATGTCACCAGGTGACTCGGAACCCATCCATGCACTGAACAGATGCTGAGAACAAATCAGTGCATGGATGTGCTATAACTATCTTCAGCTAAATAGAAACAAAACTGAAGTTATCATCTTTGGACCAACAGAGGAATGATTAAGAGTCAGCATGCAGCTTCAGTTATTACAGCTAGAAACTAGTGATTGGGCCTGAAATCTGGGTGAAGAGATGGACTCAGACCTGAATCTTCAAGGACACAAAGATAATTACAAAGTCAGTCCTTTAATCCTAGAAATGTTCTTCAGGTGATAGAAGCCTAATGTCCCAGCAAGATCTAAAAAAAAAAAAAAAAAAAAAAAAACTCGTCCATGTGTTTATCTTCAGTTGCTCTGAATACTGCAACAATGTCTTTACAGGTGTGCCTCAGAGCACATCGCTCTGGTTCCCCTGCTCCACTACTTACACTGGCTCCATGAAGCTCAGAGAATAGACTCTAAATACTTCTTTTAGTATATAAATCACTGAATGCTTTAGCACCAAAATACATTATAGAACTGTTGTCATTGTATCATCCTTCCAGACCACTCAGATCTTCTGGTTCAAGCTTACTCTGCATTCCCAGTACCAGAACCAAATATGGAGAAGCAGTATTCAGTTTTTATGCACCACAAATCTGGAACAAACTCCCAGAAAACAGCACAACACATAGAAAGAACACTGAGCTTCTTTAAATTAAGGCTAAAAACCCACCTGTTTAGTGCTGCATTTGGTTAATAATTACTGGAACATTGATCATTATATTTTATGTACATTTGCTTGACATTTTTGACAAAATTAAATGTCTATTGATTGTTTTATAATTGATTAGTGTATTATGATTTTATGGTGTAAAGCACTTTGAAGTACCTTTCTGCTAAAATATGCTATACAAATAAACTTGACTAGCTATGTAGGAGCTGCAATTGTTATATGTCATTCTCATCAAAGAACAAATCTAAAGAACTATCCATCAGAGCTGTAAGTTTTATTAAGATCGATTATTTGGCACTTGGAATGTCATCTTCACTCCCTCCCATGCAGTCAAAGTTATGAAAAGCTACTGAATGCTGTAATGCCTTTATTCTCTGGTAATTTGAAGAGGTCAAGAAAAAAAGGCAGGCCATGTGTCATTGGTGGCATGTTATGTAGTGGTAAAGACCTGCCACAGAGTCAACAACCTTTGATTAATGTCAAAAATTTTGATGCTCAGCACTCTCCATGTTCTCTGACAAAAAACACATGAGATTATGTTCCAGTTGGAAGCAGCTTAATTGCTCCTGCCGAGGTGTCCAATGAGATAAATGGGCCTTGCGGGTATGGAGCTTCGCCATAAATTAGCAAAAGAAAAATAAAACATAGTAGGCAGGAATTACAAGCAAATAGTTTTGTATGGAGTGTGGACTTTAAATTTCTTGAACATATGCCACATGAAGGCTGAAGAGTAATGAGAAACTAGTGTGTCCAGGAAGCAAAAGGACATGAGCATGATATACACAGAGTTGGAACACCTTGTAAAGGGCTATCCCTTTTGCAGATTTCTTAACCAGTTCTTTATATTGTCATTATGTCATATGATTTATTTCCTTTTTGTATTAAACAGAAATGGTCCAGAAACAAACATTTAGGTCAAAAAGAGTGCCTTGTAAATATGCTCATACTCCCTGTTTTACATTTTGTCATTGTGAAACCACAAACTTAAGTGTTCAATTTGGATTTTATATGAAAACATCAAAAATGATGTATAGATTTATTTTTACCCCCTTTTCTCCTATACATCTAAATCTCTGCATAAAAGGTAGAGTAGCCAATTACCTTCAGAAGTCATCTATTAAGTGAATATGTGTAATATAATTTCATTATTAATTTAATTGTTCTGTGAAGGCCCTAAGATGTTTGGTAGAGATTAGAGAACATTAAAAACATGCAATATTATGAAGCCCAAGGAACACAGGAGACAGCTCAGAGATATTAGTCTGGAACAACTGCAAATCTTCCAAGATGTGACAAGCCAGGCAGTCAGAGTTGTAGGATATTTAAGAAGCCATAAACCACCAGGAAACTAATTTTCAGTTATTTTGTTTTTTATATTCATCATTACTTGTAGAGTTGAAACAGTTTATAGATGCATCAGCCATTAAACAACAAAAAACCATCACAAATTTTAAATAATCTAATTTTTAAGCAGTATCAAATATTTACAATGAATCTAACAATATCTTTTATGAATGTCATATAATCTAACATTAACTTTAATTTAGCATCTTAATTATTAAAGTAAATCATACAATAAGAGAACTTCAGAAGACACAGACAAACAAACAATAGCATTTTGAAAAAGGAGAAGAGTTTTTCCATGGGTCTTCTTATAGGTTAATGTGCATAATAAGGTAAAGCTGAGCTTACTGTTGACTCCTTGCAGCATGGAGGAAGAGATACGTTTCTGGTAGTTTGTTACAGAGAGCATTGATCAGAGAAGCTGACATGTCCTCCATGGTAACCCTGGAGGAGATGCAGAGATTCACAGCTCAGGTGGAAAAATTTGTTGTTGCAGTCATTAGTTGTGTAGTCCACAAATCTGGCTTTTATGAAAGAGGCCCAAGAAGAAATGCTTGTTAATTGAAAACCATACAAAGTCCTGGAAGAAAGTGATCCAGTCAGATAAGATCAAAATGAACATTTTTGTGCTACAGGCATAACAGTGTGTAAAAAAAAAAAAAAAAAAAAAAAAAAAAAAAAACATGTCATCATGGGAATAATGTGTTTAGGTTCATGTAGAATAAGGTGGTTGTAGCATGGGGATGTTTTTTGTCTGCAGAGTCAGGGGAATTGGTATGAGTTGATGGGAAGATGGATGGAGCTAAATACAGGACAGTCATGGCTGCAAAGACTTTCACCTTCCTGAGCAACTATGACCCTAAACATACAGCCAGAGCGATGACTTTTAGAGCAACGCTTGTTCATGTGTTAGATCAATCCAGTTAATGTCAGCACCCAAATGCAACTAAGAATCCATGGCAAGACATGAAAATGGGTGTCCTTCCTCCATTCTGATTGACCCTGAGCTATTTTGCTAAAAAGAAATGCCAAATTCAGTCTATATGTACAAAGCAGGTGGAAATAAACCCTGAAGGACTTGTAGTTGTAACTACAGATAAAGGTGACTCCAAAAGTATTGACTCAGGGGAACTGAATTCAAATGTATGCCATATGTTCAGATTTTATTAATTCAATATCTGTAAAAATATTTATTCTTCCACTTCACAACTATGCACTACATTGTGTTAGTGTATCAGATGAAATCTAAATTAAATACATTAAGGTTTGTTGTTGTAATGTGATGAAATGTGAATATTTTGGCAAGGCATATTAAAGCTACTTTCTCAGCCAAATCATTTCCCTCTCCTTCAGGTCCACCATGCTCCCTGCTAACCTCCTGCTCCTCATGGTCTTGCTGCTACCTCAAGCCTCATCTGGTCGCCAGGGTGGAGGATCCAGCGAGGCTGACAATGGCAGGGTACCCCCTACACCTTCCTCCCCGTCGCCCACGGCACCACTGCCTGATCCAGGTTTGGCTCAGAGCATCCAGTCTCTCCTCCTGAGCCGGCTGGGCCTGCAGTCTCAGCCGAACCCCAGGCCTGATGTACCAGTGCCACAGTACCTCCTTGATCTTTATCGCTTCCACCAGCAGCAGTACCATCTCCTGGAAGACCCAGCATTTAGCTTCCCGAGCCATCACATTCAGCAGGCTAATACCATCCGCAGCTTTCACCACAGTGGTAAGCTTACTGTTGCAACCTGTTGGTTCTGACATATTTTAACAACTTTAGGATTTAAGAGGATGAAAATTAATTTATTTTAAGTTTTTACAGTCAAAGAGTAAGTAAACACAGTGGAACATGCTGCTGAAATAAACTTTCAAAGCATTGTTACTCTGGTTGAAGTAAATCTACAGTTAGATAAAGCAATTCCTTGAGTCTTTTAAATGTGTACTTTCTCTTTTAATCATCAGGTGTGACTCTTCTCTATTCTTCTTCACTTTGAAACTCCTAGCTTCAAACTATACAAAAAGCAGTTGGCAGTTTTTTTTTCCAAAAGCAAGAACATGCTTAGCCACATTCGATGCAGATTACTTCTGGGATTTTTTGTTGTTGTTGTTTTTTGTTTGTCTGTGTTTTGTTTTGTTTTTGCTATTTTCTCACATTTGCATGTTTATGATCAATAAATAAATGTTAACATCAGATAACAATAACCTCAGTTTAAAAAAAAGAAGTAGTTTTCAACCACTGATTTTATTTATTAAGGGGGGAAAAGCTGTCCAAACCAACCTTACCCAATGCAAAAACATAACTGCTTGCTTTGTTGAATTATAGATGAACTGTAATTAAATAATAAAATAATTACATGTGACCAATAAATTTTAACCAAACAGGTTAAAATTTATTGGTCACATCCAGATTAGCTGTAGAATTAGGAAAGCAACACACCATCCTCCAATTTACAGAAATGGAAAGGGTGAGAGAAAGGGTTACAATGCAATTTCTAAGGCTTTGGGACGCCATTATCCACAAAGGGAGGTAACATTGAACAGTGGTGAACCTTTGCAGTAGTGGCCAGTTTACCAAAATTACTATAAGAGGACTTTGACCTTAACCAATGCAAGTAATTTTTTTTTCTTTTTTTAACAGTGCTTTAATGTTTTGAATTCTTTGTGACTTCCTAGATTAGTTATCAGAACCCTTACCATGGATGCCATTTCTGCTTCTTTCTTATTGAATTAAAAACACTAAGAAGAAAAACCACTGCTGAGCAAAATGAATGCAAAAGCCTGTTTCAGTTTTTAGGTAAACAAAATCTTTACAACCCCTAAAACTTAAAAAAAGCCATGAATGAGGGGAAAAAAAGAGGAACTTTTTGAATGTGTGCCTATAATCCAGATGCTGTGGTGTGACCTTAAACAGACCATTCATGTGTGAAAACTACCTAGTGTGGCTGAAGGCCAGGCTGGTTTGAAATTAAATCATTAAAAAAGGCCATGTTAAATTTATTCATCTTTGTTGGAAACATTTAAGTGTGACCCAAAAAAAAAGCAAAAATGCAAGAAATCTGTGAGGGGGCAAGTACTTTTTCACAGCTTTTCTCTTGGATTGTGTAGTATTTGGTCTTTTCATCTTGTTTCCCTCATTTTACCTGTGTTACCATGTCAGGGAGCGTGAGGGCAAACATTAGTTGGGGCCCCTCTTGACCTCTCTGATCTTCCTTTCATGTTGCCATTAATTCAAAGACAAGCCCAGAAATTAGAGCCTGAAACTGTGTTAAGTAGAGACAATAAATTCCTAACAGAATGTAATTTTCTTGTTGAGAGCTCTTCAGTTTGTTGTGCCATTATCTGCTTGTGACACCTGTTATTTTAAGGCATGTTAGATCAAGTCAGATGTGAACACACCTGGAATCATTTTTAATTCTTACAGTCAAAGAGAGAATCCTTAACCTCCTGAAGATGGCAGTTATTTAAACCTAAACACAATGAAGTGCTTGTGGTTGCAGCATTGGGGCTGTTGGGCTTCCCATTTAGTGTTTCAGTCTTGAGCTTGATTTATTATTTTCTCACTCAAAAGATATGAAAAAAATATTACTAACCTGAAGCCCCATTTAAGTGAAAATTTGCTTAAACTGACAATAAATAACCCAAAATGTATATCATTTGTACCATCAGTTTGACTCATGGGTCAGCAATGTCTCTAAACCAGCCTGCATCTGAAGACTCCATGGAAACAATCTAATTTACAGCCTATATCATTACCTTGAGCTTTAGCTCTGATATTTATGACAGATCCTGAACACACTGACTCAGGCTATGGAGCTGAACCACCCGCTCAAAGGCAGCAAATAAACATCAGATTAAAGAAACATCATCGTGTTGATAGAACTACTGCAATAAATATGCCATACTTGAATGAACCAAAACGCTTGCACACTGCTCAATTTATTCAATTTATATTATAAATACTTTCACAGATATCTCTCCATGTTAAGCTAGTGACGAAAACAAAATGTTTCATGGGGGCTTTCATGAGTTTAGCTAGTCTGTGAAACAGCAGTAAAAAAAAAAAAAAAAACTGAATCTGTTAACTGTTTCGCCTTTTACTAAGAAATAACTCAAATTTCAACTACACTACTACTACTTGTCTTCTGTTCTTTGTAGACCATTTTCAAGCAAGGGTTAACATCTGTTTCTGTTCTTAACTCAAACCAAGGCATAACCTCCAGTGCTTGAATAGATTCCTTATCATTACTAAAAAAAAAAAAAAAAAAAATTAAATTGTTTTGTAAGATTCCTCTGATAGTTTGACTTTGTTATTTTGAGGCTGCAATAGCTCTACAATAAAATTCTTACTCCATGGTATTGACTGCCATATTAGCTGATGATGTGTCTTCGAGCAAATGGTTTTGAAACCCTGATAGAATAACTCTCTTCAGAAAGTTAGCACCATTTTTTTTCATTTTGTCAAAATCACCAAAGACGATTGCAGGATCTGTTGCTTCACCCTCATGGGTGGGCAAACCCAGTCCTCGCAGGCTTGTTTCTGCATGATCCTTGTTTGAACAAACCTGACTTAACTTTTTACAATATTTGTAGGCTCCTGCAGAAATTGGTGGTGATTTGAAGCAGAGGTTGGAGCAGACACAGCAAAACTTGCCCTCAAGGACTGGAGTTGCCAACTTCTGGCATATATTTTCCAGACATTATTTTAGACCAGCGGTCTCAAACTCCAGTTCTCAAAGGCCGGTTTCCTGCAACTTTTAGATGTCTCTCTGCTTCAGAACACCTGGCTTCAATATTAGCTCATTTGCAGAGCTCTATGGAGCTTGACTGCATGTTGTGGAGCAGTTTAGCCATTTAATTCAAGAGTGTAGAACGAGGGACACATCTATAAGTTGCAGGACTCTGGCCCTCAAGAACTGGAGTTTGAGACCGCTGTTTTAGACCGTGGATGTGTGGAGAGACCAGTCCTTGAGTGTCCTGCATGTTTTAGTTGTGTACCTGATCCAACACAGCTAATTAAAACAACTGAATTACAGCATGTCATTAGGTTCTGCTGAGGCTGGAAATGACCCATATATCTGATTCAGGGTGTTGAACCTGAGAAACAATTAAAATATAGAGCACAAAATGATGCCGTTGAACAGTCAGACAGGCACTATGTAAATGATCCAAGATAACCTTATATTGCATTTTTAACAAATTAAAATAAAAATGATCTGTTTTCAAGTATTAGTTAGTTTTATTACTTTAAAGCCAGTGACATCTTTGCAAGGCTAAAGTTTTCATTTTTACTGGGGGTTCAACTTAAAATGCTTAGCAGTGCTTATTGTGGTACATTATTAAACTCAGGTCCAGAAATGTCTACTTACATAATATTTTACAGTCTGTGTGTGACACTAATCATCCTCTCCTCCGTAGTTAAGGTCAAACACTAAGAGCTTATGCTAACTTTCTTATAAGTAATGGGAAGCTGGGAAAGCAAGCTTTTATTGTTTCACTGCATAGTTTGTACATGACAAACTTCTTATTTCCTATGAAAATATATTTTTGGATGTCATTGCTGATGATACTAAAACTTCCTAGACTTTAAAAAAATTTTCTTTATTTGTTGTCCGACCACACTAAACTTCTTTCTTCCCGACTCTTGTTCTTCCTCTCAGAACCCCTTGGAGACAGTACTAAAGCAAAAGATCAGACAAGAGTGCACATTTCCTTCAATATCTCCTCCATACCTCAAGATGAAACCGTTCTCTCTGCTGAGCTTCGCCTACTTCGCAGTGAGACATCATCCCTGGGCCCTGGGCCCTACAGATTAAACCTGTACCTTTCTAAACACCATGAGGATCCTGAGCCCACTTTGCTTGAAACAAGGTTACTCACCAATGGCCTCCATAGTCATAAAGCTGGTGGTTTTTGGGAGGCATTTAGCCTAAATGCAGAGCTCCTCCATAAAGTCCATGGTGGGACTGGCAGCTTGGGCTTCCTCCTGGAGGTCAAACCTGAAAATAGCACCACCTCACCTGACCAGAGCTACTCCTCTGCTGCAGGTGATGATCAGACAAAGCAACACAAAGAGAGACACCTGAGAGTGTGCAGGTCTGTGGGGCAGGACGATCACAGCTGGGCCCAGGAGAGACCCCTCTTGGTGACTTACAGTCATGATGGTCATGGAGAGCCTTTAGTCAAACATGGCAGGAGAACATCTGGTAACAGCAAGTGGATGAAGGCTAGAAAAGGGTCAAACATGAAGACCAAGAAAAACGGCAAAGGCCACAATAGAGACCAAGGCTGGGGGAAGGCCAGAAAAATAAGTTATTCTATGAAGAACTGGGAGGATGAGAAAAGAGAAGTAAGCTGGAATGATCGTGGAAGGGTGAAAAGAAATGGTGGTCCAGTTAAACTGAAGCGGCTTTCGCGTGGCAGATGCCGGCGTCATCCTCTATATGTAGATTTCAGTGATGTGGGCTGGCACAAGTGGATCATCGCACCTAGTGGCTATGATGCCTTCTTCTGTCTGGGAGAATGTCGTTACCCTCTGGCTGACCACATGAATGCCTCCAGCCATGCTGTGGTCCAAACCATGGTAAACTCTGTGAACGGAGCAGTGCCCCGGGCTTGCTGCGTCCCAACCTCCCTCAGCCCCATTGCCCTGCTCTACCTGGACAATCACGACAGAGTTGTGCTAAAGAATTACCAGGACATGGTGGTGGAGAGCTGTGGCTGCTGGTAGAGGGATCAGAAGGCTCGGACACCATGATGCTGACAGTGGACCATCAAGGAAACAAAGAGGAGACTGAAAGAACAGATGGGTGGGAAGAAGAGGCAGAAGGAGACCGCCAGAAAACTGCAAACAGACAGAGACTGAAAGAAACATAGCAAATGGAAATATGAGCAGAGAGGAGGGAGATGATGGGATAGACCAGCTAAGTTTTCATTATCAGTAGCAAGAGGTTTGACAGGAAGAGAGAGTTTAAAGTAGAAGAAAATTTGAATGAAAGAACGTGCTACAAGCAGACATACTGATGACAGAAATAAACTGCCAGGAGTGATTCTCTATTTACCATTTTGCAATTTTGCAGCTGTTTACATCATTCACTGCCAGTCTACTAGTTCCACTGTGAGAAGTCAGTGCTTTACCATCAAATGCTTTGACCACAAAAGGTGTGCACAGTTGACTGCAACCTGTTGGAAAGCACAGGTAAGGTAAGGCAACCAACCTCCTAAGTAGAATTAGGAGTCGCTGATGGGCAGATATGGAAACTCGAATTGCACATGAGCTGCAAAAACAAAAACTTCAGACTTGACTCAAACTCGAGTTACTTGAGTAACCTGGAATGTTGATTGTTTAGACTTAACAATATAGCTTTTAAATGTAGATTTACTACATGGTTTCCTAATAATCTGGCTTGTTTTAGAACTAGGCCATTCTTCTTCCTTTGAAGTCTGACTAATCTCCCACGTAGTAAAGAAAGGCTATTTGAGCTGGTGGGATTAACAGGTGCTACCTATATCAAAGAACCTTCTGCTTCTTCAGAAAAAAAAAAAAAGTACTTCCTTTTAGATTTGTTAAGAAATTTGACATTAACTAGTGTTGCCCTATTTCAGCAAGTTTTCTATGTATGTACATATTTAGATGTTCAGTGAGGTAAATATGTGATTAATTTTCAAATAATTCGCAGCACTAAAACATGTTTTTTAAAAGTTAAATCAAATGTACAAAACAATATAAAGATGTCAAATGTCGTTATGTCTAACTTAACCCATGAACACTGAGTATGTGACCCACAGAACTTTTGTGTTTTAGGAAATACAGACAGCACGTATCTGCCATTAAAAATCTGAAACTTGACATGGACTTGGGGTCAAAAACTTGAGGGTCAACTTGGACTTGGGGAAAAAAAAAAAAATATTTGTCAACATCTCTGTCCTCAGGATACGTTTAAGCTCCTGTGCAATTCAAACAATCCTGATATACTTCTGCCTGACTTGACCTGAATAATCAGCTGTATTTGAAATATGATGACGGCACCAGCATGGCATTAAAAACATGTGTTTTATCAGCAGTATTTGAATGAGAAGAAGGATCCATTTGTTTCTATGAAAGCTAATGTAAAGAATGACTGTACCATACAAGCAACCACTACATCACAAGCTATTTAAAACAGTAATGCTGAGGAATTAATATGCTATTATTTGAATGTATTCCTATCATTATTATTTAAAAAAAAAAGAACGAATTTTGTAAAAAGTTTTCTTTTTTTTTTTTTTTTTTGCAAAATTTCATGTAATGGTTGTGTCATGATTTTTACATAAATAAGTGAACTCTAAGTTAAGACACATTAAGTATTTAAAGAAAGCAGCAGTATGGTGTATTTAATCTAAAAAATATTTAAAATATCTGCACTCAGAGTATACAGCAAACATGAAAGCCTGCCAGCCACACAAAGTACTTAACGGTAGCTTTTCATCCCAACAAATGTTTAGTATATTGAAATTAACAATGTTTGACGCTTCACATGCCTTTTGTTGTGCAACACATGACAGCAGACATATGTGGTATTACCTCTAGAAACTGAACTAACATGTCAGTTAAAAGCTCTGTGTGTTCTAGCAGCTGAAGTGTGTAACACAGGTGTCTTAGCTATAGTTGTGTTTGCATGTGTATGATGTGATGGATAGTAAAACTCGGCCTTTAGTGCCTTTTAAAACAGGGGCTTTAAACATGTTCTCTGCTGAGCTTTGTGAGTGTTTTACAGTGATGCATTTTCCTCTATGAATGGAAACATTTAAGCAAGAGCTTGTAAAACGTTTGCCGATATACCTCTAATAAACAGACCAAGCAGAACAAATGTCAAGTGACTTTTCTTTCACAGCAGCCATTTGTTTTTTTTCTTTATGACTTTTTTGTTGGTCATGGACAGGCTTAGTATCAATTTCAGGTGGAAAAAAAAAAAAAAAAAAAGAGTTGGCAGAAGATAGTAAAGATCCAAAGTTTTATATTTAAAATACTACAATGGAGGAAGCAGCTTCACATTCTTATACTGAAACAGCTGTGGGTTTTGGAGAGAAGTTTAAATGTCCTGCTGCTAAAGCCATTCCATGATGTTACACAAGAAACATTGAACTCCAGCATCATTGCTTAACACCCAAGATGAAAGTAGTGATAGGAAATGTAGCAATAGTGACTGTGACCCTTTATGTTAAAGATTTATTTGTTGATTAGCCCAGTGAGCAGGAAGAAATCAGAAGAAAGGTTTTCCACAAGGCAGTAACTTGGAGAGCTAATGGACTGCCACTCCACTCAGGGATTTAAAAGTGCTCTGTGGAAAGACAGGTCTGCCTCTAATTCTCCACATTTGTGAATAATAAAAAAAAATAACCTTTAAAAAAAGATTACAATTCTGAGAGCATTAAAGTAGATATTGTAAATATTGCATTGGTTTCAAACGTGTTCATGTGACACCATTGCCTTTTCCTCAAACAGAAGTCACCATAGTACTTCATATTAACAAGCTGTGCAGTGGTTATGTAAAATATAACAGCAATGAGGGGAATAAGCTAAATGTCTCACTTTTCTACACCGAAACCAGTCCACATTTTTCTCTAGAGGGTTTATCTACTATACTGTAATGTAGTGATCTCTACTTTCTTCTGAGGAGGCTTTCTGTTTGCCACTTAATCTCCAAGAGCCTGTCTACAGTTAGTTTTCACACATGTTGTTTGATCTTAAAAGGTTACTTCTGGTCAATATTACACCTGCTGCGGTAATCCCACAATGCCCTGCATTAACCACTTTTAGCTTAGCAAGAAGAGGAATTTCACTGCTTGTCTTTTTCAGATTCTATATTATAAGGCTCTACCTCCAACACTTTCCCTGTACTAGAAAAGTTTGTTTTGTTTACAAGTTATTTATCTGCTTTGATAAATAGTGAAACAGGCCTATTTGACAAATATCTTCTTTAAACTCAAATTAATATTAGCTGAAGGATCCAAAACCTCACCACAAAGACCAGTGGCATTCTTCCTTTTGTACAGGTGTATTCAAACTACTTTATTCAATAAACTTTTTTATGATGTTTCACATAGATTTTGCTGCTATGTTAAACACTAACCAAACCTTTGAGCTTGGCAATGTCAATTATGTTATTATAATGTTGCAACTAGTAAGTGCAGGATCATTACTGTGTAGGAGTTTTATTTGTGTATAAATGCATTAGAACAATATGGTTTAATATTAACAAATAGAGAAGGAATAAAGAAAATGGGGTGTGAGACAGAGAACAAATGACACAGTCAAAGTTAGAAAATATAAATTGGTTAGCAAAATAAATGGAAAAACTGCAAGTCATCTACCTAAAAGTGCGTTTAATGTCCAAGTTAATATTATGAAAATGAACAACTTTAAGTATTTATGCATTTAAATAGTTGCACATGAATTGCATGCAACACCTATCTGGGCAATCCAGCTTTCCTTACAAGATATGGAAATGTTGACGTGGACCTAAATTGCTCCTCTTGCTGAGACGAGTTGCAAAGCACAGTATGTGCTGCAAATAACAATGCCTTTAAAACCACAAATATTAACACTCCCAGACGTAGATTTATTGAACAATTTTACAATTGTACAATTCTTCAAATAAGTTATAAAAAGACAGCGAGGTAAATTTTACCAAAATGTTAGAAATGTTCTAATTAAGGTCTTTTAAGTTCCCATGTGATCCCAGTATTTTAATATAAATAGGTACACAGTTTGATGTTTTCCACTCCAATGTTTTTAACTTAATGTTGAGTGTAATTTTGGTTATGGTGTTGTAAAAGCAAAAAGGAAGAATCTAAACAGGTGGTTTTAGCTGTTTTTGCTGACATCTTCAGTTTAAATGATCCACTTTACTAGCAAAGCTGTTTGTGTTGATATGGAGTGAGCCATTTTTCTAAATAGCTGGTCAGATTTAGCTAATTGTCTTCTTTTTCACCTACAACAATAATTAAACATTTAGGGTTATATCCTTTGGAAGCTTAGACATGCCTTTTTGTTGCATGTAGAACCAGATTAACCTCTAGGTTTGACTTTAGCTCTCAAAGGGACACTGGAATATTCTTGTGATCAGTGGATTATTTTCCATCGGTTACCATCAAACGAAGAATCCAAGATAAATGTGGCTGAAGTATCAAGTTTCAAAGTGACTTTTGAAAGCACCATGGGCGTGCTTTTTTTTCCACTTGTCAGCAAAAACCCACAAAGGATGAAAATCCAAACCCCACTTGTTCTTGGGCTATGACAGACAACCAGAGAAGAAATGTCGGCTTTTGAAAACAATTCACAGCACTGCTGAGAGCCAATAAGGTATTCCTTTAGGTTTCAGAAATACCTAGTCAACATAGTTACGGCCTTTTATGATCGGCAATAACTTATTACTGCAAGAAATCCTGGTCTTTTCCATCGCTGAAGAAATTCGCATTTTGAAATTGCCAGAAGTTGCAAAGAGAATTCATGCAATGTGTCAGCGAATCAATGAATAGGGTGGATATTTACAAGACTATTAAAAACATAATTAGTACCAGCATTATGGTTTATATCGATTACATTCCTGTCAGCTGGCAAATCTGAAAAAAAAAAAGATGGCAGAGAGAAAGGGGTTGAGGGTGCCATGAACTTTACAGGAACAAAAAAGCTGCTATAATCAACTGTGGGTTTTGTTTTTTTTTTTGTTTTTTTTTTATTGATGAATTGGTCTGAAAAGCTGTTATATCCCTCATCTAAATTTAATAAGCCATTTAATCCCAAACTGTTAGCAATTAGAAATTGTGTAACGTTGTCTCTGTTCGTGACTATGCACAGCAGATTGAAAGAAATAGCACCAAACAGATCCTGCAGTATTATTATAACTATTAGAGCTCATCTGAAGCACAGATTAATAATATTTTTGTCATTATTGTAACACTCCAACATACTTTTTAAAGCTCAATAGATAAATGTGTACTTATACTTTTGCTATTCTGTCACTAAAATTTATACAGAAAAAGCCATACTGAGCAGCAGATTGCTTTCACTGTAGGCAGTTTGTCAATTACAGCAAGCTTCACCCAGGTTCCTGCTGTCAATGACAAATACAGCTACTGATACATGAAATCTTTGTTTATCTGCAATTCATGAGGTTCCCATGAATATTTTAGCATCAAAGTAAACCAGAAATCTCTGGCTGTAAGAAAAGCTTCCAGGGTAAAATCAGCCAAAACATCCCCTGCAGCAGCAAAGGACCATCAGTATCAGACCCAGAACTGATATGGTGCCATAATTACTTGCATCTCTCGTTGAACTTAAATAAATAAATATAAAAATTCTTCTTTAATACCAATAGGCGACATCTTACAGTGTGACATTAGTTATTGTTTAAGCAGAAATAAAGATGAGCAACCAAAGGAAACAGCATGGGTTTTTAAAAATAAAAAAATTAAAAAAAAATTAAAAAAAAAAAAAGTGTCTATAGATAAACACATCATAAACTAGGCATTAAGTTACACCTAAGTTACAGCTAAGCCGTTTTAATTTTCTGCATTTGCCCATTAATTATTGACATCTAATTTCCATGAGATGAGCTTTGGTATTTTAGTTCACTAATTCTTACTTCATCTTCAGTTGTGAACTGTTCCTACTTCTTTCCCTTCATAACTGTTTCTGGTTATCTTCATGAGGACAGCAGATGAACACATTTACACCTGCAGTTTGCTACCGATATCTGCTTAGGCATGAAAATGAGTGCAATAAAACACATAGGCAGGCCCATACAGAAGGTTGTAAAGGACTCAAATGTTTTTACAACTCTGCAGAATGTTGGACGTTCACATATAGTGTTCAACAATGTGCTGCTGCGCTTTAATTGTCCAGAGCGTACAGCTGGAACCATCTAAACTTCCTTCCTGCATATTTTACCTCCCAGCACACACACTGTGTGTGGTGCATGTGTGTTTTAACATTTCTCACATTATAAAGCCCTTTTTTCCAACAAATACTATGTTCTGAGGACCGACTGCTCCTCATGGGGCCCAAAGCATAGCCCCCATAAGAGGAAGTGCTGTTTAGAAGTCAATGCAAAGTCCTTGGGAAGATACACACACATAGTATGTCTTTCTATGTGCCTGTGGGAGGGAGGGGGCGGGAGTACAAGAAAAAAACAGGAGGACCGAAAGCATAAGATGAGCCATATGATATCATAGTATATGTCCTTTCAGCTACAGGACACTTTTAGCATATGATGCTTTGGTTTAGCGCCTCAACATTTCTTCTCATGAACTCTAACATCATTGTTCACTTGGTGGTTTCAGTCCATGGTCCCAGTTGAGTTTTTCTTTTCACAACCCATCCGTATTCTATTGAGCCGGTCTTATCACGTGGCCCCTTTTACAAATTACTGATCATTAAATCTTGATTTTATCTCACCCTCTTTATCATTGACCTCACTATCCTGAAACAGTTTTGCTTGTCAGTCATTTTTTTCAGCATATCACACTGACTCCATTGTGTCAAACAGCAAATTTTTCCTCATGATGAAAGTTAGCACAATGTATTTTAAAGCCCCAAAATCATACCTATTTAACACCGTGAGATTAAAATTCAGCAAAATGAAGTTGTGACATCCACAGTGTTTTCTCCAGTACATGTGATACAGTGTGAGATTTCACCAACCAGTCCATCTGTTCTACTGGGTGAGATGCACCAGTCACCCACTGTACCCCCTATCTAACGATAGTAGTGCAATATTTTATGGATGTTTTACATTTCAACACAAAAAAAGCAATTATAGATTTTTTTTTTTTAAATCCATGACTTTTCCAAATTTCATTGTATAATATTTAAGAATACTTTTTACATGTGGATATCAGTGATTTTGGCAAAGAGATATAAGATTTGTGTTTCGCTACAGTAAAAAAGGAAAGACCTCCTGCTGCTAGACAAGCAGCAGGACATCCATGGCATCACATAAACAGCCAAGGTCATGGCTGTTAATGGGTGTGAACCTTCCCTGCTTGGACATCAGAGACAGTTTTCAATCATACTAACCCCTAAAGTACACTAAACTACAGTTTGATACATATAGTGTATCACACGATAAAATGATGGTATCCCAAATCTCTGCAGCAGATGTGAATGGATCTACCAGTTGTGTGCTTAAAGGTGGAAACATATAAAACAGATAGCGAAGGTTTTGGGTTTCGACTGAGAGCTTCAAAGACAGACTGAGTCAGCAAAAAATAGATCCTCTGGGTCACAGAGCGAAACAGGTGCCGCACGGGGAAGGTCGGCCGGAAACAGGTGACTTCAGAGCCAGAACACTGACCCCTGAAGTCAACGAGAGCTGCTCAGTCTCTCTGAGTGCATGTGTGTTTAATGTAGCAAGGCAGAGGTTGCATAAGGACCAGCTGGTTTCCTAAATTCAGCTTCGCCAGATATTTCTGGTAATCTGGACACCAGGTACTGTCTTAATCAAAACTGATTCTAGTTTAAACACTTTGATAACAAGCGCATTAGCTTTTTCCCTCCCTCCTTTTGTGCATTCATTCTCTATTTTTCTTCTCAGTATGCCTCCTTCCTTTCCAATGCTGCTTAAGGATGAAAAATAATGTTTTCACAGGTGTTTTATTATGAAAACAGATTTAAGTTGTTAAAACTACAATAATTCCTTCACTTCCTTTCTGCTTTCGCTGCACTCACCATCATAGACTCTGATTTACTTCAGCTAAGGTGTAGGTTTAGGGGAAATATATTGCTGAACCTGAGATGAAGGATGTGTTCCCAGGTTTAACTGCTGAGCAGGGAGGCAGATATTTAGAGTCAAGGGTCTTCCTGGATCTCAAATGCATTTCACTCTCAACATTCCTCTGAAACTAGAAGCATTACATTTCATATTTAACTCAAAGTATGCATGCCATTTAATGACTTCATCATGACATGTAGACTGCTACTTCCAAAGCAACAAAAAAAACTAAATGACAAATTCAGTGTTGAATTTATTTAAATTTTAAATACTGTTGCTGAGAAAAATAACTGTCCTCTGTTTCTCCAGTCCTCTGTACCCGTCATCACAAGGCTCAGATTAGCAGTAAGCATCCACTCTAAGGTAGGACAACAGAAACATACGCTCCTCTATCAGTGATGCTCACCTGTTGAAACAAAGCCAACAGATTATAACTAAAAACAGCAGTTGCACATGTGGCTGTGGATAAACAGAAATGAGAAATAAAAAAAATGAGCCATGCAAAAACTGGAAACAGAGATGGCCGTAGGAAAGAGAAAAGCTGGTTGACAGCTGCTTACTTTGAAAATATCTCTCTTCTGCAGATGTTTCCAAGCATGCTGACAATGAAAAGGGATGCAGAACACTGCAGGAAGTCCAAAGAGAGAGTCAGAGCCACGTTTTTAAAGCTTTGATTGTACAAGTAAACTACGATGAGTTTACTCCGAAAACACAAAAACAAAGGGCTTTGTGTTTGAAAACTGAAAGAATTGAAATCAGGCAAGGATCTTTAACTTATAGAACAGAGGCCATATTATGTTTCACTCCGTTTGTTATAAACTGAACAAGCAAAAAAACAAGTTAAACCGTTTCGAGACCACAGGATCTCTCTAGAAGACAGGGAATGATGTTAATGGTGCTCAGCTGGGTCTTAAAAGTAATTATAGTAATTATGATAATATCTGGAATCTTTCTTGATTGCTTGATGAGTGTTCACATCGTGGGTTTACAGATGCGAATTTGCAACAGTGGAGGAGGAACAGAGTGAATGGTCAGTTAAAACCAGATATTTACATACACTGTATAAAAGTATACATCAAGCATGTTTTCTTAAATGTCTGATAACTAAACTTTTCATGTTTTAGGTCAGTTAGAATTACGAAAATTATATCTATTTGTAAAATGCCAAAAAGAAGAGAGTTTACAAACATTTACTCAGTATTTAGAATAATTTAAACTGTATGACTTGGGTCAAAAAGTTTCCGACTCCTTATATTAGCTTCTCACAAGAGTTTGCTGGATGTTTGGCCCATTCCTCCGAGAGAACTGGTGTAGCTCCACCAGGTTTGAAGGGCTCTGTGCTCGCTCACACACACACACACACACACACACACACACACACACACACACACACCTTCTCAGCACTGCCCACAAATGTTCTGTCTTGAGATAAAATTAAGGTGTTTTTCACTGATTGCATTTGCAAACTATAGTCTGGCTTTTTATGTTACTTTTGGAGTGATGTGTTCTTCTCCAAGTGGTGTTTCAGGCCATGTCAGCACAGAACTCTTTGTTGATATTGACATTCTCACACTAGCTTCACAAGGCATTTTGCTTTTGTTCTGGGGTTAATGAAACAAAAGACTTGTGAAGGTCATAGTTCTCTTGCTGATATCTTGGCTGATTTCTCCATGATTCACACAAACAGGCTGCATATGTGAGGAGTTGTCATAAATTACAGCAACAATTATGTCTCCATTTTAGTCAAATGTTGCGAATTGACCTATCAGAGGCTTAAAAGGCTATGACATCATCTGGGCATAGCAAAATTGCCTAGAAGTGTAATAATCCTGTATTTTCTGACATCAAAAATTCTCTCTCATTATTTTGACTTTTAGAAAATAGAAATCCCTTTGGTCGTCTTTTTATAGTTTGCGGCACAAAGTTTTTAGTTGGTGTGAGATGCGGGCAAAATGTCTCCTTCAGTTGTAAAGTTTGCAAACCCTTGGTTTAGAGTTAAGAGAAGGATCAGCAACCTTTACAACCCTAAGGGTCATTCTTGCATTTAGTTCATCTGAACAAAATTTGTTTAGAGTCACAAAGGCAACATTACTCTTGAAACAAAAAGAACTTTTTTTATTATACAGGGAATTAGTTTAGGTTTTTAAATTAAAGAACAACTTTATTTTGGTGTTTAGGTTTACCTCATTTTCTTCAGCGGGACATTCAGTTTTTATAGAAACCCATGTCAAAAAAAAAAAAAAAAAAAAAAAAACCATGTAGTTCGCAATCTATTGTCAAAAAAAAACTTACTTCCGAAATAAGAATATTGCTCACACTACTGGTGTCATTCTGCTTAGAAATGTTATGCAAACAGTATATTGCACGAAAATGCCGAGGAAGAACTGCACAGCTAGCATATTTGTACTTTCCTTTTCATTTTAAAACATTACTCATGTCTTTTGTATTTTTGGCCAAAGTTATTGAGAGCCACAGTGGAAGATCTAAAGAGTCACATGCAGCGCTGGAGCTGCAGGCCGCAGACCCCTGGGTAATGGTCTGATTAGATCACACAAAACAAAACATCATCCTCAAACAAAGTCATATCCATGAATTGTGTGCAATTTCTGTATGTGAAAAAATAATTTAAAAATATATAGAAAGACCAGAACAAACATGTGGAAATGGTTAGCAACTCATGTCATCTTAAAAAAAAAAAAGATATAAGTTCATTGTTTCCGCTAACGTATCAATGTGTACTTCAAATTTTTGACTACGTATTCAGTTTTTGGGGCTTGATTTTTTTCATAGATTTGTCTTTTACTGTTACGACATAATGATCATTTTAACAAATATGTAAAAAAAATATATTTTTCATAAAAGTTACCTCAGTTAAAGCTACAGCATGTAAGTGAGGGCTGCAGAGCTTCACATGTTCTTGGATCTTTTGTGAGCTCCTGAATGAGTTATTGATGTGCTTTTTAGAGTTATCACTCCAGGAAAGGTTCATCATTGTTCCATGGCCATTCATGGATAATGAATGCATCATCCTTTCATTCACTGGAGCCCTGATGCCAATTGGCTCTGTAACCCTTTCCTCACAGCTTGATGTCAATGACTTTGTTTCTCAAGTGTTCTTGAATTTCTTTAGAGTGAGTAACGATGATGGGTTGTTTTTTGTGATAATTAAGTCTACTTTATGTTGTCTGACAGGTTTAAGTGTTTTCTTGATTGTACAGGTCTTGCATTAATTAGACCTGGGTTGGACTGGTGAAACATGCAATAGCCAACATGTGCAACTATGTAATTTTTGGCAGATCTTACAACAAGACATACAGTGTCTAAATTAAAAGGAGGAGGATTATTGAATTTAAAGAATTAACAGGGGCAATATTTTTTTTAAAAAGTGAATCCAATCTTCGTCAGTGTTTCTTCAGTTCTCTTCTGTCCCTTTCTATTGGCATCCGTGCATGAGATTATTTTTCATTGTTTCTTTTTCTCTGGTCCAGAATCCTTCATTGCAATTCCACATGTGTCTGAATCTGAAAACAGGGCTGATAACAGGCATATGAATAAATAGGCCCTGTCACTGAGCAGTGGCGGTACATGATGCTCTTGAGATGCATTAATATAAACTGGAGCCTTTCCAGCCTCCCTCAAGCAAAACTGAGAGGAGGAAAAGGAAGGCTGAGGAGAAGGAAAGGCCTGGCATAAAGATTAGATTAGCACTTTAAAACATCTGTGAACTTGTCTGGCTCAAGCTACTTCTTCCGCCTCCAGATCATAGCCAGATTTTACAATTATTTCTCCACCTCTGGATCTCTGCTCTTCACCTCTTTTCATTCGTTGGCCTTATGCATTATTTTTTTATATTTTAAATAAGCAGACAGTATTTAAAATGTTGTGATGTGAGAGCTCTAATCATAAAAAGTTGTAACTCATGGCATTTTGGATCTATTATCAGTAGCAAGTAACGTTTTTCTGCATTCATGTTCTGCTCCACCTTCCAGGGCCTACCGTTGAGAAAAATCTCAGAAGCATGATGCTGCCCCTACCATGCTTCAGGGTGTGGTATTATGAAGTGTTTGGTGGTTACAAAACTTAGCTTTTAGTCTAATATTCAAAAAGCTAAATTCTGTCCCATCAGACCAAAGAACCTTCATGGATTCCTCTGTGTTTCCTACTTTCGAGTGTCTGTCAGGCCTTTGGGTAAATTCTAGATGAGGTTTCATAAGAGCTTTTTTCAGTATTATCTTTCACTTTGGCATGAAAGAAGATTTTCATTTAGCAAAAAGATACAATTAAACTGAAGATGACTGTTTTTCAAAGCAGCATAATGGGAAAACAACCTAAGTGGATGAATACATTTTTAAGGTATCATGTACACCATAAAAACTATTACCTTGATAAAACTAAAAAAAAATAAAAAAATAAAATAAGGCAACAGTTTCCAACCAATTTTCGGTAGTTTTGTGAACTACAGTTTGAGGTTTAAAACACTTAATTGTTTTTAAGTTTCTATAAAAAACAATTAAGTTGCATCCACAAGGAAAAAAAAAAAGCAATAAACTTGTGTTACACTAAAGTCAATATACCCAGTTAGAATAAGTAACATGATATTTATATTAATTTCAAATTACTCCACTATTTTAAATTTTCTCAATTTGCTTTTCATCACCATAAGCAGGGTTTGGCAATTCTAGTCCTTGAGAGATAGTGTCCTCTTTTAGATGTGTCTTTGCACCAACACACCCAAATCAAATAATTACAATTTTAGCAGGACTCTGGAGAACCTGACTGAACCATATTGAGTTTATTCAGCTATTTTATTTTGGTGTGTTGGACCAAGGACACATCTAAAAGTTTCAGGACACCAGCCCTCAAGAATTGGAGGAGTTACCCATTTTTGCTTTAAGATGTTAGTTCAGCTTTCAAGAAGTGAGGTTCTGTAAAGTGATTACCAGTAATTGCTCTTAGGACATCTGAAATTACCCCGTAAAAAGTTATTCAAAGAAATTGTCAGCTTGAACAACAATGTAAGAAATACCAAAGACAGGTCTCTTCCAGAAACAGTGGCAATGGACCAATTGGAATTAAACATCCCTGCAAACCAAACTCATCAACATCACATTTAAAATCACTTTAAATTACAGTTGAACAGTTTTACAACTTGGCCAAACATTTAACTGTTAAAATATTACATCTCTCACTGGTCAATAGTGCAATCATTAGGAAGTTTACTTTTAAAGACGGCATACAATGAAATGTACTGAACATCTGGTCAGCCAATAAGTTTTGGACTCAAAGTGTCAAGTCCAACTAAAAGTCCTTGCAACACTTTAAATGCTTTGGTGAGCATGCTACATGCTTTAAGATGCGCACAAGAATTTCTTCGGTAATGATGCTCACAGCCTCCAGTTTATGAGAAACGTAGAGCCTAACACTGTGCACAGGACAAAAAGGCCTTAAACTGCACCAAATCCTGTTAATTGCTAGTTCATGCGCACCTATTTACTAAATGTGAGGGAAGAGACTTGCAGCAGCAGGGGGAGTTGGGAGTGGAGTGGGGGTGCAGCAGGAGGCGTTAACTCAACATCAAGTGACAGTTTTGGTGAAACTCAAGATGCAAAAACAAATCACTTATCACTGAGGTCATTGTCTCTAGTTATGACTTTCACATTTGTATGACTCAGCGAAACTTACTTTAAATGTGAAAGCCTCCCCTATATCCCAGGTGTGTGTGGGGGGGGGTCATGTAGGCAACACTGACAAACACAGCTCAAGACCATTTTCTGCAGTTCTACACAGTTTTACGTGGTGACAAAAACTCCTGTTAGCAGCTATAAATCTCAAGTGCCACAACAGTTTGTGCCAAAAGCTCCCTAAGATCCCGCTTTTCATCCAGTGAACCGTCACTATGTAGGGGGATGGTTAGGTTAGGTATCTATCTTTGCAAAACAACATTCCGATTTACTGCTCATCTCTGTTTAACTGTTATGGAAGTATGATTGTGGCCTTTTCTAATCATCTCTTTCCTGCTCTAAATAAACATATCTGCCCTACTTAACTGCTTATCTGCACTGCTCACTGCTACAGCTTACACAAACATGACTGCTGATATTACAAAGCACAACACATACTCAAGGATAAACTGATACCCCCATCAAACATAACACAGTGTATAAGAATGAAACATTTAATTTCAAAGTACTATAAAGTTATAAAACCTAAAAAGCACAAGTTTTGGCCAAATCAGGCCAAGTAGTGAAGTAGTCCATCATTGCAAACAGCAAGGGTTACTTCAAAAAGCTAAGCTTATTTGTGGTGTACTCAAGTCACAGCTTAATCAGATGAAACAGTTTAGTCAAAATAAAAAAAGCACAACAAACGTGAACTAAAACTGTGGAGGGCTACCAGTACAGTTAGTCAATGCATAGAAACATGTTTAGAACACATGTCCTATTCTGATTTATAAAAATAAAGTAAAAAAAAAAAAAAATTTAAAAAAAAAATAAAAAAAAAAAAAAGTTTGAAAAAAAGTTTAGCTTAGGGATAAAAGCATTTCCATTGTAATGTAAAACTTGCATGTTTGGTATCATTTTAAAGCCCATAAAATTTCCTAAAATTATATGCCATGCAAAAGATTGTCAAATTGTCAGATTTATTTATCATGAAATATAAAATGATTAGGAAAATTACTGCAGACAAAGGTTGGATATGGCCCCACCTTTAACGATCACCTATCAGGTAGGAATGGGAGGGTCCTCTGGCCTCTTTATAAGTGCTAATGCCACCACCATTTATTCATCCAGTCCTATTTTGGAGGAGAACTCGCCACTCTGAGGAGGTTCTGATTTTTGCTGCTACTTTCGAACCTGCTTTTTCTTCAAGAAAATGCCTGCTTCACGGTAAGTTCAGATCAGTTTTGCCTAAAAGTTCATATCTGCTGAGATGTTTCTTGAATGGTTGTTTTTCTAAAAAAAAATTTTTCCCACTTTTTTATAAATAAAAGGACATGTGTCTTTAACGTGTTTCTGTGCATTGATTAAGTGTACTAGTAACCTTCCACAATTTTAGTCCACTTGTGCTTTTTATTTTGATTAAACTGTTTCATCAAATTTAAGCTGTGACTTGAGTACAGAACAAATAAGCTTAGCTTTTGACGTAACCCTTGCTGTTTGCAAATATGAATTACTTCACTACCTGATTTGGCCAAAACTTGTCCTTTTTAGGTTTTGTGACTTTAATAGTAGTCTGCAATGAAATCTGTTTCATTCTTATACACTATCTTTGCAAAAGAACATTCTTTCTGTTCATTTAACAGAGTCAGAGACCACCCCCCCCACACACACACACACACACACGGGGATGGTTATTAGTGCTAATGAGCAATTGACATGTGCTTCAGTCAAAGTGGTTTCTTTGTTTCACTAGCAGGCCACAAGGAACACAAGTACTAACTGAGCAATTATCTGGTTTTTTTTTTTAGTGCGTCAAACCGATATTTCCTGCTGTGCCCTGTGTGCAAAAAGACACAGGCAGCCCTCTCACAGCATTTGTCAAGAGTCTGCATGAAAACATGTCTGGAAAACATCCCAAGTGAGGTGGAAAAGGCAAAAGCAGATGCCCATGAAATCCTTTCTTCGGGGCGCATTTTCACCTTCGACCTTATCAAGGACATCATGGAGACTGCAAGTCCAGTGCACAGGTTAGCTACAAAAAGTTGTTTGTTTTTTTTTTTTTGTTTTGTTTGTTTTTTTTTTTTTTTATCAGAACTTTACACTTGTCCTCAATATGCCAGACACCCTAACCCAGTTTGTAACATTTTCTTTTAATGTCAGGATGATTGAAGAACTACAAAAGCGACATATGGTGGTGCAAGGTATCCCAACAGAATTCTACCAGGAAGCTGAAGATTGTCTTGACTTAAATGTGATTAAAGTGGAAGAAAGTGATGAGTATGAAGGAGTGGCAAGCAACAGCACTGGAGAACCTTTTCAAAAGGTGAGAATTTGCATGACATTATTGCATCTTGTGTTTTGTTTTTGTTTTTTTTCCCCCAACTGCATTTAAAAATTCACAAAAAATGGCATTGCCCCAAAAAAAAAAAAAAAAAAAAAAAAAAAAAAAAAATTGAAAGCCTGACAGGGACCCCAATCTACAACGCATCAAATTATATACGAAGACTCCATGAAAAGTAAGATGACTGACTGATTCATTTCCTTTTATGTGTAAACCTGTTGGATGTTGCAGTTCTATTAGAGCCCATGTCATGCTAGTAAACTTTCAACCTTTTTTTTTTTTTTTTTTTTTTTTTTTTTAAATTCAGCAATGACTCTGATCAAGGCTGCAGATCTGAAGAGGCGTCAATATCTAACACAAATCAGTGTGCAGATGGCTTATGACAGGATGGTGGTCAACTATCCAGTGTTACTGGATGGGAAGGTCCCCTCCAGGGATGTGCGGAAAGCCTTTTCTAAAGAACACGAGAGGAAACTCTGAGAAATGGCTGAAGGCTCAAATGAAGCTGCATACAGCAAATGTCCTCGGTAAGTTTCCATCTCCAAGGCCTAGTCCTCAAGTGACGCATGATTTGCTGTCTGATTTTCATGTCATTGACCATTATATTTTCTTACGTTACAGCCCACTTCAGTCGACACCTGCCCAGTGAAGCTCGTGTGGCATCGTGGATAAAATCAAAGGGTTGGGAAAAGAACGTGCCGAATGTCTCTTCAGTCATCATGAAGTGGAAACATCCAGAAAATTGGACACAATCAAGAAGGCTTTGAAGTCACAGAAATAGAAAGGCCTGTTTATCATGGACATTGAAAGAACAAGGTTGTCGTCACAACAAGAGACTTCAAGAAAGGTGAAGTAGTTTGACTACCATGGAAGGGTAGTCACAGGCAGAGAGGGAAAATCTTCACCTGAAGAAACAGCTTACACGTCTATCAGGGGGAAAGGGGGGGAAAAAAAAAAAAAAAAGCCAATGTGCATTGATGCACACCAAGAACACAGGGGAAAGAACCACAAAAACAGGGGACACATTGCACAACATTTAAACCAAATCCCTGCCAGTTATTTCTGATATATATTTTATTTATATTTTTGAAATTGTTTTTTGGACAGTGTGCTTTTTAAGCTTATTTGGTTTTCATTAAAATAGTCTGAATGCTATCAATTTGTCATCTTTTTTTTCCCCCCTATAAATTTTACAAGCTCATAAATCACTTTTTTTTTTTTTTTTTTTTTTTTTATTTTATTTCTTTCCTGGAACCTAAAGTTTGCACCCAGAAAGCAGACATTTTTTGCATGCATTTATGCTAACGCTAACTTTTAATGAGACTTTCTTGCACTGAAGGATTTGCCTGCACCAAATAACATGATTATTATTTCAGTAGTTTGTTTTCTACCATTATGTTATGCAAAAGATTGTCTTATTGGAGCTAGATAAACCTATGATGAATAAAAGTTTAGAAAATTACTTTAGCAACATAGCAGGCGTGGCCACAATTACAGTAGTAGCTTACCACCATCAGTTTGTGAGTTGGTCTTTTTCTGTGCAAGTTTAGACAAACTTCATTGGTTTCACCAAAATGTTCCTTTACAAACTAACAGGATATAAGTAAATCTAGCCATACTGATTTGTTGCTGAAGGAGCTGTCTAAACCATTTGTGCTATAAATATTTTTTTAATGTGGCTATATCTTGCAATATGCAAGTTAAGAAAAATAATTCCCAACAAGAAAACCTCAGCAAGGTGATTTGGTGTTTTCCAAGTTACGTTGCACTTCAAGACTGGTAAATAGTCCAGGTTTTAAAAAAAAAAAAAAAAAAAAAAAAAAGTTTCCCAGAAAACTGGTACTCAATTTGAAAGCTAAATCTTTAAAAGGTTTTCTATTTTTCCTAGAACATTGCTAATGTGTAAATTTTAAAAATTGCAGAATAGCTTCTTTTTAGTATGACAAATGGCAACATTAGAAAGTTCAGCTGTTTTAAAGAAGCTGCTCTGACTCCACAATGCTTGATCTCACTGGAAAGGTGAGAATCAAAAAGGAGAAACTTCAACAGGTGCAGTAATTTTTACTAATTGGGCAGGTTGCTTTGAGCTTTTTTCCTTAAGGGGGGGGGGGGGGCAGTATGTGTTTTCCAGGCACATAGAATCATTTTATAGCACAAGCAAGCAACTATGGGCCATCCATTGTTACAAATTATATATATATATATATATATATATATATATATATATATGAAATTTTACTTCATAATTTAACACCTTGAACTTGGCCTTCTGTATCTTTAAGTCCTAGTCTTTCTGAAACTGCCTTCAGGAAGTCATCACAACAGCTAACCCTTTAACGTTTATCAGTGTTTCACAGAGAAGCAGCTCATATAATTAACTCAGCAGATGCAGTTCCACCAGGTGTTTGCCAATTGCTGCTGGGTCTTAAGGAGTTGCTAGGGGAAGTGTAGAAACTGCAGATCTAGGGAGGAACAGCGCTAGGTCCATCCAGGTCTCTTGCACAACTGAATGGCTGGGAGACTGAAAGATTTCTCAAACATGCATGAGAGGGGAGAGGGGAAAAAAAAAAAAAAAATTCCACCCCGATTTTTTTTTTTTTTTTTTTTTTTTTTTTTTTTTTTTTTTTTTTTTTTTTTTTTTTTTTTTTTGTGGGGGGTTAATTAATGTTAAGGTATTGCCATATTCAGTTCATTCCCTGTTGTGGATTGTTGTTTTTAGGGTCTTTCCATGGTAGTTCATACCTTGTGTTGAGTTGCTCAGTTTGTTTTCTGTGCATTTTGGTTTGTCCCTTTGTTAGACCTTTTCCCCTTTTGATTTGTAGCTCCTTTTGTGTCTAGTTCAACTCCCTGTGTGTTATCTGCTTTGATTAGTCTCCCTCTCTCAGATCCCCTGTCCAGTACTTCCCCACAGCTGTTTCAAATGCCTCTGATTAGACTCATCTGGTTTCTTTGTCAGAGATCACCTCTCCGCTGTATTTAAGCTCCCTGGTTTCTATTGTTCATAACTGCTTCCTTGCATTGCATCTACCTGGTTCCTAGTCCTGGTCTCCTTGAACCCGCCCTCCAAGTTTGTTCATGTCTGTGTTTAAATCATGTTTCATTGCCCCATGTGGCTCCTGCATCCCTGTCTGCTGTTTGGTCCTGTTTCAACCACAAAATTCATGGCAACCAAGGGCTTTCTTCTTAATTGTCCTGTCCTGCTCCTACCTGAGCTGTGAACTGTGTAGTTCTTAGAGTTACCTTGGGCCTGTTGGCCGCTTCTCTGCTTACATGAATGGCCATGTCTTAGTGGGTTTGCATTTGCCATACTCTTTGAATTTTCAGATGATGGCTTGAGCAGTGCTCTGAGAGATGCAAAAAGCCTGGAATACTGTTTTATAACATAATCCTGCTTTAAACTTCTTCACAACTTTCTCCCTGACCAGTCTGCTGAGTTTTTAGGTCGTGATGTTTGCTCATTATTTGTCTGCAATAAACCTCTGATGCGTTCTAAGAACTTTACCAATGATGAGGATAATAAGTTCTCATGGAAAATCAGTAGCACTCGATTTGAAAGTATCAGAATAATGCAAATGCATGCACGGTTTAGATTGCTACTTTGTTCTATCACAGAAAATCCCTTTGCAATATACTGAGGCTTGTGGAATGAAAGCACAGATATCACAATTAAAACAAAAATGGAGCAACATAATAAGTAATGCCATGCTGAAGAGTTTTATACGCTTTAACTCAATATACTGTACGTAATGGGGATGACTGACGGTTACATGTCATACACTGTCTCAAAACTTGACGTTTCATAAAATGTGCTTCAGGTTTGGACCCGCATTAAAAGCCATCCTTGTTTCCTTATGCAAAGAAAACTTTCAAGACAGACGTGGTTTAATAACTATGTCCTCTCCCACAATGAAATAATCTCCAGCAACCAGGGTGAGTCAGGCAGATAAGATTTGGGATTGTCTCTAAGCTCAATTTGAGTATAGTCAAAGTTTAAATAAACCTACTAGATACCTTTCTTCCACTAAAATGACTTAACTTTCCTTTCTCAAAACCCTTTCTAATGGGGGGGGGGGTCTTCATGATTCTGTGATTTCTGTTACACCTTTCAACTGTTGTTCTAATGGTCAGTCCCCAAAAAAAATCTCCCCAGTCCATTCTCATTACATTGTTCCTCCTTTGGGAAGGAAACATTGACCAGGGTTGGAAGAATGTTTCCTCAACTCCACTGTTACAGTGAGCTAGCATCCAGCAGCGTCAGCTGTAACGCCAAGGGGAGGAAGGGTGGGAACAGTGTTGAGACAAAGCGATTGATAGACTGATATATAGATATACCCTCTAATCTTCTTTGGGGAGCTGCTGAGGAAGCAGTTATTTTCTCTGATGACAAATTAGATGAAACTCTTGAGGGACCAGGGGAATGCCAGTCCAGAACCATAAATTTGAACTCCAGTTATTTCTGAATAACTGCACTGTATACCAAAATAGTTTCACTGGCACAAACATCTGTCTAGTGGTTCTTTAAGTGTCTGTGGCTGAGAAAGACATACACTAAGCTTTTGCTTGTTTCTGTGGTATTTGTGCCCCTACAGATTTCAGCAACAGGAGATCAAAAACTCCACTCACAATCAGGTAAGGACAAGACAACTGCAGTAGCCAGAGACAAGAGCCAGCCAACCACTTGGCCTTAGAAGACCGCTTAAATACTGTGACAAAGGCAGCTAATCTCATACCGAGCAGGTGTTTAAATAGGGAGCAACACAGGTGGAGACAATGACTAATCAGCAAGAGAGAAGGAGAGTGGGTGGCAATGCAGAATTGAAATCATGACACCTTAAGGAAAAAAAAAACTCACCAAACCAACCTGCACAATTAGAAAAGTTACTGCACCTGTTGTTGAATCATGAATTAACACTGATCAACACCTTCTGGTTCAGTCTCATCAGCTACTGCCAGGCCTAAATACTGCCTGAGCTCCATAAACAAGACATAACTTAATCAGAGCAAGTCTAACATGAAGTAGGCTAAAACATCTCAAAAAGTAACGCATCATGCTCTTACCTAAAAGAACTGAAGAACACATGACCAAGTCATTGACATCTATCAGTCTAGAAAGGGTTACGGAGCCATTTCTAAGGCTTTGGGATTCCAGTGAACCATAATGAGAGCTTTGGAAATGGAAGAAAATATATAACAGAGATGAACCTTCACAAGTGGTCGGCCTAAATCCAAGAGACCATCAACAGCTCATTCAGGAGGCTCCAAAAGAAAAGAATCCAGAACATCTAAAGCACTGTAGGTCTCTGTTGTCCCAGTTAAGGTTCATGACTCAATAATAAGAAAGAGACTGGGCAAATATCCATGAGAGAAGCCAAAACCGCTAATGATCGAAAAGAATACAAAGGTCTTTCTCACATTTCCCAAAATGTGAGACATGTAAAAAAACACCCTGGTAAGACTTCAAGGAAAATATTTTGTGAACCGACTTTTTGGAAGGCGTGCATCCTGTTACATCTGGATCAAGACTAAACCAGCATTTCAGAAAAACATCACATTTGTGTCAAACATGGTGGTGGCAGTGTGATGGTCTTGTACTGCTTTGCTGTTTCATAACCAGTATGACTTGTAGTAACTGATGGAACAACGAATTTTGCTCTCTACTGGAAAATCCTGAAGGGGAGTGTTTGGTCAACAAAGTTTATTACCTTAATTACTTGCATTTTCCAGTTGTGGTAATGCAATTCTTTAAAACAGAGTGGGGCAAATATTCCTCCAAAGAGATGTAAAAGACTCCTTCTCAGTTGTCTCGAGCTTAGAGGCAGTTGTTTCCATCAAGGGTGGCATATCACCTGTTAGGGTTTAGGGAACAATTACTTTTTCACATCGGAACAGATTCGTTTTAGGAGTTTTTTCCTTAGGAAAAATAAACCATAATTTAAAAACTGGTTATCTTTGTCTGAAAATGTGAGAGATCATCTGAAATTTACAAGGGTGACAAAGAAGAAAAAAAATTGAAAGGTCGAAATACATTTTCACAGCACTTCATTTGGTTGACTTTAGGTATGAAAAAGAAAGGAAAACATAGTGCAAAATATCACCTGCTGGGTTAAATAGATACCTTTTTATTTTTACCAAGTGTATTTCCTCAGTATGCTATTAACCCTTCTGTTATGTTGTGGGTCAAATTGACCCATTTTAAAGTTTAAAAACCTAAAAAAAATGTTAAAAGTATTGTTTCTGTTTGAAACTTCTTCTGCTTGACAAAATAAGCATAATGAGTATTTAAAATGAAAATGGGTTTGTTTACATGTTTGCAACCCTCCCACACATCTATATACTATATAGATACTGTTCGGCTCAGTTTGACCTGGCAGTCAAATTAAAGTGTAAAAAGGGTTAAAAGTGTTTAATTCTATTTGTCTGTTTGCAATTGTGAGACAAATTTCACCTCATACACAGACACACACAAATGTCCTTCACTAGTAAACTGTAAGAAGGCAGATGTTATGATTTGATGGAAACCTTTTCTGTTACCATGGACAAACTTGAGTGGACACTCAGCTGAGGAGGGGGAAAGCATAAATATTCTTTCCAAGGAAGTCCTAAAACATTAGACACTGCAGATACATGTGATATAGTCATTTTCAGATTTTTAGTAAATGACCGGCAAAAATAAAAAGGTGCTGGGACTTATCTTCGATCATGACAGTGAAATACAGAGGGATGTGTCTGAAGCTGAAGACAGTGTTGAGATCTATTCTAAGTCTAATGATTCTGATTTTGAAACAAATTATGAAAACACTTGTCTTGTCTTCCAAACCAGCTAAATATGGCATAAAAATCTGGGCAGCACATGATGCAAAGACCAGCTATACATAGAACATACAAGGGAAAGCCAGCTTTATGAGCCCCAGAGAAGAATCAGGGCACAAGGGTTGTGCTCTTGGCCAGTCAGTAGGGTTAGGGTTATGGTAAATGGTCTAAGGGTTAGACCGTCTTATTGGCCTACAAAGGGCAAAAAGGCTGTTCTCATAAGCACTTGCACAAAACTGTTGAAATCAGCACTCTAAAGGACCAGAAACCAAGTATGACCCTTTACAGCTATGCTACCAAAGGGGGAGTGGATAACTTGGACAAGGTCACTTGGTCATACAGCACCAGGTGAATGATTACACACTGGCAGAAAAAAAAACGTAAAAATATCAGTTTCATGTATAGGTTTTCCTAGTGGACAATTAAAAAATTGAAATAAAGGGTTTTTTTGTGAAAAACAAATGAATTATCCTCATTCCTCCTATATCTGTAAGAGGTAAAGAACATCATTGCACTAAATGTTGGTTGAAATTGTTAGATATTAAAATGTTTGGGGGAAAATTTGGGGATTTCATATCTAAAAATTCTGTGTCAATTTGACCCAGGAACATTATGGGTGCACCTCAGAAATGAACATAACAGGAGGGGTAATATTTTTCTCTTCTTCTGGTGCTACTATAATACAAATTTCCATCTGATTTGAAATCCAGCGTTTAGAGACAAAATCCCCCCTGTCAAACCGAGATCGAAGGTTAACTGGAAGTCATGCCTTCTTTAAATAAAAACAAGCTGCCACGTGGTCATAAAAATACCCAAAAACCTGGTCTGACTCAACATCAGGTGTGTGTGAATTTGCATGAGTGTGTGGGGATACACATTTGGCAGATTGCAACACCAGCTAGTGAGGAAGGAAGCGGAAAGAAGCCAGCCAAGAGGCCATGGAGTGTTTCCATCCAAACGCTTACGGGACATCAGCAGAGTCTGTTGTAGTAGTGAGCACTCTAGCAGGTGTTTGTACTATATGTGTTTTGAAGATGGCTGGCAATGAAGTTCAGTGAGAATCACGTTAATATTTCTTACTTATCATGAAGTAGTATTATGTTTTAGTTGGAGGGGCAGAGGGAGAGCGAGAGATGTCCTGATTGTGGTTTGGTAACAGGATGGAAACACTAAAAACATGTCTTATAAACATCCCTCACAGTCCATTTGAATTCATTTATTTAGGAAGCTGTTCAGGAACTCAAGGCTGGGAGGGTTGACTCCATTAAATCACCAACAATGGTAGCAAGAGCAGGAGGAAGGGTGAGTGTATCCATTATATCAACATATACAACAGAAGAAATGGCAAGAATATTAGGAAACTCAAAAATCACAGAGAACCCAACATGAACATTTTTATTCTATTTCAAAATACGGATTAGTTAAATTACAGTAAACATCAGTAAACAGTGGACTACTAAAGGGTGCATCTGAAGAAAATATGTGCTTATAAATTTGCTTTGCTTTAGCTAACATAAACTAAACAGATAACAGCTATATTATATAATTTCTAAAACATTTGTACATCTTCCACTGACATACTGTGTGAAAGGATGTGGTAGAAGAGGAAGCTGTTATCATGGATGTATAGCTAACAAATCTACCATACATTTTTATGGGATTCTGGTAATATGGCCCAAAATCTCTTCTCTTTTGAAATATTCCTGTGCTTAAGGCATGAAGAATTAAGGCAGTTCTTAAGGCAAAAGGAGATTCAACCCGGTCCTCCAAATTTGTACCTATTAAAGTGGCCGTTGAATGTGCATGGATGTCCAAAAACAGACAGCTTAACTTCATTGTGCTCTACCCTCCATTGCACACCTTGTACCCATTCTTTAAATTGATGTTTGTGCAGCAACCTTCACACAGCAGCCCATTACTAAATTAAAATCTTCATTATCTAATTATTTGATTTATCCTGCTCTTCAGCTTGTTGAAAATCCTGTGATGTATGTTCTACTCATCTAGCACAAGCTTGAAAGTCAGGCATAGTAAAAAAGAAAGAGCATCCTCTATTAGTTTTAGAGTTTTATTGAATAAGTGATCTGATCTATACCTGGTTCAAAAAATTATTTAAGTATATTTCGAGCGTAAATAAAACACACACCACAGGATCCACCATGTCATTATTTATCAATGAAAATGAAAACAAAACAGGAAATGAATTTAAAAATCTAATTACATCCCCCAAACTCCTGACACGCACCAAATACTTGAAATGTTAGAATTTGAAGGGGGTGCGCTTTCTTGTTACACTGACTTTCTTGCAGTTGGAGAATGGATCTGATAAACATTATTGCATGATTTCGGAAAAGCCAGGGAATTATTTTACCTTTAACAGGTATTTAACACATTACTTTAAAGAGATAGTACAGATTTCTTCACACTGCATTGCAACATATGGGAGTCACAGTCGTCTCCGTTTATCAAGACAAAAAGACCCCCTGACCGAAGTGTCGAGCCATAAGCTGGTCAAAGTGGAACTGGTGCCACAATGGATACTTCCTCATCTCAAAATTTCACTGGGGTTCATGCAAACATCTGGTTATTTACAATATAGAATATACTTGTCCAGGATTCATTATAAGTGCTATAAAATGGACAGTGTTAAGCATAGGTGGCCACAGTAACTGACTTAAAAAATGCATGTGGGGTAAAAATCCATAAATTAGTGATAGTGGGCGCTGGATGACTCAGCTGGTAGAGCAGGCGCAACATGTGCAGAGGCTATAGTTCTCGACTCGATTGTCCTGGGTTTGTTTCCTGGTCTTAGGCCATTTGTTGCATGCCTTTCACTTTCAGCTCTCTTTCCTGTCGAATTACTGTTCAATAAAAGCTATTAGTCCCAAAAAAATCTTTTAAAAAATAAGATAGTGATGGTATGAAATGCTCTGAGATTCTTTTAATGCCAGAACAGTTTGAATCTAGTCAGCGCTGTGACTAGTTATTAGTTCAACTTTCTCAACTTTCAACCTGAAAGAATTTTTAGCAGTCTATTGTGAGGTGAAGATACTGACTGCTGACAAAAACTCCACAGAACCCCAAATAGATATCTTTAATGTACAGTGCCAATAAAAAGTATTCACCCCATTGAATGTTTTGCCCTTTTATTGCTTTAACAAATTAATCATCAACAAAATTTGGCTGTTTTGACAAAAAAAAAAAAAAAAAACCCTTTAATTTCAAAGTGAAAACTGTTTCTACAAAATAATGACATATAATTAGGGTGGGTGAGTACTTATTACAAGCACTGCATATAGTAGTGAAAGAAAGCAAATGAAAGAGGTCAAAAAGATATTTGAGGACATTGGTTTCTATTGCCAAACAGTACCTAAACAGAGGGTAACACAAGCTGAAAAGGGCCCAGACTGGGACTTGAATATGGACAGGAGGAATTCAAGACTTTGAGTTTGTGCTATGTCACATGTATACATTCCGCTTCACATTAATTCCCCTAAATAAAATTCAGAGCAACCAATCACCTTCAGACGTCTCCTATTAAGTAAACAGTACTTAGTTCTGTGAAGGCCTAAGAGAATTATCAGGAGAGCATTAATCAAAGAGGCATTCAAGAAGCCAAAGGTCACTCTGAAGGAGCTGCAGAGATCCAAGGCAGGAAAAAGGCCCTTGTTGAAAGAAAGCAAGAAGTCCAGTATGCAGTTTGGCACAAGCAATGTAATTGACACAACAAAGCACTTTGTGTGATGAAAAACTAACACAGTCAGCCACAATAACTTCAAAATAAGTTCAGATCAAAATCACAAAGTGTTTCACAAAGAAAAAGCATGCAAATTAAAACATGAATAAAAAGACAAAAAAAAACAATGAATAAAAGAGATAATCAGTAACTAAAACAATAACATTCAAAAAGATCTTAAGAAAATACATGTTGGAATAAAAATATCTACTGCACATCAACCCAAATTCTTTTCAACCCCAAATTCTTTCAACCCGACACTTTTCAGGAGATAAATACAGGGCAATATTGTAAGAAAACCTCTTGCAAGTTGCAAAAAACTTAACACTGTGTTGGAGATTCACATTACAGCATGACAGCAACCCTAAACATACAGCCTGAGCTGCAATGGAGTGGTTTAGATTGTATTTATGTGTTAGAATGTCACAGTCCAGGCCTAAATCCAATTGAGATTTTCATCCTATCTTAGTGAGCTTATGATATTTAGCAAAAAAGATTAAGCAAAAGTCTCTAGATGTGCAAAGCTGGCAGAGACATATAAAAAGACTTGCTGTTGTAAAGAAAAAAAAAAAAAAAAAGAGTGGGTCTGGGTCTACATAGTTATCCTGCAGTACTTTGTGCTGGTCTATCACGATCAAAATATTTTCACATGACTAAAAGTTGTGAAAGGTTCTGCACACAGATGTTATCCTGTGTGTAATGACAGTACATATTCAGCTTTGTACTGTATGTTTATGTTAGTGAAAACAAGCTTTAACTTTCTGAGTAAAAACCTGGGAAGTGTTAGTGTCAAAAAAAATTACACAAAACTATAAGATACAGAGGGATTATGGGCTAAAATAAGTTACAGACTGTCTGGTGAAGAAGGTAATATTGTCTGGGAAATGTAAAATTTTTGTTCAAAACTTAAGAAACCATTATTGTTAAATGGACAGTAACCTTGATGGCATCTTTCTCTTACCATCTTCTTCCACATCTGTCGGCCTCCATCAGGTGGGAATGTGACCAGTTAGAGGAACGGGAGGGAACCACAGCCAGAAATGTCACTTCCTACATGGTGGTTCTCAGGGAAGTTGGGGGACTGGGAACAGGAAACTCCACTAAACACATCACAGACAGACGGAAATGAATATTTAAAGAAATTAAGTGTGTAAATGCCTCTGTCTGTGTGTGTATGCGTTGGGTGATGAGGTACCAAGGGTGCAAGGAGGAGAAAATCTAGACAGGAAGAGAATTACATGGAAAAAAATGTGACATCCAGCCAAAACAAGTTATGGCTGAGAAAGGAAAATTGTGGGAGAAAGGAAAGAGAGAAAAACAGATGGAGGGATTAAAAGAGGGGAGGAATGGGAGTTAAGCACAGGTGGGATGGACGGATGGGTGTTTGGGTGGATGATGGAAAATCTTTTGCCCTTCATTCTTCCTTCTGCCTCAAATGACGTGGTAGAAGATCTGAGGGGACTGTGTTTCTCTTTAAAATCCCCAATACCCAATCCTGGTCAGAACCAGGTCAAATCCTGCCCTAAATGTGTAGCTATCATATCCTATCTTGTGTTTGTATTAAGAGTATTTTATTGTAAAATTTGTGTGGACAAATATGGTAGCCATCAACGCTTTCTCTGGTCCTGAGAATGATAAAAATATATCATGTAAACAATGGCTAGACAGTGATGAGGAGAGCGTGGTACAAGTGAACATTTTCCAATAGTTTGTTTCTACCACGGGCTGTAATAATAACAAACACATTGATTAGCCATAACATTATGACCACTAACAGGTGAAGCGAACAACACCAATTATCTATTCTTTATGGCACATTTATAGCAATCAATAATGTAATGTAATAAAGGTAAAAATAACAAAACCTTACAATTCAGTAGTGGTTCCTGACTTTTTGTCTAAATTGTGACATTATGTTTCTAATCAAGCATCATGAACAATGTGATTAAAACCCTGTATTAGGATTTTTATGTTAAGATGTTGACTTAGGTTCAGAGGAGCAGAGCCACATCTCAACCACACTTCTAGTTGCCCAGTAGTCTACTTATACCCAGTTCATCCATCCTTCACAGTCCATCATGTTCTTTCAACCCCACCCTCTCTGACCCTTACCTGGATCTCTCCTTCTCCTCTTTATCCCATCACCCTCTTTCTTTTCCCCATTTCCTAGTCTCATTCTTCATCTCTATCCACTCCTCGTTGTGGCAGGTTTCATCAGGGGGGTCCTAGGTGGGCTTGGGAAATCCATTTCCTGAAGACTGCTCTCCCATGCTGAGTCTCCTCCTCCTAAGCCTTCATCAGCAAGTCTCCCCAGATGACCCATCCTCACACCTAATCCATCTATCCCCTCAACTCCTTTCTTTGATAAACCTTTAGATTCATATCTTTGTGGGATGGTCCTTGCTACTGAATTGCTTTAGTTTTATATGTGTCTTTCTCTCCTCTTCATTTCTTAATAATACTGAAGATTTCAAGGGTTTACTTGGGCCAGATTCTAAAAACCTGACTTTGGTCCAAGAATTAAACTGAAATATGAAAGAAACATTTCTACCGAGACATGAACATTGCCTGGAAACTCACTTCTGAAAATCTGGAAGCGTCAGAAATGTTCAAACTGAAATTGTGTAGGAATGCTGTTTGAGTGTTTATAGTAGCGGTGGTGTACTGTTGACTCGGGATGTCGTGGGTCGGTGGGCGGAATACTTCAAAGACCTCCTCAATCCCACCAGCACACCTTCCACTGAGGAAGCGGAGCCTGGGAACCTTGGGTCAGGCTTTTCTATCTCTGGTGCTGAGGTCACCGAGGTGGTTGAAAAACTCCTCGGTGGCAGGGCCCCGGGGGTGGATTAGAGTCGCCTGGAGTTCCTTAAGGCTCTGGATGTTGTGGGGCTGTGTTGGTTGACGCAACTCTGCAATATTGTGTGGACATTGGGGACAATTCCCCAGGATTGGCAGACTGGGTTGGTGGTCCCCCTATTCAAAAAGGAGGATCGCAGAGTGTGTTCCAACTACAGGGGAATCACACTCTTAAGCCTCCCTGGTAAGGTCTATTCAGGGGTTCTGGAGAGGAGGGTCCGTCGGATAGTCGAACCCCGGATTCAGGAAGAGCAGTGTGGTTTTCTTCCTGGCCGTGGAACGTTTGGGGGTACTCCGGGAGTATGGGATACCAGGCCCCTTCATATGGGCTGTTAGGTCTCTGTATGACCGGCGTCAGAGCTTGGTTTGCATTGCTGGCAGTAAGTTGGGCTCGTTTCCAGTGAAAGTTGAACTCCACCAAGGTTGCCCTTTGTCACCAATTCTGTTCATAACTTTTATGGACAGAATTTCTAGGTGTTGAGGCGATCTGTTTTGGTGGCCTTACGATTGCGTCTCTGCTTTTTGCGGATGATGTGGTCCTATTGGCTTCATCAGCTCATGATCTACAACTACACTTGGCACTACACTATACTTGAGCCATCTTACAATGTCTAGTGCCACAATTTCAGGGATTATAATTAAGTATCAAAAATAAAGTGAATCTACTCAAGGTTTAACTTGCAGCCCACTTACTGTGGATTTCCTCACAACTTTTTATTAAATTCAACCTGTCAAAATGATCATATACTTTAGTGTCATTTAAGAACTTATGAAGAAAAAAGTATTAGAAGATAATTGAGTCATTCATTGCTGAAAGAGGTTAACAGTCACAGTGAATTTTCATCATGATTTTGTCAATTTCTGTGGATTGTTACTCAAGAAAACTGGTCATAAATCAAAGATGCACAAAGGTGGGCTATAATCTGGAGTAGTCTGCACTCATCACAGTAATTATTGACCCCTGAGTGGAGCTAAACTGAGTTTGCAGAATAACTTAGACACCATGTAAAAAAGCACATCCACAGATGAAAAAGAAGCTGCTATGTTGAGAAAGTCTAAATGTCTAAGTTGAGGGAAAAACTTATATATGAAGTCTGTAATCAGTTTTAGTAAAACAGTCTTGGAAGTGGTAGTTTTATTTCAATCATTACCTTAACAAATTCAAAGGGATCTGGTTAGAAGCTGTGGTGTCTGGTTTAGCCTTCAATATCTGTTCTTGCTTTCATCTTCTTTCTTCTCTCAGCAGCAGAATGTGGGCTTCAGTGTTAGTAGCTACTGTTGCTAATAAATACAGAAGGCCTTCAGGCTTTATCCAGACACGGATCCTCAAGAGAACTGTATGAAAACAAATGGCTTGCCTCAATGATGGCAACTGACATGATGAAAAATTGCAACTTGCAGTCTAATTCACAGGTCTGGTCCCTCAGCTGAGTGCAAATAAATTCTGTCAGGAAACAGCTCAATGTGTGTGCTGGCATTATCCCTTTCATACTTGAAAGTCAGGCTGATGTGTGCTGGTAACTAACAGCTTGTGAGTCCCATCCCGTCCTGTCCTCCTTGTGTAAAGAGGATGTTGAGAGGTTAAACAGAATCACATTCAATCTGTCCAAGGACGACCTGCAGGGAAGGTCTTTGCTTAATTTGTCTTCCTGCTGCTTTGTGATTGGCTCTTTGCCACACTTTAAAGTGAACTCAAACACTGAGAATGTCTCAGACTCTCTCCTCTTCATCTCTCTATTGCAGAACACTGACAGTAGAAGACAAATGAAGCCTCTCTTTCAATAAGAGCTCCTATTGCACAAAGCCAGACAGCTGAGGAAAGAACTTGATTTACTTTTGCTCCCCTTGCTCTTCTTCACATTTTCACACTTGACATTTCAATGTATTTTAATAGGACAATTAACACAAAGTAGTGCATAACTGCGAAGTGGAAAGAAAATGATACATAGTCTTATCCCCATTGACCCCTACTAAGTTGGTTCTTTGCAGAACCACCTATAAACCTTTGCCCATTCTTCTTTGTGAAATATCTCAAGCTCGGTCAGACTGGAGGAACATCAACATCTGTGAACATCAATTTTCATGTCTTTCCACAAATCCTGAAGTGGTTATAGGTCTAGACTTTGACTAGGTCATTCTAACACATAAATAGGCTTTGATCTAAACCACGTGTCACACTCAAGGCCCAGGGCCCAAATCCAGCCCTCCATAACTTTTTATGTGGTCCTCTAGACTGGAGGGACACATAAACAGAGCCTTCAAAATAACGGTCATGTGCTTAAACATTATTCTATCAATCAAATCAAAGCAGTTTTTATCTCTATACTGCCAAATTACATCAATGTGAAAAGATGTTCAACATTATTTAATTTTAAGAAGTACTCATCAAATACAGACAGGTATTTATTAATATTCTAACAGTTTGTTTACGGGTAGTTTTATGAATACATTCTGCTACAACCTGCCCTTTGAGGACATTCGTGATCTTAATATGCCCCAAAGTCAAAATGAGTTTGACATCCCTGATCTAAACCTTCCCATTGTTGATCTGGGTGTATGTTTAGGATTATTGTCCTGCTATAATGTGATCTTTTTACTATTTTATTTATGATGGTGTTAACTTTTTTTGTTTTGCTGTTAATGTTTTGTAAACTCTGCATGCTGCAGCCAGTCTTGACGAGGACTCCCTAGTAAAAGAGATTTTTAATCTCAATGGGATTTTCTTAGTGAAATAAAGGTTAGTAATAATAATAAGAGGAAGAAGAAGAAGTAGAAGAAGAAGAAGAAATCTCCAAATTAAACTGTAACTGTTGTATAATGTATAATGTTAGTATGACAAACCAATCTGTTGGCTATAGTATTTGTATTTTTAGGATACCTCAGCTAAGTTGAACATTCTCTTTATCAGCTGAAACTAAATTAAATTTACATGAAACTCAATTAAAAAAACATTAGCTACTTCTGAGGAAGCTTCAAATCTAAATAATACAGATGAGAATTATTTTAAAACAGTAACTCTAAATAAACACTTGAGACAGTCATATTGAATAAATTAGAACATGCGTTCCAATAAGGCTTGTTTGTCAAATTAAAAGTACCTTTTGACAATAACAACCTTTAAGCAGCTTTAAGCAGGGATTAAACATAATTTTTCAATGTTTTTATTTGCTTCATATTCTAATATTAAATCATCATTACAAACAGAAATAAAAGCTTAAAAGCATTAGTCTGTGTTTAATTAATCTATATAATGTGTTTCACTTAGTGAATTTAACTTTTCAATCATATTCAAATTTATTAAATTGGTCTGTATACTAAGCTGTGCAGGAGATGACTCATCTTTGCACCAAACAGCTGATCAGTAAGTACATCATATACTCAGACACAGCGGACACAGAGTCCAGGCTGATGACATCAATGAGAGTAAATTTATAAGTAATCAATCCTTAAGTAAGACAAATGTAACAGAATATGATATTAATGAGAGTGGATTCAGATAAATATCTATGGCTCAGTGCTGCCATCTTCTGGTAATACTTTTATATGCACCCATTTTGTGCTAAAAAGTTATAACCACCTCTCATTACTTAATTTCAGATGTAACTCACTTCATGAATCTTTTGGAAGTAAGAACTAAATGTAAATTTAGCAGAAGAGTAAGACAATTTGTGTATGGCTGATTATTGCTACGTTGTAACAATTTTTCTTGGCAATAAATCTTGAAACCCTGTTAATTTCCCCTTAAATGGCTCCACATTTTTAATAAAAATGTATTTGTGGGTTGATCAGCAAAGTTATCTATGTGGTTTTCTGGTCACTAAATGTTGAGATTTGGGAAGGTAACTGGCTGCACAATAGTATCTTGATGTCTCTGGACTGAAACTAGTTCTTATAATAATAAAAAAAATGTTTTTCAGTGAAAGAAAATCAAACTGGCTCTACCAAGTTGTTTGGCTTCAGCAGAGAGAATTTGGAAAGTTTTTCTTGGTTTCAGCTCACATACTGAATTTTGCTGCTTTGTCCTCAAATGTATTTTCCTTGAAAATGTGGCAACATTTAAATGGAAATCAGCAGCAAAAAGTAATCAACCTAATACAAATTTCCTTAATCTTGGTTCTGAGTTAAGATGCTTTTCAGATAATACTAAAGACACTGAAAAAAAATAAATAGCATAAAATTAAAACATCTAAACAAATTAACAAACTAATTTTCTTCAGCTGCATTGCATACAGTTTTTGTACACACATAGTTGAAATTTACTGGCTTGAATGTGGAGTTTTTATAAATTCAGGTTCTAAGTTTTAGTTGATTTTTTGTCCCTTTCTTCAGGCCCACAAAGATGATGCAATGTCTTCAGATGTCATTAATCAATTGATTAACTCAGCTGAGATAAAAGACACTTTCTGCATTCTCTCTATAGTTGAGTTCTGCTGTGGAAGTGTTCCTGGTAAGTTAGTTGGGAGCTACTTGAATAGGCTTATAAGGGGTTTTTTTTTTTTTTTTTTTTTTTTTTTTTTTTTTTTTTTTTTTTAAAGAAACTGTTTGTGCTTATTTTTCACATTTCCTCCAAAAACTAAACTGGTCAGGATTTCTGTCACATGTGCTTCAGTGTGCTTTGATTTCTGAACCTTGTTCTTTCCTGTGCATTTATTTGATTCCAGCTTAACAATGTCTGGTCGAGGAAAGAAGGTTGCACCCAAGCCAAAATCTACACTATCCCGTTCCTCCAGAGCAGGAATCACTTTCCCAGTAGGCCGCATCCACAGGTTGCTCAGAAAAGGCAACTATGCAAAGAGGATCGGCTCCGGTTCTGCTGTGTACCTCGCAGCTGTCCTGGAGTACCTCTGTGCTGAAATCCTGGAACTAGCTGGAAATGCAAGTCGTGACAACAAGAAGCTGCGCATTGCTCCGCGTCACATCTTGCTGGCTGTGAAGAATGATGAGGAGCTCCAACACCTACTGGCAGGAGTCACCATCTCAGAGGGTGGTGTGCTTCCAAACATTCAGGCAGCCCTCCTACCAAAGAAGACCAAAGCACCAAAGGAAGCTGCAACTGCCAAAGATGTCCAATCCCAAGAATTTTAACTCTTATTTACAAACTTCTGTGTCTTTAAGTTTGTAATGCTTTTAAATGTCAACTGGCAGTACCCATAACCATTAAAGCTTAATGTATTAAACCTAAATTTGCTATATTGGTTCAAGTGCTCTGTCCAACATGCTAAAGATAAACTAGCTGTAGAATTAAAATGCTCACTAAACCTAACTGTGCATCCATTGAAAAGAACACTTTAATGTGTTATGTGTTAAGCCTTATGGCTTTCAAAAAAACTCAAAGGCCTCTAGATGTGGTGTGGCCAGTACAAATGTAGGAATGATTGTCTTGTGTCGCTGACACCCTCAACACATGCTGTGTGGCTGTTCATGATGCTATATCTAACCTACTTGTGAAAAGTTGCCTGGGACAATTGCAACCCTGAGAGACTTGTGCTACAAAGACTGTCTAGTGTGGGCTGCCTTAAGGGCCACGACAGACCTCCAGGATTCAGGCTGTTTGACCCATAGAAAGCAGACTATCTGGGCTGAGAATGACGACTGGCTTGTTGCTGCTCAGTGGTCTTAACCTTCGGTGGAAGACTGTTGGGAAATGTCCCACAGTAAGGATGCACAGATTTTTAAGGCTGCTGGAGGTCCCATTAGCTGGCAGTTAGATAATGGGAAATTTTAAAGCACTTTACTCGTGCATTTGCTGTTAAGCACTGTATTGCAGCTTTTGGTATGAAGTGCTGTATAAATTGACATGAGTGCTTCAGTGAGCTACTGGAATGGACTCTGGGGAGACAACGGATATCTTTGAGGTGTGGTTGACCCTATTGCTGTGTGTGAAGTCTTCTAGGAACTGACTGGTTCCTCTTCTTGATGGCAGTTAACAACTTGATGGCACCTTACTGCCACCAACTGGTAAGTGTGGACCAAATTTCAAAAAAACTTATCCAATTTCACTTACTACAAAAATATGGCCTGGCAGCTTTTGAGTCTTTCTGAAACAGATCAATAAGGTCTGGTTTTGACTGGATAATACACGAAACACATACACCCTCAGTAATCATTTGATAGAAATTAACCAATCAAATTTAGTGGATTAAGGTGTCATGATGAAACTGCAAAATTGCTTTAATTGCCACACAGCCTCAACACTCAATGGCTGCTGTTGGCAGAGCTCTATCCATTTTATGAAGAATATCTATAGGTCTTTTCGTCATCTTCCCTGCTTAAGACACTTAGGCTCACCAAAACTCATCCTCACTACTAACATTTTGTCACATTAGGAGCTCTCTTAAGGTCTAAGGTGGTTTGTGAATAACTTTTACTGAGAAAGTTTGGGAAAATCTCAGAAATTCTAAGAATTTTCTTAAAATGATTTCACTAGGAGCTAATTTTAGTCTAAGGATTCTTTGAGAATATGGACCCCAGGCAAAAACATTTGGGGTTTTTATTAATTGTTAGCCATAATCATCAAAATTAAGAGAAATTCTTGAAATGTGTACCTGTAATATATGAAATCTGAGTTTTACTTTTGAACTAAATTACTGACAACCTTTTTTTAGATGCATTATCTATTAGCTAACTATGGTTACATTCCTTGGAGTATTTCTAAAGTGAAATTAACCTCTTTCTTTTTGAAGGAATGAAAACAAAACCTTGCAGATCATTAAACCAAACAGATGTTTTCTACAATAATTAATGGAAAGTCGTAAGACAGCCTTAAAACTGAGAAAATAATATTGAGATACACACACATATATATCTCATGGTCTCCCAAACTGAGATTATATTATGAATAAACAGGTTTGAGATATCCTAATATTTATTAAAGTCTGAGTGGTAGTTTTTAGATTTAATGGATCCATTGGATATGTTTCACACATATCAATATTTAGATTCTTTCAAGTAAAAAACAAACATATCAGATATGCAGAAAAATATTTTTACAACGACATTTTAGACATCGTAAACACTTGGTTCATAGTAAAGATTACATCATTTTACCAAGTCATATTGGCATTTTAGTCCCAGAAATCCTCTACTACATTCTTCCTCTGTACCAAACACACTTGTATAAATTTTAAAAATTGGAACATGTTCAACAGCTTCTTTCAAACAATGTAAACCAAAGATATTCCTTTGTAGTGTTGAAGATTGTCCTATGGGGCAAGTGTTTCCCTCATCAAATGGCGATTTGTGCACTGTACCACTTTAACTTCCTTATGCTTTTGAAACTTTTTTTTTTTTTTTTACTTTTCTTCATAAATGTTTTTAAAGCTTTAATTCATAAACATGGTGTTTCTGTTTACAACCGATTTTCACCTACAAATGTGCAAATCACAAATTTTAAATAAATTTAGGTATATAGCTCTTAATGGGGTATTTTCTGTGTAGAATTTTACTTTGGACCTCATTAGCCTTATCAGAAGTACAGTATTGAAATGCTTTTTTCCTGTTAACAATTTTGATAGATCATCTCTAAAAATCTTTGACTTTTAGACTGATCTTGCTCCCTTTCTGAAAGAGATTTGTGATATTTTGTTGTTGCAAAATATAGTACACCTGTAGTTGTAGTTGATGCATTTAGGGTCTTCATTGTTTTTTGCAGCTTTCCCATAAATGCTACACACTTTTTAGTACCTTTTTATTATGTCAACTATTTAGTTGTTTTAAATTTGTATTTCAATGTTATTTTTTTAATGTAATGTTAAAATTTTACAGTTCTTTGAATGTATTTCTAGTTAAAATTGTATTTTCTTTACTTTTCTTTATTTTTCTGTAAAGGATGTTGAATTTGCCATGTGCATGAGTAATGCCATAAAAATAAACTTTCCTTCAGAGGTGAGTAGTAACTAGGTACATTTACTAAAGTAACCTTTTTTGGGGGGGATGGCTTAAATGTTCTAAAACTTTTTTTTTTTTTTTTTTTTTTTTTTTTTTTTTTTTTTTTTTTTTTATCTGTTGCACTATTTTGAGATCAAGTCAATATACAGTAACAGTATTGTCACTGAAACTACTTTACCCCGTTCTAACACATATATGTAACTTACTGTAAGAATTGGTTTCATGAAGTTTATGCTAACAATACTATAATTACAAAAACAAATTCAAGCTGAAGTCACACTTTTACAAATCAAATTAATTATTCTGCCTGAATTTGTTATTTTGTAATTGTGTTATTTATTTTATTTATTTAGATTTTTGTTTATTTGTTTAGTCATTAAAATATCAAAATTTACATACAACTTTATATTTCTGTCTGATTACATAATTTTTAAATATTCGGTCAGATGTCATGATCAGTTACCCAGTACTTGAGTAGCCTTTTTAAATATACTTTTTTACTCTTAAGTAATTTCATGGATGGCAAATTTTTACTTTTACTTGAATTAAAATATGTTTAAGTAGTGCTACACTTACTTGAGTACAACTTTTTTGAGCTACTCTGAACACCTCTGCTTTCCTTGCCTGAAGCATAAGCTTTGAGTACATGACATATTGTTTCAATGAATCTGAGAATAAAATGATCATGGCTTTAGTAAACCCACAATTAAGCTCTACACAATATCATTCATAGTTGTGAATAGAACAGAATAGAATAGAATAGAATAGAATAGAATAGAATAGAAACAGCTTTTACTGTCCCACAAAGGGGAAATTCAGGCATGACAGCAGCAAAGGATATAAAGTTTCACACAAAAAGTTCTTAAAGTGTAAAAAATATTTTTTTTAAAACAAGGTTAACAACAACAACAACAACAACAACAATAATAATAATAATAATAATAATAATAATAATAATATACGATACAACATTCTAGCAGAAAAATACTTTTCATTTATTAGAAATAGACACTATTAAATACAGACACTGATACAGCTGTCTTTTATCAAATTACATGTAATTGTTTTGATGATTGTAGATATGTATTTCTTTTGCTTGGTTGTTTGTGATCTATCTATCTATCTATCTATCTATCTATCTATCTATCTATCTATCTATCTATCTATCAAACTTGATGTAGCAACTGTGCATTTGACTGCATTTTTAAAAGTTGAAATGTTCTTTTTAATTTCGAAGAGCATTTACTAATATGTGATACAATTGCTTGCCATACCGTGCGTTCGCTAAACGTACCTTCTGTACGTAAGCTACGTGTTGACGTAGGACGAGTGCACAACAAACAGTTGTTAGACTTCAACAGGCTAGCGAAGGAGGACGTTGGACGAAAGGAAAAAAACAGGCTCAGCTGACTCCTCCCGGAGCTACCGCCGTGAGCTGAATGGAGGGAATATCGCAGCCATAATCACCCAACAGTAAGCACCGGTAGTCCCGACACGTTTCATGAGCGCTGAGCTTAGCCATCAAGGCATGTTCATTGCTCAGAGTGTGACGCCTGTTTTTTCCGCCGCTGCTACCGCCGCCGCTGGCTGAGGGTTGTGATGCGAGCAGTGAGAGTTACGCCACGACAGAGGGTGAGAGCAAGACCTGCGGGGGGAATATATTTCATCTTCTTGTCACGGAAGAATGAACTTGGAGAAACTGGCGGGTTGGTGTAAAGAAGCAGGCATGCTACCCTACTCGGGCCTGGACGTCATTGTTGTACAACAACTTTAGCTAGCTAGCAACGCGTTAGCTCGCTTTAATTCACGTTGATGACTTGGCTCCGTAAGCTCCCTGTGCGACCTGTTCGTTTTAGTAGATTGGCCTGGTCCTGTTTATTCCTGTTGGTAATATGCTGACGACCAGGTAGCTTTTCGTCGCCCCCTAAACGGAGCAGTAGGATAGGACTGCCAGAAATTTAGCGCTTACCTGGCCGTTCATAGTTAGGCTCCACAGTTTGGTTTATGAACCAGTGTGGACAGCAGTAGCATTTTGCACAGAAGCAAAAGATTTCTTGTTAAAGACACTTCAACAAAATTGCACTTTATTTAGTTGGCTTATTAGGATGGAGCAAAGTCACATTTGACGGTTGTTTTTTGAAGTATATTATTATCGCATCCAAAACAAAATACAAGTATAGATAGACATTTCTTACGCACTTGAATGACCAAAACGGGGGCTCATCAGCTTTAAAGTAGAGATAACGTTGTCTGTTTTCGGTGGTCCCTCTCCACTGTTTTATCTTCTGACCATACGGTGTGCCACAGTTGCAAGCTGAAATGTAAACATGAATTTCGAAGAGCAGCGTCTAGATTTGTGTAATGTCAAGACAAAAGCCAATGTGGACGATGACCATAACACTACCAACAACACAGAAGTGGTCACCCCTCGTATTTCTGAACTGATGACAGACAGTGACTTACAAAAACAAACCAGTGTTCCCACAGAGGCCTCTGAAACCTACCTTATGCCTCATCTTACTGACAATCTCCAGACTGCTGAGGAAGATAACCTACAGATACAAGACACACTGGAAATTGATGAAGTCAATGGAAATAAAAAGAGCTGTGCCCAGGACACCCCTGCTGTAGATAATCCCACTGACTTGATCTCATCTAATGATGAGCAGCACAAGACTGTTATAGAGGAGGAAGTGAACATGAAGGAGGATAGGGACAGTAGTTCTGCACAAGCTGTCGTGGAGGTAGGGGATGATGGTGTGGACATGGACATTGGGGTCGATCTGAGCCTCGATGAGAGTGGGGTGCTGGAGGCTGAATCTGGAAATGTTACATCAATCTCAGATAATATTTTGGACTCTAAGTCCAGTCCTCAGGATGTCCCAGCTGGCAGGACAGCACAAGGCCAGGCAAATGCAAACCAGACATGCCGCACCGAGGTTTCTGCCGTTGATCAAGCGGGACTGTATCCCTTGGTGGAGGAGGGGGAAGAGAAACTCAAACAGAGTGGGAAAAGGGTGACATTTCCTTCAGACGAGGACATTGTTTCTGGAGCGGTGGAGCCAAAGGACCCCTGGAGACATGGTAATACTTGTCATATTCTACATGTCTGTATGTGTAAATTACCATTCTATTTATTGTGCTGCCATTAAGGCTGTTTTGAATGTGTCACTTCACTTGGGATGTAACAACAGATGCACCAATCAGTCTTTTTCTGGCTGATATCATTTTCTGTTTTTCTTTGAAGTTTGATTCCAATGATTCCAGTTTTTGATCAATTTCATTTTTTGAAGACTTTAAACAAAACTTTTTTTTTTTTTAAGATTTCAATCTCTAGCTGATTAATTGGTGCATTTCTAGAATTTTATCTGCATTAGGCATTGGCCATGTGACAATATTAATATATACCAAGGTTTTTAAGTTTGGATTTGAAAACCACCAAAAAAAGTCCCATCATTCTAACTTTGTAAAGTCAGTTTTAATCAATTGCAAGAGATAGTGTCAGTGTAACTGGTGTTTTCTCCAGTTGGATAGTGCACAGTGTAAAGCAGCACTTTTAGTGCCCTTTTCTTTTTGCCGCACACTGCCAGTCAGAACACCACTACACTTCTCCCTTCACAAAAAAGATAAATGTGGTTGTTTGGAAAAATTTCCATTTGCAGAAAAACATTCATAGTCCTACTGTGAAAACTAAAAGAGTACCGCTTATCACCCTTGTTGGGTTGCGGTGTTTTAAAGGTACAGTTTGTAAGCTAGGAGTAGCATGTCTATAAAGCAGCCAGCAGCAATGTGGCGTCTTGAGCAGGTAGCCCAACTAAGTAACTAATTAATCTGTTTGGTGTGCTTGCGATACTCTAAGAGGAAAAATGGCACCTGAGAACGACTGCTAAATCTGTTTTTATGTATCAAAATATCAGAAGATGTTATAAATAAAATTATTATACCTGCAATAATCAGTATGTTCTATTTTAGCAGGAATGAAAATAATTGTTGATTTTGAACAAATTAGGTTGTGTTATAGATTTCTGTATAAAAGTTTCATGTCTGTACTCTGGGAATCTTAAACTAGACCCTTCCAAGGCTGCAAAGATCCGGTTTAAAACAGAACCGTCCGGTATATCAAACCACAGCCGTCCTGGTACTATCAATGTGTGCAGTATTGCAATTGCAAAGGACTGCTTGGATACAATATTAGTTAGGTTATAATATTTTAAGGTATGTGCATTAAAACCCTGCTTTTTGCTATCTGTTATGCCCTCAACTGACACAGATTTTAGTGACCAAGATCAGAAAGCTCAGGGAGAGTGTTGGGGAGATTGTGATGATATAAAACCAAGATTAGTGTAGAAAATGTGGGTTATTCACTATCAATATTATCATCACCATGTTTTGTTTTCCTGCTATCATGCAGCACTAATTTAAAGCGTTCCTTGACATGTCTCAAGTTGTCTGTTAAAATTATGTTCGGTCGATAAATGTTGTCATTCATTACCAAGAGGTGTGTTAGTGTGCAAGTCTTAAAGAGAATTCTTCCTTTGAGTCTTTTCTTCAAAGTTGTTGCATTGTCAATCCTCTGTTTAATCCTCAGGTAGCACCTGAACCCCCACCCCTTCTTTGAACAAGTTCTAATAGATAAAAGACCATAATAGGTTTTCTGGCTATGCTGCACTCAGAATACCCAAAGCATAACTCTATATCCAAGTGTGCCTGTGTGGCTTGCAGTGAGTGCTTTGAGTGAATCCCTCCACTCCTTGAGGTGTGCCATTTTACCACAGTAGGTTCCTGTTTGTTCAGTGAGCACACACTTTGGAAAACTCTGAGGATGTGGCACTGCCTTCATTTTGGCACATAAGGAACCCAGTGTTTAGCGTTACAATAAAGGTCAGCTTCGTAATATGTATCTTAACAGTTATTTGTAGGGAATTGCTTTTTTATGTTAGATCAAATTATTTTCTGTCAGATAATTGGATTTCTTTCTGTTCATTTTTACATTTTATCTCCATTTTAATCTGAACAGCTGTTACATGGTCTTGTTTGTTTGATTTTGTTTAGATTTCAGATGCCGGTTCCTTTTACAGACAGGTTGAACAGTAGCTTTACAGTGACCAAGCTGGAAATTTGTGTGTGACTCACACGTTCCTTCATCTGGTGTCAACAAAGGACACCATTTACTAAACAGCTTCGCAGGCTTAATGTGAAAACTGTTGTTTGCTCACAGTAATGTGACTGCCGTTGGCATAGTTACACAGTTGGCTACATTTTGAGAAGATCACATATGGTGTCAAGCATACAGTTGACCTCACAATTACAGTGTGTTTGCGACCTCCGTCTTCTTTTAGAAAAACATTCAATATTCGGTTTCAAATGATCAAACGGCTGCTGAGAAAAACAGATAAGTTTTCAACCATTCATCGCTTCACTTAGCTGCTTGTTACTGCGAATTCTGCTCGAGTAGACTATAACAACATGTTGAATTAATGTAAATAACCATGCTGCTTTTGCAGGCTCAGTCTGTATTATGCAGCCAGTTTAGTTTTAAATTAAAATACCAGAGCTTGAGTGTGTGGGGGCAAAGTCCCATCTATTAACAAGGTTTTCTGGGAGTTGTGCAACACATGACAAACGGTTGAATATCTCACACACTGGACTGTATCTCTAGATTTTTTTTATCAAACACCTTTATCTTGTAGCTAGTTTAGGTTCCAAGGTTCTTCCTGATTGAGTTTTGATTTGAAGGCAGAAAGTCAGCTGATGACTGTGAAGTTGATCACACATTGCCCTGCTTGCGCTTTTTACTGAATGAGAAAGCTATAAAGGCATTCTTAAAATATATAAATACAATAGAGATTGTAGGAAGTTCACAGAGAGATCAGTTTAAACAGTAAGAATTGACTACATTTCATTGAGGGTTATTTTGATTAGCAAAGATTAAATTATTAAATATTTGTTAAATATTGGAAGTTTCTACCTTCTTAAATATCCAAGTTTGCTGTCTTGTCATGAAGTGAACTGAACAAAACATTTTTGTAGGAATGTGCCGACCAGGATTTTTTTTTTTTTTTTTTTTTTTTTTTTTTTTTTTTTTTTTTTTTTTGTTCCAGTTCGAATCATTTAAGAATAGGCATTTGTTACAGAGTCCCTGTCTTGAATTTCATTGAAATATATTAAATTTAAATTCTTAAATTTCTGCAGTAAAATTGCGCACTACTTACCAGTATACAATAATAATGTGATTATTTCTTGCTTTACTCACTTTCTAGTTACCTTTCCAAAACAACAGTACTAGCAGGGGGGTTTTTTTTGTTGTTTTTATTTAAAGGGACTTTTTGTCTCTAGACATTTATTTTTACACATGTTGCCACAATCTTCAATAAGCGGCCTTACTTGCTCCTGCTATTGATGTTTTCCCGTGGGGCAGTTTGCTGAAGCGTTTGGCCGATGCTGGCGTGTTTCCTCTTTGTTTTGATGTGACTTGAATGATAATTCGGTTCATACCATATCTCAGTGCTGTTCCAGTTAATCGTGACAAAACTTACAGGAGTTGTTCTGCCTGATAAAGTTAGTGACTATTGTTTTAGCTGCTCTCATCGCACTTTGCATTCTTACTGATTTCCAGACAGCTCAGGCTTTAACTTTCCCATATTATCTCCTAATGCATGGGCCCAATGTGTGTCGGACTCTAAACCACTGGGAGATGTCCAATGTCGAGGTGTATTGTTTTTTTTGTTTTACTGGAATGACTGGTCGCACTGGTGCAACATCAGAATTTTTTTTAGGTCCACTATTGAGAAATCCAGTCGCGTTTGCAACCAAATTGGTCGCACTCTAGAGCCCTGTCTAACTAATGATTAATTTTTAATAGGGATGCACCGATATGAAAATTCGGGCTGATATCGACATCCAATATTAATATTATTAGGGCCGATTATGCATCTGTTGTTAATATGGGCCCAGTTTTACTTATCAGACCAATACCGATGTTAGCAATGTTAATGCATATATATCTTGGAAGGAAATGCATTTTGATCAAGTTGTCACCAAATGACTGAGCTTTGCAGAGTTTTCCCAGTATTAATTCTCTGGTTTTAGATTTTGCATCTGAAGGATGCCCTGCTTTTATTACAGAGGGTGTTGTTATAACTACAGGAGAATTGCACAGATCTGTATATCAAAAGCTTCTTAGTAATCTGCTCATTTACTTTTAAATATATAAAAAAGAGGGTTTCTTTATGTTTAATATTTCTTAATAATCCCAAATCTTTCCTTTTTTTATGGTTTAAATCTGATTATTCTCAGGTAAAATTCAGGCCTGTATCATCAGTTTTAATTAAACTATCTGAAAGGTTCTCTGGCTTCATTGGGAGTAAGCATGGTGGCACAATACATTGTTGTCAGAACGAGCTTTTTTGACTCCTTTACTATAAGATGCTTCACAAACATATTAGTGAAAAATAGACTTTAGTTTTGTCCACACAGTGAGTTTCTGCTGTGGAAAGAATAGGCCCAAGTAGAATAAAAACTTGAAGAAAAACAGATATTTGGCTTTATTTGAACCGTAAAAAGTCTTTCTGAAAGGAGTAAACTTCATCTGGGTTGCCATTTAAAATAAGCACTTGGTTAAGGAGGGAAGCATCTCAGGGGAGCAGAAGGAAGCAGCTGGAGTGTTGAATTTCCATGCCCTCTTGGCACTCTTGTTTCCTGCTTTGTTGTCAGGCTTTGTGGTATCAACAAGCATACGACATGTGGGTCTAAGAGGGGTAAAGACTAACAAACAGCACTACAAGTAAAAATTGTCATTGATTTTGTTCCCATTCTCACCCTAAAAAGGTGAAATATGTGGCTTAATATTCTTGGGAGTTTTCTGGGTTTTTTTCAATCTTCTCCAGTTGAGACTTAAGGATTGTTTGTTCCCCAGTCCAGGGCAAATACTGCATCATATCCTGAGATTCCTGGAATTCCCTATGCTGCATAGTTCCCCGTCCTTTCCAACTTCTCTTCCCAAGTTTTCTCACCCCCTTAAACAGCCCATATCAGACCAGGTAAAACTTTAGTTAACAGTGCTAGTGCAGTCATAAAATAACCGCAGTGGTTCAGTGTGAAAATGTAAAATGACTTTTTGTTGACACAGAGAATGTTTATTGTGTTTGATCTCAATTAAGTCCCACTGTTTACAATGGAAACTAAGCTTTCACACTAATAGCTGATTATTTTATAAGTGACAAAGCTCTCAGGCCTACATACCATGCCATTGGAGCAAAACCCAACTTTTTACCCATGAAGTGTAATGTATTCCAGAGTGAAGCATGTGAAAAACTTACAAGCTACATTTTATTTCCAATATTTTAGAAAAAATCCACTAATAGGTGAATTTTCCTGTGAATAATTTGGAGTTACATTCCACAGAAAAATCCTCAAATACAGGTCCACTGTAAATAAATGTTATGAATAACATGATTATAGTCATAATAATCAATTTTTTATTTATTTTATTTGATTTATTTTTTTTGTATTTTTTTTATTTTAGCAGCAGAGATATTTGCTGCTTTGCTATTTTAAATGAGGGCAGATGGATCATAATTTGCCACCACATTTCTACTCAAGTTTGTCATAATGTGAGAACCTCATACTGGCCCATTGCTATCGTCATTACTGTAGCGGGATTATTATTCATAGTAATTAAAAGATAGAAGCATCCTAATGTACCCAAACACACTGGTTTGCTTTAATTACCTTGTATATCTGGAGGTCAACTGCATAGTCTATGACATCAAAAATGCATGAATAAAATTTAAGAACAATAATATAAGTTTAAGGGATTGTTTAAAATAAATAATTTCTAACTCAAGTGCTGCAACACATTGTAAAAACTGTTGATGAATTATGTTACGTCTAAGCTTGAGACAAATTCTTTATCTGCCAAATGATCTGTCTGCTAATGTTTGTGGAACAAAAACACCTGCTGATAATATCAGGCGAGCTGGTTCTCTTATTTGTGCATTACATGTATTTGGCTTATTTGCCAGGCAAAGCAAGCAGCACATGCATCTTTGTTTGTCTTCTAAATTAAAGAAGTGAGCATGTGTCTGTGTTTGCTTTCTGCTGAATCCTGCCCTTTGACTTTGTCAGTGTCTTCACTGTGAAGTTAAAACACAGTTTCCAACAGAGCGAGGCCATTAGTTTGTTGTTAATGATCGAACTGTCGTCACGTCTGAACTTCATGTCCTTGTCAAACAGGAATACCTTGCTCTTCCCTCTCATTCCAGCCCCGGTCAAAAACTAGACTCGCCTGCAGCATCTACACATTGTACAAAAACACTTTAACATTGAAATATAATGTCAAGCAAACTGTTGCAAATAGCTAAAGAAAGTTATTGTTTAATTTAGCAACAAAAACTACAAAGAGACATAAGTTGGGGGCTTCTGAATGCTAAAATTGCATGTATATGTTTTAAGCTTTAATGCCCACCTGTAATTACTGTGTCTTGATGTATAAGCAAGAAACAAAATCCTCTGCGATCAATGTTGCACAGAGATCTTTCTCAGTCCAAAATATCAACCCTTTATTTCCCTACAGTAATGGGAAATACATTCCAGGGTTTGTATGAAATGACATTGATGGAAATTTCACTTTTAATCGTTTAACAGCATCTTCCATCACTGCACGCTTTTATTTTTCAGTCAGAATCTCATCTTGCAAGCTGGTACAAATGTTCAGCTCTGTCTTTTTGCCACACTTCTGACAGCCCAGTCAGCTGGCTGCTATGTGTTAATGACGCTGCTGCCACAACATGCAACACAACACAGTGGTGTGAAATGACAGCAAACAGGGCTGGAAGCCTAGGGTTTTCTTCCACATTGAGGTTTGCACGTTAAGTAGAGGCTGGTACTGATTTTGTTTTAGTTTCAACACTCCCAGATGTGTTTTGCTGTAGTTCTTGGTAGAGTGAAAATTTAAATTACTGTACATTCATTAGGAGGCACATACAAGTCCAACGTTTAGTTTTTGTTCTTTCATTCAGTAGAGGATAACAGTCTTTTGGTAGAAATAATTTTGTTTCTTAAAATCCCCAGTGGCACAATTATTGATTCCCGTGTTGTTAGTACTTTGTACAACCTCCCTTTTCCAGTGGAACAGCTCTAATCGGTTTCCTATAATCGACAAAGGGAGATATTTGACCATTGCCCCTCGCATAATCTATCTCGGTCATCCAAGGTCCTGGTTCCTCTTTTTTTGTCTGGTGAACCATTTCTGTCTTGGTTTTGGATCGTTATCCTTCAGAAAGACTCAATAATTGCTGATCGAGTACACCCGATTGTTAGTAAAATCTCCCAGGATTTGATGTGACGTGCTCTAACAACATTCCTAGAAAGGAGAAACGGGCCCAACGCACCACAGATCCTCCACTGTGCTTAAAAGTGAGCATAAGGTGGTTTCCCAGATATTTGTCGTTTATGTTACACCAGAGCCATCTGGAGTGATTATTACTGAAACGCTTAAACTCGTTTTACCAAAGCAGCTAAAGTCCCAGTAGTTTCACAAACTAAATCTTAATGCTTGCACTAGACAGGAGGACAGAAGTCTTGTTCACGTCATTCTCAAATTAAACAGTTAACAGGTAGATAGCATCTAATGGTTGTTAAGGAGATTTGGTCATCATCACAAGATGGTACTCTTTATTGGCAGCAGGATAAACATGGATCTTTGTGTTGTCTAGTTGCCAGTGGCTAAAGCAAGTGGTCATCTGTGTCACATCGTATTTATTCCTCAGGGATTTTTTTTCCCAAATACACATTTAAAGAAATGCTGCAGATACTCATATTTTATAGAAATAGTTTGATGGCACATATAGTTTGTGACGGTGTGCACATAGGGCATATGTGCAAGGCGATGCACATTTTGTTGCATGGCGTGCTGATGTGACACTGTTCCTATCTGTGCTCCGTATATGATCTTACTTGGTGGTGCAAAATTCTTTGAATTGCTGATAAATCTTTCAACACTTTTTCCTGGCATTTGGTTTTATAAATGCAGTAATCAATCTTACCTCAGCTTCAGTAGATCTAGGTGCCTGTTGTAGGGGGTTTCGTATTGGCTGCTAGATATCTGTAGAAAATGACTAGCTGGCAAGTTACTGTTTGTTTTAGCACAACAGTATTCTCTGCTGAAACCTTTGCTGTTTATCTGACTGCAAGTCAGCAGGTGTAACCTACAGGAGCTTGGTTAAGTTCGCCACTTTGCACATCGCTACTAATCTTGCATGACATGCTTTGAATGGATGATCCAATTTAGCTGATACTGACTGCAGATTTAGGACTATAGCGTAAATAAAATTCTTGTTAATTTTGTTTAAATCCAGACAATAGATTAAAAGTACAAACGCTGATCCTAAAATATAAAATGGGCTACAGATTTGTTCATGGAGGTTTCACAGAACCTTGTTTTTAGACCAAACCAATTCACACAACATTTTTTGCCATTAAATATTGGTAGTTTTTTGTTTTGGTGTGTGAAATGAGTAGGAAAAATCTAAATTTTGTAAGGATTGATCTCTGGTCGATTTGATCGGTACATCACAAATGCTGTCTTTCTTTACCAGTGAAGCAAAAGTGCAAGTCTAACAGATTAAAAGTAAGCTATCATGTGAGTCAGAGTCAACTTAAAGATTGTTTGTCAATCCGCCGTAGGAGAAATCCGTGTTGGACAAAGAGCAACACAAATGTAGTATTTATGCTGTGTAGAAATGAAGACAAGCAATGTTAACTGCAGTAATAAATAGATGTGCATTCAAAACTTGGAACTAAAAATCTTGAAAACACAGTTTGAAACCTTATAATTAAAAGCCTATCCTTTTTTTGTAGCCAGTCTGCTTTCAAAAGAATCTTTCCACAGGATGACCAATTTCTTTATATGCAGGCTGTATCTTTCATTATTCTTCAAATAAGTAAACTCGCATGTCTGCTCGTTTACTCTGTGTTGCTTGAGTGACTGCTTTAGGACTAGTTGTTTTCATGTCTGTTAAGCAAAGGGAACAAATGAGTAAAGGAAGAAAAGTGGCCGGGTTGAAGAGAAAAACAAACAGGCTGAAACTTGGTCAAAATACAAGCAAAACATTTAGGATTATTCAGGTGTGATTTTTCAGTTCAAAAGGGGGGTATTGTGTATTTTTGAGGTACATAGTGCCATTTTATAGAACAATCAAGTAACTATGTTACCTTCAGTCATTATGAAAATGCTGTATATATCAAATGTAACTTAAAAGAAATTTCATACCTTGAAATTAGCCTCTGTCTCTTTTAAGAAGCTCCTACTCTTTCTAACGCTTCCCCTTCAGCGAGTCATCACAACAGTGTTTCTCCATTATGCTGTTTACAACCGTTCTTAGGAGAGTTGGACTGACAAATGGTTCGTATCATAAGCTCAGCAGATGTGCAGTTCCACCAGGTTTTTGCGAATTGCTGCTGCCACTCGTCTGGAGGAGCTGTGTGGGGAAGGGATGCTCCCATGGGACTGAAGCTCTAAGGCGCTTTGGATAAATAGGCGGCGCTTTGTATGAGCAGGCGTTTAGACACCCCTGAATGACTGCCAGGGGAGATTCAAGGATTTCTCAAACATGCATGAATGAGTCAACGCAAACTCCAAGGGATGAGATTCTAACATGATATAAAGCCACCCCTCCCCTTCCCCCATCCCCCCTCCCAAGAAATACTGGCTTTAGATTGAGTTGTCTAAGATGACACTTGCCTGAAGTCTGGCGCTTCATTTGACAGCTTCTTTGAGGGGAGATGAAATGTTAACTCTGTTTATTATCTTCAAAGGTAAGAATTTCAAGCTTATACAGGCCCCTGAGGTTTGGCTTAAAAGTCAAACGCCTTTGAAGAACTTCATAACGCAGTAATAAGGCCCCTTAGGTGTTCTAACTCTTCTTTAGGTGTTTTTCATAACTACATCTATTCAGTGGCTTGGAGAGGGAGACTTCTCTTTCTGTTGTTTTGTACTTTGCACGCATTGATGTTTGTTTGTAAAACATTTGATCACATAAGAAGCTTCTCAACAAACTCACTACTGCTTTGTCGAGTTTTGAATTTGGCTGCTGCACCCCAAAGACCAAATTTCCTTGTAAGTGTAACACAATGCTTCTTTAGGATGGACAGCTGTTAAATACAGTAGGGCTTAAACTCATACAGCTGCTTCTGATCTTTAACTGAAGTATAAAATACATAGCGGTAGAACAAAAGCATTCCTCATCCTCTTTTCAACTAGTATATGCTCTTTTTTTTATTAATTATTTGACTACCGCAGAATTAGGGTCACAAAATTCCAACATTTGAATTACCAGAAATTCATGAGATCTAGTGGGATTTAATTTTAGATGGTTAGAGAATATAGGTTTTTGTTACCTAATCTTTAAAATAACCAGATTTCATACAAGTATTTGTGAGTCTGACCATATTGTACTTAAGTCACATGCATATAACACGCTACTTTCAACTGGTGTCCTGAAGCCACGCCCCTGCATGTACTAAACGTATGTCCATCATTTACACAGAACCCTGAACAATTAAGGCCACATTTTTGCGCCCACAGCACAAGACTATCACAGTAACACAGTTTAGCCCATTGACCACATAAAGTTTTGATATTATTGGTTAAATGGAGTATATTTGGTGGATGTTGAACTTGCAGACGTAACATGGAGGATTTATGTTTGAATTTCATATAGTTTGTTTGACTTACCCAAATTTTTAATTTAATATCCATAAATTTCCATAATTCACATGGAAAGTTTCCGTTTTTGGAATATTTCCAAAATTGCCCAGCTTTACAGGGTGCACCCGGAACACGTCGCCAGTCCATCACAGAACATCCACTTCTATGAACTATAAAAAAAAAAAAAAGAAAGTTAGAGGCATTTGTTGTGACGTATAAATGTGAATACTTTTTTAAGTAGACATCTGTGAACCTTTTTATAACAAAAATACTTTGTGTATTTGTGCAAACATGTCATATCACTTGAGACCATGTCATGCAAATGGTTTCCTCATTTGCTGCATTAACAGTAGCACAAACGCAACCTGTCAGTACAGCCTACGTTTGCACTGTTGGCACACTGTAGGTCATTATGTGCTGACATTTGTGGGATGTGATAAAGGCTTCGACTGCAGCTTTCTTATAATGTTGTAAGGCTTTGAAGGAGATGTCTTGCCTTTTTACCTGACAGGTTTTTAACTGTTTCATTACGTGTGCCTGCTTGACAAGAGTTGAACGCCTTGATTTAAGACTGTCACAGTGTAACAACCTTTCAACCTAGTGAAAATCCTCACAAACCAGGACAAAAGGTTCTAGTGAAAAACCTGAGTATTGAATGTGTGCTTTTTAATCCTAATTTAAAGACAAAATGGGCATATTGGTGCAGGAACTAGTTGCTGTTCTAAAATATGCTCTTAGTGTTGCATCTTTTAAATATTAAAGTTTACTGGGATTCTTTGTGGCTGCATGACCATGTTTTTCCAAAAGAAACCACCCAGCTCCCTTCATTGGTAAACTTTCTGCAGAAAACAACTGATTACTAGTATCTTCATGGATAAGCGCCATCTGTCACAGTAGAGTAGTTTAGAGGGAAAACAGATGAATATGGTACGCAGTCACAGTGTACTCAGGGCAAAATATCCATATCAGTAATTAATAGCTGTTATTATACGGTAACTACCTCCTCTAAAATTAGCATATTCTCACTTAATCCTTTATACAAGACAGTTAAGGTGTGGAAGTTGGAAGGATGGGCTTTCTAGGTCACATTATAGGTTCAACACTCTCCCTCATGTACATGTGCTTGTACTTGTTGCGGCCCAGCCTGTTGTTCAAGTTGAGTAATTGATTTAAAATTTATGACTGTTGTACCTACCCTGTTGCTAGCTGTTTTTTCCTCGCCCTGGGACATCAACCCAGCTGGTTCTGGTTTCCTACAGGTGCAGTAGCTGAAATAGCTACTTTTACAACACTGTTCTGACAAGGCAGTATGGCAGGCAAGTATAAGAGGCAGAATACATAACATCGTGCATCAGAGCATTCATTGAAGGCATTGTTTATACATATTCATTCTCAGAATCTGAGGGAGCAGCTTATTTTTAGAAAACAGGTGAAATGTGATGTCCTCAATGCAAATTTAAGTAGGAGTGGATTTATAAAAAGCTGGATTTGTTTTCATATTTAGGATTTTTTTTTTCTGCCCTTATTTTTATCTGGGTAGAGAGGAAAGGAGTGTGAGAAATAACTTCTACCTGTATATTACGCACAGTTCCTTTCAGATTTATTTAGTTTTTGCTTTATTTTTACGCTGAAGCACCTCAGATCAAACTGTAAAGTAAGAAATACAAAAAGTAGGTTTTCAAATGATTGTTTATTAAGGAAATAAACCTAAATGAGCCTAATCATTTGTGGAAAAATTATTTCTGTGCCCCACCACCTTCCCAAAAAGGCCTCCATGTATCCCCAAGACTTTTGTGAGGATATTCTGTGAACTAAGCCCTGCAAAAATACGAAATCTTACAAGTATTTTGTCAAGTTTCTGGTGCAAATGTCTTATTGCACTTAAATTAAAACAAAACGAACAAGTAACTTTTCAGCAAAATATAGGAGCTTGTTTTACGGGGGTGGTGACATCACTGTATAAACTATTTTATGTAGTCGATATTGTTGCATTTGTCAATTCTCCAAAGAATTTCATTAAAAAAATAACGTCACCTTTTTGTAGGGGGTTGTTTTGGCAGGCCAGATTTCCCTCCTCAGTAAAAAGGTTGGGTACGGTGATAATATCTGGCTCTACCTAGTTGACTTCACTCTGATTGGCTACAACCATATTTGGGAAACTCTTGAGTAAAATTCGTTGAACATCGTCTCAAATTGGGGTTATAATTGCGTCTTACTTCCTCATAAACGAACTTCAGCCACTCTTCTCTGATTCTCTCATCCTTCGGGACTAAATGGAAACTTCCGTCCGTTTTTGAGCACCCTCGGACATAACAGCTCCGCTTTTTAGTAGCCATGCTCTTGTCGTCTGTTTTTGAGCAAAGAAACAAAGCTGACCGCCTATGAGCAGGGCTTTTGATACCGACTCATTCACACGGCTTCATCAGTGCACAACAGATCATATAATACCCCCAAAACCACAGAAAAATTTAATTTGTTGTCATGACCCCTTTAAGTAAATATTTCTTAATATGGATTTTTAATAAGTACTGGTTTCTCCTGCAGATTTTTTCTTTTATAACATGGGAAGAATTTCTTGTTATAAGTGGAAAAAAATCTCCCAGTGGAACTTGTACTTTTTAGAATCAATTTTAAGAAATATTGACTTAAAACATCTTCTTATCTTGCTGAAAAGTACCTTGTAGGTTAGTTTTGTGTTATTCCCAATATACTAAGATATTTGCACTTGAAACTAGACAAAAAAATCCATTTAAATGTTAAACAGTCTGTACTTGTATAGTGCATTCATGCACACACTCACACTCTGGTGGTGGATGAATTCCTATCACTGTCACCACCATCACCCTTAAACAAAAAAAAGAACATCATACTGACAGTCAGGCATGGTGGTGGTAGTGTGAGGGTCTGGAGCTGCTTTGCTGCTTCAGGACCTGGGTGACCTGCAGCAACTGATGGATTCATGAATTTTGCTCTCAACCAGAAAATCATAAAGGAGAATGTGCAGACATCAGTTCAGGACCTTAAGTTTAAGAAAAGATCCAAAGCATACTAGCAAGTCTATCTCTGAATGGTTAAAAAAAACAAAACAAAACGCAGAATGCAAGAGAGGCCTAGTCAAAGTCTTGACTTAAATCCTATTGAGATACTGAAATGACCTTAAAAAGACTGTTCGTACTCAAAATCCCTCCTGTGTGGCTGAATAAAGCACTGCAAAGAAAAGTGGGTCAACAGAGCTCTACAGCAATTGAATCCTCATTTCAGTTAAATCATCATTTAATAATTTAAAATTTATTTAATAATTTAAAATTTATATTAAAAATTCTTTAAAAAATCTTTTATCATTTTTCCTGTGCTTCACAATAGGGATGTATGATATAAACCTAAAGTTCACAGTATTTTTTGATAAGACTTTTTCTGGCTTTGAATTTCAGTACAACTAAAATTAACCAAATATCAAAGTGATCACTTTATTACACTATTTACATTAAGCTGATCAACTGTGCTGCTGAACGGCATATGATAATTACATTGTATTATATATTTAACCTTAAAACAGGATTGTTTTTAGGCTCCCATTGAATTAACAATGGTGAAACTATTTCAAATAGCAAAAGTAACATTGTCAACCATGCTGTCAGCCTTTGGTCTTTGCAAGCATCATTAATTATAGTTTATCATGATTATCACTTGGTCTGTCACGATAACACATTTTGCTGGACAAGAAATTATCCCAGAAATTATTGTGATAAACGATAAAGTTGTTTTGAGACCATTTTCAAGTGATATATTGATAATGGCATAATAATGCAAGTTTTTCGTCTCAAAGACCAATAAACTTTAAAACAACTAACATTATCACTGTTTAATTTTCCATTGTATTTCCAATCTTATTGTTTTATTAGTTGCCTTTATTTCATTTATTTTATTTTATTTTTTTGTAGTTTTTTTTTTATTTATAGTAACTTTTTTCGTTATGTATTTTTTCCATATTCTGTATTTATTTAGTAATTTTTTTAAAGTTATTTTAAATATCCAAAATGAAACACAGCCAAAAACAACAAATGAAACGGAAATAAAAACTACACACAACCGAAACCATAAATAAAATGGATTATGTCTCTGATGATGTCTCTGAAAACAAACTTTCCTTTCAAAAAATATTGATCATCAGGATTGAAATGATCAATCTCATTTTAATTTATCATACTAATCGTATGATAAATTAAAATGAGATGCTCCAGGTCCTGAGATTGCTTATTGCGACAGGCCTAATTATCACTTAATAACTAGTTCATGTCACATGATTTTTATTTATTTTTTTTCCCCTCCCCACTATATGATGTCCATCCCTTTTTTAGACTATGGTTTATAATAATTAAACATTAAAAGCATCTTTACTGTTAATATGTGCTAAATCACTCTGCATTGTAAACCCCAAGTTTCAGGACTGGGTGGAATTACGCACTATATCCACAATCCCACATTAAATTTCAGACTTTAAAGAGTTAAGTGGAATTACTTTCAAACAATGGCGTCACCTAGACCTTGGTATGAAGCTCTCATGCAGCTAGTTGTTGCATTCTTGCAGGCCAGGTACAGTACGCAGCCTATACTCTTCAGCTACCTCTGAAGTGGAGTTTTGGCCATCTGTAATATATAAAATGCCCTTTATCTGCAGGTGTAGATCATGTGGCACATTTGCATTGCTCTGTCATTAGGACACGCATCTGTGGCTGTACTGAGAGCATCTGGGTTTAATCACATATCTTTCTTAACTAGATCTGACTGTATGTTTACTGGCAGTAATTCTCCACATCAGGGTAAGAAGTTAGAAACATTTGTGTAATTTTGTCAGTACATTTATAGACAAAATTCCTTGATAATTTCTGTTTAACAAGCATTCTGGTAGCTCAAAATGTTTGTACATAGATTTGTACTAAACTGGAAAAGCCATTGTAGAAAAGCAGTGGTTGTAGCTGTTAACTCTATAACCTAATTTACCTCCATGAACCGGAGTCTGCAGGCTACAAGTTACTGTTGCACAGACCACAGTTCAGTCAACTTTGCCGTAGCGATTTGGAGAGTTGCCAGCAGCAATCACAAAGACAAACAAGATGTTGAGATGTGGCCTGTCGAAGGCTTTCTGGGTTAGTTCAGAGACGTCTCGTCTTCTGTGTCCTCCAAACCGGAAATATCAGCGTGGCAGAAAGTCTTATCTCAAATCTTTCTTCTACAGACTGACTGGATGTGTTTTGGTGCACAATTCATCCTCTTAGTTGAAGACATTTTTTTGGATGGACACAAGACGTATACATGTTTCCTTTCTAGATTGGAAATCTGCTTCCTGGACTGTTAGTGCTGTGTTTTTGTTTCTTTTTCTGATGTGGAGTGTATTTCCTGAAACATTCTTGTTTTACCTTTTTAATTTCTGTTCCTTTCTGCCTCCATATTCTGCATATTACCAGTTTTTAGGTTGTTTTCCTAAAACATAACCTGGTTCAGTAATTTTCGCCTTCCTTCCCTCTCAGTGCCTCATCACCACTCCCCTCCATGCATGTAGCCGCAGCTCTGAGCAGAGTGCAATAAAACAAAGCCAGAGCAAGCAGAAATGCAGACAGCAGTCGTAGCTCAGGCTTTACTGATTCTGCACTCTTTCAACTCTTATCACCGACTTCTGTTTGTGTCGTTTTTTTTAACCCTCATCTTACTCTTTATTTTAAATTTGTAGAAATGGTCATTCTCCATGCACAGCTCTTTTTTTTTTTTTTTTTAATATCGCGGTGATAAATCATTTTAAATTATACCAAAATGATCCTTGTTTTTCACAAATTCCCTATCTATCTTGCTCTAATTAATGAGCTGCGTGAAGCTGCTGTCTAGTGAGCATTAGACCCTCTCCACCCCCTAACTCCACCTCATCTCAGGAAATGTTTACTCACACACTTGCTCCACAGCGACGCTGCACAATAACACTTTTCCAAGGACACTTTGTTCGCTGGAACGCACGAACTGTACTGAACAAATTTGACTGCATTCTAACTCCACAGTGCTCACTCTAGATATAGTTTAAAGGTGTAGTACTAATGCAGATTGGCATTAATCTGCTATCACAAAAACACAATCTGCAAAAATGTCCATTTGCGGAAAACAGGTGCCAAAAATTAGCTACATATTTAAACTGCATTATTGTTACCCTAAATGAATAATACCATTCTTTACCTTTTTGTTATCCAGGGTTTACAAAATAACACAAATCTTTTAGTGAAGCATTTCATTGTAAATTACAGTGACTTCCAAAAGAATTCGTTCTGAATTGTTCATGTTAAAATTACATGTATTAAGATATTTTGTTGTGACTTTAGGTGATCGACCAACAGAAAACTGTTCATAACTGTGAACTGGAAGGAAAAGCATGCATGGAAATTTTTGTTATTGTTTTTAACAAAACTAAATCTGAAATCCATAAATCTTGTTTGTAATGGGAAGGTGGCATACAAGAGGGTTTACAGTTTATCACAGGCTAATTAGAGGACACAGCAGAACTTGTGAAGAAGTCAGTCGGGTCAGATGAGACCAAAACTAACCTTTCTGGACTGCATGTGAGGTGCTGGAAATATAAAGACTAACACCGAGCATCATCGAAGGTGTAACAGAAGCTGGTCAGAGGTGATGTGAAGATGGCTGGAGCTAAATACAGGGAGTCTGTTCGAGGCAGCAGAAGACTTGAAACGGGGACCATTGACAGCAGGACAGCCACCCTAAACATGCAGCTAGAGCTACAGCGGAATGGTTTACATCAAGGCATATTCATGTGTTAGAAAGGCCCAGTAATAGTCTAGTCCTAAATCAGGGCTGGGCGATTAATCGGATTTTGATCTTGATTACGATTTGGGTTTTCAACGATTTTAAAAACATAATGATCAGTATTTGTTCCTTCACAGTTTACTATCGCGCTGTTTTGTGTTGTGAATCCAACACCACTGCCAGCTTGCTGCTATGCTATAAACTCCTCCCATAGAAACCTCCCGAACTGGTTTCATTTTCTTCAGCGCAATTTAAACACTTCTTGAGCAAAACTGAAAAGTTGAGCAAGGCTGAAGACAACAGGATAATGCACGTTTGTCTTGAGCGCCGTTGGTCAAGACAAAGTTTCTCTTTTATTTGTCTTAATTTTTTTCAAAAATGTTTGAAATCCTGAGGAAAACATTGTTTAACAGCCATTGTTTATGTTTAATAAATTCATGTTATCAAAGTTAATGAATAATCTTGTTAAATAATTGAGATTTCAGTTTCAGTCAGAATAATTGTGATTATAATTTTTTGCAATAATCGAGCAGCCCTATCCTAAATCCAGTTGTTCTCATCGCTTGCTATCTAACCTGATTTACTTTCTAGAAGAATTTGCAAACTTCTTAGTCTCGATATGTGCATAACTGAAAGAGACATGTCCCAAAAGACTTGCTGCTGCATTTATAGTGAAAAGGGGTTCTACAAAGTAGTGACCAAGAGGGCTTAATAGTAGAGTTGTAGTGACAATTTTCAAGACCATTGCTGTTGTTTTAATAATGTTGCAAACGTATCAAGAAAATCACAACAGTTTTCGGAGTTAAGGACTTGGATGAATCTAAATGTAAATGATGTACACCATGTCAAAGCTAAAAAAGAATGTCAAAGCTGTGGCCTTGAGGGAAAAAGATCCAGAGATTTTTACAGACTGAAAATGTAGTCGAGACTGAGATGAGACCGAGACTTGAAAATGTCTTCCCAAGGCCAGTCTCAAGTACCACAACACGCCTGAAAACAACTGAAATGGGATATCCTTTGCTTTTTACATTAGCGCCTAATTCAACAACTGGTTTTGAGCTCAAGTCTGGATTAATGAATGAAATGCTGTTGTTTGATGGTTTGTCCATAAAGACACATTGAGCAATCAAAATGCATTTACATGCAAACCAAATATTAAGATTAGGTTTTTTTTTCTTGAAAACAGAAAGCCAGAGTAAAAATGCAGGTCTTGTATCGCAGATTTCACGCACTGCACCATCCCACCCACCCCCCAGAATTTCCTTTTAACCAAAGCGGTGGATGATGAACTTAATGAGAGCCACTGCGGGAGAGGAAGGGTACCAGTGATGAATGCAGCTGAACAGTGAAGGAGACAAGTTTCTCACTGCTGTGAAATCAGATTGCTGACTGCAGCAAAAGTTAGATGCACACATAGGCAGAGTGTCCCATGTATTAGTGCATTGATGGGTGTGAGGGGTGCTCACGGAAACAGAAAGCATAGTAAGCTTTCTGTTTTTGTCAATCACATCAAATGGCCTTATGTTTTAAATTTATGTCTGCGGATTCTGCTTTCGTGTCTGTCTGTCATGGCTTTTATTTCTTTATTCTCTGCATGAGTGCCTCACTTCATCTATCAGCAGAGCCTCTCAGCCAGAACAGTGGCTTTGAATGTTGCCCAGTCATCTGACTGGAGTTAGCCTCTGCAACAGTCTGGGATGGCAACTGCACTTAACCCACACAAAAACCAAGAACAATACCTCCTTTTTGCCTATTTAAGTAGGGGCACCCTGGGAGGGGTCATATTTTCTGATCCTCTGTGTCTGGAGAGTGCTCCCTCAGGCTGAAACACAAACAAGTTGCAATAAAACAAAGTATTTTCATTGTGTCTCAGTCTTAAGCTTTTATTTTAAGAAAGATTAGGTCGAACAGGAATACGCCGAGTTGATAATGAATGAGTAGTATCAGGGTCTGCTTGGTGCTGTTCAGAGACTACTGCTTCATTTTTTTTTTTTTAAATTGTGGGGGAGAAATTCAACCACACTAACACTTATTTGTACTGGAACCACAGCTTTATAACTAAATGTGACCAGTAAGTGAGCTGTTAATCTTAGAAAATTAATAAGCGTCAGTTGACCTAATGAAATGATGTCAGCCAACAAGCAGTGTTTCCACAGCCGTGTTTCTGTTCTGTATGTTAGAGCCTGAATTGAGTGTTGCTGTAACATTCACAGCGGTTAACCATTTTAAACACTCAAATGTGAACAGAGAATGCAGCCATTTTTTCCACCCTCTTAACTTTTTTTTTTTATTTTTTTTTTTATTTTTTTTTTTTTTACTTTTTGTTTTGCAGCTCAGAATGTGACAGTGGAGGAGATCCTCTCTTCCTATAAACAGGCCTGTCAGAAACTCAACTGTAAGCCTATCCCCAAAGTGCTCAAACAGATCCAGGTAAGAATCAAAACTTGGACATTTAGTTGAGGGTTTGCTGGGGTTTTTATGTCATAAATGTTAACAAAATAACATTAAAATGAAAAAAAAATCAAAACGACCTGTTTCAAGATGCCCTATTTTGTCACTTGTAGTTGTGAAACATCATGATTGTCTTGCATTAAAAAAAAAACTCATGCCAAGAACTGTTAACTTTCCTTTTCTGTTCTTTTTGTCTTAATAATGTGAGCTGTTCACCTTTAGTTTCACGTGACTGCAGTAAAATGAGCTTTTCCTAGAAACATAATGAGCTCAAGCATTTAATCTTACGCTGTAGGTTGTTTTGCATGTGATCACTTCAGGCTGGGTTCACAGTGTGCAATTGTCGCAGGCAAAAGAGAGAATCTTAAGAAACTCTTAGGTGCTTTGGTCGGCCAACACCAGATTTAGCACTCGTCACCCAAGACAACCTGTAACAAATAACAAGCAGTATCAGAAAATGTTGGCTGGCTTTCCATTCGTTAGAACTTTTTATATCGTAATCTGTAATAAACGTCCAACCAAGATCCCCCCCATTACAGATCATGTTGTCTTTTCACATCATACAAGTTGATCCACTAACGTCACAGGCCTTGGGTGCTTTTAGAGCATGCAGCTGAGATTGCAGAAACCTGAGCAACCATACATGTGTGGCTGAACTGCGTCAGGACCCTCATACAGGCTGTCTAAATGCACACAGTGCTTTTAATGCAAGCTAAGTTGTTGTCCTCCTTAAGTTACCTGCATCAAATTCTGCTGATCAGCATATATTTCAGAGCAGATGGATGCTAGAGGAACATTAAGTGGTTCTGGTCATTACACACCTACAGTCCTATAGGACTTACAACTCTGCCAGATCCTAAAATCAGATGCTGTAAACCAGCCTTTAAAATCCCACAATCACAAGGATGTCATCCCAGTCCCAGTGTTTTTGTAGCATGCAGCTTGACACTGGTACTAGTTTGGAGCATCTGCTAAAGGATGCTGATGTTTTGTTTTATTTATATATATATACACACGATGTTTGATGGATACAGTGTTACTTTAAAAAAAAGAGAGAGAAAGAAAGAAAATAGCATGTTATAAAACACTAGTAAATAAAATGACAGAATAAAGGTTTTAGTTTTGTTTTTTTAAAGGTGGTTGTCAGGACCAGTTGTTTTGTTTTTGTAGTTTCTTGGTGGTAAAACTAAGTCTTTTCATGTGAAGCTTCAGTTCTTCATCTTCCTTGAAGGAAGCTTCAAGGCTGTTTGTTTGTATTGTTGTGCAGATCTTTTGCCTTGGTGTGTGAATTGACGCACATGCTTCGTTTCTATTACTATAGTTGGAGTTTCCTCATTTGGGAGTCGTTTCCTCTGAATGTCAGATGTGTCTTTGTAACAGAGCTAAAGGAAATGGGGAATATATAGCCTGAGGTGGGGGAAAAAAACAGTTGTCTCACAGCGGTTTGTATTACTCTCCACTTGGGAGCTTGATTCCATGATGCTGGACATTTGACAAATAGCCCTGCAGTGTGTAAATGTAGTCCTGCAATATAACCATGTGATTTATTTTTTTATTATTTTTTTTATTTTTTACAACATCAGCTTAGCACAATAATGTGAATATCCACACGAGGCTGAGATGATTTCCCGAACTCTCAGCTGACCAGTCGAGTGGTAATCTCTTTGCAGAGTGGAACATATTTTCATCTGGACCTCTTTCTCGTTTAACACCAGCATTCAAAAGCTTGTCGCAAATGTGCAAAGCAGGACAGTAAACGGTTTACAGTGCGTGCTCTGCAGTGGCACAACAATCAGGAGGAATTAATAATGCATCCCTGCTCCAAAGCTCAGTACTCACATCTCCTGTGGGGGTGGTAAACACTGTATCCCGAGAGTCTGACAGGAGGTAAATTGATTTAGCAAAAACACAAAAGGAAAGGCAAGAACCCGCATATCTGGATTTATGCAGCGTCAGGGTTGAAAAATTACCACCTTAATTATTATAGAAAGGTAAATTCAAAGTCCAAATTCACTTAATTTATTTACATGTTGCCATCTTGATCAAACACTGGTGTTTCATCTGGTGAAAATATTGTCAGCCTTTGTCAGATTTGGACCGTTACAGTTTCATTTTCATTGTCTAGCAGCAGAGCTCTTGTCCAGTAAAGCAGTCATCCATTTCTGCTTAGTCATCCTTGTGGGAACTAGTCACATAAGCATGACTGGCCAGTAAGAGGCGTTTGGCCAGACCTGCTCGGATATTTACTGTTTTCTTTTTCACGCTAAACGCTTTCTTTATCAAGTCTTGTTGAATTGCTCTAGTGGCGACCTGACAGTGGTCTTACAGGAGATTTTCCATATTGCCACTTGTGTTTGTGAGAGACTACTTAGTAGCTGCATGTTGAATGCGAGCTGCACAGTTACTCCCACTGGGGTCCTAAAACTTGGAAACTTGGGAGCTTTGTGTCACATTTCTACTGATTGCATTTTCCATCTGCAGCAAGAGTTTTTTCTTGTATTTTTAAATGTCTTTTTTTGCAGCCATATGTCCTCCCTGAATACTGTGGCTATATATATAACTGGCAAATGTTTGTAAATGAGATGCAAAATTATAGTCTGCATTCCGCCCTGGTTAATGTACAGATAAACATGCAGGCACTCTCCTTACTTGGAATGACCTCCATGAACCCTGTATCATTTACAAGTTGTATATCAGAGTTATATGAAAGGTAGAAATTTGAGGGATATGGATACAGTTGGTTGTTTTTCAATTTGCAGGACAGCCACTGTGTATGTTTAAAGCCAATGGAGGTAATACATAGGCTCCTCTGTTAAGATGGTAAACATGGCATGATGGGCATTAATGTGTCTTTGAGACAATTCATTTCCCATGAATGAAGAGTCACATTTGTGATCAAATAAAACAAATTTTAGGCTACTTAGAACTCTGCTTTGTAAAAGATCCTACTTTTGACTAATAGTCTTATTAATGTGCTGTGTCTTTATCCAGTTTAACATCAAGATATCATATATACCAGGTTTCTACACATGGATGTATGGAAATGTGTCTTGGAATACAATAGAAACAGCCTTTGTTGTCCCACAAAGGGGAAATTCAATTTTTCATGTATAAATAAGTATGCAGAGAGAAAATTGAATATGTTGAAACATTTACATTTCCAGACTATTCTCAATCCTATTCTTTAAAAGTTTTATGTAACCCTCTGTTTGCCCATCCATCCATCATCTTCCATGTCTAAATCATGACCCCTTTAGAAATATTTTCCGGACTATAAGTTGCAATTTTTTTTCATAGTTTGGCTAGTTCTGTGTCTTATAGTCCAGAGCGACTTATATGTGGTTTTTCCCTCTTGATGATGCATTTTTTCACTGATGCGTTAAATGTTAATTCATACTGCCAGACATAAGGAAAGGATTAAACCTGACCATTTGCAGTCACGAGGAAAGCTGAAAGCTAGATGGCCAGAGCTGGAGGAACGACTCTGCAGGTGTCTGCTCCGCTGCGCACTTTTCAGGTGTTAGAGAAACACAAATCGATCTATCAGAAACAGTTTCCCCTGCATCCCCGCGCCGCCCACGCTTGTTTAGCGCTCATAACCAGCGCAATGTCCTTGCGCCACAAGGGAACTACAGACACCATGAAAGCAAAGGGCATCAGAACACCTGCGGAGCAGAGCCGTTCCTGACCATCGTGATTTAGCACGGACATCGGTACGTCAGAAACTGTCAGCAGACTTCTTAGCCTAAGCCAACAGTTTCCGTATGTTTGTTAAAAAGCAGGCAACTGAACACAACGTGTCACCAGAACCTTTATGTTTGACAATTTCTAAATAAATGCGACGTATACTCCGGAGCGACTTATAGTCCGGAAAATACAGTACCTGAAATCAGTGTCAGTGATTTGTGTTTGAAAAATGGGTCACAAAAGAACTGAGAACTCCAGAACTATGAGTCTGGAATCTGGAAAATCTGGAATTTAAACCTTAAAATATGTAGGAACCCTGCATATAGCAACAATGAGAAATGAAAAATGGTCAGAAATTAAAATGTTTGGCCTTTGTAAATCCACCCACAGCACAAAGTCTCATGAAGTGATCCATGATGTGTCACGCTCTATTTTGAGTTCTGGCAGAGCTTACATGGAGGAATTTACTCTGATCTGGTCAATGTTCCCGACGTGTGCCCATATTCATTGTAGGTAGACACAGACCTAATGAAAAATCCCCTAAGATGACTATCTCCTTTCCTTTTAGAGTCTAAACTAGTTTGATTTCACAAAATGTCACCAGCAACTGTTAATGCCTGTGTTTGTTTTTCCGTTTAATACACAAACTCTTATCTCAAGTAGTTGATGTCATTCTGTTGTTGTTGTAACGATAGCTTAGCTTTTACATGCGGTATTTGTACCATAACATCATATTTTTGAAACCAGTCAAGTCATGCAAGAGGCCATGAACTCTTGTCATCATTACATTCAGCCACAGCAGTGAGGCAGTAAGCCAGGGGTTATGGAGTTCATCCTGAATGGACAGAGCAATCATCTAGAGACTGGTATTTGCTGGTACATAGTTTTGAGGGCAGCATGCTGTGTTTTCATGTTTGTGTGGGTTGGTTGCATGTTTTACCAGGGCAGGAGGTTTAATACCACCTTTCAATCTGTGGTGCCATTACAGACAGTTAGTGGTCAAGGTGAGGAGCTGTGGATGTGTAAATTCAAAGAATTAACTTTTACAGTTGAGACACAATAAGGCTGGTTTCACATGGGAGCCAGCAGGTGCAGCACACCGCTTCTAAAACCCTTCTTATGTTTATGTTGCACAACATCAAATCAGAGCAGGACTGAGCTAAGTGCCAGGAAGCACATCACTGAGCATTCATTTTCTCGCCTCACGAAAAAGGTAACATCATTTTAATTTCATTCCAGTTCTCTGTGATGAAGTGTTTGCACACCCAGTTAGAAGAAATTATACACATGAAATTAATGTCTCTAGATTCAAGCAAATTAGGAATGCATCTTGGTGCCTCTTCCTCATAACTGGTAAATGTACTCTCGGTGTCCAGATTTTCCTTTGCACGTAGCCTCAAGATGTGTTCAGGCACAATTTGAATACTCTGGATGAAAAAGATCCGTGAGTGATTGACTGGTGGTGTGGTTTATTTACATACACTTAATGAAGTTGTAAGCACAGACGGAAACGAGCGTGTGCCAGAACACATATAGACCGAATGTGTGTGAAATGTAAGCGCCCCGCCACACATTCTTTGTTCTCAAATAAATATGTGGTCACATTTACTGTGTGCTCAACAGGAACCTGTAAAAGCGCAAGTATACCTCAGGGTTTATAGTTCCGCTTTTAGAGGTTCGGGTTGAGTGAGCCGATCAGGTGGTGAGGCTTTTATTTTTGACGCCTACCTTGGTGTGGTATTCTCTGAAAAGACAGACTTCATAAAGGGTTTATCTAAATGCTTGTACAGGCGAACTTGCTCTGCAAGAGCACCTCCCAAATCGTCCACGCCGAGTTACAAATATTCGAAGAGGGAAATGACCAGGCTCCATGACAGCGCGAGGCCAACGCGCATGAGCGTGAACAGTGCGATTGGTACAGCAACCCCAGCCTTACGCCCAGTTCAATGCGTCAGCTATAAAATTATCTTTGCTATCACTGTTACTGTTGTATTAAAAAAAAAACTATTTAAGATGAACAAACAAGTGACGCTTGGCCTGGCGAGGGGGGCAATTAAAGCCAGGCGGCCCCCCGTGCTTGTAATACACTGGGGAAACCCTGTAATGTAAATGAGCCACACCAGCCAATCACAGACAGATCTTTTTCATCCAGTCGGAGTATTCCTTGCAAAAACTGTATTTACTTGGATAAAAAACAACCAATCACATTCAGCAAATTAAAATACCGCACCAAACGGCAGATATGGCCCCTCTACCACCGGGCTTTGCAGTTTTCTTGGGGAAACCCAGTAATGTCATATTTAGCCAGTTTGACAGATGCTCACACCGGACACAAATGACTTTGGCCAGAAATTCTCATGAAATTCTCACAGGGTTTAGGAAGCACATATGAGAAAGAGAAGAAAGCAGAAAATAGCCATTTATCACAACTGATACCATCAGATTTTTTTAATATTGTGCAGCCCTAGTTTGTTTCCAGTAACAAATAATAAAGTTTGGATAAAAGTTGGCGAAGGGTTTAATTGACCCAGTGTTCTTTCCCTGTTCTTTGATTTCATCAGTATTAGTTTTATCACTGGTGTAAAGTTGATAGTTTGTTTTTTTTTAGATTGGATAAAGATTTTTCACATCAAATGGAGGATAAAAACGCTTCTGAAGAAATACATGGTACTGTGATCAGGGCCTAAAGCAGCGTTTTTTTTTTATGGTGCTTAGTTTTACTTTGTAGTTGACTTGTCACATTTTTATTGCCACATTTTCTCATGACTCAAAATGACCCTCAGGGCTGCTTCAAACCCTGAAATTGGGAGATGCTTCTCCTTTTTACTCTACAAGCCATTCTTCTAGTCCCCCTGGTGTTTCATAGCGCAACTTTGTAGTTTGAAGTTTAGTCTCACTCTTACATTGTTGTTGTTGTTGTTCCTGTTTAATGACTCTTCAAGCCATGTCTGAACTGTGCAATTCTGCAGCTGAGGCAAGTCAAAAAATGTCATTCTTAGTTTCCATGTACAGTTGTCTTTTAATGAATCATGAGAAGTTTTCATCTTAAAATTAGCCAAAAGAGCGTTAATGCCGCCGCTAGATACAGAAATATTAAGTCATGATTTATAAGAACACTGCAGAGAACAGACAAAACCAAATGATCAACATCGCTCTACATGCGATACTCTGTTTATTTTAAACTTATTATCACTGGGGCTCAGTCAGCAACTCCAGCTGCCTTGAACTAATGTTTGCACCAAAGGTTTATCTCAGTTTGTGCAAGATCTGTAATGCACATTGCTTGTACCGATTTTATTGAGTTTCTTCTTATGTGATGTGAAAGTTTCATCATGTGAAAAGCAAAGTCTGCTGCAGCAGGTTAAAGAACAAAAAGAACTCATTCTGAACACATTTCTTTCTGTTTCTGTAGGAACTGAAAGACCTGACTCAGCGAAATGAATGCTTGGATCTGAAGGGTAAGTACAAAGCTAACACAGCAGTCACAGGCAGCGTTGTACATTCAACCTGTGTATTTTGTCTGCCTTCAACAGGTCATTGACTTAGTTTAAACCAGCTCAGATAAACAACACATGACATCTTACACCTTATTTAGGAAAAACCAAGCCGAAATGGAGAAGCATTGTCTAAAAAGCAAAGTAAAGCTATAAATTAACAGCAGCAACAAGTTGAAGTAATTGTTTTGTGTATGATTTTATAAATCCAGAGGAGCTTTCACTCATCTTGATATTGATTCAGTTGATGAAGGTTTGCAGGCATTTGTTTATGCTCAGCCCCACCATAGCTTTTAAATCAGGAAGAGGTTTTCACTTTGCACAACTCCAGATTTTATTGTTCTGAAAATCTTGTGGATTTTTTTTCAGATGCAACTTTGCCAATTTACGGCATACTCCTCTGGTGTTTTTCTCTGTTTCCCATCATGAACTTTTACCTTTAACCCTCTGAGATCTGCTTTTTGTGTTCTTGTGCAATTTGTTTGAACATAGCACAATTTGAACTTGAGCTGAACTTACTGGGACAGCCACTGTGGGAATAACTGGAAACGACGTTGAATGTTTTCTGCTCATGAATGATGATGTGCTCCACATTATTCAGAAATGACTGCCTTAACCTTTCGGAAAAAAATGTGCAGAAACTAGAGATGCATCATTAAGAATGTTGTGGCTGATTTATGATTTCTGCTGCTGATTTCCAATTTCTCTTTAACAATCAAGAAAGAAAATAAAGGACCAGCATTGAAAATTTTAATCCCATCCTTCCTGCTGTAAGCGTTCATTAACTATTTATTTTAAGAGCAGATAAGAAGTCACACAACATCAGAGCAGTTGCTATAAAACAGTGTTTTACTAAGATTTTAAAATTGGTGAGGTAAGCATTTCTAAAACAACAGTCTCAGTTTCTCTGCATGCTCCATAGCAGACAGTAAACTCATCAACAGAGCAACTTTGCTGTTCTCCATTTTGTTTTTCTTGTGTTAACTAAAAGTCTTGCTCTCTCTAAGCTTGATTGAACTGCAGATACGCCTCAAAATATTGTAAAAAAAAAACAAAAAAAACACAGTATTGTTATAAAGGGCAGTGTCTCTCTGAGCCTCAGACACATGTCTACCCATGTTTGGATGGGCTGTACTGAAATGTAATTTCCCCCTGTGGAAATTTCCCTCCAACTGTATGTTAAACATCTCACTCCCACTGAAATTGGCTTCTTCATTCAGTAACTTCTTCCACACCAAGGAGCATTGTTGTCAGCTTGTCCTGATAGGAAAAGATCAGGATTTTTATATATATATATATATATATATATATATATATATATATATATATATATATATATATATATATATATATATATATATTTTTTTTTTTTTTATTTTATTTTATTTTTTTTTTTATTTTTTTTTTTTCCCCAACCAGTTAGTTGTCAGGGCTGATCAGGGTGAAAATCACCAGAGTTCGGACTCGAGGCCATTCTTGGTGCATCTCTAGCAGAAATAAGTAGTTGTCTTATATTAAAATTTTCAATTGATTTTCTTCTCGCAGACCTGAACAGTCCAGATCAGCAACTACTGAAACCTCTGCTACTGACTTACCTCCTCTTGAGGGTGGACTTACTTCTGTAATCATTAAGTAACTAATGGCAATGGGTTGTTTTTTTTTATCTTAAGTTATACGTAATTGTTAGACGTTGAGAGCACAAAGAACCTTAAATGTCCTAACTTCCTAAATCTTAGCGGTTGTAAGTTTTACTGTGACTCGACCTAGACTTGCATATTGGGATTGATTTATAGCATTTTTAACCTCATTTTATCTCCTACTTACAGTTTACTGTACCTAAATGCTTAAATCTGTGTGTGTGTCTTCAGGTGAAAAGCTGGACTACAAAGCATGCGAGTCTCTGGAGGAGATTTTGAAGAGAGTCCAGTTTAAAGTGATAGACCTGGAGCAGACCAACCTGGATGAAGATGTAAGATAACTGGAAATAATCACACTGTCTTTTCATTGCTGCTTTCCAAATTCAGTCCATCTGTGATTATCTTGTCCAAGTCTGGCAGGATTTAGAGGGTTAGTCATGGATTTTTCTGATTATCCCAGATGTTGATTTGTGTAAACACTATTGGAAATGTTTGGGTTGAGCACATGTACTGATGGTTCTGCAGTGTGGAGTCCTGGGATGCTTGTCCCGGCCACTTTAACTCTCATTCCAGATCCGCTGGATGATGTTTTATCATAATGACGAGAGCCAGTCACATGACCTGAATGCATCAAGTTGATGTGATTGGTTGATTTAATGCTGTATTTGTAACAATCAGTTGAGTCAATCAGTTCTGCCTGTTAAGCACAAGCTTTCTTAACATCAGGCCTGCACTCAAACAAGTTATAAAATCAGAGTTTTGGTCCTAAATCCTTACATTTCTGTTCTTTTTAGTTAAATCATTACAAATTTTAATCATCTTATCTTTGAAACACCATCTTATTGCAGTTCAGTTGGTGCACTAGCCCAGATTATTTATTTATAAGAGCAGATACTGGGTAGTTTAACTGCTAGCTCCATTGTTGCTTTCATTTTCCATCACATACTCTACCTTCAGATACCCGCAGCTCTAGTTTCAATTCACTTCTGTTTTTGGTTTTTGTTTTTTTATTTGTTCCGAGTCTATCTTATCTTTTTGGTGATATGGCCCAGCTGCAACACTAGCTATGTTTACAGTTCCAGTTGTCATGTGAGTTTTGAGCAAACTTTTAAAATGTCACAAAAAAGAAGAAAAAAAAAAAATGCAAATTCGTTATGTTTCCATCTAATGGTTTGGAGTGAATCAGCCAGGCTACACAGGCTTTAATAAACAAGATGTAGAGGCTGCACACTAGCATGGACCACACATCTCAGAAAAATGGAGAGAATCCTCCCATCCGAGCTGAATGTTTGGATTCTGAAATTTTCCGAGCCTTCCCCCACCTTCCACCAGCCTCTGGCCGGTTGCTCCGGGCTGACAGTCCTCCCCTCCCTGCTGGAGGTTTGGATCCCACCAGTGGATGGGAAAGTTCACTATGTCAGAACTTATTCGGCAAATGTGTTTCCATCTCCCCTTAATGCATTACCTCTTTTTCAGAAAGCCAAAAACCACCTCAAGCGAGTGTAAAAACTTTTTTGCAAAATTGAGGAAGTTATTTTGAATTTTGCCATTTCCATCAACCTTTTCTAATGCGCTTCTTCAAAATCTGCATAAAAAAATGTTGATGGACACATGGCTACTGATAACCAGCTGAAATTCTCTTCACTTGGATGGAGAAATAAATAAAAAGTCATTTCCATTTCACTGTTAGAACTCATTTCATGCTGAAATAAAAAAAAAAAAAAAATGCACATGATAGTAACTTGTCATTCTTTGCCAAGCAAAAAGCTATTACAAAAGTGTGTTTCCTTCTTCCAGGACACAATGAATGCAGCATGAGTTGATGTTGGAATGAGATTTTGAAAGAAATAGTTTGTTGGACTTTCTTTCTGAGATGGTTCTGGAGAAACGACTTGCTTTTCCACTGCAAATTTGAATCACTCACTTCTGTATTTTTAATCCCTGAGAGGCCCCAAAAGGTTACAGATGTTTTTGTCTGTGTTTCTTCCTAAATGTGTCCTCAAGCTTTCAAATATTGGAATTTTTTATAATCTGTCCCCTGGATAGACAAAGCCATCGGGGCCCGAATACTTTGATGAATCATGATGCTTATTTATGTGTGTTCCAGAAGATACGACTCTCACAGTATCCAAATAAATACAGCTTGACATTTAGTTTTGTTTTGCTTTTTTACTGATTTGGAGCCGTTTTCCGGAAAAATGAATGAATTAGCTCAGTGAGTCATTAACTGAGTCACTATAGACAAGTGTCTCGCTTTGGGCTCTGATGTAATCGAACTTTGAAGGAACAAATTATGGAAGAAGTACTGCTGGTTTAGCTGATTTTTTTTTTTTTTTTTTTTTTTTTTTTTTTTTTTTTTTTTTTTTTTTTTTTTTTTTTTTTTTTAAAGGAATAGGAATAAATCATGTGTTGAGTTGGTGAGAGGATGGATTCTGAAGTGGGTGAGATAGAAATGGAGGAGATGGTTTATATTTGGCAGAGAGTCGTATCTGCATCGTGGCCTCATGTTGGGAGGGTTTTGGGAGGATGAAAGAAGAGAAATAGTTCAGTGGGGAGATGTTTTAAGAAACATGTGGAGAGGCAGGCATGAAGAGCGTGATCACAGAGTGGCTTTTATTAGACTCAATGTGACTCATCTCCCCCCGCCCTGTAGATAAACACATGTGTGTGTGTGTGTGTGTGTGTGTGTGTGCTCAGGCATGGCTCCCAGTACACACACGCATGAAAAGGCGAAAGGTTACGAGACATTATGCATTATCTCGCTTGTCTAGTTTCCTTTCTTGTTACATTTCTGTACTCAGAGGAAAATATGGATCACACGCTTTATCATCTCTCACCACTAGTTGTACATTTTGTCCCAAACTTTGCTGATATTTCGTTTAAAGGCAAAATTAAGCACTCAAATTAATAAAAGTCTCCATTTCTCTTTACAGATGATGATCATTCTTAAGATAGTAGATGAAGGATCAGTAGCTGGGAAAATAATCGGCTAATTTTCACTGATCAGCAGAACAAATTATAAAAGATCAGAATTTATTTTTCGCCCCATTCATGAAATGCAGCACGACTGAAGAATACAGCAGCTTGTATTTTGATGCACTTACTTGAGTTTAATTAAAATAAGATAAAGTTTATGCACCCATGACTTGATGCATAAATAGAGATAATCTTTTAATTCCCTTATTTCCTCTTGGAGTCTAAACTACTGCCTACTATCAAAAAAGTTGACACTATTATGTTTTATTGTCCTTGGAAATAAAATCTCAATTTTCAGGTCAGACTTTAAAGAAAATCAGAAGTCTTTATTGGCTTGGGAAAGCCTAATCAGTGCTTCCTGAAATATTTCTAATATCATATACAATGAAAATCCACTTTTTTTCTACTTTAGATTACACTTTTTTATGTTTAATAAATATCTTTATTAAAAAAGATGTTTTCCTCATTTTATTTTGTAAGTGGCCTGTACTTTTGTCGTACTTTATGAAGTCAGAGGATTCCAAAGTACTTTACACTAGTCATTCATTCACCCATTTGTTATATTAAGAGAACACATTTAAATTCATTTTTATGTTAACTACTTTACATCTGAATTTTGTTCCTTTTTTTCATGATAAAAAAAATACCACAGCCCAAAGAACTTGTAAAATAACCCACACACTTCTGAAGGCATCATGCAAACACCTCTAATTTCTCACCTGTCCTGAAGAACTGTTAAGAAATGTTTCAAGAGATCTGAAGTTGTTTTGACATTATAAGCAACTTAGACCTTGTCTATGTAGGACTTTTTTCTTTGTGATGTTTTTATATGTTTATCCTTATTTTGTTATTGTTCTCAGGGTGCATCAGCTCTCTTTGACATGATAGAGTACTACGAATCAGCCACGCATCTCAACATCTCCTTCAACAAGCATATCGGTACACGAGGATGGCAGGCCGCCGCTCACATGATGAGAAAGGTGAGAGATCTTTTTTCTTTTTTTTTTTTTTTTTTTTTTTTTTTGTCCACTGACTCAGAGATGTTCTTTATAGATAAACAAAAGTATTTATAACTCCTCAAATTCTCCCAACTTAAAATCAGAGTAAGATAGTTTCTTAAAATGGAAAGAAAGTTGTAATTCTTTCCTGGTTTCAAGCTTGTGGTGTCACAAATGTCAGCATAATGGTGGAAAAATATATGATCATATTTATAGTATATGATACCTGCAACAGTAACACATCTGGTGTCACAAAGAGTTTTTACGAACATGAAGCTAATAAAGCTTCTTGGTGTTTAGATCAATGTTTGACAAGCTTGTTCAAAGAAAATCTTTTTAAAAAGTATGAGAAGATAATTTTTTTTTCAGATGTTTTAAAACAAATAGGCTTATTATTTGCAGTGCTCTGGTTTTCTTAATGTTTTTTTTCCTGTTATATGCTGTGGCTTATGAGACTATACTTTTTGCAAGGGAAAAAGAGAATTTATACAAAGTTTCTTAACTTCTATTAATATTTACTTTTTCCTGATATTAACACTTTCACATGGGAGGGCCTATAATACAGTTTTCCAGCTGTGCAAACAAAAAACATGATTTTTAAAAATTTGGCTTATAAAGCTCAGCTGACTAACACTGTTATACATACGCTACTACTTTTGTTTAATATATATTTTTTACATTTTCTTTCCTTATATAAACTATTAGTAGTGCCTTTTCATGCTTTCTCGTGGAGTTGAAGCATAAGTAGTTTCCTCTAGAATGAATACATTTTCCTGATTTTAAGTATTTGCATCATTGTGTATAAAACCAACCCATTCTTATTCAGGCTCAGTAAGATGTAATATAGACAAAAAACGCTGTGTCTTGCTGAAATCACAACTTTCATCAGGTGAGCAACTAAGTTGTCATATGATCAGCACTGTTTGCCAAAACGTGGTCACTTGATCTCAAAGCGATGGATATTGGGGCGGCCCATGGCTCAGTGGTAGAGCAGAGGCTTCAGTCCTCCGGTTTGATGTATGATTTCCCATCCAGCTACTAACAAGTGAAGGACACCAGTGCCAAAAAAGAAGTGAAGACTCCCCACACACTCATTTCGTCAGAGAGCATAGATCTTAATCAACTGTTTTTGCAAATTGCTGCGTATGAATGAATGAAATTAAACCAAAAACAGGAAAGCTCAAATCACTTTTATTTAAAAAAAAAAAAAAAAACTAACATCATTGTGTTGATGTGATTTAGCAAATAATAAGCATTAAGATTAGAAATGTAATGTCTGTCTCATCTGCTGAGAAGCTGCAACTGCAGAAGTATAAAATGTAAACATGTTTAATTTCAGTTACTCTATTAATAAAGACTGATTTGTGCATCTGTTTGTATATCCACCCGACTGTTCCTCTGTTGTTTTCTCTTCAGACGAGCTCTCTTCAGTATCTCGAGGCCCGTAACACTCCTCTGCTGGACCACTCAGCTCCTTTTGTTGCTCGAGCGCTCAGGATCAGTGGCAGCTTGGCAGTCCTCCACCTGGAGAATGCTGGTTTGTCTGGCAGACCGCTCATGTTACTAGGTAAGACAGGCAAAGCACTGGGAGCCTCTTTTTGTCCTTTCCTCTTTTTCTCAGAATGAACTGAAATCTGATCTCTCTGTTTATCCCTGTGGGGACTTGCTTTGCTTCAACCGCGCTCTCTTCTGTCAGCCACGGCGCTAAAGATGAATATGAACCTGCGAGAGTTGTACCTGGCAGACAACAAGCTCAACGGCCTCCAGGACTCGGCTCAGCTCGGCAACTTGCTCAAGTTTAACTACAACATTCAGATTCTGGACCTGCGCAATAACCACATCCTCGACTCTGGTACGCAACTCTGAGGAAAGATAAAGATGTAGACTTAAAATGTTTGACCTACGGTTATAATGTTTTGTTACTGTGACATTATTTTGTTTACCGTACTTATTTGTAAAAGTTATTTTGCAAGACACTGTATCTTGTCACATTACAACCACAGGCTTCAGTGTATTTTATCAGATTTTTATGAGAACACATGCAGCACATACTTTTGAAGTTGAATTAAATTAAAGATGATTTTTTTTTTTTTTTTTAAATATTCACTAAAAATATTCTGAAAAGTGTGGCGTGCATTTTGCATTCAGCCCCTTTTACTCTAATAATCCCAAATAAAATCCTGATCACAGTCCACCTGTGTATGATCAAATCTCAGTATAAATCCAGCTGTTCTCAGATGAAAGTTGGGGACATTAGAGCAAACAGCATCATGAAGCCCAGAGGTAAAGTTTTAAACAAGAATAAAGCAGGGTTAGATTATAAAACATCAGAGAAGCAGGCTAGAGGCCCATGGTGACTCTGGAGGAACTGCAGAAATTCACAGCTCAGGAGGGAGAATTTGTCCGTAGAACAACGATTAGTCTCTGCAAATCTGGCCTTCGTAAAATGAAAGCCATCGTTGAAACAAATCCAGAAGAAGTCCTGTTTCCAGTTTCCACAAGCCATGTTGGGGACACAGCAAACATGTGGAAATTAGACATTTTTGACCTTCATACAGAGCTGCCGCTGCACATCCCCTTGAACACACCATCCCCATAGAGAAACACGTTTTGTGGCAGCATCATGCTGTGAGGATGGCTTTCTTTAGCAGGGACAAAAAAGCTGGTTAGAGTTGATGGTAAGATGATGGACCTAAATACAGGGAAATACGGAAGAAAGTTACAATTCAATTGTAATGTATGAAATTATGAGCTTATTTTAAGATGGATCTGTTTGTCTTGATGTCATTTGCTGTGAGGTGGCACTGTATAAATAAAGTGAAATGATTTAAACTGGATGAAAACCTGTTAGAGGCTGCAAAAACTTGAGCCTTGTTGAGAGGTTCATCTTCCAGCAGGACAACGACCCTAAACCTACAACCAGAGCTACAATGAAATGGTTTGGATCAGGAATATTCATGTGCTAAAATGCTCCAGACCTGAATACAGTTTAAAATATTTGGCAATTGATGTTTACAGATGCTCTCAATCAGATGAGGAAAATTTAACCAAAAAAGAAAAACCTAAGCAAATGGTGGTTCTCAAAGTAATGGCCCAGGGATGTAGATAGAAATGTATGTCCCACTTTACAAAGTTATTTGTAAAAAGATTCAAAAACCATGTGTCTTTTACCTTCTACTTCATAGTTATACACTACTTTACTGTTTAACGCATAAAATCAAACTGAAATACACTGAATTTTTGGTTGCAACTTGACAAAATGTGAAGATAACTAAACAGCACAAATTACTTTTGCGAGGCACTGTTTTTAACATTAAGATGGTGTATATTGATGTGTGTTTGTTGTCTCAGGTCTGGCCTACTTGTGTGAAGGACTAAAGGAGCAAAGGAAAGGTCTTGTCACTTTGGTGCTATGGAACAACCAGCTAACACACAATGGCATGGGCTACCTCGCTGCTGCACTGGTACGCTACACACAGACACGTTCACTCTGTGATGATACAACACACTGGAGGAAAACCTTTTATCCCAAATATAGTTCAGTGTTTTTGTGTTTTTTATATTTTATTGAAATCATTTTTGTTGGATTTGCTGCATCACAGTTTGAGTTTTTAACATTTTAAGGGTCAATATTTTGATAATTTTTTGACAGAGAATCCAAATCTGAATTTGTACTCAGGAGTAGGGCTACAACGATTAATCGTGATTAATCGGTAATTGAAATAATCGTCAACTAAAAAAAAAAAAAACCTTTGTCTGTAAATATTTTCTACCCAAAACTTCTTAAGTGGCAGTTTTAGTAATGAATATATTTTTTGTGGTTGGTAGCTACAGTAAAACCCAAAATTATTCATTCCCTGTCAGATTTAGGTTTAAAATAATCTTGAAGTTTCACAAACGTGTTTCTTCTGACTGGAAGCGATATTAACATTTTGGAGGGAACCAGCTTGGGGCCTGACTTGAATCTGATAGAGAATCCATGGAGGGAGCTAAAGATTAGGGCGATGGGCAGGAAACCTTCCCATCTCAAAGACTTTGAGCTCATCACCAAAGATAAATTGTTAAAATGTCAGTGGAAATATGGAAAAGGCTGATCAGTAATTATAAGAAGGATTTGACTGATTATTTAGGAGGGTGCAAAAAATTTTGACAGCCCCTTAGTCTCATTTCGTGTCAGAGACAATACATTTATGGTATTTATAAATGATACCATTTAAAACAAGACAAAGACAAAAAAATATATATATAATAGTTTATTGTACTTTGCTTCATACGGTTGAAAATGAATCTGTCCTTTCTGTCTCTCAGCCATGCACCCAGAGTCTGGAGACTCTGAACCTCGGCCACAATTCGGTCGGTAACGAAGGAGTCCACAAGCTGAAGGATGGACTGATCGCCAACCGCTCTGTGCTCAGGCTGGGACTGGCTTCTACCAAGCTGTCCTGTGAAGGTGGGAGTTAAAACTGTCTGTGTGTGCACGTCTGCTGCAGTGGTTTGGTTTTAACTATCTGGCTGCTTTACCTTTGCCATGCAGGAGCTGTCGCTGTGGCTGAATTCATCGCAGAGAGCCCCAGACTGCTGCGTCTGGACCTCCGGGAGAACGAGATCAAGACCGGTGGCCTGATGGCCCTGTCGCTCGCGCTGAAGGTCAACAACTCTCTGCTGCGGCTCGACCTGGACCGAGAACCCAAGAAAGAAAGTGTATGCATTAACTGGATTTTAAAAAAGAAAATAAACGTTTTATTCCCTCAGTTTGACCCTGGGTTTTCACAGAAATGTGGGGGGAGAGGCTCATCCAGAAGCAGGAGAATCTCTGCCGAAACACTTTCCCACTGCCTTGTTTGGCCAAAGTCACTGTTTCATCTTTACATGAGCTACAGTTAGTGTCACATTTAGAGAAGGGATGAAACTGGTATGGCAGAAATGTTTCTGCTGTATTAGCATGAAGCAGTACTCAAAAGAGACTCTGGAGTCAGAAGTACGGTGGCCTTCCTACTGGTGGTCTCCAAGCCCTGTTCATCGAAGCTCTCGTAGCTTAAATCCTCATCAGAGTCATGACTGTCAGACACATCACTGTCCTCTTCAGACGCTGTAACCATAACAGCAGCTGGAACCTCTACAGCTCCACATCTTCCACAGCCTCAATTTCTTCTTCAAGTTCTCCAGTGCTCACTTCTTCATTTTTACTACTTGTCTTTCTCTTGTAGTTTGGTTTTCTTCGTCTTCCGGCCTGAAGTAACTGTTGACAGTGACGTGTTTTTCCTCTTTAGCGTTATTACGGCTCTGCTCAGAAACATATACTGTATTTACAATCAGAAAACCATTAGAGATTACCATAAATGTATTAGGAATTATCAGGAAATATTGGGGAAAAAAACATCTGAAAATATTACGAAATATTAAGAAATTATGTTGTTTTGAGTTTGAAATGGCATCCTTAACAGTTCCGGTGCCTAGACCAATCACATTGCTCGAAAGAGTGCGTTATGGCAGACAGCCAATCAGTGACGGTCTTAATTTGTCATTGGAAAAAATGGCCTTGCATATTGTCAACAAACCAGAGTTTTTGTGTTTTTAAACAATTGTTTTAAAATGGCAGGATATTTGCAAGTTTAGAGGAGAAGCAGGTCAGTCAAAAATGTCCGTCTGTTTTAAATTTTTCATCGGACAATGTTAGAATAGGTTGGTAATTTTCAACTGTTCGGTGGTTTTTCACAAACTCTGCTATAGGTTAAACATATAGTTAAATCTCCATTGTTGATCTGTTTCTGCTTTAAGTTCACGCAAAAGTTTCTCATCCGGTGAAAGAAAAATAGTAAGAATGAAGAGAAACTACCAAAAATACCATAAACTAGCAGACGCTAGAACACGAGTGTTTCTGTCCGGTGAAACGGGTTTAACATCACCATGGACTTGAAGGGTGCCGACCAGTTGGAAACCCCTGCTGCTAAATTGACACCATTTAAATCAAGTAAAATTTGCAACAAGAGGGTCAAGACGAGACTTTCAAATATAAGAAAGATGTACCAACTCTCAAGCATGGTGGTGTTAGTTTCACTGCCAGTTACTGTTGTATTACACAAAGTAGATTGAAAAATTAAGGGGTAGACCTACCTTTACCTGTTCAGACAATAGTCAGTAGTTCAAATCCACAGCTATAGACTGTCGAAGCTTTGACTTTGTTTGAATTAGTGATTTTTATGTCCATGATGACTAAAACTGGAGCCATTGTAGAAATGCACCATACATCAAGTTTTAATTGTCAAAGCTGTTTCAGTGTTTCCAGTAATTTAATTCAGTTCAGTTTATTTATATATCACCATATCACAACTTGTGTCATCTCAAGGCACTTTACAAAAAAAAAAAATCATTTCTATTCAATCACAGATGCATTTCAATTATCCTAGTTATCCAGCAGTGCATCGAGTTCAGTTCATTATTCAAATTAAAAATATTATTGACTTGCAGCATTCACTCCTCCTGGACGAGCAGATGGTGACCGTAGACAATCGCTTGCGTTGTGTCGTTTACAGCAATCCCTCATAACGAGCATGCATGTAGCAACAGTGGAGAGGAAAAAACACCCCTTTAGCAGGAAGAAACCTCCAGCAGAACCTGGCTCAGTACAAGCGGACATCTGCCACGACCGACTGGGGGTTTGAGAAGACAGAGCAGATACAGAACGATGGACCAGGGGTAGCTTCTATAGAGAGGAAAAAAACTGAGCGAAAACATAAAGTTAACAGTAGAAATGACAAATAATGCAAGTTGGAGAGTAGTAGAAGAAAAAAGTGAGTAAAAGTGGTCCGTTTGTCCTCCAGCAGCCTAAGCCTGTAGCACCATAACTGCAGAGATAGCTCAGGATTACCCAACCCCTTAGAATGAGGCATGAGAGTAGAACCAGCGCAGCAATCACTCTGGACGCCTTGCATGCAGAATTTGGTAGATCATATTTCAGGTGCCTCACATTTAAACTGTTACCAAATAAAATATTTGGCCAAATGGATGGACTTTTACTCACTTTTATGCAAACACCTGATATAGATCTTAGTGACCAAGATGCTGAAATAATGGAAAGGAAAAAATTAGGAAATGTGGATTAATTGCAATGGATGTCAATTTCACAGTATTCAACAATAACAGCAGTTTTATCTCTTCTCCATGTCACGGAGCCCTAATATTAAACTCAAATAGTTCAGTAATGCTGCTTTGCTCTGTCAAGAAATTCTGACTCATGTTTTCAAGTGCAGCTGCAGACTTCAATAAAATGGTGCAAAGCAGTGCTCTAGATTTAGTTTAAAGTCGTTATTTGGCTGTTAAATGCCACCTTACGCAACACTCTACTATAAAGTCTCAGCTTTTTAATTTTTTATTAGTCTAAGAACGAATAAAACTTCTGACGAAAGAGGGAGAGCCCTGCCTGTGTCGTTTACTCTGGTCGATACTCTGTGTTTCAGGTGAAGAGCTTCATCGAGACGCAGCGCGCCCTGCTGACCGAAATCCAGAACGGCTGTAAGAGAAACTTCATCCTTGCTAAGGAAAAGGAGGAAACCGAGGAGAAGATGAGATTGTCGGCCTCCATGGCTGAAATAGCCACAGAGGACGGAACAAGGGAGGAAGAGGACGAACCAGCTTCGACTGACAGAAAGGAAGGAGAGGAGGAAGGTGAGACGACTGAAAACGCGTCACAAATTAACAGCCAGTCAGAAACGAGCCCCGAGACCAAAGTTCCTCCTGGAAATCTGGATTCTGACTCGGACACTGAGGATGAGGACGAAGGAGACGTGGTAACCAAGTCTTCTTCCGCTGTGTCAAATCAGACTGCTCGTCAGCCCCAAACAGGAGTCAGTCACCCCCCCCTCAGTGCCTCACATACACCCTCACCCCCCTCTGCCTCGCCGACTAGAGGACCAACTCTAATTTCTGGAATAACAGTCACTGAATCTCCAGTCCCTGCTCCTCCGGGGACGCCCCCCTCACCCGGCCGCTGTATCTCCGTGTCGAGTCCTGGAAGGGGCCATAAGATTTTCATGGTGACACGGGTGGAAAGCCCCCCTGAGCAGCTGCAGAAAGTCGCTCCTGCAGCCCCCTGCCAGTCTAAAGACTTGACGACACAGCAGACGCATCCCTCACCCGCGTCTCAAACACAGCTGACACCAGAGGGCGTGAAGGGGAGCCCACCTGCTCCGTCAACAGACAGTGAGATGACAGAGGAGACTCACAAACCTGACCCCCCGTCATCAGGTCAGCCCTCAGAGGATGCGAGAGCCAGAACTTTAGATTCAGCAGGAGTGACAGATCCGAGTCTGCCAACACCAGCATTGCCTTCAGATTCCTCATCTCTGCCGGATGTGGCTTTGAAGCCAACGAGCGACTCCGAAAGCCCCCGTCCCGAGCCCACCTCTGCAGAGGGAAGCAATAAAGCAGGGGAGCACGAGGGAAATCTACAAGATGGTGGGCAGGGACCCTCCACAAATGAGCTAAATCCGCCTCCGCAGCCGCAGCTAGAGACTGAGCAGGCAGCAGGTCCAGAGGAGGCCTCTCCACCACACCAAGCAGAAGATGACCTGGTTCGCTCAGTCCAGACTGACCAACAGGCTCCGTCTGCCTCCGCTCAGCCTGCAGGTGGCGCTGAAATAAACCCAGCCTCAGAGGTTAAAGATCAAGAGTCGACTGAGGAGATCTCTGCCGATGAGTCTTTCGTTTTGGCTCTGGACGGGGAGGTGGTCGGTTCAACTCTGCCCAACGGCCTGAAACCAGAGTTCTCCCTCCACCTTCTGGACAGTGAAACCCCAAAGCCTGGCAGCTGTGTCATGGAGCACGGTGAGTCTCTGCTCCTGTTTTGGTTGCTCGCCTCCAGCTTGTTTTACGTGTTGTAAACATCTGTCCTGTATCCCCTGTGCAGTTAGTGCCAGTTGTGGGCTGGAGCTAGAGGAGCTGCTCCTCGAAGCCAGCATGGACAATGGGAGAGATGCAGCGTAAACTGGTAAATATCGGCATCCTGTTACATTTTGGGCAAAGGTTTTCTTCACACTTCCAAGTCAAAGATGAATCTTTTGCTGAATATCCTGTATTCATGTCGTACAAATATGAATAAGCAAGTCTGACTTTCTAAACAGTTCAGTGTTAAGACTGAATAATATTTAGGAAGTTGTATTTATGCTCAGTGAAGCAGTTACCATTTTTTTTTTCACATCACAACCACAAACCTTGTTGTACTTTATTGGGATTGAATGTTATAAGCCAACATGAACTAATTCATAATTATGAAGTGGAATGACAATGAGAAATTCTCTTTTTTTTTTTTTTTTTTTTTTTTCTCAAATCTGAAAAGTGTGGAGTGTATTTTTCTTCACTCCCCTGATTCAGTGCTTTGTAGAACCACCTCAGACCGCAGTCACAGCTGGAAGTCCGGGTTGTGCCTCTACTTGCACGTCTAGAAATCGGTCAGAGTGGATGCGGGGCGAGTCAGTGAACATTAGCTCTCAAGTCTTGCCATTTGTATTAGATCCAGACTTTAACTAGGCCATTCCAACAACGAATACGCTTTGATCCCAACCCTTTCATTGCATCTCTGGCTGGATGTTGAGGGTCATTGTTCTGCTGGAAGGTGAACCTTTATCCTGACCTCTACCCTGTAGTTAGCTCAAGGTATTTTCTCATGAACTCTGAATAGCATCTCTACAGCATGACACTGCCATCACCATGTTTCACCATGGAGGTGGTGGTTCTTGCCACAAAAAGGCCAGATCTGGGGAGTTCACCACTATTAGTTTTGATCTGTGGCTCTCTGAAGCTCCAGCTGCTCACATCCATCTGGGTTTGCAGTTGTCATCGTCTTTCCATTTTCACATGGAAGGATGGACTGAGGAAAGCTCTGTGAGGTGTTCACAGTTTGAGATTTCGCTTTATAACCTGACCTCTCTGCTGTGCTCCTTGGTCTTCATGATGCTGTTTGTTTTCTAACAAACCTCTGAGGCCGACACAGAACGACGGTTTACTAACTCGGGGACTGCAGAGGGGAAATGTTTTGCACTGGAATTTATTTATGGGTATCGGAGTAAAGGGGGCTGAATGCAAACGCACACCATGGTTTAGATTTTTATTTGTAAAAAATGGTGAGAATCAGTTTGTTACATAAATTCCAGTAAAATACATTTAGGTTTGTTGTTGTAATGTGCCTAAGGTTGTTTTCACACCTGATAGTCCAGTAGACTCTGTTCGATTTGGGAACATTAGTTTCATTTTCAGCTGCTGCGGTTCGCTTTCACAGCACACTGTGGTGGCGCTGCACCAAGAACCACTGAAGGAAACGACACGAAAACCTCTGAAGAAGACACTGAGCGCAACTTCCTTCTTGAAGTGAAATCAGAAATGGAGTGGTGTGAGGTTTTAGTGGTTGTTGGATTTCTCTTTTGTTTTTAGCAAAAGACCAGGTTTTGTTTCTCCCTCTAGCGTGAGACATGCGGGTTTATTTTGGTTGTGTTTACCCAGAATGCCCTGCGCTATAGTCCACTTCCTGCTTTTGGAGCGGTCTCCGGTCCGCTTGGCGTTCACATATGCATTCGAAACGCGGAACCGAGACCGAGGTTTTTGGGCGGACCAGAGTTCGCTTTTTTGGTCCGCATCAGAGTACGATTCATTCACGCCTCCCCAAACGAACCGGAGCTTCCAGGCAAACGAACTCGAGTTTGATTAAAGCAGATTAAACAGGGCTGTGGTGAATGTAGCCTAAATGTGAAAAGTTCAGAGATTAGGACTACTTTTGAGTTTGTTGTCTGTCTTGATACATGATCCAAAAATACAAAAGAGACATGACACTGGTTTAGTTTAATCTTGCTCTCTGTTCCTTGCAGGACTGATTTATCGCTGCTCTCGTTTTCCTGCAGGGACCGCGAGGACAGGTGGAAGCAACACTAAGATGATTCGTCAAGCTCTGCAACATGACTGGCTGCCCTACAATGTTTTTGTCGTTTTTCCACGTTATTCAGCAACACAACGCTTCCTTAAAGGACAGATGACAGAGTGTTAAAGTCAAAGCTCCACACACACACAAATACAAAGAGGACCATATCATCTGGAGCTCACCTGTGACAATTAGGAAGTCTTCTATATCCATAACTATATCATCAACATGAAAGGTGGGGAAGGTGTAGGAATCTCCCGTTATCACTACATTTTCCCATTCTGTGATATTTACATGCACCTCCCTGAATCACAGACTGATCAGGGACGAAGGAGGGAGGGTAAAACACTAACCAAAGACCTTTCTGACAGCCCTTACTCGCTCTCTGTAGATTGTCAGGCAAGTTGATTCACAGTTTTTCATGACTCAGAGATGTAACGGTGATGATGGGAAACGTGGTGGACCCCTGCTGAGCAGACCTGCTGGCTTTAAACACTTGAGATGGGAGTAAGTTGCTGTTAAAGGCTTTTGTAACCAAGAAAGCTGAGGATGTTTATCCATCTCTGTAAAATGTAAACATTGTGTGTGTCTCCTGGTCTCCTCGTTCTCTCTCTCTCCCCACCAGAAATAAAACTCTAAGGGACCTCTGCCAAAGTGACTTTTTTTCCCCTGTGTTTTCTCATCTTCTGCTGTGTTTGGCCCCTCAGGAATCCAAGTCCCCCCACTTACTGTTCAGATCTGACACAGAGAACAAGAAACCACACGTTCTGCACGATTGAAGTCTCAGTTTTACATTTGGCATCAGGAATTTACCCCCAAATTACAAAAATGCACCAATCATGGCTTAGAAAGTCAATTTAAAGAAAAATCAGATTAATTTTTTTTTCTTGAATCTATTCAGCTCCAAACTCCTTGCTCTGCGAACCGTTCTTGTTTCCCTCAGTTTTTCACCTTTTATTGATATTACCTCCAGTTTCTCACCAAATCATATCCCCCCCATTCAGCTGCTTTGAGAAATCACTTATTTTTGTATTATAGGACGTCTTTTTGGTTTGAAATGTTCCCCATTTCCGTCTCTCCGTCTGCTTATTTTATCCAGCGGGTTGCTTTTAAAGCTGATGCCCTTTTTGATGTATATTTCATATACAAACTAGAGAAAATATTTAGATTAAATGACATTTTTGGGACGGGATAATCTGTAATAAGAGTAAATGGTGGATTTAATTGAATGCTTGACTACTGGGGTGCAGGGAGCTGTAAACATGTCAAGGTCCTTGTTCTGCAGCAGCCCTGCTAAGTGAAGCATTGGCCACAAGGTGGCGTTGATGGCTATATTTCTTTCATGCAGACTTGAAGGAGAATTTTCTGAACTCGGCAACTAAATGTTTTTAGAAGAAGACAAGAAATCGAAACTATAGACATCCATGAAATGTTTCAGAGATCCGATTGTCCCTGCCTTCACATTTTGCTTTTGGTTCCCTGAAGCAGAAACGGGCAGGTGTGTTTTCATTTCTCCTCTATGGAACAGCGTTTTCTGCGATTCTCCACCCAAATGGTAGTTCCCCCCCCATCCCCCCGCCACCCACACTGTTTGTAACGCTTTAATTTTTAGAAATTTTTAATAATGATTTGTTAACTTAATTGAAATGTGCTGGTAATCACAAAGATGTGTATGGCGAAATTTGTTTCTCTCAAATAAATGCATGTAATGATTAATGAAACGACTCCGTGGTGAATTAGTCAGTTTGGGATTTTTGGATTCGTCCCATGAGAAAGTAACATAAATATGTTAATTCAGAAAGTAATTAAGGTTAAAGTCCTTCAAGTCGCTTTCATCCTCGGATACAAAACATCTTTATACACGAAGATGCCATCGTCAACAATTCAAGCGATTATTTCAAAGTATAAACAGCACGGGAATCTCCAGCCATCACACTGCTCAGGAAGAAGATGGTTCTCTATCCCAGAGATAAATCGTGCACATCAACCCAAGAAAAACGCAAAAGGCCTTGTGAAGCTATTTGCTGGAGCTGGTAAGAGTTTCATTATCCACACTGAAATGAGTCCTGTACTGGCGTGAGCTGAAGGGCCACTCAGGAAGAATCTGTTACTCGAAAAACATCTCTTATTGTTTACAGATGCACTCTGGGGCAAAGATAAGTATTTGAAAAATGTCCTGTGGTCTGATGAAAGTAAAATTAAAATGTTTTGGCCATAATTACCTATTTTATATTTGAAGGAAAAAGTGATAAGCTTGCATCCTTCAAAAGAGCATGCCAGATGTTAAGTGTGGGGGTGGCAGCTTCATGTTGTGGTAGGTGTTTTTCCTGCAGGAAGTGCTGGTGCACTTAACCAGAGAGATCATCATAAGGGGACGGACATGTGGAAATAAAACTTCTCAAGGTAGCCAGGAAGTTGAATCTTAGGCTGAAATGGGCTTTCCAAACAGACAATGAAAGGGAAAATGACAAAAGTTGGTGCTTCTGAGTGGCAATCACACAGCCCTGATCTCAGTGTCATAGGAAAGTTGTGGGCAGAGCTAAAAAAAGGATGTGTGAGCAAGTTGACCTACGAACTGGACCCAGTTACAGCAGTTCTATCAGGAGAAGCTTGTGAAAGGATACCAAAGATAAAACTTAGCTCCCATTTTAAAGGTAAACCTTATACTAAGAATATTTATCTAATCGTGGTGTAATTTCTGGTGGGTTTTTTTTATTTTTGAGAAGATCTGGGGTAATATCCCACTTAAACTGCAGAAAAAAAATTATTTGTGCATTTACTACATCTAATTAGATTACTTGTAATTCTGTGTATATTTAGGCCTTAATCAGTCATTACCAAGACATCGTCAAATTGTCCAAAACTCAGCAGCTCACCCTTAAACAGAAAAGTCCCGACCCCTCCATCGACTTCCGGTCCATTTTGTGATCCAGTTCAGAAATGAATTGCTTATTTCAGAGTTTAGATGGCATGGCACCACAGCACTTGTCTGAACCTTTACACCAGCATACAGTACATACTCCATGTATGGCGCTGACAGTCTGGACTCAAAATCAGAGGTGAATCAGCCTTTTCTCCAGGTTGTGGAGCAGCCTACCTCAGGATGTCGATCATTTTAAATCCCTGCTTGAAACCCAGATCTTCTCATTCAGTTTTAATTCCAGCTCAGTCAAGCAGCCATCTTGACTTGTATTCAATGTTTTTTTTGTTTTTTTGTTTTTTTTTTATCCTTTTTGGTTTAAGTTGTATTTTAATGTATTTGATCGGTTCCATATCACCATATTTATACACTTTAGACTTTGTAATGGACTTCAATCAATGGAACATTGCTTTTACTTGACGAACTTGATTGATTGAGGATCTTTAGTTTCTGTTCCGAGGCTGATTCTGCTCTGGGACAGGTAACCCAGCGCCGTAGAGAGACATCCTTATACGGCACTGAGGTAACCCATCTCCTTCCTTGAACAATATGACAGCAGGACATTCCCATGATGTTTATATGGTTTGGAACTGTGTGAACACATAAATGTGATGCCCCCAGGGATCTGGAAATTGTGTTTAAGGCTTAACCAGACATGTGGAAGTCCACAATTCTCTCCCTGATAGCTTGGCTATATTCACTGACCTCAAAAAAGAAGGATTCCTCTGAGGTATTGGTCTATATTTTCATCATAGCATCACAGCTGCTGCAGATTTGCCAGCTTCACATTTACGATGTGAATCTCCCGCTCCACATCATCCCAAAGGTGCATAATTGGATTAAGATCTGGTGACTCTGGAGGACTTTGGAGGACAGTGAACCCATTTTCATGTTCACGAAACCAGTTTGAGATGATTTCACCTTTGTGACCTGGTGCATTGTCCTGTTGGAGGTAGCCATCAGAAGATGGGGACACTCTGGGTTTGTGGTGATCAACAATACTCTGTTCAGCTGTCTAAAGCCAGTTTAGTGGCAGTAAACAAACAGATTCAAGTTATATATGAGATGCAATATATAGTCTATTCAAACCATTCATATAGATGGACTCAAATTCAGTGTATTCCAGTGTGTTTCTAGCTATAAGACACTGCAGTCAAGTTCAGTTTATTAAACCAGTTGGTAAAACGTTCTTTCTAATGCGCTGCACTGGGTCACTGACTTTTCAGCAATCTGTTCCCCTCGACGAACCAGAAGCAAAAGTCCTGAGTGACTTTAAATCGGTACTTTTTTAAGACACTGTGAATTAATAAGAATGATTTTTCACAACCTCTTTTGTAATTGCTCATTTTCCAGTGTGATCCGGGATCATCTCATCAGTCCCATGAGAGGAAAGCAAGATGAAAATATCCCTGTGACTGAATATCACATGGATGTGCCTCATTGTGTCCACCGAACAGATTCACAGAGGCTGACGCTTGCAAAAGATGAATCTTTCCCCTCAAGAGAACCCCCTCCCCACCTCATCACGAGGGAAACAAGGAGGGAGGCACTCCGAGGGTCAGGGTGTGGAGCGTTGGGTGGGAACACGGCTCAGTGTTCCTCCGGGAATGCCAAAGTACACTAATCCATAGAATCCAGTTCTGATCCCACAGAGGGAGGGTTGTGAGAAAATTTAAAAGATTTACAATATCATTAGAGAAAGCTTACATTAGAGTTGAGTGAAGTATTGCCAGGAAACTGATTTATTTTGTGTTTTAAGTTTAACTCCAGCTGACACTGGTCTTTTTTCAGGTCTGATTATCTCATTGAATGAATAAACAAATGTCTCTACCTGCTGGAAATAAGAAGAAAACCATTGATATGCTTAAACTAAGTATTTTGGTATTACTCAAAACAGGAATTTCAGGAAAATGCCTGTGCAAAATGGTCAAATGTATCTAACTGTACAGCTTCGTAATGTTTTCATCTGCAACTAATACAGACACATTCAATAAATATTACTTCAGACCAAAAAAATAATTTAAAAACAGAATTGTGAGCTTAATGAAAAGTATCTTTAATACCTGCTTAAAGGTTATGTTCAAAAGGTGCTTTTAATCTAACAAATGAGACTCATCGAGACATATGTCCTAATTTGTTGAATATGACTGTATAAAAATACCACCCACTAATTTTGAGTTGTATTTTACTGAAACCAAACTGATTAATATACAAGATTTTCTTGCTGCAGTGCTTTAGTTCTGCTGCACCTTAAAAACATGCTGGCATTTACTTACCCTCCTAGTGGAGAGGTTTGCTATTTTCAAACGCAAGATAATTTGTCTGCCTTCTTGATCTGATGATATGGATAAAGCAGAAAGGTGGTTTTAAAGTGGAAAACAAAACTCACTTGCTTTTTTTCTGATATTTTTCATTTTTATAAGTTGTGTTTGTCTTGTTTTTTTTGTGGGTCTTTTTACAGTGTTGTTTTAAAACTACGCTTGAGGTAAAATATTTCCTCATGTTCAGCTGCTCTGCTATTTTCAGCATCATACCACTAGAGAAATTCCTTCTCCTCTGTCCACATTGACAAGAAACAGTGCACCAAAGGGCGAACAGAAAAGTTGAGTTTTATGTTCCATGTTTAATGTCTTTTGTGTAAATTGATGAGACATGCTTCTGGAGCCATATGGCAGCCAATAGCGTGTCAAGTAGCACTGCGCCAAGGTATTTCAGCTTCCCAAGTTGCATTGTCTTTGGAATATTTTATATACAGGCTACAGAATAATCAGCAAATAGCTGGGTTTTTCACAACTAATTTGGATTTACGTTTTATAGAAAAATACACAAATAGGTGAATCTGGAAAAACTGAACTGCGAATAGGTGGAGGTCCACGGTACATTTTTTTTCTGACTGGGGATGTAACTCACCCCAAGTCCTGCAGCCCTGGGCAGAGAGCAATATCGTCCATTTGAAAAAGTGCCACTGTTTTCTAATGTCTAACTGTTGAGTGAAAAAAACATAGGGTGCTCTGGTGTAAAATTAAGCTGTGAAATTTGCATCACATGAAGTTTTCTTTTAAATCTACCTCCCGATGAGCAAGAACTTAAAACATTTTAGGCTGTTCTTGTCGTCTGTGTTCAGATACAACAAATCCAGTCGAAGAACAACATTTAGGCCCGAGGGCTCAGTAATGTTTCTGGTTAATGTTTAAACTAAAAGCTTTGATTTCAAGCTGACACCAATTGAATTTCTTGGTTTCAATAACCAAAAGCTTTAGCAAATTAGCAACTGGAGCTAGCATTAGCATAGTAAAAGCTTTAAGCTGAAACGCCATCATTCAACAACAAACTGTTCTAGTCCCTAAAAGACCCAGTTTCAGTTCAAATATCATGGCAAATCTTAATTATTGAATAACATTCATGTTGCTGTTTATTTAGTGGAAATAACTGAGGCTAACCCTACACATACTTAGCTGGATATGAAGTTGTATTAGCATGCGACGCTGCCATTTAAATGATGGTTTTATGAACATGACTTTGATTTCATCATTCTAATTTGAATTTAAATTGGACTAATGGCAGAGTTTAGCACCTAGATGGTGACCATAGCGGAACATATATCAGCAAAAACATTGCTTTTCCCTCGCCAAAGGTTTAACCACAACTGTGCTTTCTGTGTGTAGAAGATTTAGCCAAGCCGTTGTGCCTGTAATTTGGGTACAGTGATGATCAAATACTTCCTTGCCTGGCCTTTCTTTGGGCTTGGCCATGCCTCTGGAATGTGCTGGCACCCTAGTGGAATAGTAGGGATTTATCTGTAGTGTCAGCCCATATCTGGTCTGTTGATCCACAACCCAGTGGACTGAAACAAACACAGAGCCGACGACTGATCGGGAAAGGAACGGGTTCATCGTGTTCATAAAACCTCAGAGAGCTACAGTGGTCAACTACACTGGTCAAAGTGTAAATTTGTACAATTATGTTTCAATTGTAAAAGCATTTGTCAGGTTATGGATTTCTTTTGCTTTTTGCTTTTTTGTCAAGCTCACATATTTCAGATCATTAAACAAATGTTAATGTCACTCAATGATAACCTGAGTAAATGCAAAATGCTGTTTCAAATTATGATTCATTGGTTAAGCTATCCAGCCCAATCTGGCCCTGTAAAAAATAAATTGCCCCATAAACATTAAACACCCTTGACGGCAACAAATGCTTTCAAACATTTGCAAAAACCTACGATGGAGGTGTTTTGGTCTACTTTTTTTTCATAGAATTGTTTTAATCAGTCACACTGAAGCCTCTCGATTAGATTTAGCCCCATACTTCGACTAGGGCACTCTTTTTTGAACAATTTGGGGGTGGATTTGCTGGTATGGTTCAGATCATTCTCCTGCTGCATAACTAAAGTGTGCTTGAGCTTAAGATCACAAGCTGATAGTTGGACATTCCCCTTCAGGATTCTCTGGTAGAGAGCAGGATTCATGATTCCATCAGTTATGGCATCATCCAAGTCCAGAAGCAGCAACGCATCCCCAGACCACCACACTACTGCCACTATGTTTGACTGTACAGATGATCTTCTCTTTCTGAAATACTGGTCTGGTCTTAACCTATATTTAACGGGACATCTTCCAAAAGGTTTGATCTTCATATTGTCAGTCCTCCGAATATTTTTACAAAAGCCTTAATGTTTATCTGAATGGTTTGGTTAACGTGAGATGGGCCTTTGTGTTCTTTTTGCTCAGCAGGGGTTTTCACCTTTGACCTCTCCCATAGATAACATTTTTGTCAAATCTTTTTCCAATTTATACATCCCGGACACTGACCTTAACTAAGGCAAGTGAGGACTTTAGAGATTTAGATATTGTTCTGGCTTCTTTGGTAAGCTCCTAGATAAGTGTGCAGTGCTCTCTTGTAGTAATTTTGGTAGGTCGGCCATTTGAGGCAAGGTTCCCTTGTTTTCTCCATTTGTTTAAACTGACTTAAACCCGAAGCCATAGAAATGGCTTTAAGTACTTGTAGACTGATAAATGACTGATAAATACCACTGACTCTGTTTTTCATCTGTTCTTGAATTCCTTTAAACCAAGAGGATGTGTTGCCTTTTGAGATGTTTTGGTCTACTTCATGTTGTCAGACAGGTTATTTTTAAGTGATTAATTGGTTGCAAAGGTCTGGTAGTTATCAAGCCAGGGTGAGGCTTGTAAAACTGAACACCTCTTTTCAAAGAAGTACATTTAATCACAGCTAATTCATGTTTTAACATGAGAGACAATGACTTTATCACATAGAGCCAGGTTGTTTTTGGATTTCGTTTTCCCTAATAATAAATGAAACCTTCATTTTAAAACCGCATTTTGTGTTTACTCGTGTTATCTTTGACTGATGTTAACATTTGTATGATGATCTGTGACCAAACAGCAAAATCAGAAAAAAAAAATCTGTAAAGAAGAAAATACTGTGCTACTGACATCTATTTGTGTAAAATGTTGTTTTGGATTTTCTTTTTTATTTTTTGTATTTCAATAAGCTTTTGTTCCATGGAAAATTTGACGTGGTTTTTTCTGTTGTTTTTTATAATCTAGTTATAGTTTGAATCAATTTTGTTAATAGATATTCTCAGAAATATGTTTGAAACTTCTAGAAACAGTCCAAGTGCTAAAAAAAAAAAAAACAAACAAAAAAAAAAAAAACCATCCAACCGTTTTATGGCAATAAGTTAATCTTTTTTGGTGTCTGGAAAACGAGTCATTTCAAAATCTCCTGATTATTAAGGCACACTTGGTGGGCACTGCCTCGTTACCTAGCAACCTCTGCCGAACCCAGCCCCTCACTACCAGTAAGCTCTAGCTTACAATGGCTGCTAGGAAAGAAAAGTGTTTTGTTGTTGACTTACCATTCAGAACGTACTGCTGCATCCTTGATAGTTGTGACTCAGGGTCAAAGATGTACAGTTGTACCATTATGCATCTGTTTGCAGCCATTTTGTATAAAGTCCGAGTGTAAACATTGAGTTGGGGTGCGGCCAGCAACAGCTTATTTGCATAAAAGTGACAGAGCCCTAAAACAACTCATTCTGAAAGGAGCTCAAAACAGGCAAAACTGAGCAGGTGAAATCTCATCATCTGAGAATGATTTTGTGCAAAAAATGTAATGAATATGTTTTGTATAGCCTATAGACCTTTCCTAACTTGCTTAAAAGGAAACATATTAGGCCCCCTTTAAATATCTGTTTTTATTTAGTTCCCTAATTTAAATTTTTCTAGCAGCTGAACATTTCCAGACTGTGGGTCCTTCTCTAAGGCCTCTATAATGCTTTCTAAAAGGCTATCAGCTCCTGATGTGCTCTGTTAACCTTGACAACTCAATGAGGCTTCGATGAGTCTTTTTATGAAGTTTGGCGGTGTGTCTCGGTGGGACTGTATTGTGTCTCACCAACCTGCTGAGGAGGGAAATGCAAACAGGGACGACTGAGGAGAGAACGACAGTGCCCATCCTCCTCTCCTGCTCACATGACTGTGATTAGAGCCAAGAAGAGGAGGAGAAAGAGGAGGACGGTGCAACGGAGAAGGGAACAATTGGGAGCAACATCTATGCATTACACAGATTCTATCCAGGACTCAAGCCTCGTCCACTTCTTTGGGGTAATTACACTTTACATTTGTTATTATGTGTACCTTTTAGGAAAAGAAAGTTCTGCATAGAGTTCTGGTTAGTTGATGACCTAAAATCAGGCATATAATTAAAAAAAAATAACTTTCCCTTATTGAAAGAATAGTTAATTTTCTTTAAATCCTCAAAATGTTTTATTTTTTCAATAAATGTGTTGTCCTCTGGAAGACTGATATCAGTAGTCTTGAGAGATGATCCGTATTTAACTTGCATTGTTGAAACAATGCATCTACTGCCACTACTCTTTGCATATTCTAAAATATTGAGTTAACACATAAGAATATGATTAATAAAATAATCTATGTTTTTAAATCATACTGCCAGGGCAGTGAGAGGGTGCATGAATAAAATTGAATTTTTAAAATTATTTTCAATCAACTAAGACATTTATTTCTATTGAAAAGTTGACAACCTTAGAGGTTTATTCATTTCAGAAAATATATATATTTCTATTAACATTTTGTTTAAATAAAAGGGCTTGTAAAAAAAAAATACTATTTATATCCTTAATCATTTTGAAAAACTTCATTTGCACTACAACAATCAAAGCCTTCTTATAATTGCTGGCCAGGCTTTTGCCTGTTTTCACTGGTTTTTTGACAGTTTCCTTTTGTTGATGAACTCCAGGTCTTTGAAGCTGGAAGGCCTCCTTCCATCACTCTAATTATAATTAGATTCAAGTCCGGATTCTCCTGTTAATGTGAACATTAATACTTTGATATCACTTTAAGTTAGAAGAACTGTCTGCCAGGGGTATGAATGATTTTGGGCTTCACTATTTAAATCTAATTGACATCTTATTCTTATTCTTAATCCATAGGGTTTATTGTGATCATCCCACCCTTTGCAGGTATAATTTTCAACTCTTTTGGGAAGGCTTTCCACAGTATTTAGGAGTGCATTCATGGGAATTTTTGACCATTCTTTTAGACGTGTGGTCTAACATCATCACACATTAATTTTTGATGGAATGGCCTGGTTCTCAGTCTCCATTCTAATAATCACAAAGGTTTTTTGTAAGGTTTAGGCCAGAACTCTGTGCAGGCCAGTAGTTCTTCCACACCAAACTTATCCATGTATTGATGGACCTTGTTTTGTGCACTGGTGCACAATTTTCTTGAAACAGGAAAGAGCCATCCACAAACTTTTCCCACAGATTCAGCAGCATGAAATCATCTGAAAGTGGAAGAACCACAGTGTTGGTTCTTTTGGACCTCACCGCAGCATTTGACACTGTTGACCATGATATATTATTAAAGCAGCTGGAGAGCTGGGTTGGACTCTCTGATCAAGTACTGAACTGGTTTAAATCCTACCTAAAGAACAGGGACTTCTTTCTGTCAATAGGCAACTTCTCAGAAGTCGCATGCGGGGTACCCCAAGATTCAGTCCTGGAACCCCTACTATTTAATATCTACATGCCCCCACTGGCTCAGGTAATAACAAGTAATAAGATTAGTTACCATAACTAAGCTGATGATGCGCAGCTCTACATTACAATGTCACCAGGTGACTCTAAACCCATCCAAGCACTGAACAGATGCTTAGAACAAATCAGTGGATGGATGTCCCATTACTTTCTCCAGCTGAACAGAAACAAAACTGAAGTTATTATCTTTGGACCTAAAGAGGAACGATCTAGAGTCAGTACCCAGCTTCACTTGTTACAGCTACAAACTAGTGATCAGGTCTGAAATCTGGGTGTAGTGATGAACTCAGACCTGAACCTTCAGAAACACATAAAGACGGTTACAAAGTCAGCCTTCTATCACCTGAAGAACATTTCCAGGATTAAAGGACAAATGTCTCAACAAGATCTAGAGAAGCTCATCCATGTTTATTTTTAGTTGCACTGATTACTGTAACAGTGTCCTTACAGGTCTCCCTAAATTGATCAACTGCAGCTGATCCAGAATGCTGCTGCTCGGGTTCTCACTAAGACCAGGAAAATAGAGCACATCACCCTGGTTTTCTTTCACCAGTCCTTACACTGGCTCCCTGTAGCTCAGAGAATAGACTGTAGTTTATAAATCACTGAATGGCTTAGCACCACAATATATTAAATACCCATTGTCATTGTATCAACCTTCCAGACCACTCAGGTCTTCTGATTCTAGTCTACTCTGCATCCTCAGAATCAAAACCAGACATGGAGAAACAGCATTCAGTTTTTATGCTCCACAAATCTGGATTAAACTTACACAAAGACAGTTGCCTTTGATTAATAATAACTTGAACATTCATCAATATATTTTATGTATATTTGCTTGATGTTTTTGATGATTTATGGTGTAAAGCACTTTGGACTGCCTTGTTGTGAAATGTGTTATACAAGTAAACTTGACTTGACTTAAAATGTTATTTTGTGCTAAATCATTAAGGGTTCCTTTCACTAGAACCAAAGGAACAAGTCCAGCTCCTGAAAAACAGCCCCACACCATAATTCCCTCTGCGCTCAAACTTCACACTTGACACATTGCAGTGAGGCATGTGCTGTTCTCTTGGCAACTGCCAAACTCAGACTCATCCATTGGATTGCCAGACAGAGAGGCATGATTCCTCACCACAGAGAACACGTCTCCTCTGCTCCAGAGTCCAGTGGTGGCATGCTTTACACCACTGCATCTAATACTTTGGATTCCACTTGGAGATGTAAGGCTTGGACACTGAAACCCATTCCCTGAACCTCTCAATGCACTGTTCTTGTGTAGGAATAATTTTAGTCTAATTTCCCCCTATTTCTACAGTTTTTTTTAACTTTACTGGATGGAAATAAAACTTCCTTTATATTACCACTGTTCCCTGTAGTCACAGTCTTTTGAGATACCCCTTTCACAACTTTTTGCTTTTTTAAAATTATTTTACAAAGTAGCTGAAGCTCAGTCAGATTGGATGAAGAGAATGTGTAAGCATCAATTTTTCAAGTCTTGCCACAGATTTGTAATTAGATTTAGGTCTGGACTTTGACTGGGCCATTCTAACACATGAATGTGCTTTGATCTAATCTACTCCATCGTAGCTCTGGCTGGAAGTTTAGAGTTCTTGTCCTGCCTAAATGTGGACCTCCACTCCAGTCTCCAGTTTTTTCCAGCCTCTAACAGGTTTTCTTCCAGGATTGCTTTCTATTTACCTCCATCCATTCCCTCATCAACTCTGGCCAGCTTTCTTGTCCATACTTAAGAAAAGTATCCCCATAGCACAATGCTTCCACCACCATGTTCACTGTTAGGAAGGTGTCTTCATAGTAATTTGCAGTGTTAGGTTCCTCCCAAGCATACCATTTAGTGTCGTACGTGTATATTAGAAAGCTATGTATAATTTTCCTTCCACGTCACCAGCATGCATTACTTTGTGTTGATCCGTCACATCGTATCCTAATAAAATACAGTGGTGATTGTAACAAGATAAAATAAGAATACTTCTGTGGACATAGTATTGTATAGATGTGCTTTTTGAAATTTACACCACTGTCCCCCAGTATCAGGTATGAGGCTGGCACAATGGTCCATGATGGGGGTGACTGTGCTGCTGCTGCTGTGTGAGATCGTCGTCAGTCAGCTGTGTAAGTCTCTCATCACCATGGTGGATGGCTTCCATACACTTTTCATCCTCTTGCACATGGCTCTCCCTCAGACTGAAGGCATCATGAAACATTGCATCTCCTCCTCGGATTCTTCTCCACCTTCTCCACATGACTCCTCCTCTTTAGGGACTTTTCCTCATCCTTTATATTCAGACCCACCTGCTGAACTTCCACCCAGAGCTCAAGCTACCAAAGAACAGCCCAACCAAGAGCCAGCTTCACCAATTAACCCACACAAACATCTTTCCCCAGCAGCTCCAAGCTGCAGATTGTCATTCCCTGACAGCAGGATCCAGGCTGTGGGTGTTTTCATTTCCTCCCTCCTCCTGGTCTCTCTGTGTGTCTCCTACTTCTTGGAAATCATCAGTTTCATGGTGAAGCCCCACCCGGTTCAGCGCCCCCTGCTGCCAGTGGTGGCTGGAGCTGGGAGTCTGCTCCTTAAGATGCTCCTGTTTCTTCTGGACTGGGATGAGCTGCTGGATGAAAAGGCAGAAAGCTGCAAGCAGGTTGAGACAGAAGCTCACCTTGAAATAAACCACACAGGTAACTCCAGCACACACATGATGAAAGTTCTCCAAAAATGAAACAAAATGAACACATGTATATGTAAAATTAGGGCTTTTTCATCCCACAAAGAATAAATTAAACATGTCCTTCTAACTATGCAGTTCATAAAATGTATTGTTTATGTAACATTATAGTCATACAAGTCCCTCGCATTTGATTTTGTGGTTTTCATACTTTTTCGACAAATGAAAATCTTAAATGTTTGGAATGCAAGACGTATGTATTGAGCCCTCTGAGTCAATATTTTTGCAGAACCGCTATTTGCTACAATTACAGCAGCAAGTGTCCGCCTATCCATTATCTATACCAGCTTATCCTTGTAGAGTCGCGAAGGGGTTGGTGCCTATCTTCAGCGGTCATCGGGCGATAGGCGGGGTACACCCTGGACAGGTCGCCAGTCCATTCAAGGGCAACACAGAGACACACAGGACAAACAGCCATGCATGCACACACACACCTTAGGTCAATTTAGAGAGACCAGTTAACCCAACAGCCATTATTTTTGGACTATCGGAACAAGCTGGAGTCCCCAGAGAAAACCCACGCATGCATGAACATGCAAACGTAATGCAGAAAGACTCCAGGTCTGGGATTCAAACCCAGGACCTTCTTGCTGCAAGGCAACAGACATGCCAACTGCTCGACTGTGCAGCATCAAGTGTTTCCAATTAGATTTTGTCCAGTTCCTCTTTGCAAAATAGCTCAAAATTAGTCACTGGATAAAAAACATCAATTTTCATGTCTTGCCACAGATTTTAAAGTGGATCTAAGTTTGGACTTTGGCTGAGCCATTCTAAGACAGGAATGTAATGCTATCTAAAGCATTCTGAACCATGTAGCTCTGGCTGTGAGCTTAGTGTTGTTGTTTTGTTGGAAGGTGAACCTCCACCACAGTCTCAAGTGTTCTGCAGCCTCTAACCAGGTTTTGCTTCCAGGAATGCCCTGTATCGAGCTCCATCCATCTTCCCATCCCAAGGAAAGCAACCCCACAGTATGATATTGCTATCACCATGTTTCACCATTGTCATGCTTGCATTCGTGAGGAAATGCTGTGTTAGTTTTCTGTTTCTTTTTGCAACTCTTTTATACAGGCCGAATTTGTTTACAACTAAAAGTTGTGTAGACAGATTATCCTGCCTGAGCTGTGTCTTGCAGCTCCTCCAGAGCGACCACGGGCCTCTTGGCTGCTCCTCTGATTAATGCTCTCATTGCCTGGACCATCAGTTTGGCTGGACAATCATGTCTTGGTAGGTTTGCGGTTCAGCCGAACTCTGTTTTCAGATGAACTGAACAGTGCCCTGAGAGTTGTTCAAATCTTTGGATATTGCTTCATACTCTAACTGTGCTTTAAGCTTCTATAAACGTAGGTGGGCTGTATTTACTACCGAGTTGATTTTTAAGGTTGTTGGTTGCAGTGGTGTTTATTTAGGGGTTTCACAGTAAAGGAGGCAAGATATATGGACACTCCATTTCTTCTTTTTTTTATGAATTAACTAATCATTTTACCTCCATTGCACAATTATGCACCACTTTGTTTGATCTGCCTCATAAAATCCCAGTTAAACATATTATTGTGTGGCTGTACTTGGATAAAGTGTGAAAAACATTGAAACAATGTCAATATTTTTGCGAGACGCTATGACTGAACTTCAGAGCAGCAGTTTTAAAAAGATCACACAATTTTGAAACAAAAATAAAACAAATTTTATAATGTGGTTACAAATCTTTGCCAAAAGAACAATGAGTGTTGCCAAATGATTATGATGCTGACCTGTGTATATTCAGCTGTAACACAGATAAGACACGGTTTGAGCTTGTTTTTCATTCCTCTGCTCCACTCCCACAGTCTGTGCTGCAGAGGAGCCCCGAGGCCTGGAGGAAGAGGAGCTTTCTGTCCTGTCCAAAGTTCAAACTGCAGCACATAACTGTCTCCACAGTGGGGCACTTGTCCTTTGCAATCCAGGAACGTCCAGCCTGCCTGACCACGGCGGCAAAACTGAGCTAAAGCTGCTGGAAATTGGTGAAGGAGAGAGCAGTGCTGCACATTTAAAGTACCCCCCCTGCATGGAACATCCTGGTAACAGAGTTTAACTAATTAAAGTTTTCATCTAAAATGCTCTTTTGTTTTTGACTTAGCCATTTCTGTTTCTTCCAGTTACAGACAGTCAAAATACACCTGAGCTCTCTTCAGTGTCATCATCTAGATGGAGCTGCCACGGGGCCCTCTGCCTCCTGTCCTTTGTCTTTGTCATTCAGGGACTCTTCACGTCCCTCCTGGCTCTGATCAACAGCCTGGTGACGCTGGTGGTCATCCCACAGCTCCTCCACAGCTCTGGAGCCTGCAGCGTCCTGGTTTATCTGGATCCTAGTCTCTCCTTGCTGGCTGTCATTACGCTGATAGCAACATCTGTACCACAGGTCACTCTGCCAGGTTTTATTTCCTCCTCATCACCGATCACATTTGTTAAGAACATTTATTTCTTTACATTGGGTTATTTCCCCACAAATTCATTTTAAACCATTTTTATTTTTATTCATCAGGAGAGTCTGATTTATTTAGGCAAAAAAAAAATTGATGGAAAGAAATAACTATTTTCAATATTTTCTAAATATTTGGCTCTTCTGGGTTCTGGCGCAGCCCAGAGCTTTTCTTGAGGATGTAGATCTGTAGACTGAGATTGTCAAAGAAAAAGGCTTCCTAACCCTTTGGCCTACAGTATAATATGCATCATTAAACTGCTCAAAGACCCAGATATGTCCCGTTATCAGTTTACTTGTTTAAAATGTCCCAATATTTCAAACAGTTCATGATCCCTGTAACAATGTTCCCCGGACCTGTCTAAGGTGAAACAGGCCCACAGAATCTTGGACTCTCTAACGTGCAAAACGTACTTTGATTTGTGCCAAACTCACCTAAGTGTTGTTGACAAAATGCTCATTGTTAGTCTCTTTAGTCTTTGTAAAATAAATGTAATCAGATAAAAGCTGTATTTTTCAAAAGGTATTGATGTGAGATTATGCTGCTGTAATAGAAAAATTATATTTTAATCGTTTTTTCTCATCTTTAGCAGGGTGCCAATAAATGACGCCTAAACTAAATTGCATTGCTTGACTTTTGAAACCCTGCAGGTAATGACATCTTCTGCACTAACGTTCGTTTCTGTCATGCTTTCCTGCAGGTGTACAGATACGGCATGCTGCTTCTTCAGGCCCCACCTCCACACATACGTGTCTCTGATGTTGGGCGGAGGATTGCGAGCGTTCCTGGGGTGCAGGCTGTGCACGAGCTCCATATCTGGCAGTTAACCGAATCACTCACGGTGGCCTCCATCCATGTGCACTGCCACGCTGGGTTTCCATTAAACAGGTGAAGTCAGGTGCTGCCTTGATATTTTATACCGCACACATATTTTTGAAGCAATATGAACAGACTTTGTTTCTGAATGAAATATTGTGGAGTTGTGATCTAAAAAGTTTAAAGGCTGGTTCAAGACAGTGGAGATCTTAGCTTGGAATGTTTTTAGATGTGTTTTTAATTAATTTAACTGGATGGGGACATATAATAATACTACAAAGAAGCACCAGGGAGCCAGAAAATATAAATTAAAATCACAAAAATAAGCTTTGTGGAGATATTTTACTATTTTTCAGGTTCTGTTCATCGCAATGGATTACTTAGTTCACAATTTTTTTATTTTTAAAAAGATTACTCTAAAGCATGTTAGCATGTTAGATTTAACTTTTCTGTATATTAATGCCACGGAGGGCTATTTGTGAGTTCATCAGAGACAGATTGGACAGAATTACTGGCAGCAGGGTTGGCTTGCAGGATTTGTGCAAACAGTAGCTGCGTCTGTATGACTAACATTAATATTTGTCTCTGATTGTTTTTCAGTTCAGCATGTTCTTATCAACCCCAAAGCCAAACAGCTAATCATAAATAGGGTTTTTGTTTGCCGTTATCATCTCCTTGTTGAACTAAGAAGAAAATTGTTTTTCTTATTAGAACAAAATTCTTTTGAAGACCTTTCAACTTTTAAGATGCCCCGTTCACCAGCAGAGTCAAAGAGTTAACCTACAGTTAACAGGCAAAACTAATTTCACTTATTTAACCTTTCTGTGTCAGACCATGTTTGGTATTTAATCCCTACTTTCACTCAACTCAGAAAGCTCTGTGGAAGAAGAACAACGGTTACCTCATCCAAAACAAACCAACACTGAATGATATAACAGACTGGAAGACCATAATAAGAATAAGAGGAAACTGGATGTTTTGTTGCTGCTTTGTGTAAATCTAATATACACTTGTCTGTCCAGGTGTGCTGATCTGATGTCAGGTGTCACCAAAGTTCTGCAGAATGTGGGTGTGAGCTGCTGCACTATTCAGCCTGAGTTCACTTCCTCCTCTTCCTCGATCAGAGAGGATGAAGCCTCCACCTTCATCCACAGAGAGGACCCCTGCTCTCCTCTCCCACCCTGCAGCCTGGCCTGTGGGAAGGCCTGTGCTGCCAGTATGTGCTGCTCCCTCCTGGAGGAGACCCGGAGCACGCACAGACCACCAGCTGGAGAAACAAACGAGGATCCTGAGACTCTGGTCGTCGAGATCACTTTCCTCTGACTGTCTGTTTTTACCTGATGTGAAGGTGAAGACAGTAAACAGCACAAAATAAACTTCTCTGTTAGTTCTATTATATTAACAGGTGCTATTCCAAAGATTTTCAGTCCATTTGTGTTCTTCCTTTATTTGTAACTGGAAAAGCTTTATTCTTCTAAATGCGTGTGCTGAAGTTAAATAAATTTCAGTATTTAATAGTTAATGTTCATTTGAAGCATCTTCCATGGGGAAAATGAAAGAATAAGAAAGTAGAGAAAATTAAACAATCATTGCATTCATTTTATTTTTCTTTGATTTCACTCTGTACATGAATGGGTTTGAATAAAATCAACCTTTTCTGTTTTATTTTGTGAACAACTGAGAACATTATTGCCTAATTCTAGATATTGTACATCTGGTCAAAGTGCTGTTTTTTCAGACATCAAATAATGCAAAGAACAGACATTTATACTGACAAAATACTAAATTCTGAAATCAGTTTTTGGCTGGTTTCAATAACTTTTATGCAACTTGTCAGGCTCTCCACGAGTCTTTTTCACATTGCAACAGAGCTCAAATGAACAATCATTACTCGATTAAATAAAACTGTTGCTTCTGCAGGATAAGAACAGCTCTCTTACTTGCAGAAGCATTGATTTCAGAAACATGGCATTTTTCATTGGGCTCTTAATATAATATCAGCCACTGTTGAAAATTCATATATCCGACATCATCGTGTATCATAAAAGGCAAAGTTCCTCATTTCTTTGTGTTCCGTCAGCCAGACTTTCTTGTAATCATTTAAACTAGTCAGATGCACCTGATAAAGCTTTTTTCTGCTTTTCCCACATATTCACTCCAGTAAACAATCACTTTTAGATAAAAACTTTTTTTGGTTATTTTTTAAAGCACTTAACACTGCCACACAAATGATCCAGGCTTCAAAAAGGCTCCTAAGCTCAAGGATAGCACCAAAGTTTTGTTGACAATTTTAAACTGGATCTTTAGGTACTTAGTTAACATCTAGTCACAAACAGTATTTTATCACCAGCAAGGTTGTCCCCAAAGAGCTGTCAGCTGAAAAGGTGTCATCCAGTGGATGATCAGGTGAAGACTGATCAATTTCTCAGATCCTGTGTTAGGTCTCTGCTGGATTTATTCTTTAAGACATTTAGATTTTGGTTTATAATACACACACATTGTACGACATGCTGTCATGATCAGGACCGAATGGAAAATAAATGAAAATGCAGCACAAATTCAAAGAAAACTTTACAAAATGTATAATGATAGATCATAGTAGTTGTAATATCGTAATTGTTGTCTCTAAATTGCCCTTTGGCACAGCTGTGTGGGTTGCTTGTCCTCTCTGTCTCTGTGTTGTCCTGTGACGGACCAGCTGATTGTCCAGGGTGTACCAAGCCCCTCGCACAATGACCATTGTAGAAAGACACCAGCCGAGCACAGATCAGCGGGTATAGATAATGAATAGACGGATGGACTAGATTTAGAATGGGCAAAAATGTGCCGATTTCATTTTGGTGGAAGTGGCTTGAGTTGACTGGAGATGTGTGCAGGAAAACTCAAAAAGTGACGCTGACCACTCTGGTGCTGCTATAAAACTGTCTCACCGCCTAATATTTATGTGTCAATAGATAGGCGTAGCAACAAAGAGAGTCTGTGAGGTTGAAATATTTGTTAGTGTTTCTTTGTCCTCCCAAGGCCACAGATTTCACTCCTTTTGCCTCCTTGTTCTCAGGTTTCCTCAACATCAGTCACGTCTACACCTCCTCCTCCAGCCAGATGGCCTCCATCCCCCCTACAGCATCTTTATGGTGGAGCTTTCGCTACCATCCAGCAATCTTATCGTCATGAGTGTGGCATCCGGACCAGTGACCCTGGCTCATCTCTGAGCCCGCAGCTTTCCCGTGGAGTTTGGCTTTGATTCTGTCACATCACCACATCCTGAGTCCCAGCTCTCAGATTCCCTGCAGAGAAGCTGGATGTCGTACCTTCAGATACGTTTTATATACTCTTCTAGAACAAGAAGTGCAATCAGTCCTATTTTGTGGAATGTCTCTTAATTTGCAATAAATCCACACACCCTTTGAAGCCATGAATACCTTCTGGTATAAATTAGCCTACAAGTTGGAGTATGTATAATGTTGATCCCATACATAAACAAAAATAAGTATAAATTCAGATTTGTGCACCCAAAGGCCAAAAGTAAATATGACATACCTGCTTATGGATAGAAAATGTAATGAGTAAGATTTAAAGACTAATAAAGCATATTTATTCTCATTATCTCATTTTAGTTCATCCATCCATCCATTGTCATACCAGGGATCTGTAACCTGCAGCTCTTAAGCCGCAAGTGGCTCTTAATAGCTTTGGCAAAAACTCATAAAGAACCAGCTAATGTTTTTAAATATAGATATGATAACAAATCCAGGTTTGAGCAATTTTTCAGTTTTTTGATGGAATGATTGCAGTAAATTTTTACAACAGGATCACTAAGAGAACCAGGAATATTTTTTTATTGTGTGTGTGTGTGTGTGTCAGTAGGTTGGAAACTTCATACATGTTCCGAATCGGAAATCTAGGGCAAAAATGTGTGCCCAAATAAAAAATTTTACTTTGATTTCAAGGGTGTACAAACATTAAGTATATATTAATAAACTTTAGAAATAAAATAAAGAATTTTTCATAGCATTTTCCACAAATATCCAACATCCCATAGAAGAAAATGTGTCCATCCACTTTATTGAAAAAATGTCTTTCTTTAATTTAAAATCTAAAAACAGAAATAAAATGATGGTTCTTTAAATATGAGAACAAATTTTCTTAAGCTGATATTTATCAAAAATTATAAGCAGTCTTTTTTCAAAAGAACATGTAATATTTTCAGCTCTAAACAAGCGTTAATTAGCTGCACTGAGAGCAAAATGGCTCTTTCAGTTATAAAGGTTGCAGACCCCTGGTCTACACCCACTCATCCTTGCAGAGTCATGGGCACGGGTGGGAGGGTCTGGGGGTCACTGGTCGAGAGGCAGGGTGCTCCCTGAACAGATCACCAGTCCGTCACAGAGCAACACAGAAACACGCAGGATAAACAACGCACACACCTAAGGACAATTTAGAGTGCTGAGTTAACCTCGCAGTCATGTTCATGGACTGTAGGAAGCCAGAGTACCCAGAGAGAACCTACACATGCACAGGGAGAGAAATGCCAACTCCATGAAAGACTCTAGGCTGGGCTCATTTATATGTATTATTTTTATTCTTTTTATATAATTTTCTAATTTAAATTTGTTTTTGCCTTTGTTTTTTGTCGTTAAATGCTGTCATAACTATTTTATACTATGGGAATAATAAAGAATATTGTAATCTAATCTAATCCAGAAGGAAAATATCAGTATGAGAAAAATTTTTACTGACTGCTCTTTATGAAGTCAAGTCAAGTTTATTTGTAAAGCACATTTCAGCAACAAGGCAGCTCAAAGTGCTTTACATCATAAAAACATCAATCAAGAAGACATCGAAATCATCAAAAGCATCGAGCAAATATCAATGCATCAAAATAATAAAGATCATCAAGAAAATGTAATTTGAAAATATTGATCAATGTTCTACTTACTACTGATCAAAGGCAGCTCTGAACAGGTGGGTTTTCAGCCTTGATTTAAAGGAACTCAGTGTTTCGGCTGTTTTGCAGCTTTCTGGGAGTTTGTTCCAGATTAGTGGTGCATAAAAACTGAAGGCTGCTTCTCCATGTTTGGTTCTGGTTCTGGGGATGCAGAGCAGACCAGAACCAGAAGATCTGAGTGGTCTGGAAGGTTGATACGACAACAGGTCTTTAATGCATTTTGGTGCTAAGCCATTCAGTGATTTATAAACTAGCAGAAGTATTTTAAAGTCTATTCTCTGAGCTACAGGGAGCCAGTGGAAGGACTTTAGAACTGGGGTGATGGGCTCTATCTTCCTGGATCAGCTGCAGCTGTCTGATTGACTTTTTTAGGCAGACCTGTGAAGACACTGTTGAAGCTATTTCCTTACTATTAATCAACAGCATGCGTTTTTGGGTTCACAGAAAGTTTTATGATGTGAGGGCAATTACAACCTCAGTTCGGTTTTCATCGCCTTTGCTAAAAATGTCAACCAGAGATCATTGACAAAAATACAACCACAACGACACTTGTTTCGATTTCACCTGTGAGGACAGCGTTGCGTCTCCACCCTCATAACTTAAACCAACCAATCAAAACGCTCCTGCTTTGCATAACACAGAAACGAGCTGAAAACATCGCTGTTTTGGGATTTATAAGACAGAATTGTGATCTAAAACAGGTATAAAGTCTCTGTAGTAAGTGTAAACTGTTTATAAAAGGTTCACATGAAAAATGAATGAGCCTCAAAGTGGCACCGTGAGTGAAAGTCATGGCTCACCTGAGGAGTATAAAAATGGCTGATGAGCCAAGTAGAAAGTGCCCGGATGAGCCTCGGTGGTCCGGGGTGCGGGCTTCAAACCCGTAGCTGCTTAGCGGCAGAGTGGTTCAATTCCACCTTTCGGGCGGTCGGTTTGGAGCATCTGGACCGCTCAGGTTATTACAACCGGGAAGCTTCTTCTTCCGATATTACAAGGCATTTCAAAATAAAAGCTGCATTGATTAGTGAAAGCATTCGAGCACTGCAACACGGAGTTACATAAAAATATTTGTGTAATTATGGTGTTTTTGTAGTGAAATGTAACTTTAATTGAATTTTTTTTCTTCATGTTTAAGATATTTTTCACACATGATCTCGCCAGGTGCATTTTTGGATTTACCTTTCTTTTCTTTGTTCCCTAGTATTGAAATCTCCTCAGAAGTTCATCTTTTATTGTTTTCTAAAAGGTGAATAAATCTGTTTTTTTCACGTACTGTAAATTTCCGAGTTTTTACGTATGCTATGAGGAACACAAAGTACTTTTTGATTGTTATTCCTCCCCAAAATGAAAAAGAGCCACTAAAACTGGCATTTAGAGGGTTACACATAAAGGCATTTTAAGAATATTAGTTATAGACAGTGAGGACTGTAGTTTATAATCACATTTATTCAAATAAAACTGAAAAACTATAACAATTATTATTATTTTAGTGGTAATTGTAAATTAAAATAATAATTGGTCTGAAAGGAGTTTTTTGTGTGAAATGGACATATTAGAGAAAACAACCTAAAGACAAAACACTGATCACAGTCACTGCTATTTATGCCATGATCGTTTTTAGTTATGTTTTTGCTGTTAGTGTTGTTTTTGTTTCTGTTTGATGGTTTGCCTTTTTATTCGCTGGTGTTGAAATCTCTCGAAATGTTCATGTTTGTTTTCACTGGAAAAAGAAAACATTTTTCTTTGTGCTTTAAATGAAATATTTTCCATATATGGAAAAAACATGTTTTTTCTGGAAAAGAACTAAACTATTTCACCTTAAAACCTCTGCATCTGCCATTAATTGTTTACTCAGCCGACAACCAGAAAGCCATATTTTAGACTGAAGGACATTTACCAAATGAAAAGAAGCAAGGATTTGTGAACAAAAATCAAGCAGACAGGTGTGAGTTCAGGGATCAGGATCCAACATTCAAAAAATGATAATTGTCCAGTAAAAATATAACGTGCAGCAGATTCTTCTTTCTAAAAACACCCAAAAAAACGTCTCCAACAGCAGCTGATTATTTCCAAGCTGAAATATATTAGCAGATAAGTGTGAGTTACATATAAGAAGGGGAAAAAATGAAAAAAAGAGACTCTACAGTGAGAAGAGAGTTGCAGTTCGTCCAACATGCTCCCAAGCCTTATTTGGACTTCTTTTTCATTCTCCTCACTTCCACTGTCTTGTTGGATTCAGGTTGCAAAAGGTCCCTCCAATCCAGTCCACGACTCCCCCAGACAGATGGCCTCTGGTGCCCATAGAATCACAACCTATGGCCTCCGCTTGTGCCAGTAGGAACTTAATCAAATATGGATTGGGAGACACCCCGAGGTGTCAGACTGGGGTGTTTCTGTACAGAGGACTGACCTTTGACTCCACAGCTCCTTTAGGCAGCATAGTTTTCCCTCTGTCTTGGGAAGCTAATAGTGGTCTTTTAAATTTTCACATTAAGGATTCATACCAAATTACAAAAGAAAGTAATAATTAAAAACAAAACTAATGACACACAAATTATAAATGCAATTTTCAGTGAAGCCTTTTTAGATATAAAGAAACTTTTATGTACCAAAATAATGGGATAGATGTGTAACTGTAAGGTATATAACAAGCTGTTAGTCAGTGCGAGAAGCCGTAAAATATAATCCCTTTTATTTTATTTTATTTTATTTTACTTTATTTTATTTTATTTTATTTTATTTTATTTAGTAGTACTCTCCTTTTTTTTCAAAATGATCAGAAGAGCCGCAGTGACATTGATTTGACAGTAGATGGCAGCACTGCAGTTTGCTCTACTCACTTATCCGGATAAGAGGAAGAAGAAGAGCGTGGTGGTTGCTGCACGATGTCCTTGCTGGCTTGAATTTGGGAGTAAATTGAATTAAAAACTGCCCTCATCTTAAGTGGAGCTGCCTGTCTTAAGTGGAGCTGCCTGTCTTACAAGTTCCTGGTAGGAATCTGTAAAATATTCCACTTAAAGACTTCGTAGAGCGTTATTTTTTGCAGCGGAATAACCTGTGTTGGTGCCTTTTCAGTTAGCTTCCTGCTAACCATTACCATTATGAAATGTGTCTGATTATTTTTATGGTTTTCGTTTAGTAGATATATTTGAGTCGTAACAGACACTCAAAATAAAATAATCTCGATCAGTGGTCTTTTCAGAGCTCTAGAGTCAAACTAATCACGTTATAGTACCAATCAATTGATCTTAAGTATTGTAGTTTTTGAGCTGGACTAGTTCTAATGTGGTCCAAATGTAAAAAAAAAAAAAAAAAGCATTAATATGACTGTTGAGCCTTCACAAATCAAATATAGGTTTCACAAATCACAATCTGGGTGTGAATGCTCTTGGTGTAGAATAATCTAGTCCAGGTTTGAAGAGTCTTAAGTGTTGCAGTTGTCAACTAGAGCAGATTTAAGCTCAGTGTAGTGAAGAACTTGGTGGAATTGCTCAGATGTATCAATATTTTCTCCCTTTTGATTATAACAGTTCATACAGCATGTCCGAATAGCTGCAATATCATCACAAAGGTCAATCCTTTTACCAGTTATATATTTCATTAATAGTGTTCATTAATAGCCTGTGATGAAAACCACCCAAAAATCAGTTTTATCGAAAAATATGAGTATATGAGACCAATAAAACGCATCATCTCTGACTGTGAAAACTTCACACTGAACTTGGTCTCTCTGCCTCTCCATCTCTATATAACACAAGTTTAGAAATAAATGGACGTAAATGAATCACCTTCTCACTTCAATTCTAGTTTATTGAGATGTTACTTGAATAATCTGATTATTTATGCCCTGGCGTTTTCTGTGCTGCATATATTGCACTCATTTAGCAGCCATTCAGCAGAATTTAATTAATAACATCACTTTTTTTTGTTATCCGCTTCAATTTGACTCAGCCTCAGTTTCCGTTTTGAAATGGTTTGAATCATGTAGCTGATAGATAGATAACTTTATTGGCTTTGTATCTAAATATGATTAAATTTACAGCTCAATGTAAAAACAATTAAAATTTAAAGAAAAAAACAGAATAAAATGCATAAAAACAATGAAAACATAACTCTGCTCACAAACCCTAACCCTGAATGGACATTTGATTTCGAATTGTGTTCTTCCTGTCTTTCAGATTCAACTGTCAAAGGAAACTTGTGCATTATGCCTCTTCATAGATACCCCCCTAAACTGTGGGAGGCTTTGAAACTAAAGCAGGGCATCTATGCCCGTCTCCCTAAACACTACCTGAAGTCCCTTGAACAAAAAGAGCCCACACCCGTTCATTGGAGGCCCCTTGGAGTCCAGTACAGAGCAAACCCCAAGACTGGGTTGAAGGAGCGGGTGCAGGATGTCCCTATCCCCACCTACTACCCTCCACATTCCCAGGACGGCCTGTGGGGCGGAGAGGGTTGGATAACTGGCTACAGATATGCCAACAATGACAAAGTAAGTCAACAGGGAGAAATCGATGGACTCTTGATTTACACCATCGATCTAAAGTTGACTGAAACCTGTCTCTTGCTCAGATGTCCAACCGTCTGAAGAAGATCTGGAAACCGCAGCTGCTTAAGAGAGAACTGTACAGCGAGATCCTGGATCACAAGTTCTCCATCACAGTGACACCTCGCACTCTGGACCTCATCGATGCTGCCTTTGGCTTTGACTTTTATATCCTGAAAGTAAGTTTAGTGAGGGCCCCGTGCAATAAATGTATTTTTCATATTAATATGTCTTCCTGACTTTAATGTCCACCACTTTTCAGACACCAAAGGAGGACCTGAACTCTAAACTGGGGATGGACCTAAAGAGGGCGATGCTGCTCCGCCTCGCTCGCAGAGACAAAGAGCTTTACCCCGACGACCCGGTCAAAAGAGAGGCCATCTACAACAAATACAAGGTGGCTCTCTATGAATTAACACAACTTTTGAGATTGTCTTTTTCTTTAATCTCCTGGAGAGAAATTAAAATAGCCTGCTTTGTCTTTTGTTATTGTGAGCAGCAGTTTGAGATCCCAGAGGAGGAGGCAGAGTGGGTGGGTCTGACCCTGGAGGAGGCCGTGGAGAAACAGAGGCTGCTCGAGCACAAGGTAACGAGTCGTCCTGTCTTTCTGTCACAGTAAGGACGTTTTATGAAACGTTTATTCATCTCTAGAGGTTTGAGATATATGGGCTGCAAAAGGAAATGATAGAATATATTTAAAAAAAAAAAAAAAAAGAAAACTGTGAGTCAGAAGAAGTAATTTGTGTTCTTGGGCTTCATCTTTGAATTTTAATCTAAAGCAGATTTTTTCAAGAGTCAGCCTGAAATAATCTCTTGTTGAAAAACTGAAATGCTTTGCTAATAATGTAAATAAGCTCACAGTGTCTCATAGTCTTCATGCCACTGATTTTATCCACATTCATACCATTTTTGGCCGTAAGCTATCTGGAAAATATTGTCTTAAACTGCTGTTAGTCAGATTATTGATAAAAAACACATTAAAACCAAATCTCCTAAAAGGGGTCCAATTTTAAATCTTCAAAAAGAAGTAATTTTGGGGAGTTTATGATGTAAAAGGGGGAAAAAAAGAAAAGTAAAAACGACATTTAGCCCATCCAGTCCAATAATTTGTTCAAATTAATGCCATGTGTGGAAGACTCTGCAGTTTTAAAGTGCAGTAGTTTATGTGCCCCTCCTGCCTCGCTCGCCATGATGTTCCCTAAACTGCAGCAACTGTTTCTCTTCTAAATGAACCTTTAATTTAGACTGTGGTGATTGAAAGGCTTAAAATCATGTGAATTAGTTGAATCGTTGTGATGAGGGGAAAATGTAGGTTAATCCAACAGATACTTTACTAAGATGTTTATAGCTGGAAAAGAGCAGAACTGATTCATTTAAAATATACATTTTTTTTCTTGTTTAAATTCAGCTCTTTGATCCAGCTTTTTGAGCACAAATTACATTTAAGAGCTTTTTTTTTTTTTTTTTTTTTTACTCCAGCTTAATAAAGGGGAGTTGAGCATTTTACTCTCTATTTTGACAGTAAATGTCTGCAGGTTGTTGACTTTATGTTCTGACTCTGGCGTTTCAGGAGCCGGAGCCTCAGTTTAAGGTGTTTACGGAGAAGCTTGTGCAGGAGCTCCAAATGCAGAAACTTTTAGAGCCGCATGTGACAGAGAAGAAGTGATCGTCTGAACTGGACGGATACTGAGGTTGAACTATCAGGACTGCAGACGGTGACGTTGGAGTCGCGATGCTTCGGCAGAGAAAGCAAACTGAGGAGAAGTTCAGTCAAGTTGAGGTATCACAAGTCCTGAGGAATAATGTTTATTTATTTCAGCCATGTTTTATTTGCCCGTTTGATTTAAGAGACTGGCATAAAACACTTCAGGGATTGTGGAAAGAAACATTGTAAATACTCCCACCCAGCAGAGATAATATGACCACATATGTATGATATCTTATTAAATAAAGTCACTTTTTTATTAGAACCTGTTTAAGATCATGCTTCTTGTACTTTCCCACAAATAAGTTCTCTGTTATAGCATTTCATTTGATGTTCCGATGGATTCAAGAACCTAACAAGCTAAAGAAATGTAATGATTATTAGGAAAAGGGGCAGGTTACCTTCATCCAGAGGAGTTAATTAGTGTTTCTCTTTGTTAGAGTGGAGAATATGAAGCTGAGCTCAGATCTTTGAACAGATCCAGGCATGTGGTAGCAATTAGGAAACCAGCGTCTGACCCAATAAATCTGAAAAAAGCATTAAAATAGATTGGTTTTTATGTCAATATATAAAATCAAAACTAGATATTTTATGAGTTATTCACCAAATTTCACATTGTATGTAGATTGAAATGTTTTCCATGTTGTTGTAGTCAAAGATTTTCAGGAAATTATAAGATAAAATCCAACACCATGCTGTATTATGATGGACCAAATACAACACATCACAGATCATGCGGGGAAACAAACTGATGTTTGGGTGTGGCACACATGGTGACTCCCATTAACAAACTGGTTTGACTCTCGTTTTGACTCAGAAGCAGCCCTGGTGTTTTTTTTTTTTTTACAGTACCTCATAAACGTTTTCATACGCTCTGAACTTCCACGAGCTAAAATGCACTTTTTTGGAATTAACTGTGTCACAAATGAGCAAACAATGGCAAAGAAAGTAGGAGAAAAATCTAGAAAGAAAAGGTGGGCTGCTTTGGTCAAAAGAGTGCTTTGGTCAGATAAGACTAGGATTTAACATTTTCAGCAGCAGAATCAGCAACAATCACACAGTGATGTACTCATCGACTATTACAATGAAACAAGAAAGCAAAGAGTGCTCTTGTTTTTGTGAGTTAGAACTGTGTTTGCCCGCTAGATGGGGCCAAAGTGTTGCAACTAATGAAAGTCATTTAAGAAAATAGGCAATAATGGTTGTTTTGAATTATAGAGCCTGATATCCTTTTATGAAATTAAGTTAAAAACAATATGAGATTTACTGTCTACAACTTTTACACCGAATCACACACCTACAAATACGACGGAGCATTAGGGCCAGACAAAGAGATTTTTATTTTTTTAAATTACGAGAATAAAGTCATAATATTAGTAGAAAAGAAAGCTGTAAAATTCCTAGAAAAACATCGTTTTAATGAGACCAAAGCTTCGATAAGATCTGATGTGAACAGCTCGTCAAGTAGCTACTTTGCACAATCGTTTCAAAGTCCTGCTACTGATAATAATTTGATGCTGATGTTTTAAAAGATTAAAGATGTCCTATTTGTAAAACCGATACCAAAGTATAACTTCACGAGATGCTCAACATTCCTCATTTTAACTATTTTTCATTCTCCCAATATTACGACTTTTTTCTCGTATTATTTCGACTTAATTTCCCTACGACTTTATTCTCGTCATTTATTTATGTTTTCTTAGCCCGTCCCTAATATTGCCTGTAAACAACACTTACGCAAGTCTAAATCTGCAGAATTATTGTGTCTGACTCAAGGTTTTAGTTGTAGGTAACAGAGCTGCTTTTATAACAGCTGGAATAAAATGCATATCTGCCTGGATAAAGACTCAGATGGCTTTTCAAGTCCTCAAGATGAGCAATGGAGACAAAAAGAAAAAAAAAAAGGCGCTGATGTTTGCGAAAACCTCTCCAGGCTTCATTTCTCTTCGCTGAGTTTCGCTTTCAGGTCTGTGACAGTTATTACTGCATCACTGTGGGGTTGCAAGCTGCATTCAGCCCCAGCTCAGAGGTGAGGTGACGTGGCCTGGGGACTCCCGTGGGTGTCGTAACCAGGCAACCGACAGCAGGATAGATACCTGGCACCTGTAAACTTCAGGCCTTATATAGAGTGAGGCTTTGACTGGAATTACCCCTATCATTGTGTAATAAGTGAAATAAGTAAACAAACTATGAAACTAACACACAATGAGCTTATTTGGTGTGCTTGATTCAGTTTTTCCTCTTTTGGTTGGCCATCTGCGCTCTTTGTGTTTCATCAGTTTAAACTGGAAAAGGTTTTAAAGTTGCTAGTGTGAACAAACAGTAAAGAATATACATATACATGCGATGTTTTTTTGCTAGCCCAAGCTTAGATGTGATCACCGGATACACTAAACTCTTTGGTGTAGTGGAAAATTAACGTTATGCCATCGGAGTCATAGGCTACTAGTGAAAGGTAGGCATTAAAGTGAAAATCATTGAAGTGCCTTGTATTCCAACCTTTAGCTTTATTAGTTTCACGCTTGACTCATCCCCCTGAGCTCATTGTTCCCAGGATGTCCACAAACAACCCAAACTATTTAGGTAAGTCAAATTAGAACCACATCTTGGTATTTACCAAACCCTGAAGCTCTAAAAGTTCTTTGATCCACTGAAAATGAGTTTTAAAAATTGTATATGTTGTGATATAAAACTTTAACCATCGTGGTAAAAAGAAAGGACACCCTACAAGCCGACATGTTTGTTGTTTTTTTTTTTTTTTTGTTTTTTTTTATGTCACAATTCCAAACCTTTTCCAGAATCATCAGTCCTTTTATAATTTAAAAAATATAACCTGGAAAATAAAAAAGACTCGGATGTTCATTTAAATTAATTTAAATCTCAGGCATACAAAACAAGCAGCGGGTTCCGTAATGTCATTATTTACTGAACAAAAATAAGCCAAAATAGAAAGCTGTGAGTGGAAAAACTAAGTGCACCCTTGCTGTATGCAAAGGGTTTAAGAGGGGAAAATAATAACTAGATGTTGCTAATGAAATCCACTTAATTAACAGATCATCACAAAGTGGGACCACTTCTAAAAAGCAGAAGCCTGAAGCATGCAAGTGTATGTTAACACAAGATCGAAAGACATCAGTAGTGATCTTAGAGAAGCAACTGTTCCTGCCCAATTGTCTGGGAAGGATTATAATGTGATTTACAAAAACACTGCTGAAGTTCATCATTCTGCAATGAAAAGGGGGAGATGGAAAACATTTAAGACAGTTCCAACTTTTCCAACTAATAGACATTCGAGCAAATTCAAGCCAAGGTCACACCGTTCAGAGAAATAGTAAAAAAAAAAGCTTAGACTCCCCTGCCCTGGTGCATAAACTTACAATTAGAAAAAATACATAAAACCAGTGTGACTTGTTTCAAATAGCTTCCAGGAGAAAGCCTGTTTCTAAAAATAATTTGCTGATATGAGTTAGATTTAGAAACTTGCATATGAATGAACCACGAGACTTCTGGAACAATGTTCTTGGGGAAGGTAAGACAAATGTTTGACCTTAAAGAAGGTGATGTATAATTAAAAACAAACACGTCATGCTAACTGTCAACCGTGGTGGTGCAGTGGTAATGATTTAGGCTTGCTGCCAGACCTGGGCAACTGAAAGCCATTGAGTCAACCATGCGCACCAAAGTATTCTTGAGTCAAATGTGAGACAATATTGGCTATCTGGATATTTAACAAATTTGTGTGTCACGAAATCTAATTCCCTTTACAGTCCGTTGCCTCTTTCAGACCATTTATTCCGCTCAAAATCAGTCAGTTATCCCACATCTTATGTTTTACTTCTGCCAGCGTGACTAAGACTTTTTTCCAGAACTTGTGCTGGAGCAGGGCCAGATCTCTGAAAACATGCAGGACACCAACCCTTGCAGACCGGAGTTGCAGACCCCAGATTCAGAGGCTATTTCCATTGTACGTAGCACATAGCTGAACTGTAGGAATCCTACAACAAAAGATAATCTTTGTGTCAGAAAAAAAATTCTCATAACACGGTCCATAACCAAATGCGACTGCCGAAGCTCAACTTTAGCTCGATGTGATACCAACTTCCCCTCCTTAATTGTTTCTTTCTTTATGTTTTCTTCGAAGGCTATGCACAGCACCTTAGCAGTTCCAACGAGTGCACTTTTCTGTTGTACCCACTCCCCCAGTTTGGGGGTTATATCTCCAAGTGCAGTAATGATCACTGGCACCACTGAGACCTTGACTCTCCACAACATCTGTTTCCTCTTTCAGCCAGTCATATTTCTCAAGCTTCTTGTGTTCCATTTTCTTGATGTTGCTATCAGATTGCTACATCTGTCACTACTGCACCCATTTCTGCTTTGTCCGTCACCGCAACATTGGACTGGTTAGCCCTGTTTGTCAGTCTGTATCTGGAGGTCCTGTGGGATCTTAGCCCCATCATTCTCGGTAACAAAAGGTTATTATGTTGTACCAGGCCTTATCACAAAACGTTATGGGTTTTTATTGCTTTGGTTTATGGTAGACTGCTTTCATACATTTGTTATTTCTGAGAATCCATCCATATGCCAACACGTTATCTGTATCACAGCAACACAAACCATATTTGAGATTGTATTAATATGTGCTCAGTGTGGCACCTTTCGTTGCTAACAAGGCCTATAGAAACGTGGTCTTGCCTCACTTGCTTCGGTGACCCCTAGTTTTCCTGCTCATTTCACTGTGAGTTTATGAAATGATTTTTATTCTAAAAACTTAAAAGTATTGGTTTTCTTCACAAACTTGTTTGTTAATTATTGCTGATTGTCTTTTATCTGAGAAAAACACTATTACTTCATAGTAGTAATTTCTGAAGTGGAATTTCTAAAGTGTTATCATCCTCTTTTCTAGCAAAGTTCACCTCAGCTGTACTATAAAACAGCCCATTTAAAAACTAATAATTCACAATTAAAACCTGCTTCCTGCACTTAGCAGAGGGAATGGCCATGGAACAAAACTGATAGGGTGCGTGGACATGTTCAGGCAGGTTTTAGCATCCACTTTTCATGGTATCATTTCATTTCTCAGGAAATGAAATTTATCCTGCTCCCAGACTGGATTGAAAAGATTTTGCTAACTGGTTCAGGTGTGGAGTTTCCCTGTGGTTGTAAGACAAGTAAATTCAGTTTAAATCAGCATCTGCTCTATGAATAGATGAGGTAACGAGGTATGCAGATGGAAACAGACACATTTAAAACATACAGAAATGAGTCACTTATTTATATTATACAATTTGCTGATCGAAATAACTTGTAAAGGACCTATTGACAAAACTGCTTTATACAGTTATGTGCCTTACAGACCTGTTCTGTTTCAGTAACACTGAAATGGTTCAGATTAAACAACAAATTTCAAAAATAGACAAATGTAACCTGAAGTTTTCAGATAATGTATTTTATTAAGCTATCCAAACCAACCTGGTCATATGTTAAACAAAAAACAAAACAAAACAAAAAAACTTTCCTAAACTTAGAAACTGGTTGTTCCATGCCTGCCAGCGGAAACTGCTATCAAACATCTATGACAGCTGGTGAGCCTTTTACATCCATGTGGAGGAGTTTCTGGGCTCCTTACTTTGCAGAATTGTTTACATTCAACCAGACTGGAAGGTTTTCAAGTATGAACAGCTTTTTTAAAGTCATCCCAGAACAGCTCAATTGAATTTCAGCTCAGTTTTTGACTAAGCCACTCCAATAGCTATTTAGAGATCAACTTGCTGCTGTGCCTCAGGTCATTGTCTTGCTGCATAATACTAGTGCACTTGAGCTACAGGTCACAAGGGCTGTGTCCAAACTCGGGGGCTGCGTCCTTTGAAGTGCCTGGCCTACCCGGTTGATGAAGGCTGGGTCGTTCGAAGGAAGCAACCCCTGAATCTGGACCCACCCAAGCTATTGGCCGGAAATTCTCCTTCAGGGTTTTCCACCAGAGTGCAAAAACCATGGTTACACCACTTACAACAAGTTGTCCAGGTCCTGAAGCAGTGAAGCAGTTCCAGATATTCACACCAACTTCATCAGATTTGACTGTCAGTATGATGCTCCGTTTCTGAAATACTGTGTTAGTTTTACACTAAATGTAACACAACACACATCTTTCAGAAAGTTCACTCAGCAAAGGAACCTGAAGCTCAGAGACCTTGCTGAAGCATCCCGGGCAGAAAGGCAAAGACTGGGAACAATACATTTCCAAAGACTAAATAACGAGCGTTATCAGTGATGTTACAGTACCCTTGGGAAGAGGTATGGAAAGAAGCATTTTAGAGGAATTGTGCCACAAAGACCTGATGCAGGACTGTAAAGACAACGGCTGGCAAATTTTGAAATACCCAGCAGGGATAGGGGGCAGAGGTTTCCCCAATCAGCCTGGATGCTACTGACTGCAGTGGGGCTCGCAGGAAGAGAAGGAAAGAAGGCAGCCTGATGAATGGAAGAGGCAGCAAAAAGGTGCCTCCTGCTGGATATGCAGTGGTTGGGAGGAGATGAGCTGCCAGAGCAGGAAAAAGTGAGTAGTAGTTGACTACCACTGCTGAGCACCAACAGGAAACTGTTATTGGTAAGGGTAGAAACACTCAATGATAGTTGGTACCCATCTGATGACACAACCTCCTGGCTGCAAAAACTGAAGGAAAAGCATCCCAGGATGTATGCAGCAACAACAGGAGAGCATCAAAATGTTTCTTCCAGACACGTAGAATGGGCCTTTATGATATTTTAGGTAAGCAGTGCTTTTGGTCTTGAAACTGTCATTGATGTCTTTTTTGTTGTTGTTGATTCATGAACACTGACCTTAGCAAAGGTAACTGAAGTCAGCAGTGCTTTTGACATTATTCTGGGTTACTTTGTGCGTTACTAGATGAGTTATTGATATGCTTGTGGAATAACTTTGGTAGACGGTTCACCACTGTTCTGTTTTCTCTTACTGTGGTTTGCTGGAGTCCCAAAGCCTTATAAATGCCTCTATAACCCTTTCCAGACCAATAGATGTCAGTAACTTTGTTTCTCATCTGTTTTTGAGCTTCTTGAGATCTTTTAGCCTACTTCATGTTGACTGACAGGTGCTGTTTAAGTGATTTCTTGATTCTGCAGGTCAGGCTGTAGTTAAGCCTGGGTGATGCTTGTGAAATTTAAATCAGTGATCTAAAAACATGTCTAAGAAAAGCAGTATAAGCAGAACTAATTGACAAAATAGGAAATGTATAAATGACTAAACATAGCCCTCTGTAAGATACATTAAAATTCATAATCAAAATGTGCTTGACAAACATGGGAAAAAGCATTTTAATGAATTAAACACTTCTGATTTTCCTTTGTTTCTCAATGTTAAAGTTTCCCCAGCTGCATGGGACCTTAAAGAGGCCCATATGAGTCAGCACTGAATGAATCAACTCAACCAGAAAAACAGAAATAGCATTTTCTCAACCTTAGTGCATTAACTGGGCACACCCACACACTCTGGTGAACAACACATGATTAGTTGTGAGGTTTAGGTGTCTGACTAAGCAAATATCACCTTTTGTCCCAATATTTCTACTTTCTAAGAAAGGTTATTTCAGATTTCCTTAAAAATGTTATATTTAAATGGGACGTCATCATTCAAATGGCAAGATTCACTGTTTGAGGGAAAGATTAGGTTAGGAATGTTAGTTGGGGGAGCAGCTAAAAACACAACATTCAGAATTTCTTGAATTTAACAACACAGAAATCACATTTATATTTTATTTTTTATTTCACATATTTACACTACAGCAAGGGGGCAGAGAAGGACACGTGACAGAAGGTAAATTCAGTGCACGGGAGCCTAACTACAGTACAAAGGGAACTGACACAAACAGAGCTAAGAATAGAAGGAAGGGTGGTTTCTATTATATTTAGGTGAATAATTAAAACAAGTGTGGTCACATTTAAAGAGAACAGTAAAAGGCAATGTTAAGACTTGTTGTGAAATCTTGTGCTCAAGATTTACCAGGAAGTTTTCCCAAAAATCACAAAGAGGGATACTAAATATTGTGGGTGTTAACAGATGATTTACTTTTTTTTTTTTTTTTTTTTTTAAACCTGGAGTAATTTCTGGAGTAGTTTGCAAGTTAAAAAGAGAAGCTCTGAATTCCTTCAGTCTGACTTGTAATTCTTAAAAATAATACTTACAGCACTTACAGGAATGATTTAGGTATGTTGGCATGCTCTGAGTTGGATTAGCCTTGACCAGCAAGGCTTCAACATAGAGTTAAAATACGTGGGATTATTCAAATATAAACACAGCTGATGTGTTGAAACTAAAATCAGTCTAAAACTACATTACATAGTATAAGCAGCTGTAGGAAAAAAAATGCATTTTGCTTCCTCGTGGTTTAAAAGAATCTGATCTGAACACGTGGAAATTAATATCAGTCTGAGATCCAAAAACAACTTCACAGGAGAAAAGTGTGCTGTCCCAACCTCATAGCTCTTCCTCTGTCTTCACCTGCATGATGGTGTCCTGCTGTTCTGATTGTGCAATCTGATTGAAGAGCATATTAAACTGGATGTCGTTAAACTGGGTAAAGTCCTGTGGGCATGCGCTGTAGTTTGCGTTGAAGTTCATATTCGGATAGGGATAAAAGCTGGTGTCTGCAGCAATGTCAGTTGGCAAGTTCTGTTCGTTCAAAAAGTGAAGCAACTCGTTGAAGACAGTCTGCTCGTCGACGGCGCTCGAGTCCATCATGGCTGTTTCAGCAGGAGGCAGAATGGCAAGTAGGCTCTCATCTGATGGCATCACATTTTGTGTCTTTATGGGGAAGTTGAAGGTCTGCTCTGAAGGGGGTGCAGCCTCTGCAGAAACAGATTACACAGGTTATACTACAGAGAAAACAGTTATCTGGTAAAACTTTTCCATGCAGGGAAATTACATGATTGCTTCTTTGGCTGCACAGTGACGCAGTTGGTAGCCTTGCATCAAGACGGTGCTACTAGTGCTACTAGTGGAGGGTGCTGCTCTGGCTTTCTTTACGTCTATTTTAGTGTATTTTTAGAGGGAAAAAAAAAACAAGATAGCTTTATGTTTTCATGGCAAAATTTAAAGTACTAAAAGTTATTGGGAGTTACAGGTAATAACGCTTCATAACTGAAGACATAACTAGGTGCTTTAGCGAGGACCAACAATGAATTTCAGCAAAGAACAGGAAGGCTGTGTGGGTTATGGAAAGTTTCTTTATTTTTATTCTTTTACACGTTCAGCCTCTAATTGCCATGGAGCACAATGTATTTAGAAACATTTAAAAATTTGACACAAAGTAGGAATATTTAAAATACAGAAAAAATGCAGAGACCGGCTACTGTTAGCATGCTAACTGTGCTAACAGTGCTAACAGCACTATCTGCCAACGAAAGCTGGTAAAGACAGTTTAAAAATGTCACCATCTTGACATAATTTCACTAAAACAGTAAAGTTATATTAAAATGAGCTGTTTGGTGTTATTTCTCTTAATGTTTTATGTACACACAATATGAATCTATTATAAATAATTTTGACTGTTAGCAGCAGAAAGGTTTGTTAAACTGCATGGTTACAGAATAATTTTGGATGCTTTTCAAACCCTTTTCCCAACAACTTACGACAGCAGCAGCAATTTTATTCTTATAAATAAATAAATAAACAGAAATATGGGCAAATGTTTTAGCTTAACCAACAGTTGCTGTGTGGTTTATTCAAATTAGCTAATACAACACTATGAACTAAAACAAAAATAACAAGAAAAATAAAATATTTGGCACCATAAAATATGTAAATTAAGATTTAGGGTTCAGATTGAAACTGACTGAAATTAGTACCTCTAATTTAGTAGAATATTTTCTAAAGAACTATGAAAAAGGTAATTCTTTAAGTTGTTCACTTTTTTCTCTATCCTGTGTGATGCCATGTAAGTCTGCTTGCCTGACTTGTCATATGAACTGCTTTGGGACAGTTTCCTACTTCTTCATTCAGGTTTCTGTACATTATAGCAGCCTGATGAAGCAGTTCATGCAAATGTCACATTTTCACATGATTCACTCATCATATGAACCGTAGGAGGAGAAGTTGTTGATTTTATTGATTTAAAAAAAATGTTTCATGGTATAATGGACCAGCGTTGAGTGGTTAAAATAAAAACCATCTTAACAAAAAAAGCCACCCTGTCATGAAGCAATATGGTTTTTATGATTTATACCTCCTTAAAAAGAGAGACATTATCATTGTCAACAGTGACAATAACGCACTCATTCAGTTTTCTCAGTAAGTCATAATAATGAACAAACAGAAAAGGCTTTTTTGTCATGTGTTAGTACAATAATAAAGACATGTGGACCCAGTTCTTGTGTAATGCCATCTGGGTCACAGTTTCATCTGAATGCAATGAATATGAATTAGTTATTGACTGAATTGAGTGTATACATCCATCCATGGTGTTGATTTGAGAACAGGAAGCAAACCTGATGTCAAGATTTTGCTTTTTCAGTTTCTTAGTGTGATAACACACAATGGCTTATTAAGTCATTCTTGTCTCAAAAGGTGTTAGAAACAAAATCTCAATTTTAATCTCAATTTTAAGCCTAAAAAGTCTTACATTTTCAAAACTAGGTCTCAAAGTACATTTAGATACATCTTAAGATGAGGAAATTTTATCATTTTCTTTAATAAGTATGTTTGTGAAACTGATTAATTGTAAGTTTAAGCAATTAACATCAAAACGTTTTTGTCATGTTATCCACTACTGGTTTCTTCTCTTATGAATCATTCATTGTACTGTGTTTATTTAACAGGGTTTGACTTGAAAACAGCAATTTTAATGGATAGTAAAAACCTTAACATTATAAGGCTCACTCTGTAAACTGCAAGAATGCTTTGAATCTAAGTAAGCTACATGTAAAAACACAAAGTTATATCCACATGCTTAAATTATTAGGTGAGCTAAATATTATATTAAGGTTAACTTAAGTTTCTTTGTTGGGGAGGCGAAGGGGTTGTAAATCATATTGGTTTTACTTTTAAATAATAATGGTATTAAAACATTCTTAAAAAAAAAAAAACAAAACAAAAAAAAAAAAAACTTTAATATGATCAGGGGTCAAAGGTAAATTGGGAAAAGCGCCTCTGGTACAAACTGGAATCAGAATCAGGAAAGAATAGAAAATACAAACATTTACAAAAAATTATTAGTGAAAAATCTAAGAAAAAAACAATTTATAATTCAATTCTGGATGCAACTTGGATGTTTCGTATAAAGTGTTAAATCCTGATTTGACCTAGATTATAATCCTCGTTAGTTTTTTTATACTCAACACAACTTCCATAAAAGAAACCGCTTTTATAATTGACACACTCAGATCTGTGACCACCGCTTTCTGCCACTACATTTTCTGGTCATTTTTAAATTAGTCAAATAACCGCTGCCCTTCTTCCCCCCATTGCCATTTTTGAGGATGTGGTTGTGTAAATTTGCTGAAGCTATAAAACTAACAAAAGCCTCGGGGGATTTCTTTTGTTTACAGTAAGCAGGTATCATGACCAGTTAGTTATTTAAAAGAAAAAAGCAGAACAGCAAGAGATTGTGAATGGTTCCAACAACCAGTAAACACTCAGAGAGTCTGAGTGTTTCAAACTCAGCTTTAGCAACATGGAGTCAGTGTTGGTTTAATTCATGAGTCACACCTGAAAAGCAAACATCAGACTGAAAGCAAACATCTCACCTGTCATACTAATGTCCCTTTTTATCGTGGCTCTCTTTCGCTTCACTTCGTACGGATCTGAAACATAAAGCAGCCATGCTTGGATCAACGTTCTGCGCTTCTTCAACCTGTCCGACTTGTTCTCTGGTGAAAGTTTGACCGACACATGACAACAGTCCCGCCCTGACTGACCAGGATTGTGAGGCAAGTACGTGAAGGGGACAGGTTCGCTCTCCATCTGGTCCGAGACGCGGCGCAGGACGACAGCGACTTCGACCTCTTCCGTGATGTCTTGGTCCTGGTAAGGGGGGGTTTTAAACACAATGGCTATCTGCCGGTGGACGTCTGTCTGAGCGAACTCCCCGTTCGCCTTCCACAAGCCTTGCCTGAAGAGGATCTCTATGTCATCTGGGGATTAGTGGAAAAAGAACGGATCGATCTGTGAGAAACTGTTGCTTCAATCCCAGCAGCGATATTAGACTTAATTCTTTGCATTTTTGTGGTTCAAACTGAAAATCTAGAAATTTAGTTATGATTTTTTTTTTTTTTTGTGCAAAAGAGAAGCACCCTTGATTAAATATTAACTTTATAACATGATGATATCACACTTGCAGTCTAAGCAGCAACAAACATATTGCATTTATACAGGGACAAACATTAAACATTACAGCATTTATAGAGGGAATGGGATAACTTTAGGTGTGAAACTCTTTTTAAAGCTGCAGTATGTAACTTTGCACCGCTCCCGACCTAAAACAACCAGCTAATTAAGTCCAGTCCAGCTAATTAACCTGCTAATATCAGCTTATTAGACCAACACAGGTATAACATGAGCAAAAATACCAATAAGGTATAATATCAAGACCCAACAATGGAAAAAATGATTTATACAAAAACAAAATAAAATCATATTAAAGAAGGAATGATGGTGGTTACAGTCTAACCATATAGTTGCATTCAGGTTTGATCCCAATTGCAATATAGTACAATCAAAGCAAATTAACCCTATAATGCATTGACTGCAATGAGTCATGGACCTTGTAGCAGATTAACATTGAAATTATGTTTTGGTTTCATTATATTTTAAGCACATAATCATTACCTGACATCCAGCTCTACAGCGTTTGGCATCAGGTAGAAAAATGTTTTAACTTTCTTAAATGTTAATGTGGTCCCTCTTGGAGTGAGTGGGTGTTATTGTTGTTCTTTATATTTATCCATATTTTTTTTTCCAACTGAAATGCTTCTGAGTGGAGAAAAAAAAAAAAAAAAAAAAAAGTCACAGTTACCTTTCTGGACTTTGTCACACAACATGTAGACCTCCGTCTTGCCTCTGCAGGAGCCTCTGTTCAGGTTCAGCTGGCAGATCTTCAGCTCTGATGTAGTTGTGGCCTCTTTATAACAACAGAGCAAAGTGTGAATGCAGTTCATCATTACACAAGCTGGGATAGGGTCATCGGGAAGCGTCTGTCAGTCTCTTACTCTTGTCATAGATCGGTTTGGAGACGATTGGGGAGAGGGAGTCCTTCCTGCCGTCGTCCCACTCGAGCAGGCATTCAAAACACAAACGCACCGCATTCATGTCCATGTCCTCAATCCCTTTAGTGTGACCAGCTGAAGGAGAGGAAAATACTGAGTGTAGTGCCTGATTAGGGATTTACGAGTGTTAACAAATGAAAACTAAATTTGTAATCATATTTGTGTGTGTGTGAAACTTACTCTTAAAAGGGTCGATATTTTGGTTTCTCCTCTTTTGAAGTGAGACGTCCAGCTCTCTTCTTCTCACACACTGGATGCCAAGATTGGTAAAGCTGAAAATTTAAGCAAAGACATTATAAAAATAAGGGGAATTAAAACTTTCTGTGCATTTGGAAGGAATAATGGGGAAATTATTTAGTATAAAGCACGTATAAGGATGCTTACCTGTGACGTCGGGTGGTATGAGGGTTAAAGCAAACCACACAGATCCCTGAGCCAGATAGACAGTCTTTACCCACAAGGCAGTGGGGGTGAGGCCGGTGGGGGAGGTCTTTTGTGACCAAAGAAACTGTCACTGTGACCTTCTTTATGTGCTCAATAGGACCCTGAATCTGAAAGAGACAGAAGGACAGAAGAAATAGGAATGTTACAAGAAGGAGAACAGGAAGGAGCTTTTAAAAGGAGCCAGACATTTATTGGCAGATGTGTAAAAAGCCACAAAAGAAATTCATCTTCTACTGGACCCTGAAAAAAACACAAAAATCCAAGCTTTGATTAGAGTACAAATCCCACATTAAGAGATACTACAGTGACGTTTTAAAATATCTACTTCAGGTTTTTTTTTTACGTTGTTTAGAGTACTTCTATTTAGGGCCAAAAACGTCTGATTGGTGCATCTCTAAAAAGCAGGGTGAGCAAACTTTTTGCCATGTGAGCCAAAATCAGGAAGCTGAAAGTATTTGCTGGCCATAAAAAGATTTAGATTTTTTAAAATTCAAATGCAAAAACACTTTAGTCTGGTTAAGGTCTCATATTTACTTAGCAAAAACAAACAGCGACATGATAAGAGAGATAAGATTTAAAAAAAAAAAAAAAAAAGAAAGAAATTAAGCTCTAGAAAGCGATGTTAGAGAACTGCAGCAAAGAGTGGCTTCTTGGAATCACTGAGCCGTTTAACAACCATTAGATATTATGCAAAAATCACCATCAAGGACGTAAACATGTGGAGTCTTTTTGGTAACAAACACTCCAAGTGGATTTGATGTAGAAAGGACGACTACATGGAAAAGCATGTTCTGCCCACTGTTCTCTCCGGTAGAGAATCTGCGGACCGTTTCTCTCCTAAAGGCCCCAGGAACCTTGTTAAAGTTCCTGACCATATGGCTAAATAAACACAGAAATAATTCGTCGCCATCACAACCCCCAGACTAAATCATACAGAAAACCTGTGGGTTGAGCTGAAGAGGAGAGAAGAGCATAAGAGGAGCCAGGACAGGTTATCTGGAGAGATTGTGCAAAGAGGGATAGTCAACGATCGCTCCGTCTGCTGCTTCATCCTTATTAAATGCATAGATGAAGATTAATTGCTGTCCTGTTGGTAAAAATGGGGCCAGACAAGGTATGGACAGCACCAAAGATTTAAAAAAAAATTGGCAAAAAAGAAAAAAAAAACATATTTATGTCCTAGTGTGGGATTTTTTTTTTTCCCCCCTCACTGAACTAATAAACCCAAATTACCGCTTTGATTTTTTTGAAATGTTCATTGTGATATTATGCTATTGCAACAAAAGATGCATTCAGCGAGGTAACTTTAGAGTAAATCCAGCTTGACAAGAGATTGGTTGATTTTTAACAGTCCTCTTTTTTTAGCATCTGCTATTAGAATAACCTGATTATCCAGTTCTGATGCATTTCTGCACATTTAAACCTCTTCCTTTTCTCCTTTTCTGTCATTCCTCTCTCAGTCCATCTTTCTTTTCTGTCGTTTCTAAAGCTACATTTTCCACAAACTGAGCAGGCATGTGAAGGTGCATGAGGTGAAGGCGCCTGCGGTGCTTGTTTGTAGAAAGAAGGGGGATAAACCTTGAGTGTTTGACTACAATAGTAAGGGTTGGGATTTGCGGGGACTTTCTAATCGATGATTACCAACCACATCCTCACAGCTCCACCCCCATTTCCACACCCTTTCTTCGCACGGGTTCACAACAAACACCATCAGTTGTGGTTAGCCTCTAACCGTCTCGGAGGGCTGGCAAACTCCCCTAAAAGTTTTGAAACCGAAATCAAACACGTACCTCTATGGTGGGCTGCGTCTTGTTGTTGTCGGTGCTGGACTCCCCTAGGATGCTGCCAGCCGAGCGTCCTTCACATTCATAGCGAAACCTCATTCCCCGGTCTTTGGGCTCCTCCACCACCACCAGCTTGGGCTTCTCCAGAACTCGCTCCAGCATGCTCGGGTTGCTTTGCAGGCCTTGGGAAGGAACGCCGCCTTTCGGGGTCAGCGAACAGGACGGGCCTCGACCTCGGCCTGTGGAGCCCATGGATTTCTGGGAAGGATGACCAGATGCCATCTCTCGCAGTGGGAGGGGGTTAGGCTGAGGGGAAAATTAAGAACAACAGGTAAACATTTCAACCTTCCTCTTTCTGTTCAATACACCCACAGGCTTCTGTTGCCATCTGGTTTGCTTTGACCACAAGCTTATGTTGAAATAACTAACTTTAGACACGTTCTCCATCTCTCTGATCACACCATGATACTTTTACAGCAGGGGTGTTCAAGGTGAGGCCCGGGGGCCCTTTGCGGCCCTTTAAGATGATTCTGTGTGGCCCACAACCCCAAATCAGGAGGTTGATACAGAGAAGACATTTTAAAAACAAACATGTTGTAGAGTGAAATCCTTCTTTTGTTTTTATCCAAGGCCTCTAAAAAACAATGCGGACAAATAAAAATCTCCTGCAAATGGAATATGTTAGGTATGAAAAAGTATTCAGTTTTTATTATTCATGCCTTTTCCTTTCTAGTGACCCGCTTAAAAAGGCAAAAGACCTTTTTAAACCTCCCTAAATAAAGCAAGCATTTTTTATGAAACAGGGACTCGTATCTTGCTAGGAATGCTCAAAAAAAGAAAAAAAACTTTTAAGACCAAGAAAATGGAAAACTCTCGAAAATTTAGGACTTAGATTAAAAGTGTAATCTGGTTTACAATTACACAACCGAGTACAGAGACAAGACAAACATATTTACGTATTTCTTTAATCAAGGAAACATCTGAGACCCTTTTTTTCAGATCAACAATGATTTACAGATCCTTTTTTTTGTCAGACTATTTCATCAAAATATTGTGCTTAGTTTAATGTTAAACAGGAAACAAATAAAATCACAACAAAATTGTCTTGGCTATTTTATTTAAAAAGAAACAGCTTGATGAACCATTGCTTCATAGAGATCCACCGATCAGAAATTTTACCGTGTGGAGCTTTAGTTTCTACAAAACTTTGACCTGTCAATACCGATTTTTGTCAGTTCCGATTTCTCTTTAAGAACTACGCTAAACTGAGTTTAATATATTTTTTCAAGCCTTCCTGTGGTGATCGACCTTTAATTATTCATGTTAGAAGCAGAGGCCAGGTTTAAGTGACCGATCGCTGTAAAACACGGTTTTATTATTTCAAAGCGAAGATAAAACAATGATGTTCACGTTTTTAAACATTCTTTTGCATCTTATATTATCAATTAGCACCATTAGTGTTACTAAAACGACAGCTTTCTAAACGCTGCCAATATTCAGCCTTCCTGTTATCTGCTGAAAGTCTTACTCTCTCTCTTTCAGGCATGTCTTGACGTACTGTTTTCCTTTAAAATAGCTTTGTACATCTCTGGGCTTCGGCTGAGATTCTTGCATCGGTAGCACTTTGTTCTTAAACTTATAAACTGAAATAAAAGATCTGCCAACTCTTCAAATCCTGCAGAGGTGGCAGATCTTGCTGATTCAGAAGAAAAACAGAACTCCAATCATGTTTTGACATAAAGCAAAAAACAAATATGTACGTAGCTGATATATAATAATAGCCCCAACTGGGATAGACTTCAGAATAGGCGTGAATGGTAAAGCAAAAATTTCACATCATGTTTTTTTTTTTTTTTTTTTTTTTTTAAGTAAAATCCTGATTCTACCACAAAAACTCCTGAGTCCAAAAGAGACTAATGTTTCATTTCTTTGAACTTCCGACATTATGTCATCATTTCACATCACAGAGCTATAAAAGTGTAATCTGGGTTACAATTACACAACCGAGTACACGGACAAGACAAACATTTATGGGAGAGCTCAAGTTCAAACCTGTAAGCATCCTCTTACCCCTCAGGAGAGAATTACAGCAGCAGTTCCTACAAGCTCCGTCTTCAATAGTTCACATCTGAAGTATCTGTTTCATTGCGTTTAACCTCAGAAAACAACATCTAAATACAACCAGGGAGGACAGCACAAGCACTCCAGAAACACCAGCACTCTATCGGTAAAGTTCAGCAGTCAACTGCTTGTTTATTCCTTCGTACATGTGCTTTCTATCACTGTACGGCGTCAACCATGTGCTCCCTGACTCCTCCCACACACATCTGATGTCTATTTTTTTCCGTTACACCACAGACCACCAAGCTTTTCCGTTTCTCATTCGTACTTTTTAATCTGACATTTCTACTGCTTTTGCTTCCTCCCTCCTCGATTGTTCAACTTCACCGAAGCCCACTGATGCGAGAACAAACCTTCACGGGGCAAAGAGCTGAAGAACGAGCCCTTAATCAGCCCGGGAGCTCATTAAAGTGTCGCCTCAGAGATCAGGGTGGCGCCCCGGCAGGCGTGAGATCATCTCTCACAGCGTCCTACAGACCCACACACACGTCTGCTTTTCATAGTGCAGCTGGGAGGACCTGCTCACTGTAAAACACTCACACAAACAAAAGAAGCAAGGACCAGCAAAGGAGGAGGAACAGGAAGTCTACTCGGCATGACCGTGATCCACCAATAGCAGGAGGAGATGCTGAGCAGGAAAAAAAAAAAAAGCAACCTTTAACCTTCTGTGGGCTTGGCTTGTAATCAGAAAAGACTGCAAAAAGGGGTCCGATTACACATTTTCCAAGATGAAGCCCCCCTCCCCACCTCTTTCTCTGCAGAGAGGCATGCTGGGAGAGTGCGTCTCAGAGACTGAGAGCTGCAATCACACACAACAATGTACCCGCACAGATAACCTGAAAACAGAGGGTGAAACCATTTCTCCTCTGCTGCCCTTCAGCTTGGCTTGTCTGTGCAGGCTGCAACATCCGTAGCCTTATCAGATTACGACATCTCTGATCTGCCCGCTGCCTGTAAATCACGTGCTTTCTGCCAAGAGTTTGACCCGTAGTGCTGCCCAGCTGCTGCTCAGGGGAAATAACACAAACATGCAGCCGTCTGCGAGACTAATCAGCCGGATTTTTGGTCCTTCATCGACAAACAGCAGCAGCCGCCACAAAAAAAAAAAAAAAGTTCAATTACCAGAAGCAACCTGGGTTGAATCTTACGGTGAAGGACTTATGTTGCCATAATGTCTGATAAATAGTTTTTAAAAAAGGACAGTAACATCCTCAGTTTCTCTGTCAGGTAGTCCAAATGTAGTAAAATACCACAAATAATAGAAAAATAGGGCTAAAATGAAGTTATTCATGCTTATAACTGACAGCCAGGTGTTTACAAACCAAACTACTTAGATTAATTTCTATATTTGACCATTAGTTTTTGTGTATAGACTGAAAAAATGGCTCTGTAGGGCTCTGCTGATCCACAGTTTTTGTTGTCACTTATTGTAAATCGTCTGTTGTCTTTTTAATGCTCAACTACACCTGCACATTTTAACCTGCCTAGCTGCACATTCCTTAGGAGGGCAGTACACTATTTCTGATAACGACAGTGTTTGTGTTGAAACTTTGCCCTTACTGTACAGTATTTTTATTCATGCCTTTATTCTGCTTTTATACATTTTATATTCTGTCTTTGTGTGAACCTATTTGCTTTGATTGCCTGTCACTTTGCTGCTGTCGGAATTTCCCCGTTGTGGGACAATAAAGGAATTTCTGTTTTATTCTTTATTTGCATCGGTTCAGGGGTTCAATTAAATAAATTTCTCCAATCAAATTTGGCTGATTGCCTGCTGTGTCATTTTACTTGATTTTCCCAGAATTCAGCTACAAGCAGGTGTTTTACCAAAGCATTATGAAGGTAAAATGTCTTGATTTGCATTTATCATTTATCTTTTTTTTGCTACACTCTACAGAAAAGCACATTTCATATCATTGCAAGTAAAAAACTGAATTAGTTAAGTAGTAAAAGATAAATGGTTTATAAGATCATTTAATAACCAAGTAAAAGAGCCTCTACATCCATCCATCTCCATCGTCTATACTCGCTTATCCTTGCAGGGTGGCTGGGGAGGCTGCCGCCTATCTCCAGCGGTCATTGGGCGAGAAGGTACACCCTGGACAGGTTGCCAGTCCATCACAGGGCAACAGAAAGACACACAACCATGAAAACACAGGTCATACCTAAGGGCAGTTTAGAGTAATCAACTAATCTAACAATCATGTTATTCTCACTGTGGGAGGAAGCTAGAGTACCCGGAGAGAATCCACACATGCACAGGGAAAACATGAAACTCCATGCAGAAAGGGATTCAACCCAGGACCTTCTTGTTACCAACTGCGTCACTGTGCAGCCCAACTTAAAACATTTAAAAGAAATTTAGGATCTTGACTACCTTTCAAACCGACTTTTTAGCCTTTTTTTATTTTTAAACAAACATAAATAATCCCCTTTTTTTTTTTTAGTTCAGCTTTTTTTTTTTGAGGTGGAGAAAAGCATAAAACCTCTACATGAGGTGGGAAACAGACCAGAACTCAAGAAATAAAGCCCTTTTCAGTAAAACAACCAAAGCGTTACTCACTGCAGTGCCTCTGGGTACCAGCACAGGTTTGGATGCTGATTGCTGGCTCTGCTGGAGGGCAAAGCTGTTCTGGTTTAGGCTCTGACGGTACAGGTCTGGAGGAGGAGGTGGACCGGGAAGGGAGCCGTTCTGTAGTTCATTGCAGCTATTGATAATTTCTGTAATTAGGTCTGCATGCAAAAAGAAAAGAAGAAAGAGCTCAGACAATCGTCCAACGAGGTTGAGGTTGTGTACTAAAATACACTCACTGGATGCTTCAGTTTGAGAAATGAGGGTTTATTTCATCTGATCACATTTAATAGATGCAGTCGCCTAGAGTAAACATCAGGCAACAAAACGTGTATTAAAGGTTTCTGCACACTAATTCAAATGTATGTCAAGGAGAAGGCTATTTTATTGCTAGAAGTTCTTTTATGCCTTAAACTTTTCCACATTTTTATCACATTATAACCACAAACGGCAATGTTTTTTACTGGGATTTTATGTGATGTGTGTGATGCTCATATCCAGAGACATTGTTGCTCATTCTTGTTTGCAAAACAGCATTACTCAGACAGCCACACCACAGACTCTGAATTAAGATTTAGGTCTTGACTTTGACTAGGCCATCCTAGATGAATATGAGCAAACTATTCCAGTTTACCTCTGACTGGATGTTCAGGGTCGTTGTCCTGCTGGAAGCCTCTAACTTGCTTTCTTTTATTTGTATTTCAAACATCTTCCCACCAACCCCCTCAGCATGGTAAGGACACCACCATGTTTCGCCATGCAGGGTGGTGTAGAGTGTTGGTTTTACACCACATAAGTGGTTTGCATGCAGGGCAAAAAGTTAAACTGTGGTCTCAGGTTTTCTGACATGCTGCTCTCTGATTGGATGCGGTCCGTCATGTCTAACATGTGTCACAAAGTGGCTTCCTGCATTCAAGATGCAGAAAGGTAAACAAAGTAAACAGGAAAGATCTGAACCTAAACAATAACTCAAATTTTCGTGTTTTATAGCTTATTTAATCTGAAATATTTGAAGAGGGATTAATATTAGAGCAATATGCATGAAATATTTTGAAGATGGATTAATATTAAAGTAATACGCAAATCTTAAGGCTTTAAAATCGTGGTTGTCAAAAATAAAGCATCAGAATATGCAAACTCAGGAGAACTTGGAGTCATTTCACATATTCTCTGCTCTGTTTACACTCATATTAGATAAAATGACGTACGAAAGACGATGAACCATTGTTTACTCCGACTACAGGCTGGGGTCAAGTCGGGACACATCATGAGATCTACCATGCATGTCTAAGTGTAAAAAGCATTCAAAAATAAAACTCACCGAGTTCCCCATTGGCAGCAGAAATGTGCGAAAAAGTGTTGATTCCTGAATTGGGTGTTGGCTCCTCTGCTATGAATAATAATAATCATAATAAAGTCACATTTCTGAGGAGGATCAGGCCGGTTTAGACAAACCCAAGCAGAAAACAACCAACTTAAAACCTCTACCTTTGAAGAAGTCCATCTCTTTCATCTCATGTGAAGAGGTGAAGACCTTGAAGTCGGCCGTCGTGTGTTTTGAGTCCTTTTCAGCCCGGATGAGTCCAGGAAACGTCCCTCTGCTCTCGATCAGGAACCCGTCAGTGTGGGTTTCAGTGTAGTCACCAACCCCGAGCGTGTCTCTGAGCTCTACGGAGATGTCGATCAGCCTTGAAGACATGTGAATACCGTTGAGAGAGATAAAGTTTCGCCTCGGCTGCGCGTTTCCGCAGCGGCTCTGATTGGCCCGCGGAGCAGCGCGGAAATCCCCGGAGCGTCGCGTCACCTCTCCTGCGGGAAACCCCCCCTCCTCCTGCTCAGGCCGGGAGGAGCTGCAGGTTTGAAATATGCAATATGCAAGTCTGTAGTTGAATTGAATATTACAGCGTCTTCAGCTCAAAGTAGACGTGACCGATCATTTCCCCCCTACCCCCTCTCTTAATACGAGCTCATGTCTTTTTGCTTTTGGTCTCTCGCTTTAGATTTCATACAAAACTATTAGAAAATCAAATCAGCTCCACATGGATTCTCGTTTACTGCAGCCGCAGACAGAGCCAACACTTTAATATTTCTGCTGGTTGCATCAGCCTCTGATCCCGTTTCCTCCAAACTAAAATAAAAGTGGGAATTTCTCGTTTTCTATCACACCAATAACCTCTCTGCACGTTTAGTAACTCCCCCCCCAAAGATGACGTGATTAACCGTGTTTTGACAGCTTTTTTTTTTTTTTTTTCCCACCCAAAGCGTAGAGCAAGCCGTCACTTTTTAGGAGCAGCAGTGACACCTGCTGGTCACTAAGAGAAAAGACGATTTAAAGGAAATGGAAAACGAAAGCCGTGGCGTTTCGAGGAAGCAGTGACTCAGCAGATGCTCCCAAATCTACTGCTGCAGGGATGATACTGATACTTTTACACAATGTTTTCTTTGCGGCACATCCCAGTAATAAACTGGTTACAAAATAGGCTTTTAAAACGAAAACAGATCTTGCAAAAAAAATAATAAAATCATAATCAGCTCATGAAACCCAGCTGCTGAGCTCCTTATACATATAAATTAATAATCATCTGGATCACTGCTTCCAAAAAGGTTTACTAAACCTGTTTTTGCTTTTTTAGTATTATGTAAACACAACCCAACCCTGCATTTTCTGTCAGCCTCACCTCTGTTTATACCTGCAACATCAGCCACGTTGGCTTATATTTAAACATAGCAAGGTGGAAAATGCCGATCTGGTAAAGATGGGTTAAAATATCATAGTAATTTAGGGCTTTTAATGATTACCTAAATGCCCCCTCTGGGGTGGAATGATTACACAACACGTGGATGCAGAAGTTTGAACATATTATGGATTTTCTCAACACAGGTTCAAAATTATTCGGAGATTAAGATTAAGGCATAATTCTGGCATCATATGCGACGCTCTTACTAAAACTGGTGCAGATCATTTTACTTTGTTTCCTGGTACAGCATCAGCTTTTGAAGATGGTCCATAAATCTTGGCGTGAAGGTTCTTGATTTCCTCAAGTTTGTGTGTTTTTAGATCGCTGCCTTGCTGCAACTTCAAGATGTGGCCAAGTTTCCACCACAAGGCTGCTGATTGGAGGTGGAGTCCTTTATCATTTTATCTACCTTGGACAACGCGACAGCAATACTGGTGGCAAAACAAACCCTCTGCATGATGCTACCACCATCACGGTGACTGTTGCTACCCTGTAATTAGGTTTCAAAAGTTTTGAAACCTCAAGTTTTCCACAAATATTTTTTGATATCAAAGTCAAACAGCTCAATCTTTACTTCCAGGGTGACTCTTAGTGGTTACTGGGTAGCATTTTCCCAGAGTGTGACAACTGGAATCAGGCGGCTGAAACCAGGACAAAACTGGAGATTCCAACAGGACAATGATCCCAAACAAACGCCACAACTAGTTTTGGAATGAATAAAGGAGGCGGACACAGATTGTGGAATAACCCAAGACCTGATCAAAGTTACGGAGGAGGGTCATCAGGGACGACCTCCCCTCCATCCAGGACTTGTACAGGTCAGCAAACATCTCTGCAGACCCCACATATCCTGGACACAAACTGGATCAACATTAGCTTTCAGGTCAGCGATACATTTGCAAAAATTAGCCATCAGACAGTTTCCCCCCCCAGCATTACAGCCAGAGTAATCGGCTACTCTGTCAAAACAATCCTTTTTTCTTATAATAAAAAAAATGGCTGCAAATTACATGTACATATTATTCCTTTATCCCCATTTATTTTCTTCTAAAGTTTATACACATACTTTATATCTGTACACTGGGAGCGCTTGAAACCAAAGTCAAATTCCTTCTTTGTGAACACAATCTTAGCTGTTAAAGCTGATTCTTCTTCTTAATCCAACCAGTTTACATGAACTCTCCCAGTTCTGCCAAGAAGAGTGGGTCAAAAGACGAGCTAGAAATATGCCAGAAGCTCGTTGAGGGCTACAAACAGAAGTCAAGGCGCAGCTCGCAAAGGTGCAACTAACCAACTACTAGCGGGGCTGAATGTATACATGCCAGGCTGTCTAAATAAATAATCTGTCTGGTTTAGGAAAAATGCACTTTCGATTCAAAAGTCAAATTCTAAACTTAATTCTTGTTTAAGTTATCCCACCCGGGAAAAATAAGCAAGACAATCGTGCACTTAAACGTATGTAGTCACTGTAACTGTCTACAGACAGTGGTGCTCATCAAGAAGCAAACTGAATTGAATTCAACAGTATGCATATTTAAGGGATTACTTTGAAGTGAAACTATAAACGATGGCTGAAATTATTTTACTGTGATGGCTAAAAGATCCACTGGCTTCAACTTTATACCGGTTTTAATTCCCAAACTGATGGCTCAGTATGAATACAGCCGATTTTTCTAAACATTTAATAATTTATTTAAAAGCAAATTGCCTATTAGCCGTCATCCTTCTGGCTGGAGGAAACTAAATGCTGGTTACCGTCGTTCTGCAGACATACCAGAACCATAAGCGATGACAATTTAGAGAAGAGGATTAAAAACCGGATGATAATGTGGATATTTTTAAAATACACAAAATTTCCTACAATATTAGAACTTAAAGACAAATAAGTAAAAATATATATAAAAAAACAACAACAACAAAAAAAACCTAAACATTGCATAGACATTTCAAATCACACTTAGTCTTTACTATAAACATGGATGCTCAAAAATTTAATATGCACCAACATGGAACCCTTCTCTTTTGATTTACAGCACTTAAAATAATAATAATAATAATTAAAAAAAAAAAGAAAACAAAACAAACAAAAAAAAAAAAACAACAAGAGACACTGTAATTATGTTAGCACACATCTGACGATCCTGACTGCTGTTGTGATTTGGAGAAGGTTAATGAAAATAATCAGACATCCAGCTGATGGGACACAAAAATCAGGCTTCCAACTCATTGGAACAGTTTGGACATTAATTATTAATATGAGTCTGTACAGTTTAAAGGAGATACAAAAGAATGTTTCAGTGACTGAAAAACAAGATTAAGTCATCAATATTTTATATTAATACCAACAAGGCTGTTATTTTTTTCCTCTCTGTTCAAGTCTCGGACATTAACCATTTTTAAAAGTGAGTGTAGTCGTCGTCTCGTGGGTAGTGCGCCCTGCGGGGTCGTCCGTCGTGTCTCCAGTCACCACGTCTCGTCCTCCAGTGTGGCTCAGGACTTTTCCAGTTTCCTCCAGCACTACACACAAGTTTCTGGGCAACCCGAAACACCGTGCTCACATGGAATGAAAAAAAAAAAAAAAAAAATTCACAAGGAATTGACACAAAGAACAAAAGTTGCACTTGGCCTCTTTCTTCCCTGTTTAAAAAGTAAAATGGAGAATCACTGCCAACTGTTCCCCTTCCAACATCTAGTCGAACACATCGTTACCCTCTGGAAAGAAATCTTACAGAATACAGGACGTCACGTTTTGTTTTACTTCACTTGAACTGCAAAACGAGAGGGCAGGGAAGGGTGGTGGAACAGAAATAAGAATTTACCAAGTCTACACTGAATAGGACTCTCTGTGGATCCACAAAGAGATCAGAGGGAACAGGTAAACTGCAACTTTTTTGTTTGTTTGCTTCTTCTTTTTTTTTTTTTTTTTTTTTGTAGCGGCGTCCATAACGGCTAAACGACCACTCCCCTCCCCGCGCTAACTTCCACAAGTCCTCTTCACCCCAGCGGTCGGAGCCACGGGCGAAGATAAGTGCGGGGTCGTGTTTAATCGTTCTTTTTCTCCCCCTCTGGTTTGTCTGTGACGGCGGGAGTGGCCTCTGCTGTGTTGTTCTGGGTGTGGTCCAGTCCACTGGTGCCGAATTCATTGACTCTGTTGGGATCGACCCGGTAGATCCAGCGCTGGTAAAGGTAGATGAAGAACACCACGTCTGCGAGGGGGGAATCAGATGTTGGGTGTGTCAATAAATGAGTGCAGCTCAAATTAGTTATTCACTTCAGAAAACATCAAAAAAACAGAATAAAGTTGCAGTTAGGGGTGGGCGATATGGACTTAAAGTTTTATCACAATATTTTATGGCATTATTATGATAAAAGTGACGATAAGAACTATTTATTACTTCTTTTTTAGGTAACTGCAGGACTGTGACTGCATGACACAACAAACACAAATACTGCTCTTGGAAAACACACCAATTTGTAATACGCTTTTTTAGGACACCAGTCACATAAAGACCTGTGATTTATATCACTAAACCACACACAGTAACTGCATTTAATCATATTTTTAAATTTGTTGATGCTGTCATTGAACAAACAGTGGAGAAAACAGTAAAACTAACAAACCCAACAATAGGGATGGTTTTTTTTTTGGGTAGGGGGGATGGGGTTAAACAGCATTAATTGGAATTCGTTGTGACAACGATAAATCAAAAGTCTTATGATAAGAAATTTATCACAACTGAAACGATAGGATAAATGCCAACCCCCAGTTGCAGTTTTAAAAATTAAACTACAATAATAATTGTAGTTTAGTTTTCAGCCTTTTCTGTTCTACTATGGAAAGGGTAAATTAAGACCTAAAGCATTACAATGCCTTGCAAAAATGGTCATGCCCGTTGAAGTTTTCCACATTTAGTCACGTTAAAACCACAAACTGCAGTGTATAGAACCTGCCAACACAGCAACTATTAGCTCCACTCCACAAATTCAAACTTTACGGAAAAGTGGCAAGAAAAAAAAAAACTGATGTAAAAAAAAAAAAAAAAAAAAAAAAGCATAAGTAGTTTAGTTTGCCATGTTGGAAGCATAGCTTTTAGGACTAAACCTAACGCTGAACAGACCCCCCCCCCCCCGTGGAATGTGGTGGTGGCAGCATTGTGCTGTGGGGAAGTTTTTTCTTCAATAAAACAAAGAATCTGATCAGAGTTGATAGGCAGGCTAATCCTGGAAGAAAATCTGTTAGACGATGCTAAAGATTGGAGACTCGGGTGGAGGGCCCCGTTCCAGCAGGACAAGCCTAAACTTACAGGCAGAGCTACAATGTAATGGTTTAGTTAGAAGCATATTCATGGCCCAGTCAAAGTTCAAAGCTAAATTTGATTATCTGTGGAAAGGCCTGAAAGCTGATGTTCACATATGCTCTCCATCCAATCTGACAGAGCTGGAACTGTCACACAGAAAAACAAGCAAACGATTCAGTCTCTAGATGTGCAAAGCTGGTGGAGACGTATTCCAAAAGACACGCAGCTTTAACCACAGCAACAGCTGGTTCTCAAAATTATTGATACAGGGGGGCTGAACTCACATCCACACCTTTCCCACTTAAAAGACAATCATCTGTTACATTCCTTGGTTGTTCTGTAAAATAAAGTCACATCCTCATCAAAATGTGATGGCACATGATGTATTCTGAACCTACTTCAGAGGGATTCGTCTCAAGTTAATAAGAAATAGATAAAAACAGCTGCTCAAACAAACTTAAATATATATAAATTGATAAAATCCTTCATTTCTACAATATCTGTTTTCTATTTTTCCCTTTTCATATGAACCTCTTATAGTTTTAATCTGAGAATTAAAATGTTGAGAAACCTGTAAACACCACATAAAATTTGAAACATTTAAATCCAAAAAGATGACTGTTTAATGTATTTAAACGGTCATAAACTCATCTGATTTTTACATATAAAAGTGATGAGCTGAATGACACCAGCTTTCTCCCAGACGAACTACACTGGGTACAAAAAAAACAAACAAACAAACAAAAAACTGCTTATATCTTTAAGTAGCTACAATTAGTTGCCACAAGGTGGGGTTGGAGGATTAACTACAGCAAAAACTGAGATGGACATCCCAGGATTACTATAATCTGGACAGTTGGTGTGAATCATCTCTAGACTCCCTCAGCAAATATTTATAAACTCCATTTTTGGTCAACATTAAAACAGAAGAATTTGAGCAAATCTTCCTCCAAACAAACATGAAGCCTCTGCATTAACAGCCTCCCACCGTGCTGAGCAAGAGTAAAAATATAAAACACAACAGCACGCATCATGTTCAATGCACATAATTACGTTCCATGACGAACATATTTATCAGCTGGTGTATATTCTCAGTCATCCAGGATATGACAACCCTGAATGCTGCAGTAGAAGGCAGCTGGACTTCTTCCTTTAAGAGATTTCATCTCTCATCCGTCTTCAAGAAACATGAGAAGTCCAGCTGCCTTCTGTTGAAGCACCTGGGAGTATGTATCAATAAAGCACTTACCATCTCTAAGGCATCCTATCCTGTACATCATGGGCATCTTGATCACAAAGGCAAACAGGTCATCAATAAAGGTATTGAGAGCCTTGTAGGTGAGCATCCTCCATGGGAGGTGAGCTACAGATTTCATTTTGTAGTTGATGAATAGCTGCGGTGTCATTGTAATGAAACCTAAAAAGAGAAAGAAAGCAGCTCGTTATATAATCAACCCAAGAGTAAGTGTACTTCAGTACCTAAAAATACACAAAGCATTAACAGAGACTCCTGGGAATACGGGTGCGCAACTATGATGCAAGTATAAAACTAGCAGGTGTGTTCGGAACCACTAACAGTTTCAAGGGAGGCAGCAAAACCAAGAATTATTCATCTGGGCTTCTAAAACTGATCCGCCACAAGATCTTTCAACATCACATTCAAACAATATAAACATAGACAGGAAGTTTAGTATATGCACAAAACAGGCATAAGATCACCGACAGATACAGCAGAACTGAACATATAGTACCAGGATAATGTTCTTTTGGGAAAGTCTACTACACAGAGACACAAATTTATATCAGTTTTGAGCCTCTTGCTGCCATCTGCTGAAAATTAAGGACATCCATCTCCCAGGGCATCTGATTAGGATGCCTCCTGGGAGCCTCCCTTTGGAGGTTTTCCAGCCATGATCCCCTGGGAGGAGACACTGGGCAGGATTCAGAATTTATTGGAGGGGCTACATCTCTTCTAGCCTGGGAACGCCTTGGGATACCCCAGAACTCACCGAGCATTGGGATGTCTGGGTTCCCCTATTAAAACAGTTTTGTTTTTGGGCTTTTTTACAGTAACTCTAATTTTTATTTATTAATTTTTTTAAATGTTGATTCAACATGTGCAACATTTCAAGCCTAAATTAACATTTTATTTCTTTTATTTACATGGCTACGGCTGAGAATCATTGTAAAAGTTCTGTGCAGCAGAGAGAAAGCAGAAAAACATGTAATAAATGGCATGAAGCATCAGATAAACTTACCAAAGGTTAACAAGAAGCCATAAAGCATGCTGAGTACCCAGGAGTACCAGCCTTTGTGCTCTACGTACAATAAACTGTAGACCGCGTAGCAGCCGAACAGAGGATAGAGCAGCCATGACAAGTACCTGAAGGCCATCTGTTAACAGAACAACACAGATGGGAGTTTAACACAACTGTGCAACACACACAGAGCACAGGCCAGTATACAAACTGGATATTATTAATGTTATTGTAAAATGCAAAAATAAAAATTTCTAACATCATTAAAAGACCCGTTCACATCATTTATCAGACATTAACATTCAGGGCTGCCAGAGGTAACAATTCTCTTATTTAAATTCATCAGCTCATTTATGGACTAAATGATTCTGAGAGCCAAAGGGAAATTATCAGGTGCAGAACCACTTCAGCAATTAAAATATTAATTTAATTCAGGAATTCAATTTATTAAAACACAGAGTAAGCTATATTTAACATTTGTCAAAGATGACTGTTACAGCTAATGGAAACTCAAAGTTCAATTTAAAGGGAAAATTATAACATTACATATCAATAAAAAAGTTATTTTTATTACAGAAACATCGGCCTACTGAATGTATGGGCATATATACCTGGTTGGGGCTTGTTCTGAATCAGTTCATTCATCAGGTTTCTTTATAAAGAACCCTTTAGCTCATCTGCATTGTTGGCTCTGTTGTTTCTCATGTTCCCAACTTAATACAAGGAATGTGACAGCTGTAGCCTTGATACATCTGTGTGTGGCGGATCTTGAACCACTGACTGTAACCACAGTCAACACCTTGTGAATGTCATTTTACAGCTATTTCTTTTACTTATGCAACTTTTTCCTTCCACTCAACTTTTCATAAATATGCTTCGATATAATACATTGAGGAGCCAACCTTCTTTAGCAATGACCCTCACAAGCTTTGTGTCTCTGGTTCTCACTTGTGGAGGGTGTCAGAGACTGACTGCTAGATGACGGTAAAGTCACTAATGCCAATGTTTGTATAAGCCATAGCATTACATCTCTACTAAAAATCCCTTCATTGAAATTTAACCTTTCATAACATTCCAATTTTAGTTTTTAAAACTATAAATGAACAGAAGTAAAATGCCTGATATGTATATCATTGTATTTAATAAATCTTTACATGAGTTTCCCTTTTTAAATGATATTCTAATTGATAAAGAAGCATTTAGGAGGGTATTTCCATCATTTAGTCAATATTACGTCATATTTATGTATTTAAACATGATCTTGAACATCGTGCAAACTTACGTCATCATAGATTTTGGTTGAAGACTCCACATATGTCGATTTATCTTTGAATACCAATCTTGGAAGGATCCCTGCGATTTTGTTCTCTCGGTCCAACTAGAGGGAAAAAAAAAAGAAAAAAGAAAAGAAAAACAAATCAGAACAGAAAATCACATAAATATGAAAAAAGTGGCATAAAAAAAAAAAAAAATAAAAAAATAAAAAAAAAAAAAAATAAATTGAGGGCAATTCCTCCGTTTTCCCTCTCGACATGATTAAATGATCATAGGATTTCTGTGTATTATATTTAGATAAAGTATATACTCCACAACATGTTACAAGGAAACACCAACAAAACAAATGTGACTTTTTAATTTTACAAATAATAAACTACATAAAATAATCCATGAAGTGGTCTTGGTTTGGTGGCAATGACACTGAAATTTCCTTTTTTTTTTTTTTTTTTTTTTTTTAGGAACACATACCGCTACAGCAGTATTTTCACACCCAGACCAGTCCATGCCTGCATGGACTTTATGCATCACTTAACTCTATTATACTAACTGAGTTCACTAAAAAAAAACAAAAAAAACAAGATTTTTATATGTTTAGCTTGGTTCTTATTTAGCTTATTTCCCTAAAATGTAGAAGCATACCCAGATTTCATAGGACAATTCACATATTGTTCAGAGTCAAACTGTTTTTGTGACTTACCCTGACATCCATAACCTTGGTGATTTTCCACAAGTCAATAAGAAGACCGATGAAAACGCTGACTTGCACCACAAAGTTGGTTTCGTTATCCAAAATGTACAGCAGCACAACAAGAGACTGAAACACTCCAAATATGATGGAGCGCACAGACAGCCCTTCCAGAGACTGTCTGCTGTTCCAAAACTGGATATCTAATAGGAAGGAAAGGAAAGAAAAGAGTGATGGGGTGAAGTTAAGCTGGGACATCGTGCCTGAAACACGTTTGATTTCAACTACAAATAGTAGAAAATGTCTGCCTACTCACCATTCTTAAAAGCGAGAAACTCAAATATGCTGTGCACAATAGATACGACAATGGTGAGTCCCAACAGGTACGGATTGGTTTCCAAAAGGGCAACCTATACAACAAAAAAAACCAACCCTTCACTGTTAAGGTAGAGACGTGAAAATGTTTTTCCTTTCAGATTCGGATCGATTAAAAACAAAACAGCAAAAGAAAAAAAAAAAAAAAAAAAAGAAAAGAAATAGATCAAAAGGATCCATTTATAAGATAAAAATCACACTCAGGGAGAGTCAAATGAGATCAGGTCCTGAATAGTTTATTATAAACTGAAATATTCTTTAACACAGAAAGCAAAATAAAAAGCACAAAAATTTCTAATAATTTACAGAAGAAGCAAAGATTACAGTAAAACATTTTAAACATTCTGAATACGAATTTGTTTTTCTTTTTTTTTTATTCTTCTTCCTCATCTTGGAATTATTTATATTCCTGCTCTTTCTCTTATCTTTATTAAAACAATGTTTACAACTATCTAGAATCTTGCTGGTTTCTTCTCAGCTGTATTGTGATCACAGTAAATAAACGGAGCACATTACTTCTGCGATCAAAAACAAGACAAATAGCATGACACCACATGTATTTGCAGCTGTGGGAACTCACCTTGACGGAGTCTTGGTCTTCGTCTGATTGCTCGTAGGTGTCCTCAGGTAGGAAATTCCATGGCGAGCGAGCGTTCTGGGCAGCGTACAGCTGCCAGCGCCACAGCGACAGCGGGCAGTAGGTGAGCCTCAGCGGGAGTTTGGTCAGCGTCTCGTTGATGGGATAGTAGTCCTTCTGAAGGTTCCAGTAATCATTGAAGTACACAATGGGGTAGTAGTCGCCACTTACTGCATCAAACTTAACATCTGGAATCAAACACAGAACAACAGGAAAATCACACGTCAAAACAAAAAGCTAGAAATTCGGTTATAAATGAAACATTAAAAACAGGAAGTGAAACTCACATTGGTCTAGAGGGGGTGGAACCGAGCCTTTCACCCAGGCTGTGTGGTCGTCTACCATATTAATGGTAAGGTTGGGGTGCCAGTGTGAGATAATCTCCACTGGACCGTGGCTCTCTGCCCGCTGTGAGGAAATATGGTTGAGACGTTTCAGAGCAGCAACAACAAAACAAGATAAAGCTACTTAAAAAAATAAATAAATAAATAAAAACACAACAGGAAAAAGTTTAAATATATCCTCTTTTACTTGGGTTCTCCAGTTTCTAGAGCAACAAATGTGTTGATGCTCTTATCCATTTTCACTTATATCAAAATTTCTGGAGATAAAATTCTTTGTTCTCTTTTCTCTGTGTATAACCTGAAGAAAACGCACAGAAGGCCCGGGGATCTTTGCTCCATTTAAATGTGATTTTAATATATGGTTATTAAACCTATTGGTACAGGCGAGTTTTGTTACAAATGAAATAAAATTTAAAAAACTGTTAAAGTCAAATTATTCTTTGAAGTCTTCAAGAATTTGTCCAGTCCATTTTATGCTTCTGAGTTAATTGTGTCAGATTTCACTGAGTCTGGCCATTGCTTTCCTACACAATTCCTCTCGATTCTCATCCCTTCAGTGCTCCGTCTGGGCTTTCTCTCATTTACTTGGATTTCTCCAGTAGAATTTCAACAGGGCCAAACAGCGAACAGGAGAAGCTGTGAACGATGACGTTGATTTTTGAATTCCTGTTTCAGAATTGTAGTCAGCCTGTAGTTTCAGCAATGGCAGTGGAGGAAGTAAACAAAGCCATTCAGTCCGTGATGGCCATGCTTCCAAATATTGAATTAACATTAACAGCCATCTCGTTCAGCTCGGCACTTCTCTCTTCGCAGTGAAGGATGGTTGTTTACACCCCCCCTTTCAGTAGAGCACTGTCTAGATGTGGTTCTATAAAATGTTGTATAAATAAAGCTGGATTAGACTAGAGCCATTCCATTTTCTGGTTTGCTTTTTAAGTTTCAAGTGCTAAAGAAAGTTAAACTTGAGAGTGCTTCATCATATGTAATAATTTCCTGTAAAAAGGGGGTGTTTTATCTGGCAGAAATGCAGGGGTTGATAAACATTTTAGCCATGACTGTGTTTTGGGTGTAAGTTCACCTTGATCATTTCAGGATCAGCTTCTGTCTCTCCTGTGAGCAGATTCTTGGTTTTCAGAAACTTTCTTCTTTTGAATTTATTGAGCACTGAGGGATAGAAAACAAAGTAGTAAAGATAGAATACTGTTTGAAGTGATCTGGGATAATTTATTGCTATAAAAAGCTTGTTTGTGCATTCCTGGTCCTTACTTCTTGTTGAATGAACTGTTGCCAGTCTGCGGTACTGTCCCTTGCGTTTCGGGTCAGGGTGGAATCCACTTTTAGTGAAGTAGACATGAATATAAAGGGAGCCGTTCTGCTGTACCTTCTGCAATCAGACACCAAACAGAAAGACATTAAGAGTCACAGACACAAACTTATCAAACTCACATCTCCATTATCTATCTCTCCTTCCCCTCATCCTCAGACAATCCTACCTCTGAGATGTCTAACTCTTTATATTGCTGGTAGCAGCCATCGCCGCTCTCCCCTGTGGCCCAGTCTCCATAGACCAGGTCCCTGTGGAACCAGAAAAGGGCATCTGTGTTGTTGAAGTCAGAGAACACCTCCTCCTGGGACATATAGACGTACAGGTCCTGCAGGCACGGTGAGAAAAAAAAGAAAAGAAAAAAAAGGTGTTTATCACATTACAGCATCTGGAGAGATCCAGCCAGTTAGCCTGAGAGCATGACAACACTTGGCTACAGTCAGATTACTTTAGGGATCACAATCTGAATGCTGTTTAGGAATGAAGATCTTAAATTCAGTTTTTAATATTTAACACCTTATAATATGTACAGTAACTTGCAAAAATACTCATACCATACCTGCAAAACTTAACCTCAAATTTTGTCAGAAAAACAAAGATGAAAATCCTAACAAAACATGTTTTTAAAAATTTAAAAGAATAAAACTTAAGAAATTAAAAGTAAAAACAACTAACAAAAAAATACACATTTTTATTTTTATATATCCTTTAATATATTTGTAAATGTGGAAGAATAAATGTGTCACAAAATAAGCAGTAAAAGGGCAAACAGGAAGAAAAGGAAAGGTATTATACCATGAGGGTGTCTTTGGGGAAGAGGTTCCTGCTGGGTACTCTGGGGGCCCCTGCTGGTGTGTTCGGGTCGGGAGTGGATGGCCCTCTGCGGAACCAGCTACTGATTGCCCAAATTATGAAGATTCTGGAGAAACAAGTGATATAGAAACAGTGAAATGTTGATTTAGTTTATATAAATTTCAAGGTATAAATCGCAGAAAAGGTAAAAAAAAAAAAAAAAAAAAAAAAAAAAAAAAAAAAAAAAAAAAAGTCAAATGTCTCATTTTTATTTCATTGTGGTACTGAGATTAAAATCTGAATTTGATTTCATGTCATAACTTTCAGGGAGTTTTACATTTGGAAGAAAGGGGAATAAGTGCCTTATTACGCGACTGCTAATTATAATACTAAAATGTTTTCTCTGTTTAATATTAAATTGTTGGAGCCTAATTAGCACTGTATTTTATCTGGATGTAAACATCAGTATTTCATGGCCAAAATAGCTGCTGCCCCTGATGAACTTCATACGAAATAAAGACAAAAAGTAAATGCAACTAAAGCCAAAAAACAGACTGCAAAAAATAAACCTTCAGTGTCCCATTTTGCAGATTTAAAACACCAACAGAACACCACAGAGTAAGTGAAAAGGATCTTTAATGAAAACTATGAAAGAACAAGATGTTCTTCTCTAAGTTCACTAAAGGGTACCGCTGTATTTTTTAGGCTGTAGTGGCCTCTATTCAACGGTGGACAGGAAATAGGGAGGAGAAAGAATTGGAAGACATGCAGCAAATGGACCGAGACTGGGAATCGAACCCAGGACATCCGCATCGAGGACTACAGCCTCTGAACATGGTGTGTGCGCTCTACCAACTGAGGCACCCAGCATCCAATGGTATCACTTTTTAAGTGGATTAAGTGAATGAAGATAATATTTGGGCCAATTAAAAAAAAAAAATAAAAAAAAAAAAAAAAAAAAAAAAAAAACAGAGAGAAAATGACCCCTTCTGGAAAACTGAATAAGTAGCTGTGGCAGGACAACAAAAATGAAACTGGAATATAATAAAGTTTCTATTTCAGGATTGGACCTTTTTCAACCATGTAAGTCTGAAACAGTAAATTCTTCTGAGTTTTTTCTTCTCCTCTTCATGCTGCAATTTGCACAGAATAGATGACTCAGACAAGAGAAGCAGAAAGACCGACTGCAGAGTCTGTACAAAGATCTGGAACGCAGTGAACAAAGTGACCTACAGCTCATTATTCTCCATCGACTTATATCCTTCATTAGGACAGTGACTCCATTATAATTATAATACATTACCTTTTTTAATTATTATATCACCATAGGCTTTTATCTGTGGGCTGCTCTCAACTGGTGAAGTGAGTGACTCAGTCTGAATTAAAAGTAAGTAAAACTCACCTAAAGAGGACGCCTTTGATGACCTGCCAGGCATTAGGTGCTTGTTGTTGTTGCTGCTGCTGCTGCTGCTGAGGGTCCTGGGCATTTTCAGCTGTCTGGACAGTCTGACCATCTGTTGTTGCAGCGGTTCCATTGCTGCTCACCTACAAACACAAGAAAGGTATAAAATCAGGTTTTATGCTGCCGACCACATGGACTGGCTGTTAAAGTTCCACACGCCAGACATGTTTGCTTAGGATTTGCTGCCACGTGCTTGAGAAGGAAAGGGGGAGAAACACCACACACAGGACCTCTGCAGGCTGTGAAGTATGAGGTACAAGTGATCGGGTTTCAGGATCAACAACAGAAGACACTGATCGGTGAAGACCAATCACATAGTTTTTCAAGGAAATCGTCCAATAATGATTAGTGGGTGATTGATCGGAACGCCACGACTCACTAGTCATGCAGCAGTGGGTAATGCCATGATATGAAGATCAGTTTCAATGGAAATGATTTTGTGGTGCAACCCATTGCTGAAACAGAACTTAGACTTTCTCTATGAATCAATAAATAAAAAGACAGAAGTATAAGTTATTCCAAGCAGTCTTAAGAAAGTTTTAGTAAATCTAAATTATAATTTTTAAACAAAGTTGTTCATTTATTCCATAAAATACAAGCAAAACAACGACATTCGTTTTTTTAATGCCAGTTGCATAACAGACAAACAGACGCATGGATGTAAGGACGAGAAAACGGGAAAAGGAATAAAGCCTGGCAATAGAAATATTCCTTCATACTTTTGGGTTTTTTCCAATTTTTTATGCTGGAAAATACTTTAATCAAACTCCCTACTGTTTCAGATTGTGCAGGAACTCTGTTACTACCACTGTGGTCAAAATTGCTCGCAAGAAGCTAGTTACGGACAAAATGGGAAAATGTCACTTAGAAAACATTTGGCATTTTCTCAACATTTACATCTATATACGACTTCATTTAGTCACCAGAAACATGATATAAATTAAAACTTTCACAATTTTTCCTCTTCATCTGAAAAAAATACATATCACTTTGATTTGTAATAACTGATCATTTTAATTTCTGTGGTAATTCTAAGTAAGAGAGTTTAGTTAATCATTTCTTTTACAAAGCACTTGCATGAACATCACCTTCAAAGTGGTGTTCCTAATGTTCTAAAAAAAAAAAAAGAGAAATTATAAAGCCTCAGTAGTAGAGGTCAAAGGTAAATGACCTCCATCTCATATTTATCTGAACAGTTTAGTGCGTGTAAATGATCACTCAGATCAGTAAAACCGGTTGTTAGTGGTCACCTCACCCCAAGCTGCAGCGTGCCAATGTAACCCCCCCACCCCTCTGGCAAGGCCACATTCTATTCAAGTGCCACAATAGACAAGCACATGCCAAGTCATGAGACTCATTCACTATCCATCTAAACGTCTAATCTGCCCTGTTGTTATAAACACAAGGGAGACCAGTGGCTGACCTCTTAAAACAGACAGCTCATGAGGCTAAAAATGTCTGTTTCAACTGGTTGTCTGCAGCTTTCAAAGACAAGGAAATAAAATCTGTAGCATCCAGCTGGTTTTGCAACATCATAAACCTCACAGTTGAAGGCTATAAAGTGGACAAAAAGATGGCTTTTCATCCTCTCTCCCACATCCTGCTATGTAAAATTAAAACAAAGCTTATTATTCAAGACATGGACTTCCGTTTCCTGGATGTAACAAACTTATAGAAAATACAACAATACACTCAGCAATAGAAAAAGGTTCTCTCTCCACCTTAAGATAATAATTTACACCTACTGAACAAAGTTTAATTATTGACTAGGTTGACTGGCTAAATGCTTCACACTAGTTTAAAGTTAGCAAAGTTTTCTTTTTGCGCTACAAGACTGATGCACCCAAGCTTGCTCCAGTAACATTAAGCTGTAAAACAAGAAAAATCGACCCCTGTCTGATGTGCCGAGATCATTGCTATTACAGCTCAGAGCAAACCAGACACCTGTGATTAAATCCGACCAGCCACCACTGACTGACCCCCGCCCAAATTATCCTCAGATATTTCTCCAGATTAGCTACAGGACACGTGGAGAGCTGGGAAACTGTTCGCTCTATAATTAAAAGTAAATTTATCTCCGCACAGCATTTTCATTGCGGAAGAGACAGTTGACGCATCGTCCTGGTTACATAGAGACCAGAACGAGGCATCTTTCTTTCTGAAAGACAAAATCCTGGTGGAGCGTAAAACTGATAATCATTAAAATGCACAAAGTGTGTTCTCAAAATCTCTACAGACACTATCTAGATTCCCAAACAAAAATAACAGTCTTGTTTAAGTTGCAACTCATTTCTAACCCAAAGAACTTTGACTAATTTAGAAACATAAGGAAATCCCTTTAGATCTGTTGAACAAGTTGTTAACTGACATTTAGTAGAAAAACACATGAAAACACACGAGATACACAAATGCTGTAAATGTGTTACATTAAAAACAACCATGCAACACCAATTTAAAACAACGTAAGAGCTATACCAGGTTTTACAAACATGATGATGATAATCGACATTCTTGGCCTTTTATAATGCAGCTATTTGTCACTAGCTATAGCTTCATCCTTTATCTTGTTTCATCTATTAGTGAAATATGATGCTTTGAATTTTTATGGGCATCAGACTGAGGCACATAAAAGACTAGTGGTTTAAAGTGATGATTCACAATGACTTAACATGTTACAAGCAATGTTCAGAAAATAACTGTCCTTTTGTGACACACTATACACTTAATTAGCAGAGGTTACAAATAGACTACGGGCAAGCAACACATGGGTTATCTGTCAGCTAGATAACCCATGTGTTTGTCAAGTGTATATCTTCCAGTTATTTGGTCACCTTTAAATGTATTTTGACTCTTTAGTGTCTCTTACTGGCTCTTTCCATTTCCTGTGGTTGGTTCAATTTAATTTGGATCATGCTGTGCAACATTTCATTTCTCCATGTTTTTATTTTATTTTTTAATCAGAACATTGTATCTTGACTGTTCATGCTTCTTCACCCAAGTTGTTTTGTGTTGTTTGTGTGAATTGGACAAAGGGTTTCTAACCCTGTAAGTGCATTTAGAAATCTGTATGAATAATTACTGTTGTGTACTATTAATGCTCATACACACCATGGCAGGACCTCAAACTTTTAGTGAAAAAAAAACATCAATTTGATTTTTACTCCATTTTTATATTTAAATGCAAGTATTTATTGTAGATGCACAGTACAAGTAGAAAAAAATAAGTTAATTTTGTAAATTCATGTTCAAAAATAGTACTAAAATATTAAAGTCCTATACAATACAAATAAATGATGCCAAAAGTTGTGTGTGTGTGTGTGTGTGTGTGTATATATATATATATATATATATATATATATATATATATATATATATATATATATATATATATATATATATATATATCACAGCATCTAAAGTTAGCAATGTTTACTGAATGTTTAACTGTAAACAAAAATATCCTCCTTCTTGCTTGCACAAAGCAGTCTTAGAAATTCAGATATTTAAAAAAAAAAAAAATGTAAGAAATGACACTCCATATTTCTCTGCAATGCTCAAAGTTTTAAATGCAGGCTAACATCTTTTTTATGTGATCCATTCACCATCCAAACATCTTTCTCAGCACTCTGGTCAGCTAGCCAGTTTCTCCTGGATGTTCCAAGATCTAGATTAAATAATAGAGCTGACTGAGCTTTTGCTTTGGGTGTTACCATTAGCCAGTCTGTTGCTATTGGTGAGTTTCAATCCCTTGTTTGGTGATTATAGGCTATGCCATCGCCTTAAAAACAGATTATTTTATATTGTGGGTTGCATTTTTGAGCATTTCTGATTATAAGGTATATACACCCAAAATATTATTTTTCTCCTATTCCTGTTAGTGACCTAACCAGGAGTCATTACTGAAGTTTTGATCCAACTCAATCTAATTCAGCCTAACTGTGTATCTGAAAATGAGTAGGAATTCTTCTTAAAATAAACAAAACACTCTGTATGTAGTTTTCAGGTACCTATATACAAAAAAAAAAAAAGGACTATCATGATTTAGAAATAATTTATATCTTAATATGAGAATTTAATTATACATTTTATGTTGAAAAAGACTGCAAGCTTCATGTCTTTTGGTTTTATAGTAGTTGCCATTTTAAAATGGCAAAAATATATTCTACAGTAACAAACATGACCATTTGGCTAACAACAGGACAATTACAGTTTAATTAACTAACATTTACTCTAACCGCTAAAATGCAGAAAATTCACTGGAGATTGTTTCCAGTATGTTTCATGGCAATATGTTAAAAACATTTTTTTTTTTTTTAATTCAGCACTATTTTGTGATTTAGGGTCCAAGTAAAATGAGGGACATAAATGGCCTCAAATTTAAGCCAGCTAAACTCTTTAGCTGTCTTAACACAAAACCGAGACATTTGATCTGATTTTAAAAATCGTTTTAATGCTCTTTCAGAGTAAATGGTTTGTTTTGAATTATAACTACAAAAAATGCTGGTAGTATGACTAATTTTGGGCTCCCCCCCAAAAAAAAATAAATAAAATAAAATAAATAAAAAATCTAGCTGATCTATGGTAGTTTAGATGCCAAGAAAAGGACTGATAATGCCCTTGGTTGAAGGTTTCACAAGCCATAAATGGTCTATTAAAGAATGCGTATCTTTTGTGAGATAAAACGGTTCAGATTCGAGAAGCTTGAGAAGATTATTTGAATCAGAGCTTTTAAAGGCTAAGTGCCAAAAAAGGTCGAATCGAAGCCAAATTCAGTGTACTTACTTTTCCATTCTGCTCAGAGACTGCGTAGGAACCTTGTTAAGCAGTTTTTGGCTAAGCTACATCTGGTTCTTCCACCTGACCAATCCTAATAAGCAGTGTTTGTCAGGTGAACGGTCACCGATGAAATTGCAAAGGAAAATAGCATGTGGAAGGACTTAACTGAAAGTTGAAATGAGTGAGAACACACTGGCCCAGTTAATCAAGCCATGCTGCGCTGATCAGGTTCAGGCCTTGTGATAGCTAACTGTCACGCTGCGGTTGTCAGCTGGCTGAGCACTGACACAGTCAACTCAACATACAGTCGCAGTTTTTTTTTAACGTTCGTCTTCGGGTACATTTTTCACTGTCAACACTTCCTTTGCTCCGCACCTCGACTCGTTAACAGTCCTGGTTTCACAACACACCGTCAGCGGCGACGGGAGGTCGTTTTAAAACCAACCGGCATTGACAACGTCACTGAGACTCGCGCAGCAACCGCTGACACGGTTAAATGTTTGGACGCTCAAGCACTACGTTGAAACCGTTAAACCGACTCGAACTCTCCGAACATTAAGAGTGAAAACCCACTGTAAGGTTGTCATTCATTTTACCTCTCCGTTGCTCACGGTGGGTTTAGTTGATTCGCTCCCCTGCGTCGCCATCTTTCCTCGTCTCTATCGCGCAAACAGCACACTTGCTGGCTGGGAAACTGCGCTTAGTCTCGCGAGACGTCCGTTGTATCGTCATCGGAGCGGTGTACGGTCTTGTGGGAGTTCTCGCCTACAAAGTGGCAAAAAAAAGCAGTTTTTAAAAACAGAAATAAAATTAACATTATTTCGTAATGTTTAACACATTTAGGTCATGCATGTTTTGGTAACTTCATTTTCTAATCAGAATCAATTATCAAAAATCAAATGGTTATTTGATTTTTTTTTTTTTTAAATCTCAAAATACAAAATATTTTATTGAAAAACCAGCAAATTTTCATTTTGCGTTCAAAAAGTAGATGAGTAGAAATTAAAATTTTGTTTGATTATCTTATTATATTTAAAATAACAGGCAGTCTGAAAAATATACCCCCCAAAACCTAGTAAGTAGTTATGCCACTCTTAGAGGACAAAATAAATAAATAAATAAATAAATAAAAACATTTGTCATGATTGGCAATGAGTTTTTCCACATCACTTTGTAGGAATCATATTTGCAAAACGTTTTAATTCGGCAATATTGGAAGGTTTTCAAATTTGAATGGCGTAACTGTCACAAGCCACATCGTCTTAATCAGATTCAAATCCAGACTTTGACACATTTTGTTTTTCCAAGACATTTGACTTGCTGGTGTGCTTCAAATCATTGTCCTGCTGCACATCTCAAATATGCTTTAGGTTAAGTTCACAAAACGATGGCCAAACATTATCCTACAGGACTCATTTTGATTTTTATAATAGACTGATCTCTCCTGGGAAAGTTTGCCACTGTTCTATGTTTTTCCATTTGTGGATATTGGCTCTCTCACTGCAGACCCAACACCTTAGAAATGGCTTTGTAACCCTTTTCAGACTGATAAATGTCATTGACTTCTCATTTCTTCTTGAAATTCTTTAGATCCAAACAGGATGTGTTGCTTTTTGGGTTCCTTTTGCCTACTTCATGTTGCCTGACAGATAATATTTAAAAATCTTTATTAAAGATTCAAAAAAGCCAATATAACAAGGCATACATCAGCAACAAAAAAGTACAATTTAACATGATAAAACTTAGCAGAAAGGAGGATAAACAATGAATAAAAAAATACCGTCTCAGAAACAGCAATGTGACGGAAATAAAGCAGAAAATATAACAAATGCAAGAGAGGTTTCAAGTCTTAAATTAAGTAATTAACATTGATATAAAGATTGGGCTGTTGCAATGTTTAAGCACTTCCTTAACTAAAATTATTTCACTGAAAAAAGTGTTGAAAAGGGGGGTAATTTTTAAGTAACAGCATTTATGAATAAAAAAAATTAGCCAGAAGTATTAAATTATTACCATAATTTGATTCTTCATCCCCTGCCAGACCAAATCTTAAATCAAAATTTAAAAGTGGAATCAATTTTTTTTTTTTTTTTACACAACATCCAGTTTTGAAAATCCATGAAATGGCAATTAAAAAATCCAGTCACAAAACAAACAAGAATTGGTATTTATATAGATTTTCTTTTTTTTTTGGCAAAAAGTTATTACAAGGATAAATTCCATACATAAATGGATTTTGAAATGGATTTCTTTCATTTTTTTGTGGCAGTGGAAAAGAAAGATATTTGGTTCTGATTTTCTTAAGGGATAAATACAAACATATAATTTTTAAACAAATTTTTTCTTCTCAGGGTGGATGGAAAGATAATCGAAGTTGCCTGACAGATACTATTTATTTCTTGATTGTACAGGCAGGGCAGTAATATGACCTGATGTGGTTTTTGAAATTGAACCGAAATGTAATTACTCACAACACATTAATGATTTAGCAAGGAGGGCATATATTTTAAAAACAAACCATGTTGATTTAAATTGTTTTTTACTCAAGACATGAAATCATAATTTGAAATTAATTTTGTATTTACGCATGTTATCTTTGATGAGTTTAAACATTTAAGTGTACCCAAAAAACAGAAACAGAAATCTGCAAGGAGAAAAATGCTTCATGACACAAAAACAATCCAAAAATCAAACTACTAGTTAGTAAGGATCGCAAACATCGGAGTATATGATTCACCCATATTATTACCAGTCAAAAACAATAAATAAATAAACCAAACTGACTCTGGTCATGTGTACTATTTTTATTAGTGTGGATTATCCTTTGGCACATATTGTCACCAGCACCTTAAAGATCAATGTTGAAGATTAAATTACCACTGAACTTTATTGAAAAGACACTGAAATTATTTTGCATTTGCTCAAATGAAACAGTTTAAGTTTTTTTTTTTGTATGTATAACAAAAGCAAGCCTACCATCAATTTGAAATGCAACACTGTCCAACACTGGCGCAATTGTTAAAACACGGACCTGCAGGTAACTAAGCAAAAAATCAGATGCACAAATGTGACTGTGTGACTTGTGTTGTGGTGACATGTGACAAACAAAGCAGCCATGTTTTGTTCAGAAGGAAAATATCATGGGTATTGTTGGTCTGTAAAAAACAGTAGCAGAAGTGTCAGGTAGAGCAGTTTTCACAAAAGAAAATGAAACTTTTTACTTAAAAAAAAATAAATGTGATGCATTTTCTCTGTGACTTATTCAAAAATGAAGTATCCACTGCCTGCAGCTTTGTTTTACCCTCACCAATGACATAACGTTGCTAACACAACTGAGGTGGCCATTTTACTGTCAAGGTATGATTAGGGTGAATCTTAGACTCAATGAACAGTTAGAGCAATGCACATTCTTTAAACAATAAGACTGTAACTATGTATAATTACACAAAATTCAACATTCTGACATTAATGGAAAAGGAAATTTAAGGCTTGGAGATTAAACTGACTTTAAAAACAGGACAAAAAAAGAACTTAAATACATTAATCTGAAAAAAAACCTTCGTGTGTGCAGCACTGTCAGATCTAACTAGATTTTAATGACTCTTCTAAGATCACAAATGGACAGTAACTTCTGTCATGCTGCAGCGAAAAGAAACTTCCAGCTAAAGTGCCTTTGGATCATGCCATCCACAGAACAAACAGGAACATTTGTTACAATAAATCATTCTCCTTCGTCTTTGTTCAGTAAGTGGATCTGAAATGAAAACAAATGACCGTAACAAGAAAAAAAACAAAAAAACAAAAACAACAGTTCTAAATCTCATCTAAACCGTAATCCTCTTCAGGAAAGTCTCCCACAGTCACACTCAGCGGCTTCACAAATGCCCCGTATTTGTCCTGACACTCAAAGTACTGCTTCCCCTGAACACTGGGGACACAATAAAAATCAGTTAGACTTAAATTTGCAAAAAAAAAAAAAAAAAAAAAAAAAAAAAAAAATTTTTACATTTCTTTACATGAATGGAGGGAAAAAAAACTGATCTTACGTTCCATTGTGTTTTCCCAGAGGCTCGTCATACTTCACGCCCACCCAGGAACCTGACTTGAACTCTGTTGTACCTGCAATAATAAACATTTCTTAATACATTGCACACAAAACTAAATGAATGCAAATTTTCTAAAAACAAAAATATTTTTAAGTCTCCATAGATGGATGGATAGAGCAGAAGGAAGATCGTGCTGGGAAAATGAAGGAAGATTATGAGGAAGCAAGAACAAAAAAAGAAAGGAGGGACAACATTAGACAACAGGACAGGGAATAAAGTCTGTAAACGCAAACATTTTACCATACTTTTTTTTCTCCTATTTTAAACAGTCCTGGAAAATGTTGAACACTGCATGCAACGAAGCACTTGGGGGAAAAAAAAAAAAAAAAAAAAAAAAAGAACTGGTGACCGGCTGGTGATTAAGTCCCTACTCTCCTCCTCCTGAGGACGCAGTTATCGGTAGACTGTTACTGTTTGACATTGGGGACTTCATACACCTGCAGCACAACAGTAATACTTCAGGACAACTGATGGGTAGCTATTAAAATGGGAATATTCACAGCTAACATCGGCAGTTTCCTTTAAATATCTTCTTACAGCTCTACATTTTCTCTGGCTTCATTATAAGCACCTCATTCATACTGAAAATAGCTAACAGTGAGTCTTCTTCCCTCAGCGAGAGTATCCACAGCGAGGAAGTGTGATGTATTCACAGAGTGGAAATATACTGGGGTTTTTTTTTTCTATTTCTGACCAAATGGTCACCAGTCAGGGAAAAGGAAGCTGAAAATCATCTGGTTTCCATCACCAAACAATTTCTCAATGCTTCTCCAGCTATGTAGTTTTCAGTGCAAAAAGGCTAAAACTTATTAATTTCCAAATACACAAAGACATACCATGCTGATAGTCTGATAGACAAACAAAAGTAAAACTGCATGATACTGGGAAAGCATGCAAATGCAATAATTTTGTTGAATATCATGAGGATGACACTGCTTGCAATTAATCCATATTTTAAATATCAATATCACACTGAAATCTCCATCAGGTGAGGGCATCAAGGACAGGGAGCCCATTCAGCTGGCAGTTATATTAGATTTGCAAGCAGAGCATGAATGCATCACACTTGAAGTATTAGTGTCTGTGGAATATTGTATCCAAGCAATCTCTTGCTGATGATGCAATGACAATTGCAATTCAATATGTTGTGCAACTCCAATTAAAACACAAGCATACACTCTGGGAGTTAGGTTTTGATCCCCCCTACGGTACGGTTCCTTCTCCACTACCAATAAAGATCTTTTCATCAGCCCATATGACTACAGTATCCATCATACAGATGAATTGCTTCAGGTTTTCCTGTTGGGGAGAAAACCAAACAAAGGTTTACATAAAGAAGAGCAAATAGATTTTTGTCACACTTACCGACATACATAACCGTGCCAAGCTTTGTAGGCTGCCCAGGGACCTCCACTTTGCAGCGGCTGCCGACAGAAATGGCCTCAGCTGCAGTCTTCTGTTGCTCTTCCCGACTGGTGAGCTCAGCTTTCTTCTTAGCAGTTTCTTCCTCGTTGAAGCGACCTAAATTCTGCTTCTTCAAGAATGACCGCACCGATTCTAAAAGATGTACATTTTGTACAATGAGAAATGAGGATGAAAACCATGAACAGTAACTCGAGATTCGTACTGTGGAAGGAAACATTTCTAATGACTGCTCTACAAATCAGATTTTTTCTTCTCTAAAATGTAATCTATAGTTTTTTTTGTTTGTTTGTTTTCTAGCTAAATAGGTTTGCATAGATCCCTGTAATAGCTATCTTGTCACATAATAATTAGTTGTTCTTGAAACACAAAATTTCTCTAAGATATATAGGTAATAATTTTTAAATCCATTATATTTTTTCTTAAAACAATCAGAGAAAAAAGGTGTGTGAGATTTGTACCTGTCCGTTTTTCATAGGCCTCATCTGAGAGCTCAAACTTCTCCACTTTGGAATTATCAAACAACTCACTGGTCTGTCCTCCACTTCTATCAATAACCTGGACAGGAAACAATGAGACAGAAACACAAAGTAAGCTTGACGACACAATAGCCAGAAACTCACTTTCACTTTAAATTATGAAAAAATGTTTATTTCAATTTCAATTCTTTTTATGCATAATAATGTGATTCCGAAGTGCAGGTGTTTCAAATATATTTATAGTACGCCCAAAAAGAAACACTGGAAATTGATCACAATTTCTTTAAGGTTTGATAAATTTAAGAGCTGTAAGTTTCAGCAATTTCTTTTTTTTCTGGACCATACATGCATATGGAGATAATCTAACTGGATTTCAAGCATCAATAACAACAAAAAAACCCCACTGCCATCCGCATTTCAGATAAAACTAAAATAAGGTCACAGCCTAGATCAAAATTTTATTTATACAACAGCATATTAGGGTCACTCTGAGAGGAAAAAAAATGAGGCAGTATTTTCTTTTATAGCTTTACTACTTAAACAGTACAGTCAAAAGTCAAAATAATGAAAAAAATGGTTGAAATAATGAGGGGAAAAAAAAAAAGAGTAAAAATTATTCTATAAATCACAGGTAAAGTTATTCTCACCATTCAGACTTTATGTCAACTTTATTGTGCAACAGTAACGGGAAAAAGAAATCCACCCAAAAAATGTTTTTCCTTCCAAGTGACCCTTATACTCCTTTGCATGCCTATTAAAAATTATAAAAACAAAAGAAAAAAAAAAAGCATTGACTTATTTTTCCACTTAATCACTGGTACCAACACCAAAAATATCTAATTTGGTGGACATAAAGGTGCAAATACCCCTTTTAAAATCCATTTTTTTTATCTTCTATACCCGCTAATCCTTGCGGTACCCGGAGAGAATCCCCACATGCGTGGGGAGAGCGTGCAAACTCCATGCAGAAAAAACCCAGGCCAATTTAGATCCAGCATACATGAGCTGGTATTTAACTAAAAACAGACAAAATGACTGAAGTGAAAAATAAATAAAAACAATTGGTCCAATAACCTGGTTGGATAAGTTTGACATCCCGTAGTTTGATTTAATTTCAGGATTTCATCTTCGTAACCCCACACCTGCCATCAGCTAGATTTATCTGATTAACCCTCAATGAAGTTTAGTTATTGCTGACACTTACTCATGTGTTACATCACACACTCCCAGCTTTTCAACCAGTGTAAACAAATTTTACATCCACCCCAACTTAAATGTTATTTACCATATCACTAGACACTGCATTTCAGGTACTTTTAATATTGTACGTACATGTATTCTGCATTCATCATCCAAAGGGTAGGAGCCTAATAAAGCTTCATCGTTATCAATTTTCTGAAGGAACCTATTGGTGGTGCTAAAAATCTCCAAGTCCATGCAGGAGGCAGGTACACCCACATTCATCTCCAGGAGCCCCTTTGTACAACAGAATAGTTACGTACCACAGTTAGAAGGTAGAACTAGTTAATATTCTCGAAATAAAAGTGCAGGGAAGGTCATAGATATTATACATGTACATTACCTTAAGTTCTGCTATAGTTATTCCTCTATTAAACCTTCGGCGGTTCTCAAAAGTGGAAAGGCTGCTTGTGATACGGACATTCACAAACGGGTTGGTAACAACCACCACTTCACCGTCCATCCTGCACTCTGTTTGGGCCACTTAAATACCAGGGACTACAAATGAAAATAAATATCAACAGGTTATCCAACAGAATTGGAAAGATCTTAAACATGTAATAATGAATTTTTATATGACTTCTGAAGACAAAATGTCCATTTCTAGACTGGGAAAGTCTCTCTAATGTACAACCCTTGGCAAAAGAAGACAGTTACAGATATGATAAACAATTACTTTACTTAGTCTATGTTACTTTGTAACACCTAAACCTTCTGGAAATGTAACATTTTTTTTAGAGGAAAAGAATGTAGGATAACCCTGTTTGTTGCACTTTTACAACAAACACCTGCACAGATGTAAATATGCAAATTAGTCCACAGTTAACAGAGAATGCTTGTAGACCTCAACAAGATGTTACACCTTCCTGACTTACAGGACACTCAGTCCCAACAGAGAGGCCATGTGAGGTTGGTTTTCTGTCAGCTGGGTCTAAATTTTTAGCAACTGCAAGCAAGACCGGAAGGTTCTAAAAGAAATAACATACAGGCAGCTCAAGGCATCATTGATACTTGAAAAGGAAATAAGTTTTCACTGCACAGAATGGAAGTAGTCACTAAAATATGATTGAATATTAAATTTAGTGACAAAACCTTTTATATGAATTGGTCAAGAAGATGGTGCTGGAATATTTGTTTGAGGCCACTCTATTAATCAAAAGCTGGCTTGATTATGATGAAGTCATTTTTTTTTAGGAGAGTAACATCTTTCGACAAGGATATAGCATATCAAGTTAAATGGCATAGACAGCAAAGAGCCCTAATCGCAATCTGATGAAACGTTCAGGTAAAAATGCGAAAAAATGTACACGAAAAGTTTCCATTTTACAAAACTATTTGTCAACTGCTTAAGGAAATTGTCAAACATGACTAGTAATTAGATTCCATTCATGAAGCCCATGCATTGAAGAAATAAAACCAGAACAAAACAACAAAAGCTAAACTGACATAGTACCTCACAGTTTCCCCTCTACTTGATTTGGAAGATGCTATCATAGGTACAACAATGTAATAATAAAATTAATCTTTTCACAAAGTTGGAGTGCTCTGCACTTAAGTTAAATCGTACATCTCTTTTTTTTTTCTTTTTTAAACTAAAAAAAATAACATCCTCCTGAAGTAGTGATTCAAGTTTTTACCAAGAGATGTTGTATTTTTTTCAACAAGTCCTTGTGTTTCAGTGCACCAAAGCAAGAATTTAAGCAATTGGCATTTTTCTGTTTTTATTCCTGATTATTTTTACTCAATGTAGTTTCTTCTTTTCGCTCTCATTTTAAAATGACTGCTCTTAGCTACACTCCGGGTTAGCTAGCTGACTGGGTTAGTGGTAAGCAGCAGTGGTCACGTTGGACCCAATGAGACACCTCGAATAAACCACCGTTTTAATACATTTACTTACATTTATGAGTCCTATCCTCCGCGGTATAAACACGTCTTGAGAAAAGAGGGTTAACTATGTACGTTTAAAGAATCTCGAGCAACCCTTAAAAACTACAACGACACTAAAACAAAAATGGTGAATGTAAGCTTGCTTTGTATTTACGCCAGAAAACTCAAACTCCAATTCCTGCTACGCCCTGCTCTAGAAGGTTCTACCCGCCTTGACTGGAACACACCAATCACATTAGAGAGAGAAAGAATTCAACCAATAGAATTACGGTTAAGACAAAGAACCGCCTACTTAGCGCACAGTTGACAAAATCAACAACCAATCAAAAGAAAGGATTGAAAATCCCAATGTGTAACAGCAACCACTAGACGGTGCCAACGGTCCATTTAAATACCCCGTAAAAAGTGTTAAATTCTTTGATAAAAAGCACGGATTACAGGTATGCTTTTCACATTGTTACTTAAGTGTTAAAATTAATTATTATCAGTTTGATTTTAGAGCACCTAAATGAAGACTAAAGTAAGTTGAACTGGCAGCTTTTAAAATTAGAGATTTTTAATGAGAAGATATCAGGAAATAGTCCTGTTTCCTTTTATGTGGTTAAATTGGATGAGTGAAAGTTTAAAATTGGTTTGAAAAGGGGTAGAAATGGTCCGGTTTTCATATTCCAGACACCTAATTCTGAGACCATCCGTTGCTATGACTGTAGGGGGCGCTATTTCTCCTATACGCCTCAAAATTGTCCCACTGTTTTTTTTTGTTTGTTTGTTTTTTTTTTTTTTCCTTTTTCCACATACAACATAGATTAACTGGAACATCTAAAAATAAATGCATACCTAAAATTCTGATGACTTTGGAGTGGGATAAGAATTTAAAATCATATCAATTTTTTTTTTTTTTTTTTTTTTTTTTTTTTTTTTTTATCATATTCTGAGCCCGGTGTTAGAAGGCATTGACGTCACAGGGTGAAAAATACACTTTAGTAGCACAAACTGAGCTGAGAAGGGCGTTAGAACAACAACAATTTTAGTTTCTCTTCATCCATAATTTTATGCTTTTATTTATATAAAAAATAATAATAAAATAAAATAAAAGGAAATCAAACAAATTTCTGCTCATCAGTTTTTCACCACAGAAAAGAAAAACCTGTATGGACCCCGTACCTTTTAACCCTCCTAAGAAAAAGGACATTCTACAATCACTCATTATTTAAGAACACTGTGCAGATTAAAGGTAAGGCTGTAGATTTAACAAGAAGGGAGCTAAGATTAATCTCCTTCACTTAACCTGCATCCCCACAGTGAATATTTACATTCTTGTACTCAGTAATGGAGACGCTGGTCTCCATAGATCTTATTACACTGTAGAAACAAGTATGGACAAACCTTTACAGTTTAGGTTTAACACCTTTTAAGAATATTTGACAAGACATAAACAAAAGTAAATCATGAGGAAAGTAATACTGCTCTGATCTGGGTCATCATTTAAATTTTCTTTGATGACCCATTCACATGTAAAAGACTAATGCTTATCAACTGCAAAAATCATCTGGAACATGTAGCTAGTGGACACTGTATTTGCATATAATCCACCTGTTGCTCAACAGACCATATGATCCAGTGGGAAAAGGTAAATCAGGGGATAATGGGGAGCAGCAGCAGCAGCTCTAGAATCTTTTGCACCTCAGAATCATTAGAAACTAAAAATATATTTCTCCATATTATGCCAAATCTTATGCTTTAGGGAAAAAAAGTTAAACACTATGAGAGTGACATTAGTGATTCAATGAGAGTGATAAATATCGTCTGCTCTGAAGGATGAAGATCAGTTTTCTTGTACATCTCTCCTATAAAATTATAATGTTAACTATTTTCATTTCTTCAAATTATTAATCAGAGGTACAAAGATACATTTAGCTGACAGGAGCATAATCCATGTTGGGTTTGAGAGAATGAAGTTAGCCAAGATGAGATTTTAATAATGTTTTTTAAAGAAGTAAAAATCCCTATTTTTTTTTTAGTAATTAAGTAATTTATATTTTTTGTTTTGTTTGTATACAGAAAATGTTTAATTTATAAGTACGTATAGACTCACAGTGATGCAGAAAATGATTATATCCTTCTTCATCCTTAGTTAAGTCTATTCATAATTTGATTCATCTTTCAATAAAAACCCAGTTTCATCTTACGAATGGTTGACCCTGCAGCAGTGCTGTAGGAAGCTTTTCAAAAGTGTGGGGTGTGAGTTGACTGGGAGGGGATTTTAGCTATTTTGGCTGGGTATATTTCTAAAAATACACCATAAAACTATATGTGGAAACTAAATGTAGAAATATTACTTGAAATGCATAAAGTAAGCCTATTTGTGTGCTTAACTCCATATTGTGTACTATGTTCTCTTGTGTTTTTCTTAAATCCTACCATTTTGTAATTTCTGCCACTTGGTGCAGTATTTTGATTTGCTGGTTTCGATCATTTCTTTTTATCCAAGGAATACTCTGATTGGATGGAAAAGAGCCGTCTGTGGTGGTCTTATGGTGGTGTGGTTTATTTATATAGACTAAGTTGCTAACTGTCAGTTACATTTAAATAAACATTTTCCTTAATAACATACAACAGGCACACTTCCATCCCACGCAAGGCGCAACACAGGATACAAAAACATGCTGCTAAGCACCTTGTGAAATAGCTTCCACTCCTGCCTTTTTCTTCTTTGAGTTTTTGAAGTGTTAACTTAAAAGTTAGTTTACTCAACTCTTGGAGATATGATAAAATTAATAAAAAGTTAACACAACTTATACTGTAAGTTTATCTTTCACAGACTCACACATTTAAGTTCAAAATCTAAAACTTACAAGATTTCTCTGACTGAAAGAGTAGAAGTTAGTAGACACAACTAAATGAGGCTCAAATGTTTTACAGTGTAGGTTTAAGAATTATTACTATTCTATACTATTACAAGGTTTTTGGAGGTTTTTCTTGTTTCTTTGGAAGACAGGACTTTTATCTTAAAACTTGAAACCCTACTTCTTTATCTAAACATATGGAGAGTTTAGCAGACAGAGTCAAACTTGTTGGGAATTGTTGCAGGTATACTTGTTTTGTTGTCGGCCTCTTGGTAGCCTCTCAGATCGGTTTTGTCTTTTCATCAGTTTTGGAAAAACATCCATTATTGACAAATCTTCTTACTGTACCATGGCACCATGTACCATCCAACAGTAGCTGGACAGGAGGAAGGGCAGAGAGAGAAGGGGAAGGCATGCAGCAAATCGACCAGGGCTAGGAATCGTCCTGGGGAACAACTGCAGCGAGGACTGTAGCCTCTGTATATGGTACACCTGCACTACCACTGAGCCACACGGCACCCATAACTGCATATTTTAATAGTTCAAACACCAAATAACCGTCTCAGCACTACCCCGGAAGCTTTTTCCGTTCTTGGGGCTAAATAAAATAATAAAATATATGGTGGTTTTGAATTGGCTACTTTCCTAATGCTAGCTACTAGCATGTAAAGTACCATTTGGGCCTAGATATTTCAGCCTCCCAAGCTGCATTTTCTTTTGGATATTTATATAGCTATGCTGCATGAAAAAGTCCTCGAATGGGCAGGTTTTTAACAAATAATTTGAAGTCACAGAAAATACCACAAAAAGGTGAATCACCAAATACTGAATCAAGAATATATACCATACTATATATCTATGTGTGGACCAGATTATTGCATACTTCCAATTAACTTTTACATATAAAAAGTTCACAATAATCAGGTGACGAACCCTTCCTCACCTCTCTACTGCCGCCCTGGGCAACTGCCCATATCAAAAACTCTTGAGCGTTTCGGAAACCGAAATTGCAACGATGTTTTTTCACAACTGTTTGGCGTAAAAGGGCTGACTTAAAGTCACCGTTGGAGCTAATTAAAGCTGCAGCATATGTTCATATTTAAATTATTTGGATTGTGCCAACAGCTCTATAGAGGGGCGTGTCTTCTCATGGCTTGGAGGCACATTAATCGTGCTGGCGGACCGAAGGACGGGAAAAACGCAGCGCTGCGGAGGGAGGGACGGAGGGCGAGAGAGAGAGAGAGAGAGCGAGAGAGAGAGAGAGACAGGGGAGGAGGAACCACTACTGGAAAAAAAGTTAAAGTAAAAATGGCTTCCTTGTGTTTAGAGTCTGCAGAACAATCTGAGAACAGCCCAGAGGAGCCATCAGCAGCCGAGTCCAAAGAAGACAAAGAAACCGCCCGAGTTTCGGAACATTTGCTCCAAAGTTTCCAGAAGTCGGCTCTGAGTTTCTCTACTGACCAGGTTTCATGTCTGTGCGAGGCCCTCCTGCAGGCGGGCAATGTGGATCGCCTGTGGAGGTTTCTCTCCACCATACCTCCTTCGTCCGAGCTGCTACGTGGCAACGAGACGTTGCTGAAGGCCCAGGCGCTGGTGGCCTTCCACCGGGAGGAGTTCAAGGAGCTGTACGCCATCCTGGAGAGCTACGACTTCCACCCGTCTAACCATGGGTTCCTGCAGGACCTGTACCTCAAAGCCCGCTACAAGGAGGCGGAGAGGTCCCGGGGCCGCAGCCTGGGTGCAGTGGACAAGTACCGGCTTAGGAAGAAGTTCCCCCTGCCCAAAACCATCTGGGACGGGGAGGAGACCGTGTACTGCTTTAAGGAAAAGTCCCGGAACGCTCTGAAGGAATGCTACAAGAGCAACAGGTATCCCACTCCGGACGAGAAGAAAAACCTGGCCAAAGTCACCGGACTGTCCCTCACCCAGGTTAGCAACTGGTTCAAGAACCGCAGGCAGAGGGACAGGACCCCGTCCGGGACCCATAGCAAAAGGCAAGAGCAACAAAGCTGCATGCATGTGCACACAATAAAGCTTTGCGCACAGAAATTATATAATCTGCAACAGTGTCCTTTGTTTGGGACCAGATGAAACTTAGAAAGGCTCTAAAACTTGAAGGAAAAAGACAGCAGGCCTTCACATGAGCGCAAAAATTAACAAAACCTGTCAGAAACAGATTTATGCGAGAAGACGGGCAGTAGCTGACTTTTGGCAGCAGTTTAGTCACACATCTCAAACCAAAAGCATGTTGCTTTGTTATGAAATGTGAGCTTCAGATGGGCCCACAATGGCTCAAGTTTCCTGAAACCCTGCACTGCACTGCCGCCTTTAGAGCCAGGAGGACAGAGGTTAGTTGGTGGAAACCTTTAACAGGAGAGAGTGGTTGGGAAAAACCTGCAGGATCAGGTCACACAGCCTGAGATCTTACATTTTATATGTCACGGCAGGGATGCAGGCTTTTCCTGGGTTGTACGTTGGCAACATTTTCAAATGAGTTGCATGTCACAACAAGTGGTTTAATCTGAAAGAGTAATTGCGGGACTTCTAAATGATATCAAGAATGTGTATGTATTCAAAACACAGAATGATTCATACCCCTGACAGATTTAGGTTGGATGTAATATTTCAGTTTTACCAACACAAGAAGAAGTGATTAATGTTTCAGGGTGGCACAGCCAGAGTTCCAACTTCGAGCTGACAAAGAGGAGCTAAAGATTAGGGTGATGGTGAGGAGGCCTTCCAACCGTAGAAGACCCAGAGGTTGTTAGGAGGTAACGATACCTCGCAAGACGAGACACGATACCGAGTTTACGAGATTGAGACGGGACAAGATTTTTATATTATATTCAAGAAAACGTCAAAGATCGAGTTTCTTCATAAAATCCTTCATTCTACATTTTTATAGATTTTGCCACAAACTCAACAAACTGATCTTTCTTTTTCTGATTTCTTTTTAACTTCTCAGACCTTCGGACACTGCTTCAGCTATGCATAGTCTGCTGTACATTTCCCAGTTGCTATTGATAGAGTGCGCTGCGATTGTTATGTAGCTCAATATACCCTTGGAAATCCATCCAACGGTTGTTATAGCAATGCTTTCTGCCTCGTTCAGCGTCCAAACAACTTGCAGTACTTTACACGTTGTGTTGTCTGTCACTCAGTTACCATTTATAGTTCCTACTGGAAAACCAAAAATGCTGCGAAACAAATAGGGCTGCACCAAACGATTATTTTAGTAATCGATTATTCTGACGATTAGTCGATTAATCGGATAAAAAAAAAATTGGCACATTCTGCAGATTTTTAATTTAACCTCTTAGGCTTTTTTATACAGCTTTAGAAATACATAAAAAGAGGCAAATAAACAAATAATTAAATTCCTTTTTTTAAAATAAGAAAATAAACATTTTATTGCCTAAAATGCAATAATATAGCTTTCTTTTAATGAATTTGAACCAGGTGAAGCTAAAACTGCCACTTGAGGAGTTTTGGGTTGAACATATTTACAGATAGAGGGTTTTTTTTTTTTTTCCATCTTAAATGCAAAATATTTGCATATTTTGTGCAGTTTTGGCTTAATTACTGCTCTGCGTGTGTTGTTTTTTCAGTCTTTAGTCTGTATGCTCCAGTTAATGATTAATCAATTACTAAATTAGTTGACGATTATTTTTAATAATCGATTAATCACGATTAATCCGATTAATCTTTGCAGCCCTACAAACAAATGATTGAAGAGTAGTTGGGGCATCTTTTATTACAAATTAATGACCGCAACTGACTGGTGCTCACGAGACGGCAGTCACTTCAACCAGAAATATCGGGATGTCTTAATATTGCGAGATCTTGTACAACAAGATCTCGTTACACCTCTGCTCGTCACCAAAGATAAATTGTTAAAATGAAAGTGACCTGAGAACATTAACTGACTGACTGTTTGGTGTAATTTTTGAAAAATGGACGTCTTCAGGTAAATTATATAGATTTTGTCAGACCAGAACTTTCAACAATAAGTTGTGGTTTTTTATTTTTCATGGGGAAGAAGAAATCTGTAGCATAATCACGGCTCAAGCTAACTGAGCGCAAACTGGAGCTCTATACTCACTAATCGTAACACACCAAGCATCGTGCAAAGATGCTTCAATCAGCTTTTCATGACCAGATTTAAATTTTCTTTGAGGTTCGACCTACCGAATCCGATTTTGACCGGTTTAGATTTTTTTATTTTTTTATTATTTTTTTAAATTTTTTTTATTTATTTATTTATTTTAAGAGATAAATGGGCTGTACTGTCTTTGACAGGTAGTGGCTTTAAATTTAATAGAAAAAGAGGGGATAGACTCACTTATGTATGAAAGCTTGTGTCTACAACTTTTATCTAAACTCACAGAAGTGCATCCAAGTACATGACGTTGGGCTGTCCATTTATGGGCTAAAAATGTGTTTGTTCTTGTTTTTTATTGAATGAACAGTGGCGCTGATTCCCGTCTCTGGCAGAATAATTGGAGCATTTCTTGTTTTTATAAGCACTGCTTCTCCAGGGAGGGGTGTTCTGTTTGTGAAGAGATGAAGCGGAGCACAGAGGGCTTATCTTACCCCACCTCAGTGGTTGTGGTGGTCAGGCCATGCTATGTTGTTGGTCTGGGTGGTAAAACTCCACAAATTAACCAAGAACAGCCCATGGAAGAGTTCTTAGGACTCTGATCCTTCCTGCTCGGAGGAATGTTGTCATGCGTGGTTAGTTATTGTGTAGATGGAGGAGGAGTGTGTTGAAGAGTAGTTAACCATGCAGTTTAAAGCAGAGGTGAAACTTTAACAAATTTCCATTTGGCTCAGGAACCAATAGTGATTCAGATGCCTCGAGAAATATTATCAAAATCTGTTTAAACCAATGAAGTAAATAAAATCTCTCCAATTTACATTAAATGTCTCGCAGAATTTCAATTGTTTTTATTTAAAACAGGAAAGCAACATCTTTTCCTACTTGAACTACATATTTTCCCAAAAGCTGAAATCATTTTGACAGACACTCATTAAACAACCAGAGTAGTTTCTGCGTTTTCATCTTACAACGCAACTTCTCATCTAATTTCAGCGAGTCTGATGGGAACCACAGCACCGAGGACGAGGCGAGCGTAATGGACGACGCGCCGGACAAACCGGAGGAGCCCGCAGGCTCCACGGCTTCCATCATCTCCGTCTCCGCGGTCCCCTGCAGCACCGGGAGCCAGCTCATCCTCAACGGCTCCAGCGGCTTCCTCGCAGCTCCTCAGCCCTTGCTGCTAAACGGAAACTCCCTGATCTCCGGTGCCGGGGCCGGCGTCATAATCAACGGGCTAAGTCTGGGTGACTGCCAGACGGTCACGCTGAGTCCTGTTGCAACCAGCTCTCCTTTAATCCTGAACGGGGCTCAGGTCCTAACCAAACCTGGGGTCGGCGTGCAGCAGCACCAAGCGGCAGCTCCTGGAGCAGAACAGGAGGCGTCTGCTGTGGAGACCAAGTCGGTGGTCCTGAGCTCGAACAGCGTGCAGGCTTCAGAGGCCTCCACCATTATTTCTCCTCCACTTCAAACCAAAGCAAAGAGCAGCAGCAACATGGATTTTATCGTCAGCTGTGAATCAGGAGGAGGCAGCCAGACGGTATCCCCGTTGTCTTCTTCTTTATCGCCCTCCCCACCAGCTCTGTCCTCTCCAACCAGTCTTCCATCTCTAGTCTTAACCCAAAACCCCCAACGCCAGGAGCCCCTCTCCCTCCCAGCTTCTCTGTCGTCAGCAGGCGTAGTTATTTCTAACTCTTCCAGTCAGCAGGGGGCTCCTCCCTCCCAGTTAACACCTTCTCCAGTTTCTTCCATCCACTCCACCCCTCATGTCATCTCTTTGCCCCAGGTTGTGCCGTCCATCCACTGTGCACCAGTCTCCCATCTGGTCCAGACCTCTTTAGGAGCCCAGTGCCCTCAGCTAGTCCCAGTATCCCCACTCGCCTCACCGACTCCTCAGTTCCAAAGCCCTCAGACTCAAAACCAGGGGATTCGACCACCAGAGCGGCAAAAAGAGCCTCCAACAACTATATCTGAATCTGCTGCAACTATAGTTTCAGTCTCAGAGCTAAACAACACCAGCCTCCAGCAAATAAACTCCACCCCCAGTAAGATCCAGACTCCACAGGTCCTCTCCATGTCGTCCCCAACACCAGTAATCCCAGTGTCTCAAGCAAAAGGAGGCACCTCTGCACCGTTAGTCTCTCTCTCCATGCCTCAGCTGGTCCCCGTCTCCTCCATCCAAACCTCCTCCAGCATCTCTTTCCCTCAGGTGGTGCCAGCCGGCCCGGCTCTCTCCATCCCCTCGGCCGGATTGCCCTTGCAGATCCTGGCTTCAGCTCCTGGATCCGGAGGGGCTCCTCCGCAGACCCCGCTCAGAATAAACCCGCTGAGTCCGATTCAGAGAGTGGGGAACCCGAGCAGCGTGGCCCCTGCGGTGCAGCTCCTGAACCCTGGGATCATTCAGCTGCCTTCGTCTCCCACAGGTAAACGTGTCTCATTGGAAAATAAGATTTATTCATCAAGGGAAATTACTGGAAAACTGATTAACAGGTTTACATCAGGGCTGAAACGACTTAGCGGATTATTTGTGATGAATCGGTTATTGGAATAATCGTCAACTAATTTAGTAGTCGATTAATCGTAAACTGGAGTGTACAGACTCAAAAAAGGCCATTTGCAGAAAGAATATACTCAGATGAGCAAATAAGCCAAAACTGTACAAGAAAATATACATTTTGCATTTATGATAAAACTTCTTTGTCTGTAAATATGTTCTACCCGGAACTCCTCAAGTGTCATAGTTTTAGCTTCACCTGGTTCAAATTTTGTTTAAAAAAAAAAATCTCCTATTAAGCACCTTTTGCTTTCCAATTATTAATCAGTTAATCCAAAAAATAATTAACAGATTAACCCTACGCTGTGGGGATTTTTAGCTGCAGATACATCTTTTGCTACAAATGATCAAGTGCTCACTAAAGGAATGTTATGTTATTGTATTTTAGACAATAAAATGTTTATTTTCTTATTTAAAAAGGAATTGATTTATTTATTTGGATCTTTTAATGCATTTCTAATATTGTATAAAAAGGCTTAAATGAAAAATCTACAGAATGTGACTATTTTTGGTGCAGTATTCGGTTGTTTTTCATTCCAGCGAATTCAGTATGTTTCTAGGAATAATCGGATCGGATTAAAAACACTTGTCTGTGATGGGCTGGTGGTTGGGTTTACTTACAGAGAACTAAGGTGGCGAGCGCAGAGACAGAGCCGCACGCCAGCCGAGAGCAAAACTAAGTGAGAGTTGTCAGAGTTGACCGCACACCAGAGCACTATTTAGTGAGTGGTTGTGAGATTTAAACACACACGAATCAAATTATTGCTCATTCACATAGGCCTGTCGCAATAAGCAATGAATTAATTAATCGCGTGATAAATGAACTTGATGATTTCCATTCTGATAATTAATATTTTTGAAGGGCAATTTTGTTTACAGAGACAACATATCCCATTTTATTTCTGGTTTTGGTTGCATGTGTTTTTTATTTCCATTTTCTGTATTGTTTTTGGTTGTCATGGTTTATTTTGGATATTTAAAATATGTTTAAAAAAAATACTCAATAAATACAGAATATGGAAAAATAGGAAAAAATACATAATGAAAAAAAGTAACAAAAATTAAAAAAACTAAATAAAATAAATAAATAAATAAATAATGAATTAAAGGCAACTAATAAAACGATAAAATTGGAAATAAAATGGAAAATTAAATAATAGTGATAATGTTAAGTGTTCTCTACAAAATTAAAGTTTATTGGTCTTTGATGGGGTGAATTTGCATGATTATGCCATTATCAATTAATACTTGAAAATGGCCTCAAAACAACAATATTATCGTTTCTTGCAATCATTTCTGGGACAATTTATTGTCCTGGGAAATTTATTATTGTGACAGGCCTATGTTTATATTGCTGTGTGTGCTCAGATCTCTCTCTCTGCAGATTGGTTACAGCACGCTCAACTTGGTGGCACAAACATCAAGCCACCATCAAGCTGGGCTACTGTACCCCAGCCTTTACTGTACCCCCGTAAGGGCTGGGGTACAGTAGCGTTGCTGCATGCAGCCAGTGAATTAGAAACACTGCACTGATTGATTTCCTTTCCTGCGGTTTGTCGCTGCAGGGAACCTCGTTCTTGGTGGAAGTCCTTACCTGAGTGTGCAGCAAGGGAAGCTGATTCTGACCATCCCAGCAGGCATCCAGCTCACCAGTTTACCTCTGAAGCCGGTCCCAGATGCGTCCACCATCTCTGCGAACGGAGTGGCGGGTCTTCTCGGCCCCTCCACCCCCCCTGTGGCCCACCAGCCTCCGTCAGCCTCTGGCTCCAGCTCCGGTGGCCCCGCAGCGTCTCCCTTGAACTTCGTCAGCTCCTCTCCTCTGCACTGTGCTCCAGACACCGCCATCACCACCAGCCAGGCGCTCACGGTCTCCACCTCTCACACTCTGGACCAGTCCGTCACCATGACAACACAGAGCGCCCTCACTCCGGAGAGCATGCTCGCCCTCGGCCCCATGTACAGCGGAGTGGCGCCGAGCATCCAGCTGTCCCAGCCGGCGTGGAGCCCCGTGTCCCTCTCCACCTCGGCCAGCCTGACTCTGTTTGACATGCGCGGGAAGGGGGAGCTGCCCGTGGACCCCGCTTTGTTAGGCCTACCTGGAGGAGAGTCTCTCCTGCTGGGGAGCCCGTCTCCGGGGCAGGATGAGGAGGCCAGCTCTCCACTGGGGGACCCAGAGGAGATGGATGGGGACCCGAAGATCCTCACTCAGCTCCAGTCTGTCCCAGTGGATGAAGATCTGGGTTTGTAGTCTGTCAAAACTGTGGGCTGGCGACAATTATCTCTAAAAAAGAAAAACACACACACTTTTAAACCGTATAGCTAGATATTTAAACGTCCTGATACCATCGCAGTCCTGATGGGCACTTTTGAGAGAAGTTCTTTGCAGTTTTATTTTGTAATGTTTTGCAGCTCCAGTTTTACATACACTTCTCATGGAAATCAATGTCATAATGGTTTTGGGCATTTAAAGACTCATTCAAACCATTCCTCTTTCCAAGGTGTAATGATTCACACACAAACAACTTCAGTGAGTCTTAAAGAGTAGAATCCGGTGCTCAAATTTGAATTTATTGTGGATTTTCTCTCATCCCATTGTGGAAAGTTCACCGAGCTGCTGACTTGAAGGGAAATTAAAGTTTTTGGAGCTTCATTATTACATCCACTTGTTCCACTGGCTAAACAGCCCCATAGCATGGTGCTGCCACCACCATGCTGGACTGTTGGTACAATGCCCCTTGGTTTAAAAATCTCATGTGGACTCCTCCGTACACTCTTCCTACTATTGTGGCAAAACAGCTTATTAGTTAGTTGCATCTTTAGTCTTGTTGGTTTCTAGCTTGTTCTCGAACATCTTAACCAGTTTCCTATAATTTGAGGCTGACCAGTATTGGTTTGACTGAAATTAGCATCTTATAGCCAGTGTTAGTGGTGCGTCGCACAACAGGCATGCAGTCATAAAGGAGGACTACCTTACAGTTCTTAAATCTACAGCTAGACTAGAGATCTTCACTCTGAAGCTCTGGATCCACATGGGGCTCTTTAGACCCTCTAAAGTAGTTTTTAAACTTGATCAGAACTAAACATTGTTTTTAAATATTAAAGTTAAAATAAAGGTTATTTATTGCAGGTTTTCTATGTGTTTTCACACAGCATCTTAATAGAAATTCCACAGCTGAGCAACAGTCCAATAAATATACTTTTTATTTTGTTTTGGCTACAAATTAACTTTTCCAAAATATGGAATCTACAATCCAAGAAAATATATATTAATATTCTCTTGGTAAAAGCACGTTTGTCTTTGTTCTAAAAGCTATAGATGGATATAAAATCATGGGGTTTTTTTTGTTTTTTAAAACATAAAATGAATTTTAAATTCCAAGCATAAAACCTGATGACTTAGCTGTGTTTTTTAATGGGCATGTTGATTTTGTGGCTCTAGATAAATTTTCTTTAGCAAGACTGAAGGTAAAAATGGCTGTTTGGATAGTAAATGTTGCTCAGCCCTAAAATGAACCGCTAAAACGGCTCGATCCGCCAATAGGACGGTGATCCCAAACGCATAGAAACTGGTGTTAAAGGTACAAAGTAGGTTAATGTTTAGTTTCTGGAATACTCTGGCCTCAGTCATGCTCAGAACTTGTGGACTATTCATAAAAGCCTGGTCAGAGCCAGAGGAAAAAAAAAGTTCTACCAAGAAGATGTGTCAAGTATCCATGAATATATCCAGATTTTATACGAAAAGCTCCCCAATTGTCAGAAAAATAAACAATGGGTCAAATACATCTTTAAATTAAGAAAAAAAAATCAATGGCATTGATATCCATGATGAGTGTATATAGACGTTTGCCAGGGAATGCTTCATTTTGAGGGTTTTCCTCTAGATTTTAAGGGAATTTTCTGCCGTTTTCAGCCACACCTTTTTTAAATCTTACTTGACTAAAGTGATTTAGGCAGAGGGGCTAACTTGGATTACATTTTGGAGGAAGTCATCACTACCTTTTTGTGGAGATTTTCCTGGAGGAGGAAGTCGCACCAAAAAGAAGATCTGGTAAAGTGAACACATTTGTACATTTTTCTCTGCCAAGAGTAAGAGTTTCAGGACTTTGACTCTTCTTCTTGCTCTGCCAACACTCCAGGACAACAGTCTTTATCCTCTTTATCTTGCATCCTAGTTGCAAGGGATACACAACAGTATTTTACACACATAAACCAGTTACTGAAGCCTTGCTAACCAGGCAGACTTGTTGCATTTAATGTAAAGGCAGTTTTTGAGATGGGTTACAGAGAAATAATAATACAGGAGTTAAAAGGGTTTAAGAAAGGGTTCTAACTCTATGCAATATATGTGTAGCTCTTTTGTAGGACACTACATCGCACATCGGCTGAGTCCAAAAGCCGGGACACTTGGGAGATGAAATGAAGCATTGACGTGCATTACACTAAAGCATTTGCTCTGATTGTGATATTTCTCATCAAATGCAGCCAAAGTCTCAGTACGATAATACTGATAAGTGCCTTATTTTAAACAGTTTTTAAAAATGTTATAAGTTCTGCTTTTGTTACACCGTTTTGTATGAATTATGTGTTGCTGATCAGATTTTTGGACTTTTAAGGATGCCCACATTTCTACATCAGTTTGACCCTCTGTGAATTGCTGTGATACTTTATTTGCATGGTCATCGCTCCATCTCGTCTTTTTTTTTTTTGTTGTTGTTTTTTTGTTTTGTTTTGTTTTTGTTGAATATTTTGCACATTTCATTCCCGTTATGTTTACGTTGCGCTCCTGTTCTGTCGTTATCGTGGTTGGAATCATTTATTCTGAAGCTCTGGGTCCTTTGGATTTAAACTCTAAACCAAGCAGGCCATCTGCAGTCATAACGCAGGTCGCCATCAAGCTTTTGGTCATTTATGGTACATAAATGTACAGTGGATCTCAAAAGTGTACACACCCCTGTTTAAAATGACAGGTTTTTGTGATTTAAACAATTGAGACCTTCATAAATAATTTCCTAACTTAATATCACCTTTATTGTGACGTCCTTCCTTCATAGTTCAATCTGTTAAGAGGGGGAAAAATATTGCAAATTTAAAAAAAAAAAATGCAAAGACTGTTGACACAAGTATGTACACCCTTAAGCTAAAACCTTGAAGCACCTTTTGATTCTGTATTCAGTGCTTATGTAGGACTCTTATCCGCAGGTCATATCCTGATTTGGTAAAGGGTTCCCGCTCTACCTTACAAAAGTTTCCTATATAACTGATAAAGTTCAAAAATACTGAAGTTGTCTAAGTGTAGGGCTGTTTTTTTTTTTTTTTTTTTGGATGTCTGCATATTTATAGGAGCTATACGATCCAGTTTTGCAGTGTTTTATGGATGCCCCACAAGGGTCGGTGTTAGGGCCTTTATTATTTCGTCTTTTATGTCAGTCTAGTGGTGGTCAAAGGGCCTGGTGCCACTGATTAAATGGCAGACTCCCCCAGGGAAGCTGTGGCTGCAATGTAGCTCACCACCATCACTGTGTGAATGGGCGAATGACTGACTGTAGTGTGAAGTGCTTTGGAGTCCTCTGGGCTCGATAAAGCGCTATACAAGTACAGGCCATTTACCATCTTCCTGACCTCTATTTTGATGCAGGTCTGCAGGTCAAACGGCTGTACATGTCCATGCTAGATCAGCTGAAGTTGCAGCCTCCATCTTGTTAGAGAGGATAACATGTTAGCTTGATCAGTCATGTCTGGTCAATAACCAGAGGTCAGCGTTTGTTTTCCAAAAGCCATGGTACTGAAACCTACTTTTGATATTCCTATTAAAGTCTACATTTTCATTTTAAAACGTTTCCCCGGACACGGTCGGTCATGCATGCTGTGGTTCTGTCCCACATGTCATGTTGTGTTACCAGAGGGAAGCAGGCTGGTGAAACATTAGGATGTAGTTCTGACCTATTGGTCGATTATTTTCCAAACTTTAATTTTCCTCTCATGAAGTGATTATTTTCTGGGTTTTGGGGAATGCTTGGATTCTCTCTGTTGCTGAATAACAAAATTGCTCCTCTTTCTCCAGCTTTCTAACAGACATCTGAAGGTTTTGGATAGAGCTGGACGGTATGGCTGAAAAACATATCACGATATAATCATTTCATATCAGTCGATATTGATAATTATTGATTTTTTTTGTTTGTTTTTAAATATCTGAAATACTGCCAAACTGGTGACGTGACTGCTCTTCTTTTATTCACAGTTTTCACTCCAGGCTTTTTATTTTTAAGCAGTTTTGAGGCACGGTGGCGAAACCTTAAACTGCTGCTGTAAGTTACGCAACACGTTGTTGCTAGGTAACCAAAGAGTGATTGAGTTAGTCGATTCCACCAACGTAGCTTAGCGAGCAGTGAGAGGTTGAGCAGCTAAAGCCTTTCCTCTGCCTACATCCCCCAGAATGCCGTGCGGTTCTGGATCAAATATTCTATCAGACGTATTATCCATTGATATTGATCACCTGTATATCATGATATATATTGTTATTGATTTATTGTCTAGCCCTAGTTTTGGATCTAAACTGAGTGGTATTTATTTACACCTTTTACAAAGACCCCAGTTTCATGTGGAGAGAGGCAAACCCAGATCATGATGCTGCCATCACCATGTTTCACTGTCACATTTTTGTTTTTTGTTTGTTTGTTTCTTTCTTTTGGTGATGCAGAGTGTTTATGCCAAACATATATGTTGGGGTTGTGGCTGTTTGAGTCTGATTTTATTAGATCATAAACTATTCACACAACGACAAGGTTTTTGGCGACTTTAGCCATGCCTGGGTTGTTTTCTTTGGAAGAAAATAACTTGGTTTTGCAAACTGACTCCTTCAATCATTCGATCCTTTTGATCTTTGTTGCCTTCCTGCAAACTGTGGCTTTAACTAAAGGATAAAAGTGAGCAATTGTCAGGGAAAATCCTACAAGGATGCTTGAACGTAACTTCTGGTTAATCCACTTTACAGTAACCGATGTTGAGTTTGTACCCAAAAGGGCTGAGCAAAAATTACTTCAACAAAATGTTAATTTAAGGGTGTGCACACTTAACCATCCAAGTTATTGGCACTTAAAAAAAAAAAAAAAAACATATAATTTTCTCCTTGTAATTTTTTTTTCAGCTGAATTGTACAAGACTGCTTTGAAAGAAAATGGAAATTGTTTATTATGCTGATTATTTCTTTCAGTCATTAAAAAAACAGGGTTTTTATTGAGGTGTACACTTTTGAAAGCCAGTGTAGACTTCAGTATTGCCTCCAGTTACAGTAATGTGCATCTGTGTGTTTTCTGATTGGTATGTTTGTCAGTTTTGTACATTTAACCTATTTAATTGCATGTACCAATCGGTTCCTAGCTTAAAATGAAGACTTGTGGAAACGGTGCATATAGGAAATCTCAGATTAGAGACTTTGCATCAGTTCTGAGGATTTTAACTCTAGTTTATCCCGCTGTTGACCTGTAGATGATGGAAACAGGGGTGTTTTTTCATATACCAAAGCATGCTTTTTATTTTCTTTTGTTTGTAGCCTTGAATTTTTATTTTTACCAGTCACTTAACCTACACAACTCTAGATTTAACCAAAGATTGTGTGTTGATCTTTTATATTTTAAAAAGGGAGATGTCTGTCTTTAAATGTTCTTCCTGTTTTTTTTATTGTACTCCAAATACATTCTATTTTTTATATTACATGATACTGTAATAAACTACATGTATTAAGAAAATAGGTTTGTCTGCTGTCTCCTCTTGCTTGGAGCTGTGGGTCACAATCAACACTCATTTGTTAGTGGATTTTGCCTAAAATTTGTCAACAAAATTTTATTCAAATGCAGTCGGTTCTGGGAAAGCTTTGGGCTCTTTCTCTGGTTAGCTCAGCAGCAGAGCTTCAAAAGGTGAGCAAAGGTGCGCCGGCTCGTGTTTGTACAAGAGAAGAGGGGATCTCTGGTGTGTTATTGTAACCCTGATGGGCTCAGGTTACCTGTGCGACGGTATGATGATGATGTTTAATGCAGGTTCGTTTAGTTTTGCTTCATCCACAATGATCCACAGAGGCTTCAGCTCTCAGAGGAGCGAACTGTAGAGAACCTGAAAGGTGTTTTTGTTTTGGTTTTGGTTTTTTTTTTTTTTTCTTTTTTTTTGCAGCAATGATCTTCACAGCAGAGCAGATCATTTGTGTGTGTGAGGTTCTGCTGCAGGCCGGTCACATGGATCGTCTCGCCAGCTTCCTCTGCACCCTTCCTCCTCCCTCCTCTTCTCCGTGCCTCGGGGAGCTGGAGAGCGTGCTGAAAGCCAAGGCAGCAGTGGCCTTTCACCAGGGGCGCTTCTCGGACCTCTACACCCAGCTGGAGGGCTTCCCCTTCTCCCCGCGCAGCCACGCGTTCCTGCAGCAGCTGTGGCTGCGAGCCCGCTACGCCGAGGCTGAGAGGCAGAGGGGCCGGCCCCTGGGGGCCGTGGGGAAGTACCGCGTCAGGAGGAAGTTTCCTTTACCCCACACCATCTGGGACGGCGAGGAGACCAGTTACTGCTTCAAGGTAGGAATAGCTTTCCTCAAAGCTGCTCTTAAACTAGATTATTCAAACACACTGGTAGTGATTTGGACGCTTTGATTACTTTCAAGACATTTTCCTTTGTGCCTCGCAAAAGTATTCATACCCCCCACCCCAAATGTTGCCATGTGTTATGCTACACCCAGAAACTTTTATGTTTTTGTTTGTTTGTTTGTTTGTTTTTTTTGTTTGTTTTTTTGTTTTTTTTGTGACTTTATGTGACAGACAAACACAAAGTAGTGCATATTTTTTTTCTTTTTTACAAACAAAAACCTGAAAAGTGTGGCTTGTATTTCTGTTCACCCCCTCTAATGAACCGCTGTTCTATGCAGTCACAGCTGCAGCTCTTTGTTTCCTCCCGTCTTGAACATCTCGAGGCCAACATTTTTTTTTTTTTTATTTTATTTATTTATTTTTTTCCCCCTCATTTGTCTTCGCAAAACAACCGAAGTACAGTCAGAGCAGAGAGAGCAATTGTGAAAATGTTCATGTCTTTGCCCAGATTATTAATCAGACTTAGGTCTGGACTGTGGCCTTTGCTCTAAATCATCCCATCGTAGCCACGGGCTGGTACGTTTGCGGTGGTCGTCCTGCTGGAAGCAGGAAGGAAGCGAAGCTCTGACCTAGATTATTGTGCTTTCTTCCACTCTGGCATCAAGACCAGATCTGAGAAGTGTACAACTAATAGTCCCTCCTGAACTGTGGATCTCTGCAGCTCCTCCAGAGTAACTATGGGCCTCTTGGCTGATTAATGCCCTCCTCACCCAGCCTGTCAGTGTATGTCGATGGCCATGAACCAGTGAGGTTGCAGCTGTGCCACTATCTTTCCGTTTTCAGATGACGGATTGAACATCTGTGAGATGTTCTCAGCTTTTTTTTTTTTTTTTTTTTACTTAATCCTCCTTTAAGGTTCCCCACATCTTTCCCCCTGACCTGTTTGCTGTGTAATGTTTGTTGCTGGTTTCATAACTGGTGACTGTATGATGTGTTTATGATGTTTTTAACGTTTTCATGATGTAAGGAACTTTGAGCTGCCTTGTTGCCGAAATGTGCGACACAAATAAACTTGATCGATGAAATACTTTCAGGTTTGTGGTTACAACATGGCAAAATGTGAACGTTTTTAGGGGTGTGAATACTTCTCCAAGGCTCCGTATATCAGTTCGTCTGAAGGATCGTGCTTTAAATGGAACCCAAAGCAGCATTAAATGTTTTGAGAGACGTTTCACTTCGCTAATTCTTTTTTTTTTTTTCTAAGCATGGCTCGCAAGTGTGTGAAATGGTGATTGACACTATAGCCTCAAGGATTTTCAAGTCCATCTGTTTTATTTATTTATTTATTTTTTATGAAAACAGCTAAAAATGTAGGTTTAAGTAAACCCACCGTACCACAAAAGCAAAAGTATTATTTTCTGATGACTTCAAGGATCCACAAAATGCCCCCCAGAAAGCTGCCAGTTCTGGGAGCTCAGATGTGTTTCTGAGTCTCAACGTTGAGAATAAACTACCTGATCTGTAAAACAGGAGAAATCCCGGAGCTTGCTCAGGGAGTGGTACCGCAGAAAGCCTTATCCCTCCACCCAGGAGAAAAGGGAGCTGGCAGCGGCCACCGGCCTCACTTCCACCCAGGTCAGCAACTGGTTCAAGAACCGCCGACAGAGAGACCGAACCGCGGACGCCACCAGGTCAGCGATACCACAGCTGGGGTTTAAACACTGTACAGTTTTAATGACTTAAAGCATCTGGAAAAAATTTTGTTTTTTAAATATTATGGAAGCTCATTCTGACTTGAAAGAAAACTTATTGTCACAAGGTCTGCTAAAGTATCAGAACTATGGCACTGAAACCCACAAATAAATTATGGATTTGTATCTTAAAATGACAACTTTTCATCCTTTACTTGTGACTTTTTAAAACCGATAATTATAACTTTTTAGCTCTTACCTATTCATTTGTATCTAACTATTCACTTCATGTCATGTTCATATCTTACAGCTTTGTATTATGGTTATGAGTTTATATCACATAAGTTATTTTATAACATAATTCTGACCATTTATTGGGAATCATCACTTCTAATCGCTATGATTTAAAACTCATAAATATGTAAAAATTTTACTTTATCACAATTATGTTTTTATGTCTCATAATTATTACTTTGCATCTTCATATTCTGACTTTAAAGCGTGTAGGTCTAAGCTTATAACAAGTTTTACTTTGTCATAAATATGACTATCACAATTGCAACTCCATATTTCATAGTTGTCACTCAGGAACTCAAAATTATATTTTTGTGTCTCATAATCAGACTTTATGTTTCCCAACACTTAAATAATGACGTATTATGTTTAATAAATAAGTATGAGTTAATATCTGATTGCAAAGTATACCTGTTGGATCTTTTAAGTTTTGATGTTGTATCAATTAGTTATGACTCTGAATCTCAAAATCACAACTTTTAAGTGAGTGGTTGAGTTTATGTCCGATAACTTACTTTATATCTCATAATTTTGACTTTGTATCTGCAAATTCTGATTTAAAAACTCTATAAATGTTACTTCATAGCACAATTATGCTTTTTAATCTCATAATTCTAACGGATTTTGCTTCAGTATGATGAATAGTAAAAAAAAAATCCACCAAATATACCCACCAGATATTACAGACTGACATTGTATTAAAAACAAACTTGTAACTGTGTTCATATCACTGTCTTTTAGAACAAAATATTTTTCGACATATTTGTTGAAACTGTCACTATGTTGTGATAGAATCGTATGAGATAATCTGTGACAAAAATCGAGCTCCTCTGCCTTCTCCCAGTGCTCCCAGAAACAACCAATCAGAGCCAGGAGGCGGGTCTTAGCGCTGTCAATCACCGTCTGAGTGGCGCTGCTCGCTGGGAGCAGTGGAAAGTTTTACAAAAATACATTTTTTGCATATTTGTTGAAACTGTCACCATGTCGCGACAGGATGGTATCAGATAATCTGTGAAAAGATCGAGCTCCTCCTCCCTGAGCTCCTATTGTCGTCTAAAGAAATGCACCGCTCCCGACCTAAAACAACCAATCAGAGCGAGGAGGAGGGTCTTAGTGCTGTCAGTCAACCTAATTTACTCGCTGCTAAATGTGATGATAGTAAAGAAACAACCGCAGTCATCAGTGGCCATGCTAACTAGCTTTAGCATTAGCGGCAGACTATGTTGTGGTAGTTTAGCAGAGAGCAAGGAGGAGCGTGTGAGCTTTGCGTACATGAGGGTGATTGACAGCGCTAAGTCCCTCCTCCCGGCTCTGATTGGTTGTTTCTGACTGAGCGGTGTATTTCTGCAGTTCGTACTGGGAGCACTGGGAGAAGGCAGAGGAGCTTGATGTTTTTTTTTTTTTTTTTTCTCTCCACAGATTATCTGTCTGATATTATAATGTCACGACATAATGATAATTTTAACATATGTAAAAAAGACATATTTTTCATAAGTTACATGCTGCAGCTTTAACCAACCCCTAGTTTATATCAGAATTATGACTATATTTTATAACTATGACTCCGTATCTAAACATGACTTTGTATCGTACAACTATGGATTTATCTTTCCTAACTATGACTCTGGTTTTAAATATCAAAACATAGTATTTATAAAATGTTATAAAGTGTTCTTTTGGACTTTAAACAATTGTCTTATAATTATAACTTTGTATCTCATGACTTTTTATCTCATTTTCACTGCTTTGTATTTTAAAAATATAGTATCTCAACTATTACTGTATCTCCGTGCCGTTACATAAACTGAGTTTGTTTCTTCACTCTGACTTTAAATCACATCAACTTTGTCAATATAACAATTTCTCAATCATAACTCTACATCTTATAACTATATAAGATTATATACTCACAATCCTAAGTGTAAATCTTAAATGTATTCCTTTTGTATTTCAAAATTATGAATGTATTTCTCCTAATTATAGCTTTCCTTTTAATTATAAAATGAAAACATATAATCCTAATTATATATCTGAATTTATACAGTACTCTTTCCTAAAGTCTTCCCAGATCTTGTAGCTGTGACTTTGCATCAGCTTTTTATGACTATGTCTCAACATTAACACGTTTAAACTCGATCATGACATAATGTGAGTTTTCTCTCAGATGGAGGGAATGATCTTCCACAGAAAGTCGGCCTCCTACCGAGTAAACTTGTGCACAGCATCCTGTTCTGCTGAGGCTCTTTGATATTTAATTAATTTTTTTTTTATTTATTTTTTTTTTTTAACACATTCTTGCGACATTAATATCCTGCTGGGAAAACACGGCAATTTTTTGAAACTACTCAAAACAAACACAAGGAGCTGAAAATGTGTAGTTCTCCAGTGTTTTAAATCATATAAAGTTGAACGTTATTGTAAGTTTTTAAAACGGGAAACAGCGCCCTCATGTGGTAAAACTGGGTCATTAAGATTATTTCAGCTTTCTAAATGCATCTCTAATACCGTTTTTTTTTTTTGTTTTTTTTTTGCTTCAGTTTTCAAACTCCACACACTGGAGGAGCTCCGGGAGAAGTCTACCTGTCCTCTGAGAATGAAGTTTCTCCTGAAAGCAGCCCACAGCCCCAGAGACGCCGCCCGACACCCCCACCCCTGTGTCACCCTCCTCTTCCTCTTCATCACATGTGCCAAGACTGTTAGAATTTTATTTACTCGCAAAACAAAGAACAGCCACGGCAGCAGGACTCGCACTAAAGCCAACGCAAGGCAGACATTTAAAATCAGCAACAGAACTGAATCACGCGTGTTTACACGACAACATCAGGACATTTATAACAAACCAGATGTTGAGTTCATTGCAGGGAAAATGCTGGTAATTTATTCTACGAGCAAAGTGTAACGTTTTGACCCTCAGACTCTCAAAAGAAATAAATAAAAATGATTTGAGCTTCCAGACAGTCGAACCTTGTGTAAAAGAACACCTGTTAGACTTTTACAGTAAAGATCATGAAAATGTTAGAGATCGCATCTGAAAGCAGCAGCTCAGAAAGACGTTCGGTGACCTGAAGGCAAAGTCAGGAGAAATCCGAGCTCCCTGTTGTTCATCTTCTCAGCTCGTTCTAAGTCTCTCTTTAAGAAGATAAAAGTGCATCTTCTTCATATGACCGAGGGTAAATATTAAGGCTGCTCAGGCTTTTCTACATGTTTCACAGGACATTTAGATAAGAGGTCCAACTCCTCAAGCACCTGAAACTGATGCTGACGAGGCTTCAGTCTCTGGCTTTTCTCGTTCAGTTCGATCAGAGGCTCACTTTGTTTCATGATTATTTCTCCTTCGTCCTGCTTGGATCTCATTCAGAGGTATTTGGCATTTTCATTTCAGAGGCCCAGGTACTCAGCCAGGAACACGGCCATGATCTTAGTGAGGTTCTCTACGGTTGGACGATGCATGTTCTCCTCCGTGTCGTCCAGCGTGTGCCAGAACTGAGGGAATGGAGTGGCGATGATGTGCAACACGGGGACACCTGGAAGAAAAGGGTGAAAGGATGGAAAACTGATTTCTAAAATTGCAGCAAAAAATGATGCAAGCCAAGCCGCACAACACAGTGGTGAGCCCCAGACTGTGGTTCCTACAGAGCTATTGTCTTTTTATAGACCTCCTCATTGCATGGAGAGTCTGACCAGACCAACAGCGAGCTCTGATGTGAGTCTGCAGCACTAAAACCACAAATGTTATGAAGGGATGTAAACACTTCATCTAATGCAATCTCATCACTCTGAGCCTCACGGAGTGTTGTGCATGAATGTGATACTAGAATTACAAACATGTTCTACGTAGGGCTGCAGCTAACAATTATTTTAGTCATCGATTCTTCTGACGATTAATCGGATAAGACGTTTGGCACAGTCTGCAGATTTTTTTATTTATTTAACCACTTAAGCCCTTTTTATACAATATTAGAAACGCATTAAAAGATGAAAATAAACAATAATTCAGTTCCTTTTTCAAATAAGAAAATAAAAATGTTATTGCCTAAAATGCAATAACATTCCTTTAGTGAATGCTTGATTATTTGTAGCAAAGGATGCATCTGCGGCTAAACACTTCTAACGTCAACATGTGAAAAGCTCAGCCTTTCTGCTTCACTTTGCATCGATACGGAGCAGGACTGATCTGCTGATTATGTTTGGATAAACCGATTAACAACTGGATAGCAAAAGGTGCTTAATAGGAGATTTTTTTTTTTTTTTTTAATTCAGAATTTGAACCAGATGAAGCTAAACTACTTGGAGTTCTGGGTAGAACATGTTTACAGTCAATGACGGCTCCTTTTTTAAAATCTTAAGTGCAAAATGTGTATTTTTTTGTAAAGTTTTGGCTTAATTACTGCTCTGAGTATGTTGTTCTTTTAGCAAATGTCCTTTTTTTTTTTTGACTCTATACTCCTGTTAACGATTAATTGATTACTAAATTAGTTGATTATTTCAATAATCGATCACGATTAATCTGATTAATTGTTTCAGCCCGAGTTTTAGGTTTTATTTGTCAATCTTCACAACTTTGGCTTATCACATAAAATCTCAAAACGCTGAGAAGATTTTGGTTTTAACATGGGAAAATGTGAAAAGAGTCGAGGTTTATGAATACTTTTGATTGCACTGTAGATTATATTTACATGTGGCTTTTCTGCACCTCTAACATTTGTTTTTTGAATCTCTCACTGCCATTAAAATCTGGATTTTGTGAAGTTTTAAAGAAAAACTAAAAAATACTTTACGTGTCTGAGAAATAATAGCTCAAGTGACTTAAAGCATGTATGAAAAAAAAACCATTTTATTTTAGAAAACTTCTTAACCTCCATATTAATGAATATGAGGTTTATATTCATTTTTACACAGACAGAACCTGCTAGTCATTGGTATTTTTTGTGCCTTACCTCTGTGAAGGAAGGGGACGTGGTCATCTTGAACAGGTCCGAGGTAAACGTCTTTCCTGAAGTATGTCTGCTCTGAGGGGTGAGACGTCAGGAGACCCTGCCGATGGAGCCTTTTCTCTGAGGGTGAGAGCACAGTTCAGACAGGCAGCAGGGCAGACTCTCCACTCTCATGATGAAGGTACAGCCTGCACCCACCTGCAGAAATCAGTCGGTCAAACCACCGTGCTGTGTTGTCGAAATGATTTGCAATCAGTGGATCGGGACCACCAAGGAGGTCTAACAGCACAAAAAGGTCCTGAGGACGTAATTACAAGTCCAGAAAATTAGTAGTGGTCCTTGTAATCTCCAGTAGACAAAACTGAACGAAATTAAAGGTCTGAATGTGGAGGAACTCTGTTCAAACTGTTTACATTTATATTTCTTCTAAAAGTGTCCGATCATCAAAAACTAAAAGGTCAATGAAGCTATCAGATTTACGCTCTACAAATGTTTAATAACACTTTATTAACGTATTTTATTGTCATTAAATAACTGACATATAGGTAGCCATATAAGCTAATGGAAGCATTTCATTCAAGTTTAGCAGAGGAGCAAAGGCTTGCTTTTGTTAAATGCTAACTTTAGCATATTTGATAATACTAGCATAGAACCTAAATTCACCATAGCAGCTAATCCTGGCTTATCAAACTTGGCCACAGTAGCTAATATTAGCATAGTGTCTACATTTAGCTAAGTAGCTAGTAATAACTTATCAAAATTTAGCATAGCAACTAATGATTGCATAGTACCTCAGTTTAGTAGCTAAGCTAAGTAGCTAATCCTAGTTTATCTAAATTTAATATAGTGGTTTATGGGAAAAAAAAAAGCCTGGGATGAAATATATTTTGCTGTATGATTCTTTTCCATTTTTGTCTTGAACTGGGAAATACTTAGTGTCTTTCTTTTCCATACTGCGTATGAACCCTGCAGGTATTAATTTTGACTACAGAAGGGTTCTTGCAACATTTCTGACCTGAAACTCTCAAAATCCCACTTCCAAGTAGAAATGGAATACACCACAAGATGATGATATTACCATCCTATTATTATATTTCCTTACGCCACACTGTGATTACACAAAAGAAAATTGATGCTGAAGAAAACTCTTAGTGCACAAAGGGAAATAATTTGGATATTAAAGCTTACAACAGAGATCAAATAGCACTGAATCTCAGTGGGTAAACTAGTTATCACATCTACTACAGGGATTTAACAGAAAATACCTTTTTTAAATGTGTGTTTTAGCAGATCAACAGTGAGGAAGTGCCAGGGAAGATGCAATTTCTCCTTTTTTGAGGATGCAATGACCCAGGATGTTATTTATGCATGCCAACTTTTTTTTTTTAAATTATTTTTCTAAATGTGGTTTACTTCCTCTATGTTCAGCAAATGTATGACTCTGATTTGGTCTGGATGAGAGAATGACCCCTGCTGTTTCACGTTGCTGTGTCCTCACCACGGCGTGGAGCGTGGTGGCGTGAGAGGAGGCTGCAGGGTGGGGCGTGTTGCCCATGAGCTCGGCCAGGTGACGAGAGCCGTACAGCGAGTCTGTGGCCGTCCATTCTTCAAACGACTCCTCGCCGTCGAAAAACACAAGCTGCAGGGTGACTGGGAGTTTCTAGGAAAGGGGGAAGAGAAAGTGGTTTTATGATGAAATGGTTCTCTAAAATACAGCAGCTGATGTCATCTTTTCCTTTCTGCAGTGTTGCTGCGTTGTGTCTTCCTGGAGCAGCAACGTACGGTAAATTACAGCCTTTGGGGAGATGCTGTTATACACTCAGGACAGGGAGTAGAGTCAGCATTTTCTGCACACACTGCAGCCATGGAGACAGAGCGGTAAAAACAGAGTGTAAAGGGAACGAAAGGGGAGAAGACTCGTCAGCATCTTTAATCTTTAAAAAAAAAAAAAAAAAAAAAAAAAAAAAAAGCATGACAAAAATGGTAACAGCTGCTTTCTGAATCTAAGCTTCAGGTTTCTATAATTCTATATTCATGCAACAAAAAACAAATACCTGCTGCTTGAATGATCTGAGCTGTGCATCCAGAGAAGTGGCCAGCTCCAAGATCATAGCACAGGGCACAGCAGAGTCACTGGCCCCCAGAAACACCCTCTCTGGGGCCCGTGGGTCTGGAGGCAGGGCCTTTGAGTCGTAGTGGCAGGCCAGGAGGAGCCTCCGTGGGGCTGTGGGGTCCAGAATGGCAATCACATTGGTGAAGGTGACTTGACCACGAGGGGTCGGAGCCTGGAAGGAGTCGAGATCTACGGACCAGCCGGCCGACAGCGAGGACAGGGTGGAGGTGATGTGCTGCAGCAGACCAGAGAGTAAAAGACAAGGAGATGGGGTTTAAAAGTGCAGCTGAGTGGAATCTGTAAATATCCACACACCTGCTGTACTGCCAGGCTGCCCTGTGTCCCTGGGAGCCTCTCTATCAGGATGGGCCGCAGGTGAGTCTCCCACAAGCGAGCGGCATCAACTGAAGAGGCCAGGCGGCGGATCTGAGCAGCAGAGACTTTACTGGGTTTGTGGGACAACTGTGGAAGAGAAGATGAAAACAAAAACAGGAATAACACCAATGGAACAGAATAAGATGTTTGTGGAAAATGCAGCTTCTTTATGAACCAGCATTTTCCTTACACAGCTGTTCATCCTGAAACTGATCCAGCTGTTTGATTTTTGGAAGAGCTTGTGATCATTTTGAGCATCCAGAATTGCTATACTTATAACTTAGGTATTATATCTTCATATAAAGGTAATAATCCCAGGACCTAACCTGAAAACCACAAAACACGTGTTACAGCTTGTCAGTAATGAAAGAAGATATTGGATACTTAACTGACTCAGTAAATTGAGCTTTACTGATGGTGAAATATTATCCAGATTATTACAGATCGTCACCTAAATAAAGGAATGAGAAGACGTGACCATGTAGATCTGATTGCAACGATAAACTAAAACGTGTTGTTGCTGCTCGTCTTTAAACAATAATCGGGGAAGTAAACAGAACCTGCAGAAACAGTCCATGCAGAAAATAAAGCTCAGGTTTATAACTCCCACTGTGGACGTCTCACCCTATCTTTAACCAGATCCACGGCTGGCAGGCGGCTCGCGTGTCCGCCGGAGGGGTCGTTGGACAGGTAGACACTCAGCACCACAGCCAGAACCAGGACACCGAGGAGACCCAGCAGCAGGACGCGGGCTCTGGGGATCCGCACCCGGTCACAGCCGGGCAGAGAGCCGCCGCCGCCGTTGCTCTGCTGCACAGGCTTGTTGAACCTGCGGCCGGACCTGGACATGGCAGCGGTGGAAAGCGTCCTCCTGCCGCGTTGAAGTTACAGCTACGTGTCCAAAGCGACGGGCTTGAGGAGGGAGATTCACACAGGAAGCGATGATGACATCTGCAGCTAATGGTTCCAACATATCGATCCGGGATCAGCCGCTGGAGCTCCGCTCGCCGTCTTCGGTGCGTCCTCTGGAGCCATGGCTGATTGTAGATCTGTTTAATTCATTTTATAAATATTACAAGTTACATCTAGAGCTGCCGGAGCTCTGGGATTGTTCCCCACTGCTTTCTGAAGATCCAAACACCAATAGCTACTAATAGAGAAAAAAAACCCGTCATATTTTAACATACTTATCAAAAACTATAAGCTACAAAAACAAACAAATATAATACGCTCCCATCACAAACAGGTGACACTTCTTCTTTTAAGCCTTTTTGAAAGTGGTTGAACATCAGAGGAGCGCCATCTAGTGTACAGTCCTGGCCAAATGTTTTCTTCTTCTCATGGAGAGGTGGCGGTTGGCAAACAGCCTTGTGGCGCATTACCGCCACCTACTGGCAAGAAAGTGTAGCTCAAGACCAGATAGGTTAAACAGAAGAAAGAAAGAACCCAACCGATTGACTTTGTGACCACCTGCCTAATAATTCATGAATAAGTGCATATCTATCTATCTATCTATCTATCTATCTATCTATCTATCTATCTATCTATCTATCTATCTATCTATCTATCTGTCTATCTATCTATCTATCTATCTATCTATCTATCTATCTATCTATCTATCTATCTATCTATCTATGATGGTGTGCTGAGCATGTTTTATAAACCAGTGACTGTGACATTAATATGCTCTTGCATTACTGGGTAAACTTGTTCTCAAAAACAGGACAAGACCAAGTTTTAAGACACTTACAAAATCGGAAAAAGAGCTGTGATTGGTTCATACGTCAGCGGTCACTCAGCTTCTTGCTGCTGATTGGTCCAAACTCCGCGTCCTCCCACCAAACGGTGACGTCTTCCGTACAAATCCGGCGTTAGCGGGAGTTTGAGGAGGTTTTAGCGGGTTCTTCTGCAAACCTGAGGGTTTCTGTGTCCACCTTCACGCCGTGAAATCGCGAAGAGTTTCTGCTTGTGTCTACTGTTAACCCAGGAAACGGGAAACGTCACATTTCACCATGATGTTTGTGATTAAAAGAGGTGAGTTTTGTTAGCTGAGCCGCGTGAGCTCCGGTCTGAGGTAGCTCTGCTGGTCTCGACATCAGCTGTTTATAAGATTAAGAAATGATAAGTACACCTCTGTTGGCTTTGCATCTATCTGATAAAGATGGTTTCGCACTAAAAGCTTCACTTCTAGGCGGAAGGAAGGCTTTTAAGCTGCTTGAGCTAGTTAGTTAGCTAGCTAGCACGCTAAACTAACAGCAAACTTTAGGGGTAAACTAGCAAACACTACTAACTAGTTCATCTCTGGGGTTTATATTTAACAACCATATTCTCAATAAGCACACATTGATAAGTACTTTGAGCTCTTTTGTCTTTGTTAAAAGAGAAAGAAATGAGCCTTTGTTCCAGATGGCGCCAAAAATGAAGGTTAACTGTCCCCCTGAGCCAGAATGGACCTGACTCGTCCGGATCAGCTGTGCTGGGCTTCTGGAGCCGCTTCCCGAGGTTTTCCCAACAGGGCTAGAAAGCTTTAAAGGCCAGGTTTACGACCTCAACCCTGATATTATTGTAATAAAGATTTTAAATGGTAAAGCTGGAAGGTTTTGACTGCTGCAGTCAACATTTATAATCAGTGTAATAACGAATCAAGAGATGATTTTACCCGATTTATTTCAATGATTCCACGAATTATACAGTTTTTCCATCTTTAAAACGTTTTTAGACACTAAACTGCTTGGTGGTTTATTATTTTTGTACAGTAGCTTCCCTCATAATACAGATATTGATCTGCTAAAAAGTGATCATATTAAACCGGCTTTAATATCACTGTCATTAAATAATTGTGATTTTTTTTTTTTTTTTTTTTTTTTTTTTTTTTTTCCCCTTAAGAGAGGTAATATTTTAAAGATTATAGCACATGTAGTCTTTTACACAATATTAAACACCTTCTCTTTTGGCTTTTCCCTTCATGGGTCGCCACAGCCAGTCATCTGTCTCCATTTGGTCCCATCCTCTACCCTCACACCAACTAACTTCATGTCTTCTTTCATCCATAAATCTCCTCCTCCTCGGTCTTCCTCTCCGCCTCCTGCCCCGTTGCTCCAACCTCAGCATCTTCTACCGATATAGTCGTCTCTCCTCTGAACGTCCAAACCATCTCTGAATTTATCTCCAAAACATCTAACCTGAACCGTCCCTCTGATCCCCGTTACTGATCCGTTAATCTGTTGATTATCCTGATGATTAATTGATTAATCGGATAAAAAAAAAGAATCGACACATTCTGCAAATTTTTTATTCACTATTAGAAATGCATCAAAAGATGCAAATAAACAAATAATTCAATTCCTTTTTTAAATAAGAAAATAAATATTTTATTGCTTAAAATGCAAGACCATAACTTTCCTTTCGTGAAGGCTTGATCATTTGCAGCTAAAATAAACTTCTGACATCAACGTGTGAAAAGCTCAGTCTTTTCTGCTTGACTTAACATCAATACAGTGCAGAACTGAACTGTGGATTATTATTATTATTATTATTTTTTTTCTTCTTCAGATTAACCGATTAATAATTGGATGCAAAGGGTGCTTAATATGAGATTTTTTTTATTATTATTATTTTTTGCAGTATTTGAACCAGGTGAAGCTAAAACTAGGCCAGTTGAGTTCTGGGTAAAACAGATTTACGGTGGGGGGGGGGGGTTAATCTTTAAATGCAAAAATATTTATAGATTTATTTATTTATTTTTTTGGTACAGTTTTGGCTGAATTAGTGCTTTGAGTGTGTTGCTCTTTTAGCAAATAGCATTTTTGGAGCGTGTATACTTTAGTTAATGATTAATCGATGACTAAATTAGTTGACGATTATTTCAATAAAAGATTCATTGCGATCAATCCGATAAATTGTTTCAGCCCTAACACCTTTCCTTTTTTCTGGCTGACTCTCTTATCACACCTGACACTTTTCTCCACCCATTCCAACCTGGTTCTGCACGCTTCTTCACCTCTTTTCCACGCTTTCATTGGTACTTTTTAAGTTGCCTAAAAGTGATTTCATCATCACTTTAACACTGAACAGCGATAAACCAATCAGAGAACATTACGTAACGGACAGAAACTACCACACGTGTGGACGCACATTTACTAAGACCAGGAGGCAGCGCCGGGTGAGTTACGCCATCATATGCGGATGGATTGTGGATGCCTGGGCGAAGGTATCTGCCTTAACTGTTGTCCGAGCTTTCGTGAAAGCCGGGCATCGTTGCTGAACAGCCACCTGGCGACGAGACTGACTCCGACAACGACGAGCGGGAATCCGGCACGTTTGTTGGCGAAACTGCCCCGCTGTTTAATTCAGACACTGAAAATGAGGACTTTGATGAATTTGTGGAAGAAGAATGTTAAAAAAAATAATGTGTATTGTTGCATTGTAGAATAAAGTTCAACCAAACTCACTGTTTTGCTTCCGTGACCTTTTTTTTTTTTTTTTTTGTAGACCGTATGTTTTAGCGTGCGCCTTATGGTGCAGAAAATACGGTAAAAAAAAAAAACAAAAAAACAACCCATCTAAGCCCAGCCGATCTTGTTGACTTGGGGTACGTTTTGCCACCTGCATCTGAACAACACGGATCCGATTTTTACAAATCCGACCCAAGCCACTTGGACAAGTGGCCCTAAATCCGATACGTCTCTGATCTTTTCAAATGTGACCTGCGTCTGTACGGCCGGGTCGCACTCATCCGACCTGGACGTCACTGATACTCAACAAGCGTCATTATTCTGCATCCTGATACGGGAAGAAAAACAACAACCATGGCGGACGATAATGCGTCGAGCAGTCAGTGGAGAGCGGTGTTAGTGTGCTGACTCTGGTTGGACAACAACTATAACATCGCAAGATACGCTCCACCATTACCATCCATGTTTACTTCCACAGACACTGAGCACGCTCGCTACTTGTGACGTTATTGCGTCCTCTATTGCGCATGCGGGACACTTTCAGGTTGTTTGCAGTTCACACCCGAGATCACATAAAGGTCGCATATATTTGGAAATGTGAACGACCAGGCGGAAAAAATTGGATTTCACAAAAAATCGGAACTGAACATTAAAACCTGCAGTGTGAACGTAGCCTGAGCAAGCATGGGGCAACAGTGGAGAGGAACCATTCCTCCAGAACAGGAAGTTACCTTCAACAGCACCTGGCTTGTTATTTTGGGCCCTCAGTGGTGATTGGCCAGGAGCTGAGAGGAAAGGAAGAAAGAACAGCATTGCAAAGCAAATGATAAAAACTGGTGTTTGGCCATGTCTCTGGTTTGCATGGCGTATAAATCCAGAATCTAAACGATGTTCTTAATTTGTCTGCCACACATCCACGGAAAATGGTTCTTGATTTAACAGAAGTTGTCTTGGTTCTTGGGTTTTTCTTTCAGATGGACGCCAGGAGCGCGTCATGTTCGATAAAATCACCTCCCGCATCCAGAAGCTCTGCTACGGCCTGAACGCGGACTTCGTGGATCCGGCTCAGATCACCATGAAGGTGATCCAGGGATTGTACAGCGGCGTCACCACCGTGGAGCTGGACACACTGGCGGCAGAGATCGCAGCCACCCTGACGACCAAACACCCCGACTACGCCATCCTCGCCGCGAGGATCGCCGTCTCCAACCTGCACAAGGAGACCAAGAAGGTGTTCAGCGAAGTGATGGAGGACCTGTACAACTACATCAACCCCCTGAACAGACGCCACTCCCCCATGATCTCCAAGAAAACGCTGGACATCGTCCTGGAAAACAAAGACCGCCTCAACTCCTCCATCATTTACGACAGGGATTTCTCCTACAACTTCTTTGGCTTCAAGACTCTGGAGCGTTCTTATCTGCTGAAGATCAACGCGAAAGTGGCCGAGCGCCCGCAGCACATGCTCATGAGGGTGTCGGTCGGGATCCACGGGAACGACATTGACGCCGCCATTGAGACCTACAACCTGCTGTCGGAGAAGTGGTTCACTCACGCCTCTCCAACACTCTTCAATGCTGGAACCAACCGGCCGCAGCTGTCCAGCTGCTTCCTGCTCGCCATGAAGGATGACAGCATCGAAGGCATCTATGACACCCTGAAGCAGTGCGCTCTCATCTCCAAGTCTGCTGGCGGGATCGGCGTGGCGGTGAGCTGCATCAGATCAACGGGAAGCTACATTGCCGGCACCAACGGCAACTCCAACGGGTTGGTCCCGATGCTGAGAGTTTACAACAACACCGCTCGCTACGTCGACCAAGGCGGCAACAAGAGACCCGGAGCCTTCGCCATGTATCTGGAACCCTGGCACTTTGACGTGTTTGACTTCCTGGAGCTGAAGAAGAACACAGGAAAGGAGGAGCAGAGAGCCAGAGACCTTTTCTATGCCCTGTGGATCCCCGACCTGTTCATGAAGAGGGTGGAGAGCAACCAGGACTGGTCCCTGATGTGTCCCAATGAGTGTCCCGGGCTGGACGAGTGCTGGGGGGAGGAGTTCGAGAAGCTCTACACTAAATATGAGAAGGAGGGTAGGGTGAAGAAGATGGTGAAGGCTCAGCAGCTTTGGTACGCAATCATCGAGTCCCAGACTGAAACTGGAACGCCCTACATGCTCTACAAGGACGCCTGCAACAGGAAGAGCAACCAGCAGAACCTGGGCACCATCAAATGCAGCAACCTCTGCACGGAGGTGGTGGAGTACACCAGCAACGACGAGGTGGCGGTCTGCAACCTGGCCTCCATCGCCCTCAACATGTACGTCACACCCGAGCGGACTTTTGACTTCAACAAGCTGGCCTCCGTCACCAAAGTAATTGTGAAAAACCTCAACAAGATCATCGACATCAACTACTACCCGATTCCTGAGGCCGAGAGGTCCAACAAGCGTCACCGGCCGATTGGGATCGGCGTCCAGGGTCTGGCTGACGCCTTCATTTTGATGCGTCACCCATTCGAAAGTCCCGAAGCTCAGCTGCTCAACATCCAGATCTTCGAGACCATCTACTACGCCGCCCTGGAGGCAAGCTGCGAGCTCGCCGCAGAGCTCGGCCCCTACGAGACGTACGAAGGCTCGCCCGTCAGCAAGGGCATCCTCCAGTACGACATGTGGGAGAAGACGCCAACCGACCTGTGGGACTGGAAGTTGCTCAAGGAGAAGATCGCCAAACACGGCGTGAGGAACAGCCTGCTGCTGGCCCCCATGCCCACAGCGTCCACAGCCCAGATCCTGGGCAACAACGAGTCCATCGAGGCCTACACCAGCAACATCTACACTCGCAGGGTCCTCTCCGGGGAGTTCCAGATCGTCAACCCGCACCTTCTCAAGGACCTGACGGAGCGGGGGCTGTGGAACGAGGAGATGAAGAACAAGCTGATCGCAAACAACGGATCCATTCAGGTGACCATCGGTTGCGACACTTGCGAAACGCCACCCAGGAACTCTCTTCAGCTGCAGTTATGCTAATAAGAGTTTTGTTTTATTTTGACAGGACATCAGTGAGATTCCAGACGATCTGAAGCAGCTGTATAAAACAGTTTGGGAAATCTCCCAGAAGACTGTGCTGAAGATGGCTGCAGACCGCGGCGCCTTTATCGATCAGAGCCAGTCTCTGAACATCCACATCGCAGAGCCCAACTATGGAAAACTGACCAGCATGCACTTCTTCGGCTGGAAGCAGGCAAGTCGAGAGGCGTTGCAGTTTAAACCGCAGAACCTTCTTGTTTATTCTCATGGTCCAACATTAAATCAGGCTAAACGTTTCCTCTTTTAGGGAATAATTAGTTTTATTTAATCATTAATGGCAAGAATGACAATTTTTCCAAAATATTCTACGACTGCCTTCAAATTCAGAAGTTTTCATACCTGTTGTTGGGTTTTGTGTGAAGTGTGCAAATCAACCACATTTTGAACTAAAGCATAAAACCTGAAGTCCTGAACTGAAATGGACTGCAAAGCCACTCAGCAAGAAAGAAGCTATTATTTTTAAAAGCAACTTAAGCCAGAGTCCAGATTGCAAATAGACTTGAGGACAAATACCTAGTTTTTTTTTTGTGTTTTGTTTTTTAGACCTGGTGGTCTGAGGGATCTAACATTGAAGTGTAATGACCATCATTTCATTTTGAGGAAGAAGTAGGGAAGCTTGCAAACCTGAGAACCAATCCGGCTGTGACGTACGGAGGTGGCAGCGTCGTGTTTTATGGTTGTTTTGCTGCACAAACTAGATGGGATCATGAAGAAAAAACATTCTGTGGAAATACTGAAGCGTCATAAGACATCAGCCAGGGAGTTCTAAGCTTGGGCCTTCAGTGACCCAAAGCATACAGCTGAAGTAGTTCCAAAGGACCTGAGGACGATGAAAAGCTGTTTGGACTGTCCGACGAGCCCTGATCTCAGTATATTAGAAAATCTGCAGGCAGAGCTGAAAAGGTTCATGTTAAAGAAAGGTGGCCTACAAACCTGACTCAGTTTCACCTGTTCTGTCAGGAGGAATGGGCCAAACTTCTAGCAAACTTCGCAAGAAGCTTGTGGAGGGAAACCCAAAATGTTGGCAGTTCTGCCAAACAGCAGGGAAATCTGTGTGAACTCAGTTTCAGAAATGCTGAGGTCGTCTCTGTTCTGGCATTTAGCAAATCAAAATATCGGTAATGGAACTGATCAGAGGAGGAAAAGGTTGTCTTTAATACGGTATTTGTCAATATCCGGTTTCAGCTGTGTGTCTGGGAATGGAAAGGCTAAATTTACTCTTTTTTTTAAGGGATTGAAGACAGGAATGTATTACCTGAGGACGAAGCCGGCCGCCAACCCCATCCAGTTCACCCTGAACAAGGAGAAGCTGAAGGAGGTGCAGCAGAGCAAGGCCTCAGAGCAGGAGATCAAGGAGCGGAACAAAGCAGCCATGGTTTGCTCTCTGGAAAACAGAGACGAGTGCCTCATGTGTGGCTCTTAGAGCGGCCATCCATCTTGGAAATGCGCCTTCTTGAAGCTGCGCCTCATGTTAGAAACACTCCCTCAGCTCTTCATGCTGAATGTTCTGTCACTTGGATGGACTCCCGATGTTTAATGTGTATAGGATTAATTTTATCAACACCACGAGTTCTGTTTACTCCAATGGTTAAAAATGTTTTTATCAATAAAATTAAAATAAAATTGCAATAGAACAAAATGTAATTGGTTTTCTTTTTGCAGCTTAAAAACACTGAATGTTTCCAGTTAGTTAATGAAGGATGATGGGTTAGATACTCTAAGGGAGTCGAACTCATTTTCATTTTGAGCCACATCAAGATCATAAATGTCCACAAGGGGCCAGTTATGGCAGAATGTGTTGCTGAAACTACCCATTGACGAACTGATGAATAAAATGCTGTCTCTGCATAAATAACATTGAACATCTTTTCACATTGTGATTTGGCAGTATACGGACAAACTGCTTTGATTTGATTGCTAAAATATTTAAGCAGAACTGTTATCTTGAAAGCTCTGTTCATGTGGCCCTCTAGGCTCTAGAAGGCCTCATGAACCGTTATGGTGGGCCAGATTTGGCCCCCGGGCCATGAGTTTGACATGTATTTTAGATGCATCTGTTCTCCAACAGACCTGGACCAAATCAGTGACACTCGAGAGCTCAATGACTGCTTGATGAGGGGATTCAGCCACGTCACGGACTTTAATTTCACTCACTTCAAGCTTTTATCATTGATCCAAAGGCCCTTTCTCACCACTAATATTATAGGTAAGTATGGAAAAAATGTCTAAAAAAATATTTTTCCAGACTTAATTCCCTTCTCCATCATAAACATCTGCATGTTACGCTGCATCTCAGTGAGAATATCAGAACATGTCCTTTTGGAGCCTCTCTTTGCATATCTTCCGAATTGCAAATCATGGCTCTGGTGGGCTGTGATGGCCCGGCGACTTGTCCAGGGTGAACCCCGCCTCTTGACCACTGGAGACAGGCACCAGCCCCCCCCCCGCGACCCTGCATGGATAAGCGTGACGGATCTCGTCAGCTGGTCTCTCAACGCAGTTGATCAAATTTTCTCGAGGACAGCGCAGGGTAAGGGTCTTGTCCCGACGGGACATTTTTCTCCGGGTACACAATGGATTCCTGGCAGAAGTGAAGGATCGAGAGCCTGTTGATCTCGTCAGTCAAGGATGTTGAAAATGTCATCATTGGATTTTTGATAACAGGCTTTCTGCTTTCTGGAGTTGGTTACCTGGCTGTTCTGGCAACTGCAAAGCTACCTGGCTTGTAAGAGGGAAACTTCAGCGCGATCGGCACTCAAGACTGAGCTGCTGCGTGACCCAGCAACCCAAACCGTCACTGGACCTCGAGCAACGTGGATTCTGGTCGTCTCCACTCTTCTGGAACCTTTGATTTCCAAATGAAACAAAAACTTTACTTTCACCTGGAGCAGCAGGTGAGCAGCAGTTCAGCTCTTAGAGGCTTAAAACGAGGAACGTGAAAGTTGTGCCTCATGTTCTGTGTAGTTCTGACTTCAGCTAAAGTTCAAACCTTGAGTTTTATAGAGCTGGCAGTTCTACCTCTGAAATTTCTGCCGCATTATATACAAATATCTAGGAGCATATTTAGCCTAGAAATCTGAGATTTTTAATGGAAGCTATAAATTTGAACTCTGGAAAATGCTCTATAGGCCTTTTTAAAATTAGGGGAAAAAAAGCATTTTCAGATAGTCTGCATGTTATGGAAAGTGATTCATATCATCAATAAAAGACAAAAAAAAAGTGTTCATATAGTTATTTTTAATTTTTTTTTTATAAAATAATGAAAACATAATTTACACTTTCAAATGTACAAGTTATTACAACCCAAAGAAATCCAGAAGGCTTTGTTGATGCTGACCGTACCCCTGATGCACGGAGGCGATGAAGCTATGAACAGAAATCAGAGGTAAAACAGCACGTTTCAAACACAGTACCTTCTCTCCTCTCTACTCTGCAACAGTGGCCAACGGGTTAAAAAATAAATTACAAAAATACTTAACATTAAAACAAAAATTACCAATAATAATAATGCATCACTGACTTGTTCAACAGGGGGGTTGTGTACGCTTTAAATAGCTTAAAATTATTCATAGCATGATTTATATTTATTAATATATAGAGAAAATAAGAAACCGCAAACCTTTTACCAAAGCAAACAGGAAATTAAGACTAAAATTAGAGCGACACCAGCAAAGCCGAGTGGAAGAAAGTTTTCTACAGGATGTGTCCTTCACTACAACCGTGAGAAGACGTGACGCTGCTTCCTGGCTGCCGTCTGATTGGTCAAAGTGTGTCAGAGGATCAGTGACGTCAAAGCTAAAGCTGCATTTCGATGCACAGACAAGCAGAAGCAAAGCCTTTAGTCTAATTTCAAGTCATGTTTTTAACAGCGAGTGGGCAGGAAAAAATTAGAAACGAACTAAATTATCACAGCATTTGCACTTGGTCATCTCATGGAGAATAATTAGTAAGCTGTTGATAAACAAGTCCGTGTTTGTCCTTAAATTTGTAGATTATATGGAGACAAACTGAGCTGTGGTCCAGACTGGTCGGCTCCAACATCATCGTTAAAAAGTCCTTCAAACCAGAAATATTAAAGGGGCGCCTAAAACAGCATAAACAGCAGCACAACATCTCTGATGGTGGAGACGTAGCGCTTAACAGCATCAGAGAACCTGAGAGGGTTGGAAAGTTCAGTAAAGAAGTACAGAGACGTTTTTATTAGAAATAGCTCAGATTTATCCTCTGCAAGCATATACTGTCCGTAAAGTACCAGGGTCCTAAAAAGACACTATTCTGTAGGAAAATAGCTATAGTAGACAATATTATTAGGGAAGCTGGGTGTATAAATAGTGTTTTTGTTTATTTGGGTTTATCATAGCATATGGGAACAAACACACACACACAAAAAACAAGGCATTGCAGTAAATTAGAATATCATTAAAAATGTAGATTATTTCGATTATTTCAGCAATTCAATTCAAAAAGTGAAACTCATAAGACACCTTTTATCTTCCATAATTTTTCCTTCCACTTAACTTTCCACGACAGCATTCAAGTGTCCTTGTGGAGGGCGCAGATAACTCTGCAGGGCAGCTGTCCAGTCAGATGTCAGATGATAATTGTGTAGCCATGAAAGAACATTTCATTATTAAAATTATTTGTTTGTCTTTTTTTCCTTTTTTAGGTAATTTTTGATTTTTCTGACAGACTTTTAAGTTTTTATTAGCTTTAAGTTGCATCCATGAAATCTATTAGAAATAAAAATGGATCACTAAGTATTAAATCTATATAACAAACAAGGCTCACTTTTTGAATTAAATTACTGAATAAAGGAACCTTTTGATGATATTTTAATACACTGAGATGCACCTGGTCACACGCGCTCACACATAGTGTTGTTCAGTAAGTTTTCATGTGCAGTAAATGCTTCCTGCCAGTAGACATCCAGGGTGACAGAGCTTCATATTGATTTACGTTAAAGGGACAGGATTGACTTTTTGAGTGATTAGAGTTTTTTTTTTTCTCCTGAGAAGCCAGACGGAGGTTTTACCGTTTCTGAGTCCTAAACACAACGTTCTGATTCGACGACAATTACTGGCTTGAAAATTGAACACTGAACTAAAAGTGAAATAATTCATGCTCAACTTGTCTTATTTATAAAATACTGAAACTCTTTTGCAACGCTTTAGATCGGGTCTATAAATGAAAGCATGACTCTTAATGAAAACGTCATCGGTGTCGGAGACACACTGCAGTAACTGAGGTTAAAACAAAGATCCAGAAGGTTTGGATCTGAGATGATCGGGCGCTGCGAAAACAGGAAGTCAAACCGAGAAGATATGATGTCATCGTTTCACTGAGCTTTAGGTTCATGACATCATCTCAGATCAGAACGACGACGGCTCGCTTCGCATCTGAGAGCCAAAGTTTATCTGTGTTCACGGAGAACGGAGCCTGAAAGGTTTATATTACAGTAAACAAGTTTCACACACACACACACACACACACACACACACACACACACACACACACGTTAGAGGAATTAAATGCCAGGTGCGTCAAGGACAAACACTGTAGTGCCTTTAAAGAGTTTTCTAACACTAGTTTGACGTCGATGATTTCGATGCATGAGAATCGTAGAGAATCGTACCACACAGGCATCTATGTAGTCATACCTGTAGAGCTTCCACAATGTGTAGTGCATTCTGGGAGATGCAGTCTCTTTGTTTTTTTTTTGGCTGATTTGCTGCAGAAACAGTATTAGGCCTCTCCAGGTGATGTAGTGTTCTCTAAAACAGTCAGGATCTCTTCTCCTGGTTGCTCCTCCAGCATAGTAGCATCACGAGTCCAATGAGATGTTTTCACTTCGGTTTAGAAAAATAAACGGGCTCAGAGTACGCGCAGGTGCAGACTCAGACTCTCTGGGAGAGCTGCATGTTCCAAGTCGAGGCGGTCTGTTCTCACGGTCTCTGTTTTAAGGCAGTCCCACTGGGGCGTTAAATATGTTCTGTAGCTTGAACCCCCCCCCCCAGTCTGGTTCTGGTCCATCACTCCCTCTGGGAGCTGGTGTCCTGCATCACAGGTTGAGTCTCAGGGTCACTTCCGGTCTTGAGGTTGGTGAAAAGCACGTTGAACTTGCGCAGCTGCTCGCTGGCGGTAAGACTCTCCTCCTGCAGCCGCTGGTTGTTTTCTCTCAGGTTCGCCATCTCTGCCAGCAGGACGACTTTATCCTGCTTCTCCTGGAAGAAACCCCACAAAGAAATGACTCTCCAGCTGAGAAACACCTATAGAGCCCGGCAGAAGCGTTCACACATTTTTAATTATGTCACGTTACAACCACAAACTTGAATGTATTGTCGAGGGTAAGTATGTGTTGGTCCATCACAAAGACTATCAGAAAGTAGAGCATCGTTTGGAAGTGGAGGGAAAATTCCTGTTTTCTTTTAATTCTTTATTTTTTCAGTCAACAACAGAGAATTACAACCGAATAAACAGAAATATCCTCTGATCATTTGCTGTTCTTGTTTTCCTTATTTATATGAAGAAAGTGTATACCAACTAAGAACAGTATACAAGAGAAAGTAGCAAAAAAACCCAAAAAACAGTTACTAGTGTATGCACATATGTATTATTTAGGACTTGGTGGGAGGGAAAATAAAACGGGACACACAAACAAACAAATAGGCTTATTAATACACACCTCAACAAAATCTGGCCGCAGAGACTTTACACATCTAACCCATCTTCCCCATAAGCTAATAAAAATACTTTTCTCAAGACAAATGGAAAAGGTACTTGCTTCTATTATTTATATATATATATATATATATATATATATATATATATATATATATATATATATATATATATATATATATATATATATATATAGTTAAAGCTGCAGTATGTAACTTTTACTATTGCCGTCTAAAGAAATGTGCCGCTCCTGACCTACAACAACCAATCAGAGCCAGGAGGAGGGTCTTAGCGCCGTCACAAACCCTCATGGACGCGCTGCTAAAGGTGGAACGGTAAAGAAACAACTTACTGTTCCAGGAAAACTGTTCATCCGCCCCTTCATCTGTGGCCATGCTAACTAGCTTTAGCATTAGTGGCAGGCTATGTTGTTATGATCCAGCTGTAGCGTAGCAGAGAGCCAGGGGGAGTCTGAACTGTGCGTACATGAGGGTGATTGACAGCACCAAGACCCTCCTCCTGGCTCTGATTGGTTGTTTCTGACTGAGTGGTGTATCTCTGCAGTTAGTACTGGGAGCACTGGGAGAAGGCAGAGGAGCTTGATTTTTTTCACAGACTATCTGTCTGATATTATACTGTCACGACATAATGATAATTTTAACAAATATGTAAAAATCATTTTTGGTAAAAATTACATACTGCAGCTTTAACAATATCAATCCAATCTGAGATTTTAGGGGGGCCCTGGAAGCAGCCAGCATCTTGTAAAAATGCACCTTGTAATGTCTTTGCAGGCTAAAGTAAAAATCTACGTTTAAGTTTTTTTGTTTTAATAAACCAAAAATGATTTTGTTTTCAATCTTCCTGAGCCAATATTCTGTAGACCCACATTTTAGAGTAAACAACAACAGTGCTGGAGGCAACGTGGTGGAATGAACATCAGTCACTCATTAATGTTGGTCATGTGGAAGATTTCAGCCTTTTTGGGATGATATCCTTCTGTCCTTGAAAGACACATGAGAATATCCGAAAGACCCAACGATGTTGCTGCTGGGATGCGATTCGAGGGACATTCTTCAAAGACAAGATCAATACCTCTTCAAGATATTCACAACTGCATGTAACTGGGCAGAAATAGTGGTGAAGATCTACTCCAAGGAAAAAAAATTAATCATTTGGTTCAAGAACAACATGAGGTTTCAGTCCAAACTACGGGAAAAGTGGAAAGAAATATAAAAAACAAACCGTGACTCCACACCCTAAAGAGTCAAATGCTCTGTTAGTGTTGGAAAGTATCCTCTGATATGTTCCTGTTACATTTAACTCATGACCTTCTTTTCTACTGTCTAATATTCATTTCTATAAAACAGTTCTGAAAAAAAAAAAAAAAGTAATAAATAAACAAAAGAAAGCAACCCTTTTAATGTTTTTGTTAAAAAACAGACTATTTAATTTTACTCCCTCATGTATAATTTTTCTTCCACTTCATAATCATGCGTGACTTTGTGTTGGTCTATCACATAAAATCCCCCCCCCCAAAGAACCCCCACTCAAGTTTGTGGTTGAAATGTTACGAAAGTTCAAAGGGTACAAATGGTTTTCCGAATCGCAGCAACACCCCGAAAATTATTTGAGGGTCTGGGCTTAACACAAGTCTTACCTTCTCCAGATCATTATTCAGTTGTTTCAGCATCACTTCAAGCTGGTAGAGCCGACCCGACAAGTCGTTGGGCACCTCATCTCTGGAAACACATACCGCAAATGTTCACACACACCCTCTGATCATCACATCGCTATTAATCAGGAATGAAAAGCCTCCCTGGTAAACTAAACCTTCTATAAAAGGTCTGCGTTTTCATGAATGACTGCCTGTATCTGCAGTTAGAAGCAGGAGAAGCTCGAGCTGTTCCTGCAACGCGGTCGCTTAAAGATCCAGTCATACATTAAGCTACCAGAAGGTGGCAGCACTGAGATTAAAACATGACCTACAGACCACAACCATTTAGAAGAAGTGACACTTGGAGAGAGTGTGATGTTTGTTTTGATAGACCCACCCACTGAACGTCGGTGTGGTCCGTGGCGTCTGAGGAGTGTTAAACTGGACCGGACTGGCGGCCGGTCTCGTTTCTGGACCTCCGAGCTGCGGCTCGTTCAGCGAGAAGAGGGAGACCGCTCTTTGTGCTGCGATGAGAGTGTAGACTTTATTTATACAACATCTTTCACAGAGAAAAATCTAGGGCTGAAACGATTAATCGGAGTAATGGTGATGAATCGATTATTGAAAGAATTGTCAACTAATCTAGTAATCGATGAATTGTTAACTGGAGGATACAGACTCAAAAAAAGGCCATTTTCTGAAGAAAACCTCCCCCAACACAGTCAGAGCAGTAATTAAGCCAAAACTGTACTAAAAATACAAACATTTTGCATTTAAGATAAAAAAAAAAAAAAAAAAACCTTCTTTGTCAGTAAATGTTCCACCCAGAACTCCTCAAGTGGCAGTTTTAGCTTCACCAGGCTCAAATTGTAAAGAAAATCTCCTATTAAGCACTTTTTGCTGTCCACTTATTAATCTGTTAATTGAAAGCAGTAAACAGATCAGCTCCACACTGTACTGATGTTAAATCAGTCAGAAAGGGCTTATCTTTTCAAATGCTGATCCTAGAAGTATTTTTTTAGCTGCATATGCATCCTTTGCTACAAATAATCAAACGTTCACTAATGAAATGGGATGTTGTAGCCTTGTAGGGAATAAAATTTTTATGTACTTATTTAAAAAAGGGATTAAATTATTAGTTTATTTGAATCTTTTAATCTATTTCTAATATTATATTAAAAAGGTTTAAATAAAAAATCTGCAAAATCTGCCAATTTAAAAAAAAAAAAAAAAAAAAAAAAAATCAGATTAATCGATTGTCAGAATAATCGATAACTAAAATAATCGTTAGCTGCAGGCCTATGAAAATCACCAAGTGGTCTCATTGTGACAGAGAATAAAAATAAAACACAATTAAAAAGACATAAAACAAATGAAATGATGTGGATCATTAATAACAGCAGCAGAGACGCGTGATCACTTTAGAAAAGCTGCATCAAAGAGTCCTGTTTTTACAGAGGGATGAGCCACGGCGATCTTCACAGGTGGAGCTGACAGCAGCTAAGGATCAAGTGTTTCCTTGTTGCTGGTTGTGCTCTGTGGCTCTCCAGGGAGAGCAGACAGACCAAGAAAAGATTGGGAAGCAGAGACGAGGATGAATGTCCAGACCTCTTCTTTTTCCCAGGAGGGTTGTCTCACAGATGCTTCACAGTCTCCCAAAATTATTCATACTTATTTAACAGTAATATATTTTACTGGTCGAAGCCGACACACTGAGTTCCTTTAAATCCAGGCTAAAAACCTGCCTTTGATTAGGAGTAAGTGGAACATGGATCAATATCTTCGAATTATCTGCGCTTGATGATTCTGCTGTATACTTGATTGATGCTTTTATGATGTAAAGCACTTTGAACTGCCTTGCTGCTGAACTGTCCTACGCAAATAAACTTGATTTAATGTGAAAAAGTTCGAGCTCCTCGTCTCACCCTCAAAGGCTTTCGCAGCGTTGACCAAGCTGGACCACTCCAGTCCACTGGCCGTGTCAGGAAGCGGCATCAACCCCGGGTCCAGCCTCCGCAGAGGAGGAACTTTGTCTCTCATTTCCGTCAAGGACAACTCCGACGCAGACAGCGGCACTGGGGAGGGAGAGAGAGAGGAGCTGATGAGATACAGGGAGAACACAAACCCTGGCAGGAGGCTGGATCATCTCTGAAACTCACTCTTTTTACTATGCGAGTGGTTGGAGTTGTTGGAGGAGCTCGAGTGCTTGCGCGTGGGCAGCGTGCAGGTGAACAGCACGTCACTGGGGGCGGTCTGGTTCTCGGAGCAGGCGAAGGCGGTGTCTCTGCGCCCGCTGCATAGGGACTCGTCTGAAAACGTGCGCTGCAGGGTGTGTCTGGGAGACTGGAGGGGGAGGAGTCACAGAGGTCAGAGATGTGTCGAGGAAGATGAAACCGGAGAGTCGCGTGGAGGCGTGCTTCTTACCGGGTCGGATGGAGGCGTCTCCCCGGGGTTGTCCATGATGATCAGCTTCTTCAGGTCATCTTCTATGGTGCTCTTGTATGTCCGACGTGGAGATCGAAGGTCTCTCAGCGATGCTCGGAGCCGAGGCTGCCCAAACACGTTCTTTGAGTTTGAATCCACCTGCCTGCTGAAATAAAGGCAAAGCATAGCTTGTTTTCCACAGAAACCCAGGACAGGTTATAAATAAATAAATAGTTCTTGTTCAAAGTTGAAGTTTCATGCAAACACAGCTTTATTTAGACGGTTCTGAAACAGTTTTTATCTCCCTTTGTGATCAGAGACAACGGCTGCGTCTCAAAGCCGTCCAGAGTCAAAGCCAGTCTTACTTCTTGCTGTTGCTCTCAGAACTGGAAGCGTTGGTCACGTTTGAAGATGATGCGCTGGTCTCTTCTGTCTGACGACTGCTTGGTTTGCTCTTCCCGTAGAACGCCTTGGGGGCGGAGCTAGACAAAGGAATGGAGCCCATCTGACCCGAGGTGGGCGTCGTCGTAGCAGCTCGAACGGGTCGTGCTTTCTCTGCTGTTGGCGTCTTGTAGCACTGCGGTGTGAAGGCCCTTTTCAGACAGACAGAAGCATATTTCACTCACCATCGCTAATGGTGATGCTAAACATTTTTAGGCCAATGGCAGCCTCTTAAGGTGACGTTTACCTGCTGTTAAACCTGAACCCCATTTCTTTTCAGTCGGTCAAATACAGTAAGTAATGTTGCCATGCAACTAAAAACAAAACCCACATGTGGAGCTGAAATGTATTAGCTATTCTGTGGGAGAGTTAATGCTCCAAACTTGTGGCAGAGTTGCTAAAACTTGAGGACAGTCATGGAGACGTCATGGTGGCGGGACAGAAAGAGAAGAGCGAGTTAAACACAACTGATATTGTTGAATAGTGATGACGATAACAGCACTGTTTCATCTTTTCCCAGTATCTTTGCAGTCAACGTGTATGAAAACTGGGATAAAAAGCCCAGTATTGAACTTGGCAACGCTAAACAACACACGTCTGAATTAGAGCTGCACAACGTAGCAGTACTGTAATTGCAAAGAACTGCTTGGATGCAGTATTTGTTAAGTTGATATAACATGCATTCACACTCTGCATGTTCCTAGGATATCTGACCAGTTGGATGGACTCTAACTAATCTTAATTCTCACACCTGACTCATAATTTTAATTGAATAGGATGCTAATACGGCAATAAAAAAAAGCTAAAAAAAAATAAAAATTAGGAAAAGTTAATCAATCAATATCATCATCTCAAATTTAAGCAATAATATCGCATTTAGACATTTTCTTGATGTTATGCAGCCTAAGTTTGAATGGATGATAAGTTATGAGAACTTCTTACTGTAAATAGCAGTTTTACAACTCTGAACGATTTGTTAGTCTTTCTTTCTGTGCTGCATGCTAGAAATGCTAAAATAAAACATATCAATTCTGAACATTTATTTTAGTGCAAAATGTGATTTAGTCACAGTACAGATTTTAAGGACATGTTGAAACATGGAAAAAAAAAAAAAAGATTACAACAGTGAAAACAATGAAAACAGAAACATTGTTAATAAAAGACAAATAATTTGTCTCAGACCTAAACATTTTTTTAAGAAAATTTTATGTCTGTGAAAATCTCACCCTGTGCTTGAGGGGCAAATTCGTTCCATTCTTGAATTGTGGATTGGCGGCTGAACAAAATCATCCAGAGGGCTGCAAATGGCTCCCGGGCCACAGTTTGGACATCCCTGGTCTAATCCTATTTATCATGTGTGAGCTATTTAACTAATTTAAAGAGCTGATTCAGATCAAGTTTTAGTTTTTCATTACATCTTGATACATAACGGATTAAAAGAGAATGTCATTGCTTTTTACTAAGATTATAAAAACTTTAGTCTTGGTACAAAAAAAAGAGGGAAAAACTAACAGAACTATCCCTTAAATCATAAAGACATTTCTTATTTTTCACATTATTTAAAGAAAAAGAAAGTAAAAATCTTTTCTTTTAAATATGCTGTAATGGTCAGAAGCTCCCTGGAACAGACTGCAGGATTAGAGCTGGTGCCCCTCCGGTTTTAAATACAGATTGCTTTAATCCAGAACTAAGTGTGTGTCAAATTACTGTCATGGTTTATGTCGGGCTGGCATTAACATCTCTAATGCAACAGATCTCATGATCATCTGTAAGTTTTACAAGGATTAGGTTGCTGTTATTCTTATACACTGTGGAGCTCGTCTAATGGCAATGGGAAAATGCAGATGGTCTGACTAAAAGTGCTCTGTAATGTTTTAAATACTGATCCCTACCTTGGTTTGAAAGCATCCAGTTTTTCAGCACTGGAGCTGGGAGGCGGGAACGTCTTCGTCGGGTACCCTTTGTTCTGATAGGCAACGCCTGGCATAATGGGTGAAGACTCTCGTCGTCTTGACTCTCCCCCGTTGTTGATCCTTCCCATCGACAGCTCTGCAAAGCCGCTGTAGGTCGCAGAGGGATGCATGGGTTTGCTGGACTTGTTTCCGCGGTGAGTGTTGTTGTAGTGTGTGGAGGCGTCGATGCCGCTGTCATTGGAGCCCCCTTTGTTGAGAAGGTCCGGGTCAGGATCGACTGGGTCGCCGAGAAACCCGCTGCCTACCCGCTCTCCTCCAGGTCCGCTGTCAAACCAGCGCTCGTCGCTGTGGCTACTGGACGCGTTACTGGACAACGTGTTGCTGCTGGAGTGGCTGGAGTACTGAGCCTCACCCTGTAGCACACATGAGGACAACAAACCAGCAAACTTAGTCAGACAAAGGAGCTAGGAAAGCAACAGATGAACAAATGAAACAGACTGATGATGAGTCTGACCTTTGAGTGTCTGTTTGGAGAGTCTTTGGCTGGAACATCCTGTCTGGTTATCCTCCTCTGCCCCCCTCCGCCACCTGGTCCTCGAGACGATGATACTGGGACATGCCAGAGGGGCTCTAGACAGAAAACACGCACATAGAGGATTAAATAAATTACACTGAACGGCAATGGTTGGCAAAGAGGATTAAATACTTATCGCACATTTAAACACTGACCTCCCCCTGCACAATATCACTCAAAGCCCCCTCATATCCCAGGTCTATTGAGCAAACTGATTTTCTATCTATCTATCTATCTATCTATCTATCTATCTATCTATCTATCTATCTATAGAATAAAAAATAAAAATACTGTACAGTAAGGGCAGCATTTCAACATAAATACTGTGTAGTTATAAAAAAATAAAAAATAAAAATACTCCACTCCAGAGGAATGTGCAACCAAGTTGGTTAATTAAAAAATGTACAAGATGTGCATGTCTCTTTGAGCATTAAAAATACAAACTACTTACAATTAGTGACAATAAAAAAACGGTGCAACAGTAGAGTTGTACAGATACTAGCATGGATATAAACATGTATTGATTTTGTTGGGAGCAATGATGGTCATAGAATCTAACAGCTGCTGGGAGGAAGGATCTCCTATAATGCTCCTTTGTGCACCTAGGATGCAGCAGTCTGTCCCTGAAGGAGCTCTTCAGCTCAGCAACAGCCTCATGGATGGGGTGGGAGAAAGGAATATCAGACAAGTTAAACTAATACTAAGTAAAAATAAGGTCACAGACCTCAATGGTTTGAAAGCCAAGATTTAAAAATCGCAAGTGAAGGTATCTATCTGATGTGCCTTCAGCGTTTTACAGTTTTCCTGCTTCAACAGAAAAAAAGTATCACCTCAAGTAAAAGCATCAGGTCCACAGTAGGGAGCCACCTAAGGGACATGGGGGAAATATTTCTTTTGCATTACCTTGCAAAAGCATTGCATTCCCTCACAATAGGTTTTGCAAGTACACCTTGGTCTATTTTGTATAGTCACAGTGACAGCAAATGTCAATTTAGAATTACACATATGTACACCTTTAAAGAGCCTCAGTGAAAATATGTTTATACATTCTTAACTCTTTGGTGCAGAAAACTGTTTGTGTAAACAGACAGTTTACACAAACAGTGTAAACCTACACAAACTAAACTGTTTGTGTAGGTTGGAGATGCACATGAAAACGGTCCTTTATTAACCATTCAGACGAACAGACAACCATGTTTGTCTGTTTGTGGAAAATGAATCCATGTCTATCATGTTTATGTTTTAGTAGGGATAGAAAGCCCATGTTTGAACTGTTTTGCTCCAGAATTTTGCACATAGGTGTGTGGTGCGTTTATCCAAAAGAAAAATAGATAAAACTTCAGACAACTAACAAAACGAGATATTAACATACATGGAAAAGCCTTACAAAAACCTTATACTGTCGCAGAAAGACTTTCAGCATTCAAGATGCCGCATGAACTGACTACTAAATACAATATTGCGAAGGAACGCAAAATCTATTGCGAGAGAACGCAAAAGTATTGCGTGAGAGTGCAATACTTTTGCGAGGTAACGGAAAAGAAAAAAAATGACCCCATGTCCCCGAGGGGGCTCCATACTACTGACCTTAGAGAGCGAGATGGTACATACAGGTGCAGCAGTCAGACTGATAAAAGACAGCACAACTGTCAAGAGACTTCAGATCAGGTGAAAGAATCTTAAAATGAGTTCATGAATTGAACTGGGAGACAAAACTTGAGAAATGTGCTCCTGTTTGCTTGTACCACTTAAAACTTGATCTGTGGCATTTTAAACCAGCTGCAAAGCGTATAACCGAAGCCTGACTAATGGTGCATTCCAGTTACCTCGGAAGTCGGAGCTGGGAATGACGTCGCACCAGTTTAACAGCGTTCCAGTTAACAGAGTCGGAGAAGTCGGGATTACAATATGGTGATGCCCAAGCAGCCATTGTGCGTAGCACCTCTTACAAATATTGTTTTAAGCTGTACTTTCCACATGCAAACATAACTCATAATTTGGTCAGTTTAGAGTTGCAGAAGCTACATGTAACATTGATTTTAGATGCACTCTTACAAGAGTGTCTTGTAAAATAAACACGTTTTCAGCTTACTATTGCAAGGAGCTGCCACACTGGATCTAAAAGTCAACGTTGGAAAAATTCCCAGACTTTTCGAGTGGGATGTTCGACTTTGGGGGGCGTTCCAGTTGATGTTTCAGACTTGGAAGTCAGGATTTCTGACTACAAATGGAACGCAGCACAACTCTAGGAAGACACACAGTTCAGCAGCCAGGATGAAGGGTTACTGTCTAATGGCTGCTCTTTAACAGTTTACATCTTATTTTTGACAACCACCTCAAGTTGGATTTTATCACTGCATACGCTACATAACAATCAGGTTTTGTTGTAGGATCCATTTTCACACCATAATTAGTGATAATCTTCTTATAGGCAAGGAAGGAAAGGTAAATGAAGGTGTCCTGCTGGTGTTGTTAGGTGTAAACATGTTATCAGTCTTGCTCTCAATAGAACTCGAAACATTCACCAATCTCCTGCAGTGGAAAATAAACCTGGTGGTCATCTCCATAGCTATTAAAGCATTTGCTATGTTTCCAGAAAATAATTCCAATTAGCAGCATTACATAAAAAAAAAAAGGAGGTCTGAGGATAGAGCTCTGTGGTACCCCTCAGGAGAGGCCAACGGAAGATTTTGTTGATGAAAGTCCTTCCATGTGAGAGGTCGGACCTAAACCACTGGAGAGCTGAACCTGTGATGCCAACGAACAGCTCCAGTCTGCAGAGGAGGATATCATGGTTTACAGTATCAAAGGGAGCAGGATCACATGGAAAACCACAGATGTCTGAGAGAACAGAAAGCTCAGGGCTGGATTTTTGTTTGCACGAGTTGCACAGCAGCATGAATAATAATAATAATGAACTCACATAAAAACAGCTTCCCAGAAAATCTGTTTAAAATCTACTAATATGCACAGCTAAAATGGAATCAATTTTAGTTTGCATTTGATTAACTGAGCTAGTGTACCTGTTTTACAGCGCTCCATCGTGCTCTCCTGGCTGATGAAGCCTGAGGAAGACTCTCCACTGGAGGTGATGTCCACACTGAAGTGGGGTTCAAAGGGCAGCAGGGGGCGCTGTACTGATCCATACCTAAACAGATCATAAGAAAGGGTTTTGAATGAGTAAACCCAATTAGAGATATTTGAGAAGAAGGAAGTGCGCAGGCGACAAAAAACAAAGACATAACTTCTTTATAAACCTTTAATTGAAGGAAAGGATTTTTGGTGTTGTTATGCATCCTGTTGGCAGTTGAATAAACACGTTTTTCTGGTTGGGTGAGATGTTATCAACCTCCACACTGTGAGGAAGAGCTGCCCACACAACAGATCCTTCCTCTGGGAGACAGTGTGTTAATTTCACTTACTCCACACATTATTCATCCTCTTCCCTAAACTGATATAATCTTCCTTTAACATGCTAAACTGTCATTATGAGAAACAGTCAACGTGTTCAGTCAAGATCCAAAGATCTGTTTTTTCCTTCATCAGAAGGAGAAAACAGAAAACCCCAAACATGCTTGTACGCACCTGTCGGGTGAAGGCTTGTAGCGTACGAAGGATCCTGGAGTCATTCCAGGGGAGCCCATGACGGAGAGGGCGCCCAGACCCGGGGAGGGCGAGGAGAAGCTCGCTGAGGGGTTTCTGTAGGGCAGGACTCTGTCGCCTCCTGCAGGAGACAGGCTGTAGTGGTTCTCTGGGTAGCTTACAGGCCTGGAAGACAAAAAAAAAAATAGTGTTTGAATGTCATTAATATAAACAAGACTGTGATAATATAAATAAAATGTATTCAAATTAAGTGAGAAATATGCTTTTTATATACATTAGAAGTGGATAGTGTCAAACAACTAAAAGACAGTGTATATGGAGTTTAAACGGTCAAGTGAAAGAAAACAAATCGTACACATCCTGACTGAGATGATCAGTTCTAACAAAAAGTCTACCTAAAAACTGATTTGCTTCAGATTTGCTTCATCACTGCTGCAAAATCTGAAGTTAATCTGCTATTTGCAGTGAATAACTGTTGTAACCTGTAGTTTCATGTGGTGTTAGATGAGTCTACCTCTTGGAGCTGAAGTGTTGTGGCTCTCTGTAAGGAACTGGCATCAGGGGCTTGTGTGGGCGGCCCAGTGGAAGAGGTTGGGGGCCCACAGGGCCCCAGCGCTGCAGGTTGGGAGCACTCAGGAGCCCTGCAGGAATGGGTGAGCTCTCCCATCGCCACGTTTGGCGGGGAGAAGGTCGGTATCCTGCTGCCAGAGGCTCAGACTCAGGTTTCTGCTCCATGGTCTTCATCTCGTACTCCTCTGTGCAGCCCCTAAAAACAGGAAGAGAGAGAGAGCAGGGCTGTTTAAATATAGATCATCAAACACAAAACCTTTCCTGCTTACATATCCAAACTCTAAATTTATTTCTCTCTCTCTTCCTTCATCTCCATTTTAGAGGATTCTCAGCAGTGAGTCAGTAGAAAGCAAAACTGAAAGACTGCCACTTCTTCTGAACTACGGCTGAACCATATCTGTGGCCACTCTGAATACTCCACATTATTTTTCATAAGGCACTCCGTGGATGCTTAAATACACAACTGACATGTAACAGGGCTCATTAATGAGCTCCCAATGAGACCAACTGACTGAAAAAAAGAGAGGAAAACAGCTGATTAATGATAAATCAAATATCCTTTTTTAAACCACGGGAAGATTAGGTCAAGACTGTGAGAATGTATATTTTAGACTGAGATAACCTTTTACCCCATCAAAGAGGTCTTTACTCGAATTCTAAGTAAGTACAGAAGACAGTTTGTGAAGATAAAAAGCATTAAGTCACAAAAAATGTCATCTGTGAGCACAAAATTAAAATATCATCTGTTGGATGCAGGCTTCAATGAAAATAACCTGGCATTTATTCTCATCAATAATAAAATCAATGATGAAGCTCCTTGCTGGGGGACGTTTTCTTCATTTAACAACTCAGGAATTAAACACAACAGACTTCAAATGTTTTTATATCAACCCCTATCTCAATATTTTATATGGAGGCCTATTAAAGGAGATCGGCAGGGATTAAACATGCTGATAAATTGGCATTTGAGATGAGATGAAAGGAAATGAGTGAAATGATGGATCCAAAAAAAGAAGTAGATAAAGAGATGAATTAGCTAAATTGACAGAGAAAAGAAGGAATCATCTGTGTAGTTAGTCTATATAATAGCTCAGCAGAGGTTTTTAACATTTCCTATAGTTTAACAGAGATTCAAATAATTACTGGAGGATTTTCAGAAGGAAAAAGGTTGGAAATGTTATTGTTGCGAACTGATTTTCACTGACTTTTAATACTGAATGTTTCCCAGTTGTGTTTCAAATCAATTGACTTTTAGCTCCATAAGGGTAAAAAATAAATAAATCGAGATTTGTCTGCATAAAATCTATGGCTACATTGCTTGTCAACATAACTGATGATGTCAACTATGATAAACATTCCTCATCAATATTTTTTAACAGACGTGATTTTTATGACTTTATCTTTGACATTTTCTTAAAACTTACAACAAACATCACAACTGTTTTTCACTAAATTGCTGTGTGTGAGGAGAAGCCCCTGGCTGCAGTGTGCAGCTGTATGTATGTATGTGTGTGTGGTGTGTTTAGTCGGATAGTTGTCCTATTTAGAAACATTTCTGGAATATTTAGAAACCTTCTGAAGACCGATGGGCCTTATGGGGACCAAAGCCTGGTCCCAACACGGTGGACCCCCTTGTTTAGAGCAGTGTTTATCAATTCTTCATGGACCACTGGCCTACATGTTTTTGGTGTTCCCCTTCTGCCACACACCTGACTTGAATAAGTGGGTGATTAACAGGCTTCTGCAGCACTTGATGGCTGCAGAGGAGGTCATGCAATCATTTGAATCAGGTGTTCAGGTGTTCTAGCGCTGCCTTTGAGACCCAGCTCCTCCTTGGAGCTGCAGTTTCTAACCTTCAGAGCTTCCGCCTCACAGAGCACCCCTCCCCCCACAACTTCCTCACTCAGCTCCTTCAGACTAGCCAGCAATATTTAGCAAACCCCTGGTGGAACTGCGCATCTGCTGAACTCATTACACGAGCGACTTCTCAGTGCATCGCTGGTAAAAACATTGTTAGAGGGCTAATAGAGGAGCGCTGTTGTGGTGACTTCCTGAATGTGGAATTTCAGAAAGAGTAGGACTTTCTTAAAGAGACAGAGGCCCAATTTTAAGGCGTTAAATTAAGAAGTCAAATTTCTTTTAAGTCATATTTGATATATACAGCATTTCTGTAACAACTGAAGGAAACATAGTTACTTGATTGTGCTATAAAATGATTCTATGTGGCTGGAAAATACATAATACTGTCCCTTTACTAACTTTTGCTATAAAATAATAAAGAACCAAGTGGACATTTTATCAATTTTTCTGTTTTTTCATAGAGACGACACCCAGGGGCTACTGATGAGATGACAGTGAAGAAAGAGTCGCAAAGTTTTTTTTTAAAGCTGCTGAACGCTCTTTGTGAAGTTAGACATGTTGTTCATCTGTTTTATAATCTCAAAACAAACATTTGACGCGTTTGAATAAATAACCTTCTATCTGCACGTCAATGTGTAGTTTGTGAAGACGACCAACGCAATTTTACTTCTTTCCGTGTCCACCACATTCGTTTGTGTAGATAATGTTCATATGCAAATTCAATCAAATTTAAACCGAAGAAACTCTTAATAGTTACAGTCTGAACTTTAAATTTTAAAGAAAAAATGAAATAGAAACAGACTCCCTTCATTTCATTTATTTTTGTCAAGCTGGAGGTCGCAATTTATCTTAAATTTTATATTTTTTGGGGAGGATAATTAATTGCCAAGATAAATCAGAAAAAAAGTCGTAAGCGATGGCTCTTATAACGTGTTTTACTGTGTGTGTACAAAAACTGATTATATATATCTATCTATATATATATATATATATATATATATATATATATATATATATATATATATATATAGATATAGATATATATATAGATATATATATATATATATATATATCTATATATATATCTATATATATATATATATATATATATATATATATATATATATATAAAAATAAAAAAAAAAGACTGATAAGGGAAATTACTCTGTCCAGTTTACAAAATATACTGTTGGATAGATTAAAGCAATCAAACTAATGAATACGTAGGTAATGATTTACTGCAGCCCTTGAGAAATGTAAACAAAACACTGATTTATATAAGAAGCATGCATCAACAAAAATTTAATCTAGAAAACTGCAGATTTCAAGGGACAAAAAAACTAAATCAATATACATGAAGGCTACTTGTACCAAGAGCCGTTTTAATCAACAGAGGAATACTTTCTGCTATATTCATTATCGATATACCGATTTGCTGCACAGACTCCAACCTTGCATGCACACACGAGGGGAATACAAACCTCAGAGTGAGCAGAGCCTACATCTGTCAGCATGCAGTAATTCTCCCATCACATTAGCTGAGGTGACACGGCTGGAGCTCAGACACACACCCACCGTCAGACCCACGCCTTTTTCCTGCTGCAGCCATCCGTCGAGTGGTTTCGCAGCGAAGACGGAGCCTTCCAACTTTCATCTCTCTCTTCCCCTCTCGCCTCCACCCACTCCCTTTTACTCTTACTCTTGGTGGTGCTGAAACACGTCCTTCCCGTTGAGCGCTCCTCCCAGCCTTTCTCTCCCTCCATCACTCGACCCCTCCCTTCTTATTTTCCGTTCTCTTCATTTACACAAGGCATACATTTTTAATTAATCGCTTCTGCTCTTTTATTTATTTTTCCCTTTTTTGGTGGTCTTTTTTTTCCCCCTTCCAGCAGATGCCAAGCCTTAATCTCATGCAATCTGCTCGCCTGGCACACAGCAGCTAACGAGTCAGAGAGGAAGAGTGAAACGCAAAGACTCTAATTATCAGCTGCTCCAAGGCCACAGCTCAGTGTTTCAACGTGTTTCTGTATGTGTGGAAAGGATTTAACTTGGAGTAATTAAACTGCCTCCAACATTAAAGGAACCCAACCACAGTGTGATCACACAGCCCGCTATGATTACTGTCTTTAGGAGCTCTGATGCTCAGAAACACACACAATGTGCTTGTTATTTTGCAAAACCACACCAGCATCTAATAATGCCTCTTTATTCAGGCTCACTCAAGAGCAGAGATGAAAAGATAAAAAAAAAAGGGTGTAGCAGCGAAGGATTGTTGAAGGAGAACAACCAAGCTCGCGCAGATTACCAGATATTAAATTCAGAGAGAGAGACAAAAAAACCCCGACAGATTTAGCTAATTCCTGTTAAACAAATGCTCCTGCCTTTTTGCTTTCCTGCCTCGTTTTGCTTGTTTCCACTCCAGCTACACGTTGCCGTCTCTCTCCATTAGTTCCTCTTTTCACATACTCCCACACAAAATCCTCTCAGAACACTGGAGTCTGGCCACTGCCTCACCAAGGCTTTTGTGTGTTTCAGTGAAGAGCATCCTGAGCTCATTGTAGCTCACTGTTGTCCTTCCACTACAGCACACTTACAGACAGCTCTTTCCTCTCCTCTTCTTTGACATCTTACAAACAAAACTGCTCATTAGTTCAGCCGTATATGAATTAAATTACTGCCTATACACACCTGCGAGGTTTGCCCTCTTCGTATGGAGGAATGATGACCACTTTGACAGTGACCGACGTCCTCAGCAGGTCAAGCATCTGCTCGTGAGTGAGCGTCACAGCGGCCACCTTGCAGATCTCCACCAGTCGGCTGCCCTGCCTCAGTCCTGCCTGCCAGGCGAACCCGTATTCCTCCACCTGCACAAAACGAATCTAAAGTTATTCAGAGCCGAGCGTGTTTTTTGGCTGTGATCCAGTATGAGTTCTGCTCATCTGACGGTACCTCAGACACGGTGCCGTCCAGACGAACATGAAAGCCCAGCTGTCCCAGTCCGTTTCTTCTTAGTGTCATATCCACCGTCTCACACCCAACTGTCAACATCTAGTCGGAGAGAGGAAACAAGGATTACAGTTGCAGTGTTCATTCTTTCAGGAAAGTGAACTACTTTCACACACAAACATGAATTAATATCAACATCCAACCTTCAGTTCCAAGTCTGGGTGTATCTGGAACTAAAACCATGTTAACTCATTTTAATTTTTCAGCATTTTGGTACTTTTGTTTAGGATTATCCCCATAAATCCCTGGAGTCTCCAGATATTAAAAGAGGCAGTATTATGTAAAATCGACTTTTTTATAATGTTATTTTATAATGTTTATAATGTTATTCCTCATCAAAAACATACCTGAAGTGTTGCCTTGATTCTTTCATGCATGTTTGAGAAATCCTTTAATCTCTCGTGGCAACCATTCAGCTGTACAAAACACCTGGATGGACTTAGCACCACCTTTGAGATGCAGCTCCTCCTTACAGCTGCAGTTTCTAAGCTTCAGAGCTTCCGCCTCACAGAGCACCCCTCCCCCGAGACTTCCCCACTCAGATCCTTCAGACTAGCCAGCAGCAATTAGCAAACACCTGGTGGAAATGCACATCTACTGAGCTCATTACATGAGCGACTTCTTAGTGAAATGCTGGTAAAAACATTCTTAAAGGGTTAATAGAGGAGCACTGTTGTGGTGACTTCCTGAAGGCGGAGTTTCAGAAAGAGCAAGACTTTCTTGAAGAGACAGAGGCCCAATTTCAAGGCGTTAAATTATGAAGTCAAAATTTATTTAAATCATATTTGATATATACAGCATTTCTGTAACAACTGAAGGTAACAGTTACTTGATTGTGCTATTAAATGATTCTATGTGGCTGGAAAACACATAATACTGCCCCTTTAAGATTTTAATGCAAACTTTCAGAGTATTATAACAGAAACGATCTATTATCAGGGATATGGAGAGATGGTTTAACTGTATAGAAAGGGTTTATTTTCAAAATGATGTAATATGACTCTGTTTACCTTAAACGTAAAAGATGCGCTGATAACTGCTTATATTACAGTGAGAAATCAGCTGGCATCCGGAAGTGGATGAGTGGCAGCTCTACCAGCTAATCCCACATTAAAAATCCAATCTTTTTCCGTTCAGTGAACGCACCATGCCTAGAAACCACCAGGCTACGTTAATAACAACACTCTTTGGTGTGGATGCTGTCACTGTGAGAAGAAACTTAAAGTTATCCATTTTCAGTATCAGAGAGTTGTTTAAAAATGGAGGCAGAGGAAGCGGAGAGATGTAATCAGCACGTGCCATTCATCAGGCTGCAACAACAGAGAGTGAGACTACATCAGATAACAGGAAGGGTGAACATATTTCAGAACGGTTGCTTGGTTTAATCACTGTCTGTCATGAAGCATCCTAAGTTTGGAAATGTTCGCAGGCTTTTGGAAAACGTGGACTCAAGGTAAGGCTCTACATTCTCTAATAATACACAGAGATAAATGCATAATTGTTTATAATACTAATCCAGCCTTTCCAGTCACTACTATAGGGTGTTAAAGACAGCCTAAATGGTCAACTCTGTAATTATTTTTCCTTTTAGAAAAATAATGGGTCCTCTCTGATAGCGTGATGTTGGCTCTGTGCCTAACATCAATAAGTAATGACAGCAAGAAGAAAAGAAAAAGCATTTTTTTTATGTTGCTAAATATAATTCTTGATGAGAAATCGGAATCGACAGGCCAAAGCTTTGGAAAATTGTCAACTGGAAATCAGGCAGAAAAACTCTGTCTGGTGCGTCTGTGGACGTCATCCTGAATGTTTTTTTGAACCCTGGGTGAAAAATCTGTCTTTTGGCTTGCAGGTTTCCAGGTAAATCAGAACAAATTCCAGACAGATTAGGATCTACCCTGTTCCCACAGATAGAAATCCCCAGAGACCAAGGATAAAATATCTGAGATGGTAACGGCTATTCAAATGTAAGCAGTTCAACCAGTTTTCCAAACAAAACTAAAATAATGATTCCCACAAGTCCCTCTAACCTCATAAAGAGTAATTAGCTTACAATAGCCTAACAAAAAAAACATTCCTGTTTTTTTTTTTTTTTAAACTTAATAAAAGCTTTCTACAAGTAAAATCCCATTTTATGAGAACTCCCCACTGAACAAGAAACATCCATACCAAAGAAGAGTTTCTCTACATTTTACAAGTAAAATATTTGAAAGCTTTGTGAATCTTCCTTTAATCTACACACTTACAAAATAAAACATACTGTATAGGCAAAAAGAATGCATCTCAGCTCATTTTCATAAATATCTCAGAGAAACCACACACTTGTGCAGTCACCAGCAGAGTCCTGGTGTATTTTCTGGATGGAATTTGACCAATTTTCTCATCAGAAATAGTAAAGCTTATGTAAATTGACTGATTTTAAACATAAAATCAACTGGGTTGAGATCAGAGTCATTCCAGACCTTAATGTCAGCCAGCTGTATCCACTCCAAAACTACCTGAAACCTAAATGTGTTAAAGTACCAAACATCTGACCCAAACCATCACCATCATATGAAACTGATAAGAACAATCAGGAACAATCCAGAAACCACAGAGACTCCAGACTATCACAAAATGGGAGGTATAGGAACACCACCATCCCTGTTCACAGTGAAAGCAGTTTAACATCGACTTGAACTAAGGATGCAGACAAAAATAAATAAATAAATAAATAAAAGAAACCTTTGCCCCAAAATAGTTTTTTGGTCATATAACAAAGATTGAGCTGCCTAGACACAATGGCAAGATGACTGTTTGGCGGAGTTAAGATGAGGCGCTTAAACCAACAAACATCATTAGGCTGAAAAGTACAAATTCTTCAGTTCCACCTCAGTCCATCAACTAGATTAAATATGGACACAATTTCCAAAATCTTTCAGCATATTTAGCCACTAATGTCACTGCACTCTACATCATGGTGTTTTATCGTCGTCTACATGAGCAATGGAACAAGCTCTGAACTCTCACCTTTAACCTCTGCACCATCTCCCTGACGTCCTGTGCAGATCCCTCTGATACTCTGATGGCGATGTGGTCCCCTCTTCCGTAGAAGATCTTTAACGCCAGCCGCTCCGGCGTCCAGCCGATCACATCCCTACAGAAACAGTTGAACACCACCTCTTTGGTGGAGCAGTCAACGAGGACCACGTATTCGTCTGATATACCCAGAGCACAGGGAAGCTCCGCGGCTCCTCCGCTGAAGTCCTGGGCCAGGACTCTCCAGGCGACGGCCCCTTCTCCGTCCAGCTCGGCCCCCTCTCTTGCTTTCGTGCGCTCACGTTTCTTAGATGCGAGGGAGATGAGGTTGTTGAGCTTGCCGGCCGAGTCCAGGGGCGTGCTGCTGACGTAGTTCTCGGCCAGGTCCCGAAGGTACTCCTGCCGCGTCCGTGTTGCCATGGTGTGGAACTTAACGGACTTGTGCGCAGCGTTTTCAGCATTGATAACTTTGGCTAGGAGGAAGTTACGAAAGTTCTCCGGGTCACGGAAGGTGACTCCGCTGGGAATGGGTGGTCCAAAAGAGGGAACGTCCTCCATCCGAGTTACAGCAACACTGAAGAAAAAGGAGGATTTGTGTGAAATAATCAAAAATAACAAAAAAGACAAAAGTTTAAGACTGTTTGTTTGTTGTGCTGTAAATATTTACCTGTAGTAGGTGCTGTCGGAGCAGGGGTTGTGGACCCGAACAATAACAAAGACATGCTGGAAATGGGACCGGATGTTCTGAGGGGTGAAAGGCAGCGCTCCAGGCTCTTGAAAGATTATGGTGACAATGTCATTACCTATGTGCCTCTTTCTCAGGAGCTGGGGAAGAGGAAAAACAGAGAATAATATAATAAACTGGGACACTTGTTATCGTACACAAAACGACAGCTCTTTATGTAATTTGTTTATCGCCTTCTGTGTGGGTTTATTTGTGTCTGTGTTCATGTAGGAAACATGGCACACAGTCCAGGCCGGGCTTGTTCTGTAGAGCATGCCAGCTCTCTCTTCATTTCCACACAGAAGTGTGAAAGTACCAATTATGTAATGCAGCCCACATGAGCATCATTTACTGCTGCTGATAGGCTGTAGTTTGAACATCTGCAGTGCATTTGTAATGTATGCTAACATAAAACAAGGCTAACCTGCTGTGTGGATCCATTTTCTTATCCATCTTAAAATCTGCAACATATTATTGATCTGCCATATTTGGGATTTACAGGTGCAATCAGAAATACACAACAGTTCAAAAGATTTTAAGGATTTATCTATTAGATTTCTATGAGTAAAGCTTTACATAAAATTAACACAGACAATAAATGATCTACTATTTGTATGAAACAGTATATTAAAAGACTTTAAGATGGCTAATTAAAAATGATCTAACTTCACTATAATATTGTTGTTTCTTAAAGCTACCAGGACAAATTAAGCATTTGGTTGCGTTTCAGCTGTGATTCATATCTAAACCCCACCCATGAAAGAATTCAAGGTGAGTTGCTACCATGGGAAAGAAAAGAGCTTCCACAAAAGCTCTGGGAGAAGCCTGAAGAGTTAAAAAAAGAAAAATAACATTCCAAGATAAACCTTTGGTATCATTATACTGAAGTTAAAACCTTACGGAGCAGCTGCTAACCTGCCTGGGTATGGAAGAAAGCTAAAAGCTCTCAGCAACTTAGTCAAGACAGCTAAGAGAAATCCCCAGTAAGATACTTGCAGGAAGACTTGATTAAGTGCTTCAGGGGCAGCGATAAGATGTGCACTGAATAAACAAAGCCTCTGCAACCAGACTCCACTCTTCACAAAGAAGGAACATCGAAGGTGAACTAAAATATGCCTCCAGGAATTTGGATACGGCTACAGAGTTTGAGAAGAAAGTTTTATGGACTGATGAACCGAAACTGGAACTGCTTAGACACCTGGACCACAGGATTCCCAGAAATACCGAGCCATTTTACATGGAATATGTGACACATTTTGTATTTGACTTCCCAGCAAGACAATAATCTTAAGCAAACATCAAAAATTTCCTGGAAGATCTCAGAGAGGCCTTGTCATCTACCAGTCTTGCTGTAAATCAACATTTGTGTCATGGGAGTTCGCAAACATCACTGAGGTAAATAAAGGCTTTGGCAACTGGAGAATGGGCAAATATTCCAATCAACGGTAACAAATCTTGTCAGCACTTAACAAAATTATCTATTTGCAGTTATGATAGATATACATGTCCTGTGCAACATCCTCAAAGTACTGCAGGTGGAGGTTGAACTATACTGCACATATAATCCATTAACATAGCATGAAATAGTAACATTTTTCATTTGAACTTCTAAAGTCAGTTTCTGTGGACAAAAACACAAACATGCATCAATAAATAATTGTTTACTGAGTTTTATTCCTTTAATTTATTGTCATCTTTCATCTACATTACAAACATATCTTTTGAGATGAGGGGTTTGAATATTTCTGACTGCAGCTGTATTTACTGTATAATTACTCCACAGTGCTAACATGTTGTATGCTGTCCCTCTTTCTGTTCCTGCTTTTAACTCAACTTTGTTGCTGGGTTACTGCTTCCATAGTGAATTATATTAATAGTCAGATGCTGCCACCTAGAGGTCACATTCTGTTGCAGCCTTCAACCCTGTAGATGGAGTCATTGTGCCATTTATCAATCTACACACTGAACCTTCAGTCACACTGTGACTGAAGGTTTTATTGTAACTTTTATTGTCAAACAGAAAACAGAGGCTGACTCATGAAAACACCTGAACACTATAACAACACAAAACAACATTGTATTTTTAAGCACGAGATTTCTGCAGGTTTTTGTAGCTTTAATCTTTCATGTTACCGAAACTTCTTAAGATTAAGATTTACTTAAATTTCAATAACTGGCAGATAATAATCATGCAGATATGTACTTTTTGATGACAATACATTTAAAAATATATTTAAATCTTCACTCTATTTTACATTTTTCAGCTCATTATTGAAGCTATTTCACAGATTCATTCTCTAACTAAAACATCATTGTGTGGTTTAACATCAGTCTTTCCTTTATACGTAATTTTAGGTGTCTGACGGCTACCAAGCCCTGAAATTTTAATGTGAATATTCTGACAAAAAATTATATTATATAATTATATTTCTTTGTTCTCTATATTTAGCTTTAATTACAAATATTGCAGCTCTACGAAAAAATAAAACCTGAATAGGCCTTTACTTAACATTTTCCCCCCAAATTTCCAAGCATCTGTTCAGATGGCCGGACATTTTCCTTCAGGACATTTTGGTCAACAGCAGAATTCATGCTTCAGGTTCTGAAGCAGCTAAACAGCCCCAGACCATCACTCTACCACCACCATGTTTTACTGTTCGTATGATGCTTTTTTTTTTTTTTTTTCCTGAAATGCAGTGTTACTTTTACACCATCAAAGAGTTCAACTTCTGTCTCTTCAGTCCACAGAATGTTTTCCCAAAAGTTTTGGGGATCATCAAGATGTGTTCTGGAAAAACAGACGAGACTTGATGTTCTTTTTGCTCAGCAGTTGTATTTCTCTTGGAACTCTGCCATGCAGGATATTTTTGCCCAGTTTCTTTCTTATGGTGGAGGGATGATCTCTGGGGTCTTGAGGTCATTTTGGTCGAACAGCCACTGCTGGGAAGGTTCACTACTGATTCATGTTTTCACCATGTGTGGATAATGGCTCTCACTGTGGTTCGCTGGAGTCCCAAAACTTTAGAAATGGCTTTGTAACCCCGTCCAGACTGATAGATCTCAATTACTTCCTTTCTAATTTGTTCCTGAGTTTCTTTGGATCTCTGCATGATGTATAGCTTTTGAGGATCTTTTGGTTTACTTCGCTTTGTCAGGCAGGTCCTATTTAAGTGATGTCTTGATTACGAAGTGGTGTGGCAGTAATCAGGCCTGGGTGTGGCTAGAAACAGTGAACTCAGGTGTGATAAACTACTGCCAACGGGGGTTAGGGAATCACTTTTTCCACACAGGGCCATGTAGGTTTGGATTATTTTTCTCCCTTAATAATAAACACCATTTGAAAACTGCATTTGTGTTTACTTGTGTTGTCTTTGACTAATATTTAAATTGGTTTGATGTTCTGAAACACTGAAGTGGGACAAACATGCAAAAAAATAGGAAATCAGGACGGGGGAAAACACTTTTTCACACTACTGTATATAGAATAATAACTCTATAAAGAATATATTATAAAACTTGAATTAAACATGTTTCACTTCATACACTGATATTATTTGTGATTTACGTTTACTGATATGTGACTTCCAACACGATATACAGTCTAAGATTTCTCCTAGAAATTTGCTTTCAGATTAGCTATTTCAACATTTATCAAACATTTAATTGCAGAGTTAGTTGATCAAAAATATTGAAGTTTAAAGCAAATCTATTAACATTAAACTAAAAGTTTAACATGCTTATTTCTTCTCCCTTTGTTTGGAATAGTTAATGGAAGTCCCTTTCACAACAAAATATATTTTTGTCATCTGAAAAGCTGTAGGAGCTTCAAAACCTTAAACATATAATTAATGTGTAAATGAAACAGCATTGGTCTCAGCACTGAACCCTGAGGAACCCCATCTAAAATCAACTGCCACTGTAAATCTCTATTTTGTGTTTTAACATGTTGACATTTACTTTCTAAATAATCTTCTAACCAAGATACTTCTTATACCATAATTTTTGCAGCTTGGTCAGAAATATAAGTTGTTTTTTGGCTCAGATATGCAACTCCAGTGCTTTAACACATTAATTATCAAACTTTCACCCCTTGTAATATTATACAGCAAATCTCATAATGGTTAGTGACGTTTTACCCAATTATTTTAAAATAATCTATAATTATTTTGAACCCAAACCTCATAAAGCATACAATATCACGAATGTTTTGATTTTAATTCCAAAACAAACAACAATAAGTCTACTTTTGTAGCAAAAATTAAAGGTGTAACTTGAAGATCTTTTTTGACCTAAAGCTGAAAATCTGGTCATGTTAATTACTTTTTAAGGCCTAAACTTGACATTTAAAAACCTGAAGAAACCCTAAAATAGAGATTTTACCCTCAGCTTGTACTGTAATGAGCATGAATGGCACAGCTACTATGTTAGGATAAAAGAGCTAAAAGAAAAAAAAAAAAAAAGAAAAAAAAACAAAACAAAAAAAACAACATATACTAATAACTACTCACTGGTGAACCCCACCCAGGTCTGTGCCAGTTAAAGACGGAAAAGCAGAGCCGACAGAAAAGCCACAAAGGCAAATAGAGCTGAGACTATAAAAACACAAAAAGCTAAATGAAAGAAAGAAAAGCAACTAAAAGTGAAGAAGGAAGAAAAAGTCACAAGTTAAGACATCTTAGATTCTTGTTTTATGATTCAGAGAGAAAAAAAATAAATAAAAAGGGATGTTTGAACTCACAACCACAGACAGGGTTTGAAAGGCTCTGGACATCTACAAAGGTAAGTATTTTCTTCTTTTACACAGCAGTGTTTGACTAGCTACAGAACATAAAGCCTCAGATAGTTTTGCATGTTAATGAGCTTTTTTTTTTTTACCTGCTGTGGGTTGTTGGGCATGTACGGCAGCATGGTGGACACGTGGAACATCACCTCATAGCCCTGGTAGGTGGTGTAAAGGGAGTGGGTGCCTGTCGAGTCAGCTGGGGAGAGAGAGGAAAAAGAAAGTTATTTATATTTAATGTCAAATGTAGATCACAGATGTGTGTTGTTGAAAATACACATCTATATACTACAGTCCATACCCACAAGACATGGACTGTAGCAAGGGCCAGAGCTTCAACAGCCACCTCATATAGTCCTAATCCACTCCTGATACAGAGAAAACGTCAGAAGCATCCCATCAAAGTAAGGGAGACAAAGAACTGGACTTGCACATTGGTCCAAAGTCAATATTTCAGATTGGAAATGAAGGTTCTAGCCTGGTAAAGTTTTCAAAGTCAGTGATGATTTTGGTGCCATGTCAGCTGCTGGCGTTGGTTCACTGGGTTTTATCAAGTCCAAACTCATACCAGCCATCTACCAGGAAATTTTAGAGCACTTCATTCTGCCCTCTAGTGACAAACTTCATGGAGATTCTGATTTAACTGGACTTGGCACCAGCCCACACTGCCAAAATTACATCCCCGTTAGTACTTATGGTATCACTGTGCTTGACTGGCCAGTAAACTCACCCAACCTGAATGCTATAGAGATTCTGTGGAGTATTGGCAGAAGAGTGATAAGAGAAACCAGATCCAACAATCCAGATGAGCTGAAGGCTGCTATCACAGCAACCTGGGCTTCCATTACACCTCAACAGAACCACAGGCCTATCACCTCCACACTCAAAGAAGTGAACCAGTTGTCCACGTGGCAGTTGTCCACATTCTGTTAACATTTTATTTCCAGTTAACACATTAAAAAGGTAATTGTTGGGTTAAACTGATTATTGATTATTCTGGTAAAGATAACAGATTACCATGTATCATTTGCTTTCAGCTAACAAAATATAATTATGTGGAAACCTTTGGGGAAAAAAAGGGTTAAGTCAATGATTTATTTTTTTGAGTGCATGGCATGCTGCATTGACACAGTAATTCAAGCAGAAGGAGCCCCAACCAAGTACCGAGTGTTAATACTATACACTCGGTACTTGGACATGGACATACTTTTCAGTAGGTCAACATTTTTTTTTTAAGGATTTTTGTGGCTCTAGTGGCCTTTATTTGATAGTAGCTTGACAGGAAAGTAGGTTGTGAGAGAGGGGGAAGACATTCAGCAAAGGTCAACAGGCTGGGACTCAAACCTGTGACGGCCGCATGGAGGAATGAGGCCTCCATGGGACATGGGTTGCGCGCCACCGCAGCGCCTGCAGGCCAACATTTCTGTATTGAAATCTACTTTTTTATTGGTTTTATTTGCTACTCAAATTCTGTAATGGACAGGTGACCCGTCCAGGGTGTACCCTGCCTCTCGCCCGATGACCGCTGGAGATAAACGAAGGATGGATGGATAATGTTCAAGTTTTCTGAAAACCTGAATTTTGAATAAATTGACAGAAATCAACCCTTAAAATAGTGTGAAATGAATCTCCTATGAGATTTGATTTTTGAATTGAATTACTGAAACAAATTAACTTTTTAATAACCTTCACAGAAAACTTCCTTTGTGTCTGGGAAGAGGTAATGAAGGAATACGTTTATTGCAGTAAAGAAAAGACTCTTACTCTTTGTGTCGAGCTGTGCGGCGTATTTTGAGAATCCTTTGAGGAGCACCTGCTCCCCGAGCAGCTCCAGGAAGGCAGAGAAGGCGGGCGATGCCTCCTCGTTGTTGTACATCTCCTCCTCTGTACTCTGGCCCGCACGACACAGAAGAACACCTACTTTGTGCTTGTGACTCAGCTACAACGTGCATGGACACACAGAACAAAGACAAGCAGATGAGATGTTGTACATTAGTCTGAACCGCCTGAGCTGTAGTCAGCGGATGAGCCTTTAACCCAGCGGTAATGTGTATTTATATATGGATGTGCCTACTAAAACACACAGAGTAGTTTCACTGTTGTATAAACCACCCACACAAACACCACACCAACTGCTGGCAAAATACCTCAGACTTCACTCACTAGGAAACAGATAACATGGCCAAACATTAAAGTTTTTATCGTTACATAGTCATATTTGAACATGGCACACCCTGCCTCAACACAGCTTTCACTGCCCACTTGTTGTACTTTGCTCCAACATTAAATCAGATATACAGGGTTCAGACAGCCTGAGCAAACCATATGCCACTGTTCTGCCTTATCTGATGTAAGTTTTGCTTTGTATTCATTGTAGCTTCCTGACTTATACTTAAGTAAAAAAAAACCAAAACAAACAAAAAACAACAATCTAATAATTAGCCTGACTCCAGTGAGGACAGAGAAGCATTAAACTCACCCCTTGTTCATCCAGTTTAAGGAGCTGTTCTGTGACTTTGGCCGTGCTGAGCGCCAGTCTCAGACAGGAGACGTTGAGCTCGGGGACGACCTGCTCCAGGACGTCTTTGAGCGGAAGACCTCGAACAGTGCCGTGTTTCCCTGTAGACGCCACAGAATCTTCGAAGATGGAGCCTCGCAGGGTCACGAGCTACATGCGGAGAGAAAGAAAAGGATCAGGACAAGGACAAGAGCAGCTATACTCTTGAACATTTTCAGCTTTTGTCATGATGCTTTGGATATCCATGACTTTTAAGCTTTGCACATCTATGCTGGAATTTTGGCCCATTCTTCTTTGTAAAATAGCTCCAGTTCAGTCACATTGGAAGGAGACCATGCTTGAGCAGCAATATTCAAGTATTGCCACATATTTTCAATTGGATTGAGGTCTGGACTTTGACTGGGCCACTCTCACACATGAATGTGCTTCGATCTAAACTATTTTGTTTATGGTTATGCTGCTGCTGAAAGGTGAACCTCCACTTCAGTCTCACGTCCTTTGCAGCCTCTAGTATGTTTATGGGATGTCCTGCATTTAGCTTCTTCCACCTTCCAATCAACTCTGTGAAGCTTCCCTGTTCCTGAAGAAGAAAAGCATTCCTACAACACAATGTTGCCACCACCATGCATTATTATGGGGATGACATGTAGTGTTAGCCTTCCTCCATGTAGCATTTTACATGTAGGATAAAAAGTTAAACTTTGGTCTCATCTGAGCAGACCACATTCTTCCACATGTTTGCTGTGTTGCTTGTGGGAAACTGCAAACTAGACTTCTTATGATCTGCTTAACAGTGTTCATGTTGCCAGTCTTCAATAAAGAGCAGATTTGTGGATTGCATGCCTAATCGTTGTCCTGTCAACAGATTGTCCCACCTCACTTCTGGATCTCTGCAGCTCAACCAGACTTATCATGGGGCTGCTTCTCTGTTTAGGGCTCTACGTACCTTGACTTTCAGCTTAGCTGGACGGCCATGTTTGGCAGGTTTGCAGAGGTGCTGTACTCTATTCATTTTCAGGTAATGGATTAAACAGGTGCCCTGCCAGGTGTTTGAAGCCTAGGTTATTGTTTTAGGACCTAAATATGTTGAAGTAGCTCATTTCTGAGGTGGTTTTTGGTCTTAAAGCTGAGGGATGTAACTTTTACAAAAATGTTTTTTTGCATGTTTGTTAAAACTGTCACCATGTCGTGACAGGATAGTATCAGACAGACAATCTGTGAAAAGATCGAGGTCCTCCATCTCCTCCTCCCTGAGCTACTATTGCCGTCTAGAGAAATGTTTCTGCTCCCGACCTAAAACAACCAATCAGAGCCAAGATGAACGTCTTTGCACTGTCAATCAACCTTGTGTATCCGCTGCTAAATGTGCTAATGGTAAAGAAACAACTTACTGTTCCAGGAAAACTGTTTATCTGCTGTCATTGGTGGCCATGCTAACTAGCTTTAGTATTTGTGCCAGGCTATGTTGTGGTGAAGCAGCTGTAACGTAACAGAGGGCAAGGTGGAGTCTGTGAGCAGTGCGTACATGAGGGTGATTGACAGCGCTAAGACCCTCCTTCTGGCTCTGACTGGTTGTTTCTGACTGACTGGGGTGACTTCTGATGGCCATGGGTAGAAATGGATTTTATTTAGGAGTATCAGAGTAAAAGGAGTAAATAAAAATGCACAACGCGCTTTTCAAATTTTCATTCATAACCTTTTTTGAAAACCATGCATCATTTCCCTTCCACTTCAGAATTAGTCTATTACATACAATCATAATACAATACACTGAGGTTTTTGGTTGCAACAGGACAAAATGTGAAAATGTTTAAGGGGCAGAAATGCAAGGCATAGTAAATATGTGGATAGGAATAACACCCTGCTGTCCTGACATTGTTTTCTCTGTCAAGCACACACACAGCCAAACATTTTTGAGTGGTGATTTAATATTTTTGCAGAGTAACGTACAACCACAGTGTACTGTTCCCTGCTGAGGGGTAATTAACCCACTTAATAACAGGAGGACTAACACTGTATCGGGTTAGTACAGTCAGGGGGAGTGGGCCGCTCTCTTCACACAACATTCACTCACATGTGGATTCATTAAAAATGCATAACACATTCTGGAGCTGGCGGGGGCCGGAGAGAGACAGCTGAACCTCAGAGACCGGGATCTGCTGCACAGAAATCAAACCTGACTGACAAGCAGCTGAAGTTATGAAGCTTTTGTTTCAGCTCGTCAGCTGCTGTGCAATGGCGGAGAGAGTGGCGTGCCGAGCTGGGATATCAGGAGGGGAGTGATTAAAAAAAGTGACAGGAGGGGGAGGGCGGAGAAAGCAACTCTCTTCACCTTGCTGTGTCAGCACTGCTGCAGAGAATTAAATGACATACTTAGAGGGGAAGGATATTTGAGAGGCGCTGCGGCTTGAGTGGGACAGAGTAAATTCAGAAATCGATGTTGTCTTTTTTTTTTTTTTTTTTTTTCCTGTGTGGGAACAGAAGGCCTCTTTCTGTTAGCTTAGCTCTGTGTGCTTGAGCAGACAGGCTCCATTGTTGTATCAGAGCTAAAGTGATGAGGCCAGGCAGCCATGTAATCCTGCTAAAGACAACATCACACCAACCACAATGAAGACTTCACTCCGACTAAGACAACATGAACACAATGGACACGGGGAAACTTTGTTTTTGAGTTTTTAAAATGTTGAGACTAAAAAGCAACAATTCTTACAAAAAGGACAGATTTTTTTAGACTCCCAAAAACTATGTTCTGTTCTTTTTTATTTATATTTTGGAAATAGTGACCTTAAATGTGGTGACATTTTAACAAATAAGCATTTGTATTCAACGCCTATTACCGTGATACCACTTAATAAAATCCAGCACAACCAATTGCCTTCAAAAGTCACCTTACTGATAAATAGAGTCTACCTGTATGTAGTTTATTCTCAAACCTGGGTCAGATAAGATCCAGATTTACCATTCTGGCCTACATGCAAAATCTGAACATACCATCTGCATTGTGAATAATTTTGGTGGCAGTATCATGCTGTGGTGATGCTTTTCCTGGGATGGGAGGATGGACAGAACAGGCAACCCTAGAAAAACTCTGTTAGAGGCTGCAAAAGACTTGAGATTTGGGCGGAGGTTCACTTTCATGCAGAGCAACAACCCTAAACATACACCCAAAGGTGCATATGTATGTGTTAAAATGGCCCAGTCAAAGTCCAGAGCAAAATTCATGAGAAAACCTGAAAACTGATGTTCATATGTGCTTTCCATGAAATCTGACTCAGCTTGAGATGTTTTATAAAGAAGAATAGACAAACATTTCAGTCTGAACTGGATGTAGAAAGCTGGTAGAAAATACACCCCAAAAACATCAAACTATAAATGCAGAAAAAAAGCTGCATTACAAAAAAACAGATCAAACCATTTCTTTTTCTTCTTCACCATTATTTGGTACTTTGTGTTGGCTAATCACAGAAAATCCCAGTTGACATATTGTTTTTTTCCGCAAAGCACTACATTTTATCCATGAAAGCAAAACAAAGTTGTCATTGAAGACATGCCAAATGCTTCACACACAGTAGATAGTGTTTAGCTTGGCTTTTATGTGCAGAGACTGAACAGGTGGAATGTTCCCACTGGCAGGACAGAGACGGGGCTTAAGCTGACCGGTGAGGGGCGAAAAACTAAAGGTAGTAATCAGGGCAGAGGAGGGATGAAAACCGAGGTGAGGAATTAACTTGAATCATTGCTGCATCGTCAATCAGAAATCCTCATGAGCGTACCTCACTGGTCCTGACGATTATGCGGTACTGGTACTGGTCTTTCAGGTCTTTGGTATCATCCACTTTCTCCCTGTGAATGCTGACGGCCACAGGGCCCAGCTTATCATCCGTCCCAAAGTAGTTTGAGTGATCTGGTAAAAGACAGAGTAAACCAAGGTTACAGTTAGTGCTGAGAAAAAGTATTCATCTGTTTCTGTCTGAACAGGAGCTTGTGTTATGTCTATAGCTACAACACCGGAGAGATTGGTACACTTTGCTTGAACTAAAAAAAAAACAAGAACTGACACAGATTTTTATGAATCATTAAAAAAACCAAACATCTGAAATATTAAATGTTACTTGATTGAGAGAGAATGTATTGCCAATAAATGCTTAACATAATACATAAATAAAAAGAGCTACTTTTTAATAAAAGTAAAGCAGCTTCCTACTCCTACTCATGCCATTACCTGTCAAAATGTAAAATATGACTTCAGATCTTAAACAGATATAATAAAGTGCCTCTTTAACATCTAAACTCCTTTAACATTTGGTTCAAAAAGGAGTTGGTGAGAGCTGGAAGTGAGTTACTTTACATATATACAAAGTGGAAAGGTGGATGGAGTGTGTTAAGTCAAGAGCAGGACAGAGATCTTTATATATTAATTAATAATAATGACAAAATCAGTTTGAAAAAGTCACGTCACAACATGAGAGCAAAGATGAGGTTGAAGTTTTAAGTGGTGGATAGTTGTCCAATTTTTTATGTCTATTGGATCTAGGAACTACTGCAAAGAATGATGAAGAAATAATAATAAATCTGAGTTCTGGTTGTCTAAGAGCTCTGCTTTGTCGACATAGAGTGATTTTTTTATTTTTATTTTAAGAACTATAACACACAAAGGAAAAAAATGTGCTCTTAATTTTTTGATTGAGATTATAGCTTTGAATCCAACAGAAACAAAGAGGAATAGCAAGATTATCTGAAATCAAACAAAAATAAATAAATGAAACCTGAAAACATAGGTTTTCATTATCTGATATTTCTACTGAATTCAAAGCAGTTAAAGAACCTGTTGCTGGTTGATGTGTTTTACGAAGTGAGAACGCTGGGAGCTCTTAGTTTTGATGCATTCAATGAAAAAAAGAAAAAAAAAAAAAAAAAAAAAAAGTAGGTTTATGAGGATTTGACCTACTGATCAGAGCCAACTGTGATCTCTGGCCGACTGATTGGTCCAACTAAACCACAACAAGGATGAATGTTTCCTCAGTCATTTTTAAAAGATTAAAAAATGTAGTTTTCAAAATGTATAGTCTCAAATTAATCAATTGTGACAGATTTTGGCATAAGACAATACATCTTTTCATTAAACAGAGAGAAAGCTGCTGACAGACTGCACAAGCATCTTGCACACCCGCGTCCAAAGCTTCAGAGTTAAGCCCTCTTAAAGCCAACGCCACAGGCGGTGCAGCAGCATAAACACAAATTATCCAGACTCTTCAGGATGAATACAGCTTGGCAGATTCCTCCTCTTACAGGACTGAACTGGGACAACCTATCTGTGAGGAGACTCATGTCTGATTATCTTGTTTGTCATGTCCTGTAGCGGAAATGTCATCTTTTTGATGAAGATCCTGACATCCACAGGGGCCACAGCTCAGCAAACACACAAACGCAATCATAGCAGCGTTCAGGGGGACAGCTAAGATGGTATGGAGTCAGAAGATGAAGATATTTTTGGAATGCTAACCTTTATCTGTGCGGCTGCAGGCCTAAGTCTTGCTTTCACACGATGTTTGAACATGCTTGTCTGCACGCATGCTCCGAACAACATCTGCCGCTAATTAGTCCGCAGCCAGATGACGCTTGCCAAAGGGGAAGTGTCATCAAAAGTATCTGAAGAGGTGATGCTGATTACAAACGGCCACATGCATGCACACAGACACCCACACAGATCACTTCCCCTCTTAAGGTAAACGTTACTTCTGACACTAAAAGCCAGATGTAAAACAAAGCTGAGCTTGCTCGGGTGTTAAGTGCCCCCTGTCATCCAGCAGAAAGACAGGTGGTGTATGATCAGCTCAGAGTTCGTCAATAGCAGGTACAGGTGTAATTAAAACTCATGGAGGGTTGCCAGTTTGGTTAACTCTGCTCTGTCCCGGCTGAATATACAAAACCAGCGGAGGATACCTGGGAAATAAGACTCTGGCAAGCAACGCTGAAAGAGCAGGTCAAAAACCTGAATGACCGAAAACAAAGCAAAGATACACAGAAATGCCTTTCTGTAAAAAAACTAACAGCAAACAAATTAAATGCCATTTAGTGATTAAACACAAACACTTAACTGGGATCATTCATGTCATTTTTTTGTTGTATGGGGCTAAAAGTACTTTTTTCTAGAGCACTGAGCATGTTTGCATTTAATACGACTGAACATCATCAGATCCTGAAAGAGCTTTTCACTGCAGCTGACATCCAAGTAGAGATGAGAAGCAGCTGGTTGACCAGAATCGGCAGATTTTCAGTTTGAATCTGGCCGAACATCAGTCAGAGACCCCAAATTCTCTCTATTTTCTAAACAGTGAAAGCATCACATGTAAGCACTACTAGGTCATGTTGACAACACCCTTGAGCGTGGATGATGTTTATGAGGGACTGAGACTTCTAGTTAGCTATTTTTAGTGCAGAACATGTATGAAGCTGTTTAATAGGAGAGTATTTTCTACAACAAAAAATAGAAAGGCTGAATGTATTATTGCTATATAATAATGTAAATTGCTTTACTTTATCCTTCATGACCTCCAGCTCCTGTTCTGAAACATGCTTGATTTAGAGAAGCGAGTTAAGCATCTATATTCTCTAGAATATCAACATGGAGACTGAGGTTTTAGTCATGCGAGCCATTCTAACCCAAATAAGACAGCAAAGACAGTTTAAAGCAAGATTTCTGCAATAATTTTGTCTTAATTTTCAATTTTTTTGCTTCTGCTCCTGATATAAATAATTATGGACCGCTCACAGCAATAAGGCACATATATAGCAATATAACACATATTCTGAATGCTGCTTCTTAAAGATCCTCAAAGCCTTACAAAAGTCAGAGATGCTACAGTTTTATCCAGGTACTCCGGCTTCCTCCCACAGTCAAACACATAAATGTTAGGTTAACAGGTCACTCTCAATTATCTTTAGGTGTGACTATGTGTGTGCATGGTTCTCTGTCTTGTGATGGACTAGCAGCTTGTTTAGGGTGCACCCCGCCCTCCTGCAAAGACTAAGCTGCTATCAACGTTGTTCAGAAGGCAGTATTATTTAAAGTCGTCATAAACATACACTTTGCATGTCATTAAAGATATTTAGCTTGCTGGATGGAGTCACACTGCTATAAATGCTTATGCCTGACACAGACGAGAGAGCTTAGATGCTAAAGGTCATACAGAGCTGGATCATCATCCAGGGCAGGGCAACCAACATCCCAACCTAATTACCTAATATGGTCCAGTCCTGCTCCTAACTACAGGAGCAGGACTGGGCCATTTAATGGCCAAAGGTATAGTGAATCTGCTTTAGAAGAACAGAGGGCTGTTTCAGGGGTTTCAGCTTTAATCAGTACAAGAAAGTCTAATTTATTTAATTTTTGGAAAACTGTTTTTCTAAAAAAAAAAAATATATATATATATTATTTACTGTGAGATAATATCCAGTTGCAGTTGTCAGTATGGCACAGCACATTTTATTGTTCTGTTGCAATGACAAATGTTATCAGCGGCAGAATAAACACATATTTTGACATCATTATAAAATATTATTGAAATAACTTCAGTTCAGCTAATAATCCGGCTACCAACCTCAATCACAAGCTATGTTTATATCCAACTGTCATGCGAATTTTAGAAAAAAAAAAGGAAAATGGAAATTAGGCATCTAATCGTTTGGAGCGACTCAACCAGGCTAAGCAGAAAGTAATTTTGCACTGCTGTAATAAACAAGATGTAGAGGTTGCGAACTAGCGTGGACCACACATCTCAGAAAAACGGAGAGAGTCCTACCATCTGAGCTGGAGGTTTGGACTTGAAAATTTCCAAGCCTTCCCCCTCCACCAGTGGATGGGAACGTTCCATCACTCCCATCCCAGCCTGGAGTGCCTCTGGCCAGCCAGCAAAGGCTGACACTCCTCCCATGAGTGCTGGAGGTTTGGACTTTGAAATTTTCAGAGTTGTGCCTCCAGTAAGGAACAAACCCACCAGTGGATGGGGAAGTTCGCTATGTCAGAACTTATTCGGCAAATGTGTTTCCATCTCCCGTTTTTGCGCATTAACTCCTTTTTTGGAAAAAGCCAAAAACCACCTCGATCGAGTGTAAAAACTTTTTTGCAAAATTGAGGTGGTTATTTTGAATTTTGCCGTTTCCAATCAACCTTTTCTAATGCAATCCTTTAAAACGCGCATAAAAAAACATTGAAGGAAACACGACTGCTCTTGAGGTTTTTCGGGACGCTAACAGCCGACCGCTGCATGACGGGTGAAACGTGTTACGGTGTAACTCAGCGTTACCTCTCCCATGGAAGTAGTCTCTGTAGTAGCGAGCCCCCAGGTCTACATGCTCTATGCTGTACAGTTTCAGTCTCTCCAGCCTCATCTTCTGCTTTTCAACAGGGATCTCCAGCACGGACATGCTGGCGTTACTCTTCCTCAGCCATCCTCTTCCTCCATCTCCATCCTCTCGCTCTGCTGAGGAGCTGAGGAAGCTCACGTTCCTCTCCTTATGGCCGCCTATCTCATTGAGGAAGTGGGGACAGGAGAGGAGCAGGGGGCTGGAGCTGTGAGCTGCAGGCCCATCTAGCGGGTCCATGGGAAGGGAAGGGGTTGCGGAGGTCTGATCGAGGGTAAGGGTCAGGTCCTCGATGCTTGAGTAAATGGGGTCGCTGAGGCTCGGAGCTGATGATCTGGAGCCAGACAGGGAGGAAGCGGCCGATGCTCCTGTGGCGGTGTTCCTCCTTTGAGTAGAAAAACCCCGCTGAGCTTCCGCCTCATGCAGGTCAAACAGGACGCTCTGAGCATCAAAGTGAACAAAGCTCTTAGGACAAACCCAGGGTTTGTAGGAGGCATCTGTTGAGCCTCGCCCTGCCCTGTCCTCGTTCACCTCTCCCTTTCCTCCGTCCAACTCTCCTCGACTAGAGCTCCGAAGTTTCCGGAACAAAGAGGAAGTACCCAGCGACGACTCTGTCCCTCCACTTTTCTTCCTCACTCTCTCAGCACCATCCTTCCTCCCTGTTCCTTTGTCATCCCCACCTGTGGGAGCAGGTGAGGGAGCAGCGGGAAAAGGTGTTTTTGAGGATAAGTCCGGAGCTCGCAGCAGCTCTCCGAGTTGTACCGGAGCGGAGCTGCGCTGGTCAGGCCTGTCGTGGTGGAACTGACTGAGCATTTCAAAGAACCCTTGCTCAGGAATGCCCTGGATGTTGATGGAAGAGGTGCTGCCGTACTCTCTGAACCGGTTTCCAAACCCACCGCTTCCTCGAGCCTCCACCTTGGGGCAGAACAAGGAGAAATGGATTAGAAAAAGGTCAATAAGGGTTGGGGTTTTTTGACAACACAGTAATGCACGGACTCTGCAAGTTTCATTTACTAAAGATTTAACTTGCTCAAGTAATTAAAGCTGCAGCATGTAACTTTTATAAAAAAAAGATGTGTTGTGACAGTATAATATTAGACAAATAATCTGTGGAGAAAAAAAAAAAAAAAAAATCAAGTTCCTCTGCCTTCTCCCAGTGCTCCCAGTACTAACTGCAGAAATACACCACTCAGTCAGAAACAACCAATCAGAGCCAGGAGGAGGGTCTTAGGGCTGTCAATCACCCGTACGCGCGGCTCACACACTCCCCCTTCCTTCTCTGCTAAGCTACCACAACATAGCCTGCCACTAATGCTAAAGCTAGTTAGCATGGCCACCGATGACGGCGGACAGACTGTTTTCCTGCAACGGTAAGTTGTTTCTCCACCATTAGCACATTTAGCAGCACGTGGATGAGGGTGACTGAGAGCACTAAGACCTTTCTCCTGGCTCTACTTGGTAGCTTTAGGTCGGAAGCGCTGCAAAGTTACATACTGAAGCTTTAAGCAAGTTAAAGTTTATGCACCTAAAATGGTGTTTTTCAGCTTTGCCTCAATCCCTTTCAGTATTATAACTAAAACCAGTTGTTGCACACACTGTATAAAAAGACACACAACCTTTTTTTTTTTTTTTTTTGCCCTCGCATTAAATAAGACAAACATTTACTGTTAAAGGTCAACTGGGATTACCAAAACTAGCAGCTTCAGCCAGCATCTTTACGAGCACTTTTGTTGTTGTTCTGGCATTGATGCACACAGCTTGCACCAGAACCCGTCTCCTTGATGAACAGGGCATTTCCATGGTCGTGTTTATACTTGCATATTATTGTTTGAACAGCTGAATCAAGAAATTGTACTCAAGAATGAGCCAGTCTTCACAATTCTCTAATCTAACATCTTGGCTGTTTAATTTTGATTTTTCCACCATGTCAACAAGGAAGCAGTGTGCTTGAGGCCTTAGAATACATCCATAGGTGTGTCTCCAATTAACTCAAACACTGAACTTATTGATGAGAAGCTTACAGAGCTGAGACATCATCATCTGGTTTTTCCTAACTGATTAAGGCCACAGAAATCTAAGTGTATGGAGACTTCAAGGGCCTCGTAGTTTTACAAACAAAAGCATAATAATGCCCAAATTCTTTAGCCAGGACTAAAACACACAGAATAATGTTAAATATTTAAAATATTAAGAATATTAGGTACAAGTACAATTTTTGTAAAAAATGATAAAATCATGAAAAAGTTTGAAATTGTACTTTTTCATGATGTTCTAATTTTTTGAGCTGGAGCTGCATATTACATTATATAACAATATTAAATGGATGAAGAAGTGAATAAATAACAGTATAATTTAAAGACCTTACCTAAAGGTAAAATGGGAAATCTGGTAAAATTTAAGACCTATTGGGGCCTAAAATTAAAACTGAATTGAAGTTTTTGAGATTTTTCCAATTTAATGAATTTCTAATCTGATGAATTTTCCTATAATTATCTATTAAGAAGAAAGTGTTCCTCATAATTTGAATTTCTAAAGAGGGAGGGCTTCTAATAATATATCCATCTGTAAAAGAATGTTTTCTTCAGTACTATACAAGGTCATTTGCTAACCATGTCCTCCCCTCTACATCAACACAACAGTGAGTTTTTGTCTAAAAACAAAGAAAACGTAGCAGACTAAACTCCTTTGAAATAAACTAATATTTTCAAGTTCTACTCTTTGGGGGATCACTTTTTCTAAGCCCATAAATGCTGTAAATACAGCTGGCAAAGCAAAGCATGGCTTTTTCCAGGCCAACCCAAACTGACTTCCATCTGTGGACCTCATTAGCAAGAGGTTTGTGTTGAAAAACTGGACTGTAGCCACGAAGAAACAACACATCCTATTCTTCTCAACTCAGATGCAATGTACTGCAGCACACGTAAAACGGAAATCTGAGAAACATTTGGGGCTCACCTCATTTTCATCCTGTTCACTGAGCGTTACTTCACTGTTGGAGCGCTGTCTCAATGGAGGGAGGACTCTTAGGCTGAGAGGCGAGCCTCTTTCACCAATGAACCCTCCGCCTCTGAACTCCACGTCCTTGGACCGTCGGTGGAGCAGCCTGGCGAACCCTCCTCGCACCAGCTGACCGTCAGATGACAAGACCAACGATGAGATGGAGCAGTCATCGTAGTGATTGCTACCGTTTTGTCCGTTTTCAAGCAGCGACTCCCGGGACTGTGCGCGACGAGGAGGCCATTCGGCAATCCGTGCACGAACACCCATTTTGGGCACAGAGATGCGAGGTTGGACCGTTGGTTCTGTGAGGCCAAGGGCTGGGTAGCCATTAGGGGTGTGACGAAGGGGGGTGTTTTGGGGTAACCCTCCGCCTCCATCCAGAAGGTCTGAGGAGTTGCAGGTTACCCCTCTGTCTCTGTAGGTGTTCATGACGCCCTGGGAGAGCTCAGGGCCGGTGGGCAGGCTTCTGGCATCCCATCTCAGGAGGGGTGCAAGGGAGGGGCCCCACACACACTCTGCTAATGGTGTTGTGGCCTCTAGCTCCCAGAAACATTGCTTTTAATGGGGAGATAGGGGGGGAATTTTCAGTGGTGCATGATGGGAGTAGTCTGAATCTTCATCTTCCTCTTGGATTATTTTCAGTTTTCTGAAAGAAAAGGGGGGGGGGAACAGTGGAGAGCAGTTAATTCAACAAACATATAACAGAGAATCAGAATGGGAAAAAAAATTATAAAACAAATTAAGGATAATTTTTAAATCAAAAAGCTTGAATGACCCAAATTTTATCCAAAGAATCAAACACAGCCAGAGCTTTAGATTCAGGAGGGCGACTCACTCAGCTGTAATATACTGTAAGACTGATAAGCCAGAGAGAAAATAAGGTGAAAGGATATGACAGAGAATTTCTCCCATTGAGGCTAATCTTCCAGAGGCTGACATGGAATATTATCATCACTCACTCCGCGCTTGTGCCTGCACACAGAACCACTTTGCTGCAGATTAAAACCTCTGAAATACTTCAGATAATATAAATTCTGAAAATATTACAAAACTAAACCAGGAGCATACAAAAAAAAATTGACACTACCAAGTTTTTATGCTTTATACAGTTAAAAAAAAAAAAAAAAAAAGAATGCTATGATTAAAAAATACTCGCTCCCCCTTTGAACATTCACACATTTTGCTATGTTACAAACAAGCTACAATTTATTGTTTTGGAGATTTTAGGAGATAGACCAACTTAAAAGTAGTGCATCCTTATTAAGTGGACAAAAACTGATACATAACTTAGGATAGAGCTGTGCGATATCAGGAAAATACAGAACTGATTGCTGAAAACATTATTCAGTATCATTAACCCACATTTTTACATTTTTCTGACTCTTACAGAAAGAAAAAATATCTGATATGAGCATTAAGGGCATACAGAAAACAAAAAAACAAAAAACAAAAAAAAAAAAAATCAAAGACGCAACTCTTCTTCTCTTTCTATATAGGGATGGTAAACAATTACATCTTTGTGAAATTAACAGGAATGAATAAATACAAGAAGACAGAAAAGGGCAGCAGTGACACGGCATCAGCCAGAGGGGTGAGGTTGGGTGAAGCCATAAATAGAGCGACAGGAAAAAGTCAAGAAAGAGCACAGCACATTGTTCAGTGAACCACACCGATGTGCTTCGATATGACAGTCACACAGCATCAAATCTTAATCCAATGGGCTTTCAAGGGCAGCAGCTCATTCTCAAGCATGTTCTGTCTGCAAATATGCTTTACACGCCGACACACATATACAGGAATGTTGTTACTGATGTTTTTATGATTAGCAATTTTAACAATATGGTAGGCAAACTGGTGATAAGCTGAGAAAAGAAAGTTTAAAGCCACATGTTTTTCTTTTGAATTCTTTAATTGTTAAAAGTTGGGGACTTTTTTCCTGTTGTGGTAACAGTAGGACTTCACTGGGTGATGCAGCAAGAAATCTGAGCTTGATGACATGTTGGTCTGTGTACGGAGTGAAGAAATTGGCCCTTGTGCAGCATCTGTTGCAAGGGTCTTGCACCAATTAATCAAACACACATCAGAACTGACCAGATTTACCTTGATAAGCTCTAAGATTTAATCGGTAGGTCTAATTCTGAGAAAACAAAAAATTTTTTCTTATTTATTAAAATGCATCAAAACTAAGCTCCGGCACCTCAAAAGAAACAGAAAGTTAGTATTGGCCTGGGAACGACTCGATCTGTGCATTTCTAATAATCTCAAATACTAAACATTGCAGGCCATACGTCTTTCTTCCTTCTGCACTTGCTTCTTGCATTAAACCTAAAAAAAAAAAAAAGTAATAAAAACATACAACAGCATTTTAAATGGAGTAATTTAAAGATGAAATATGGGAAAAGAGGCTCCTACAAATCTGTGAGGTTTGGTTATTTCAAATAAGGGCTTCAGATGAATATTAAAATGTAAAATGCTTAATTCATCCGTCTGTGCAGCGCTCCATTTTCGGATTAAAGCTCTTATCTCCATAAGTCTCCCATCAAACTGCAGAAGTCACTAAAATATCTAAGTGAGTTTGCCTAATATGCACAAGAACACCATCTGCAGATACTCTCAACCTTTTATGTGCTGTTAGTTTTCAACATTCACTATAAAATCCCCTCCTTTCTGCTAATAATAAAACTCTTATTTTGCATATATTTTCTATCAAATCCCAGAGTTCCTGGGTATAACATTACTTGTAGTCTGTCATTCATTAACTGTAATAATTTTATTATTTTTTTCCAAACCACAAACTGCTCATTAAAAGCAGGTTTTGCATAAAACATGCACTGATATTCAGATAGTCTTACTTAAAGTAACATTTAGCGACATCTTGAAGGCTTAAATCCATTAAAGTGAATCAAGATTTATATCTATTCTCCATTTTTAAGCAGTTACACATCTGAAAAGTGGTTTCAAAAGTAATAAATGCAAAACGAACTACAAGATATTTACCACAATCCTTAAAGACTAACTTCTGGAAGAGCAAATTAGAAACAAGTTTGCATTTCTCGCTGCCTTGCTGTGAGTGTGTGTGTGTTAATTAAAAAAAAACATGTCAAGTCCAGCTCAACAAGGAGTGTGTGTTTTACAATACACAACATATCTGTATCCTTGCTGAATCTATATTTGGGCAGCATTACTCATCCACTGAGACTGAGACATATAAACACATTAAATACCTCATTCACAGCTAACAGAATTTCACTTTAAGTCTTTTTAAGTCGCCACACCAATGTGTCCCGTCTTTGTTTACGAAGAAGGAAAACCATTTCCGAGCCAAGGGCTCATGCTCTGATCATGCTTTCTGACAGAGTCTGTCCTCATTCAAAAGGCCGTCCTGTGATCCACTACGAGACCCGATCCCAGATTATCCGCCCCAGCTGCAGAGGTTGGAGAATGGCTTCATTATGTGGCTGATGAGAGAGAGCAGTCTGTTTTATCAGTCTGAAACACACCTACGCTAATAAGGACACCAAAATCGTGCTGATGCCTGAAATGTTACATAAAAAGACGTTTTAATTTGTGTCATTATGGAAAACTGAAAAAAAGGATCCAGAGAAAAAAAAAAAAAAAAAAAAAAAAAGGTACTGCAAAGAGAATTATGCAGACGTATTAAGGTTTGGCCCAGAGTTCAGAGCATAAGGAGCAGGCATTTAATGCCTTTTAATTACTCACATACACTGATTGATTAGCATAAAGATGTGGCACCCCTGCTATGACTCCATCATTCACACCACTTCCTTTCTCTGCACACTAGCTCCGACTTGCCCAGCATGCGGCAGGCTTGGCGCATGCACCGCAAACATGCACCGAGCCTGGTAATTACTGGTTGGTTAGATGGTAGTAATGACAGAGCTAGCAGAGACGGCCAGCTCGCAAAGGAATGAGCGTAATCACTGTGGAGGAGGTGCTGCTGCTGCTGCTGCTGCTGCCCCTCAGTCACAGCAATGCAGAAGAGATCTCAGATCAGAGAAGACTGAGTAAAAGCCACTGGATCAGAGATCAGGAGAGATCAACTTGCCATATGTTGCGGCAGGGTATGCCAGGGTATGGATGCGTCTGCAAAGACTCAAAGGTTTCCAAGAATCAGCAAAAAGATGTGATAAAAAAAGGTAATCGAAAGATGACAAAAACAAACCATCTGGAGACTATCAGCAACAGTTATAGCATGTGGCGAAGTAAAGCAAAACAATGTGAGAGAGTGATGAAGATTGAGGGCCGGTTTGAAGAGCATATGGAGGCACATATGAATGGCAGACGGGAGCAGCACAGAGCCTGACGCCGTCATACAACACAATGCAGCACTGGCAGCGCGTCTGAGTGCAGCACATCCAGCATTCAAGCCACCAGGACTCCTTGGACAGACCAGAAAGGTGCCAGGAGGTCCTCAGGCTTCAGCCTTATTTCAACAGCATGCAATAATTATATTGATACATAGCAGCCTATTTTTGTTTCAACAGCTGATGAAAATGTAAAGGAGATTTGAAAATGTGTGAATTAGACACAATGTAGAATTCAAGATCTCAGATGAAAGGGTGAAAATGTGGTTTCAAGCTCAAGCATTTCCATTGTGTTAAAGTATAAAAAGCTGTTGTGTCACTTTTAACCCTCCGTATTACTGTGGTTTCTGATGAGCAAATGTTCCTGAACACAATCTAAAAAATAAAACAACTGTAGCATGATCTCAGCTCTTTCTAGTTTGGTAGTGTCACTCCAATACAATCGGTACAAGTAAAAAACGTCACCAGATTAAGGAAAAATTACTTCTGTATTTTTTTTAATGTTTGCTGATTAACTGAAACAGCAATAAATCAGGAAAACAAATTTCCATATGAATGCCTTTTGACAAATTGTCTAAACAATTCAGATAAGTTCTTGTACAAACATATCTATAAAACAAGCAAATGATTAAAGATTTCAGTAATAAAAAAAAAATTAAAATCTCCAAATGACTGAGATTTTTATAGTGATGATAGTATCGCTCTCTTCTTTATTTTGACATAAACAAATGAATCATCTTCACTGTGCCGTAGTAGCGCGAACCCTCGGCCAATAAACCTGAAACCAAAGAACCAGGTTTTGAGTTCATCAGGTTAAAAGTGAAAGAACACCACTACTTTGGACTGAGGTGTAAAAAATGTTTACATTTTATAGACTGTGATGAGTTGGGCTGTCACAGTATACGGTTCTTTTGACTATTGATCAGAAAATTATAAATTACAGTGTAAAAATATTTTTATTGCAATAAGTAGGACAAAACAAGGTTGTGGGTAATTCAGCACATTAAAAAAAAAAAACAAAAAAAAAAAACAACAACTTTAAAGTGTTGTTTTCCCGTATAAAGGAAGAGTAGACAAGATAACATTTAGTAAATACATTAACATCCTTTACAAAGCTAGGTACATTAGTACTAGTTGTAGAATTAATTTGGAAACAGATATTTTTACAGTATAGACAAGTATCTGGTCCACATGAAAAGCTTTTAGCGTTCGAGAAAAGACTCTGGTCTGTGGGAATTTACCTTGCATCATATTTTTTTTCTTGATCAACTCCAGTCAGCAGGGTTGGTTGTTATAGGTTCTGACATTCCTATAATAAATCTGAGTTCACCATTTGTCATCAAAGGCTACATTAGCTGCTAATTCCTTTAAAAAGAATGCTGTTCAAAACTGAACAACGTTCAAGACCTTTCGTGGGTTTAAACCAAAAAGCGCTCTCATTCAAAGTCAGCAATGCTGTTAAAAACAAAGGCATCACTGATGAAGTGCTAAAAATTAAGAGCTCTTTAAGGTGAACACATTTTATGGTTTGAATGTTTCATTGTTCCTTACAGCTCACAGAGACATGTTACAGAGCGACTGTGTGTCTGCCTGCATTTCCCTGACGTGGATGAAGGAGTCAAATGATTTACTTCCCCCATCCCATTTTTAATGTGCAAATTTAGCTGCTGATGTGCTGCTGTCATGCATGCTAAATGAGAATTTACAGCTATATGTGTAAAAGGGAAAGAAACTACAAAAAACCCCCAACTATGCATAGAGAAGTCCAAATAACGACAGGATTTAAGTATGTTACTCTCGCTTTAGCATCCCGCAAGATAAATATGAAACTTTGGCCTTTTTTTTTTTTTTTTTTTTTAAATACTGAGAGAAAAACTTTAATCCCAAAAAAACCTCTCACAGGGAACACTAGAAACAACAGTGACAAATGTGAACAGCAGGCTGGAAGGAAGCACTCTGCTGAAGCCTCCGACTCTGCTCTATATTGGGCCTGTAAGTCTGTTTGGGTTATCTGGAGGCGACATCTCTGCCTCTCAGACCGGAGAGTTAGCGAGCTGCACTTCTCTCACAGTCGCCCTGCTTTCCTCAAGTCTTTCCCATCCCCTCAGTCCCTGTCTCCGCTCATTTCCGTCTACATTGTTCGGCTGAATCCAACTAAAGTTGTGAGTGTCATTTCAATCTGTCTGTAAGGGTGCTGTCCCATGACACCAAGACAGTCCATGAGGAGGAGGAAGAGGAGGAAGACTAAAGGACAGGGTGAAAAACTAATTTAGCATGCACACAGTGTCAAACACTGATGTAATGATTTGAAGTTAGCAGGAGAAACATGGGCTTTTGTCCACTGGTCATCATTTGCTGATCTATTTGGTGATAAAGATTTAAAAACTAAATGAAAATTTATTTAAACTTTCAAATATTTATCTGTGCAGCTTGAAAAAAAAAAAACCCAAACAAACCAGACAACTAAACCTTTATTTACACGATTAAAGACACTACAATCACAAAACAGTGGGAAAGGAAAAAATAAAGCACTAAGGTTTTCAGTGCTGTGCTCCTCCAATAATCACTGTATTTAGACTACAATTGCAGACCAGGTGCAGCTGCTGGTCATATCTAGAACTAAACAGAAAAACAGCTTCGGTAAGATGTTGCTTAAATCAGGACATGATCATGAGCAGGCATAGGCTGGTATGACTTTCCCATGGTATAATCCATTTGATCCAATATCTATACCGGAGCGCGAGTCCTGGATTATAGATCTATCTGAGTCCACAGATCCATCCCTGATTTAAACAGCATGGTCCTGTGAGGCTGCAGGTCATATTTTCACGGACTTTTAGCTTACAACTAAAAAACAATTCCATACTTATATATATTATATATATAGTGTAATATCATAAATTACATGAATAAACCATCAATATAAACCATGCCTGCATAATACATCATATCTTTATCATTATCACAACAACACTGTACATCAATATTGCAAAGAACTGCTCGGACTGCAATAAATATTAGCTAATTAATGTAAGTGCCATGCATTCAAGAGCTGTATGCTAGTAATGCATTTGATAATGCTTCCTGTTTAATGTAGTAAAAGTTTTCATAGGAGGACATTGAGATGTTTGGATAAAATCATTAAGAAGCTACAAATAATTAGTTTGGTTGCCAGAAGCGCAGATATAGCCAAATGCAACGTTTTCATTAAAACCATGTTGCTGAGATCGAAATAATAAATTTCTTTCTTCCCTCCCAGCCGGATACACTCCTTACTATTTGGAACCTAAAGTGCCTTTCAGACCATCTCTTTGTTTCACGTTCTACACACGTTTACGATGACGATCAACTGAAAAGTCCTGGCACAGAATGGGGGTTGAACAGAGAGGATGAGGATGATGACACAGACCCCAGCCCTGAAGGAAACCCCTCATGGAAATCCCAGCTTTACGCCACACCTCTTTGAATCTGTAATTCCAGCTACATGATCCGAATGCTCACACGGCCTGGGATCTCGACAGAGACACTATGTTGGGCTGTAGTTGCCACTAAATACATCTTCTATAAACAAGTATGTACTATTTAGTGATGTTGCAGTTGTTTATGTTATATATGCTTATGCTGTCTGTCGCTATGGTTTCTCAGCTCTGTTTTTTTCCTCTCTCCTCCTGCAGGTGTAGAAGCAGACTTCTAGGGTGTTGTTTTGTATTATCTCTATTCTTTTTCTCTCCTGTACTCTTGTCTTGTGTATCAAGTGGAGCATCATAGTGAAAGCTGTAACGCTCCACTTGTGAAAGTAAATCTGATGGGCTTCACCTTGGCACTCAGACAACAACTCTGAGTGCCACACTGCCGGACAGGACATGTTAAAAAAATAAAAATAAAATACAGAAAGCTCAATAATACTGTTGAGCCTTTTATAATCTCTAATCAGATTTAACATATACCAGATCGCTTAATAAATCAAGATAGATTCGCAAACAAAATATGCAATAGTCTTACGTTTGCTGCCTTCAGCTGTGCAGGCAAAGCAATGAGGAGAGGTTCGGTGTGACTGCAGGCAGAGGAAGCTCTGTGCTCTGGTCTGTAGAGAGAAAAAAGTGAAATAAAAGTTTCAGAAAACTGAAGTCAACTTGTTCTTGTATTGACAGTGAACAAGGAAGTCCAGGGCTGTTTTTGGTATCCATAATAAGATTACTTTAAGTACACAGAAAGTTTAAATATCACAACAAAATCCATTGAAAGTTTTTTTTTCTTTATGTGCTGCACTTGTTTACTGTGTTTAATTCCTGTTATCTGAGTGGGGTATTGAAAACTGAAGGTGTGCATATTTGTTACAACACAGCATCTGTAATGAGTTTCATGCTCAGAAGCCATTGACATGGGTACATGTATTGTTTGTAAGGATTCTGAACAGATATGCCTGAGGCTGTCTATCTGTGCCGCATCTGCACCGTAAACAGGTCTCCATGGACACAGCCAGCATGTCTGGCACTCAAACAGAGGTATAAACTCCTGGTTGTGTACGTTCTGCAGATCAAAAACTTTACCTGGAGCGACAATATCACAACAGCAGATGAATTCAGTCTTTTAATTTGCACGCAAAAATAAAAAGAAACAAATAAATGTCCTTTAACCTCAATCTCTTATCCTGTCTAAAGCGGCCTGTTTAGGAGATGGAAATGGAGGCAGCGTGAACTGATTTCACTTTGCAGTTGAGGGGCCTAAGAGCAGCACACCTTAAACAGAAGGTGTTAGGATATGCCAGAGAAAGGGCAGGGTGGGAGTAAGTAAACATAATGTCCTGAGGGGGACCGTCATCATTGTCTGGCAAATACAGTTTTAATCAATACTGATCTATCAGGGTCCACTTATCCTGCCACACAATGCATAATAACACATGAGGGGAGAGAGTGGGGGTAGATACGGGTCACTGAGTAGGTGAGTGGCTGTTTTACCACAGTAAGGCAACGAATACGTCTATACACAGCATATGTGTATGTTATACAACACATATCACAAGCAAATCACATAATCCAACAAGTTAATTAAAAATAGTATATGCACAAGTGTCACTAAAATAGAAACAGACTTAAAATGAGCTATAAAAGAAAATTCAACCTTTTCTTAAAAAGATTATCATAGACAAAGTATGTGATTAAATTAATAATTAAGCAGACTGTTTCTTTTATATTTGTTTGGGAAGTTGTTCTATCTGGTTCATTGTCAAGCTTTGTTTCCAGTGTAAATGGGGAAAAAAAAAAAAAAAAAAGAGTGATCTGATCATTGTTTTGAAAAGGTCTCAGCAACCTATACCGAAGGATCCAGAGGATAAACAAGTGGAGTGTCCATCATTACTATTAAACCACATGGATGCCACAAGACTTCTCTCTCACAAATTTACATAAAGTTGAGTCACTGCCTCTTCATAAGGTCAGTGGTTAAGAGGATCAGAAAGCTGGTTATGTAAAACAAACAGAAGCATATTCCTGAACAAGCTAAAAGCTTTTGCTCTCTTAACATTATAAGTGAAACTCTGTGAGCAGCAGCAGCAGAGATAATGCTCCAGCAGGCATCAACGCGCTACTGTCTGGGAGTCAACTTGGGTGACTGCGACTGATTGCATCTTGAGCATCTGCTGTATATTTAGTAGAGGAATCGCTCTGTGCAGCACTGCCAGACAGAATAACTGTCAAAAAGCCAGAACCGAGCTGGACTAAACCCCTCAGTGGATGTCTGAGAAAAAGGGTGAACCCAGAATAAATAGCTTAATAAATAAGTTCATCTGTCAGATGTTTTGCTAAGGAAAAATGCAAATCTTGTCTCATTATAGTGGATGTGCAGCTTGCACGGACGAGATGAAATAAGGCCCAGGTTTGTTTGTTTACTAAAAGAAGAATCATGGACATTAATTAACAAGAGGACTTGACTCCATCATAGAAATGTGTCAGATTTAACCTGACAGCCTATTTTTACTCACAGTTCCTTGCAGGTTGATGGTATAAAAAAAAAAATAAAAATAAAAAAATAAATAAAAAAAATAAATAAATAAAAAAAAAAGAATAATCCACATGAGAACATAAATAGAAATGACTGAAGCACAGAGTAAATAAAATCATGACCTCCACTACGCTGAAGTGTAACAGCAGACAGGAAAAGACAAGAGGATAAAGCTGGAGGCATGCCTGCACCTTTACCATCACTGGCATTTTGTTGTGGTTAAGATGGATTACTGTCAGCTCTGGTGCAGAAATCTTTTTCTGTCAGTCCTCCTTCACACTTCGGCCTACTAATGACTTCCCGGCTTTAATACAGAGATTATAACAATATGTCTGTGACTTCCCATTTAATTGTGGATGAACAATTCTAATTTTAAAATTCTAGTTTTGACAAAGGCTGCACAATGAGGACATTTAGATACTATTGCAATGCTATTGATAATTATTGTGATGACACTGATTAAGTTTAACCACATTTTTCAGGCTCCTTTATCTTTTGCATCATAGTGTTTCCACCCCCCCTGTGCCTCGTTTCCATTGATCAGTTCGGTACGCTATTTGTCTGTTTCTATTGTAAAACCAGCCCATACAAGCAACCCGTATCACACCATTCCTGGGCCCACTTCAGCTGTAGTTCCACAGGGGAGGGAAACTCCAGGAAACTGGCCAAATATATTATTGGGATGAATTGTTGCATGCTTTACATTACATTATACATTACACTTCATGCTAAATGGCCTGTACTTGTACAGCGCTTTATCAAGTCCAGAGGACCCCAAAGCGCTTCACACTACATTCAGTCATTCACACGCTGATGGTGGCAAGCTACCGGATTGTAGCTCAGTCTGACAGAAGTGAGGCTGCCATGCACCGGCGCCACCGGGCCCTCGGACCACCACCACCAGCAGGCGAGGTGGGTGAAGTGTCTTGCCCAAGAACACAATGATAGAGACAGATGGAGCGGGGGCTCGAACCAACAACCAACGCCCCGACAAAAACTTTAAAACAGATATTGTGTCCAAACAGCTCTTTGTGATTATGATATTGTGATGACGATTGTAATTCAATATATTGAGCAGCTTCAGTTTTGATTGTGGTTGATACATTTGCCTTGTTTTATAGATAAATAAACTATAAATAGTGCATCTATGATGTACTATCCACATCCAAATATCGCCATTTATGTAGAAAATAATCACAGTCTTACTAATAAACAGTCAACTGACTGAACGTGCTATATAGCTTAAAATTTGAAGTAAGCGTGACGGCTGAAACAGTTTGACTTAATTCAACGTAGCAGACACATCAGTTTGTTAAAAAATTTATGCTTGCATTTTCACTTAATACACAGCAGCCTGCCATGGACAACAAGCACATACGTGTTGAAGGTGGTGACCCCATACAGAGCAGGGATTGCTGCCTTATTGAAACTCCAACACTGGGAGGTGGAGACCACACTTCCATCCCTTTCACACCTCGGATTTCCCCACAGTCCCCTGCGATCCCCACTGTTTTCTACTGTATACACTGAAACTGAACAGTGGATGTTTTTATGCTTCCTCAAATGGCTTCACTTGAACCACAGGAGAAGGTTTCTGCAAGTTACAGTAAGTTCAGTTTAAGACATTTAAAGTCTGTTATGACTTAAATTTAAGACCAACATGAAATATGAATTCACTTCCTTAAAAACATATATTTAACTTATTTATTACTTAAGCAATTTAAACAGAACTTTGTCGACCTAAATTGGAGTTTTTCAGGACTGGCAGGCGACTTGAGGGCTTTTAAACCTAAGTTACTCTGAAAACTTTCCAACATTATACAGCACAATTCGTAATAGGTCTTGACAACAGGTTTTAGCTACTGAAATCCCTGTCAAATCCAGACCTTAAATAAACAATATCCCATGAAGAAGAAGCTGGTTGTAGATTACAAAACCAGCTCCTTTGCTTCCTTGCATAATGGTTAGGGATGTGCTGCACATGCTTTCTCTGGCCAACTCTGATTTCTGGTTTTCTACCAATTCTGATCTCTTATTTATTCCAGTAAGGACTATTACACATAAGTAAATCATATGAAATCCAACAGAAAATCAAACATACTAGAACAAAAATAATTATTCCATTTTATGCATCAAAGAATTTTTATTTAGTGAAAAGAAAAAGTGCATTTAAGGTACAGTTGGTTGAATGTTTATAGAACGAAAAAGGTGGGAGTTCTTCATTTTGATCCATTTACTGAATCCATCAGAACTACACCTATTACCAGAACCGATCAAACGAAAATGGTTCAGTTCCTGTCTCAGTTCCAACTGATTTGGTAAAACCTGAATGTTCCCGAAATGCTGATGAAAACAATTGTAAGCATGAATAACTACTAATTCATGACCTTGTATGGAAAATACATTTTGAGTTAGTTTTTAAACAAATTTTGAGGAACACAAAAGGTGGAACAAGGAAGCGCATAAGTGCAAAGTCACATGCATCACAACCAGCACCTTCTGCACCAAACAGAGAATGACTTTGAGAAGAGCCGGGCCATAGTCAGATTGCGTAAAATTAAGCTGAAATAATTTAAACACAACAAACTTAAGGAGCTAAATAAATCAACCATTCTGAATTGCAATTGGATCGTAAACGCCGAAAGATCCCGCCTCTACTTGTGTTTCTTTCAGGAGCTGTCTAACATTTATGTAGCAATTAGTAATAACTCATCGGCTTCTAATCGGCTGTACGTACGGTTGTAAAAACGAAGGTGCTTTCAGACTCTATGCTGCTCCTCTTCGTGTTTGGCCAGCACCACTTGTGCCTCGTACAAAACCGACCTTTCCAATGGAATCGGCTGCATCATTTCCGTCACCAGATGCCCCTCGCAAGAGGCAATCAAAGAACTGAAGCATCGTCCCTACCCCGCCGCACCCTTTGCAGCCTATTGCCGATCAGCTGGCTGAAAGGCAACTCCCGCACTATTATTTTGCTTACAGCAATGGCATATTTGGCTATTTAGAAACAGAGAATCTGACATGAAAATTAAATGAGCGCCTTCCATCACTACTATCAGACTCTGAGCAGCATACCTGACTGCATGAAGGCTACAAGAGCAGATAGTCCGACTAATAAACCTGCCAAAATCTGTTTGTTGGATTCCAAATGCAATTTTATAAAGAGCAGGATGGCAAAAAGGTGTAATATTCTGAGTAAACTTCACATGAAAGGTACTGCTAAATTTAACAGGAGTTTATTCTGTTTTTGATAAGTTCTTGAATCAGAATCTAGAAAACAAATGTTACAGATAATATTAGAGCTAATAATGCAAATGCTATATTAGTTTGGCAGCAGTTATTAACTGCTGGTTTCCTGCTTTGAATAAAATGCATCAACTTTAAATTTTTACTCATGTTATCATGCTGTGAGGATTTCAGCCCGTGGCAGGTGCTTACAGTAGAAACACCGGCTCATTTGAATGTGGATCATTTTTCAGCTACAGGATCAAAAACACAGTGTAGTCATCAGCACTAAACAGAGCTTGTTTCAGCAGAACCACTTCAAACACTGATGGGTATGCTGGTGGTGGTTACCATAGGAACGTGAAGGTGCACCAGGAAAAAAGACATACGATGTAGGCGGATGACCGCAGGCGATGAGGACACAGAAAAATACGAAACAAAGCAGTAATCTATAGACTGCAGCCATCAGCTGGCTAGTTTGTAGACTTCTAAGTACCGTCACTGCAACAAATAACAAAGCTCAGACGGAGCACGAAGCGCATGATGTGTTCTCTTTAAACTTTAGATCTGCAAATCTTCTATAGTGGCCCTTTAATTTATGTTTGGGCTTAAATGTGTACTTCCTCTGTTGCTAAATCACTCTGTCTGTCTTTTTTTCTTGCTCATCAGCAGCAAGCCACTTACAACTATATGCCATGTAAGCTTCAAAGGAAGGCTAAATGGGCTTTAGACTACATAAAGACATGAAAACGAGCTCTCGTCAGCAAACTTCCAGCATCTGGTGTTGTGTTTTGTTTCTATAACATAATCCAGTCAGAAAAGATCTCTTCATCTCATCATCTTTAGGTGGTTCTTATTGACAGTATATGTAAAAATCAATCTGCTGGCATATTAAACAACAAGATAAGAAGAACAGTGACTTTTTCATTACATCTGATTTCTTTCCAAAATAAGACAAAATTGACAAAAGAGGAAAATAAATGTAACTGATAGCTTAATATATGATTAATTTGGAAAAACGAGCAAAACAGACAATTTAAGGTACAGTTGTATAAATTACATTCCAATACGCCTCATCGATTAGTGTCGTTTAGTCTACAGCAACAAATATGTTAAGGTTTTAAACTCAAATATCCAAGGCCAGCTATAAATGAGAGCTGTTTTTGAAAAAGCATCTGCCCCTTTTACAGACTTCTTTCCTTTTTTGTCACATTTGGCCCTATGTAAAAAAAAAAAAAAAAAAAAAAAAAAGGCAATCACCGCCCTTCTTGTTAAATAATTAATTTACTGTGATTAACCACAGAACGCTGGAAGGATGAGATCAAGTTCACCAGCCTAATATAGGCTTTGTTACTGCCTGACCTGTAGCATCAAGAAATCACCTAAATAGAACCTGTTTGACATCAAGTTAGCAAAGAGATGTCAAAAAGCAACACCTGATCTCCTGATCTGAACAAATTAAAATGCTGTGCATCCCATTACATATAGTGTAAAACACAGCAAAACGGCATCATCTCAGCAGCCAGATATGGTGGTGGTGATGCGATGGCCTGGGTCTGCTTTGCTCTGTCGGGATCTGGATGACTGGTGGAAAGCACTTTGAAAGTCTTGTTGCTGAAATGTGCTTTACAAATCAAATTGCCTTGCTGTAATTAATTCAACCATGAATTCTGCTCTCTACCAGAAGATTCTGAAGGAGAGTGGGTTGCAATTCCTTGGGCTACAATACAATTGTTAGGTTTAGTTTTCCACACAGGGTCAGACTGGTTAGGATAGCTTATATGAAAACAGAAGTTATTCTTGCTTGATATGAGGTCCTATTTGATGTTCTAAAACATGGAAATGTGGCATAAATACCTTTACCATGGGACTGTACAACGTCCCTGGAAAAGAAAAAAATGGGATCACTACACATTTCACCACAAAACAATCAGCTGATAGGAAACGTCTTTGTTTCATGTCATTACGTGACTTCAGGATCTGAACACTGATTGTCATCTCGATTTTGTCAGCAACCTGTTGCTGCAGATGAGACTGAGCCTTTATTTGGTCTGGCTGTGACACTTTCAGATGCATTTCTGCGCAGCGACATGCAGATCAGGCTCAAGATAAACTGACCACATTATGTAGCAGCGAAACCGCCTCCTCCACCAGTGTTTTATCTACCCATGCGAACGGGCCACATTCCTTACAGGACCTTTCTGCTGCTGATTTCACTGATTCGCCTGATAATAATGCAAGAAAACATAAGCGACTCATCATACAGGAGCCACATTACAACCTTAGCCCGCTTTCCACTTGGCTGTGCTGTGGAACCGAGTGTGTTTTTGTGTACGGTTACAACAGCAGCAGTGGGGGGGGGTGCCTTACACCATCACAGCTGTTGTAGCTCCCACAGAGGCGTCTTAGACGAGATCTTTGGAAACTTCAGCTTCACATGATTAACCAAAGAGGAATGTAAAGGGGCCATGATGGACAGATGGACAATAAGCAAGAAATGGGCAAATGGATTGATGGACGGATAAACTCATGGACAGAAAGATAAATGGTTGGGGGGAAGGACAGACGGAGGAATGAATACGCTGATAGATGGATAATGGACAGACTGACAAAATGGATAGGTGAATCATTTAGCAAATCGTTTTTTCCCCATACTGATCTATATCTTGATGTGCCTCCTGACTGCATAAGAACTGTTCTTAAAGTGTGTTAAAGGTTCTCTCAGATTTAAATCTTTTTTTTTTTTTTTTTTTTTTTTTTCAGCTGGAAGGAAACTGTGAACTTCAACTAAATCAAACATTTTCCTCCTCCTGATGTAGTTTGGAACAGTGAGACCACAGACACACTCTTGGTATTCCAGATCCTAAACAGTTCCCTTTAGTCAAATTCATGGATCCTTTACCTGCTATCATTGTTGTTTTTACTATTTACTGTATTAATTTACTCCAACTTCATACAGAAAAACAAAATGTGTAGTTAGTACAGTAAGCTGGAGCCTCAGCTCTAAATAGTTTAAGAAGTTTAAGAACACAGAAATACTAAAATATTCACTCGTACAGCATGTTAACATGCTAAAAGGCTAAAGCCTGTTGGTGGAAATGCACTTTGCTAATGTTGGACTTCATGACTAGAATTAAAGATTACATACAGGAAAATGTAACAAATTAGCACGCATTAGTAGCGCCAATCGAACTGCACGCCTGTCAGAAATGCATGCTTGATTAATTGTGAATAACATCTGAATTAATATCTGCTCACCTGTCAAGATGATGACAGCGTAGAAGCAGACTGAGTTACTCAGCTATCAGAAACACATCTGTCATATTCGATTTGTTCAGTGTTAAGCAGATTAGCCTACATTTCTCCCTACTGACAAGAACAGCAAGGGCGGACGGATATGTGAACAAATTAGGGATTTCTGCTCCTATTTTCCCAGCTCGCCATCGTCAACTATGAAAAGTTAACAGTGAGGATATTGTTGTAAACAAATTAGCTATCTGGGAGTTAAACAAGCCCTGAAATGCAATTCAACTGCATTTCTGATGTCATGAAAAAAAAAAAAAAAGTACAAAGACTTCCAACTAGTTTCAATTACCGCTGAACTACAAGCATAATTTCAGCAACACCATAAAACACACACACAGAAAAAAAATCAAAATAAATCAGAGCCCATCAAAGGTTTGAAGCAGTAGAGGGGAGACAAGTTTTTAACATGTTTTACATTTAAACCGTTTCTGTGACTTTAATGTTGCTTTCAACTGTTCAAACACGTTTGTCTACAGTACGTCTGTAATGAAACTGTTGGGACATGCCAAGAAAGGACTATCAGAAGAACTTTTATTTAATACTGATATAGAGTCAATTTAATCAGTTCCCCTGTTGGAAGACTTTTTTTTTAAAGGCTATAAACAATTAGCAAGACAAACATGGATATTTACAAAATGTCAAACTATTTCTTTAAATTATTTCTTCTAATTAGAGGACAAGATTACTGTTATCAGCTTTTATTTACTTAATTTTAGAGATACCATTAACGTTGTGTTGTCTCTTTCTTTTTGTTTCCCAATAGAAAGTGTACCTGGTCAAGTGATTATATTCTTAGGTGAGTCTCTCTCTTGAATGAAGCCATTGACAGATCTAAACTTAAACCCAATATTATTCATACCTTTTGCAGCTTTAGAAGTAAAATTATTTTCATTCAATCAAGAAACATGTTTCCCATTGGTAAGAAAACAGACATCTCTCAAAAGACAATAAAACAATGTAAAAGAAGTATTAATTCTGAGAATAATAATTAGCTGTTTTACATTTTAATAAAAAATGCCAAGCAGAAAATTTATACCTAAGAAGAAGGAAAAAAAAAAAAAAAAAAAAAGGAAAAGGCTCTAGGACTTGACAGCCCTAAAAGTTATACATTACAGCAATCAAACCATTCTAATTGCTGACAAGCTTTTTGCATGTTCCCGCTGGTATTTAGGTTATTTGCCTCTGGTGATGAGTGCCAAGTCTTTGCGGCTTGAATCTTTAGTTCCCTCCACAGATTCAAGTCAGGACCCCTGGCTGGGTCACTTCAAAAAATAAGCATTACTTCTGGTCACTGGTAAAAATAAAAGATTACTTTCAACTCAAATTGGCCAGGGATAACTTTGGGCTTACATGCAAATAAAGTGAACTGAACTGAAGTAATTAAAACTGATATTTTATGTGTTTAAAAAAAAAAAAAAAAAAAAAAAAAAAAAAGGGAACTGAAGAAGCCTTCTGTTTGAGGGGTGAAACATCTCCAAGAATCATGAGAAGGACAGTCACCTTCTACTTAAGCTTTTAGGACCGTCAAGTCCTGGATGAGAGAGAATCTACACCAGTGAATTTAAAAAAAAAAAAACAAAAAAAAAAAAAACAAAAAAAAAAAAAACATGATATTTAAATATCTTATTTTTGGGTGTTCTGTCTGATTTCTAAATTCAAAAGAAGATTGAAAACATTTTTCTGTATAACAATAAAGAATGTGAGAATCCACATGGCTTTTATCTGCCATTTATACATAATCGTGTTGCTTCAAAGCAGGAGTAAGCTAATGTCTGTGTGATTGGGGGCTGTTGGTTGTTTCAAGGTTCTTCCTGTAACCAAATCAGAGCAGTGACAGACTAATGAAGCTAAATGATGATGAGGCCTCAGGAAGAAAAAAAAAACAAAAAAACCAGGCTTCTGAGAGAAAGGGAAGATCTATCAGACAACTAGGAGAATATATGTGCGGCTGTTTTGCATTTTCAAAACACTATTTGTAGCAACAAGGAGCTGGTGTCTTCGTATTTAATATCCCAAGAATAATAATAAAGCCTGGGGTTAATGAAGGAAGGTCATGTAATGATTTTCATGTGATGGGTTTATTGATCTCCTAAAGGAGACCTCTCTGACAGCCGTTGCTAAAGGTCAATCTGGGAGGTCAGGGTGAACCACTTCCACTTCCTTCAAGTGCTCTCCAACATGTCTGCAGCAGCTCCAGCTCTGAGGAATATACAACAGCTTTGACATTAACAGATGTAAGCTCTCATTCAGCAACACACTCACTGTCCAGACTTCCAGCCAAGTAGCAGAATTAAGAGATCCTCCATCTACTGCCAGTGACCGGATAAGCAAAGGTCAAATGAGGAGCAAGCCTAAATCAGAAAATTCCTAAAGCACATTCCACAGTGGGCTTCGTTTAAACAGATTATTACATCAGTGCAAGGACAGGACTGAGCCAAAATACTGCATTTAAGGCTAAGATGAAGATCTGGCAACATTCACTAATTACACAAAAACAAAACTCACACTATGAAACTCAACTAAACCTTCAGTTCAGACAAAAAAAAAACTTTGATAAACAACAGTACTCTTATAGAGAACAAGATCACCACATGGCCCCTCAGTGACTTTTAACTTCTAATTAATTACCTGGAAATTCATTATACCACAGAAATCTGCAAAATTATACATGCCTCTTGAACTTTTTACATTTTGCCACATTACAACCACAAACTTTAACTAAGTTTACTGGAATTTCATGTGACAAAACAACACAGATGAGTTTACAGCTATGAAGTGGAAGAAAATTATTTTATCTTTATTTTGAAAAACAAAACAAAAATCTGAAAACTGTGGTCTGCATTTGCTTTCACCAGCGCTGACCAGTCATTACCTTGTAGAACCAACTTCTGCCCCAATTTTGTGTTTTGGGGGTACATCTCCACCAGCTTTCAGTAACACCGAGATCAGGGATCTCCAAATTCAGTCCTCAAGAGCTCCTGTCCTGCAGCTTTTAGATGCGTCCCTGCTCCAACACACCTGAATCGAATGGTTGAATTATCTTCTCAACATGCCACCAAGTTTGGAAAAGCCTGGTAAGGAGCCATGCATCTGATTCAGGTGTGCTGAAACAGGGATGCATCTCAAAGTTTCAGGACGGTAGCTCGTGAGGACTAGAGTTGGAGACTCCTGATCTAGAGGCTGAATTCCAGATTTTTCCCTATTTACATCCATCTTTGCAAATGTTTCAAACCCAGTTAGATTGGACGGAGTGCATCTGTGAACATCAATATTCAGTTTCGCCTCATATTTTCTGTTAGATTTAGCTCAGGACTTTGAGTGGGCCAATCTAATACATGAACACGTGTCGATCTAAATCATTTCAGTGTAGCTCTGTCTGTATATTTAGGATTTTTCTCCTGCTGAAACGTGATCATCTGCTCTAGTCTCTCATCTTTTGCACCCCCTAACTTGTTTTATTCCAGGATTGTCCTGTATTTAGCTTTGTCCAATTTCCATCATCTCTGACCTGCCACCACCACCAAGTTTTAAGGTAAGGAGAGTGGGATCAGAGAACATTTTGGTTTCACCAGAGCAAAGAACATTCTTCCACATGTTTGCTTTGTACTCTATATGGCTTATGGAAAACTTAAAGTTGGTTTTATTAAACTGTTTTTTTTGTTGATACTCTTTTATTAAAGCTGAGGTATGTAACTTTTATGAAAAATATGTTTTTTACATATGTTAAAATTATTATGTCGTGACAGTATAATATGAGAGATAATATGAAAAAAAAGATCAAGCTTCTCTGCCTTCTCCCAGTGCTCCCAGTACCAACTGCAGAAATACACCACTCAGTCAGAAACAACCAATCAGAGCCAGGAGGAGGGTCTTAGCGCTGTCAACCACCTGGTCACACACTCCTCCTTGCTCTCTGCTAAGCTACAGCTGGTTCACCACAACTAGCCTGCTGCTAATGCTAAGGCTAGTTAGCATGGCCACCGATGACGGTGGATAAACAGTTTTCCTGGAACAGCAAGTTGTTTTTTCACCATTAGCACATTTACCAGCGCGTACATGAGGGTGAGTGACAGCGCTAAGACCCTCCTCCTGGCTCTGACTGGTTGTTTTAGGTCAGGAGCGGTGCATTTCTTTAGACGGCAATAGTAGCTCAGGTAGGAGGTGGAAGGGATCGATCTTTTCACAGATTATCTGTCTCATACCATCCTGTCACGACATGGTGACAGTTTTAACAAATATGAAAAAAAACATTTTTGTAAAAGTTACATCCTGCAGTTTTAAGGCCCAATATGTGGAGTGCTTAACCAATAGCTCTCTTGTCAACAGATTCTCCCAACTGAGCTGTGGATCTCTGCAGCACCTCCAAAGCTACACATTCTTCATCATAGATGAGGCTTCTAGGCCTCATCTATGATTAACGTTTCTGGCCCAGTCGAGTCAGTTTAGGTGGATGGCCTTGTCTCCTTGGCTTTGAAGTTGTGCCATACTCTCCATTTTCAGATGATGGATTGAACAGTGCTTGGGATATTGTTTTATAAACTAACCCTGTTTAAAACCTTTCCACAACTTCCTCCATGACTTGCCTGCTGTGTTTTTTGGTCTTCCTGATGCATTTTGTTCAGTGAAGAAAATGCATCAGGGTTTGTTACAGGCTCTCTAACAAACCTCTGAGGTCTTCATGGAACAACTGGGTTTATACAGAGATTAAATTACACACAGTCGAACTTGCTGATGAAGGAAAATCTGAAGGCAAATGGTTGTGGTAGGATTTATTGGGGGTATCTGATTGAAAGGGGCTGAACACACTGCAGTTTGCAGATCTGTTGACCTTTTGGAAAACCATTTATCATTTCCTCACACTTCAGTGAAGTAGCCTACTACTGTGAGTTGAACTACTACATTTAACTCCAGTAATATACATAGAAATTTGTGGTTTTAATGTAATAAAATGCAAAAAGGTTCAATGGGTGTGAATATTATTGCAAGGAAGTCTAATATGAACACTTGAACTTTATCATGATGTCTACAATAAATGTGCCTAGCAAAACACACCAAGATACCCAAGCATATTTTTTATTTATTAACCATCTTCTGGTTTATTCAGTTAATTTTAATATTAAGCTGCAGTTAAGACATTATAGCATGAGTTTATGCATACCCTGAGGTTAAAACACACCCTCTTTTAAACATTAAGCAGCATCTTGAGAGCCATCCTCAGAAGTTTAGCTTTTAGCACTAATGAGAAGTGACAGTGGTGTCCTCTTTTTTGCAACCTCCGCAACACGACACATCAACAATAGCAAGGGAGTACAGGGTCAAGGGGTGTGTATGTGCGGTGAGGTTACAGTGCAGTCAAACAAAGAGGGTCTATGACACAAATCCAACCAGTCTTTCTCTCCCTCTGCGTCTCTTTTTTCACTGGGCCTCTCACTGTTTGATTCTTTCCCCCTGAATGGTGCCATTGAAAGAAGAAGCAGTTAGGACCTTATTCTATAAAGACTTTGTGAGCTCCCAAAGGAACACACCAACTCTCACAACGACTCTGACCGCTGCAGATCGTTTTTCATTTGCTCCTTGTCTCTCCAGAATTAAAGACTCTCATTTGCTTGGGGCCGAGGTTTGTAAAGAGCGACGAAAACGTCAATGCAAATCAAAACAGTGACAACAAGATGCACAATGAAGAGAGGCCTTGCCTGTTGTCTGATACCAGACTTTGACAATGTAAACTGGAGCTGACTCCACCCAGCACTGGTGTAGCTACATGGCCTAAATACACTCAGCTGGTGGAGGGAGAGCGCAGCAGGGCTGAAAGATAGTGGTCAGATAGAGATAATGGTGCCTGATGGTTCCTCTGATGCTCCTGAAATGATGGGCTCCTTCGGGGATTTCTACACTAACAATTTGTACTGTAACAAGATTTGGACCAGAGTGAACGGTTGGGTCAACAAAAAAAGTGTGGGAAAGGCTCGCCCTATTGTTGTTGTAATATAGTAAGGTTCAATTCATTTAAGATAAAGGAAAACTGCTAACTTGAAATCAAATTTGACTTAGATTAAGGTAAGTAAATCAAATCTGTGGTTCACTTTTATTTCCCCCCTTTTTTTAGAAATACTTGCCAAGTTCAGCAATAGAAAATGAATGAAATTAATAAATATTTTTCATAATTTTCAAGCCCCATGTGTTTTATTGCACAGCTGCAACATTTTGTCAGCTAAGCTCACCTCTACCTCTGAAACCTTATCCCTCTCATACATCTTTTCAGGTGTATATACACCTGGCTCTGGATATATTTAGATGGTGACATATTTCCTGGCTCTTTAGCTAGTTACAAAAATATATATTCTTGCTAAATTTTTTGCAAGATAAAACAAAATCAGAGTAAATTACAGATTTTCTTTTGAATTCTTAATATTGTAAAGCCTTTGTACAGACATGGAAATCTGTTGGCACCCTTGGCAGAGAAATGTGCTCTTTTATTGCAGTACTAAAATCTTACAATAAATAAACAAAATCCTATAAAAGGGATAAAGTATTTTTTTCTAAATAATATTACTTTTTTTTTTTTTTTTTTTTTTTTTTTTTTTTTAGACTGATCAGAGTTTCTAGTAACTTAATTAGTAATCCATGACTTTCTGTTTCCATGGGGTATAAATATGACGACGCACACAAAGACTCATTTTTTAAAGCCACTAGCCCCGAGGCTGGACCAGGATCCAGATTTATTTTACCAGCATGGACAGTGGGCAGGATGGTCAGGGAGGTAAAATGTGTCTCCATAGCACCCAATAGATGCCGTTTATATGCCAGCTGGTTATTTGGAAGTGAAGCCAGAAAAAACAAACACTTTCTGTCAAACCACCCCAAATATTGATATGCAAATCTTGCTAACCCCAAACTGGAACTGCGTACTTTGGTAAACTGGGACTAAGATTAAGTTTTTTCCCCCCAACAAGGTGATTTTGCAGTGAAACAAAAGATGAATGTATAAAAGCTCCTACGGTGGAGGATCTGCAATGCTGTGGCTTTGTTGCTCTTCCAAAAGCCCTGGGAACCTTGTTTGACTGCATGGTATCATTATCAGCACATTTTAAAGGAAAATAGGAGCTACACTATATATCGTCATCGCAATGAGTGCATAATCACAATCCTCAAGTACTGCTTGGATGCAATATTTGGTAGATTATTATATTTCAAGGGACATGCATTAATCCTCTGCATGCAAATATTGTATTTGGTCTTCTGGGTGGACTTTCACCGCCCTTGACATTTACCCTCGACATAGATTTCAGTCGACAAAATGCTTAAATTCACATAACGTGGTGGGGAAATTCTTATTAGGGAAGAGAAGAGTAAAAAAAAAAAAAAAAAAAAAAAAAAAAAAAAAAAAAAAAAAAAAAAAGACATGGCTTAATCACAATCGATATCGCCACTGCAATTATCAACAACCATATCGCATTTGTATATGCGGGCTTACACAAAAACCTGGTGGGCTCTGCCAGTAAGCTGAATATGAAATGCCATTTGCTTAATTAGCAGGATATTGATCCCTGCTAACACAGAAAGGATTCTCTAGCAATCAGCCTTCTGCTATGAGCATCTCTGTACAGAGGACATAGTCCAATTAAAAAAAAACTGAGGTGAGCTGAAGAGAAAAGAGGAACCAGGACTCTGGACAAAGAGAGAATGTGCAAAAATTTTCTATTTTAGATATACTCTATGAATTTTCCACAAATACTTTGGAGTTTCGCTCCACAGAAGAAAATCTGAATAGCTGGATCCACGTACACTGAACTGTGGATGATCGGGGGTCCACTGTTGTAGAAGACTAAATGTTCTCTGACTGGCAAAAGTGGTTGTACAAAGAGTTAATAACAGGGCTATTGCACTGGGATTTTCTTTACACAAGATAATTTTACTCCTAAATTAATGTAACAAAATTAAAGGCTGGAATTTCTAATTTCTTTCAGTGGGAGAATATGCTACTGCAATAGAAGATTACAACAAATCTGTCCATGTCGATAAGTGTGCAGCCATTCCTTGACAAAAGTTCACTACAAGTTCTGCTTTTGAATCTAAAACAAGTAATGACTTCTTCCTAAACCCTTAAGAAATGGCTAGAATAAACAATTTCAAAAACTGCTCTTTAAATGTGATGATATTCCTAATTTTCTTGGGCGTAAATGAACACCTGACTGTAACTGAGATAAATACTGAACCCCGAGTTGAATAATTCAAATCTACCTACAGTCTGAAGACGAGTTCAAAGCTCTTCTTTGCTAAATGCAACCCCTCCCCCCCAAAAAAAACAACTTGTCCAATGTTTACACGTCAAAGTTAGTCTGAGGTTCCCCCAGCCACATTTAGTCAAATGAAAGTCCAAACCTATTTTTTAAGTGTGCACCTACCTGAATTCAACACCTTTCTACCAGTAGTTATTTTATAAAAAGGCCCATGTTCTATCCCCTAAATGTCAGAGAGCCATAAATAAATGAGCAGAAAGCAGGCGGATGTCATGATGTCATGGTAAAGAACTAAATTACTAGAGCAGAAAAGGAGAAATTTGTCTAAAGCAGGATAAATTACTTTATAATGGCAGAGATTAAGAAGTACAAAGTCAAGCAGTTACAGTCAACTGTCGCTGTGTAACACTCACAGCAGCAACACAAATGACAGCAATTCTGAACAGCTGCAGCAAAACTGGCCTAAAATTGAGAAATCCTGAATTTAAAGATCAGTTTCCTGTCCTTATTCAACCCCTCTCTGCATAACATTAGGGTCTATGCCAACCCCACCCTTTCCTGCAGGGATCCTGACCCATACCCTTTCAAACCTCCACAGAAAGAGCAGACATAGGCAGAAGGCTGCTACAGTGAATTAAAAACACATCCACCACTCCCTTGCTCCTCCTTTTTTCCTCCCAGTCTTCTCCAGACAGGCCAAATGCAGTGAACTCTTGCTAAAGCCTTAACATTGGGTTCTGCAGAGTTTTACATTTCATAGCAGCAATTTCTGAACCCTTGCATAAAAGACAGGCATGTGAATAAGCCTGATAAGGCAGACAATGATTAACAGTGTCAGACATAATTATTTCTGTGAACCACAAGATTACAGATAAAAATGCCCAAAGCTCAAAAGACTCACAGATCAGCAAAACATATATTTCACTAAATACATAGTCTGAGTCACTTCTCTCACTGTAGAGTCTTTTCACTGTGTCTGTGGTTGGCTTGGTGAGAGATTTCTGGGAGTCCGGCCATAGAACGCCATTCAGAGAAGGTAGGGGAGTGGCAGACTTGGAAATGTCTAACAGGAAGCTCGAGCGGGGAACATGGAAAGCACAGGGAGGAGGAATGCATGGGGGAACCCCTAAATACGATGCTCCATGTTTAACAACACTCTGCAAAGTGGTGACTGAATGAAAACTTCCACAGTTCTTGAATGGCTTACAACAAGTTTCACAGAAAAGCCGAGTGAGGCTCAGATTAAGTAAAAACAAAACAACATTGCAATTAACAAATATCAGTATTTAATAATCCGTTTGTTAAAGCAAAATTCAATTTGCTTGGAAAATTGTCCTGATTGTGAAGAAGCATTAACCAGCAAAGTTACAAATTGCAATAAGTTGTAGAGGAAAGTCTTTTATAGCACAAACAATGCCATTAAATTTATTTATTTAATCGAAATTATTAGTATGCCAGTTATATACTGATAGATGTTCAGATTAAGTAAAATAACCTAATAAATCAAAGCTAGGATGCAGATAATGCTTGGTTCACGCGGCAAGATTTTTATGCCAATTTTTGTCCCCTTCCGACAATCTTAAAGACGTTCCAATTATCGGGAAGTGTTGAGAGTGATCTGGTCCGCTCGCAAGGATGTCGAGACCGTTCCGATCTCAAATATGGGATATTCAACATGTTGGGTTGTCGTGGCCAGATATAGCAGAGTGTTGGGGGCGTTCCCCGAGGGCAAACGCAGACTGTTGAACGCGACGCGCAGCCAATCACAAAGTGAGGTGACGGAAGACAAACTACTGCCATGACGCACCAGAGACGTCTTTTTGTTTGACTTTTTCTCTGTTAAAAACACTTTACAAACCATTGCTGCTTCCTCGTCAGCCATGTTTGCTTACTCTGAATTCAAGTTTGAGCTCGAGAGGATTTGAAAACCTATTATAGCTATGATTTTTTTTTTTTATTGTCGTGTGGGGTCTCGCAGGTTTCGAAAATCGGCCGACAATTTTAAAATCTTGCCGTGTGAGCCAGGCATTAATATACTATATAAATCCTCGTCCCATTTGGTTTTTTAACAATGTGTTTATCTTCTGCTGCTATTCACAGCTGGGAGAGAGTTAAACTGGTTCAACTCCTGCTAACCATCAAACCATTCCTTAGCGAACAAATTTTCTGTGGTACAGCATGTTAATACTTTCAGTCACTACAAAACACCTCAAACAAAGCAAAAGCACACATCCGCAGGATCTACCTGTATAACAGGTAACACAACTTTTTTGCACAAGCATAAACAACAAAAACATGACTTGAAGCCAACAAGGCCAGAGTTTCGTTGAAGCATGAGTCACTGCACACCTCCGTGATCAAGGAGGAGCTATTCATTTTATCACAGTCAAACCATGAAACTGCTGGCGTAAATACAAATGAATACTTGATACAAACAGAAACTGAAGGATGTTCGCTTGTGTAAGTATTGGGTAAATTTCAGGGGAATTCAAGTGGTACTTATCCACAACAACAGTCAAACCAGTGAACGGAATAACGATGATTATTTCACCAAAAGCAGTCCTAGGAGAGCAGGTGAACCAGCTACAGATGCATTTAGGAGGCAAAGGCCGGCCAGTGTGGTCCGATCCAACAGATGAGCAACTGCAGCTAAATAAGTTAAAACTGGTTCTGAAAGACGGATGTCACGATGCACAATGCTTTACAGTTTACTGTGTATGGGGCTACACAGCTACAGACCAGTCAGGGTGCACATTCCCGACATAAAGTTAGGCCTGATCGGACTCTGATTCACTCAATTTGGGAAAAATACACCATAGAACTGAGGCAACTTTTGAGTTTCAAAAACAGCAGGGACGAACAAAACCTGCACATTTTTGCATTTTTAGGAACATATGGGATTTTTTACATTTTAAGGTGTAAAACGACTACATGATTATATAGATAAGAACCTTTATACAATAAAAGTTCTAACCAGCTTTACTATACGTTTTTGTATGTTTGAGGAGGAAGCGGAACTTGACAGTAATGGAATTATTAAAAGGTACTTTATGAATACTTCTCCCATTTACCAAGCCGTCTGAGTTTAATACAATCATTTGACAAAGGTATGCCTTAAAAATACTTTTTTTAAATAATGATATGGTGTAACAAAACTGTGTTATATATAGTGAACCAAGCCTCTACCTCTACAATGTAAGCTTATGAATGAAGACTTTTTCCTGTTGGCATAGCAACAACTCCTCCAACCTCACCTGCACAATCTTATCCAAGGAAAACATAAACTTCCATATCTCCTAATGACTAATGCTCATGCCAACAGTTACCAGCCCATTGTGGGCACTGTATTTTCCTCTCTGATGCAGTGCGGACATGTTTGTTCAAGGATGTGACAGAGCATGTTACTGGAAAATGGGCATGGGCGGGTCACTGGCATCAAGATATACCAAGATTTTAGAAAATTACGATTTCAAAGCCTCCATCACACTGTTCCTACAATTTAAAATCCTTTTATTGAGATGCCAAGTGCTGCAGCTACAAGTTTTCTCCACCTGTATTTGTTGCCCCTCCCCCACATATTGCTGTGAACTGCCAGTGAGGATACCATGTTTTCTCAAACTCACTCGAAAAGACCAATTTAGCTGTTTGGAAACATTTTCGGTCACAAAAAAAAAAGGAATGCTCTCCATCACCCTTAGTAAAGGTGGTATTACAACTAGGGATGCGCCAATATAAAAATTTGGATGGATATTGATACCCATTAATACAGCTGTTATGAATGACATTTACCAGTATCATATATATTTACCTACACTTGTGACACTGTAAAAGCGACCACACCACCATCATTGCTTCTCTGCTTCAGTTAAATACCCCATAATCCCATGCTGCATCACTATCATTGTCACATGACCAAACAAATACCAAATGGCCTCCTGAAACACATACACAAACAGCAACAAGATGGAAATCAACATTGGTGGTTAATATCGGCCCAGTTTTACTTATGGGACCAATACTAATGTTAAAAAATTACCAATATTGGCCAATGCTGACGTTAATGCCCATATATTGTGCATCACTAGTTAAAATTACAACTGGAAAGCTATGAGTTGGCTTGCAAGCTATTATTTTAACTGGAGTTCAAGTTTTTATGCTTTACGCATTTATTTTAAATTATGTTGTTATTACCATGATACAGTGATTCTGTGGTATTTTTTTTCTGTAGGCTAAATGCAAGCCTGGAATAGATTTTTAGTAATAACATTTTCTCTGGTCTTTCACTGTCTTGAAATCTGGGGCTATGCAGTAAACTTCTGGGACTTGCTATTCTCACCCACACGGAAGTGAACTTTTAAAGGGTGGGAAATGTTAGTAGACCAGATTGGCTGCTTTTAAAGCTCTCAGTAGGATCTGGTTAAAAAGACAAGCAAAGGCTCTTTGTGTGCCACATGTGCTGCAGGATCCCACACTGAGACTGTCTAACCTCCCAATCCTCACATCTTGCAGGTCATTAGTATCTCAGTTAACTTAATCTTTTTCTGTTCTGCTTTCTTTCCAGCTCTTCTTACATTTTTTTGGGTGTAATTCTGTCCAGTGTTCTACCTGCATTGCTTTTCTCTAGCAGATGGACAGTGCAAAGAAAAGTGACGAAACCCTCAGAGCATCCAGTTCACACTGGGCGGCCTGAGTTCAAGCTGTTTGCTGACGGTGTCACAACAGCAGGTCACAAGGTAAACGTTAAGCTAAAGAAACCCACACATAAGCATAGATTCTGTACATTTAAGTCTCGAACGAAGCTCCTGCTGCACCCATCTACTCGCCATCCTGTACTGTGGCTTTGAACTTTTTCTAAACAAAAAAATTATCATATTCGGTGTCAGCTGTAGGTTTTACTCTGGAGCTGGTAAAGGAGAGAAAATGTTTGTATCTGCAGCCTTTGTTCCTGTTTTTTTCTCTTGAGTAATTTGACTGTTTTCCTTGCCAGTGGCTATGCTCTAGCAGAGTCAAATATTGACTGAGGGCTGGCTGTAGCGCTTCCACTGTGCTCCATTGACTTAAGCTGAAACTGCTGCAATACATGAACCAAAACCACTCAACCCATTTCAGACCTTTACTTGTGCTACAGAGTGAAAAAACCCAAGAGGCCAAGCATCTGTTCCAGGTGAAACAGTTCCACATACCCTTGGAGAGTTGATTATTGTGGCCGAAAGGAAGGAAGCTTAAAGCCATGATTCAGACAGTGACTAGTCCAAACAAGATGCAAGTTTCTGATAAGCTGCATGTCTACGTTTCCAAACCGACTCATTCAGGACTAGAAACTGCAATCTCTATATATTTTCAGTTTCAGTGAGGTGTTTAAAATAAAGTTAGTTTGAAAGAAAACTATCTCCTACATGTCAGGACAGGTCTGCAATTCATTCAGGTCGTAAGAAAGCAAGAATTTCATTGGCGAACAGGAGGGGAGAACATATGACAGCAAATGGCTCTGCTTTAACTTATTGAGCCTTTAAACTCAGTCTGGCATCGATGGGTTTGGTCCAGTGGAAGATTTCCATGGTAGGAAAACTTGAGTAAAAATCCCACAGTTTCAAAATCATCTTTTAGCTGAAAATGTTTTCAAGATCAAAGATAAAACTTGGGTGGAGGACAGAAACAAATGAAGACAATGGGTTGTTATTGGGAATATATAGAACAAACACCCTTATTTCAGTAGTTTTCAAGTAAACATGCGTCTTGTGCAGAATATTATCCATTTTTCCATTCTGCTCTTTATAGAGTAACACTGAGAGTAGTAGTAAGTTATTAGCTGGTTAATTAGTTGGGCTATCAGCTGCCGTAGTGTGTGCGATTGGCTGTTTAACAGACATGCTGCTGACAGGTTACAAACTGTAGCTTAAAATGGAGTTATCCAAACAGGAGCGATGGATTAGGCTCCTTTAGTTTTGACACGGTAACTTCTGAAACAGCCCATTTTGTTTTTCCTATAAGCGTGGCACAAACGTAGGAGCCGGGAAGAGTGCAACTGCTTCAAACTGCTAGAGACAAGAGAAGTCATTCTGCTACATTCTCTGGCATTTTAATAAAAAGAAATCAAACCCTAGGAAAAGGAAATTTAAGCAGTCTTGAAACCACAACCTTCTGAAACCTTTGTGTGTTGAATGTGGAAACTGGACCATGGCTCTTTATGAACTTGCTTGATTTGGAAACGTTGGCAGCTTCTTGGAGTTCTCACAGTTAAGGATCTATATTTTCTAGGAATAAACACAGAGACTACTTTTTGAGCCATGCTAATCGCTATGATAAGATACTTATAATGCCATTATTATTTTGTCTTTAGCTTAAAACAAAAAGAAATATAAATAATAACCACCTATGGCAAGAAAGGTACGAACAACATTTTGAATGCTGTTCTTGTATCATCTATTATTATTGTTCTAAAAGAGAAACCGGAATCAGGTGAAAGCAATCTCAGCAGGTCAAAGCTTTCCAGAATCCTGTAAAAGGTCTGCATGTGTATAAATTACACATTAAACTGCATGCTCACAGATCACAATAAACCTTCACAGCAACAGCTGCATAAATCCCTCTTTAGGAACACATCCTATGTTCGCTCATTTAATAAAACTAATTTTCTTTTAGTGGCAAGCCATCACGTTGACTGGGAGCTCCTCTGGGAGCTTTAAGATCATTCATTCATCTTCACACTGAGAGCTGTCAAAAAAACAAACATAATTTATCACTAAAGATCAATTAGGGGGCCAGTAAATTGACATATGAACAGAGAAACAATCTCAATGTCTCTTGGAGCCCAGATGGTTAAAAGCTTGTCCCTCTCTCCACCACATTGACCTGTGCTGGACCATCTGTTTAACCAACCAAATGGGGCAAACCCTGGCCAAGCCCTCCCTCATAGCCACAGAGTGAGGTTGCTTCTTTAGAGATGGATAATTAGAGTTGGAAAAACATTGCTAATGCAATGCACTTTTTTTGACCAGACATGGGTCAGTTTAGGATTCTAATCGTATGAGAACTTTGGGTGTAAGCACCCCAGTTTTACAGTAACTAGACGAACGGTTTAAATAAAAATTTACATTAAAACAGAAAACGCAACATCTATTTAACAAGTTGCTAAATTAATTCAACAAACGAGTATCATATTTATACCAACATCTATTTATTGTAATATTCATTAACAGATTTATGCAAAACTATACATTTCTTCTATATTGCTGAAGCACTTTTTCATGTGCTTATTGAACCGTACATTTTGCTTTTTTGCCATTCTGTTCTTTGTAGAGTAACACTGGCAATCTAACAAGCTGATATTACCTGGTTAATTAGGTCAGCTATCTGCTCTGGTAGCTGGCTAGCATCTTAACAGGCATGCAGCTAGTTTGCCAACTATAGTATATATAAAAAGTGACAGATGGCGCTCCTTAAATTTCCATGTTCCGAGTGTCGTGAGTGGACATTTTTCTAAGTGGTGGTCTTAGTCTTTCCTGGAAGCATGGGGAAGGTTTAGTAGCCTGCTTTTATCCAGCTGGGTGGCAGTCCACAGCAACAGGTGTGGGAGTGGTAGTGTTATGCTACTCCAATTTCTGTAAAGCCAAAAAAACCCTGGACACCTCACCACCCTTTCTAGCATCTCTTTAAAAAAAACAAAAATACTTTAACCGCAGAGATGGTGTGATAGAAAATATTCGTGATTTTGGGAACTTTTTATTGCAAGGGTATACCTTGATGTTTATTCTTGAAAAAACCTGTGAAGTAGCATGTGTGAAACAAGTGTTAGTAGCCTGTTGCCCTTTGATGCAATAGATACAACAGGGATTGGGCCTAAACATGCACTAAAAACAGCTAAATCAATGGATCAAAAACAAAAAACTCCATTTATCTGATTAGCTTTATTGAAACAAAGGCCACTTTGTTGTCTCTTTCACACAGATCTCTCCAGACAGCTCTCCCTTTCAGTGCTAGCTTCAGCTTTGTTTATTATAAATCTCCTAACAGACACGCATGGGAATTACCCAGAGAACAAATGTGAGATTAGGACAGTCATCAGGAGATGAAGAAGGGAAGAAGGAAATGCGACTAGATGGCCTGAATAAAGGTCAGATAGAGAGATGGCTGATATTAGCTGGACACAGAGAGGACTGTTTGGATAAAAAGGAACAAAAACAAGGACGTGGTTGCAAATGATTAGGCATGACTGACCTTGATTCTGTCTGTGATTCAAGAAATGGGGAAGGGGGTGGGGGGTCCGGACATGAACCTACAATAACAGCGCTGCTGCTGCTCCAGTGACACTCCCCCACCACTGAATCAGTTTTCATTTCTTACTGCCCCCCAACCAATTCCATCTGAGGCCGTCACTTCGCACTTCCACTCACATCAAGAAGGAAAATTTCTCTTAACGTCTTGTACGGTGCAAATACAATATAAAGATTACTAAGCATAAAAGTATTTAGTTACATTAAAAGGTATTGTTTCCACGATTTGACTTCTTTAGAGCTCGGCTTTACATATTACTGTGCAACTCATACATGAACAAACCAAGAGAGAAGCTTGCACATGAAGAATTTAAAGAACGTGGTCTCATGAGCCTATTTTATTAAGAGAGCCCAGCATAGTGTTGTGGTGTTGGGAGGGGAGGGGGGGGCACGTTATGCAGGCAGTAAGCTGGGAGAGGATGAACAAGCTGAAGCACAAACTAGACTGTAGTCAGACCCCTAGGGGCAGAGGCCGGCTCAGCTAAAGCCAGTCTGGAGGGGGCAAATAAACATGCCTGCCTGTCGGCTCACTTCAAACCCCAGCAGGGCTCATTCAGCAGTGCGTTTATGACCAGGAAGCTGCATAAAAAACTCACTGAAAGATCGACTTATCCTCTCTCACATACTCCCACTCATGAGGCCAAAAAAGATCCAGCAAAACCAAATAATCATAAATTGTTACGGGGAAAATAAAAGCTCACGCGGAAAACATTTCTAGGCATTAAGACAAGGAGCAGCTGCAAGCAAACTATCAGTCCTCTCTGGGAAGAGGATTTAAAGCACTAAGCTCACCGTTTTGGCAGAAGACCCAGCGATGGTGTGCTAAGTGGGTTAAAGCACACCCCAAGTCTCATAATCGCTCCGGCCTCCCCCTCCTTTTTACCCCTTCTCCCTCTGTCTGCCAACGACAGCAGAGGGGAGCAATTCAGCGTCCTGCAGAATACGTAGAGATGCTGAGGTAGAGGGAGCTACAGATTAGCCAGAAAAAACCAGGACCATCGTGTGAATATGCCGCTACTGTTGGGCAGAAACCAGGATTAGTAATGTGGAGGACAAAGGGTGAGTTTTCGCTGCCCAAGGGGTTGATTCTTTCCTTTACACGTCCTGCTGTTCTTCCTTAACACCTTCTGTGATGTCTAGCATTTTGCCCTCCCCTGAACCTTGCTACCCTCTCGACTTTTTGCACTGAAATTTAATAGTGTGGAACTAAAGTTAACACCTTTGTGATGCTATAAAAGAAGAAAATACTACAACTACTGTCCACATTGATTCCTTAGCAAACGCCTGAAGACACAAACACCCCTACTTCTCACACAACGTCACCGGGCAGACACAGAGGTAACATGAGTCTGTGGTGAAACTGTAGTAGTGCAGCTCCACGACGCTAACACAGTTCCATGCTGTAGAGAGAGTGCAGACACTGTTTGCCTCCAGGACTTTGCAAACAGACTACAGTAGGTCCATTGAGACCCGGCTGAAACAGAGTGGCAGAAACTAACACTGTGAGAAAGAGAGTACAAAAGAATGCCAGCTAGAAAGGGGGGGGGGCTCAATAAATGGCAACCAGCTGCACAGGTATGTGTTTAAATGTGTACATATATATATATATATATATATATATATATATATATATATATATATATATATATATATATATATATATACACACACACACCATGCTGTAGATGAAAGCAGGCTCTTCGTCAACAATTTTTGGAATTAGCTCCTGGATTCCATTTGACAAAAATATCTTTAAAGAGAGCCGCTCTCTTCTCCTTAAAGTCACTCATTACAGTCTTTGTGTTGCTAAAGCATTGAATCCGAAATCGAGGCTACTCCCTGTTGCCAGAAGGCTAATCCTTCTAAAGTAAGGAGTCTAAGATCAACAGCTTTTGTATGGAGAAGGCATCGGGTTCAGTTTGAGCACTCCTGTTTACAGTGATTAGATTTCATCTAAGGAAATCTACTGACCTACTAACATATTCTGACTGGATATAAACACATAGCATACAGGAAACTGACATAAAGAGATCTGCTTTCACATCAGAGCTGTTTGATCTGATGTGAAAGCAGATCAGAATTGGTTTCCTCAGATAATCTGCTTACTTTGGGCTGGTGTTAAAGCTTACCAGAACTCTGGTGCGGACCAAAGAAGCAAACTTTGGTGCCCTAAAAAAGGTTGGTTCTCTTGCAAATAACCGCTGGTGCGGTTCGTTTATTATGAGAAATACAAAGACTATCCAGTGAACCAAAGGTGAGGAAGTAACATGCTGGATCACTGCCTCATGTAGCTATATTACTGTTTTGATTCCTCTGATTTTCTGAAGGTTTGTTGTACTTGTTATTGGTTTGTTTCCAGCTGTAGCACCTAACATCTAATTAGAGTTCTATCGTATCTGACCTTCCAATCCTTGATCAGAGCCAATCAAGTTAAAATTGGCCGATTCCAATCTCTTTTCGACTGATTGGTGCATCTCTACTTCTATCTGACACAGGACTTAAATAAATAAACAACAAAAACAAAAGGAAGAGGTTGCTGATGTTGCACAAAAGCCAGCACACAAACGGTTGCAAAAGAGACCCAGCTGGTGAGTACAGGTGAGCAGAGTCTATTCAGAGGGTTTTATAAAGAGGGGTTTGTCCTTCCTGAAATAGGATTACATGAGAAAGGTGTGGCTCATGGTGGCAGAGCGTTTGTGTGTCCTTAAGCTGCACAAATGAACAAACTGTCATGTTAAATGAAGACAAGATCTTAGTAAAGGTCTGTCAGGAAGTGGATTTTTCTCAAATCTGAATTCTTGCTTCTCTCCAACTCGCTAACCTAACCAGGCAAAAACTTCATCAACGTAAGCAACCTGGACTCAATATTGTTTCACATATTTATGAGGCCCAGGTGGGATTAAAAATGCTGCCACGTGTAATTGTGAATTTGCGAAGTACAGAGCACACAGAGGCCTGTTCTTGCCTTTAACTCAGTGATTTCAGAAAACGGAGATCATCCAATTCACTCCTTACAAATTACAGCATGTTGCAACCAGCTTCAATGCAGGTTATTGGGATTCAGATGACAGGCAAACATAAATAGTGCATAACTGTCATGTGAAACAAAAAGGATCCAGTCTTTTCAAGTTTTTTCTTCAAAAATGTGGCCTGCATATGTATTAAGTCCTCCCTAACACAAATATTCAGCTGGAATTCCTTGGAGGAATGTCAACCAGTTCTCAACACCTGGAGTAAGGCTGGACAATACTTAAAAGTCATGTCACGGCAATATTATTAACAAATATTGCAATGATGAAATCGGTTGGAATAAATTCACTTTTTTATTACTCTTCTTTTCCTCATGGGTGGGCGCTGTCAGGTATGACCATCTACTGCAGGGAGACTCCATCTAACAGTCTCTCTAGATCAACATGCCAGTTTTTGTTGGTCTACTAAATAAAGCCTCAGTATTGAACTTCAATATTGAAGTTTGTAATTCTAATGTAACTAAAGTTCAGGGTGTATAAAAAGCTTAGCGGGGCACAGTAAATACTAACTAATGGATGCAGTTCTACTCGGAAACTCAGGATCAAACAGCTGAGGTGAGGGGGAGTTGTACATGCCGACAGAGGTCTTCGCCCCTCAAAGCTATCTCAGGCATCTGGACTGAAAGCGGCATCTCTGAAGTGGAATCTCGCCAGTAAAAACAGCTGAGTGAAAAATCTCTGTGATCCAGCAAATGAAACAACAACACAGAGGAATCATCACCACATCACTAAAATCTAGCTACAGCTCAAAGAGAAACAGCACCATGGTGGAGAGTGTGGCAGCCACAGCCGTACCTCTTCATCCTGTGATCGTAGGTAATCAAAAAAGTGCAAAGTACAATTAAAACAAACTCCATCCCTCCACCATTCGCTTCCCTTTATCCATGTGTTTGGTTTAAACTGTAGTGTGATCCCAGGGTGTGGTCCTGCAGCCACACATGCACACACACCGAGTTGCACATGTATTCACAGAGGCCTATTTGTTTTCCAGTCAGCCAGCTATGGTCTGTAATGAAAAGATATGACTAATGGCTTAATATTTAGAGCAGAAAAGTAGGACAAAAGGTAAAGGAAGGAGATGGGGAGTGTTTAAAGGAATTTAGTCATGCAGGGAAATATGTCTAATCTGTTTTCATGACAAAGTCACTGATTCTGAAACCATACAGGCATCATTTTTGCTTTTCCATCTTGATTTTAAGCAAAAATTAAGAAAATAGAAAGTTATTTGCAGAACTGAGCGATAAATTGATTTTATCAATTAACTGAATTTTTGGTTTTTGAAGATTTAATTTTTTGATTTTTTTTTTCCACCAATGCACTCCTTGGATATCCATAGATCAGAATGATGTCAGCGTTACCAGGGCAACCATCTTGTTTGACAAGCATGTCTCCCAGTTTCTATTTATTTGGACGCAAACGACAGTCTATTTTTAAGAAAGAACCACACGGACTGAGCTTCTTACATTAGAGCTTAATAACTCTAAAAGCTTTTTTTGATCAAAACGACATTTTCTTTCTATTTTAAAACATTCTTGATAAATTGCATCTTTATTCTGCTAATATTATGACTTTATTCTCATAATGAAACAAAAATTCTTGTAGCCTGGTCCTGATACGCCGTCATACAACTCACAGAAGGAATGATTGAAATAAAAACCAGATTTTGAAAATATTCTTTGTCATTTGCAATTTCTTTTTTAGAAAAGAAAGCGTGATTTAAAAAAAATATATATTAAAAATCAGAAATCAGATCGGTTGTGAAAAAACTGGGAGATTTTGTTTTTAAGCCATATCGGCCAGCCTTAGTTATTTGTAATATTATGAGACACTAGAAAATTAAAAGTTCACTGTTGATCACTGTGCATTTCAATCTGTATCAAAGGAGAAAGTAATGCATCTGGAGCAGTTACATGGCAGAAATGTGTTTAATGGATGCAGCCATGTGTGCATAGAGATGTTGTCAGCTGAGAGGCAGAGTTCATGTCTGGTTGTCTCTGTGCATGTCTGGAACAGGGAAGAACACAGGTGTTGAGGGTGTTTGCCTTTAGGCAGCAAAGTGGGTCAAGCCGGTTTCAGCGATGGTTGATAACAGCGACCTTCCAAACATGTTCGGTCACCAGAGACAAAATATTCTCCGTCTCCATCCTCTCCTGTGTTTTTGTGCTTCTTCATTCATTAAAGCGAGAAGAGATCACCCACACACTTCCTCTCCCGAGACAACCACACAATTCCCTCCACAGATTCACACACAGTACAACCTCCCTCCATCTCCAAGGCTCTCATCTCTCTCTAGGGGGAGATGTAACACATCTTTTTAAATTCCAATTTGTTTTGTTTGCTGTTTTTTTTGGTCATCATTATTATTTCACACGTGAAGCCTTGCCTGACACAGCGAACGAGAGCTCAGCTGCAGAGGTCAATGGAGGTGCTGGGGGGAAAATGGCAGGATGAATTCAAGGAGGTGCTGGAGGAAATGGAAGAACATGAACAGGCTTTCTTCTTCCAACAAGCCCCCCTTTCAGACCTTCCCTGTATCTGTGCTCCTCTCCCTCCTCTCATTAGGCCGTTTCACTCCCTGTGAGTTATCAGCCCATCCGTCTCCTCCTCTCCCACGATGATAACGGCTTCTAAGGTTTGTGAAGAAACACCCAAACCTCTGTCACTTCCTTCTGCCCTCCTCTGCTCCTTGGCCTACACCTACAAACAGTTAACAAGCCATGCTACATAAACTTTAGACAGAAAACATGTGCGGAAAAAAGAACAAACAGTTCATTGGAAAAAAAAAAAAAACCTGCTGCTTCAGCAATTTGTTAACACCAACAACTGATGCAGCTCGTCTCTTAACACGAACAAAAAAAACGTGAATATATCTCACCAGTGCTTGCTTCTCTTCACTGGCTCCCCGTTAGTTTTAGAATTGATTTTAATGTTTTATTGTTGACCTATAAGGCCCTAAACGGGCAGACGCCTGCATATTTGTCTGATCTCCTGCAGCCTTATGTGCCCTCTAGATCCCTTAGCTCTAATGTTCATTTGTGTTTAGTTGTCCCAAGGTCCAGGCTGGTCCACAGAGGTGATTAGGCCTTTTCAGCTGCAGCTCCTAACTGTGGAACCAGCTGCCCTTTCATATTAGACAGGCTTCAACTCTTGGTGTTTTCAAATCTCTTCTTAAAACACATTTGTACTCACTGGCTTTTAATACAGAGTGAGAGTTTTTATTTCTTTATTTTTCTCTATCTTGTACAGTGTTTGTATCTTGTTTTTATGTTTGAATTATCATTTATTGTTTATTGTGTACAGCACTTGGCCAAAGGCAGTTGTTCTTAATGTGCTATATACATACATTTGATTTGATGCTGCAGACATCTGACCTCTGAGACATAAGAACATTTAGCACTGACTGTGAAGCCCCTTATTACTGACCTCTTCAAGGCTTTTGACACCATGGATCACTGGTTATTTAAGTAAAACTGTTTGTATTGCGCTTTTTGAACAGGCCAGTTGGTTTGAAAATTAACTTTACAACAAAATTCAGCGCGTGAAAGGCAGTTGTGTTTCACAGGGATCTGCTTCTAAATAATAATAAAAAGTTTTAAAAAGAAAAGAATAAATCTCCTAGACAAAATTATTAATAATAATTAATAACCCAAACTATATTACTGAAGTAGCAATAGACGTAGTTGATACTTTTCTGTTTTAACCAAAAGCAGTTAGTTCTAGTTATGATGTGTAAAATTCTTTTATTTTTGTTGTATTGTTAGTGCTGTTTGGAGTGGCGCTCATTTAGTTCAGCCCACTCTTTTACAAACAATTCTCTCTCTACATCTGTTCTTACTGGTTCAACAGTTTTTTGGGGGGGTTTTAGAGAGTAAAACCATACACTGCTATTGTTTTAACAGAGAGCATCAACCAATTACTGAACTACTAATACAACATGGCCAGAGAATTAATGACACATGATAAGCAAACTATTTTCGTGCTGCCTGGGAGTCAACAAAACAGATTAAAAACATAAAAGGTTTATAAATGTTTCAGCATTCTGTTTGATGAAAAGAACATTTACTTCTACATTAAGTACATCCTTAAAAACACCACTGCTTAGACATTCATGTTTAATTTTTAACAGTGTCTAAAATGCCAACCAGAGATATTTTGTGACTTTAAGCTTCACAGCAGATGTATATTTCCATTGACTGCTGTTAGACTTTCAGAACCTTAATAGTGCAGCACTCACCCAAATGTATATATAAAAAAAGACCTTTTCTAAATATAATTTGAAATAAATATCTGATGGGTGGATACAAACTGACCACTTTTTCCTCACTTTCTTCTTCTACTATTCACCAATTTGCATTATTTGCTGTTATTTCAACTGTTAATTTTTTGTTTTCTCTCAGTTATTTCTCACTTTAGAAGCTACACCTGGTCTGGCGTTCTGTTTGGCTGTGATGCCTTCCTGGAAGAGGGCTTCAGCTGAGACAATGCTGCCATCAACTAATCATGCTGCCTCTCCTGCTATTAACTTTTTACATTCATGAACATAGGAAATAATCCCATATCAGTTCATCTGTTTCTCTTGTGCATTCTGCTCTGTCTTCTCAAACCCCCAGTCGGTCACAGCAGATGGCCGTTCGTACTGAGCCAGGCTCTGGTTCTGCTGGAGGTTTCTTCCTGTTAAAGGGGAGTTTTTCCTCTCCACTGTCGCTACATGCATGCTCGGTATGAGGGACTGGTGTAAACGAAACAACGCAAGCGACTGTCTACAGTCGCTACGTGCTTGTCCAGAAGGAGTGAATGCAGCAATTCATGACTCGATGTAATCTGCTGGGTTTCCTTAGATAGAAAACATTTTTAACCTATTTGAATAATGAACTGAAGTTGATGCACTGTTTGATAACTAGGATCAGTTGGAAACTATGTGTGATTGGATTGACTTTTTCTGTAAAGTGCCTCGCGATGACGTGTTGTGAATTGGCGCTATATAAATAAACTGAATTGAAAGTGCTCGTAGGTATTCTAACACATGACTTCATGTTGTTTTCTGAAAGCAAATTTACAATAATACACACCAATCAGTCATTGGTTGAGCATGAACTTGGATGGTAGTACACATATAGAATAAACAACAGACTTAAAAACAAGCAGCTCCACATTGAATCTTTGTAAGAAATCCCTTTATGTTCCTCTCAGAACTAACCTACTATCTCCCCTGCTCTGTCTCATCAGCACCATAAACAAATTAGCATTCCAGACCATCTCTGACCAGAGCAGATCAAATGAACTTGTCTGGAAATAACCCACTAAATAGCCTCCTTCCAAATCTGATTTGGAAATGAGCAGGGGAGGGGAAAAAAACACACATATTTTGATAGAGTACCATAATCAACTGGGGAGGAGGTATTTGTGGAATGACCACATGCTACACTCAATTAGCATTAAAACAATGCGCCTACAGTAAGCAGTAAAAACTTGACATTTCAGACAAAGAGAAGCACTCAAGAGAGACCTTACGTACAAGAAAATCGAGTATGCTTGCAGGAATGCATATCTGCTTAAATATATATTTAAAAAATTAAGAAAATATCTACTTTTAATACACTAGAGGAGGATAAAACATGTAAATAATTTTTTAGAGTGATAGGACATTTTCATAAAAGCAAAGGATCCTGCCATAGCAGAAGAAAGGAACACCATGCAAACCCATCCACATGTTTTCCACCAGCGTTACGCCCTTTAGCTTCGACACTCTGTTGAAGGCATGGTTCCTCACCGGAAACTACAATGAGCTCACCAACTATTTCAACAATGCATGGACAAGGAAAACCTTCAGGACCTCAGCTGCATGCTGAAAACGAACTGTCTGACATTTTTCTGATCTTGAAAGGAGGGGTATTGCTCATGTCCTGTGAACTGCTCATTTGTCTTTCTGAACAGCAGTGTAAGGCCACTTCTTTCCCTGATGCTTAATGACTGACTCACATCAACACTCATCTCCGCCGCACACGCACGCTATGGTACGCACTCACTTCCTGTCTGACAGCTTGACCTCTTCGATAAGCGGTGAAGAAGGAATGAAAAATGCCAGCAAACATGGTCAATTAGAAACAGACAAAGAGCTCGCTACACTCACCGAAACCTTGCAGTTTTAAGAGAGCGTTTAGTGGACTGAATAATTACAGTGTTGTGTTTATTTAGTGATTTTCCCCTGAGATGATCATTACTGTTTTGATTGCTCATTTCAAACAAGTTTAATTTTAATTAAAAATAAAATAAAATAAAATTTAAAAAAAATGTATTTCTGGCTGAGAGATATTTACTTATTTCAGTCTATCTAACTTGATTTTTCAGCTTTCCTATGTTCTGCAAAGGCATTAGCTGGGAGGATTCTCATGGTACCATAATCTCCATTAAATACAATATTCCACAGTTACCTGGCTGGTATATCTCTCCAAACTAAACAAAATATTATAGCAGTTTTCAAATTGTTTTTATTAACAAAAATACAAGCATTCTGACTGATTACTACATTTTTAATAATGTTATATATACATATAACCTTTATTTGTTGTTATTTTGAGATTGTTTTGTTTTTGCTTAAAATCTAACACCTGCTAAATTTAGCAAAGAATAAGGATAATCTTTGGTCTTTTAATTTTCTGTTGAATTCAAATAATTCTACCTCTGTTAAAATCCTAAAGTACATGTCTTCCATTTCAACTTGACATACTTCTTAAAAAAAGAAGAAAAATTAGTCTGCCAAAACTGGAATCTGCAGATCAAAATTTAAAGAAATTCAAAAATTACTATCAGTCAGGAAAGGCCAGATTAGTGCATCTGTACTTTCACCTGCAGCTTTAAAATGCATGAAGGAAAGGTTTAGTTGTTTTGAAACCCAGAAATTTTAAAAACCCTGATATACCTTCACACCAGAAATCAGCCCACACCTAATAATAATGTTTGTAATTTATTAATATGCAGGCAGAAAAACAGACAGAAGTATCATTCATTCTAAATATGCATACATTTTGACACAATTTTCAAGGTGTCAAAGTGTATATATCAACCATGTTATGCCTCCTGCGCACTCAAGACCTCCCTGCAGGACCTTACTTGCATTTGGATAGTGGTACAAGAGTGGACAATAGCAGTGATAGAAAAGTAAAACTGATAAGTGAATGTGAGAAGTGTTTATGATGGTCAAGCTAATGTCTAAATGTGTGAAAGTGAGTTAATTTAATTCTCTCAGAACATAATAAACAGATGGAAACAGAATCAGCTCTGTCTTTATCCTGCCAGAAAGGATTTCCTGTTTGCAGAGCATTTCTCCCATACTAGTATATGATAGAGCTCTTTGTGGAAACACAACACCTCTTTTTCCCATGGGTAAAATCTCAATTGGGGACAAATATGAAACAGGTGTAACAACACACACTTCATCTTAAAACACCAGACAAATCCTCCAAGACCCAAAACACGGAGGCTGTTTGAAGAGAAACATAACACAGAAAGGTGGCAGCTGTCTTCCTAAAACCCATGAGCAAGGGATGCACATCTGAACACTTTGTGGAAAAACGTTTGTTCGCTGCAGACTTAATGAGACTAAAGACTTAAATTATTTCAGGTGTCCTAACCAACAGTTCTACAGCACTATAACAGAACATCCTGGTGTTTTATACAGCAGCATACATGGAAGAGAGCAGCATTAAAAAGAAGGTGAAGTAACATCTGAGAACACTAGTGTAATGGAAATATGCATATTTAGCTCTGCTTGGGGACAAAGTAGGCGCAAAGCCAGTAAGTGCAGATGCAGTGAGCCAGATCTGGTTTTATTATATATAATATTATCATTATCATTATCTCTGTTTGAAAAAAAGCATCAATTGATCAGAGAGAAATATATCTCGGTCAATTTTCCCTCAATCAGCTTTGATTGGTGAGTAGAAGGTCAAAAGCTTGATCACATCATGCCAAAACAACCAATCAGAGCCAGGAGGAGGGTTTTAGCGCTGTCAATCACCCTGATGTAAGCACCGCTCACATACTCCCCCTCGCTCTTTGCTAAGTTACAGCTGGTTCACCACAACATAACCTGCTGCTAATGCAATGGTTAGTTAGCATGGCCACCAATGACGGCAGATAAATGGTTTTCCTGGAATGGTAAGTTGTTTCTTCACTATTATCACATTTAGCGGCGCATACACGAGGGTGATTAACAGCACTAATACCTTCCTCCTGGCTCTGATTGGTTGTTTTAGGTCAGGAGCGGTGCAAAGTTACATACTGAAGCTTTAAGAGCATGACAATTAAAAACTACCATAATTTTTTGGTCTCTAAAGCATCAACCATCAGCTTGTTCTTTGATGCACTTTTTTCTTTTTACCTCAATAGCAACAACATAAATGTTAGGAATGAATGCTAGGATATGGGCATAATCTTGAATTTCCTTTGCTTTCTGTTGAATGCAAAACTATTAGCTTTAATAAAGAACCTCCAGCACATTTTATCCCCTTATTTGGAAAAGTCCTTCGAATAAAAGATGGAATATCACAATGGGCAGGTCAGACCTCAAATGGAAACAGAAAAATCTGTATCAGCCAGGAAGAGGCTTATCAGTGCATTTTTACACAAAGCCATCTATTTAGGTTCAAACTTACATGAGTACATATGTTTTCTTCAGTGGATATCAGAAAGGCTTCCACTTTTAAAAACATCTAAAAAGACACCAACACAGGCCTGGTGAAATCAGTTTAAATACAACATGTTGCCAGGGTGTTATTTTGTAGTCAGTGTACCTATAATCTTGTTAAAAGCTTTGCGTTAACTCCAGTAACACTGTTAAAGTGTATGCGGATGGACGGGGAGGCTTCTCTTCTCGATGTGTTTCTACCAGCAGTGACCGCTGGTAGGAAACTGGCCAACCTGTGGCGAGGCAAAGCGTCCTCAACATCTGTGTTTATCCTCCAGCTAAAACCAACAGGCTATATTTACTCCGGTCAAACATATCTAGCAGCACAGAGGAGCAGAAAGAGAGTCGCAGTCTGCAGAGGCTCTTCCATCTGATAGCCAAACCAGTCCAATACAATCCTGCTTCAGGTATTTACAAGCAGGACTGGAAGTCATAGATTTAACTGTTTCCATAAGAGTAAGACACTGATTGTAAACAACACCTTGAGGGAAATTGACCTCTGAAGGAGTGGATAGAAAAAACAAGACAGGCTCAATTGATCAACTGCCTATCTAGCGAATGCTTTATAGCTGAACAAAGCTCATAAAGCAGAGCTTCATTTCAGAAAACATTGTGTGTGTCCCTCTGTTTCTGTAAATCTGACCTCTTGACAACCATCATGAATACTGACTTATGGATAAGACCCTCGAGAGAAGAAAACTCAAAGAAAATGGGGGAAGGGACAGCTATACTGATTATATAATGCCATTTCATCTTGTACACCTGCACTGTCTAACACGTGGGCATGACACACATCTACAAAACTGCATTAACTACATGCCAAGTAGCTGGTTTACCACATTTCAAATACTCACTACAAAACAGGTGCCACAACTTTAATGAAAGAATACTTCACCAGGGTTATTTGTAGACAGATTAGTCAGAATTGTGTGAAGAAGTACGTATCTCCCATGCATTCAGGTAACATTTTGATTCCTAACAAAGAAATGTTTTATGCACATCTCCATTGAACCACAGTGTTACATAAATATGCACTACCTTACATAATTACCAACTAAAATGTAGTTTTCTGTTCTCTCTGTACGGATGCTTGCTTTCGCCCACATGATTCATTCTGGTATTCTCAGACTGCCTGGTTAGACAAGACAAATTGTCCTTAAACAGAAGTAATATGTAGTGATTTCCATATGCCTGGGGTTCTTATTCATTACTGCTATGCCAAAGCTTTATACAGAACCTTGGAAAAGTATTTAAACCCCTTTTCACATTTTGTCACTTTAACACAAATGTCAAGTGTATTTTCTTGGGATTTTATGTACTAAACCAATACAGTTTAGCACAAAAATGACCAATGGTTTTAAAAGATTATAAAAAAGAAAAATCTAAAAATGGTTGGTTGCATTTTTACTCAGCCTCCTTTAATCTGGTACCCCACAATGAAATCTTCAGAAGTCACCAAATTAGTAGAAAGATTCGATATGCCTGTAATTTAGGGTGCATTCATCCCAGCCCTCTTTAATCAAACTCTAGTTTGTTTGCCTAGAAAGACTGGTTATTTTGGGGAGGTGTGAATGTGTAATGAAACTCTGATGACAAGAAAGCAAACTCTGGTCCGACTAAAAACCTAGGTCTCAGTTCCGCTAAAGTGAACTCTGGTGCAGTTCGAATGCCCCAAAAGGAGGAACTGGACTAAAACACAGGGTATTCTGGGTAAATACAACCAAAACAAATGCACGTGTCTAACGTTAATGTGAGAAATGACTCGTGATGAGCCCATTGTTGAAGAGTGTTTGGTGGCACATTTGCCAAAGACAAAAGAGAAATCCTGCAGCCGCTAAAATTTGCAAGACACTCTATTTGCGTTTACATTTTGTGACAATGGAAGTTGCGCTCAATGTCTTCTTCAGAGGTTTTTGTGTCGTTTCCTTCAGTGGTCCTTGGTGCAGCGCCACCACAGGCAAAGGGGTAAACAGGTTGCTCAAAGGGTTTGGTTCGTTTGACACAGTGCATGTAAAGATGGATGGAGTTAAATGCAGGAAACTCCTTTCAGAAAATCTGTTGGAGAAGGGCTTGGGCTAGAAGCCCACCTTCTAGCAGGACAACAAACCCATGTTGATGAGTCTGAATGATCCAGTCAAGATCCAAGCAAAAATCTACGGCTTCAACCTACATCCAATCCAACTGAGCTATTTTGCAAAGGATGTACAGAATTTGTTGCCTGTACACAAATGAAGCTGGTAGAGACATATCCCAAAACTCTCCCTCAGTCTATGTTTTTCTACCTTCATTCACTGCTTTGCATTGGTCTACCACATAAAATCCCAATAAAATTTTTGTTGACAAATGTGGAAAAGTTCAAGGAGGTATGAATAATTTTTCAAGGCACTGTAAAAAAAAACAAAAAAAAAAAAAAAACATTTACTAACAGGTAAATTTTGGTGCTTTCTGAAAGCATTCAACTTATTGCCAAAATTGTTCTGCTTAACACATTTCTGTGTATGCATCCAAAATTTGTCATAGCGGCTTTTTTTCTTTACAGTAGAGATAACATTGACCGAACAAAAAATAGGGGTTGTCTGATCTATGTATAGATAATAAATATAGGTCTGATGGTTCAATGATAACTTCACCTCAATTTACATTTTCTGAAGAAAGCCACAACTGTAATCAAACAGAAACACCTGCTGACCTGAGTCAGTTAATGTCCTAACTGCATTTCAGCCCAGCCAGGAGGAAGCTGTAACGGCAGGTGTAATGGCTTGTGGAGTAACTGTCAATGTGGGTTTAACCTGTTAACTTATAAGGAATACAAAGGAAATATTGGGGAGACCAGTTTAAAATGCAGCTCAACAGGAGATGAGTGAAAGTAGTCTGTCATTTTTAGGTTAATCAATAATATTTGCAGAACACAGGGAGGATTTTAAGACAATTTTACATGCCTGTCTCCTTAAACTGTACACTTATGCAAACACACTGAGGTGCAAGTATGGACCTCAACAGGGACCAGATGGCAGCCACGCTCTAACGGTTTGTCCTCCCACTCTGACCTATCAGGACACATCCATGATCATGATGGATGGTGTGTGAGTGCATGTGTTTGTTCCTCTGCATTCTGGAAGAACACACTGTCTTTTTATTTAACTAAAGGATGTGTAAAAGGATTAACTAGAAACCTGGCAAGAGATGATATTACAAACAGCAGAAGGGCTGCCACGGTGTCGCAGCTGGGAATCAAAAACTCACAGGTGCCAAAACGCATTAACGAAATCACAACAAGGGACACCGGCGGTAAATTTTCAGTGTTCCTAAAAAGATGCTCATCCCTGCAAGTAAGTTCTCCAAAATTATTTTCAAGAATAAAGAAAAGAGAGGAAACAAACCAACAACTTGTGTATCTTCGTGCAAAGATATAACATGGTGATTCAAACCAATGTTTACAGGCAAAATCATTCAGGTGGCCCACATCCAGCTGCCTTTGAAGACAGCGCTCTTTGTTCCTGCAGCTGCTTGCAATGAAACATCGAACTAAGTAGCAGAAAACATAAGATGTTCAGACTGATCCCAGACCATAAGCAACTGTTATCTGGCACCCAGTGGAGACAACTACAAGCTGAGTGTTGGAGGCGCTTTACCATACTCTGTGACATCAGCTCAAAGTTATGAAAATAGTGCAGATTAGCACAGATAATGTGATATCGCTGTAAGTTGAAGAATGTGTATTACACAGGAATTGAGAAGTGGGCATGCTACAATTCTTACTACTGAAAACAATAAAGTGAAAAGGCAAAATTTAAAATTAACTGGCGTGATTACTGTTTAACTTGGGGGGATGGGTGTGTGTGGAGGGGGTGGTTATTTATATAATTCAGTTCAGTTGTGATTATTTATAAACATCCAAATCAGTTATCCTGAGGCACAAACAGGAAAGACCGATCTAGTACATATCCACTTGTATTGACTCCAACCCAATCAATTAGACACAGACTAATTCAATCACACAATACAATCTAGTTCAGTTGATCACATCATGCCAGTTGGCAGAAAGTTAGCTATAGGTGGCTGAGCTTCCTTCAGCTCACCTAACTGCATCAAGTCACTGACTTAATACCAATCCCTCATCATGGGATAGGAGATTAGAAAAGAAAGTTATTTGAAATAATAAAGTAGAAAAACCATCATCTGAACCAGAAAATTCATGTTTACAGACAATAACTGCATTTCCATTACAAAGGTGCACAAATCTCCATTGATTTTCTGCTATTGTCGAAAAAATACAATTTCACAATTGAGGTGTTTCCATTAAATAAGAAATGAAATTAAAATCACACGTGAATAAGCTTGTATACGCGATAAGTCATTAAAAACATGCCGCGCCATGATACTCCAACTACTTCCTGTTGTCATTTTCTTCGTGGTTTGCACCAGTGGCAACATCCCGTTGTTGATTATGTGACTTGCGTGATGCGAAAAAAGTGTTTCCATTGTAGTTTTGCGAAATAAACCGATTTCGATATGGCTGAAAAAAAAAACCCCACCTCCGCTTAGCGCCAAAACGTTTTCTCAAAAAAGGAGAATATTTTTGAAAATGATGTGTTTCCATTAAGTAAATTTATTTTGGTTATTTTCTTTTGTTATTTCAATTTGTGCAATTTTAAGGTTAATGGAAACGCAGCTACAGTTCACTAGCTGAGGCACATCAATGATGATACTACTGAGAGTGTTATAACCAAAGCATATTTAAAAAGGCTTGCTATAACACAAGTCTAACAGCAACTACAAAAATAGCCAGAAAAGCAGAAACGCAGAAAAGGGTTCACTGCACGGTGAGGCAGTGGTTAGCACTGTAGGAAGGTCCAGGCTCAAACCCCTAATTGGGGGTCTTTCTATATGGAGTTTGCATGTCTCCCCTATGATTGCGAGGGTTCTATTCGGGCCCTCACTCTCCAAAAAGATGACTTTTAGGTGAGTTGGTTACTTTAAAGTGCTCTTAGATATGAGTGTGTGTGCATGGTTTGTCCTGTGATGGACTGGTGAGCTGTCCTGGGTGTACTCCTCTTGCCCAATGACCACTGGAGACAGGCACAAGCCCCCAAACATATAATCTTGTGGAAGTGTGCACCCCTGAATTTTCTGAGTCTTTACAGAAACTAGAAGAGCTTTTTAAAGACTAAAAGAACTTCAAAATGAAGGGCAGAATGAATAAGCCATATTTTTTAAAGCAATAACTGATATAGAAGGTGCTATAGAGCTAGAGTTTAAACACAACTGCACGATGTTTTCAAACAATCCCTCATGACATTTTTTAAAATTATAACAGATCCAGCAGTTTTGCAAGATGTTTACCAAAAATCCCTATTGTTTATAACAAATAATCAAAGAACGCTTACACGGACATGCTCGTGCAATGACTAATACCATGCTTCACAGCAGTTTTCCTAACAATCAGTTTAAGGCACCTTGCTTTGTCAGACAGGTATGGCGTTACATAGACAGACAGAAAAAAAGTTAGTAGCCAAAGGAGTTCCGATATCTCAGAAAACCTCAGCACAATAACAACATGCACAAAATTGAAACTACACAGAGCGAGAATAGGGCAGGACAATATATACACATCACAGAACACAATAAACATACCACAAAGAACTGCATTGGCTGCAATAAATATTAGCTAATTCTTTCAGTACCATAAATTCAGGTTCTCTATGGATGTAATATATTTGGTGACACTTGATTTTAATACAGCATTAAAAAAAATTAGAAAGTAAAGTGGAGTAAAGTAAAAGTAAAGTAAATTAAAGGTTGTCAAGTCCTTGAGAAACTACAACTAAGTCGTTTCAGTTTCTAAACTGCAGATGGTGGCCAGAAGCTGCTTTTCCAATAAAACCTTGTGTTTTATTGAAATACTGATTTTTTTTTTTTTTTCTCCAAGAAGCTGGATAGACTGCTCATTATCTAGGGTCTATATTTGCCATGAACCCTAAAGCAGAAAGACATTAACACTTTTTATAATTATTTGTTTATTCATAGTAAGTCATTTTGTTAGCTCAACATTCATCAATATTATTGTATGTTACATTTTTTCCCCCTAATATCATACAGCCCTAGTCATGAACGCAGTAATTGTTTAAGCCTGTTGGTTGGAGTCTCACTGCAGTAGGATCCCCCACCCGACAAAGCTGATTGTAGCTAAAGGTCACAGAGAGAAAGAGACAAGTGAAGAAAATGGGTATTTATCCCAGCTGATATCAGTACTGCAATATGAAACAATAATATCACCATCATATGATTTCCTACCATTGCGCTGCTATAACAATGGCTACTATATACCGCTGTAAATTTTCAATTTAAACATTCAACATTGTAGTTAACAGTGGATTTAATGGTTAAAATATATTCAACAACAAACGTGAAGTTTTGGCTCAAAAAAAGTACAAATTAATTATTGGACATTTATTCTAAGCACCAAAAGGACAGAACACTCATTAAGTAAATCAATAAATAAAGCATAAATTACCCCAGATCTTTAGTTTTTAAAAGATTGTCCTCATTGTAATTTTTTTTGACCTGCACAAATGATCTTGGTTTAAGTTCTTCTATTGTTCTGTCAGATGAAACGGTTTATTTTCACATACAACTTTTAAATATGTTAACTTTGCAGCAAAAAGCAGTGAAAGTTAGAGATGGAAACTGCATAAACCCCTGTGTAACTGATCTCTGCAGTGATCTAACAACAGTTTCCAACTGGATTTACAATGTGCTGAACCACCTGAGTTCCACCAACAGCGGATATGATATCTAGGTTATACCCACTGCATGCAAGCAGTGATTTGTAGTATTATTCATGTGAATAATCACTAATATAACGATGCTCAGAAACTTTAACATCATAGTCACCTTTTTATGATAATCATTATTTTATTAGTTCCGGATGGAAGGTAAATAGTGCTAAGAATATGTGCAGTGCAGCCATGCTCTGCTGCTCTTAGGAATCCATCATCCTAATGCTCAAGGTGCCATTTCCAGAAGGCTGTGGAATACAGCAGTAACACATTGGATTTCAATGGAAAAGACACGTCGAGGCATCATCTCACTCCATTCAATCGGTGTTTGCACACACACACACACACACACACACACACACACACACACACACACACACACACACACCTGTGCAACAATGAGTTTGCAAACCCTGATCAAACTGCACACAAGTCTTCCGACAGGTGAACCGACGGTGCATGTCCACACACGCAGAGGAGATCCTCCAGTCCTGCTTTTACTACAACAATTAAAACGTGTTGCACGCCCCCTCATGACAAACCAATGCCGCAAACAATCGTTTAACCCCGCAGCCCAAACATTTGTCATGCTCCTCGCAGCGAAGCCAGTCTCCAACCAGCACAACTTCCCATTGCGGTACAACTACTCGAAATTCAAAGCTTGTTTCCAGGCTAACTTAGCAGCCTAGCCCCGCTCCCAAACAAAGCTCCATTGTCTGGAACTTGTAGTTTTTACCATTTTCCCATGGCGCTCGCTACCGTGATCAATTCATGCGCAGAAAAACTACAAGACCGAATTCTATAGAACCACAAAGAGCATGCGCATTGGATTGTGAATGATCAGAGAGGTTGTAGAGTATTTTGTAGTAAATAAATTATCGCGGGTAGCGGTAGATTTGAAGCTCCTTGGGAACTTACAGGTTTAAGCGGAGCTCGGAGCTGGGGTAACAGCCTCCAGGTTAGAATGGGGGGCAAACGGCTGAGTAAAGAGTAAAGAGGCTGACTGAAGTTGCTTGGCTCAGCCGCCGCCGCCGCCGCTCGGTGTTTGCCCTGCTCGCTAACGTTCAGTTCTCTCGTTACTTTTCAGCTCCTACGAATATTTGCCGCAGTTCAGCGAAAACAAGCCACACAAAAGCCACATATATCATGAAAACCTTACTTGAAACCCGCTCCGGTGTTTCTGTTACTCCGTTAATAACAACTCTCCGGACGCTGGAGGAAACAGTCGTTGGTTCACCGTCAGTCTGCAGCCTGTTCTCCGAGCTAGACGTTGCCAAGAATGCTCAACCGAAACCACGGTACAAACTGCGCCCGCACTCCCACTGCGCTTGCGCAGACACATTTGCTACAACACTATGATAGTAACCACAGGGGGCAGCAGAGCGCTGCTGCTACGGTGACTGTACGCGACTAAAGCGGTACGTTCTAATATATAAACAAACCCCACGTCTCAATTTACTCTTAAAGTTAGTAGTAATGATATTTCTCCTTTTCAAATTTACATTCTTACGTTTCAGAGCTTTCAGTAAACTATTTATATAATAAACCAGCAAGGGCCTTCAATGTCAATGAATCTTATGTAAGTTTTTAAAGAATTTAAAACAGATTTTTGATACGTTCATCCAATAGGATAAAATGGATTCTATCTCAACTAAGCATCTATAATGTGTGAAGCAGATACAGTTTTATATTTTTTCTGCTGTCTCTTTAAACCGGGTTGTTCCAGATTAGTTCCCAACAGAGAGGTTCACCACCCCTAAAATAGTAAAATCATTTCTTATGTTTTCAGCAACCAAATTATGTTATCCTACCTATCAAGAATAAAGACTGTAGGCTTTATAAATGGATTTCTTCTGGGAATCCCTGGGACTGGGATTCCACTACCTTATACTTTTATAGTTTTCTCTTCCCCTGTTTTATATTAAAATAGCCCCCCATCAATCCCTTAGACTTGATTTTCCAGAATATCTTTGTCAATACTTGTAATTAAGCTCTTTCATTTCCATGATTACTTGTCTTAGTGCTTTTAGTTATTCTTGTATTACATTTTTATTCATCATTTTATTTTAAAATATGAATATATCTCTAAATATTTCTACATTTTGAACATTAACAATATAAACTTCTGACTAACAAAATGCGACTGCAACAATCTGGAATGTTAATTTATGATATCAAATTTGAAATGTCAAATATTCACAAAGATAATTTTAGGCAGGGTAAATTTACTCTGAGATAAATGAAACTGACAGGTAACAGTACACTAATATTAATTTCAGAAAGACTTATATTTGAGGTATCTTAAATGTAGATTCTAAATGGGATAGGTGCCCTTCTGAAATGTTTATTTTGACAAGAGATATTGAATAATGGACATCTGCTACTACTAATATTGGCATATAATTTGATATGGTGTATATTTCGATTTCATTTGAAACTGAGATGGTATTTGGTGTAAATTGGAGGCTCCGTCAACAAGCTGAATTTAAGCACAAGTTGGTAAATAGCACCACCCTGTGGTTAGTCAAGATCATTTGCCCACTAACTGAGCTGCACTTGAATTTAATATCTGGGAGTATTTGTTACACATTTTCCACGGAGTTTGCTTTCTATTTAAAATTGTACCCCAACGACACATTAGTATAAACAAAAGAAAAGGTGACTGTTTATTGTAGCAAACAAATTGAATCTTAATGCCGTGATAAACACATAGATATCCACTATTTGCTTTTTACATAACATGTTTCCTGTTGAAACAGAACCAAAAAATGCTGAAATACTAGAAAAACTTATTATTTTTGCTGACTTCAAATGCTTAATTGTACGTAATGGATACTTTAAGGTGCCAGTGTTTTTATTTTAAATGACAGTCTAATATAAAAAGCATCTGAAAAATGAAGAACTTCCTTTTATATGTACAACCAACCTTTTTAGCTGCTTGTCTGGAAATTACAAACTAAAATGGAGATAAGTATAACTGTAAAATTACTTTTTTTTTTGTCACTATAAGCTATTTAACATCAGCCTTCAAGTTCTTTGTGGTGTTGGTTCTGGTGCCTCTGATCTTTCTCTAAACAACACTCTGTAGTGTATAAGTTAGGAGAATTTGTTGCCAATCAGCCACAGTGATCGGTCACTGAAGCATGTCTTGGTACTTTTGGCAGTGTAGGCAGGTGCCAAGTCCTGGTAAATGAAATCAGCCTCTCCATAAAGCTTCTCAGCAGAAGAAAACAAGAAGTGCTCTAAAGTTTCCTGCTGGTTGTCATCTGTGCTGTTTTTGGACTTGATAAAACATAGATGACCAAAAGCAGCAGATGACATGGTCCCTCAGACCATTACTGACTGTGGAAACTTCACACTGGATCTCATGCAACTTGGATTCTCTGCCTCTCCACTCTTCGTCCAGACTCTGGGGTCTTGATTTCCAAATGAAATGCAATATTTACTTTCATCTAATAAGACAACTTTGGACCATTGAACAACAGTCCAGTCCAATTTCTCCTTAGTCCAGGTAAGATAGTTCTGATGTTGTCTCTGGTTCAGAAGTGGTTTAGCACAATGAATATGACAGCTGTAACACATGTCTTGGAAACCTCTCTTTGTGGGGGCTCTTGAAGCAAAAAAAAAAAAAAAAAAAAAAAAAAAAAAAAAAAAAAAAAATCTAGCTGCAGTCCACAACTTGTGAATCTTCTCTAAACATCTGAATGGCCTTTGCTTTACAATCCTTTCAATACTGTGTTTATCCCTGCTGTTTGTGCACCTTTGTCTAACACACTTGTCTAACAGGCAACATCTTTAGCAATGACGTTTTTTGGCCTGCCCTCCTTGTGGAGGATGTCAGCGACTGTCTGCTGTCACCATGATTGTGTAAAGTAGGCCATCACATGGTCATAGGCAACATTTCTTGATTAAAAAACCATTTTGATTTTGCCTTGTGTAATTTTATTTATTTATTTATTTTGAGAAACTGAATTTTTAAGATATCATTGGCTTTATGCCATAGTTGTCAAAATTAATTTTAAAACGTCCTGAAATATCTCTCTTTGTGTAATTAATGTATTTTTTTTTTTATTTTTATTTTTTTTTATACAAAATACAAGTTTCACTAGTTGAACTGATTCATTGAAATAACTTGTATATTTTAAGCGCGCTGTATCGTAAAAAACTGGGAACATACTGAATTCTTGTGTTTCAGTAAAAACACACCAGAGGGCAGTGTAGCTCCACATGTGAGCACCAGTATTCGGTCAGATTTTAATTTATTTAGAATTGAAAATTAATTAATTAATTAATTTGATGTAATATGATTATATATTTTAAATAAAGTAGAAATTCAGGGGAGCGACAGTATTTCACTTCACTTCAATTCGTTTACCTACAACGTCCTCTAACAAAACTGGTTAGGTTTATAAATTAGGTTTTGTGCAATCAGTATGAATCACATAACATTTAACCTGGATGTATTTTAGTTAGACTTTATGATTATATTGCGCTGTTTTTTTTTTTTTTTTTTTAATCAACGCACAAAACAAAGAGGTGTATGTTGATGTTTTATTTTGTTTACGTCTGTCTTATTTGTTTTAGTGTACAGCACTTTGGCCAACGGTGTTGTTTTAAAGTGCTTCATAAATAAAATTGTGTTGTTTTGTATTAAATATTATGGTGTGGAATAAATGAATTATATATTCAATGTTGCTAATCCCATGTTTTTACAAGCATAATATTGCTAATGATTATGTCAGCTGCCGAAATGATGTAGGTCAAAAGGAGAATCCTTCTTAACTACATTACCCACAATGCACAAGCACAGTTTCGTATTATTCTTGCAGGACCGCCCTCTGTCCTCGGGCTGAGGTGAGCTGCAAATTTGCACACGGACGTAGAAGGGAGGACCAGAGATGAAAACGCATGCTGTGACCATCCGGATGACTTGAAGATCAACAAGAGCGGAAGCGCTCGCTCCCGCTTACTTGCACGCCACAGCCCGGTGTGTTTGGATGCGAAGTCAGCCCACAGGATGACAGCTCCGAGCTCGGGAGCGGAATAGTAGAGTCTACGCCTTATTTGGAGGATAAAGCCCGCTTGGATACGATGAAACGCTCCGGAATAACACCCACTGAGCGGCAAGGACAAGGGCCTTTTTAATTTCATCCGGAATTTAATTAGGGTTTGGGATCTTAATGAAGACGCCCCTGCGACTGTTTCTATGGATGTTGCTGCCTTCGGTGTCTAGGTTGGGTTTCAGTGAACGCCAGGGTAAAATAAAGAAGTCAGAGGCGGAAGACGCATTATACACGTATTAGATTATTATTATTATTATTATTATTATTATTATTATTATTATTATTATTTAGAAAAAGGCATGGCTATAGTGGACTCGGATCTGAGCCAACTCCATGCAAATCTTCGCTGACAATATTTTCCACCTTACTGAGCCGTGTGACAGCCTTCATCTCTGCTGAAGAAGAAATTTAAACCCCCTCCATCACAGCCGAAAATACAATGCTTCGTCTGAGGGCAACACGATAATGATTAATGCTTGTATTTATCGGTCTCCAGCAAAGAAGGATTTGTCTTGCAGCAGACCTAATGTAGCCCCGCAGCAGCAGAGGCGATTGAAGCAGGCCGCTGCGCACGCACGGAGGCAGGTTTGTTGCGCTCAGGCTGCGCTGGATGCCGAACATGGTGCCACTTCACTGCCCCGCAGCAGCCACTGAGTACCTGCTGCCACTCAGCCGTCGGCCCGTCACTCGCACCCTCCCTCAGCTGTATTAAAATGGACAGGCCCCTTTGTCTGAAGCCTTTCAGGGACGCTTAACCGGCTAACGAGTGGCCATGCGTGGATAGGATTTAGCCCGGACTGGCTCGTGGAGATGTAGGGCGAAGCTATCCGCGGATATTTCCACGCACAGAGGAGAAAGCGGCCCACATTCATAGAGACGGCAGGCGGGGGAGGTGCATCGGCTGGATGAGAAATAATGTGAACCCCCTGCACAGAGGATTTCACTCGGCTCATACACATGCTGCGGCTGTTATTGGCAACCTAATAATTTATTTTCCGTACTGAAATTAATCTGACAGTCAGCTGTGGCTTAATTGTCACCCCAGCAACTGGTGAAGCCGCCTCTGAGCTCTCAGGGTTCATTTTTAATTGGCTGAAATTAACCAAACAATAGCCAAGAACGAAAATCTCCAAAGTCACAGTTGAGCTCAGATTTTTATTTATTATATTTCCTAAAACCTAGGAATGAATTCTTGCCAGTCACGAAATATTTGCACCCTCTAATGCAAAAGCACAGTGATGGCAATCATTTTTTTTTTAGAATAGCTTAGAATACCTGATGTTTTCCAGTCTGCTGAGAATTTGTGCCACCTTTCAAAAGACTCATCAGTTCATGCAATCAGTTTTCTAGGAATACCTGTCATGGATCTGCCCTGCTGAGAGTCAGTGTTTGACCTAAAGTACATTGCCCCTGTGTGAACCTACCTTTTGGGTAAACGTGTTACTTGCACGTTGTGTTGCAACTGTACAACTTAGCACAAATTCACAAGTGAGATGCAGTGATGGGGGAGATCCCCTGATCTGGGCCCCCTCAGACTGGTTGAGACCACTTCGTCTCAGTCCATGGGCCTTGAGAGGATTTCGTGCCTGAGTTGACACAGGGCCAGCCCAAAGCTTCAACAGCAGTTAGGCTGCCATGAATCCATACGGAAGAACGAACAGCACAGCCACCCCCCTGTCTTGCACCAGCTGCGGGGGTTGCTGCTCACCGCCTCCCCCTTGCCTCATCCCCCCTGGGCCCCTGTCCTCTTCTACTACTACCTCCTCCTCCTCCATGCCCCCAAGCATGACCCCTCCACCTCCAATGTCCCCTGCTCCGTTCGTGCAGGTGGAGAATGGAACCAGCTGGAACTCCTCTACCGTCTCGTCCTCAGACTCTCCAGATTCCCATCCTGGTCGCCGATGCGGGGTTAAAAACCCCAACCCTTATTGGACGGCAGTGTTTGATTACGAGGCCACAGCAGATGAGGAATTAACCCTGCGACGCGGGGACCTGCTTGAAGTTCTCTCCAAAGACTCCAAAGTGTCTGGGGACGAGGGTTGGTGGACAGGAAAGATCCAGGACAAGGTGGGTATCTTTCCAAGTAACTATGTCACCAGAGGAGACGCTGCCAGTTACCAGCAGCTGAAGGTTGGGGGGCTGGTGGCAGTTCGGGTGAGTGAGTCCCCCTTGGAGATTGACTTCTCAGAGCTGACTCTGGAGGAGGTGATAGGAGCTGGTGGGTTTGGGAAAGTGTACAAAGGAGTTTGGCGAGGAGAGGAGGTAGCTGTAAAGGCTGCCAGACAGGATCCAGATGAGGATATTAGTGTGACAGCGGAGAGCGTGCGGCAGGAAGCCAGGCTGTTTTGGATGCTTCGTCACCCCAACATTATTGCTCTCCGCGGGGTTTGCCTGAAGGAACCCAACCTTTGCTTGGTGATGGAATACGCCAGAGGAGGGGCTTTGAACCGTGCACTGGCTGGGAAGAAGGTTCCCCCGAGAGTTTTGGTGAACTGGGCCGTGCAGATTGCAACAGGCATGGATTACCTGCACAACCAGGCGTTTGTACCAATCATCCACAGAGACCTCAAGTCCAGCAATAGTAAGTACTTTTAATTTTTAATAATCTGTACTGATGATGTACATTTTTATCTATTTCCATCCATCCATCCATTATCTAGCACACTTATCCTTGCAAAGTCGTGAGGGGGGCTGGTGCCTATCTCCAGCGGTCATTGGGTGAGAGGTGGGGTACACCCTGGACAGGTCGCCAGTCCATCACAGTTTTTTATCTATTTATACATCATATTTCCTAATGATGTGTAGAGTTTACTGCAACAATTAAAATGGAGTTTGAGGATTTTAACTGATTATAAACGTGAAGTTTTGTTTGATGGTGTCTGTTATCCAACTCTTACCATTACTCCACATCCTTAAAGCAGCAGTATGTAACTTTTATGAAAAATATTTTTTTTTAACATAGTTGTTTAAATTATCACTATGATGTGACAGTATAAGACAGATAATCTGTGAAAAAAAATCAAGCTCCTCTGTCTTTTCCCAGTGCTTCCAGTACTATCAGCAGAAATACACGACTCAGTCAGAAACAACCAATCAAAGCCACCTGTACATATATTTAAAAGTATGTTGATGTCTTTTAAAATGGTCTGTTGGCAGGGACTGTCTTTAGGTTTCTTTCAGTACTTACGATTACATTAATTTCAGTCTTGTTCTTAGACATGTTGGACTGTAAAAGTCAGTCTATGAAACATTCAGGCTTGTAATGGCTAATCACATTTTCGTGTTTTCTATGAAATCTGACCTGACGTTTGGCTTTATATTGCCTGCTAAAAACCAGCCCCTTGTTCTATGCTTTTCTTTGTACAGAGGGTCTTGACTTTCGGCTATTGAGAAACAATTGGTTGTTGCAGACGTGGACTCTGTTGGGGTTTTAAACTACTGGCTCTGATTTTACCTAATCGCAAGTGTTTGGCCGTGACGTGTGTAATGCCCCAGCTCGGTGAAGCTTACCGCAAATTGCGTGGGCTGTAAGCAACCCCGTGGAGAGTAGGGCCACAACATTTTTGCCAGCAATTAAATCTCTTCTACATTCCTCTTGCTCCGAATTTAATTGCTCAATGTTTGGAAGCGTGGCCAACATGGACTGAATGGCTTCGTTCACCTCCTCCGCTACCATTGCCAAACTACAACCATAGGCTGACTGCAGTTTTAAAACAGCGCAGAAAATCAACATCCGGAGGAATCCAGCTCAGTGGGAGAAATCCTAGACGGAGCACTGAAGCGAGATGAGAATTGAACGGAACTGCACTGGAAGGCAATGACCAGGCTAGGATTTATATTGTATTTCTAAGGTTTATGGTACATACTAATTTGTGTAAATGTTCTTTTCATTCGACAACAAATTGACAATGGAGATGGCAGTTTTGAGTCCAACAGAAAATCAAGGCTTTACAAGAGTTTTGCGACTTGTACATGAAAGCATGTCCCTAACCTTTACCTGACTTTACTGAAATCAAGCCAACGCACATCAAAGAACATCCTCTTTGTGGATTTGTGTCTCTACACCAGAAAATAGGACTTTTAGGTTTTTATCCATTGAATGAAATGAATGGGGGAAACAGCTTTTTCCATATTTGATGTGCTTGATCAAGGAAAAACTGACCAATTTTGATCATTGATCAATTGATTTACTGGTATTTACTTTATTTATTTAGTTTGAGTGAGATGTTGCTTCTATTTCCTGGTCATGCCTTAAGTTGTATGCTGTGTAATTGGAGGTTGCTAAAAAAGAGGTTTACATTCTTTATGGAGTCTAGAAATGATTCGAAATGAAACTCAAAAGTCATGGAAATATGATGACATTTATAATGTGGTTTACATTGTGAAGCAACATTTAAAATATTTTTATCATGTAGTTTTAACTCAAGGAGAATACCACTAATATTTATTTAATGGAAGATTGTTTAGAACGGGTTGACTTTGTTGTTTTTTGTAATCAGGAATTTAAACGAGAGTGTTTTGCTCCCTCTTAATTGTCATATCAGTAAAGATGGAAAACAGCCATCTCTGAATAAAATGAATGAATGTCAGATATAATCTCAGCCATATTCTGAGACTGACAACATCTTGCCTTTTATAGCTGGTGTATCCAGGGAGTTCAAAAATACATTTCTGTTTACAAGACTCTTCTGCTACACATTACATTATCAGTTGAAGTGGAGGAATAAAGCACATATTTGCTCTTTCTCTCAGAGAGCAACATAGCCTGACTCAACTCTTTACTGTAAATATATATGAAGCTGTTGTCAGGGGACGGTTGGGATGAGAGCAGTTTTTATTACTTTATTTTTTTTTTCTTAACTGAAGAGGTGGTTGAAAGTACGAAGAAAGATACCTCCCCCAACCTGCTAATATTTAGATTCAGATTTATTAAGAATTACAATAGAAATCCTGCATTATGAGGTTGTCTTATCCACATACAGTGGCTGTTAAAAGGCTTTTGTCATTGCTATCATTTTAAGAAAATGAGACCATAATATATAATTTCAGAACTTTATCAGCCTTTATTGTGACTTATGTCCTGTACAATTCAATTGAAAAAAATTATGTTTTAAAGGAGGGAAGTTGTAAAAACAAACAAACAACAAAATAGATGTGCGCATCTTTATACTGATACTTTATTGAAAGACCTTTTCATTCAAATTAACTTTCAGTCTTCTTGGGTTCACACCTGCCATCAATCATAATGAATCTTATTCACCTGATAAAAGTTCAGCTGTTCAAGGAGCATTTTTCCGATACTTATTCACGTCCATCTTTTCACTAAAGTCATAGATTGTAGAGAGGTTAGAAAGGGTCAAATGGATGTTGTCAAGATATCAGTCAGGACAAGGGTACAAAAAATGCAGCATTACTAAAATTTGACATTTGTACTGATTGATTAGATTAGGTGGAAACTGGTCACTGGGGTCAGCGAGAGCCTTACAGTAGCACAAAATGAGCTGCAGGAATGTCTGTTTCGTACTGATTGTGTTCTACTCGTGACAACGTTCTACCATATTCTCTATGTCTGGACGAAGGAGGAGGGTAAAATAACAGTCTTTACCTTCCAAAGAAAACATCTAGATTCGGCTAAACTCCCAAAACCTTGCAGACAAATGTTATGGTCTAAAGAAATCAGACTGAAACTTCCAAATGGGAAGTTTGGCACAGCTTATCACCAAGAATACACCATACCCACAGTGAAAAATGGTGATGGCAGCATTATTCTCTCCAGTTACTTTTCCTTTGATGACTCTAAACTTTTGTCAGTTTGGATAAAATCTTTAACAGCCTTTTAAATACCAGTCAGTTTTGAAGCAAAACCTTCAGGTGTCTGTTAGGAAGCTGAACTTGATGAAAATATCTATATTTTTATTAAAGTATTAGCATGACTCAAATCATGCACTGAAATCAACAAAAGAACAACTTCATCTGAGAAAAATTAAAGTTTTGGAAAAATTGACAGAATCTGCGGGGTCACCTGAAGCATGCTCTGAATAAGAGATGTCCTCACAATCTGATGAATATAGAAAACCTTTGCAGGGTAAAAGGGGCAAATATCAGTTAGGATGTGGGATGCTGATGGAATCGTATCAAAGAAAACTGAAGGCCGAAGTTAAATCAAAATTTGCCTCAGGAAGGTATTAATTTAAGAGTGTGCAAGTTTTTATGTTGTATAGTTTCCCTCTAGCATATTTTCAGTTGATTTGATTGTTGATTATCAGAAGATAGATGTCACAATTAAGGTTAAAACAAGTCTTTAAATGATTTATCAAGGTGTAATTTTTTTGTTACAAACCCCCAACATTTTAATACGAGTGTGAACAGTTTTGAAAGCCACAATATTTGCCTTACAGGTGTTTGATTTGTAGTTCCAGCTTTGGCAGATCAGGTTGCTTTGTGGGAGATCATCTTAAGCAAACAAGAAATGACTTATTAGTCAACATGACTTACGCAAACATAAAGCTTTTCTATTTATTTTTTCATGACATTGTTAGAAATGTGATTATTTCATTTTATGTGATGTTTTTTTGAGGTGCTGACTGCTGACACTGCAGGAGAAATTTACATTTAACCATAGCAGTGAGGCCTAAATCCTGGAGAATTGGTGTCTCTCCTCCATCTTTTCCCTGTCATCTCTCTTCCTCTCTCTGCACCTCCTCCTGTTCTCTGTCGCCATCCTCCTCTTTCCTCCCCTCCTCAAGGAGAACAGATCTGCTCTGCAACTCGCTGGGCTATTTTTGGTGCTTTGTGCTACTTGCAGTTTAAAGACACAGTTACAGTTGTTGGGGAACCAAAAAAAAAAAAAAAAAGATGGCACACAATGAGAAGTGCATGTTCCTGGGTGTATGTGCAGGTGTTGCAGGGTGCTTGTTCGGCTGGAGTGACATGAGTGCAAATATGGGTGGAGTGTGAAAGATGCTGACTAAAGGCCTCCCAAATAGTGAGGCAGCAGAGGGAAGTGAAGCCTCTGAAGGCTTAGTTGGTTTTAAACCTACCCTTCTTCCATTTTATCCATTTTCCTTCCTCCCTTTGCAGCTTTATAAATTCAGCGTCATACTCGTATCGGGCAGCAGAGCCTTGGCAACAACACCATAGAGATGCCTTTCTATGGTGACATGGCTGCTGCCTTTTGTGTCTCTGAGTCATACCACTGCAAGCTGCTGTCAGCCGCTGTATAAGATGCAATTCCTCTACATTAAAGTGTTGCATGTGTGAAAATAGCTGCAGATGAAATGCAGGAATGTCTCAGGTAGAGATCCAAAAACCCCTGAATGATGAAAATGGGGGAAACAAAATACAGTTTAAAACATAATGTTCTGACTCACACCCACCATGAGCAGCGTTTGCATTAGTGATGCCCAGAAGGTAAATGGATGGGAAGACAAGAGAGCCAATGAGTGAAAAGATTGATAGAATACCTGGGTGTAATGGATCAGGTTATAAAGAGTAAAACAAGCTTGTGGAGCCGTATGAGAGGAGAATGATGGGAAATAACAAGAGAAGGAGAGCGTGGGGGATAAACAGTGGGTACGTCTAAGTTTAGGGTTACACCTTGGCGCATTGTTCAGGTGCGCCGGTCTCAGGTGTCCCCTTCAAACCACCAACGACTTGGCATCAGAGCAGTTACAGAGCAGCTCAGGGCCCCCCGAGCTTCTCCTCTGTCTCCCATCAGCTGGATGTTCTGCTCAGTAAACAGGCTTAAGGCACCTGAAAGGGGGAAAAAAAAAAAATCACCAAAACATGACACTTTATCTAGATTCAACATGTCTTTGAAGCTTCGTTAGACTCTCACAACAAAGAGCTCTTATTGTCAGCTTGGTCCAGATGCTTTCTTCTAAATTTATCCCATCTCACTCGACGTTTCCAAGCCGCATCTGCTAATATTTGTGTGTTTAAGCTCTGCAGAGCGCTACCGGTTGTTCAGCTCACGACGGCAGCTGAACATCTGACTGTGTAACGGAGATAATTCGACTGCCTTGGAGTGATGTCACAGCATCTTTGTGTGCTGGCAGGTCATTGGCCTTTGAGTCATGCCTTACCTGTCACTCTGATCCTGGAGCAGCCTCTGGTTTGTGAAAGCAGAGGGGTCCAGTCTGCTTAAATTGGCTCCAAAGTACAACTAAAGTAAATAGAAAGGATAGCCAGAGTCATAGCATTGATATCAACTGGCATGAAATAGAAAATGTATAATCTAAATTAATATTAATAGTAATAATTTTTAAGAAAAATATTTTAATCATATACAACAGTTTTGTGATTATTCAAATCTTGAGAAATATTGAACTCTAAGGATGAAATTCCTGGTTTTACTCTATAAAACGGCGAATTTTTGGGACATGGGACAGATTAACTTGGACAATTTGACAACTTTGGTAATGATGGTTATAAATAGCCTTGTTCAGATGCATATGCAAGCCACATATTTCAAATTCAAAAACCATCTGCCTTCCACTTGACAACTATGTACTGTTCTGTGTGACTGTTCAGATCTCCCCAAACATACACTGATGTTTGTGGTTGCAACGTCACAAATGTTTGACTGATATTAATCTTTGTATGAAACAGTGGTCAGTACTTTTTCCAGGTCTTTGACAGGATGTTTAATTGGTGACCTTAATGAAGAATCAGAGTTACTGCTAACCCAAACTCAAATATAACATGGCACCCAACTGCTAGAATCAGCAGTTTCCAGAACAGCAGCGTTGTTGTTTCTGTCCTTTAAGTCTGTGTACTTTTGTATCAAAGTAAATGACGACTCGGGGGTATGTTCAGTGTCATGGAAATTTTTAACATCTGCAGTTTCACACGGAGTGTTTGAGTTGTTCAAAGGCTCAACAGCAAACAAGTCTGTAGACCTTGAGTTGTTTCCCTGCTGCAGTCTTTGAGCTGCACGCACACTTTCCTCCACTTTTTGAATAAGTAAAGATGCGGAAAAGCTTCAAAATAAAAGAATCTTTTATCACAATAGCATAATCTTACACAGAGGAGTTCTTAAAAATCTAACCTTTCATTTGAGTAGATTTATTCAGGAGGGAAAATCCCACATTAAGCAATTATAGTTTCAAAATCACTGGTTTCCAGTCTTTTTGCAACTTCTAATGATTCCAATGAAATGAATCACATTAAAGCATGTTTTACTGTTATAAGTTCGTTTTTATCATCAATCTAAGACTTCAGCTTTCCCCTGGGGTCTAAATATGACATGACACAGAGGGCCATTCCTCCCATTCACTCCTAAAAATGGGAAAGAAAAGAGAACATGACATTCAAGTAAGTCAGATCCATGTTGCTCTTCAAAGGTTTGGAGTTATCGATAAGAAAATAACTATTGGCTTACCTATATAAGGAGTTAAACCAATAATTAAAATGTTTAAAACAACTAGAACTGTGAGAAACAATTCTGTGTGAGAAGCAGATTTTGTTTTGCCATCAAACACAGTGAGGAGGCTGGTAAAGCAAGAAAACTCTGTCTTCAAAGCTCACTGTTGGAGAACTTCAGCAAATGCTGGATCTCGGGGTCACCATGTCTAAATAACAACTATTAGACATTATTTAGATTCCAGCTACAGCAGACACCTGGTATTCTGAACTAAAATTCATGAATACTTGAGACCCTCTCTAAAAACGCTTATAAATGCCTATTTTAATAATTCAGACACCAATTATACCTTAATATGCATTAAGACGCACAGTGGAAACTGTCTTAGCAGAACCGCAGAAGCTAACATCTACAGTCTTCCTTATCTCCACTCTTTGGGGGTACAGCCAATCAGCGCCAAGGAAGATGAACGGCGCTCCTGGACTGGCTGCTTTGCAAACGTCAGCCAATAGCATGTCAGTTAGCATTGCATGGAGGTATTTTCAGTTTTCCAAATTGATTTTTTTTTTTTTTTTAATATTTTAGAAAAAAAAAAAAATCGGTGAAAGGACTAATTTTCCACCAACAATTTGGAGTTACGTTCCACAGAAAAATCCTTGAGTAGGTGAATCCACGAATACTGAGCTGCGAATTGGCAAGGGTCCATTGTAATTGTTTGGGAATGATGGCAAGAAGAAGACTTTTTCTGTCCTACTATCATGAATGTAAACCTGTGAAGTTTCCTAAACTCTGCTGGGATCTTAACTGGAACAATGTTTTACAACTGAGCTTTTTGACATCATACAGTCCAGGTCCATTTTGCATGAAACAGTGGATGAACATGTGAAAAATAACCCTATCCCCACTGTTAAGTATGGAGGAGGATCTGTAATGCTGTGGGCCTTTTTATCTTAATTTTTTTTTTAAACAAATAGTTGCGGAGGACATTACACATTGCAAAAAGGCTGTCAGTGCAAGTTTATATAGAGCTCTGTAGAGGCAGTGAGTCATCTGCAGGTAAGATGATACAGGCGACAAGACGACTGAGTCTTTGAAAAAACAACGAGACTCAGAGCAGGTCGTATCTGAGCTGGTTGCCTCGTCTTGCATGCAGTTATACAGGCACGATACGCAGATATAGTATAAATTTAATATTTGGCCTGTGTTTAAACTCATGTTAGGTTTAACTCCTCCAGGTTATTGTTGCTGCAACAACTGAGTTTGTGTAAGTGGTACTTTCATGGAGCTCCTGTGATGTGCAGGCCAATACCGTAAACACACTATATAAAGAGAGAGACCGGTTGGCATTACCTGCTGTTTTGACCGCTCTAACTTCAAATGGAGGCAATGTTTACACAGTTAACAATCCTCTGAATAGAACGAGGCTGGAGTCTCACAGCTGGCCTGTTAAGTACGCCTGTATTTTCATTAAAAACAAGATTAAATAAATTAATTTCCATTGATTTTGTCTTTGTCTTTTTTTTCATAGTTGATGTATTAAAGTATAGCCATGATGACACCAACAAAAGCCCTGCACACAAGTGCTGTAATAGCTATTTAACAGATTAGCAGGCCAAGATATGGTGTGTGGCTGCTGTCAGTGAAAAGTCTGACTGTGTGTGAGAACGTGAGAGTGAGTCTGCAGAGGAAAGGATTAGAGCGGTGGCCAGTGCCGACTTCTAATCCCCCACAGAGACAGAGCGGAGGCCGAGACTGTGACTAACTGGGCTGGATACTGGGAATGCTGTTATCACACAATCTTTGACCCTGGGGCTAGAAAGGGTTCATGAGCATAAATATAACGAAAAAGATGAACTTGCTATTTTCAAATGAAAATTTGTTATGAAACACAGTAAACCTATAAGACAATAAAGAGTAATTGCATTTTATTTGGGTGTATTTGTTAGGAAAATAGTTCTGTTACTGGATAAAGCCAACCTAAAATCAAACAGTGATATTAATCCTAATCTGTAATTTAGCAGTTAAATTAAATAAACTTTTCCCAAAGTTGAAAGAGAGCAGTGCATTCACAGCTTGATATTAGTTATGACTGTTTAGTTTCTGTTCTTATCCTAAAACACTGTTATTTGTAATTTTTTGCATTAGCATTGTAAACATTAATATTTCCTGGATTAGTATTATTGTATTTACAAGTAAACATTTTCTTGGAAATTTCCCCAGAATCGCAGAAATATGTATATCTGAGTGTTTCATCATGTAAACTGAATGACAAAATTGTTTCTTTCATGTTGGTGTAAAAGGAAAAAATTGCTTTATTCTAATTCTTGAATACATTTTTTTTCTTTACACCAGTGACAATTTCTGGCTCACATTTAAACTGGTATATTCAAGTTTTGTTTAAGCCTTTGTTCAGTCTGGCATTTTGACACTAAGCTACATTACAGATAGTAGAAACGTTTTTGCTATAAATACTCAGTTGTCAAGGGAAATAATTTTAGGTCTTGAAGCTTTTCTTCTTGTTTGTGGTCTAACTAGGCTTCTCCTGGCAAATCATAACTCATTTAAAGGTAAAAATGGTAGAAAATGTATCAAACTTTGGCTGTCCTCCATTTGTGTTTTGTGTTTTTGTCTATGTCTTGACTTGTCGGCTATGAAATAGGCCCCAGATGAGAGTCATCTATTAGCCCCATAATAATTACCTATATAGGTTTGATGCAGGACCCAAAGAGGTGCTAGAAATTTTCTGCAACCAGCGTCTGGTTGTGTAAATCTCTGACCTGCCAAACTTGTTTTATCTGTTTCTGATTTTTTTTTTTAAGAACCATAATGTAAGAAAACACAAGAATATCACTCATAATTATTTTTCCTAGCCTTCCTGCCTTGAGTATTCATTAATTATTCATATTATCAGTAGAAGCAGTGCTATGTCACCTATAAGAGAACAATGACAGTAAATTGTGACAAAACGATTAGTGTTGACATTTTAAGATGTTTTTAACATCTTAGATTAGCAGTTAGCACTGCTAGTGAAGTGTAAACAGCAGTCTCTCTGTTTTATCTAAAGAATGTATTTCTTTAGGTGAATTTCACCACTGTGGGACAATAAAGGATATTTCTATTCGTTTCTATTCTATTCGATAACATTTCCAACAGACTGCAGCATAGCTGGGAACCTTTAGAAGAATAGAAATATCCTTTATTGTCCCACGATGGGGAAACTTCTGTGCAACAGCAGCAAAGTGGCGGTGACAGGCAATAACAGAGAAACAGGCTCACACAAAGAATAAAAAAATATGTATAACAGACAGAATGAAGAATAAAAAAGAAAAAATACTGGACAGTAAGGCAAAATTTCAACATGAATACTGTGTAGTTGTAAAAAATACTCCAGTCCAGAGGAATGTGTAACTGAGTTGGTTAATTAAAAAGGTACAAGATGTGCATAACTCTGAGCATTAAAAATACAAACTATTTACAATTAGTGACAATAAAAAAACAGTGCAACAGTAGAGTTGTACAGATACCAGCGTGGCTATAAACACTTATTGATTTTGTTGGGAGCAATGATGGTCATAGAGTCTAACAGCTGCTGGGAGGAAGGATCTCCTATAACGCTCCTTTGTGCATCTAGGATGCAGCAGTCTGTCCCTGAAGGAGCTCTTCAGCTCAGCAACAGCTTCATATGGGGTGGGAGACTTTGTCCATCAGTGATGTTATTTTAGCCAGAGTCCTTCTGTCTCCCACCACCTGCACTGGGCTGAGGGGGCATCCTAGCACAGAGCTGGCCTTCCTGATGAGCTTATCGAACTGCTTCCTCTCATATGTAGATAAGCTGCTGCTCCAACATACAGTCCCATAGAAGATGGCTGATGCCACCACAGAGTCAAAGAAGGTTTTCAGGAGCGCCCCCTTCACTCCAAAAGACCTCAGCCTCCTCAGCAGGTAAAGTCTGCTCTGACCCTGCCTGTAAAGCACATCAGTGTTATGAGTCCAGTCCAGTTTATTGTTCTGGTGAACATCTCAATGTCCACGCCCTCAATGTTCACCAGTGTCAGTGAGGTGGGTCTGCACCTGTGGAAATCCACCACCAGCTCCTTGGCTTTAGCAGCATTGATCAGGAGGTGGTTTAGTCACTTTATGGTTCGATCTGATTACAATTCAAAAGGCTGCGATGTGATTATTAATTTAATATTGCATGACAGCCTCTCCCCACCCACCCATAGCCAAGCAGCACCATGATGGATAAAAACTCGTCGGACACAAAAAATGCAGAATACAAAAAAAAAATCCATACCAGCAGCTCTGAAGAGAAATGTTGTGGACCTCTCAACACTGCGAACGGAAAAAAAAAGCCCTTTTCTGTGTCATATTTCTATCCAGCTAAATGTAGTGGAAATAGTTCTTAACCAGGTTATTGTGTGTGTCCTCCACACTAGTTAATTTCAGAGACTTTAGTTGCCTTTTTGTACCTGAATGAGACAGACAGAACAAACTAAAAAAATATTAATCAGAAAATAATCAGGCACTGGACTTAAAACGTGGAAAAAACAGCCCAAATCTCTGACAAACCTGAAAATCTACTAATCATTTGTAAGAAACTTGTTATCCTTGAGAGAAAGGGGTGCAGAAAAAAGTGGTTGGTAAATACTTTTGCACAGTACCTGAAACGCTGTCAGCATTCTTGGTTTGGTAGTGATGTCTTTTATGGGGGTCGGTTCATGTTCATGTGTTAGCGAAGGTCGTGCAGCAGGACACGCTGTACTTAGGGCAGAAATCTCAGACTTCTAGCATCACACACACACACACACACACACACACATGCTGCCGCCGCGGCAACAACGAGGCCATTCTCACAGAGCAGCCCAAGACGGAGAGAGAGCAGGGCTCACAATGGCAGGAGTCACTGTAAGGGAGCGGAGAGGGGCGGTGAAGAATGGGAGATGGATGCAGCGAGGGTCGACTGTAGGCTGTGAATGACTGAGTGGAGAGACGGATGGAGGCAAGGCCGGATGAGGAGAGGAGCAGAGCAGAAAAGGAGTGGTTGTAGAAAAAACCCTGAAGGCTCAGGACGAAAACAGGCCAGAAGAGAAGAGGAGGAAGGGATGAATGCTGGAGAAGAGGAGAGTGTAGGGTGAGTTAGGAGAGGAGGTCAAAGCATTTTTCTTTATAACAGTGAGACCGCTACAGATTAAGGCCAACATGCTCAATGTGCTGCAGGCTGCGGTCTTTATCTACATCTTTATGTACTCTAGTCCTCATTATACTCAATTGTGTTCAAGTCAGTCGGACACATAATGTAGGAACTGCAGGCATATGAGGAGGAGTTTGTGCATGTTTGGTATTAGATAATGAGGCACCCACTGCTAATCTAGCAGAGTGATTTGGGTTGCATATTTTGGGTTATCTTTTTCTGTACTGGTCAGTTTGTGGGCATTACAAGCAAATCCGATGGCTCTTTATCCCTACAATCGCATGTTTGTTTCCTTGAGCCACTCTAATTTTCGACAGTAAAGCGTAAGTAAAGAACACGCTACCTTTATTAGAAATTTTAAATCTAATCTTGATCAACTTAGTTCCTCTTGATTCCTCAAGAAAATAGATTCCTGTTCTTTGCAGACAAGAACAAATGAACTGAGCTTAAAACAGGGGGGAAAAAAGCTGTAACATCAAAACCACAGAGCTAAAACTTACCGATACAATTAAAATACGTATATGCAACATGATTGATACCCCTGGCAGATTTACATGTAAAATGATTTTCATTCTGTCAAAAAATTTGTTTCTGATTGAAAATGAGATATGCATCTCTCAGAAGATAATGAAACAATGTAAAATGAGTGACAGTTCTGAAATAATTTAACTGTTTTTACTAACCGTTTAATAAAAGCTAATGCTAAACACTATTTAAACCCTTCTCAATAATCAGTAGAAATATATTTTTGCTGTTACAACAATCAAACCCTTCTTATAGCTACTCAGCAGCTTTTTGCATGTTTCCACTCATTTTTATGATTTATCTGGTGATGACAAATCATCTTTGAGGTTGAAAGGTCTCCTTGCCATCACACTAATCTTTAGCTCCATCTCAGAGACAGAGACTGAAGTCAGGACTCTGCCTGTTTATCAAGTCACTCCAAAACGTTAGCCAGAGGAAAGACCTTGGGAAAATTAAAATAGTATCCTTCCAAGCTACGGTAAATCTGCAGTAAGTATTATAGAAAAATAGTCTAAATTTATTTTACTGATTACATTTTTTTTTGCAACATCTAAAAATCTGCCTGTCACTTATCTATTTTTATCATTACAAATTAATTTGTATTTGTAAGTACTTCTTTTTGTAAAATTATAAGCCCTTCAGAAATTAAATTAAATATCTCATGTTATTTCATCAGTGTGACGTGGTCTACAATAGTCTTGTTATTCTGATCAAGTTTATCCACCAATAATAAGGTTCAGAAAGCTCTTCCACACTTATTTTGACACTGACTGACAGTTTATGCCTTGAGATTTTTCAGTCTTCTTAGCCCCAACAAAGGGTTAATTGTTTTTTTTTTTTAAAATGTTTTTAACACTTCACCTGTGCATGTGTAGCTTTATCATTTAATATTATTCACCATCTCGAATTTGTACATGTGGCTATAAAAAGTCTTCAGTAAGCTCACATTTTGCTCACATAACTTTATGCATAATATGTTAAGGTAAGGCAATCCTGCCTTCCAAAATCTGTGCCTTTAAAATGTAAGTAAGTTGATCAGCAGAGTAAATAAAAAGGAAAGAAACACCAACCTTTTTTAGATCTAAGCTACACGTTATGCTAACAAAGTCTTCTTCCTACTGACAGGCACGACAGGTAATAAGTTTTCCTATTTTTTAATGTAGGGAGGTCCTATATTTCTGTTCTGTTTTTTCATTTTATAATTCCTTCAATGGTTTCAGTAAAAAGAACAGTTCCTATAAAGTTCCTATACATTTCCTATAAAGCCTTTGTGCTGAAGCAAGAGCTAAATGTGTTTCTGAAATAAACAAAACCTACATCTGCAGTGAGCTGTAACCAGCCTCCATATATTAACCTTAAACTGTTTTAAAACAAGCCCTGAAACTCTTTTTTTCTTGTCTTTTCCAAAAACTAACGTCAAAATTGTGCAATGTTGTAGGCAGCTTTATTCCAACAATTTTGAAAGTTTGGTATTTAATTAACCTAAAGGAGCAGTATTATGTAAAATCAACTTTTTTGAGCTTTCCATCATGTTATAATGTTATTCCCTCATCAAAAACATACCTGCAGTGTTGCCTTGATTCTTTCTTGCATGTTTGAGAAATCCTTTACTCTCCCGTGGCAGCCATTAAGCTGTGCAAAACGCCTGGATGGACCTATAGCGCCACCTTTGAGATGCAGCTCCTCCTTACAGCTGCAGCTTCTAAGCTTCTGAGCTTCTGCCACACAGAGCACCCCTCCCCCGTGACTTCCCCACTCAGCTCCTTCAGACTAGCCAGCAGCAATTAGCAAACACCTGTTGGAACTGCGCACCTGCTGAGTTCATTATAGGAGCTACTTCTCAGTGAAACGCTGATAAAAAACATTGTTATAGAGTTAATAGAGGAGCGCTGTTGTGATGTCCTGATGGAGTTTCAGAAAGAGCAGGAGTTTTTAAAGAGACAGAAGCCCAATTTCAAGGTGTTAAATTATGAAGTCAAATTTCTTTTAAGTCATATTTGATAAATACAGCATTTTTGTAAAAACTGAAGGTAACATAGTTACTTAATTGTGCTAGAAAATGGCACTATGTGCTTGGAAAATACATAATACTGCCCCTTTAAAATTGCCCAAAATAATTTCAAAACACGTAGATATTTAAAGTATTTCGTTCCTTCTGAATTAAAATAGGGTCCAAATAATGATTTATACTTGATGCAACATTGCAACTTGTTTTGGAAATGTGGGTCTGTGTCTACAGATCTTTATGTTATGAAGGACTTTAGGAGGAAGATGTTCTGTTTAATGATTTACAAAGAAGCACCTTGAATAATGAATGAAGCCGTTCATTGCAGAATGTAAACACCTGGGTTATTTATCTGTCATGGATGCGATAAGTTTATGCTAAAGGAATTTCTGGAGGAGAGTAAGAAGTATTTATTGCTGGATCGTATTCATAATGTTTGATCACAAACATTATGAAGCCTTTGTTGTTATGATAAGAGTTTACGACCCTTCGGATCCTCAGAGAGACTTTGAACCGTGTTTTTCACTGTGTGAACTTTGCCTTGCTGTCAGTAGGTTAGTTTTTCCTGCTTATGGGTGAGAGAGCTGCTGACAGAGAAAACAAACCAGACGGTGACACCAGCCAGGGATCGGATGATTGCTTTATTACAGATGAATACACAAAGACGAGCTCCCACACAGACATACTCCTACAGTACGGTCCCCATCTGTCAATAGAGAATCGATTTGAGACCAGCAAACAGTGGGAATGCTCTGTTCTCATTACTGGACCTGCCAGACAACTGACACAGTTCTACTGTACGTTATTGCATAAATTTTACATACAGTTTCACATTTAAGCTCATCCTGGATGTAAACCTGCTGTTTTTACTGTCAAATGTTTAGTTTATACCCTAAGCATGCCAGCACGTCAACATCACGTTACATAATTGTGGCAAATTTGCATGAACGGGCTGACATCTTATCATTTTTGTCTTTCTATAAACCTGCTTGCAAAGCAGGTCTGGAGAGCATTTCTGCTGTGAGTCAGCAGACGGGTGAAATGTATTAAAGCAGATACAGGTGGTGCGCTTCTCACTGTTGTTTGTTGAAAAGGTTTTTTGCTATAAAACATTAAAAGAACAAGGAGCAACTGGAGCAGAAAAAACACCAAGAAAAGCAAGTCATTTTCCGCTCTTTCTACTGATTTTTAAATTCAGCTTGCAGAGGCAAAATGTTACAAAACTGCTCCCACGTAAACGCCACAAGACTGCCTTCCTGCAGCACGTTAAAAATGGATCCTGCAGGCAGAGCTGGACATGTCAGTGATGGACGCTGTGGCGCTGAATGTTTGCTGGCCATTGACTGTGCAGTTCGAGGGTCATTGTTGTTGGCCAGTAGCAGCAGCTGCCTGGCACACAGAGAGTGGAGGCCCGGCAGAGACCCGTGTGGTCCCATCCAACAGACAAGCTCCTGGAGCTCCGATTGCTGAAGACAATGCTGGTACTGAGTGGAAGGTGTCAGAATACACAGTGCAAAGCAGTTGGTCTTGGATGAGGCTGCAGAGCCACAGACCAGACGGGGTTCAGGAGGGGTTTGAGGAACCCAACGTAGAGTTTAAGGTGTTGACTCAGTTTGCAAAGCCTCCAAATCTCAGTCCAGTCCAGCATCTGTGGGATGTGTCGGACAAATAAATCCAACACCTGGAGACCCCACCTCACCACTTACAGGACTTAAAGGACCTGCTGCTAACGTCTTGGTTTGCAGAAGCATTGTGGTCCTCTGTGAAACAGTGAATGCCGCCTAAACTGGCGCCACTCATGGCAGCAACAACAGCCTTCAGACGTTTGTGATCCCCGGTATTTAATGCTTTATGTCACTGACCCACTCCTCTGTGCAGAATTGCTTTAATTCAACCACATTGGAGGGTGTTCAATTATGAACGGCCTGTTTAAGGTCACAGCACAGCATCTTGATCAGATTTGAGTCTGGACTTTGACGAGGCCACTTTAAAACAAAAAAAAGTTAATTTGTTTTTGTTTGTTTTTTAAGGCCATTCTAGGGCTGGGCAATAACTCGATTTTATCAATTAATTGAATTTGTGGTTTTTCAAGATTTAATTTTTGGAAAATCACTATTTAGTTTATTTTTTATTTTTTTATTTTTTACCACCAATGCTCTCCTTGGGTTTCCATTGTTCAGAGTGATGTCAGCACACTCAGGGCGGCCATTTTGCTCGACAAGCGTTTTTTACAACTTCTATTTATTTGGACTTTGAATTTAAGTCAAATCTATAACAAAATATAAGAGTCAGGCTAATATATTTGTTTTTTCACCAAAAATACATGATTTTACAAGAATCCATTTGAAATAATATAAAAATAAAGTCTTAATATTACCAGGGTAAAGTTGTAATGTTTGAAGGATGAAGTAGTAATTTTATGAGAACTCCAACATGAAGAAAAAAATACAATTATTATTCAAACTTTTTTTCATTAAAATGACTTTTTCCTCATAATTTGAAGACATTCTTCTGGTAAAATTGCGTCTTTGTTTTGCTAATATTATGACTACATCCTTGTAATTAAACAAAAATTCTTGTAGTCTGACCCTGATGCTCTGTTGTGCACCTTACAGAAGGGATGATTGAAATAAAAGCCAATTTTTGAAAATATTTTCTGACATTTATTTTCTTTTTTTAAGAAGAAAGCAAGAAAACGACACTCTATTAAAATCGGAAATTGGCGATTCAGAGGTGGACTTGCTGGTGTGGTGTAGATCGCTGTCCTGCTGCTTAAACCAGCTGAGGTTGAGCTAAAAATCATGACCTCATGTCCAAACACACTCCTCCAGGATTTTCTATTAGAGAGAAGAATTTGTGCTTAAGTTGTCCAGATCCTGAGGCAGCAAAGCAGCTCTTGACCATCACACTACCACCCATCCTGACCACCTGTATGATACTCTGTCAGCTTCACGCCACATGCAATCAGATCCACTCCTTCCACAATGTTCCACTTCTGTCTCGTCAGTTGGCAGAAGGTTTTCTTAAAAGTCTTGGGAATCTTCTGGAAATTTTTGGGAAATGTGAGACGGGAATTTGGGATCTTTTTGGTCAGCAGTGGTTTTTGCCTTTTTTATTGTTTGAATCATGAACTCTGACCTTCACTGAGACAAGTGAAGCTTTTAGTGTTTTAGATACTGTTCTTTTGTGAGTGCCTGGTTGAGTCGTTAATGCGCTCTTGGAGTAATTTTGGTAAGTCGTTCACCACCGTTTTCTATTTTCTCCATTCGTGGATGATGTCTCTCATGGTGGTTTACTGGAGACTTGAGACGCTTTCCAGACTGATAGCGGTCAGTCGCTTTTTCTCATCTGTTCTTGAATTTCTTTTGATCAGACTTGTGGCCTGCTTCATGTTGTCAGAAAGGTTCGATTAAGGTAATTTTTTGATTTTACAGGTCCGTCAGTAACCAGACATGGATGAGGCGAGGAAAATCGAACCAACAAAATAAGATTAATTAACAATTTAACAATTGGAGATAGTTAGCAGAGCAGTTATATTTTTACATAGGAGCAGATTAAATTGGCACATTAAAGTGCCAATTTGCTAGTTCACAAGTGCTTAAAATTAAGTCGTTAGGCGTTCAATATAAATCTAATTTGTATGATATTTTTACAGCAATAATATGAAAAAAAAACCCAGTTACTAAACAAAAAGAAGAAAGCCTAGAATATGAGAAGATTGAAAGGAGCTGAAGGCTCTTCCTGAATTCCCACACCCTTAAAAACTTCTCTCATATTCACACCACCCACCCACTCACACACACACACACACACACACACACACACACACACACACACACACACACACACAGATAGCTGTGCCTTACTCGTAGAAAAAAAAGCGGCTCATTTAATACAACCTTCTCTTCTGAAAGAGATCCTGTCTGCCTGGTCCCACGAATCTGGCAGCTGCGTTTGTGCGGTGACAAAGTCTGTGGCTGCAGGGGGAAACCGTGCTGCGCAGCGACTCGGGATTAGAGCCTCTGTGGCCCGTGGTGGGCCGAACGGGAGCCAAGCCGAGGTATCGATGACATAGGAGCATACTCTCTACAACCGCAGTATCAAAGCACAGGGGAAAATCGGAGGCGTGAAAGTGATTTGATCTTTGCCTCATTTCTTAATCTAAATGAAGTGCTTTAAAATGTGGATGTTGTTTAAATCCAGTCTGTGCTAGTTCGGTGATTGGGACACAAAGACACGTGGAAAAGGACCAAAGCGTTCCCTCCAGTTGTCTCTCTTTACTTCGAGATGCTCGCGTCTTTTCATCCACGCATTTTATCTTTCTCACAGAGATCGTGACTTTTCTTTCCTCCATCTCTCCTCTCATTGATTTTCTTACCTGTTTTTTAACCTCTTGCCTTGCTTTGGATGACTTTTTGCTCCTTTTTCCTAATATTCAAAATTTCCTCTTTTGCTCCTTATTTCTGTCGCTTTTCCCATCTCCCATTTTTTTCTCAAGTCATCACCGTTGCTGCTTCTTCATCCTTTCATCGTTTCAGTCACCATCCATCTCTGAGTTACTCCCTGTTTTCATAACCACTGTTCAGTCAAGCTTAACCGGCATCTCCTCCCATTTCTGCTTCTTGGGGTGCTGTGATTGTAGCCGGGCTAGCAACAGCTGCAACAGCAGACAGTCAGCCAGGAAGGTGGGGTGCAGGGGTCGAGTTGCTGTGCTCACTAATGTGCCAAGACGGACGGCTGGGACCAGGAATCAGATGCTTTACCTAAACAACCAGCAGCTTCCTTGTTGAGGAGGACTAGGAGGTGGAGGATGGAGTTTGGGAGGTATCAGAGAAGCATCTTTTGGTCCTGATTTGCTCTGTTTGCACTTGTCAAACAGCTGGAGGTTATATCTGTTTGTATTTGTGAGAGGTGAGGGTGGCTGCAAATATGAAGGGAAATGAAAAAGAATGGACAGCATCAAATGTTGTCGGTGATATAAGGCACAATCGCTTGTCTTAGTGAGAATCAGTCGTTTTTAATGGAAATCCCTGCTTCACAGCTAATGAGTCAAAGAAGCTTGATTTTTGGAAGAATGTCTTTGTTTCTAAAATTCTCAATTGTTTTTAGGAAAATCACTGGTGTCAAAATGATTAGAGCCCTAGCTGATAATAGTTTGCACAACTCCTTGCCAATAGGACAGCACCGGATCCTCTCCTAGAACATTTCAGAAAAATAATAGAGCGTACAAGGGAGGAATATTTGACAAGCCTGAGAACGCCATCCCTACTGTGTGGCAGCATCATGGTCTCCATGAGGGACTGGTGCACTTCATAAAATAGATGGCATTATGAGGACAGAACATTTTGGAGACATATTGAAGCAACATCGTCAGCCAGAAAGTTAAACCTTAGGCTCAAATGGGTCTTCCAAAGGGACAATTGTCTTCACAGTATGCCAAATTAGTTATTAAGTGGTTCAAAGACAAGAAAGTCAATGTTTTGGATCTCAGCACCATAGAACATATATAGGCAGAGCTAAAAAGAGGTTTTTGAGCAAACCTGACTCAGTTGCACCGGTTCTGTCAGGAGGAATGGGTCAAAACCTCAGCCAACTATTGTGAGCTTGTGGGAAGGATCCCCAAGATGTTTATTATATTCTGTTTTACCAAACAGAAATCATTTTGATAATCCTGACTGATCTGAAAAAGGAAAAGTTTAGTCCGATTTAATCCGAAAACAACAAGAGAAGAACCAGGCTGTATGTCTTTGTACCAGATATGTAAATATCTGGTTTCAGCTGAGCATTAGCTGGAGGTTGTGGTGGAGGTGGGATGAGCAGCGGCACAGAACAGTTGTCACTTAAGCAAAAACAAGTGAAAATGTCAAGGGGAAACCTGCAGCCTGTCCCTTTAACCAGGACATCAGAACGCGGGGAAAGCAGAGGAGTGGATCCTCATAGGGGCATGAGGGCGTTCAGGTCTCAGCTGTCTCCTTTTCTCCCAGTCACGGTCTTGGTTTGTGACCTCTACCCTTGTTACCATAACAACAAGTCAATGACACAGCAGTCTGGACTGGATCTTTTTCCTAAACAACACAAGTGAAAAGTGCAAATTAACTGCTTTAGTCTAAGTTAACCATCATGGTTCAGGTTAAGACTGAGCTGCATTGTGGCGTTTGGTCGCACCATCATTTGCATATATCTACTTCCTCCTTTCTCCAACATGAACAGCAGTGGGAGCACCCATCACCACTGCGGCTTTCATCTTTCCAACATGAAATCTTCAGCTTTATCTTCTTTTAAGAAGCTCAAAACGAGTGAGGAACGCACTGATTTGGATTTCACATGTGAAAAACATCTGTGGAAAGAAATAATGAGGAACTCCTTTGTTTAGTATTAAAGCTGCAGTATGGAACCTTTTTTAAAAATATGTTTTTTATATATTTGTTGAAACTGTCACTGTGTTGTGACTGTATAGTATGAGACAGATAATCTGTGAAAAAAAATCCAGATTCTCTATCTGCTCCCAGTGCTACTATTCCCATCTGCAGAAATGCTTCTCTCCCGGTCAGAAACAACCAATCAGAGCCAGGAGGAGGGTCTTGGTGCTGTCAGTCACGCTCGTGTACGCGCTGCTCAAAGTGCTAATGGTGAAGAAACAGCTTACAGTTACAGGAAAACTGTTTATCTGCCGTCATCAGTGGCCATGCTAACTAGCCTTAGCATTCGTGGCAGGCTCTGCTATTAAGAAGAAGCTGTAGCGTAGCAGAGAGCAAGGGGGAGCGCAGACACAAGCATGACTGACAGCGCTAAGACCCTCCTCCTGGCTCTGATTGGTTGTTTCTGACTGAGCGGTGGAGTTAGCACTGGGAGCACTGGGAGATGGCAGAGGAGCTTGATTTTTTCCACAGATTATTTGTCTGATATTATACTGTCACAACAAAAGTGACAGTTTTTAAATAAAATTACATAATGCAGCTTTAAGGTTGCTTTCACCAAAATGATACCGTCTGTAAATAATGTTGAGAACAAGACTGAAACTGGGATTTAGTTTCTTCATCCTCTTCACTTTCATACAAAAAAGTTAAGGTTGGGATGAACAAGTTTGACAAAACCAGTACTACTGTCCATCTTTTGCATACAGTGTTTTGGTGTATAGTGAATATACACTTATACACCATAAAGGTGAATATGAGCTTGACAAGGACTTAAAGAACCCAAACACAAATTACTGAAATGACTTCAGTCCTCTGAGGGACTGGGCTCTGGTTTAACATGTATCGTCAGCTGCCAAGAGCAAAGTTACTCCTTCTTTGCATGAAAGTGGGTCAGCTAAAATGGATGGATATACAGTGAAAACTGGCACATTTACGTTTAATATAATCTTTAATTTTGACCATGTTTATTCCGATAATGTTTTTGAGTGGCCCAACCAGAGTCCTGACTTGCATCTGGTAGAGAGTCTGTGGAGGGAGCTGAAGATTAGGGTGATGGCAAGGAGGCCTTCCAACCTTAAAGACTTGAAGCTCATCACTGAAGATAAATTGTCATAATACCAAGGGAAGCATCCAAAAGCTGGTCAGCAGTTACAGGAAGGGCTGTTATGTTATTTTTTCCACTGACTGAGAAGGGTGTGAATAATTTTCAACATGCCATTTTTCATAAAATGTAAATACATTTTTTATTCAAAACTGATTCTCCTGTATGAATAATTTTGGGCATAACTGTATGAATGGATAGAGAAAGGCTGCTGTTGGATGTGAGAGGAGCACAGTCCTCACAGGAGCAGGTGTTGCAGGTCTGAAATCCAGAGGAAACACTCCCATGCTGGGTTCTTGTCTGTTCACTTATCCAGTGAAACCTCCAGGGAATGTATAACAGAAGTGAAAATATCTACTTAGAAAAGGAAAACTTGGACGTATCCCTTGACTTACTCCTTGAGGGCATGTCGGCTTGTCAATGGGACCACATAGGTTCAGCACCTGCAGGGTAATTATTTCCATGTAGTGAGTAGGATCCTTAACTCCCTGATATCACCAGTGGCACATGTGAATATTTTCTGATATAGACAAAAATCTAAGTTCCTCATTTGCCTGGAATGAGACATCAGTTTAACTCTGGCTTGTTTATGCCAGTCATTTTCACTTAGTAGATCTACAGGACGTAAAAATTCAAGCTTAAAGTGATGTAAAACTACATTTATTAGATCTTTGTAAACATATTTCTGCAATGAGCTTTTTGAAGATGTAGTTTGCGTCTTAAAGGGGCAGTATTATGTAAAATCAACTTTTTTGAGCTTTACATCATTTTTATAATGTTGTTCCCTTATCAAAAACATACCTGGAGTGTTGCCTTGATTCTTTCATGCATGTTTGAAAAATCCTTTAATCTCCGGTGGCAGCCATCCAGCTGTGCAAAATACCTGGATGGACCCAGCTCCTCCTCTGAGCTGCAGTTTCTAAGCTTCAGAGCTTCCACCTCACTGAGCACCCCTCCTCTGCGACTTCCCCATTCAGCTCCTTCAGACTAGCCAGCAGCAATTAGCAAATTAGCAAACACCTGGTGGATCTGCGCATCTGCTGAGCTCATTATACAAGCTATTTCTCAGTGTAATGCTGGTAAAAAAACGTTGTCAAAGGGTTAATAGAGGAGCGCTGTTGTGATGACTTCCTGAAGGTGGAGTATTGGAAAGAGCAGGGCCCAATTTCAAGGCGTTAAATTACGAAGTCAAATTTCTTTTAAGTCATATTTGATAAAAACAGCATCTTTGTAACAGTTTAAGGTAACATAGTTACTTGATTGTGCTATAAAATGATTCTGTGTGCCTGGAAAAAACATAGTCCTGCCCCTTTAAGTCTCATCATTCCTCCCACAACTCTGATCCACCTGCAGCACTGGATCAGCTGATCAGCTGACAGGTCAGAGGGCCACGCCCAGAGCTCCAGCTGATGACTCCAACATTGTTTATTTAAGGCGAGGCCTCACAGAGAGAGAGGGAGAGGGTGGCACTTTGCCTTGGCTGCTCTGAGATGAAGTGGATGTTTGTGGTCAAGCGCTTAAATTTTCTCATTTTTAATCGCAAAAGCTATACATGTGGGTTTAAATTAACCAAAGTTTTTGGGACTCTTGCTCCGGTTTGACAGGATTTGTTTTCAGTAGACCTCTATCTGCATTCCTCCACTGTGAGACGTTTGTGTGGGCTGGGAGTTACTGTGTCACCTGTTCCTAAAGCACCGACTAACCAGTGCAAGGGATTATTAGTGAGATTAAAGTCCCGGCAGTCAATGATCTGTGGATGTTTGAACATTTCACAACCCTCAGACAGGGTCAGAGTCCGAGGATGGAGGGAGGAGCAGCAGCAGGAAAACCAAACAACCCCTGCTGCTCCCTGAGGGACAGGCTGCAGTGTTTCTGATAGCTGATTAATACATGCAGCCATGTGGAAAAGACAGATCTTTAAATGTTCACCTCTTTCTTTGTTTAATGTCATCTGAAATGAAAGCGATTTAATTCACTTTTACTCATTAAACAAAAGATATCAACAAAATGTTTATTCTGAGGAAAAACAATAGGAAGTCTTACCGCCCTTTGGTTAGAGCAACTTCAGTGAGGGTCTTCTTGAGGCCATCTACTCGTCAAGTGTGATCCACACCTCACTGTGAGATGCTTGAGGGCTTTCTCGAATGTTCAGCTCATTTCAAGATGCCCCACAATTTCACATTGACACCAAGAACTGGACTTTGAATCAACCCAGGACTTCCCACATCCTAGATTTCTGCCTCAGTTTTTAGTTTCATATATTATTTGGTGGCTGCTTCGCACCAAAGTAGGACTGGCCTACAATCTCCAGGACTTCCACTCTGCCGCTACCAGTCTGCAGAAGTTTGCTTTGAACATGGGAGGTTTCTGCGCCTCCACCGTCAGTTTCAGTCCTGCTGTGGAGGAGCGTCGCTATTTTCACTGATTAGCACCTGGAGTGGAAGCAGAAGCGGAGGCTTCTTGACAGATGCAACAAGTCGCAGAGCACGCCATTTCCTGTGAACGATGTCAGCACGTGCCCTCAGTAGAAATCATCCACATTAATCCAAAACCCAGTCTGAACTGATCACTTCAAGGCTCTGGAGTTTATTACTAGCTCTACACAATATCAGTATCTCAAAGAACTGATTAAACTGGTGCTCTGTGCCAGTAATAGATATTTGGTGATACTTGTTGTTTAATGCTGCAAAAACGTTTTAAGAGGCCATTAGAATTTGATGATAAAGTAATTAGGAAACTAAAACTAAGTTGTTTCTTTGCAATTAGATTGCTTTGTTGAGACGGAAATAAATTTATTTTCTTTTCCCGTTAGCTAGTTATATAACATATAACATATAACATACATTTTGAATAAACCCAACATTTACCAGCATGGTCACATTTATATGACAGAGTATTAGGGCAAGACTGAGAGATGTTTTTTTTTTTTTAAATTATGAGAGTAAAGTCATAATTTTAGCAGATTAAAGACAAAAATACCAGAAGAAAATTATAAAATTACTTGAAAAAAGTTGTTTTAATGAAAGCAAAGCTTCGATATGTCAACATCTGATGCGAACAGCTCGTCAAGTCTGTGTGGTTCTTTCTTCGAAATTCACACAGTAGCTACTTTGCACAATCGTTTCAGAGTCGTGGTACCGATAATAATTTGATGCTGATGTGTTAAAAGATTAAATATGTCCTATTTGTAAAACCGATACCAAAGTATAACTTCAACATTCCTCATTTTGATTTTCTTTATTTTTTTTCATATAGGAGTTATTTTAAATTTACTACTTCATTCTACTAATATTACGACTTTATTCTTGGAATATTATGATTTTATTCTCATATTATTTTGACTTTATTATCATACAACTTTTTTCTCATTTTATGACGACTTTATTCTCATAATATTATGACTTAATTCTCACGACTTTTTTCTTGCAATATTATGAATTTTTTTTCTTAATTTAATTTGTTTTTCTTAGCTTGGCCCTAATACTCCTAATATCAGGCAGTTCTAAATAATATTGTGATTCAGTTTTTGCTTAAACGTTTACCAGCAATCAGACTACATGTGCAATTTGGAGGTGTTTGTGCTCCTCCCTAGCTGGGGGGGGCATTTTTTTTTACAGTCAACAGGGCATGTTGAGCTCCATGTGCATGGAGCCTGAGTGTGGTGGAGTGTCTAACATTGTGAATATCGTAGTTTGTTAATTACAGCCAGAGCAGTGGTCGCTGCCTTCTCGCTGAGGGGTGGAAAAGGTTGTAGCCTTGGCGACGCTGCCACGTCTTTTTCTAATTTTATGATTAGTAATCCATGATCCATGTCACGTTTGAGCTTCTACTGCTGCTCCCAGGCTCTCCACCCAGGACACAGATCTGCTGCCACGACGTTAATTGAGTACCATGATCTAATTATGTTTAGGTTTTGTGCATGCTCATTGCTCATAACAGGCGGGGAACTCTCACGCTGCTCCTCGTGTAATTGGCAGAGCGCTGCGTTCTTGACGCATCCCAGCAGATCTTTTCCGAACACTGCAGAGGCCATCCACATTCTCACTGATTTTTGGTGTTATTGTGTCGGACTTGGTCTAATGTGAAGGTGCCTGCGTGCAGAAGCAGAGCAAGTTTAGGACTTAAAAAGATGAAGATCCTCCAAAATCGTTGCGCATGAAAAAATCCTTACCAGTAGACACTTAATATGTAAACAAGAAAATGATTTTTCGGCTGATCTCATAAATGAAGCAGCTCATCGGCCACATGTATTCACATCCATATCAGACTGCTTTGCATGTTTATGGTGATGAAACTGTGGTTTTTGTGTCTTGCGGTTTTAAAAAATACATTTTAAAGCAGTGTTTGTGTCTCATTATTTGTCTCATTCTATTTTGAGGTAACATTTCCAGCAGTGCTCATAGTGCATCGTTGAAAAGCCACACTTTCCCCGAGGTTGCTTTCCTTTGTTTTCTCCTCCTCCATCTTCCCCTCAGAGGCTTTATGCCTAGGTTTCAAAGCTGTCAGCTGAGACCAAACATGCTGATCCGGAAGAAACGCTGTCAGGAGGGAAAACCTGAGGCTGAATGATTGAACATATGCAGGTGGTGTTAAATAGCAGCACAGAGACAATCTGGAGGCAGCAGATGATGTTATTTTTTTTTTACATTAGATCCGCTAAGTCATTCAGTTTCACTGCATTTGTTTCTATATAACTCCCTTCATTGCCTTTTTTTGTCACTCTCTGCTGATATACGAAAAGTTTTTCTCCTAAATGTCTTTGCTCCATAGTTATCATCAAGCAAACCAGGAAAGGAGGAATCTTATGAAAAACATGTCCATCTGAGGATGTAAACACACCCCCACATTTGTCTGAGTGGACATGTCTGCCTCCAGCTGTTGCTCCTCTGAGACACAAAAACAGAAACAGTCAGCTCCAAAAAGACAGCTGTCCCTCACAGTTATGACGGTATCTGAACAGAACAGACGTCCAGAGGAGGACCGGGGCTTCTTACCTCTGGAAATATGAAAATATTTTAGTTTTGACATTTTAAATGCTTTGTGGCTAACATGAGATAGTCCGATGTTCGGATATTTATAGCCGATATAATCAGTGTTTGATTTGTGGGGCAACAGTGAAAACAGTGGTAGGAGTTCATCCTGTAACCAATGGGTTGCCGGTTCAAATCCCAGCTCGGTCTGTCTTAGATGTTGTGTTCTTGGGCAAGACACTTCACCTTGCCTGCTGCTGGTGGTCAGAGGTGGCGCTGGTGCATGGCAGCCTTGCTTCTGTTTGACTGCCCCAGAACTAGTATGTGAATGAATGAATGTGGTGTGAAGCGCTTTGGGGTCCTCGGGACTCGATAAAGTGTGATATAAGTCCAGGTCATTTAACATTTTGTGATAAATTTGAGAAATAAAATCCAGCTCCATCACCTGCCTTTGTTAGAGACCATTAGTGAACAAGCAGCATCATGAAAACCAAGGAACACAGCAAACAACATGGTGGTGGCACCGTCATGCTGTGGGGAGGCTTTCATTTAGCAGTGGCGGGGAAGCTGGTCAGGATTGATTGGAAAGATGGATGGTAAATACAGGACAATTATGGAAGAAAACCTGTGTGGAGGTTCACCTTCTTTCAGAACAACGATCCTAAACTTACAGCCAGATTTAACTGGAATAGTTTAAATCAAAGAATCTTTATGTGTTACATGGTCTAGTAGATATGCAGAGCTAAAACGAGTTGAGAATCCATGGCAAGACTTAAAATGGGAAATTTCTGACTGATTTTGAGCTAATTTACAAAGAGGAGAGGTAAAATATGTGGTGGTGGTGGTGAGGTATACTGAAGGCGGTGAAAGAAGGTGAAATTGGAGGAAAAGATACTGACTCAGGGACGGGACACAAAAGCAAAAAACACTTTTCTGATTTAAAAAAAATAAATAAATAAAAAAAAATTATATATATATATATATATATATATATATATATATATATATATATATATATATATATATATATATATATATAATTTTCTGCAACCTTGTCATAGTCTATCTCATAAAATCCCAATAAAACACGTGGATGTACTTGACCTACACTGAAGTCTGATGCGTCACAGAGTTGCTGTTTATTAGAAAAGGCGACTGCAGAAAGAAGATTTGGTTGTCTTGTGCTAACAGTGATTTATCCCGACGTCTCTACAGGCGAGCCTGTTGTTACGGCGGCCGCAGTTTTACTGGCTGCGAATGGATGCTCAGTGTCATCAGCCAGCGAATGGTCAGACCTGACTGTCTCTGTTTACCTTTAGCCACTGTGACACGCGGCGGAGAGGGAAGCACACAACACCTCATGAGTTGCAGGTTACCATGACAACCAGTTGTTTACATAGGGAGATATTTCATTTAATTTGGTTATTTGCCAAAAAAAAAAAAAAAAAGGGGAAGGAATCAAGCAGTTCATGGAACATAAACCCAAAGTGACTGAAAAGGTGTTGGTTGAAGTGGCGCCGCCTTTTCAAACGGATCCTGTGCACCACATGTTGAAAGAACACAAAAAACAAGAGTACATTTTTATTATGTTCCAGTCTTCAGCCACAACTAAATCATGTTATTTTCCACAGTTAGAAAAGACCAGACACTGATATCTGAACATTTCTTTGCAAAGAAATGAATATTTAATGGGGTCTCCCATTTTTTTTTTTTTTTTTTTTTTTTTTTTTTTTTTTTTTTACACATAACTGTACCGTCAAATTAGGGCTGCACCAATTAATCAAATTAACCGTGATTAATCGATTATTGAAATAATTGTCAACTAATTTCGTAATTGATTAATCTTAACTGGAGTATACAGACTCTTAAAAAGGCCATTTGCTGATAAAACAACACACCCAGAGCAGGAATTAAGCCAAAACTGTACAAAATATATAGAGAGATTTTGCATTTAAGATAAAAAAAAAAAAACCTTGGTCTGTGAATATGTTCAACCCAAAACTCCACAAGTGACAATTTTAGCTTCACCTGCTTCAAATTCACTAAACGAAAACTATGTTATTACATATTAGGCGATATGTTTATTTCCCTATTTAAAAAAAGGAATTTAACTATTTGTTTATTTACCTTTTCATGTATTTCTAATATTGTTAGAAAAAGCCTGAGAGGTTAAATTAAAAATCTGCAGAATGCTCCAATTTTTATCCGATTAATCATCAGAATAATCAATAGAATTATTGATTAGTAAAATAGTTAGTAGCAGCCCTGCTTCAGATGTTACTGCATGAACTGAGAGCAAAAAAAAAAAAAAAAAAAAAAAAAAAAAAAAAAAGACCAATATTTCAGCTTTCTATTTGGAAAAGGCGAATAAAACCCTCTATGGAGAGAGATTTGTACTGTAAATGAGTTAAAAACATCTACAGTACATTCCCACCGTTTTATCAACAATGTGAGGAAGAGCGTTCAATCCTCAGTAATGTGAGCGATCACCTCGTGTGAACAGTACAAGTAGAAGAGGTGCAGAGTCTGGGGGGGGGGAGGGCTGGGGCGTGTTAGAGGCGGTAAAACCAAACCAGGAGACGCGTGTTGTTGAAGCTGGATGTCAGTGCCTCTGCTCAGGAAGCATTTAAAACCTCCTCCCATTCAGTCACAGTTATAATAAATAAAAACCGCGTAGAAGTGGATTTTGGCGCAGCGTGTGTTAAATAACAAACTGATCAGGTGCCGTCATCGTTGCCTGACCTGAGATCAGTTTTCTGTTGTTGGAACTGGTCTCCTAGCAAACCTGTGGTCAGAGAAGAGTAAAGGGAGCCACACCTTCCATCACATGACGGGTTTTTGTATTATTTCGTGTGTCTGTGCAGGAGTGCATGTATGTAAACAACCACACGGCTCTGTGTGTGTGTGTGTGTGTCTCCTTGTTTCACCTCCCTTTGCATATGTCTGTAGATAAGTGAGGGAAGGAGAGAGAGAGAGCTACCCCCACCTGACTTTGTCCGAACTGTGTGCACTCCAAACATTTCCATAAGCCGGCTCTCACACGGAAACTGAGGAGGAAGTCACACAGAGAGGGACAAAGACAGGGAGATCAGCTGAGAGAGTGACATTTAGAGGGAGGCTGTGTGTGAAAGTGACTGTCAGCGGACAGACTCTGAAACACAGCTGGACTAACAAAAACCCGGACACGTAGCAGAGCTGAACACACCTGGACCCTCCTGCAAATACATGTATGGATATGGTGGAAACCAGATATTAAATATGATGCATAATTGACACATAACCTTTTTTCCTCACTGACATTAAATCAGACTCAACTTGGTCTGTTCTTTTTTGTCGGTTTGGATCAACAAAATTATGTCTACTTGTGAAATGCCAGAATCATAAGAAAGAAAAGTAGAAAAATTCAGAGGTTTACATACATTTCTTTAGTATTTGGTATCATTGCCTGTGAATTTTATGATCTTAGTCAAATGTTTTGGGTTTCCTTCATCAAGCTTCTCACCATAGTTTTCTGGAGTTCTGGCCCATTCCTCCTGATAGGACTGGTGGAACCGAGTCAGGTCTGTAGGCCGTTTTGCTCTTGCACACCTTTTCAGATCGGCCAACAAATGTTTTTTGGGACTGAGATCAGAGCTTTATGATGTCTGCCCTAAAACCTTAACTTTGTTGTCCATAAGCTAAGTGGTGCTCCCAGAAATGTGAGACCCAAACCTTTTGGGTCTCCTTCCTCAAGCTTCTCAGCATAGTTTGCAGGAGTTCTGGCCCATTCCTCCTGACAGAACCGGTTGAACTCAGTCAGGTCTGTAGGCCGCCTCACTTCCACACCTTTTCAGATCCAAACGCAACTTTTCCGTCGGACTGAGATCAGAGCTTTGTGATGGCCACGCCAAAACACCGCCTTTGTTGTGCTTACACCACTTTATAGCTAAATTAGCTGTTAGCTCAGGGTTGTTGTCCATTTGGAAGAGCAATCTGCGCCCAAGCTTTAACTTCTTGGCTGATGTCTTTAGATGTTGCTTCAATATTTCCACATAACATTCTTTCCTCATGATGCCATCTATTTTATGAAGTGCACCACTTCCTTCTGCAGCAAAACAGCCCCACAACATGATGCTGCCACCCCCGTACTTCACAGTTAGGATAGTGAAAGCATGCCCGTATTTCCTCCAGATATAACGATGGTCATTATGGTCAAACAGCTCCACCGTAGTTTCATCAGACCACAGGCCATGTCTCCAGAAGTGAAGGTTTTTGTCCCTGTGTGTATTTGCACACTGCAATCTGGCTCTTTATGTTTCTTTTGAAGTAAAGGCTTCTTCCTCGCTGAGTGGCCTTTCAGCCCATTTCAGTACAAGACACACTTCACTGTGGATGATGACTCTGTCTGACCAGCTTCAACGGCATCTTCACAAGGTCTTTGGCTTTTGTTCTGGAGCCAGTCGGCACATTTTGGACCAAAATTCGTTCATCGCTGGGACACAGAACCCGTCTCCTTCCTGATCGATATGATGGCTGGACATTCCCATCACGTCTATACTTGTATATAATTGTTTGAACAAATGAAAGCGGCACCTCTGAGCATCTGGAAATTGTCCCCAAGGATGAACCAGACTGGTGCAGCTCAGCAATGATCTTCCTGATATCTTGGCTGATTTTTTTTTTTTTTTTTTTACTTTCCAATCATGTCAAACAAGAAAGCAGTTTGTTCCAGCTGCAGCTTTAAAATGCAAACACAGTTGAGCCTCCAGTTCACTTAAATGTCTCAGTTAACCTATCAGAGGTTTGTAGAAGGAAACCACAAAGGTTTGACTCAAGTCATACAGTTTAAAAGACAATTATCCCTCATACTGACCAAATGTATGTAAACTTTTGGATTCGAAGAAAGCTACAAAAAATCTCTAAAAAATGTTCTCGCGAAGTTTTCTGGCTTTTAGCAAATAGAAATAATTTCGGCAAGTGGTAATGTTTCATATTTTTATCTATTCATTGTTTTGTAGAAATCAGTTTTCACTTTGACATTAAAAGGCTTTTTTTTGTAAATTTATTTGTCACAAAAAGCCAAATCTTGTTGCTCATGATTGATTTGTAAAAGCAATAAAAGGATAAAGCATCCAAGGGAGAGAATACTATTTACAGGCACTATATACTTCAGAGATTTTAACTGCAGTTTTTCCAGAAATGCATAACCTCATAAAACAAATAAGTACATTACTATATTGTTGCCAGTTACCTTAAATATAAGATCAATTTTAACTGTGGTGAAGAATCAAAATGTCTTCCAATTTGTCCATGTCTCATTTTTTTAATGCGTTTGTAATGATTCCAGCTGAATATTTAGTTCCTATACCTTGTAAAGTTACTGTATTTTGGTTTAGTTACTTGTTGTCCAAATCTTTTAAATTTTTTTTTACATGTTTTAAAGCAACAAAGGAGTCCTTTCAGTTTTTTTTCTACTAATAGAACCAAACAGTTCATTCATTCTGTTTGTTCCTCCGCCGTCCCTTTCTCCTCTTCCTCAGTCCTCATCCTGCAGCCAGTGGAGCGGGACGACCTGAGTGGGAAAACCCTGAAGATCACAGACTTTGGTCTGGCCAGAGAGTGGCACCAGACCACCAAGATGAGCGCAGCGGGGACGTACGCCTGGATGGCCCCGGAGGTCATCAAGCATTCTATGTTCTCCAAGAGCAGCGACGTGTGGAGGTATCGGCGTCCGTCTGTCGTTCGGCCACTTTTACAGGAGTCGTAGCGACGTGGGGAAGTCTTTAGTACTCCTTCATTTCTTTATGCTTTGTATCCAAGGAGTCAGAAGTTGTTGTAATCTGTTAAAGTAGGCATTGTTAATCGTTTTAGAAAAGGAGTCAAGCCAGAGTCCAAAGAAGCACTTTGAAAGACTTTCGTTTGGTCAGAGCTGCACTGCAAAAACACAAAATCTTACCAAGTATTTCTGGTTTAGTTTCTGGTGCAGATTTCTTTAATACACTTGAAATAAGACAAAACTAACTTACAAGTAACTTTTCAGCAGATACAGGAGCTTGTTTTAAGTCCATAATTCCTTGATATTGATGAAAAAGTTCTAGTTATGAGTGAAATAATCAGACAAGACATTTTTCCTATATTATAAGTTAAAACGTCTTGCTCCACTGGCTGATTATTTCACTCATAACTAGAACTTTTTCATCAATATTAAGGAATTATTGACTTAAAACAAGCTCTTATATTTGCTGAAAAGTTACTTGTAAGTTAGTTTGTGTCTTATTTCAAGTATATTCAAGATATTTGCACTAGAAACTAGACCAGATATACTTGGTAAGATTTTGTGTTTTTGCAGTGTGTAAAAGATTAAAACTTCTTGGAAAGGTGCTCTCTCAACCTTCTTCTGTTTCTACAATATGTCTGGATCTCTGTTCAGGGTTGATTTCTTTATATTTGTTTGCTTTTTTTATTGAAGTATTATGTGATAGACCAAAACAAAGTAGTACATAAAAGGAAAATATAATAGTGTATTCAGCCCCACGGAGTCAGTGCTGTGTAGAAGCAGCTTTTGATGCAGTTACCGCTGAAAGTATTTCGTGGGGGGGGGAGTGGGCCCCCACCCCAGTCTCAAGTCTTTTGCAGCCTCTGGCAGGCTTTTATAATTATTGTATTGCCCACCATCCATCTTCTAATTAACTGACCAGCTTCTGCTGAAGAAAAGCCTCCCCACATCATGATGCTGCCACCACCATGTTTCACCATAGAGTTGGTGTATTCAGGTGGCTTTTGGTAAACTGTTCACTAAAACCACAAGCTGTGTCCTTCCACTGTACAATTATGCACCACTTGGTGTTCAAATATCCCATAAAATACCAATAAAATAAAGTTTAAATTCAAGAGCTATGAAAACACATCAGCAACCGCTTCTCTCTCCGTCTCGGATTACAGTTTTGGAGTGCTGCTCTGGGAGCTGCTGACCGGAGAAGTTCCTTACCGGGAGATCGACGCCCTGGCGGTCGCTTACGGTGTTGCCATGAACAAGCTGACACTTCCCATCCCTTCAACCTGCCCTGAACCTTTTGTTCTGCTGCTGAGAGGTAAGCAGGCGCCACAGGAACACCGGGTGACCCCACCGAGAAAAATGTCAAAACGACAGCTGGCTGTGAAACCAGTAAACCCAAACAAGTGGAGAGCGTTGTTGCTGCTGCAGATGTGCACCGCCTCTGTCTGCACTGCAAAAACACAAAATCTCACCAAGTATTTCTGGTCTAGTTTCTAGTACAGATATCTTAATACACTTGAAATAAGACAAAACTAACTTACAAGTAACTTTTCAGCAAATATAGGAGCTTATTTAAAGTCAATAATTCCTTAATATTGATTTAAAAAGTGCTAGTTCCACTGGCAGATTATTTCACTTATAGCAAGACATTCTTTCCATGTCTTAAGTGAAAAAATCTGCCAGTGCAACTAGCACTTTTTAAATCAATATTAAGGAATTATTGACTTAAAATAAGCTCCTATATTTTAGTTTTGTCTTATTTCAAGTGTATTAAAGATATTTGTACCAGAAACTAGACCAGAAAGACTTGGTGAGATTTTGTGTTTTTGCAGTGTGTGGCAGTTCTTGTGTCTCTGATTTTCCTTTACACCAGTCATCCAGCCTGACCTTAAGGATGCCGCTGCTGATGTAGAAAGGGAGCTGGACTAAAACGCTCCAGCTGCTAACCATGACCTGACTGTACTGGAAGTTTATACAGTGACATCACTGTATAAACTATTTCATGTAGTCGATGTTGCTGCATTTGTCAATTCTCCAAAGAATTTCATTAAAAAATAGCGTCACCTTTTTGTAGGGAGTTGTTTTGGCAGGCCAGATTTCCCTCCTTGGTAAAAAGGTTGGGTACGGTGATGATATGTGGCTCTGCCTAGTTGACTTCCCTCTGATCGGCTACAGCCATATTTGGGAAACTCTTCAGTAAAATGCGCTGAACATCGTCTCAAATTGAGGTAATAATTACATGGTACTTCCTCATAAATGAACTTCAGCCACTCTTCTCTGATTCCCTCATCCTTCAGGAGTAAAGTGGAAACTTCAAGTCATGCTCTTCTCAAGCAGAGTAGCCAGACATGCTAACGTGACTTAGCCCTTAAATTAGCCGGTGTATCAGCTGGGGGGCAGGGATGCTTGCTTGATGGTGTGCTCTGATTGGAGAATATGAATTACGTAGAAAGACAACCTGTTCTCTGATTCGTCCGTTTTTGAGCAAAGAAACAAAACTGACCGCCTATGAGCAGAGCTTTGATACCAACTCTTGACATTCCCACGGCCTCATCAGAGCTCAGCAGATCATATTATACCCCCAAAACCACAGAAAAATGAAATTTGTTGTCACGACCGCTTTGAGTTTACAGCTGTTAAGTTTAAAGCAGGTTTCCTTGTGTTACACAGGAGTCGAGAATCATCGTTAGAAAAGGTGAAGAGTTGGCCTCTCGGTAGCCGTGTGTCTCTTGGGTTTTGTTCCTGCTCTCCACCTTGAAAGCAACCCCCGTGAACCGTGGCGGCGTATTAACTGGCTTTTGTTTCGCAGTTCAGTTCATCCCTGTTTAAACGCTCACCTGCACTGTAAACTTGACCTAATGTTCTGTATCTTAAACACAGATGAGGAAGTTTGAGGACACGGGTTTAACTCTAACAAATAAAAAGAGTATTTTCTCAGCTCCTAAAGCCTCCCCTCCTCACTCCTCTTCATCTGAGCCATGTTCATCCTTTAATCTCCTCTTTGTCGACGCTCACGGCTCTCCTCTGTTTCCTCATGTCTTCAGCCTCCTTCTATCTCCCTCCAACTGTGTCCGCATGCATTTTATACCAATTTATTTATCTTAATAAGAGTCGTCTGTTAAAAACTTCACTTGTTAACTAAACTTTTAGCAGACGTTCATGTTGTTTAGAGTTCGGCGGACGCTGCTGATACGTTTGTGGGTCTGTTTTTTATCGTAGGTATGCAGTGTGTTGTCTGTAACACCGTCAGTCAGGGTTCTGGCTCATGATAGTCGCCATATGCTGTCACCATCTTGCTGCCTTCCTCTTGCCCTGTTGTCTGCTGCGACTGCCAGAAATGAGAAACATAACCAGTCCAACAATCCGCCGCTCTGTCTTTGTGCATTATATTGACAGCTGGGCAGTGTGACGGGGTTTCTAGACATGATTTGCTTTAACTAGGAATAATCCAGGGCTGGTTTACTCCTTAGCGCTCTGCATTTTTGGTGTCTAAAATTGATTTAGTTTGTAACGTTGTGTGTTTTACCATAAGCGTGTAAACTTAGAGCATAAATGAGGTGAACTACTTTTCAACAAAATCAGTATTTAGTGTTTTTCGTGCAAGAATTGCAATGCAAAGTGTTGGAAAGAGCAGGACTTTCTTAAAGAGACAGCGGCCCAATTTCAAGGTGTTAAATTATAAAGTCAAATTTATTTTAAGTCATATTTGATATTTTCAGCATTTTTGTAACAACGGATCATAACATAGTTACTTGATTGTGCTATAAAATGACTCTATGTGCCTGGAAAATACAAAATACTGCTCCTTTAAGCAATTATTCTTGTGCTTAAAATGAGCAGGATTATGTATGTTTCCGCTGCTTATTTAGATTTTATCGTTTCACCGAGAAAATTTTAAAGAAGTAGAACATTATCTGCTGCCATAATGGACATTAGTAGCATTTAATCTGACATGATGATTTGTAACATCTCTGAAGCACCTGAATAAAGCTGCCACATCAGACAGCAGTAACTTCTCTCACATCTTCCTGCTCTAATTATCTAAGCTCCTCCAACATCTTTCTCTCTCAGAGTGCTGGAGCTCCAACCCCCGCGGCAGGCCTTCCTTCAACAGCATCCTCCGGCGACTGCAGGCCATCGAGCAGTCCTCCATGTTTCAGATGCCTCTGGAGTCGTTCCACTCCTTACAGGAAGACTGGAGGCTGGAGATCCAGCAGATGTTTGATGAGCTCAGGGCCAAGGAGAAGGTGAGGACTATGAAACCATCCGTCCAGACGCTGAATAAAACAATAGTACAGAGACCTGTTGACAGTTTTTAGCTGTTTCTGTCTCCTCAGCCTGTAGGTGGGAAGAATCCCACAGTCAGTCTGAGGTGTTCCTGCAAATTAGAAATAGCTCAGCAACGAAGATCGTGTCAGAGAAGGTGTTAAATCGGGTCGCTGCTATGCTACGCACATCTTTTCCTTTCTCTCGTGTCTGCAGGAGCTGAGATCCTGGGAGGAGGCGCTGGCCCGGGCAGCGGAGGAGCAGAGAGAGCAGGAGGAGCAGCTGAAGAGGAGGGAGCAGGAGCTGGCCGAGAGGGAGTTTGACATTGTGGAGAGGGAGCTGAACATCATCATCCACCAGATGTACCAGGAGAAGCCCAGCGTCAAGAAGAGGAAGGGCCACTTCAAGAAGAGTCGGCTGAAGCTGGGCAGGGACAGCAACTGCATCAGTCTGCCCTCTGGTGGGTGGAGAGGAGAACTGCAGGCTGGGGCCGCAGACCTGACAGTGCGACTGGTTTCATGACATTTCTTGTTATTGTGTGTTTTACAAGGCAGGAAGAAACGTAAACACAAACCAAAGTAAACAGTATTCACTCATGATCAGCAGAAGAAGTTTAAACCATGTGGGTTATTACTACTTAACTAGAGTGCTGAGAAATGGTGTTTACAGATTATTGTTTTATCAGTTTTTCTTTTTCTGTCACACCTAAATGTTTCAGACTGCCAAAGATAGTAAATGCTAAATGTTGTGTTTAAATGAGTATTTCAATTATTGAGAGAAAAGAAAGTTATCAAAACCAACCTGGCCCCATCCCAACTCTTGTTAAATCATTCATTAACAGTGATTAACCAAACTTTTTGGCTAAATTTCACTGGCTATACCCAGGCATGATTACCACTTGACCCACAAAATCAAGAAGTCACTTAAACAGAACCTGCATGACAACTTGAAGTAGGCTAAAAGATATCTAAAGCAACACACCATGCTATGATCTACAGAAATTCAGGAACAAAGTGGAAGGAAAGTCCCTGATCAGTCTGGAAATGAACTGGTTGGGCCCCCCAGTCACCAGGGGCCCCAAAGCTGCATGTTCAGCCTTTATCTGTAGTTATCTCATATATTTATTACATCTTTTATATGCTTATAAAATAAATGTAGAATATAAATACATTAAACTGCAAAGATTAACTTTGGCCGGAGTTTTTTTGCCACTGTTCGATCATATTCGTTAGAGCGCGCTGTCATTCATGGAGAGGTGTAGCGGACAGGAATGACTGATAGTTACCCATCATTCCCACTAGCGAGAAAAGTAAATCAGAAAAGCAGAATCCAAAAGAAGTTACATTAGTGGCCCAGAAAAACTAAAGAAAAAGGAAATGGAGTAAGAAAGCAGTGAAAGCATAAAGGTAGCGTATTTGTTGGCGATGTGGGCCGGATAATAGAAAGCTTATGTGTCCTGCTAGCTAGCCTGCTAGCTAGCCTTGGATAATTGTTTTTTAGCTAGCTCGAATTTGTTCGTTACATGTGAATGAAAAGTCTGTGCTGCCAAGAGCACAACTGACTGACCCCTGCTCAGTCAGATTGTTTTGATAAACTTGGGGCCCCCACAAGCCTAGAAACGGCCCTGGCCCAGAACAGTATTTAAAGTCCTACAGGCCTCCTTTGCCTCAGTTAGGGTCGATGTTTATGATTCAACAAAAAGAAAGGCCAAAACCACCGCTGACCAAAGGAACACATTTGGCAAAAAAAAAAAAAAAAAAAAAAGAAAAAGAAACATGTTGATGATCCACAAGAGTCCAGCAACATCCAGGATAAAACTCACTGTTTCACAGAACATCATGTCAACGTTCAAACATGGCGGTGGTGGTGTGATGGTCTGGGGGCTGAGTTGCTTCTTCGGGACATGGGTGTCTCGTCATAATCGATGGAACCGTGAACTGGACCTTTTATCCGAAAGCTCTAAAGAGAGGAATGTCCGTCCGTCAGTTTGACCTTAGACTCAAGCATCCTTGGGTTACGCAGGAGGACAATGATCCAAAGCACACCAGCAAGTCCACCTATGAATGGCTTAAAAACACACAATGAATGTTTTGGAGTGGCCTAGTCAAAGTTCAGATTTGCATCCACAGAAACGCTCCAGTTTGGCTGTTTTCTGCAAAGAAGAGTGGGTCCAAATTTCTCTACAGCGCTGTTAAAGACTCATTTCCAGTTATTGCAAACTCTTGGTGGCAGGTGTTGCAGCCAGTGGTTCAGTTTTTCTCAACTCGAACGTTTTACTCTGATGCTGACTTTGATTTTATGGATACGACGTCAACTCGGTCGTAAGATTAGCTTGTTTTACAGACCTGGGTTTTGCATGTTTTATTGGAGGAGTCTTGAGAAAACGTTGGGGCATGTCTCTCTCTCCAGGTTTCGAGCACAAGATCACAGTGCAGGCATCCCCCAGCGTGGACAAGAGGAAGAACCAAGGGAGCGAGAACACCACCCCCCCTGCCAGTCCGGGGGTTTTACCCCGCCTGCGAGCCATCAGACGTGAGAGCAAACACCTGCAAGTTTAAAAAAAGATATAACAAGAAATATGAAGTTGTCTAAGAGCTTTTTTGTGTCTCAGTGACCCCGAGCGATGGCAGTAAAACGTGGGGCCGCAGCGCTGTGTGTAAGAAGGAAGACCTGACAGCCAATAAGAAGAAAGGGCGCACCTGGGGCCCAAGCTCCACCCACCAGAGGGAGCGGGTGGGTGGAGAGGAGAAGTAAGAGCTGCTTCAAACTGATCTGACTATAACTGGACGTAGTTCTGTAGATGTAAAGATCATATTACACGTTTTAATCACGTGTTTAGCTTTTGGTCTAAAGTTAACAACTAATTAAATTGAAAGAATAGCAACTTGTAGATGTAACTATTGTTGTAAAATAATAATGAGTAGTAGAAAGGCTATCTCAGCCTCCAGTCTGTCATCCATGTAAAGGTCATCTAATAATTTAGATAAAGAGCCGTTTAGATGTTAACTGATATCAAATTAAACTTTTTTATTAACGCATAAAGAGAATTAGTGGCCTTGTAAAAATATTCATAAGGGTTTAAAGCTACAGGATGTAACTTTTACAAAAATATGTTTTTTACATGTTTGTTAAAACTGTCACCATGTTGTGACAGGATGTTATGAGACAGATAATCTGAGAAATGATCGATCTCCTCCGCCTCCTCCCTGAGATACTATTGCCGTCTAAAGAAATGCGCCGCTCCCGACCTAAAACAACCAATCAGAGCGAGGAGGAGGGTCTTGGTGCTGTCAATCACCCTCATCTACGCGCTGCTAAATGTGCTAATGGCGGAGAAACAACTTAACGTTCCAGGAAAACTGTTTATGTGTTGTCATTGTTGGCCATGCTAACTAGCATTAGCATTAGCACCAGGCTACGTTGTTATGATCCAGCTGGAGAAAGCAGAGCTTTGCGTACATGAGGGTGATTGACAGCGCTAAGTCCCTCCTCCTGGCTCTGATTGGTTGTTTCTGACTGAGTGGTGTATTTCTGCAGTTAGAACTGGGAGCACTGGGAGAAGGCAGAGGAGCTTGATTTTTTTCACAGACTATTTGTCTAATATTTTACTGTCACAACACAATAATAATTTTAACAAATATGTAAAAAAAAACAAAACATATTTTTCATAAAAGTTACATACTGCAGCTTTAATATGTTTACTGGTATTTTATTAATAGACCAACACAAAATAACCCATCTTTATGAAGTGAAAAGGAAAGGTTGCATAGTTCACAAATAAAGATCTTAAAAAAAATGCACCACTTTACTCTGAAACCCTTAAATAAAATCCAGTTCCCTCCAATTTCCTTCTGGAGTTAGCTAATTATTAAATATAGCCCATTTGTGTGTAATTTAATCCCAGTATGAATGGAGTGGTTCTGTGCTGGTGCAGCTCAGAGAGACCATTAATGATGAGATGCAGCCAATAGGGCCACAGGATCTCTGGAGAAATGACAGAGATTCACCACTGAGCCACACCGTTCCCATGGTGAAGCATGGTGGAGGGAGTATCATGCTGACTGGATGCTTGTCTTCAGCAAGGAGTTGATCTGAAGGTGGATGGAGGAAAAAAACCCTGAAGAAAAGCTGTTAGAGGCGAGAAAAAACTTCCGACTGGGGCAGAAATTCACCTTTGAGCAGGATGACGACGCTAAACATGCAGCCAAAGCTACAATAGAACGGTTCACACCTGCAGAGCACAGTGTGAACCGTTCAGTCTGACTGAGCTTGAGCTGTTGAACAAAGAAGGAGCCAATATTTCGATGCATGAACATGACATGTCCTAACAGACTGGAGGTGAAAGTACTGATTCAGAGGGGCTGCATTCAACTACAGATCATTGTTGTTTTTTAGAAACTTTCCTTTCACTTCACACTTATCGGCTACTTTCTGTTGCGCTATCAAATAAGATCCCGGTGAAACACGCTGAGGTTTGTATTTGCAAGGTGACAAATTGTGGAGAAGTTAAAGGGCTGTGAATACTTTTACAGGTCTGCATATCTTGCTCTGTACCAAATATACATTTTCCATGCAGTGCTTCTGTGTTTGCAGGCTGAAATCTCTCAGTGAAGGCAAAGTTTATTCTTCCAGCGCACCAAATCTGGGCAAGTCCCCCAAACATGCCCCCATGACGGCTGGCTTCTCCAGCCTGAATGAGATGGGTGAGTCTCAGCTCCTCTGTGCAGAGAGTCCATCAGAAATCTGCTCACAGTCTGACTCTTTCTTTCCTTCTGTGGACAACAGAGGAGTGCTCCGAGTTTGAGGACTCACCGGGGTCCTTACTGCCCTCGGAGACCAGCAGTAACGGGGCCATGGAGGACTCGGGGCCCCTGTGGGGCAGCTTGGGGCCGAATCTGGCGCCTCCTGTTGGCAGTGCGAGCCCCTGCCCGGCGTCTGGAGGCCTGTGGATGGGCGTGAGCAACCAGGACTCGGCTCGCCGCTGCAACCAGAGGAAGAAAAGCGACATGTTGCTGTTGGGTTGCGCCTCTCTGCTCGCCTCTGTTGGTCTGGGGCAGGACCTGCTGCAGCTGGGGAAACAGCAGGTGGGATGCAAACAGCAGGACGAAAATCCGATCGATCAAACAGGCTCAAACTCAGCAGTGAGCTCTCACTGAGCACTTTAGAAAAAAAAAAAAAAAAAAGAAATTCAGTCACACAAACATTCCAGTTGATCCCAGTTATCAAACAGTGCATTAAAAGCTCAATTAATTATTCAAAGTAGTTCAAAACGTTTCTAAGCAAACCCAGCAGATTGCATCGAGTCATTGACTTGCAGCAATCACTCCTCCTGGACGAGCACGGCATTGTGTCGTTGACTTTACAGCAATCCCTCATACCGAGCATGCATGTAGCGACAGTGGAGAGGAAAAACTTCCCTTTAACAGGAAGAAACCTCCAGCAGAACCAGAGCCTGGCTCAGTACGAACGACTGGGGGTTTGAGAAGACAGAGCAGCATGCACAAGAAAAACAGATGAACTGATGTAGGATTATTTCCTGTGTTCATGAATGTAAAAAATTAATAGCAGGAGATGGAGAATGATTAGTTGATGTATTTTAATCAGTTATCAGATATTTATTGATTTTCCACAGTTTTTAATCCTTGAATTCTTCTCAAAATAAGATTAAGTTGCATTAAACACAGTGAGGAACCTAAAATGAAAAGTACCTCACTGTGGGGAGACTTGAACACCATGTGCACCAGTTCACCTATCTGTCCTGGTTGAATATGAATATTTCTGCAAAGATGAGTCAAACTTCTCTAAAAAACTTCCAAACTATCAGCTGCAAAAAAGAAATGCAAAGAAACCAGTCAGAATATCAGGGCAGGCCATATGGTGTTCGCTTCTTCAACGAGTATCAATATTATCTGATGTGACTGGCCCCAAAACCAATGCATTTTATGGCCTTGTTATATGATAGACCAACATGAAGTAGTCCATAATTGTGACAAAAGGAAACTGATACAGTTTTGAACATTTTCAGTCAATACAAATCTTAAAAGTGTGGAGCGCATTTAGATCCCCTGATGGAACCCCATTTCACCAACGTACAGCTCTCCACCAGCTTTACACTTCTAGAGACGGACATTTTTCTCTTTCTTGTTTGTGTAACAGCATCTGTGATCAGATTCTCAATTGGTTAGATGTTGGTCTGGGCTTTTACTAGGCCATTCTTACACACCAATATCCTTTGATCTAAACTATTCAATCTCTGACTCGTTTGTTGGGGCCTGATCTCAAGTCTTCTGCAGCCTCTAACAAGGTTTTCTTCTAAAATTACCCTGTGTTTAGCTCCATCCATTCACCCATTAACTTTAACTTGTTTTCCTGTTCCTGCTGAAGTTAATCATTGACACAGCATGATGCTGCCACCCCCATGTTTCACTATAGGGTTGGTGTATTCAGGGTGGCTTTTGGCAAACAGCAAATGACACTTTGAAAACCATGTTAGGGACCATGCTCCGTGTTAGTTTCCCACCATAAACCATGTTTAAAGATCACTTTTTTCCACATTTGCTGGTTTCTCTACATCACAAAGTCAAGGCCCGTGGACCAAATCCAGCCCGCCAGAAGTTTTTAAGTGGCCTTCTAGAAATAGAGTCTTTAATATAACAGTTGTGTGCTTAAATATTATTTTATCAGTGAAATCACAGCAGTTTTATCTGTATCCTGCCAAATTAGATCAAGGTGAAAATATGTTTAATATTGCTTAATTTAAAGAAGTACTATTTGCAGTTTATTAATATTCTAACCGTTTATTAATGGGTATTTTTTATCAATACGTTCTGCAACAACCGGCCCTTTAATGAGATTCATGATCTTGATATGGCCCAAAATGAAAACGAGTTTGACATCCTGCTCGACATGGTTTGTGCCAAACTGCAAACTGGGCTCCTTTTGGAGTTAATTTCTTCTACGACACCCCGGAGGCTTTCACAGAACAGGTGGACTTATACTGGGAAGTGACACAGGTAGACTCTATCTATTAGACGACTGGTAAAGGTAGTTGTTTGCTCAAGATTTTATTCAGGGGTATTAAAGTAGGGGGTGCACAAGCACAACGCTGTCCATAAATACATAAAAACAACATGACCACTTTCTTCCACTTCACAAATATGCTCTATTTTGATGAATCCTATTAGAGTGCCGTGACCTCTAATATTTAGCAAAGTACGAATGCTTTAGCGAAGAGCTGTGCAAAACGCCAACTTTACTCTTCAGGGTTTTGTCAACCTTGCATTTCACATATTCATTGCTGCAGAAGACATGGGAACAGCAGGTGAAACTAGGTAACTGTGGTTTTGCTGCATTTCTTCATGTCTTTCTGAGAACTTGGATGTTGCTCCCAGATGCTGCAGGATGAGCAGGATCTCCGAGAGGAGCAGCGGAAGAAGAAGGAGGGTCTCTTCCAGCGGACGGGCCGTTTCCGACGCAGCACCTCTCCCCCCAGCAGAAACCTGTCGCTGACGCTCTCCAGACACCACGACTCTGGGCTGGCCTGTATGGACCCGTCCCCCTCCGTCACACTCCTCTCTCTGTCCTCTCTGTCTGACTGTAACTCCACCAAGTCCCTCCTTCCCTCGGACTCAGACGATTACCCTCTGACGCCGTCGGCAGGCATCAAAACGCCCTCGGTGGCTCCGCCGCCTCCGGCTCCCGCCCTTAACCCACTCCTGGACCTGCGGGCGGAGAGCTTCAAGAAGGAGCCCAACCAGTCGCTCACCCCCACCCACGTGTCTGCAGCGATGGCTCTGAACAGGGGACACAGACGGACCCCCTCGGACAGCGCGATCCGACCCCGAGCGCAGACTCTGGGACACCGCAGGACACCGTCCGACGGGAGCATGCCGATGCCTCCCCCACCCATCATCACCACATGTAAAGGTATGCAGACAGATGCTTCTACTCCTCTGTTTCAACAGACTGGTTTACTTCACTGGTTTAACAGGAATGCTCCTTTGACACAAAATGTCTCTTCTGTCATGGAGTCCTGGACCAGATGAGTTAAACGACTCATTCATAAATCGATAATCTGGAAAAGAAGGAGTCAGGGCTCGGCGATGAATCGATTTTATCAATTAATCGGTTTTTGTAGATTTAATTTTTGGAAAATTTGGATTTTTGTTTTACCGGCGCTCTCCTTTGGTTTCCATTGTTCAGAGTGATGTCAGCGCGCCCAGGGCGGCCATCTTGCTCGCCAAGCGGTTTTTTTTTTTATAGCTTCCGTTTATTTGGACTTTGAATTCAGGTCAAATCTATGACGAAATGTAAGGGTCAGGCTAAGATTCTGCTTTTTCAACGAGAATAAAGTTGTGAAGTTACAAAAATAAATTCAAAATATTTGAAGAATGGAGTCGTCATTTTATGAGAACTCCAACACAAAAAATAAAGAAAAATTAATTATTCAAGCTTTTTTTCATTAAAACGACTTTTTTCTCATAATTTAAGACATTCTTCTGGTAAAATTGTGTCTTTAGTCGCCTAATATTATGAGTAATTTCTTGTAATTAAACAAATATTTGTAGCTTGGCCCTAACTAATACTCTGTTGTACAACTCATAGAACGGATGATTGAAATAAAAGCCCCTTTTTGAAAATATTTTCTGTCATTTGTAATTTCTTTTTTAGAAAACAAAGTGAGAAAAAAATAATCGATTAAAATTGGAAATTAGATCTGGTATGAAAAAAAATCTGAGATTTTATTTTTAAGCCATATCGCCCAGCCCTAAATACAAATAAATACATAAATTACAGCAATAAACTGATCAAATCCCACGCAAGGAATAACCAAATACTGTGTTTCATTAAACAGTAACAAGACTCTACAAACCCAAACTGAGTAGATTTTAGCTCAAATCTGACAGCAGAGGCAGATCTGCTTTTATTTAAATTGCATGAAATATCACCATGTGGAAAATAAACCATGTGAGAAACAAACACATCCTCCTCCAAAGGAAAAACAAATAAAAACACTATAAAACTATAAATTTGGCCTACACACTTCAAAAACACAAACTCTTACCAAGTATATCTGGTCTAGTTTCTGATGCAAACATGTTGAATATACTTGAAATGAGACAAAAACTAACTTTCATGTAACTTTTCAGCAGATGTAGGAGCTTGTTTTAAGTCCATAATTCCTTAATATTGATGAAAAAGTTCTAGTTATACGTGAAATAATCAGCCAGTGAAACAAGACATTTTTCCCATATTATAAGTTAAAACGTCTTGCTCCACTGGCTGATTATTTCACGTATAACTAGAACTTTTTCATCAATATTAAGGAATTATTGACTTAAAACAAGCTCATACATCTGCTGAAAAGTTACATGAAAGTTAGTTTTTGTCTCATTTCAGGTATATTCAACATGTTTGCATCAGAAACTAGACCAGATATACTTGGTAAGAGTTTGTGTTTTTGCAGTGCAGCTCTGACCGAAAGAAGGCCTTTCTTTAGTTTTGTCTCATTTCAAGTTTATTTGTATCGAACAATTCAGCAACAAGGCAGTTCAAAGTGCTTTACATCGTGAAAACATAAAAACATCATAAACACATCAGTCACCAGCTGTGAAACCAGTAACAAACATTACATTTTATCAAGTGCCATCATTAAAGTGTTTCCGTTTCAAGCGTGTTCAAGATATTTCTTCTAGAAACGACCAAAAACTCTCGGTGAGATTTAGTGTTTTTGCAGTCCATCAAGTCTCTAATAAGGTTTCTGTTCTATTCTGTTCTGTTTACAAAAAGTGTTTTTTATTTCATTCTCAGGAACGCCAGACACGCTGGACATCCCTCGTCTCCCGGACCCCTCCGTGGTCCACCCCGTCCCCCATCGGCGTAAAGCCCCCGCTCCCCCAGTCCCCAGCCCGGCTCCTCCCTTCCTCATCAGCCCCCTGGAGAGACCCAAGACTCTGGAGTTTGCTCCTCGCCCTCGGCCCACTCCGGCCCGGATAAGGGCGGACCACAGGAAGCTGGGCTCCGTGTGCCGGACCCTGAGCTCGTCGCCGGGCAGCAGCTGCGACAGCCCCCTCGGTTCGGGGGACAGCAGCGCCGGCACCGCACGGCCCAACCTGATGGACATGGACATGGAGGGCCAGAGTTTGGACCCGACGGTTCCTCTTTGCGGACAGCTGCAGCCGGCCGGTCTGTGTGAGCAACAGTACTTGTAGTGAAACGTCTTCGAGTTCGGAGCCAGAGGTCCGGGGCTCGATGAGGAACACGCCTCCTGTCTGGGCCGAGCAAAGCGCACCCAGGAAACCCCTCTTCTGAAGATGTTGCACTTCGTGAAAGTCGATCCTCTCGTGTGTCCTTCAAGGTGTGAACCCCTTCCAGCAGTCCTTGGTCTCTGGTCTGACACTGAGGGTCCGGGAGGCCTCTGAAGGCCCCGCAGTGAGCTCGTCCAGCCGTCTCCACCTGCGGCTTAATGGCTGGGGGACCGACTCTTTCCAAAGCCATCAAAGCATCTGAAAAAGCCACTTTTTAAAGGTACTGACTGTCATCTCAGTCCATCTTCTCGTGCTGTTTCTTGTCTGTGTAGCTCTGCACACTTCTTCTCTCATCTTTCCTGTCTGCCACGTAAAACAAGACCAGAAAATCACCGTCTCATGTTTGTTGTTGTAGTTCGGAGCCGCGCTGTTTCTGAGCAGAGAGAGTCTCCTTGTTTTAATGAGCATGTTTGTTCTGCTTCTGCATGGTGGTCTTCATCTTCATCTCCCCAAACCTGGAAGGAAAAAAAAGCCTTTTCTCCTCAACTTTGGTGGACTGGTTACACGTGCATTTAAAAAAATCGATTTCCTCCACCTTTGGACAACCTGCTGGTTGTTTTTCATCGATTTCAACATTCGAGTTTGCTTCTTTTGAGTCAAGGTTCAGACTGGCTGATATTATACGGAGCTGGCCATATTTACTGGCACCCTGGTAAAGATGTGTAAAAAGTTCAACTTAAAATAAAGTCATCTTTTTCTGCAGCAGCATAGTTATGTAAAGAAATAATATAAATAATGGTACTCCGAACAATCCCTTTAAAATAAATGAAATTGATTTTTTTTTTAAATTTATACTTCACTCTTTTTAAGTTCATCAGACTTTCTAAGAGCTTTTTATTTGTAATACATGACTTTCCTGCTCCCTGCAGTATAAATACGACGCGACACGGATGCCTGCTTCTATAGGCCGCTCTTCAAAATGGGAAAGACAAGAGATCATGCCAGGTTTATCTTGCCCTCAGACACGGTGAGCAGTTTGGTAACAGAGGTACAAAAGTGTCAGCAGCTGCGTTTCCATTAACCTTGAAATTAAACAATTCGAAATTATGAAAATAAATTTGCTGAATAGAAACACGCCATTTTTGAAAAAAATTCTCCTTTTTCGAGGAGTTTTAATTCCAGTAATACTGGAAATGTGATGTAATTCAAAGCGCTACGATGAGGTGGTTTTTTTTTTTAGCCGTATCGAAACTGGTTTATTTCGCAAAACTGCAATGGAAACATTATTTTCGCATCACACGAGTCACACGATCAACAACGGGATGAAGTAATCTGCCAGTGGAGCAAGACATTTTAACTTATAATATGGGGAAAATGTTTCGTTCCACTGGCAGATTATTTCACTTTTAACTAGAACTTTTTCATCAATTTTAAGGAATTATTGACTTAAAACAAGCTCATATCTCTGCTGGAAAGTCACTTGTAAGTTAGTTTTGTCTTATTTTAAGTATATTCATGATATTTACTCCAGAAATTAGACCAAAACTCCTTGGTAAGATTTTGTGTTTTTGCAGGAATTGTTACGGAGGACTAAGTGCTGTTGTTTTGGCGGAAAACGATCTATTTTTTTTTTTTTTTTATCCCACTGAAAAAAAATGATCTGAAACGAAAGGATGAATTTTTTCAGTTACGCTGCTGCGGTAACAGATGAAGCGTTTTTGCTCGGGGAATCAATAAACGTAGCCAGCAGTGTACCTGTGTGGATGCTTTTCCACTGCATGCCGCCTCTCTCTGGGTTGCTCCATACGTTCCTCCTCCATCAGTCAGCGACACGCTGCATCGATCCCGCTCATCTCAGCGGTGCAGAACTGGAAACATCCTCCCTGATTCCAGCATCAGCCTCCTGCTCCTCTGACCTTCTGCATCGGCGGCACTTTAGGAGAAACTCTTTGCAGCTCGTCGGTGAAATCAGACCGACTGGTTGTTTTCATACACTGGAAGGTTTATTGGCTGCAGACAGTATTTACTTGACTGTGCAGATTTCTTTCGGTGAATACTGTGTGCGTGTTTGTGTGTGAGAGTGGATTTGTGCGACTGTTTTGGGATCGATGACAATCCCTTTGCAACAAGAGTGAGCCCAAACTCATTCTCCCTCTGTGCGGTTAGGAACACTGAGTATTTATTAAAATTGTTGTTATTGTGTGAAAGAATTAATTATTATTATTACTATTATTATTATTTCAGTGCTCTTCCTAGGTGATATTTGTATATTCTTGTTAATATGGGAAGAAAAACCAAGAAAAAACCTGGGAATCTGCTAACTGGAACATTTGTGTTGTCTTCTGTCTCTGCCTGTGAGGAATCTGTGTGAAATATGACGGATGAGAGGTGAATAAAATAATAAAAAATAAAAAAAACTCAAAGAAATTTGTGGGGATTTTGTCATGTTGTTTAATCATCTCTTGAGTGGAGGTAAAAGCACATCTAAGAATCAAACAACCACCAGTCTGCAGAAAGCCATCCCTTTGTTTCAGATGTTTCACATTCAGCTTTTCTTCCCTGTGAGGTTTGTTTAAGTTTAATCCAGGATCGCCAGATAAATCACGGTACCTTAATAGGACTTTAACTTCCTCACTCAAGGCAAGTTAAAGGGAGCCGTCCAGATTTTCCAGGTATTTGTGTTCAAATATGCGCTTCTTGCTGAACGGCACTGATTTAACTGACGGTTAAAAGGGAAAACCACATAGATTTTTGCATTTAATACTACGGAAGATATTTTAAACCTTTCAGACCAATATCTAATGTGTATTTATCCATTAGTTTAAGCCCTATATATAGGAAATACGTACAGTTCTGTGCAAAAGATCGATAATTTCCTCATACTTTCCTAAAAGGGCCAAACGTCAGTCAATTTGGATGTAGATTACTGTGAAAACAATCGTTACCCCCTTTGTCTGAAATAACTCCAGTGAGACACTTCATGTTTTCATCTCCCAGTTTCTGACATCAGTCTGAGGAAAGTTTGCTCCACTCCTCACCTTCAGCTGTGAGATGTTTCTTGCATGTTCAGCCTATTTCAAGCAGCCCTACAGCAACTCACCGAGATCAAGATCCTGGTTTTGAATCTGCTCGTGACTTTTCTTCATTCCCAGCCAGTTATCGGCGGGTTTACTGGTATGTTTTTGGATTCAGTACAATTTCAGCTTTAATTTTTTACATGTTTCCCAATCAACCTCTGATTCATGCTGAATTTCATGGTGGATTCAGTGACTCTGAGCTGGTCAGGTCCTGCTGCAGCAAGCATTCCCAAACCATGACACTTCCACCACTTTGCTTCACAGGTAGGAGGAGTTTCTGTTCCTGCTGTATTGAGTTTTAGCCAAACACGCTCTCTGTTCTGGTGTCTAAGTAATTCAGTTTTTATTTCAGAGGTTCTGGTCTTTGTCTACGTTCTCTGTGGCAGACGTTCATCTGGCCTTTCTGTTTTTCTTGTTTCTTTCCTGCTCATTCACATGTTTTTAATCAGCTACAACAAAACATTTGAGCTGTCTGTCGGAGGATTGCAGGGATTTCAGGAAAATTTAGCAACAAAACACTGGAAGGCGGCCATGTTTACCATCAAACAGCTCAATTCTTGTGCCTCTTGTGATTCGATTGACACAAACACACACAGCATTAGCAGTTTTTGTTCTTCAGTGTGCGTTTAAAAATATATTTTTTGATGTTCTTCTGGGAAAATCTATACTTCATTACACAGCTTTTTAAAAATTATCCATGTGAATTTGTTATTGAAAAAATACACCATGGATAGTATCTATAAATTAGTTTTGATCAGTGTTTCTCCAGACTTTCTGATGATCTTTCTGAAGTTTTTTTTTTTTTTTTACTTTACTTTTTTATTTGGCTTCTTTTTCTTCTTCATTTGTGTCCAATACCTGAATATTACAGTTCCAGTGTTATGCACATAACTCTGATCTATGAACTGTTTAGGCTCCCAAGCGGAACAGAAGAACATATAATAGACAATTCAGCTAAGAGCCAGTTTTGAACTCGAACAATCAACAAACAAGTGGATCTGCAGAGAGGATCATCAGGACTGACCTTCCCTCCATCCAGGAGTTGTACAGATCTAGGCTCAGGAAAAAGTCAGCTAACGTCTCTGCAGATCCCACACATCCTGGACACAATCTGTTTAGACTTCTCCCTTCAAGTCGGGGCGACAGAGCGGTATTTACAACAGAGACAGTTTTTCCCCTCGGCTGTCTCTGTGTTGAACACCTTACAGTTAAAATTAAAACGTCTGGATGTGTGTGTATATATAAATATTTAAAATAACATTTTGGTACAAGCAAGGTGAATCCCAATGCTAAAAAATTAGCACACAACAAAGAAGAGCTGCGACATGGTGCATTTTTCTGGTCATGTCGTGTCTGCTGGATATTTTTATTAGTTTTAGACTTTCAGTTGTGGCAGATAGATTTTAAAGGCCATCTTCCTTTGTTCAAACACTGCATAATGTGCTTTCATGGTACGATTTAATGACTGGACTAAAAAAACAATTTAAAAAGCAGTTAAAGTCCAAAGAAAATCTCAAAGTGCCTAAAAACAAGACGACTTGAAAGTCTAGCTCATTATGAGGAGAGTGTGAAGAAATTAGACGTGACTAAATATTCATACAGTATTATATTGCTCCTAACACCTAAATATGAATTATTTAGTATTAGTATTTGGTATGCATGTTCTACTCTTGCCAAAAAATACCTTATGTCACCAGACAAAGGCGCTTGCAGTAACAGACTCGCTCCACCAGGTGTCACCACTGCGCCCTATGATGTCATATCTTTTCCAAGTCTGCTGTTTTTCTCCACGTCATGCATTCCTGTAGTGGCTCCCTGATCCTGCAGTTGTCATAAAGACACATGGAGCAGCCTCTTTCACAGAAACATCAACATTTAACCTGAGATTATTCCCCATAATAAAGACGTTTAGCAGCTTGGAAGCAGCTTAGCTTGACCTCAGGATGTGAAGACACAGATGTTGGGGACACACAAACCTGCTCTGTCTCTCTCTGCCTTTCTGCTGCTCCTCCTGTCCGTGGTACCGCCAATCAAACATCGTTTCAGACGCCAGCCTGTTACCTAGCAACCCCTCTTCACTTCCATGGTGATGCTATTAAAAGCAACAACAACACACACACACACACACACAGATTCAACAAAAAGTGGAAAATGGATGAAAATGAAGTGAGAGGGAGGTGAAAAGGTGCGAGCAGAAAGGTAATAGTAGCTTTTATAAGAGGGAGACAGTGTGGACCTACTTTCTTTGTCTACTTTTATTCTCGTTGTCCGCTCTAACATTTATCACCCCTCCATTGTTATCTCCACTATCTTAACTTCCCTCATTTCCCCCCCATGTTTTATGCCAGCGAAAGCATATTTTAGAAGCAAGAAAAGCAGGCAGAATCAGGAGGCGACAGTGTCTGGAGAGGATGGTGATACACAGAAAAAGCGAGCTGGACGCAAACAAAGAAATACGAGTGTGTGTTTCTGTTCAGCTTCGAAGGGAACAGCTTGCCAGATTGCCTGCCAGTTGGTGTGTCCTCAGATCTGCAGAAGGGCTCTCTTCATCTTCCACTGAATCTTTAGTCGGCCATTAAACAGCTAATGCAGTTTTATTAGGAAACACTCTGAGCGTTAATGAACAAACCTGAGATCAGCGAGAGCATTTTCTGAACTTAAATGATTTCAAGTGACTGAAGACACTCATGATTAGCTGTAGACAAAAACCTGGAGGTCACGAGCCATCAGTAGACGCTTGTCAACGTAAAGACTGAACATGGATCATGGTCTAATGTAATGGACAGTCACCAAACTACTCATTCAATGTTATCAAAGTCTGTCTCTAAATTTAATCTTGATTCGTGTCTTGCAACATTTCTAAAAGCCACATTTAGGTGCAGAAGTTTGACTTTGTGGTGGATTCTTTCTAATCCACACAGCATTCAAATACATACAGTCAAAAACATACGTTTACACATGCCCGATTAAAAAAGACAACTGTTTTTTTTTTCACTTTCTGACTTTAAATCAGACTAAGCTTCACCTGTTTTAGGTCAGCGAGGTTTGCCAAATATGTTTCTAACGACTAAATGCCAGAATAAGAGGAGAGATCTTTTTTTTTAACTACTTTTTTCAAAGTTAAAAGTGCATATACACCAAGATTACTATGCCCTCAAACAGTCTGGGAAAGCCCAGATGATTTTGTCATGGCTTTGTAAGCTTCTGAGTTAAATGGAGGCTCACTTGTGGATGCACCTCAAACACACTTTTCTTTGTTTGACATCACGAGATATCAGGAGAACTGTGGACCTAAACAAGTCCGGGACATCACGCAATTTTCAGATGCCTCATTCATAAAATTATACACAGCATGTCTTATCCTGACATGGGCTACAAGGCCAATCAGAGAGGAAGAAGCAATTACTCCAAAAGCAACACAGACAAGACCTTGGTTTTACCATATCTACATTTGGAAGGAGGAGGAAACTTATAAGCCTGGGAACACCATCCCAACTGTGAAGTATGGGGGTGGCAGCATCATGTTATGGGGTATGTTGCTGTGGGAGGCACTGGTACACCTAACGACATAGAGGACATCATGAGGAAATAATGAAGCAACATCCCAAAACAATAAAAAATGACTAAGCATACCACCTGATTAGTTACAAAGTCTCCTCAGGAAAATAAAGTCATTGTCTTGCAGTGCTCATCTGTGGGCAGAGCTGAGAGGTTGACCTACAAACCCGACTCAGTTACACCAGTTCTGTCAGGAGGAATGGGCCAAAATTCCAGCAAACTTTGATGGAAGGATATGGAAAATATTTGACCCGAGTTGTGCGGTTTAAAAACGATGAACCAAATACTGGAGAAATGCATGTAAACTTGTGAATAATAGTAAAGAAAAGTTTCCAAAACTTTCCAAGAGAACGTCTCTCTTGTGGCTTTTAGCAAATAGAAATAATTCTGGTAATCCTTAAGGAAGGAAAGGAAGAAAGAAAGATTCAGATGTTTAAGATAAAATACATTTCGGAAATGGAAATATTTTTATATACCCATATTCCCTTTGGGATAAATAAAGCATTATCATCCTCATAAAGTAAAACATTGACTTTGAGATGGAGAGATGATCCTTGAGGAGAGTTTCAGTGATTACAAAACACAAAGTAGATGTGTAAAAGTTAACATGAGGCTCTGAAGAAGCAGCCGAATGGAGTTTAAAGTGAGGCTGCGTTGAACCGAAATCATTTAGAGCAAAAAAAGATGAATTTGTACAATTATTTGAAAGCTTTGAATTACAGTTTCACTTTGGGAGGCTTTTTTTAACACCTACATGACTCAGTGATGATAATCTTTAAAAACCTTAAAAAGCCCCAGAAAAACCCCAAGAACTGCTAACCTAAGCCGTTCTGTAATATTAAACATAAATATGGCTTCTTGAAACCAAAAAAACTTGGAGATACTACATTTGTACTGTTCCTCTAAAAGTCACTTTTCAGCCCAGATAAAATAAATATAAAAAACGGTTCAAGTTGAATATTTTCTCAGTTCTAGTCCCACTTCGAGAGATTTAAATAAGTGGAATCAGCAAATACCCCCTTCCCCCCCCACAACAACAACAACAAAGTCAGCTTTTTGTTTTGAACTTTATTCGTAATCCTCATGTACCAGTTATTAGTGCATTCCCGGCCTTGCAGTTCGGTAAAAACCTGTGACGGAGGCCTCTCAGGTGTTTGAATGTTGAATGAAAAATGGCCTCCTGGGAGGGAGGCGACACAAAAGTGCAGTCTTAGCCCTGTCCTCCCCAGCTTCGTGTCCATCATGTTCAAGCACACAGGCTGAAGGCGTGAGGCCCACCAGTTCTCCTCCGTTTCTGTGTTAACTGTGGATCTTCATTTAGCGGGGGCCTGCAGCTGCTTTGCACTCTCTCTGAGCCATTTTAGGTTCCCTCGACGGGAAGAGAAATACCAACAAATACAGACACAGTCACGATGCAGCTCTGAGGAGGAGCTGTAGTAAATTCTCTTTTCTATCTCTTACGTTTCTTCTCTGCTGATAAAGTAATTCAGTAAAGTAAAGCTTTTCACAACCATAAAACTTTCCATTTTTGTAATTTTTTGTACATTTGTATTATATATTCACAAAAACTACTTTGACATTTGACAAACATTTACCTTGAATGACATCAAAAGTAAAAAGAGCATAAAAAATTAAAATAAATAAAAATACATGAATAAATAACACAGCCATTTATTTTGTCTAGTTTTTTTTTTTTTTTTTTTTTTTTTTTTTGTTGTGCTTTTTGTTTGTTTTCAAAGCTACACTGACAAAGAGATGAGGAATCTCTGTTTGCACACACAGCTCGTTGTTGGATTATGCTTTAATTACCATGAACAGCCTCAGAGCCAGCTCGGTCAGTAATCAACAAACCTGCTCAGTGTGCTGCTAGTTAACCTTTCACTTACATGATGAGCTAAAATGACTTCAGCACAGCCAGACAAAAACAAGATGACGAGCCGGTGCCGTGGAGAGGCGACCATGAGGGGGACACCGATCCCCGGAGGGCCCTGCGGGTGAGGAGACTCGGCTCAGGCAGCCATGGAGACCGAGCCTGCTGGCGTCTCTTTGTCTCCTCTGGGAAACGTGGAGACATAAACACAAAGCAGCGACTGCACAGCCACAGAAAGGTTTCTGCAGCTAATATCTTAACCCCAACAAAATACAAACTGCTGCCAAGTGCTCGATAACAGCGCTCTGTCTGCATGGCACAGCGACAGCTAACAGGCCCCACATCACACTGTGTCACAACCACGGATTTTAAGGTTTTTTTTACTGAGGTTTCATGTGATAGACCAACACAAAGCTGCGTGAGATGGAATGAAAGTGATAAAAAATTTTTACAAATAAAAACCAAAAAGTGTGGTGCGCATTTGGTTTTAGTCTCCTTTACTCTGATACGTCTAAATGAAATCCGGTGCAGCTCTCTGCCTTCAGAAACACGGCAAAAACAGAAAATCTCTCCAAGTATTGTTGATCTGGTTTCTTAATATTGATGAAAAGGTTCTAGTTATCAGTGAAATAATCCACCAGTGGAGCAAGACATTTTAACTTATAATGAGGGAAAAATGTCTAGTTAATATTAAGGAATTATTGACTTAAAATAAACTCCTATTTCTGACTGAAAAGTTACTTGTAAGTTAGTTTTGCCTTATTTTAAGTGTTTTTCAAGATATTTGCAGCAGAAACTAGACCAGATTTTGTGTTTTTGCAGCGAATCACCTAATTATTAAATAGATTTAACTTGTCTGATTTAATCTCAGTATAAATCCTGCTGCTTCATGAAGACCTCAGAGGTTTGTTGAAGAGCATTAATGAACAAACAGCATCATGAAAACCAAGGGACTCTGTCAATAAGACAACTATTAGTCCACAAATGTGCCCTTTATAGAAAATCAAGAGGAAAGCTACTGGTGAAAGGAAACTGTAAGATTCCAGCTCTGTAGTTTGGACATGTGGAAGAAAGAAAAAACACACTTTTTGGCCTACCTGCAAAGCTAACATTACAAATCAACCTGAAAACACCATCTCTACCGTGAAACATGGCCGAAGCAGCATCATGCTGTGGCAATGCTTATCTCCAGCAGGGGACAGGGGAGCTACTCAGAGTCGATTGGAGGGTGGATGGAGCAAATTACAGCAAAATAAAGAGAATCCTGGAAGAAAATCTGTTAGAAACTACAAAAGATTTAAGACTGGAGCAGAGGTTCATCTTCCAGCAGGATGACACCAAACATACCACCAGAGCCAGAAGAGGGTGGGTCAGATCACATCCACGTGTTAGAACAGTCCAGACCTAGAAAGCTGCTTTTCAAAAAAGCTCTTCGTCCGCTCTGACGAAGCTTGAGCTATTTCACAAAGAATGGGCAACTTTTTCAATCTCTAGGTGTGGATAACTGGTAGAGAAACCTAACAAAAAAAAAAAACCCACATCCAGCTGAAGCAAAAGGTGTTTTTTATAAAGTAGCATCCAGTAATGACGACTGAATATTTAGTTCATTTGCTAAAATCAGTTCTTTTCACTTCACAGTTATACACTGCTTTCTGTTGGTCTGTCAAAGAAAATACCCATAAAACTCGCTGAACTTTGTGGTTGCAGCGCGACAAAATGTGAACAACTTCAAGAGGTATGAATACTTTTGCAGGACCGTGTGTGAGTAAAGGAACCCAGTGATACTACATTAATAGTATGACATCATATTAAAGTTCACAGCAGTAAACTGAACATCTGAACAAGATCTTATGGCAGAAGACAGATTCCAGCAGCCAGACTCCTTAAAGAGGATGTTTCCTCGACAGTAGAGGCTGAGATGCTTCAGCTGCAGATCTGTTTTGTGAGTTTAGTCGTGTTTCCACGTCATGCGGTGATGAATGATAAATTTGATTTGAACCTTCCTACATCTTTTGTAAAGGCTGCAGCTGCTTAACTCGAGCTGATGATGGCCTACTTCTCCTTCCCCCGGAGCCTCCACGCATCATGCCGGTCTCCTCAACTCATGGTGTCGTCTCTCCAGAGTGCCACTGACACACTTACTGAAGGTCCCTTTCCAACTTGTACCGGGCCAATAAATTAAACTGGGAGGGCAGCTCTTTCCCAGTGTCTGATTTAATCCGTTAACTCTGAGTTTCTAAAAATCAGAGGAATAATCTTCCACCGTCGTAAACTAGCAAAGCCAAGCTCTATCCGGAGATATTTCATACCTCCTCTGCTGTTGTGATCACAGTCATCACCTTCGTAGTTTAGAGAAAAGCTAAACAGAGCAAGCAATTTAGTGGCAGCATGCCATGACAGAACGCAACAGGGCCGATAAATTCCCCATCAAAAACGTCTGAGATAACCCTCAGGGGCCACGCTTTACATGCGGAACGTGGGCTTGCACAAAGGGAATAAGGAAAACTGGGTTTCACTGAATCAGAGAGGAGAGGAATTGAGGTCATGCTTTCACATATGATCAATCGTACCCTTCGTCAGAACAGCGCAGGAAGATTTAAACCTGCAGAGAAGCCATCAGAAAAAACAACAGATTTGCGTTATCAATGGTTAAGCTTCATGAGTCACAACAGAAGCAGCGGCAGAGTTTTGACAGCTGGTAATGGATATGCACAAACTATACCGCCAGTCGTATCTGATGCTAATGTTGTATGCCCTTACAGCCGTGTGTCTATTAGCACAAAGTAAACTGAAAGCAGGAGAAATCTCAAATGGCTCTCTGCTTTGAAAGCACATCGAAGCAGAGTGCTTCTGCGCCGTGGTTTGGACCGATGTGAGTGTGTGTGTGTGTGTGTGTGATTGTTTTCCCTGCACTAACGCTGCCCAGAGTCTCCTCAGTGTCTCAGCAATGACTGGGAAGTTTCAGCATTAGCGGGAAAAGGTTGGACCGTTAGGAAAAGGTGTGAGTCCAACGAGCCAGCGCAGGTTTGATGGACCTCCCAAGCTTATTGGCTATTTTCCGTTGTGACATCATTAATGGAGAATAGAGGTGGGGCGGAGGGGGGGAGGGGGGGTTCCTGGACGTTCTCAGCAACATGAAAACCACGTCACACGATCCGGAAGAGGCTTTAGGCGACACATTCGAGACACACTTTACTTTTTTTTCTCCTTCACAACAGCGGCGAGAACCGCCCGAGAATTTTGCCTCTTTGCTGCAAACGAACGTTTCACATACGATTGAGCATGACAGCAAACTAAAAACCCGAACTAAAGAGTTACAAACACTTGAATTAGCCCTTGAATTGAAAAAACAGTCTAGAAACTGAGATGCATGGCAGAGAGGTTGGAGAGAGAAATGACAGATCGGGAGCAGAGGCAGTTTCTCTTCTCTTCACGATGAAGGTTCTCCTGCTGGTCTCTACCGAGTCTAAGGGTCTGAAGTAAGCCCTGTTCGCCTACCACGTACAATCAAAACGGGCTGCGGTCTTGATATGTCTCACACACCCGAACCTCAGGCTTCAAACTGTCTCCGCCCACATGTACACAGACCCCTGCCCTCCGGCCAGGGTGGGGTCCGGCTGTCCCCAAACTCTCGAGGAGAGTTTGGGGACAGCCGAGAAAAAAGAGCAAGAAAGCAGGAAGTAAAAGCAGGTTCTGCTCCTAAAACATTTACTAAATCAACCAAATGTCCATGGTTCATGTGCAGGTTTATGAAGCTCATGTTTCACTCCAACACAAGCACGGTTTCTATGCGTATATTACAGTTTTGTCTTTTGTTTGTTTTTTTTGTTGATTTTCTTCATGTTAGGCTGCTGATTGTGTCTAGGGAGGGAAACCAAAGCCCCTGAGGGAGAAACCGAGAGGAGAAAAGAGGAGAAAGTAGCAGACAGTTCTTGATATGTGCCCCGTTTGTGTGTCACCAGCTGGGTGGTTGGGTCTGTTCTGACTGTGCTGCCGTCAGGAGTCGGAAGAGGAGGAGAGAGGAAGGGTCAGAGGAGGATTGCCAAAAGGGTCAAAGGGAACAGAGAGGTCAGGAAGCTGGAAAGGATTAGCCCTGGGTCTCCTTGCCGCTTTCCCGTTCTCGCTGTCCACTCTTGCTCATCTTCATCTCTGTCAGCTGGATGTATCTAAGCACGTTGGTGTCTGCGACGGACAGAAAACATGATGCATGAGAGCAAGAAGTTGTTTTTTAACAATGCAGTTAAATCTATCCTTCTGTCAACATGCCAGTAATAAAAATACATATTTTATTCTTTGAATTAAAATCCAACAAAACAGTACAAATCAATAAATAAATGCAACCACTGTCAGTCTAATGAACATCTATCATATATTAATGGTAAATATGTTATTTGAAGAAAAAAACACACATTTAATTTGTCTTGAAAAAAGATTTTCACTTTATAACTAACTTTTCCAACAAATGCATAAAATACAGTTTGGAAACAAACACAGGCACCTACAGTTCAGCCCAAAATTATTCCTGCCCCTGATTTGGGTTTAAGGTTTTTTTTTCCTTTCAACTCTTTTGGCTGAAAGTAATATTAACATCTTGGAGCAGCCCAGCCAGAGTCCCATCTTGAATCTGATAAAGATCCAGTGGAAGGAGCTAAAGATTAGGGTCATGGTAAGGATGCCTCCAACCTCAAACCTCATCACTGAAGATTAATCCTCAAAATATCAGTGGAAATATGCAAAAAGCTGGTCAGCAGCTATAAGAAGGGTCTCATTGCTGTAATACAAATGCAGAGTTTTTTTCGGTTTATTATTTGAAAGATTATAAATTAAATACAAATTTGTTATTAAAATTGAAATGAAAACATATTTTTAGAAACTGATTCCTTTAAGTGTTTTTTTTTTTTTTTTTTTTTTTTTTTTTTTTTTTTTTTTTTTTTATCTTTAAAGACATGCAAGTCTCATTTCCAATCAGAAACAAACTTTTTGGTTGAATAAAATGATTTTAAATCAAAATCTGCCAGAGGTATGAAAAAATTTGGCCTTCACTGTAGCTAAAGTAGCCATAAATGTAGAGACACGTCATCAAGTAAGGCTCAGTTCAACATGTTTTATATTTGACTTGTAGATGAAAAGTGGTGATTCTCAACAGCATTGTGCTGTTTTAATGCTGGATAAACATATTTATGGGTCAACCAAAGCAAACATGGTCCAGAAATCCATAATAACCCAAACACCAACAAAACCATCAAGCTACAATCTACAAAAGGTTTTTAACACATTTGTTTAATATAACTTTTTTTTATTTCACTTCAAATTTTTACCATCTAGTAAACTAAGGAGAACAATTTAAACTGAGAAATTTCCCTTTGAATTTAAACATAATAAGCCTTAAATCAGCTTATACAAGTCTTCTTTGAAAAATATTAACTTTGTGTTACGAAAACAAATAAAAAGTATAAATGTTCTGTTTTAAATGTAATTATACATCAAATCTACTTCAGCGTAACATAAAAAAGTGCCTCTCAAGTGAAGATAATTTTGTACAAGCACAGAAATATGAAAAATGCTCAACAAATTACCTAAATACCACAACAAAAACCCTCAAAGAACTGATTTCTGCCATCCAAACAGGACTCCAGCAAACAGGACATATTAAGACACCTGCTAAGCCATAACATCCAACACTGATTCTGATTCCCCTCTGAGTTCCCAAACCAAGCAGACGCTGCAGCATCAAACTGTTCTGTCTACTGAATGTCTCAAGAAGAAGCCCCCAGGGATCAGGCCTGTATATGGAGAGCAAATTACAAATATTAACATCAAACTGGGCTGATATTTGGAAGATTTAAAGGCCTAGTCAACATCTCAGACTTTTGTGATGTCCCCTAGCCATAAACACAATGATCCACTAAGAAATATGGAGACCAAATATTCAATTTGTGCCTAATATTTTGGTTTCATTTGAATAATAATAACGTTGTTAATCACTTTACCAGGACCGCAGTATGCACCTGAAAACAAGCTTTAGCTCACCTCACAGGTTTTCCACAGGATCTAAGTCTGATAGCCTTGGAGAAAGGTTGATTCTCTCTCTGGTGAGCCATTTTGGTGCTGATTTAGCCTTGCTTCTTGGATCCCTATCTGCTTGAGACCTCCAGATTTGTATTTCAAATGCTCTGGTATTTCAAAAGGTTCATGATGCCATGTGCTCCAACCGGCCCACAGCATCACAAATTCCCACCATACTTCACATCTGATTTTAGGAGCTTTTCTACAAATCTCTCCTTGATGAAAAGCTCAGTCTTTTTTGTTATTTGACCACAGTCCCTGTAGCGTGCAACAAACTAAGAGAGGAAAGGCTCTTTTGGTCACCCCCTGAAAACAACACCTTGGCATGCAGATAGCATCTAATGGAAACTCCCAAAACCCACGTTACCCCTCGCTGCTCTCCTTCCTCACCACCACATCCTCGTTAATGTGAGCAACAGCAGCGCATTGGTCCTCCTCAGCCGAGTCGCCAGTGGCTGACACAAATGGTGCTCTGGGTCATGTCATATACCCCAGGGAAACAGAAAGTCATATAATTGCACAACTGGTGACTCTGTTGAAAATAAATATTGCTTGTTTTTCTTTAGCTGTCAAATCTGATGTGATGTGAGCAGCTCTTCATCCTAATAGAGTAATAAAAGCAATGGTTTCCTTCAGTACTGATAATAAAGTTACCCTTTGAGGTAGTTTTATTGCAATATTTTTACCTGAAGTCTGAATGTGAATAATAAAATAGTTTGAATGAATATCTGACAGCGGTAGGAGTGATAGAAACCATCAGCATCCTCATATGAAAGCCTAAATAATACATTAAAAACTTGGGCAACTATTTTGATAATTCAAAGTTGCTTTATTTACATTTTACTCTGGATATATTCTTGATAATGTACTTATAATTCAGTCCATTACTCTAATTTAGACTCACCTGTAGGTTCGCGGTTCTTAGCATCACGCAGGTAGCGTAACGCACATTCATAATCCCCCAGGTGATAGAAGGCGATGCCGGCCCGGTACATTGCTTTAAAGTGGTCCCGCTGATGGCTCAGCACCTTCAGACAGTACTCCTTCACTCTCTCATAGTTTACCAACTCGGATTGCAACAGACAGGCTGCAGGAAGACGACAGAAAATTGTTATGACAGGAAAAAACCTGAATAAACTGATCATTTTGTAACAAGTTCCTCCAAGACTGCACAGCTGTTCCATCGTTTCACAGGTGAACTTCTCCTTTTTAGTTCATCCTCTGCGTGGCGGTGACTATAAATAGTTCGCTCTAATGTCTTACAGAGCATAGAACAGACTCAAGAATAGTGCAAGCAATTTGAGCCCCAGGCAGCAGTGTGGTGTCGCTTTTATTTACTGCTTTTACTGAACTTGTCATGCAAAATAGAGGAAACGGTGCAGTGAGGAGGCTTTTTTTTCTAATGTCAGTGTCAGAGACAGGCATCAGAAAACAGAGAATAAGAGGAAGATGATGAGATCAGTGGATTATCAGAACACATCAGGAAATAACATCTGTGTTTTACTGTAGTCATCAATCCCACAAATCAAACTAGCAATTCTCAGCAGTTGTTAGATCAGCTCAGGCCAGAGTAACTTTATTATGAAAGAGACAAGAAAAGTCAAACACAGCTTTTAGTCCATCAGAGCTTTTAAACGCTGCTGATGGCTCAGATATCCTCCGCTGGTCACAACCACACGAGCTTTTACTTCCACCCGTTTCCCTCCATTGCTCCCTCTGTCTCTGCCAATTAGTCTGATGAGACATTATAAAAAAAATCCCGCTGTCCCTCTTTGTACTTCTTCCACTTTCACTGTAGTATCCCCCTGCAGCAGTCCCACCCATCTTCCCTGTTTCCTCTGACTTTGTCCTTGACATCTCTGTGAAAATCATGAGTCAGGGAGCGTTAGCTCGGAGGCAGGGTGAGTCAGGAGTGAGAGGCAGGGAGTGGAGGAGGCAGGGATGTGGAGGTGTACATGTGGGAGGGTGGGGTTAAAGGAGGGGAGAGAAGGTGACACCTGTAGAGGCGACAAGGTGAAGCGGAGGACCCTCCACCCACCATCCTCTTTTTGAAACACAGTTTAGCTGGATTTTTAGTGAAATGAAGAAATCCTTTACCGTGAAACCTCTGAACTTTTTCACATTTTATGTTGTTTACAACGGCAATCCTCTGTGCTATTCATTGGGATTTTATGTGTCAGAGCAACACAAAGTAAAGCATAATTAAAGTAGATGATACATGGGTGTGAGCATTTTTTTCATTTTGCTTTTTATTAGGCTTTAAATAAGGCACATACATTGATGACAGTGCAGTAATCACATGAAGCTTGTCTGTTGTAGTTGTGTGTGTGTGTATATATATATATATATATATATATATATATATATATATATATATATATATATATATATATATATATTTGTCTTGCAGTGTCAAAGATAATCATTGTTACTTTCCAAATTTTTGAATTTGCCTTTCAGCTTAGCTATCAGAATAACTAGAAAATAAATACATAAAAACAAACATGACTGCTTCTGCCAATTTTCAGATTCCTTTTCCCCCTTTTTTTAAAACCATAAAAGAACAGAACAGTAGGAGAGGTGGTAAAATAAATAAAAAATAAAATGAAATAAAATAATTTCCTCACTCCAACACCCCCTTACCTTACTTCCCTCCCCCTGGGTGTGAGGATTTTTTATTAAATAAATTATGAAAAGTTAGGTTTGGATTTATTTTCAGTCCCCATGAGTCAAAACTTCATAAGCTGCAAGTCTTCTAGGGGGATTTCTATCAAATTTGCACAACTAGAGACTGAAAAAAAATCCCACATTTGTTTGTGAAACCTGGATTTAGGTCCAGACTTTGACTAAGCCATTCTAACACATCAGAATGTGTTGATCACACTTTTCTCATTTTTATTTTGAAAAAAATAACAACATGCACACAATTGGAATAAAATATGTTGAAACTTGTGGTTGCATTGCAAGAAAATGTGTTAAAGTTCATGGGGAACAAACACTTTTAAAAGGAGCTGTAGAAACATTTAATGATTAAAACTTTTAATCAGATGCATGTTAGGGACAGGGTGGGACCAGGGGTGGAAATCGCTTCCATGTTTTCTGGGACTCTCAGGTTAAAACCAACTACTGGGGAAAGGTATGTGAACACATTACTAATATATTTAGAGATAAAATTTCCTTCAAATTTGAAACAATATTCTTGGGTGATGTCTAAATGAAGTGATGGAGATAAAATATTACTGAATATGCTACTTGTTGCAAGTAAGAAAGCTATCACTAGAAAATGGTGAAAAGTGGAGTCCCCTATCATTGATGAGTGGATAAACATAATGCCTGAAATATATGTCATGGAAAACTTGTCTTTAATAATAATAATAATAATAATAATAATAATAATAAATAAACTTTATTTAAAAAAAGGGGCAATATACCGCTAAAACATAAATGTCACCATTTGATGCGCTGTACCAGATTATAGCACAAACTAATTCACATCTGCAGTCCCTTAACAGGTTACAAAAACTGATATATAATACAATAATACAATAAAACAGAAAATGCAGCACTACAAATTCTGTTGTAATCACACTACACTGACAAACACACATACATACGTGTATATATACTGAAAATATTCAAAAATAAAAATCAGAAAAAAAGGGTGAAAAAGCAGCCAAAGTCATGAGAAAAACTTTGAAGGACCTTAAAAAGAAGGAGGTCTTTACAAAGTACAAGAACGCCTGGCTCATTGGAAGCCAAATATAAAGAAACAAATGATGATTTAAGACTTTTACACAGTACTGTGGTGCATATGGGACAGTTATTTTAAAACAAATGCCTGAATACACAGATCCACACACACACAGCTTAAATAATAACTGGAACATAAAGAAAACCTGACACTTCTTATTTTCAGTCGGGCTCATGACTCAGCCAGGATCAGAGCAGGAAGGTCAAAGCTGTTTCCCCTCTTTAGCAAACATAAAGCCTGCTCACATTTACTACAGCGGGATTCACCCCACCTGCCCTCTACCTGTCCTGGACACCTCCCTGCACACTCTACTCCTCTGTTTGTTGTTACCACCACCCAGCAATCACAGGACTGCTCCTCGCTGCACGCCCATCCATCATCTCCCTTCAGCAGCAACCGGGAGCTGAGCTTTCAGAGGATTCAGTTACAGCCCATAATGGTTTAATGGCTGACTTAGAGGTTTGACTCACACTGACACACTAATATACAAGCAATACACACCTACAGTGCATAAAGCAGTTACAAATAATACAAACACACGATGAAACTGTGAAAACATCCACCTGTGCCAACGTGGCTCGGCTAAATTACACACTCCACAACAAAATCCGCACAAAGCAGATGACTTCATGTGAGGATGGCCGAGACGATATGAGGCACGATATGAGGCACTATACAAACATACACAACCCACAGTGTGCACAAGTGATGACTGGCTGGCCGCACCCAGTTGGCCCATTAGGTAGATGGATGGAATGCCAGAGGAAATGTAGAGTGTGGCGGGATGCATTAAGGATATGATAATGATGGGATCATCGGACCAGGGTCGGCAGCGACACAGGCCCGATAAACATAGCAGAGTGATTTCACAGGAGCCAGAATGTCTCTGTCACTATAAAGGACATGACTGTGGCGGGTATTATATGAGACGTGTGGCAGAAGGTGAAGCAACTGGGGTAAAAGCTCGTATTCACAAAGAGAAAAGGTTGGAGAGTGTTTAATTTAGTCTATTTATGTAACACCATTTCACAAAACATGTCACCTCGAGGCACTTTACAAAAAAAGTCAATCCAATCACACATACATCCCAACTGATCCTGGTTATCAAACAGTGCATCAACTTCACTACATTATTCAAATAGGTTAAAAAAAACTTTCTATCAAAGGAAACCCAGCTGATTGCATCGAGTCATGAATTGCGGCATTCGCTCCTCCTGGAAGAGCACATAGCACCTATTAACAGTTGCTTGAACTGTGTTGATGACTTTACAGCAATCCCTCATACTGAGCATGGATGTAGCAACAGTGGAGAGGAAAAACTCCCCTTTAACAGGAAGAAACCTCCAGCAGAACCAGAACCTGACTCAGTGTGAGTTGCCATCTGCCACTACCAACATGGAGAGAAAGATGGGAAATAACTGACTTCCTTTTTGCTTTTTAACTAAACCAGGGTTTCGGCAGGTTTCACCAACTCAAATTTAAGACTTTAAGACCATTATGAATGAAATTTAAGCACGTAGCATTGTATGGGTTGACAACAGCAGTGATCCAGTTGCGAAGACAAACATCGTCCAGCCGACTGGCCATAATTTATGCAAAAAACCTAGCAAGCTAGCAAGGGTTTATTTGCAGCTAGCTAGCAGTAGCCTCAACAACCTCGAGTTAAAGAACATAGTGAAGAAAAGCAAATCTGCCTTTTAAGGAAGACTGGCTGCCAAGAAGAGCCATTACTGAAGGAAAGTCATACAAAATCCTGTTTGCAGTTTGCTATAATCCATACAGGGGACACAGCAAAGAAGGAGTTCTAGTCACATTTGCTTTTCTTCAGCAGAGACAGAGTAGTTGGTCTGAGTTGATGGGAAAGATGCAAGCAGTTAAATCCAGGACCCTCCTGGAAGAAAACCCGTTGAAGGCTGCAAAAGACTCAAGAATTGGACAGAGGTTCAACTCCCACCAGGACAATGAACCCAAACATTGATATGTTCAAATGGCCCAGTTAAAGTTAATCCAATTAAGAATCTGTGGCTGATCACAGATACTCACTTTTTATTTTAAGCTTTAGTTATTTTAAAGTAAAAATGAAGAACACTAAAATTTCACTCTCAAGATGTGCAAAGCAGAAAGATACATGTAGTAAAACATTTACAGCTGTAATTGTAGGAATATGTAGTTCTACACATTGTTGACTCAGGGTAATACATATGAACACTGACACCACACATTTCAGATTTTTATATGTAAATATGTTTTTCTTCAATCTCACAATTTTGTTAGGCTGTCATACAAAAGCCCAATAAAATATATTTAAGTTTGTGTTTGTAATGTGACAAAATGTGCCAGATGCTAAATGTAAATCAAACAAATATTGTCATTAAGTGTTATAAACCGCTATTTTATCATTGTCCTTCTTTTGTTTACTTATCTTCAGCGTCAAAGAAGGATGAAGCAGCCAAAGTAAGTATTTAGTAGCCATTCAGATGACCAAAACATGGTGCAGAAGGAGATTTATCTTAATGAGATGCTTCATGTAAGAGATAATAAAATGAACAGAGGAAAAAGGAATTCAATAGCTGCGTTTCCATTACAAATGTGCGCAAATCTCTGTCGAGTTTCTGCTAATGTCGAAACAACACAATTTCGCAATTGCGGTGTTCCCATTAAATAAGAAATGCAGTTAAAAAAATCACACGTGAATTAGCTTGTACACACGATAAGTCATTAAAAACATGATGCGCCATGATCCTCAACTACTTCCTGTTGTCATCTTCTTCGTGCTTTGCGCCAGCGGCAACGTCTCGTTGTTGATCATGTGACTCAATTGACGCGAAAAAAGTGTTTCCATTGCAGTTTTGCGAAATAAACCAATTCCGATACTAAAACTACCTCATCCTAGCGCCAAAACTTTTTTCTCGAAAAAGGAGATTTTTTTCGAAAATGGCGTGTTTCCATTAAGCGAATTTATTTTCATAATTTCAATTTGCGCAATTTCAAAGTTAATGGAAACGCAGCTGTTGCGGGGAAATATATGGGTGCAACTCATGAGAAATTTGGGGTGAAAAATGTTTCAACATGTATGAGAAGTTCTAAAGAGAAAAACCAAAATGCAAAGCAGCTGTGAACAGATTGTGTCTGCAGGGTGTCGTGGGATCATGCAGTAGTTTTCTATTGCATAAAAAGAGAAATGAGAATCATGTAGAGTTGAAGGAGTTCAGGAGCCCCACTGGTTTGCCTGAAGCACGAATCAGTGTCAAAGACTGTTTGAAATAACAGATAAACAGAACAAAAAAGCCCAAAACTAAAAAAAAAAAGCAAGACAAAGGATGGAGGGCAGAGACAGAGTACATAATAAAAATCCAGAAGCAGCAGACTTTTTACCACTTCAGTTTCAGCTGCCTAAGTCTAGATGTTTTAGTCCTGCCTCATTTCCATTCCCTGCATCTCGTCATGTATTCCCTGTAGACCCATGTCCTTTCCCCGGCCTCGCCTCATCTCCATCATAACAGCAGGCTTGACATCACACTCAGCCTAATTTGAAGCCACTGGTGGCCCCGGTGATTAGTCTGCTGTCCATCACCTTGTAATTAGTTCTGCTGGAAGATAATGGGAGAAGGAGAGCCCCATCACTCTCTCTGGCACTTACATCTCCTCTCTGCTCACTTCAGAGCAAAGTTCATCTCCAGCCTTTATCCTGAATCATGGCCTCTATCCTTCACGAATGCCACACTGCTGCAACAGATTTAGTTACAGAGTCAAATGAAGCGTGCACCACTGTGAAACTGCCTCACACGTGCAGCTGACGTCACAGTTCGTCTTTCACTAAGAATAGCTCCACCCAAAGCAGTTTTTGCAAATGTCTTTAACTGTTATTGAGAGAGACGGGGCCACAGTTCATAGCCCTCCTCAGCGCTGACAGAGCTTTTACCAGCAGCACTGTCTTTCATCACTTTAGCAACCTTATTTCTCTTTTTCTCCTCTGTTGTGCCACATTCAGTTCAATTAAAAAATATGTTATTGATCCTGAAGGAAACTTAAATGTTGTTGTTACTCATATTACACAATTTTCTTCAGAGAGTTATTATAGAGGCTGGTGGCTATGAGCAAGAAGGATCTCCTGTAGTGGTCAGTATTACAGTGACTCTGAAGAAACCTCTGATTGAAGACACTCTGTTGTTGTAAAGCAGTTTCATGAAGAAGATGCTCAAGGTTGTCCATAATTTTCTTGATTTTATGTAGAATTATTCTTTGCACCATCATCTCCAGAGGTTCCACAGTTGTCCCCAGTACAGAACCAGCCTTCTTTATCAGGTTATTAAGCCCTTTTAAGTCACTGGGAAAATATCAGTGCATCAGAATCATAGGGATCATCAAGCAAATATAGTTCAAAAATATTGATCAATGATCCACTTACTTTATTTAACTGATTTATACTCAAACTTCCTCCCTTTGGAGAACCAAGCTTACCTTACCCGGATTTGTTTGCAGATTTATGATCCAGGCTACTAATCAAAGGCAGCTCTAAACAGGAGGGTTTTCAGCCTTGATTTAAAGGAATTTAGTGTTTCGGCTGTTTTGCAGTTTTCTGGGAGTTTGTTCCAGATTAGAGGAGCATAAAAACTAAAGGCTGTTTCTCCATGTTTGGTTCTGGGGATGCAGAGTAGACCAGAACCAGAAGACCTGAGTGGTCTGGAAGGATGATACGACAATGTATTTTGGTGCTAAGCCGTTCAGGGATTTATAAACTAAAAGACGTATTTTAAAGTCTATTCTCTGAGCTACAGGGAGCCAGTGTAAGGACTTTATAAATGGGGTGCTCTTTTTTCCTGGTCTTAGTGAGAACGCGAACAGCAGCATTTTGGATCAGCTGCAGCTCTCTGATTTTTTAGGCAGACCTGTGAAGACACTGTTGCAATAATCAATGCGACTAAAAATAAATGTATGGATGAGTTTCTCTAGATCTTGTTGAGACGTTAGTCCTTTAGTCCTGGAAATGTTCTTCAGGTGATAGAAGGCCAATTTAGCTTCCTCAAGAAGCACAGCCTGCTCTGTCACTTCTTGTTGACAGCTTCACTGTTGTGACTCAACACTGCAAAAACACAAAATCTTACCAAGTATTTTTGGTCCAGTTTAAAGAGCAAATATCTTGAAATAAGACAAAACTAATTTACAAGTAACTTTTCAGCAATAATCTGAAATAATCTGCCAGTGGAACAAGACATTTGAATTTATAATATGGGAAAGATCTCTTGTTCCACTGGCAGATTATTTCACTTATAACTAGTAGGTTTTCATCAGTATTAAGGAATTATTGACTTAAAATACACACATGTATCTGCTGAAAAGTTAATTGTAAGTTAGTTTTACCTTATTTCAAATGTATTCAAGATATTTACACAAGAAACTAGACCAAAAATGCTTGGTAAGAGTTTGTATTTTTGCAGTGAAGTTCAGGCTGTTGTCTAGATGAACACCGAGGTATTTATATTCCTCATCCACCTCCACTTCTTCTCCCATGATTTAAATAGAGTTTGATCTGACCCTGTTTCTCCTGAAATCTACAATCATCTCCTTTGTTTTGTTCACATTCAAGATAAGATGATTGTTTCCACACCATGATACAAAGCGGTCCTCTGTACTCATCTTCTTGACCATCTCTGATCCACCTGACCACTGCAGAGTCATCTGAGTATTTCTGTAGATGACAGGAGTCTGACTTGTGTCTGACTTGTGCTGGAAGTCTGAAGTGAACAGAGTGAAAAGGAACAGTGAGAGTACAGTCCCCTGTGGTGCTCCTGTGCCGCTAACCACCTGGCTAGACACATGACCATTCAGTCTCACAAACTGTGGCCTGTTTGTCAGGTATTCAGTAATCCAGGTGGTTGCTGAGGCCTCCACCTGTGTCTTCTGGGGCTTTTGACAAAGCAAATCAGGCAGAATTGTGTTTAGATGAAGTATGTGATATTAACGGATAATGCTGAAATTTGTTTTTTTCTAGCTTGATGTACTTGTGTTTTAAATTTTCTTCTTGTCCAATCTTTCAGATTCTCTTCTTCTCTTAAGCTATATATATCCATTTAAAAATGTTATTTGATTTTCGCTCTCATTTGGAGCGCTGCTTTATTATTCTAGAACTATAGTAGTGTGAAAAAGGGTTTTCCCCCACAATTTTCTGTTTCTTGCTTTTTTTGTCTCACTTAAATATTTCAGATCAAACAAATTTGAATATCTGACAAAAAATATGAGAAAATCCATCAAAGCATGGACTCCTGAACTCCTAAAGTTTTCTGAAGTATCTGACGATAATCAGGGGTGCAAGATGAGGCATCATCATCAAGCTTTTTTTCCAACATCATTATTTCTTCTCAATTTAGTCACTCCCGATCAATGCAAGCCAGAAAAAAGTATTAGCATCAACAAGCAGTCTTTCTTCTGAAAATAATATTTAAACCCATGGCAGGTTTAGGTTTAAAGTGACATTTTAATTTGATCAGCATGTTTCTTTTGACTGGAAGTAATATTAATATCAGGGAGAGCCTTAAATAGAGTCCCAACTTGAATCTGATAGAGGATCTGTGAAGGGAGCAAAAGATTATCAGTGGTGTCTCAAGTCGGTCCTCGAGGGCCGGCATCCTGCATCTTTTGGTTCTCTCCCTGGTGGTAGTAACTACCTCTTCAGCATGTTAATGTTCTGCAGAGGCCTGCTAACGAGCCATCATTTGATCCAGGTGTTTTGAACCAGGGAGAGAACTAAAACATGCAGGATCCCAGCCCTTGAGGACCGACTTTGGACGCCCCTAGATTAGAGTGTTGGCTATAAATAAATAATAATAATCTAAATAATTTTTGACATGCCCTTTTCAAATTGTAAATAAAATCTAAACTATTTTTTCAATATTGATTTCTCTTTTACATTGTTTTATTATTTTTAGGGGATGACTGTCTCATCTCCTATCATACAAACTTTTTGGTTGAACAAAAACAATTTTGAATCTAAATCTGTTAGGGTGTCATGTTGCGGTGTTAGCGAGGCCCCAAATGCCGAGACAAGGACATCAGGAGCATATGAGCAAAGGAGTTAAATAACAAAACTCAGCAGGCTGAGGACAACAAACCAAGGAGTATTTATACAGAGGAGTTTGATTACTGATTGGAGCACAGGTGAGTAAAATGAACAGATGAGGAACAGCTGTGAGAGACAAGGAAGCAGAGGCACTGAGGAAAATGACTAAGAGGCTCCTCGTAAACTGCTAAAGCATGAGTCTATCAAAATGACCAAACTAAGATAATAAAATATATAAATTTGAGCTTAACAGTATTTAAACATTTATTCTTTCAATGAACAAAGTCATTGTCGTGCATAGCTTCTTTCTGTCTAAACTGGGTCAAAAAACAACATGACACCAGTTCAGGGTTTCTTATTGTGGGAAATCAGTCAATAACCAAGAAGTTTGTGGTTGTTGAGAGAGACAGAAGCAATTTAATACTATAGATCTGGATGTATTCCCCTGCTGTTTTCATTTTTTGTGGATAATAAAAGAAAACATTTTATTAGATGTTTACTAGATTTGAAAATCATATAATTAAGTTTTTCTTTATGACCCTGACAGATTTAGATTTAATTTAATTCAACCAAGTTTATTTTTATATGAAATGGGACAGGTATTTCACAAGACAATAAAAGAATGTGAAAGGAATCTGAAAAATATTTGTACCCTTCTGAATAATCAGTAAAACATTTTATTGGCATTACAGTAAGAAAATCCCTTCTTATAATTCCTATTAAAGGTATAATTAATTATAATTGTTATTTTGCAGGCCAAACTTTTGGAATGAACTCCAAGACAGTAGGTGTGTTTTCATTACAAAGGTGTTTAAATCTCTGTCAATTTTCTGCTAATGTAAAAAAAAACCCCACAATTTCGCAATTGCGGTGTTTCCATTAAATAAGAAATAAAGTTAAAATCACACATGAATAAGCTTGTCACACGATAAATCATTAAAAAAACATGCCACGCCATGATCCTCCAACTACTCCCTGTCATCATCTTCTTCGTGGTTGTTGATCATGTGACTCGTGTGATGCGAAGAAAGTGTTTCTATTGCAGTTTTGCAAAGTAAACCAATTTCGATACAGCTGAAAAAGGCACCTCATCCCAGCGAGAACTTTACTCGAAAAAGGAGAATATTTTCTCAAAAATGCCGTGTTTCCATTAAGTGAATTTATTTTCGTAATTTCAATTTGCGCAATTTCAAGGGTAATGGAAATGCAGCTAGTGAGGCTGGAAGGTCCCCTTGCCATCACTCTAATCTGTAGCTCTCTCTACAGATTATATTCAACCCTAGCTTCTTGTCAGAAGGAACATGGTAAAATTAAAAGATTATTTCAAAACTAAGTCAGCCATGGATAATAATTCTGCATATCAAATATAGGAGTTAAAAAGTAAAGGCTGCAACTTTTTTTTCAACAAACCCTGGATGACAGCAAAACAGGGTGATGGACACTACAAATGCTGTGGGGAAAAAAGAGCAAACAACAAAACAATTAAAACAAGAGCAAACAACAAGTAAGGGAAGGACACAGTGAGTGACGAGGAATGCCAGGAACTACATACTGTATATTACAGTATGTTAGTAAACTAACAGATACAAAACTGGTATCATGATTAGCAAAATGAGATCAGGAGTGAGGAAAGCAAAACTAACAAAAAACAAAGAGAAAAAGCCCCCAAAAAAATCAGTTAAACCCAAGAAATAAACACAACCAAGATGAATCCCTAAAAAAATCAACATAGACAAAAAAAAAACCCACCATCTTACAGGGATGAAAAACACACAAACCCTAAACTAACAGCCTTTGTATTAATCTTTTTTAGCAAGTTTGAAAATGGCGCTTTAACGTTTTCCCAAAATAACAATATATCCTTAAGATACTTATTATTGCTCCTATTTGTATTGACCACTCCATCGTAACTGGAAATCATTGGCTTGCTGATAAAACCAATTATAAATAAGAACTGATGCTACATCAAATATATTTGCAGAATTTACCCACAGTGCATCACTAGTCCTAGGAGATAATGGGAAATAGAGCAGATTATTCTGCAGGATATATATGGGCGAACCACACGGAGGCATTTAAACATGCAAAGCTACTAAACAAAGCTGCCTTCAACATTTTTGCACAGCTCTTGTTAAATGTGTGACACTACTCCAGTGAGAGGGCAGATCCTGAACTAACAGACATGATCTTACTCGTTCAGCTGCTTAATGAACACAGCACATTCTGGTTCTGAAGCTCTCTGTATGCGTTGCAAATGTCTCGGCCCAGCTTGGTCTCATGTTATCAGCTGACCAGCTTGTTGCGTTGTTCCACTCTCCTAAAATAGTTACTCAGGATTAATGCTCATCTACTTAAATATTTATACACTGAAGGAAGCTATTGGTCTAGAAGACGTCATCGAGATTAAATATTATAATGTTCCCTGCTTCTTATTTTAGTTTTTGGCTATATGTTCTTGTCTGCACTTTGGATTGGCCTGGAGATAAAATCAAAGACAGCTCATGTAGCTGTGATTCCATTAGGGCCATTTTAGCTGCTCCAAGCCTATGTGTATAAGTGGTCAAAAAAGAATCAAGAAACGTCATCATTACTCTCGTTGCATGAGTCCAAACCGACTTTCTAATGGCAGATAAATAGAGTTTTATACAGCATAAAAGATATCGACCCTATTTGAACTCCCTGACAGATATAATTTTGTTGCAGCCATTATCTGACCGGTGATGTAATCTGTGGAAACTCAGCAGACTTTTGTTTTAACATTAGCAGATCAGTAGTTTCTGCCTGTTGCTGTTTTCAAACCCCAAAGGGCCCAGAAAGAGTATTTGCACCAAAAATTAGTGATTTACTAATATTGTTATACTGTTTTACTCTTGTTGATCTTATGAATTTCTAGAATTGCTGATGGTGGCAGCATGTTGGTGTAGTTCTATTACATTAGTTCTTATTTGTTCTTTTTCTAGACTTTTGCTCATGTTTTTGAAGGTGTTCAGTTTCTGAATGAAAGACTGATCGTCCAGCCGTGTTTTGTCCTCCCTTCTAACCAACACGCGTGTGGCGTTAGCTGGAAGTGACTTTTAGGGCCAAACAGCCTGTTGTGAAAAAAAGTTAACTGTAAACAGTAAATAGTCTAGATTTATATGGCTCTTTTCTAGTCCTACCCATAATTCAAAGTGCTTTACACTAGAGTCATATTTTTGAGGTCACAACCACAAACACGCAAACATTCATGCACCAATTCCCAGATCTTGTAAGTAACTTGGGTTCATGTACATCGACTTGTGGCATAGGATGAAGCTAGAACCAGACCTTTTATGTTACTATTGCAAGACAACTGATCTTCTAACAGAGTTTGAACCAAAGCCAAAATGATAAATTTGAGTACTTCTAGTCTTTTGAGTTAGATTTTTTTTTGTCACAGCATTCATACTGAGTTTACCACAGAGCATTTTTAAATCCCCGGGTATGCTGCAGGTCTCCAAGCTGCTGTTTCTCAGAGAACATTTCTCCTCACTTCCTCCTCTTGCTGTACAAATTACTATATAAATCTTCATCACATGAGCTCACATTCAAGCTGCAGACTTTACTATCAGCCCGTTCTTCATGAGCAGCCATTGTATTACACATTAATGCCTGGTTTCTGTGTTCAGTTTGTGTGGCTGCCTTCTGCTGAGTTTCTTTTTGAGATATTCCTCAACTTTAGACAGGGAAATGAATGCAACTATCATGCGCCACAAGTATAAACAGATTTGGAAAAAAGCATAAATATTATGAAATTTGCCCTTCAATGACATTAGCAGACAAAACATATACCCCCAAAAGTTTTACATACCTTCCAGGCATTTGAAATGTTGCTACAACCAAGGTCTCAACAAAACAGTACAAGAGCAAGAGTCAAGCATGTTACCAAGGCAGTCTGAGGAACCCAAACAGAATAGACGCAGTTGTAAGATTGTTTTGAGTGTTTTGGAGAGAGAAAAGACACCTCCGGTTGTGAGTAAAAATGGCAATAAAGGGAGATGTAAAAGAAGCTGATGTATAAGACATTTTTCTTTTCATGAAATGCATTTTTCTAAAAACAAACTAGAGGAAACTAAGGTTTGTGGCCTTCATCACAAGCCAAAATGTGTTGGTCTGCAAATAAAGTTGTTCCCTAATGCTTCAAGTGTTGCTGGAGTCTTCACCTCACCAGATCTTTGACCCTCTTCATACACCTTGGGAGTTGGTGAAATTGTGCCAGGAAATTTTGGATATCGAGGGTACTCATTAGGGCTGCAATGATTAATTGAATTAATCATCATTAATTGGTTATTGAAGTAATCGTCCATGAATTTAGTTATTGATTAATAGTCAACTGGAGTATAGAGACTCAAAAAAAGGCCATATGCTGAAAAAACAACACACCCAGAGCAGTAATTAAGCCAAAACTGTAATATATATATACACATATCTATCTATCTATCTATATATATATATATATATATATATATATATATATATATATATATATATATATATATATATATATATATATATATATATACCATTTAAGATAAAAAATAAAAAAAAACATTGTCTGTAAATATGTTTTACCCCAAACTCCTCAAGTGGCAGTTTTAGCTTCACCTGCTTCAAATTCACTAAAGGAAAGCTGTGTTATTGCATTTTAGGCAATAAAATGTTTATTTTCCTATTTAAAAAAGGAATATAATTATTTGTTTATTTGCCTCTTTTAATGTATTTCTAACATTGTATAAAAAAGCCTAAGGGGTTAAATTAAAAATCTGTAGAAAGTTCCAATTTTTTTATTCGATTAATCGATGAATCAATTAATCGTCAGACTCATCGATAGAATAATCGATTATTAAAATAATTAGTTGCAGCCCTTGTTCTCATTGGTGGAAACATTTTAAAAATGTGTTATGGAAAACGTCAAGTAACCTTATAAACAGCCATCCTTAAGTTTTAGCCTCTCATATTTATACCAATCAGTGCCACTGTCTGTTATGACGGAAAACAACTTTAACATTCAGGAGCACAACACTGCTGGCTGTGAGCAATCATAGCAGTTTTATAATCGGATTAAGCACTCATTAAAATGAACTGTTTAGTCATGTATGAACATTCTGCATCTATTTACAGATAACATAGGTGGCCGGGAGGGGAAATGCTTGCTCATGCTCATCCACACTGAGCAGAGAGGGTGAAAGCAGCCTCTACAGGGGTGCCATTGCTGAGCTTGCTGTCAGAATCCAAAGAAATCTTTAAATTCAAGCATGCCTGCACTGACAATTAATCCAGCGACAAGCTGATAAAGGTGATCCAGTGGGTTGGGAGTAAATTTACTCCACAGTAAAACACGAGAAAGAACTGATGGTGGCAAAAGAATAGAGATGAACAAGTGGAGGATTTTCACTCTTCTTGAATATAAAAAAGAGATTGTCTTTGAATTTAGTGTTGAGGGAGAACTTCGCTATCTTGAATTGAAAGAGTAAAAGAAAAGTAAAAAAAGTCCCTGTGTTGCAGGAACTTCTGAAATACAGTCCATACAGGTCAGAGAATGTCCTTTCTTCTCCAGAAATCATTGTTTAATGTTGGCAAACAACTGTGTTGGCCCTCTGCTTAGATGCCTTGGAGCCTTTTCTAGAATGAGGGAAAGCTGATTTACATGAAGAAGAAAATGCTTCCAGTATAAATATTTGTGGATATAGTTTCTAATACTTTAGTGGAAATCACACACAGACAAGAAGGATGTACGGTTTCTGAAGGAAATCTACATGTTTTGAAGCTTCTGATTATCACAGCAAATTTGAAAAAAAAAAACAAAAAAACAAAATGGATATATAAGAGTAATCAGACTAAGATAACAGTAGAACAGTTAGTGCTGAGGTTTGTGTATGAATCAATTTCCAATTTGCAGCCTTACAAAAACTACTTAAAAAGAAAAAATGTTTCATTCTTGGTTAAGTAACCAACTCAAGCTATTGATGGGAAAAACCTCTCATGGCTAAGATGTGTGAAGAACTGGCGAACTGCAAGGCTGACCTGTGCAGAAACAAAACATGATGATGTGTACTGTGAGACGATAATAAAGGTGCATATTCCAGCAGACTGCTGCAGTTATTGTTCATTTATTAGGAGCATGGGTAAGAAAAAAAACATGATAGTAACAGCTGGACCTCCATTACATTTATCCTACACCTCCACGTTTAACAGATGCGGGATAATTTTAGACGTGAAACTCTAAGGGTGAAAAACGGGTCCCACTCACATCCTGGTAACTCCACTGTTTTTAAGCTGAAGTATGGATTTTTCACCTAAAGCACCTCTAATTCATAGCAACTGGAGGTTTTTAAAATATTTATTTTTTTATGGTACATATATTGGAATTTTAGGCCCAAAAGGGCTAAATGTGCAATAGATACAGTACACCATTAGTTGTAGCTTCTCACCCTGATAGAATCCATATCTTTGCAGTTAATTTATAGGGTGACAGTTTAAAACAAAATGAAAATCTCAATACAAAATGTCTAATAATGAATTTTGTCTTATCACCAGATGCTTCTATCGAACAGGAAGATTACCATAAAGCCAAACAGAAAATAAGGAAATGTATCCTCGCACTGACAGCTCCTTTTTTAAAGATATTTTTGACATTTTAACATGAAGGAGCAACACAAATAACTGGTTTAGGCCTTACAGAGCAGAGAGTTAACTGCAGTATTGATTACCACAACTTAGAATATATCTAATTTATTATCAAGAAATAGCATCTTGCAGAAATACTCATTTCACATTTGGTAGTCCTACAATCAGAAATATAAACTAATTCTACTTGGATTTTATCTAATAGAGCAACACAGAGTAGCTCATATTGGTGAAATAGAAGGAAAAGGACACTAAGGCTACGTTCACACTGCAGGTTTTAATGCTCAGTTCCGATTTTTGTGAAATCCAATTTTTTCCGCCTGGTCGTTCACATTTCCAAATATATGCGACCTTTATGTGATCTCGGGTGTGAACTGCAAACAACCTGAAAGTGTCCCGCATGCGCAATAGAGGACGCAATAACGTCACAAGTAGCGAGCGTGCTCAGTGTCTGTGGAAGTAAACATGGATGGTAATGGTGGAGCGTATCTTGCGATGTTATAGTTGTTGTCCAACCAGAGTCAGCACACTAACACCGCTCTCCACTGACTGCTCGACGCATTATCGTCCGCCATGGTTGTTGTTTTTCTTCCCGTATCAGGATGCAGAATAATGACGCTTGTTGAGTATCAGTGACGTCCAGGTCGGATGAGTGCGACCCGGCCGTACAGACGCAGGTCACATTTGAAAAGATCGGAGACGTATCGGATTTAGGGCCACTTGTCCAAGTGGCTTGAGTCGGATTTGTAAAAATCGGATCCGTGTTGTTCAGACTGTCATGAAAAGATCAGATACAGGTCGCAAAAGGGCAAAAAAAAAAAAGTCGGATTTGGGTCACTTCAGGCTGCAGTGTGAACGTAGTCTAAGTTTTCAAAATCATTCACTAAAACAATATGAAGAGGGTGGCCTGTGTTTAGCACCATCAATCTTCTCAACAACTTACCAGCTTTCCTGCCCCTGCCAAAGATCCCCACAGCATGATGTTGCCATGTTTCACTGTGGGATGGTGTGTTGAGGGTGATGTGTATTGTTAGTTTTCTGCCACATACAGGGTTTTGCATGTTGGTTTCATTTGACCAGAGCACCTCCCTTCACATGTTTGCTGTCTCTGACTTGTGGCAAACTGCCAGTGGGATTTGTTATGGCTTTCTTTTGACCACAATAGTCAAAATCAAACTGGGTGATCCCTTTTCAACGAGAAAATACTGGCCAAACATCATTTACACGTCTCTGCTATCTCAAACAGCATTTAACAAGGGCGAGTCAAGGCCCAGCAGAGCAGGCTTTAAGGTATTCAGGGTCAGGCCAGAGCAGAGTGAGCAGAGCAAGCAAACATCCCAACAACTATGGCTTTTTATCGTCAAGGAACCCTGCTGGAAAAATATCAGCAGCCAGTTGGTTTAGTTGGGGGTTTTAGCTTTAGCAAATTTCCATTACTGATGGCTTAAAAAAGGATGGATATTTTTCTCGCTCTCACTCCGAAGATGTCAGGGAAAGGGTAAATGTCTCCGTTCTCTCTAAGCTGATGTCAGGACTTTCAACTAGGGACTAAAAAAAGCTTTGACAGACACTTTCAATTTATGCATTATTTCACACAACTGTCAGACTATGTCAAATACGAGTTTGCAATCCAAGAACGTTAGGCACACAGAACCCATCACAGTCACAGGAAAAGTTTTCAAATTAAATTCTGGAGGAGTAGTCATATTGGGATGACTGGAATTATGCCAATTACAGAGATTGTAGTTTATTCAGTGTCTTTCAGGAGTTTCACTGAAAGTTAGGCAACTGATTTATTTACCAAGATGTTTTGTTTAATAGTAACTGAGACAACAGGAGCATAATAAACAAAATATCAACCTTAAATGAAGGTAGTTCACATATTTTTCATCAAGCCCACATCTGTGTGTGTTGAAAACATTTATTTTATTGGTCCGATGTAATATTCTAATCTTAAATGTCATGTTTTCATTGGTTGTAAGCAGTAAATCACCATGTGTGCGATCTATCTATCGCTCTATCGATCTATCTATCTATCTATCGATCTATCGATCTATCTATGTTCAGTTTTAAAAGCAAATATTCTTGACAAGATACTTATATTCTGAGCATTTTAACACCTGCTGAGTTCATTTTAATGACTGAAAATCCAGTGTGTTGTTGGCCAGTCTGACTGTAACAGACAGTAGTTTGGAATACCTGTCAAAATGGCTTGTTTAAGATTACTTTTTTGTATCCTAAGTTTAGATTTTGGTTAGTGTGATTCGACTTATAACTTGTTTAATCTTTTTCACTGTCTCTGAACATACTGTATGAGATAAAAAGAGGTTTGAGTGTCGAAGTTCATCAACTCTAGAAGCTCTCACTTCCCTTTTATTTCCTCTCATTTCAGAGAAAACCGTGCAACGTTTCCTCTTTACCGTCAGTGTTTTTCCTTCTCTGCAGAGACAGGAAACCTGCAGCTCCTGCCGTACAGTCTCAAAAAGCTGTGCAAATAAAATTTTATTGCTGTAAATCTGGTAAAAGATGAACAAGCCAAAAAAGTAATTCAAAATCAGTCTGGTTCCAGTTATTCTACAATAGGATCCAGATCCAGACCACCATCTGGGGACCTCCGGTCTACCGGATATCAAGCCAACAATAATCCTCCTCTTCCTCTCTGTTTTTACACACCTACTCCCCTCTATCTCTTCTTTCTGACAAACAACAAAATCTTTTTTTACTCCAGTGACAGCACTTATCTGGGCCTGTCAGAGGGTGTGACATAAATCAGTTTGACCCTTATTGGATCTTTCAGAGTAATGAGCAGCAACAAAAAGCCGCTTGGAAAACTCATCTTTCACTGCTTAGAGGTCATAGAAGCAAGCATACTGTTTCTAATTTATGAGTGCTGTCCAGTTTGTCACAGACCTCATTCTCTTCCCTGCTCTCTTAATCTCTCTGTCTTCCAGCTCTGAGGTAACTCAGAGGAGTAGTACAGTAGAGGGAGTGCCATCTGCAGCTCTGGCACTCAACATTCTCCCGACTACGCTCTGGCCATCCCTCCAATGGCAGAAATACATGCACAGGGGGAAGAAAAACACCACCCAAACCTCATCCCATCCCCCTAGCTAACCCTCACATGGCATACCCTTTCCTTCTCCTCCTGCTGTAGAGGTCCTCCTACTCCCAGCTGCCCAGGCAACCCACATCTCTCCCCATCTTAACCTCTCGATCTCACAGTTCTCTTCCTCATCCGCTTCCTCTACAATCTCTTTTTCTGTCTCTATCTTCAGCACTCCACCACATCCCCTGGTGATTGAGTTGGCAGGAGATGACAAGGAGGAGCTTTCTAGTAAGCAGGCATTGAATATTTTCGAGCAGTGTGCCGGAGTGGAAGGGTAAAAATCCCTCCGTCTTTGGAATTACACATCACTGAGGTTATTCGAAGGCACCATCCGCGTCCTTCACCCATCTTTGAGACGGATGAGTTGAACGATCATTATGAGTTGTTTTCTTTGGATCTTCCTAAACTGGTTACACAAACGAAAACACATTCTTTAAAAAAAAAAAAAAAATTGCTAACTTGAGCAGCTGTAGCTTTCTGCAGCCATTGTTCTCAGTTCTATATGCAGCGCTTGAAGCCCTGACGAGTGTCTCAGCTCATTCTGCAGGCTTTACAAACACAAAAGTGTCTCGACTGCAAAAACACAAAATCTTACCAAGTATTCTTGGTCTAGTTTCTAGCGCAAATATCTTGAACACACTTGAAATAAGACAAAACTAACTTACAAGTAACTTTTCAGCTTGTTGAAAGCTATATGAGCTTGTTTTAAGTCAATAATTCCTTAATTTTGATTTTAAAAAAAGTTCTAGTTATAAGTGAATTAATGTGCCAGTGGAACAAGACATTTTTCCCATATTAAAAGGTAAAATGTCTTTCACTTATAACTAGCACATTTTCATCAATATTAAGGAATTATTGACTTAAAACAAGCTCCTATATCAAGTTGAAAAGTTACTTGAAAGTTAGTTTTGTGTTATTTCAAGTGTATTAAGATATCTGTACTAGAAACTAGACCAGAAATACTTGGCGAGATTTTGTGTTTTTGCAGTGTAATGTTTTAGGATTAATTTACAAACATAGCTATAATCCTACAGCATGTTTAAGCATCACGCTTTGTTTGTCGGAACTTTTAAGGAAGTAATTCATTCATTTTCACCGCATCACTTTAAAGAGTTATAATGCTATCAACATTTTCTTATGATACAGTGGTAGAAAAATCACCTAATACTATCTCAGAGTATTCTTCAGAATAAAATGGCATCGTCTGGGTTTTGTGGCCGAGAGGTGACACAATATTTATGGATATATAACAAAACCAGAAATGTATCTTTTTTACATGTTTTTATGATCCTCTCTTTAAATTTTTAGTTAAAAAAAAGAAATTAAATGTTGCCCACTGGCTGCCAAAAACACAGCTCGCTCCTGTGACTTAAAGCTTTATTATCTTGTTCACATTTTTTAATCAACTCATTAATTTTATCTTAATCTTAGCAAATTAAATCTGGGCATGGATTATACAATATCAGATTTCTACAACTTTAAGTGAGGGTATTTATGAAAATCAGGTAACACCAAATGTCTTTGACGCTGCATGCCATTCTAAAGTGTTTACATATAAAACCAAAATATTCTTATTATTGCATGTTGTTTGCTTCAAAAAAAGAACTTATTAAGGTTACTTTTGGATTCCCCCACCTTAACACGCAGGTTAGAAATTGCTGGATCATGATCATGGAAGGGGGGGGGGGGGCGACACTAAGCTGCACGACTGGAACAAAAAGATGGCTGGTGTGTTATAAAACAAACAATTTTACACGTCGCCTCCTGCTGAGTCTCTCCCAGAGCTTTGACTTATGACTCATGCACAGATTGAGGCAGTGAGGAGGAACAAAGGCAGAGATCTGTGAGCAGCAGTTGATGAAAAAATCATGATGATCGTCTTTAAAAGGATCAGTGCAACATGCTCCCTATTTCATCCTTTATGTATTTTCTGAGGTACAACTAACTCAATCACAGTTTTCGTAACCTGTCAAACTTTTTGATGCAAAGCAGATGGGTGGATGGTGTGCTCTATTAACTGGCTCTACAGATAGATATCTTCACCTGGCTTTTGTTCCAACGCAGTGACTGAGAATGATTTATACTACACAGAAGTGTACTGTATAGTGCTGGAGCTTATGCAGTGCATACACTCCTTATTTGAAAGATGAATGTACATTTCAGAGTTTAGTTGTGTGTAAAAACAAACACTTGCACTGGTCCTCAAAAATGTGGACAAAAGCAGCATGGTGATGGGGAAAATCATTTATCCGAGGAAAGTGCGTGTGTTGTGCAGCGCAAGCAAGTAATACACATCTGGAAAATTGACCCTCAAAGTGATCCAGTGGCTCTATAATGCTACTATAGACATTTTGCTGACTTAGTTTGTCATGCTTGTCTTCTTTCAGGTAAGGGTCACTTTAAATCAATACAAAGTTGTCCTGACTGATCTTTTTTTTATCATTTTATCCTGATAACAATAGACTTTCCCAGGCATGAGAATGCCCCTATTAACTGGTAAGAGAAAATAAACATTGAGTGTTCATGCAGTACATATATTTGTTCTCCCAACAGATTATTTTATTTTATTTTATTTTAGATTTTTTTACAATGAACTTTTGCACTTATTGCATACCACAAGAGAAAATATAAAAGATTTGCACATTTTTTCCATACTAATGCTAATGCTAGTTAGCATGGCCACCAGTGACAACAGATAAACAGTTTTCATGGAACAGTAAGTTGTTTCTCCACCATTAGCACATTTAGCAGTGCGTACATGAGGGTGACTGAGTGCTAAGACTTTCCTCTTGGCTCTGATTGGTTGCATTTCTTTAGACGGCAATAGTAGCTCAGGGAGGAGGTGGAGGAGCTCGATCTTTTCACTGATTATTATCTGTCTCATACCATCCGGTCACAACATGGTGACAGTTTTAACAAATGTAAAAAAATATATATTTTTTTGTAAAAGTTACATCATGCAGGTTTAAACATTAAAAAACAGATTGGATACAATTGTACACTTTTATTTAGCACATACCATTGCAGTTTCCAGCAATTTAAAAGTCCATCGTACCCTCTGTCAACTCTAAGTCCTTGCAGTGCTTTGTCTCTTCTGTCAGCTAGCCAGCAGGCCCTGAGTGTCTGCTCCTCAGCACCTCATCATGCATACTGTTTGTGCTGCTTTGCTACGGAATAAAACCCTATATAGCATCCAGACTTTATTTATCATCAATTAAGTACCTTCATACTTAAGACAACTGCCAACTTTGAAAACGTTTATAACTTTTATAATCCATCTCATTTGGCAGTAATCCGACATTTTATCTGCCATGTTTGTTTAGAAACCTCAGCTTAGATGAAGACAAACAATGACTGTCGTCAAACATGACACAGGTACACAAACTCATGGAGACGTTCATATACTGCTGCAGCCTGCAAACTGGGGATTTGAAGAAAATAGTCATAACCTTTATTTAAAAGTTTAAAAGAATACAATTGTTATGATTCATGTTCGGTCCTGCCCATGCTGTAATTAGTTTTCATTCTACTCACCTGTGTCACCTGATTGCTGATCTGTGCCACCTGGGCCCTGCTCTACTTAACTCCTCTCAGCCCCTGCCTCCCTGCCAGATTATCGACAGCCACGAGCCAGTAGAAATCCAGCATTTCATGCCTTGCCTTCTTGTGTTTCTTCGACCCATTTCCGTCCACGGATCTTCCCCTCCTGCCAAGCCCGTTACGGATTCCTTTGGTTCTGGATTTCTGGACCCTGACTCAAGCTCCGCTTCACGACCACCGAGTATTGCCTGACCCTCTAGTTAAGTTTGCTCTCTCTGCCTCTCCGTGTATAACCTCTGCCTGATTATCGTCTAGCCCCTGGTACTGCGTTGGATTCCCTTGTGGAGACCTTCATCGATTCTTCCTGAGCTGCTACCAGTTCCTGATTCTAAATAAACTTGTTTTTCCTTTACGTACTTCTGTGTGTGGTTGAATTTCCGGGTCCTCCTAGTGAGTCCTTACAACAATAAAACATAAATTAATTAAAAATATGTAAGAACAAAAAACTGATGTCCACAGATTATGATAGTACTTGCCATTGCTTATGTAAACTAGTTTCCCCATTAGAAATATAGAAAATCATGAATTAGCATGCATTTGCTTCACATTTAACAATTAAATGATACATTTGTCCTGTTTGTGTGTGAACATGTAGTCTGTATACTAGTTCCTATGATTTCATGACTGTGTAAATTGTACAAATTCTCACTTTTGCTTCAACGTATGGTTAAAACAACCAGCTAAGAAATCGGATACAAAATGAATAAAAATGAGAACTTTTTACCATTAAAATAAAATCTGTGAAATGTCATTCAGCTGTTTTAATGACGAGGTGAAGCTGACTTCACCTATTTTAAATTAAATCATCATATTTTTATTATCCTGAGTATAATAAGCATGAGAAAATTAAATTTTAGAATGATTACATTTTAAATTTTTATTTAAATTTATTTTAATTTTATTTAGAAATTAAATTTTAGAGAAAATAAAATAAAATTTTCCCTTTAAGGCAACTGAGGTAATGCATCTGTTCTCTTCCTTTGATTGGCAGAAACACACAGCGGCATCAGGAAGATCATGTCCTTATCATGAAAACATCAAGAACATAGGAAAAACAGGCACAGACATGCACACATGTACAGTGTGCTTAAACAAATTAAGCAGTGTCAGCAACGGGTTTGGTAAGAATGACAGAACAAACAGTTCTGGGAGCAACTCTCCTTCCCTCCGACCACACACACACACACACACACACACGCTTTCTGCATCCCCTGAGCCAGCTGCTGTTCCTCTGGCAGCCAGGGAAGGCAGAGACAAACAAACACGAACATGCTTCCATACGTGCATGAACACCAGTACATGTAACTTATAGCTGCTGACACACATTCACGCTCGCACATGTGACTGGTTGTGGTTTGCTTGTTGGCCGTCTGTCAGAGCCAAAGACAGCGATCCAATAAGCTGGCATCTCCTCCTTTCTAACAGCAGCTACCCACCAGAACGCTGGGCATTCAGGTAGAGCCTTGCGACGAAAACCCAACGTCGGAAATGTGTGATAGCCATAACTTATTTTTTTTTAAAGAGATCTTTAAAGTTTTTTTATATTATAAAGATGATTGTTCTTTGCCCTAAAAATCTAGGATCTTTTTGTTTTTCAACATTATCAGTGACTCTCTTTACACAACCAACACAATTTTATGATAATTTGTTACATTTTTAGTTTAGTTCATGGAACCAACTCATTATGTACTGACCTCTCCTCTAATTTCCCCCTTGTTTTATGGTTTTTAAGTCTTTAAATATGTGCATATAAAAGGAAAATAAAAAAGGAGAAGGAGCAGGAGAAACACATAATTTTTTTTAATGTATACAGTACTTTTCATTCTTCTGTCTCTTGTGCCAAAGTCGTCTTAAACCTAACAACTAATCCTGGAAAGAAAAAGTTACATAACAACTTTAACCTTTATTGCTGAATATGGTTTAAATAAAAGTTCTGTATTTTTAAATGGATGCTAAATTCTAGTAAAAGTTGTATTTGTTGTTCATGTAAATCAAACTAATAGTATTATTTATGCAGCCAAATATGCTGCTTCAGTGTCATGGAGCTTTCTTACATAACAGAAACTGCTGAAACCCATCATGATGCCATGCTGGTGTAGTTGCAACCACCATAAATATACGCCTTACAATACAACTTCCTACTCAGGTTAACAATATCTGAAGGTATTTTCCAACATCCTAAAATAGCTCCAAATAAATGGACTGTTTACTCCTGTGACCAAAACCACATTCCTCAGCTGGTTTATGGAATTAATTAACCTATCATAAAGGGCACGTATTCCATTTATCTACAGTTCTTTGTGTTTTATTATGAGACTAAAGTAGCTTTAGAGTATTTAAGTAAGTGCTTTATTATGCAACTCTCAAATTCATCTTTCTTTGGAACAGAAGACATAAGGCTACCTTTAGGACCACCTGAACATCATCTTATTAGAAAAATTGTGGAATACTGTCAAAAAGGAGCAACTCAGTCATTGCTTTTTTGGGTGTACTTATTCATACTTCATGCACCTTCTAAAATACATCTATTTTCAAGCACAAATTCAGCAAATAACATAATTCTACCTTGAAGAATAATCTGCATACTGTCCTCTGTCTCACTGGTTAGTCATGAGGCAGGAAATCTCTTATTATGGCATGATTTTAAAAGAATATGCACAAACAATTAGTAAGAAACCTGTTGTTGACTTTGACTGGGAGCTGCGTCCACACTCAACATTCAATAGATCCCAGCAAACTGAATATAAAGCATAAATTATAATTTGTTCTCACTATTGGCTTTGGTCAGTATCAGGGTTAAAAGGAAGTGATGAATAAATGTGCAGATCACATTCTTTTTATTCAAAAAGAACAAACAGGCTTGCCACTCCTTTCATCTAAATACCACTCTTTATTTAAGTGCACCAACATAAAACTGTGGTGTAGAAACTAACTTACACTCTATACAGCTATACTGATGAGGGACACCAGGCTAACAGTCCAAATATCAGCAGTGAAGCTAAGTGCAGAAACCCTTTGCAGCTGGTGGTGGGTGTGCATCTTCACAAAGTCGTGTATTTTGGGCAGCGCTGTGTCGCTGATTTGGTGGCGGTTAGAGGTCTGATACCTCAGCTGCCGTGTTATGAACAACAGACAACGCCTCATTGTGCAGAGCGATGAACTGGGTAATCGCCTGCTAGAATCACTGCATGTGAGTTGTCCCTGGACATCTTTGCCTGTTTCTCCAGATTTTGATGCGGAGTTAGCTGTTATGGTTTCCCGCTGCTGCTAGCAAACTCTTTGAACTCGGCTTCATGTAGCTTATTTAGTTGTTTCATTGCATTGCTAGTGTTGGACTTCAATCCTCTTATTGATGATGTTGTAGCCTGGTTTATTTTCGTCACCTTTGTTTGCTTGAGTATACCTCCACAGGGCTATTATCGCTCCTCATCCACATGGGCATTTCTAGACAGGGGCCAGCAGGGGCCAGTGCTCTCTCAGATCTGGTCCTGGACCCTGTTATGGCCCCTGTACTGAACAGATAATACTAAATCAATTTTTATGATGATATGCACTGGCAGAAAAACCTTAACTAATAGATCCTTTGGACCAATTTAATTTTTTTACCTTTGCAGTTTTACTTTAACAATTAATTAAAAATTAAGGTGTTGCACGTTTAGCTTTGACGATGAGATATTGCCCTGTTTTTTTTTTTGTTTGTTTGTTTGTTTGTTTTGTTCCAGGTTATTGTTCCACTGGCCCCACTCTGCCCCCCTGGTAAGTTTGGTCTAAAACCACCACTGACCATCCAACTCTGAAAATAGGAAAGAACATAATGTGTTTGAGTGGTGTCAGTCTTTCATGTTGCTTTTTTTTTTTTTTTTTGCTTTCCACCAGTCTTGCCTCATTTTTATGCTGTGGTACTGCTGCTTACTTAGCTGGAGTAGTACGTACAGAGAGATGCTATCTACTACAGGGAAGATATTGCTCCTGTCACACTGATATCAGGTCTTGTAGTATCAAAACACTTTTATGAATATGATTATGCATACATACATACATGTCAACAGACAGATACATACCCTAGTATCAGTTTCAGTGCATTCCCACTGTTGGAGGAAACCGACGTACCTGGAGAAAACTCAAGCATTCAAGTGGAGAACATGAAAACTACATGCAGAAAGACCCCAGGATGAAATTCAGATAATTCTGTTTATGATATTCTATGCTTTTTATTTGGTTTTTGACTTATTTCTAACTCGTCACTGTCCAGCCCTGTTGTACCTGATTGCGGTGGGATACCATGCAAACAGAGGAAGTCTCAGGTCTAACAGATAATCCACATCAGACAGAACAAAACATCTAACAAAGGATTTTCAGTTGATCATCAACTTTGTGAGTTTTCCAGCTGAAAGCTCTTTGGGAAATACCTTGTTGGCAATAAAACACTTGGACACATTTTACTGAGCCGACTGAAAAAATAAGAACCTACTCTGTCTTTCCGACAGACTGCAGGTGATAAAGGGTCTAAATACCCAATTTAATTTGAAATGTATTATTTACTAAGTTGTCTTATGTATAGACACAACACTGCCTTATCCCTCAAGATTAGGAGCTTTTTATGCTTGAATAATTCAATGTTAAGTTGCTTAACAAACAAATAAACAAGCAAAAATACATTCCACTGAAAACACTCAAGTACAAGACAGAGGATGTGCGAAAATACATCTAAAGATCATAAAAAACCTGAAGAGTCATTTTGAAAGTTTATGAGGTAGTCTGACTCTCTGGAAGGGAAATGTAAAATAGCAGTGATGACTCGTGGGTTTTGCACAGCACTGTAGAGCTCTGCACATGAACAGATTCTGTGAGGGCAGAGAAAGGTTCGGCTGATGTTCTTCATCTGCTGTTGTCCATTTGCACACCCAGGCGTGAATCAGCAGAGAACAAAAGGCATGAGCAATAATAACACAATAAAAGGGAACAATCATAGTGATGGTTGTCATGGTAAAAACGCAATTATAAGGTGCTAGCTGTCCACTCATTTGCCTCTCATCACCTCATTTTCCCACTCTTCTCTACACCTTTTCACTGCGTATTATTTCCTAGTAGCCCATGCTAAATGATGGCCGTTCTTTCAGTCTATAATTTCCCCCTGCCACTCCCTTGACTTACTCTCGTATTTTTTTCCCTTGTTCCTCTTTCTCTCCCTCTCCTCCCTGCCGCCCTCCCCTATCCTTCTTTCACGCCACAGCGGCCTCCCTACAGGCACCAGACAGGCCCTGAAAGCTGCACAGAGGAAGCGACCTCCAATGCATCATGCCAAACTGGCAGGACAGACCCCAGCACAGAAACAACACACAACATCGCCAGATTCAAGTTAGGCTGTGCAGTCCTAAAAACATGGCAATACATCAGCTGAAATGCACACAATTAATCACATTTGTCCTCACTCCTTTCTGGACTTGTACAATTAATCAGACCTACTGATCAAGCAGCAAACTGCACTGTCAAAGCTTGGCATCAGTGTGGCAACAGGTTTTTGTAATGCTGCTTCTTCGTGATATTTTTTTTATGTAACACCCAAAAAACACCAAGAAACTCAGAATAAATTTAGATTCAAATACAATCAATAATATCAGAAGATATTATTTTAGGAAGTCCAGTTTATACGATGCACATTTATTACATTTCAAAGGTGGAAAAACATATGCCTGATTTATGACTGTACCACAAAGAACCCAAGATATGGTCATAAGGTCTGGAGAAAAAGTGAAACAATAGCCGTCAATATGATGTAACATAGCCAAAACATAAAATAATTAACATAGCTGTTCTGTTTTATTGTTTGTTTTTTGGGGGGAGGGGGTTTACATTCATGTTGTATAAATCCATAAAACATCTATTTAAAAAATCTTAAAATATGCACTTTTTAAAGAAAGATACGTTTGGGTTATATTATGAGAAATATTTCATTTGTTGAACAAAATAAGTTTACAAGATTCTAACAAAATATCCACATTGCCACCGAGAGACATTTTTATTTGTTTTCCATTCTTTATCATTTGTGCAATTAACATTCAGCACTACTTGTTTCATAATTAACTGGAAACCCAATAATAAATTCAACTGACTGTGTGACATACTATGTTCTGCTTGACAAGTACTATGGATTATTTACTAAATAGGGAGCATTTGGGGGTAAAGTTCTCTGTTTAAATATTTTTACATTTGTAATATTAAAAATGATCAGACATGATAATTTCCTCCTTTTTGCAATACTTCACTTTAAGATTTGAAAGTTAGTGAACAAAACCCCTTCCAAACACACACACAAAAAGCAGGGAAAAACAACAACAAACAAACAAAAAAGGAGTGGCCAAAAGACAGTACTCGACACTGACGATCATACGCTTATAAACTTTGTATATGAGTTTATGCAGAGTCCAATAATTGGTATAATAGTGTCCACATAGTAAGGCTGCCCAAATCTTAACAAAAATGCTATAATAGTTTCTGAGCGTGTAGGTGATCTTTTCAAGTGGGAGACAACTATTTATCTCCGAGATCCATCCAAAAAGGATGACGTTGGGAGATGGACGTCCACGTAATGACTGTGCACTTTCTGGCTCCTCTGTGATCTTTAAGTGAAAAGTGACCATAACGCTGTTATGGAGTTGATGAATAAATTTTATTAGCTATTTACAAAGTTTTGAGGGATTTGTCCTAACCTCTACAGCTAACTTAGGATAAATGTGCATAAAGGAGGAATAATACTGATTGCTTATTCAAAATGTTAAGGCATATCAGCAACAACTTATTTAATTAAAGCTGAGCTTTATAATATGACTCTGTCAACATAACTTCATACTTTGTGCATTATACACTCCTGTGTACAATGCAAAACAAGCAGGGGTCACAAAGTAGCCGTAAATTTTGCTTATAAATCAGGCAGTGGTTGCCTGTTTTAACAATTATAATCATAACATGTGACTGTAATGTAATTAAGGCAAAAGTATTTATACTTTAATGCACAGTTCAGACCAGATATTTACATATATTGTATAATACAACACACAACCTTTTTCTTACTGTCTGACATTAAATCAGACTAACTTTTACCTGTTTTAGCTCCCTTAGGATTACTAGAATTATTTCCTTTTGTTAAATGCAGAATAACTGGCAATTTTTTTATTGTTTTCTTTAAATTTATAGGTTTAAATTCAGTAAAATCACTATATCACTTTAGAAAAGCTCTGCTGATGATATAATGGCTAGGTAAGCTTCTGATTCTGTTCATTCAAAACAATTAAGTTAATTGCAGGCAAATCTGGTTGCTTTTTCAGGCACATCTCAAACACACGGTTTCTTTACATGACATCATGAAGATATCACAGGAAATTAGCCAAGATATCAGGAAGAGACTTGTGGACTTCCACAAGTCTGGCTCATAGGTAATGTGTGTAAAGTTGCCACGTTCATCTGTTCATCTTATTGTTTAAACCACTGTTCAAAAACAGCAAGGCGATGTCCAGGCGTCATACTGTTCAGAAAGGAGATGGGTTCTGTGCCCCACAGATGTTGGTGCCTAATGTGCATTTAAATCAGAAACAAAAGAAAAAGACCCTGTCAATATGTTTGCTAAAGGTGGTCAGAGTGTCAGTGAATGGAGTCATGTACCAACATAGGATGAAAGTCCACTCAGAGAAGGAAGCCATTACTCTGAAAGCAACACAAAAAGCCATATTGCAGTTTGTACACACACTTAGGGACAAAATTGCTGACTTTGGAGACACAATCTGTGGTCTAATTAAACTAAAATTAAGAGGTTGTTGTCGGAGGGACTGCTCAACTTCACAAAATATAAGGTTTCATAAGGACAGAACATTATATGGAAATACAGAAGCAGCAATTCAAAATGTCAGCCAGGAAATTAAAACTTGGGCTCTAATGTGTCTTCCAATTAGACGAGAACCTAAGAATACCACCAAATCAATTACAAAGTGACTTAAGGGCAATTTTTTGAGTAGCCGTCACAAGGCCCAGATCTCTGTCCCAAATTAGAGGGCAGAGATGAAAAGGTGTGTGAGAGCGAGGCGACCTACAAACCTGACTCTGTTACGCCAGTTCTGTTGGGATGAATGGACCAGAAATCCAGCAAAAGCATCTGAACCAAGTCTTAAAGTTTAAAAGGAAATTTTACCAAACAAAGAGGACAGGCATGGGAACTTCTGAATTTCAAAAAAGTTCTCAAAAGTTTTTCAGAAATTCCCTTTCTCATTATTCTGTTATTTAGCAAATAGAAATAATTTAAATAATCCTAACCAACCTAAAACAGGAAAGGTTTGGTTTGATTCAGTATCAGACAGTGAGAAAATTATGTATCTTTTTATACAGTGTATATAAATATCTGGTTTCAACTGCACAATAACAACTAAACGCCACAGATATTTTTCATCACATATAAACAATGGCAGCTATTCGTTATCATCTAATCCTGGCATGGTTTTCCTTTAACTCACAGTGCTGGATGTTACAGGACACTATGTGCTGAAGTTGTATCAAGCCTAACTTGTTGCTTAGAAAAGATCTCTAAATTAAATGATGAACTGTGCATGTGTTACAATCACTTTCATACGTTGGCATTTCAGCAAAAATTTGGACTGATAAGGGGTAAAGAAAAAATGGATCTGACTGGAAAATCGGTGCACTGGTTGGTAAATCTGATATCTTCCATTAAATCAGTACACTTTGTTCGTTCCCGTTTACAACGGGCTCTATCATCCATCTCTGCGCTCCCACTGTTATTGCACAAGAGAAAGTCTGTAAAAATAACTCAGCCCAGTATGGACCCAGTGAACCGGAGCGAACAATAGTGTCAGCAGTATCCACCGGGCCGACCATCGCTCACCTGTCAGGCTGTCGTAGCACTCGATCTCGGTGCTCTCCACGGCTCTCCGCTGCTCCTCGGTCAGCTTGGTCGCGGCTTGACTCAGCAGGTTGACCTCGGAGCCCGTCGTCCCGTCCACAACATGAACCCCTTTGAGCTGGAGCAGCGCACGGTGGTACTTGCCAATCGCCTCCCGGAATTTCTTCTCCTTGTAGCAGCGGTGGCCCTCCACTTTGAAGTCGATGGCTTTCTGGATCTTCAGCTCCATCTCCATTTCGGCCGAGCCGGCTCGATACCCGCCGTCTCCTCCTCCTCCTCCTCCAACCCCACCACCACCACCGCCTCCTCCTCCTCCACCGGCGGCCGCTGCCAGGCTACGACCGCCGGTCTCCGGGTAGCTCTTCAGGCTTTTTATCTGGTGTTGTTTGGCTTCCATGTCCCTCAGTGAACGCAGCTGGAGCGGGCCATTGTGCTCGGTGTGTTTCGTCGGGGAGGACTGAAGCAGCGTGCTGTGCATAAAGGATGCGGTATCGGCGGAGCGGGCAGGCGGCACCGAACTGACGGAAACCGTCGATAAAAATAAAAAATAACCGAAAGAAACGGAAGAAAAACAGGTTAAAGACGCGTCTGCGGGTTGCCACTTGCGCTTCAAAGAATAAATGCTCTAAAAACGCAAAAAAGAGCTAAGAGAGGCAGGAGGAAACATCCCGAAATCGCCAAACGTTCCAACCGTCGAAAACAGAAATCCTCTTTCTGGTCTCGCGGAAGGATGCTCTTGTGGATGGCACGCGCAGCTTCAGCACCACAGGCAGCGCGCGCGCACGAAACCCTCACATCGCACAGCATGATGGGAGAGAAACAGAAGTCGTGAGGCGTTGCTGCGGTAGGAATTTCACGTAAAATGAACAAACGTTCATAATCAATAACCATTTTGTTTTTAATAATTTAATAAATACAATTATATAATTCGGGTTTTACTTTATACAACTGTAGCCAACGAGAAACACCTGATGACTCCAGCTGATAATGTTTTCAATGAGAGGTGGAGGGTGCGGGCGACAGAAAGAGAAAGACAGCGACCTCATCTGGACATAGCGTAAATTACACTTATCCATAATTAGTATTTCTACAGAGGCCCAGTTACCAGTAATATCTCCACATTAAAAATGGTGAGATTTAAAGTGATGATACTTAATTCTTATTAGTGTACATACATTGGCCCCTTTCGCAAACATGTATAAGTGTTTTACAGAAGCATTTCATAACAACAGCTTCATACAAATAACAAAAAAAAGACCTTGTCTTTACATTTACTGAAGGCATTTGTTGGTGCAATTTGTGTGTGCAGTTTCAATACAATATTGTGACTTTGTGGTCTTTTTAGGCCTTTTAGATTTCTCCATAAATTTTATTTACCAATACATTTTTATTAGCTTCTTTTATGTCCCATTTACTTGTTTTGCCCCTATTTGTGGTAATGTTTGTTATGATTATCCTGTGTCTGATATTTCTCATTTTGGATAAAACTGTACCAATCTCTAATCTTTATTGGTAATTTCATTGTTGTTTTTTCAGTAGCAATGTAAGGTAGTGAGGGAATTAGATTTAGATGTTGTGACTATGTAGTAAGTTCAAAAGGAAAAGACAGATGGTGCTGGAGGCTGTCTCACAAACTCCTCTAGACCCAAAAGAACAATCCTACAGCTTTCATCAGTCCACAAAATGTTGCACCGGTTCTTCTTACACCATTTAATGTCTTTTTTGTTCAACTGTTCTTGTCATCTATTTACACTTGGGACTTTGTGGGGGCATCTTGCTGACAGCTTGGCCTTCACATAGGTGTGTTCAAAACGTTTATAGCTCTAAGGTCACCATAGACCTTCTGTGATCACACTGGAGTTGATCATTCTGAGTGGTCTTTGCTGAGTCTGTCATTTTGGCTGATCTCTAGCATATCGGAATGGCAATTTTCTGTTTTCTTCCACGTCCTTCTGGTTTTCGTTGCCATTTTTAAAGCATTTGCATTTAAGATCATTTTAGCAGCATTTTCTGAACAACTATTTTTCCCACCTCTTTCAATCTTGGAATTAAAAATAAGACTGAACCATTTTACTCATTCCTCATGCACTGCTGATTAGAGTGCATTAGGAATGCACTCTAATCAGCATGTATATCTCTTGCTGCCTTCATGCCTAAATAAATCAACGCGTGGATGTGCCAAAACTTTCTCCAGCTAAATAGAAACAAAATTGAAGTTATCATCTTTGGACCTAAAGAGGAATGATTAAGTCAGAACGCAGCTTCGGTTATTACAGCTAGAAACTAGTGATCAGGCCCAAAATCTGGGTGTAGTGATGGACTCAGACCTGAACCTTCAGAGACACATAAAGACCGTTACAAAGTCAGCCTTCTATCACCTGAAGAACATTTCCAGGATCAAAGGACTAATGTCTCAACAAGATCTAGAGAAACTCATCCATGCGTTTATCTTTAGTCACATTGATTACTGCAACAGTGTCTTCACAGGTCTGCCTAAAAAAAAAAAAAAAAAAAAAAAAAAAAAAAAAAAAAAAAAATCAGACAGCTACAGCTGATCCAAAATGCTGCTGCTGCTCCTGTTCTCGCTAAAATTAGGAAGATAGAGCACATCACCCCAGTTCTAAAGTCCTTCCACTGCCTCCCTGTAGCTCAGAGAATAGACTTTAAAATACTTCTGTTAGTTTATAAATCACTGAATTGTATTTAATGTATTTTGGCTTAGCACCAAAATACATTAAAGACCTGTTGTCGTTGTATCAACCTTCCAGACCACTCAGATCTTCTGGTTCTGGTCTACTCTGCATCCCCAGAACCAGAACCAAACATGGAGGAGCAGCATTTAGCTTTTATCCACCACAAATCTGGAACAGACTTCTTTCAGACTTTTTTCCTTTAAATCGAGGCTAAAAACACACCTATTTAGAGCTGCCTTTTATTAATAGTAAGTGAAACACTGATCATTGTTTTCTAATTATATTTGCTTGATCTTTATGCATAGATACTCGATTTTGATAATTTTGCTGTATACTTGATGTTTTTACGATGTAAAGCACTTTGAACTTCCTTGCTGCTGAAATGTTCTATACAAATAAACTTGATATCTAAAGTGAGATTGAGTATTTTAGAATGACTGATACATAACAGGTGGCGGTATTTTTTAATGTTTTTTTTTTTTTCATGGGGATTAACGGATTAGCCGTCTCAACAGATATTCATATATTGTCGTGTTTCCACTCAGGTAATAACATCACTATGTGCAGACTGGAGGTTGAAAAGGTTTATTGATAAATGAGGTTCTCAAGTGTTTTCATAGGAAACGAGTGTTGACTTTGCCATTATAGGCTAATGCAGACATTGATAACATTTCTATTATTTTTCAAGCACACTTTGTTCAAAACCAGAACACTTCTTTTCCTCAATAGCTTAAAAAAAAATCATCAATGCTGATGTTTTTGCTCTACTTCGTTTTTCTTTAAACCATAAAAACATTTCAAAATATTTACAGTGCAACCAACTGCAGGTTTGAACAATCTCTAAATGGACTGAGGTTTAGTATCTACAGTGAGCTGATGGCACGTCTGAGGTTCTACACTAGAGCATCTAGGTGGAAATATAAAAAGCAGACCAGGTGTTCTACTCATCTGGCTTCAAGTAGGTTGTAGAAAACGCTCGGTTTGTGGTCAAAAAGGTAAAAGGTGCTACTACCATTTTAACAAAGCACTGAAGCAGAGGTATGTCACTTTTCTAGTCTCAAGGGTTCAACGAGGATTGATCAACATGATTTTTTACGTCTTTTTTTTCCTGCTAAAAATATGGTCAAAGCTCAGATGCCTTTAATATTAATCATGATGAAGGAGGTATTTTCAGGTGAAGAGAACATGATTAGATTCAGCAATCATATCAGGATGTGTACTGTGTCCACCAGCTAGGTGCTAATCTAAATTTATCCAGTTAACGTCATTTTTAGGAACTATTCAACAATTACGCATAGTCTAAAAAAACGATCATATGGATTCTTAAATGTAAAGTATAGGCAGCAGTCTTTATACAGGTGCATTTAAAATAGCTTGAATATCACTAAAAAAAAAAAAAAAAAAAAAAAAAAAAAAAAAAAAAAAAAAAAAAAAAAAAAAAAAAAAAAAAAATAAAGTTGATTTGTTTCAGGAATTTAATTCACAAAGTGAAACATTTCTATAGATCCACTACCCCTGAAGTGATATATTTCAAGCATTTATTATGGCTCACAGCTAACCAAAGCCCAGAATTCAGTTTATAAGAAAATTATTAAAAGTATTTTTAATGCAGGGATGTCACGGCCTACACATTCAGGGAAAAGACTGCTGTCTTGACAGTGATCCAGCAGACAGCTACTGACACCCTCTTCAAAGTCCTTTTAAATAGAAGTAAATGATATCTCTCAGGGGAGTAGGACAGAATCCAAGTGGTTTTACATTGGGGAGCCATGGCATTCGTTGGCGTTGGTCCGCTGTGCTTTATCAAGTCCAAGGTAGACACTCATCAAGAAAAACTTTTGCACATTTAATGAGTCTTTTTGCTGACAAGCTTTATGGAGATGTGCATTTAATCTTCCAGCAGGACTTGGCACCTACTCACACTGCAAAAAGCAACAATATCTGCTTTAAAGGGGGGGATACTATGCAAAATCAACTTTATTGAGCTTTATGTCATGTTATAATGCTAATGACTCATTCATGCATGTTTGAAAAATCCTCGAGTCTCCTGTGGCAGCCATTTGGGGGTGCCTTAATGCCTGCTCATACAATGCGTCGCATATTTCCCCAAAACTCTACCTTGGAGCTTTAGCCCCCAGCCAAGCTTCCACCCCATCCAACAGAGCAATCCTTCCCCACACAGCTCCTCCAGACTAGCAGCAGCAAACACCTGGTGGAACTGCGCATCTCCTGAGCTCCTAAGAACAGCCGTAAACAGCATCAATGGATGGCATGGAGAAGCATTGTTGTGATGACAAGCTGAAGAGGGAGTATTGGAAAGGGTTGGAGGTTCTTAAAGAGACGGAGGCCAATTTCAAGGTGTCAGAACCAGAACCAAACATGGAGGAGCATCATTTAGCTTTTATCCACCACAAATCTGGAACAGACTTCCAGAAAACTACAAAACAGCAGACACACTTTTTTCCTTTAAATCGAGGCTAAAAACACACCTATTTAGAGCTGCCTTTTATTAATAGTAAGTGAAACACTGATCATTGTTTTCTAATTATATTTGCTTGATCTTTATGCATAGATATTTACTCAATTACCATTATTACTACCATTTTAACAAAGCACTGAAGCAGAGGTATGTCGCTTTTCTAGTCTCAAGGGTTCAACGAGGATTGAGCAACATACGGCTCTGATGCAAAGTCAAATGTCTTATAAGTTATTTTTGATATATACAGCATTTTCATAACTATAAAATGGCACGATGTCCCTGGAAAATACATAATACTCCCCTAACCATAATATCACTGAGCTGGAGTGGTGAGCAGACTGGCCAGACCTACAAGTAAGCCCCTAGAAAATTGAGACAGTATCGGCAAGAGGAAAATGAGAGATACCAAAAGCAAACATGCAGATGAGCTGAAGGCTGCTATCAACGCAACCTGGGCTTCTTTACCACCTCAGCAGAACCACAGGCCTCCATGCCACGCTGCACTGATTCATGCAAAAGGAGGCCCAACCAAGTATTGAGTGAAGATACAGTACAGTACTTGGATATTCTTTTCAGTAGGCCGGCATTTCTGGAGTAAAAATATTTTTTAAATGGTCGTATTTAATGTTCTAATTTTTGGTGAAGCTGAATTCTGGGTTTTCATTATCTTTAATTCATAACCATCAAAATTAACAAACATAAAAGAGTGAAGTATATCACTATGTGTGGAATGAAAATATATCCGAGTTCGTTTTTTTGAACTGAATAATAAAAATAAGTTACTTTTTGATGATATTCTAACTGATATTGCACCTGTATGTGGAGTAAACAGAGAAAATTAGAAGTGCAATTCACCTCACGCTTATAATTTAACCTATTAAATCCAGAAAAAGGCTGATATGATAAAAAAAAAAAGCAAAATAAAAACATAAAACTTAAATAACAACTGAAAGTCCAAATAAAAGTGACTTATCAATGGCAGCATGAAACAACAATAAACAAAATTTAATAATAATAATACCAACTTGCCGTCCTGCAAGGAGGAACAGGAGGATGACTGAAAACTCCATCATACTTGGAGTAAGAGTCTGAATCACTATGTTAGGGTTTCTTGCTGCCCAGTCTTTTGAAAACACTGACAGCCTTGACGTCCATCTTGGCCCCCACAGACTCCCCTCCTCCCCCGATCCCTGGGCTGTTGCTGCTGCTGACCTTTGAACTGGCTGAAGTGGATTTCTCCAGTGCTCTGGATCTGGTGCTTGTCACTCTGTTGTCCTGAGTGTCAGCGGATGCTGGCGTCACCGCTGTGCTCGTGGCGGGGGGCTTGCCCAGTCTCTGAAGAACACTAATTTTGGCAAGCGGGAGGCCATTTGGGGATGAGGTAGAAGAGGACGTGGGAGAATCAGAGGGAGGCAGCTTGAATTTCCCACCCAGGCGATGTAGGGTCATAGGGGGCGTCTTTGAGGCTGACGCTTTCTTCTTCGATGGCGTGGGTCTCTTGAGGACACCAGCGTACTGCAGGACAGAGCCCTCTCCGTCGCTCTCCTCATCATCTTCATCCATGTTTGCATCTGTATTTCCTGGCTTCGGTATTTCTTCGCTTTCATCCCCTCTGTCAAGGCGGCTGAACACCCCAGTGGGCTGCCAGAACACAACAAGTTTAGATCACAGCTTTATTCCAGGCAGTAGGAAGCTGAAGTCATGCTGACCACACTCACCTTGCTGTTACTGGTTGTTGTATCTGCCATCGATTCAGCTCCAAGCCTTTCAAACACTGAGGTACGCTTCAAACCTGTTTTAGGAGAAGAAACAGTTTCTGTCAAACACAAAGGTCACAGCTTAAGAAAATAGTTACCACTTATGCAAGGTTCGTTTTTTTCTTAGTTATATAAGACTAGACCTAGGGTTTATTAAAGGCGCCATGGCAACAAATTTCATTTGTCTTCAGTTTTGGGGGTATAATATGATCTGTTGTGCTCTGACGACGCTGTGTGAATGTCAAGAGTTGGTACCAAAAGCTCTGCTCATAGGCGGTCTGCTTCATTTCTTTGCTCAAAAACGGATGACTCAGAGAACAGTTTATCTTTCTACGCAATTCATATTCTCACACCATCAAGCAAACAGCCCTTCCCTTCCCTCCTCCCCCCAGCTGGTACATTGGCTAATTTGAGGGCTATGTTGCGCTAGCATGTTTGGCTACTCCACCTGAGAAGAGGATGGCTACTAAAGAGCGGAGTTGTTTTGTCCGAAGGTGCTTGTAAACGACTGGAAGTTTCCACTTTACTCCTGAAGGATGAGAGAATCAGAGAAGAGTGGCTGAAGTTCATTTATGGGGAAGTACCACGCAATTACTACCTCAATTTGAGACGATGTTCAGCGCATTTTACTGAAGCATTTCCCAAATATTGTTGTAGCCAATCAGAGTGAAGTAAACTAGGTAGAGCCACATATCATCACCGTACCCAACCCTTTTACCGAGGAGGGAAATCTGGCCTGCCAAAATAACTCCCTACAAAAAGGTGATGTTATTTTTTTTTAAAAATGAAATTCTTTGGAGAACTGAAATAAGCAGCAATGTCGACTATATGAAATAATGTATAGTGATGTCACCATCCCTTTACCCCTTTTTTCCCCCAGACGTAACTCTGCAAGTACCCTTTTGTCTGTACAGGCCAGGATTTTTTTTAATACATTAAAACTCTTTTTTTATTACCTTATTGTGATCAAAAACTACCAAGGAAAGACAGCTAGCACTGTTTTTATTTTTATGCGCACACATTAAAAACCAGGGTATGTCAAATTTCTGTCTACGCCACTACAAAACATGTCAGAGCTGTGGGAGCATTCATGGAGCAACCATGGAAGAAAACTTGTTAGAAGCCAGAAAAGACCCGAGACTGGGGCGGAGGTTCACCTTCCAGCAGGACAACGACCCCAAACATACAGCCAGAGCTCCAATGGAAGGGTTTAAATCAAAGCATCTTCAGCTCTAAATGCGACTGACATGACGCCGCCTGTCAATCAATCCAGTGGGTTTGTCAGCAACTGACCAATTTGCGGTCGCAATTCAGTGAAGTGAAACACCCGTTATCTGGAGGAACTGAATCTGCTTTACCTCCAACATGTTGGAGTTTATCATTATGAATGAGCTGCGGTCATAGAGATTTGGTGAAAAAATGGTTAAACGCTCAGGGGGAACATGCAATTACAACACGCTCTACCCAGAGCATTTAGAGGATGGAACAGCGTTTACTCCATTTCCAAAAACCCAAACAGAGTCTGGATAAATGTAACAGATGGATAAATGTGGCCGACCTCATGAGTAGCTGAAAAAAATAAAATAAAATCACATCGCATCACTTGCCTTTCAGTGATCGATGGTATAACATGTTCGTTTCTATGAAGGTAATGGCAAGTAAATGCCCCACTTTTTGTCACATCGCATGTTTAATGGTTAAATCAAAGATTAATGCATAAAAGTGGGGTCCAAAACAATAAATGTGAGATGTGGCCACAAATCTGTTTTCATTACAGTTTCTTTGTAAAGCAGTAACTTTTCAGGCATGTGGTACAAATATTCATACACAGCCTGACACACCTACTTTTATCTACTACTAAGTAATTACTCGCCTGCTTTTTGCAAGTGCAAAATGCGTTTGACACAACTACGCTGAGAAGGACGCATGGATACACTGACAGAAAACACTGCTGGTTATTTCAAAGCACTTTGGTACAGCTTTAACTGTTTCAAAAGTGCTGTACAGAAGTCAATAAATACACTATTTCTAATAAAAGAAGATAATCATAAAATAACTTACAACAAGTACAATAAATCACAAAGACTTATATGCCACAGAATAAAAACGGGTCTTAAGAAGCACCTTAAAATTGTTTAAGCCTTGAGCAGACCTAATGTAACAAGGCAGATTATTCCATAGGTTGGGAGCCTTGACAGAAACGGCGCAATCCCCTTTGCTCTTGAGTCTGGACCGGGGGTGGAGGGGTGGGGGGGTATGGGAGACGGACATCTAGGAAATTGCGTCACCACGTTATGCCACAACACCGTTATGTCTGGGTGCCCTGGGTCTGAAGCCCAGAAAAGGTGAAGCAGTATTTTGTCTGCTGCATGTTCCACATATTGTGGGACAGATTAGTGCAGACGGTACTCATCCAATGAAACCAAAATGGAAAACACCATGATTAAGATTTAATATTGTGCCATGTTATTTAGCAAACAAAAATGAATATCAACAGCCACCAGAGAGCAGAAAACTGTCACATAGCCAAAGGGACACTGAAGATAAAACAAAAACACACACCCCCACCCCCCCCAAAAAAAAAATTCCTTTTCGGGTTCGTATGAAACACATTCATGTTTTTGCACAAGCGATTTAGCACTTCTTACTTCTAAGATCAGACCCTTGGGCTTTAACGTCAATTTCTCAGTGGTTTCCTGCAAATAACTTCCCGGAGCTGATATGTGACTCGTTCGATCTTTATTTATTTATTTTTTGCCTTAATGTCGGCTATTAAGGCAAAAACGCCTCATCAAACGTCTCAGGTGACGCTGTGTGCTTCACGACCTCCACCATTATAACCGTGTTTGTCTGAGGTTTTCTCTGTCTGAGGCACACTTCTGCGTGGGCGGCGCGATCTTACTGTGAGCGTCGTGTCAATTGAGAAGCTGTGGCACAAACTTGTGTGGATGCTTTCGAAAGCCACTGTGTGAAATGGATCACGCCTTCGACTAGTAAGTCTCGCCAGGATTCATCAAGAGTAAAAAGTAATCCTGCTTCTCAAGCCTAACTAGAAAAAAAAAAGCAAAAACATATGCTATATTAGTAATTCTACCATATGTAAAATATTTTAAAATAGGGGTGACCATCAATAATCAGCTCTGGAGCTGTGTTTTAACACAAGACGTTTTTACTCACTGTGTCGTGAGATTAGTTTCCAAACCAAAGAGGTTTAGATCTTGGTTCCATTACTGGAAGATTAGTTTTCTCTTTGCAAATGAGAAAAAAAAGTGCTGCTTTAAATATTTTAAGAACGTGTCTTTAAAGAGCGTCAAGAATTAAGTAAAATGTTACAGCATAAGAAAAAAATTGATTGAAAGAAATTATCCTGAAACTCTTTAAGAGCTCCTTATTAAACATTTTCAAACTCCCTCAAAATTCAAGTAAAACCAAACATTTCAGATTTTACAGACAGTTTGTGAAGTCAGAGACATGAGGCATGAAGGAAGGAGAATTAGTCGGGTTAGGAGTATTAGTGAAGATGGTAAGCTGAATTTAAAAAGGGTCAAGAGAAGCTTTGGTTAAATAACCAAAGGGGCCACTTTGTGTTGATTAGTCGTTAGTTAATCAGGCTGTCGGCGAGACCGCGCGGTCAGGCCTACCTTTCTTGGCCTGCTGGGCCAGGATTCGACGTGTACGAGGCGTGGTGCCCTTTGGCATGTTGATGATGTACTTGCCTTCCATCTCAGCTGTGACACGTCGGCGCTTTGCTGCAGGCTTCCCCTCATCGGCTGGCTGGCTTATGACTGACAAAGACACGGGGATTAACCACAGGAAAATAAACAAAAAAAGATTTCAATAAGTAACTCAAACATGTCATCTACCTGCTTTGTTGTTCTTGTTTGCTTGCGAGTTGGACACTGTGACCGAGAGCCGGTTGTCAACGGGTCGGCGGGCTGGAGTGGTGGGGGGGGAGTCATGGCTCAAAGCGTTGGCAATCATACGAGTAGCAGCTGTAAAAAGAGCTGCGACTGTCAATATTGTCTCACTCTGTTTTTCTGAATCATTAAATTAATTTAACTATGAAAAAGCCAGAATGGCAACTGTCATTTGGACACATTTCAACAGTAAGATTACTGCTTAGACTTGTCTTCACCTTTTTCAAGTTGTGTGGCATTAAACTCGCACAGACAGGGTTTGTTTTTTTTTTTTTTTTTTTGTTATTTTTGGGACAGAATATACAACAGAGCAATTAAATCTAATACAATATAAACTCTTTTCATCTGCCGAGAAAAACAATTCCTCAAGAACTACAGACACCACATGATGCCTGTTGCAGGGAAACACAAGTTGCAAGATTTTCTTCTAGTCAATAGTAATGAAAGACCCAGGAGGTTAACCAGTGGTTCATGCAGTTTAATAATAGCCACAGGCTAACACAGAGAGAACAGAATATTACACAAGTTCCTTTCAAGCAGCAAAGGGAAATCAATTTTTCAAATTAATAAAAAAAAAAAAAAAAAAAAAAAAAAAAAAAAAAAAAGACTACATTTAGGTCCAAGTTGTTTTTTTTTTTTTTTTTTTTTTTTAATCATTAAAAAGGGGCAGGACTGTCTTTTCCAGGCACATAGACTCATTTAATAGCACAATCAAGTAACTATGTTTCCTTCAGCTGTTATAAAAATACTGTATTGATCAAATATGACTTAAAAGAAATTTTATTTCGCAATTTAACGTCTTGAAAGTGGGCCTCTGTCTCTTTAAGAGTCCTGCTCTTTCTGAAGCTCTGTTTTCAGGAAGTTACCACAACAGCGCTCCTCTATTGACCCTTTAACAACGTTTTTACCAGCGTTGCACTGAGAAGTAGCTCGTATAATGACCTCAGCAAATGCGCAGTTCTACCAGGTGTTTAATTGTTGCTGGCTAGTCTGAAGGAGCTGAGTGGGGAAGTCGCGGGGAAGCGATGCTCTGTGAGGCGGAAGCTCTGAAGCTTAGAAACTGCAGCTCCAAGGAGGAGCTGGGTCTCGAAGGTGGTGCTCCGTCCACCCAGGTGTTTTGTACAGATGAATGGCTGCCACAAGAGATTAAACGATTTCTCAAACATGCATGAAAGAATCAAGGCAACACTCCATGTATGTTTTTGATGAGGGAATAAGAATACAACATGATGTAAAGCTCAAAAAAGTCGATTTTACTTAATACCATTAAAGTATCATTTTACTTTAATGGTATTTTTGATTCAGTTTAACTCCAAATATGTATACAAAGTCACTTATTCTATTTGTTTCCCCATCTAGTTTAGCAATAGATAGATTAATCTTGATTCAGAGTCTCATCAATCTGACTCCAGTCTATTTTACTTTAAAAAAAAAAATCTCTTCCTTTAAAACCTTTCCTGCAGTGACTCAGACGCCTCTGCTGTAGCAGCAAGCTCAAGCTTCAGCATTCAGAACAAAACAAACTGACAAAATGAAAAGTCGATCATTATATTAAATTCTAACAATGAAGTAGGACACTCTGGATCATGGTTGTCGCATACAAGTCTGACACATTGCAAACATCTAAATAATTTTGCACACTCCAATTACCCTCCTACAGCAGAACAGCACACCCTGCGTCACTGCACAAGCTTTTCAGGAATGGCTCGAAGAAGAGTCAACACCCTGAAATACCTTTCATAGCACGCGGTGGCACAAACTGGACATACAGGAGCAGCACTGGGACTCAAAGGACAGAAAACAGAAACTAATTCAGCCTAATTATAACAAATATGTATAAATATTTCTTACAAGAAAACTCAAATAAACAGCAGCTCGATTCCCTAACCTCACTATCTGGCCCCAGACAGTATGCTGAACTATAGCATACGATGTGTGTGGTTCGTCTGAGCCAGGGTAATTACTGTGAACACAACACATAATGACTCAAGCAGCTATTCATCTGGCTTCTGGGTGGGCTGACAAATCGATCACGTCCTTGTATCTATGGAGAAGAATGTGGAGACACGTCACAGAGTCGCCTGTTTGGACAGGAGTGCTATCTGAAGTGCACCTATCACCCCTTATCTGCACCTGCTATTGCTACTGTAGCATTTGATACAGTTGAGCTAAAAAGTTGCTTTAAACAATGTGTCAAAGTTGGTATAAAACCCCAAAAATGATGGGAGGCTGTACAAGAACAATTTTCTGGACTGAGTGGAAGCATTTCACATCAATCTGGACGTTACAAAACAAGGACTCTTATGAGAGATTTTACTGTGATTTAACCTGAGAAGGTTCTGTCAAGATCTGGTTTTCCACTAAATTGAATAAATAATTATCATTTTCAATCATTTCTAAGAACATAAAGCTCTTTGGTATAAACTTAGCTGTTTCTTTCATGTCACCACCAGTGGCTGTTATAAGCTGCGATATTATGAATAACAATTTGACATACTCTTGGAAGCTTGAACGTTTTTTGTTTTTTTTTTTAACTTTCCTTCATTACTCCCAGTGAGTAAATCTGTTTATCAGGTTTTCTTTTAAAAGTAGAACAAAAACTGACCGAGAGGCGGGCAATGAAAACACCAGCTAAACCTGAAGGAGAGGCAGCCTCTACATGGGATCATTCTAAAATGATAAGTACATGATTCAAATTACCCCAACATTAAATGTGGTTTTATGCTACAAACTTGAGACAAATGGAAACAAACTGAAAACCTTATTTTGGAAAAGCGAGACTATAAAAATGTTTCAAAAGGTTATAAATATAAAAGTCTTATTCAGTTTTCCCCAGCAAAACAATGTGTTCTAACAAGAGAGACAGATTTACTTATTTTAAATGTGTAATGTTTATGGTCTCGCTGTTCTGGTGAGTGGATGAAATAATCAGAGTAATAAGTAGGTCACCAATGTTGCACGATGCTAAACGTGTCTATATTGTTTGGTTCACTAGAAATTAAATCACTCTAAAATCAACTGAACATTCAGTTATCTATCAGATTTCCATCAACAAAAACATCTTTATTTGGAGCCAGAAAGGCATTAATTTTTTTTTTGTTATGTAGAAGATAGTTTTGCATTTATTGATGACAAAAAAACATATTTAAATTACAGTCACCACATTTCATAGGAAGGTTTTTCTGAATGCAGCTGTTCAGATCTGTTTCATATTGTGTTGAAAGTTGCTTAATCAAATCCTTGATGTTGTCATCCTGTCAGCCTTGCGTCTTCATTAATTCTCTCTTTGTTATATAGTGGAGCCCAGTATGATGCCATATGAAGCTCACAGTGTTCTGGTCTATGCCGTGTAGAGAAAAATTAAATTAAATATTTGTTACTTACGAGTCTTGGCGGTTCTTCTGAGCTCAGCTTGGACACTTGTCTGTCCTGAGGAGATGGCCTCAGCTGCCATTTTACACATGTCCTGAAGAAACACCAGCAGGAAACGTGAAGTTTTACAGGAATTTAGAAAAAGACCAACAAAGACCACCTAAATATCATTTTAGAAGTTTAAATAACATTAAAAAACATTTCATATTCCTGTTTTGCACTCAGGAGTTTGTCTGTCCTACCTCTGTTTTGAAACCATTTAATTTCCATGAATGGGATCATTGTGTATCACTTTCTTTCTCTTGGTAGTTAGGAATGTTCATAAATTATGAGAGGAATATCATATTAACGCACAAATCTTAAATACAATTTATTTATATATTATTTTCAAAAGATTTTATACTATTCAATTAAAAAAATACTTTATTGACCCCAAAGGGAAATTAAATGTTGTTGTAACTCATATTATCTCATTTTCTTCAAAGATTTCCTTGTAGATGCTGATAAAGGATCTCCTGTAGCGGTCTGTATTACAGCGGTTCTCAAGAAGCCTCCAACTGAAGACACTGTGTTTTTCTCTGACAGTCTCATGACGAGGATGCTCAGGATTGTCCATAATTTTCTTGATTTTATGAAGATCCCTTCTTTGCACCATCATCTCCAGTGGTTCCAGAGTCGTCCCCAGAACAGAACCAGCCTTCTTCATCGGGTTATCTACAGCCCATTTTATACTAAAAACCAAACTGACTGTAAACCACCCACCACTGGAAGATAATCCTTACTGGAAAAAAGAGAACCTTGACCAGCACCCAACACACAAACAGCAAAAAACAATGAAATAATCTTTTAGTTAAAACCACAGTACCATCAAAAAGTATTTGCGCCCTTACAGATTTCTTTTACTTTTGTCACACCTGAATGCTTCAAAATTACACAAATGTTAATATCGTTAACTTAAGAATCAACAGTAATTAACCGGTGATTGTTTTTGCTCAATATCCCGAGCCATACCCTGGCTTGGATAACTACCCGATTAGAAGAATCTAGAAATCACTTAAAAAGAAACTGTTTGACAAAACAAAGCGAGTTAAAGATCAAACAGCAGGACATCATGTCCTGATCCCGAAGAAACTCAAGAACAAGTGACAAACAAAGCGAGTGCTGTGAGTCCCATCACACCAGGTGTACAACCAACGCAGGATTTCAGAGAAGGCACATAACACCCTCGGTCAAACATGGTGGGAGTAGTGCGATGGTCTCCAAGACCTGGGCGACTTGCTGTAATTGACGGAACGACGAACCCTGCACTCTACCAGAAACTCCTGAAGGCGAGTATCCGGCTATAGATTTGTGACCTTAAGCTCAAGTAGAACCTGGTTAGGCATCAGCACAATGATCCAAAGTACACCAGCAGGTCCACCTCTCAATGGCTCAAAAAAAACCCTAAATTAAGGGTTTGGTATTACCAAGTAAAAATTCCTCCACAGTGAAGTAAAAGACTCATTGCAACAACTATTGGCACAACTATCCGGTTTTCAATTCAGTTTATTTATATAGGGTAAATAAAAAAAAACAAACAAAAAAAACAAGTCCTCTCAAGCCACTTTACAAAACACTGGACCCAGTTTAGATACAGAAATATACGGTTAATCAAGTAATTAAACACTGTACTCAAGTTCAGTTTATTATTCAATTTGGTAAAAAAGTTTTCAATCTCAGGAACTAATTATTATTAGGTTTAGGGGGCAAATACTTTTTAACACAGAATTAAAATTTGTTTAATGGTATGAAACATTTAAGCAAGACAAAAAGCAGCAAAAATAACAGAAATATGTAAGAGGCAGACTATTTTCACAGCTCTTTATACCACTTAAACCCTGTCAAAATGTTTTTGTAAGTACTTGGTGAATTAAAACTCAACAGCAAAGTTGCTACAACAAACTTTAAAACAAGGAAATTTGCCTCACCTGCCTGTACACCTGTTTGGCATGTTTAAGAATGGCAATGATGTCTCCAATGACTGTAATACCGAGGTCCATCATGATGTCTTTACTGAGGTCCATTAGCATGTTCTTTTGGATTCTAGAGTGACAGACAGACAGACAGAATTGGATACAAACATGAGGGAGATGATAAATCCATCAAATGTTTAAGGTAGAGATGCACGGAGAAACTGGCCGCCAAGAGCAATCATTTGATTTTATACTCGACTGGCTCTGACTGGACATCGGACAGTTGGAAACTGAAAATCTGATCCTATGCTTCGACCACATCTAAACACCATTAGTTGGTGAAAGCCACATCCCTCAGTGGGGAAGGTGCAACAAAGGGAGGAAGACTCAACAGATAATAGTTTTCAGTGTGAGAGAAGAGCTGAAAGTGAAAGTCAGCAAAAAAACAAAACAAAACAAAAAAAAAAAACTATGGGAAGTTTTGAGAAAAGAAAGAGTCTTTTCTTTGGAGACATGTTGGATGTTCATTCAGATGCCACTTAACTAAAGCAGGAAGACAGATCTCAGCTGGCAACAGAAAAGCTAAATCCATTCCACCAAGGTTCATCTGTTATTTATTTTTGTGTTTACTTCTTTCTGTTATGGAATATGCTGGATTTTAAAAAGTTGGCAGTCTGCTGTTCCTCTTTTTTGGGACACTCCTTGTTTTATTTACAATAGCCATTTTGCAAAGATCTTTTAAATTTTCAATATAGCAAGAAAGTAGAAAAACATCAATGCTGGGTGTTGTCATACAGATACATTGGAATCAGCTAAAATCAGCTTTTGAAGATCAGACTTTTACAAAATCAGTGATTGGAAATCAGACACAATATTTCTGATTGGTGCATCTCTAATAACATGTTAATGAAAGCTTTACGTTACCTGTGGTCCACAAAGGAAACTGCATAGGTGACAGCGAGGCCGGCTGGAATCCCAGCATCCTTAAAAAACTGAATCCACTCTGAGGTGGCTTCGAACAAAAACAAAAACATTTTTGATTATAAACAAGACAAAGAATTCAAGATTCAATTTAATACAAAACAGACTACAAGAATTACTAAAAACAATGTGTTTTGACTACTAAAGCAAAAGCCCAGAGAGGTAACCTGCAAATGATGAACTAAAACTGCTACAAATTGGCAGGGAAGGAAACGGTCACAGACTGGACTCTTAAAAATTGGTTGCATTGAATTAAAAAAAAAAAGTTTAGCTTAAATATTATTTTTCCATTCTGCTTATGTTCATACTAGGGATGAAGATTTACTGTAGCATTCTTCTATTATTGGGTAAAAAATGTGATATATTGGTATAAAAATTCAGATTTCATACAAAAGTGTTTCCTTAAATTATATACTGATGGTTGCCAGTACCACTGTAGACTACAGAGAGGGAGATGGCTCTCACCAAACCTCCCCGGGAGATGTAAACTGGAGCAGACAGCAGTATGTGGAGGACTAACACATGCTGACCATAAGCAGCTGGAGGTTATTTATACCCCCAATGATGAAACATCTTGAGGCTTGAGTTACAGATACAGAGTGAAGGAAGCACAACAGCTGCCACAACAATAACCGACCAACACTCTAACTCTTACTGATGAACTCAGATGGATGGAGGCAGCTCTCACGGTGGCTAAGTTACCATCTGACACCAACAGAGTCACCATGGCAGATAACATGGAGACAACTTTCCACATTTTGATTGGTTCTTAAAAGTTAAATGACTTTTTGGGAATTGTGATTTAAATCAAATGGCAGAAAGAAAAGCAGTTTAATAGAAATGTTTACATTTCATAAGATGCGTTTCTACTACAACCATCTAATCCTGAAAAAATTACCAAGCAGATAAAGAGATAAAGCTTCGGAAATAAGCAGCAATTACCGCGCTACCAAGTCATTTTTGAACACTCGGACACTTAAAGAATCAAGTAAAAACAAATTACAATCCGGTTACTGTTATTTGAAGACACTCTATATTCCAAAAATAGACGCGTATAATTCAACTGCTACAAACATAAAGAATTGGGTTTGAGCACTTTTGGCACAAATAACACACGAAGCTATGTTATTTATACCTGTTATGCCACGCTACTTTGACTTGAAGAAAATCTCCACCAGTCAAGCGTGAATATTGTTCTTTAAACTCTTAAATACTGCACGATTTATAACAAAGTTCGCAAACTTGACCTGACGAAAGATTAAACAGCTCTGCACTGTTGGCTGTTCCGCTCATAAAGATGAAACAAGACGTTAAGACAACAACATAGACCCACCAGCAGCAGATATATATTAGCATTCTGTTAGCATCGTTTCGCCGCTGAATAAATGAAGCAAACATCCGTTAGTGATACAAACTATGAACAAGAAAGACCTCAAGTGTCGTGACAAAGCTAACAATTGGCATTGGACGTCATATCTCATAAAAGCTTCAATGAATATTTCACTGTTTCTGCCAAGTATAATGTCTAGCTTGCCGGGCCTTGACGCTCTCACCTGCCGTCACGGTCGCCATGTTTATAACAAAGGTGACGCGATTTCCGGTATAAGGACTTGAAGCGTGAGTGCAGTTCTGATTTATTGACGATAGATGGCGGAAGAGCCTCATAATCCACAAGAAACAATCCAAACAGTAGAGGTCACACAAAAAAAGTATTGAGGATTTTTGGGAGGGGGGGGAGGAGTTTATTGCATCTTCACCTTTTACTTAAAGATCTGACCTTGTAAGATTATTGTGAAGAATAATGAAATCGTTTAGCTTTCTATTCTGTTTATAATATATTTATATATATATATATATATATATATATATATATATATATATATATATATATATATATATATATATATATATATATACGGATGGCAAGAACAAGATCCGTGCGATAAACAGCTATGCCTTGCCAGTAATCAGATACCCTGCAGGAATAATAAGCTGGCCAAAGGAAGAGATAAAGACCATGGATGTTAAAACTCGGAAACTACTAACCATGCATGGAGGGTTCCACCCTAAATCCAGCATCCTGCGACTATACGCGAGCCGTAAGGACGGAGGCAGAGGACTAGCGAGTGTGAGAGCCACTGTCCAGGATGAAACATCCAAGATCCATAAATACATCAAGGTCAAAGCCTCAACCGACGATGTGCTCAGCGAATGTCTCAAACAATGGGGACCAGAGGATGAGGTGCTGGAGGAACCGTCATGGGAGGATAAGCCCCTACATGGGATGTACCACCGACAAATAACTGAAGTGGCTGATATCAGGAAATCCTACCAATGGCTGGAAAAAGCTGGACTCAAGGACAGCACAGAGGCACTCATCCTGGCTGCACAGGAACAGGCCCTAAACACCAGAGCAATAGAGGCTCAGATCTACCACACCAGACAAGATCCAAGGTGTAGATTGTGCAAGGAGGCCCCTGAGACAGTCCAACACATAACAGCAGGGTGCAAGATGCTGGCAGGGAAAGCGTACATGGAACGTCATAACCAAGTGGCGGGCATAGTGTACAGAAACATCTGTGCAGGATATGGACTGGAAGCCCCGAGATCTAAGTGGGGCACACCCCCAAAGGTGGTGGAGAATGACCGAGCTAAGATCCTGTGGGACTTCCAGATCCAGACAGACAAAATGGTAATGGCGAACCAACCGGACATCGTGGTGGTGGATAAACAACAGAGGAAAGCCGTTGTGGTGGATGTAGCAATACCAAGCGATTGCAACATCAGGAAAAAGGAACACGAGAAACTGGAGAAATACCAGGGCCTCAGAGAGGAACTGGAGAAGGCCTGGAAGGTGAAGACCACAGTGGTGCCTGTGGTCATCGGGGCCCTCGGGGCAGTCACCCCCAAGCTGGAGCAGTGGCTAAAACAGATCCCAGGAACAACATCAGACATCTCAGTCCAGAAATGCGCAGTTCTCGGCACAGCCAAGATACTACGCAGAACCCTCAAGCTCCCAGGCCTCTGGTAGAGGACCCGAGCTCAGAGGTTGAGAAAGACCACCCGTGGAGGGTGAGAAGGGAATTTTTTTTTTTTTTTTATATATATATAAACAGAAAACAACAACTACAACATGTGATCTTTAGCTCCGCCCACCCGCGGCCCATATAGCGGCTGGGTAGCTCAATGGGTAAGTCACCCGACCTTCACCCGGGAGACCCGGGTTCGAATCCAGGCCGGGTTGCTTGGTTGAGATATCCAGTGTGGGTCCACACTGTGGAACCAGGGCACCTTCACGAAAAATGGGTTACTGGAACAAGACGGAATTGGGCGAGAGGTGAAAACTTGGATCTGTTGGAATGCTACTACTCAAGTAACCCTAGTCAGAGGGGTTACATGCAAAGAATGCGGGAGGAATGGTTACGTCGACATCCCCATTCAACACTAACTGCCAAACAACTAGTAGCTCAGTGTTCCAACATCTGCAAACGGCGAATGCTGTCACAACTTGAGATAGACGAGGTACAACACAAATGCTACGGCAAGGGGGAACCAGGACGCCAGGTCAGAGGGGAGTTAGCTTCAACTCCCCACCCGGAGATTGGGTATGCAGCCCCAATAATGAACGAACCATCAAAGCTGAACGAGGCAGCAACTGACCTGAGAGGTAGGATCGTGGCCCGAATGAACACCAGGCAATCCCGATGCCAATTACAACGGCTGAGTGAAGTACCATGGAAAAGACGGTTAGAGGCTAAAATCAAGGTAACAAGGAGGGAAGTGAGCCAATTGTCAGAGCTCCAAAGAGGTGCAATCAAAAGACCGGTACCCAAGCGGTACAGCCAGATGCCCATACCTGAAGCGCTCGAAACTGCCAAACAAAGGCTCCTAGCCTTGGCCAGTCGCCTAAAGAGGTACACGAGAGAAAATGAAGCCAGGAGGATTAACCGGCTCTTCTCCACCCAACCAGCTCAAGTGTACTCTCAATGGCAGGGTAATAACAACAGAGCAGACCCACCAAGGCTGGAGACCCAACAGTACTGGAAAGGCATATGGGAAAGGGAGGCGACCCACAACAGCAATGCACAGTGGCTAATCTCTGCTAATCTCTCTACGAGATGACCTCCCTGAGCAAGCCCCAGTAACTATCAGGTATGAAAAACTGGACAGCACCAGGTCCTGACATGATCCATGCCTACTGACTAAAGAAACTCACTGCATGAGCGACTGGCAGCTCAAATGAACCAGCTGCTACAAAGTGGGACTCACCCTGAATGGTTAACTGAAGGGCGCACAATCCTGATCCAGAAGGATCCCTCAAACCTGTCTCTCTACAACATGGAAGCTCATGTCAGGCATCATAGCAGCTAAGATAAGTGGGCACATGGATAAATACATGAATACAGCACAGAAGGGCATCGGCATAAATACCAGAGGAGCCAAACACCAACCAACAAACAGTCTGCAAAACCCGACTTGGCTTGGATTGATTACAAGAAAGCCTATGACTCAATGCCACACACACACAATGCCACACACTTGGATCATTGAATGTTTAGAGATGTACAACATCAACAGGACTCTAAGAGCCTTCATTGCAGCCTCGATGGGATGTGGAAAACCACCCTTGAAGCCAACTACAAGCCAATTGCACAAGTGTCCATCAAATGTGGCATATACCAAGGAGACGCTCTGTCTGTTCTGCATAGGTCTGAACCCCCTCAGCCAAGTCATCAACAAGACTGGCTACGGATACCGACTCAAGAACGGAGCCACCATCAGTCACCTCCTCTACATGGATGACATCAAGCTGTACGCTAAGAGCAAACGAGACATCGACTCACTGATCCACACCACCAGGATCTACAGCACTGACACTGGGATGTCATTCGGACTAGAGAAGTGTGGTCGGATGGTTACACAGAGAGGGAAGGTCATCCACACAGAAGGGGTCTCACTCCCAGAGGGAACAATAGCAGACATTGAGGACAGTTACAAGTACCTGGGAATACCACAAGCAAATGGCAGCCTCGATGAGGTCACAAGGAAAGGAGCCACAGCCAAATACCTCCAACGAGTAAGGCAAGTCCTGAGAAGCCAGCTCAATGGCAAGAACAAGATCCGTGCGATAAACAGCTATGCCTTGCCAGTAATCAGATACCCTGCAGGAATAATAAGCTGGCCAAAGGAAGAGATAAAGACCATGGATGTTAAAACTCGGAAACTACTAACCATGCATGGAGGGTTCCACCCTAAATCCAGCATCCTGAGACTATACGCGAGCCGTAAGGACGGAGGCAGAGGACTAGCGAGTGTGAGAGCCACTGTCCAGGATGAAACATCCAAGATCCATAAATACATCAAGGTCAAAGCCTCAACCGACAATGTGCTCAGCGAATGTCTCAAACAATGGGGACCAGAGGATGAGGTGCTGGAGGAACCATCATGGGAGGATAAGCCCCTACATGGGATGTACCACCGACAAATAACTGAAGTGGCTGATATCAGGAAATCCTACCAATGGCTGGAAAAAGCTGGACTCAAGGACAGCACAGAGGCACTCATCCTGGCTGCACAGGAACAGGCCCTAAACACCAGAGCGATAGAGGCACAGATCTACCACACCAGACAAGATCCAAGGTGTAGATTGTGCAAGGAGGCCCCTGAGACAGTCCAACACATAACAGCAGGGTGCAAGATGCTGGCAGGGAAAGCGTACATGGAACGTCATAACCAAGTGGCGGGCATAGTGTACAGAAACATCTGTGCAGGATATGGACTGGAAGCCCCGAGATCAAAGTGGGGCACACCCCCTAAGGTGGTGGAGAATGACCGAGCTAAGATCCTGTGGGACTTCCAGATCCAGACAGACAAAATGGTAATGGCGAACCAACCGGACATCGTGGTGGTGGATAAACAACAGAGGAAAGCCGTTGTGGTGGATGTAGCAATACCAAGCGATTGCAACATCAGGAAAAAGGAACACGAGAAACTGGAGAAATACCAGGGCCTCAGAGAGGAACTGGAGAAGGCCTGGAAGGTGAAGACCACAGTGGTGCCTGTGGTCATCGGGGCCCTCGGGGCAGTCACCCCCAAACTGGAGCAGTGGCTAAAACAGATCCCAGGAACAACGTCAGACATCTCAGTCCAGAAATGCGCAGTTCTCGGCACAGCCAAGATACTACGCAGAACCCTCAAGCTCCCAGGCCTCTGGTAGAGGACCCGAGCTCAGAGGTTGAGAAAGACCACCCGTGGAGGGTGAGAAGGGAATTTATATATATATATACATATATATATATATATATATATATATATATATATATATATATATATATATATATATATATATATATATATATATATATATATTTTTTTTTTTTTTTTTATTTTATTTTTTTTGAGTCTGTTTTCTGTTATTGCCTGTCACTGCCACTTTGCTGCTGTTGCACAGAAAATTCCCCATAGTGGGACAATAAAGGATATTTCTATTCTATTCTATTCTATTCTATTCTATTCTATTCTATTCTATTCTGTCTTTAAAAGTTCAAAGGTTCCCTTGATCATGAAGAACTTCAAGATGGGTGGCCCAGTGGCACTGATGAAGGCTTCTCCAGGCAGCTATGAGTGACTCTACATACATAATGAGGCAAAGACTTTAGAACAAGTGTCTTTTGGCAAGCAAAGAAGCAACTTATATCCCAGAAAATTATGTATGAGAGACTATGATTCTGCATGGAAGCACAATGATGGACAGCTGAGGAGTGGCACAATTAATTTCTCTCATGGCTCACTTCTCTGATTGTTTAGAAAATCTGAAAAATCCTTTGTGTGGAGATAAAAGATAAGCATAGCCATTGTTGTGCCAACAGTGAAACATCCCGATAAACACAAGTTCAGTTCAAGTCCCAGCACACTCCACAGATTTACATTTGAGATGGTAGGATGGAAAAGGCTTTTCAACTGACATGCCTCTCAGACAAAGATATAAAGACTGTCAGATAAAAATGTGACTCTTTCTCTAACCATGATTGTCTGAGATTTTTCTTTTACCTCCTTCACCTTCCAGCTTACTACTTTGCCTGGTGGCAAGATAAATGTCTTCAGCCCTAAATGTTACAATTACAGACCAAAAAGCTGATCTTTTAAATTCTTCCTCTGACAGCTATGTTTCAAGGAGTAGTTATTTTCTCAGGAAATCCTGACTTGTGAAGATAAACACACATTGGCCTTTCTTGAATGGCATGTTCTCTTCTCTTTCCTATTTTAAAGAGTGAGAGAACAGAACCTCTGAATCATGCCATATTTATGCGTCAGGGACACAGAAAGTCATCTATGACTAAATAAAGTAAATGAATAAATAAACAGACTGATCAGTTTAAAAAAGTGAAGTACTAATCACAAAAAAGCTTCAGGGTCATTTATTTTACAGGAGCTGTTGGAGGTGCCATTAGAGGGACAAACTGAAGGTTAGATTTGTTTTTAGTGTGAGGTTATACCACAAAAATATTTTTTTCATTTTTTTTTTAAAGCTGTTGTTTCAAATTAAGCTTAGTTATTAAATATATGTAGTTTGAAACATAATAACAAAAAGAAATTGCAACTAGTTTTTTAGTGCAAAACAAATGAATAAGAGGAATGTACTTTATAACATGATTTTTATTTACGTTTTCTTCACAAATTTCAAATGGTAGTGAAATCATCAGTAAAAGTTGAAGCTCCCTCAGCATTTACAATCAACAGGAAAAACTTTATGATGTAAACTTTTCAGAACATTAAATAAGACCAGAGGCTAAAGTCTGCAAAGAAAGAGTCAGAGAGCTGGAGCAATAAAGGAAACACTGTAAATATTTCATATATTTTGCTCCTAAACACAATATACTTTTATCCATGTGCCTCAAATAACTTGTTTAATTTAATCTTCTTTGGGCGTAAGTTCAAAAATATTTCACATTTGTTTTTATTTCCATATATTCCAAAAGCACTAATTGGTAAACATCTTGCTTATAGAAAAACAGAAATATAAATTGTAAAAACAATAAAAATAACAAACTCTAACTAAAGCTTTCTGAAAAGTTGGAGCCTCGCTCCCCCCCCCCGATCATCATCATCAATAAATGACAAAAAAAGAGGACATCTCCAAGTTATTTCTTTTTCACCAAGATTGTCTCAAAATAAATGTTACTTTGACTATTTATTTACGTATTTATATTTAATACTGTAACAAAAGTTGATAGGTATAGCAATACATCATCACGCTTGACACATAGTAGCAGTGTGTCTAATTACTGCAGGATATGCTACATTATGTTCACACTGTAAGTATTGCATTTCATATCAGGGATAACGTGAGCGGCGTACAGAGAACTGTGGAAAAATAGAAACACATAGCAACATTCACCTCATCATAGAAAAATAGGAAAGCTCTTATTCAGTTAATGCAATTGTAGCATTACAGTACATGTAGATGCAGGCAGGATGTCTGTCTCAGATTTATTAAGCTGCCTATACCTCTGTTTCGCCTTCTATAAAGTCACCATTTCCAATCAGTTGGCAAAGCGGTTATTCTTTTATCGACTGTAAACTTACAGATATTTAAAGCAAACTCAAACAGATGAAATCATATGTGCTGATAGAGTGAGGGAGCGCCATAATTGAGGCGAAGGACCTTCAGAGGTTAGTTTATCACACTGAAGAAGCAGGCAGTTCATAATAAACTCTTGGCTCTCAGACCTTTTGCTCTTTAAAAAAAAAAATCCACCTTACTAGTTTCCAGTCTAAACAAAAGAATTAGGCAAGCAGGGTTTTCCATTCACTTTGAGACACATCAATGGCAGTATGCAACCTTTCCACCACTAAATGTTTTCTGATCTGCCTCATATAGTATATGTAGCACCACGAAAACCTATGTACATGAGAACTACTGAATATGTTTTATGCTTCCTCTGACACCAGTACATATTTTTCATCACATTTGCATTATTTGGGAAAGTCAAAAAAGGCATCTCCAGCATTTTTACACAGTCCTTATTCAAGATTAGAGAAGATAAAAACATAAAAAACCATGAGGTCTGCCCCTTTTCTGACCATCGGAAGCCAAGTTGGAGCAAACATTCATGTTATTTCTCCAGGGTTTCTGCAAGTTTTGGCGACATTTGTGCTTTTCAGTCCTGCTGTTCCAAAAGTGAGACAAAAATTCATTCTGAAAATAACTGAATAAATTTCTTACTTTAATTACTCAGATTTTTTTCACTTACTAGATCGTTTAAGCAAGACAAGTCTAACTTTATAAATCTAAATTTTAATTGTTTGGCTTTGCCATTTATCCCCACCTAACTTCAACATCTTATTACAGTAAATTGCAAGCTTCACAACTGTAGCTGACAACAGATTTTAGCAATACTGAAGTCCCTGTTTTCAAGTTAAATGTACCTTTTTCAGTGATGAAGGAGCAGATAGTGGTTTACCAAACAAAAACATTTGGATTGTCTTTGCCTAAACTTACAATCATCCACTTTTAAAGCAGTATTTCTTTGCAGATTTGCAGGGAAGGCTGAATGTCTGAATGATAAATACCCTTCAACAAGGCTTATTGCTTCCAGGCATTATGGGTTTTTCTAGTTTTGTTACAATGTGATAATGCCTCAGTTTCTCAGCCAGAGCAACAATTAACAGAAGAAACCAATGTTGCCAGCACATCTCTCAAGAAATAACAGGTTAAAAAGAAGATGGAACAAGTAATACATGAATAAACATACAAATTTAAGAAATAACCAAATATAATTTAAGACCTAGTTGTGAAAAATTGCATATATTTAAGACTTTTTAATCCCTAAACAATAAATATTAAATTTAGGATTTTTAATGACTTCTTGAGACCTTGCAGAAACCCTTAATCTTGCCGGTGTTTTTCATTAAGCAGTTTTATTAGATGAAAATAAAGGCTCTTTCTTTTTAGCAAACACAATAACATTTTTAAGCTTTTTTTTGAGAACAAGTTTTACTAAATATTATCCTTCAAGCAAACATTTCTGCAAATTTGTTAAGAGATAGTGCAGGACAGATATGCATACTGCGCATGAAACTTTGACGTTTAAAATGAACCAGGTTTACAAATACATCTGTTGACATTTACTCACTGATGGCATTAAGGGGTCAGTAGCTTTGGGACAGACCTCACAAACAAAAAACCACAACCTTCTAACATCATGGTTATAAACATACAATAAATGTAAATTGGATAGTGCTTTACATTGTTTAGAAAACATAAATACACATTGACAAAGGCAGTGACATCGTGCTTCATGTTCAGGGACAGGGCAGTACTTTAAATTCATTTTTTTTTTCTTGCTTATAAAAATATGTATTTTTTAAATACAATTTTTGTACTTTTACCTTGTTCTTCATTGACAAAAATATCCCATTTATATCTGCAAACATTCATACATTACAATCATGGTACATAACACGTATACATATACATGTTATCGTTTAAATGTATATGCATATAGACGTTTAATTCTTTTTTTTTTTTCTTTTTTGTAGTGCACATATTATGCCTCCAAAGTTTCCAACTAAAATACAATAATAATAAAAAAAAAATACAATGCAACAGTAATAGTAACAGTTGTGAAGAAATCTCCCTATTAAATTGAACAAAACGGAAAATTAAAATAATAATAATAAAAAAATGGCAACAGTACAAGAGAAAGCAAGAACAATGAGTCACATAAACAAACATTGAAATATATAACAGTTTTCACTCAAACAATACAGAGAAAAAAAAAAGTACAAATTCACAGGCGAAAGAAAAAGGACGCTCACTCCACAACATCAGCCCACGTGTTCTCTCTCTCCATTTATTTATTTTCCGTTTCCGGGTCTTGCTTTGTGCTCGGATCGCCATTTCAACCTCAATAAAGAAAGAAATAAACGGGCCAGGTGCCTCAGAGTGGACCCACTCACAATAAACGCCTCCCCTCCCCCGCCCCGAAAGCCTCAGCTCCGCACGGAGAGAACAGGGGACAGGAAGCAGAGACCACCGAGCCCAATATTTAGAGGTTGTCTGAAACACCTTTTTAAAATAAAACTGATAAAAGTTCCTCCTCTGGATGAAGGCATTGGTTCACATCTGATAAAACTCCGAGGTGCTGCAGCTAGACCTCAGATTTCAGAGACTAAGAAGAGCCAGGGAGAGCATCTGCGTGTCGACCCTGGGCGCTGAGGTTCTGTGATGTGAATCGGTTTTTTCTGAGGTCACATATCCACGGAAGTGTTTTCCTCTATGCTTGTCTTTCTTTTCCGTTGCTTTATCGCATTTAGACCCAAAACGGATGATAGGATTCTCTCCGTAGTGTCTGTCCTCAGTTCCTCAGTTCCTATTCGCGTTTAACTCTCCAGCACAGCAGATGTATCTAATCTTCACTGTGTGAACAATATGAAAAAAATGGCTCAGCAGAAGACAGTGGCATTTCATGTCGCGCTTTATGCATCCCTGTGCGTGTTAAATGTACGTATAGCTGCTGTTTCAAATCGTAAAGGAATCTGAGCAATGAGCTCCAAGGAGAGGTTCTTCTGTTTGGACGTCCAGATCCTTGAAAGACAGGGGTGCAAAAGTGGGGAGTGTTAGTTGCGCTGGCTTTTTCACTCAAGGTCCCAGGGGCTGGAGGGGTTCTCCGGGCTCTCAGTGGTCGAGGACTTCAAAGAGAGAGGGAGAAATAAAAGAGACAGAAGAGGAGAGAAAACAGAGATGGGTAGAGATGGGTCGCATGGCAGGTAGGCAGACGGTGGAAGATTTTTTTTTCTTTTTTTTTTTTTTTTACAGAAAGCACAAGATTTAGAGGAGGCTGTGATACTCAGATCCTCAACTTGCCAAGTCCAAGCAGCAAATGAAGAAGCATATAGAGCAGCCGAGCAGATGAAGGGTTACGGGTGAGCGAGCGGTGTCTGTCTTCCACAAGAAAAGACCCCGAACAAATTGTCCTTGGTCCCTTATTTCAGATCTGCACAAATACATTCAACAAAAGGGAGGACGAGGAAAAAAAAAGATAATGGAAAAGAATGAAAGCAAGAGCACTAGCAGAAGGGCAACCGACAGAGGGAACAAGGTAGGGGCACTGGTGCGTGTTGGGGTGTAGCAATAACATCTATTTTACTCAATGAGAGTATTTTAATAAGATAAATTCATTGTGAATCAGTACTTTAAATCAGAGCACTTCAGATTGATACCATACAGTCCCTTCCAAAAGTTTTCATACTCCTTGAACTTTTCCACATTTTGTCACTTTATAACCAAAAGCAGCTGAAAGGCCCATGGTAACTGGGGGAGCTGGCAGTTTTCAACAAGCCATGTAGGCGGCACAGCAAACGTGTCAAAGAAGGTTCTCCGTTCCGATGAAATCAAAACTGAACTTTTTGGCCAACAAGTAAAGCACTACATTTGGTAAAAACCAACACCCTGAACACTCCATCCCCACCATGAAACATGGTGGTGGGAATGTCTTTCTTTAAGAGAGACAGAGACGCTGGTAAGAGTCGACAGAAAGATGGATGGAGCAAAACACAGGAAAATCCTGGAGGAAATCATCTTTAAGGCTGCAGACGCCTTGAGTCTGGGGTGGCGTTTCACCTTCCAGCAGCTCAGTAACTCTAAACATGCAAACAGAGCTTTAACACCACAGTCTGGATTAAACAATGCTCTTGCTTTATAATGGATTAGTCAAAGTTTAGACCTAAACCCATTTGAGAATGTATGACAAGAGCTGAAATTTGATATTCACAGATGCTCTCCATCCAATATGTCTGATCTTGAGCTATTTTGAAAAGAAGAATGGACAAAAATTACAGTCTCTGGATGCCATTATCTGTTGGGACAGCAGCATCAGAGCCAGGGACCTAAAAAGGGTCAATAACCTGATAAAGACGGCTGGTTCTGTTCTGGGGACAACTGTGGAACCTCTGGAGATGATGATGCAAAGAATGATTCTGCATAAAATCAAGAAAATTATGGACAATCTTGACCATCCTCTTCATGAGACTATCATTAGAAAACAGAGTCTCTTCAGTCAGAGGCTTCTTCAGACTGGTTGTAAAACGGACCACTTCAGGAGATCTTTCCTGCCCACAGCCATCACCATCTATAATAACTCCTTGACTAAATGAGTTACATCAACATTTAATTTCCCTTTGGGTTAAATGAAGCATTTCTGAATTTGAATTGAATTGAATAAAGCTGTCAGAGACATAATCCAAACAACAACAACAGCCCCAAAGGATTGTCTTAGGGAGGCTGAATATAAATGCACATTCCTTCTTAGATCTTTATTTATGAGAAATGTTGAAACCCAAAAATCCTTTACCTTTCACTTAGCAAATATTGGCTATGCTCTGTTGGAACCGTCACATAAAATCCTAAAACCCTTTAAAGTTTGTGGTTTAATGTGACAAAATGTGGAAAATGAAAGAGGCTTAAAGACTCTTCTAAGGCTCTGCAGGCTTTTGTAATGCACTTTTAAAAACATATTAATCGTGCCCTGTTACAAATATTCGAGTAAATACAAAACAGGAACGTTTTCTTTCTTGTAGCTCAATGTTAAAGGTTCGATCTGATGTGCAATTTTTTTCTATGGCTCTTGATAGGAATGTATTTCCGGAGGTGTAAACTGTCACCCAATCAGGTTCGAATGATTGGCACATTGTTTTTCCTCAACCTGGGAGACTGATTGGTACTGTGCGTGTACTCATGTCAGCCTCTGCATCCAGTGAGCATTGGGTATGTGAGTGGTAATTGGTGCATGCATGTGTCTGTCGGTCAGTCAGAGCGCGAGCAGCGAAGGCGAGTTCAGGGAATCGGATGACTGCTCGCTACTGCTGTTCCGCTGGTTGGCACTGACCCCGCAGGCTCCCTCTGGGTAGGTGAACACAAATGAAGATGTGTATGAGGTGTTGTAACTGCCAATGGGGGCATCGTCATGGTTAACACCACCACCACTGTCACTGGCCATGAGGCATGGCCCACCAGGTGCTGGCTCAGCTGAGCCGTAGAAAGAACTAGAAAACTCTACCTCCTGCATCATCCCTGCTTGAGGCTGCTGCTGCTGCTGGACTTGCTGCTGCTGCTGCACCGGAGGCTGGGGCTGTGAGGGGACTGGGTGAGCAGAGTAGGCAGGAGGGAGATAGAAAGAGTCCTCCTTCACAGTCAAGCCCACAATGGAGACGGGAGGTGGCAGGCTCTGAGGAGTAAGCTGTGACTGCACTTGAGGGAGCGTAGCTGAAGCCTGTTGAACCTGCTCCTGGTATGGGATCTTGCAGTTTGGCTGGTGGGCCACCAGTACAAACTCCAGACGCTCTTTCTCTTTCTGCAGCTCTGAAATTTCGGCCTCCAGCTCCGCCTTCTCCTCCTCAAGTATGTCAGTTTCCTGTGTGTAGTTACAGGGAGTGAGAGAATACAGGGAAGGGCAGAAGAAAATGAGAGAAAGGTGGATGAAGTGGAGTAGAAGATGTGCAGAAAGAGATGGAACAAAAATGTAAGCTACACCCATCTTCTGATTAAACATATTTGTAAGAAGATCTACAGTTCTGGTCAGAGGTTTACATTCACTCTACATCAAAATGAATGCCATAATAATTCAGGGCTTCCAGTGTGGATTTGAATCCTTCCTTTTCCAAGGTGGAATGGTAAAAAAACATGCAACTTCAATGACTTTCAAACATCGGAATTGGGTGTAGGAGTTTATATTTACTCTAATCCACATGTGGTCAAAATCACACTTACACTCCTAAATATATGCCTTGATCCATACTAATATTTGATTAAACATCCCTTAGCAAATTACACAGACGTTTTGCAGCCACTGACCAACTTCTGACATAGGCCAGGCTGGATTTTGGACCACTTATCAAAACCAGTTTTAACTAGTGTTTGGATTCATCTGGAACGCCAAACAGTGTCAGGTTTGTAATGTCTCTGTGCCTGGCTTTCTAATCATATGGTCAGACAGAGATTTGAGAGTGGCAAAAACAAACGAGGTGGATTAGCAGTGCTTGGCAACAACTGATGGTGTCATCCAGGACATGTTGCTGTGGAACATTGTCTCTGCTGCCCGGAAATTGAGCTGTTAGCATGCCATGACAATCATGAAACTGTCATACAGCAACAGTCTTCAATAAGAAGCCTCTTCAGATTTGTTGCAAGACTGACTTCTACTGCCCACAGTGTCACCATCCACAACAACTCTTTGAAGATACTTGGATGATATGAGTTGCGATGACATTTAATTTCCCTTTGGGATAAATAATCTGTTTTTGAATTGAATTGAATTGAATTGAATTGAATTGAACTTAATTATGCCACCCCCATGCTTGACATTTGGTATACCCATCTTGGGTCTTAGGACCTGACTCCTTCAAACAAACCTCTTGTCATTGTGGCCAAATACCTCAATCTTTGTCTCGTTTCAGTCATTCTTAAGGATGTTATAGTTTGGGAGCAGGAGCAAATGAAAATTACATTCATTACTATGATTGGTGTATGCAAACATCTACCTGGTATTGTATTCTCCCAGAAGAAATGCTCTCCTGTCTTGCACGTAATATGTAAACTGCCTTACAGATAAGTTCCTTAATTAGGCCATAAATACCGCAGGTACAATAGTCCCTCTTCAAACCATAATTTCTTTCCCGTAACAGCTAAACACAACTTGCTATTATCCAAGTCCCTATGCACCAATGTAAACCGTTATTAACATACTTCACAATGCAACAGGAGTTTAGAAAAACAGCATAATTATGATCATAACTCATTTTGGCTTCTAAAGCAGGGCTGAACTTACCGACTGCAGTCTGTCTGTCAGTTCCCGTCTGCGGTTTCTGCATTTGGCAGCAGCCAGCTTGTTTCTTTCTCGGCGAACGCGCCTCTTTTCCTCCTCCTCAGGTGTTAGCTGTAATCACAAAAATAAATTTAGAGGCTAGAAATTTTTGCTCCTACTTTAAAATGTAAGTGTTAATATTGGACACACTGTAGTGGATACACTGTAATTTTGTCTTTTGACAGATAGTTTGGATTAGAAATTTCTTCCTCATTAGCCTCTTTTATGATCTGACTTAAGAATAAACTGCATTGATAACAGCAAGCACACCTTATTATAATACCAGCTGACAGATCAAAGTTTCTCTTTTTACACAACCCTTTATGATTCAATTTCTCTGTATGCTCATCCAAAGAGCCATCTGGATAAGTTGACAAAGTCAACAGGAGTGCACATTAGCTGGATTTGATTTGATTTGTTCTCATGTAAGTCATTTACCTTCACTCAACAGACAAATCTTCTCAAGCACACAGACTTACTAACACACCAACATCTCCATCTTCACTCACAGACTCGTCTCGTGCACGGCGGCTGCGGGGCCTGGACTGACGGATGGGGCCCGGGCCCGGCACTGGAGTTTCTGAGCTGGGCGGGGTGAAGCAGGACCCTGAGGAGTAGCTAGGGCCCGGCATGTCATATGGGTCCACCAGTGACACTGGCTGGGTCATCGTGGTGGTACCAGTGGAGCTACTCTGCCCGGAGGCCTGGGAGGAGATTAGGGTTGGCTGCACCATCCACTGCAGGTCCTGACTGGTTGTTATGGCGGTGACAGTGGGCACAAATGAACCTGGCATCTCACCTCCAACACCGCTCCCTGGCCCGCTGCCCACAATGCTCAAGCCAGCACCCGCTGACACACACTCCTGAGCAGGAAATATGAAGAATTGAAGTTTCAGTAAGCATGAAACTATACTAGCCAATTAAAAAAGACAAGTAAAGAGACTCAAAAACTCATGCATCAGCAATCTTATTAAATAAAAGAATGTAGCCGACAGCAACTTTAGAAAAAAAAAAACAAAGCATTGAGAGTAATCAAACTAGTTTAGACATAAATTTAATGATAGGCTAATGAACTTCTGTTTGAAACATGAGAACATTAAACACTGGATATATGTGCCATGACTTACCAAATGTGTTGTTTCTTTTAACAATAAGTAGCAGCTCGAGAAAATTATTTTAAAATTTAACCTAAGCCTATTAGTTGATAAAGTCCTGCATAGAATAGTGAGGGGAACTGACAGTTTCATTGAAGTATCCTCTAACCAGGATCTATTTCAGTCTCTTCACATTCTCTATATGAACATTTTAAAATACTGTCATCATGCAAACAATACCACAGTATCAAAATCAGAACCAACAGAATACGACACAGTTTTCAGCCTTAAGCAGTTAAACTACTAAACTTGTTTTAACCTGGTTTTATCCATTTTGTGTTTTTCTTAAAATCTTTTTAATCGCTGTTCACACTAACCTGTTGAGGCACTTGAAGAAACCTGGTATTATTATGTGGTTTACTACTAGTTCAACAATGAACTGACAATAAGCTGATTTGACTCCTAAAATAATTACCTTCTCTTATGAGTCAAAATAAAATGCAACAAACAGAATACTACTGAAGCCTCTTAAGAACGAAGCTATTTCTTTCCACTGTCCCCACATGCTTGCTCAGGAAGAGGCATTGATGGAAAGTAAATGACTATACAATTGGCTGGGGTTCTTTAGACAGATAACTCTTAACCAACTGGTATTATAAATTGAATTTGACTGTAGTTTATGATAACAAGGATCATGTTAGAAAGTATTTATGCTTCTGGATGTGAATTATTTCTCTGAAAGTGAAAAGGGGATGTTATATAAAAGTACTGAAATAAACTTAACTGATTTAGAAAACCGGATCTGCAGGTTTGATTATGAAAATATATTACAATAAACCGGTTTTGGGACAAAAATCATGTTTGTAGGAGACATAGTTGGGTTTATCCTGTCTGTGTTACACGAAGTGAACTACATATGGGTCTAAAAACGTAGATGGAAAGTTAAGATTTATCGCATGTCCTTTTTTTTTTCTGGTTTATTTAGAGGCGAGGAGGAGTAGAGATTGCCACTAACATTCATCTAAAAGCGTGTAAAGACACTGGAAGAGGCGGCTCTGAGAGCTGTCGACATCGACCAATCGTTTCCCTCGTAGAACGTCGCCCTCTCTCCTTCTTCCTCCTCCCTCGTCACACCCCCGGTGTTCCCCTTGGCAACGCGACGTAGCGCTCCAAAATAGAACACGCATTTACGTCACGGCGAGCGGAGAGCGGAGCTTACGTAGGGAGTTCCAGAGCTGCGGCGCGACGTGCCGTTGACGGAGCACGCAGTCGGAGAGCGCCGCAGTATGGAGCCGCAAGCAACAGATCTCTGGGGAACTTTGACTGAATCCGCGCTTATTATAAGCAACATAAGGCTAAAAATAAAGCTTTTGCTGTAAATTCTGGGTGATATTATATCAGCATGTTAGAACCAGTTTTCTTTGTACTATTTATAGAAATATGACCGTATAAACAGCGTCATTATAACTGTTCCGACAAAAATTACCAATAATAATAATAATAATAATAATAATAATAATAATAATAATAAATCTATTGCAACCCAACTTAAGAAGCAGCATTCCTTATTCTGTCTTAACACGAACTTACCTGCGGAGCACTGGTGGTGGGCGGGCTCCCGAAGGAGTCCACGGAGGATAGGTACTGGGACTCTATAGACGGAGACGAGCTTCCACGGGATCCGCTGTCGGGGTCGCCGGGAAACCCTTGGTACATCTCCCCGGAGGGACTGAAAGAGAAGGCGGCACCTGCGGTAACCAGGGAGCGCACGGTGTCACCTGCAGCCGCAGGGCAGCAAGAGGGTTACTAAGGGAGAGGTACTGTTGGGAGAAAACAGCTGATGTTACTGGCAAGGAAGTGAATTAAAACCTAAGCCTGATGAGCTTCCTTGAAAGCAAGCTTCGTTTTTATATCTGTTTGGATGATTCTGAGAAAGAGCTGGTGTGCAGCCGTAGACCGCTGTTCTGGACCGCACTTTAAAGCAGCTATTTTCTACGTCTGTCATTTCTCTTACCGTTAATCTTCTTGTTGTTTCCCAGTGAGATGGTCTTGGTTTCTTTCCAAAAAAGTTGCATGAAGAAACTTAATCCAACTCCTCGCGATGAGGGAAAAATCGCTCCAGTTTAATTTTTTTTTGAAGAAGAAGAAGAAGAACTCCGTCGGCCTTGTATTGATATGTTTGCTTGTAAAATCCTCGTTGTGCTCTAACTTCTCCGCTGTTCAAAAACCCCAGTGAGATTATAGATCCATTTAGGGTCCTTTAACGGGAAGCCTGTGGTGGACGCCGGCCGGTTTTTCACGGTGCAGCGTAGTAGATGTTGTACTCATGAATGAAGCCATCCGCTGTGTGTACCAGCAAGACATTTTCTAGCTACGAAGTCCCGCCTCGGAGTTCCGCTGACGTACATGCCCATATTTGACTATATGTTGTGTTTGGTATCCTTGGTGACGTGGAGGGATTCCCTCTCCCACTGAAAGGACCAAAAGCTTACCTCGCCGACGGATAATAATAGACTTTCTTTTCTCTTTTTTTATATTATCACAGGCAAAAAATATTTCTCACCGTCTGACAATGTCTGAGAGGAAATTTTAAGAAACACGAGGGTGATAAATATGGAAAGTTTCTATTTAGGACCATGAAAATGCGTCTGCGATAGGAACATTCTTATGGGTCATGGTTATGCATAATATTATAATACCTAAAATGTTTTTCCTGTTTTGGGGAAAACAACAATGTAATGTAAACCCAAGACAGGCCTAATCTTTACTGACTATAAGTTTAAAAGTTTTTTATTACCACTCCAAATAGATCATAATTTTACACATTCCACAAAAGCTACAAATATATTGGAAAACACCAAAAAGTTGTTGTCCCCATGATTTATTTACGGCCAGGCAGCCTACAGTTGTTCTCCAGGACGGAATCCCGTCAGCCTGCAAGGGAAATCCTGTTTAAAAGTTTCTCAAGACACACCCTCTGGACTCATAATGACTAAAGAGAGGAAAGCCTCCTTTTGATCTGAGCACTTGAACACTCCCTAAATCTGAAGTCAGGTACTATTCCATTCAACGGCAATTTGAGAAAACAGCGCCCTGCTACCAGGGCTTTGTCCTAGAACACCATGAACCAGAACCAGTTTTGGTGCCCTACCCACACAAGTTTATTTCATGCATTCAAAAAATTATAGATTGAAAGACAGGTACAAATCAAGTTTAAGGTGTGTAGACATCGACCACATGGAAATGGAGTATTTTCAGGACTTTTGTTTTTGTCTTTTCTTAAAAGAAAACCATCATAGCCATTGCATTATTTTCAGAATTGTCATTGAGTCAAAGAAAATGAATCAAAACGTGATTGGATTTATGCTAGTAGTCCTTGTGGCAGTTTAACAGAGTGACTGAAATACAACAACAAAAAAGAAGGAAGTGTAGCATGTGCTTAAGGCTTGGTGTTGTAGTGTGTTTTCTATGTCCTCATCTTCCCAGTCGGAAATACAAGAATGTCCCAATATACACATTATGAAAGCAAAACCTGCCCAAGTTTTCTTGTTTTCTTCCGGTTCACAACTATGCATTTGATGTTAAATGACCAACATGTCAATGTAATGTGTGTTCACGTTAATGACTAGAGAATTTGGTCAGGGCTGGGATTAGGTGTCAAAGTCAGTGTTAGGGTTAGATTTTAGGGCACACAAGCAAAAATTTATGAAGTGCAAAAGACTGATGCTTTGCTGATAAGGTCAGAGTTTATGATATGGGTATATTAGGATTTCAATATGGCTGCCATTCATTAAAAAACATAGAGAAAGCATTCATCAGCACTTCTGACTTATTTATTTATTTATTTATTTATGTATTTATTTATTTATTTATTTATTTATTTATTTATTTAATTTCCCTTTGGGGTAAATAAAGTATTTTTGAATCTGAATTTTGAATTGAATTTGAATTTGATGGTTCATATTATATTAAATCAGAGGCACACATGGCAATGTACACCCTCCAATTGTGAAATTGTTCATTTAGTGTTTAAATGCATAACATTTGCTTATGTTGCTAGTAGTACTTGCCAACAAAAGAAACAGCAAAACAAGCCAGTTTTTCTGACCTGCAGCTAGAACATTCTTTAGAGATAAATGGAAAGAACCATTATGTCTGGTATGTTTGAGGTAAAATTGTTTTTTTGGGAGGGGGGTTAAATCCTCACCCCTGCTCCAGACAGTAGACTTTATTGCTAAGCACAATCAGCATCACTCACAACCTTTTTCCTCATAGAAAAATCGGCTGTGTGTAACTACTGACTGGACAGTGGGCAGCAGTGACGGAAATCTGAAGCCTGTCACCGCAATCTGAACAGAAAGTGATTCATTGTGAAGCCTACATTCGGACACCAGCGGGAATGTGGCAGGTGGGAGGCTTTCTTTTGCTGTTTGGGGGACTTGCTCCACACGCTAAATGCGGGAAGACGGGGTGGGGAAAAAAGAAGAAGAAAAAAAAAAAAAAAAAAGAAAAAAAAAATCCTGAATGAATTTGAACAAATCTGAAATACTACGTTCTTCTGGTTGTGATGTCAGACAATGTGTCGGGGCGGGCGGGCATGCTGCTGTGAAAGGGATCCATGCTGCAGCTGATGTGTGAACAGGCGTGAGCAAAAAGGGAAGAGTTGGGGATAACAAGTTATTAGTCAGAGCTGCAACCACGTCAGAGACGAGGATTCACGGAGGACGTTGTGTCCCGGACTGCCGTTAACGGAGCCGTGTGCCACTGAACCGGGATGACTAACTCCGTAGATGTAAGTTGTTCATGATGGGGAGTTATTAAAGTGAATGGGTGATAACGTACGTACGAGAGCAGCCCACATTCACTAGGAGTAAAACGGCAAAAAAGGCAGCATTTGACCAGATGAGGACTTTAAATAAACTTAAAGAAACTGCTATTTTCGTCTGTATAATTGTTCTACAATCATGTAGAACACGTGTCGCCTTTCTATAATATAATAGGTTTTGCTTCGAATGCGTTTTATTATCAAATATAGTCCGCATTGCAATATTTACATGGCTAACTGTGCAAAAACAAGGAACAGGAATCGTATGTGTGTGTGTGTGTGTGTGTACATGATATGTGTGTATATATATATATATATATATATATATATATATATATATATATATATATATATATATATATATATATATATATATATATATGGCGTTCCGTCACCATGGATACGCCGTTACTCTCTGACGCAAGCGCGTATAAATTTGGTCTTTTTGTTATGCCGCCTAGCAACCGGTTTCCGTGGCGACACGCTTAGGACAGCAGCAGACAATATGGCTTCCGGATTCTTGCTGTGCAGAGACAAGAGGTGGGAAGGCAAGACAGTTTATTATATAATAACCGCATAGGCGCTATGAAGCTGACAATCATTATCACTCAGTATTTTTTACTTAGTTTTTATGCCATATGTTTAAATTAGCTCTTTTGGTATAAATACTATTAGATGATTTCAACATTTTAAAAAAAAAATCTTTGTTTCAGGATTTACTGTACATTTGATTCATTATCATACATCCTTGTAGAATCCCCTATGCCTTTTTTTTATAAACACGGCAGAGATCTCTATTGTCATTCCTTCCTGGATTAATACCATCATTTTTTTCAGTTCATGTTGAGCTGATTTTCAGTTGTACTTTTACAGTAACTCTTTGTATAGGTCTATTGCTGCTGCAACAGTATGAATTTTCTCACTGAGGGACAAATAAAAAAATTTGGAATCATAAATAAAAAGTATATATTACTTGAGGGAGTTAAACAACAACATCGGCTATTTATAATGACTCAAAACAATATAATTATAAATACCTAAACATGTATTGTGAATATACATCAGGGAGCTCCTAGGATGAAATTTTAACATGAAAGTATAAAATAAAAAGCTAAGCATGTTACTGTGCAATGTACAGTGTGCATATTTTATATTTGAATTTCTCCTTGTAATAGTTACAGTTCAAATATTCCTTTTCTTTCTGTGACATATTTACATACATTTTTGTTAATAAAATACAAAATCTTCCATGGCTTTGTTTTTATCTTTAATCAGTTGAGGACACATCTAAGTCATAATGCAGTTTATTATTTTACTAACTGAACTGAGTAACTTTTTGATTTCCATACAACCGATAACACTAATAGAATCTGAAAAGGGAATAAAGGATTGGAACGCTTCAGATTGGTTTAATTAAATCTGGTCATGACTTGCCATAGAGTAGGGAGACGCTCACATAACCCTCTCTTGTCGTTTTTTCAGCTTTAACCGTTTGTGGCTGTTTTGTTTTGTAAACCTTACCCAAACGGAAACGAAAGTTTTAATGTAGCAGAAATTTGACTAAATATCATCATTAAATTGCACCTATGAACATTTTAGGGTAAATAACAAATAATTATAAGCATTTTTCTTCATTAGAGACTGGAAAAATACACTCCTGTGAAAAAAGTAATTTATTGTACTGAAAGCAATAGATTGCATATTTCAAAAAAAGTTTCATTATTTGTGAAGAAGATGGATGTTTTCGTAACTGTTTGAGATCAATTCGATTGAGTTTATTTACACAGTACCAATTCTCAAAAAATGTAACCTCAGAAAACTCCATACTATAAACAGGTCATTCATGTGAAATTATAGAATCCAGTTCAAGCCAATCCAACTATAATTGAGACATATGAGCAGATTTTTTCTCTCAGTACCGTTTAATACTTTTTAAATCGTTATTAAATGAACACAGTTTGCATCTACGCAGCTTTAGTTTGGGATCTCTGGGTGCATTGGGCTTATACTTTGGGTATAAATCAAAACATCTGTAGAATTCCTAAAGTGTGTTAGAGGGTTCTGAAAGTGGAGATTTGCTTCTATTCTTCAGCTTGTTTGCAGAAATAATTGTTATTTAGATGCCCTTGCAGGAGAAATCCACAAAAATCCATTTAGATAAGAGCAAGAAAAGAGATCAACAAAATCTATCCTCCCCCTCTGCATGTCTTTTTACGTGCTCTATGGCCCAATGTGACCCCAAGACTCATTGCTGCAGTAATGTGATGCATGTGAGACTAATCTTCCTTCCAGACTACTATATTTTTTCGACAGTTTGTTTGTTTGCTACTTGTGGTAGTCTAGACTCAGGTTTGAAAATATAGCAGTGGATGTTATCTGACACCCCTCATGTGCTTTGTTTTGCTTGCCTCGGTTTCTTAGCATATTTTCGGGAAGCCACTAACGTGCTCTGCACTCCTGTTTCCTTTTGGAAGGCGGGCCGTGTTTGCTGGTCTGGCCCAAAATACTTGTTGCCAGGCAACGAGTAGGCCTGTCCCACTTGAGAACGGGGTTGTTTACACCCCTTCTGGCTCCACATCCCAACAACATTGCATAACTCTCCCCGTCTTTCGTCACCCTGCTGAAGGAAATCTGATATGTCTTTTACCGCTCCAGCCAACCAAAGCGCCTCGTACTTTCTGACTGTAGCTTCCCTCTCAGCAGCTGAAGCTTTCTTGCAGGGTTTGCATTTTTTTACTTGCAGCTACCTCCAACTCAGCATAAACAAAGTGAAACCGAGAGTGGGGTGTTTGTGAAAAGGCTGTGGTTTAGGTTGTCTTTCAGGTCAGGCAAGTTGTTATGTGATCTGTTAGGTGGGGGTGGGGGGGTTCAAGTCCGCCTCTGTATGCTTGTTATAACACATCAGTTCTTGTCTAAATCCAGTCATTCTTCCTCTGCACAGCTGAAGGCCTTCTTGCGTGGCTTTGTAAACATTGGCTTTTGTATGAAGTGTATTAACTAAAAAGCTTTAAGTAAAATTAAAAGCACAAATCTGTTTCCTTATTAATGTATCTGCCATGAACTTTTAAACTTGGGACATTTTATGTTGACTTGAGAAAGAATTTTCCCCCTGAGAGATTTCTTCTGTTTTTTGTCTTTTGATCGGCTAAAACTTTCAGATCCTCAAACTAATCTCAGCATCAAGCAAAGATAACCTGAGTAAATGGAAAATGCAATTCAAAAGCAATGATTGTATTTATTAAGGAAAAAAAAATATTAAAACACACCTGGCCCTACGTGAAAAGGTTGGTTTGGATTACCTTTTTGAAAACTGCATGTATTTAAATGGATAAAGGTTATTTTTGTCTCATTAAAATGAATTTCATTAGGTGAAAGAGTTAAGTGACAAAAAAGCAGAAGAAATCTAGGAGGTAACCAATACTTTTTCACAACGTTGTATAGCTACATATTCTTTTTTTTATTATTACATAAACATTAATCTTATTCAAAAAAGTTTGACCGGGCATTTTAGGGTTTTTTTTTTCCCCACTTAAAGTTGTGCAGGGAAACCAAGTTTTTGGTCAGGTAGTTGTTGAATGTCTGCAGTAAACACAGACTCTGAGGAAACAATGAAAGCATGTCTCGCTGGCATCCTTGTGGTAAACCATCTGAGCCTAAGCATAGCTGGTCAGGTTAAGATTAGAAGAAAGGGTTGAGAACAACAAGTCTGACTTGGATGTGGGTGAAGAAACGAACATTCTAGTGGAGTGACCGTTTTAAAAACATATTAAGATATATTTATTTAATTTTCTGTTTTTTTTCTTAAACTTATGCTCCACTTAGGAACCTACAACAGGTCATGGTTAAAAGTAAACTTTTTTTTTTTTACTTTTTATTTATTTATTTATTTTTTTACACACAGTAACAATGTACAAAGTTTAAAACTTGACCACAGAAATTATTTATTTAATTTAGGTGGAGTCATTTATATTTATATATGAGTGATTCATTAGCAGTCTGGACATGAAGATCCAACAACACTGGAAAAAGTCTCAATAGGTGTCACTAGTCCCTTATTTGAAAAAGAGCCTCTAAAAGGATCTGAAAACTCACCAAATATAGTAACATAGTCCCTTAGGATTAGAATTTGCACATTTTTCCAGAGCAAGTTGTACCGTTTTTTATGTATTCTTTTGATCTTGGCTCTTTTTTTTTGTTTAAGGTATTTGTTCTCCATTTTATGTCGAGCTCATTGTTGGTGCTGTGAAACAATAACTGATTTATAATTGAAGCTTTCTGAATTGAAATTGAATCTTGAAGTGACTATGAATATATTATAAAAAGCTGCAGATGGCAGATTGAGGTTCTTCTGACTGGAAGTAATATGAAGGTTGTGAAGTGGCATAGTCAAAGTCCTGATGTGAATCTTATAGGGAATCTGTGGAGCGGGCTAAAGATTAGGGCGATGATAAGAAGGCCTTCCAGCATTCAGCACTGACCACAGGTCCCCCCAAACCAAAAAAAAAATAAAAAAAAGAAAAAAAAAAACCAAAAAAAAAAACCCCAAAAAACCCCAAAAAACAGTGGAACCATGAGAAAACCTGGTCAGCAATTGTTAGAAGAGTCTTTCTGCTATAACGCCAAGACAGATTTTCCTACAGATTATTAGACTGCACTGCATCAGATGCCCAAACCTGACACAGATTACAGTCCCTAAGATGCTAAAGGTCACATAGAGGGTTGGAAGCAATGCTAAAACTAAAAAAGAATCACTAATTATATCTTTATTGCAATTCTTGCCAATAATATCCCCATCAGTGCCTTATTGTCCAACTAATCCATCATAAATATTACTATTCAAACATCAATCTCCCTCTAAATTATTTAGATTTTGGACAGACACTGTTGGATTTTTTTCCCCCTGAATCTTGACATATATCTACTAAACTGATACTTGAAGTTTGACTTACCATCAACTTGGCTTTATGGCTTAAAAGAAGACACAAATGGATCCTCAATCTTTGTCTGAGTTTGTTTGATCAAACCAGATCACCAGAACTACTAAAATCTGGCAGCCACAGAATCCTAATGAGGCTGGGATGCCCCCACAGGACATCCCAGCCTGAACTGGTTCTGAAACCATGGAAAGCTGGGTTTTTTTTCTACTGTTAAGGATTTTTCTCTTTTCAAGAAACCCGAAACAAAACCAAATGACTAACCTTGGTCAGCACGAGACAAAGTTCTGGCTGTATGATGGAAAATACTTTTGTAACTTTCCCAGTATGTCTTATTCCCTTTTCTCTGTCTTTTGTCCTGTTTACGTTACTGTACGTGTTTATACAGTATATTCCATGTGACTGACTGTCAGTTCAGCTACCACCTTTTGTGTTTACACAAAGCATCTCAGTGCAGCGAGGACACATTCACAGGGGTAATTTACAGTGATGCAGTCAGAAGGTCCCGTACATGGCCTCAGCTGCAGGCTCTGTTCAAACGCAAATTTTACTCGTTCCATGTTATTTCACTCGACAGATTGATCCTTGTTTTCCTCAGTCTCAAAACAAGTAGTACAAGGCTATGTTGGACCGTGGCATTGCTGACCTTTTTGAATTGAAATTCTTTATGATAAAGAACTCATTAAAACGATGGTTTGTGCAGGAAAGCTTATCATGTGCAACTGAAATTGTTTCCAGTCATTTTGAACTTACTGCAGTGCACTCAAAGGTTATTAAAAGTTTTAATTCAGTGTAGCTATGAGTATTAAGATTTTCACTTAATGGGTACACTGGATGTAACTCAAAATAAGTACAGTATATCTCTGAAATTTGAGTCCCGCTGGAGTTCTTTTTTTGTTTTATTGCTGTAATTGAAGCTGCAAACGTCAGCACTGAGGTGAAGAAACGGGAGTGGATGGCTACGTTGTATCATGCACTGCATGGGAGTCAGATGCCTAAAGTTAAATGCAATCAGTGGGTTTCAGTGCTCCACAGCTCCCTGTGACTCAGATACAAGCAGCGCGTCAATCCTAGCCTACTTTTGGCAGGCTCGCTGCCAGTCGCCGAGGCAGAGAGCCAGAGAGAGGGAGGGACGAGAGCAGGAGAGCGAGAACAAGGAACAGATCAGAGGTGCAAAGTAACTCTGTAAAGTCCTCAGCTTTGGACATAAATGCAGAGTGTAGAGAGAGAGAGAAAGAGAGAGAGAGAGAGAGATTTCTGCATGATTTGTTTTAAAATGTTTGAGTTTTGTCTCACACAGATTACATTTCTGCTCAGAACTTTACAGATGGCTCTGCCTCATTCAAAGATTTTCTAGGATTTTCCAAGTACACTCAGGCTACATAAAAGTTAATGAATTAGGGGCAATGTTTTCACAAGAGCGTAGACAGCAATAATTAATGTTATATATTTCATTTAAACTCACCTCTTAAAACACACCAGGTCACCTCACAGAGCAAACAAAAGAAAGATTGCTAATAATATAATAAAAGAAAGATGTTTTTGAGGATGCAAAATGACTGAAAGCTCTGCCTCTACCAAACCTTCCATAAGCGATACCACAAACCCTCGTCAGTTTGTGCTAATCTTTCAAGATCTAACACTATTAAATCTTGAAAGATTTTTTCATGTTCTGCAGTTCTGCTGCTTTAGTAGCTCATTTATTCCCTCAGAGCAGCCTCCCTGACCTCTGATCTCTGCAGAATATCTAGAAAGCCTGCTGATGTACAGACTTTATGTTTCTCCTTTTTGTGCCTCCAACATCTTAACTTTGAATATAATATCCTGCTTTGTGCGATTCTAATGAGAAAAGCAGTGTTTTTTCCTCTTCACTTGTCATTAGTCATAATGTTCTGGCTGATAGTTTGTCCTTTATATGCTTGTGCTGCATGCTTGCCTCCTTTATTATGCATCTTAGTCATTTCTCTCTCTTTGCTTGTTTGCATCCGGAAATCTTTGTTTAAATCTTCCCCTCAGCTCGCAGTCCCCCCTCCCCGCTGCATCTCTGCTCCTTACATAAGGACTGCCCTATTTTTTTTTTCAGGGCCCAGTAAGTGGCAGGAATAAAGCGAGTGAGTGGGTGAGGAGAAGGGAATGATGGGGGTTGGGGGGGGTATGATGAGGAGAGAGGAAGAGAAAAAGACATGGGGGCAGAAGAGAGGACTGTGTGTACGCTACGTACATCAGGAAGACAAACCTGCACATGTCCCCGTCATCACACTCACCTCGCTGGCCTTCCCCGCCCACACGCCGCTCACCCCTCTGCTCCTCACCCTTTCCTTCTCGCTTCTGTGCACCTCACCGTATCCTTTCCCTCCTCTCGACACGCTTGCTCCACCATAATTCTCATCTTCTCTCTGACACTTCTAGGTGCCCCCCAGCGTGTCAGAGGTCCAATCTAATTCTGCAAGCCTCCGACCCGACTTGGTCCATCTTCACCTCCCAGCAGCACGGCACCCCGTTTCAGTCCCAGCATGGTGCTCAAAGCAGATGGTTCCTCTCAGGACACACCTGTGGTACTTTGTAAAAGTATGACTACTCTTTGAACTTTTTCACATTTTGTCATGTTACAACTGTTTAAGTTTTTATTGGGATTTTATCTACTCGACCAACACAAAATAGCAAATGACTGTAAAGTGGGAAGAAAGTGTACATGCTTTTGTTTATTTATCTATTTTCTGCAAATAAAATCCCAAAACTGCATTCGTTAGGATTCTGGCTCCCTGAGTCAATCCCTTGTAGAAACCTTTCTCTGCATTTACAGCTATGAGTCTTCTGGGTTGTTCTCTACCTCTACCAGCTTTGTTCATCAAGACACTGATTGTTTTTTGTGTCCATTCTTTGCAAAATCACTCAATTTCTGCCTCTGTTCAAAGTCAGTGAACATTAAAATTCAACTCTTAACACAGCTTCCCAGTTTTATGTAGGTCTAGACTGACTGGGCCATTATAACACACAGATATGCATTGATCAGAACCGCTCCGTTGTCACTCTGACTGTGTGTTTTGGGTCAGTGTTCTGCTGGAAGGTGAACCGCCAGGTATTTGGCAGCCTCTAACAGGTTTCCTCCCAGGATTTTCCGGTATTTAACTCCATCCATCTTCCCGTTAACGTCAAACAGTATCCCTGTCCCTCCTGAAGAAAAGCATTACCAGGGCATGATGCTGCCATCACCATATTTCACAGTGGGAGTGGTGTTTTCAGGATGGTTTGTGGTGTTAGTGTTCTGCCACTCATAGCTTTTTAGATGCGGGCCAAAAAGTTCAGCCTAGGTCTCTTATGACCAGGGTAACTTCTTCCGCATGTTTACGGTTTCTTCTACATGGCTTTCTTTATGTTCCTCTTCCATAAATTACAGATTTGTAGAGGGCATGGCTGTCATCAGATTCTCCCACCAGAGCAGCCAGCAGTGTGTAACAGACGATGAGGGGCTTATTTCCTGAGGAGCTTGATTATTTGACAAAAGACAGGTAGCTAATTGGAAGAAGGGTGCAGTTGTGAGGGGAGACCAGGCAGGCAGGCCAAGGGAAGGAGACTTATGAACATGATGAGAGCTGAGGAGAAAATAAAAAATAACCAAAGTAAAACACTTATCTAGGGAAAAGCAGGAATAGCTAAGCCGAATGCAAAGAAATAAACTATCAAGCAAAAACTAGAGCAAGAACAAGGAAATAATCAAAGGTGTAACACAGAAATTTAAAAAAACCTCAAATAACTCAAGATCATGACGCTACAGCGGTTATTAGTACGCTGACCGTTTACCCTTGATGCGTTTAGATGTATGCATGTAGATTTTCTGTATAAGGTTATAGTATGACAGACCAGTTGAAATTAAAGGTCAGAATACTTCCATCTATTTCTTTGTCATATAAAGTTTAGATTTAAGCTCTTAAAAAGCAGGATAACATAAATGCAAATGTTCTCCTTCTTTCTGTGATACTTTGAGGAACAAATGTCAAAAATCTTCCTCAAATGCAGCTACAACCTTTTGACTATGATTTTTTCACAGAACAGTCCCTCATTCACATCAACATGTTAATTATCTGATCCCAGCTGGATTATGACCGAACATACTTGTCAACCAGCCAGCAGGTTTTATGTAAACTGTGCGACCGATGATGATTGGCTTTTAAACCACATTTACGTATGATGAGTACACAAACATTTGTAGCGGGTGATATGGTATTTGAACTACGAATAAAATTTGGAATGAGTTTTTTTGCTGCAGGGCAATTAAAGGAACGCAGGCGTAAACGACTGACGAAAGCAATTTGGTGTTTATGTTGGCACATTTTTCTCTACACGCACTTGCAGAATTTAAACACTCCTTTGTTTTCTGTAATTGTTGCCACGGAAAGACATTTGATAATGCACTTTAAAGGAATGGTTTGTTTAACCAAACTGAGTTTTCCACATGCAGATTAAGGCATAAACACATCAGTTTGCCTGAATGTTAGTTTATAGTTTTCATTCTTCTGAGGGAAAAGTTCATGCAGATGTTTAAAATACTAAATTTAATGACAGATTTTTACTAGCCAAGGTCACAACCAGCATTCCTCTCCAAAAAGATTTATTTTAATGAAATGACTGTAAAATGTTGACTGTGAGCTTCTTTATTTTTGCACTGGACTCTTAATTAATGGGCACAAAACTCATGGTAACATCTATATTTACATGCCCGACTTAATACAAAGCTGCTGAACAATTATTACAGTGAAGAACTATTTTTTTAATTGAAGTCTCAAGCAGAGTGGTTTAGAATCTGGACTTATTATTGCAGATCCCTACAGACACATGCAGAACTGCAATTGGCTTAATCATATAAGCAATGCTTTCCTGGGAAAACTGGATTTGCAACAACAAAATGCTCTTTGCATGGCAATATCAGCTTGTTGGATAGAGCCTGACTGCAGCAGAGATCCACAAGGAAAATCTGGAGTTATTGCAACTTTATCGTAATCATAATATTTATTAATAATATGTTGCTGTATTATTGTGCAGCATTATAGGCTTGATCAGTTGCTCTTTCATTCATTTTCTGTCCAATACCTGATAGTTTTTAGACTGTGTTTGTTTATTAAACCGTTTCACTCTGCACCTATGAATCAATAAGCCATAAAAGGATTAAATCAGTGCTTTGTTTACATATAGCAGACAACTAAGCAAAGAATCTCCAGCTTTGTTATAAGCAATCTGTCACAAAGACACAGTCTGGTCTCATCACTTTCATAAAACACCAAACAACCCATGGTACGACAGAGAGAAAATAGTATTTTAGCTCCAACAAGATAACACCCTAATGTAGACTGACTAACTCAGACCCAGTTCATTCCTCAGGTCTTGTGTCAGGTCTGTAGTAGATGTTTTTCCATTTTCTGAAGACTGGACTTTTTATATACTCATCATCTGCTGCAGACAGTTTATTTTTAAATCTGCCATCTATTTTCTTTTACATCGACTTGTCTCTTTTCTCAGATCTTCCTTCTCCACTCAATACTGCTTTTTCACAAATGGAATAAAGATTATATTAGTCTCAAATTATGCTTTAAATAATCTATGTTTAGGGTGGAAGAAATAAATTTATATGTATCATCAGTCTTGTATTATTCAATTTATTAGTTTTCATTTTGAACTAAGTTGCTGTCACACTGTTTCCCACTTTGCCATGTATGTTGGAGTAGTGAAAAACGTGTGTTGCACAAGTCTCAGTTTGAGGAAATGAAGTGGATTTTACTGAACATTAGATCCTGTCATATCTTGAAAATGTGGGTATTGGTTGGATGAATTGAAGAGTAAGTGTGTTAGAATAAACGATGAGTGATTCAAAGTGTTTGCTGCATCATGAAGAGGGATACTTTACGACTACTTTTGGTGATGATCTCACCATCGTGTTTTGTTCAATTACTAAGGATTAACTAACTATCCGGAAATGAAATGGAAATGCTCTGAGTGTCCCCAACAGCTCAGATAAACATTAGTGGAATTAGTCAGAAAATAGTTCACCCAGCAGCATATAAAAACAAAACATATCATAAAGTTGATTTGAAGACCATGGCAATCTTTCATCACCCAATAAATAATTCAACTCAAGAATCTGATTTAGTTTTATGCTAAATGCTTACAGTCAGTGCTTAATTTTAATTCAACCGCTAAGGAGTTCCTCATGTTAACCCCTCCTACAGAGAAGGCTGTTTGTTCCAGACAGACTTTACATAGAGCTACCTTATGTTTTCTATTGAACGCTCCTGTAGTTTGAAGAGGATCCAAAAGGTCAGAGGAGCCATTCAAGTGGAAAACACAGTCAGGGCACCAATTATATAATGTCTTTCTTTTTTGCCAACTGCATGCGACGCCTATGGTTGATTGGCACTCTGGGTGGTGTGCCATATCAGGAACCATCATCATTGATGAAGATCACTTGAAGAAAGTAAGACTCCTTAGAACAAAAGTATTAGGATTGGTTTGAAACATTTCCACAGGTTTTTTTTTTTAGCACTTAATTCATGATGAGTTTTTCCACACAAGCAGAAGACGCAATAAAAGTATTTAAGCATCTTTTTGGGTTGATAGATATTCTTTCCTCATTAAATCCACTTAATTTTATTCTATTTTTCAAATGTATCCAGATATAGATTCAAAAACAAACCTCTATGCATCAAAACAGACCAGATAAAATTTTAAAGTTTTCAAAGAAAGCATTTTGTCATTGTCACTTGTAGGAAGTGATAAAAGAAGAGTTTCAGTGAGCTGTTACATCACTGTGTTTCTGTGGTCACCACTGAGATGATAGATAGCAACAACAGGATGAAGAAAACAGAGCAGAGTAAAGCAGAGAGTTGAATAATGTTGATGCAAATAGTGCTCTTTGCATCTCAAATGACCAGCCTTCAGTCTTCACAACGTGTAAATAAACGCACAGTAAATGCGCCCCACGTTCCCAAGCCAAAACACACTCACATCCTAAAATACTGCAGTTCTGACGACTGAGATAGTACCGCTCGTCAAATTTATGCATGAGTGAACCCAGGCTAAATTTACTGCCAAGCGAGCCAACTTACGCAATCCTCCCTGGTCTCCCTCCTGTCTGTACAATGGCTTCAGAGTCTTACATCTCAAACTATCCCAGCCCTCCCCAGGATCCCACCCCCACAATATACGCTACAACTTTGACACTATTCCTGTAGCAGCACAAAAATACCAGCACCTCCAAGAACAGACGCCGAGCCCGTCAGAGCATCATCACATCCCACATGGCAGCTGGGAGGGAGAGAGAGGGAAGGAGAGCAGGTGGAGAGATGAGCACAGCTGCTGTTGAGAAATAAAGAATCAACAGAGAAACTCAGACTTTCTGTTCTCGGCTTTATCCAGGCAGATCTGATGCAAACTGTTTCTCTACGTTTTGATCTGAATCACTTCTCCTCCTCTCAGACATCTTGTGCCAGGCTTCTGATTCACTTTCAAGACATAACATACAGTCATCTGGAGTTGCACTTCAACACTAAATCACAGAAAACTTTAATAACTTTAAGGAACTCTTCAATTAACCCTCTATGTAATTGGCATAATGTTGCAGAAAAATCAGTCATGGGGAGGAAGTGGTTATACAACACATTTATTTTTAAAACGACTTGGGTGCACAGGTTTGAAATTTTTGGAAATGTTTGTTATTCCCCACAGGGTCATACAGGCTTAAATATTTGATTAAATATCTCTTGGGAAGTTGAACCTTGAATACACCTTTTTTGGGCTCCTGCACATATTGTATTCATCTGTTGTGGAGAGAGTCATCTCTTCTACCATCATCTGTTGGGGTCGCAGCCTCAGAACCAGGGACCTAAAAAGTCTCAATAACCTGATAAAGACGGCTGGTTCCGTTCTGGCACCGACTGTGGAACCTCTGGCGATGATGGTGCAAAGAAGGATTTTACATAAAACCCTGAGCACCCACTTCATGAGACTGTGATACAACAATAGAGTGTCTTCAGTCGGAGGCTTCTTTAAATTCACTGCAATACAGACTGCTAGAGGAGATCCTTCCTGCCCACTGCCATCAGCAGCTCTTTGAAGAACCTTGAATAATCTGAGTTACAACAACATTGAATTTCCCTTTGGGATCAATAAAGTATTTCTGAACTGAATGGAACAGAAGTAAATACACCCCAGGGTTTCCTCCTAGTGAGTAACTATAATACCCACCTGGCCAGGAAACGCTTTGAGATCGCCAGAATGAGCTGGAGGATGTTGCTGGAGAGAGGGATATCTGGGCTTCCTTCCAAGACCTTTTGTCACTGGGACACAATCCTGGATAAGCAGAAGACAATGAATGGATGGACACACATTATTTTTGTTGTCATCATCAAGTTTCTTGCATAATTCGGTCTGGATATTTGACCCACTCTTTATGGCAGAGTTGGTAGATTTATTTCAAATTTGTTTAGTTTACTGGCACAGACCCAGATTTTAAGCACAGTCCATAAATTTCTTAACTTTAGCCAACTTCATCTGTTCCAGAACAAGTACTGATGTGTCCCCATCCTCCTGCACAATCTTATGTGCTTAAATTAACATTGTCAATGATGACATTTGATATAGGAAAGGACAAATATTAATTTTAATTCAAAAATTTGAGTTCCTTTGAGTGCAGTTTAAACGTGTTTATTTATTTATTTAGGTAGTTAGTTAAACGTTAATATGCTTTCTTACGACTTTTTAAATGTCCGTCACTCACTCCTAGTCTCATTTTCAAATGACAACAGATCTTTAGTTAAAAAATTAGGAGAGTTTCAGTACTTAAAAATCAGGCATTTCTTAAATCTAAATTTCAAGTTCTGCCATGACAGTATACCTGATAATAAAACTCCTGAAGTTCTGCTTCTGGTTTTGGTTTGAATTAAGGTTGTTACACTCACATCACCAAAAGGAAGGTGGAAGCTTGCGGTCTGGATTTATCAAGACTGTTTCGATCCCACTTGGATCTTTGTCGGGTGAAACATCTGAGTGAGACGCTCCAGTGGGATGATAAATTTTGGTTGCAGAGGTGCAACAATCCACATTACGAAATAAAAAATACATATACCCATCTCCTTTTCTTGACAAAACACAACAAAAAGCACAACTGCAAAAAAATTAAACTGTATGAAAAGTGTGGTTCCAGCTAAATACATGTCGGTGGTTCTAAAGGAGACCACATTTAGAGGTCTTCAGAGGTTTGATCTGATGAAGATCCAAGTAGGATTGAAACATTTTTAACAAATGCTGTGAAGAAAAAGGGTGCGTGCCTCCCCTCACCCATTTTGGTTTGGGTTCTCCACCCTAAGGTTACTCATGGCCGCCATCTGGTCACCCCTTACAGAACTTTCTGGAGGCGACCCAGCTTGTGTTGGTCATGCACGGCGCCCAATGACTGGTTAAGCTTCACCTGTGATCTGCACAGGTATAAGTGGATGTTAAAAATTAATAACCGGATGTTGTGACTCCTTAGCTTTCAACTTAGAGGCTTCAGCCAAATATTTAATTTGTCCAATACTCAAGTTTACGATTCAGCACCTGTAAAAATTAATGACATCAGCTGCAGGTTTAGCCTATTGTTAATAACTATGCTGACGCCACGCAGAGAATGAAGCTGTTGAATGTTGAGAACATCTGTGTGACTCTTGTGAGCCCAACACATGACTCACATCATTCAAATAAAAGGCCCAAGGAAAACGAGGCGAAAGCCCAAGGTTCTGAGACCGACACAGGAAATAATAAAGCAGGTAAATGTGAAAAAGAGTCCAATCCCTGAAAGGACTCATAAGATTCACACTCGGTCCTTTTCTTTTCTTCTTATCCCTCTTCTCTCTCCATCACTATGTAGATGGATGGTTGCTGAGGGCAACCTGTGTGTACTCACCTAATGAACAGGAAGTACTGTGTGAGTAAAGCGGCTATTTATAGCAAGCATGTGTAGAAAGGACATTGGCTCACTTGTGCACCTGTTTGTGTGTGTGTAGATGCAAGCACCTGTGATGGTGTGTACGAGAGAGAAAAAGCAACCAGTATGTAACAGGGAGGAGGAGGAGGATGGATGGATGCAGATTGTGAGACTCAGACAGTTACTAGAGAGAACAGGAGGGGGGTGTGTGTGTGTGTGTGTGTGTGTGTGTGTGTGTGTGTGTGTGTGTGTGTGTGTGTGTGTGTGTGTGTGTGTGTGTGTGTGTGGAGGGGGGGTATGCAGGATGGATGGAGGGAGTGAGGGAATGCAGTGGAGGAGGGGGCGAGTGTGTGTTGACGCTGTACGTGGCGTCAGCGCGATAAGAATAGAGATGGTGCGTATAGCTGAGACATCACCCTCACACCCTCTGTAGGGCAAGCAGTACTCATTCTGAGTGTGTGTGTGTGTGTGTGTGTGTGTGTGTGTGTGTGTGTGTGTGTGTGTGTGTGTGTGTGTGTGTGTGTGTGTGTAACTAGATATTTCCCAGAGTATGTTAATGTGGACATGGATGAGTAAACTGTTACACAGATTTATTTAGTTATTCATTTCCCTGTTATATAAGGACAGTTATGTGACCATGGTTTTTCACGCTCAATTTATAGAAATATATTTCATTGAAATAACATTAATGTGATTAAACGTTCCTATTGAAGACCAACATCCTGCATCAGGTTTATTATGACAGTTTTTAAATTAAAAACTGGTACTTGACAATGTTTTCTAAGGGCAAAACAAACAATTACAAGAGTGAAGCGCATATTCAGAATGACCAAATCACCACAATACCGTCACAGCTTGTAACAAAAAAAAGGGGGTGGGGTGGGGAGTAACATTTATTGGAGAATGCTAAGTCAGCTTTTTATCTGAAATATAAAAGGTTTAAAATATAGAAAAGTTTATGGCACAAAAAATAAATAAAGATTATTTACCTCCATTCCAGTTTAAATTGCTGGAATATCAAGTCAGTTTTACAACTAAAAGACTGGATATTCACTGGAGTGAATATTCAGACTAGTCAGCAGACAGAAGTAAAGGAGCTCATGCAGCTGACTGATCGACATGTCTAAAATAAAATAAATAAATAAAACTGACATCCACCCCCTTACAGTGCTTCTGCTTTCCTTGGCACACATTCACACAAATATTAAGATAGCCTGAGTAAATACAAAATGGATTTCTTTATAAATGGATAAAGCACCTATCCAAGCCAATCTGGCCCTTCAGATGCTTCCTACTTGAGTGTCTTAAAGTAATACCAGACCAATTCAGTCAGATTTAAGTTTGGACTTTGACTGGACCACACTAAAAACGTGTTGGTTCCCCCCCCCCTTCTGACCTTTAAGAGTTTACTTGGAGAGATGGACTTGCTGGTGTGCAAGTACTGCATAACTCAAAGCACTTGAGCTTAACGGCTCCTTTAGGATTTTCTGATAGACTGGCTCCACCATAGCGATTAAGGTCTTGGAGCCGCAGACCATAGTACTACCACCATGTTTGACTGCAGGCATGCTGTTCTTTTTTGAAATGCTGCATTTGTCATGGTTTTAGAGACTTGTCCAACCCACACGCAGAAACGCTCTCAGGAGGCAGATGAAAAGTTAAAGGTTTAGTTACAAATAAGAACATGGAGAGATGAAAATATAGTGATCTGGGGTCTGGTTCTGGAAAATGGCTTTGTCTGAGGTTCTGGGGAAGTAGGTAAATGATTCATATGACGAAGAAGTGAACTGAAATATTAATCCAGAGACGCTTACTGGAGAGTTGGAGGATTTCCACCTGGGAGGAATTAAAGGGGTCCAGGAGGATGGTGAGTTTAACAGAGGAGCAGAGATGAATCCAGATGGTTTGAACGGTGGAGGGTGGACAGAGTTCGATCTTCAGAGAGGGTGCGAGGAAGAGGAGACCAGGGGCTGCCAGTCATGATGCTTTATGCCAGGAGATATGCTGCAGTCTGGGAGGTGAGCCGCAGGAGCCGAGGGTTTGAGCCAGAACTGGATCCAAGCGCTCATCAGAGAGAACCTGAGGCAAAAAATCACAAGGCGCGCCATCAAGAACCTGGAGCCCACGGAGGGCTTGACGTTACCATGAAAGTCAACACTCAGGCGTCAGAGGACTGGTAGCAAGCTCCTCTAGTACACCTTGCCTGTTGAGGCCGATTGGATGCAGGTGTGAATACACCTGCTGAACCACCCAGCCACCATGCTCCACGACGCCATCTGGAGGATGAAAAAATGAACTGCAAAAGAGAGGTGACCAGAATCTCCCAGACCCCGACAGTGTGAGCTTTACACCAGACGTAACGGGATGTAAGCTTTCCCAAAAGTTCCATTTTCATCTCGACAGTCCATAAAATTTCTTCCCAGATACCTTGAAGATGATGCAAATGGTTTTTAGGTTTTTTTTTGGCAAAGGTGAAATTGGCTTTTGAGCTCCTTTTGGTCTGCACTGGTTTTGGCCAGGAAGCTCTCCCATCTTTGCTCAGTCTGTTGAACCATGAACATTGACCTTAACTGAGACATGTGGGGCCTGCAGGAAATAAGCTGTCGTTCTGGGTTTTTCTGTGACCCTCTGGATAATTCGTTAATGTGCTCTTGGAGTCATGCTGGTGGGCCCCCCAGGTTCTCCAATTATGTATAATGTGGTTCACTGGAGTCGTAAAGACTTAGAAATGTCTTTGTAACGCTGTCCAGGTGAACAGATGTCAGCAACCTTCTCTGACTCTGATCTGTTTTTGAATTTTTCTCAATTGGGATATGATGTGTCTATTTGAGATTTTTTTATGCCTACTTCGTGTTGTCAGACAGGTTCTATTGAAGTGATTTCCCTGATTTTACAGGTAGGGTAGTAATAATTCCTAATGTAGCTTTACAGGAAATGTGGTTAGTTAACTGAATAATTAATAGCTAACATTTGTTTGATTGTCTGAAATATTAAAGTGTTCGAAATAAGCAAAAACAAAAGTAATCTGTAAAAGACCAAGCGCTTTGTCATAGCACTGTATTATCACTAAAGGTATCTTAGGAATGGATTTTGACACTATCTGACAAAACATCTATTTGTTGTAAAAACAGACAAAAAGTTTGTAAAATTGACATCTATAGAAAGCTAAAGGAAAGAAACAGTTATAATGCTGTAAAACTGACGATTTAACTTCCATGGCAGAAGAATTAGCATGCAGGAGTCTCGTTCATTTTCAGAATTTGACAAACAAACCTACTTCAGCAGCTGAGTATGCACCATGATCCCCACAGTAGAGAAATATCTAGGTGAGGCTTCCTGTTTTGAGATATTTTAAGCTGCTCCTCTCCTTCTGGTGGTGCTCTTCCATTAATGCCTTTAATTCTCAGCTTTGCAATCATAATTCCCCTTAGATCCCTAAGACTTTGGTTTACCACACACTGCCAGGCAGGGTGTGGGAATAGCACTGTTAGATCACAAATTGCCATTAATTAAGGTCGGAACTGAAATGGGTTTTGATCATTTAAAAAAAACAAAACAAAACAGTTTTTATGTAATTGAAGTTGATGCCCCAAAGAATTGCATCTGTTTGTTTACTGTCTATTACCAGATTTTCACTGGTCTTGATCTAGTTTTTTATTTAGTATCTTTTTTTCAGACCTTGAAAGTTGATTTGTTTAGTAAAATAGTGAGAATCTCTTTGGTTTAGACTCATCCAGTTAGGAAAGGAAGCAGAAATCCTTTCTAGAACTTCTCCAGATTTATTCATTAACCTAAAGCCTTTTGTTAGCCATTACCTGCTCCTTTCCCGCAGGTAGAAGTATTCCCACAGACTCATGTTGCCATTACCATGCTTTGAGTTGTGAAATGTTTTCAATCAAATGGTGTTTCCTGCTCTTTTCTGTCCTTAAACAGACCTGAGAATCAAGCTCAGAAAGTTCAGTTGTGGCTTTATTAGTTTAGAAATTAATGGTTTCTGTATTGTAACATCCATAGTGAAGTTTGAAAGTGTTATAAAAACTCTGGATCTTAGTAAGAAGGACCATTTTTCATTGTCACAGCCCTGTTGGAAAAGAGAATAACTGATTATGGGATGGCAGTCGAATGCATTTGTTTTTCCATGTAACAGGATATTTTCGTCTGTATTTCAGTCTCAGAAGAAAGAAAATGATTTGTTCTTTTTCTTTTTTGTCTTTGACTTTTTCACCATCATTTTTACCCGCCTGAATCGCTGAAATCCACTGAAATACCTGAAACCCCTTCCTGCCTAATAGTTCAAACAGAAAATATACCTCAATATGAATTAATAAGCACAGTGAAAACCGCCTTGGCAGTCCCGCAGAAGCTAATATCTACAGTCTTCCTTAGCGCCAATCTTGGGGCTCAGCCAATCAACAGCAAGGAAAATAAATGCTGCTCCTGGATTGGCTGCTTTGCAAATGCCAGCCAATAGCATGTCAAGAAGAATTGTGCCAAGATATCTCAGCTTCGGAAGTTGCACTTTCTTTTAGATATGCTCTAAAAAAATCTGCTAATATTCAAATTTTCCACAAATATTTTGAAATTACGGTACACAGAGAACTCCACAAATACTGGACAGCGAATAGGCGGGGGTCCACTGTAGTCCATGACATGTTGTCATGGGGAGGTACACGGCTTGAACATGAGTAAAGATCTGCCAAAGCCCAAAAGATTGAAAGACCTCCAGAGAGGAAATAAAATAAAAGTCTGGCTGCTGGGAAGCATAAGGGAGGGATAAAGAGGTTTACAAAGTAGCAGGGTGAGCTGTGTGGCTTTTAAAGGAGGAGTTGAAGACATTTCCTAGTTAACCACTTTATTTAGATGTGGACACATAATGACAGATATAAACAGCATGCATCAAGTTTAACTGGCAAGAATCATGAAAACTTAAATCTAAGTCGGTTCAGGACTTTAAAAAAATATAGACAGTAAGACACTAGACAAAATAAAAAACAGAAAAGTTTGAATATGAAAAAAAAGTTTTATCAGGAAATGATTTCCTAAGAGAATAATTCAAAATTATTTAACCACTATATAAGTTGTTGTGAATTCCTTTTTCTTAGTGAAGAACAAATGAAATGATACAAATTCAACAACAAAAGAGAGCTTTTTTTTAAAAGAGAGAACATTATATTTGGTGTATTTTAATATGTTGAGGGCTCATCTTGCTCAATTTGTAGCTCATCTTTATGCTGCACCTTTACAGTGCCAGAAACTGGAGCAGCCACTGGGAATGATCAAAAAAAAGCAGAAAGGTCCTGGTCAGATCCCAGTCAGTGTGAACTCATGATATGAGGAAAGCCTTTATCTGTGTACTCACAGAATTGATCCCTCTGTCTTTCACCTCTTGGCTTGTCTCGAACTCAAACAGAGCTGAGAAGAGGAGCGGAACATATCACTGCATGTTGTGTCTTCTTAGAAATTCATTACAATAAAAGGCACAAAGAATGATGCACATGTTAATTAACTCAACAGCACGAATTAAATGTTCCAGATAATCACACAAAACATTAAACTGTCTGCAATGAACAGCTTAATGTGTAAAGAAAGCAGAAAGGATCGTAGGCATGTCTTGACTGCAGGGATGTTTTCCAGGTACCACAGCAGTTCTGAGGCTCATTTCTTCCCTCATCTGTTTTCAATGTAATTAAAAAGGGTAAAATTTGGTTACCAGGGTAGAAATTTACCCCGGAAACTGACTTTAGAAGGGAAGAAGTTCTGTATCGTATACGAGAACGTTTTAGACAGAGTTTTGTGAAGGGAAAGTCTCCAACAAGAACATGTAACGTGTTCTATCATCGATGGGTCAAGGAGTAGTATTTTAGTAGTTCACGTAAGATGTATTATCACTACTATGTTGCCTGTGTGTGTGTGTGTGTGTGTGTGTGTGTGTGTGTGTGTGTTACCGAAGAGTTTGCGCAGCCTGGAGACACAGGAAACGAAGCCACGGAAGGACAGGTGAGGGTCTCCGGCCACAAAGCGCTCAGATAGGAGGTGAACTACCTTGTTGTCACACGTCATTCCTGGCAAACAAATGGACAAGTAGAGATGCAAACGCAGCAGCGATCTGCATGTTTGGGTACATGTGGTTGTTTGTGAGTCCACGTTCATACCGACAGATTCCAGTGCCAAGCTGAGCTCAAACGGGCTGATGCTTCCAGAAGAGTCCTCATCAAACTGAACAAAGATGGACTGAAAAGGGGGGGGACATGAGTGACAGAGACGCTACCTTCTTTTTCTTCCTTAAACACTGAAATTTAAAGTGTGAGCTTCACCTGCAGAGCACGCAGATCAGCCAGCATGGTCTCTGCCTGCTCACGGCTGAGAGTGGAGCGCCCCTCGGTCTGCCAGCAGAGTTAAGAAGACAGGAGGAGTTGAAGCTATGAGAACAGAGACAGTTTGTGCAGCTGAGTAAACCATCAGAGACACAGAAATACAAAAAGACAGGCGAGTGAGTGGAGGACAAAAGGATACATCCTCTCCAAAGATGATCTGTCTGCACGTCTCCAGTGGCAGATGGTAACTTTTTTCAAACACTGTTTTTGGGGACAGAAAGAAGGCACAGTGGTGAAAGAAGATGACAAGTGTCTGGACTTTAATTCACAAACCAAGGTTTATTTTTGCCTCACTATAGCAACAAGCCACAGTCTAGACTGATGACCTCTCTGGTTCCACTGTTCGGACACTTGATTGTTACTTTAGCTCCATCTAGTGGTTCAAAAGTGCTACAACAGCTTCCATTGTATGGCGATGTTAAGCATACCGCAGGAAAAACAATCAAACCTGAGTTGATCAGCTTCATAATCTCTTGAGCATTCAGCCTGTCATCCTGTAGAAGCCCAAACAAAAATCACAGCAAAACCGGAGATTTTATACATTTATATATTTTGCTGAGCTCATGAAGGGTAGTAACACTCACTGGGCCAGCTTTCTCATCAAAAGTCTTCTCCACTCTGGTTTGGTCCTCAGGGAGGACAGGACTGGCCATAACCTGGGAGAGATGCACATTTTAACATAATCTAGTGAATCAGTCATGAGGATCCTCTTGGAGTTGAATGTGTGTAAACTCACTGGGAGGTAGCCAGAGGAGCAGGTAAAGTCCTGAACCCTGGAAATGAAAGAAAACATCAGAATCCAGTGAATCTCATTAAAGGTATTCTTTATTTGAAGCCGAGGACACGCCACAAGATTTGTTTTCCAGATTTTACCCACAGGTTTCCAGCTGGAAAAAGTCTGCACCAGTTTGCACAGTTAGTATGGCAAGCTGGCACAAAGACCTGTGTGTGTGTGTGTGTGTGTGTGTGTGTGTGTGTGTGAGTGAGTGTGTGAGTATGTGTGAGTGACAGACCTGACTCAAAGTCAAACATCGTTGCATATTCTGAGCCAAATCTAGACCCAATCGGACTGTGTGAACTGATTACCAACCCAGCTGGTATTTTACCATTTAAACTGAATTTCTGCAAGAGTTAGATTTATTAATTTGGCTTTGTCTGCGTTTCCTCATCAGCTGCAGCTCATGGTGCAATATCTGAACAGGTCTTCATAAAAAATTTAAAAAAAAAAAATCAGCTGCAATCAGTCTGTTAGTGTGTGCTCCAAGTCTCTCCCAAATTTATGACACTGACAGAAACAACCATGGAGGAGTTCAAGCCACTCAAGTAAAGGCAGTGAAACCAAAGAGTTCAAATGTGAAAACTGTAGGGGTACATCCATTGTTAGGTTGATTTGCTAGAGCCCGTTTTTCCTGTTGGAAGGGGCTGGTCCCTTTTCCATCTATCACAAAACAAAACTCAGGGTACAAGCTAGCTGCAATATCCTTTTTGGGAAATATCTTACATCTCCATCAGCTGTAGTTGCTCTACTAAGCTGAGCAATAATTTGTCTCTTCATGTGTCTCTCTTATCTATAAACAAAAAATTGCTTCATCTCACCCAAGAGTGTTTCTTGTCTTGGAGAAAATGCGGACGAAGAACTCTCCTGGCTGGTTGGGCCGATAAGTGGATCCAACGATGACATAGTGACCAGGATCCAGACGCAGCTTCCTCCAAACACCTCTGTGGAGGAAAAAATGGTTCCAGATCCAAATCAAGAAGCTTTTTCTTTACAGTTCAGAGTATGGTGCTAAAGTTTTAGGTCAGCCATAATTTGTTTAAAGTAGCAGCAAAGGTTCAGAGAAAGACCTTCAAAAAAAAAATCGTAAAAAGTGGAAAGAAAGTCTGGCTCCTTAAAGCTGCAGTATGTAACTTTTACAAAAATATGCTTTTTGCATATTCATCAAAATTGTCACCATGTTGTGACAGGATGATGTGAGACAGGTTTTGGGATTCAGTTCTGTCAGTAGTTCAGGTTTATAAGATTTTCTGTCTCAGGCATACCTGACGATACTAACAAAGGCATCAGGTGTGTCTGGGACCACACCTTACAGATGTGTGCCATTTGGAAGAAATCTGTTCAGGTGGTTGAAACATTTTAAGACTGCGGTAGTCAATTGTTGGACTCCATATTTTTATTCAGGAACTGATTAGATTGGATTCACAAGCATTCCTTGTGCTGAAGACATTAATGCTAAAGTCCCTTTGCCAAACTCAGAGCTGATCAGATAAGAACTCTACAAAACCAAGACCTGAATCCCAAAGCTTCGTGTTTTGGAGCCAGAAAGAGAGACACAACACCTTTATGCATGTTTCCTTCTAACCTGCTAGCCAAGAAAATGGACTTTTAAAACCTTCTAATTGTTAACTGGAGAACTTTAAAGAAGCTGTCAGTGTATCCAGCGTTTAAGTTCTTTAGACGTACAAAATCTTTTAGATGTCTATTTCCAGAGCCCTGCTGAAGCCAGACCTGTGCGTCCGTCAATGAAGAGGTATCTTTTTGGTTTTTCAACCAACAGTACCACCGATTCTGCCGAGAACCCTTAGGTGGGAGGCCAACTCGCTCACCAATCTCATCTGCCGGACAACAACAAGTTTTTTCCTTTTTCATAATTTTTCTTTTGACCTCTAGACATTTTGTCTTGACCGAATGACCAACTGACTCACAAGCAGTTTGTGATCTGGGCTGAATTAGGTGTTTAAAATAAGGCTTTTGTAATTGTCTTTCTGTTATAATGCTTGCTAATGCTTTTCTGATTGCATGCTGTGATACTTTTATGATATTTTGTTGCTGTGCTGATCGAAGACCCATGTTAGAGATTATCTGGATCCAGAATAATTGAATTCAGCATTGGTGACATTCATTGGCTTCTTCTCCAGCCAATCTGTTTTCCTCTCTGCCTCTCTCTTCTCGCTTCTCTTCCTTTCTTGATCTCCCCATACATTTACATTTTGCGGTCATACAGGGCACAAAGCCATGTTTCTTTGTCTAGCTTACAGGTAGCTCAAGCACATGCTCCAGTTTATGACTTTTTGTCTCATCTCAGAGGGGCCGGGTCTGAATCTGGACAGTGACCTGACTCCCCCTCCTCTTTTGCTCCTTCACCCTATCACTCTCATCTCAAAGGGGGGGTCCATCCTGCTTTATGACACTCTCCCTTATGGTTCTGCAGATCTGATATTTCCTGTGTTTTCTTGTTTATTTAGTTAATTAGTTTAAAGTCAATGTTTCAGTATTCCATGTCATTTTGTCTTAGTTTGTTCATTAATCTGATTTGATTCCCATTTTTATTAGTCAACATATATAATTTTTTTTGTCCTTTTATCAGTAAATAGATTGCAGGCCAGTAGTTAAAGAAAGAGGTTATTTGTGGAATAATTCAGCTGTAAGGTTGGGCTATTTTGCAAAAAAAAAAATTCTCAGACATGAATAGAAATAAGCGTGTCAGTGATTATTGCTCATTGCATGAAAAGTTTCTTCTACCGGTGGTTTTGAATTCATTCCTTCACAAGAGACTGATTAAGGTTTGACTTATTATTCCAGAAATTCTGGATGGTGCCTCGATCCAACTAAAGAAATGTCTGTTTTATTAATAATTTCATTAATAATAAATTATTAATTACAATTATTAATAATTGCATAAGTCAAACACTGATGCGAAGGTTGGTACAACACAATGAAAGAAGGATTTAGGTTGAATTTGGCCAAATATTTTTTGTAATATTACTTTCATTAAACTATTTGAACTGTTCTTCTGTTATTAGTTTTGGTTTTTTTTTGTTGTTTTTTTTTGCAAAAACCTGAACAATGTTAAATGGTTCCACTAAACCTAATTGACTGTGGGTCTCCAGCTGCTTCTGTATGTAGAGGTTGTGATATTGGAAAAGTCTTCAATCCTTGCTTTTGTACCAGCAAAGTTTAAATAAAGATCTGTTTCAGATTTTCAGACTAAAGGAAAAGCTTCTCACCTCTGGGCCTTGTATTTCCCAGAGCGACCCACAGGACGGTTTTTCATAAAGAAGCTGCGGTCCAGACAGCCACCTTGCAGCTATGAATAGAAACACATAAAGATGAATATTAAATATTAAATTACTTGGACATTATTTAAAGCAGATCGTTTATAGCTTACCTCAGGGAGAACCTGGGAAAAAGAGCAGTAACAGATGAGTTTATGGGAGAACATGAGCTAGGATCTCCTGGATGTGACTGATTCATAAAGGGTGAGTTTAGTTCTGACCTTGTAGACGTGGAAACCGATGTAGAGAAAGTCAATTTTGTTATTCTGCCTGCGGTTTTTCTGCAGCAGCTCCATCAGCACCGTGCATTGCTTTGCTTTCTGCTTCTGTTTCTCTGCTTTGTTCTTCTCTTGCGGGGTCAGAACCTCTTCACCCTTATCAAGCTCATCCTCATCACCGTCATCCTCCTCCTCATCATCATCATCATCATCCTGGTCCTGCTCTCTGAGCACCAACTGGAACTGGGGATTCTTCCAGAAGGACTCTGGTATAAATGTAGAGTAAAGAATCAGAGCTGTGGTGGGTATGAAGAGATAATGCTGATCTCTCAGACGTACTGTTGTATCTGCGGCTGCCACCAGCGGAGCTTCCTGGTACCCAGGAGCCTTTATGTTCGCTGATAGTCCAGGTGGACTGGCTGGTGGATGTGTTTTCCTCCTCCAGAGAGTCTGGACTCATACTGCAGAGCTCCACAACGTTAAACAATTTGCTGAAGTCATCAGTGCTGATCCTAAAACAGTCATTACAATCAGTTCATCTGCCACTCTCACAGGTTAGGTTTTAGTATCTCCTTCATACCAGAACTCCCCATCTTCTTGCAGTTTGAGCTCGATTCTTTCCTTCTCCGACTGCTCTGTGTCCTCCCACTCTTTACACCTGCAGTGATGAAGACATACAGAGAAAAACTGAGGGTCTGCAATCATTCGGAGAGCTGTTCCTCTATGATTTGTCTCTTGCTCACTTGTCACTCCAGGATCCACAAAACTCAACAAAACCCCATGGGTTCCTCAGCTTCAGCAACAAAATCTCCTCCGATCCTTTTGCTACCTAAAATATAAACAGGACAAGTAAGAATAAATAAAATCAAAATCCTTTTGAGAGGTCACATCAATGATAAGAATAAAATGAGCTTTGAGGGTGTGGGATAACTAGGATTTAGATTCAGATGATTGCAATTAAATATGGAAATAAATTTCAACAGAAGTTCCTGCTAAAGATCAGAATCTGATGAGACATTCAGAGATAAATGGGAAATTAAGTTTTTTGTTATTTGCCCAATGGCGGTTATATTTTATAATCAAAAGTATTTTAAAACATTCTCTAAAATAAGCATTTCTTTCTCTCTTTCAATGAACCTTTTCATGTTTTGTCAGACAATGTTTTTACCATTAAAACTGAAATGGCATGCATTTGTGTTTACCCCCTCCCCCTCAGTTCAACCAATTCAACATATTACAGCTGTGTGTAATTTAATCTCAGTATGAGTCCAGCTGTTCTCTTAAGGCCTCAGAGGTTTCTTAGAAAACATTAGTGAACAAACAGCATCTTGAAGACCAAGGGGCACAGCAGACAGGTATGGAGACCGTTCTGGAAAAGCTTAAAGCAGGGGCTGAGACTAGATCTCAAACTTTAAACGTCTTACAGAGAGCACCGTTCAATCCATCATCTGCAAAAGGAAAAAGCAGAACACACTCGCAAAGCTACCAAGACATGGCTGTCCACCAAAACTGGCTGGTCAGACAAAGAGAGCTCTAATCGGGGGAAGCAGCCAAGAGGCCCATGATAACTCTGGAGGAGCTGCAGAGACACACCACTCAGGCGGGAGTATCTGTGGACAGGTGCTAACATGCTGCAGGGATGTTTTTCAGCAGTGACAGGGAACTTAGTTGAAGCTGATGAAGAGACTGATGAAGATACACGCAGGCGATTCTAAAAGAAAACCTGCAAAAGACCAGAGGTTCACCATCCAGCTGGACCACATTCCTTAACACAGTCAGAATCTGATCAATTTATTTTCAAGTGACACTCTTCACCATTTCTGAGCTTCTCTAGATGTAAAAAACTGGCAGCTACTTACTCCAAAAGACTTGCAGCTATTAAGCTCTTTGGGGTAGATGAAAAGGTGGTATGGACTCATTGAGGCTGAAGCCTATATCTTTGCATGATTATTTTTCATTATGGGTCTGGTGTAACGCTGTAATCTCAAATGTCATGTGGTCATTAGCTGTGAGAGGAAAATAAACATGTCTTATAGAATAAAAGCTTGAAAACATCAGTTTGTGTGAAATTAATCTATATCACTTAGCGAATGGCGTTACTGAAATACATGACGCTTCCAATAATATTCTAATTTATTAAACATGACTGTATATTATTTTATATTGAAAATGTGGCGTTTTAATCGCATATTGCGTAAATTAATTAATTTATTAGTTGTTTTTTTTTAAATTCCTCCTTTTTAATTTTAGAATTTACAACAACAATTTGGTTCAGAATAAATATTTTAATCACTATGGAGTTAGATGATGAAAAGAAGACTTTGAATTGAATGTGATTAATTATTTACTTCAAAGCCGGCGTGTCCTCCGGGTTTTACTGACCTTGTCTGTGTCGGTGATTGCGTAGGCGTGGCCCTTTACCAGCCCGTCTGCTGTCACTTTACCAACCTCACTGTAGCTGGAGGCCTGTGAGAAGGAAGATGAAGCATCTTAACTTCCAGCTGCGCGGTGTAAAACACGTAGAGGTTCAAGAGCCGTGTACCTGGATGAAGCAGCTGAGGAGGCTGCCTCGGGACAGAGCAGCGGTCAGAATCCTCCAGAGGACCGGAGGGGTGCGGGATGTGACAGGAAGAGAGTACGCGATGCCTCCTGTGAAATCCTCCATGCCCTCTGAGATGTTTCCCCCCTTCAGGCTCCCGTAGGATCCCACTAACCTGCACAAAAGGTGAGACGTTTATCTCCGCCAGCTGAGAGTTTCAGTGTCACTGCTGAAGAGACAAACACACACAGAGAGTGTGGGTGATCACAGTCATTACAGCCCAGGAACATATGCTGCTAGTGGCAACTGACTTGGCATAGGCCTTCTCCACCAGGGCGCTCCAAAACTCGTTGCGGGTGCGAGAGTAGCTGAAGAGCAGACGGCCTTCTCGCACTGGCAGCCTGTCATCCACAACCACCTCCACCCACTCACCATACTGCCAGAACTGCAGAGACGTGGAGAGCCAGAGAGGAGAGGATGGAAAAGATAAGAGGAGAGGAAGACTGGATGTAATGAGTCAGCAGGAATTATGACAGGAAGCAGGGCAGAGCGTGAACTTCATGTTTATAGCCCCATATTTCCCTGTAATACTGTAAATACTGTAAACAACAACAAAACCTCATTATACCATTTAGCACATTAAAATAGATGCCGAGTTAGATATCTGTTAAAGAAGTACATCACTAATTTATTTTCCTTTTTTTCACCTAAACCTCTGAGAGAAATTAATGATTTTTGAGTTGCTGAATTATGCAAATTTATTTACTCTTAACATTTAGCATTTCACAAATACTTACTGACTTTTTTGGGTTAAAGTATGTCTGAAAATAATATGACAGTTTTTCCAGTTGCCCTGTATTTGTACACCTTCTGCTCAGCTTCCCTGTCATTGCTAAAGAAACCAGTCTCCACAGCATGATGCTGCCATTACTATGTTTGAGAGTGGGTATGATGTGTTCAGGGTTATAATAATAATAACAATAACAAAAAGAATAATAAGCATACATCTTTATTATTCATTTGTAAAGAAAAATAAGGAAGTCAGATTAAACAAACAAACAAAAAATTAAATACCAATGAAAAATCAAAAGCATTAATGAAGTGCAATCAGCTAACAGCTACTGTAAACAGAGAGGTGCTTTTCATATTAATATGTGTAACAGACAAGATTGCTGAATTGTATTTTGGTTTTAATTAAAAAATAGTAATAAAAAAGTAGTTAAATTAAAAATAGCCAATTAAACACTGATATAACCGAGAAGTGATGTGAGACTTTTTGAAAAAAATAGCACTTCTCTTAGGAAGCATTCATAAATTTTGGAAATTATTTTTTGTTCGTATGTATTTAAATAACATAAATGGCCAAATTAGCTGTTTAGGACTCAGAATTGAAAGTGTTGCACCTGAGACTTAACTGGGGACAACTTTAGATCTGACCTGCAACCAGAAAGGAAAATGCCTGTGAGCCAGACCCACGTCTCCAGTTCAGAGCAGCAACTCTGTAATAGCTTTGTGAGTCATTGCCTATTAATCAGTCTCAACACAATGAGGGAGAAAGTGTTTCTGAAATGTCTCAGCACAGGGCAGCCAGATTCCTTCATGATGTGCTCCCTTTCAGGGGACTTTCACCTCTGTGTTGTGCAGCTACTGCACAATATGATGAACACTGTGACTATGGAGTCATACGAAGCATCCAGAATTATTCATACAATGTATGAACAGGAAGTACAGGAGTGGGTTAAACACACTGCCCTGCGGAGTACCTGCAGTCATGGTCAAAGGAACAAGAGATGTTTATTACAAATGGAAGCTCCTGATGTGTATACAGTTTTTTTCTTTCCAGATGCACCACTGTGGTGTTCAGTGGGAAAAGTTAACCTTAAAAAATACTTCCCTGTTGTTTGGTCAAAACACACACCAGCAGTAATTTTCTTGTGCCCCGCTCCCTACATTTTCAGTCTCAGTTGGTGGTTGTATTTTTGTTGTATTTTTCAATCATCTGGATCCACACTGAGGTTTATTATGAGTAATAAATAACACATTCTTGGCCGAGAGGTCCCTGGTTACAGGCTGCCAGCATTCTGACACCACTCTAAACATAAAAACAAAATAATTGTACTGCTATTCACGGTTTTCTGCACCTTTTCTTGTCATAGCTGCACTTCTATGATTTGGGGCAACCTTTTGGTGTCATGGCGCTAACTGGGTTCCTGGGAGCAGCTAAGAGCAGGCCTGGACTGGTCTTCAGCAGCTGCTGTTGCGTGTGGTCCTGGTATTACTCATCTTGTTGGGACACACATCTGTTTAGATAATGAAATTCTGAGGGTAAATCAAGTCATTTCATCTGAAGAAAACAGAGGCAGCAGTGAGATTCACACTGGAATACATTTCCAGGAAATATCTGCAAGTCTTCTACAGTAATGGGTACACACCTGTATGAATGCATGTGTGAGTGGATTTGCCCAAGGAGGAGCCGCTCTCTGCATGTCTGGGCTGCTCTCTGGGGGTAAAACAAGTCTCTGTCCTGCTTGTTCAGTCACGCCACGTTCTCCCCAACAGTCTCTGAAGGTCCAAAGCTCCAGGGTGAAATCTTAACAGAATCATCTGTTTGTTTTGGTGAACTTGAGATGTTTACTGAGATTGATTTTATTGATCTGAGCAGGTCAGAGCCAGAGAACGCAGATTTTAATTACTCTGTCTAATGAGCTGATAAAGATATGGGTTTATGGTTTTCTCCTCTGATATGTGGGAGTGATTGTTTAAAGATGAGTCAATGCCTGTTCAAAGCTGCTGTTTTGTTCGAAGTGTCAGGACTGAGGCACAGCAGCTAAATGAACAGATGTTCATTACGTTAGTCTGAAAATATGGAGTCAAATCTGATAAAATTTTAATAAATTGAAACAATCTGTTACCTGAAGCAAACAGGTGTAGATTAGGTCCATAAATTTAACATAATTGTTTAGGAATAAACAGTCTGATGACTTCATGTTTGATACAATGCAAAAATCTTTAATAATCTCTGAATGTTTATATTTTGTTTCCATGGAGCTAAACTATGTCATGATCTATAAAACTATTGATCAATACTGAAAGTCTTTTAATGTTACTTGGCTTTTGCTGCTTTTCACTCCAATAAAATTGGAAAACCTGATGACGACCACTTTAAAAGATAGCTGAAAGTTGGTTTCCTTTGAAGTCATATATAAATAAAATAGAGGAAGTTTTAAAGCTTTTACAAAAGTTTACACACCAGCTTCATTGGGACATCAGGTACTTCATGTTGTGTGATGCATACATACTCTCTCAAGCACTGAATTAAGGTTCAGCAACATTTTTTAAATTTTGTATGTCCTGATTGGAACTGTGTCTCAGGTTTTGTGAGCATTAATGAGAATAAATATCACCTAATTTTTGTACATATTTAAGCACCTGGACACGAACTATACTGCTAAAGGCATTCAATCATTTGCCTTCACACAGATATGAACCCGAATGACGTCTCATTCCTAATCCTCAAGGTTTCATACGCTGGTCCTCCACTTTACAGCGATAACAGCTTAAACTCTCCCAGGAGGATTTTCCAAAATGTTCAGGTCCGTGTTTAGGAGAATTTTTGACCATTCTTTCAAAAGAGTATTAGAGAGGTCAGACATTGATGTTGGACAAGAATGCCTGGCCTGCAGTCTACACTCTGAGTCAACCCAAAGGTGTTCTGTCAGGTTGAGGTCAGGTGTCACGATGCACGGGTGCTTGTGTTGCGGTTTGCATCTGTGTTTTGACCATCTCCTTGTTGTTTATTTTTATTTGTTTAGTCTTGCCATACTTAGTTCATTCCTCTGTGTTCATTATTGTTCGAAGGGGGTTGCCGTATAGGTTAATTTCTTTGTGTTTTGTTTCTAATTAATTTTTATGCTCTAATCTTTTGTGCGTTTGAGTTTAGTTCTCTTAGACCAGTTCGTAGTTTCTGAGTCTTAATTCAGCTCCCTCGGTGTTAATTGGTGTCTTTCCCTCAGTTTCCCTGCTCTCATTCTGTCACAGCTGTACCACATCTCTTCTTTCTCTGGTTGTTTTATCATTTCCACCCCTGACTCAGCATATAACCTCACTGGTTCTCATTGTTTATTGCTGGATTCTTCCGTTTCACAGCCTGTTACCTGTGCTTTATATCCTGTTCTCCTCGTGCTTCTGTGATAGGTTTTGTTGTTTAATTGTTAAAATTTCACTGTGATGCTTTCATGCTCCTGTTGGCGTTTCAACCATACGAAGCATCAGAGTAGCCCAGCCAGCTTCCTTAACACTGGACATGCTTATCACTGTCTTTATGGACATTGCTTTGTGCACTGGTGCATTATGATGTTGGAAAAGCAATGGGCCATCCCCAAACTATGACCAAGGAATTGGGACCATGGCCTTGATTCTGATCTTTAAAGATTTGTTCTTCAAATGTTATTTTTGAATTCCAGTCGCAGTTCCAGGTTAAATCTTATTTTAAATAACCAGGCGTGCTAATAATTCTGGAGGATGCTGTTCGTATGGGTACAGGTAGGTACCAATGTTCATTATACAGTCAAAAATAACTGTTTTCATCTTCACCTTAGTGATTTTTTTGTTTTGTTTTGTTTCATTTTTGGAATTTGCTAAAGTTGTTTTTCCTCATTTAAGAGATATATGCATTGTAGCTGTACAAACTGTGCAAACTAATGATGACTGTTGATTAACTGTAATTAATCTTTCTCTTATCGTGGCTGGATGTGTGTTTTTGGTGCAGCATAAGGGTCTGACAGTAGCAGCCATCTAGAGATATTTCTTTTGCCCTAAATCAGTTAAACATTTCTCCACACCATTTGACACCATCTGACTGTCACTCTCAGTCATCCTAAGCTTTTGAAAGTAAATCTAATTATCTCTTGATTTTCATTTATTTCTGTTCTTAATTCTGGCCCTAACTTCAGGATGATATTCAATAAGACTGCTGTCATCGACTTCATGGTTTGTTGTTGCTGTGCAAACTTTAATTAAAAGTCAAACAATTTGCTAATCATTGCTTAAGATTTGTGTTAATAATGTTGTAAGTTTTGGCTGCTTTAATGCTTCATATCATTAATGAAACGGATGTTGTTAATGCGTTCCTCATGTTCTCAAGTCAAGTTGCTGCAGTGGTGGTATTATTATTATTATTATTATTATTATTATTATTATTATTATTATACGCAGTATTACTAGTTGTAGTAAAAGTAGTAGTAGTAGTAGAAGTTGCATTAATAGTTGTAGTTGTATAAGTAAATATAAGTATATGTAAGCTTTTTAAAAATGTGGAATAGTAGAAGTACATAATAATTTATTAATAATAATTATGACAGTAGTCATACTAACAGTAGTAGTAGTAGTTGTTATAGTAACAGAAGTAGTAGTAGTTATAGTAATAGAAGTAGTAGTAGTTATAGTAATAGAAGTAGTAGTAGTTTTAGTAATAGTAGTAGTAGTAGTTTTAGTAATCAAAATAGTAGTAATTCTAGTAATAGTAGTTTTAGTAATAGAAGTGGTGGTAGTTTTAGTGATAGAAGTAGTAGCAGTTTAGTAAGAGTAGTAGTAATTTTAGCAATAGAAGTAGTAGTAGTTATAACAGAAATAATAGTTGTTTTAGTAATAGTAATAGTAGTAGTTTTATTAATAGTAGTAGTAGTAGTAGTTATAGTAATAGAAGTAGTAGTAGTTTAAGCAATAGTAATAGTAGTTTTAGTAATAGTTGGAGTAGCTTTAGTAATGGTAGTAGTACTTTTATTAATAACAGTAGTAGTAGTAGTAGTAGTAGTAGTGATTTTAGTAATAGAAGTAGTATTAGTTATAACAGAAATAGTAAATCAAGGCTAAAACCCATCTGTTTAGAGCTGCCTTTCATTAGTAGTAAGTAGAACATTGATTAATATTTTCGAATTATATTTTCTTGATGTTACTTATTATTTTGCTGTATACTTGACTGATGTTTCTATGATGTAAAACACTTTGAACTGCCTTGCTGCTGAAATGTGCTACACAACGAAACTTGACTTGACTTGACTAGAGGTTGTAGTAGTTTTAGTAGTAATATAAGTAGTAGTAGTAGTAGTAGTGGTAATATCTTTGGGAATTTATCCCATAATTTTCCCCAGACTTGGCGTGGTTCAGCTCTTTTCTCCTTATATTTGTCACCAGCGCTGGGTTTGAAGCTGAGGTTGAGCAATAGAGCAAAACCAGGGGATAGTTCTGGGAAAAGATGGAGGGAAGGGGTCTTTACTCACCCTAAAATGGAAGATCCCTGCGTAGGAATCAGCCAGGCTCTGGTTGGGGGGCACCACCTTATCAAAGAGTTTTGAATGGATGGTGAGCGAGGAGAGGGCTGCCAGCAGCCAGCAGTCACCTGGTGAATAAAACAAGCACACCGTTCAATATGAGGTAATGATGAAGAGCGCGCTGTGGGCTACAGTGATTACATGTTTTTAATGCGATTTGTTGTATGTCACACGCTCATACAACAGAAAACCACATTCCTCCCCAACAGCAACCATCTGTTCTGTCGCCAGGGATGTTGCAGTAACCATCTGCATCTGCTCGAATCTTGGAAAACACATCCTGGTTTTGCAAGTTTTAAAGGAAACCACATGGTGGAAGAAGAGGTTGCAGAAGGTGATTGATCCATTAGACATATTTACACGACTGGAGACAAAACACTTCATTCCAGAAATCCCACGGATGGAGAAAATTTGTTGTGCAGAACACAACACACTTTTTTATTTTATTTTATTTTTTAAATAAATCGTTTATTACAACTCTCTGGAGAAAGTAGGGCTAATAAAACTGGGGGCTACATCTGACTGGTCCAGTCCAATAAATACTTCTGTCTCCTGCTTTGCCAGTAAGAGCAGCGCTCCAAATTGAAGCAAGCTGCATGTTCTCAAGCTATTGTGTTTGGATGCTTCCTGATTAGGTCATTGTTGAAAATGAGAATTTGTTTTCAACCAACTCACCAGATAAAATAAAAGGTTAAATAAAATACATTTTAAAAAATGACTGTTTCAAAAATGTAATTCATGGATTTAAATCTTCCATTGTGTTATGCAATGCATCAATTTTTAACAGAGACTTGCACTTGTGCACTTACCCAGCTGGCCCTGACAGATATCTGTGGTCCCAATGGTGTCCTCCACAAACATGGCATCTGCACTGATTTCCTTAAGAGAAGCAACAACAACTGAGCATGAATGTTTAAGTAAGATGTCAAGACAGACTTTAAAACTGCAAAAATATATTTAGGGGAGAAGCAGAGAGATTTGTTTCCCCCAAATTATTGAAAAGAAAAAAGAAAACTGACAAATTTAACCGACAAATTTGGGAAATTTCTTTTTAAATGTAAAAGGATGTTGGCAAAACATTAGAAATATGCTCTCAACTCGGTTAATTCATTCAAAAATAAGATAATTCATGGCTGGCAAACCTTGGGTCTCTTCCATTTGATCTCTTTTTTTGGATTTGGATCTTTAGGCATCCCGATGGACTTCTGCTCAGCAGGAAATGTGGGATCTGAAAACAGCTTCCCATCCTTCAGACACTCCTGCAGCAGAGCGTCGAAGTCCTGGTTCTGGAACTTCACCGGATTGTCGATGGAGCCGAGAGGGGCCACACTGTCAGAAGCCATGTCGCCTGTAAATGTAGGGGAACAACTGGGGAAAGATGCAAACTGAGAGTAGACAGCGTTTAAATAAAAGCACACACCCACCGGATCTAATAGCAAAAGCCGATCCAAGGAGCGCCTCCCCGGCTCGGTCCAGGCGAGGAAGGAATGCAGAGCCCCCGGGGGTCCAGAGGGATGGGAGTCCCAGAATTGACACGATGCCAGTGAAGATTTTGATCTATCTAATTTATCGTCCATCAGCACCAGTCCGACCTGAGCGGACAGCAAGAAGAGTTTAACAGCAGCCCGACCTTAAAAACGGCACTTTCTGCTTTCAGCTTCCTCCTTTAACTCACTTTTTACTTCTTTCAGTGAAATGTTCTTTCCAGGTAGATGCAGTTCAGGGTGTTTCTTTCAGATAATCCACTCCCAGATTCCCAGAAAGTCTCGCTAGGCCCTACCTGTGTTTTTCGTATCTAAAATATGCTGCTTGCAGCTTGGACGCCTCCCCACAACCAGAAATGTATAAAACTTCGGCTTTTCTCTTGAGTAAATTTATTCAACGGAGAAAATTACTACCTACAAATTAAATTTACTGAAGCTCCTGTTTTCATTTTATAATTTTACTTTTTAAGGTAATAAGATGCCTGTTAGTAATCCATCATTTCTTGCTTCAGTGGTGTAAAAATATGAGGAACATTTTTGTTCTTAACGAGAAAGATGAGAAAATGCGCCATGGAAAACTATAGCAGAGTGGCACCTTGGGGTTTATCAAGTATCCAAAACAACTATTTATGTGACAAATACATTCAAACCAGCTCTTTGGTTGTGAGTCCAAAACGGTAGAGATAAAAAATAATGCATGCTCATGCTGGAGGACTGCAGCAGAGAATGGCATCCTGGTGTAATGAATGTAAAAAACCAAGCTGCCCTTATGTAACGCCACTCCAGGAGAAGGTTATAACAAGATTCATCAACGTTTCTGGAGGAATCCTTCAGAAACAGCAAAGGGTAGAAGAGAAGAGAAGAGAAGAGAAGAGAAGAGAAGAGAATATCCTTTATTGTCCCACAGTGGGGACATTCAGGTGTAACAGCAGCATCTAGATAGGTTCATACAAAGACTAAAATGTGTTAGAAACATGTATAAAAAACAATAATAATAATAATAATAATAATAATAATAATAATAATAGTAATAATAAACTGTAAGGCAAGGACAAGACTATAACATAAAAATACTGTGCAGTTGCACATAATGTGCATGCATATTTGTGCATTAAAAAGACAACAGACTATTTACCATACATGAAAAATAAAAACTGTGCAGAAAAACAGAGACATGCAATATCAGTAAAACTGTGCAAATACCAGCAGGGATGTAAACACTTATTGAGTTCGTTAGGAGCAGTGATGGTTACAGATCAGGGGTGCCCCCCCCCCCAACCTTTAGATCCATCCCTTCTCCAACACACCTGGTTCAAATGATTGGCTCGTTACCAGGTGCTGCAGAGCTGAATGACTCCAGCCTTTTGACTCAGATGCTGTTAGTCTAACATCTGCTGGGAGGAAGAATCTCCTTTTGCGCTCCTTTGTGCGCTTAGGATGCAGAAGTCTGTCACTGAAGGAGCTCTCCAGTTGAACAACAGCTTCATGCTTGAGCTGGGAGGCGCTGTCCAACAGCGATGTCATTTTCACCTGAGTCCTTCTGTCTCCCACCATCTCCGCTGGGCTGAGGGGGCATGTTCTAACAAAATGAGAAGGTTCCACTTTGTTTGAACTGAAACATCTCCACATTCAGTTTCTCCAGGGTCCTCCAGGCTGGCTGAGGATAAGTTTGGAGAAAATCCTCACTAAGACTGTGGTTAATATCCCAGCAAAAACCTAAGGATGCTCCCCAGGACCAGAACCCTCCCAGTCCACTGAGTTGTGAAGCCCGTCCGTTCTGTGTTGGGAGATCAACACATAGGGGAGCCCGGCGCCCAGAGGACAGAACAAGCCTGGAAAAAAAAAATAGACACATGGACCTTGGGGAGTCATCAAGATCTGAGGCAGAGACAACCTGACTTGATGGGCTGACGATGGAAAGAGCCGACTGGTGTCACCAGCTCCCTACTTTCAGCTTTAATAGGTCGGTCTCTAGTGGATACCCAACTCTTGGTTGTATTTGTGAGTCACCCAGTCTTCCCAGCAACCATTACACACTGACTTCATGCCAAATGGCTGTTTGGGAGTGAATAAGTTATTGATTGCTAGAATAAAAGCCTGGAATTTGGTTAAACTTTAACTGGAACTCTGTATTGTGGTCGAATGAGACTTGAGATAATCAGCAACAAACATCCCAGGTGGTTTTGCCGTATAAACAACTGATGATTATATAGAAAAGCACATAATAACCACTTTTTAAGTATGAAGGATCTGTGATGCTGTGGGCCTATCTTTCTTCCAAAGGCCCTGGGAACTTTGTTAGAGCAAAAGGCATCAAGAAGTCCTTCAAAAACTGGATATTTTAAATAAAAATCTGTTTGACTATGCCAGAAAGTTGAAAATGGAGGCTCTGGATCCTTCAGCAGGTTAATGATTTAAGACATATGGCCTAATTGAAACACAAATGGTTTACCAGGTGCATGATTGACTCTCTCCCTCCTTGGCCATCAGTCCCCAGAACCAGATCCTGGAGAAACCCAGTGAGCTGAGCTGAAGAGAAAAGAGAATACGAGAGGACTCAGGACAGTGGAGAGCATAGAGAAAAAGAGAAAAGAGGAATAATGAACTGTTAGAGAAGATTTTGTGCTGCCCTGTTAATAAAAGGGGGGTGCAGAAAAACCAATAAGTACCAATAACTGTGGAAGGTAAAGTAATTTCCTCCAGAAGTGGCTGATCACCAAAGATCAAGTACAGCATCAATTCAGTATGTTTCATGTCTTTATATTTTTTCTTCTTTGTTTTTTACTCCTCTGTTAAGACCTTTGAGCTGCATCAGATTAAAACACAGTTCGAATAATGAACCCGTTGATAAGGAGAGACATAAATCAACCGTTAACCCCGAGGAACCGCTCCAACTTTTACAAAGGCTCGAATGAATCTGCATTTTAAAACTACACAGCATTTTATTATTTTCCTCAGGATGAAGTTAGATTTTTACATTTAATTAGTTTAATTTGCATCTGGACTTCAGGTCATAGATATGTTAAATGTCAGCAGTTCTAGAAGATCTAAGGCCATTCAAACATGTTTCCAGAGGTGGGTAGTGACTAGTTACATTTAGTTACATTTACAGTTACATTTACTTGAGTAACGTTTTGGAAAAAAAATCCTTTTAGGAGTAGTTTTATTACACTGTATGTTTGACTTATTTGAGTAATATTAGCTGTTGCTGCTCAGTGGTGCAGTTGCCTTGCAGCAAGAAGGACTGGGTTCAAATCTCGGCCTGGGGTCTTTCTGCATGGAGCTTGCATGTTCTCCCTGTGCATGAGTGGGTTCTCTCCGGGTACTCCGGCTTCCACCCGCAGTCCAAAAACATGACTGATGCGTCACCTTTTCATCAAATACTTTTTTACTCTTTCTTGAGTCATTTTTTGGATGGCTACTTTTTGCTTTTGCTTGAGTAAAAATATGTTGAAATAGAGCCACTCTTACTTGAGTACAGTTTTTGGGTGCTTTATTCACCTCTGCAAGTTTCTCTATCAAACAGAGACCAAATAAACAAAACAGATTTCAGTTCCTGGAAAAAAAAAAACACTAGAGGGCAGTCTTCTCCACCTAAAAGGTCTGCACCATGTGGTAGGATTCAGTGCAGTAAACTTCTGTAAGGGGGCAGGATTTTTGAATTACTGATAAAAATGAAACTGTATAAATAAACAAATAAATATCATAAACAGATTTTGTCTATTTGCACTGCTGTTGAAATGCTACACAACACCTACTTATTACCAAATGACTGCTCTTAGCTGGAATATAAACGTTTCATTGTCAAAATTTGTGCTGCATTAATTCATTAAAACATGAAATTTTAATACTGTTATTTATTTGACCTATATCTCCTGTTTCTCTCACCATTCTCTGTGAATTCAAGCGATCATGTCAGTATAATCTCTTTCAGGAGTGTTCATCAAAGGCAGTGAGAGTCTGTCAGACATATTGATTGCATTCCAGAGTATGAATACACAGCATTGCCTCCAAGCATCAATTTGCAATTGGGATAATGAGATGACAAATGCAATTTAATAAATCATGCATCTCAAGTAAAAATACAAACAAGTCACTTTAAGTTAGCTTGTGTTAAAACATCACTGTACAGTAGTTTAATACCAGCCCTAATTTATTGATCAGTTATAAAACCTTAAAAAATGGTTCTTGATCCTTTGGATTTTAGCAGCTTTTTCACTCATCTTCACCTCCATCTTGTACTTGACCATCACAGCAAATTCTGCTTTGTGTGGTTTAAGAAAACTGAACAAAACAAGGAAAGTTCTCAAGTTCAAACTCTTAAATATTTACTTTGATCAGACCTCAACTGGATTACTCTGCAAAGAACTTTTATTCTAATTTTAAAAAGACACAAAAATGCATTTTTTTTTTTTTTGGCATTGCACAACTTAAGATTGAGTGTGAAATCATCCTGTCAAAATCAGTTTACATGATATGATTTTTTGATTCATTAGGCTACCAGTCAGTAACATAATGGGATGTTTTGCGAAATGAACTTTGTTGGGGAAGTGGGTGAATGCATGAAATGTTCCTTCAAGAACCGCCAGTGACCATCAGATTTATATCCCTCTTTAAGTTAGGGTGGACAGCCATCTCCAGTACAAACCATTGTCCTCTTCAGGCGTCTCGAGCGGACCCCTCCATCATACGCCTGATCACAAAAAACTGGTGAGACTGACCTGGACTAAATAAACATGAAGAATAGCGACACAGATCCGCCTAATGGTCACCGTTTAACTCCATTCATCTGCTCTCCATTATGTCCGTTCTCTCTTTGAGCACAGGATTATAAGCAGCCTCAGTCACAAAGGTCAGAGGGCCGAGCAGACACTCCCACACCTCCGTGACCTGCTCTGATCCCACGACCTCGGCACCAGCGGGCCCCCACACCCGGACCCAGCTCACCCTCCCCGCCAGTTAAACCGGCTTTGTCCTGTTTGTCCCGATCCGTTTTCTGCCGTATCACTCACACACATCACAGCAAGCTGAACAATCAGGGGATGCAAACCTGCGCAGTAACACTGCAATCTATACGACACAAATAACATCAAGCAAAGCAACAAAAAATAAATTTTACCGCCCTTGATTGGACTGAATTAGCTCCTTACCCCTTTTGCAACGTATCACCTTCACCTTTTCATATATGGTTTAGAGATTTTTGGTTTCAACTCTTTATTTTTCACCTGTCCAAAGGATACATTAGATTTAAGTTTAAGATCAGTTTTCTAAAATGTTTGCCTTAATTAGGAATATGGTGACTATGAGGGAAAACACAATACACTGAAACAAATTAAATTTGTTGTAATGAGGCTTTGATGGATTTTAGAGGATGCTGGTCATTTCAACCATGGATTAATATCTTCCTTCCTTGGAGATGTTTTATATGTGCTTTGACAACAGATGCTTAAAAACAGTCTTCTATAATCTACACATTTTTCCACCATAAAGGAATATAGTTAATAACACCAATAAATAATTTCTAACATCAGGAGGTTTCTTGCAGTTATGTTGGTTCGATCAAGGGTCCTGATCGATCATAGTATTCCAAGTCTACTGGTCCAAATGGTTATCAGAACCACAATCAATGTAAAAAATAAGGGAATATTATTGATCACCAGCAAAAAAACAAAACTGAAATTAAGCTGTTAGATCTGAGCTTTTTTATGTCTCCAGTATAAATTAAAAATATTGAACTACAAAGAGAATTAAACCGATTGGCAGTGGTTATGTAGATGGGAATGAAGTGCTTTATTTATGGACATTAGCAGTTTTAAATGTGGGCAACGTGGCTCTCTGCCCAGGGCACCATTCCATCATTATATGCATATTTAGTCAACAGGAAGCGAATCACGAATTAAGAACTGTAAGAAAATACGGCCACCAGGGCTTGCTAATGACGTTAAAGCTGGTTTTGATCAACTTCAGTTTAAAATCTGAAACACCCAGACTGTTCAACATGAAACCAGTAACTCGACACTGGAACAAGATTCTTCAAAGCACAGTTTGTGATTCATGAAACCTTTAATCCAGGAGTGTCCAAAGTGGGGTCATTTGGAGCCCCGTGACTCATTCTGTGTGGCCCCTGAATGCAAATCAAGACTGATGCCTATTTGGTCCCCCAGTCCAGCCAGTTGATGTGGGTGGACAGTTTTTTATTGTATCTGAAAAGTTAAAATGGGAAATATTTGGAGCAACATAAAGTGTTCATCTTTTATTCAATCATGCTTTTTTCTTTCATTTTAATTTCATGGTAAGAAGGGCCACAAGGAATTGATTTATTAAACCCGGCTAAATATAGTAAAGATTTTAAAAGAAAGAATGACTCAAATCCTTCTCCTGTCTTTGAGAATAGACAAGACATTAAAAATTCGTTTATCCTCACAAAGATTTGAAAACTCAATGATTGTTTTTAAATGAAGCAAACCTACAAAATCATTTTTTATGTTTTGAAACTACAATAATTTACAGATCCCTTTCCCTCAAAAAAAAAAAAAAAAAAAAAAAAGCATTTGGTTTGTTTCACTAAAGTGCTGCATGAGTAGTTTACTATCCAGGAGGGTTTTAATAATCGAAAAATCTTATTTTTGTGGCCCTCGAACCACTTTGGTGATTTTGGCCAATGTGGCAGAAAATTTGAACTCCTCTGCTTTAATCTGTTCATTAAATTCAAACAAGTGCGACTATTCTCCGCTGATTACAGATTCTTAAAAACACAGCTCTGATGTGTGTAAACTCTCTTTCTTTCTGTTTTTAAAAATAATTTCTGAGTTGTTCTTTTTATGCTGACTAAAATATATATATTTTCTCATCAGTCTTGTAAATAATAAAACATTGTCTGATGTGACCACATCTGTCTTCAATTTGCATCATGGGAGAAGCTCCATCTGCGTTAAATTCACTTGAAAATGTATATATTTCTTTTGTAGTGCATGAATTATAGGAGGTAAACATTTATTCACTCTTTTAGCAAACAAACAAAATCGCTGTTAAGAGCTTTTTAGTTTGGTGGATTGGAAACTCATCGCCTGTAAATAAAGAAACGCCAGCAACCATCCACAATCATCCAGCTTTTGTGTACATTTTCATGATATTCCTGTAGAGCTCTGAGTTTACAGAAAATACTCATTAAAGAGGAAACCTTCTCTAGCAAAGGACTTTATTAAGTCCTTTGGGGTCTAACATCTAAACATCATCTTACAAACATCTAAATTAACACAAACAATAACAATAAAAAAGTCTAAAACACATACAGACGTGCTAATGAAAGAAATAAGTATTTCTACCCTGTGAGTAAAAATAGCCTATTGTTGCTACTCATCAAACATGAACTCCAATCCCTAAACTTTTGAAGGGCAACAAAGGTCTTAGCTGCATGCAATATATATTTAGCAAGTAGTTATTTTAATCTACATTTTCATTTTCCAAATCAGTGTTTATTTGCATCAGTTTCCTTTGAGGTCAATAAATCACCAAAAAGTTCAACTCAGAGCACTTTACTGAAAAACAATTCGATTCTCTAAAAAATAAACTGACCTTTAATCCACCCCTCTTTCCCTTGTCTGTACCTGCTTGTCTTTGCAGGGTCGCTGCTGTCTTTCTGAAAAAGGTGGAGGTGATGAGCACTCCGTAGTAAAGTGTCACATTGTTCATTATAAAATGAGCAAAAAAGACACTTCGAAAAAAGTAAAACATTCTCGTTGCAAAGAATCACCAAGGTCAGAAAGGCCAACCAGAGTAGAAAAAAAATCCAACGTGCGTGAAGAGGCTGCCAGGAACATGCAGCCCTCCAATCACGAAAGGTTCAAACCAATCAGGAGGCTCCAGAGGGAACAAGTGTTAGGAAATAAGAGACATAGCTTTGGTAAACAAATAAGAACTGAGTCTGAGATATCAGAAGACAGAAGTTTTCTCAAAGACTTTAAGGGGAGAGAAAATTAATGTTACTCTTAACAAGATGCAGATCTCCAGTTTCTCCACTTTAATGTCAAAATGCTGCAGCTCAGGTATTACAATCTTTTTTCATGATAAGCTTGAGATCAGCACTGTTTCCTTTATAGAAGAGATGCTTGAAAAATAGTTATTGTGGAAAAGAATGTTTCAAGAAGTCTCTTTTACAGTTTGACTTTTTGGCCTGTATGCAAAATACTATGTGAGAGAAAAATAAGACCATGCATCACCCTGAACACTCCATCCTGATGGTGAAACATGGAGGTGGTGTGGAGATGCTTTTCTTCAGCAGAGACAGGAAAGCTCATCCGAGCTGATGGGAAGATGGAGCTGAATTCAGGGCAATCCTGGAAGGAAACCCAATAAACCCAGAGCTACAACAAAGGGGTTTAGATCAAAGCATAGCAATGGTGTAGAATGGCCTAGTCAAAGTCCACACCAAAGCTCAACTGAGTATTTCTTGCAAGATTTGAAAGTTGATGTTCACACATACACTTTATCCAGTCTGACTGAGCTTATGGTGATGAGTTTCTAGGATTTAGCAAAACAGATTAGGCAACAATTTTGGTCTTTAAGTGTGCAAATCTATTAGAGAAATAACCCGAATGACTTGCAGCTATAATTGCAGGAAAGTAAGTATTGACCTGCGAGGGAAACTGAAAGCCATGAATAATTTTTCTTCCACTTCATAATTCTGCTCTAATTATGTTGACGATTAATAACATGCGACATTTGAATATGGGCTACAGAAACTCTGATCATCAGTCTTCCCAGATAGCTGCGATAACTTGTGGTATCTCACAAGCTTTAAGTCACTTCTTACCAAATGAAAAACAAAGTGCATAATTACATTTGTGGCTGACACATGGGACCTCCTCATGGTTTTTGTAACATTTGGTGGTTAAGGCATCAAGAAACTTGACAGATTTTATCAATGAAAAGTTTAGGCCAGTAAAGAAAAGGGAAATACCTGATTTCTAACAGCAAGAATATTTTCATACCAGTATTTCATGTTTTTTTTTTTTTTTTTTGTTTGGTTGTTGTTGTTGTTTTTTTTACGTATTTCCTACCGCATATAATTACAAATACTATTTTTAAATTTTTTTTTTAGCAATAATCTTCATCCAAAGAAGTTGGTTTCCTAATTTTGCTTGCAGTGCATGTGTTCTCCTTAAATTCAACTGGGCCAAGGTAACAAATAAATGCTCAGTTTCAGTGATGAACAAAACATTCAATGAAACACCAACAAAGACCACAGAAGTTTGCAAGTGTGAAAACTCTTCGCAGATACATGTGGAGACTGTTGTTTAGGTGGGTAGGTGATGGAGTTCACCCAGGGCCTTTCACCTGTCACTCTGCATCCTAGACTTACTATGTTCGCCATCAAGATTGCACCTCTGACCTCAGCACTCTGAGTGGGCGTGTGTGTGGGTGGGTGTGTGGAGTGAAATGGGAAGGCAGCAATGTGGTGTATGGTCAGAATCCAGTTTTCCAACATTTACAGACCAGCCTCTGTCCGGCTGTTTGAGGAACAAAACTGACTGACCCGAGAGAGTTTTTGTTTGGATTTCTGCTCCCCTGTGTGTGCGGTGTGTGTGTGTGTGGTGTGTGTGTGTGTGGTGTGTGTGCGGTGTGTGTGTGTGTGTTGTGTGTGTGTAAGAGAGAGATCACCTGAGAAAGTCTCTGTTTCACGTTTGCAATGAAGGTCACACAGTTTAAGATCAGAGTAATTTTCATCCATGAAAGAAAATCCATGATGAAAAACAACAGACATCTGACGAGGAGTGCTCCTGAATGTTTGAGTCGGCAGATGTTTAGATCTTCGACATTTTATTCTTTTTTTGTTGTTTGTTTGAGTTATTTACCCTTAATGACATATGGAAAGAGCATAAATTATTTTTTTTTTTTATTCTAGGGATGTGAGCAATAAATAAAGTTAAATCACTTCTTAATGATTTTAAATAGAATTACTATCAAAGTATTAAATTAAAGTTAGAAAACGCAAACATGTTTTAATGATGTAAAACTGTATGACAATTTTTATTTGAACATATCAAATTTTGTTAAACATCACAGAATAGCATCATATGTGTTTGTGAAGCAACTCCTGCACTGTAAAACTTTGAAGGGCTGAAAATGAAGGTGCACCTGCTGCCTTGGAGATGCAAGTCAACTAGAATTTTTTTTTTGTTTGTTTTAATTCAGAAATTAAAGTTTATTAAGTCGATTTAATAAGAGACAAGTTGTCTACACATTCCTTTTTAAGTTCTGATAGTTCATTAATCTTCAGTTGTGAGTTGTTATAAGTTAATACCGTAATTTAAACCAAATTGTTTCACATTATTCAAGAAAACTGCCCTCACCTCATTGAAGAAGAAGCACACATTTCTGTACTATTTTAATTCACATTATCAAGTTACAATACCTACTCATTTTAAAGCTGCAGTATGTAACCTTTATGAAAATATGTTTTTACATATTAGTTAAAATCATCATCATGTAGTGACAGTAAAGCATAAGACGGATAATCTGTGAAAAAAAAAATCAAGCTCCTCTGCCCTCTCCCAGTGCTCCCAGTACTAACTGCAGAAATACATGACACAGTCAGAAACAACCAGTCAGAGCCAGAGGGCGGGTCTTATTGCTGCCAATCATCCTCATGTACTCACCATTCACACACTCCCTCTTACCCTTTACTAAGCTAGAGCTGGATCATAACAACATTGCCTGCCGCTAATGCTAAGGCTACTTAGCATGGCCACCAATAACAACAGATAGACAGTCTTCCTGGAACAGTAAGTTGTTTTTTCACCATTAGCACATTGAGCAACTCGTACACAAGAGTGATTGACAGCACCAATACTATCCTCCTGGCTCTGATTGATTGTTTTAGGTTAGGAGCAACACATTCCTTTCTACTATAATTGTAAAACTTAAATACTGCAGCCTTAAGTCAGAAAAAAGGCCATTCTGTTATTAACTTTCATTAATAACATACAATACTCATCAGTACACTACATTCAGCTCAGAATTTCTTTGACCAGAGTCTAAACAACATGAGAAGATAATGCTTTCAGCTATTATACATCATTCTAGCATGCAATTAGACATTGGCCTTTTCAATAAAACAAAGAGGCATTTGAACGTAACACACTTCCATCTCACTCACGGTGTAACACAAGATACAAAAACATGCCACCAAGCGCTCTGGGAAGCAGTTCCCGCTCTCAGTTTTTTCTTCATTCAGTTTTTTTAAGTGTTAATTAAAAGTTAGTTTACTCAACTCTTGGAGATATGACAAAATTCATAAAAAGTTAACACAACTTACTACTGTAAGGTTATCTTTCACAGACTCACACATTTAAGTTCAAAATCTAAAACTTGCAAGATTTCTTTGACTTAAAGAGTAGAAGGTAGTAGACACAACTAAATGCGGCTCAAATGTTTTACAGTGTGTAGGTGTTGATGTTTGCAGTTGCAGGTTCTGCTGCAGTTGTAACAGTTTGCAGCTGTACTGTATGTGCTACCTTTAACCCTATAGACAACTGGCTCAGAGCTTATCTGCTTAGCTGTGTTTCTGTCCTTGATGAATCCATTAAAGGAATTACTACTGTCGTTAACTCTTGGCTCTTTGCTAAACATATAGTACCCTTCACACTGGCAGCTCATACTGAGCCAGGTCCTAGTGGAGGTTTCTTCCTGTTAAAGGGGAGTTTTTCCTCTCCACTGTCGCTACATGCATGCTCAGTATGAGGGATTGCTGTAAAGTCAATGACACAACACAAGCGATTTTCTGCCGTCGCTACGTGCTCGTCCAGGAGGACTGAAGGCTGCAAGTCAATGACTCAATGCAATCTGCTGGGTGTCCTTTGTTAGAAAATGTTTTAAACATTTTGAATAAACTGAACTTGACTGCATTGTTTGATAACTACAATCCATTTTGAATCTATGTATTTGACTTTGAATCTGTCTGTATGATTGGATTAAATAGATTTTTTTTGTCAGTTGCCTTGAGACAATATTTGATGTGACTTGGTGCTATAAACCCAGCTGAACTGAATTGTAGCAGTTTGTTTTATTGTAGGGGTTGTTACAGGTGAAGCAGTTTGTTGAGGCAGTTTGCGGTTGCAGCTGTTAATGATGTTTCAGTTAATATCTAAACAGGAGGGTTTTCAGCCTTGATTTAAAGGAATTTAGTGTTTCAGCTGTTTTGCAGCTTTCTGGGAATTTGTTCCAGATTAGTGGAGCATAAACATTGGAAGCTGCCTCTCCATGTTTGGTTCTGGTTCTGGAGATGCAGAGCAAACCAGAACCAGAAGACCTCAGTGGTCTGGAAGGTTGATACAACGACAACAGGTCTTTAATATATTTTGGTGCTAAGCCGTTCAGTGATTTATAAACTAACAGAAGTATTTTAAAGTCTATTCTCTGAGCTACAGGGAGCCAGTATAAGGACGTCAGAACTGGGGTGATGTGCTCTTTTTTCCTGGTCTTAGTGAGAACACGAGCAGCAGCGTTCTGGATCAGCTGCAGCTGTCTGATTGACTTTTTAAGCACATCTGTGAAGACACTGTTGCAATAATCAATGAGACTAAAGATAAACACATGAATGAGTTTCTCTAGATCTTGTTGAGACATTAGTCCTTTAATCCTGGAAATGTTCTTCAGGTGATAGAAGGCTGACTTTGTAACTGTCTCTATGTGTTTCTGAAGGTTCAGGTCCGAGTCCATCACTACATCCAGATTTTGGGCCTGATCACTAGTTTGTAGCTGTAATAATTGAAGCTGCGTTCTGACTCTTAATCATTCCTCTTTAGGTTCAAAGATAATAACGTCAGTTTTGTTTCTGTTCAGCTGAAGATAGTTTTGAAACATCCACACATTGATTTGTTCTAAGCATCTGTTCAGTGCTTGGATGGGTTCGAAGTCACCTGGTGATATCGTAATGTAGAGCTGCGCATCATCTGCATAGTTATAGTAACTAATATTATTGCTTGTTACAATCTGAATTCATAGTGTCAACAGCTCTACCACTGAACAAACTGCATCGACCACAGAGCTCATCCTTGTCTCTCATTATTAAGACATGAACAGGATTGATGTATTTCTGCCTGGGACCCAGCCGCCTCTCACCTCATCCACCCTCCCCATCAGAGATGAGGAGGCTGAGGATCTGTGGATGAAGGAGAGACAAAGCGAGTGTAATTCCTTGGTTCAGGTTTCACACTGCGGTCACTGTGGGAGGAGGAACGGTTGGGAGAAAGTGGGAATTGTGGGAAATGTGCGAGGATAAAGGGCAGAGTCCTGCGGTTTGTCTGACCGCACACAAATGCATCTCTTCCCTTCTTGTTATTCCTTTCTTTAATCCCAGGCTTCTTCCTCCTCTTCAGCTATTCCGAAGAGGAGGAGGAAGAAGAAGACAACAGGGCAAGGTCTGCAGAGACGATTGGAAGCTTCACACAGCATACCATGAAAAATGTAATTAAAAACTCACAGTTAATTGGCTTTTTACATGATAAAGCACCGTCCCCTCATACACAAGTGAGAGCCTCTCATTGCCACAGGCCTTCCCCATAGCAAAGCAAACACATAGCTCATGCAGGCCTTTGTTGTTGAATTTTCAGAGCTAATCATCTTAAATTTAATCTGAATTTCTGGTTGGGTCTTAGAAGAGCTTTCAGTTTCTCAGAGGTATTCATATAGAAACAGAAGAAGATGGCTCAAGGAACAATCAGTTTTACGTCTGAACTTGATGTGAATGCTCCATGTTTCCAATGCTGATTTTATTGGAGGTTTATTACAACTGTTAAGGTTTTTTTACTGAATGTGTTTTGGATGTTAAACATTTAAAATGTTCCTAACTTGCGTAGAAAATACATTTAACTGTGGTATTTCTAAAGAAGAATAATGACCTTACTGGTTTACCTTATCTAGCAGATCATTACGATTACAAAACCTGGCAGAAGGACCTCTTTTGTTAAAAATAAATCAAAGAAACGGCAGAAAATCGGATTTTCATTCACTATTAATAGCATTAGACTCCCTCTATGTTACTCTGCACATCATCTCAGTTAAGTAATACTAAACAGACATTATGCACGTTTCACTTTTTGTCAGGCAAGAATGCTGTTCATCCTCTCCATTTGCTTGATGTGTAGTTAAAATACATTCAAATAGCTATTTTTGTTCAGAATGTCCAGAAAAACATTTGAAAGAAATACTATTGTTGTTTTCAGTTTGAATCCTCCACCACTGCCTGGTTGCACTTGTTTTCGTCAAGTTTATATCTAAGGAGGTGTTTGAATCCCTGTCTGTCATTGTCCTGTTTAAGATGAAGTTCAGAGATGCAGTAAGAACAGATGAAACTCGCTGTCTTCATCTGATGATGTATCATCCTGTGTAACTGGAGTATAGACGATCATCATACAAGATTCTTCACACAGATTGTGTTGTATGTAAGTATGTATGTATGAGAAAAGTAAATCAAAAAGCACAAAGACCTTTTCAGTTTTTTCAGTTTTCTATGTTAAAAGAGTCCATCATCTAATTTGTTTGGGTTATTGGAGTATTGAACCTGCAAATAATATCTCTTTGTTTGTTTCTGTATTGCTTTAATATACTGAATGATTGTTGATGATTATATTTAATTTGTTTTTTGATAAATATAAGTTTAAAGAGGCCAGAAGAGTGTGTAAAAGTTTTAAAACCCCTCAATTCTTGATTGTTGCCATCCAAGGAGCCATTATCTTTAATCTTATAAAGTAATCTTGGTCAATAGTTCCTCAGATGCTCTGAAGTATTTCTCCGAACCTTGGCTGATTTTTCTGGACAAGTGGAGGACAAACAGTAAAAAAAATCAATTATGGCAAATGAATAACACAAAATACTGCTGAAACAGATATTTACACACATTGTGTGAAAGGAAGAAGCGAAAACTCTTAAGGCTACATAAAAAGCCAGATTACAGTTTGCAAAAGCACACAGGAACAAAGACCATCATTTTTGGGGATGTGTCCATTTCTCTGATGTAATTACAATTGGAGTGTTTGACCATTCTGAGTTTGACCAAGGCTGAACTCAACTGTGAACCATGGAGGTGGCAACATCATGATATGGGGGTGTTTTTCTGCAGAAAAGACCAATGCACTTCACACAGTGAAAAAAAAGGTTTTATTTAGTGTACGTAAACAGCTAGTCATCAGACTATAACAAAACACAAAAGGCCCTATGAAGAAGCCTTGAGGAACTCCACATCCAAGTGATGCTGCTGCTGAAGAATAATTGTCTATGTGAAGCAGAGGTGTAGATTAGAGTCACGTGACTTGGACTCGAGTCAGACTTGAGTCATTAATATTATGACTTTAGACTTGACTTGAAAAAATGTTCAGACTTGGACTTTTACACCAATGACTTGGGACTTGGACCTGTTTACTTAAAAAGACTTAGAAGATGTTTTACCCAAAATCTGAAGTTTAAAACATATATTGCTTAAAAAGAGTGTTATTTCTGGAAAATTATTTTTTGAAGGAAGACTATTCTTGCAGCTAATTTATATTTAACTGCACAATATAGAAGTGGAATTGGAGAATTACTTTTTTATACTTTGTCATTTCAGTTGTACAAGTTTCATCATGATTTCAGATAAATATATATTTTAAAAAGTACACATGATCTATTATTTTAACATATAATTGCAACTTTGTTGAACAAAGACTCAAAAGGACTTGAAATTCCAAGTTTCAGACTTGAGACTTGACTTGATCGTCTTTGTTAGAGACTTGACCCGGGACTTGAGGATAAAGACTTACTTGAGACTTGAAAAACAATGACTTGGTGTCACCTCTGAAGTGAACTGAGAAACGTCTCCTGGTTAAACAAGACCAAATTAAACCGCTGCAGATCAGTAAATTTCATACCCACCCAATGGTCCAGTCGTGATAGTAAGATGTTATGCTATAAAGCAGAACTCATGTCTAAAAGAACCAAGACAGCTGAACTCCTAAGGTGCTGTACTGTGATAGTTCCAAAAGAAAGACCAATAAATGCACTTTCCTTAAAGAAAGATTTGCAGCTGAACTGGGAAAAAAAAGCATTTTTGGAAGAAACTTATTAAAAAAAAGCCATAAGTCTAAGGCAGGGGTCTTGAAATCCAGGCCTCAGGGTTGGAGTCCTGCAACTTTTAGTTGTGTCCCTGGTCAAACACACCTGATCAAATGGCTGAATTACCTCCTCAGTACCAGTCAGGCTCTCCAGAGTCCTGCTAATGACCTGATTATTTGACTCACGTGTGCAGAGACACTTCTAACAGTTGCAGGACACTGACCCTTGAGGCCTGGATTTGAAGAAAACCCCTTATCTAAGGTTTTGTTTTTGACATGCATGTTTCAAGGCAACTGAGCAGAAGCCTGAGTTAAATTTAGCAGTCAGTAATACATGACCAAAGAAACCTTAAATAAATGAAAGAGCATTGTCAAAAGGACAGTTTGTTGGCCTGAAGGATTCAGATGCCACAGTTAGAAATAAAAACATGAAAATGGTCAGATACTGGAATAAAAATAGTTGAAAATGCAGCTGGTTAAAACCTTAGTTAATGTTCAATCAAGGCAAATAAAAGATTAGTGATAAAAAGTTTGATTGGAAGAAAAATACAAAGAAATAAGGGAAATCAAGACTTTTGCACTGTGCTCCACATTAGAGCAAAATATAAAGAAGCATCTAATGATAACAACTATTGTTGGACATATAGTGGCTTAATTAATCTAAAATACTTTATGTACAGTTTAATCTGCATTCATTTAGCTGTCTTAATCCCATGTTTAATTAAGTCTATGCGATTTTTAGAGGTTTGTTTTAAAATGTAAACATTTCAGCCCCATAAGAATGGAAACACTTTAACTGTAAAAGCAAACACAAAGACAGAATATCCAGATAACCTAAAATCACTGAGACATTTTCTAACTAAATATGACTTTGCTGAGGATTTATTTCTGCCACTCTTTTGATTCGTTTTTTGGTATCAATCTCCCAGATTATCAAGCACCGAGGTGAAAACAGGCAGTAAAGTTTATTCAGTGAGTTCTTTGTTCACAAACAACTCAGAGTTGAAAGGACAGCCTCACGGGAAAGCAACATGTAGGACAAAAGCAGCTGCAATAGTGTGACTTCTTTTATTGTAATAACCTGTTAATGTGTGAGCAGATCGTTCCCATTGCTTTTTATACCTGAGCCTGTGTGACTGGCCTGCAGCTTCCTCACCAAACCTTCACACCGCCTCACAGATCTCAAAGTCCACATTACCACTACCCAGGGGCAGTCACCGGTCAGAAAGAACTCCCCGCACTCATTGGCTGACATGCTGGACTGTTAACGCTACTATTGGCTGCGCTGGATGCCCACACCCTGACCTGTGCAGGTCTGAGGAGCGGCTCAGGTAGGTGTGGACGACAGGAAGACAAAGGGCAAGCAGGGAAGAAGATATCCACTTGCTGCAGGCCCCTACGTGCTGCATTCTGCTCCATATCACCTTACCTTACATAATTGGGTCCATACGAGCACCAAATGGCGCTAACTGTGGCGCCCAGCGCTCCGAAGAGCCCGCAGGCAGAGACAGAGGATGTTACTCGTCTACTGCATCATTCTGCCACCTTGTTTTTCCGTCTCTGTGGACAGAAACGGGCCGAGGGGCTGCTGTCCTCACTTCCTCCTTCTTCTCAGTCATACAATGGTAATTGGTGGGAGGGGGCGTGTGTGCATCTGGTGCAATAACCTCACCACCACCACCCCTACCCAGCCGCCTAACCTTCCTCTTCATCTCCCCAGCCCCCCATCCTGTTGAAAGCTCATTAACGGACCTGCTGTTAATGAGCTAGTGGGATCATAGAACTTCATTTTCATTTAGGAGGGGTGGGGTTCAGACCAGAGATGCTGGTGTGGGTTGTTTTTTTTTTTTTTTTTTTTGGTTTTTTTGTGCTCTTAGAATGGAGTCAGCAATTATCCCAACCCCCTGATACACCCCCAACCACATCCACCCACCCTGCTCTGCTTGCTAACAAACTGAGCCCCCCCCGTTACAGTCATGCATCCTGAGAAATCGCTGCCACCTCTGTCCCATCACAGCTTGCATGAATTTAACTACAAATGCATACAGTCCGGTGCATAGTGCCACATCCCCAGCTGAGCTGCGGGACAATGTTTGGAGATGAAGCCTGTAACATCAGAAGGATGTAAACAAGGACTGAGGGTCCCTAATCCAAACATCTACATTAAAAATTAAAAAGTTAGCACTGAATGTGGTCCTCAGAGAAAGACCCCTCCTCATACTGACTAACATGACATCCTGACGAGAAAACCACTTTAATACAGAGGCTTCCAGAAGGATTCATGAACTTTTCCACATTTTAGTCACGTTCCAGCCACAAACCTTAGTGTTTATATTGGATTTTTATGTCAGCAACACAAAGTGGAGCATTATTGCGGAAAATTAAACATGAGTTTTATCATTTTATTACAAATAAAAATCCAAAATGTGTGATATGCATTTATATTCAGCAACCCTTTATTCTGATACCTCTACATAAAATCCAGAAGTCGTCTCATTAGTTAATAGAGTCCACGTGTGTAATTTAATCTCAGTATAAACCCTGCTGTTGTATGAAGGCCTCAGAGGTAGAAGACCAGGGAACGGAGCAGGAGTAAAGTTGTAGAGAAGTTTAGATCATAAACAGTATCTCGAGATTTGCAGATCCTCCAGAGAACTGCTCAGTCCATGACTGACAAACTCAGCAAGACACGGCTGTTGACTTAAAAGGAGAACATTTGTCAGACAAGCAGCCCAAGGTAACTCTGGAGGAGCTGCAAAGATGAACAGCTGAGGTTGGAGAATCTGTTGTTAGAGGAAAATCTTAGCTGCTTTCTGGTGTTTACAGACAGGAAAGCCATTTTTGAAAGGAAGCAATTACAGGCCATGTAGGAGACACAGCTAACAGGCAATAGAGTTTGCTCTGGTCCAACGATCAGGATGTGGGGGTGCTTTTCTTCAGCAAGGAAGAAAACCATCTTTGTAACTGTGTCCCATCAAGTCCCATTACCAGACTAAAGTTTGTGGATGTAACTTGAAGAACTGTGCAATATTTAAGTATTAATACATCTATGTCCCGCTGCAGTTGCACAAACATTACAAATACTTGCAGATAATGTCACAAAATTAATAAATAAATATGGAAGAGACCCAACAAGATAATATATTTTACCTCAATTCTTTATTGAGGTTTAGTCATGAAGTTAATAACAAAATTACATCCTTTTCACAGATAGTCGAAGCGACACAGATTCAATTTTGGGCATAAAAAAAAAAAAAAAAAAAAAAAAAAAAAAAAAAAAAAGAAAGGAATCAGCCATGCTGGGAAAAAGTGAGTAACATGTAACATGAGCAGGCAAGTATCCACAACAAGAACAGCAAGAAAATATATACAACAATATCATCCCTGAACAGTTACACTGCACTCATTCATTAATCGTTTTTTAAAACAGAACACACAAACGTTTTTATTGACCTGATTGTATTCACAGGTCAAGAGATAAAAGAAAAAAAAAAAAAGTGGACAAATCTGTTGAGGTTTTACTGTCAAAATAAGATGATTTGTTTATTTATTTTTATTTTAGTTAACTTGGGTTTAAAACGGGTCACAAATAAACAGAAACTCTACACACTGATTATTGATGCTTAGCTAATTTCCACTCCCTCACACCCCTAAGTGCTCGCTTGGCAGGTTCACGTTCCCAGACTATGTTCCTGTCGACCCTGTAAGCTCAGTGAAACAAATGACCCACCAACATGCAGCATCCATAAATTAGAAAGAATTTAAGACTGACAGCAACAGAAATTATGCAAACTGCTTCGAAACATGCACGAGCTTCACGCAGCAGTCCGGCACTTTAACCAATGTAAACAATAAAAGATAGAAATTACCATCACAACAGTACAGAGGGGAAATAACGCACACCCGTTTCACATATATGTAAAAATTGCTGGCTTTTTTTTTTTTTTTATGCATAGAAACTAATCTTACAAAACATCAGCAGATGAGACTTTAAAGTCTGTATTCACATTTATAAAAGTTAGAAAAGCAAAGACAAAATTATCCATGTGCAGGGGAGATAAAGTCTACACATCATCCTGGTAAAATACCAGGTTTTTAAAGGAACTAAAAAATGATTTCAGAAGTTTCCCCCCAATTAAACGCGACATATATGTTGAATTATTTACCTGAAAAATAAACTGAGTTAGTGGGAAAAGGAAGGATAAATATGCTGCAATAAACAGGATGCATTAGTGTTCACAGCCTTAATCTAATACTTTGAAGCACCTTTTCATTCAAGTCCAGCATTCAGTCTTCTTGAGGTCACTCCTAACATTAATTAGAGCTAACATCCTTTAGCTGAAGCCACAGTTTACAGATAAGTTACAAAGGATCTGATTGTACAAATTAATCGGTCAGGAGAAGCGTATGAAAACAACACAGAATAAATCTAAAAATATTCACACCAATGGCATATTTAAGGTTACAGTAATTTTTTTGACTGGAAACTAGTTATTGAAGTGGCTCAGATAGAGTCGCAACTTGAATCTGATAGAGCGTCTGCAAAGGGAGCTAAAGATTAGGGTGATGGCATAGAGGCCTTCACCGAAACTGTTCCAGATGCTGCCAGCAACATCAAAGGAGCTACAAAAAAAACAAAAAAAACCAAAACAAAATAAAACAAAAAAAACAAAACAAAAAAAAAAAAAAAAAAAAAAAAAACCCTTCTGGTTCATACTGATTGGACCAACAATCTTCTGCATTTTCTCTTATGTCTAGACTATGGACGGAAAGGCAGAACCCTTTTCTTTCAAAGCTCCAGTTCTGGCTCAAATCTCTCAGAACTTTGTTGGAGAAGGCGTGATGTTCTGAAGGAACCAAACAAATATTTGGGTCCTGCCACCAAATAAACCACCATACCCCCAGAGAGACATGGTGGTGGCAGCATCATGCCCTGGGGTTACTATTCTACTGGAACTTGAAACCATAAATACCAGTCAGATTTTACCCAAACCTTCAGGTGTCTGCTACAAAGATGAAGATCGGTTTCAGCATCACGGAGTCAAGAATCCACTAAATACAATTCCACCAGAAGTAACAGCTAGAAATAACCAGAGTTCAGAGGTTAAAGAGTTAAAATAATTTGGAGAGAAAATCTGATCAGTGTGCAAACATTAGCAAGTGAAGAAGTGAGATGCTGACAGACTCCTATCAAAGACTGAATGTTGAAACTGAATCAAAGTGCTTCAAACTTTTAATTAAGGGTGTGCACATTTACGCAAACACTTTATTGAGCCTTTTTTAGTTTGTCTTTCAGCTGAATCGCATAATATACATTCCATTTATGTTTTAAAACGATTTGTCATGGTCTCGTTTTTTTAGGTCACAGAAACCTGGCGTTTTAACAAGGGTGTGTAAACTTTTCATATCCACTGCAACATCTATTCACAAAGTCAGGAGCACAGCCTTGCTTGGCCCCATGAGACTTGTAAACATTAAGTGACAAGTGTTGTGACAAGCAAGCGCCTTTAAAAAGAGTGTGACAGACTACAGGCAGACAGTGTTTGGATTCATTTCAGCCCAGCGTCGGCTCCAAAGTCTTTAAAAGGTCTTCTGTAAAGAGAACAGCACAGTCTGACCTCTCTCCTCTCATTGGTGCTGAAAATCATTATATTGCTCTTTTTTTTTTTTTTTTTTTTTTTTTTAACTCCGTATAATCTCTTCTGATAGGGATGAGGCGTCTCCGTCTGTCCAGTGGGTCGCTAGAGACATGAAACGTACTTATTCTTTTGCATTTTGTGCTGCAGCACGGTGATCAGTTTCCTGTGTTGGTGTGGACTGCGGCAGTGCACTTCCTGTTCACGAGGTATGGTAATCTCCCTGCTGAATGTCACGGACTTGTTTTTCTCTGTGGTCTGAAGAACTGTAGGCACTTAGTTTCAGCCAGCAGCTTTGCATATGATTATGAACAACTGCTGGCTGCAGCGGGACTCAGCGTTGGGGCAACCTGCTGCTGACAGTCAAGCAGCTTCTTGACTCTGATTGCATGGGCGACTTGAACCTGATTCAGAGCAGCTTCTCAGTGAGCAGAAGCCAAAGCTAGGCTCACCTTTGCACTGCTTTCATGTGGTAGGTCCTCCACTGTAGCTGGACTCCCTCTGCCTTCTTCTACCTCCATGTCTCTTTCTGCATCACCCTGCATCTTACTCTCCAAACTTGCCTCATCCTCCTCCATCTTCATCACTGGTGCCCCTAATCCCGGTTGCTCTCCTGCTCTCAAAGCGGCCAAAGTATCCGCAGCGCTGGCCTGCGCGTAAGCCCCAACGCTGGCGTGGCTCAAACCGTGGACTTTCTTCAGATGTTTCTCCAGGGTGGCGTACACAGTGAAGGGCACGGAGCACAGCTGGCACAGGAAGGAAGCCTTGGCCCCTTGGGCCCCATGGGTCTTCATGTGGCGTGTCAGCTTGGAGCTCTGAGCGCAGGCGTAGTTGCAGAGGCCACAGCGGTACGGCCGCTCACCCGTGTGGCTTCGGCGGTGCACGGTCAGGTTGCTGCTATTTCTGAACTGTTTACCACAGAACTCGCAGGCCTCATCTTTCTTCTTCTTTCCAGTCGAACTGGGAACAGAGTTGGTGTTTGCTCCGGTGATGGCAGCTCCTCCTGCAGCGCTCCTCCGTTCAAAGTCTCTCTGCCACTCCTGCACACCAGAACCCCACTCCTTCTCCCTCTCGACGAGGTCTCCTTGTTCATTCTCCCACTCTCCAACTCCTCGCGCCCTCTCGCCCATTTCCGGGCGTTTGGGTGTGCAGTTGCCACTGGCGATGCCACTTTCCCCGCTCCCTCCCGTTTCTCCGCTCTCCAGGGAGCCTTCAGAGGGGCTGGCGCAGGGTGAGGCGGGGTGCGGCTCCCCCTGCCCCTCGGCTGCCTCCTCACCTCCAGCTCTGTGGTGCGGGTACAGCCTCAGTAGCTCCCTGTCTGGTGGCCGAAGCTGGGAGTTCAGCAGCATTAGGCCTGAAGCTACAGAGGGGTGTTTGGGGAGGGTCAGGTCCAGCTCTTTTCCCATCATCGCTGCCCCCTGAAGCCTTCCTCTGACCCCCTGCCTCCCAATATCCTCCTCCATCATGACCGTCTCCACAGACTCACACCCACTTCCTCCGCCTACAGCCTCCCGGTGGTGGCCCCTTATGTGGCGAGCTAGTTGCCCACTCTGAGCAAAGGCCTGCCCACACACCCCACAGTGATAGGGCCTGTCACAGGCGTGAGTCCGGCGGTGGGCAGACAAGGCGCGCAGCGAGTGGAAGTTCTGGTCGCACAGCTCACAGTGGAAATCAGCCTGGAGGGCGCCAGCCTGAGGAAATGTAGAAGCTGCTGGCGGAGACGAGGATGGAGACAACGCCGGGGCCATGGGGGAGCTGCTGTTGTTCCCCTCAGCGAGCTCCCGGAGCCGCACCGAGAAGTTCATATTCTGGAGGCTAGCCGATGCTGCGGCGGCGCGGTTCTGACGCGAGCGCCGCAGAGTCGAGGGCTGAAAGGCGGAGGCGAGAGCTTGGCTCAGGTGGCGCGGGTCTAGAACGGCCGCTGCAGGTTTGTTCTCTCCAAGACCCTCTCTTCCTCCCATGTATGCATAATCCTCCTCGTCCTCTTGGTAGATGCTGAAGGAGTGCATGTGCTGAGCGTGTTGGAGGAGCACCCATGCTGAAGAAAACACACCATCACACTGAAGGCAAGTGAAAAATGATGGCTCTTCAGATCCTGCAAAAAGAGAGAAACTCTGAGTTAGTGGACGATGCTAAATAACACAGGAAACTGAAACAATTTAGCTCCACCTGGGAAAGAAAATTAAAGATTAATATTCACTTAGGAGCAACTTTATAGAGCTGTAAACTGAGCAGTTCATTTCTAAGAGTGAATTAGTTGCTCCTTAACAAATCCCGTAGATACAGAGGAATCATTCATCAATATAATTCTTCATTTTTATAAACTGTTTCCTCTCCCTTCAGTATCATTTGTTCTGCCTCAAACTGCTGAAATTACTGGTTCTTTAGCTACAACATAATTTCCCAGGCTTACAAGCATGGGTTCTCACAAGGTTCAATGCTAATGACAGAGTTTTTTGGATTTTTATCATTTATAATGTATCAAAGTTGGAAAAATTTTCTTTGATTGTTGACACAAGCAGTGTTGTTCACGAACAAAAATTATGACCCATTCAGGACTGAATAAAAATGTTTGATATAAATAAATTCTTTGATTAATTTAAATGTATAATAACTGGTGCATTTAATTAATTTAACTTCAGACAATGCATATTAACAATATAAATATGCAGGAGTTAGCACAGCAGCTAACTTTCATCCAACGTCGTAAGGCAGGTAAAAACAAGAAGCATCCCACAAAATAAAGAGCAGAGAATAACACAAACATCACCTATATAACACAAACAGCATGAAGTCACAATAAAGACAGGACGCCCTAACAAAATAGACAAAATAATCTACACATGAGTGCACCTCTGGTTGGTTTTCAGACAATGTTTCGAAGAGTTTTTACAGCTGGAGTCGGTGCAGAAACTACATCACACAAATAGAAAACCAAGCGCATGCAGAAAGTATTTACAAAAACCTGAGTAAATACAAAATACTGTTTTATATGATGATTTTATTAATGAAGACAAAAAAAGCTATCCAAGCCAAAGTGGTCCTTAATAATAATAATAATAATAATAATAATAATCCTCTAAATTTAATATGTATTTGTGTCACGTTTGGCAGTAAAAGACTGGGCAATCACTGTAGAGGAATCTAAGCTCGTTTTTCTTTGCAGTTGTAATTCAGCGACATCAGATCAGAACATCGTCCCACAGCATTTCAACTGGACTTTAACTAAGCCTCTCAAAACCTTTGCTTCCTGTCATTTCAGCCATTCAGAGGAGGACCTGCTGGTTCGTTTTGGATCACTGTCCTGCTGTGAACTCCATCCCAACATTCTCCTGGAGGATTTTCCGTTTCAATCAGGCAAGTCGTCCAGGTCCTGAAGAATCAGAGCAGCCTCGGATTATCACGCTACCACCACCACGTTTCACTGGCGGGCCTTTATGCACTGGTTTTGAGCTTGAAACTCTCCCACGCTGGAGACATTTGCCCAGTATTTCACTTATTATTGAATCATAAAGTCTGATCTTAGCTGAGGTGCTTTAGATGCTGCTCTGGGTCGTCTTTGTGAGCTCTTGGAGGAGCTGCTAAGGTGCTCTTGGAGTAATTTTGGTAGGGGAGCCGCTCCTGGGAAGGTTCACCACTGTGCCATGTTTTCTGCATTAATGGACAATAACCATCACTGGGGTTCAATGGACTCACAAAGCCTTAGAAATCACCTGAACTAACAAATGTCTATTACTTTTGTTTCCCAAGTTCTCCTGAGCGTCTTTAGATTGGTCCATGATGCATTGCTTTTTAAGATCTTTAACCTTCTTCATGTTCTCAGACAACTAAGCAATTTCTTGACTGCTTAGATGGATTTGTTGGACTTGTGCATGAAAAGCGCTGCACATATAAAGACTGATGGTGGCTTGCTAAGATCGTAGCTCAAACCTATTTTAACATCAAAAGGATTAAAATGTTCAAAAATGTAATATGTTAAAAGAAAACATTGAATGTAATACATGATCAAATGTCTGTTTTCTCTGCCAATATCATTTCTAAAATCAAGAGGAACTGCCTCCCATTGCCATTGCCTGTAAATGCAGCCTGCATGCAGTCAAACTCGATTTAAGGTGAGCTCAAAGTGACAGAAGAATTGAGATTTTTTTGGTTTTATCACTGCAAGCAACCACAAGCAGTCAAATAACCCCTTAGTCATTTTGAAATATTTATCTTAGGCATTTTTAACTTATGAAAGCTGTGCATGAGAATGAGGATGAGACTGGAGGATGGAGGCAAAGCAAGCGGGGTGAAGATCGTGGCGATGAAGAACTTAAGCTGAACGAGGGAAGGAGCAACAACATCGTGGGAAAGAGAAGTGAGGATCCAGAGGGCCAGCAGCCATGAAACAAAGTACATCTGGAGATATTTTTATACGTGGATAGCTTTGTCTCCTAACTGAGAGCTACTCGCCAATTAAGCTGCAAATTGCTAATTAGCAGAATGCAGAAAACGAACGCTTTATGCAAATTGGGCTCTGACTCAGCCTGCTTGACAAATGAGGCCTTTCTGCATAAATCAGAACTGGCGAGAAGATCCGCAAATTGAAGGGAAAACAGTTTTTTTTAAACACTTTTTCTTTGGAGAGGTTCAAAGCAGACTCTGGTATAAGCCTCTTTCATGTTTCCTCAAGTCAAATCCTTCTGTATTTTATTGGAGGATTGGAGGGGGGGGGAGGGAGGAGATTGAAGATGAAAAAGAGAGCAACTGTTTCGTTCTCCCCCCTCTGTCTGGAGATGAGAGGAGCTGCGGTGTTCGTGTCCTTTAACCTAGCCTGAGGAGAAAACTAGGAGAAGTTGAGATACTACTTACAGAGAGAAAAAAATAGGCTGAAGAGCGAGAGGAGGGAAGATAAACAGAGAGATAGGTAGGTCAGGGCTCCGGAGATAAAGAGAGAGGGAGATAAAAAAGATTGTAGTATAGCAGGGGGGGGGGGCAAGAGACACCATGAAAATGTGTCACCCCTTCGAAATGCACTCTAGACCCATCCTCCAACCTCGACTCCCCCTAAAAACCCACCAAATCTTTCCCTAAGGGTGAGGAAAAGGAGGTGGTGGCGGTGCTGGGGGGTGGGGGGGGAGGCTTTTGTCTTGGGGTCCTGGAGAGAAACACAATACCCGGCCGGTTTCGCTTTCCTCTGCTCACTCCTTTTTTTTTTTTTTTTTTTTTTTTTTTAAGGATTCCCATTTGGCCCAGGGTAGCACTTGAATATTAAGCAGAAGCAATAACTACTAATTAAAAATGCAGATTGGCTGAGAGCACTAACGAGCAGCAGGCAGAATCTCTTCTCCCTCGGGAGGCAGAGGGAGGAGAAAAAAGAAAGGAAGATGAAGAGGAGGAGGAGGGGGGGCATTGAAAGAGGGCAAAGCGAAAGTGTGCTGAAGATGCGGGGGAAGAAATGTGAAGGCGCAAAAAAAAAAAAAAGAGAAGAAAAAAAAAACACAAACAAGGAGAATAAATAAAAAGGAATGAGACAGATGCAGGCAGCTCCTCAGTAAATCCACCAACCCCCCCCAGTCCCGTCCATCCTCACCGCTCTGAATGAACGCAGCTCTGCCGTTTTCTGCTCTTTCACTTACAGTCATATCAGGAGCCAAACCCTCCAACGAGGTCAGCAGACGCGTCTGTTTAAACGCGACACACCCCGCGTTTTCTCTCAGGGCAGGAACATAAAATGACTGGGACCTTCAAACATGAATAAAAATTTCATCCAAACTCAAATCCTGAAACATGCACTGAAACATGTCACGCACCCACCACCACCACCAGTTCCCTCGTGGCTGTCCTGCGTTGGGTCTGGTAGGCAGCAAATTGCTGACTCCCCCCCCCCCATGGCAGCGAGGTGAACTTGTGGACAAACGGAAATGCTGCATGCATGCGTCCTCTCAAGCGTTGACACAAAGGAAGGAACTGCGAAGGCATGTGTGCAATGGGGGGGGCTCTCGTACCTGCCCCGAGATGCAAACATTCATTTCGCAACCTGACGCCTCTGACCTTTGCAAGAAAACCCATCAATTCTCTTTTTTTTTTTTTTTTTTTTTTTTTGTATCCTGCTACATGAAATTCTTCAAAGGGATTTTAATGAGGATTCAGGGATTTCAGATCGAGCCCGCCGTGACATTATATTAGGGCATCACAGCGGCCACAGTCACATGTTTGCTTCATCTTCAGTGGAGGAAGCTGGGAAAAGTGGAGAAAAAGAGCCTTCAGGGGAGGCTGACATATTACGCAGTTTAAGGCAGAACAAGGAGACGAGACAAGACTCGGGATAATTTTTTGAAAACAAGCGGAAGATGAAGGAGGAGGAGATTCCCAGGAGCTCAGGTGGCTCAGCCCGCGGCTGAACAGTGGGAGACAGCTGCGGCGCTGACGCAATGTCCACCCTCACGGTGTCATGGTGGCGAGGAGGGCTGCTGGATCCACTCGAGAAGAAGAAACACGCTTGTTGAGAGGTGGAGTATCGTGGATGACAGGCAGGAAGAGACATGTTTACCTGGCCACTCCACCTCAGAGACTGACAGCCAGGGAGATGGGAAGGAGCTCAGGTGCTCGGCGTGGGGCCCTCGGGGACCCTCGGTGCCCTCTGAATGTTCCTGACGCCTATCCTTTCCGCGCAATTAGCCCCAGCGTTACTAACCCACCCGGGTGCGCTGATGGCAACGGCGAGTTAATGAGCTGGACTCGAGAGGGGGGAGGCGGGGGGAGCAGCGGTTGTTAACTGAATAAAAGGATGACTGGAAAAAAAAAAAAAAAAGAAAAAAAAAAAACACACAGAGTCACTCATTAGCAACCTGCCACCTTTGCTGTGGGGCCTCACCTGATTTGCCGAGCTCCACCTTGACGCTCATCCCGGGCTCCTCCCCCCCAGGACCGGTTCCCCTGGGAGCCCCCTCTCCGGAGCTCGATATGCAAGCCCGGGTTGCGGCTCGGCACCGGTGAGCGCGCTGGCGCCCGGCTCTTCCGGCGGGGGTGAGGGGGGGAGTGGCGCCGGAGGCTTGGTGTCGTGAGACGCAGCCGCCCTGTTTGTGCTGGATGAAGGCCAGGATGTGGGCCAGGGGGAAGGCCTGGCTGCACTGCCCACAGGTTAGCAGGTCGCGGCCATCTTCAGGGGCTCGGACCTGTGGAGGAGGAGGAAGAAGAAGGTGGTCGCCTGGCGGGTCGGCAGCTTCCTCCATATCACAGACATCTGGGGCAGAAGACAGAGGAGAGAAGCTTGAATTTTCACAGAAGTACAACAACGCAAAGCCCCAAAACCTTTACTTATTTTGTCGCGCTGCAACCTCAGACTTCAGTGTGTTTTATTGGGATCGTATGTGATGGAACAGCACAAAATGCACGATTGTTAAGTGGAAGGAAAATTGCTTACAGTAACTTATAGTTGCAGGTCTTTTGGGTCAAGTCTCTACCAGCTTTGCACATCTAAAAACTGAAATTTCAGCTCATCCTTTGTAAAAAAAAAAAAAAACAAAAACACTCAAACTTAGTCAGATTAGAAGGAGAGCATCTATGAACATCTGTTTTCAAATCTTAGGCAGTCTCTCCTCCCATCTTCCCGATCCACAGCATGATGCTGCCACCACACATACATTTGCATGCAAGTCACAAAATCTTCTCTTCTTTGACCAAAGCAGTTTCTTCCATGTGTTTTCTGTGTCCCCGATGGCTCATTATAACATGGACTCATGCTTTCTTCCCCAACAACTACTTTCTCACTTACAATACTCCTAGAGGTGTGGCCTCTCTGCAGCTCCTCCAGAGTTACTATGAGCCTCTTGGCTGCTTCTCTGATTAATTTTCTTCTTGCCCAGCCTGCAAGTGTGGGTGGACGGCCATGTTTCGATGGTTTGTAGGTGTGGCCTGCTCTCTATTTTCAGATTATGGATTGAACACTGTTCAGTTGAGATGCTCGACGCTGTGGATCTTGCTTAAACAACCTAACTCTGTGTTAAAGCTCTCCACATTGGTCTCCTGCTGCGATTCCTGGTCTTCATGATGCTGTTTGTTCACTAATGGTCTCTAACGAACCGCTGAGGCCTTAACAGAACAGCTGATTTAAGATGAAATGACACACAGATGGACTTTATTTCCTAACCAAATCATTTTTGAAGGCACCGGATTGTATTTAAGGATATCAGAATAATAAGAAATCCATAATTTGAATTTCTGTTTCTAAAAACAAAGGCAAACCAGGCAGAGTTTTTCTGTGTGCTACTTTGTTTTGGTCTGTTTGCCCCAATAAAATGATAATGTGAAAATGTTCTGGGGGGGTGAGAATACTTCTCCAAGGCGCTGTAAATAACATTACTTAATGATCCTTAAACTTCTGAACATATTAAAAACAAAATCAAGCTCAAGCTTTGAAAAGTTGGCTTGTTTTGATTCGTCAGTTTTTTTCTAGTCTGAACAGAGTCCGATCCGATCTGAAAACTCCACCCTTCACCTCTGGCACATCAAATCTCAAAACAATGACAACAATCTGCATTTGGACACATGATGAAAAAGTGTTTTTTCATGTTATACGATTAGAAATGTACCAAACACCCAGAGTATTGGAATCACTCAATTTTCTTGCTAATTGCTCAGATTTTCAGTCAATACTCAAAAAAAAAAAAAAAAAAAAAAAATCTCTTTTTCGTGTGTGTTCCTGAATGCATCAAAAAACACAAACTCACATCATTTTCGGATCTGCAAGCGCATCAACTCACAGCATGTAGCATAAAGCACTTTTTGAACTACTGCATCTATCAAAGAACTGGCAGCCTCCTCTTTTGTGCATTATTGTGTTGGGGGAAGATAACTGGAGTTGAAATTGGCCCAAAAAGGACAGATCAGTGCATTTTCATGGCTGTAGACTGTAAATCTTTACCATTAAAAGCAGATGGATCGAATGTAAACAACAACAAAAAAAAAAAAAAAAAAAAAAAAAATACTTTTCCTCTGAGGCTGCAGTTTTATTATTTGAAGACATCAATTCTGAGACTTAAGCTTCAATTACCTTTCAAATGAAGTTAAATTTTAAATGCTGCACACACACCTGTGTTCGGTCTGCTCTTCTGAACTACAGACAGAGCAGAGCCGACCTCAATGGAACAAACAACAAGCCTGGTGATTGAAAGTGCTAGTTTCACTTATAAGCCTCAACGAGGCCAATCTGCTCAGCCAACGCTGACCACTTCCTTTAACCAGTTCTGTGCTCGCGCCGCCTGGGTGCAGCACAAAGAGCCCAACGGTCCGTCCGAGCACAAACCCCTGTTAATAAAATGACTTGCTCTCTGGTAGAGAAATGACTGAATGAAAAGAAAAAAAAGTGAACGATCACGACTGAGGCGTTTGCCTTTCACTCAACAGAAAACGTTGCCTTACAGGCCACATGCAGCGGGAGTTTCTCAACAGGAAGTGGATTGCAATAAAAGAGAAAAAAAGTGACTGAAGGTGTCTGAGATAAGAGCAGGCACGTCTTTTTTTTCTGTGTTCACTCTAATGTGCTGGGGGGGGGGTAACAAGCTGACAAATCTAATGTGGCTTTCAGCTTTAAATACAACCACAGTGTCTTTGTGGACATAGCTTAAACCAAACCCCTGAAGAGCTTGAGTAAACTCAGCTCAGGGCAGGTAGAGGAGAAGGGAGGGAAGGGGGGTGGTGGTGGTGGGGTGGGGTGGGGGCGGTCAGGAGTCTATTGCTCAACACCGGTCATGGGCACACCTGAATCCACCTGCCCAGGCTGGGCAGCCTCTCCGTACAGGACAGGTACAGACAGTACAGTCTGAAGTCGGATCTCTGCAGTTGTTACTCAAAAATGTCACCTTTCCTGTTTCAGGCCTGCGCTGTTTGTGCAGACTTGCAAGGCGCGGTTACACGCGCATGCCCGCACGCGTGCGTGCGCATACACACAACATGCACGGTTGAGTCAGGGCCTGTGGTCACAGCAGACACGCACCATTGGTCTCCAGTAGAGAACTGTAAAAAACAAATTATTCTCAGCTCTCCGTCTTCATTTCCTCCCTCCGCTTGTTAAAGTAATAATTTGAAATAAGTCACATTTTGTTTTGCTTTTATTTCAATTGGGTTTTTAATTAAAAACGTCAGCAGGACATGTTATGAGGAACCGGTGTGTGCTGCTTTTTTTTTTTTTTTTTTTTTTTTTTGTTTGTTTGTTTTTTTAAGTTGAGGAGACCAACCTTTTTGAAAACTGTATTTTATAATAATCTTGTTCGGACCTGTAGCCTCTGAGCTGAGCGAGCCAATAAACCGGTCCTTCCTCTGTGGGAACTGCTGCAGCAACAACACTCATCAGGACAAACAACGCGGACATTATATATGAGCGCTTCTTCAAACACGTCCCTTTAAACTCCAGTATAAACACTCAAACAGCACTTCACCGGTGGCAAATTAAACACAAAAACACTTTTAGGATGTGCCCCTCGTGTTTGAGAACTACCAGCGTATCTGTGATCTGTTTAATATTGTTTAATAATAACTGGACGCAAATAAACGCGTAAATTGAAACCAGAACAAAACACACGCTGGATTATGATTGGTTTTAATTAAAATATATATAAAAACGAACCTCCCCCACTCCAACGTGGTCCCTCCTGGCTTACCTTGAATTACACTCAGGTGCTGCGGTCGGCTCCCAAGTTTGCGCCTGGACATCGCGTCGCGTTGCTGGGCACCTTTCTGGGTCCCGAACCCCTAAACAGCAGAACCCCCCCTACCCCGCCCGTCCAGCTGCTCCGGCTCCGATAAGCTGACCGACACTCAACCGGCGGGGACGAACTGATAAGAGAGACTCGCCTTGGACTGGCGCTGAGCGGGTGTGAAGCAGGCAGTAGCGTTCAAGTTCACGCTTCTTCCCCCCGCAGCGAGCGGAGAGGGCAGAAGGGGGCATGGGCGAGCGAAAGCACCGCCCGCCCCAGCCGACCCTGACCCCGCCCTCCTCCTGTAAAACTCTCCCTCTTGCACGCGTGAATTATTAGATAATGTCATACTAAGAGGGGGCTTTTTACTTTCAGAAGCATCTTTGTGGTGTTTTCTGAGATTTAACAGATTTTTAATGCCGATGGTGAAAGTGATGATCACCATCACCATCTGGTTCCTCCTCAGCAGCTCAGAGGAACTAACCTCACTGGGTCTCCACAGGTGTCTCCAGCAACCAAACCGGAACCAGCTCAAAATTCACTTCTGCTTTTCTACTTGACCAGATGTAGCTCCTATTCACCCGTTAAAATGCAGAAACACGTAGATGAATATAATTATAGTTACGGAGCGGTCAGACGAGAAACAGCAGGGGTGCAGCGAGTTTTGTCGCCACCTACTGGTGGAAATAATCGGCATAAATTTGATCGTCGAAAAGTTGGTTTGTTCAATAAATAACTCATTATATAAATTAATTTGACAGAGTGAAACACTCATATTTTATATTTGTCCATTTTCATGATTTTAGTTTAAAATTTCTCAAAAAATTATAATATTATATAAAAATAAAAAAGAAAGATTTTTGGCCTACTGACAAGCATGCCGATATTTTACACATTATATGTAATCAACACCTGTCGAGGCTCCTTTTGCATGAATTTCAGCAACAATGCAGTGCGGCATGGAGGTGTTCAGGAAGCCCAGGCTGCTTTAATACAAGCCGGCTCATCTGCATTGTTGGTTCTGGTGTCTCATCTTTATCTTGACCATGCCTCTTTGGTGTTCAGGGCAGGCCAGTTTGGGTCTTTAAAGCAGGTGTTGGTAGCTTTGGTGGTGCAGGCTGACACCCAGTCCTGCTTAAGGAAGCATGGAGGGCTCTAAAATTTCCTGGCAGATAGCTGCTCTGACTTTGACTTTATGAAGCACAATGGACCGACACCAGCAGATGACATTGCTCCTCAGATCATCACTGACTGTGGAAACCTCACCCTGGACTCCAAGCAGCTTCAGGTTTATGCTTCTCCACTCTTAACCAGAATCTGAGACCTTAATTTTGCTTCACAATCTTCTCAAGGCTGCTGTTATCCTTACTGCATGTGCACCTTTTTCAGACATTTTTTCCTTCCACTAAACCTTCCTTTGAAATACCTAAATACAGCACTTCGTAAACAAATATTTTCTTTAGCAAATTTTTTTTTTTTTTTGCAGAAATGTTGACTTTTCATTACCTGTCGTAAATGACGAAAGTAACTTTATTTCACTTGGAAGTGTCATCCATGCTTTCATTGCTACTAGACTGGACGTCTGCAACTCCCTTTACAGCGGGATCAGCCAGAATCTTCTCCGTCGTCTTCAGCTCGTCCAAAATGCTGCTGCAGATTTTAATTTAGTTTTTAAATCATTAAACGGTCTGGCACCGTTTTACATCACTGACCTTTTACAAAAGCACAGCCCTTGTAGGATGCTAAGATCTGAAAACCAAATGCTTTTAGTTCTTCCAAGGGCTAAACTGGTGACTAAAGGAGATCAGGCTTTTTCAGCTGTAGCCCCTTAATTGTGGATCGGTCTCCCACTATTCAGAAGGTCCGCCAGAAGCTAAATCTCTTCTAAAAACTCATTTGTTTCCCTTGGCTTTTAATTCTGGTGAGCTGGAGCATTAGCCTGGGTATGATACCATTTATTTCTGCTTTTATTGCATTTTTTTAATCCTGCGTCATTGTTTTTATTTTCACTATTTTGCCTGTGAAGCACTTTAGTCATTTTGCTGTGTGTGGTAGTGCTATACAAATAAAGATTGATTTATTTAGATTTACCGGCGAATAAAACTTAACCATCAACTAGAGCAGATATGTTTACATTTGTCAGGCTTCTGCAAAAACCAGTCAGGAAGGAAGAGATGGATTGATTATCGGACGTGAAACAGAGAAAGATATAACTTTTACATGATGGGATAGGGAACTAAACCTGGAGACACTTACTCCATTTTCTACTTTTATACTAATTCAGACCAGGAAAATACTTAAATTTCACACTTTTCCGGGACACACAGGAACCCTGTCCATCAGTTGAACTTGCTCCACAGATGGTGGAAACTGAGGATACAATGATACGTTTCAGACGAATTTGTCATATTTTAGGCCTGAAACCTTTTTTTTAGTCCTGCACTTGTTCACTTTCCTCCTTTTCTAGGCGCACACTTCGCGATATGCCATCATGTTCCGATTTAGAAATTGGATTAAAACGCAGTAGAAATCCAAAAAAACCAAAACCTCATGGATCTTTACAAAGCCTGATGAGGAGCACGATAAAGGATTACAAGAAAATCTGTATTGTGGAGGAAAATATAAAGAAATGGAGGGGAAAAAAAAAAACACTTTTCCTGCAAAAGTAATAAATTTAAGGTGAGACAGAAATAATTTCAAAGTGAGTTTTATTTGTTCTATTTAACATTCATTGTTACAGAAGAAAAAAAACAAAAAGAGTTGTTTGGTGTTATTAGCCGACTGAGGACAGAGTACAAAAAGATCAATCAAATGTACAAAGTTAATTCTGCTTTTGTGAAGTGGTTTTGATATTTCTGGAAATCACATTTGTCAAAGCCCATTTAAAGTTTAATCTTTAGTCTCAGTTTTTGCTTTCACAGAGAGAGATCTTAACACTAGGATGATACCTTTTAAAACCTCTAGTATTGCTTCGCATCTCATACATCAAACGTCTCCCGAAGGAAGATAAGAAAACAAAGAGGTACCATGCAGATGTTAGGAAACCAAAAATGCCATCCGCTCGTCACAAAATGAAGCAGAAACTGAACGATTAAACCCATTCTGGAGACAGAAGTCATCTCTAATTCAGCGGGATTAAGGAATGACAGTCAATGTTTCATATGTGAGCAGTACAAGAGGATGGAAGTCGAGTCGTAGATTCAAGAACCGATCGGTCACTGCGTCGCTTCATGTTTTCCATGTGAGAGGATCAAACTGAGAGACGTTCTTCTTCTGCAGGATGGGCCTCGCCTTCCATCCGTCCAGTTCAGTATCTGTAATGTGGACTCCGAGAGCGAGAGCGAGATCGAGAGCGAGAGCGAGAGCGAGACCGCGACCTTCTGGGAGGGAAATAAAAATTAGTGGAAAGACCAGCAACAAAACAAGCACAATATGTATGTTTTAAAGCACTGACAGGCAACTTCCCCCTTTACACTCCAGACTAAAGTTGAACAAATGAAAACACAGAATCAAAATATTTTGCCGTGCAGATGCATCTCAGAACATCAACAAAGTTTGAGTGAAGATAAAAATGTGCCAAATGCTTTTCTTTATAAAGTTAGACATTGTTGTCAACAGAACTTTAAAGCTGAAGTTGAACATATACATTTTCCCACATTATAATATAATTTACTGAAGCTATGAGATGATAGTAATAATAATAATAATAATAATAATAATAGTGTGTTTCAAGAAGTAAGTAAAGCTCATAATCCATATAATACCTTTTATTTGTGTCAGTGGGGAGCACAGAACTTTAACTCCAAATCAAAACAAACAAAAAAAAGGATCAAATTTGTTCCAAATACTCTGAAATTGTGGTAAAAGAAATATTATTGTGGTCAAAAAACAAAAACAAAACAAAACAAACCCACACACAACAAAAAAACTGCCATGTCAGCATCTTCACGAACTCAAACATTTACAAACGAAACTGAAAATGTTTAGTTTTCTTGTGAATAACTGCATGGTGAAAACACAGAAACTCATGAAGTAGTTTTGGTCCAGTTCTAGTGCAAATATCCTGAATGCACTTGAAATAAGACAAAACTAAATTACAAGTAACTCTTCAGCAGATACGGGAGCTTGTTTTAAGTCAATAGTTCCTTAATGTTGATTAAAAAAAAGTTCTAGTTATAAGTGAAATAATCAGCCAGTGGAACAAGACATTTTAACTTATAATATAGGAAAAATGCCTTGCTCCACTGGCTGATTATTTCACTCATAACTAGAACTTTTTTTTAATCAACATTAAGGAACTATTGACTTAAAACAAGCTCCCGTATCTGCTGAAGAGTTACTTGTAATTTAGTTTTGTCTTATTTCACGTGTATTCAAGATATTTGCACTAGAACTGGACCAAAACTACTTGGTTAGATTTTGTTTTATGAGTGTGGTCCAATACAAGCGCTGTTTCGGTGAGCAGGTATTCCAGCCAAGGATGACTGAACCACATTTTCCAGGTTCCTCGGCTCAGAAACGGCACGTTTGACATCAACCCACAAGTTTCCCATTGGATTAAGGTGGGCGAACTGGGCTGACCACTCCATAATAGCAATGTTGTTCTGGAACCAAGATGCGGTGCGCTTCCTGGTGTGTTTGGGGGGTGGAGGGGTTTGTTTAAACACCAATTTCCTCTTCAGCATAAGGCAACATGATCTCTAAGTGCTTCGAGGATTTTAAACTGATCCATAGTCCCTGGTATGTAACAGATCAAGCCTCACACATTAAAACATCCCTGCATCATGGTGCCTGAGCAGTCACGCTTCACAATGTACCGTGGTTTAAAATCAGCGTTTCAGGGTGGTCGGACTAACCGTCTGCAGCCCCTAAAGCCAAAAGAACAAACCTGCATTTGATTGAAATGTTTCAATTGCAATAATATTGGCGAAAACGGCGATGATATCAGTGGTTCCACCGTGTTCTGATTTTAATTTCTTTACCATTACACAGTATGGGCACCACTCTGAGCTTCGGCATCTCCGTCACTAATTATCCATCAGTTTTGGGTGTACAATAAGCTATGGACACGGTAAATATCGATACTTAAAATACTAAACCTCTACCGCGTACTGCACACACTGATGTTGCGACGACTGCCAGCCCATATATCACGCATCTCTAACTGGAAGGGCAGTTTTCACTTTTCTTCCACATCTTTCTGGTTTTGGTTCCCATTTCGAAGCGTCTGAGATCTCTTTAGCCAAGCATCTTTTTCTGCACTTCTTTGTACGGTTCCCCTCTCCAGCCGCTGCTCGAATGAAAGAACCCTGATCTTTTATAACCAGAGTCTGGAACGACCCATTACAGCATTCGCTGCTTCGTCCTTAAAATAAGAACCACCCAGAATCAATAACCTCACTGACCAAACTCCACGCAGCTAATATCTTCAACTCCCCCCCCCACTTCAATTAATGATTTGATCACACAGAATCAGCAGCATGCAAGGCATGACCATTGGTTTTCTATTACTCAGCCACACCTACTGGTTAATTATGCTGCATGTAGAAATATAAGAGGCGTTTAAGACGTAACTCTTTGCACTTTCAGATGCATGACAGGCTGGTTTGAGTACTTCTGACTCTGCTGTATGAAGGAACTTTTTTCCTTTTACCACATTGAAAGCAAACATGTGGAGGCAGTGATAAAAATTTGCAGCCAAAAAGCATTTCATTGTAAATTTCTGAGTCCATGTCGTCCTTCTGTATTTAGGATTTTTGCTGTGAGATCAACATCTATGAGTTAATTTGAGCTAACCCGTAGGCCTCAACTCTACATCTCTGGCTGCTCTTTTCATCTATAATAAAAACGAAAGCATGAGTTACGGCTCATTAGAGAAAAGAAAAGACATATTAATAAAAGAATAAAACAGGCTCCAGTTAAAGTGTTGATTATAATGTTCATGACAACAAGCTTTACAAGTCAATGTTTGCGTTTGAGTGTTTTAATGTTTTCCTCTTGAGTCATCTGAACGCCCATGTGAAGTAACAAACCTACAGGTTTAGTGATTGGTCGTTGGGAATGTTTGTGCATCGACGTGGAAAGAAAATAAACTTATTTAATTTATCTTCACGGGAACAGTGAAGATTCTTACATACCTTTTGTATGAGCTGTGTTCTCGGCCTGAAAGACAGAGGAAACAAAGCTGCAATAAAACCAAGTGCATGCCTTAACACCTTAAAACCAAAAAAACTGACAGCAGCCAATCAGACGGATGAGATATCTTTGCTGAGTGCGCAGGAAAGATGGAGAACAGTCCGTCTCACCGTGTTTGGACGGAGAAGGCGAGTGGCTCTGTCGTCCGTACTGCCTTTCCCATTCGTCCCTCTCTTTCTCACGTCGCTCACGCTCCCTGAACACAGAGCCTCTGGGTCAGACGGTTGCAACACACAAATACCAAACAGTCCACCTCGACACACACGCAGCCTTACTTCATGCGGATCTTGCGTGCCATGGCTCGCAGCTCTCCTTCTCGCTCCTGTAAAGAAAACAAAGAGCAATGAGGGGAAATGAAGGATAAGACAGCCTCTTTTTCTGCATTAATCTGCACACACACACACACACACACACACACACACACACCTGCCGCTTGTGTTCCTGCTGCTGGATCTTCACTTGAGCAGCTTTCTTATCCGCCTTGGCTGCAGATATGGGGTTAAAAAAAAATGTCCAAAGGTGAATTTAAAGAGAAAAAGTGGTTTAAATTTAAGAGATTTTCATGCTTTTGACTTAAAAATAAAGCGAAACACGTATTTAGTTGCACTCACACTGCTTGTTGAGCGCCTTCTGCATCCGTAGCTTCAGCCGCTCCTGGGGGGTCAGCTTGGGCTGCAAGTGACACAAATGTTTCAGCACAAGCTTTCCCAGCGTGAAAAAAAGTGTTACGAGTGTGCATGTCTGTGCTGAAATTAGAGATGCACCGAGACACGGGCTGGTGACCAGGATCGGCTGTTTTCAGCTTGATCGGCCCTGAAAGATGACCATCCGGATGGTCGGATGTTCAAAATTTCTGGTCTTTTTTTTCGCTCGATGAATGAAGTTCCACCAGGTCGTGCTGAACGCAACGCTCTTTGGTGCGGACGCTGATACTGAGTGAAGAAGCTCAGCAGTTGGCCGTTTTCAGATCAGCAAGGTAAACAAAGCCAGAGGATAAAGCTGTGTTGAAGTCAGAGATGAGATCTGGACAACGAAGTGCTTTTGATTTTCAAGTTGGAAACCGGTGGAAACTGTTATGGTGCTAAACTGGTTTAATTAGATACCAGTTGTGCATGGCAGCCATATTGGGCGCTGAACTGGGACGAGAGGCAGTTATAGAGGGAACTATATTTCTCTCTTAGATGATGGTGTGGTCAGTTTAACATTTGAACTCTGAACATTTTGTCTTTGGTTTACAGCGACGGCTATCAGGCATTTTGCTACTAATTAAAACAATTAACGAAGACTGCTGGCAGGACGGCTAAAAACAAACATTTTAAAAGCTGTTCCTTTTATATTACAGTTCTTTCATGAGAATTGGCAAAGACAATGCTTTACAAAAACCCGAGATCTGAAACAGGCCACAAAGTTCTTATCGGTGCATCTCTAGCAGAAATACAAACTTTATACTTTCATCTTTATGAGCAGTGAGTGGTGGAGATTAAAAGGCAAAGGATAAAATAATTAGAGAGCTGTTTGTCAAGTGAACACACACTCTAAGACTGTGTGTGCTGACAGAGAAACTGCTACTGCAGCTTGTTGCAGGTGTGGGACAGATCAGCAGAAGCTAGGATCCACTCAGATGAACCAGGACACAATGTTCAGTATTTACACACACAACACTGTCAGAGAGATAAAAGGAAAACGACCGAAGAGGGAGGAAGGGTCAGAGAGAGAAACATGAGCAAGTTCAGGTCCAGCGAGTTTAGAAAGGTTCATAAAGAGCCGGTGGCGTTTTTTTTTTTTTTTTTTCACGACACACCCATTGCCGGGCTGTTCAGACCTGGCCAGGCAAGAAAAACTGCAGGTCACAACACTGCAGGCACGCTCTGCACAGAGAAACATCATAACTTCTATCCTGTTTTACAAACTGTTCCTTCTTTACATGGAAGCTGGTTAGAGAACAGACATTGGGTCAGCAAAAGGTTAAAACATTTGTAGCCACATAACTTACATACTGTAGTGTACGAGCTAATTTATTTTTGATTCCATCTTGAAACTTCCAAAATGATGTTATGATAAATATCATTCAAAATTACTTTGCAAGTCAAATCAGTTGTGTGGCTTATAAAACCTAAAACAGACACACACATTCATTCAAGAATCACAAGATGCAACAAAGCATTTCATCCAATGGGAAACAAGTCTCGGCCTTTCTCTCACGGGCACTAATGCATGACGCCCTGCAAACGGTTTCGTACTACAAACGTATTAGCGACGGTTCACTCTGTCACGCACACGTGTTTGTACAGCACACATACGTTCTCTATACAACCGAGACATCAAGATAACAAACAGGCTTCAAAGAGGAGAAACAAGCAGTAATCAGTCTTTAGCTGTAGCACATGTGTCCAGTTTGAGGGGTGGTAGTATGGAAAAAAAAAAAAAAGCAATCAATCTAAATGCAACAATAGCTTGTATATTCCAGTGTGATGGACAACCATGTCAGCCTGTCAGGGATGAGGGAGGCGTAGGCTTTAGCAAGAAACCAAACTAGATCAAATTCTTACTGACTTTGGCAGCTCCCGTCTCTTTACCACCCGGAGTGTCAGGCCTGAGGAGAGGAAACAACGAAAGAGGTTTAAGGCAACCTGAAGTGTTTCGAGCAGCTTTTTAAAATGTGCTACAAAGGAGATTTTTTAGTTGATGAATTCATCCTTTCCAGTGCAGAGAGCTGTTTAGAAAGCAGCTAAATTAAAGCTGCAGATGTAACCTTTACAAAAATATACTTTTACATATTTGTTAAAACTGTCACCATGTCGTGACAGCATGTTATCAGACAGATAATCTGTGAAAAGATTGATCCCCTCCACCTGCTCCCTGAGCCTCTTTTGCCATCTAAAGAAATGCACCTCTACCAACCAAAACCAACCAACCAGAGCCAGGAGGCGTGTTCTAGTGCTGTCACTGAGCCTCATTTACTCGCTGCTAAAGGTGCTAATGGTGGAGAAACAACTTACCGATCCAGGAAAACCTCTGCTGGAGAGCGGGGGGGGGGGGGGGATGATCAGCACCACAGAGACAGTGATCGACAGCGCTAAGACCCGCATCTGGCTCTGATTGGTTGTTTCTAGATAACACTGGGAGCACTGGGAGAAGGCAGAGGAGCTCGATTTTTGCAGATTATCTGTCTCGTACCATTCTGTCACGACATGGTGACTGTTTCAACAGATATGCAGAAAAATATAGTTTTTTTTATACAAGTTACGTACTAAAGCTTTAATAGCATCTTCATAAAATAGTTTTTTCTCAGTGTGTATCAACGCAGGTTAATAAAGAGTGAAAAGTCAAAAGTGAGAATGTAAGGGATTTGAACATTAGAAGTAATATGCTTATACTGTACAGGTTTATTGTTCTACAGCGTCTCGCAAAAGTATTCACACCCCTTGTTCACATTTTGTCACATTAACAAACTGAAGTCTATTTTATTTTGATTGTAACAGACCAAATCAAAAGGACAGCAAAACTGTAAAGTGCAGGAAAAATGTTAACATAGTTGAATCTAATTTGCATCCAGCCTCCTTTACTCTGATACCTTTAAATAAGGTGCAATGATTCCCCCTTAGAAATCACAGGATTTTGTACAGCAAATCCACCTGTGTGTAATTTAATTTCAGTATAAATCCAGCTGTTCTGTGAAGGCCTCGCAGGTTTGCCGTCCAGCTTAACTGAAAGGCCAGGGAGGGAAAGCCTCCCGTGTTAGCTCTGGAGGAGCTATGGATATCTACAAGACAGGTGGGAGAATCTGTTGACAGGACAACTATTAGTTGCACACTCCACAAATGTGGTTTTTAATGAAAGAGTCGCAAGAAGAAAACAAAAAGACATAAGAAGTCTCACTTGTAGTTTGCCACAAACCACGCAGGGGACGGAGAAAACGGGTGGAAGAAGGTTCTCCGGTCCAAAATTAAACATACTGGCCCCCCAAGCAAAACATGGTGTAGCAGAAAATGAACACTGCACATCATCCTGCACACGCTCTCCCCACAGTAAAACACGGTGATGGCAGCATCATGCAGTGGGGATGCTTTTCTTCAGAGATGAAGAAAATGGAGTAGGACTGAAACGATTAATCGGATTAACCGTGGTGAATCGATTGTTCAAATAATCGTCAACTAGTAACCAATTAACCGCTAACTGGAGAACACACACACTCAAAAAATGACAATTACTGAAAGAACAACATACTGAGAGCAGTAATTAAGCCAAAACTGTACAAAAAATTTTGTTAGCAGCTTTTGCTATCAAATTATTTATAACGTAATCGAAAAAATAGTCACCAGATCAGCCCTACACTGGATTGATGTAAAGTGAAGCAGAAAGGGCTGAGCTTTTCACACGTTGTTAGAAGTATTTTTTTAGCTGCAGATGCATCCTTTGCAGCAAATGATCAAGCGTCAACTAAAGGAATGTTATGTTATTGCATTTTAGACAACAACATGTTTATTTTCTAATTAAAAAAATTAGTTATTTGTTTATTTGCATCTTGATATATTTCTAATATTGAATAACAAGGCTTAAGAGGTTGACAAATCTGCAGAACAGCTCATTTTGTTTATCCGATTACTCGTCAGAATAATCGATAGACTATTCGATTACTAAAATAATCATTAGTTGCAGCCCTAGAATGGAGTGAACACAGATGGCAAAAGACTTAAGATCGGGAGTGGGGTTGGCCTTCTAGCAGGACAACAACCCTGAACATACAGGAAGAACTACAATGGAGTAGCGTAGATCAAAGCAAAGCCATGTGCTACAATGGTCTAGTCAAAGTCCAGATCTAAATATAATTGAGAATCTGGGACAAAACATGAAAGTCGACGTTCACGGACACTCTCCATTCAGCTGGACAAGGTTTGGGTTAATTAGCAAAGAAAAAGGGAAAACGTGTCATTCTTTAAACCTGCAAAGCTGGCAGAGACGTACCCCAAAAGACTAGCAGCTGTAATTACAGCAAAATAAGGTTCTCCCAAGTATTGACTGAGGGTGAACGAAAATAAATGCACGCCACATTTCAGGCTTTTATTTGTACAAAATGCTGAAAATAATTTAGAATTTACCTTCAACTTGACAATTAGGCACCACTTTATGTTACTCTTTCACATAAAATCCCAATAAAACCAGCTAGTTTGTGGTTGTAACATAAAATGTGGAAAGGTGTTAATATCTGTTACATTTACATAAATGTATAAATACTTTTGCTAGTCGCTGTATTTCCTCAGGTGTGCGTGTGATTAGCTTCATGGCACCCAGCCTTTATGTTTGTTAAGATTTTCTTACTTTCTCAGTTTGTCAAAGATGGTGTTGGCAGCAGGCTGGGACCCTCTGTGGGTGGGAGAGGGACTGTGGGGTGGGCGGCTGGGAGAAGGAGAGGGACTGCGGCTGCCGCTGTCTCTCCGACGGTGTCCTCGACTGCTCCAAGCTCCCTGCCTCAAACCGCCACCTTGCCGTGAACTGGAGCGAGACCTGGGAAGAAGGACAAAGGGGATTTTAGAAGGTTATGCATTTCTTATGATTCAACTGTTATGTTTCTGGGATTAATCTGACCTTGTTCGTCTGCGTGCTGAATATCGTCTCCTGTCCCTTTCTCTGTCCCTGTCTCTCTCTCTGCCTCGGTCGTTGGACCGCGATCGTGTCCGGTCACGTCTCCTCCAGGATCCTCCGTTCCCTCCTCTACCTCTGGAGCGAGACCTGGAGCGCCGTCTCGATCGCGAATGACTTCGGGAGCGGCGGCTGTCTCTTCTCCCGTATCCTCGCCGGGCTCTGCGTGAACGGGAAGATGACCGAGAGGACGACCGGGAGGAGGAGCGGGATGAGGAGGAAGAGGAGCTGCTTGAGGATGACCTTCGTCTCCTGAACAAATACAGAAACAAAGTTTGAGTAATAACACCAGCTGCGTACCCAGCCTCTCGTTACAAAATCTTAAGTGATAATCACATTAAATTAAACGACCAAACAGAAAATAAATGCTCTTTTCTACCTACTCAGATAAACTGGGACATGCATGAGCCTTGCTGAAGTGCTGTGGAGTTTAATCGACTGAATTAAAGACGTTTTCTCCCTGATCGTTTGTCCGAAAACTGATTCACCTCATTGATCACAAAAATCCACCATCATACTCTTTGCATCAACGGCTGTGGTCATGGCAAAGTACATAAGGACTGTGTGAGAGGAAATAACCAAAGAAATGCCAAGAAGAGGGAAAATTACCGACCGGGAGCCCCTGCTATGACCTGCAGAGTGCTGCAAGCTGGAGGGGGCGTGGCCAGAGTGAGGGGCAGCGGTTTGTGTCGTGGCTGCGGCTTCGTCGTCGCTGCCTCCGAAGCTGGTGATGAACGTGATCTTCTCTGGACCAGGAGTACGCGATCGGGACCGGGACTCTGAGCTGGACTCCGACTCAGGCCTGAAGGAGATGGGGGGGGAAATCAAAGGTTATATTTTGACACAGAACTAATCAGGATTAAAGTGTTAAAATTAGTGGGATATCTCACCGTTTGTAAGGGTCGTATGTTGGGCTGTCTCTTCTGGCATAGCTGAAATGCAACATAAAGAGGAATGTGTTTGCAAAGCACGCTTTTAGCTGCGTGGACTAATACAAAGTTAAAAACCTGGTAATTTACCTTGGTGGACTGATCTGTCTTCCTTTTAGCCTCTTCTCTCTAAATTCCCTCCTCTGTCTCCGAGAGCGGCGGCCCTGACACAAAATAAGCACATGTAAGCAACGAAAAAGTTGCACAAAACATACAAAAACAAATCTTCAAGTGATTTAGCCTTACAGAGTACATGGCCTTCTCTGCCTCCAGAGCTTTGGCATGCTTAATGGCCTCCACTTCTTCCTTGTCTTTTTTCAACATCCTGACAAAAGATGAGGTTATCAAAGCATTAAAATACATACAAATACAGTCTCAGTGATGTTTAAAATGTTCTGCAAAAGTTCACAGTTGAGATGTTCCAGCTAGAAAATAAGAGACATGATATATATACATGTATACATGTATATATATCATGTAATCAACACCATAACGGAAACCAATGAGCTGGTGTACAACTCAGCATCAGTGATCCTTGAGATGCTCGGCTATAGGAGCAACCATGAGATTCAATACCCACCATGGAAAAGACGGTTAGAGGCTAAAATCAAGGTAACAAGGAGGGAAGTGAGCCAATTGTCAGAGTTCCAAAGAGGTGCAATCAAAAGACCGGTACCCAAGCGGTACAGCCAGATGCCCATACCTGAAGCGCTCGAAACTGCCCAACAAAGGCTCCAAGCCTTGGCCAGTCGCCTAAAGAGGTACACGAGAGAAAATGAAGCCAGGAGGATTAACCGGCTCTTCTCCACCCAACCGGCTAAAGTGTACTCTCAATGGCAGGGTAATAACAACAGAGCAGACCCACCAAGGCTGGAGACCCAACAGTACTGGAAAGGCATATGGCATAAGGCCCACAACAGCAATGCAGAGTGGCTAATCTCTCTACGAGATGACCACAGCAACCTCCCTGAGCAAGCCCCAGTAACTATCACAGTGGCAGATGTCCAAGAAAGAGTCTCAGGTATGAAAAACTGGACAGCACCAGGTCCTGACATGATCCATGCCTACTGGCTAAAGAAACTCACTGCCCTCCATGAGCGACTGGCAGCTCAAATGAACCAGCTGCTACAAAGTGGGACTCACCCTGAATGGTTAACTGAAGGGCGCACAATCCTGATCCAGAAGGATCCCTCAAAGGGTTCGGTCCCATCCAACTATCGGCCAATAACCTGTCTCTCTACAACATGGAAGCTCATGTCAGGCATCATAGCAGCTAAGATAGGTGGGCACATGGATAAATACATGAGTACAGCACAGAAGGGCATCGGCATAAATACCAGAGGAGCCAAACACCAACTCCTGGTAGACCAAACAGTCGCCCGAGACTGCAAAACCCGACACACCAACCTGTGCACGGCTTGGATTGATTACAAGAAAGCCTATGACTCAATGCCACACACTTGGATCATTGAATGCTTAGAGATGTACAACATCAACAGGACTCTAAGAGCCTTCGTTGCAGCCTCGATGGGGATGTGGAAAACCACCCTTGAAGCCAACTACAAGCCAATTGCACAAGTGTCCATCAAATGTGGCATATACCAAGGAGACGCTCTGTCCCCACTGCTGTTCTGCATAGGTCTGAACCCCCTCAGCCAAGTCATCAACAAGACTGGCTACGGATACCGACTCAAGAACGGAGCCACCATCAGTCACCTCCTCTACATGGATGACATCAAGCTGTACGCTAAGAGCAAACGGGAAATCGACTCACTGATCCACACCACCAGGATCTACAGCACTGACATTGGGATGTCATTCGGACTAGAGAAGTGTGGTCGGATGGTTACACAGAGAGGGAAGGTCATCCACACAGAAGGGGTCTCACTCCCAGAGGGAACAATAGCAGACATTGAGGACAGTTACAAGTACCTGGGAATACCACAAGCAAATGGCAGCCTTGATGAGGTCACAAGGAAAGGAGCCACAGCCACATACCTCCAACGAGTAAGGCAAGTCCTGAGAAGCCAGCTCAATGGCAAGAACAAGATCCGTGCGATAAACAGCTATGCCTTGCCAGTAATCAGATACCCTGCAGGAATAATAAGCTGGCCAAAGGAAGAGATAAAGACCATGGATGTTAAAACTCGGAAACTACTAACCATGCATGGAGGGTTCCACCCTAAATCCAGCATCCTGAGACTATACGCGAGCCGTAAGGACGGAGGCAGAGGACTAGCGAGTGTGAGAGCCACTGTCCAGGATGAAACATCCAAGATCCATAAATACATCAAGGTCAAAGCCTCAACCGACGATGTGCTCAGCGAATGTCTCAAACAATGGGGACCAGAGGATGAGGTGCTGGAGGAACCATCATGGGAGGATAAGCCCCTACATGGGATGTACCACCGACAAATAACTGAAGTGGCTGATATCAGGAAATCCTACCAATGGCTGGAAAAAGCTGGACTCAAGGACAGCACAGAGGCACTCATCCTGGCTGCACAGGAACAGGCCCTAAACACCAGAGCAATAGAGGCTCAGATCTACCACACCAGACAAGATCCAAGGTGTAGATTGTGCAAGGAGGCCCCTGAGACAGTCCAACACATAACAGCAGGGTGCAAGATGCTGGCAGGGAAAGCGTACATGGAACGTCATAACCAAGTGGCGGGCATAGTGTACAGAAACATCTGTGCAGGATATGGACTGGAAGCCCCGAGATCAAAGTGGGGCACACCCCCAAAGGTGGTGGAGAATGACCGAGCTAAGATCCTGTGGGACTTCCAGATCCAGACAGACAAAATGGTAATGGCGAACCAACCGGACATCGTGGTGGTGGATAAACAACAGAGGAAAGCCGTTGTGGTGGATGTAGCAATACCAAACGATTGCAACATCAGGAAAAAGGAACACGAGAAACTGGAGAAATACCAGGGCCTCAGAGAGGAACTGGAGAAGGCCTGGAAGGTGAAGACCACAGTGGTGCCTGTGGTCATCGGGGCCCTCGGGGCAGTCACCCCCAAACTGGAGCAGTGGCTAAAACAGATCCCAGGAACAACATCAGACATCTCAGTCCAGAAATGCGCAGTTCTCGGCACAGCCAAGATACTACGCAGAACCCTCAAGCTCCCAGGCCTCTGGTAGAGGACCCGAGCTCAGAGAGGTTGAGAAAGACCACCCGTGGAGGGTGAGAAGGGAATTTTTTTATTATTTATATATATATATATATATATATATATATATATATATATATATATATATATATATATATATATATATATATATACACACACACACATGATAGATATTGGCAGCGCCAAGTTCTTCAATTCTGTTTTATTGGTCTCCAGCAATTACACTCTTCTGATTCAGGAAATGTTCTCCAAAAGTACAAATTCCCAGAATAACCACAGTAAATGGAGAGGTGTGCTGGAAACAAAGTGTAAATTTACATTCTTCACTGTTTTTGATGGCAACTCTCAATTTATCTTCGTGTACATTGTGTTAAATATTTTAGAAACAACAATTAAGTCTGACATATTTTTATAAACAAACAACAGATGTCTAAAAGTAAAAAAAAGTAAATTCGTAAGCCTTTATTGGAAATCATAATAAATGTTAATGTAAAACATTACAGCAATAGTTAGATTAAAAAAAAAAAACATAACTATCACTTAGTATGTACATTTTACCTTGTTTAACACAGAAATCTGTTGGTGTCAGCTTTCAATGAGATATCGAAACCCAATGCCCCAACTGGTTTAACTTTCCAAATTTCAGTTTTCTTTCTTTCTTTACAGCGTAAACACATTCTTTGACCTAAAAAGACCCCCCAACCTCATCTAATCATTTGGTAAATTAATACATTTTCAATAGAAAATAAAGACTTTTTGATTATTTTCTTTCTTGGAAAGATTAAAAAAAAAAATCTTCATGTCAGTTATTTTTAAGTATTTTTTATAATAAAAATTTGTTTGCACATATTTAATATAGAAGCATAGAAAATTAAAGATACAAAAACTTTTTCGGTCAATTCGGTCAAATTCACAATGCATTTCATCAGGATTACATGATCTGCAACAGTGCTCAACCAAACATACAAAACTTAAAAATTTTATTTTATTTTTAATTATCATGTTCAGCAGATATGGCTTCAACACGTCTTTAATAAACGTGCATCTCCCCTGACGATCTTTGCACAGGGAGCTGTTTGTTGAGGTGAACAGCCAACCTTAGCTTGATTCAGCTCTGTTTCACTGATTTGGCTAAGAATACGTCTTCATCACAGCTTCAGTCAGTGGTGTGGGCAAAACGTACAGAAAGAGTTGATCTTCTCTTTCTGTACGTTGCCTTGAACATTTTTAAAACCCAATTATTAATGACTAGTGTTATAGCAGCATGCTGTGCTGCACTCGGGTCTCTCCAGTACAGCTGTACTTTTACAAAGCATTTTACTGCACATAGGACAGCTGTAAAGAAAGCAACTGAAGTAAGGGATAAAAAAAAAAAAAAAAAAAAAAAAAAAAAAAACAAAAACGTTTATCCCCTTGCTTAAAGAAATCCCCCTTTTTAAACAAATTTAACAATCTGGAGACGTAATATTTTTTCCCTTTAGTTGGAAAAAAAATTACCTGACAAAGTCGCCTTCACCCATTCCATAAGGAGTCGCCATTTTGTTTAGATCCAACAGCTGTTCTGGATTCAGCTCGTCAACATCAACCTCCACATCTGCAACACATAACAGGTCAGACTTGTAAAAATTAATACCCAACACTATCTGTAGCACATCAAGTGAAAAGGTTTGTGTGCAGGAAAAATTTTTGCTTCACTGCTTGTTAGCAGGCTAGAAGAGGAGAAATTTTTCACATATGCATCTGCAAATCTTTAGTCACTATCTTATGAAAAATTTAGAAACTTACTTCATACCGTGCTCCGTGAATGTTGATCAAAACAATAAATTCTCCAAACAACAATGAATTACGTTGCGTTCACTGTAGCTACAAAATAGGAAAATCAAAACTTTTTGGTTTAGTGTTTAACTATTAATTCAAAATATTGTAAATAATTAATTATCTTGCTTACAAAAATAACTAGTTTTTGTATTAGTTTTTTTTTTAAAAAGGAAAATCTAACAAACGGTTGTGTAACTATTGCAATAGTGCAATATTACCAGTTACTAATTAAAAATAGCTAATGTTTGAAATTGTTCCAAAAAATATAGTTAATTTTTAATTTGCTTCATACAAACGCAACAAAAACAAATAAAAAAGAACCTACAGTAAAAACACAGGTTTACTGAGAGTGGAGGAGTCGAGGGCCTCACACTCACAGCACTCCATAAAATCAACCACAGATTAAGGAGTTAACATTATAGCTACAGCAGAGGCCAGCTTTGGTGCTCTACTTTCTTTCAAGATCAGACTTTTTAAACTTTCCTAATGTTCTCCCTCACCAATATCAGGAATGCCTTCATCCTCCTCAGATTCGCTGTTCTCTGAATTGTCATCTTCTTTATCTGACTGGGAATGAGGCTCTGCCACAGTGCTGTCTTCGTACGTGTAACCAATGGCAACCTTTTTCTCAGCAAGTCTGCACATTGTGAGGAAGGATTTATTAGTTTATAGGCCACTTAAATTCTGCAGGCAGCAAAAATACGATTGTTGTGGATAAATAAACTATAAAAAAGTGTATGCATCAAACTTTATTACCAGACTTAGGTCCGTAATTACACAACTAAAAAGAAAACACAAAATATAAAACCATAGTTGAAAATGCAAAAGCATATCATAGAAAAATGTACTTCTTTTTCTCATCCTCATTTGGTTTGGCCAGGCCACCGTAGAGCTCGTCCAGGTAGATCTGGTATAAACACTGCTCCTCTGAGACTGTGGGAGGACAGCAGGGAGTTCATGAACACACCACAACTGCAAAATATACCCACTGAGAGCTGGTTAAGCACCACTATAAGCGCACTGTGCATGCACAGAGCCATGCATGGGTGTAAAGCATCAACTACTGAGTTACTTTAAGTAAACACTCACTGCTGGCAAAATCATTCTGTACGAGCCCTCGATAGCGCTCATAATTGCACTTCCTCTCCTCCATCTCAAGATCTGGTGTTCTGCGAAGGAATAACAGGCAAAATGTTTTACACTTTGGAAAACATTTTTTTCTAATCTGGCTTCAAACATCTGACCAAAATTAACTCAATAACTCCTCTAACACTTGATATTTAAAAATTAACCAACAGCAACTCTAATAAACACTCTAGTGTGGTATTACAACTGATGCATGAAATAAACTACTTTAAGCATAAAGTAGTCAGTTGTTTTGATTGAACATGTGGGTTCCTCCACAATTCTCAAAATTCAAGATTTTTCCAGACATGGAAACCATGGATTTCAAATTCTGTGCTTTTCTAGACTGTAGGAATTCTGGGAACAGTTTTGTAACAATGAACTAAAAAAGAAAACATTTCAAATGATCAAACAGGTCATAAAAACATTAAATAACATTCATCCCATGAACTTTGGGGGTCATAAATATAGAAACCTCTGTTGGAAGACATCTTTACACACTTAAAACAAGACAAACTACTCAACATAAGAAAATAAAACAAACTTTATTGTTCTGTAAAGAAGCCAAAATATATTTGGCACATTGCTTCATACCTACATATAATGTTGAAGTATGCTGTGTATAATAATCCATGAAGTATATGTTGATAATATCCCAACATCCAGTCATAATTCAAGAAACTGCAATAAAATACTAAAACTAGACCCCCTTCATTAAATGTAATGAGTTAAAAAAAAAAAAAGTATTTTAAAGACTTACGATGTGCTGAGCAGAGGGGGGGTATAAGTTGGGATGTAGTCCAGATGGGCCCTCACGTCAAATCTGTCAATCATGTTGTTTGCATCTCCTTGCCATGGCATCCTTTAAAAAAAACAAAAAAAAAAAAAACAAAGAAGAAATCATTTATTTCCCAACACTGCAGAAATTATTGATTTATTACTAACATTCTAAAACAGAAACTGATTACAGGCTTCATAATTTCAACTGTCTTTGACATATTTATAATCAGCAGTTAGCACTGTTGGCATTACTAGCACTTAACTACAGCCTCTGTGGTGATTCCAAAAGCTGCCAACAGCTGTAAATCTGGATATTTCCTGACGGACAGAAGCCAACAAGTCTGATGATAAAGTAGGTCAACTTTGCATTGATGTGTTCAGCCTTCCTGGTATCTGCTGGAAGTCTTATTCTCTCTTTAATAGAGAAGGAGCTACAATTGGTTGAAAATGCAGCTTTCTCTTAAATAGTTTCTGTCAGCTTTTGTGATAAATTTGACCTTATTTTTAAAGCCCTGATTCAAAAAATATCTGAGTCTTCTTCCCTCACAAACAACTTCCACACCAAAGAGTGTTGTTAGTGTTCACTATTGCCTTGTTTCCACTGAGCACAGGTTGGTGCAGTTCTGTACGCCATTTTGTCTGCTTCCATTATAAAATCGGCCCTTATAACCAACCAGTACCACACCATTCCTGGGCCCCCTTCAATTGTAGGTCCACAAGACAATAGTATGGTACGGTTAGGGTGGAGCTACTGGCATCACACAACACGGTCCATTAAACGGGGGACAGAAAAACATCCCCGCTTGCGGCCAGCATGAGACCTACTAGTGCATTACGCCTGTCATCACACTAGTATGATGCAGTGTTAGTAGGGCCCTATGATTTCCACAATGCGGAAGGAGGCATAATATAAACACCAAAACACTGACTGTCATTGCTTCAATGGAGATTTCTGTGACAGGTGGAAGAAATAAAAATGAACAAAGGTCCTGATCATTATGGAAGTGTGCACAAGCTTTTACTTTTTACAGATTTTTATGTCAAATATTTTGCCGTTCAATTCAACTCTAAAGCATTTTTGAAAGAGAGATTTTCTATGTTAAAAACGAGATTCTTAGTTTTGCACATAATGTTTGAGTTCTTTAAAAAAATTATGGGGAAACACTTTTTAACACCTTGTAAAACCAATGTTCTGTTAAAGCACAGCAGTCTGTTTCATTTGTGATATGGAAAAACATTAAATGTTCACCTCTAGCTATTCATTTGTTCAAGTTTTTTCATTGACACCATAATTTACATACTTTTTGGGTTAATAAATATGATTAAAATGGAAAAAATAGAATTCAGAAAAATTAAAAACGGAAAACGTGGAATTTGGAAAATAATAACACAGATTTCACAGGGCCCTACATTAGGCGTTTGGGTTTAACCCTGCCTGCTCAGTGAGACCCTGTCCAACCCGTTCCATAATAGAGCTGCATTCACTGACTGAAAAAAGACTGGGTTTTTAAATTTCCAATTGGTCAATCAAGTTGAAAGTCATCTGATTCCAGTCACCAACTAGCTTCTCAGTCCATATTGAGTTATTTGTGTGGAGTTTTCTGTGTACGATTTTCCTCACATGTTGGCAGGGCTTTCTGCAGCCAGCGCCACAGCCGGGTCCAGGTGGATCTTGTAGGATCGGCCGTGAACTTGTAGAAACTGGGCAGGATCTTTTTTCTGTCAAGACAAAGTGTATGTATGTATTTTTCTGAAACAGCACAAAAACACCTCAATGTGTCTTCAAACCAGAACGTGTTGACTTTTGCGGCTAGTGCAGTTTAACTGAACGACAAAGTTCCTTACTATCTTCTCGTAGTACTCTCGGCGGCGCTCGCCACGGCGTTTGTAGTCGACCATCATGCCACGGAGCTTGCGCTCGTGTTTGCGGGCCTCCTGCCACATGACGGCGCCGCTGGGGGTGGGGGCGCGGCGGGGCACGGCTGCTGCACAGGGATGAATGAGGAAGACAAGAAAAACACAGGAAAGAGAGAAAAAAAATATTTCAGCTAAGAATTTCTGATCTGTTTGTTTTGTTCTAAGTCATTAATCCAGGCTCATCTTGATGTTGGTGAACCTTTCACTCGCTCCTAAAGGAAAAAGCTAAGTGTTATTATTTTATTTTTTATGGTTTTTGTGGCTCCAGTGGCCTTAATTCATTAGTAGTTGGACAGAGAGAAGAGGAATACATGCAGTAAATGGTCCAAGGCCGGGAATCGAACCGGGGACAACTGTGCTGAGGACTGTAGCCTCTGCACATGGTGCACCTGCTCTACCACTAAGCCATGTGGCGCCCCACTGTTATTATCTCTAAAATGTTTCTAAAACATCTTTTTTAACAAGACAAGTGTTTCCATTTGCAAACTGTTTGATAGACATTTATGATATTTCCAATTTTCAGGTTAAAAGTGCTAAATCCACACGAAAATAAACCATCAACTACAGCCTATAAGGAATCAAATATAACACATATAATAAGAGACAAAAGGTTACTAAATTACGCATCATCAAATCCAATAAACGACTTTTAATAACAGAGAAAGCTGCTTGGCATCAGCAGAGGGATTTGACATAATTTCATGGTCCAGTAATAAACAGGTCAAAGTTAAATGAAAACTTCACAACAATCATTATCAGAGGATGGACACCAGTAAAGACAAATGTTGTTAACAGCAACTCAACTCTGCTGCTTAACCAAAAAAAAATTTATTTTGCTTATAATCAAGGCACCATTTAAGGGAAATAATTAGGCTTTGTACACATTTATTGCCATGAAGCTTATGCTCAATTAGCCAAAACAAAAGAAACACACCTCCTGTTTGTGTAGTTTTTAAAGACATTAACCTCTGACAAAATGTAATAAAAAACATGTATCAAATCCGGCCCGCCCAAAGTTTTTATGTAGCCCTCTAGACTACAGAAATAAAACCTTCAAGATTACAGTGCACTTTAATGTCATTTTATCAATCAAATCGCATCAGTTTTTTTTTTTTGTTTGTTTGTTTTTTTTTTGCATAGTGCCAAATTACATCAAGGTAAAAATATCTTTGATATTATTTAATTTCAAGAAGAACTCATCAAATGCAGAGACAACTATTTATTAATATTTTAACAGTTTCTTACTGGTAGTTTTATCAATATATTCTGCCACAACCGACCGTTTAAAGACAATCTTGATCTTGACATGGCGCAAAATGAAAATGAGTTTGACACCCCTGTGATAGAGGAACAGAGTCTAAAAACAAGTTTTTCCAGCCAGATTTTGAATACTCCAGATACAGCAAACTCCATAGGTTACTAGACTGCATAAGAAACCTAAACATATAATCTAAGGGCATAAAACAAACCAAACACCATAATTTGCTATTTACAAAACATGTTTAAAAATAGTTTCTATAAAGTTGACCTTCCGTATTTACTTTAAAAATATGATAAATTTGGAGAGCTGAGTTTTATCACAGTTTAACAGACTCCGGTGTCGCTCTCCACCTTAGCTCTGGCAATGGTGCTTTCTTGTATTTTCATGAATGGGAACTGCAGTTTTAAAGACCATTATTCTTTCAATGGAAAGTTCCCCATTTCCATCCCAACTCTACAGTTTTTTGATTGGCTCAAGAAACTCTGTCCGTCAATGAAGGTCAGCTGGCGGATCACCCGGGAAGAAGGGATGACAAGGCGATGTGGGAGGAGATTACCTCTTAAATGGAGACCAGAGCGACGAGGTCAGAGATGACCTGTCAGATTGTCAAATTTGCACAACTAAAATGCTAAATTCTCAGTTTGAAATTGATCATACTCTGCAAATTCATTATTTAAGACAGTATTTATTTTTATCTCTGGGTCTTCTGTTCATAACGGTCCCACGGTTGAAGTGGCTGTCCACCACTAACTAGTGGGCCTTATCAGGGCATCACCTCATATCGACCCTGCTGGCAAAAATGTAACAGCACCTCAACAGTTAGATATTCATGAATTAACATAGACATCAGTCCAATGGTGATCATCATTTAATAATGTAATTTTAGCAAGAAATGTAAATGTTTTAGACCTGAAATGGTGTGCAATGTTGCAGTTTTCAGTCAGGTTGTTTTCTACACAATGATAGCATGAATGACAATCAGTTTCAATTTTTGCCACATTTCCAGTTGGCTCTAGCTCTGGACTTTGACTGGTTATAAGTTTAGGGTCATTGTCCTGCTATAAGGTGAACCTCGAGCCAACCACACCAGCCTCTAAAAAAGTCTTCTGCTCAAAAGAAAGGATCCCCACAGAATGATGCTGCCACCACCTTGTTTCAGAGCGTCGGTGGTGTGTTCAGGGTTACTGGCTATGATAGTTTAACACAACACGTAGCGATTTGCATTCAGTCCAAACTGTTGATTTAACCTCATCTGAGTAAAGCGCCTTCCTTCATGTGTTTGGTGTCTCTTTTACACGGTTAACCGCAGTTCAACGGTCAGATAATCATGTGCTAACCTAGCCTAGCCTAGCTAACCCTTTGATGTCAAGGTTTGTTTAGTTGATTATGCTTCATGTTATTTATTTATTTTGCCTGCAGTGGTGTAGATTACTGTAGCTTTATTGTAAGTTCAATTAGTGCTGCAACACATGGGCCTGTCTGACTGCGCATCTAATTCAGGCCTACTAGCTATTAGCATCAAAGCTACATTAGCTCTGCAGAAACGGTAGAAAAAGCGTCTGCCTCACAGCTTCACGACAAAGAAAACACATCACATAAAAGTCACACAGCTCTCTAAACACGGTCTGCATTAACAGTCTATACCTGTTTAAGTGTCCACCAATACAAACGGGGGTTAATCTCTGAAGCTGAATGTCACCACACGCCTCCTTCTCCTTCTTCACTAAACCAACCTATAGGGGGCGCTGCACTTCTCATAGCCAGCATCAAAGCGAAACACAGGCATGCTCGATTCGATTTAGGCTACTTTACCCACAAATTTTTCACACATTTTACTCTTCACATTTCTTGCGAGTCATAAAAGTCAGTTTATACCATCTTTAGCCTATTTTAAATCTGATTTAAATTCATTCTAGCCTCTTGTCTCCAACTGCTCAACTTGTGCTGCTCCACACTTAACACTAATTCATAATCCTGTCCAATAGAAAGTGGTAATAAAGGGCCACCCTAAGCTGTTTTTGTCTGAAAATTTTTATGTTTCATTAAATATTTTATTTCTTTTGACCAATTTAAAAGAAGCCATATGTAAAAAGTTATTTAAGAATTTTTGAAAAGTAGGAAACATTAACACTTAATTTGAAACTGAATGATTATTGAATCGTGTTCCCAGAATCAAGAATGTCTGTCAGATTTAGTCCTGAACTTTGGGGAGGGCATTACATAATTATAACTGTCTTCTCAAAAATAATTCTTTTGCCTTTTTGAATGTATGTTTGGATATACTGAGATGCTCAAAAATAAAATTATTCTCTCTTTCAAGCTTTCTAGCAGATACCTAGGTAGGGACAAAACTGACTGGTATCTTGAAACCAGCCACAACTTCATCCACTTTGAGAAAAGCTTCATACTCTGGCTTTAGCTAAAATATGCAAACGAGCAAACGTTAGGGGTATCCTATTCGGACAGCTGAACATTATTGCAGGTTAATTGGATTCACTAATTGACTGCATGTGTGAACTCAACAAGACTAAGCACTGAAACTGATTCAAGAGGTGCTTTAACAAAGTATTAGTTTAAGGGTGGTGCATATTTATGCAACAAGGTTATTGTAGCTTTTTATTTTTACATTTTTTGTCCAATAAATGCTGTTTGTTTTTCCGCCTGAATTGCACAGGATGCTTGTTACGAGTGCTAAATTTTTAAAATTAATTAACCCAGAACCTTTTTCTTGCCTCACAAAAGCCTGGCACCAGGCACCACTTTCTGTTATCCTGACCATCTACCTTTCCACTCTTCTTCATAGATCCTCTCCTTCATTAGTCTTCTGCATATGTGTATCCTCTAACTTTCCAGAATCTGTCCTGCTTTCTCTCATTTTCCTCATTGTCAGTATCTCTTTAATAGCTTGAATTATTCTGAAACAAAACCAGTTCTTAAATGTGTAGACCATGAAAAGAAAGGACTTGTAAAGTAGAGGCTGCTAAGTCTCGGTTTCATTTATTATAACAATTAAAAATGATTTTATCCTCCAACTAGTTCTTTCAGAACAGCTAGAGCACCTACTGTGTTGTCTTCACGCACAAATCCTATAATTTAATGTTCCCATTAAATTGAGGCCGACATACAGTTGCGTTGTTCTGAGATTAAAAAAAAAAAGCACGAATCAGTGGATTTTAAAAGTGTGTTCTTGTTATGACCATAAGATGTCACTGTAAGACAGGATTTATAAGCTCTCAAGTCTACGTCTGCCTGAAAATAGTTCAGCTGATGGAGGTGAAATGAGCCCTGAAACCCTTTTATAAATGTTTTTTTTCATCAAATCTAGATGAACTAAATTATCCACGTTTATTTCTCTTTCATTATAACACAACTTTTTTGCTTTGTCTAAATGTGGCTTGCATTGAGAAGTAAGTACTGCTGAAGCAGTGGATTACCTTTATTTGTTGTAAGCACAGACTGGCTTACAGGAACATAATGAGTTGCCTTTAAGGAGGGACAGATAAATTATTGGGAGACAATAAACAAAACTTCGTGACATGCAATAACAAACAGAAATGTAAGCATTAGTTGCATCCCTAGACGTCTGTGGGATAAAATCAGCAGACAGCTGATGACACAAGGCTTTGTAAAAGCTCTTCAGATTAAGAGTCAGTATGTATTGTAAACTTTCTAATCTGCAGACTGGGCTTTGACATCCTGTGCTGCACAACAGGTGAAGAGAAAATCTGGTACATATCATATCTATCCATGTGTAAACTCTTGCTTCCTACATTTCCTGCAGGCCAGCATGGAGACAGGAAGCCTGTTTTCATTTCCAGCTTGCCGCTGTTTGCTCAGGATGGAGGTCACGTTTGTGACATTCATTTTGCCATTGACTGTCGCTTTGCTCTGCCTCGACTATCAAGATCTTTCCTTTCACACACAGTCATTTTGTACTTTGCAGTTAATCATTTCAACAGTATTTGATGGGCAATCAGATGAAACACTGCTATGCACACATTTTGGTACTCTTGGTAAAGATGGGGAGAACCTTTAAAATAAATACCTGTTTTCAGCAGCGCAATGTCACACTGAAAGTTTTAGAAACATTCAGTATCTTCATTCAGAAGGGAAAAAACCCTGATAAAAACTGTTTTTTCAACAAAATAGTTGGTACACCTGCTACTAACACTATCTACAACCCACATTTTTGCCAATAGGACAGCTCCCAGTCTTCTCTTGTAACATTTTTACAAGCTTACAGAGAAAGAGAGATCTTTGACCTGCCATCTTTGCATAATCTCTCTTGGTTGCTCAGAGTTTTGGGTCCTCTCTTATGCCCTCATTTCTTCTGCTCAACTCACAGATTTTCTTCAGGATTTAAGTCTGTGGGCTGAGAAAGCCAGGAAGGAGGGTTGATTTGTGTCTGGTGAACCATTTCTGTTTTGATTTGGCTATGTGATTTTCATCATTATTTCATTCAAAGACCTGTGATGACTCATTTTGAGTTACCCAATGTCCAGGTGTTTCAAACAGTTTGGAATCCTATGAATGTGACTAGGTTCCCAGATTCTGTGGAAGATAAAAAGGCCCAGAGATCCTTCACTGAACCAAACAGTGGGCATTAAGGTGCATATTTATCCTTTGCTTCACACCAAACCAGGTTGGAGAATTTGCTCAGCATTATTGTTGGTTGAAGCCCCAGTGGAGTTTAGCAAACACCATATATTTATGTTTGTGATTGTAGGATGGAAAAGCCATATGAATAGTGTCAATGGTTGTTCATAACCCCAGGGTGGCCAGTGGCTAAAAGAAACTGACCTATAAGTTATGACAAGCTGATATCCCAGGAACGCTACGGATTAAAATGAAAAGCTTCTAGAGACTCTGATTCACTTAAAAAGTGATGCATAAATTGAAAAATGCATCAGTTACATATGCTTTAAATAATTTGTTAGTGATATCACTAATTGTGCCTTTTGGTGATGTTGCTAAAAACTGTTATTTTTTAACGTGAGATTATGCTGCTGCAACAAAGATGAATTCATTTAAAAGCTTTTTACTCATCATTATCAGCGGAGGGCACCAATAAATGAGGCCAGTATTGTACTTGCTGTGTATTGCATATATCTAATAAATGTGGAGTCATTTCATATGCAAAGCATGTGTGAATTGGAGGGAAGTAGATGGGACAAAGAAGCTGCAAGGTGGAGAGTAGTTAAAGGTGGATGAGCATACCTGGGATAAATAATTAAAACAAAAAAACATGGAGATGACGAAATGAAAGCAGGCAGGGTAGGGTGGATGTGGATGACGTTCAGGGGTGAAACAGAATGATAGCTGCAACAGTGGATAAAAAAATGTACAAGACTGAAGTAAGACTTGCTGAGATGGAGGCAAAATTAGAAAGACATGGCTGAGATGGTGACGAGGCATGTAGAATAAGCTGTTAGGGAGGAGGGGAAGGGAAAGACCTCAGAAAAAGCTTGAGCATGTAGTGAATTTACTGATATGCAGAGGGTTGGAGAGACAGAGGAGGATGCAAGAGATAGGGTGAATACAAAGAGGTGACCTACTGTAGCAACCTCCGAAAGGTGCAGCCAAAAGAAGAAGATAGATGAAGCCAGTGATAACTTTATATGACTCTGCTGCCATAATTTATCCTTGCTTGGACTTGTTAATATCACGAGCTGCTCTTTATTCTCTTTCAAATGTCAATGCTACCCAGCTCCTGGAGATAGTGAGAATCTCCAGTTCTCAATAAGATGTAAAACAAATTTTGGTAAATGCACTTTTATTACAATCCACGAGTGCTGATCATCTTGAATGGAAAGTGAAGAGGGACAAACAGAGCAAAGTAATACAGGGATACTTCCATACTTAACCACAGTACAAAAACAGCCTCAATATGTACAATATATTTATGTACAAAAAAGCTATTTTACAGGTTGATATGAATTTAAAAAATCATACATCTTTGACAAACTGCAGTATAACAGAGACAAAACAGGCAACAGTGTGTGGTTTAAAAAAAACACAAGGCTTTAAAGCCTTTTCTTCAGGAGCATAAACTCCCTTTTGACAAGACGATCAACTTGGTTTTATTCTGTTAAGGTAACATGTTTCTGTTCCTCCCCTTCCCCCCACATACACTCATAATTTACACTCTTTCACTCACTTACAGGCACGCTCACAAACACTCAACAACCCAAATATCATCAAGTGCTAAACAGGCATCGATTCAGAAACAGAAATGATGTCCTGCACAGCTGTCAGATGGCGTATTAGAACATGATAAAGGACTCTCCTGACTGAAATGCAGGCACTCAAAGGTAGGTTTTTAAATGTTCAGACTTCAGTCAAACTTTGCAAACCTGCTTTTTTTTTTTTGCTGCCAAATGATGCCCAAAGATGCCACTGTGTAAAAAGACTTCTGATCTTTCATTTAGCAGCATTTCTTCCTCAACTGAGAGCCATGAAGGTCTAAGGTCTCTCCAGTCTGCTTAACTGCCATGCTGGACCCATTGCAAATAACGGGACAGTGGTCCTGTCAACAAAAAAGTGCTACGAACTCAAAATAGAAGTCTAGGGCATTGTCAAACCTCCAGCTCCTGATTGTCTGTGCAGTGGAAACGATTCAGCTTCTCTCTTTCTCGGTTTGAAATGTCCAGCTTGGGCGCGTGGGCTGGCTTTAAAGCCGGGGAGGGGTGAGAAGGAGCCGGGGAAGGTGGCAAGGTGAGTTCAATCTCTTCACAGCAACGTGAGACAGGTGCTGGTGCTGGAGGGTTTAGGTGAGGTGCAGTGGGAGGCTGCGGGGGTCCGGGGGGTCGGTCCACATTTCTGATCAGGTTGACAAACTCTCTCTGGTTGTTGATGCCTTCCTCCGGCGGAACAGACTGCTGCTTTTTCCTCTTCCGATGCAGGTGGGAGAAGACGACGGCGCAAACCACACAGCAACAGATCGTCACCAGAGCCAAGATTCCCACCAGAATCATGTAGAGGCTGAGACCACCATGGGTTGAGTCGGACATGGCGCCTTCGGAGGAGCAGCAGAGGTCAGAACATGCTAAATGTCTGCTTTTTGGTTAAAGATACAAATAATATCTGTCTCACCTTGACAATCCTGTCCAACACAAGGACTTCTGAGGGTCACACACTCGTTGCCATAATAACCATCCGGACAAGCACACATGAATCTTCCCTCTGAGCTTTGACATTGCATCCCCTGCTGGCAGGGGTTAGGATTGCAAGGGTCCAGTGCTACCTGAAATAAGAGAAATTGAAACAATTTAAGTCCTATACAGTATATATGGAGAGACAACAGAATATTTATATCCAAATAATAGGTTTATATGAGTATATTTGAGTCTGTGTGGATTGGAGGAGATCCAAATAAAAATCTAGTTTAAAACAAATCTGTAAAGGTGTTTTATTGTCTTAGATAAATCCTTAAAAGTCCAAAATTATTATGAAATTCATCCCCATGGTAAGCGTAAGTAAGATATCTAACCACAACTCAAATTGGGGTTCGTCCTCCTAATATCTCTATTATATATCTATTATATCTTTAAAAGGCCATCATTAACCCTATTAATTGAGGACAATTTGTAATAAAACACTATCTTCATTTTTGCCTTTTTAATATCTTCTCCACATATCTTCCTTAGCAGGTCCTTATTAGTTAATTTTTTGTTAGTTTACTTTGCATTAACCAATCTCTGATGATTCATTTTCTTATTGTTTTTTTTTGCAATGGTAGTTTTCCGACCTCACAGGAGCTTCCTGAATATCCCAAAGGGCAGTCGCAGGAGAACGTCTTTCCATCCTTCATCACACACTGCCCACCGTGGAGACATGGGTTGCTGTCACAGGGACCCAAACCCTTTTGGCAATATTTACCAGTGAAACCAGTTGGACACACACATCTGGACCCTGACTCCAGGTCCTACATGGGAGGATATACAAGTTTTACTTGACTATAACATGGATTTCACCAGGAAGTTGCTAGAGGGAATTATGGGACATATCATAGATTTGACACATTCAATAACGCATGTACCTCTGAGAGTGTAATATAAAGGTAAAGTTATTTTAAATGCAGGTCGTGTTTTCTGGTATTTTTTAAGGTTTTAGAGAAGTAAAGATTGATGGAAGGATGTTGAAGCAGATCAGAGAGAAAAAAGCAGGGACTCTCACCTCACAATGGCCGCCATTCAAACACAAACCCTGACAGCTGCTGTTCCCTAGAAACAGAAAACATAATAATGTAATAAAATAAAAATACAAAGCTATAAACAACAACAACTAACAGGATGGCATTATTGGCATTTCTGTTCCATAAACCTGACAGGAATTATATTCATAGAAGAAAGGACAAAAAAGACCTTTATTGTTTATGTTTGTCACTGATATTCTGAGAGAACTTTTTGTTGGAGTAAAATGATCTCCTGTCCATAGAAACTCTGAGCTGCAGCTGAACTGCTCTTTAAAACCTTATCATGTTTCACTACCTGCTACGAGACAATCGCTTCTCTTTTCTCTTTCAACCAACTTCCTTTCTTTTTGTGTTTGCTTTTCCTTCTTCTGTACTCACTGATGTCGCAGTTCGGCCCCGTCCATCCAAGAAGGCAGTCACACAGGTAACTACCGATCAGGTTGCGACAAGAGCGGGCGTGGACACATGTGCTCATTTCACATTCATTGGCATCTAAAGGTGCAAAGCAACGGAGAAGGAAAAAAAAATAATATTAAAATAATCCAGACCGATTAACAACAATACCTTTCAAAGATATTATTTTTCCTTAAGTGCTTAACCAATTTTGTCACATTACAAATACAAACTCCAGAAAAGAACAGCTTATCAACTGAATATGCTACTTACACTAACTTGTACAGTTTTATTGCTAAACAGCAAAAATAACTGCATTAATAATACAATTTTAACAATATTATAATAAAAATATTCTAAAATAATATTATATGTGTGTTTATATTTTATAAAAACAATAATATTTTAATATAAATACTAAATTGCATTAATTCATCATTTTATTACAAGACTGCATTTGTTTGCAAACCACCAACAGTGGAGAAAATAGTAAATGTATCAAACCGAACAAAACTTTCAGTTTTGGGGTTTACAAAAATGATCAAGTAGAGTTTCTTGTTGTCGTGATAAATCACAATTCTTGTGATGATAAAAATAATTTCACAGTTACAACAAATGGTACAATAATTGTTATTTCCTAAGCACACTGAACCATACGCTGCCAGGACCAAGCACAAGGACTGGACAGAACATGCGAGAAAATAGAGCCAAAGTCCAAAGAAAAAACCCCAAAAAGAAAGCCTGGAGAAATGTTGATAACACTACCTGGCTCTTTAAAAGCAAAACCAGAGAAATTTATTTGATGGTTTAAAACCATTTCACAATACTGTGTTTGTTTTAAATGGCATAGAAACAAAAACAGAGGAAACTCTAAAAGACTAAATCACTGTAATGTTATTGCAAAAAACCCCACAAACAATCTTTAGTTAAGTAAACAATCTAATAAATTCTTTAAAGCTGCAGGATGTAATTTTTCCAAAAAATATATTCTTCTACATATTTGTTGAAACTGTCACTATGTTGTGACAGACTGGTATGAGACAGAAAATCTGTGAAAAAAAAAAATTGAGCTCCTCTACCTTCTCCCAGTGCGATCTCAAAACAACCAATCAGAGCCAGGAGGCGGGTCTTAGCGCTGTCAACCACCATCTATGTGGCTGCTCATTCAGCTTGCAGAGGCCTGACAACGGATAAATGGTTTTCCTGGAACGGTGAGTTGTTTCTGCACCATTAGCACGTTTAGCAGCGAGCAAATGAGGCTGAGTAACAGCGCTAACAGCCAACCAACCAATTGGCTAAATTGGTTGTGAAAACCAATTTAGCCAATTTGTCATGTCAAAACCAACATGACCAACAGTTTTGGTCGGAGCGGTGCATTTCTTTATACAGCAAAAGAGGCTCAGGGAGGAGGTGGAGGAAATCGTTCTTTTCACAGATTATCTGTATCAAAACATACTGTCACAACATGGTAACAGTTTTAACAAATATGCAAAGGACATATTTTTTGTAAAAGTTACATACTGCAGCTTTAACTGGAGAGCTGTAACTGATTCTTTAAACCTTCATTTGCTTTTTTGGTTGATGCTTGAAACAATAAGAGATTTTAGTCAAACATTTCTCTTACAAATCAACAGTAAAAACAAGTTCATTACTTTTGATCTTCTTCCAGTCTCATCGCTATCATCGAATACATGGACTGATACTGTTAAAGCTGGGAGCCCCGAGAGTCCCTGACAGCGAAAGCAAAGGAAAACCAAACTAGTTTGTTAGTTAAAGACGAATTTACTATGTTAGGCCATTAACGCTCAGCTCTGTCAGTGAGTTTAAGTGTTTCTGTGTAAAAAATTAAAAGGGAACAAGAAACAATGTAGGGAAGAAATCATCTGACGAAGGATAGAGAAAAAATATAATTGCCTTTTTATGATTGAGGCACTCCTGATGTTCTGCATCTCAGGCTTTGCAAAGGTAGGAACCTGAGTTTGATCTGTCTGTGTGTACATGTTAGGCTGTGGGCTCCTGATCCGTGATGTGGAACTATGAGGGATTATGAAGTGTCAGGGTGACATCACTGTAACACAGAGGAGCAGGAGAGGCTGTCATCCTGAAATGTCTGAGTTTTCACTCCACAGCCCTGGAGCCTCCGTATGCATACAGAAAGTGTATGCTTCGGCTTTTTCTGTGTGAAAAGTCATACTGCTGCAAAGCACTATACTTATGAAAATGAGTGAATGCAGCCCAAAGGGACATGATGGTGCATTTAGAGAGGACTAATCGACAGTCAGCGACGGTTAATGTGAAAATTAAGATGCTTTTAGCTTCTTCTACTTTTTTTAATTTGAGCATTAAATTCATATTTCCCCTAAAATTACAGATAATCACAAACTACTACTTCATAAAAAGTTTAGGTTCTTGCAGTTTTTGCAGTTTATTATGTTTTTTCTGGTTGAATTGTGCTGTTCAATGTGATTTCTGTTGTTTCATGCGGCATGAGGGACATCTGAACTAAAGAGAATCCATAAAAGGGACCATTTGTTTTTTGAATGGGTCAGATTTCTCAACTCTACTTTCTTTTTGATTTAAGGTTTGCAAAAAGAAAAGACAAAAAAACTATCTGTCTTTGCCAGGCCTCTCAAGAGCTTTTCATCCATGGTTAAACAGAGCATTAAGAATAAATAAAGTTTACAACTTGATTTTATTTAATTTGATGCCAGTGCCAAGAGTTTCTCAATACACGGTTCATAAAATTCACAAAGGCTTTTGCAGAATGAACTGTGCTCCACAGTTCCCCTTTAGTCTACATTGTTTCTGGTACACTTATGTGAAAAACGTTATAACCAAACCATTATATCGTGGGAATTGCATGTCAAGATTTCTGAAGAGAGGAGTAAATGTTTATTTGTTAATGAAAAGACAATAACCACCAAAGAGCTCACTCATAAACAAATAACATTTCCTTTCAGAGTTTACTTGATCATTTTAGCACTATAGCATTATCAAATAACCTTACAATATGATGCTAATTTATTTTCTTTTATCCAAAATTTATAAAAAATAAAAAAAAAAATTCAGAAAATGCCAATGCAACAGGAGTAAAGCCCAATGATTAATCCCTGAGGGCTGTTTCACAAAAGCAGATTCAGAAATCCAGGATGAGAGATAAAGCCAGGCTTGACATAACGCAATCAGTTCATCCTGGCTTTATCCGTCACGAAGGCCAAACGCTCACGAGGTGGGGCTATTTCAAGCCAGGTTTGAGTAATTCAGGTAAATGTGCATCCACAGATTTCTTTAAGCGACCATGAGATCGATCACAGATTCACTGATCCTAATGGATAAAGTGTGTGTGCACCTCATACTCAAGAAAGGAAACTCTGTGGCTACAATAGCAAACAATAGTGGACTGATTGAATGCATAACTAGCCTAAAATATACATTTCCTAATCACTACTCCTAACTAAAACATGTCATAATCATACCATTCATGGAGTTGTCTGTCATTTGCTCAAATGAACAACTTTAAACTTATAAATGAACAGTGGAAGTCAATATTGTAACATCTGACAGCAGATTAATTCATGTTACTCTTATTTGCTACCCATCTTGATCAATATTTATACAGAACAAACATGACAACAGGTCAAGATTAAATATGAAAACATTTTGCAGTATCTGGTTGTACAAGTAACTTCTACTAATGACTTAGACCTTTAATTGGTTTTAACTGTGGTTAACTTCCTGTTTGAGTTGTGAGGGTTTTATTTTGAAGGGACAATTACCTGTTTAACTGTTAGGCATCTTAAATCAAAAGACACAAGAAAAGTTGCAACAGAGCTTATAAAATTATTTTGTTATTAGCAGCCCCCTTGATAGAGGCACAAGGTATGTTTATGATGTAAATAAGTACATATTCTGAATATTGTGTGACTTACATTGTGCATTTGTGTAATTATATGCCAAAACTAAAGCTATTTTAAGTTGTAAACATTATTTTAAGTTAAGAGGGTTTTTTGTCATTAAACCTAAATTTTTCTATTTTGTTTCACAGATCATTTAGTTAAAACTTGAACAATAAGGGCAACAGGGTCCCATTCTTCTTAGCCAGTAAGCATCATTAAGTGTGCATCACACTTAATACAGCGTAATCCAGACCCACTGACCCAGCTGGCACGTCCTGCCAGTCCATCCTGGTGGACAGAGACACCGGAAACCTCCAGGAGCCTCCTGACAAGTCGCTCCACGGCCACAGGGGCTACGATCACATTGCCTCACCGCTGGGAGGAGAAAGAAGGAAGAACATTTTGTGCATGAGTTACTGGTTTGGGTAACTGGAATGTGAGTGTGAATATTCAGTAGGCATCTTGCGTGTTACTAAACTCATATGATGCCACGATCATGCTGTGGTTGTGGCTGCTTTTATTCTCTCTGCTTCTCTGAATTTTGTGCAAACAGTGATAAACACAGTCCTCTTCAGCATGTTCATGACTGACACTTCAAACCTTTTACCAGACAGGGAGGGGGGCAATGAGTGGGCTTAAATAATGCAAAGGAGGAGGCCTGTTTCCACTTATCTGACAAGGAATCAAAACAAAGTGAAAACAATGAGAAAGACAAAAAAGAAGCTAACTGTCTGGGGTTCAGCCGAGCATAACTTATATGTGTCGTAGCGGCATCCTCATTTTTCCCATGAATATCTCTGTGGTGTAGATCTGTCAGTCATAAGCTTTCTGTGTCTCTCATAACCTTTTTCCCATTTACCTAACCTTGCAGAACAACCATTTGCCATTATCCTGACCCCTACTCCAACCCAAGCAATAATAATCCGACCCAGCTAGCTGCACTTTTTCCAAAACCAGTCAGAGAATTCATAACAAACAAAGAATCCTTTAATTAATATTGGTTATAAACATAAATCCAGCCTGAAAATGGAGCTGTGTTGTGGTTATGGTTTTAATTCTCTGCGAGCTTAACAATCCTCTTGTTGTGTTTTCCCTGGAGAGCCCACCCCACCCATCACCCCCCCACACACAGACACAACAAGAACACATACAGAGATAGACGGCCTCCCTGACTGTTAATCACGCAAGCAGCAAACAACACGAGCAAAAATAAACTATTTTTCTGTTTGTCCCTTTTTCCTTGCCACAAAAAAGCCTCTCATTGGGCGGCCACATGCCAGAGTCCAACCTGCAGCCCTGTTTATCCTGATGGAGGTGAAAACAGAAAACGTGAAACGCTGCTTATGTACAGCTCTAACAGACCATAAACTGTGTGATTATATCTCACCTGCTGCAACACACAACATGAGATCTCACCTCCTCTACAGACACGTCGGATCATGTGATGGCGCTCAAAGCTGATCCTGAAACATGCTTGAGCTTCATTCAAGAGGACACACCGATGGAGAAAAGGCTTCAAACGTTCTGAATATATGCTTTCACTAAAAACTGTTATGTGAATATTGTGGCTTTAGAGGATGAGAGGGATGCAGGGCAAGCTCAACACTTGATTTGCATTTGCTTGCTTGGCAAAAACTCAAAACTCCAGAGATAATCAGCACCACAAGTTTAGTTATCAGCTTTTCTACAGTAGCTCTAATAGCAAATCTAAAAGCAGATGCATCCATGGCCGCCTGAATTTTATTTTCCCTGACAACCGAGTATAAAACATTTGGTAAACTTCTAAACCATTACTCTGTCTGTTTTAAAATTAAAATATCCACACCTGTAGTTTTCGTAGGGTGGAAAAACATCCAGTCCAGTGAAAGTAGATTTTGTTTGCTGATTATTCTATGTGATGGAAAATGAGAACATCGCTTGTCACTGCAGCTGTGGAAAAACTATTTTCATAAGCTCCATATGCTCTGAGTACTCAGCATATCGGTTTTTCCTCCGTGCTTTCTTGGTCTGCTTGTTGCCACCACACTTATATCTGCACTAGTATGTTTAATTATAATCTGCCTATATGCCCTTTGAATATGAGAGGCTTCTGCACCTCCACCACCAGTTCCAGATATGCTTTGGAGGAGCAAACTTCATTGGTATTTTCATCACTTATCAGGCCTTATCAGGAACTGGCATCTTGTGTATTAATTTTCATCTGGTGCCACATCTTTCTGCAAAATTCAGCAAGCACTCTAAAAATGGCAAAAAATTTGTATTTGAGGTGATCATGATCTGAGGTGATCATGCTGAGGCCCTGCAGCCTGATTCTGTTCTTCTATGGGCGCTGCTGTGAGTCTTATAATTTAAGTCCTATAAGGTGCTGTTTGTTTTTTTCCTAATATTCTTCCTTCTCTTCTTTTCCTTCTTTTCTCTGCTAATTGCAAGATATAGTGTCATGACTTTTATTTGACAGTGTGAAATACATTTTACATTGAAGTGCAGGTTGAATAACGTACTTCTCTCTGAGCATCAAGCCTATCCATCCAGTTTAGAGGTGTGCACACTTCTTCTCAGATTATAATCTTACAGTGGGAATACCAGTGCCATGACCCTAGCCATAATGTGTTTTACTGTTGTTTTTTTGGGAGAGGTTGGATTGTTTGGTTTAGCTGTTTTGTGAGATCCTCTCTGTTGCGGTGAGAGCAGTGGGAGGATGCTATGCACTCAGATCCGTGGTGCCAAAAGTATTGCAGTAAATTACTTGCAATAATGCCAGCCAAAAGTAGGTTAGGGTGACATTAGGCCAGGCCTCCTCAGAATTATATGATAAACAAGCCACGCGATGCAGCTATGCGTGGAAACACGTCATGTATAGGCTGCCACTGCTGCTGCCAGACTATGATGTTCCCACAGTAAATGAAGTTTGTACAAGTTTGAAACAGTCGGGGAGCTCCAGCCCCTGACTGGGAAGCATGTTTTCTTTAAAGGGGTTAGTATTATGTGTTTTCCAGCCACATAGAATCATTTTATAGCACAATCAAGTAACTATGTTCCCTTCAGTTGTTATTAAAATGTTGTATATATCAAATACGACTTTAAATAAATTTGACTTTGTTATTTGACGCCTTGAAATTGGGCCTCTGTCTCTTTAAGAAAGCCCTGCTTTCTTAAAGAGACAGATGACCTCTTCAGGAGGTCATCACAACAGCAAACCCTTTAACATTGGTTTTATCAGTGTTGCACTGAGAAGTAGCAATTGTAATGAGCTCAGCAGATGCGCAGTTCCACCAGGTGTTTAATAATTGCTGCTTGCTAGTCTGAAGGAGCTGAGTGAGGAAGTCGCGGAGGAGGGGTGCTCTGTGAGGCAGAAGCTCAGAAGCTTAGAAACTGCAGCTCTAAGGAGGAGCTGCATCTCAAAGGTGGTGCTAGGCCCATCCAGGCGTTTTGCACAGCTGAATGGTTGCCACGGGAGATTAAAGGATTTCTCCAACATGCATGAAAGAATCAAGGCAACACTCCAGGTATGTTTTTGATGAGGGAATAACATTATAACATGATGTAAAGCTCAAAAAGTTGATTTTACTTAATACTGCCTCTTTAAGAACCCCAGAAGACCTCTCCAACATTCTGCAAAGAACATTCTGGCTCATTTTTAATGTTGTGTGGTCTTAGTCTACTTGCAAATAAGCTGAATATAGAACCTTTAAAGGAAATAAACCTCTATGACCCTGGTTTGCTCTACTTTTAACATCTGTTGAGAGAATATACGCTCCAGATGTCTTGAAGCAGACTACTGAACATCATATGGTATTTTATTGGTGCTATGAGTCCCATATTTTCTGATCAGCTGGTGTTCATAATGCTTCAAGTCAGATTGTCTGGTATAACACATTTTTCAGTTAAAAAAAACTTCAGGCTGCAGTGCCGCAGACTGATGAAGACAAATGCCAACAACAACATGTCATTCCTCTTCTAAACACAAGTGTGTATTTGTGAATTGTTGTTATACTTAGCCGTGGTCTCTGGTTGCTCTCAGAGCAAACAAACTTTGATGAAATGATATTCACTTGGCAGGCGCTTTGGTCCTGTTTCTGTTTTTCTCACGGAAACATATGAAAAACGCAATCGGATGTTTTCGTGCAAATTCTTCCATGTGTGAATAAAGCCCATTGAGGTGCGTTTATTACTTGTCTGGTTGTGATTTCACCCTCGAATAAATAAAAAAGTGGACTCTGTGCGCCTGAGATTTCAGTGTGATTCTGTGTTTGAGGGCAGGAAGCTCATGAAGTTTTGGTGCCAATTTGTGGGAACAATCTTAGGATCCGTCTTTTCCTTGCTTTTCTCAACAATTTGGAATTTGGGCTAGGCAATATGGTGCTGCTTTTCAGAAATATAATCCACCACATCAGAAGACTGGAGATGGATAAAGTCTGGACATATCTGAAAGGGTAGAAATCACACCTAGAAGCCCCCTGTGATACGAAAGGATTAGACTTTAAATCCTCAATTTGATGCCAATAAAACCTCACAAAGCTCACAGTGCTGCCTCTGTCTCTCCAACTCAGCAGAGGTTCAGGTGATACAAATGCACCCTCCCCCAGGCACAGTGCAAGACAGATCACTGATTGTTGTTGATACTGTTCCTGTTTAGGCTGATTTAACTTCCTCTGCTGGATTGATTGGAGTCACTAAGTGGCTTTAATCCAATTATAACCAATCTCAGACAATCTTAAACCTCGCTCCCGCCCTCTCACTCAATTTGGGTTTCCCATGTGTGCAGAACCAACAATCACCATCTGCGCAGGTGCTTCCAGTCCAGCCTTCAGGGCAGATGCAGCTGAAGCCGTTCAGGTCTTCGACACAGGTGGCACCGTTCGTACATGGAGACGACAGGCACGCGTGCTCCACTGATGGGAGGGAAGAGGTTTGATTTCATGTTTTTAATCAGTTTGATGGGTGAATTTCATCACATTTTTAAACCTGGAAACCTCAAAATCTTAAAAGTGGGAAAAATAAATAGCAATCAGACTTTACATTGGTTTTCAAACCAGATAAGTCATTTAAAAAACACTTTTAACACAAAAAGAGCCTTTAAAACCACACACTCTCGAAATTGTCCACTTCCATATATGGAGTGATAAAAAGGGCGGCTCTCTCCCCACTAAAATCAGTCTGTTTGAACCTGCTTTTGTATTTGTCTCCTGCTTCTGGAAACAACTTATTTTACTTTTATAGTAAACAGTTTTAAGGCAATGCAAGGCAGCTCTCACCGATGTCACAGTTGCGTCCTCGAAAACCCTCCTGGCACTCGCACTGGTACTCGTTTGGCTCTGTGTTAGTGCAGGTCCCACCATTTTTACAGGGCTGGTGTGTGCCACAGTAGTTGAGATCTGAAAACATGAACAAATAATTTGTAAAATAGTGTTTAATATCTTAGCACAAATCACAAAAAGCACTTAAATTGAATTCAGGGAGGTAAAGAGGCAGGGAAATGCAGATAATTTTTCAGCCCTGTTTCTTTAACATGAACACAGAAAATCTAAGGTGAATCCAGGTCCGATGATGACCATGTAGGCAGATATAGCTGCAGGGCCTGTTGTCTCTACTCATGAGGAAGAATAAAGCAACATCTTCCCTGATCATCTTCTTTGTTTCCACAGTTTCTTTGTCTGTCTGTCTTTCTTTAAAGTTCCCATCTGAATGAACGGAAACTGCTGAAGACCACACCTAGCAAAGAGCACCACGCCACAATCGTTTTACCCAAGGCTATCGTCTTTCCTCCCCACAATACTCCCCTGGCTCCCACTCTTGGACAGGGGATCTAACTTTTGTACCGTCTGCTGGGAAAAACTAAAGGAAGGAGGGTGAAGCCCTCAGGTACTTTTTTTTTATCTTGTTCACAGATCCATTAGTCATGTGTGAAGAACCACACCTGACAAACTAACAGCACACGCAATTTTCTCCGTCTCACAGACAGGCAGGGTTATTCTTGGTCAACATACAAAGCACTGTGAAGCTCTTTATGTGTATAGATGATGCCTGTTGATTTCAAGCCTGAAGATTGTTAACAATAGATTTGCAAAAAGTCCGTGCTGTTTACATTGATGTTTAAATCAAATACAGAACTGTGCAAAAGTTTCAAACCACACCTATGTTTTATTTTAGGTTTTCCCATCAAGCAGCCAGACTTTCTTGTGCACTTGAAAAGGGAATTAAATGACTTATATAGTGCTTTTCAGGACCCTCAAAGACGCTTTACAATGAAGTCAGTCATTCATGCAGACGATAGCAAGCTACTAGATTGTAGCCACGGCTGCCCCGAGGCAGTCAAATAGAAGTAAGGCTGCCATATCGCGCCATCGGCCCTTCTGACCACCACCACCATCACCAGTAGGTGAAATGTTTTGACAACGACAGAGACGGACGGGGGCAATCTCCCGACTGCAGGACAAACTCCTGCCTCTGTTGCCACCATCACCCTGGTGATGAGAACTAGCTAAAGAGGACAAAATAAGTTTCGGTCTTAAAAATGGTTCTACAGCAGATTAAAAGCTTCTGGAAGTCATGAAAAAAATTTCTGCAGGTGCCAAATTCCTACACCTTTAAAGCTTAATAATCAGTACTGTAGCTCTATTGTAGCTATCAAATTCTGTGAATAAAGCATAAATAAATCTGAAACAGTAACTGATTTATGAGTTTTCTAATTTTCTCCATTATCTTCATCTTAATCCGGGGACGGATTAAGTTGAAGATAAACCGTCTGTCAATCTCCTGCTCCATTTTTCCCTCATTCGTGAACAAGACCCTGAGACACTTGAGCTCCTCCACTTGAGGCAGGAGCTCCCCCCCGACCTGAAGAAGGTGCTCTACCCTTTCCCAGCTCAAGACCATGGCCTCGGATTTGGAGGTGCTGATAAAAAGTAGCCCTGATTAATTTAATTTCCTAAACGCTTTGATGTTTATCAGGTTATAAAAAGGATGAAGAATATTTTAAAATAAAACAATTGTTGCGAAGCATAGAGGTAGAAACTGGCCAGGATACCGATATCATGATCCACCAGGATTATAAACAGCTACGATTTCAAAAGCACTGAAAATCTCCCATCATTTGGTTTAAAGTCTTTTCAGTAGCATCATAGACTTCTCAAGATGAAGCACAGAGTAACACAAGGCTGCCCTTCCCCCACCCGTTGCTGCACACTGCTGGTCAGCTTTCCGAAAAGAAGACAACTATTACTTTTGCTCAAGCCTTTGTTTCAAAATTAAAATAAAAATAATTACATGCTATCGATTACATAATTGTTACAGTAATCATCAATATGTTATGCTGTTTTAGCAGCAGTAGGAATAAGTGTTGATTTTCTGTTACAAGAAAAAGCAATGAGATCATGATTTGCTTTGTCATGACGGCTTTATGATTGTTTAGCACTTTGAGATTTTTATAATTCAAAATATACAACAATTATTATTATTATTATTATTATTATTATTATTATTATTATTATTATTATTATTAAGTGTTTACAGTTTTAAACTGTGGTATCTTTACTCCAGGCTGTCATAAGGTATAAACCTCATACCAGCCTGGCTCTAGTAGAAATAACGGTAAAGATTAGACGAACCTCTTAGCTTTTAAATAGATCCCATAACTTCTTAATCAGTGCTTAGTCTCAAAATATTTTCAAATATGACATAGACCAACTCAAGTACAAATGAAACATATGAGGATGTTAAGTTTGAAAACAATTACATAAATGATCACAATACAAGAAATACTTTTCCATATGCTTAATCAGTTGAAACCAGTGATGCTAAACTTTAAGAAATTCTGCTGCAGTACTTAAATTACTATAACATAACGTAGTCCATTTAGCCTCCAACAAAGCCTGGATGGACTAAATACCAAAGTAAGAGCAATGTGAATGTTGAGATACATGCATTCCTCACAGGATGTTGTGGTCTAAGAAGAAAAGTAGAATAACTTTTGCTTCTGGTGGTGGTAATCCTACAGCTGACTGTTGTGTTGTGACTCTCCCTTTTATTTAATGTTTGACGTACTGATGCTGCTGCTTATTATAGAGAGCAGGACTGTGTGTCTTTCGAAACAATAAAATGCTGGAGAATGTTATTGTTTTGAAATCTTGATCCTCAGGATCTTGTGATGCTTGGTGCTTTGTTCAACTTAGCACAAACCGTTTAAATATTTTGCACGTCACACCTTTGTCACACAGCAGTCCTCCCCAGTTGACGTCACACACACACTGCCAGGGCTCGGTGCAGCTCCCGTACACACAGCCAGGAAACGTCACACACTGATCACACAGAGGACCCATCCAGCCGTAATGACACCTAAAACAAGAACAGAAAGGCAGATTGCATATATTCTCAGATGTATGTCTTAGATAATTTGTTTTAGTGAAGGAAAACTGAATTAATGAATTTTGACTTAATCTGCATAAGATTTCTATGGCAAAACCAGGAGTGTATACATTCTTCTAAACACAAACACTGATATTTAAACTGTACAGCATTAAATATTTAAACCAACCCAAACATCTTTTTGCTCTGCTTCCAATCAACCAGGTTTTATTTCAGTATTTTAAAATGGTTTTGATCAGCAGTTCTCTGCGCTTTTTGAATGTTTCATATTGTTTTTTGTTCAACGTAAGATGTTTAACAGATTTTCAGTCCAGTTTATGTCTTTTGAGCATGTTGTGGAGTGTTTGTTTAAAATAAATGAGGAAATCGGAAAATGAAAGACAAAAGAAGTGCAATCTGAAAGAGCTATGTTTAACAAAAAAAAGGGGGGGGAGGGGCATAACACGGGATTGTTATGATCATCTCTTCAGAAAGTGTGGGTCCCATTGCATCTGGAGTAAAACTAACACATTTCAGAAAAGAATAGTTTACCTAGAGTCAAGCATGGTGGAGGTAGTGTGATGGTCTGGGGCTGCTTTCCTGCTTCAGGACCATTTTTGTAACAATGGACGGTAACATAGTTACGTGGCAGTGCTATGAAATGATTCTATGTGCCTTGAAAACACATAATACTGCCCCATTAAATCTTCATTTAGGAACTACATTTTGTATTGGAACAGGTTCTCTTCATCTGATAAAAGTAGTATGATAATCAGAAACTTTTTCAGAAGACAGAAGAAATCTGCAAGGGGGCAAATTATCATACTGTGAATTGTTGACGACCCAAAATTCAGAGCTGATAAATGCAGGAGAACGGTGAGAATGGCAATTTAAAGAACGAACTGGACATGAAACCAAAGTGAGGATAAGAAAGATCTGACATTGTGTGACTGAAATTGAGGAGGTTTTATACCATGAGCTTGATAACTTGATGCAACACAGGTGAGTAAATAGATGGGAAACAGGTGTACAAGCGCAGGAAATGAACCTTTTAGTCGAACATAGGCTTTCCAATCTGATTTACACGCCATTTCAGAAGGTGGCAGTAATGCTCACTTAAAGCTCTTTGCCAACTGGCAGTAAAATCTAGGAAGAAGTAGGCACTAGAGATCAGGAAGAATAAATAAAACACAGGATGGAATAAAATAAGCAAAAAACTCAAACTACAACCGATTGTGACATAATGTGTTTTCCCAGCTCTGTGCAGAGCTAAAATTGTACCTGTGTTTGCTATTTTTGATAGATTCACCTCCAAAAATTAGAACAAATTGTGTTTTTTAGACAAGCTGTGATGGTAACAGACTGCATGAAGATTAGAGTAGTGTTTTGTTGTTCTTCTTTAACTAAGCAGTCTGTTATCTGTAGACAATGTCGCCTTATATAAAGCATTCAAGAGCTTTTTATTGTTTTATCCTTATGAAAAGTTCAGAGTTCAGTGACTTTATCAAACCTGTTCTGTCCAAAAATAATCTGGTAGCAGTGCAAAAAAACCTTCTGAATGTCTTGAGTACTACTGATCAAAAGCACCATAAAATATAAGAAAGGCTAGCTGTTAGGCAATAATTTATTCCAAACGAGGGGAGATTGTTAGTATTTTCACGGTAGTGATAGAGAAGCATTGTTACCAGAACAGCAATGTTTTTAGGTATTTCAGAAACTTACTTGCATTCTCCAGGCACAGTGCAAAAACCATGGGTCTGATGGCATCCCTGCCTGCACACCGCTGGGAAGCAAACACACAAACTTCAATGACACAAGCTACAACAGAACAAAACCCCTTTATAAAAATAAAATACATGTGCACTTTGTTTTTTTCACATCACTGCTGGTTATTGAATGAAACATGTGGTAAAGGGATCCAACTGGGGTCAAACGTGTCGATAAAGACTGGAAAAACTTTTTCTATCAAACTGATTTCTTTCGAAGTCTGAAAACTCCCCTCACCAGTCATGTAAGGTAACCTGAGGTAATGGGGGCCCAAGGCTAATCTTTCAAACTTCCTGCTTCTGTGCGGTCCAATCAGTGGCGTGCTGAGGAGGAAGTCAGACGGCGTGGGATGGGGCGAGGTGGGCAGAGCTGCAGGATGTCCTCCAACTAGCTGTGTGTCCTTCCATAGTTTCCACTTTGGTTTCCTCCATTCACTCTCACCGTTGCGAAAAGCTCCAAGAGGTCACAGAGATGGCGCGTCCAGCTGATGAGTCACGCTGAATTACGTTCCACACCTCCTCTGTTATTATTCACTGATAAAGGGGAGTGTGGTGACCCCCAGTGATATCAGCAGGAGCAGCCATTCATAAGACTGGACCTCCCATTATCACAAAATCGTTGGGTTTTAACTCAGATTTAGGTTGATTCAACAGGTGTATGCTTAAATTTGATTCTACACTGTGATGTTTAGATAATAAAAAGATAAATAAGTTAACTTTTACATGTTTTCATGTTTTATTTAAAGTTAAAGAGCTTCTTTGGCCTTAAAATGGCAAAACATTGAAATTCTTTTGGAAAAGCTCCACTCAAACAAACCACCATTCAAGAAGCGAAGGAAAAGAAAGGGGAAGGAAATTGTTCACACATGTGAGCTAAAACCCAACAGCTTAATTACCCTCTTTGCACTCTGGTCCGGTCCAGCCCTCCATGCAGACCTTGGAGCCAATTAGGTCACAGCTGAAGTGGCCGAAGAAGTCGTCTCTGGCCCGGCAGAACTTGTTGCAGAAAGGCCCGTAGTAGTTAGAGTCACACCGGAAGCGAAGCTGATACTCCAGACTGAGGATCCGTCCATGATGACGGTACGTCTGCCACTGTTCGCCAGGGTTCAGCATGGAGGAGAGGAGGACTCGCTCGATCAGCTGACCTGAAGAAGGACAGAGGAGAAGAAAACTTTACTCACACAAACATCTTTGTTCTATAGTTAGAGGCAACTGACAGGTGCTCACAGGGATTTGAAAAAGGAAATGTGGACCAGTTTTAATAATATAGAATAGAATAGAATAGAATAGAAATATCCTTTATTGTCCCACAGTGACGGGTAATTGAGGCATGTAGGTTCACACAAAGGTAAAAGTATAAAAATATATGAAAAACAAAATTACAAATAACATACTATACAGTAAGGACAAAATCACAGCATAAAATATTGTGCAGTTGTTAAAAATAGTGTACTTTGATGCAAAGGAATGTGCAACTCAGTAGGATAATTTTTACAAAAATTATAAAATGTGCAGGTGTATTTGCACATTAAAAAAACAACAGACTACTTTAAATTAGTGAAAATAAAAATAAAACTGCGCAAACAACAGAAATGTGCAAATACCAGCATAAAGGTTATTTGAAATGAGTAAATTTGTCAAATACCAGCAGGGATGTAAGGGATGTATGGAGCATATAAGTTTATAATAAATTTTGAAAGCAAAGAACATGTCCCCCAGCTTGAAATTATATAATATCCCACAACTTAGTGTAAGCCTGGTTTAGCCATTAAAAAAACAGTTTTGATGTGTGCTTGGGATCATTGTATATTTGAAACATCCGATTCAAGTTTAAGTTAGGTTTATTTGTATAGCACATTTCAGCAGCAAGGCAGTTCAAAGTGCTTCACATGATAAAAACATAAATCAGGTATACGGCAAATCATCAAGCAAATATACAAGAAAATCATCAAAATCATCGACCAAATATCAGTGCATCAAAATCATGAGGATCATCAAGCAAATATAATTCAAAAATATTAATCAATATTCCACTTACTACTAATCAAAGGTGGGTTTTAGCCTTGATTTAAAGGAACTCAGTGTTTCGGCTGTTTTGCAGTTTTCTGGGAGTTTGTTCCAGATTAGAGGAGCATAAAAACTGAAAGCTGCTTCTCCATGTTTGGTTCTGGTTCTGGGGATGCAGAGTAGACCAGAACCAGAAGACCTCAGTGGTCTGGAAGGTTGATACAATGACAACAGGTCTTTAATGTGTTTTGGTGCTAAACCGTTCAGTGATTTATAAACAGAAGTATTTTAAAGTCTATTCTCTGAGCTACAGGGAGCCAGTGTGAGGACTTTAGAACTGGGGTGATGTGCTCTATCTTCCTAATTTTAGTGAGAACAGGAGCAGCAGCATTTTGGATCAGCTGCAGCTGTCTGATTGACTTTTTAGGCAGACCTGTGAAGACGCTGTTGCAATAATCAATGCAACTAAAGATAAACACATGGATGAGTTTCTCTAGATCTTGTTGAGACATTAGTCCTTTAATCCTGGAAATGTTCTTCAGGTGATAGAAGGCTGACTTTGTAACGGTCTTTATGTGTCTCTGAAGGTTCGGGTCCAAGTCCATCACTACACCCAGATCACTAGTTTCTAGTTGTAATAATTGAAGCTGCGTTCTGACTCTAGATCATTCCTCTTTAGGTCCAAAACTTCAGTTTTGTTTCTGTTCAGCTTAAGGTAGTTTTGGCACATCCACGCATTGATTTGTTCTAAGCTTCTGTTCAGTGCTTGGGTTCAAAGTCACCTGGTGACATCGTTCTGTAGAGCTGCGTAGTTTTGGTAACTAATCTTACTTGTTATAATCTGAGCTAGTGGGAGCATGTAGATATTAAATAGGAGGGGTCCCAGGATTGAACCTTGGGGTACTCCACATGTGACTTTTGTCCGCTCCGATGAGAAGTTGCCTATTGACACAAAGAAATCCCTGTTCTTTAGGTAGGATTCGAACCAACTGAGTACCGTACCAGAGAGTCCAACCCAGTTGCTTTAAACCAACAAACTCAAAGCGTCAACCTGAGATGAAAGAAAATTGAATACATCATTTAATAGCAAACCATAAACCACCCAGGGACAAGATGCTGAAGCACCAGAGTCATTGTCCAAAGTGAAGTGAGTTTTTAACGTCACAACAAATCAAGGAGAAAATTTGAAGTAGCCCACATGGACGAGTCATGTGTCTTCTGGAGGAATGTTTTATGATAATAAAACAAAGACTTCTTGGCCACAATAATAGGAAGAATGTTTTGGGGAGTCAAGGTGATACTTTCAAAACTAAGAACACTGAACCAGCAGTCAAACCAGGTGGTGGCAGTATCATGCAGAGAACCAGAAAACAAGCCAATTTCTCCTGAGTCGAGTCATCACAGAAGCTTGTTGATGGCTCCAAAAGGTTCGCAGTTCCTCTGCCTGTATAACATTCAATCAAATACTAGTTGATGTGTATGGCTACACTTAAGCAGGTAAATACAATTTTGACTCTATGAGGATCAGTTGTTTGCAATATTCCTGCCTTTAAAAGCTATTGAAGATGCATGCTATATCAACAGCCCTCTCTAAAAGAATAACAGTTCAAATAAATTAGAAAATAATATGACAATAATGCTGATGATTAATGTATGTAAAATTCTTACCAGTCGTGTAAATCATTTCTGAATCTATCTTCTGTCTATTTTAAAATGTCGAATTCAGCTATTTTCCACCAGTAATTCTATTTTAAATTTGGCTATGAAGATCATTTTTATGAACCCATAAGATTTTGCATTTCTCCAGCACATTTTGTTTGGGTATTTTTGGATTTGTTGTGATTTCATGGTTTTTTACAGCGTAAATAAACTAGCAACACAGATAACTAAGCTTTATGCATCCCTCAGGTCCTGCCAGGTCTTGCTGGATTTCTTCATATATCATAACATGACTTTATGAAACTGCTGCTCTGCTGAGGATAGTTCTCAGGCCTGACACTTGTCTTTTATCCTTTCCTTGTTCCCTTTCCTAATTCTTTAAGTGCTCCTTGTCCAGTATGCTGGTATGATGAGAAACAAGGAGAAAACAGAGGACAAGTGAAAAAGCAGTCAAATACCCCAAGAAAAGTCCTTTCAGAAAGCCTGGAGAACTATTAATTCAGATCATTTTCAAACATTACAATAAAATCTGCCTTTATTCATTCCTCTGGTAGATTTAGGAGTGAAGCAATCATTTAAATATACCAACATGTTTCTTCTCACCAGAAGTAATATTAATGTTTTGGAGTGACCCTGACTTGAATCTGGTTGAGAACCTGCAGAAGGAGCTAAAGGCAAGGAGGCTGTCCAACCTCAAAGACCTGGAGCTCATCACAAAGGACGAATTACAAGTGGAATCATGCAAAAAGCTGCTCAGCAATTATAAGAAAGCTTTGACTGCTCTAATGTCAATAAATGATTTCCCACTGGTTATTGAGAAAGGCATAAATGAATTTTATGCATGACATTTTTTGTGAAAATTAAATTTTTGTAAATTTTAGATGACACGCTTTTATTTTTTCAGAGATTTCCTTTTATAATTTCCCATCAGCAACAAACTTCTTGGTCGAATGAGAATAACCTCAAACCTAAATCTACCAGGGGTATGAATACATTTGAGGTTAACTGACAACCATTAGCCTCAGGAAGCTTCGACAGAGTGGATATTATGAGTTATAAAAAAATCTTTTCCAGCATGAATTCCACTTGACACAGGGGTCGACGACGAGGCCAGAGAAAAGGGTTAGAGAAGAGAGGCAGAGAGAACAGCAGAAAGGGCCAAACGAGCCCCTGGGCAACGCTGGGGCAATGGCTGCCACTCCTGACCCCGGAGGGACTTTCCCAGAGGCGCCATTGTCCCCTAACTCAGTTATAATGCTCCCTGACAGGACGTGAACACACAAGAAGAGTGGGAATAAGTGTCTCAATGTATGCTGCAAGAGTGTATTTACAGTCAATGAGAATGAAAGGGATGATTTGGTGACAGTCGTGCAGAACAGGAAGGAGAGAAGTTAATGTAGAGTAGAGTGAGTCTTTGTGCATGACTCGGTGTGACAGCTAGAGGCAAAAAGAGCCAGAGACTCAGCACAGCAGCTTTTAGCACACACATAACAAACTGCCTGATGGAGAGATGAGATCACTGTGGTTTGACATAAAGGAATGAAAACACACACAGACATGTACACACAGGCTGGTCTTACTGTATGTGTGTTTGTGTTTGTGTGGGTTTAAAAGTAAAAGAGGACACTGAGCGAACTGATTTCCCCTACTCCTCCAGTCAAATATGAGGACCTAATACTTCATTTTATGTTACTTTTTAAACCAGGCGTGTCAAAGGGTTAATTTTATCATTATTACTCCTCCGCCAGAAGAGAAGACGAAATAACATAATTAGGATCCGACACAGCAGGAGGAAGATGCATAACAGGGTAGGATTTTCTTTGTAAGGTCATTAAATCAGGCTGATTAATAATAAACCAGCTCCTGTAAACAGGGATGTTAAACACAGCAGGTAGAAAAAGCAATAAGCTTTTGTGGAAATCAAACAGAAATATAATTATAGAGCATTCTTCAGGTATTAAAAACACTTAAAGCTTATCCTGCTGCTCTGAGCTTTGTGGATCGTTTTGCCCTCGAAAATGTCTGAGAATACCTGCAGGAAAAAAACATCCGCCTTCACTCGTTATTCCAGATCACCTGCTCGCAAATCAATACGCATAAGGAGGCAAATAAGATCAGGCAGATATTGTTTTGTCCCACTCTATGTTCGATGTATGGAGCCAATTCATGTGAGAGCTGTCTTTTCAGTTTAGTCGTCTCATTAATATTATTCTCACATGGGCGAGGCAGTCAGTCTAAACGTGTTTGCTGAATGCTATAGACAAGCTGATCCAAATTAGAAAACTTCCACTATTGGATTTCAGTTTTTCTCCACAGCTCTGTGGCAGCGAGCTCTGCATCAATACTGTTAAAATGTAGCTGAATGCAGCAGAAAGTTTGCACCCAAACAGGCAAACACAACTAAATCTAACACATAATGCTGCTATTAAAAGCTAATTTGATACAAATAAAGAAAGTTTTTTATGTAAAATGACCAGTCAGTAAATTGTTTTAAAAAGTGAATGATTATTTTTGCTTGTGTGCACAAAAAAGTGAAATAAGATCTTTTTGTTTGATGAATGTCTGTTCTTTTATGCTTTGCAGCTGGTAGCAGTACAGAAAATCAGTTCAGTCGATCGTCAGGCAGGTAGGTAGGAAAACAGCTAATACAAGGAATAAATATACTGACTTCCTATAAATAAATGATGCATACCAAAAAATGACAACAAATGTGATCATTTGCACAAATTAGTGGGTCTGGGTCTCCCACGAAACAATGAGAGAGGCATAATCTTATAATCTTAAACAGAATTTGTGTTAATCCAACATTTAATTTGAGAATTATTCAGTGGTGGGGAAAAAAAGTTAAAAAAATATTATTTCTGCAAAACAATCGGTGCAAGATTTATTGGCGCCCCTCTTGAATTCCTATAAAATAAACATAAATGAAGAATTTTATTAATTCTAGATATTATATTAAGTTCACTACAGTGTTAATAAACTTTGATTTCATGACTTCCTGTTTTCGTGAGGTATGAAAAAATGACACAGATAACCATTCTTCAAAATGGAAAAGACAAGAAAACTTGGTATGTAAGTAAGTCACATGTGGGGTGATCTTCAGAAATCAAGAAACTGCTACAAGAAAACAGCTGCTCTTTTAAACTCGTCCATAACTACAGTCAGAGCAACAGTTACAACGTTTTTAAAAAGCTAGAACTATGAAAACAAAGCTGGACGAGGACCAATGTGTTTCTGGTCACTTCACACAGTGAGCAAGAATAAAATCCCCATATCTTACTGTATGAGAACTGGAGCAAAGAATACCATCACAGGGATCAAAGTCACCATAAAAATTATTAGGCGCTAGCTACATGCTAACTGGTGGTTTTGGATCTACGCCATAAGGAACACCTTTTCTCTTCTACCATCACAAATGTAAACTTCTGAATTTAAATTAAACTACAAATATGGCTTCTGGAAAGTACTTAGACAGGTTAAATGAAGTTAAAAGTAAAGCTTTTCTTCAGACAAAAAATTCTGGTTTAAACAGTATGAGGTCAAATCCTATTCACTCCTCTGCCTTAACCTTTGCTTTGATGAGATATGTATGTAAAAAGATGAAGCTGTCCTGCAGCAGCTCCTTTGGAGACAAAATATCAGTTGTTGTCAAGAAAAAACTGCAGCATCAGGAACATTGGTTCTGAGTAAAAAAAAGTGGGACCCAATCATCACACCAGATAATACTAATAAGACTTGTTTTGATGTTTGTAGCATCGATTTTACTTAAGTATCACACTTCGACTTGCTATTATTGGATAAACTGGACAAAAAAAGTCCTGATCAGGAATAAAACAGCTATGAATAAAAGTTCAAGCTTACTTTAAATGTCTACTATGACCTTCCCTGCTCATTTCATACTAAAGCTACCTTTTATCCAAAGTAACCTCAGAGAAAGTCAGACAGTCAGAGCTAAGAGAACATTATATTGCCTCACAGTTTCAGAAGCTTCAGTCCCTTTCTGTAATCCTCCCTGATTGGAAGCAGGGCCCGATAACTCCATTCAGACTGCTACAGGATGCCTCCGTTTGGGCTGAGCTAAGCTGCTAGACTACTCTGCAGCTTTAGCCCCAATGTGAGGGGTAGTCAGGGGCTCAGGTGGAAATGGAAGATAATGCAAACAGATGTAGGTTTAACGCTGGAGGGCTGAGAGAGCGACAGATGCAGGAGAGTCAGTAAGACAGAGAACAAGTTGGGCAAAGTTCCCAGTTTTTCATCATATCAGTCTCCGCTCAGTCCGGACCGCAGTCGCTCTTCTCCCAGATGGGGGGTGAAAGTGAGGATTGCGGCATGAAAGGAATGGAGAAGGTACCGCAACATCTATCTGCTCATCTCTGTGTTTTGCTTTTTATATCACACAGCTCACAGTTCCTGCTGAGGAGCTTTTCCACATTTTGAGGAGCGTTTTTTTTTTTTTTAAAAAAAGAGGACGAGCAGGAAATTAAAGAGTGGGGGTAAAGTTGTCTGATCACAGACATTAAGAAACAAACGATGTTTTCACATTGTTTCATCATGTCAAACCAAACAGTCTGGTAAACAGGCACTTGTGCTGTTTGCTCAGTGAAAACTAATGTGAGGAACTGCAGCTTTCTTGGAATGAGAGGAGAGAAATTGATGGAGGCTTTAATGTTGTTTACATCAATTAAGAAACAGCGCAAAATCCTTAAAGATGAATTAAAAAACACAAAATGCACATTTGGTTGCACTTTACGACTGAGAAACCTGAAAATGTTCAGAAAACGATGAGAATTTGGGTTCAAGCTGAGCCCATTTTTTGCATGAGGAATGACTTTTCTAACATGATGTTATTATTTGCTGGAAAGACTTTAATAAGACCCTTTGGCCTCCTTATGGATGCAGTTTGACCAAAGTGATGCCAAATTATAAGCCTGATGTTAAGCACCCAAAAAGCTTTTCAAGCCCACAAAAACCTAATCATTAAACCATGTAGTTTTGCTGAGGCTTTGGACCACAACTAATGTACAAAAGAGCTCAGTTTCCCTCATGTCGGACCAAATTACAACAAATATCCCCTAAATGCTCTTTACAAGACAAATAGGAACAAGAGGTCCAAATTCAGCTCAGATCAATTGAATTCATTCCAACAGAGATCAGTCTCAGTCTATGACTACCATTGCATTGCTTCAACTGAAGATGCCCAACTTTCCCCCACCTTTTGCATGTTATCGAATTCAGAAGGTCATAAAGACAAGCAGGAGTTCAGCTTTACCTGGTTCTGTTGTGTCGTTGTCATGGTCCAAAGCCTCTAGCACCAGAGAGAAAGATTTCTGAAAAAAGAAAAATAAAAGGGAATAAAAAAAGAGACAACACATATTTTAAATGTCAGATTGTCCTTTCAAACTTTGCAGTTTTTTTGTTTTCGTACCTGATTTACATTAAAGTGTTAGGCTACTTTCACACTGCAGGTTTTTAGGCTCAATTCCACTTATTTGCTGAGAAGTTTTTTTCAACATCTTTGTTCACATTATATCTTTAATAAGAACACAAACACACTCCAATGTGAACAGTCTGTGGACCTGAAGTGAAGTCTACATTTTGGTCTTACTCTCAACCTAAAAAAACACGACAGAAGCAAAAATTACAACATTTTTTTAATGCAGCCAGACTTTTACAATGGATTACAGGCAGACGAACATCACCACAGCGCACTTTTAAAGCTCTGCATAGGGTGCCAGTTTGCTAGGTCTCCCAGCCGCTGCACTGAAACATTTCTCTTGACTTGCTCCTCCTCGTTGGTATATAAAGTTTCTCCCTATGAAATCAAACTGAAGTTATTCGAAACATGGTACTGTCATTCATACCTGCTGTTTTCTTGGCTGTCTTGTACTCAATTTTTTTTGTATGCCTTTTCACACATTTCTTAATTTTGAACATCGAAATAAACATAACAGTCACTGGTTACAAGCCTGAACACAACTGAAAAGGAAATATTTTAAAAATTATGGAACATAATCTTTAAACTTAGTTATGTATTTCTTGTATTTGGGGTGGTGAATAAGGTTTTGAGGTTTCACATTTCCATTGTCTCCCTGTAACACAATGATAAGCAGCAAACATTATTCATAAAGCAAATCATGACCTGGAGCATAAAAATAAAAAATACCCTGCTCAGTTTAACAGATTTTTTTTCCATGTGCCTTCTTTTAATCCCAGTCTTCACTGCAATGTGCAGGTCAAACTGGATCGATATCAGGTTGTTGCATTTATAGCTCCAGCAGTCTATAGTTCCCCTCTCTGAACATTTCTATTAAACGTAAGCAGTTGAGATAAATTCAGCCCACGTTTGCTGTCGCCGAGGACTTGGGCACATGCTGGACTTCCTCAAATGATGACATTGAGCTTACTGAGATATCCCACTCTGGAGAGATAAGGGGATGACTTTTTACTTCCAACTTCCTCCTTTCAGATGCATTCTTTCATTCTATATATCAGCAATGAATAATTCAGACCAACACTTTCCACTACAACTCTGTCTCTCTCCCATTTCTCGTTTTCCCTTCATCCACCCACCAGTCCCTCCCTCTGTGAATCACACCAGCGCCTGTCATGCAAATAGCTCTGGCATGTGCATTGTGTTTAAGGTTTGTCTAAAAGGCTACATGGATGTGTAGTCACGTCTTTGTTTAGAAAGCATACAGCCCAGAGGCATCGGGTGTAAGTGGGAGGAGAGGCGAGAGAAGAAATGGATCAGAAGGAGGTGATAGGTGCAGGAGCTATGGCAGATGTGAAGGGAGGTAGAGATGGATTTTGAAGGATGGTGGAGGAAAAGAGCAGTGGTTATGAAGATAAAGGGTTGGCATGAAGGTTCAAAATGTTAGAGGGCTGAAAATTATATGGCAAAATCTCTGAGTCAGGGCTTTGTTTCAAGTGGAATTTACTGCAACAGATGAGGAGATGGGAGGAGAAGGTGAGCCGAGGGACAAGGGAGACAGAGAAGAAGACTAAAGGATCGTAGAAATATTGCAGTCCTGGAGTAACAATTTGTAGGATTCCTGCAGGTAAATGATAAGGACGGAAAACAAAGAACTTTGCAGTAGATAAAACAAAAGGATTCGAGAAACTAGATTAAGGGGGAAGACAAAAACTTGCTGAGGTGATCATAAAAACTGTAGAAGGAAATAGGAAGAACACCCACACACAGACATCATGGAGATAATGAGCTGTACTCGGCGGCAAAGGGCTCAAAGCCAGTTCATTAAAACTGGCAGAGAGCACAGATACCAGCTGGAGTCATGCAGCTTTGGCTGAAAACTCTGATCCGAAGAAATTCATTATTTACATCCACACTGGGGGATTAAACGGCTGACCATCAACACATTGGTTCTGTACAGAACACATTTAATCAGCGCTAAATACAACAAGGGATACAACATTACATTATGAGCTAAAGGCATGTAGACTCATGTTTTATTAGCTATATGAATGTAAAGTAAACACATATCATGCTATGTGTGTTGTGCACTGCACATCCCATCCCCTGGGTGACACACAGTGGTGGCAGCGTCATGCCGTGGGGATATCCATCTTCAGGAGGGACAGGGAAGATGGTCGGTGTTCAAGGGAGTTAAATACAGGGTAATTCTGGAAGAAAACATGTAAGAGGCTGCAAAAGACTTTAGTCTGGGGATGAGGTTGTTGTCCAGCTGGATAGCGACCCATTAAGAGCCAAATCTACAATGGAGTGTTTTAGATCGGAGCGCGTTTCTCTGTTATCGCAAACAAGTCAAAATCTAATGGAGAATCTGTGACAGAAATTGAAAACTGGTGTTCAGAGACTCTCACCATCTTTCTGAGTGAGCTTAAGCCGTTCAGTGCAATTAAATTCGATTCTGGTTTTTTATGTAGCCCCAGTTCAAAACAAATATGGTCTGAAGGCACTTTGCAAGTCAAGTCAATCCAATTATGCAGGCAGACTCCAAGTTAATTACTTCATACATTCCAACTGAATCTCGTTACCAAACAATGCAGTCAAGTTTAGCTCATTATTTAAAATAGTTTTAAAAGTTTTCTAAGTCTAAGTGCATCGAGTCACTGACTTGCTGCATTCACTCCTCCTCAACGAACATGAACCATCGCCTAAATTGTGTCATTGATTTTGCAGCAATCCCTCATACTGCACCACAGAGCGCCACAGGAAATCATTTCTGCCTGTAGCCATCAGACTTTACAATGCCCAACTCTGAGTGACTTAAATCTAAGTTTTCTCTGGATTCACTGATAGATTTATTTACAGATTAACATATTTTTAACATGTATGTATATATATTATACATTATACATGGTTATATTTGTATTATTAATATTTAACACCTTGGATGGAGTAGCTTGTCAACGAATAAGCAATTTCCCCTTGAGGATCAATAAAGTATATTCTATTCTATTGTACTGAGCATCCATGTAACGACAACACAAAGGAAAAACTCCCCTATTTTTATTTTGCATCAAAAACTGGCAAAAAAAAATGTACGTTTTCAAGTGAAGAGCCTGAATCTGTGTTCTCTGGTTGTTCAGTGTGACAGGTGCACAACATTTTAATGAGGAAACTCTATTTTGCTATTTTTTTTACACATTTTACTTTTTTTCTAAATTGAATGCATCAAGCTAGACATTTTAGTGGGTGTCCCTGAAAAATTGTTGAAGGGACACCTTTTATTTTCCCGCCTTTCCACATTACGCCACAAGAAGAATTGGGAGACTTCCACCCCGCAGTGTGATCAATAAAAATGAAATAAAGGCCTTAAATAAAGAATCCATCCAGCAGTGTGAAGTTAAATGATCATTTAGTGGATAAACTACAGGAGTTGGTAAACGATCAGCTCGGTTCCACTGATATCCACGAATACAACAGGCTCTAGCACCAGAACATCACTATTAGCCCCCCCTGACATACCCCCTACCTTTATCACCTCTTCAATCAAACTTCCTCCTTACTCAGCCTTCCTTCCACCCTCTGGATGTGCATCACCTTCTCTCTGCCCACACTGTCTGCCAACTGTTATTAATGGCAGGTAAAGCCCTGAGGGAAGTCCAGCCTTTTCCATCCTCATTGTTCTCTGTTATTTATCCTCCTCGGCACACATATTCTCACTTCTTATAAGAGCGTGCCGCCAGGTGAAGCCATGATATAGGAAGGGCGTGTGTGTACTCAGCTCTGGTTTGGAGATTGGGCTCCTGTCTGCAGGTCAGAAAGGATCAGAGTAACCATGGTTACCAAATTAAAAATCACAGCAACAACTGTGTCTGAAGAGTCGCCCTGCAACGCCTTGGCAGTTTCTGCAAAAACATGCACACAAACACGGACAAAGCAGCTTTTCATTCCACAATGATGTCAGAAGATGTGTGGCTTTTAGAGGGCACTTTAAGGCAGAGTTACCGCACAGTCTGACGAGAGACAAAAAAAAAACATTAAAACAACATAAACAAGAGGCTGAAACAGCCAGAGATTAAAAAATATATATAGTGTACCATGTTCAAACAAAATGAATGACTTAAGTGGTGATAACAAGGACTTGACCTAATGGAAAGGTTTTTGTGTGTTTTCTTGTGTTCTTAAGTGTGCTGAAAGGAAAATGACCCCTTTCAAAACAGAGAAAGGAAACAACATAACAGCGACGTAAAAGGTTTTTTTATCTAAACTTTGCAGACGACAGCTGGAATTACCTTTTCAGAAAAGAGATGAAACTCTGCAGGGGCTTTCTGAGGCTGCACAAAGTGTGGAAGTCATCATTCTGACAATCAGTTTCACAGTCACAGCATTCAGTTCAACAGTAAGTATAGGTATGAGCCGGATACCGGTATCAAGCTGTACTGAGGTTTTATCCAGTTTTAGTTTCAAATGCGCTAAACTTTTCCGTCAAACCATTCCTACAGTTTAACACCCGTTTAATTAGAGGCCAGGGAACGTGCTGAGTGAAAAAAACGGGGTCTGAAACTGGCGCACGACACTTTCTATGCAAAGGTTGTGCTCTATAAAAAATAAACTTGATGGGAAAATTTGAGGCTCCTCACGCAAACTTGTATTGTTTTGGAGACGGGGGGAATGGCGACACAGATGGTGAGGTGGGGAATTATACTGAAATGTGAGAGTTTCCTGACTGTTTTAAACATGCATAAAACTTCAGTGGTGATATTGTGGGGGATCACTATAGCGGCAGCATTTCTGAGCCTAGCACACTTTAGTGGCAGCTTATCCATGATGTGTGGCTGGCATCCAATTAAGTGGCTCGGTCATCAGGGAAAAGGAAAACTTGGCCTCATGCCAACCTAAGCATCCCCACACCAGGCTGGCAACTTGTCAAATCATTTATTGTATCACTTTTGTCATGGCAGCTGCTAGTATGTATATGGCAACCTGCCACTGCTCTGGCCGCAGCCAAAAAGGGTCTCACCAAGCAGCTGACATGAACAATTCACATTCTGCATGCCAAAAAAAGGTACCCTTGAACACACAGAAAAGTATGTGGAGGTTCCCAGTGAAAGAGGGCTTCCAGTTGGGGAAAAAAATGAACACGTCTCCAAATTGCACATGTAGACTGAATGCTGAGAGATGGAGGGAAGTTGTAAAATTCAGGCTACAGTTCTAAATACAAAGGTTTTTAAAGGAGAAATCTATCAAAAATGTCTAAAACATAGGTTGTGACTGTTACCCTTATTTGTTGCTTAATTAAGTCTCCAGTCTCTTGGGTTGCGTGGAAAGTACAGCTACAGTTGTACTTGTTTTAGCTTCCTTATTTTATGTGAACAGCAGGATATGTATGGGGTATCGACATGAAGCTCCCTCAGTCTCTCTCACACACCTGAACTGCTCTGCCTTGAAACACAGAGAGATGGGAACCTCAAATCACAAGGTGCTGCACAAGAAATCAACCCCTCTCCAAACTATACTTAAAGTCCCATAATGAGATAGACCATCTTGCTGCAAAAATTAAAAGAAAACAAAATGTTAACTATAGAAATGAATGAAGGCTACAGTCAGCTAAAGCGCCACAATATCACTGCAATCCACAGACTCCAAGAAACTAAAAAACAGTGAATAAAAAACAACGTTGAGAACAGAGTTCACACACAAAACACCCACATTGTTAAAAAAAAATAAAATAAAATAAAATAAAAAAAATAAGTCTAAAGTCTTTCAGCTTTTTATTTCATTCATAATGTTTGATTTTTCTGTTCTCTACACGCTGTAGATTTTCTTGTTTAGTATTTAACATTTACAACAGCAGATGTTTTGGATTGTCGTGTTCACCAGTTAATGATATGCCTTGCAGACATTTGTGATTAATTATTTGTCACAGCAGCTTCTAATGAGTCAAAAGTAAGCAGTTAAAACATCCGCATTTTGCCTCATTAAACTTTTAGTTTAACTACTTTATGCGCATTTTGTGTTCAAAGACTCATGTTGTAACAATGCAGCTGAAAAGGATTTTCATTGGATTATTCTGAAATGTGGTGCAAGATATTAGTTTGGACTCAGATTTCCATTTTTGCAGTATTAAAGATGGTTGTAAAAACTCTGACTGCTAGAAAGTTTGTGGATCTTGGATGAGCAGGTCGTGCAGTGTGGATTCTGCATGCAAGTTCGACTGACTGTGGTTCTAAATGAAAAATAGGAGAGTATTACTTGACCAAACTGATGAACTATCCAAGTCTGGAAGACAACCTGAACAAAATACCTCTATAGGCAGACATTTTTGCAGACAGATGGTAGATTTTTGATTTCCCCTACCTCCAGAGCATCCGAGGAATGCTCAGGAGACACACAGATTGGGTTGTTCTGCAACGTTTCAACTTGAGATTTCTATGAGTTGGGGTGCGCGACTGAACCTCCTGCACAGTAACAGCTCATGTTGAGTCATATTCAGTGTCTGATTGTTCAAAGTCATCACTATGTGTGCAGGTGCAGAGAGAACAGAAAAGAACAGTCATCTCCCAAAATCCTAAAACAACATAAAAGCAGCAGAACTGGTGCAGATGGTAATCATCTGCCCCCTTCGGCTGCAGGCTGTCTGGTCATACTGATGCTTTTCCCTCACGCTCATCAACAAACATCAATTATTGCACAGCAGATTCTGTTCTGTTCTGCTTTTTCTTAGCGCAGAACCCCCTCCTCTCCATCCATCCCTCCCTCCGCCCTCATAGGTGCCCTCTCTCACCGTCTGTCCCTCCCTCTCTCCCCTTCAGACATGGGCAGGATAGGATATCCCGACAAAGCCAGGCTGTACAAACAGAGCTCTACGACAGGAAGGACTCCCAGCCCTGAGAGAGGAATTTCCCCTTAGAGCGCACACACACAGCAACTCAGACATACACCGTAACCCTTTGTTGTTTTTAAACACACGTCGCTTTCATTTGTAATCTGGAATAATTTGAGACAAAACATGTCATTCGTCAATTTAGACAACAAACAGGAATTTGTGGTGTTTTGCTTTAATCACTCAACAATAGCTAGAATGTGCTCATCATCGAGTCAACATGGCTGCTGCTACTTTAGATAACTCTCTGGAGTTTATAATAACTTGTTGGCTTTCAGGGGTTTTTTTTTCAATAAAAGCTTAGATTTTAATTACAATAATGCGTAGACTATTCTGTTTCCAGGCATGTTTATATTCAAACTTCAAATGGCAAACTAGAAATGCTGAGATTTGAACTGAAAAAGGCTGAGGTGAAAAATAAAGTGTGAACAAAGGAGACTCTGCCAATAAATGTGCAAAGAAAAAAAAAAGTGTTATTTGACTGAGAGGATTCTCCTGAAATTGGTGCTTCATTGTGACTTTGCCCTGTTTTTTTTTTCATTTATTTATGAATAATTATTTTAATTTAGCACTTTATTTTTCACTATAACCTTGAATTTATCTCTTCAGACAAGCTACTAATTTTGACACATCACTGGTCAAAAATAACGTGAATTCATTTGTGTTTTCTTTTCAAAACTGTTACCTAATTAGGATTCAAATCAGAGTTTGCTGAAGTCAAACTTTGTCTGCAAACTAATTTAGCAAATTTGTTCAACAAGACCTGCTGTGCTTGTAATTAACTTGAATAATTAAGCTGCACTACCAATTAAAAGCGCTTTAAAAAAATTTTTTTACAATAAGCAGCATGCTAAATTGTGTTTTTCTTCCCCAGAAAGCTTCCTGGGAATTATTAGACAGGAAAATTATAAAACATATTGACTCATCCTGACTTTTTTTATTACATCTGTTAGAAGCCATGTCCTGAATACCAAATGGCCTGAATTGATTTTTTATTTTATGGTCAATTATAGCTGCAAGTCTACTTTTGAGACACCCAAATTGCCACAGGTGATGTGGAAACATCCTCTTAGGCCTCTCATGAAGACTGATGTGGATTGAATTTCCCATCTACAAATACTAGTATGGCATAACATTATGACCACTGGCTTTTTTCTGCTGATCCATCAACGTATTGACTCCACTCGACCCCCTGAAGGTGTGCTTTGGCATCTGGAACCAAGACATTCGCAGCAGATCCTTTAAATCCTGTAATATTACAAAGTGGGGGGAGCACATCCCACAGATGCTCAAAAGTTATCTAATTAAACATATGCATTTAAAAGCCTTTGTGCACACACAACATAAACCTGACTGCAAGAGACTGACAACGAAACAGAAGGTTAATTAGTTTGTTCTATACTTATAATATTACCCCTAACGTGTTACTGTTGTGTCACACTAAAAAAGCTCAAATCAATCACAGACCCTCTCTCCGAAACATGCAAATGGTTGTCATGACTGCAGCTGCAACTGAGCCGGATTAGACGTTTAACACCTTACCTGTGCTCTAAACTGGTTGTTGAGGTAACCACAGAAACAAAGTAATAACTGTTCCTGCAGCAAACCTGCAGGTTTATGTGACTGTAAAGTGCATGTGATTAAAGTGCCACTGTGGAAACGCTTTTTAGTTTGTTTTCTGTAAATGTTCAGAATCAGAAAACGTCAATCAGATTGGTTTCCAATGAAAAAAAGCACAGAAAAGTGAAATGATATCCAATTCCTTGAGCTCTTAAAAGCTCCACAGTCAAAGCAGGATTCTGTCAAATATTATTGTGCTGCTAAAGGATTCTGTGATCTAAACAATTACGAAAAGCAATCAGTGCGCAAAGGAGCAGGAGACGTTACGGCGGCTCAAATGTGAATTTTAAAACCTTCTACGGATATTAACCAGGGCTGTCCATCTCCCTGTCCTCAGGTGAAACACACACATGCACACACAGAGCTGGAGACGAGGAATTAGACCCCCAGTGTGCAGCCATCCACCCCGCCCCGCTCCCATGGCCCCGTCTCTGTAATTAGACGTCTCTGTTCTCACACTCCTGACGTCCCCTCTGTTTTTCTTCCATTGTGGATATAATTAGCAGCAGACTTTATCTCCCCCTTTTTGCCATCATTCACTTTCCATCTGTCCAACAACAGTGAGGACAAGACTGTCATCTGGCTGCTTTTCCTAAAAGCTCTCAACCCTCCACTGGGGAATCAAAAGCTCTGGCTGTTCAATGCAGAGGAACACAGAACATTTTCCTATTAAAGGCCAAAGATATGAACTCAGTGAAGGAATGAAGGCAGTTCTGGGCTCAACATGTGACACGAAACGCAAAATAAAGAGCCAGTCTTCTTTTAAAGGGTCATTTCATGAAGAAAATTAGTTTCTCTGAACTTGAAAGCATCTATTTGATTTCTGCATGAACTCACAAAATCATTCCTTTCACACTTTTGAGTCTAAAAATACCTTATTTAATTAGATATGCAGATTTCCAGGATATCATAACCTCACATTTGTGATTTGTTTTGATTTAGTTTTAATTTATATTTCCATAGTTTTATATTAGCTTTTATCATCTTTTTTTATCTGAATGTTTTTGTTTTCAGTTATATGTTCAACTTTGCCACTGATATATTTTTTCTCTCTACAGCAATTTGATCAGAACTTATTAGAATTAATATTTTTTTATCAGGTCGTGCTGCATTCACTGTACCACAGAAATGGGAGTTCAGTAGTCCTTTCCTGCTGCCTTGTTGCTTTATCGTTATTTTATGTAATTTCTCTTTAGCTGTCCTTTCAATTAGTTAATGTTTTCAATACAAATGCATCTCTTATTCAGGTTGTTTTCCCCAGTCGAATGTTGGGAAAGTCTGGACTCCCATGTTGACTGAATGAGGACAAAAGCAGATCTGCCTGTACAAAAACCAACATTTTAAACATCAGTAAAATGAATTTTGGTGATAAGTTAAAAAGCAAATAAATGGACCGAAGTGAAGCATTTACTCTATCTGTGACAGGAGTTACAGGATGATTATGAGCAATTTACAATCACACATGCAAAGCCAGCCGTGTCTAAACTTCACTGTTTTCTCAGCAAGCACCAGGTCAATGCATGATTCCTACTGAATCTGCTCCTGAAAAACAGATGAATAACAACTAGTTGAAATGCATAAGAGAGAAAGAATTATTTTAGACTAAAATCCACAATTTTCCTGTCGGTTTTCTTTGCTGGAGTGTGAGCTTTCACACAAAGTACTTTATGCTCAGTCTCTCGTGGGGTAATAACACGCTTCTGAGATGACTGAGCGTAATTTGTGTCTAAATCTGCATTAGTATAGCTCACAGCTAGAGCGCTGATCTCTAAAAAGAGGGACAATAACTGAAACAGATGAGTGAATAGACAGATTTTTCTGTCTATAAACCCAGACATTCTCAGCTTTTACTTTCATCCTTATGGTCAGAAAACATGTAAACAAAAGCCTAAAATGTCATATGGTTTTTGCAGCTTATGTGTAACAATTTTTGCAGAACTTATCAAAAGTATCCATTATTTCCTGCTGATTAGCATTTATTTATATTTTTGCTCAACTTGTTTTAAAACCTTAAGCTTTTGACATGCTTCATTAGCTTTAACATCACAGTAAAAGAAACAGAATAACAAATGGAATATTGGGTGGAAATGCTTTGTTTTTGAATCTTATCAAGGTGGGTTTATACAAAACCTTTTAAAACATTTGGCACCATCACTCCTGAACTCCCAGGTTAATTGTTAGCCGATGAATGCAAGAAAATGTACGCTATCTGAGCTGGGAGCAGTGGATAACAATGGTGATGTCAGCCAACAGCAAATAGAGATACGTCAACTAATCGCCCAGAGATCATGATTAGCCAATTACTGCTTGACTGGATCTGATCTGTGATTGGGGGGTCAAAACACTGTAGTAACGACCTCCACAGTCACCAGATCTCAGACTGAATCAGAGTTCCTTCAGGATACGATGGACAGGAGAGCCGAAACATGGAATCCAACCTGAAACTAACAAGGTGCACCTAAGAAACTGGCTACTGATTGTTTAGTTCATGCTTTATAACAGTGATCAGCTGCGGTTCTTTCTGAAAGATTTGTCTCCCTTATTTTTTTTATCTGCTTAGGAGTCTCTTGTATTAAGGAGATGTAAGTAAATAGTTCTTTGGACTTTCTGGAGGTCTTTCAAAGTCTTTTTCTATGATCTGTGGCTGCTTTTTCACTCACCTCCGCCCTAGACCTAAACATTGCCGTTGGAATAGGGTTTCTTTGCTTGTTTATCAAAAGATTTAGCTCTGAAAAACAGGATTATTTCAGCCACAAAAAGGTTCAGTACAGAAAACTTAGCAAAGAACCGGGTTTATATTTGGATCTTTAGATGTTTTGTTACCAGCAGCCTGAAAAAAACAACCACATTTTAGCTTCACAAAGTGCTCAAAGATAAAAAGCTTTTCATACAGTGGATGATCTACTGAAGGATGACGTATCTCTCAGGTCTTAGCGACATTTTATTCCTTTGTTGTATACGTCACTTCTAAATACTCTTCATGAGCTATAGATAATTGTCTTAGGCCTGGTATGTATTCTTTTGTCCTCTATTTGTCCACTTTCCTCACAACAGGCTGTTATGATCAAATACAGGAACTGCAACAAATCTGGTTAAAAATTGACCCAAAGTACAGAAAAACAAATATGTAGGTGCGTAATTCCTGTTTGCAATAAAAAAGTAGAAACTTTATACTTTAAAAAGGAAATTCACTTGAACTTTTGAATTTTGTTGCCTCCCCCTCCGTCTGAAAGTCACATTCCTGCGAGGTTAATTGGCTTCAGCTAAACTCTGCAGCCACTTCAAACACCGTGGAACAACAGAGGCCTCTTGACATGTCATGCGATGTCAGGCTGTCTCATCCTTATCCTGTCCACCCATCAGCCCCATCTCCTCCTCCACCTCCTGCTGATTATGATTCTCTCAGCAGTGTGAGTAAGCCACTATGACACGCACACCTCCACCCAAAGCACCTGTGCCCTTCTCTGAGATCATCAGCAGACCACCTCCTCTGCTCTATCTCAACTCTCACTTCCTTTTTTGTTCACTGTTTCCCCTCCGTGCCGTTAACGTTAACTATCACGCATTTTCCCAGCGCGACCTCCTCCCTCACATCCTCCATCGTAACCCAGACTAACACCAACCTCCCTCACTTCCGCAGGAAATTACCTTTTCCAGCCGATGGACGCTTCACGTCTAAGAGTCTGCTGTCACACAGTGGCATCACTATTACTATTGAGAAAATAATCCAAGAACAACAATGTGTGTATGCATTTCATTTTTCTTTCATAAAACTGGAAAAAAAAAATCACCCAGTTCAACAAAAAAAGACAGAGAAGTTGTTCTGCATAGTATTGGCTAAATAAAACTTTCAGATTTGTTTATATTGTTAAAGCTGAGGGACGTAACTTTTACAAAAATATGTTTTTTTTTTTTGTATATTTGTTAAAACTGTCACCATGTTGTGACAGGATGGTATGAGACAGATAATCTGTGAAAAGATCGAGCTCCTCCACCTCCTCCCTGAGCTGCTATTGCCGTCGACAGAAATGCGCCGCTCCCGACCTAAACCAACCAATCAGAGCCAGGAGGAGGGTCTTAGTGCTGTCAATCACCCTCATGTATGCACCACTAAATGTGCTAATCGTGGAAAAAAAAGAAAAACTTTTTATCCATCATCATCGGTGGCCATGCTAACTAGCATTAGCATTCGCGGCAGGCTATGTTGTTATGAACCAGCTGTAGTGCAGCATAGAACAAGGAGGAGCGTGTGAGCGGCGCATACATGAGGGTGATTGACAGCGCTAAAACCCTCCTCCTGGCTCTGATTAGTTGTTTCTGACTGAGTGGTGTATCTCTGCAGTTAGTACTGGGAGCACTGGGAGAAGGCAGAGGTGCTTGATTTTTTTCACAGATTATCGGTCTGATATTAAACTGTCACGACAATGATAATTTTAACAAATATATAAAATGGTGAAGCTTCTTTATGGTGAAACCTGGAGTTTAAAATAATCCCAGATGTAGATGTTCCTGTTTCGCTGCCGAAACGCTGTGTTGTTTTTGGTGGCAGAGTCACACGTCCATCTGCACTTCTGCTTTTGGCACCTTTTCAGACTAAAATCTCTGTATTCTTCCAATGTTCATTTACAGTGCAGAGCATTTTTTCCATTTTGTCACATTACAAACACAAATTTTACTATATTTTATAAGGATTTTAAGTGACTGACCAACAAATAGTAGTCTTGTAAATTTTAAGTGGAAAAAAAAAGGATACATGGTTTTCAACCTTTTTAACAGTCAATAATTTAAAAATTAAAGCAGCCATTTGTATTCTCTCCTTCCACGTTCAATACTTTGTTGAAGTTGGTTTTGCTGTAATTTCAGCTGCAAGTCTTTTGAAGTCTGTCTTTACCAGCTGTTACAAGCTCAAGCTCAGTCAGATGGATGGAGAGAGTGTGAACATCCCTGTTTAAGTCTTGCCACAAAGTCTCTGTTGGATTTAGGTCTAGACTTTGACTAGGCCATGAATATGCTTAGTGCTAAACAACTCCATTGTAGCTCTGGCTGTATGTTTGGGGTCATTGTATTGGAAGGTGAACCTCCACCCCAATCTTAAGTCTTTTGCAGCCTTTTACAGGTTTTCTTCCAGGATTATGGTGTATTTAGCTTGATCCATGTTCCATGTTCTTTGACCTGCTTTTCTGTCTCTTTTAAAGAAAACCATTCCCACAGGATGATGATGCCGCAACCATGCTTCACAGTACAAGTTACCAAAGCCACTTCTTCCACAGCTTTAAAAAAGCGTATACAGAATTTCTTATCAGATATTTTCAACAAGTTTCTTGTTGTCACTCTTTCATTAAGGCCAGGTTTGTTTGTTTATTTTTTTGGACAGCATGATAAATGGTGTAACTATTAGGTCCTGTGGGTCTCTGGGGAGGTTCTCTGATTAACGCTTGCCCACCATGTCAGTTTAGGATGAAGGCCATATTTTGGTAGGTTTTAAGTTGTGCCATACTCTTTCCATTTTCAGATGATGGACTGAGCAGTGCTCTGTGAGATGCTCAAAACCTGGAATTGTATTTTATAACCTAGCCCTGCTTTAAGCTTCTGCTCGACTTTCTCCCTGATCCGTCTGCTGTGTTCCTTGGTCTTCATGCTGCTGTTGTTTTCTCAGAAAGCCTGCATAGAACAGCTGAATCTGTACTGACTACAAACGGTTGCACTGGAGTTTATTTAGGGGACTCAGAGTAAAAGTGATTAGATACAAATAAGGGCTGCAACTAATAATTATTTTAGTTATTGATTAATCTATTGATAATTCTGAGGATTAACTGGACAAAAAATTGGCACATTTTGCAGATTTGTCATTTAAGCCTTTTTTTATACATTATAGATACATTAAAAGATGCAAATAAACAAATAATTCAATTCCTTTTTTTAAATAAAAAAATAAACATTTTATTGCCAAAAATGCAATAGCATAGCAATCATTTAGCAATCATTTATCATTAATTGTTCCAGCGCTCCGCTTTTAGGATTTTATTTTTTCTATAGAATTAAAACCATTCATCCTTTTCCTTCACAGTTATACACTCATTTGTGTTGATCTAAAACATAAAATTTAAATAAAATACATTGAAGTTGATTATTTTAATGTAACAAAATGTTAAAAAGTTCACAGTGTATGAATAGTATTTCATTTCTGGCCTTTGAGTCACTCTATATCAAACCTTGAGATGAATATTTTCACCATCAATAGGTTGGTTTTTACATACTGAGAAGTCACAAATACATACTTGAATACGGCTTTACAAATAGGGTGGATGTGCCTAAGGTGATGTATCGGGTTTTATTTACATTGTTTTGCTTTTTCATGGTCTTTAGAGCACACAGATAATTTACACAACATATTTTAGGTCTGGAAAAGTTTTACGTAGAGAAGCTGTATGAAGTCTGTAGTTTAAATTGTTTCAAATCCAGAGTGTATGTGTACGTTGCTGCAGTTTGTAAGTCAGGTTGGTTTTTATGACTTGTTTAAAGTGAGTTTGATGAATAGCTAGTACTGATGTTGTCGTCAGATATCATCAATGTCCATTTTGGCATTTTACTCTTTGCAAATCCAAATATCTCCAGGTTATTTGTAGTTTGTCATTAATCTGCACTATAAAAGGACAATAAGATGTCCACGTATTCTTAGAGGCAAATTATTTTAATGAGACATTTCAATAATTTTAATTTTATTATTTAATCATAATCGTTAAAGCGGAGATCCTCCATCTGTAGAAAACTCAGTTTTATATATGTTCAGTTTTTGTAGCAAATCAGCAAAACTTTTTATCTCATTTTCAAAATGTTACAGACCTGAAATGTTAAAATTGAAATAAAATTAGGTTAAGACAAAACAAGCAGAGTATTCAGTTTATACTGATTGGATGGAGATACAAGTCATCACCAACTTTTTCCGATTCAGGTTTTACAATCTAAGATCCATTGCTCCGCAGGTGCATGTATCATTTGGTTATGATGCTTGGGTGTTTGGGTTTGGTTTCATTTGTGTTTGTGTCCTCACCACCTTGGACACAATTAGGTGTTTCAACAGGACAGTGATGCCAATCACTGGACCGAGAAGTTAAAAACCAAAGCTTCAACTATCTGACCCAAACTGTAGCCATCAGATGAAAGGAAACTGATCAACATGTTCAGGAACAACCCAAGAGATCCCAAGGCTCAAGCCTATAATGAGCTGGTAGATGCTGCAACACCGGTTTCCCTCCTCACAGTGAAGCCAGTGAAGTGCGGTCAGGGGAGGCGGGTGAGGCGGTGCTTCAAGTAGATGCTAACAATGATGAGAGAAAATCTATTTTTCCTCCTGAATTTTCTATAAATCAGTTTTTTATTGGTATTATCAACATTTTTATGGTAAAAATTGCTGAATTTACGCATTGCCAGTTCAAATACGTGGAAGAAGCCCGGGGTGAGGCCTGCGCCTCACCTCTTGTGTGAGGCACAGGCCTCATTCACTGTATCACACACAGTGTGACACAGATGTTCTACATATTTTGACATTGCACAGTGTGTCTAATATATTTAATGAATGTGAGCGACGTATTTAGTCTTTGTGATAAATGCGCACTGAAAATGCCCAGGGTGAGGCAGAAAGTACCGCGCCTCACCGATAGAGGGCAGTGCTGAGACCCATAGACACAACAGACAACAGGTGCTCTTCTTCTATGCATTGAAAAGACTGAAAACAATCGGAAAACTGCAAAAAACACAGTCTGAATAGAATCGTTCAAAGCTGCTCTCCATTAAAGCTGCCAGATTTTTTAAAATGAAAGAAAAAGAAGAGACCGTGATGTTTTTTACACAGTGAGAGAGATTTGTGGAGAAGGATAGGTGCATGGACTTCATATAAAAATAAAGGTAAGATCATAAACGATTTTCAATTTTTATGAAAAAAAGAGAGGTCAGCAAAAGACAACATTAAAAAAAAATCTAATCTAATTAATAAGCATAATTACAAGCTTTAATTAGTTAAGGTCCAAACTGAAATATAAGCTTCTATATTGGATTTTTGGCTCTGGGGGAGTCGGTGCCTCACCAGTCATGAAGCTCACTGCACGTCACTGAACGAAGCAAGTTTAAAAACATCAACCTGGACAGGGAGGGTGAAGGAAGGCTCTGCTCAAAAACACAAACACCTAGACAGCTGCTCACAGAGACAAGTCAAATACTTTCTGGACAAAAGTTTTATTGTCAAATATTTTATGGTTAAAGGATAAAGGCTGAGCCAGTTGACCTAAATGAGAAGAAGAAGTTTGGAAGAGTCAAGATGTGGTTTTTAAATCTAAGTACAATGTGGCAGCATCATGATGAGGACTGTGCTGGTAAATTGCACAAAGTTATTACAAATTCTTCACCTTCACTTCCATTCAACAGATGTCTGAAACTTGGAAATGGACGGTGGACCATGACCCCAAACCGGACAAAGCAAACAAGCATTAAGCCTCTGCAGTGGAAGCTCCGACCTCAACCCTGTTGAAAGTTAGGCCTCAGTGTCACATCTGTGCCTCATATACTGGAGCCCGTACCAATACTTTTGACCCTGTGTGAATTAGAGAAACCTCACAAATCCCTCCGTTCTCAAATTAACATAACATCAGTGGCCACAATGTCTAAATGTAAACCTCTTCCTGGAACAGCACGTAACGGTCAAGGCCTTAACTGTTCTTTTTTTAATAATGTCATAAAAGCAGCTGAAATCGAATTATTAAACCAGAGCATCACCCAACATGTTCCCCGCTGTAAGAACACGAGTCCATCAGACCAGAGCCTGAGGCGGCAGGGGTAAAATCAGCAGTGACTCATTGTCAAACATTTCATAATGTGATGCTTAAAATGTTTGTGGTCGGTCCTGATGAGCTTTGGCAACAAAGGAGAGCAAAGAGGGGGGAAAAAAGCAGGTCCACTGGGACTCGATCCAGCCGAAGATCTCAGGAGGGCAGCGACACAGAAAACAAAACAGTGATTTAAATCTGCGTGTGGAGAAAAGAAAGGGAAGGAGAGATGTGACGGGGCGAAAGACGTCAGAAGGACGGCCGTGAAAGGAAACTATTGTTTGTAATTACAGCTTTGAGTCCATTTATGCACCTGTGAACTGAACACATATAGAGACACTCTCTAATCTCACAGTGATCGTGTAAATCAAACTCCTCTCTATTCTCTTTTTATAAAGTCTCTCAATCCAATTTGCACACAAATGAAATCATTAATGCACATCTCCCCAGAGACGCTTACCTCCCCAGAGTTATTAACTTATCTTTAAAAAACACCCACTTCAAATCCTGCAGGAAATTAACCCTTTTTTTGTGTGTGGAGATCCCAATGCATTCACGATCAGTGTATTTGGGTGTGTCTGTGGGAGGCAAATTAAAAGGCTTGTGAGGAGAAATGTGCGTGTAGGCATGGCTGCAGATGTGAATGTTCAGACAGCAGTATCAGCATACATGCAGGTATGCAAGGCTGCACCGGAGAGTCAATTAGGTGGGACAAAAGAGAGGAAAACACAAACGACATACAGAGAAAGAGTGAAAGAGAAACTCCGGAGGGGAAAGAAAGCTCCGGCTATGTTCGTCTACGTTCGTTTCTCTTCACTGGTTTCTCTCTGCTCGGCTCCCACACAGCAGGAATGTGCAGGTTACAACAATGGCTGTGTGTTTCCATCACATGCTATGAGAATGAGACTGCCTTCTGTTCAAAACAGGAGACTGAAGTGCATCCATTTTATTACTCTCAGCACAATTAAGAAACTCAACTATTAGTAGTTTAATTTTTTTAATTTCTCATGTTTACTTTTTATTCTGTCTAAAGAAAGTGTTGTCTCACAGCGTGCCCCAAACAGCAACAAGGGTTAGGTTTGTCTGGGCAGATATAAATGCTCAACAGATGCATTTCGGCTACGTTTCCACTGCAGGCAAATGTGGCCCAAACCTGATTTTCAAGTGACCAGTTCACCAGTGTGAACGCTCAGATCTGGTCCATATCTGATTTTTTTCGAGTCAGATACGAGCCACTTCCATATCTGTTCCTGAATCCGACTCATGTCCAGTCTTTTCGAATGTGATTCCGGTGAGAACAACCAAAGCAGTTTTGATCCGACTTTGATGCCGCTTTTCATCAACATTTGTCAAAACTGTGCGCCGGCGGGAAATGTTAGCAAGATGGATGACATCTCCGACGGTTCTGCACAGTGGCAGGACAGCGTGATGTTACACTCCATTAAAATATGGGGAGATGCTGTATAAAAGAAACTTCCTTCCATGTTTTCTGGACCAAACCGTGCTGTGCGTGACGTCATTGATATTGTTTTTATGCGCATGCAGGTCAGCTTGGAAACGCGAACAGTTCACGCTGGAGTCAGCTATAAACCTCATGTTAAGGGTAACGTGAACGGCAACGCAAAAAGCTCTAATTTCTGAAAAAATCGGATTTGATCATCAAGCTCTGCATTGGGAACGTAGCCTTATTTAATTTGAATGAGGCTATTTTTGAATTTGAATTAGTAATTTGAATATGAAAAATGCTGCTGTTCAAGATTTTGGTTACAGAGTGAGGAGAGGATAATGGTTTAGGGTTGAAATAAATATGTCATAAGAATTTTAGTACCAAGGCAGGAAAACCACTGATGTTTAATATACTACTGTTACAGTCCTTTTAGTGGCATTTTTATTGTTTGTGTTCAAAACCAAATTATATAATGGCCTGATGGTCGTTGGCATCCGGCTGCATTTGAATAAATGCCCAGCTGTCCAATAGGGAGAAATAAAGAGAGCCTTTTAAGGCCTGGATTCCCTCCATGGCATCTTTGATAGCATTTCCCACCACCTGACCTCTGCAGTAGTCATGGGCCTGTTACCAATATCAAGGTATGCCCAGGTTTAAAAACATTTCAAAAACACCAACGTTATTTTATTATGACAACAAAGAAACTGCAGGAGTGACCAGGGTGTTCTCTGGCTCTTCAAAGCATAGGAATGGATAGCTCCCCCTTCCCCACTTGTTGCTGCACATGCCTACCTCAGCTGGCTTAAAGAAGGCTTTCATTCTCTCTTGCTAACAAACAATACAAATTGAGTTGTTTTAAACCTGCTGTTGGCAAAGCTATGAGCAGTATGTCTATCAAAAGGCCAATTGCAGGCTCGCTACAGGAGTCAATAGTCCAACTCAGTCACTGTGTTACTCTATTAAAGCTGCAGGATGCAACTATTTGTTAAAACTTTCACCATGTTGTGACAGTTGGTATGAGACAGATAATCTGTGAAAAGATCCACCTCCTCCCTGAGCTGCTGTTGCCGTCTAAAGAAATGCTCCGCTCCGGACCTAAAACAACCAGTCAGAGCGAGGAGGAGGGTCTTAGTGCTGTCAGCCTTGTGTGTGCACCGCTACATGTGCTAATGGTGAAGAAACAACTTGCTGTTACAGGAAAACTGTTTATCCGCTGTCATCGCTGGTCATGCTAACTAGCTTTAGCATTCACAACAGTCTCTGCTCGCTGCAGCACAGCAGAGAGCAAAGGGGGGGATAAAGAGGGGGGGGTTAGCAGCGCCACACAAACGGTGATTAACAGTACTAAGAACCGCCTCCTGGCTCTGAAGAATTGTTTCTCGATAGCACTGGGAGCACTGGAAGTAGGCAGAGGAGCTCGATTTTTTCACAGCTTATGTCTCATACCATTCAGTCACGACATGGTGACAGTTTCTACAAATATGAAGAAAAATTGTTTTTATAAAAGTTACAAACTTGCAGCTTTAGGAGCAGAAGACCAAAAAGAGATAAAAGTACAATATACACTTATAGCTTTTAAGGTTTTTGTGTATTTTTAATGTTTGTTTATTTCTATGTATCATTAATATAACTATGAATAAATGTTACTGATGATTTTGCTGTATACTTGATTGATGTTTTTACAATGTAAAGCACTTTGAACTGCTTTGCTGCTGAAATGTGCTGTACAAATAAACTTGACCTAAATATGACATCAATATAAGTGCAATAATTACTATGTTAAATTATTGTATAAGGGTGTAGCGACACATCGAGCTTACACAAGATAATGATACGACATTAAGTTCATGAGAATGAAACGGGACAATGTTTTAGCAATATTTTTAGAGGAGACAAAAATAACATTTTTGGTGTTCACAAATAAACTAAAAGGTTTCATATGTATCTTAGATTCTTAAAAGATGCAACCCATACTCATTAAAGCAACTGTGAAATAACCCAAATGTAAACTATTAACTGTGGTATTCTCTCAGTGTTTACAAATTATCATATCGTCACAGTTTCCATTTTTCTTTCCTCTAAACAAAAAAATAATTAAAGTTCACTTTGAATTTTTAATTAAAAAAAAAAAACATTTTTTTTTTTTATTTATTTCATTTCCTATTTATTTGCAGTTTGGATGTCCCAAGGTTGAGCCTTAGATTAAGAAACAATGCTTTCCTAAAGGAAGACTTTTAAAATCGATGTCTGAAAAGACTGGACAAAAACAAAGTTTAAAGACATTATTTTCTTCATTTCCATCATTTTGCCCCGACTGTCACCATTTATCTTAAAACATGCGCAGAAAAAGTTAAGAAATGAGAAGAAATGTTCTTCCGTTGCATTTTGCTGCGTCTCTAACATTATCACCACCTATTGGCACAAAAAATTATGTAGCTGGGGCTTAAAACAGCCTCCAAATATTTAGTTATTAGAGCTAAATTAAGCTGCAGCTTCTTTCAGATTAAACATTAAACCTTTTTCTTCCTCAAAGAAAAAAAGCTTCAAGTCTGATTTAAACGTTTCTGCTGCCTGCAAAACCATTGCAATAATAACTTTAATTACTGTAACATCCATAAGGCTTTGATAGATGAATATTTTGGGTCATAAATGAGCACTTAAATGTAATTATTTCCTGTTAAAAGCTCCTAGAATCAGGGGACAGTCTCTGCTTTAAATGTTTGACCTGCCTCCCATGTTTCCAGCACATAAGTCACTTCTAATTACTGCAAAAAAACTGATTATTCTGTATAAGTGTTAACAGTTTCTGACCATATTTTCTAAACTCCAAATGTTTCAGACTAATATCGAAAATGTAAACTGGATTCTTTTGTGACAAAATAAATGCAACAACTTTTATTTTTACTATTATGTTTAAGCTAGTTTTTGAACATCATAACACATTTAAATGTAAACCTGATCATTGTTATTAGTCTGGATTATTTTTCCTAAACTTTATTTATATTTTTTATGAGCCTAAATGATAGCACATGTCATTCCCACACTCAGGGGAGCTTTCTATTCCCTCACGCTTCCCTTTAACATTGATCCAGGAACAAACTCAGTGACACAGTGAGAAGCCTGGGAATTTCACTGCAAAGTATTTGCATAATGGCAGCAGTTTGCATGTCGCTGTAAAAAGAAGAAGAAGACTGCATGTGCAGTACACAGTCTACTTTCTCATCTCATGCACTTCTTCCAGCTGCAAAATCTTGCAACTTGGGTTATTTTTATGTACTAAAGTTAGCAAGATGTCGCCTCGATTTTACAGGGATTTTACAATCACCCCTGAGTGAGCAACAGTCCCAGTCTGGCCCTCCCCACGATAATTTTCTGCACCACCACTGCCTGTTGATTTCTTTTTTTCACAATATAAACTCTCATTTTCAAGAAAGATCTGTTCCTATATCTGTATGTAAAGAGAGCCAAGAGTAGAGACTAATAGATAGGAGGACTCTGGATGATGGTCAAAGACTCCCCCTCCTCCCTCCTCTGTTTGCTCAACCTTTGTGAAATATTACTGGAGCAGATGGAGTGCACCTTTAATGGCAGAAGATAATTATCCAAAGTATTAAAAATAGATTTCCAGGGGCGCAGAGTGGTTTGGTTGGTAGAGGGCGTGCACCATGTGCAGAGTCTCCTTGACGTGGCAGTCCTGGGTTCGAGTTGCTGCATGTCTTCCCTTTCTCGCTCCCCTATTTCCTGTTCAATTCAGGCCACTAAAACCTAAAAAAAATAGATGTTCCAATAAGTCTGGCACTAGTTATTTGAGAAAAAAAAATGATAAATGCAGGATTTTATTTCCTCAACTCAATAAATGTGGTCAAACTGAAGGTAGACTTTTTTTCTAAAACCTTTCACTGTGAGATAATGCTGCTGCAATAGAAAATTGGTTTATTTTAAAGCTACAAGTTTTAAATACTTGTTAATAAATAAAATGTGATGCTTTTTTTTGTCCTGATAGCTCACACCTGAGTCAGATTAAATGCAGCATTATGTTAGGGTCAAAAATGAGACAGTTTCAGGAGTTGTTTTTAAACTCTGGTTTTATAAACAGTAAAAGTAACATCCCACCCGGTGGCGTCACTTTGTAATGAAATTATATTAAACTGATCCCCTGAGATGGTAAACTGCAAGCATGTGTGCCTTTAATACTTCTTCTCCATAAACGGGCATTCAACTCAGCGTCTGATAAAATAGTCAGTCATGAATGACGAGAAACACGGCAAGAGCTGGTCGAGGTAAAATGTCCACACACACTTTTAGCTGAATGTTTATCAGGTACATTTTAGCTCAAATTCAAGCAACAAACCACATAACGAGCTTAACACTTAACATGAAGATCACAACTTCCTGCTGGGTCATGTTTCACGCCATTCACTTCATCTGAATAGTTGATCTATGGAAACTATGATGACGTCTGCGGGTCACTGAAACAAAGAGCGAATTTTAACCAGCTGAATGAATAAATGAATAAATGAATAAATGATTAGATTTTCCTTCCCTGCCTTCAAATATATTTAAACAACTTTTATTTTCTTTAAATTTAGCATCCAGTGAGTCAGACTGCTGTCCTGATAAACAGCTCTTCAAGCCTTCTGGAGATTTTTACAAAAGTTTTTTTCTTTGGACTTTGGCTCCTTTCATTTTTATATTTTCAGTCCAGTCCTTGAAGCTGATCATGGCAGCATATTGCTGAGCATCTGCTTGGCAAAATAAGCACAATGGATAGGTAGTGGACCAAACAAGAACTGGTGGATCTTGGGTCATATCCTAAAGAAGTAGAAACAAATACATGCATACCTGAAACATTTACCTCAGATGTGTATCACCTTTGGTTGATGAATCATTGTACACCAGATTTTCAGCAAATCACCTTGTTGATGCTATTCTGTGTCAAACAGGGTTGTCTTTGGAGGTTTTAGGCATCCAAAGTGTAAAGAAAGGGTTTGAACGACATTTAGAATACCTGAAGAATTAATAAACCTAAGAATACCTTGACCTAATCCCAGGTATCATATAAACTATATATATATAAATCATCCGTATATTTAACAATCCCAGCCTATTTCCTTGTTCAGAGTATTTCCTTGCTTGATAAGATACTCTATCGTGGTTTATGTGCACTATTTTTGTTGGCTCAGTTAAGCTACTATATTTGCTAAAGCTTCATCACTTGTTTCTAAAGACATCCATGTCCCGACACATACAGCTACTCTTCAATAAACTCATATTTTGCCATTGTTAATGATATTGTCATACCTATCAAAAGCTATCCTTTAGTGCTAAGCTAACTTTAGGATGTGTCCTATTAGTTTTGATATGACTTGTTGATAATTTGTTGTCATGACGCCTTTAAATTGAAATGAAAGGCTGTGACATGACCTTAAATTACTTGCTCATTCTTGTAAACCCTTCAATGAGGCTGACTTAAAACAATTCAGCAAAGAAGAATGAGCCAAAATTCCTCCACAGCCAGTTGTCTTAATAGCAATTGTTGCTGCAAAGACTGGACCAACCAGTTATCAGGTTTGGGAAACAATTACATTTTCATATAGGGCCAAGCTGGTTTACATAGCTTTTCCCGCCAATTAATTATTATTATTTTTTTTTTTTTAAAGAAGCATTTTTGTATATAGTTGGGTTAGCTTTGTCTTCTATTAATTTTTTTTTTTTTTTTTATTAGCTGAAACATTTATACATTTTTACTGCACTGTATGTGCCATTGATCTTAATTTCAGTGAAGTAACTAAAGGAGGCTCCTTTATTCTTCAGTGACTTGCATTACTACAAGGGACAAAAAAATCAAGAACATTTTGAAGGCTTACAGGAAAGTCTGGCTGCTTGACAGCAAGATAATCAGGCTGCTTCATAATCTAAACCCTAAATATTACAGCACACAATGAAACAAGTGAAGTCAAAAACAAGTGATTTCCTCTGCCAACCTGCCTCCTTCGACTCATGATTTATTTGTTTCTGCTCAACAGAACCTAATTTAGCACTTTCATGACAGCTTGCTTTGTTCCACTTATTGTTTAAAGCAGAACTAATACCTGCAGAGACAGAGCTTCAAGAAATTACTTATGTTATGAAGTCTTTGAACTTGTCTAATCTCAGCTGGAAAAAAAACCCCAGACTGCTGATTGTCTGTTCCTCTAGGGGTCAAAAACAAGCCGCAATCCGCAGGCTGCACATTGGATCACAGATTTCCAGGAGGCGATGGAAAAATCTCATTTTTTAACATCCAAAACCAGACATAAAATTAGATTTAGAGGAAAAATCCCTACATGGACTCACAGCAGCTTAAAGGGGCTGAAACCTGGCAGCCAGTCCTGATAACGTCGGAGCTCAAAACAAATACAACACAACGAATTACAACTATGCTCACATTTATAAGCAAATGCACATATTTCCCTGAAGAGATTAGAGGAGAAAAGAACAAGTGAGGGAGGGCAGGGGACAGAGAGAGCTCACCTTACCTAATAATGACTGTGCTCACCTGTTGATCCCCTCACCTGGGGCAGGGGGATCACTCCCCCCCCCTCCCTCCGCCTCGTGGAGATAGCCAGATAAAGCCATCCTTTCAGCTGAGGCTGCCACAGTGCGTCCCGGCCTGGCCCGCCCCACGGCGCAGCCCTGAAACCGATCCAGGTAGGCTTTCTCATGGAGAACTTTCTCACACTCGCACCTGCCAATCACACACCTCCCCGGAGAGCAGGACGGGAGGATAAAGCTCCGAACTCACGCAGCATTCATCCAGCACACTCAAATGTAAACTGTACACAGATAAGGGAAGATAATTGGCTCTGGGACAGTGAGTCTCACAGGTAAACGGGCTGATACCGATCACAGAGAGGAAACCTAAGCCAGTTCTGTGCAACATTCATGTGTGCAGGTGGATTTAGGGGACTGTGTGGGGACATAAAGCTTTATCAGGTAAATCAAATAGTTTTAGTATGGAGACCGTGTGACGCGTCTCGAGGAGTGATGGAAATATGTTTCACCACATCACACACATCCTGATAACATGCTATGATCAGAGCTTAAACCTGGAACACATTACGAGAAAACAAGCCCGCTATGCAGGGAGCGAACTGAGAAAATATCAAAAGGAGAAGAAAAGAGGAAGAATCCCTTTAGCCCCCCCAAAAATAAAATAAAATAAAATCTCTGAAGTCCTGCAGAAAATTATGGATCTGCAGGTCATTTTAGAGGGATTCACTTGAGCTTTAAACGAGCATTACCTGCTAATGGAGAACAGAAAGAAGTAGCCTCTGTTTCTTTAATTCACCCAAGCTGTGTTTGTTGTTTTGTTTTTTTTATTTCTTAATAATGAACATATAAAAAAAGGACAAAAGCTGTTTGGAGAGGGGATGAAAGAGCAGAGTTTAATAATCAATAAACCTTTGGGCCATTCTGGTGTTCTGTTTTGTAATTAAATTACTCTTTCATTCAAGGACGTCAAGTCTAGCAGCCAGGAGCACGAAGTTCAAAAGCTCCAGAAAGACCAAAAGTGAAGTTATAAGAAGAAAACATTTGGATGGATGGAAGGTTAAGAGAGAACAGAGACAAGAAACTGAACAAACTAGTGGACAGAAAAACAGGACAGAAGTTATTAGCAAACTACATAAACAACATCTTTCAGTACATTAGAACAGTAAGTCCAAACGTCGGGGTCGGTATCCCCCTCAGGGTCACAAATAATAGTAGCAAAGTATACGTATGCTACAAATGTTGAAAGAGATCAAACCAGCAGTCACAAACTGATAAAAGCAAAGTACTGTTTGCTGTTTGTATTGTCATTTTACCCACATCCATTTGACTTAGCAGTAATACTCAGTGAGAGGTGAAATCTGCAGGAACCTCAGCCTTAGAATAATATTTCTAATTTATATCTAATAAAACATTCATATCCAAGAACCTGACAAAAGCCCAACTCATAAATACCTTAAATACCTGTTCTTGGTCTATTTTATGTGTCTTTTGTTAGCTGGACTCAGTGCAACCTGTGCAACAGTGCTTTTCCAGTTTTTTTTTTTTTTGTTGTTGTTGTTGTTTTTAAACAGTCGCAGCCTATTTTCTCATGCATGGTCTGAAAAAAAATTTATTTTTTTTTTTGTTTGATGAAGTGAATCTGGGTTTTCCCAAATAATCAGGTTTTTTTCAGGTTTTTTTGTGAAAAAGAGACTGCATTGACTGCTCCCACTATCTGTGACATGTTACCTGCTCAAACAGCTTTTAACAGGGAAAGCTGCACAGAGAACGGCTGAAATATTTAACTTTAAGTTTCACAATGTTCAAAGCAAAGATGTACATTTCTGTTGTAATGTTTGCTCGAACGCGAGCAGCTGGAACCGCATTAAAATATGCTACGGGTCTAAATATCAACAAGTCATATCAAAACAGAGAGTAAATATGCTAATGCTAGCCTAGCACTTAAGCAAGCACTTAGAAAACTGCTCCTTTGCAGGAAAGCTACCTTGCAGATTCACCTATTCATGAATTTTTCTGTTGAACATAACTCCAAATTATTTGTGGAAAATTGGGCAATAAATAGATTTTTTCATAGAGCTTATTTCATATATTGTGAGAAAACAAATGCAGCTTTGGAAACTGAAATACACGCTACTGACTCTAAAAAGTTTTTTTATGGCAGCCAATCCAGGAGGATCCATTTTCCATGGCGCTGCTTAGCTGTACACACCCACTCTAAAGCATTAATATTGCATTCAGTCAGAAGAAACATGTTGATAAAATTAAAAGTTTATATTTTAAACCTAAGTTTGCTGGGATTATAATTGAGCCCAACTTTACATGGTGGCTGAAATGCTGGATCTCAATTGGCTCATTTCAGCACTGGGGACAAAAAATTCTGATCAGGGCTTCCCTAGTTCGAAGGCAGATCCAATCTATATTTTCAACAAGAATTTGACATCAAAATATTCCTGTTTTTTGTCTTAAAGTGCATCATTGTGAAGAGTGAAAAAAAGGAAAATGTCGAGCGCAGCTGCTGTGAAACAGGATCCAGACCATTTTAATGCTAATTCAGTCTTAAATTGGCATCAACTGTAAATTTTTCAGCATGTAGGCACTGAGTGGCATACAGATCAGGAGGTTTATTTTGTTAGATTTTATGTTGTGTTTTAACTGCACTGATGAGGCAGCTCAGAAAGCAGCGATCATTACCCCAAGAGGCTTTCAATGGATGACAGCTGAGGGCTTCTCAGAATGAATTAAAGCTGAATATGAAACGCAGATTAAGCTGATGGGGAAGGTCCTCATTTAGATGTGGCAAATATACTCACTTCAACATCCAAGCATGGATGAACAGCCATGATTATTTTCCATAACAAAACAGCAACAACAAGAATCCTTTAAAATATAAATAGTGTTTGGACTCCTTACTACGTGTGCAAGGTCAGAAAAAAGAGCCTAATAAAAGCTGCTCTTTATGCAGAAATTAAACATTTTTTTCCCAGGGAAATGGATTTCTGCTTTATGCAGGGCAGTTGTTTCCTAAGAGAAGGCACCTCCCATAAAACACCTAATATTTAACTGAAACAAGGGAGCTGTGTGCGCCACATGTGATGAAAGCTGCTGTAATAGCTCCCAGTAATAGAAAAGCAACATCATCTGAACTCTGACAGCGAGGGGTTATCATCACTCCAATCTAGCCTTGGTTTGAGAGGATTGTATTATACTTGAAGCTTAGCCTGTTCCCTTGGTAACCATACTGGTAACAAGCACATCCCCCAGTACTTACTGGCCAGGCATATTTGAAGTGAATGGCAATGTGTCCGTTAGTCCCATCCTCTCCTCCTCCTCCTCCTCCTGCGTCGTGTCCTCGGTGCCGGAGCGACTGGGAGTTTCCGCCCAGGATGCCTGTGGTGCCTGACCCGAAGGTGCAGGCTCCCGTGGGGACCACTCGGGCCTGGTACTCCTTGAGGCAGGCGTGGAAAAAGGTGTCACACTGGTCCCTAGCAGAGCAGCGATGTCCCCCGCTGGCCTGCAGGTCGCAGCAGTCTCCGGTCTGCAGGAATCCGTGCGGGTTGTGAAAGTGACGGATCTGAAGCTCAAACGTCCCAGCAGCGCGCACAGCCTAAATGCAAAGAAAGCAGCAAGCAAAGAGATAAGGAGAAGGTTTTTAAACTGCAACAACAAGCAAACTCTCAGAAGAATCCACTAGAATGCAATGAAAGTTGTTTCTCAGAACCTTGAATCAGCGTTAAGCTCCTTCCCAGCAATTTTAAGCAAGCTGACTAAAGACTTTGAAGCATTTTCTGGTTTAGTTTGATTTGTTGGTAAGACTTCAACAAAGCAGGATCCCCTGCAGAGGACCTTTGCTGTGTATGCTCTCTAATCACAATGTGAGCTGCTGCTGCTTCAACTCCTGCTGAGCTTTTGCATCCCAGAGAAGATTTACACCATTAGAAAAGCGAGCCTCTGTGTTGTCATATTCAGAAATATGCTGCTGCTTTCAAGCATACAGGAGCATTCACTGCCTTGCACATGTTTTCATACCTCTTGAACTATTCAGCTGCAAGTCTCAATGCATTTTAGTAGGGCTTATGTGACAGATCAAACTAGTGCATAGCTGTGAAGTGGAAGGAAAATGATTCATGGTTTTTAAAACTGGGCCCAAGTTATACTGCAAAAACACAAAATCTTACCAAGTACTTTTGCTCTAGTTTCTAGTGCAAATATCTTGAAAACATTTGAAATAAGACAAAACTAACTTACAAAACTAACTTTTCAGCAGATATAAGAGCTTGTTTTAAGTCAATAATTCCTTAATATTGATGAAAAAGTTCTAGTTATAAGTGAAATAATCTGCAAGTGGAACAATTTTTAAAATTTTGTGTTTTTCAGTGTACAGCTGCAGCTCCTTTGGAGTATGTTTCTACCAGTTTTGCATATCTCGAGATTTAATTTTTCCCCATTCATCTTTACAAAACAGTTCAACTTCCATCAAGCTAAATATGCAAATCTGAGAAGATCAATTCCTGCCTCAGATTTTCATCTGGATGTAAAGCTGAACTTACAGACCGTGTGTTTAGGATCATTGTCCTGCTGGAAGGTGAACCTCTCTCAGTCTCTGTGTCTTTTGCAGCCTCCAGAAGGTTTTCTTCCAAGATTGTCCCAGATTTAGATTTATTCGTCTTCCCCATAGCATGATGCTGCCACCACCACATCTCACACTAATGAGCAGTGATAGTTTCCCTCCACAAATAGACTTTTGCACATTTTGCACAAACACAGAACATCTGGACTTATGCACACAGGTGGGCTACATTCACCAAGCAGGCGGCTTCTGAAGGCATCTGTACTGGATTTTTTTAGGGGTGTCAGAGTAATGGGATGAAAATAAACGTGTGGTACACATTTCAGATTTGTATTGGTTAAAAAAAAAAAAGGTTTTGGAAGCCATGTATAGCTCATCGCTCGATGTTCTCCACAGTACGGGACACTCTTCTAACCTCATCAGCATGTCAAACAGCCAGAGAGAGAAGTGAAGCAGGAGAAAAAAGAGACAGAGGGACATAACTTTGATTCCCACAACTCTGTCTGACCTCTGCTGAGGAAAAAAACAAACTTTTCCATCTAAATTATGAACAGACACACCAACACTCCTGCCATATAATCCTCCAACTGTTTATCTCTCGACTTCCTTTTGTTTGCCTCTTCTCCTCCTTTTCTTTACTATGTGTGGCCGCCACTCCCTTCTTATTCTTCCCTCATGTGCTCCTCCCCAGGGAGAACACTGGATTCTCCTCCTCCTCCTCTTCCTCCTCACTTCTTTTACAATATAAAGCTGTGATGTTCCCGTCATTTCTCTCCCGACGGCGACAATCACCTCCTCTGTTTTGTATCTGTCGTCTGTCTTATTCTCAGGGTTGCCTCCTTGTTTATGGACGAACAGGAGCTCCACACACACCCATACACATATGCTGGAGTTAATAAGACCCCCTGAGATTCTCAGAGCAGAAGGGTCAGGTATGTGTGTCCAAGCAAAGGAAAGTGTGTGCTTTTTTTATTTTCTTTTTACAAAAATAAACCCACCATAATCTCAGTTTGCATGTAAATCCCTTGTTGGTGCTCTGAATGATCTGCAGACATTGTGGCTGCATAACTCTGATAATCAGAGCTATAAATCCAAAGAGCTGCTGTGAACCCAATCGTGAACCTGTATGCAACGCAGTCCCAAGCTGAGCCAAAATCGGCCCATTGTTGAAGGCTGAGTGTCCCCCCGCTGCACCCTGTCCCTGGGGGGGAGTGGAGCGGTGAAGAGAGAGGGGGGTGGTGGACTTGTCTACATCAAAAGGCCTGCGGAGATACAGTGGCGCTCATCACTCCACATCCTCCTTTCTTCCTGTCCTCCGCTCGCTGCCGGAGCCATTCCCCGCATACCAGCATTTCAGCGCTCAGTCAGAGCAGAGACAGGGAGACAGAGGGGTCTGAGCCGAGGCCCGGGCCCGCTCTGCAGGAGACCCTCAGCACTTAGAGCCTGAGAGTCGCAGAAAAAGTCCCCACCAAACAAAAGATGGATATTTACGGCTCAGTAATAGAATTCGGGTTGACTATTACAGGAAGAAGAGATTGCTTAAAACATGCAGGGTGTAGGAAGATGTGAGAAATGCCCCACTTTGGTTGGTTTTTAGATTTATGTCATGATTTTGTAATTTTTTTTTTTTTTTTTTTTTTTTTAAACAAACTATTTCAGAACTCAATTTATGTTTGCATGGAAAGCATTCAGAATGCAGTGCTTCTCAAAAGTAATCATGCCCCTAATACTTTTTTGAATTTTCTCCCCTTGCAGTCACAAAAATGTATTTTATTTGGATTTTATGTGACAGGCCAACACAGTATTGTGCATAAACATAAAGTGGAAGAAAAATGACATTGATAAAAATGATTTTACAAATAAAACTCAGAAAAGCTCAGCATGTGTTTGTTTTCAGCTGTAACATCCAGAGTCTGTCACAAACAGCGTTGAACAACTAGAGACTAAAATTATTGATCATTCTTCTTTGCCAAATAGCTCAAGCTCAGTCAGGTTAGATGATGAGCAGCTTTGAACATCAACTTTCAAGTCTTGCCACAGATTCTCAGGTGTATTTAGGTCTGGACTTTGACTGGGTCATTCAGACACATGAGTACGCTTTGATTGCCGCTCTGGCTGTAAGTTTAGGGTTGTTGTCCTTCTGAATGGAGGACTTTGCCCAAGTGCCAACTCTTTTGCAGGTTCTAGCAGGTTTTATTTCCAGGATTCTGCATTTAACTCCATCCATTTTCCTACCAACTTACTATGAAACCCCACAGCATGATGATGCCACCACCACATTTAGTTGCTCAGGTGTTGGTTTTCTGCCACACATAGCATGTAGTAAATCGGCCAAAAAGTTCATTACTGATCTCATTTGACCAGGGCACCTTCCTCTTCATGTTTGCTCTGTTTCCTACATGGCTTGTGGCTAATTACAGAGAAGACATCTTACGGTCTCTCTCAAAAAATTAATCATGCCACGGTTTCATAGATGCCAGATTAGTGAAATTTGTGCAACTCATAGTTGTGCAGCCAGCAGATTCTTCCACTTGAGCTGTGGATCTCTGCATGTCCCCCAGAGTTACTGTGGGCCTCTTGGCTGCTTCTCTGATAAATGCTCTCCTTGCGTGTCTCGGTAGGTTTGCTGCTGAATTAAACTATCTCTGTTTTCAGATGAATAGAAAGGTGCTCTGTGACATGTTCAAAGCTTGGAATATTGTTTTATAGCCTAAATCTGTTCACAAGAAGCTTTGCCAGCTTAACTTCGATTGAGTCCCATCTGATGCTGAAAATGCATATTCATGGTTTGATTCCTTCACGCCTGGATTCTGCAGCTCATTGTTCACTTGTCTTAACAAGACCTCCTCGGATAGCCTGCAGGTTGCTCAGAACACTTCAGTAAGGCTTCTGACTAAGTTCTCCAAGTTTTCACATGTCACAGCTCTGCTATTTCAGTTGCATGCACTCCAAAACAGCTCCAAAGTCCTCTTTAAGATCCTGATGTTAACCCATATAGCTCTACATACAAGAACTCTTGGACCTACAGGCTGTGTGAACAGGACCTGCTGGCTTGTAAAAGGGCTGAAAAAGCTGAAGAGGATAGAGTTTCTTATTTGTAGATCATTTCTAAGAAGTAGCTTAAATCTCATGTTCTAAACTTTTGGTTTCTTTTTTGCCCTTAAATTCAAAAGGGAAAGAAATGTCTGATAATTTTATTATGCGAGAAATTAATGAGAAACATGATTCTCATTCATTTTCTTTCAGTCTTCTGCTTTGTTTGTGCAACTTAATACAAATGAACTTCAAAGATGTGCAATAAGGGGAGCTTTAATCTCATCTCAAGCCTTTTTCTGCAAACTATACTTACACAGTGGGGTAGTTTTTTGTATGCTCTACACTAAAAAAATATAACACAAGGCAGATAAGACTGGAGGGACTGCTTCTTCTGATGAATCACAGGTTCCTATTCTTCCCTCTCTCCCCTGTGTTATGAAGGGACATAAACAGCTGCAGAGGATCCTGATTCTGCAGTGCAGTCAGGAAGAAGGAGAAGTGTGTTGTTGCTCAGCTGTGAAGGGGGCTGCAGAGGTGCAGAGCTGCCCCATGTTCAACGTTCACACGCCCCAGAGTTTATTCGCCTGTGGCCCTGTGCTCCACACACACCCAGGAGCACAGATGCTGTTTGTGAGCTCAGCGCTTGGAGCAAAGAAAAAATGTGCACACACATGCACTGAGGAGCACCTCTCTGCCTGGTGGGTCCTGTCACACATCACAGCCATCCTGTCAGCTCACAGCGTAAAAGGTGCAAAGATAATCAGTTTTTCTCTCAAAGGCACTTTACTGCCACTTGGTTGTTTTGGGCTTGCAAATTCCTGAAGACTGTCAAAAAAAAAAAAAAAAAAAAAAAACACCATAGCAGATCTGCACAGACACTGGCTTGCTAATGTATTTACACCCCTTGAACTTTTTCACATTTTGTCGCGTCACCACCACTAATTTCAATGTACTTTTATGATGTAGATATAGAGCAACACAAAGTAGAGCATAATTCTGAAGAGGAAGAAATAGGATGCATGGTTTTCAACAAATAAAAGTCTAAAAAGTGCGCCACGCATTTGTGTTCAACCACCTTTGCTGCACCTGCAGCTGCAAGTCTTTTCAGGACTGTCTCCACCAGTTGTGCACATTGAGAGACTGAAATGTTTGCCTATTCATCTCGAGCTCGGTTAGGAGACCATCAAGGAACATATGATTTTATCTCTTAACACAGACTCTCAGATTTATGTCTGGACTTTGACTAGGTCATTCCAACACATGAATGCGCTTTGATCCACCTATCTTCCCATCAACGTTAACCAGCTTTCACATCCCTGTTGAGAAGAAGCATCCCCACAGCATGATGCTGCCATCATCATGTTTCACTATGAGGTTACTGTGTTGTCTTTTGAATGAAGGCCAAAAGGTTTAATTTTGGTATCACCTGACCAACTTATTTCACACGTTCCCGTGTCTCCTGCATGGCTTGTGGTAAACTGCAAATGAGACTAATTATGATGTTTATTTTTTTAAACTCTTTTCCATTAAGGGCAGATTTAAAAGAACCCACAGCTAATAGTCATCCGGACAGACAGCCCCACCTGAGCTGTGGATCCATCCAGCTGCTCCAGCGTTATATCGACTCTTTCTCTGAATAATGCTTTCCTTGCCCGCCGGTCAGCTTAGGTCAAGTCTTAGCAGATTTTCAGTCGAGAATATTTTATTATTTTCCTTCCACCTTGCTATTATGCACTACATTGTGTTAGTCTGGCAAATAAAATCCCAACAAAACAGTGTGAAATAATACAGGTGCAGCTATGAGGTCTGAAGCTACAAGGGGCATCGGGATCTGTGATTTGCACGTTTTCACAATTCATGTGCAGAGAAACACCCATGGAAGTGAAGAGCTCCTTTATGAACCAGTGAGATGGACCACAAGGAGGTGTGGTGGGTAATTAAGGTGTTATCCACGCTTCATTACTCAGGAAGGATTCGTCAAATTGATTAAGAAAGAAGAAACGGTTTATTTGGCACAGAAATAATCAATTTTTTTTTTTTTTTTTCCCCCAGACTGGTTTTCTCTCTGAAGCCTCATCATTCACTCTACTCTCTGGCAAACAGTGATAAAAGCAAAATACTCGTTTTAATCCTATAAAATATATTTTTGGGGTCTGATAGAGGCACGTTTTTTTTTTGTTTTTTTTTTTGTCTGTGATCCTTTAGTCTAATAACCACGATCACGCTCGGCCTCTGCTGCTTTGGATAGCAGGCAGCAGCGGGCTGAAACAACAGGTGGGCGCATCGCCATGGGAGCAGAAAGAGGGCAGCACAAAGCGGGGGAAAGCCTCGCTGGCGCGTGGACTTTATTAGTGGCTGTTTCCACGCAGGTGCTCTTTAAAATAAAGACTGAACTACATTTGCAGGTCAGCCTCAGGCTTTAAGGGCATGCCGCCCGAAATAGCACTTAATCGTTTGCTTACCTGCGGTTGTACCGTCAGGACAGCGAGAAGAATCACAGCCCACTGCAGGTGGAGGCGCGCCCTCCTGAGCTTTACGCCTCTGCTTCCAGGATCCATCAGAGTCATCTTGTGCGCTCTTGTGCTCTCCATCCCTGCGTCCAGGGAACAGGAACTACGCTGTGCGCTCCGGGGGTGTTGGCACTCCTTCTCCCTCTCCTCTTTTTCCTCCTCCTCCTCTCTCCTCCTGCGTCTTCTCTGCGCGCAGGTCTCCTCTTCCTCGGACTCAAACCCTCAAACTCCCATAAGGCAACTTCATCGCGACGAGAACATTGGAACCCACTGTGACCCCGCTACTGCGCCTCAACAAACCCACCGACCCACATTTGCGCTCACCTCATCAACCCCCGTTTCTAGATTTCAGCGCATAAATCCACGCACTTCATATGAACACTCTCCTTTTCCTGCCACCACCTGCGCTAAGAGGATTTAAGGGTCCAATCTGCCTGCTCACTTGACTTGAACTCTCATTCCAATTAGATGACACTCTCTTTTCATCTCTCCGTCTGTCTTCAGGCTTGTTCCACCGGCAGAAATGACAAAAGAAGCCGATTCTTCAGCAAGAAATGTTCATCCAGTTCACGCAGAGCTGAGAAGTTTGCATCTCTGCAGCGGAATTGTTTCTCTCTCGGCAGACTTCTCATGCAAGCGGCTGCATGGCTGGAGGTTTGTGAACCCGATCCGAAGCATGGAGGGGGCAGAGCCAGTGTGGGAAACAATGAGAGAGAGAGAGAGAGAGAGGCAAAGGGTGTGTCCTGAGGCAGAGAATATCCTTCTCTTCTTTCAGATGGGATGGTCCCCAGAGCGCGCCGAGCGCTCTCCTCAGTGACCTGCAGCCCATTTTACTCTTTTTGTCACATTTACACATGGGATTACTGGGGATTCGCATCACAGATCTACTTGAGTTTCTACTTTACCTTTCGTGACACCTCCCTGGTTTCTGTCCGCCAGTTTCACGCCAAAGCTCTGCCGGGCTAATTAACTGTTTTCACAGCTCTGTCAGAGTTTGGATGGACTTTGAAAGGGAGCATTTCTACAAGCCTTAAAACTGAGCAAACTTTGTAGTAAAATGACTGTTCGGGTGATCTAATAAAAGTTTTTAACAGAAAAGCACAAAAGCTGATGCAGTATATCCAGTGGGGATTTTCAAAGTGGAAGATATGGTTTTCCACACAGGGTGGCATGACCTAGAAGGCGTCACAGTCTACTCAGTACCCCTGTTTCACAAAACCATTCAAGATAGGATTAATGCACCTTTTTACTGTCTCCACATGTTTTGTGAAAGGACTTATGCCGCAAGGAGGTTGAGGACAGCTTAGTATGCCAAATAAGGTAGGCCTGCATCGGCGGGGGCGAGTCGGCTCTCGGGTCAAGGGAGCGATGTGGTAATCATGGATGGTTGATGCAACCAGCCAGCCTCAGAATTTAAAACACGACCCAGAAACCATTTCCAATGAGAAGAGTAACAAGATCAAATATACTGTATGAGTTAAATTTCTTCAGTGAACATCAGGATTGCTACATTGGGCTCATCCACTTCTATTGTTTTGAAAACAACAGTGTGGGGAGACCAGCAGTATGATGCATATTTGGGGGGGGGAGTGTGGGGTGTGCACCGTTTAAAAAAATACTGCAGTAGAAAGCAGGGGACTGATCATGCTGAAGTTGTTAGAAAGTAATAAATTGGTCCAGTTGCGCTTTTTGATAGGGGTAATAGCTGTGCCTCGTCACCAAGGGTGCCACTATGTCAGGGGTGCCCCAAGAAAACAAGGCAGTAAACCAGGGTTCCCTGGTGAAGTTGGCCTCTGATTTGATTTTCCTACTCAATAATAAGAATGCACGGTTTCACTGTTTAAAGGACTCTGGACTGTTTATCTATCATTCCATCCATTAACCCTAACGTCCAAACCGAGGCACCCACCGGCCATCCTTATGCCCAAACCACCTAAACTGATTCCTTTCAATGTGAAGCGGCTCCAGACCTGCATTGATCCCCAAGTGACTGAGTTTCTCACCATCTTTAGGGGCCAGCCACCCCGAGGCAGCTAATTTCTGCTGCTTGTAACCAGGATCTTTTTCTTTGATCATGATCCATACCTCAGGACCACAGGATGAGGGCTGAAAACGTAGACAGATCAATAAGTCAAGAATTTCTCTATTTGGTTCAGCTTTCTCTTCACCAGGAGACACAGAAGCATTACCCACAGTTCTGCATATGAGGCCCCTATACATCTATCTGTATCCCACTCTATCCCACCATATGTGATGAAAAATACAAGGGACTTGAGGGCCACAGCTTGAGGTAAAGACTCACCTCCAACTCGGAGGAAGCAATCCCTCTTTTTCACTCAAAGACTATGATTTTTGGAGACGTGTCCTGTAGTCTGATGAAACTGTGAAGTAGGAGGTTGGCAGAACTATCTTGACTGGGTGTTTTGCTGTGTGGGGGGACTGGTACACTTCACAAAAGAACCTTATGTGGAAAGATTGTAGCTAATCATCTCAATACACCAATCAGGAAGTTAAAACTTGAGTATGAAACCTGGATTTACAGTGGCTACAGATCCTGGTCAACTAATATTTTATCAGTTTCTCTCATAAGTTGCACACAAAAGTTTTTCACAGAATGGGTTTGTTATGAGAGTGGGTGTGTGTTTGGCTGTGCAGAAGTAGGACCATGCATAGTGACGACATCCTTAAGGACAGAAAGACCCCACCTGCAGCATGCTTTCCTCTCCTCACATATGGACACTGGTGATTAAACTTGTTCCGACAGCTGCAGCTGTATCCTGCTGTTCGCATGCAGCTGCTTGACGGAGCCGCCGGGCTCCCCCATAACCGGCTGAGCGCATAAATATAAAAGAGAGTTGTGGAGTGTGAGGGCATCTTTTGAACATTGGCACCCGTCACATGGCATATTTTCCACATCTGACCTCCAGTGTTCGCATCTTGTTGGATTCAAGAGCTCCACACAATGTTCCTTCTTCATCCAAGGGCCATCTAATGAGATTCTGCCTCCCTCACCCCTCCTCCTCCGCCTTCATCTTAAGGTCTATCACGGGGTTGTTGCTCAAGAAGCTTCCCTGACAACCGCTGGTGTTTCCGCGGCTTGGCGCTCTGTAGTGACCCCGGGAGCGGAACAGAGGCCTCTTGAGGAGGAGAGCGTTGATTTGCATACGAGAAGCGGTGACATGCAGGCATGATCTGAATTAAAAACATTCATTCCAGTTTTATCCAGGTTCTAATTAATATGTGTGGCTCACTTTAGCAAGATGATCACCAAAGTATGTAGACTTTGTGATATAAATTGGAGCTTTTCGAGTTGTGCACTTGGCGCCATCTTGTGGTCACTGGTAGATTTTTGGGGACAAATGGTTTGGACTTCGTGAGGGCATGAAGGATTAGTCTGTTTTCAGTAAATCAGTAAAGAAGGATTTAAAAACTAATTCCAGTCAGAACTGGTTTGAAAAATTAACCCTTTAAGAAAATAACTAAGACAATTTCTGACAACTGTTCTCGTGCAGTGAAATTAGATATTTTGGGCCCACATCTGAAAACTTACTTCAGTCTTATTACAACACGGAACCCTTCTTTGTTTTCTTCCAGCATCACCTTTGTGTGAACAAGCTCTCAAATTGAGGCAAAACTTTCTGTACACCCTGTGCTTACAGTATTTACATAAACCATATAACAATATGGAACTTTTTCCTCACTGACTTTAAATCAGAACAAGTTATTTCTGTTTTGGCTTGGTTAGGACAAACAAAATTATTTCTATTGTATAAATACCAGAAAAATTAGATAATTGTAATCAATCTCAAATTTCTAAGTTTACATTTATTAGGATTACTATGCCTTTAAAACTTTAGAAAGGCCCAGGTGATGATATCATGCCTCCAGGTCAGTATATTTTAAGGAAACCACTTAAATTGTTTTCTTGTATAACATTATCAGAAAGAGAACAATTTCCAGATGCCTGTATTTGCAGTTCATTTGTTCAAACCATTATGCACAAGAATAAACAGCATGAGGTTGCATGCTTTCCTTGTGCATGTGTGGGTCCTCTCCAGGTACTCTGGCTTCCTCCCACAGTCCAAAAACATGACTGTCAGGTTAACTGGTCTCTCTAAATTGTCCCTAGGTATGAGAGTGTGCATGTATGGGTCCTTGTGCTGTGATGAACTGGCGACCTGTCCAGGGTGCACCCTGCCTCTCGCCCAGTGACTGCTGGATAGGCACTAGCTCCCTGTGTGCATGGATTAGCTGGTATAGATGACGGCCGGACGAACGGATTCAGAAACGACACAGGTTTGGTGTAAATTAACCCCAGAGCAAAAGCAAAAGCAAAACTGGGGAAACTGCTAACTAGGGCTGGTAAAAAAATAAAGAAATGTGATTATCTTCAGTAAAACTATTCATCAGATATGGGCTGAAAGGCCACTCAGAGGGGAAGATGCCATTTCTCCATAAGTAGTATTAAAAGCCCTTAACAGTTTGCAAATTTACTCAAAGACTTTAATCTTTTGAGGTGTGATGAAACAGAAAATGTATTGTTTGGACATAATGATAATTTTTACATATGGTGGGTGGCAGGGCTTGCATCTGTGAGTCACGAAGGTTGGCAGAATCATGTTGTGTGGGTGTTTTGCTGCGGGAGGAACTGGTGCACTTCACAAAAGAAACTTATGTGGAAATATTGTCAAAACTCACCTCAACACATCAACCAAGCAAGTGAAGGTTGGGCACCAAAAACCTTTTAATGATCTCAAAGACTTTTGGAGAAATATTCTTTGGACTGATGAAACTAAACTGGATTTTTTTGGAAGGTGTGCATCCAGTTACATCTGCCATAAAGTTTACTAAAGGATTTGAGAGAACGAGCTCGTGGTGGTAGCAGCTTGACGGTCTGAGATTGCTTTGCTCCAACAGGACCTGGATGACTTGCTGTAATTGATGCCATGAGTGATGCTCTGAATCAGAAATTCCAGAAGGAGAACGTCCGGCCATCGGTTTGTAACCATAAGTTCAAGCACACTATAGGAAAATTACCCAAAGCACACGAGGAAATCTGAATGGCACAAGATAAAATGCTCTGGAGTGACCTAGTTAAAGTCCAATCCAGTTGAGATGCTGTAATGTGACCTCAAACAGGACGTCCATTCTCTAAAATGCTCCGGTGTGGCTGAATGAAAATCATTCTGCAAAAAAGAATGCGTCGTAATTCCTCCATAGCGATGTAAAAGTGGATGTTGCTGCTGCCAAATGTGCCCCAACCAGTCATTAGGTTTGAGGGGCAATTACTTGTCACATAGGGCCAGGTCAGTTTAGACTGCGTTATTCCATTAATAATTGAAATCCTCTTAAAACAGCATTTTGTATTTACTCAGACTATATTGTAATTAAATATTATCTGAGGATCTTGAAAGTGTGAGCAAAAAAAGCAAAATCAACAAGAATAAACAAGATTTAATCTAATGGTCTGATTTTCTCTGAGCAAACCTGGAAACCAACTGTGCTTCAAGAAATGAGCAGCTATATGTCTCTTTACCGTCACTGCGACAGAAACATTATTCTTCTGCTGACTGGGAAGTCATGTTTCCAAGACCATACCCCATGTGCACACGCCCACTCCCACATATGGCTCCCTGGTGGCTAAGGTCAGCGCTTTCTCAAGGCAAAATAAGGGAGTGTGGAAAGGCTTGGGAAACTGCAGAAGAATGTGAATTTCTGTGTGTGTACTTTGTTGGTCTGACCTGCAGACAATTACCCAGGGCACAGTTTAAGTCCACAACAGGGAGGCCCTGTGTGTGCGCAGCGAAGAGCTGACACTGCCAGTCTAAATTAGGCTTTTTAGGCCTAATTCACACGTCACTCCTGTCTGAAGCTCATGAATCCGGCCTTTGAGAGGAAGAAGAGGTTTGTAATTATGTTGTAAGGCTGATAGGACTGCTTATAATCAGGGATATAAACTACAGGCATTTTCTAATCTGCCATGATCATTATCTCTGTACAAAATCACATATCAATAGTGTGAGGAATATTCTCTTAATTTTTTTTTTTTTTTGTCAACAGGTTGCATAAGGTTGTGATTTTTCATCATTTTTTTGAAAAACTGAATGCCCCAATTAAAAAAAATTTATTAAAAAAAAAAAAAAAAAAAAAAAAAAAAAAAAAAAAATCAATTTAAAAAGCTCAAAAAAACAGATTTAAAAATAAAACAGTTTTAAAAACAAAACAAGCTATTTTGTTTCAGCAAGTCGTGTTTTTGTGGCTCTACACAGATTTTCTTGAGCTGGATCGATGGCACCAAAGGCTCCTAAGTTTGTAAAGGTCGCTGACCCCTGGGTTAGGTCAAGTCGCCTAATTCAAATTGTAGCTTAACGTCACAGGAAAAACTAAAGAGGTTTAAAGCGACATAATCATAAGAGGCTGAATCCTATTTCCCCTGGTTATTCATAGCTTGATTCTTGCACTCAGTGCCTTGCAGCTTGGGATTTTGTTATAACCCAATCCCACTTTAAACATCTCCACACCTTTCTCCCTGATCTCTCTGCTGTGTCCCTCTGCCTCCACGATGCCATTTGTTCACTAATGTTCTTTAACAAACCTCTGAGGCATTCAGGAAACAGCTACATTTATGAGTAAAATACATCCAGGTGGACAGTTTACTGACTTCAAGACAATTTACTGCACTCGATTTCATTGGTGCATCAGATTAAAAGGGGGACTCAATAAAAGTACACACATTTCAGATTCATATTTGTATAAAAAAAAAACAAAGAAATCCATTTTGCCTCTACTTCACGATTAAGCATAACATTGTGTTGGGCTATCAAAAAATAGACATGCAATTATGCTTTTTCAAACCTCTACCACAGTCTTTGTCCACAATTTATTTTTTGCTTAAAAACTTCAATGTGGAGAAAACCCACATTGAAGACTCAAACTACATAATTTTATGGTTGTGATGGTAAAGCTGCTTAAATTGAGAAATGTTTTCCTGTTTCTTATTAAAGATAATTGATACCAAATGCAATATTTTAAATTCAGACATCAGTTAGTGTGGAATCTAAATAACTGAGAAACCAATTACATTAGTCAGGAGTTTTTAAGTCCAGCTTCTAAAAAAAAAAAAAAAAAAAAAAAAAAAAAGAAATAAAACATTCATACCTATTCGCTCTTCCTCCACACCACAGGTGTCAAACTTAAAGCCAGCGGGCCAAATCCGGCCCACCATAGCTATTTATGTGGCCCTGTAGTGTCTAAAGAGCCACGTAAATTGAACTTTAAGGTAACAGTTGTGTGCTTGATTATTTTGTCAAAATCAGTTCAGTTTTCATTTGTATTGGATCAAATTACAGCAATGTGAAAAGATGTTAAAATTGTTACATTTTAAGAAGTACTAATCAAACTTAGAGAAAACTGTATTTTAACGGGTAGTTTTATCGATACGTTCTACCACAGTCGGCCCTTTGAAGACATCCATGATCTTGACTTTACACCCCTGCTCACACCAAACAGCTGAACCCCATTTATACCCCTATTGCTCTGCTCTCTTAGCAATTAACCCTACATATCTAAGGGGCTGGGTGTCCTACTTTTTGATTTACATTCAAAGGCATCATAAACTCTGCAGTGTCTATCGTATAAAGTTTGGCATGTTTTTCAAAAAAGGACAAAATGGGTCAAACTTCTCTTTAAATTGACAATTAAAACCCAAATCTATTCAAATATATCAGACTAGTCAGCATAGTTCAAGTGTGGAGCAAGCTCTATAGAAAGGTCAGATTTCTTGCAACAACTGTGGTTTCAGATATTAGCATACTGGCAATATATTACCATAGATTGAACTGCATCTTAAACACGTTAAACTGTTTTGTTTCCTAAAAACTATCCAACATGTATAACCATTTACTCAACACACAAGTAGATTTTGAATCTTCCAATATGACTGAACTGACTTCATATTTCTGTACCTGAATTGGATCTTTGTTTGGAAAATGCCTTGAAGCAGTCGTGATAAATCAGCACCATATAAATAAACTGAACCACTGCCTGAATAAATGAGCCTCATAACAGGGGAGGGGGAAGGACTAGAAGGGCGACCCTCCTAGAAAAGTTGAGCTTGGGTTGAGAGGCTAGAGCTGAAATAGGAATCAGTCAAAACTTTTACTGAAAGATGCACACAGACAAGTGTTATATAAAGTCACCTCTTTTATTTAAAAAAAAAAAATAATAATAATAATAAAGTGAAGGAAAAAGCTCCAGGTACAATGTCTGGTAGCCCAGACTCTGGGTGCAATGCTTCAACAGTTTAATTAGAAAAAAAACCCCAAAATATCAAGTTGTTGATTTGGGTAGCAGCAGAACTGCTATCTGTAAAAGTTTCAGGATCAACAGCTTTGATTGTGCTGCTTACCAACAAGTGTTTAAAACCCAGCAACTTGACATTTAAATGTATACTTACATGGTAATCCTCGAAGAGGGAAAGTATCACTGTCCACAAATCAGCAACATTCTTATAAAAACAAGAAGATCTGAAAGCATTTAAACCCAGGCTTTGTAAGGAGCGGTTATTTCTTAGCAAAAGAGATCTTCATGGCGTTCGTCTGTGTGATCTTGAAGCCCTGCAGCGCATCTCGTGCAGCGCCCGCCTGGACCTCGTTTTCAAACTCCACAAAGGCGATGTCGTGGCGACCGGGAACCAGTCGCACCTCTTTGAAGCCAGGGAACCTAAAGAAAGAAAGACAGATAACCAGTCAGGTTCTGCCTTTATGGGGACGGATTTTTCAATAAATTACAGCCATACTTTGAGTCGACAGCTCTGGCAAATACCAAATCCAGTAATAAATTGCACAACAGATGAAGAAAATGGTTTGGTACTGACTGGTTGAAGAGCATGGAGAGCATGAGTTCGTTCGTCTCTTCGGGCAGGTTTGTGAGAAAGAGGATGTGATTGGGGGGATTTTCTGAAACCTGTGAGGAAAAAAAAAAACAAAAAAACAAACAAACAAAACAAAAACCAACATTTTAACTCAGACCATCAATGACAATAAAAAAGTTTTTATTGAGGAACAACACTCAGAAACCTGCTGTGGCATCTGTCCAGGCATCATCTGACCAGGAGCCATGGCACCTGGAGGAATCTGGCCAGGAGCCATTCCAGGTGGGGGCATCATCCCGGGAGGGGGCATGTAAGGTGGCTGTCCTGGAATGTGCATCATCCGTGGGGCCTGGCTCATGGGAGGCATTCCCTTAAAGAGGGAAATGCATCAGGTTGAAGCATGCCTGTTGAATAAAGCCTCTGTTCTGCAGATGCTTATAATGAGAGCTCCACTTACTGGCATGCCTGCAGGTACTCCGGCCACCATGGCTGCAGCTGCTTTCTTACTCACACCCGGTTCAGGTTTTGGCTTCTTCTTCTCCTTTTTACGGTCTCGTTCCACATAGGTCCCCTTCATCTTGGCTATAATGTCAGAGTCTGTCTTGGCATACTGGATACGCTACAGAGATATAAACATTTACAATTTTGCGTCTGTAAACAGCAAGAAACTTCTTTTTCCTTGAAGACTCGGCACCTAAAGTCAAGTTTTCAGTTTGGCTGTTAAATTGGGGGTTTCAGGCTTATCGGTCGCTGTTGTTGTTAGGGTGCTCATATGAATGGGGCTGGAAAAGAAACCCGAGTCACTCGCCCACTCCTCCCAACAAATAAACTGAACTGAAGAAGTAGACTAAAAATCTTTACATTTGTATAAATTCAAGTTATCAGATGAGTTCTAGAGATGGAAGAATCCCACCTGTCTTGGGTGATTTCGGGTTTTTAAGTCTGACCTGATTTGTTTTTAAGCCACTGTGAATTTTTCTGCAACCATCACATAAGGCAAAAATGTCCTGCAGGCTCTGACAGAGGAAGCAGTTTAGATTCAAACACAAAATGAAGGAAATGCAAGATGATCCCCATCTATACATCAAAACACATCCCTAACCTGATTTTTATTAAACTAAGAACTTTAGAGAGGGAATCAAAGGACATGCTTTTTGGTTATTTGCTTAATTGAAAATGCGTTGGGTTTCATACCAGTCTTTCCCCAACCCCAGTACTCAAAACCCACTGCCCTGCATGTTCTAGATGTTTCCCTGCTTCAACACACCTGATTCAGATGAATACAGTCCAGCAAATGCCCATTAATCAGCTACCAACTGAAATCAGACGTAGTAAAAAGCAGGGAAACACCTTTAAAAACAAAAATGCAGAGCAGTGTGCCTTGAGGACCAGGGTGAGCTTGTAGTAAACTTCTTAGCAATGCTGGGGTTGTGTATCTAGATGAAGAATGAAGAGGACAAACAATTTAAAAACATGGACACTAAATTTTGTAAGAGCTAAAGCAGCGTGATCAAGCAGGAAGCCAGTCCAGTCCACTTGAACATTATATAGCTAACTGTTTTGAGCATGAAATGGTGCCAGCTACCATGAGAGGCAAATAAATTATTTAGTAACATTAATATTGTAATACTAATCTGTCATATTCCACAACAGTCAGACCTAAATACGTATCAGAACAAAAATAGGAATATAATGTAAACATTTTAGAAATTACAGCACATGAACAAATTTAGCAGCTTAATTACAATTTTTCTCCAGATTTTATAAAAACCCTACAATCAAAAAGGTGAAATGCAGGAACAGATGAAAAGTTATGTATTGGTACAGATTGGAGGAAACAGGAATTGACCTGGAATCGCTTATGCATCAAGTGTTATATTTTTGGCATCAATTACTTGAAAGCATGAACTAACAGACTTTTGTGTCAAAATTCAGTAGTTTTATCTCTGATCCACATTCTTAAGACCAGAAGCCACAAACCAATTTAGTCTAAAAGGCTCTTCAAACTAACAGGCCTTTTCTTTACATTCTATCAGCAAATAACTGGAGGAGTATTTGGTGAAAGCAATATTAATAACTAATATGGAGGGAAAAAATATTTTTGCTGTTATTTAGTGTACATTGTTAACCTACCATGGGTTTATCGTAGAAGGGAAACCCCTGCATGGACCTTAAGGCGTTGGAGGCGCTGTTGATCTCTTTAAATATAACAAAGGCCTGGCCCTTCATCTTCAAGTTTCGTGCAACCAAGATGTCCAGAATTTGCCCAAACTGTGAGAAGATGGCATAAAGCGACTTTTTCAGCTCTGCGTAGACGGGAGAAAACGAAATAAGTTATGAGTTTAGATCAAATGAACCTTTGTTGTGGATGTATTCAACAGTAGGTTTTCTGAAAATTCACCATCTTTCTTGATTTTCTCATTCAGGTTGTTGATGTAGATGGTGTGATTAGGACGAACCTCTGGAGTGGTCATCTTCTAACCTATCTGTGATCACCTGGAATAAAATAAAACTTCAGTCAAAACATCACTAAAACAATCCGAAGCGCGACAAAGAATTGAGGCTAACAAGGGCTAGCAAACAATCATTCAGCGTGATAGCCTGTTAGCTCTGTATGCTAGGTCGACATTTTCAGTTCAATAAAACAATTTAAGTGCAATAATTATTCCATTTTTGTCGTATACACATAAATAGGAAATATAAGTGTACAAATACCTTGGGTGGAGAAGTAATAATCCCCTAAATGCGATGAAACCGTTGATCTGAATGTAGCCGAACTACTCACTTTGATATGATGAATGAAAGCCCCGGTCTTTCCAAGTCACGTTTTATCTTCTCGCGAGAACAACGAAACGTAATTATTCTTCTTTGTTGTTTTTTTTCTCGGTTGGCTAACAATAATATGGCACGCTACCGCCACCAACTGGCTTGGAGTATGAAAATATTGAAACAATAGACTCCAACTGCAAGTTTTGCAAAGAGCATCCAGAAATAATCAGTCATTTATTCTGGAATCGTTGTATCACAAGAAAATTTTGGAAAGAATGTGATAACTTTATCATTTGTAATGTTGATAGTAAATTTTCATTAAGCAATGAGCATATTATTTTCGGTTTTCATGGAAAGAATACAAATACAGAGAGAAGGCTGACAATTAATCTAATTATTATATTTGGTAAATGTCATATTCACAAATGTAAATTTTCATCATCTTCACCCTGTTTTGCAGTTCTGGTGAAGGAAATTGAATTATATTTACTATATTGCTATATTTATTTCCAAGAGTACAAACAAAAAAGCTGTAACCGTTGTATGAATGTTGTAGGTCATTGAATATTTTTAATTTATCATAATGTCTGTAATGTCTGCTTTGTCTTTTGTTTTTGTATTATTGTAGAAGCCTATACCCATGGCATACTTTATTTCTTATTCTGTGTTTTGTTCCTTGTTTTTTCTTTGTATTTGTAAACAAAGATGTTCCTTAATAAAATACCCCCAAAATAATAATAAATAAATAAACTTAAACCCTCATATCCTTTGATACCAATGTGTTAGTTTTAGAACTGAAATAAAGTTACAAAATGTTTACATCTGGAATTCCTTTGCAGTAAATCATTTATATCCAACATAATCTTTTTTTGTTTGTTTGTTTTACCAGGTTTGGATCAGTTGGTTTCTTTCTTCCTGATCATTTTGATAATGCAACAGAACATATTCTATGGTTTCACTCATTTCACAGTAATCACAATTTCTTGTTTGATGTTTACCTACAATGAATAGTCTACTGTTTATCCCAGTGTGTCCAAATCAAAGTTGAATTGTCTCCTCTCTCCTGGTGTGGGTGATGTTTGGAGACTCCTGCATTTCCACACTGAAACTGCAGATTAAAACCAACTGCTACAGAGACAGTTTCTTCCCCCAGGCTGTTTCTCTGATGAACACAATGAACATCTTACAGTCTGAGTAGCCAGCGACTCTGCTGTGAAACAAATTAGGTGAACTGCTCTGTCACAACAATCCTTCATATAAAAAATGGCTACAAGTACATGTACATATTGTTAATTTACTCATATATTATTTCCTCTTAAGTTTAATATGTATGCTGTAAGAGCTTTAAAACCAAAGTCAAATTCCTTGTTTGTTAACTCAATCTTGACTAATAAAGCTGATCCTGATTCTGAAATGCTTAATAGTTTTATCGTTCAAGCACTTACGTTATTACTATTATTATTTCATCCAAGTTCATTGGTCTAATTCATGTCAACTAATGTTTTTTGTACATTTAGATGTGTGTTTTTATTATTTCAACCAAGCCACAAACTTTTAGTGAATCGATTTCTAAAATCCTTGTATGTTTTAGTAATTGTCAATCATTCTATGGCTCCTTTCTTAAATCTGGACAACTTTATGGATCCACACCTCTCTGCCATGATCCACAGAGGAATAACTATTTGTGATAATTCAATGTTTGTCTTATTTTTTGTATTCATTGTTGTTTATTTCAAGGGAGGCTGCACTAATATTGTTTAGAAAAGAACCACTCTTCAATGAGTATACTAGAGGGACGTAAAGACCTTTGGTGTTGCTGTTTGATTCAACAAAACACGTAAAGATTAAAAAAAAAAAAAGGGAGCGATTATTGTCCTGCACTAAACATGCTGTTGTGAGAGAAGAGAACTGGAACAGAATTTACTCAGCAAACAGAACTTTTGGAAAGACATTGCTGTGCTGATCTCTGTTAACATCAAACCTGATTTGGCACTGATTTGGAACAAATGTTTTGTTTGGAATCGTAGATTTCAAGGTCAGAAACCCATCTGCTACATTTGTTATCAACCTGATTTTGTTTTTTGGAAAGTTTCACACTCATAAAAGTAAAACGATGTAAAGGAAACCGCTTTTTGACCTCTTTATAATGGATCTAAAATTGCATTTGTACAATCTCAAACTGGATGGATGTATTTCCAATCCACACTCCATTGCAGCTGGTGGCGGAAATGTGCCAAAACATTGCTTGCTAACCGAAAATAAAGAAGAAGAAGAAGAAGAAGAAGAAGAAGAAGAAGAAGAAGAAGAAGAAGAAGAAGAAGAAGTAGTAATAGCAGCAGCGAGCGATTTCTGCCAAATATGGGCATGACACCGGTGAGCGTCAGTTCACTTTGACAGTCTGTGAAGTTAGTGCAATACTACTTTATTTGTTGTTGTAGAATAATATTTCTGGCGTTATTTCTCCGTAAATGCCGTTTAGAAGAGATGTTGAGATTTCCGTGCTGCTTTGAACGCAGCAAAGCAGCGTGTCAGGCTGCAAGAACCAGGAGCAGAAGCGGCAGGTTTGTATATTATCATTACTCTCCCTACGGTGATCCAAAAGATGCTAACAGAGGCTTTATGTCTCTGTTAAGGTGGAGAAGGTGAAGATGTCACTCCCTCCACCTCCACCTCCTGCTCCGTGTCCACCGCCTCCAGCGGCCTCAGCAGCAAAGAAGAAGCTGTACCAGACCATAGCCAGCAGCAGGAGTCCTGTGGAGGGGGATCACACTGAGGCTTGCCTGCTCCTCAGACAGAGGGAGAGCTGGTGAGATTTGTTGTAAGGACAAACAAAACCCTCAGATAAATACCTGCTAATTTCCTAATCCGAAACAGTTTATGGGATTACCAAACGAACTTCTGCAGCGCAATCAAGATACTTTGTCACAAAAAAATCTAGTAATAATTTCACTCACTGACATAAAATAGTGAAGAAGCAGTGACTGAGTGTTATTTGGGTCACATGTTGGGTATGCATGAGGTTAAGATGGCATCTTGTGCCAGTTTCCCTGCACGTGGGTGTAGGGAAGGTGTTTTCAAAGTGTGGCCCAGGGGCCATTTGAGGCCCTCTGGATGATTTCATGTGGACCCCGATCACAATTCTGCAATGGAGCAAATCTAGCCGGTTGATATGTTTTTTGTTTTGTTTTTTTTCACAGAAAGAAACCTGGTGGGGGAAAAAAAGTGTTACAATGTTGGTGGTAAAACAAAAATGATTTCTCATTTATTAACCAGGTTTCTGCATTTAATGTATCTTATTTTTATAATAAATAGAACCACAAACATCCAACAGCTTTTACTCAAAAGCAGACTTGTGCGCTCCGGTAGATTAATAGAGCTGAGCTTAGACTAAAAAACAAAAACAATCAAACCAAAAAATTGTGTATGCCTGTCTTATAATAATTTATATTTTGAAACTACAATAATTTATGGATCACTTTTTAACAAAAAAACGGATACTTTTGTTCATTTCAATAGTTTTAAAAATTCTTTATTGAGCTGATTTTAAAAATGATACAATAAATTTATTTAAAGTTTTTCATTAAAAAAAATAAATTCACTTTCGTGGGCCTCCAAGTGCTTTCAACTTACAAATTTTGGCCCTCATGGCAAAAAGTTTGGACACACCTGCTGTAGATGTTTTCCTGTGGTTTTTTTTTTTTTTTTTTTTGGGTAACATGACCCATGTGGGTGTCAACAACATCTGTGTGCCCCACTTATCAGACATTTACACAAACCGATTGCCCATCGTGTCGCATACTCTCAGTGGCCACGAGGCATCCGCTCTATCTGGTGACTGTTTGATGCTTATGCAAAACTTTAATTACACCTGAGATGCCACCACTTAAACTGCCTTGTCAAAGTATTAATACCCCACAAACATTTCCCTTTTCTGTCAAATTACAACTGCAATCATCAGTATTTTATCTGGAGTTTATGTGATAGCGTAGAAGAGAACATTAATATAGGTAAGTATCAGGATAAAAACACAAAAAAGGCAACAGTTTATTTTCATTGTGATTGTTTGTACACATAAAACCCAATATAACAAGAGACATCAAGGCACCAAAACAAATAAAGAAATTAAAAAGAAATACAAAGTACAATGAATAAGAAAGAAAATAAGCAAAAGACAACAAGATAAATGTTTTTTGTTGTTGGGTTTTTTTTTTTTTTTTTTGGTTTTTTTTTTAAAGTCGAGTGGAAGGAAAATATTTCATGGTTTTTAACATTTTTACCAAAAAAAAAAAAAAAAAAAAAATCTGAAATGTGTGACATGCATTTGTTTAGCCCCCTTTAGTCTGATACCGCTGCATGAAATCCAGTTTAGCTAACCACCTGCAGAAGTGACCTATTAGTAAATAGAGTCCACCTGTGTGTGTAATTTAATCTCAGTATAAACCCAGCTGTTCTGTAAAAGCCTCAGAGGTTTATTGGAGAACAAACAGCATCACAAAGACAGAGGAACACAGCAGAGAGGTCGGGTGGAAAGTTTTAAGCAAAGTTTGGTAATACAATAATATCACAAAGACATAAGAGAGTCTACTGCACAGCTCCAAACCAACCAAGTTATAGCCCTTCAGATAAACTAACAGAGCAGACATCGAGAGCATTTGTCAGAGAAGCAGCCAGTCGGTCAGTACCAACTTTGGAGGAGCTCCAGAGACCCACAGCTCAGGTGGAAGAACCTGCGGAGAGGAAAACTATTAGTTGTGCACTGTGCTAATCCAACTTTTCAGTGATTATTATTGAACTCCAAGCAAATTGCATGAAAGAACATGCTCTCTTATGTTTACAGATGGAGATAATTTGAGTTTTCTGTTTTGATACATTCACTGAGCTAGAAATAAAATTAGATTTTTCAGTACCTGACCTGCTTATGACTGGCCTCAGCTAGTAAATTTTGACTACAATATGATAACAATCCAACACGAACCTAATCCTCAGCTGTTAAAGGAGTAATCAGATTGATTTCCCTTTCATTTAATTTTGTATTTAAATATTCTGGGGAAAAAAAGTCATCTTAAACTAGATTGTATAAGAAGCTAATATCAAAGTTGTTCTCAATAAGTAATTTTCTTTTATTTGATGCAATTTTTTTCGTCAGTTTCAGGCAGGATCTGCAGTGGTTACTGGTAAACACGTACGTGCCTTCCCTCATCCAAGACGGCCCACAGTAAGTCGCTGCAGTCTCAGCTTTAAAACCCTGATCTGTGATGGCGCGTGTGTAAATCTGTTAAACACAAAGGTGCTATTTTTGTTTCCCTGTACTGAGTGGTTTTACATATGAGTCATAAAACGTGACCCGTTCTTCATGCTTTAAGAGTATTTATACTTCAGGTGTGGTTTGGTGGCGCTGTGGATGGCTGCTCACCTGCGACAGCCGCCGCTGAATGTCGACATGGAGACGGTGGTTCAAACAGCAGTGAGGAGGGGGTACACGTCCCAGGGGGAAATGTTTTCAGGTAACCTCAGTGTGTAAGGCTCTTGGTGCTGGGGCATTTTAAAGTCATAATCATTTCATTTGATAAAGTTTGTATTCCTTCAGATTTAATTGTTAAATTTTTGGTCATTAGAGTTTCCTCATGATTTCTTAGGATCTTGCTTCTATGTCAGGTCCATTTCATTTTGAGTTGTTTCCCACCGAGCTCCATTTCTTTATGATTTTTTTTTTTTTTTTTTTAAATTAACAGCCCTACTCAGTTGCAGATTTATTTGGATCTGAGTATGCTGTTTTGAATAACTGTACAGTAAGATTTCTCCTATGTTGTATTTTTGCCCTTCTTGTACAGTCTCTTATTCTTAATTTTCTGTTTTTTTTTCCCCCATCTTAGTTTGAACAGGCATGCTTTCATTTACCTTTAACTTACTGCTGGTACGTCTGAATTAATAAAGGATATTTCTATTCTGTTCTAGCTGTAGGTATGAAAAAAAAGCAGTAAAATATCAACAAAGTAATGGAATGAGCTCCAGCCTAGTGTGAAATAAACTGAAGAATGTGTTGCATTTAATTTAGAAATAAGATGCTGTGTTTGTAACAAAATGGTAACTATTTCAAGGGTGTGAATACTTTTGCATGGCCCAGTATTGCTTTTTTGTTTTACAAGATTCTGAACTTGGTGTTGTAATGTGTTGTTGCCTTTTGTTCTCACTAAGCTTTCTGTTTCGCCAGCGTGCGACATGGCCCTGTTGGCAGAAGAGCTCTGTGTCTGTAAGGCTGAACTGCTGTCAGGAGGTTTGAGTGGTAGAAACTCTGCAGCCATCATCAAACACCTGTGGAGCGGACAGCCTGTTCTCATCCCGTATCCTGCAGCCAAATGAAACCAAACATATGATTGTTTTACCTGCAACATGCAGTTCCTTGACGCTGCGCATAGTTATGACGAGGACTTCAACCACGAGCCCTGCCAGCGCAACGGTCACAGAGCCCACTGGGCCGTTGCTTCAGGTAAGAACTGATCGTTGGTCAGATCATTTAAAAAAAAAAAAAAAAAAAAATGCAGAAGTCACTCTGAAACCTTTGCCTGTTTCATGAAGTGGATTTGGTTTAATGTCTGCAGTCTGACTCGCATCAAACGAGTTCCTTCAGTCTGAAGTCCTCGCTGACCTGTAATGCAGGGTTTAATGTGATGCAACCCATTCAAGTTTTTGCACAGTTTAACACATGGTTCAAAATAAAAGTGATTTTCCAGATTAAAATAATTGTATTTGTTGACATTTTTACAGAAAAACACATTTTTACAAAACCAGCAATTTCACACTCAGTATTCTGATAGGCTGCCTTACAAGAGCATTTATACCCCTTAAGGTTCAAAATATAAAACTACAAACTTCAGTACTTTTTTACTGGGATCGTCTTTTAGAAACCTGCAGAAAGTGGTAAATAATGGCATTCAGCCCCCTTTACTCTGCTGTCCCTTAATGAAATCCAGATGCTCTGATCAAATAAGAGCAAAATTAAATGTAAGTAAAACGTTACATGGCAAAAAACTGATACTGCACGTCACTTTGAATACAAATTCCCCACAGTGAAACATGGTAGTGGCAGCATCATGGTGAGTTAATTTTCTTCACTTGCAACAGACAAGTTGGTCGGTGTTGATGCGAAGATGGCTGCAGCTAAATCCAAGGGAAGCCTGGAAACACTTGATGCAGGAGCAGAGGTTCACCTTCCAGCAGCCGAAGCTACACTGGAACAGTTTAGATTAAAATATTAATGTGATTGAATGGCCCAGTCAAAGTCCAGGCCTAAATCCAACTGAGAAGCTGTGGCAAGACTTAAAATAGATTTTGTTGTTAAAGGGGTCACAATCTAAGATGTGAAAAAGGTTGAATACTTTTGGTTTTTAGGTTTAAAGCTGCAGTACGTAACTTTTACAAAACAGTTTTTTGCATATTTGTTAAAACTGTCACCATGTTATGACAGGATGGTATGAGACAGATGATCTGTGAAAAGATTGATCCCCTCCATATCCTCCCTGAGCTACTATTGCCGTCTAAAGAAATGCGCCGCTCCCGACCTAAAACAACCAATCAGAGCCAGGAGGAGGGTCTCAGCGCTGTCAGTCACCCTCATGTACGCGCCGGTAAATGTGCTAATGGTGAAAAAACAACTTGCTGTTCCAGGAAAACTGTTTATCCACCATCATCGGTGGCCATGCTAACTAGCCTTAGCATTAGCAGCAGGCTAGTTGTGGTGAACCAGCTGTAGCGTAGAAGAGGGCCAAGGGGAGCGTGTGAGCAGCGCCTTCATGAGGGTGATTGACAGCGCTAAGACCCTCCTCCTGGCTCTGATTGGTTGTTTCTGACTGAGTGGTGTATTTCTGCAGTTAGAACTGGGAGCACTGGTAAAGGGCAGAGGAGCATTTTTTTTTTTTTTTATTTTAATCACAGAATATCTGTCATATACTGTCACAACTTAATGTTAACAAATGTGTAAAAAAAAACAACATTTTTCATAAAAGTTACGTACTGCTGCTTTAAATAGTTGCCCTATAAGTATTAACAGCAATGTGTTAATTTTGGCGTTTGAACAACCTCTTACCTTAATGAATCTTTTCTCTCCTGAACCATAAACACAGAACTTATCCATTGATTGCAGGTGTGCTCCTCGGTTTGGACCAGGGGACAGTAAACAACGTGCACGTTCAGCCCGATCCCACTCTGGCCTGGCTCTACCTCGCCAACGACAGCCACCTTCCTTGTCCCACCAACACCACGAGCCCCGCAGAGGTTTACATCCTCTCCAAGCAGGGTAAGAGCCTGCGCTACCAGCTGTGGAGTCTGGACAGGATCGCCCAGAGCAACGGGCAGCTGAGGATGATGGACCCTCTGAGAGCCAACGATGGGACCCAGTACGTGGTTCCTGAAGGGGGAGTGGAGGCCGGGCTCGCGGGACAGGCGGTTTTACTCCACACAAGGACTCAGAAGCAGGAACCAAAGTGATGCTGCTCAGAACTACGGTGTCAAGAGTTGCCACGTCCTCCTGAACTGTCACTATGCAACGTTAGTATTGACAATATTTACCAGCAGAAGCAGGCTTTATCTAATCGAGAGCCTAAAGTGTCACAATGCAACAAATCATTTTATAAATATTTAAGTTTAATGAAAACTGTAATAAATACATGAAATACCAAAATATATATTTATATATAATTTTTTTTGGTCTAAATACCAAAAATATTTAAATTAGTACATTTTCAGTTTTTATAATATCCTGTGCTACAGTCAGTCAGGAAATTATTAAAGCTGCAGTATGTAACTTTGCACCTCTCCCAACCTAAAACAACCAATCAGAGCCAGGAGGAAGGTCTTAGCGCTGTCAGTCACCCTCGTGTACGCGCTGCTAAATGTGCTAATAGTGAAGAAAAAACTTACTGTTCCAGGAAAACTGTTTCTGCCCTCATTGGTGGCCATGCTAACTAGCCTTAGCATTTGTGGAAGGATATGTTGTGGTGAATTAGTCGGCCTATCACCTTGTCTGTAACTGCGCTAGCCCCGCCCACTGATGAATAACTATTAAAGTATACGTACAATTTTATTCAATACATTTTACATTGAAACTTTATAATTTTATGCACATTTTATTTAAATCATCACAAATGTTTACTGTTATTAATTGTGGCACTTTGGTCCTTGATTTTATCTTTCCTGCTTCAAACCTTCCAGTTTCTTTACTAACTCAAAACTATTTGATAAATTTGAAAAAAATTGTTTTAAACATTTCAAGTAAAATAAAATCTTTTCTTGTTTGTTTTTTTTTTTGTTTTGTTTTGTTTTTTCCCCTCTTGTTTTGATGTTGGAGATCTGTTCTGACAAAAGGAAAAACTCTTGGAGCTCTTATTTTCAGTTTATTGCAATCCATAATGTGGACAAAGCAGGGATTAATTAATTTCCAACAGTCTTTGTTAAACACACCGCCTTTGGGAAAATAAAACAAAAACAAAACATGGGTTATATCCAGTAATTTTTTTTTTTTTTTTTTTTTCCAGCACCCAGTTTGAGAACCTGATTATTTTCCCACATCACAAAAAGAATTTGTGGGCTGATAATACTTTGTAAACATTAATACTACATTTCCACCTGGTATAACTATAGAGATGAAAAATTTTTATTTTCTATTACATCAGATTTATGCAGTGCCAAGTTTTTGTACCGAGTTAAACAATTCCATGCAAACATTTTAGCACAGCTGCCGGACATCAGTAAATTTCCAAAACCCAGTAAGGAGGGAACTAATATGATCATCAGCACTGCAAGAGTATCTTACAGCATTGTTTCCTAGCTAACTGTTTGCTGAATACTAACATTAGACCTACAATCATCCAGTTTAGTGTATCCAAATGTGACTTACATCAACATCCTCGTGTTTAAAAATCATTGCAATAATTCTTTAACCTTGAATGGACGAAGATTTTTTCCAGTCTTTTTTTGTTCCAGTGAAGCCTCTAAAAAGCTCGAACACAATCTTACCTCGAGTTAGATTTCTCGTTTCATACCACCAGTTTGTGAAAACCCCAAAGCAAAGCAGATTAGAGAAAATCAAAGTCATGTTGAACTGTAAACCAAGCGCACGCGCGCGCGCGCGCACGCACACACACACACACACACACACACACACACACACACACACACACACAGGCACTGCTCGTTTTGTTCGATGGCTTTTGAGGATCCACAGTGCAACAATTTCCAAAAAAGCATAGCTCAGACAAGCTGCTTACTGTACATCAAAAATAAAAAAAAAATCATTGCATTGTCATACAAAAACTACCAAATAAAACTATTTCTAAAAAAGGCAAAACTTTAAGATTAGATGCAAGTCAGTTTATACTTGGGTGAACTCTTTGGAGAGAGTCCTTTGCACTGGAATGATCAATTATAAAAGGTATTAGGCACAGAAACTTTACAAATATTAAGAAGGTTATCCCAAGGCCAAAAACATGGATATTAAATTAAGCTATTTACACACTGAGTTAGTTAACACTTGGTTTCACCAGTGTTTTAGTGTTGCTGTGTGCTTAGACATCAAAGTGGTCCATCACTAAAAAAAGAAAGGAAAAAAAAATCTTGCCAACACACTTCAGACTCTGCAGGATCAAGTTCATGGATATCAGGCGATTTGTTGTGTGCAACAATGTCCAGCAGAGGGTGCTGTAGAGGGGATGAGCACTAGTGTGTCTTGGGGTGGGAGGGGGGCAGAATCAAAGCTTTATTAGTTTGTAGTATTGAATTCTCGGAAAATAAGTCAATGCGAGAATATTTATTTAGTTTGACATGTTTCTCAGCCTTTAGCTTGTGCTCGGGTCGCCTACCCCCCAAAGCTCCTCATAATGCAAATCAACAGTCTTTGGACTTGCTCCACTTTGTCCTCCTTTTCTTAAGTTTCCTCTTCTCACATGAGTGGATTAAAAAACAGTTGATGATGGCATACAGAGATTTTATCAGGTGCCCAGTCACATCACGCCTCCTCTGAGTTTTTATCCCCATCACAAGGCATCCGAGGCAGCATGCTGCTTAAGATGTCGATGAGGTTGTCCATTCCCCACAGGTAGCCGTCCTCCCTGTTGCCCTCCACCCAGGGAGTCCTGTGGTTCAGCGCCATGGGGGGCGGCAGGGGAACCGTCTTCCCGAAGTCGATCATCCAGACGTTGGCCTTTCCAGATCTGTCGTGCACGAACAGAAGAGAGCTGCCCACAACCTGCGGCAGAAAGGGGAGGACCAGTGAGACGGGCACTGAGAAGACACACAACAGGGATAACGGAGAACAGAGAAAGCGTGTTCCCACCTCATGGGTCTTGAAGAAGTCTGACTTCTCAAGATCAGAGCGCAGTTCTTTCAGACGCTCCAGGTAAATTTTCTACAAAAAAAAAAAAAAAAAATGAAGGGAATGAGAACGTGAGAACAAAAACAGGAAATGGCACCTTTTTATCTTTTTTTTGTTCCCCTTTTAGACCAAGCTTTTTGAAGCTTTATATTCTAACAAACACAGTGAACATGAAGCAACCAGCAGTCTGTAATAACTTAGCATAAACACTGGAGATAGAGGCAACAGTTTCATGCGTTGCTTTTAAAATAGATGCTACCATCTGATTGGCTAACTTCCACAGCAACTCAACTTCAGACCAAACATATTTCCTAGAGTCGCTGTAGCCCCGCCCACAGACTCTGGTGGGTAAGACTGATTTAATAAATTCACAAGGTGCTGTTCTACCAATAACTAAATAGCAAAACAGTGCTTTTAGTTCATCAATATTAAGAATCAAAACTATTATTTCTTAAATACATGACATGTATACTTCTTTTAAAAACTATAAGTGACATGAAGTAATCACTGAAGTTTTCATTTTTAACTGAATCATAATACTTGGAACAAACTCTTTAAAAACCATCTAAAAAGTATTTTTTCGTGGTTGTTTATTTAGCTTGTTTTTATTTCTTCTGAATAACAGTAGATTTATTTGGCTCCATACCAGGATCTGAACGTTGCCGTCAACAAAGTCCTCCAAGGCCTTCATCACCTGCTCTCTTTGCCTCGTCTTCTTGAAGCTGGTGCTGCACGTTCCATCAGCTTTCTGTTGTCAAAGAAAAACAGATTAGTTTTTGTTCCTGCTCTGCTTTTTCGACAGAGTTTTGTCCAAGTTTTACAGTTTACACCATGCTTATTTAAAATGTAAAATGTAGACCGTTACCCATAAAACTCTGGACTGGAGTATTTATTACAGAGTATGTTGAAATTTTACCTTACTGTATAGTATTTTTTATTCTTTAAAACAGTTGTTTAAATTTCAGAGGTAATATTCAACCACAATAGAAAGATAAGTGTGTCTGAAAACAAAATCATTCCAACTTTATGGGCAATAGTTTTGACTGGTTTTAGAAACTGAAATCAATGGTTTTCACACCAAATCTCATGAAATACATATAGTTTCTAGTGAGCAAGTAGTGGATACAACAGAAGTAAAAACTGGCTTATTGTTTAATTAAAAAGTGGATGGACGAAGCATTAAATAAAATAATGTAAAAATTTAAACATAATTTAAAGCTGATTTAACTTTTATGAAAAATGTTTTTTTTTTTTAACATATTTATTGAAATTATTATGTCATGATAATATCAGACAGACAGCTACCACAATATAGCCTACCACTAATGCTACGGTTTTCCTGGAACAGTAAGTTGTTTCTCCGCCATTAGCACATTTAGCAGTGCGTACACGAGGGTGACTGACAGCGCTAAGCCCTTCCTCCTGGCTCTGATTGGTTGTTTTAGGTTGGGAGAGGTGCAAAGTTACATATTGCAGCTTTGAGTCAGTAAAGTTTATTTACGAAGCGCTTTTCACAGACATAAAATCACAAAGCGCTGTACAAAAAAAATTAACATTAAGTCATACAAGCCTGGGAAAATAAAAGTTTTCAGTTCTATAAAAACCTTCACAGAGTCTGCAAAACAAAGCTTGCGGGGGGGGGGGGGGGGCAAACTGTTCCAGTCTTGGTGCCATTGACTGAAAGGCACTGTCCCCTTTAGTTTTCATCCACGTACATGGAGCAACCAGAGGATTCTGTGTTCGGGGACGAAGGCCAGGAGCAGCAGAGTATTTAGCCAGAGGCTGACACAGATAACCAGGAGCCTGGTCATTTAAAGCTCTAATCCACTGGGAGCCAGGGTGGAGCGGCCAAGATGTTACATTACAGTTATGAGACGGTCATACAACTACAGTCGTCATTTGGTATTATACTGAAACAATTTTGTTCTGCGACATTAATACCCATTTACATAACAAAAGATTACATTCAAAGTCACACTGGTATACATAATGCAAATTATTCAACGTTCTTCTTGAAGAAGTGTCCCATTTCTCAGCGGAATATTTTAACCACTTCCTGAATAAAGTGTTAAAGGAGAGGGAGTGGGGGTGCTAGTGGTTGGGATAACCATAAGAAATGGGATTCAGCCTTGGGCAGGAATAAGACAGGAAAGGCCAGATTTGTTGATTTAAAGCATTTCGTATATAAAGAAGAAAGCTGAAGAATGGACCACGGTGCCGTCCCGGAAAGCTCTCTCCAGAAAAGTTCTCGTTATCAACAGTACAGTCATGATGTTGTCTGGTTTGAAACTGATCCATCAATTTAGGTTCTGCTGAATTTACCAGAAAATCTATGCAGAAGGGTCACAAAGCTATAAGTTACAGCCGCAAATCTGAGTGTGTTTTTATTTCATCTTCTTTATTTGCCACTCCAGCTCCAGTTTATCATGTTCAGGTGTTCGGTTTATGACATTATGGTGTTCGGCTGAACGTGACTAAACAATACGACTTTAACCTTTGAGAAGCTGACTGTACATACCTGTCGGACCAGAAAGAAAAGGCACAGTCAGCATTTTCATTTGTGTTTGAGACATGCAAATAAAGCAATTTTCGCTTTGATAAGCAGGATCGGATTTATTTTTCAAAAGAACAAACTGTCCTCTTTACAGCTGCGTGTCTAAACACTATTTTCCGTTTCCACTGCAGTTCACCTCGCCAAGAAGAAATCCGCTCCCACTCTTTGTTTACTTCTTGTAAAAACATGCTGCACTATTTATTGCTCACCCCCGAGTAACTCTGACGCCAACAGTCAGACATGTTAATAGTGATGGATGTTCAGAGAGAAGGCTGACCTTAATGCCCTCGATGCGGAAGCCAAGCGTAGCGGTGGAGCTGAGCGACTCTCTCCACTTCATGTACCGAGGTTTCAGGACGCCCTGCTGAGCCCGCTCCTCTTCGGTGGGGGCCCCGGGGTCCACGGAAATCATTTTCTCATACATGTCTTTTCGCAGACGGGGGCACTCTCTTGCTTTCATCAGCTCCTCTTCCAAATAGGTCCTGAAATAGGAATGTTTACTTATTTAAACTGGCTTATTTTGTACATAGAAGACTGTTCAGTGTCTTGGAAAAGTTTTCATGTCCCTTGGCATCATATTTTGTCCAATCTGATGTAATTTACATACTGAATTTTTTTTTTCTCACAAATACAAAATCTGATAAGTATGGCATGCATTTGCTTCATTTGAATACCCTGAGGAGTCTCCTTTCACTGCAGCTGCAAGTCTTTGGGAGGATGTCTCCATTAGTGTTACACCTCGAGACATTTTTGTCCGTTCCTTTTAGAAAAGTATCTCAAGTCTGTCAGGTGGGATGAAAAGCGTCTGTGAAAGTCAGTTTTCAAGTCTTGCGACAGACTGTCAGTTGGATTCAGGTCTTTACTTTGACTGGGACGTTCTAGCACATGAATGTGCTTTGATCTAAATAACTGCAGGCTGAATGGTTACAATCGCTGTCCTGCTAGAATGTGAAATCCTGTCTCTGGCAGGTTGTCTTCCAGGGTTGTCCTGTATTTAGCAACATTTGTCCTTCTGTCAACTCTGACCAGCTTCAGCGTCCCTGCAGAGCATTTCCACGGTATGATGCAGCTGAAATGATGTGTGTTTGCTAAAATAGTCCAGTGTTGAGCTCATTTGACCAGAGCACCTGGATTTTATTTTGGCTAATCAGGGTAGAGGGGTTGAGTGAAAAAGCTCGGTCTCTGTGGAAAAAGAAACTGGACTCTGTTTACTCTAGGGCAGTTGGGTGCACAGGGTTTTTATTTAGGGGTATCACAGTAAAAGGGGGCATGCCATCTTCGAGATTATAATTTGAAAAGACTTATGACAAGCATGTATTATTTTTTGAAAGAATGTAAACCGTCTTTTAAAATAGCTTAGATCGTACTGTGTTTTCATTTAACTTTGCTTAATGGTTCATTTTCCAGACTCATTAAATCTTCTGATCATATTAAAAAAAAAAAAAAAAAAAAAAAAAAAAAAAAAAAAAAAAAAAAAAAAAAAAAAAAAAAAAAAAAAAAAACCCCCTTAAAGCTGCAGTATGTAACTTTTATGAAAAATATGTTTTTTACATATTTGTTAAAATTATCATATACGACAAATAATCTGTGGAAAAAAAAAAAAAAAAAAAAATCAAGCTTCTCTGCCTTCTCCCAGTGCTCCCAGTTCTAACTGCAGAAATACGCCACTCAGTCAGAAACAACCAATCAGAGACAGGAGGAGGGTCTTAGCGCTGTCAGTCACCCTCATGTACGCGTCGCTCACACTTGCTCTCTGCTATGATACAGCTGCTTCATAACAACATAGCCTGCCGCTGACGCTAAGGCTAGTTAGCATGGCCACCGATGACGACAAAAAGTTTTCCTGGAAAGGTAAGTTGTTTCTTTGCCATTAGCACATTTAGCAGCGCAAACATGAGGGTGATAGACAGCTCTAAGACCCTCCTCCTGGCTCTGACTGGTTGTTTTAGGTCAGGAGCGGTGCATTTCTTTAGACGGCTCAGGGAGGAGGTGGGGTGGATCGATCTTTTCACAGATTTTCTGTCTCATACCATCCTGTCATAATATGGTGACAGTTTTAACAAATATGCAAAAAAACATATTTTTGTCAAACATAAATACTGCAGCTTTAAGAAAATATCCTCTGTGGGTAGAGGGGCGATGTAAAACTATCTCCCCTCATGCTCTAAATGCTCACCTGATGCCCATCTTGCAGTCCATGATGGAAGGGGAGTCAAAGTCATTGAGCAGGTCGTCCATGACGTTAAAGTCCTGCTCCTCCTTCTGCACCACACCATGATACCCAGGCACGTAGGGACGCAGAATGTCCTTCATTAGCTTTTCCAGACATTGCTGCTCACACTCGCAGTACCGCTTCAACAGACGGCCACCCTCTCCGGCCTGGAAGTTGCCTGCAACAGATAAAATGTTGATTAAAGGAACAGTTTGACATTTCGTGTTATGTACATGTCTGCTTTTAAAAAGACAAGATTGACACCATTTTCTTCAACCTCTCAAACTAGTGTTCAAAGAAATGTAGCATTTTAGTTCATGTGTCGATAAAGCCGAGGTATAATTCAGAGGCTGTTTGGCTGGTTTTGTCACCTTTGGACAGAGACAGGCGAGCTTGCTTGCCTCGTTTCCATTTTTTTTTTCATGCTGGGCTGAACTGACCGGCTGCTTGCTGTAGATTTGTTTACCAAACCGATATGATGGAGGTTTCAATCTTATCTTCCAGCTCTAGGCAAGAAGTATGATGAGTATGCATACCTGCATGGCCAGCTAGCTGCACCCACGGGTGACGGTTCTTTAGAGTCAAGGCTAAAGGAGACCAGTAAACCATGCTCTTCAACTTGCTCCAGGATTTAGTCTGAAAACAGAAAAACAAGCAATTCCATCCTCATTAAAAAAAAAAAAAAAAAAAAAAAAAGAAGGTACCAAAACAACAAATCTGATTGATCTGCGGACCAGTTTCGCGTCCTCATAAAGCTCTGAGGTAAGTGCAGGCCACAGGAGTGATTACTGATTAAAGGAAAACACACCCTGTTCTATACACACACACATCAGCAGACAAACCCTCCCCTTTAAACCAAGGCCAGGTGCACAACGTACATGACAAACCCCATTCATGAAACATTTACCAAAGCCACCAGTGCTGTGTCGTAAAACACAACCTCACTGTCTGAAAGTGTGTGTGAGTGTGCGTATGTCATGATCATCTATGTTGGGAAACATGAAATCGAGGACAGTGTGCAACAGGAGCGTTGATGCAAGCCGTTTGAGAAGCACCAGAGGTGCATTGATTAGAGCAAGAGTGTGTGTGGGAAAGCACAACAAGTAGACAGTTTCTGACAGGAATGTGCTCTTCGAAATGTTACACAACAGCACAGAAACACAAACGGACAAGGGGCAACATTTCCTTAGCGGTAATGAGTGTGATTAAACGTAAACCAAGCATCTGTCCTGATTTAAAAGGAAATAAAACAACTGAGTCACCACAGGTGAGCAATAAATTGCAGGTACAGTCCTCTATGATCATAAAATAGTTTTGGTTTTTATTATAGGATGGTTACTGTGAATAGTTTTCCCTCTCAGCATCTGCTTTCCTTCCCAGCTGTTTCAATGAAACTCTGTCACAATTAAAAACACAAACAGAACCGTAACTACAGGTCTGTGCTTACTCTAGAGAGGAACACCAGATTTATTTGTGTTTATGCAGTGGTATTTTGTGTATTAATGCTCTGACAGCTCGAATAAACATTCATTTCAAACCAGTTGGTATTATAAAGCAAAGAATCTGCTGAGCTGAAGATCAGCACTGCTCAATGCTAAACTCCTTCCTTTCAATCTTTTATTGTGAGGTTCTTAAAAGACTCAAATTTCTACACTTTTCTCAGTTTTTAACATTCTGAATATTTGAGGTTGAAATAATTACAGTCAAACTGGTTGAATAGTAATTGGGTCTCATCACCTGTAGGCTTAAAAAAAAAACAAAACAAACAAACAAAAAAAACCCCGAAACTAAAATATGCCGAAATTAGAGATGCTTCAATGCTTTTTGGCACCTGGACTAAAACAGACCAGCACTATCTCAAAAATTTATAGCACTTAGACTTGTAAATAAGGGATTAAGTAGCTTACAGTGAATGCATATTTTTTTTAAACCAACAGTTGTGAGCTTTAGTACCTTTATTGAAAAGAAAAAAAACAACAGATTTTATTGTTTCGTTTTGTCTCGAGTCCAAAAAATGTTGTGAAATTGTCCTTTTCGATTTGTTAATGAGCGATCATTCAGCCATAAATAAAAAAAAAACAACAACAAAAAAAAAAGCACTGATGGGTAAAGTGTTAAAATCAAGATGTAATGAGGTAAACTTAAGACAAGGCCTGCAATTTCTATATTAAACATTGTAGAAAACCACTTAATTATTCAGCATTATCAGATTGTTGTCCCTTAGAAAGACGGAAGAAGTAACAAAGTCTGGAAAAAAAACTAATATTTCTCCATGCCCTATTTTTTTTTTTTTTTTTTTTTTTTGCCATACTTATCCAGACCTGGAAAATGCTGAAAGTAAATTTCATACCCTATTTCACGTTAAGGATTAAACCTAATTTCTAAGAGGTAACTACCAGCCAAAATTTAATGTCATAAGTTTGCTTTAATGCACACCATCTTTACCATAAAGTTAAGTGTAGTGTACCTTTTTTAAAAAAAAACAAAAAACAAAAAAAAAACAAAAAACAAACTAATATATATCATTCTTATAAAGTATATATATATATTTCTAAACTTGCTTAAGTTTCAGTGTACCAATAAAATAAAATCAGATTGTTAAACACCGTTAGGATTTTCATCAGGAATATAGACGCAGGTCAAAATGACTCAATGCCACAGTTGCAGCACAGTTACGCTAACCTGCGTCACATTTAGTGTCAAAAACAGTGATGAAACTATCACTGCCTTGCACCAAATGTGCTATGTGGTCTGCTGAATTTAACATGACAGAAACTCCTTTTTCTTGTGAAAACCTGTTTCACTAATCAAACCACATACTCCACATTTGACCCATGAGCACAGAGAGAGGACAAAACTAAATGCATGTTTGAGTTGTGAGGCGATGAGGAATTTCTGTAAGTATGTTTTATCTCGAAGAAACGGCACATCTAAAAATACCACCTGGTTATTCCTCAACATGTGCTTCATTCAGATTTTTGCTCTGCGGTTGAGGAGAAATGTTTATATTTGCTGATTGTAGACTGAAACCTTCAATCTGCAAAAATTTTCAGGAAACGGAAAGAAAAAACTCCTTTTGTTCCTAGATGTAAATGTATACCATTTGATCAAAACTATATGCTATTTTTAAAACTTACAATGTATCAATGAAACCCCAGTTAGAGGTGAAGTGTCATCGATAGGGTTGATTTTCACAAAAAAAACCAAAATGACTGATGGAGATCAGCAGTTTATCTGTTAAGGGAGTTGATAGCAGATAAACTATCTGCTATCAACCCTAGGCTTCTAGGTTTGCTTTAGTTGCAAACCGCACAATTTTATTCAAACAAAACCAAAACCTTAACCTCCCTAGCATGTGAGAATGCACAGGTAAGGCATAACATTATGACCAGAATGGGCACCCTCACTTGTCTGCAACCCCATATGGAACAGTTTTCCCACATAACTCAATAAACCTAGGTTGTCCATGACCCTGAGACTGGTTCTGTTCCTTCCCAGAACCACTTTCGAGAAATACAGAGAACTGCAAACAAAGGAACACGACATAAGAGATGCAGTTTTGATCGCAGTCTGACTCCGTCGTCCAACTGGATTCATCGAACTCTATCGAGTTTGAACACCTGCCCATTTTTCCTAGAACTGTGAAGACAAAATATTGCCCTGCTGCCTCACTTTGCCTTAGTGGTCATAATGTTATGCCAATGGGTGTTTACACTGCAAAAACACAAAAACTTACCCAGTATTTCTGGCCTGGCTCTAGTGCAAATATCTTGAATCCACTTGAAATAAGACAAAAACTAACTTACAAGTAACTTTCCAGCAGATATAGGAGCTTGTTTTAAGTCAATAATTCCTTAATATTGATTAAAAAGTTCTAGTTATAAGTTAAGTAATATGCCAGTGGGACAAGACATTTAAACTTTTTGAAAAAATGTCTTGTCCCACTGGCAGATTATTTCACTCATAACTAGAACTCTTTCATCAATATTAAGGAATTATTGACTTAAAACAATAATTCCTGCTATATCTGCTGAAAAGTTACTTGTAAGTTAGTTTTGTCTCATTTCAAGTCTATTCAAGATATTTGCACTAGAAACTAGACCAACAATACTTGGTAAGATTTTGTGTTTTTGCAGTGTCTGCTCTCTTCTTATCAACATCAAGGAAAATAGGAAGTCTTAAAACGCCATTGCCTTAGGATAAAAAAAAAAACAACAACAAAAAAAAAAACACACCAAGTAAACATCCGTCAGAGCATCTGTGCAGTTTCCTCAGCTGGTCACCTTTACCCTTTACCTCGACTCCTTTATTAGACGTTTTCAACTTGCTAGGCAAGATTCCCTGAATACCAAGTGTGTGCAAGAATGGTAAGATGGATGGGCAGATATCATGTTCTACTGTAGGTTTGTTTGTCCTTTGGGTATGTTTAAATAACAGGATTCCAAATGACTTACTCATATTTTTAGTTTTGATCTTCCTTGCTATTTAGGAGTGTAAAAAATGTATTATAACATTTTTATGTTTGTGTGTATATTTAAAAACTGGGATAGGTTTTAAAGGAGAATGCACTGTGGTTATTCCACACATAAATATTTGCATTAGGAACATTAAACTAAATTTAACCTGCTGAGGTAGCATCTATAAATAGATTGTGTTTACACATCAAATCTGCACCCTCAGTTTAGTTTTGTTCCTTTTAGCTTTCATTAGCAGGGTATATATTGACCTGAGAAAGACCTCAGAGGCAGATCAAAGTCAAAAAGACAGGAAGGTGAAACAGATCCTCAGCCCATCCTCTTACATTTCAGAGTCTCTAATTGCTTCATGCTGACAGCTCCATGTGCTCCAACTGCGAGGTCGGAGTTGCCATGTTAAATTAACTAGCGAAGCCGAAAACGACTGATCCGAGTGTCTTAAGGGGGTCATGACAAATGCGTGCAGTTATGCACAAGAAGCTTGCTCTCTTTCACTTAAAGGGAATAAGCTCAGCTGCATCTCCATCCCACACGCATTTTAAACGCTGAGGTCATATTTCACTCCACTGTCAGCCCTCTGCCATCTCTGCTTTCCCTTTTATGTAACTCATGATGCCTTATGCAGAGCTCCGTTTCCTGATTCTTTGTCTTCAGCACCTCCAGCTGACTGCCAAGAGCTCTGACGTTAATAAATGTTCACTTTCTGCAAACTTCCTCTTTCTTTCAAAAAGTTATTTTTATTTAACATTAATTTAACTCAAAGTCCCCCACCTGCCTATTGTAAAGCACTTTTCCATGTTTCACTTTATTTGTCTTAATGAATAAGGATCTCAATGAAAGGTTTGTTTATTTCAGTAGCTTAACTCAAAAAGTGAAACTCCTATAGATTCATTACACACAGACTAATACATGTTAGACATTTAATCTGTTAATGATGATACTGAAAATCCAAAACAAAGTTAGAATACGATATAACATTCTCAATAACTGCTGTAATTATTCATTCATTCATTAGTCGACCACAACATATTTCTATACCAAAAATGTTTTTTCCCTCCTCTTTAAGAAACTGAATATTGGATTTTCACTTCAGAGCTATTATTTTATAACCAAAATTAATAGAAGAACGTCACCATCTGCGTTTCCATTACAAAAGGTGCGCAAATCTCTGACGATGTTTCGCTAATGTTGAAAAAAACCCAACACAACTTCGAAATTGCGGTGGCGTTTCCATTAAATAAGAAATTAAATTAAAATAACACGTGAATAAGCTTGTAAACGTTTTAAATTATTAAAAAACATGCCGCACCATGATCCTCCAACTACTTCCTGTTGTCATCTTCTTCGTGGTTTGCGCCAGTGGCAACATCCGGTTGTTAATCATGTGACTCGCGTGACGCGAAAAAAAATGTTTTGCGAAATCAACCAGTTTCGATACGGCCAAAAAACGCCCACCTCATCCTTGCTCCAAAACTTTTTCTTGAAAAAGGAGAATTTTTTCGAAAGCGGCGTGTTTCCATTCAACGAAATTATCTTCGTTATTTCAAATTGCGCAATTTCAAGGTTAATGGAAACGCAGCAAGTCTGTGTGAAATTAATCAATACAAGTTTTCCATTTGTAACTGAATTATTGAAATAAATAAACTCTAATGATATTCTATTTTACTGAGATGCACCAGTAGTTCTAGTTGCAAGAAATCCCATGGATCACAACAATGGCCTTCGACAACATTCCTTAATGATAATAATAAATAACAGAATAAAAAGATTAAATGCATTTAAAAATCGTTAGGTCTACCTTGGTAAACAGTTTCAACACCTAACTTTGTCAATAAGCCTAGGAACAGTCAAATAATTAGTGACTCTAACTAAAGATTGATGGATATGCTGTTCCTTTTGGCTGGCTTACATGTTTGTAACAAACAATTTATAAACAGCTAAACACATGAATGAGAGAGACATCCATCAACAGGACACTGATCTATAAATCACAACACAAATCAAAACCCGTCACCTGCAATGTAATACTCCCACATATCACTGGAGAAATAAAAACACTGGCTGACATGTTCCCAGTCTGCAGCAGAAGTAATGCTGAATTTTAATCTATATTTTTGCCCTCTGGATCCATTTCTTACCTGGCGGACGCAGCAATGGTTCAGGAGGAGGCAGATGCTGGTGAAGATGCAAGCCACTCCCGAGGTGAAGCGAGAACGCAGCCAACACACTACATTCTGCGCCATCAGGACACGATCTACGCAATCAAGCAGCACCATTAACTCGCCTGCCTCTCTGATGGTCTAAGAGCTCCAGCAGTCATTAAAAAAAAACAAAAAAAAAAAAAAAAAACACCCACTTTCATCAAATGGACTCTCAGTTTCACACTAATGTGCTGCTGCCTTTCAGCGAGAGAGCTTCAGTCGGGACTTGGCTCACTCTGATGACTCCTCCCATCCTACAACCACTTCAAGACATCCCGATTCACAATCTGTCCAGTTTCAACATTTTTTTAAGACACCCTTCCTTTGCTTTCTTAAAAACTTTCTCAACCGTTGACTCAGTTGAAAGTACAACACTCCACACAATCCGTTGTCTTCTTCCTCCCTCTTATCCTCTAATCCCCAATGGGGCCAAACTAGAGCTCCACGCTGAGCCAGTCTCCTGAGGGATACATGTCAGCATGGGGGCAGGGCAAACAGGGCCTCTCGCTGCGATACCTGTGCTTCTCTTTTGTCTACATGACAAGTTGTTCACTAAAGCATGGAGGTGTTGGTGTGTACGGGGCAAAGAAGAACCTGTCAGACAACTATCATGAGCTATAGGAGGGACAGCATGTGGTTACACTGAGGTACTGATAGACCTCCCTTCTTGAAGCATTTCAAAACCACATCCCCTTCCCTCAACTTGAAATCTTCAGTCTTCCAAGAAGTTCAGCTGTGTTTTGGTGGCTGAACCTACAGGAGTCATCTTCAGAGAGCATAAATAAAGCAGCAACAACACTGAGTCTTTTCTAATTTATTATCTCAAAGCTTTTCTGGGTGTTTCGTTTCTTTGACATACGTAATGTTCCCTGAACTTGTTGCTACAAAAACATAAAATTTTACCATGCAGTTTTGGTCTAGTTTCTAGTGCAAATATCTTGAATACACTTGAAAACAAAACTAACTTTTCAGCAGATATGAAATAATCTGCCAGTGGAACAAGACATTTTTGCCATATTATAAGTTAAAATGTCTTCTTTCACTGGCAGATTAATTCACTTATAACTAGAATGTTTTCATCAATATTAAGGAATTATTGACTTTAAACAAACTCATATATTGTGCTGGAAAGTTAGTTGTAAGATAATTTTGTCTCATTTCAAGTGTATTCAAGATATTTGCACTAGAAACTAGACCAAAAATACTTGGTAAGATTTGTGTGTTTTTGAAGTGTAAATAATGCGTCACCTTCAATATTTATGATTCAGTTTTAATGGCTGATGCATCATCAACTTTGCCACTGAATATCTGTGAGTTTTAGATACTTTCAAGAAAGAAATCCCACTCAAAGTGACAGAATAATCATAGTTTTCTCTGGATCTCTGGAGCATATTGTAATGTACTTTTCCCCCTACCCCACCTGTTGCTGTTCACTGCACATTATATGGCTGAATCAAGGCTATAATGTTGGCCCAGTTGCTCAGGAGACAAACAAATCTGCCTGTTTGAAAAGATTATTGGTTTAAAAATAAATAAAAAATAAAAAATAAAAAAAAAAAGAAGGGAAAGTCATGATGGGAAAAATGAAAGGAGGACCACTTTTCACTTCAACTCCAGGCTGGCTACCTCAGCAGATAGCCCTAATTTACCAGCCTGGAATAAGCCCAGCATTAGCAGCAAGTTTACTTGAAAACTACAATTTAACAGGTGTTTATCCTAATGTTTACTTTAGTCCATGCATGAAAATCATAATAATGCTAAATATATCATTGTGAGTATAATAACCAACATCTTACATTATTTTGAATATAGCAGGAATAAATGCTGCTTTTCTGTTTTAAATAAAAAGCAGTTAGGTTATGTTTTTCATTTTTACTCTTTGTGCAAGTACAGTGATACTGTAGAGCCATGCAACTCTAAGGAAATTATACTGTGAGAATTTTATTCCGACCCAGGAGGTGTGAAACTAAGGAGGAGACTATTACCCTCATGCAGTATCAGTACTATACCATCACACTTTGAACAACTTACTAAAAATGACAATTTATAAAAGATAATGTCACTGTTATGAGCAATTATTTAGTCCTACAGGTGGGACTGTAAGGAGGAAAAACCTTAAGACTGTTCAGTAATTAATCCATCATCATGATTTTTTAATCCTGATTATAGAGTTTTCTGCCTGTTTACTGAGTACAGGAAGGCATGGCAGTGAGCTTTAAATATTTTTTATTCAATTATTTATTTGTTGGATCACAAGACGATGTACAATTTTAGCATTTACTCCTCCTATTGGCCTTAATTAAAAAAAATAAATAAATAAAGCAATTTACTTTTTCATCTTGATCCTCCCAGGTATTTTAGTTATTTTTTTACTGAATAAGGCCTAAATAATATGATAAAGCTACATTTACAAACATACAATAACTGCTTCATTAAAAAAAAAAATAAAGAAACTATGTAAGAAAACCTTTTTGTGGTTTGTTTTTTAACTTCTTTCCAGGTTAGTCACAATATCTCTTTGAATTGCGTCACCTTTTTACTCCAGTAAGATATCGCATTTAAATAGTCAAACCAGCTCAGATTAGAAGTCCTAAAGACCAGCATCAACCAAGCGTTTGGATGACTGACCCCCCCAACCTGAAACGAGCTGCCGTCGAACATCACATCTGCCCAGATCATTGACACTTTAACATATTTCTTCATTAAAAACACATTATTTTTCTTTTGAGTCTAGGTTGAGGATGGACTACTGCAGAGTACATTTAATGAATATTATAATATAGATTTTTTTTCTTATGGAAACTTTTACAACATGTCATTTTTTAAACAGTGCCACTATTGTTTCCTGAACAACTGCTATACAAGTTCTGTATGAACGTTTGCCTTTCCATCGTCTCAAACCAGCCTGCCCATTCTTCTCTGGATTAGAATAAAATCCATATTTAATTGGTTGGCAAAGACGCATGCATCGCATAGGTTTTTGTGACTTTGCAACATAGATTTTGTGGACAACAGCTGTGGGAGTGCAGCGTGGGACAGACAAGTGCGCAACGTGGCTCATGACTTAACAAGCATAAATAGGAATAAGTCATGTGTAGGCTACGTGTTCCAGGTTTCACTGCATTGTTCTCGTCTTACGTCGATTTTCCTCTTTTTCTTCTGTTCCACGGCACAGTATGCATCATGCTATATCAGTGGAAAATAATACAACTTTTGTCAAGAGTCACTTTAAGGGAGAACAAACTCGTGTCCCATACTAGAATAACCTGATAACAATTTACAATGACACACTTATTGTTGGGATGATTATACATAGGAATTTGCATCTCATTACACTCAAATGTCAGAGACAGAGTAGATACTGTCTGAAAGAAAAAACAAGTCAAGGAGAAAAAAAAAAAAAAAAAAAAAAAAGAGAAAAGAACCATATATGGTAAAGATGTCGCCTAGCAACCGGCTCAGCCTTCAGCCCAATTTTCCATGACACACACGCAACTCTGCATGCAAGACGGCATAGCTGCAAGTGAGTGAGCAAGTATCGTCACACGTCACAGTGACAGCAACATGTAAGGTTTGGCAGGGACTTTAAAGGAAAGCCATTAAACCAACACACACACCCTCTGTGTATTCATTACGAAGAACATCGGAGCTTTAATTTAACTGTAGCAGAAATAAACGGGACAATCAACCGCTACACTTATCACAAACCACAAGCCAGTATCATCCTGTTTGTTTCAACAGCGAGACTGCAGCTCCTTAGGCTGCTCACTTCCTGCTTTTAACTATTAAAACCCTGGAAATTACCCAGTTGTTTGACCTGTGGAGGTCATCACTGTAACTGGCCGTGAGTTAAAATCATTGCAATACGTAGAAATGTGATTTTTTCCTCTTACTTTGCTCCAGTTAGCCGACCCAAATGCTTGTCTCGATACAGCAGAAACTCATCACAATAGCTTTTGTGATAATTTGAAGAAGATTTCAGGGCAATCGCTGTGTGTTTTCTCGCTGATGGGACAAATAAACATGTGGAGGTGTGCCTTCAAGGTCCAGTAACTGCTGAAGGTTTTACCATAAAAAAAGAGCAACAAACTAGTCATTTTAATAATGTCTGTGCACAGACTATTATTAGAACCAGTAGGATTGGTCTGCTAACTTTCAAAGATTTCACACTTTACGAGTTTCAATCTGTTTTGTATGTTTACATCATAAGAACACTAATTTATTACATCAGCTCCCTGCTTTTGTTTAAAAACACATAGAAACAATATATCTATCTATCTATCTATCTATGAAAAACATGAGCTAAATGATGCTGTAGAGGAATTAGTTTTTCTATTAAACAAGAAAAATGAAAAAATGTAGCCAGCTGACTGACGATGTACAGCAACAGGTGGGGGAGGGGGCCAAAATACTCAGAGAAAACTCTGGAGCTTTTCTCTGGCATCTCATTGAACAGACTCAAGACTTTAAGTCCATTTTCCTCAGTTTTATAAACGCATTAAGCTAACTATATGTTATTTGTCTGCAATTAATGTGTGAAACCTTTTAGTTTTCATCTCAGTTGCCTGTTTTGTTGAAATGTTCCAGAAAAAAACGATTTTGAATGAAAAGAAGAAAACTTTTAGACACAACACCTCTGACTATGTTGTTTGTGTAGCCCTGGTACACTGTGTCCCAAAAAGACTCGTTTTTAATCTGTTGTTTTAGTTTGAATCAACAGCAGAAAAGACACAAATCTGTGTAAGAGTGAAACAGCTGCAACACACTTAGACTTTCAAATTCATTTGCCATCTTTATCCCCCCCCCTCAACAATCTCTTTTGCAAGAAACAAATACCCTGATGACTGGAACCACCCATGTGTGAAAATAATTGCAGGTTATTTCATGAATAAGTGTTACTTGTACCCAAACGCAGGATGAACAGCACATGCTCGTCTTTCAACCATATGAAAATGCCACCCTGGATGTTCAAGATTCCTGTGTCTACAGGAAATGAGCCGCGGAGACGCCATTGCTGGCAGAGACATCCTTGTTTTTAAAACATTCCAAACATGTCCAATCAACAGCGCATCGAAGCATCCAGGCATCAGCGGAAAAAGATTTCAAGAACTCTTCCGAGAGATGACAACTTTTGTCTTTGAAGGACAGCCAACGATAAGTTACTGCTGTCTTATTCCTTCCTTGGCTGTGTAAACTTATTTTACAATGCGCGGTCTCATAGAATAAATGGCCCATTGCTCAGCTTATCAAAACCCAAGTGATCCCAAGGCACGTTGGAGTGGGGGAGGGGGTTGGAATGAGAGCCAACTTCCCATTTGAGTCAAATGTTTTACAGTCATCTGTTTGTTGTCTCGGCATTATGAGTCAAGCAGCCTAATTACTGACATTAACTCTCCTTTATTGCTTCTTTTAATTTTTAACCAAATGCCAAAACACAGAGACAATGCAAAGAGAAACGACTGATGAACAAACACCTTATTTTAATCAACACTTCAAAAATATTAAACCCTACACTATAAAAAAATAGTTTTGTAGGGTAGTAAAATTATCTATTATTCTAATAAGATGTATTAGTTTGTACATGTAAAGTGTAATAGCAGGCAAAATTAAAGGATACAAGCGTCTTTATGTTGGTAACAAACCCGACCTAAACATCTTGAATCAGAATTTAACAGATGTTTATTTAGCAAGTCGTTGTTATTCGTTGTCTGGCTGAAAACAGTAAACCCGATGTATTTTAAATTTGTGTTATCAATTAATATTTCAGCTAATTAAAGCCTAATAACTGTCACATGACTTGTTGAGAAAGTTTGTGTCAAAGCAAGAAATAACCCTGTTGCTACTTTAGCAACATTCCTAACCCTAATTGCAACCCTGCTATCAAGCTGACCTTCTTAAGCCTGAGGTAGTCCTTTCAAATGAGCAATAAAATGTCTACACCTCGCCTAACAGAACCGCTTTTAAAAGTCTTATTACTAATTTAGTTCATGTTTTATACCTCAATTTAATTCTTATTTTTTATTGCTTAATAACAGAAGATAATCAGGTGAGTAAAATGAGGTAGAATTGAACTAATTTAGTCAAATAAGTACATTTTAAAAACAAATAAAAATATATCTAAACGGATCCCAAGAAAATTGTTGCAACAGTTGTACTGATTGGGTTACAACAGTTTGTTTTATCAGGGAAGGATTTGGACCTTGACATGAACTGTTTGTACATCCCTGACTAAGAAAGGTGTGTCCAGTGATGAGTTGCGTTTTATATTGGGTAAATACTGGAAAGTTTGGAAATCTGAGGTATCGGATGTTTTGCAGAGCATTATACCAGAATACACAAGTGCACATCCAGTTGCACCATATGCAGGTTTGCTACTTGCCCCTGCTTTGTTTGAGAGAGAAGTTGGCGAGTTGCACACTGCAATTAAAAACTATCATGCTTGAATGAGAGTTGTGCAATATTTGCATTGGTGTTTTGGCAGCGGAAACAGTGCGACCTGTTTCTGACTTGTTTTATGCTAATATAAAGAAGAAAGGAAATAATTTCAACAGTAATTTACTCCGCCCTGATTGTAAGCCAGTGCTTTGCAGAGGTTTTTGTGCTGTGCAGAAGGACACTTACCCCGGTGCCATCCCCTGCGCTGCCCACTGACCGGGTGGGAGACAGGCTGGACTCGATGTCGCTGCCGGTGAAGTCGTCCTCGGACTCCTCAAAGGAGGAGGCCGAGGACAGGCCTAGGGAGGAGGAGGTGGATAGCTTCCTGGGGGTGCGCATCAGGGCAGGGGACCCACCGCAGCCGCTGTCCGAGCAGGGGGACTCGTCATCCGCCTGAGGATCCAAGCAGGAGGTCAGCAGGGCCGAGGTTCCCTGGCAGCGGCTGGGGCTGGTGTCTCTTGTTATGATGAGTTTTGGTATCGTTCCAGGAAAACCTTGTCTTGGGGGGCTTTGCTGGCTCTGATCTGGGTGCTTTACGCCGTCAGATTCACCCAGACAGCTATTGTCCTGATTGGGTTCGGTTTTAGTCATGTCTCCTTTCATGCGATCGTCCAGTATCGAGAGCCCACCACGCAAATGCTGATCCGGGGGCGAGCAGGTCGCAGTCCGTTCAGCGTCCGGGTCAGAGGTGAACAGGGGCTTTAAACTCAGATCAGTCCTGAACCCAGACACAAAGCGATTCTGATATTCCCCCCCCCACTGGCAGGTCTTCCATGGCCCTGGCTGGGGGGTCCGAGGCATTGTCTTCTCGCTCGCCGGGTCTCGGCTCCTCGCCGCCCGCACAGCTAATTTCACCGCTCCCCGTTTCCAAGCCTGACGCATCGGATGAAGCAGCCTCTCGGTTCACGGTGAGCTGCACCGCTTCGACGTTGTCGCTGAGGCCGGATAATGGCTCAAAACACCCCGTGGCTGCTTGATACTCCCCACCGACCGACACAGGCTCGTCTCTGGGCAGCTTTCCTCCTCTGTGGCCGCGGCGCGCTGCTGGATCGGTGGCCTCCGGTCCGTTGCCCAAGTCCTCCTCGGTTTGACTGGAGTATCGCTTTCTCCTTCCCAAACAGGACAGCACTTTGTTTCTCATTGGGTTCCTGCTCAGTCGCTCGCTCCGCGGCTTCCTTTTGCTCCTAAATCTGGAGATACTGAGTCGGTGAGGCGTGTTGTTTGATTTCCACTTCGCCCCGCCTGGAGTGGCGGTGCTGTGCGACAGATCAGAGCGCGTTTGGCCCATCCCGCATGCCGTAGTGGTCGACACACCCTCAATGTGTAATCAAAAAAACACAACTCAGACCACAGTACTTCAGTAAGCCATTAATCACCAAATCCATGTAATAAGATGGGAAAAACTCGAATTAATCCACACCTCTTCATTCACACAGGGACTGGTCAAATCTGCAAAGATAATAAACATCAATAATATTTAGTCAGTTTCAAAAACGGCGCATACTTTCATCACTATAATCAAATACGGAAAAACACCACCTGAAAGGGCTATAAACAACTTCACCAAGATCTTGTGTATTGGTTTAAAATCAGCTAAGAGAGATTATTTTCCTCAATTTATATTGAAACCTATACAAAACTAAAGACAAAAACAACATTGTTGAGAAGAAAAAACAAAAAGGATCTTTGATGAATGTTGTCTTTTTTTTAGTTTCATGTAATTATCCTTTATTACAAAGAAAAATAGTCTGCTCTGATACAAGGAGACGTTCAGACTGCCTTCTGTTTTAAAGTACAAGTAGAACTCAATATATTCTAATCGAATTGAAAAGTGCATTTATTTGAGTAATTCCATTAAAAAAATTCTAACTGGTTCACGATATCAATTAATTACACACACACACACACACACACACACACACACACACACACACACACACACACACACACACACACTGAAATATTTTAAGCATTTGTGTTTTGTTTTTAAAGATTATGGCTGACAGCAAAACATTCAGTTCCTCAGATAATCACAACGTTCCAAAAAACAAATGAAAAATAGGACTTTTAATCTCAGAAACATTATGGTCTACACAATCATGGATAAGATTACTGACTTGATAGTTGTCCTGTAGACAGTCACTGACACACACACACACACACACAGAAGATAAGCCATAAGGGGTCACTGCCAAAGAAGTTGGCTTCTCACAGAGCGCTGTATCCATGCATATCAATGGAAAGTTGAGTGGAAGGAGGAGGTGTGCGCAGGAAATACGTACACAAGCAAGAAGGTTAGCCACAGCTTTGACATGATTGTGAAGAAAAGCACATTCAGGAGTCCGGTGGAGAGTTAAAGGCACAGGATGCGAATGGAGTCAGTGCCTTAAAGCGCCACACAAACGTCCGTTTCCAGGACATATCACATTCCTTATGTTAAGCCGTTTCTGAACCAGTGACTGCATCAGAAGCTGAGGTGAGGAGAAAAATGACTGGACTGTTGCTGCGTGGTCCAGAGTTTTCTTTAAGATGAAAATTCATTTTGCATTTCATTTGGAAATCAAGGTCCCAGAGGCTGGAGGATTTGGAGCAGCTCATCCTTCCCGCAGCTGATGAGATGTCGGGTTCTAGCAGGACTTGCCACCTGAACACACTGCCAGTGTATCTAAAGGCTGGTTCAATGACCAAGGTGTTACTGTGCTTAACTGTTTGGCCTGGAATTCAATACATACAACGTATAGCGTGTTGTCGAGAGGAAGAGCAGGTTGATCCTCTCCATGCCACACTGCACGGACATTCTCTTCAGTCGGGGGTCATTTATGTTCTAGAAATCTTTTTTTATTGGCGTTATGTACTATTATATTTTTATTCGAAAATGAATGATGGGTTTTCATTAGATGTAAGCCACAAGCATCTAAATGATGGGAAAATAAACTCATGATATTAAACTTACAACTTTTGAATTGAATTAATGAAATGCAATAATTTTTTGATGATATTCCAACTTATTTATAACACTAAACTTGACTCAAGAAAATTGTTTATATGTTTCTTCATTGCACATTAAAGGCCTGCAACAACTTTCTAGGACTAAAACTGTGCAATAGTATCAAATCAGATAAAATTAAATATAGTATGTTACAATAAAATATTACATTTGATCAATTACACTTTGATTAAAAATAAAATAAAAATCCTAGTTTATCATCTTCAGTTTAAGCTAAAAGAGTTTACTACTTCCCTCCTGTGTCTGGATACAAGTCACAGCCCTTCAGTGCCATCTACAGTGAGTTTTTTTAAAGGTCCCCACAGAGTGCATCATGCTAATGTGTAAAATAAAAACAACAAAATCTGAAACAATCCTTTAATTTACACCACAAGACTTCAATGACTGTAGTCAAAAACACTTTCAAAGTCCAGGGATTCCAATTAAATCAAGTTAAATCAGCCTGTTTGGAGTTAAAACATCAAATGTTTTGCTCTCTCTGTGACTCTCCACAGAGGAATTGTCAGGCCAGTAAATTGGGTCAATATTTGCCAGAAATTAAGTCAATATTTGTCATTCATTAAGCATCAGCCCCCGGCCTCACCTGAGCAAGCCTAGGCAATACCTACAGAAACTTGCCTGAGCAGCACTGCGTCAGGCTTTGTAGACAGTAGAAGTGACAAGAAGCAGACCAGACACATCTGTGTCAATCAAGCAGCGACAGAAGACAGCCAGTCTGTCTTTATATGCTGCAAGACTGTATTCAGTCAGCTGTATATCAGTGAGCAATGAGTTACGACCAGCAACGTGTCTCAGAGCAAGTAGCTCCGACGTCACTGTCTGTAATGACGAATCCTAGCAAACCGATGCTTCATGGCAAAAGAAAATGGAGAAGTACTGACCCCAGGCGTATTTTTAAAAAAAACAAGACAGATGGCTCATCACACATATAAAACACCAGCAGAAAATGATCAGCTGTTGGCTGCAATGATTTTTAGGTATCAGCACTGGTCATGGAGAAATCAGTACAGATCAACCAGTAGTTCTGACTGAGTGATACTTGCCTGGTTACATAAAGTTTCGGGTGTTTGAACTTTGGACAGTTTGAACTGAGAATAACGGACACTTTGTTGAATCATGGACCCTGTGCGTTAATTGGGATTTCCACAAGGTACTGGTTTATCTTGGTTGAGGCATTTTGATGTGGGCCAGAGTTTCTGATTTGATCACAGGTGTATCAATAGTTAAATCTCACATTTGTAGCAGCCTTTCTCCCCAGTTGTTCTTGTACTAGATTGTTGGGGATGGTCCATAAAATGCACATTACTTCCTGGATTCTGTGTCAGAGGTTTTATGTTAAGAGGTAAATTAAAAGCCCTCGATTTCTTACTCCTTTTATTCTACAACTGATCTGACTTTCAGGATTTAATGCAAAATACCTACACTTTTATTATGTAATCTTCACTTAAAATCAGCAAAAGGTTCATTGAATTGCGATGACGTAAACTGCACACATGTTCTACTTGAAAGGTTAATTGCTTTGGTTAGTGAACATAACGTCACTTCATTTTGCAGAATTATTACCAAACTTAAAAATACCTTTACATACAGTTTTCTGTAAATATTCTCAATTTTTAAAAAGATTTTTCACATTCACACCTGAGGATAATTTCAAGAGACCAGTTAACCTAACAATCATGTCTTTGGACTGTAGGAGGAAGCCAGAGCAGCCATGGGCAGAACATGCCGGGATTCAAACCTAGGTCCTTCTTGCTTCAAGGTAACAGTGCTACCAACTGCACCACTGTGCTGCCCTGATGTATATACGTAACAGACCAACACAAAGTAGCACACGATTGTAATGTGAAGAGAAGACGTTACATGATTTTCAAACAAACAAAGATCTGAAAAGCCCCATTTACTCTGATAGCCCAAAGTAAAATCTAGAGCAGCAGATTGCTTTCAGAGGTCATCTAATTTGTAAGCAGAGTTTACCTGTGTGTAATTTAGTCTCATCATAATACAAATGTGCTATATGCTCCAATAAAAAGACAAATCTCGTATCCCATAGGAATGAATTGTTTTGTGTATTAGACCGACTGAAGTTAGCAGCGGATGAATATCACTCTACTGTCATTTACTGTGACAACAGTTCAGTCAACTCGATGTCAGCAGGAAAGCTTACAGAAAGGAAATGGGACAGGAAGTGTAACAATGGAAATACCAACTCACTGTGAAGCATGCACAAATACACTCAACTGCAATATTGTGTAATATTTTTAATTATTAAGCTTACAAAATGACTCACACCTCTAAAGGAAATCACCTTGTTTTAGCTGCGATAGTAATAAGTAACCACTCAGTAAAGCCAGGAACAATGAGAGTTTCTCTTATCTAATTCTAATTCCTGAAAAAAATATATCCCCCCCACTCTTCTCGCCTTTTAGATCTGCAACAAATTACGCTGTTTCAGCTACAGTCAGCACTCCTTAATAAGGAACACCAGCTATGCTGTTCATCTAGTTTTATCAATACAAGATGATTAATGACTGAGAATCTTTTATCTTGCTGTCATGGACGAATGTACTCATGGAGCAACCCACACCCACTAAAACAGTGACACTCACTTGATGGGAAGTTGGTTATTTCAACATAAATTTAAAGCACACAAGAGAGCATAGGAAAGGGAAGTTGCATTCACCATCACCTTAGCTTTATATTAACACTAATCTATTTGCTTGTCATGTATTTACTCAGTCAGCCACTCCTCTTAAGTAAAGGCCTACAGAGTGAATTATTTGTTTAAACACGATGTTTGCAATGAATTATGAATTTATTGTGCTGCGCTTAAGTAAAACCTCAGTAATGTTTCACAGGAAACCTTTAAGTAGGACTTTTATATCTACTTTTTTAAATACCAATTTTGTTATTTTACCTATAAAACTAACTCGTTATTGATTATAAATATTAATCAATCAATCAGATTACAGACATGAGGGACCTAAAAACATTCAGTGAAGGGACTACATGGAAACTTACCCGACAGATGCTCCTCTGTTGGCTCCGTGAAGCAGCTGTTAAAAAGATGGCACTGAAAACGGAGGTTTAACTTGTCAGACAACTGTGTCAAGATGATGTGTTTGCGGCTTCTCTGTTCTGCGATTCACAGAGAAATGCTGATGAGTGTAGTAACATCAGCATGTGGTTATAATGAGGAGAAAAGGCACATAGGAAGTGCTGAAGTCGACAGGGGGCAGGTCTAACTGACGCTCAGGCTCTTTAATCTGGAATCAGGAATTAGCTTAACGTGTTGTTAACTTCACACCCAGCTCCTTTTAAAATGCAGCTGTTGATATGAACGTAATACCTACGAAGTTAATGGAACAGAAGATAACTAAGAAAACATATTAAAACGTAAATAGCAAACTTAGTCCCAACTCTTCAAGAGAGATAATATTAAAACCTCTAAGAATCACATGAAGTAGCTATATTGAACGGTGCTCCCTTTAGGTGTTACCAGTTATTGTGGTTTTCTTTTTAAAGCTAAATCGAAATTACAGCTAAAAGTAATTACTAATGGTTTTGAGTTTAAATTGAAAAAAAAAAAAAAAAAAAAAAAACTTTTTTATTTTTTTATTTTTTTAATTTTCTTAAACTCACAGTTGTGACCAAACTGAAAAACAATTCCAAATAAAAGTTTCCAGGTAATAAGAGTTTCCCAGATAACACGGCAATGTTTGCCTTGTGGGCCCTAAGAAACGATACGTCAGCGCGTCCGCCATCTTGTGAGTGGCAAGCACGCCTTAGCTAACTTTAAACAGGGTTTTCAGAATAAAAGAGCTGCTAAAATTTACTTACTGGTACTTTTAATTTGATGTTTATGGAGGACCGAAGCTGAGATAATTAAAAATAAAAGCAGAAATACATATATATTGTTTTTCCTTTCCTTTACACATGCGTTTTTGTCAATAAATGTATATATTATCTTTTTCCTTTTCTTTATATATGCGATCCTCCATATTTATACACTACTATGGATCTATAATCAGCTATTTCCAGTATGTTGCTGCAAATGTTCCTGGAACAATGGTTACAGATCCCGACCCTCAATGAAACGTTTGCATTAATTTTCACTAAACATTCCTCAAACATTAGCTAAAGGGGAAAGAGAACTTTGCAGTAATCATCAGTGAATTTTCCCGAAGATTGCAATTAATTATCGCTAAGCACTTGCCAAACATTCCATATAAGAAAATGTATCCATCCTATTTAGCAAAGTTTCATGTTTTTCTTTATTTTAAAACTAAAAAATAGTCATAAAAAAGGTGGCTCTAACCCTAACTTTGTATTGTGTTATTAAATATTTCTTTTCTAAATAATAAAAAAAAAAAATGTTAATTTGCCGATAATTAAGAAGTTTTTGTTTTAATATTTTTTTTTTTTATCCCGTCTCTAAAACGGAATACATCTTGGTTTAAAATCTATCTCAAACAACTTTTTTTGCTAATCTAAATAGTTTTCAGTTACGAAACAAAAAAAGGCGTATGTAGTACATCTGGGCTTCCGTAGATGCGGAAGTTGAGTTTCACAACCAGGCAGCAGGATCCCGGCGTGACTTTCACCGGGCTGCCAGCAGAGTTGGGGTCGAGCAGAAGCAGGATAGCAGCCACCGGGCCTGAACTCCACCGAGCTCTCTTCACGATGAGGGTACTGAAAGCGGGTCTGTGTTTGACCAGGAATCATCTGTTAGCACCGGGGAGCGTCACACTGAAGAAGGTAATCTGATTCTGACCGCCGGGGTTGAGCTTCACTATTCTAAAAATAGCTCATAATATTGATCCCATGTCCTCAGGTGCTTATTAACAGCTGTCGGACCTGCTCCTCTGGGGTCTTCCCCAACGAGAGAATCCGCAATATCGGCATCTCTGCTCACATCGACTCGGGGAAGACCACCCTGACCGAGAGGGTCCTCTACTACACGGGCAGGATAGCAGAGATTCATGAGGTGAGGGCCAGGATGGGGCAAGTCTCTATGGTTAAGAGATGAGGCTGCGTTAAGGAGCCGTGTTTTCCTCTTTGTGGTGTGAAGGTGAAAGGGAAGGATGGTGTTGGAGCCACGATGGACTCCATGGAGCTGGAGAGACAGAGAGGCATCACCATCCAGTCAGCAGCTACGTACACCATGTGGAAGAACCACAACATCAACATCATTGACACACCAGGTACCGATCATACCCCTGGTATGCATGATTTTCAACACTTTTTATAGCTGAAAGTTTGGACCTTTTTGCTCCAATTGCAGCTGCAAGTCTTTTGGGGGTATGTCTCTACCAGCGTTGGTCATGTTAAGAGAATCCCTGCCAATTTTTCTTTTCTAAATAGCTCATGATCACTCAGAGTAGACGAGGAGCATCTATGAACACCAGTTAAGTCTTGCAACTGTGGAGGCAAAAAAATGAAAGCCTTTCAGTGGCAGGTCTGCTAAAATAGGGGAAAACAAAAAGTTGCCATTTTTTCTTTAGTATGCCGTAGCAGGTAACAAATCTCATAGATGTCTTGCGTCTAAGGGAGGTGAAACGATAACAAATAGTTCTCTGGGGACCTTTAAAGTAGTTCCTGCTTACACGATAGCAATCCACTATTCACAGCACTCATTTCACAGATGTCAAACACAGAAGGTCACAGGATTGAAGAGAATGGTCTTACAAAACTCAGATGTTATGCTCATGAAATGTCAAACATTCTCCAAAAGGGTCGGATATTAAATCTTAGAAAATGTTATTATACGCAAGACAGAAAATGATGCCAAATTCACTAAATACATTTGAACTTTCATTCACACCACAGATACTCAAATGGATTTAGATGAGGACTTTGACTAGGTCATTTGAACACATGAACATGCTTTGGTCTAAGCGTTTCCATTGCAGCTCTGGTTTTATGTTTAGGGTAATTTCCCGATTTAAAGCCAATCACAGCCTCTAAAAGGTTTTCTTCCAGGATTGCCCAGCAACCTTCCTGCATGGATTGTTGCTAACTGCAAATGGGACTTCCATGATTTTATTTTAACATTTGCAAAATAAAATTTGAAAACCACCTTTTTATCTTTTTTTACAGTGATACTCTACTTTGTGTTGATTCAAGCAACATAAATACTTTGCAAGGCCCCTTAAATCTGCATGTCGTGTTTTACATTGGGGTTGAAATGATTAATCGGATTACTCGTGATGAATCGGTAAAAAAAATAATCATCAACTAATTTAGTAATCGATTATTCGTTAACTGGAGTGTACAGACTCAAAAAAGGCCAATGGCTGAAAAAACACACCCTCAGAGCTTTAATTAAGCCAAAACTATACAAAAATATGTACATTTTCTATAAGATAAAAAAAAAAAAAACCCTTGTTTTTCTGTAAATCTGTTCTACCCAGAACTCAAGTGGTCTGGTTTTAGCTTCATTTGGTTCACATTCTGTAAAAAAAAAAAAAAAAAAAAAATCTGTTGAAACACCATTTGCTATTTACTTTTTAATCAGTTAATCCAAAAAATAATCAACAGATAAGCCCTACACTGTATTGAGCAGAAAGAGCTGAGCTTAGAAGTATTGTTAGTATTTTTTAACTGCAGACGCATCCTTTGCTACAAATGATCAAGCGTTCACCAGAGGAGTGCTATGCTATTGTATTTTAGGCAATAAAATGTTTATTTTCTTATTTTAAAAAAGAATTGAATTATTTTATTTGCATTTTTAATGTATTTCAAATATTGTATAAAAATGAAATGAAAAATGTACAGAAAGTGCCCATTTTTTTAAGCTGATTAATCGATCAATCGTCTGAACAATCGATAGATTAATCGATAACTAAAATAATCATTATTTTCAGCCCTATTTTACATAGAAAATAAATCTGTAAAGGCCCTTGCTGCGTGACGCCGTGACATAGCTCCAAAGTTTCAGTTCAGTTGTCACACATTAAAATCTTTTTTTAATTTAAAAAAGTCACTTGAACTCTGTTGGTTAAAAAATGTTGGCTGTCCTTCCTCAACCAATATTTACTTTGACATGACAGTTTTCCTAAACTGACCTATGTGTGCACTTCAGGTCACGTGGATTTCACCATCGAGGTGGAGCGAGCTTTGCGGGTGCTGGACGGAGCCGTGCTGGTTCTGTGCGCCGTGGGAGGCGTCCAGTGTCAGACCATGACCGTGAACAGACAGATGAAGCGCTACAACGTCCCCTTCCTCACCTTCATCAACAAGCTGGACCGAATGGGAGCCAACCCCAGCCGGGCGCTGCAGCAGATGAGGTATGGGTCCTACTGAAGTTCTCGGTGGAGATCCACAGAGCTAAGTGATGAAAGTCAGGCACCGCTCTGCTTTATTAAATTGCATTAAGAACTTGGGGAGATAACTGGGAATCAAATTAATAAATATTGCCTCTCTTGTCAGACGAGAGTCCAACAATCAGCAAATTCGGCAAAAATCAGAATTATTCTGCGGTTATAAAATATGTTGCAATAAAAAAAAAATACAGAAAAACAGTTGAAATGGTTAAATAAAAACAAGATCAATGAGAATCTCAGAATCTTTAACTCTGCCACCTCCAGCTCAGCCGTTTGTCTTTTAATCAATGCCACCATCTCCAAACTATAGATCATAGCAAGTCTCATTACTGTCTTATAGACTTAAGTTATAAATCAAAATCAATTCAATTTGCAAAATTCAAAGTTTTTTTTTTTTTTTTTACAGCAGTTTTGATTGTGAATGAACAGATTTCTGCTTTCTAAACCAGTTGCAGTTTCCTGCTGTTGTAAAACTCTGACCTGTGGATACCAGCTTCTCTCTAAGGGCAACATCCATGATGTTATAGCAGTGCTCTAAACTCTGACATAAACTTTGTTTGTCTTTTAGATCTAAACTGAACCACAACGCAGCCTTCATGAACATCCCGATCGGCCTGGAGGGAAACATGCGCGGCATCATTGACTTGATTGAAGAGCGGAGCATGTACTTTGAAGGACCGTTTGGGTAAGGGACCCTGCGTAAAATATTAGTTTGTTTTACGGATTTCATAAAACTTTCCCGTAGAACTTTTTTTTTTAAAGCTATTTAGATACTTGTTCATTTAACTGTTGCTTTCAAATATGAAATTTCTGAACTGTTTCTTCTTCCCTGCAGTCAAAGCATTCGCTATGACGAGATTCCAGCAGATTTCAGGGCAGAAGCCGCAGACCGTAAGCAGGAACTGGTGGAGTGTGTCGCCAACGCTGATGAAACCTTGGGGGAGATGTTCCTGGAGGAGAAAGTTCCTACCAAAGAGGATCTCAAGGTTAGTGTCTTCAGAGAGTTTGGACATTAGAGTTTGTGTCTTATATTGTAAAAGTTAGTAGCTTCTCACAATATTTGTGGATTAATGTTAATTTTAGCATGACTGATACAACATAGGAAAGTCTTAATTTTTAGATCTGTTCATCTTCAAAGTTTAAGACCTTTAATAAAACAGCTTGACAGTGCCAAAAGTATTCATACCTCTTGAACTTGTATGCAGTTTGTCATGTTAAAGGGGCAGTGTTATAAAAAAATCAACTTTTTGAGCTTTACATCATGTTATAATGTTATTCCCTCATCAAAAACATACCTTGAGTGTTGCCTTGATTCTTTCATGCATGTTTGAGAAATCTCCCATGGCAACCATTCAGCTGTGCAAAACGCCTGGATGGACCGAGCGCCGTGTTTGAGACGCTCCTCCTCAGAGCTGCAGTTTCTAAGCTTCAGAGCTTCTGCCTCAAAGAGCACCTATCCCCCGCTAGCCAGGAGCAATTAGCAAACACCTGGTGGAACTGCGCTTCTGCTGAGCTCATTATACCAGCTACTTCTCAGTGACACTTTGATCAAAATGTTGTTAAAGGAGTGCTGGTGTGATGACTTCCTGGAGGCTGAATTTCAGAAAGAGCAAGAGTTTTTAAAGAAACAGAGGCCTTATTTCAAGTTGTTAAATATAGAAGTCAAGAAGTCAAATTTCTTTTAAGTCATATTTGATAGATACAGAGTTTTTATAACAGCTGAAGAAAGCATATTTACTTGATTGTGCTATAAAGTTGCACAAAGTGCCTGGAAAACACATTATACTGCCCCTTTAAAATGACAAACTGCACTGTATTTTAATGAGATTGTATGTGAAATAGCATAACTTGGTGCATAATTGTAAAAAAAACGGAGGAAAATGATACATGTTTTTGGGGTTTTTTTTGTTTGTTTTGTTTTTTACAAACAAGAATCATAAGAGTGTTGCATGTCCCTCTCAGCACTGCTGAGTCAATACTTTAGAGAAGTACCTTTTCCTTGTCTCTTTAAAAGTTTCACAACTAGTGACTGAAATGTTTGCCCATTCTTTTCTGCAAAATAGATCAAGCTCAATCAGTTTGGATTGAACACAGCAAGTCTGGACTTTGACTAGGCCATTCTAACACATAAACTTTATTTGATCTAAGCCAGGGTTGTCCAAGTCCAGTCCTCCCGAGCTACCATCTTGCAACTTTTGGATGCACTCTGAGGACTGGACTTGGTACCCCTGATCTAAACCATTCCATCATCACTCAGGCTCTATGATTAGGGTCTTTAACCTGCTGAAAGGTGAACATCCTCCTCTTCTTCAGCCTTCGATTTTCTTCCAGGTTCGTCCTGTGCTTGTTGCTGTTCTGCCATACATAGCATTGTGTGTGTCGTTTAATTTTGCTCTCGTCTGAGCAGAGCGCCTTCTTCCATTCTGTCTCCCCTCCATGGCTTCTGGCAAACTATAAACAGAACCTGTTAAAGCGTTCATGTCAATAAAGGCCAGCTTTGTGGATGGCATAAATATTACTTGTTCTTTGGGAAGATTCTTCGACTTGAGCGGTGGATCTCTGCAGCTCCTCCAGACTTACCACAGGCTTCTTGGGTGCTTCTCTGATTAATTGTTTATTTGCCAGACTGCAACCTTTTATAAGAGATGCACAGTTCACTTTTAACCTGGTTTAAACCCCTTCTCCCTGCATATTTATGTCTGTTTCACCTCCTTGGTTTCTCAGGCTGCGATCCGCAGAGCCACAGTGCAGCGTCTCTTCAGCCCCGTGTTGGTGGGCACGGCGCTGAAGAACAAAGGCGTCCAGCCTCTCCTGGACGCTGTCCTGGATTACCTGCCGAACCCCAGCGAAGTCAAGAACTATGCCATCCTCAATGAAGAGTGAGTGTTTCAAAGCTTGTTACATTAAACTTGATGTCAGAAACATTTGCCAACCAACATCTGGAAATGGTTTTTGTAAGCTAATTTAAAGAGACCAGTTTTATTTTTGATGCTTACGCCATTTTAATTTACACACATAAACAGTTGTACCTCTAAAAACAAAAGTTTCGAGGGTGGAAATTTTTAGCCCCCTTGAAGCTAAAAGTCATCTAACAGTCTGCAGATGTTTGCTATAGTTTTCATCAAGTCTCTGGCAATACTCCTAAGGAATCCCAGCTTGATCTTTTTTTAGCAAATCTTTCAAGCTCTTTCAGATTTTACAGCCTTCTAACGTCGACTTCAGACTCCATAAACTCTGTGAAGGTTCACAGATTGACTGCAGGTCGGTCAGAAACGTTCACCTCGGTCTCCTGGAGGTAGTTTATCACCAGCAGCAACGTATGTCTTCGGTCAGTGATCCTGATTCAGTTTTGCTGCTGAGATCTTCACAGGTCCTTTCTTCATTCTCAGTTACAGATGCACTAAAACATCCCCATAGCATGATACTCCCACCACTGTGTTTCAGCATTCATTAGGTTATGCACATTTTTTTTCTCTAATCATCTTTTTGAATTTCTTGATGTTTTCCACTCCAATTCTTCACTCTTGAAAACACTGATTAGTTTAACCATCTCCTGCTTTATGAGCTTCAACTTTTTTTTTTTTCTCAACTCTAGTTTCTTTTAGGAATGATACCTTGAAGGAATCTTGTGAGAGTTCAAAACCTTCCTGTAGTTTTTATACTGTGTGTAAATTAGGAGAAAAAAACCCGAGTCTTAATTTTATATTGCAGGTTTTGAGGAAATCAGTGCCCAACAGAGGTTAATAAAAAGGTTGTTTTTTTTTTTAAGGGGGCTAATAACACTGAACCTGGTCACTTTTTGTTTTATTATTGTGTGCAGATACATATAATTTATGGTTTTTAAAATAAATTTTAATAAAGAAGTTTAATAATCCTGTGCTGAAAATTTCTCCCCCTTGATAAGAATGCATTTGGGTAATTTTAAAATTAAGTTTAACAGAATATAAAAGCTTCGTCCTGTGCATGCACGCTCTTACAGATGTTGATGTTCTTCTCTTCATATTAGGGATTCAACGGAAAGGTCAAAGATTGAAATGGACCCGACCAGAGATTCCTCAAACCCTTACGTTGGTCTTGCCTTTAAACTGGAGGTATGCACTTTTTTTGAACTGATTATCTCCGTCTCAGTCTTTCTCAGCAGGGCGAGGTCCGTCATGCTTTGCTGTCTCTTGTGGTCGTTTTTGTTCACAGGCCGGGAGGTTCGGTCAGCTGACCTACATCCGGGTTTATCAGGGCTGTCTGAAGAAAGGAGAATACATCTACAACACACGCACGGGCAAAAAAGTCCGAGTTCAGAGACTTGTGCGCCTCCACGCCGATCAGATGGAGGTGAGAGTTGTCATAGGTCACCGTTTATTTCCATCTGCAGTGTTCAGATTAAAACTAGAGAAGTGCATGACTGGTCAGCGGCGTGAAGTTCCTCTTCTGGCTCCAGTCAAGTGTGTAGATAACAACCACATCCCCCGTGACAACAGAATAACATGTTTATATGCATCTCACATCGATGCAAGAGACAAAGCTGTTAAAGCGTGTTTATTAATAAGTAACATATGTTACTGTGTGAATTAAACCCCGTTTCCTCGTGCTTTTTAAGGATGTGGAGGAGGTTTATGCAGGAGATATCTGCGCTCTGTTTGGGATTGACTGTGCAAGCGGGGACACTTTTACATCCAAGACGAGCTCCAACCTCTCCATGGTGAGCCGCTTCAACGTCCTGGGTGATCAAACAGCAGGAAACTGATATATTTGACACTTCTCAGCTCATTTGTTGTTCTTATGCTCACACAGGAGTCCATTCACATCCCAGAGCCTGTCATTTCCATGGCAATGAGGCCAGCAAATAAGGTAAAAAGGTTTTCTTTAATCACTTTCTGAAATAAATGCTTTAAATACTGTCTCTAAATGTCTAATTTTTCTCCTTTTTACCAGAATGACCTGGACAAATTCTCTAAAGGCATCAATCGTTTCACCAGAGAGGACCCCACATTCAGAGTACATTTTGACACAGAGAACAAAGAAACCATCATCTCAGGCATGGGCGAGCTGCATCTTGAAATCTACTCCCAGGTACACGTTCATCCTCCAGTCAGCTTATTAATGTTTTCAGCTGCTTTTTCCTTTCTTTTTGTTCTGCAATGGTTGCTAATTGGATATAATTTGAACAGCTAAGTCTTCAGGACTAATGCCTCTAAAACACTGAAGATGCAGACAAACAAGTTTTCCTGTTATTACTCTTAATTGTTTTATCAATATTTGTAATATTCACTTGCAGCAGCATAGTCTCACTGAAAATGAATAGAGATATTTCCAGAGCTCACTGCAACAAAGAGTGGCATGAAGCCTCCAAAACAACCAGTAGATGCTCTCTACACGCCATATAGTTGATTGGGAGGCAAGCTAAGAAAAAGCTTCCCTGTCCTACCATCATAAATGTAAACGTGAAGTTTGCTAAACTCTAATCGGACTTTTACCGGAACTGTTGCTGTGCTCGGATGAGACTAAGATAGATTTTTTTCAGCTACAGACACTACAGGCAAGTTTGGCATAAAACAAAGGATGAAAACATGAAAAAGCACTTCATGTGCTCAGTTAAGCACGGTGAACTATCTGTGATCCTCTGGGCCGGTTTCTCTACCAAAGGCCCTGGGAGCCAGAGATTAAAATTTGGAGTAAACTGAAAATGGGTAGCGACTGGGTCTTTTACCACGATGATATCCAAAAATCAACCTTTTTCTATGGTCATCACAGATTAGTATTTTGTGACAGGGGATCGTTCTTCCTCAGGAAAAAAAAAATACTCAGATTACATTTTTTTCTCTCTCTCTTTTTTTTTTTTTTTTTTTAAAGTATATTATTTAACTGCAATAAAAGTGACTTTATTTTAAGGTTTTTACTCATCTTTAACAGACCAGCCAGTTTCCACTTCATTTCTTGGGATCATTCGCTGGTTATTTTGGACGATGTTATCTTATTAATTCTGCATGATTCTGTAAATCACTGAGGCACAAAAATGTTAAGTGCACTTTAAAGATGATTTTTAATCCTGATTGATCCCAACATTTTTATTCTAGAGAATGGAGAGAGAATACAACTGTCCCTGCGTGATGGGGAAACCCAAAGTGGCTTTCAGAGAGACGATCACCAGTCCTGTACCGTAAGTCTGTCTAATCAATATAAGCAGTTTAAAACACAAGAGAAACTTTTATTGAGTACAAACTCCAACTTTTTTGTGTGTTTCAAACGGAGCTGCAGAAAAGAAACAGCTAATCTTGTTTCAGATCTTGCAGCATCATTCTAAGCACATCTACAAAGGAATGACTGACTACAAAGTGTTGCAACCTCAGTTCGCAAAACAGCAGCAGATTAGTTGGGTTTTGCATGTTTTTCACATTCATGAATGTGAGGCAGCTGCTCCGTCTGCAGCACCTTAACGCCCTCTGCTGGAGACCAGGTGAACAGCAGCTTCCACTGAGGAATTTCCTGCAACAAATACAAACTGTTACATTAACCTAAAATCTTTATAAAGCGCACAGTTTAGCACAATGTTGGGAGAACAGTGATCTGATACTTGTTTTGATTATAAATGTATCATGAAACAGATTAATGCTCATAGTTTTGGGGCATTTTATGATTCAATGAATTCTGTTTGGGTTTAACATAAAAAATAACTACAGCATGCACCCCCTGCATTTCAAACTCTAGTTTTCAGGCTTTACTGCATGTGTTTACCTGAGAAACCATGTCATGCAGCAGTACGTGACAGTCAAACTTCAGCTGGTCATTTTCTGTTGCCTGTGGCAGAGGAAAAATAAACAGAAACATGTTTAGTTTAAATGTTGTAGACTCAGTCCACTGTGGGCTTCCAGTTTTTGTGAGTATTTGACCTGAAAAACCATTTATTGGATACTAAAAGGACGGTACATGCTTTTCTTAAAACAGTTCAGACTCAGAAGATGCATTGTCACTTCAGGAACCCTTTTTAGGGAATCAGGGTAATCTGCTGGAGCCGATTCTTACCCCTGTCTTTCCATGTTCTCCTGGGAAAAACAGGCCATAAATGTAGCCCAGAAACTAGACCTGCAGAAAGGAAGTATTTTTGGTATTTTTTGGCACTTGAAATGTGAATGACAAACAGTCCAGGAGAGATCAAGGGTTCAGTATTAAGTTCTGTTAGATAAAGTTCTGTTCACTCTGTAACAGACATGGTTCTTTGCATTAGAAGTAAACTGGGGTCTTTACAGAACCGTCTCAGAAACATCTTTGTGTGCAGACTCACAACAGAACAGTTTAAAGAAGACCTATTACACAAAATTCATATTTTGAATGTTTTTATACTTCTATTTGGTTCTCTACTGCTTCTAAAAAATAGCTGAAGTGCTTTAAAAAAAAAAAAAACACTCAGCCGTTTTGTTTTTTTTTTAGCAGTAAGTTTGTTTTTTGGTGTCTGGAAAACGAGCCATTTCAAAAACCTCCAGATTGTTACGTCACAGTCCAGGGCACTGCGCCGTTACCAAGCAACCCCAGGCCCTCACCTAGCAACCCAAGCTGAGCTCGAGCATGATTGGTCAGCTGGTTTTACCACCGTATGCACTGTACAATGGCTGCTGGAAGTGCTTTGTTGTTGACTTATTGTTCAGAAACGACCTGCTGCATTTTTGTTGGTTGTGCAGGAGGCTTTACTTCTGCTTTTGGGTCTGATTCAGGGTCAAAGATGTACGGTTGTATAATTGCACATGCTTGCTGCCATCTTCACCTGCGAGTGTAAACGTTGAGTTGTGGGCGTGGGCAGCAGCAGCTTATTTGGATTTAAGTGACAAGAGGCCCTTAAACAGCTCATTCTGAAAGGAGCTCAAAATAGGCAGAACTGACCAGGCTGAAATCTCATGATCTAAGTATTATTTTTTGCAAAAAATGTAATGAAAATGTTTTGTATATCCTAAAGACCTATCCTAGCCTGGTCATGGAAGCATAAAAGGTCACCTTTAAGCAGTGCATTTGACCCAAAAATGCTGTTTGTTCCTCTTCTGACAAAATTAGATATAGGATAAGAAATGAAGCGGCCCTACCAGCTGTGTGATGTTGGCCACCTGAGCCATGTTGTACAGAGTGTTTTCTGTGGATTCATTCAGCATGATGAAGCTAGAGGCCACAATGCTGAGGTGCCAGAAAGGAGTCATCTCTGGGTCGATGTGACCGTAGCTGTCTGAAAGACATTTACAAAGAATCTCGTTGACTAATCAAATCCCTTATCCTGGACATTTCTGGTTGTCTGTGGTAATTACAAGCAGTAATCTGCAGCATTTCTGTTCTTGAACATACCCGGTATGCGCTTTTCAGTGCGCACAGTTTTATTGGTCTTGTACTGCTGGTATAAGGCCTCTACTTCAGATTTAGGATCAATCTTCAAGAGCTCCTCGCATGAGGAGACCTGGACTTGAGGTGAGAGTTGCTTTCCTCCCCTTGGAAAGAAAACCTCAGCGAAGCAATTCTCTTTTGTCTAAAAAGGAAAATCTCGTTTGGTTATAACAAAAACAAATATGAGTAGAGAGATAAAAGGCGTCATCTTGTTGCTACCAGTGAGTCAAAGGTTGGTTAAACCACACAGTTGTTCATGCAAATCTTCCTTTGCAGGGAGTTACTTCTCATCAGGCCTGGTTAGATCTGCTGACTGTAATACCAGAGATTACCCAACTGTTTAAACTTAAGTCTTTCCTAATATTTCTTTTCATAAGGACCTTGGGAACAGAAAACTGCTAAATTTTAAAAAAGGGGAAGACTGATAAAACCAGTTAATTAGATGTAAAAGATGGCAAAATTGATCAAAATCAAAAAGGGAAAAATATTCTATTTAAAGGTTTTTGTTTCAGTGTCTATAAAGGAAAAAACCATAATAGTACTTAAGAGAATAAACTGTTTTTAAAAATATCAGCACATTCAAAATGTAAGGTAAACTTGGAATGAGACACAGATCTAGAGATTCCCGAGAAATCGATTAGTGACAGGAATTGTTCAGCTGATCCTGACTGGTGACTGGCTGGTCAGAAACTAAAAAATTCCTACTATTTTCCAGTCATTGAATGCACCATATCTGAGGGGCCTCAAAGTATCAGCTACAACAACTACACTCTTTGATGTGGAGGCGTTTACTCTCAGTTTCAGTATCCCCAAGGCTTTTAAAAATAAAGTAAGAGGTGCACAGAAATGTAAAAGTATTTAATGTAAGCTTTATTTCTTTTAATGACATGCGATTGATTCAGGCTGCAGGAGAGCGAGAGAAAGCAAGACTTTTTAGCACATGAACACAGAGCAAACTCACTCTGTTTTGTCCTTTTAAACTTTCAGTCTCAGTCTGTTATCAAACATGTCTGCTTTGGAAATACTCGCAGCCTTTTGGAGATCTCAGAGTTACGATAAGGAGTTCTTTGAGAAGAACACACCAAGACAATGGTTTCAGTAATGCTAGCCACTTTATCAATGCTAGCTGCCAGTGTAAGATGTTAACCTTTATCTTTTCATCTTTAATTTAAAATATCAATAAATCTGTTTAATAACCAACCATCACTTAGTTGGAAAATATTTTAAATGTTTTTATATCTTGTATTATTATCATTGAAAATAAATCAGAATCTGCTTTAATCGGCGTCAGCAGGTCAAATGAGAGATTAGAAATTGGCCATAAAACTCTTGATCGGTGCAAACAGTAGCTTTGATAACAAAGCAAAATTTCTCCTACGTTGCTGATGATCTCGTGCACTGATATCTCCAGCTGATACTTTCTCCCAGAGTCTGCCACATCCTGTTGGGAACATTCAGAGTGAGCCATGGTTGGATCAAGATGCACATTGTAAAATGGTCGCTACTCAGCAGTAAAGATGAACCTGACCTCTGCGTTCCCACTGTGGACCTGCTTTAATCCAAACAGTTTGTAAGGGGAGCCGTAGCGGGTGTTGAGGTAGTGTTGGACCACCTTCGCAGCCCTCTGAGCGGGGTAGTGACTGGGGTTCAGCTCACCTGTCGCCATCACATCCTCTTCAGCCTCCCCCACTGCTATTGCTTCTTTCTGTGCACAGAGAGAGGAAATGTAAACTCCTTATGGACTTTGACCCTTGGGTGTTCGCTGGGTGGGGCTGTTGTCTTTAGATTAGTCACATTTACTTAGGAGAGTAAATAAGTAAGTAATAAGTAAGTAAGAACCAAAACGGCGAACTGAAAAGTTTCTTGCCTGGGCTGCAGTGCTGAATGTTTGACTGGGTGAATGTTTTCCCCGTTCAGTCCTCCAACTCAGCTGGTCCTCCCGCAAATGAAAGCATTACTTCCTACTTTGACAGCAGAGCTCCTATTGGTCCACCCCTTTTTAAAGAGACAGGACACTTTTTTTCTTCCTCAAGACTTTTACATCACTCAGTTAAATTTACATTTAATCCCATTTCTTATGGGAAATTTGACAAGCATCTCTTAAAAGACTATAACACAGTGTGATGGAAGAACATGTTTTAGAAGAAAAAAAAACCTCTCAATACTTCAATTTTGACGTTCAGAGAAAATTGAAAAATGATTTATGCCCTTCACGATAATCGGTTACAAAACCTTTATTTGCGTTACAGCAATCAAACCCGTCTTGTAATTGCAAATCAGCTTTTTGTATGTTTCCACTGGTATTTTGACCATTTCCCTATGGTGATGAGCTTCAGGTCTTTGAGGTTGGAAGGCCTCCTTGCCATCACCCTTATTTTTAGCTTCCTCCACAGATTCTCTACCAGATTATATTCAGGACTCTGGATTGGATTCTACTAAAGGTTGATATTATTTCCAGTCAGAAGAAGCATGTTAGTAAAACTAAGAGATTAGTTTAAATTGAATTTGCCAGGGAATAATTTAGTGATAAACTGTTCACATTTACAGCTTAATAGATGTTTTACTCCAGAAACTTTCAGGAAGTATTTCAATTTAAGTTTTTGTGCAGAACCAGTAAAATTCATAAGGAAAAAAAAAAAAACTTTACAAATCGCATTTCATTTGATTCAAGAGTCATTCCCATAAGAAAATAACCAAATAAAATCAGAATCTATAAAAAATTAATTAAAAAAAAAATAATAGACCTTTGGATGATGCTGGGTCTTCACCCTAATTTTCACTGTTCATCATCATTCAGGCAGGTTCTTAACATACTGTTCACAATTTTTTTGTGGTGGCAGCATCATGCTGTTGTGATGCCTTTCTTCAGCACGTTCTGCAGTTAGCCCATTTTTAACTTGTGTTTTACTGACAGCTTTTTGGTTACGCTTAAGCAGAATTAGCTCTGGCTTCAGTTCATCATCCTGCTTCGAAACATGGATCCTTCGACCCTTTGTTTGCAGATTTGACTTCACCCACAAGAAGCAGAGCGGCGGCTCCGGGCAGTACGGCAAAGTCATCGGGGTCCTGGAGCCGCTGGAGCCAGAACACTACACCAAGCTGGAGTTTGAAGATCAGACCGTTGGAACGAACGTCCCGAAGCAGTTTGTGCCGGCTGTAGAAAAGGTAGGTGCCGTTATTTGTTTATGGGCTACTTCAGCCTCTCCAGTTGTTTTATATGGTTTCATGTTTCTCATGTTCCAGGGGTTCAGGGAGGCCTGTGAGAAGGGACCCCTCAGTGGACACAAGATCTCAGGAGTCAGATTCCTTCTGGAAGACGGAGCTAATCACATGGTTGACTCCAATGAAGTCTCCTTCATTCGTGCAGGAGAGGGCGCTCTGAAACAAGGTCTGCATGCTCCGCTGATCCTTGTAGTTCACAACACAAATCACTATTGTGATTGACTTGGCACAGACAAATGAAAGTTGTGTGTGCAATCAAAAGAAAAGGAGCAGAAGCGTTCGTTTCAACGCCTGTGTCTTTGTGTCATTGTGAGTGTTTGTTAAATAAATTTGGTGGCACTATTCCCTGCACAGCAATGGAAAACGCCAATGCAGTAATTCTGGAGCCAGTCATGTCTGTGGAGATCGTTGCACCTCAGGAGTTTCAAGGAGTTGTCATTGCTGGGGTAAACCGTCGCCACGGTGTCATCACAGGCCAGGATGGGGCCGAGGGATACTTCACCTTGTATGCCGATGTAAGTCCGGTTTGCATGCTTCAGATTACTCCATGTATCTGCAGTCTTTTTGGTCTGCAGGTACTTTCATTCCTTTTTTTTTACATTAATCTTGATTCTTCCACCAGATTCCTTTGAACGACATGTTTGGCTACTCTACGGAACTGCGCTCCTGCACTGAGGTAAGTTTAGAGTCCACAATCTAGATGTTGTTGGTAAATATTGTATCCAAGGTTTCAGAAATGTGTGTTTAAAGTGTAACTAACCCCCCTGCCGAAGCATTACCCCGTCTCAGACAGATTTAGAAAAACTGCAGCTAAGTGGGCAAAGCCAAGAGACGTTGAAGAGCACAGTGGGGATGAGTGGAGGGGGTAAGCGGGCTGTGGTCAGGAAGAAAGAAGCACTGTTGCTTACTTATAAACTTTCTTGCTATATTTAGCGACTTTATATTGTCTATTTCCATCTTTTTTCTTTAAAAAAAAAGAAAGAGTTTTGTCGTTTTTACCAAATTAGTAGGTGAAAGTCCATCCATTTCTCCTGCATAGATGATCTTTGGGGTAAAGTAAAAGCGCTCACCGGTATTTTTCTGTGTTGCAAATAAGAAGGAACTCAATTTGTTTTTTTCTCATGAAAACTGTTTTCTGTTAAATCCTGAGTCATTCTCTACTGTTACGTAAACATCCACATAAGGAGGGCATTTTCTGTTTTAGAGGGCATTGGTCCAAAGGATCTTTTTGTTTCAGAAACGGGTTTTAAAATTGCTTATCTGGATGAAAACTGATTATTATTATGTTTTACTTTGAAGATGTTTAGATTTTCTTACTGTTGTCAAAATGCTGGACTTGTTTTTCTTCACTGGCTCATGTTTGCCGTTAAGACAGTCTTTGGACACAGACTCCAATTTTCAGATTTAATAAGAAAACCTGAGGTAAAACTAAGCGTCTTCTTCACAAGAGTGGCTTTAACCGGTTCGTCCTCAGTCAGTCCCGTCCAGATTCGTCTCCATTTGCAGATCCTGCGCGGTTCTTCCCCGTTTTTTGGGATCACCTCAGGGGTGGTACAAGCCGGACCTATCCGGGTATTGCGCACAAGTGACCTGAATGGCAGCAGACTGCATTTGTTGATTCGCCCGTGGATTTACGTCAACAACCCGCAACAAGGCTGTAGTAGTTGGCGAAATGGCGATAATAACGTGGTGAAACCTTGAGGTCCAAACGTTTTTTCGACAGCGGGAGAGCGCGTACGGCGTCAACTGGACGGGGCAACCTGCAACAAACAAATATACTGAGAGATTTCGGAGAAACTAGCCGCCCAAGGGTACGCCCGCAAAATGATATCGGACCATTGACCACAGCTCCTGCGCGCCGGCTCGCATTCCTGCTCTTATTCACGCCCACATAGTAAGGAACACGCTGCCAATGGAGACACACCCAACTTTGCTAGCACCAAACCAGACACTAACCGGCTAGAGTGAGACTTGACAATGGAGAAGAGGCTGTAGGGAGCTGTGGAGTCAGTTGTGACATACACCTTCTTGATGACTGTATGGATGCGGGGTATTTACAGAATGTTGTTCCCTCCCATTGTTTTTGCAGGGAAAAGGAGAGTACACCATGGACTACAGCAGATATCAGCCCTGCCTGCCAGCAACACAAGAGGAACTCGTCAACAAATACCTGGAGGCCACCGGACAGCTGCCTGCAAAGAAGAACAAGTGGAAGAGCTGAGCGGCTCCCTCACTCGCTTATTGTTGGACTCCACAATCACCCAGGACGATGCTGAAGTTCATGGAGCTAAACAAGATGTTCATATTTTACTGTTCTTTATCGTTTTAGCCCCCAACCCCTCTCTGAGTAAATCTTGTAGGAAATATATTTATATTGTTTTTAGCCCCATCTGATCTCAACAGCCTCCATCCAGTCCTCAAACTGGGGTAGTTACTGAAAGCTGAATGTTTTCACTCAAGCTCAGATTGGATTTTGTACTATGTACAGAATGATCTTGATCTAATAATGGCCGTAACAAATATATATTCTTCTTTTCGGGTGTATGTTTCATGCGGGAGTCGTAGTTTGATCTTCCTCACCTGTTCTGTGTTCTCTTCGGCCGTCTCAGGATGAGTCGATGTGTCCGTGGAAACAGTTTCGGGTCCGATCGTTGTCACATTAAGGCTCCGTGTCACCCCCATCAACACAACCAGAACAATCGCTCTGCCCAGTTCCATTCTTATCTGCTGTGAAGCTCAGAACTGCGTGAACAAGGACAAAACAACCAGTACGGAGGAGTGCAGGAAGAGGAATGACCCTCCTGTCAGTGTGGAGTTGTGCAATAAGAAGACAGAAGAGGAGGGGAAACAGAGGCGAGATTTTCCAGATCCTGCCGTCTTCCAAGCACAATCAGTTTTCTTCTTCCCTTCAGCTAAACAAACTGCCCCACTGTAGCTGGTTGTGTTTCTCATTTTGTCTCCATTTATACACTTCGTTCATCAGCCTCCAAACGTCTGAAGAAGAAAGAAGCTGCTGGGTGGGATTAATCTGAGAGTTGATTGGTTGCAGCCTTGCCTCCTCCTTGGCATATCTCACTGAAGGAAAAGCAAAACTTTCACCAAGCGAGCATGTTCTATCCTTTGAGAAGGTAAAATCTTCTGAGATTAGAGTCAAAAATAGCCCTCAGGAGTACAAGACAGATGGGAAAGAGCAGTTCTTCCGAAGGTCACTTTTAATGATCTGGGTGAAATGATCTTACAACGCGTGGACTGCAGCTGGAGTCAGAGCATTAAGAACCACAACACACTGAAGTATCCAGAATATGAGCTTCTACTGTTTCATTCTTTGTCTCCAAGCCGCGTTATTGCTCACTACTCTGTTAATAAGCAACACATTTATTTGAAAGTAGAAATTCACCATGTTCCAATTATTTCATTGAGCAAGAAATTTCATTGAACGTTTAAAAAGTGACTTGTGCCCCGACCCCATCCATTCAAAAACAAAATCCACACTATTATTTATTTATTGTTATTTAAAAGAGCCTCTACTCTCATTAAAAAACAAAAAGCATGTTCCCTAAACCTCTCAAGCCTTGCTTCCCAGGCTCCTCCCTGAGAAAGGTGGCCTCTGTGCTCGAAACCTGCTTGAAATCCAGGAATGCACGGAGCAGGTAGGGGGCGTGGCCAAATTACCCTGCACTAAGCTTTGTGTATTTGATTATTGCGTGAGGTCTGCTTGGTTTAGTCAAAATTTTACACATTCCTATTAAGGGCCAGCCTTCAATATTATAGTCCCAGGTTATTCCCATAAATGCCCATCAGTTCCAATGGAAAACTTCCAACTTTCAGAATTCCTGTCAATTTTCAACCCTATAAAAGATCCACGTTTGTTTTTTTCTGTTTTACTTATCACTTTGTCCCACAAAAACAAAACTTTATTACTGAAATTCAATTAGGCAATAATAATAAACCTAAACGTTTCAGCTTTTTTCTTTATTCGACAGGAACTGATGATAAAATCATAAACAGAGAGCAAATAAAATGGCATTTCTCTTTTAAAACATTTTACGAAACAGAGCAAATCTTCATCAGCTTGCTCTTCCTCCTCCTCTTCTTCACATGAGGCACCTGATGGATGACTGGAGCACCTCGAGGCTCATGTCCGCCACCAGTCTCCCCAGCTTGCTGAGTTTCATTTTGCTCGCTCTTAGTTCCCAGCGCTGCGTTTCCTGGCAGATTGTTTATCAGCTCATAAAGGCTGAAGATGCTGAAGGAGATTTCATCGTAGGCCGTTTTGGTGCCACACTCGAACAAGCAGGCAAAGGCCACAGCTGGAGGTTCTCCAGGTGAGGGCGACAGCTCCAGATAGGCCAGATCCGAGTAAGCGCTGGGGCCCTCGTAGATGACCCAGGGGCCACGCCAGCTGTCTGGATCTCGTGGAAACAGGCTGAGGAACACACCCAGATCTCTGCGTGCAGTGGTCCATGTTGGGTGGGAATACACCACCCAGGTGGGGGTGAGGAAGTCTGGGGCCGAACTGGGATCTGGTGCAGATGGGCTGTTTGGAGAGAGGGGGGAACTGCGAGAGCTGTTCACTGACATTGAATGGATGTAGTCAGAGGAGGCCATGAAGGATGTCCAGTGTCTGCAGGGGGGTGTGAGACCACCACGAGTTTTATGTGGCTGCAGCGGAGCAGGAAATCCAACAACACTTCCATGACAACCGTTTCTAGGCTCCACCAGGCTCTGCACCAGCTGCCCCTCCTGAAACACAGCTCCATCATCAAGACTGAGGGCCTGCACCCTGTAACCCAGAGGGCTGCGGGCGTTACAGTACAGCACATTAGATCCATCTTCTTCGTCCACGGACACCATCTGGCACTCTACGCTCTCCGGCGCTGGGATGGGCTCACCGAAACGCCAGCTTCTCCCGTGGGTGTCACTGTGAAAGCAGAAGGCACGCGGCGTGGTCAGGCAGAGCTGCCCAAAGCACTCTCTGCAGTCGATGTGATAGGCATAGGCAGGGATCAGCAGGCGGCCCGACTTCAGCTGGATGCCGTGACCCGGGCCCAGAGCAAAGGTGGCCCAGTCTGTCGAGTAAGAGGACATAAATAAAACATTATACATGATACATAGCCACCAATGACGGCGGATAAACAGTCTTCCTGGAATGGTAAGTGGGTTCTTCACCATTAGCACATTTAGCAGCGCATATACGAGGGTGATTGATGGCGCTAAGCCCCTCCTCCTGGCTCTGATTGGTTGTTTCAGGTCGGGAGCGGTGCATTTCTTTAGACGGCAATAGTAGCTCAGGGAGGAGGTGGAGGAGCTCGATCTTTTCACAGATTATCTGTCTCATACCATCCTGTCACGACATGATGACTGTTTTAACAAATATGCAAAAAACATATTTTTGTAAAAGTTACACTGCAGCTTTAAGTTAACTTGCTATGTCAAGTTTGAACCATATGAATGAAGATGCTATTCTTAGAAGTCTAATCAGTGGGAAGTCAACAAAACATTATCCAACAGAGTTGTGCTTTTGCGACAGAGATCTCAGCGTCTGCAGAAGCTGCAACAATGATAAACCGTCCCCCCCATATGTTTTGATAGAACAAGGCGCTTTCTCCCCTCCTCTAATCTGAATACAGACAGCTACCACAACCGCAACCAGCAGGTCATAGGATAAGTGTCAGATATGAAATCCCCTGAAAATGTCATTATGCACCAGTCCAACCAAGATATTAATAGGAGACATGAATCAGTAAAAAGAAAACTCAAACTTTCCCTGACACACAGATTGAAGGGTGTGTAATAATGCAGGTTATATCCACGCTCTGTGTCAGGGTTGTCAGTTTTCTGTTGCCAGACTCTGGCAGAGAGACTGCCTCGCCTCTTGCAGGCCTTTTTCTGCTCTATATTACAGCACATTGCCAAAGTACTTGTGCCTCTTGAACTTTTTCTACATTTTGTCATATTAGAATCATGTTTTTTATTATGTGATTGACAAACACAAAGAAATGCATTCCTGTGAAGTGGGGAAAAAAAAAAAGATTCATGCTGTTTAATGAAAAATCTGAGAATGTATCTGGTTGCATGTTGTGCTGCTGGAAGCTGAACCTCTGTCACCATTCGGCGTCTTCTGCAACCTCTAACAGGTTTTCTACCAGGACCGCCCTGTATTTAGCTCCATCCATACTCCCATCTACTCTGACTGGTTTACCTGTCTCTACTGAAGAAAGAATTCCCATAGCATGATGCTGCCACCACCATATTTCAGCACAGAATTAGCATGATCTCTAAACACCTGGTAAGCCTTCTTGTAGCAGTTTAACTTTTCTTCTCATCCTCTCAGCTGTCATTACGACCCATTTCCTTTATTCCAAAGTAACCACACTGGAGCATCCATCCATCCATCTTAAGAGCGTTTTAAAACTATTCCAAAATCCCAATGTGATTTGCAGCAAAATAACATAAAAGACACAGATAAAATATGCATATCTTTGAAGAATAAAACAAAAGTAATATGGACCTCTTTCTGCCGCCTCATAACCAATGAAAATGCTGGAGTGGGATAAAGTTCACTGCAATCCTGCACAAAGCATGTCAAAGAAAATTGCCCTACTCCCAACAGTAAACAGGGGTTGCCATTGACCGCACATCCATGAAAGCAATAGAAAACTTGTTCAATGCTCAAATGACAAATGGGTGATATATATATCAGTCTGGTACCTATCCCCCCACAGACCCACCAGAACCCCTAACCCTCTTCTAGTACCACCCTTGTCAGTCGCTCTTATCAAAAACCACCACTGGTAAGAGGCAGCTGCTCTGCTACCTTTGATGGTGCTTCCTATGACCGTCTCGGTGAGGTCTGTGGCTTGGCTCCAGGTGTCACCCCCATCGGTGCTGGAGACGTAGCAGAGTCTGGTCACGTTGTCCCCAGTCACCAGCTGGTAGGACTCTGAGGTGTGGCCGAGGACGGCGATGAAGAACAGGAAGAGTATACCCGTGAACTCGTCATACACGGGACATGGGTTCATGGACCTGTGACCAGGCAGGAAGGCAGTCCCCAGAACACACATGTCCTTCCACTACAGCAAAATGAAAGAAGAACACAGATAAAATTAACATTATTTTAAAAAAAAAAATGCTTTTAGGGAAATCATGAAAATATATGTGGATCTACCAAGTTCTTTTCTATCTGTACTTGATGGAGTTCTTTAAAGCAGTCATTTAATGATCTTCTGAAACATTGTCAAATGAGCCCCAGCCCTGCCCCACAGGTCGCTGACCTCCACATAGTTCCTGTAGAAGGTGCCTTTCCTCATAACGAGCAGGTGAGCCTGAGAGTCAGACGGGCTCAGTCTCTCCTCACAGAAAGCCAGAAAGGATCTGAAGCGGGACAGGTACAGCAGAGCCGGGACTCTGTACGTCACCCCACTGGGCTCCTTGTGGAAGAGCACCGACCTCGCTGGGAAGTATGGTGATCTCATGCTCACTCTGAAACCTACAAAGAATGAAGGTGAAAATCTCTGAAACACAGATTTATGAAAAAACATCCAACAAAAGACATGTGGATTCAGCCATGCAGTGTTTTCCCAGTAAAGTACCAGTAGAGTACCACTTTAATGGTACTCTGACCATTAAAGTGTCTTCAAAAGCATTCATACCCTTGAGCTTTTTCACATTTGGTCACATTATAACCACACATTTTAATGCAATTTATAGGGATTTAATATGACAAACCAGTGCATTTAATTATGAAGTGGGAGAAAAAGGGTAAATGAATAAAAATATATTTGTACTCAACCCCCTTTCTCTAGAATAACAGCAGCAAGTCTTTTTCCAGCTTTCCTAATCATCTTTTTTTTAATTATCTGTTGGAAAATAACTCAAGCTCAAACAGATTAGATGTAAAGCATCTATAAAAATTAACTAAGTCTTGCCAGAAATTCAGAATTAGGTTTATTTATGTCTGGACTTTGGTCCCAAACAACATATGAATATATTTCAATCTAGGCTATTCAGCTGCAGATTGACATGCTCTGTTTTGGGCGATATCTGTGCAGTAAAAATTTTATCTCACAGCCTATGGCTGAGAACAAAAATCACAGCTCAGAGAACAAGACATACACATAAATGCACATTAACAGGCCTAAAATGGACTAATTTAGACTTAAACCCATCTAAGGATACACTTTGTGTAAAATGTTTGGTAATATTAGAATATATTTCATGACCTGTATATTGAGAATGTTAAAAAAAAATCATTTGTTACATATTAGAAGCTCATATATTATGAAGAAATTTGAACTAAAATAATGCTGAATAAGCAAAACATATGTCTGATGCAAAGCTCTTGTGATGGACATCTGTGTTTAATATGAATACATACAGATTCCCAACTTTTAAACTTTCCAGCGGAAACTACTTAAGGTGTCATCGTGCTAAATGCTCTATGAAAAAAATCCAGTGACAGAGGAATTCACCTGTTATTATTGTAAATTAGGTTTGACCACATACTAAGTCCTAAGGATGCATTTCCTTCAATCTATTCATCATTTTAGGCTTCAAACATACAGATTTTTTTTTTTTTTTTTAATCCAAGAGATTAAAGAAAGGTCAGACTTGTAAAACTGGTTTGTGTCTGATGTCAGATGCTGAGCAAAATACTGATATATATTTAACTGATAAACCCCACAAGAACTTAATCACACACCCAGCATGTGTATATTACTCTGTCTCAGCAAAACCCCACTCTGTTATGAATAAACTACGTACTGCACATTTTAAAACAGAGATACTCACGATCCCAAAGCTGTGCGAGAACTGCTGCAGCTCTGTGAGGGCAAACGCACTGAACGACCTGACTGAGGGCTTCACAGCCTCATGAGGGCATCTTTGTTGGGTTTGTGTGGAGTTAGTTTGTGTCTGAAAGCAATGTTTGCTCCTCTCTGTTCACCATTCAGAGAGGCAGCATTGCATGCTGCTCACTGACCCAGAAATGAACACTCATCAGCTCTACAGCTTTGGATGAATCAGCGAGAGAGCAGCCATTGTGGAGAAGAAGGCCAGGTGGGAGGGGTGACTCTGAACAATAACGAGATAGTTTGCCTCCATTACATCCTCTTTGCTTCTATTCTTATTCAATGCAGAAATTTTGAAAATTAACATGCTTTTTCTTTCTGTGTTAAGCAAATCTCTCTCTCTTTTTTTTTTTTTTTTTTTTTTTTTTTAATAATTGGGCAGTGTGTGTTATTGTGCTGCACAAACACCTCCAAATTACCCAAAACCTTTGCACGGCAAAGTACGCTCACCTCACTGTTCTAAGTCTGTGAGCATTTTAGGCAAAGCATAAGGGTTTTGTTTTTAAACGCATTTCCTTACATTTCATGTAAGCTACTTTGGATTATATTGTTTATGAATGATGCTAAAACAAACAAAAAAAAACAAAACTTGCCTTGCCTCAAACTAAATTAACTATATATCCATTGATCTGTATGGAAAAAGAGCACAAACATTTACAGAAGAGCTCTTATCACTAGAATGCATTAATTATCTCTAAAAAAAAAGAAAAAAAAAGTCTAAAAGTAAACAGATGCTGAAGATGTCTTGTTTAAATTAACAGAACTCAAAAATCACCCAGCAATATTCTGAAAGGCACAACTTTAGTCAAACATCATCTTTAAAGCTGAAGAAAAATATAATAGCCTTGTTTACTTAAATACTGCTGAGTATTTTATTAGTTATGTGTATACAGATTACTATCTGAGATGTGTTTTGTGTCTAAAATTCTATATTATATAGTAAAAATTAGCGCTTCCGCTTTAACGCCGCAGTCCAAACCCAGGGTTTCACGCTATTGGTGACGTAATCAAAGAGCGACTCAGCTTCCTCACATGGTATCATGCTAAAATTGTGACTTCTCCTCGCCGAGGTAGTAAAATTGTCACTTACTGAAGCTTATACTAATGCCACATTGCATATGTAAGCTATTGTTAGCTGTAAAATGTACATGTGTCTGTTTTTTTTTTTTTTTTTTTTTTTTTTTTTTTTTTTTTACCGCTGCCATCAGGTCAACTGAGGCAAAAAGTAGCATATTAACATCGAGGCTAACGAGGTAGCCGCAGAGCTACAGCAGTTTGGTTTGACATCTTATTCTTTATGGTTTTGAGCATGAACTAAAAGTATGATCGTTCCTTCAGACTGTGGTATGGAGCTTTGATAGGCAGTCCCGTCAACAACCTGTCAGTGCACTTCTATCGTAACAGTTCAACAAATATCAAGTCAAGTTTATTTGAATGGTACATTTAAGCAAAAAGGCAGTTCAAAGAGCTCTACATGAGAAAAACATGACACAATGTCCAAACAATTAAAAATAAATCTAAAAAACACAATACAGTGACAAAACTTTTGAAACTTTAGGAATTTACTTTTATGTATTTATTGTGCATTATACTTAACATTTAAGGTCTAAAAATACTACTTCATATTTACTATGTTAGTTACATTTTTTTTGTCTTTAAATCTATTCTTCAATTTATTTATATAGTTACATTTCATAACAAATGTTATGGAAGACACGTAACCAGGCAACTGGTCCAATTCATTTCTAATTATAGAAAACTGTTCAAACAAATTCATGCCAGTGCAGTAGAATCCTACGTTTAGATTGCGTCCAAAGTAAGTCAGTGAAAAAGTATTTAATGAAACCATCAGATTGTATTACAACCTATTTTACTGTCATTTCCATTTTTGCTCCATATAGTGTTTTTTGTTGTTTTTTTTTTTTTTTTGCCATTCTTGATTGCTATTGGGTGTAACTAACATTTTATCAGTTTCTCATCCCTATTGTTTTTTTCTTTTGTGTGAGTCACACAAGTTATTACTCCAAACAGGAATATTTGTTGAACATTTGAGTGATGGAAACTACATGACAGTAAGTGCAGCATGCACGTTTTCAGTTTTGTTGACATTCTGAGGGATTCAAAAAAAGAAAATATAATAAATCACCCCAGTTCAGTTTTATTTACACATTAAATGAGAAAAGCAGAAATCAGAGCTGAACTATTTTGATGATTTTTATTTTGTCTGCATTGTGCTAAGCACTGAGCTCTTTAATTGTGATCGTGACAATGATTTATGACCAGCTGATTACTCTGACGACATTCGCCTATTTTATTGCTGTTATATGTAAAGTATTTATTAAGGTCATGTTTATATATCGTCTAGACTTTCTGGATCTAAATGTAACACAATTTAGTTAACACAAATGACAACAAACTCACGTTTGTCTCCATGTTGCCTCCCCTGTCTTGTGGTCAGAATGGGCAGCCTGTGGTCTGAGGGCCACTCCTCTCCCATCCTCTGTGTTGGTGCGTCCCCGGGCCCGGAGGGTCTGATAGCCTCTGGTGCTGAGGGTGGGGAGGTGACGGTGTGGACTCAAGAGGGCGCCATCGTCGGCCGTCTCGCTCTCCATGGACAGGAGGACGTTACCAGCGCGGTGTTCTCACCCGCGGGCTCAGCCCACCTGTATGTGTCGCATGGAGACACGGTGAGCGTGCTCGACCCCAGGAACCTGAAGGGCCCGGCGGAGGATTTTCAGGGTGCTGGAGAGGAGGAGATTAACGCTTTAGCTCTGAATGAGACTGGTTCAGCCTTGGCTGTGGCTGACGACTCTGGAGCAGTGAGGATACTTGAGATTCCAGGCGGGAAAGTGTGCCGGAGTCTTCGGAGACACACAAACATCTGCTCGTCTGTGGCTTTCCGACCTCACAGACCCAATAACCTCGTCTCCGTTGGACTGGACATGCAGGTGAGGGAAGAGTGCGAATGTATAGTCAGTTTCTTGCACTAGCATTTACACTTCTTGAACTTTTCACATTTTATCATGTTCCACCCTCCTGCTTTAATGTATTTTATTGGGCACATAATTGCGAAGCGGAAGGAAAACAATGCTTTGTTTTCAAAGCTTTTTACAAACAACTGCCTCAAAAGTATTCAGACTGGAGGGTGACAGTGTGAATAGTTCATCTGTGGTAATATAGAGAGGCATTTATTGCTTTAATCTAAACAAAAAAACTTTTAATAAAGGGCACAAAACAAATAATACATGACCTGTGGTCCCTATAGGTTTTCTATCAAATGGTGTTTGATCCCTCCGTTGCTGTTCTTAGAACATTTTACATCAGAAGAGCTTCATGAATGAAGCTCTGCTCTGTGTTGGGCTGTTTCGTAAAATTCTGTGAAATACATGGAAGTTTGTGGTTGTAATGTGACATAATATGAAAAGTTGAAGAGGTGTCGATACTTTCACGACGCTCCGCTCATCAGCTGTTGCAGAACTGTGGCTTTGCGTTTCAGTGTCTCTTTACGTTCAAGGTGATTCTGTGGGGTCTTCAGAAGACCCGCCCACTGTGGACTCTCAACCTCCAGGACGTGGCGGAAGAAGAGGGCGACCATCAGCAGCGGCCGGGTCAGCTTTTCAACCCTCCTCTGGCTCACTGTGCTTCGGTGTCGAGCTGCGGGAACGTTTTGGGCTGCGCTGCGGAGGACGGCCGGGTCCATCTGATGCGGATCGGCAGCGGCTCTAAACTGGAGCAGCAGGGAGCCATAAAGGCTCACACTCAGGGAGCCTCCCAGGCCCATTTCATCCGGTTTTTCTCCCACCCTTATTGGGTGGTCACAGGGGGAAACGACGGCCACGTGGCTCTTTGGGACCTCAGTAAGCACCCGGTGGTGGCTCCAGAGGGAAAAACACAAGCGGCAGCACCTCAGCGCCGGAAGGGTAAGAGCAGCAGCAGGAGGAGAGAGCAGGCTCAGGAGAAATCAAAGCAGAGGGCAGAAAGGGAGGAGGCAGGAGGGGACGACGAAGCGGCCGCTAAGGAGCAGGAGGAGAAATCTGGAGCCAAACTGAGCATCAGTCATGGGGACAAAGTGAACTGGCTGTGCCCTGCTGTGCTGAAAGGAGAGCCCAGCGTGATCGTTGCAGATCAGAGCAGCAACCTGACCGTCTACCCTCTGTCTCAGCTTTAGGTTCAAGCACGCCACGTCTTGTTCTATTGAAAAACATCAACAGGGTCTTATTGGGTTCATGTCTTTTAAATGTTTTTTTCCCAAATTTTCTTTCACCTCAGAGAACAATCTATATATAAAACTGTAGATACAAACATATATGTATATCTTCAAATGGTATTCAGCATTATGCGTCTCTGCATGTGTGTGGGCTTTCAGAAAATGTCTTTCTTTGAAATAAACTCTTTGTTTGACATAAATATCTTAAATGGTTTTATTGACTGTAAAACGACCAGATCTGACTTCAGAAATTTGCGCTAAATGCCGTCCGCAGCTCCTTTTTACAGAGTGAAATAAAAGGTGTTGATTAACACCAGATGTTTGTTTGGAATGTAAAAAGGCTGTGAAATAAATTCAGCTTCAGTTTCTGAAGCATAATTTTACTCTTAAAGGTTTGGAGAAATCCGACCTTTATTTTGAAAATATTTATTTTGTAAGGGGGAAACCTTTCATTTGGACAAAATTAGTCTAGTCAAAATCCGGTTGAAAGACACGGAGACGACTTTTTTTTTTTTTTTTTTTTCAGTTTTCAGGTCACTTGAATTCATAATTCTACCTTAAACAATGTTCCCAGGGCTTTTGGAAGAGAAACACAGCATCACAGGTCCTCTGCCGTGCTTAACAGTGTTTGTTGCTGAATTGCTCAATGTTAGTCTCATCTGACTGCTAAAGTCCCAGCAGAATTGAGCAAACTGCATGTTTACATTTGAGATGGTAGGAAAGAGAAGACATTTTCCTTGTATCTCTCTCGGGAAGTTGGCTTGAAGATGGTGTCTAATTGATGTTGAGACCTGGTGAACCTCGGATGCCCTCTTGGGTACAGTTCTCTAAAATCTTTAGACAGTTTTCGACCTCCACCATCATCATCCTTCTAGCTCTGTGTGTTGGCAAGACAAAGCTGGGTTCTTGTCCAGCCTTTTTGTCAATAATTGCTCCAGCTGTAGATATTGGAAAGTTTAGGCCGGTAGGTATTTTTTTTGTTGCCATTTACATTCAGAGATTAACACAAACCTGGCTTATGTGAATATTACATCTTTCCCATTTTGAAAAGTGGTTAAAGAGGCAGCATTTTATATTTTCCAGGCACATGGAATCATTTTATAGCACAGTCAAGTAACTATGTTACCGTGAGTTATTAAAATGCTGTATTTATCAAATATGACTTAAAAGAAATGTGATTTTGTAATTTAATGCCTGAAATTGGGCCTCTGTCTCTTTAAAAACTCCTGCTCTTTCTGAAACTCCGCTTTCAGGAAGTCATCACAACATCGCTTCTCTGTTAACCCTTTAACGTTTTGATTAGCATTCCACTGAGAAGTAACTCGTATAATGAGCTCAGCAGATGCGCAGTTCCACCAGGTGTTTGCGAATGCTGGCTAGTCTGAAGGAGCTGAGTGGGGGAACAGCTGCTCTTTGAGGAGAAGCTCTGAAGCTTAGAACCTGCAGCTCTGAGGAGGAGCTGGGTTTGAACGGTGGAGCGAGGTCCATCCAGGTGTTTTGCACAGCTGAATGGTTGCCATGGGAGACTAAAGGATTTCTCAAACATACATGAAAGAATCAAAGCAACACTCCAGGTATGTTTTTGATGAGGGAAGCACATTTAAACATGATGTAAAGCTAAAAAAAAGTCAATTTTATATAACACTGTCACTTTAAGAGAAATGGGCCTCTCAGGTGGTGATTATACCTGGATAAACAAGAAACCTTGAACTTTGTATAGTCTAAAAAAATGTTTTAATTTTTAATTGCTGCAACTGTCAACATAGACAGGTAGATATTTTCACATGGCCGTTTCCAAACCTAAATCAAACACTACTTGAATAGTTTGCTCTCTTGTCTTTCCTATTTTGAAGAGAGAAGTTAAGACAGATGTCCTGTTAATACACTACGGAGTCCTGGACCACTAATGAATAGTGAGAGGCATTCTGAACTTTAAAAAGTACAAAAAGGCTTCAGTTGTTTAACACTTGTGGCATCAGTGATTCTGGGTTGGATTTTTCTAAATTTTCATTGCGAGATGAAAATTGCTGTTGCAATAAAAAAATTCATTTATTTTAAGGCTTCCAACATTTCTTTGTGATACATGAGTAGGACACTATGAATCTGTTGAACATTTGTTTAAACCATCCCATTCAGTGCTTCCCATTTCCTTTCTAATGTACAAAACCACAAAATCTTTTTCACAAGTTTCATTCAAACCACTTTTTACTAAGGCAAAACTACATTAAATGCATTCATTCATGTTCAAGCAAGGCTTTCAAACTTGAGCCATTTCTTCAAACATTTCAGACTGATAATAAGGACAACAAAGAAAGAAAGGAAAAGGGCAAACAGTCCCAGTTAAAGAAATGCAATGCACCCCTGTCCATTTTCACAAGGCAGTTCACAGCTTTTCTCAACATTTTCTCAACAACTGCTGTCAAACAGCAGCAAAGTCTTTTCTTACAGATTTCTTAAAGAAGCTAAACGAAACTTTGCACTAAACAAGCCGGATCAGAGGAACCATGATGTCCATAATTACTCACTTGTCTGTTTATGATTTCCGTGTTTGAAAGTCTTTCCTGTGGTGCACAGATGTTTAAATGGAGTTAAGAGGCTGAGGATGCACAGACCCATGGAAGCATTTGTCTCCCCTCTGATTATTGAGGAGGATGGCAGACGTTCCAGTCCGAGGTTTGTGCCTCGTAAGGCAGAACTGCTCGTCCAGTGAGCTGCAGCTTTTACAGTTTAGCCAGGCTCTTCTCCAGGCTCACGACATCAGCATCCCCATCTTCACCCTTACTGCCGCGGCCGCTGCACTCCAGGAACTCCACCTTCATGGGCAGCTGGTTGAACTCGAAATCCTTGCCTTTTTTCCCCAGATATACACTGCCACCCACAGAGCCATCCTGAGCGCTCAGGGCTGCTGAGCGAGTCACTCTCAAGGTGTTCCTGCAGGAAAACAAGAGTATTTATTAATAAAACGCCTCCTCAGTGGGTAATTGTGGACATTATGGTTCCTTCGATTATAAATCACTGAACGGCTTAGCACCAAAATACATTAAAGACCTGTTGTCGTTGTATCAACCTTCCAGACCACTCAGGTCTTCTGGTTCTGGTCTACTCTGCATCTCCAGAACCAAACATGGAGAAGCAGCTTTCAGTTTTTATGCACCACTAATCTGGAACAAACTCCCAGAAAACTGCAAAATAGCCGAAACACTGAATTCCTTTAAATCAAGGCTGAAAACCCTCCTGTTTAGAGCTGCCTTTGATCAGTAGTCTGGACCATAAATCTGCAAACAAATCCGGGTAAGGTAAGCTTGGTTCTCCAAAGGCTGGAAGTTTGAGTGTAAATCAGTTAAATAAAATAAGTGGATCATTGATCAATATTTTTGCCAATGATTTTCATGCGTATTTGCTAGATAATTTTGCTCGATGATTTTGATGTTTTGATGATTTTGCTGTATACTTGATTGATGTGAAGCACTTTGAACTGCCTTGCTGCTGAAATGTGCTTTACAAATAAACTTTACTTTTAAGTGGAAAATTTGCAATTCATTCACAGGTTGTTAAACTCAAGCCCTAGAAATGTACTGTAACAATTCTTTGGTCTTTAATAGGCATGGATATTGACCCATTTCAAGTTAAATCCACAATATTGCAAAAGATATCTTTCTTCACACACTTGAGTAACATCCCATTCATAATCCACAGGGGTTAATATAAAGCTGCCACACCCTTTGCAGCTCTTCTGGGAAGGCTTTCCACAAAGCTTAGGTGTGTGTTTGAGGGGATATTTTACCGTTCTTACAGGTGAACATTCTTGAGGTCAGACACTGATGTGGGATGAGAAGCCCTGGCTCGAAGTCTCTGCTCTAATTCATGAGGCCAGGACTTTCTACAAGGCAGTGTACGAAATTTGCTCATCCGTGTCTTTATAGACTTTGCTCTGTGCACAGTCAAGTTGGATCAAGGAGGAGCCATTAACAAAGTGGTACCACAAAGTAGGGAGCAGGAAATTGTCCAAAAGGTCTTGGTAAACTGAAGCAGCAGGAGTTCCTTTCACTGGAACTATGGGACCGAGCCCCACTCCTGAACGTTTCTGACTAGACTTATTGCAAAGGTGGGATCCTATCATGGCACCATGCTAGAATTCACCGGGTTGAGGGCAACCCGCTGTTTCACAAAAACTTGTAGAATCAGTCTGTATGGCCAGGTGCTGAGTTTTATACACCTGAGATCACGGAAGTGACCAGAAGACCTGAATTCAATGTTTCAGATGTTTGAGCAAACACTTCTGGCATTGTAGACTGACTGTATTGTTTGGAGTCCCTTTAAAAAGAGGCCAGAGAAAGCAGCCTGGGTTCTCTGTGGCTGTTCGAGGCATAGAGTATTTATGCTGCACAACCTCTCTTTCCATTATTACTTGGCACTGCCAGCCAGCTGGCTGAAAGAAAGCTGCTATGCTTTTCTATCCCTTATTTAAAAAAGAATATTTGGCTGTTTGGAAATATTTCTGGTTGAATAAGTTTTCCCTTTCTATTAAAAAAACAAAACAACTACATTATGTTATACATTTTTTCATAATTTTTGTGCAAATACTTTTATTTCATTAATTTACAGTTTCAAATGAACATATCACAAATTGACATAAAGAATGAAACTTTTGTTTCAACACTTACGTACTTTTTGTCAATATTATCATCCTTTTAGAATATCACATAGGCTTTGCCTAATTTATATACAGAAATTAGGATGAGGCAAGGTGAACACTACCAGGTGTCAATGCTAACATTATGTATTTGTAAAAGCAGGTTAATACATAATCAACAAGACCTCGCTGGTGCAGCGTTAAAGGGGTGATGACGTCACTGTATAAACTATTTCATGTAGTCGATATTGTTGCATTTGTCAATTCTCCAAAGAATTTCATTAAAAAATAACGTCACCTTTTTGCTGGGGTTGTTTTGGGAGGCCAGATTTCCCTCCTCAGTAAAAAGGTTGGGTACGGTGATGATATGTGGCTCTGCCTAGTTGACTTCACTCTGATTGGCTACAACCATATTTGGGAAACTCTTCAGTAAAATGCACTGAACATCGTCTCAAATTGAGGTTATAATTGCGCTGCACTTCCCCATAGTTGAACTTCAGCCACTCTTCTCTGATTCTCTCATCCTTCAGGAGAAAGTGGAAACTTCCATCCGTTTTTGAAGCACCCTCGGACAAAACAGCTCTGCTTTTTAGTAGCCAGACATGCTAGCGCGACTTAGCCCTTAAATTAGCCGGTGTATCAGCTGGGGAGAGGAGGAGGGGTGTTTGCTTGGTGCTGTGCTCTAATTGGAGAATATGAATTACGTAGAACGATAAATTGTTCTCTGATTCGTCCGTTTTGAGCAAAGAAACAAAGATGACCGCCTATGAGCAGGGCTTTGATACTAGCTATTGACATTCACACGGCCTCATCAGAGCACAACAGATCATATTATACCCCCAAAACCACAGAAAAATGAAATTTGTTGTCATGACCCTTTAAGAGTAAAGCTGGAAGTTTTTATTTTATATTGACACCAAATAACAGTAAGAATTACTTACAGTTCCTTTTCCAGCTGCTGCTGAATCAGTTTAGCAGATTTTGCCATTGTAATGTCTAGAAGAAGAAGAGATATTTAAATGAGATTACCAAGTTACAGATGGACAGTGTGGGATAAAATCTGATATAAAGAGTAGACAAGTGGTTGTGTCACCTTGCTTGTTGCATGCCACCAGCAGAGTTGGAGCGTTTCTGGAGATCACTGTGTCCGTCAGCAACATGTAGAGAAACTCAGCAACATCTCTGACCTCCTTCTGGAAGATGGCGCTGTCCACCACAAACACAATAGCTCTGAGGAGAAATTGTAAAAAAAAAAAAACAAAAAAAAAAAAAACAAAAAAAACAAAAAAAACAAAAAACAAAAAAAATTAAAATGAGAAAAAATTGCATATTTCCATCAATACATTCATGGCATTATTTTTTATCTTCCTAATACTGTTTTAGTCCAAACACCAGGTACTTTCATTAGTCCCATCCATTTGTTTGGAGTAAAATACTAATTTCTTTTCTGTATAAATGAGACAAAGTCATGCAGCCATCCAGATGTCCTATAATAAGGTGGATGGATTTTACTTCTTGACCCTGAAAGAAAGGAAGCACAACATCACAGCAAAACGAGGTTCAACAGCAACTGGAAAGATTCAACTTCAGCACATTTACAGACATTTCACTCAACTTCTATTTAGCTGAAAAGGTACAAACTGCAGGATGGCTGCTCACAAATATTTTATGATGCCGAGGGGGAAAAAAATAAAAATCTAAATATTTTAGAAACTACAATTTCTTTTTTGACTTAAAAAAAAAGGCGAACACAAAAATGTAAAACAGAGCTGAATAAAAAAAAAAAAAAATGGATTCTATAACTACTTGCAGCTGTTTTTTTTTTTTTTTATTGAATGCCATTTATTTTATTTAAAAAAAAAAAAAAAAAAAAAAAAAAACTTACAAAGGAAAACTATACTTATAACTGTTTTAAGCATCAAAGCACAGAAAATGTTCTAATAAGTTTGTAATCAACAATGGAAATAAAAACTAACACCTGCTTCATGTACATTTTCCAGTTCCAGTCAAATTGCATTTTACCGCCCAAATTCCTAAATTTGTCCTTCAACTTTCACAACATTTAAGTACAAAACATTTGGCCAGTCGGGTGCTGAAGCTGGCACCAAGTCGGCAGAGCTGATAAAAGGCTTTTTATAACTTTTTTGTTTTGGTGTTTGTTTTTGACAATTCTGGACAAGATAATTTTACACTAAAAACAAATTTGTTAAAATAGAGATTTCTAAAAATAGAAAAAAAAAAAACTAGTTTCAGTACTGTGTTTGACATCCAAACCAAACCCAGTTCAAGGATCGGACATTCAGTATATAACAGGGACGAGAGACCAAAAGGCAGTGAAACAGACTTTTTAAAGTGAGTGTGCATTTATATGTGATTCAGAAACTAAATAGCTAAATTCTCAATCAGTTTCACAAATGTCAGGGTTGTTGTGAGGTAATTTATAGCTAAAGAATGTACTTTACAATTTAAATAAATGTGAAAAGCACTTTATTTCACTTCATTTAAAAATGTATGTTTTGTCTTTTTAATTTAACAGTAGGGGAAAAAAAAGTCTGAAAATGCAAACATTTCCCATTCTCAGTGTTAATGCTTATCCACCTCTGGAGACGAATAAAGGCATATTTTGTCCTTTTTCCAGACTTTTCAAGAGTCCTCAAGAATCCTGTCAATGTTTTATTTACGAACATGGAAATGTTCAACTGATTTTTCTTGATCTTAACAGCAAGAGGAGAAAATCATCAAGACATTACCACACAGAAGGCTCTCACCTGGCTGCAGACTTGAACTTCTCCAGGTACTGAGACCGCAGACTGTCATGTCCTGGCAGGTCTATCAGAGTCCAGATGCTGCCCTGAAAGGAAGGACGGAAACTGTGGATCATACTCAACATACAAAGATAACAGTACAGTAAATATGTTTCTTCACACCACTTTAATGTTTTCACCTCTGGTGATGTGTTTTCTATGTGACAGACCAACACAGAGTAGTACATAACTATGAACTGGGGAGGGATACATGGTTTTCTAAATGTTTTAAGAGATAAACATCTAAAATGTGTGGTGTGCATTTGAGCCCCCTTTTGATCTCATACCGTAAATAACAAAATATGCTTTCAGAAGTCACTTCATTAGTAAACAGAGTCCACCTGTAATTTAATCTCAGTATAAATCCAGCTGTTCAGTAAAAGCCTCTAAGATTTGTGAGAGAAAAATCACTGAACAAACAGCATCATGAAGACAGTAGATAGGTCAGGGAGAAAGGTGTGGAAAAGTATAAAGCAGAATTAGGTTAGAAACCAACACCCCTAATTTTGAACATCTCACAGAGCTCTGTTTAATCCACATCTTAAGATGGAAGGAGTACGACACAACTGCAAATCTACCAAGATATGGCCATCCACCTTAAACTGACAAGGAGACTATTAATCAGAAAAGTAGCCATTAGGCAGCAAAACTACTACAAAATTGGCCTTAATGAAGGAGACGTAAGTGGAAAGAACTACTGAAAGAAAACCATGGGACATCCCATTAACAGTTTACCATAAGCAAAGAGGGAACACGGCAAACATGGGTAAGATGCTCTGGTTAGATGATACCAAGATGAAAAATGCTGTGTATATGGAAAACTAGGTCTTTAAAATCACCCAAGATACACTATCCCCACAGTGAGACATGGTGGTGGCAGCATTATGATGTGGCAATACTTTCAGCGTTTTAATCTGTAACAAAAAACAAACATGTAAAGTTTTCTTGCCACCTCACAATTATGTACTACATTGTGCTGTTGTGTCAGATAAATGTCGAAAACACTTTTGCAAGACACTGTTGTCAGTGTTACTCCAGCAGCAGCAGTCTCTTCCTTACCCTGTCGTTTTTAGCTTTGTATGGAGCACTGCTGTCTGTGATGGAGGTTTGTGTGCGCTTGAACTTCCCTGACAGCAGCTGCAAGGACATAAGACAGAACAGTTTAAAATACAGGAACCCCCCCCCCAACACCCCAACACCCCTTATTGGCTTGGTGACCACCTAGGAGCAACGAGGCCAGGGCTCCCACTGTGATACTCACCCGGATAAACAGCAGGGTTTTCCCGGAGTCGCACAGCCCAACCAGCAGCACGGCACTCCGGACTGTTTTGCTTGTTAAAAAGTACTTCAGGAAGACTGAAATAAATTAGAAAGGGAACAGTGAGTTTGGTAGTCTGTGAGCAAAAGCTGCATTTTTAGTGACTTCCTATACGTGCAGCGAGTGTTCGGGTTAAATAATAACCTCACAGTTTAAAACCGCGGTGTTTAAAACACTGAAGCTGTAATATAAGCTGCTGCTCAGAGGACAGCTTTCCATCTATCTGACAGTTTCCGCGCACTAAGCTAAGCTACATGCTAAAGCTAGCCTGCTAAGCTAACAAGCTAACGTGAGCAGCAAGTTCTTACCGCAGGTGATGACAACCACCGCCAGAGCCACGATAACACCGACCAGAACCACGGGGTCCTGCTCCTCCAGCTGCTGCCGAAGGGACTCGATGTAAGGCTCGAACGGGTTTTCTGTCATCTCCGCGTCCGTTTTGCCCCCCATGTTTTCTCCGGTTCCGTTACAGTGTATTTGTGAGACCGTTCAAGCCAACCTGAAATGGGACACGTCTCCTTCAGGAGGCTGCGGGGAGCGTGAAGGGGCACCAGGGGGCGCTGCGGAGCTGCTGAGGAGAGACGATTATGAGGCGGTCAGAGGTGCGTAAATTACCCAAAAATTGTACTGAAGTAAGAGTAGCACTGCTTCAAAATATTTTTACTGAAGTAAAATTGAAAAATAACCGTCTGATAAATTACTCAAGTAAGAGTAAAAAATAATTCGTTATAAGATTACTCAAGTAATATTTAAAAATATTTGTAAAGACTGTAATAAAAAAACAAAAACAAATAAATAACATAATTACAAAATAAAAAATTTAGGCAAAAAAAACAAACCTTTTTCAAATCAAGTTTTTCAATATAAAACTTATGAAGCGAATGCCTACAGAAGGAAGTGTATAGATGTTAAAATGCTTAAGTACTTCAAGTGACAATATATTGTGTTTAACTGTATTTTCTTGATCTACAAATAGTATAAAAGACTGAACAGATAAAAAAACAACAACATTAGAACCACAAAACATAAACCGTAGGTCTGTGTCTGTGTTTTGGTGCATTTTTGGTGAAAACATGTTTGTTCTTTCAGTGATGTTACTCAAAAGTGGGTGGAGTATCCAGAAATTTGACTCAAGTAGGAGTAGCAATACATCATAATAATATTACTGAAGAAGAAGTAAAAATACACTGTTGTAAAACTACTTCAAGAAGTAGAAATTACTCAAAATGTAACTAGTTACTACCCACCTATGGATGTGGTCGTGGTATTAAAAAACAAAAATTCTGACTTTTTCCTCAGAATTCAGATTTTTTTTTTTGTTGGAATTCTGGCTTCTCAAAATTCTGAGGAAAAAAAAGACAAAATTCTGAAAATAAAGTCAGAATTTTTGTTTTATTTCCAGTTGCCCTCATCCTCTTTCGTAGCTTTCTCATCCTGACAGTAACATCCTCTTGTTAGTTCAAACCTCTGCATGTTGATCAGTCTTTCTGTTTCGCTTCCCTCCCAGCTCCATGTTCAATATCCTCTATCGTTACAGTTACACTTTTCCACATCTCCTTCTCATTGTACTCATTTGTTCACGTCTATAACAGGTACAAATGTGATCCTATTCTGTAATGAATTGTTAATTATTGCTGTGGAGATCTTGCAAGCTGTTCATCAATTAATGCTAATAATCTTAGAGCAGTGCTTTGTCTCTTCCAGTATACTTATCAGACATAACATTACGACTAGGTGTAGTGAATAACACAGATTAGTTATCTCTGCACATTTTATCTTGAAAGTTCAAAGAGTTGTTGTTAGAAGCAGGAAAAATTGGTAAATCTAGGGATTTGAGAGAGTCTAGATATCTGGGTCAGAGCATCTCCAAAGATGCAGCTGTTGTTTTGTGTTCCAGGTCTGCAGTGGTCAGCATCTATCAATAGTGGTCCAATGAAGGAACAGATATGAAACCACAAGAGGATTGGGAATGGCTCAGTGATGAGAAATGGCAAGAATTAGCAACCTTTGCATGCCAAAGAGACACTTTTACCATTAAAATTTGTCCAAAATTTGGTGGAGTTCATGCCTTGACAGATCAGGGCTATTTTGACAGCAAAACGGGGACCAACACGCTCTCAGGCCAGCGGTTATAATGTTATGCCTGGTTGGTGCTTAAGCTTTAGCTTATTTATGAACAGAAAAAGGCCTTTGAAATAAACCCAACAATTTCCATGGGAAAGAAGTTAACTAGAATTAGATCCTTCCCCAATATTCTGCACCTCTTCCTCTTTCTTGAAACATTTAGGTTTATAGAGTGTAATAAAAGAATCACATCTACACTTTCTCCTTATGTAACTGTTACACATAATTTAATTGCACATTGTGAAAAGGGTCTCCTCAGCAGATTTCTTGCATGAAAAGTGGAAAAGCATCAAACCATAAATGACAATAGAGCATACTTTAGTGCCTTTTGTTTTGCTTTGCATTACAGATGAAAAACAACCAATACTGATACCTCCCAAAGTATAATATCACCATATTAAAACTATTTTGATTATTTATTTTTTTATATTTTTTAACCAAAAGTACATGTTGAACTATTAAACCATAAACTCATTTAGATAAAGGACAAACAAAAATGTGATAGCTGCTATTCTGTAAGTGATTTGTAATTATTTTTTAAGTTTGAAACTGATAAACTGGTAGTTTCAAACTTAAACAAACAAACAAACAAACAAACAAACAAAAATACCAATGTTTTGAAAAACACTTATGATGTGAATCCGGAATTGGGCATCTTGGGAAATGTGTGGTGCACTTACACTGACTGGCCAGTGGGTGGCAGTTTAAGCGCTGAAAGTTGCAGTTTATTTAGATAATTAAAAGTAATCTGAACAAACAGGTCACAAATATTAATACTTAATCAGAATAGTTGACTGAATTATGAAATCTGACACAAAATATCCGAAAAAAGTTTCAGGTAAAGGTGAAGATAGACAGTTCGTTTTCTTTCAATATTATCACTCGACAGCTGTATATCCATGCTTGTCAGAATAATAATGAAGGAAAAAAGTATCGCTAAATGTGGTCAGATTATTCAGTATCAGCCTTGGGAGTCTCTTGTTTTCAATGGAGACCAGATGCGCTTTGACGCACGTCTCCAGCCTCACAGACGGCGCGCTTTTTTATTCGCTCTCTGGATATTTGACTCCTCGGTTGTCGGCACCATGTCAAACGTCAGAGAGCCCAGTTATTCTATAGGAAGAGGTTGTGTGTCATTCATACCGGACTCCTGAAGGTGGGCACGCTTGTTTTTCATCGGGAGCAGGAGATGACAAACTCCTTCTGATGGTTTCAGCGCGTCTTCTGTAGGGGTTCCTGTTTCCATATCAGTGCTGTAGCAGGATTTACTTGAAAAATCATCTGCATCTCTGGAATATCCCCGTCAGAAATCATTTTAAAGAAAGGAGATGGCTCTGTGTTACCTCTACGCGCTGTGCGTGTGGATAGGTTTGCTGCATCTCTCACTTGGAACCGGGTTTGTTTATCGCTTTCCAGGAGTCTCCCTGCAGCGGCAGCGGATGCACTCCGAACAGAGCAGCAGTGCGGGTCCGCCGGGAGCCGGGTCGTCACTTAGGTGCGCGCACTCTGGTTACAATTTACGCGCATCACAGCATCTTTTCTACTGCTGTTGTGTCTGTCTTTCAGCTGTTATCAGTAAGAATTGCATCTCTTTTACTTTGCATAGGAACTGGTGTCAGTACACTGTTTCCAGGACGGTGCCCTGCAAAGTGCACAATGGCACTGAAACTACAGTGCAGAGGGTGATGCAGGGCTGCCGGTGGCCTGGACCATGCAACAAAGTCATCAGGTAGAGTCCTCAAAGATACGTCGCTCATTCAATTCCTCTACTTTTAACAGCGCTTTCTATTGGTAGAGATGATCAAGGCTGCTTTAATTAAAATAATAATAATAATAATAATAATAATAATAATAATAATAATAATAATAGAATCATGCGCAAAGTAGGGCCGTTTTTATTGTTAAAAAGGTCTGGGGTTGTATTGAAAAATGTGTTTTTCCTGTACATTTTTTGAATAGGGTGGACATTTTCTTTGAGTTATTTGTGTAATTTTCTTACAAAGTTTTCCACAAAAGGTATTATCTAGCTTCTGAACAACAGCCTGACATGTGATGAACAAAATGACAACACCTGGCTAATAAGAGAACCTTCAGAGAATATTGTGTGAACATTAGCTGAAGGTTGGTGGAACACTGAGAGGTGATCTTCAGTGAATGTTCTCTGACTGTACTTATGACACATTTTCCTTACATTGTACCAATGTTCATTTTAGGAATAAATAACCATCTGAGAGCTATTCCATGCAGGCTAAGCTAACTTCTTTTCTCTCTCTCACCTAAACATCTGTCAAGCGTTTCTTAACAAGTACTTCTAGCTTTCTGGCGACCTTTAGAACAATTACAGGTTACAGGAATATTTGCTGAAGGGTACAGTTAACTTTGCAGTAGTAAGTTCAGTTGAGCTAAACTGAAGCTGAAAAAAATAGTAAAATGTAAAAAAGTGTCAAATGGAACCTTTAGAGAATATTCCATGATTGTTCACAAAAGGCTGCACTGTCAGTATTTGAAATAACATCAAGAGAACCTTTGAGGAAAGTTCCCCAAGGATTCTCTTGCAGATTCATTGCCAAAAGTTGTAGAATCTTTGGAGAACATTTAGGGTGTGTTTGTTGAATGTTCTCCAAAGGTTACATTTTAAAAGATGTTGATGTCCACCAAGAAACACTTAAATGTTCCCTGAAGGTAATCTTTGGACACCTCTGCCTGAAGGGAATGTTCCCAAAAGGTTCTCTAAAGGTTACATAGTTAGACGTTGTTGATAATCCTCAGGTAATCTTTGGTGAACCATATCTCAAGGTATGGTAAAAGATTGGTAAAAGTTGTAGATAACCTTTAAAGAACCTCTAAGGTACCCTCCCCAAACATTCTCCAAAGTTTACATTGTGAAAGATCTAGATAATATGCAGAGGACCTCCAACAATGTTCCCTGAAGATTCTCTAAAGGTTGTACTGTGAAAGTTGCAGATAAGCTTTAGGAAATCTGGAGGACGTTCTCTGATTATCACATTATCAGTGTAGAAGCTAACCTCCTACACTATCTTTAAGGCAGTGTTTCTCAGTTGCAGTCCTCGGGGACGACTGCCCTGCATGTTTTTGGTGTTTCCCTTCTGCCACACACCTGACTCGAATAACTGGGTGATTAACAGGTTTTTGCTGCACTTGATAGCTGCAAAGGAGGTCATGCAATCATTGAATTCAGCTGTTCTGGAACAGAAACACATCTAAAATATGCAGGGCAGTGGTCCCTGAGGACCAGAATTCAGAAACACTGCTTTAGGGGGTGTCTTCAGATGATTCTGTAAAATTACACTGTAAAAGTTAAAGATAACCTTTAGATAATCTTTAGGTTATGTTTCCTGAAGCTTCTCTGAGGTTACAACATGAACGTTTCATATAACTGTCAAAGAACGTCCAGTGAGGGCATTCTTTACAGAACATTCCCTAATTGTTCCCAGTTCACTGCCAATGTTGAAACGAACCATCGTTGTTAGTTTCCAAAAAACTTCCAATCCCAATGTTGAAATTAAACTTCCGAGAACCTGTAGGAAGCATTCCTTGAAGGTCCTCTAAAGCAGGGAAAGTTCCCTAAAATTTGTACACTGTGTAACCTTAAGAAAACCTTTAAGGTACTTTCCCAGAAAGTTCTCTGAATGTTACAACACGAAAGCAGTCCATAGCTGTCAGGGAAACGGGAAACCTCGATGGGTGTTCCCTGAAGGTTTTCTAAAAGTTACACTGTGAAAGTTGTAGATAGGATAAGATTCCCCAAATGTTCTCTAAATGCTAGAAAACTGGTAACCTTCAGAGAACCATTTTCTTAGGGTTATACCATGAAAGTTGTGAATATTCCTATCCTCAGGGAACATTTAAAGCACATTCCCTTCCCTAATAGTTACCAGAAATGTTGAAATGAACCTTCAGGTTCTGTCAAAGTTACACAGTTTTCATCTCCAGAAAATGTCAAAGTTCCCTCATAGCTTCCAGAACTTAACCTTTAGAGAGCCTTTAGGAAGTGTTCTGGTTAGGGTTAGTGTTTGTTGGATATCTACTTAACGTGTTAACCTCAACATCAAGTTAGTCTGGACCTTATCTTGTTGGTTTCCTTTCATCCACTTCAGATTTTTGTTCATCTAATCAAAAACAAAAAATCAGATTGGCATATTTACTGCTTTGATAACATTTGTTGTTCCTTTTGATATTTTTGCAGCTACAGAACTATTATCAAGCCATCGTTTAAGATTACTTACAAACAAATCACCGCTCTGGAGTGGAGGTGCTGCCCTGGATTTGTGGGGGTGGCGTGTCGTGAAGGTGAGTTTTCTCTCTCTCTTCAAAAGCCAGTCTTTGGGAACAGAGTTATCAGAGACTAGTTTTCTCAAGGACCACATGTTTAGTCTGAGCACATCTGTGTGCTTTTAGCAGCACCAGGCAGCTTCACCCACATCACTGCCCTTTTTCATGTGAGGTGGTGTGTATCTGGTTAGCGCTCTAATCACCCCACTGTACTCTGAACCAGTTGGCCTCCTAAAAGTGGGGTTGAATTAAGACAGAAAGTCTGTGTTTGATTACTTTCAGGAAGAAGGACTGCAAAAAAACAAAAAAAACAAAAAAAAAAACCCTACAGTTTAAAGGACTCTTGTCCTCTGGAAGTCAGAACCACAATGTTACTCTTTTTGGGACTTGCTCTCGTTATGTGTGCACATAAACACATTTTAGCCCTTTTACAGCAGCGAGTCACATTTTGCCTGCGTCCTAAATATCACCATGGCCATTACAGCTATAAGAACGAATTAAAAAAGCTTGGTTGGGCAGCTTGTAAAGTGGATAGTTTCTCAGCAGTGGAGCACTCTGGTTATGGATGCCACAGACCGCAGACGTTGGGCTTGAGAAAAAGACCCAAAGCCGGTCGAGCCGCAATGGTCAGTATAAGGAAAAAGAGCCGGCGCTGTGGCAGGAGATTCATATAATGTGTTTAAAATATCACAGACGCTTGTAAAAAGTCTACGTTGGTTGGAGTAATTTAAAATGCACACTTATGCGAACAATTTCTCTTAAAATTGAGAGGTAAAGACATCAGCTTGGTTGGGCTGTGCAATAAATTGAAATTTCATTGAAAACCACAAATCTCTTCAAGTTCGGCCAACGTTAACAGTTAGCTCAAAAAGCAGCTTTCGCCTATTACTCATAATTACCACACTTTGTTCGGTTTGGGTGGATTATTCACCACTGCCTTTGAATTTAAATGATTTACTTCAAAAAACACATTTTGAAATGAATGAAATAAACAGAGAGATTATTACAAAGCCTTTGGAAACCTCTGGATGTTATTCTGAATATTGCTATAATACCATGATTCCCTTGAGACCAAACTAGTGCAGGAGTGTGAAGAAGTAATCAGCTGTTTATTTAACTTTAGCTGAAATGTGTTTGCCGAGTTAATCGTCTCCATATGGAGAGATGTGGTTGGAGGAGTTAAAGATTGAAGTTGATGTCACTCTGAAGGGTGGAGGCAGAGCTGGCAGAGGTCAAAATGTCAGGGTGAGACCACAGGAAAAGAGGACGCTGTGGAGGGAAAAGTTAGTGCAGACATAACACTGGGGTGAAGAGAAATGTCAAGTGTTTCTGTCCCACAGGGTTCAGCTGCTGTAGACTGCACAGTCCGCTGCGAGGCACAGAGTTGCCCGACTGAGATTAACGAGCAGAACAGCTCCTCACCAACTCTTTGTGCCATATGTGAACATAACAATGTTGGTGCTCAGATGTTTGAGCTCCGGTCCTGAAAGCTTGGGTCTGGACCCATAAGTAGAACAAACAATGAAAACAGTTACAAGAGTGTATAAAATGCTATGACTATTAAGACTTTGGAGCCATTATACCCTTTTAATTGGCTTATTCGCAGTGTTTTTGTACTACATCCAGTAATAGTCGAGGAGGTTAGGTGAGTGCTGCTGTGACACAACTTAGTTGGGGTGTCTTAATTATTTTCTTCTGTGCATCTTAATACTCTCCTAACATTTTCTGATGCATTAAGCAAGTATAGTAGATTAGATAAACTTGTGATATATTGTACACCTCTAGTTTCCAAGTACGTTTTGCACAGAATGTTCTCCTTTTTCATATTCTGCTCCTTACAGAGTAACACAAGTATAACAAGTTGATATTAGTTGGTTAATTAGTCAGTCTGTGAGCTCAATTAGAGCCTGCAGTTGGCTGCTTACCAGATAGATAGATAGATAGATAGATAGATAGATAGATAGATAGATAGATAGATAGCAATAGTTCTTTGCAGTCAATATATTTTTAAACAGCCAAATTTATCTTTTTGTGTTGCCAACAGAACCGTATAGCAGCATTAATTTAACCAACTGGCAGGAAGTGCACAGCAACAAGTGGGGGAGGGGCAGCACCAAGTTGCTCTGCATTGCACAGAGCCAGAGAACATTCTGGTCTCTCTGGCATTTCATTAAAAGGCTTTTAAATCGTAGGAACAGTATGATATACAATATTTGCAGTTTTTAAACTTTAGTTTAATCTATTGAAAACCTTCCTTAATGGCGATGGCCGGCATTATAGTCAACCAAGTCTTTTCCAAACATAACAGTTAAAAAAAAACTTTTAAACTGGTTTCATCCATTGACTAAATTGTCCCCCAATTGTGAGTTTTGAAAGACTTTTGTCTTCACTGGAGAATAGTGGTTTTCTGCTTGTTGCTGATCTTCTGTGCACATGGTTGTTCTTTAGTTTTGTCCTGATTAACTCATACATGGGGGCTGATATGAGATTCTCATGATATAATAACTTCAGTTAAAAATACCACGGCTTTGCAGTATTAATATTAAAGTTGAACATTTCTGATTGCTTCTTTTTAAAACAGCTTTCAAAAAAAAAGTGCTGTAGCCATCTTTCAGTCAGCTGCCTGGCTGTGCGCAGCAACAGGCGGGTGACGGTCAGTGCTCCCTTACTCAGTGCTCCATATATAACTTTTAAATACTGTGGTATACCTTGGCACCTGTAACTGTTGACCCATGAACACCGACTGATGTAGAGTGGTCTGTAGCTCCTCTAAAGCGCTGGTTCCCAAAGCTCGGGTTTGGACCGCTCTGTAGAGCAGGATCCCAGCTTTATAGGAGGTCTTTAAGTGATCTTTAGGAACAAAGGGCATTTGAAATAGCTGATTATAGCAATGTTTTTTTTTTACACAATTGTTAAGAAAATAATAGGATTAGCTATAAATGTATTTAAAATGATAATGGTTGAGTATGGTTATGATGCCTTTATATCCCTTAAGTGGCTAATTAGTACTGTTTGCATACTTTAACCAGAGACAGCTGGGGTCACAAGTCTCTGACTGGGAAATTTTGTGGGTCGGAGGTCAAAAACTTTGGCAGCCACCCCTCTAAGTTACATCAAGTTGCTCTGGGATTTCATGTTATATTACATGTCTTGCTCTTTGGATGATCTTTGTTGGCCAACTGGTCCTTGGGGGGCTGACATTGCTCTCACATTTCATCTAGTTTTACACAATCCGTCCCACCGATCCTAACATTTTAAGGCCTGATGAGCATGAAAAACATGCTTTTCTGAGAACCTCAGAAATCTCATTTGTTCTTGCCACAATACCCTCCCACAACCATGCATTAAAGCTTGGATATGTCTCCTATCTTGAAATTAAGCAGGAGGCAGATTGGGATTTCACTGACTGAAAACACATGACCCTGATTTTACCTTTAAATTAACTGCTAACCCTAGCAGTTCACATATTTTTGACTAACATAGATAGACATTTTTGGATGAGCTTTCCCAGCACATAAACATCTAAGCATAATGTCTTTATGAGATGTAGTGATATAGCTGAGTTTTACGTACTTTTGTGATGGATTAGATCAAATTTCAGGAAAAATGTGACTTAGCTTGCACGCTAAGCTAAGCTATCAATCCTCTGGTTCTAGCTTTCTGTTTAACAAGCAGATATGAAACATGTTATCCATCCTCTCATATGACAATTGGCAAAAAACAACACGAGTGTATTTCCCAAACCGTCAGACGATTCCTCTGACTAATACCAGAACTCTGTAAATGTGTTTTTGCATTCATGTTTAGGTCTTTATGAAACTCAACCAACACTGAACATGCAGCTCTGAGCAGCTGAAATCTGCAGCAATGGGGCTTCAAGCCAGCAGTTTTATCAGGACAGCCTTAACCAATGAAGATGACATCATCTCTGGTTTTAGTTTGATGGGGGTTCTGGCTGCACTTCAGAGGCACCCCCATCCCACTCAACCCGACCAAGGCCCTCAGAGATGTAAAAAGGGAGAAGACAAAGTTTAGTCTGTTTTTGCTGAGATTGTTTCTCTCACCTCTGCACATGCTTGCAGCCATGTGCAGAGGTGAGAGCCATGTACTTTTTAAGCTTTTTTTATGCTAGGGGTTAATAAAAGCCAGCTGTGTTTTTTATCAGGTTCTAAAACAAGGGTCTGTAACCTGAGGCGCCGGAGCCGCAAGTGGCTCTATGAACCTTCCACTATAGCTCCTAATACTTTTACCAAAATATGATATAGAACCCACTAATGTTTTTAAGTATAGCTATAATAACAAATGTAGGTTTTTAGTAGTTTTTACTGTCTTGTCGTGGAATAATTGCCTTGAATTTCCATAACAAAAGATGCTTTTTAGTTCAATTTTTTTTTTTTTTTTGTCTTTAGGTTTGAAACTATGTGAGGTTTATTTACATTATTTCCACAAATATCAACATCCCACAGAAGAAAATGTGTCTATCCTGTGTTTTTTTTTTTTTTTTTTTTTTTTTTTTTTTCAAAGTTTTACATTTTTCTTTATTTTAAAACCTATACATAGAAATAAAACACTGGTTCTTTAAAATGATGATAAAATTCCTGGTAGATATGTATCTTTTTTTCCAAAAGGTCACGTAATATTTGTGGCTCTAAATAAGTTTCGTTTCACTGGACTAAGGGCAAAAACGGCTCTTTGCATTGTAAAGGATACAGACCACAGTTCTAAAATGACTTCAATCAAGTTTACACAAGACACAACATATTCCTCATTATCATATTTTTGCTAAATAGAAGCAAAATGAGAAAAGCTGTGTACACCATTGTTGCTCTAAGATGCTGACTTAAAATGCATTTGATTAACTGACTGTGATCAAGTGAGTCTGAAGCCTTCAGGTGTGTGTTGACATAACACAACACCAAGCAAGAAAGACATCAGCAGTGATCTTACAAAATTAACTGTTGCTACCCCTTAATCTGGGAAAGGTTATAAAGCCATCTCTAAGCCATTTAAAAGATTCAAATATTAAAAGGAGAAACATATTTAAAACAGCAGTCAATCTTCTCAAGAGTGGGGATTGCAGCAAATTCACCCAAAGATTGGATGGTGGAGAAACTACAAAATATCCAAGAGTTGCATCTCAGACTTTACAGGCGTCAGACATGGGAAATGTTAGGGTTTATAAGAGCAGTTAGAAGAAAGTATGCCTAGTCTGGACAGGTCACCAGGAGTTTAGCAGCAGAACCCCAATTAAAGACAAAACATTTAGAAAATGTTTTGGGACATGGAGGAACAAAAGTACAGATGTTTGCTCCATGCTTCTAGAAAACCAAAGCACAGCAGCATAAAAACCTCATAGCAAATGTTAAGCATGGAGGGGGTATGATTTAGCACCTTGCGCTCTTTGTGACAACTAAAATCTGTTCTGTATATCAAAGTGTTCTGGAGTAAAATGTGAGGCCAGCTTTCTGACAAGTAAAACTTGGCTAAAAGTGGGCTAACGAGAGAACAATGATGCCAAACAAAGCAGCAAAGCAGCAACAGAATGGTTGAAAGGAAGAGTCAAGATGCTGTAGTGTCCTAGTAAAAGTCCAAGTAAATGTCATGACAGGAGCTGAAGAAAGCTGTGCATAAAGCAATGCATGCAACCTTCTGTATAATAAAATATAGCATTGCAAAATTTCTCCACAAGAGACGGATAAAATCATGCAGAAAACAACACTGAGAGTAATTGCTACTAAATGTAGTTGGTTTGGTTAAGTGATTAATCATAGTATGAAATCTATTGTTTGCTTTTCTATAACTGAGCTCAGGTATAAATTATTTTGGAACCTGGGAACAGACCATTGCTATCATGCACCGATGCAGCAACTCTTCGACTTGAAACAGGGTTTACTTTCTACTTGCTGTGATGTAATTTCTAAATGACACTAAAGTGAAAGTCAAAGTTAACAAAATCAGATTATCTGTCGCTCATTACCACCATTAAGAAGACCTGCAGGACTCCTTAAATTGATCACTACTGGTTCGCTCTGAGACAGTAAATGTTATTTTTAAAAATCTTATGATGCATTGTTTGTCTTTCAGTTTTCTTCTTTTATGCGTCAAAACCTTGGACCATATATCCACATATACAATCGCAACATTAATACCTAAAATATTTAGTTATTTTGTGCTTAGTTTCTGAAAAGTAAAAAAATCTGTTTAAATTCCTTCATTCAGAACTTTTAAAGAACTTGGGAAAATCTCTGTGTTTTTCTGGACTGTTGCTTGGACAGGTATTTTATTTAATCAATGTTTCTGTGAGCATTTGCAGTTATGACTTTTATGAACCCCAAATTAACACTGTATAAGAATAAATCTAAAAAAAAAATCTTAGATAATCTTAAAACGTTTGACATTTAGCACTATAAGCTGTAGCCGTCTGATAAATGCTGTAATGATGTGGTGAATCCAGCTGGTCAATGACTCAAGCATTAAACGCTTTTCATGATTTCCGTCTGCTTTACAAGCCCTCTGTGTTAAAAAAAAAGGCAGAAAATTCACGATGCTTCTTGTCAGACCCAGAGGTAAAGCAGGTCTCTGAGCCTGATTTCTTGTGGTTCGCTAATGGAAACTGGGTGTTTTCTGAACACCATGACCCGTCACTGTTTTTGACAGCCTGGTTTGTGCTGGCCGTGCACAGGGCATCTCTCCGGCTTAACACTTTGCTCTCAGCATAGCTGTGCTAACACATGACGGCATGGAACACATTTAAGGGAAATGTGTTTGTAATTTGCTCGCCCTCCTCCACCTCCCTGCCCCGTCACCTATCTGCACATGCAATCATATTAACTTGTGGGTATTTGCGTGTGCTCTCTGGGGGAGCATGATGTTAAAGCATTCAGAGCCAGGACCTCCCCGATGAGAGGAGCGAGCTTTGATTTCACGAATATACTCAGGAAGATTATTAGGAAGGTTAATGCTGCGTGCACAAGCTGGCTTTTAGCTAAAATATGGCTGAAACTTTGACATTTCAAATGTTTAATTTGGTGTGTCAGCAGCTGGGAAGCTTCTCATTGCTCCCCATCTTCAGATGGATCAGAAGGAAATCTGCTGGATGGATTATCTTCTACGCCAGCTTTATTATGTTCAATTCAAAAGTACCTTTTTTTGTCATTTCTTCTTCCGCTCTCATTTCATCCGCTCTTTTGGCCTTGGTTTTCCCTGCCACTGTCGTTCTCCTTTATCTTACACGCTCCGTGCTGCTTTCCACTTATCTGACTTCCTGCATCCTTTAGATCTCCCTCTCCTTGGAGCAAAGCGATAAAACAGAACCAAATCCCACATGTGCTTCTCCAGGACTCAACCTGCAGTGCAAGGATGAGACTGACATCTCTTTTACATCCCTTGTTGTACTCGAGTACGGGTCAGAGGGTAACCTTTGACCTGCTTGATGCTGTGGGATATCTCAGCTGCTCCCTCTCCTGTTCTGATCTGTCTGATGGATGATTCTCCATCTGTGCTTGTTCTGGGCTTTTTCACTTCTTTCTTCATTTGTCAGTAAGTCTTCCTTCCTCTTGGTGATAGATGTCCTCTCAGCTGTCAGTCTGTCTGTCTGCAGATGCACACATCTGCTTATCAGGTAACACAAGCCCTAGGAATTATTATGAGTCCAAAAACATAATCAGTTTTTTGTTTGTTTTTGTCAAGTCAAGTTTATTTGTGTAGCTCATTTCAGCAACAAGGCAGTTCAAAGTGCTTCACATCATAAAAACATCATACGGTCACCAGTTATGAAACGAGCAACAAACATTACATTTTGACAAATGCCATCATCAGAATCATCAAGCAAATACACATCAAATATACTGATCGATGTTCCACTTACTATTAATCAATGTGTGTGAAATATCTTATCACTGGCAAATGATATGGTGATGCTTCAGCTTATTTAAAAAAGTATTTCATAAACAAAAACCAGGCAGCCGTAATCTCAAATTAAGTGATTTAAAGGAGGAGAATTTTGATGGAGACAACTCCCAATGGAGGCCCAGCGGAGATGGAAACTCAGAGTGGGGGTTTCGTGTCAGGACAAGAGTTCCTCATGTCAGATATGGACTCCCCAGATGCTGCCTGGGCTGCAGAAAAACAAATAGATGAAATTGGTGAGCAATAAGGAGGATGAGGGAGAATGATGAAAGCAGAGCTGAAGGAGGTGGGGATGAGGAAAGGTGGAGATGAGCTTTGTGGATTAATATCCTGAGTTTGTCTTTGTTGCTTAGACACAAATCATAAAAAATAAATAGGCGACTCATCAGTTTTGTACAGTATTACCCAGTGTTCTCATTTCATCCATGCAAAAAGTCTCATTTTCAAAGACTGGAAGTGATTTCTTTCCCCATTTTTTCCTCACAGTCTATGTCTCCACCCTTTTCTTTTATCAAACATCACAGGGGAACTATAGGAACTTCAGAAAATATTGCCTTTTATTTCAACTAACCAGCTTCCCTCAGTTGTTTCACACAGTATCATCTCATGGTATAACACTGACTGCATGTCTGGGCACCAAAATAGTCAGTGATCTCAAAACTGTGATTGATGTCTTGATAAAAATTCAGCTCCAGAGCAGCAATGAGCCGTACTGACTGGGAGGCTGCGGCGATACCGGATGATGAAATAAGCGGATCCATTGAGGCAGAATAAGCAAGTAACAGGAAAATACAATTGATCCTTGGTTTAGAAATGAGTCAGAAGGTTTCTTCTCTTTCTATTTTACGCAGCACAGTTCAAAAACAAATTCATTAAAGATGCAGTGTGCAACTTTTACAAAAATATGTTTTTAGTTTATTTGTTAAAACTGTCACCATGTTGTGACAGGATGGTATGAGACAGATAATCTGTGAAAAGATCGATCCCCTCCACCACCTCCCTGAGCTACTATTGCCGTCTAAAGAAATGCACCGCTCCCGACCTAAAACAACCAATCAGAGCCAGGAGGAGGGTCTTAGCGCTGTTACTCAGCCTTGTTTACTCGCTGCTAAATGTGCTAATGGTGGAGAAACAACTCGCTGTCACAGGAAAACCTTTAATCTGCCGTCATCAGTAGCCATGCTAACTAGCTTTAGCATTTGTGGCAGGATATGTTGTGGTGAACCAGCTGTAGCGCAGCAGAGAGTGTGTGAGCGGCTCATACGCGAGGGTCATAGACAGCGCTAAGACCCTCCTCCTGGCTCTGACTGGTTGTTTCTGACTGAGTGGTACATTTCTGCAGTTGGTACTGGGAGCACTGGGAGAACAGAGGAGGTTGATTTTTTTCACAGACTATCTGTCTTATATTAAACTGTCATGACACAATGATAATTTTAACAAATATGTAAAAAACATATTTTTCATAAAAGTTACACGCTGCAGCTTTAAGTTGCCGTCCAATCAAATAGTCATGTTCTGATCCACTTGCGTTCAGGTCAGTTTGGTTTTAATTATAACACAATACAGTCAACTTCAGTTGACCAGTCAATCTTCACTGGTAGAAAGTGGTCCATCTGTGGAGACCCAGCTGATGAAATTGTTGACTTTGGATCAATCCTTTCTTGTGTCACAGCAGACAGGAAGAACCTCCAACAGAACTCGGCTCAGTATAAATAGCATTCTGTTGCAACTGTCCAAACCCTTCACTGTACCAGGAGTACTTTCTATTTGAAAGACAAGGAAGGAGTGCTTTCTCAATGGCAGCAGTAGCTCCATTAGTGGCTTTGTCTAGAAAAGAGACACAGCAAAACACTGTATCACTGAGTCAGGAGTACTTTCTATAAGAAGAAGAAGCAACGGTTACATCAATGACTTTGTCCTGAAAAGAGACACAACTAAATAGATACACACTAGATAAAGAGTACTTTCTATTTAAAGACATACAAGAAGAGTATAACCAGGTGATGGTAGCCAAACCTTTATGGATGGCTTTGTCTCGGAAAGAAACGCAGTTTAACACAGAAGCGCTGAACCTGAAGTAGTTTTAAGAAAAACAAAGGGAAACACATAATTAATGGCAGCTTTAGTTCTTTTTTTGGCTTTATCCAGGAAATACACATAGTTAAACATAAAATCACTGGTCCAGGAGTACTTTCTGTGACAATAAAAAAAAGGGGAATACACATAGTTAATTAAAGAGAAACATCTAATTCCAGAAGCACTGAGTCTGGAGTAATGTGTGAAGAAAAACAAAGGGAATACACATAATTAATGATAACAATAGCTCTGTCAGTCACTTTTCTCATAACAAGAACTAAACTAAACACAGAAATAATTGGCAATAAATATTTTCTATGGGAAGAAACATAGAGATGGAACACATAGTGGTACGAAAAACACCAGCAGCACTGAGTGAGGAGTTCTTTCTATGGAAAGAAAACTAAAGCAGAGTGAACAAAGTTAATGGAAGCAATAGCTTCAAAAGGTGTCTCTTTATTATTAGCTAATAAAGCATGAGCTTGAGTTTGATGCAACCCCATCACTCCACTGGCATGCGGCTTAACATACCAGGTGGTGATGGTTGCTTCTCTGCCTTCTGATCACGTCTTCCACAGAGAAGGATGTAAAACCAATGGCAGCAACAGCCACAAAAAAGCACGATAACAGAACAGAGAAAATAGAGGAAAGTAATCACTGGATTGTTAGTGTTTTAAGAACTTTGTTGTTTTAGGAGCATTGTAAGATTGATAGCTGTCATAAAATGTCTTTTGTTTTGTCTTATGTTGTTTTGCTAAAGTGCTCGGTTTATAGAAATTGCTGTGGTCTGGCCGCTTTCATCATGGTGAAAGACGATAAATAGCCTCACTGTGCACAACGAGACATCTTGGTTTTTAAAAATCAAACCCTGATTCCCCCCTCCTCTTTCGACCACCCGACACAGTCAAAGTGGGTGTGTGATTTAGCGAGTGAGAGTTTGTGGCTGGACAAATGTGTGTGTTCATCTGGTCATATATGTGTGTGGGGGTGTATGTGCTTTGTGCCAGCTGTTCTGCATGCCAGCAATAGCTGACCACTTGTTGGCCGGGCCAGGCACACAGCAGGCTTTCTGGGGTTTGGCCGGCTCTGGAAGGTTTGTGTGCACGCTCGCATGCATGGAGCTCATTTGTCTATTTATCCTGGTGATGTGACAGCAGTTGTTAGGATGCTCCAGGAAGATGTTTCACTACATCATCTTTTATACGACTCACACATTCAGACAGAGGGAATGTTTTAGTGGGTTTTGAAATTACTGTCCCCAGCTGTGTGCGTCATGGTTTGTTCAGTGGTTGAGGATGTCTATGAGGATACGTCTGCGGCTGTGCTAAAGTGCAAAACAGAAAAGAGGGGGAATATTTTTGATCTCCTTCCAGTACTGATGTAAAAAAACGTATTTGTCTCAGCAGACCGTATCCAGAGTTGAACTTGAATGCCTTCCAAAAAAACCCCTGTGCTGTCTTGTCCTATAAATCACATGCTAATGGTGGGGATGATTCCTTAATCTGAGTTGTTTTTGCAGCTTTGAGATGCAAGATATCCCCTGTGTCTGATCTATGATTTAAAAAACCTTATCTCATAAGTGTTTTGCAATGAGAGATTTTTATCCAGGCACTCAGCCCGCTCTTCTCCCTCCATTTTTATTCACACACTCTCCAGTTAAGCTAATTGTTAGCTCCTCTGCCATTATTTTTGATGGGTGTGATCCATTTATTTGATGTATTATACACTGGTTTGACTTTGTTTTATTAATTACATTTTATGTCATCGAACTAAGCTTTATTATTTTAACCTGTAAAGTAATGAATGTAACTGATAAAAAAGTGTCTCTGCATCATTTCAAGGAATCTGCAGTTCTGGAGATCAGACAAGATATAACGTGAATATTTGGGAAAACTGCAAAGACACCCAAATTCCTGAATCCCATCAGAGCAGAAAGGCATTCTGTTTTCTTCTGTTTGTTTGGTTTCCCTCTAAAGACAACATAATTGTGATTCGTTCCCATGAGCTCTGTACATCCAAGAAAAATAACCCTGTCTGATGTTCCACTGGTGTAATTATGGATCCAAGCAGACTCTATAGTTGTGGTGTTGTTCTAAACAGCTCAAGCACAGCGGAAGTTTGGTTTTCTAACCAAACATGATTGAATTCCAACTTTAAAAACTCCTGCCCAACATCTTCACACACCAAACGCTGTTGTTCTGCTCTGCTTCACATCGGTGGTGAATTACTTATGGTGTTTTCCCATAGTATGTCTTTATGGCATAAAAAGAAATAGATGGCTTATTTGTGGCTCTTGTTTGACAAAAGATGGAGACTGGTAAAGTTAGGTAATTAGAGGTAAAGAATAGTTGTAAATATAGCTTGTTTTCATACTTCAGGAAAATCACATTAAGTTTGAGATCTGGCAAGTCCTGAATCAGTTAAATGACTTTTTGTGTTTAAATTACAGTTGCCTTCATTTAGATCTCACTGTTACTTTAAGAGAAATTAATAAAAAGAAACGAAGCTTAGAGCCTGAAGCCAGAGATTATTTGTGCTTTTGATTTGTTCTTGGAAATTGTAAAGTATTAGTTCTAACTCCATCCATTCATTGTCTGTACCCACTCATCCTTGCAGGGTTGTGTGGGGGGCCTATCTCCAGCAGTCCTTGGGCGAGACGCAGGGTACACCCTAGACAGGTCGCCACTCCATCAAAGGATAAACAATTTGGAGAGACCAATGAGACCAATGTACCTAACATGTCATGTTTTTGGACTGTCAGGGGAGGCCAGAGTACCTGGAGAGAACTCATGCATGCACAGGGAGAACACGCAAACTTAACACAGGAAGACCCCAGACTGGGATTCAAACCCAGGACCTTCTTGCTGCAATGCAACAGTGCTAATAACTGGACCCCTGTGCAGCCCCTAGTTCCAACTCATAAAAAAGTCAGACCCTGAGTTCGTAATCCCAACTAGGAACGTCACGAGATAATGGCTGAAAAATAATGTCTAAGTGTGATGGTCGCTGTCTGCTCCGTATTCCTCTGCTGGACATCAACAACCTTGCTGTGTTTGAGCAGGGTTTCTCAGGGGGACGTTCTCCGTCTCATACTCCACAGCTCCAACCAGAAACACCAGTCCTGCCTGGTGGAACCTCTCCAGGTGCTCTGCTGTCATGTCTCCAGCATCTAGGAATTAAGAATTAAGAATTAATTAAGAATAGCTCAAGAAGTAAAGCTGATATTTAGCTTTTAATAAATAGAACAGACTGTTTTATAATTTGCACTCCTGATCAAACTCTTCAAATCGGGGAATTATTTGCATTTCATGCAGTTAGATCTTAACCAGGCCAGTCAAGAGGGATGTCTGCTGCAACATTTTAATGCAGCTCGCTGTGGTTTGATGCTCCTGTAAAACTTGATGCTCTGTTACTGCATTGAAGGAGAAATCCACCCAGATCATGAGGGAGCCTCTTCCACTGTCTCACTCAGAAAACATCTCCACTGGGATCTTGTCCTGCCAGTAACAATGGAAACAATGAAGAACGCCCAGGTAATTTCTTTTAGGTCAGAGAAAACGTTCTTCTCCTTTTCAGTGTCCCAGTGTTTGGTACTCCTGTGGAAAGTTCAAACAGGCACGTTTCTTTGGCAGATGTTATTGAGCCGGAGTCAGCATGTGCCTTCATGTACAGAGTTGAAATTAGTTTGAGCTCCAGCACTGGACTTTTAGTCCCACCAAACCCAAGAACTTCTTAGAAATTTAAAACAACTCCCTTAAAGTATCCAACTTTGGCAGCCTTGGAGAATTGCAAGTCTTTGTTTGTGCAGCTCAGCGATCCTAAACATTGAAAGCCTGACACAAGTTTGGTTTGATTTAATCTCAGACAGAGAGGGAAAATAAGGTTATGTGTCTTTTTATACGCCGTGCAAAAATATCTGGCTTCAACTGTGTGTAAGAAATTATGAATGTTACCTAAAACAAGCGCATCAGATAGTTTATCTCTTGGCTGTCTTTACCTTTTCTCCTTCCTTGTCATCAGGTGACTTTATCTTGTGATTAACTTATTTATATAGTCATCAGCTCTGCAACCAGGTTGCTCACAAAATTGCACACCACTGTACAATGTATTAAATAATAATTTGTCTTTAAAGCCCCAAATCGAAGACTTTTGCAAGGTGTATAAATGAAAATATTGTTTTTTTTAAACATGTGGGCTGTGAAAAACAAAAATCGAAGCAAGAGTTTTCATCTTTTGTTGAACCAAAAAGGGATTTTCTTTTTTTTGACCATGCAAACCATCTGAAATGAGCTGCCAGGATAAAATTAGATTTCATATGGTCTTAATAGGTCGACCTTTTCAGTTTTCCAGTTTGTAACTCAAAGCCACAGATGTCAGCCTTATGATTTAGAACAAAACCCAATAACTAAAGTCTTTAGCATGCATAATCTGGAAAGCAGAAATATGGAACATGAAATAAAAAGTCTACATCCAGCAATTTATCATAGGATTTGTAGCCAGCACCGCTGTAGTTTGGCTCCAGACTTAATGTCAGCACATCATCACAGAAGAAGTTTTACAGTGAGTCACTGATTGATGCTTTATTACAGCGAGAATGTCTGAGGATGGAGACTTCCTCTGGGCTGAAGATGAATAACAGCAGAGAAGATGCATGTATATCATCTTATCAGTCCTCAAATTAAGGAGCTCGTGACTGGCCACAGTCCTGCCAATGTGTGCATGTTTAACGTCCTCTTAGTCGCAGCAGAAACCTCAGTTCTCTCAGTAACAACAGATCATATGGGGTCATTTTATCATCAGATGTTCCTCAGTACTTGGTTTGAAAAATCTGGAAAAAATGTGTTTTAGATTAAACTGTTTGATTGTGGCGTCCTTCCAGGATGAGACTAAACAAGCTAACAGAAAGCATCAAGATACCACATCCTCTCTGGGCTAAATATACAGATTCATGCAAAAGTACTCATGCTCCTTGAAGTTTTTCATCTTCTTGTTAAACACAACCACAAAATTCAATGTATTTTATGTGACACTTAAACACAATGTAATGCATAACTGTAAAGTGGAAAAATCTAAAAAGTGTGGTTTGTATTCGGCCTTCTGAAGTTAATAGTTAGTAGAACCTCCATTCACTGCAAGTCTTTTGTGGTATGGCTCCTCCAGCTTCAGAAGACTTAAAGGCAGCTGATTCTCTGATCATCAAATTAACTGTCTGTTCAGCTCTGCAGCCATAGTCAATAAATTAGAATATGCGTTCTGATGAGGTGCTTTTGTCAGATTAAAAGTACCTTTTGAAAAAATACACTTTTGAGCAGGTGTTATACTCTTTAATCCTGCATTTCTGTATAAAAAATGTTTTTATTGATTTGAAACAATATTCTAATTTTAAAAGTTGTGTTTTCTGTAAGCTGAAAATCATCACAGTTAACAGAAATAAAGACTTTAAAACATCAGTCTGTGTATAAATTATCTATATAATGTGTTTCACTTGGTGAATAGAGTTACTGAAATGTTATCTCCATCCATCCTCCCTGCTGAAGAAAATCATCCCACAGCATAATACTGGCACTACAACATTTCACAATATGTAATGCAAGTTCTCTACCACAGATATAGTGGTACTGTTCATGAATATTCAGTCTTGGTGTCATCTGATCACAGGACCTTCCTTCACACACTTTATCCCCTACATGGCTGGTGGGAAACAGGACTTTCTATTGTTTCTGTAAGCAATTTCTTCCTTCATGCCACTCTTTCATAAAGGCCAAATTTCAGTGCATAACTAGCAGTACTCAGGTTGTTAGAGTTCTCCAGCTGAGGTGTGGATCTCTGCAGCTCCTCCAGAGTTAATATGGACCTCTTGGCTGCTTCTCTGGATATTGGTGTCTTTGCACCGCCTGTCAGGTTAGGTGGACGTCCATGTCGTGGTTGGTTTGGAGAGCCATACTCTTTCCATTCTGAACAAAGCTCTCTGAGGTGCATTGTTTTATAACCTTACCCTGCTTTAAACTTCTCCACAACTTTATTTCTGACCTGTCTGCTGTGTTTGTTTGTCTTTATAATGTTTTTATTTGTATTTGTATTTTTAAAAAGTATCTTAAGGCAATTTTTTGCGCTGGATTTTATTTATGGGTATCAAAGTAAAGAGGGCTAATTAACATAAAATCCCAATAAAACACACTGAAGTTTGTGGTTGTATCATCATAAAGAGCTCCAGTGGGGAAATAATACTGTTGCAAGTGTCTCTATGTGGTTGTAGATGCACAGCTGTGACACAAGCACTGACCATGGCTTATTATAGTGGAGCAGAAACCTCAGTAGCTGGTCGTACCGAGCTGCTTGCAGCGGTCCGAGACCGAGCTGTTTGGGTCATTTTTGTTGTTGCTTCAGTTATTTATGTGCGCCAGTTGTTCTGCCTTCTGGTTATTCCCGCAGTGACCACAGTGTGGGTGGGACCCATCTGTGGGACTGACAGCTGACATTCCACACTTCTTATGAGCTGTGGACCAGAGCTTGGTGAGATTTGAAAGAAATGTGTGGTTTATTTCAAGGAAATTTTGGAAAGTTTTGTGTTTTAGATTACAGCTAAAGGGTCAAAACGGCTGCGTAGCCAGAAATGTGTGTGTGTGGTTTAGTAGCGGGTAACCTGGATTCTGACAGAAGTGACCATAAGCAGAAAACACTCCAAAGAATGATAAAAAAAAAAAAAAAAAAAAAAAAAAAAAAAAAAAAAAAAAAAAAAAAAAAAAGTTTGTGGCATGCTTGCATGACAGTAGTTAACATAAATAAAAAATATTTTTGCAGGTTTTCATGGAAATTTTTTTTTTTATAGAAACTGAAAAAAATACTTCTGACATGTTCAGTCAACACAGCCTCTCAAAGATTGATGTAGTGTTGCCCATAAATCCTGCTAAATATACAAATCTAACAATTTGTTGGTCTGTGAGCATTTTTCTTTGCAACACAAAGCCATACCTTTGATTCTGGATCCAAATCTTGATAAAAACAAAAGCAAAAAACAAAACAAAACAACAAAAAAATCCCCAAAAATATTTTAAACAATTTTCCATTTGTCTACTAGTTTTGTGTCAACATAGTCTGTGTGCAGATTTGGCCCTCTTTACACAAAGGTTTTGCCTGACATGCCACTGCTCTGATAGTATTACTGTTTGGCTGCACAGGCAGCTGTTGCCAGTAAACTTCTGAAAACTACACCTTTCCTGCCCAGAATACCAGACAGACACTGTCAGGGACTTGTTGATGAGTAAAGTGCTATATTTCAAAGTTAAAATTTCCTAACATTTCTTTGAGAAATTGATATAGAAGAAAAGCAGTCACTGAGTAGTAACTATATTTAAGCAGACAGGCACAAAGTAAACAAAATGAAAATAATCTTTGTATGTATAAAATCAAATAGCATTGATCCTTAAGAACCTTGCAGGTTACAGACCAGACGCATTCATTCAGCTATTTTTCTTTATTCAGAGATGAATCAACTTACAACTGTTACAGTATCTAATCTTCAGATCAGGGAAACTGATTAAAGCTGCAGTATGTAACTTTTAGAAAAAATATGTTTGTACATATTTGTTAAAACTGTCACCATGTCATGACAGGATGTTATGAGACAGATAATCTGTGCAAAAATCAATCTCCTCCACCTCCTCCCTGAGCTGCTATTGCCGTCTAAAGAAATGCACCGCTCCCGACCTAAAACAACCAATCAGAGCCAGGAGGAGGGTCTTAGCACTCAGTCACCCCCGTTTACTCACTGCTAAATGTGCTAATGGTGGAGAAACAACTTACTGTCACAGGAAAACCGTCGACATTGGTGGCCATGCTAACTAGCCTTAGCATTCACTACAGTCTGCAGTCTGAACTGTAGTGAAGCAGAGAGTGTGTGTGGGGGGGGGGGGACACAGATGGTGATTGACAGCACTAAGACCTGCCTCCTTGGTCTGATTGGTTGTTTCTCGATAGCACTGGGAGCACTGGGAGAAGGCAAAGGAGCTCGATTTTTTTCTCCACAGATTATCTGTCTCATACCATTCTGTCACAACATGGTGACAGTTTTAACAATTATGAAAAATATTTTTTTTAATAAAAGTTACATACTGCAGCTTTAAGCTGTGAGCACTTTCTTTCTCATTATGCCACATATGTTGGATCCAAACATAAAGAAAGGAAGAACATTTTATAAAAACATCAATTCCTGTCAAATCGATAAAGTTTGTGCATTGCTTATGATCCATTTGTTTTGCTGTGACATCACTTTATGCCCCCCAGCCCTCTTTCCCTTAATCATTGGTCATCTGACCATCTTGGGCTGACAGTTCAGTTATTAGCCACTTCCAGCATTCTGCATGCAGAGGTGAGTGAATCCTAACCAGTGCAGACATAGCATCTCCATAGTGTAGAATGACATTACATAGTGTTATTATCAGGTTGTTGCTACAGTGCTTGCATATGCATTTAGATGCATTTTGTTGCAGTGGTGAATATTTGGGTTATAAATGGCCTCTCCATGTTGTGCTGCTCACACAAAAAATGTGTGGCAGCTTGCCGTAGCTCGTCATGTCTGCCTGAAACAAAAAGCCGATGGATAATGATGTGACAGAGACAGAAAAACACATTTACTTTGAATTTATTCTTTTTTTTTTTTTTTTTTTTTTTTTTTTAGAAAGGTAAAAGTTACCTTTGAACACAGCTGGTACGCCTTAAAATGGAAATTTTATAACAAGATGTGCTGTGAGATTATTGTTCAGTTTTATGGCAAATTGGTTGTCCATAAAAAGGGAGTTTTGATATTTTACCTTGGACGTGGAATATTTTCTTTAAAACCAAAGTAGACTTTTTCCATGTGAGAAGATCAAACATTTTAACCTCACATCTACATTACTAGTTGTTAGTTTTGTGTTTGCTGCAGTTTTTCTAAAAGAATAAAGTCATGCTGAGTGCCTAGCATAATTGCCGTCACTACAGAAGGGACAGACAGAAAATAAACAAACTCAGCACACCCGAACATCTGTCCATGAGAGTGGATAGTATAATGACATGATTTAAAGGTTTCTGAGGTTTGGTAGCATGGCTATTGTTCTTGTGTAACTTGGCTTTGTTTGCACCGTGACAATAATGCTGTGTCGCTGATGCTGCCAGGATGAAAGCTCAACGAACCAGCTGGAGGAGATTTAAACTCATCTGTGTATCTTTTTTTTCCCCCTTACAGAATGCATGAACTGCACCAGTTTCAATGACATGAACAGCAGAATAAATGTCATTGAATCAAAGGTAAACATCAGCCTTTTGATCCATGTTTTAAAGAATTTGTAAGCAGATCTTTAAAGACAACTTCTGCAATCTGTTGCTCTCACTCCAGATCAAACGGTTAGAGAAGAGTCGATCACTTCTGCCTGAAGTCAGGTTACCAGACGGCTCAACAGGAAACGAGGTGGACACACGTCGACCCACTCCACCGCCGTACCTGCCACCAGGTGTCAACACTTCACAGAAAACATGCTTATGAATGGAGATGAACTGTCTTCTTTCACAGAAACATACCAGATAGAAATGCTTGCTTGAAAGTTTGCACTTCAAACTTCAGGGAATTACTCTCTGTGTTGTAATTATTTACCATGTTTTTCTAAAAAATAACTTCATCAATAAAAAGAAAAAAAAATAATCATAGTCATTGTTTTTATCAAAGATATTAAATATATCATAACTGCAATATATATAACATTAAAGGGCAGTATTAGGTAAAATAAACTTTTTTGAGCTTTATGTCATGTTATTCCCTCATCAAAACATACCTGGAGTGTTGCCTTGATTCTTTCATGCATGTTTGAGAAATAATTTACTCTCCCATGGTAGCCATTCAGCCGTGCAAAATGCCTGGATGGATATAGCTTCTCCTTTGAGACCCAGCTCCTCCTTGGAGCTGCAGTTTCTAAGCTTCTGAGCTTCCATTTCTCAGAGCACCCCTCCCCTGTGACTTCCCCACTCAGCTCCTTCAGACGAGCCAGCAGCAATTAGCAAACAGCTGGTGAAATTGCGCATCTGCTGAGCTCATTCTATGAGCTACTTCTAAGTGCATTGCTGGTAAAAATGTTGTTAAAGGGTTAATAGAGGAGCGCTCTTGTGATGACTTCCTGAAGGCAAAATTTCAGAAAGAGCAGGACTTTCTTAAAGAGACAGAGGCCCAATTTCAAGGTGTTAAATTATTAAGTAAAATTTCTATTAGGTCATATTTGATAAATACAGCATTTTTGTAACAACTGAGGGAAACGTAGTTACCTGATTGTGCTATAAAATGATTCTATGTGCCTGGAAAACACATAATACTGCCCCTTTAAGGAACTGAATTTAAATATTTTATTAATAATACAGAAAAATGTAGTGAAACATGTTGTAGGATTTTGTAAATGTATCACCTACAGAACATGTATTGACACCCCTGTTAAAGATGTGTAAAAATAGCTAATCTTTGATTGCAATGACATAATCTCACATTTAACCTTTTTATATACTGTTACTACTTATATGGTACAATCCTTCTTTTGCCAGTAGGACAGAACTTAATCTTCTGCCTCATTTCACCAAGTTGGCGCATGCAGAGAGAGGAATCTTTGACTACTAGTTTTTGCATAATCTCTCTAGATCGTCCTTGACTCTTAATCCTCTCTTTATGCCCTCCTTTCTTCAGATCCCATCACAGGTTTTCAATAGGATTTAGGTCTGGGGTAGGTCTTGATTTTATCTCTGGTGAACAATTTCTGTGTTAATTTGGCCATATGATGTTAATCGTAATCCTGGAGGGAGCTCCAATAACAACCCATTTTCAGTTCGCCATATTTCAAAGAACCCTGAATGCAACGCCATCTGCCTTTGGATCAGAAACAGGCCCACAGCACCAACCACTGTTGGTGCTGTGGGCTTGAGGTTCTGTCCCACTTATTTATCTTTATTTATTTCTTTTCTATTTATCTTTTGTTTTCCACCTGAAGTATTGTGGAAAAGCTCAAATGATCTCATCTGACCAAAGCCTGCAGCTGTTATGATTCATGTTTGGTCCTGCCCATGCTGTAATTAGTTTTCATTCTACTCACCTGTGTCACCTGATTGCTGATCTGTGCCACCTGGGCCCTGCTCTACTTAACTCCTCTCAGCCCCTGCCTCCCTGCCAGATTATCGACAGCCACGAGCCAGTAGAAATCCAGCGTTTCATGCCTTGCCTTCTTGTGTTTCTTCGACCCATTTCCGTCCACGGATCTTCCCCTCCTGCCAAGCCCGTTACGGATTCCTTTGGTTCTGGATTTCTGGACCCTGACTCAAGCTCCGCTTCACGACCACCGAGTATTGCCTGACCCTCTAGTTAAGTTTGCTCTCTCTGCCTCTCCGTGTATAACCTCTGCCTGATTATCGTCTAGCCCCTGGTGCTGCGTTGGATTCCCTTGTGGAGACCTTCATTGATTCTTCCTGAGCTGCTACCAGTTCCTGATACTAAATAAACTTGTTTTTCCTTTACGTACTTCTGTGTGTGGTTGAATTTCCGGGTCCTCCCAGTGAGTCCTTACAGCAGCTGAATATAAAGTCTCAGCAGAGTTTAGGAAGCTCCACACATTCATGTTTGTGATGGTAGGACAGAAGATCTGATGGCACTGAGATGTCACTCTTCACTGTAATTCTTTAAAAGGGAGCTTTGGAGATTTATCTTACTTCCTTTACCATCTTTTATACCGTGTGTGGAGGGCCGCTATGTCACAACATATTTATACCCAAAAAATTGATCTATTAAAAAATAAGATTCGGTCACATTTACTTAAATGAAATACTTGGGTCACAAATAATTGTAGTATCAGTGATTTTTATTCAAAATATTTACTCATATAAGATATTTAAAACACTTTTCAGTGAGCATTTTTCCTACTGCAATAAAATATGATTTTTATTTTAAGCTTGTTCAAAAGAAAGAAACACATTTGTCTACTTCTCACTGTTAAGGATGTCCATCCTGCAGCAGAAACAAAGTCTAGGATGTTTTTGAACTCAGTACATTTAAAATTGAATCAGTCTTTTTTTTTTTTTTTTTTTTTTTTTTTTTTTTTTTTTATATTCCACAGTACCAGGAGCCAGAGGGCCACCAGGACCTGCCGGACCTCCTGGGCCTGCTGGACCACAAGGGATTCCAGGTCTTCCTGGAGGAACAGGTGATCAAGGAGCTCCCAGGAAAATAAAACATCAGTTCCTTAAGTCTCATCTGTTCAGTTTAGATAGTTTGGGAGTTATTGTTAGTTCATTTTTGTTTCACTTGACTGTGTTTTACACTTAGGAGAAAAGGGGGACAGAGGTTATCCAGGAGAGACCGGCCGTCCAGGTCCTCCAGGTCTCCCTGGACCACCAGGTCCTCCAGGGCCAGGTTCTTTTCCTTTACCCATTCGGGGAGACGTTTTCCATATTGGTAAGATTAATGCGTTTTAAAGAGTTTACCCAGAGAGCCTTAAAGCTGCAGAAAGTAACTTTTATGAAAAATATGTTGTTTTTTTGTTTTTTTGTTGTTTTTTTTTTTACATATTTGTTAAAATGATTATTTTGTAGTGACAACATAATGCTCCGCTCAGACCGAACGCGTTTCGCTCATCAAAAAGGCCAACGCGTCAAGTTGGACGCTTGTGCACTTCAAAGTCAGACGCTTGAATCGCTCTTGACGCGCGTCGGGAGCAGCCCCTATTCTTCACTGCTTCGCATAGATTCTTCCACCTACTGCACATTTCCTCTGAATAAATACATCAGTTCTTCAGTGTGAAACCAGTCGTGGCTCAACGTTGTGCTGGACGGATTTGGCTCGCTGAAATGGGGGGAAATGTTCACCATGGTAACAATCCTCCTCCAGGCCAAGACCTTTCTATTCCTGTCCCTGTAGTGATAGCTCGACTGGTCGTAGATGGGCTCTTGGTCCTGCCGTACCGTCAGAATATGCGCCACTATGTCAGCTAGCAGAGTCTCTCTGGTTACTACACCATCTGCCGCACTGGTCAAACGCTGGAGGCACTTGAGACGTTTCCAAAGACGCCGCACTTTCACCGCAAAACGACTCGACGCCCTGAGACGTGGCATGTCAACTAGACGCCCCTGACGCTCAAATCGCGTTCAGTCTGAACGCAGCACAAGACACATAATCTGTGAAAAAAATCAAGCTCCTCTGCCTTCTCCCAGTGCTCCCAGTACTAACTGCAGAAATACACCGCTCAGTCAGAAACAACCAGTCAGATCCAGGAGGAGGGACTTAGCGCTGTCAATCACCCTCATGTGTGCGCCGCTCACACACTCCTCCTTGCTCTTTGCTACACTGCAGCTGATTCACCACAACATAGCTTGCAGCTAATGCTAAGGCTAGTTAGCATGGCCACCAATGACGACGGTTTTCCTGTAATGGTAAGTTATTTTTCACCATTAGCACATTTAGCAGCGCCTAAACGAGGTTGACTGACAGCACTAAGACCCTCCTCCTGGCTCTGATTGGTTGTTTTAGGTCGGGAGCGGCCCATTTCTTTAGACGGCAATAGTAGCTCAGGTAGGAGGTGGAAGGGATCGATCTTTTCACAGGTTATCTGTCTCATACCAAACTCTCACGACATGGTGACAATTTTAACAAATATGCAAAAAAAAAAGTTACGCCCTACAGCTTTAAATCAGAGCTCAATAAAAGTTAATTTTTGGCCTTGCTCAAAACTCGTATTGCTATGTATCCTGGTTGATTCAGATAAAAGTAGACAGTTAAATACGACCATTCAAACCTGGCATTGAAAACAATCCTGAGTGATCTGATCACAGTTGCCTGCTGCCATTCAACAAAACTTATAGCCTTGTTACGGAGTGGGCCGTCAGCTGAGCAACAAACAGGGCACCAACAGGTCCACTGGTGTTTCCATCACATCACTGTGGGTGCACCGTTTGTGCTGCAAAAATCCTCCTGAGCTTAAATATGTTGCAGGTAGCAGATATGATGAGAGAAGCAAAGAAAAATAACTACTGCATGATTTCTCAAAGCTCAGTGTCAGCACACAAATGCTAAAGACCCCAAAACATGGCTGCAGGAAGTCAGCAGCTACATGCTTTTATTGTGCACATAATGCTGCAAAAAAGTGAACATGCAACACCCTAATGTAGGGTGATATGTTCAGCTGCAGGAGGATATTTTACAACACGACTGTACCGCGGTGTTACCACAGCTCCAAAAATGATCAGAAGAAATGTCACAGTACAGAGAAAACTCAACCACTCTGTAATCCACTCATAAGTATGATCCCAAACTTAGACTGGATGTCTTCTTGCATGGAGGATGCCAACAATGACTACATAACAAACTTTAACCTGAAAACATCTAATCTGTGGGAACTTATGCCATATAACTGTTGTTTTAAATGACCAAATAGCGTATGGAGGACCTAAAGTGACATAATTAAAAATAAAAGCAGAAATATATATATATATATATATATATATATATATATATATATATATATATATATATATATATATATATATATATATAGTTTTTCCTTTTCCTTATACATGCATTTTCGTCAAGAAATTAAAGAAATTCTTCAGTTGCTAAACTGAAGCCAAAGGTGCAGGCGTGCACAATCGAGCTGCACGTGGATCCTGCTCCTTCCTGTTTATTGACCAATAGTAGAGGAGCTGGACCAAGAATGCAGCCCTCCTCATTTGCATCATGAGGCAGAAATGCATACGGTAAAGTAAAAAGAGGAGATGAGGAAATGTAAAAAGGACAAATGCTTGTATAAGGAAAAGGAAAAACAATTTCTCCTTTTATTTTTAATTATGCCAGTTTCGGTCCTCCATAGTCGCGGGGTATGATGACATCAGTGCTCATGATAGAAAGTACGGTTTTTTTAACTAGGAGATATAAAAACTCTGCTGCTTGTTGGGAGTCGGATAAGGTCAGTGGGTGGTCCTTCAGGACAGATCGCTTTCAGACTGCGAGGCAGGTATGGGAGTCCCAGGACTCCACTGAAGGTGGTCTGAAGAAAGCTGTCCTCAATGCGTTTTCATGGAGTTAACACCTGTTTCTGGCGCTGTCCTTGTGTTGTCGGATTACCAAGGATGGGTGTGAGTGCCGGGTCTGAGCGGGGTCTTCTGGTTTTAATTTTGACCCCTGAGCTGCAGTAAAATCCTTCAAGTGTTTGGGTGGTCAGAAAGAATTGATGCCAAAATTACAAGCAGGTCTTTTTCACAGTTTATGGTGAGCCATGTGCTTCACGCTTACATTGCTCATGCCTTATGCTTATTACCAGAAATCATTTTGTCACACAAAACATGAATACTGGTCCAAATGGACTCATGCTGGAGGTGGTACAGAGACCAAAACATAACCTGTTATCGAAGAACTTTTCTTTCTGTTGAAGAGAGACTTCCTTTCTCTGAGGATGTCTTGCAAAAATATTTTCTTAGATGCCTTGCAAAAGTATTCAAACCCATTAACCTTATCCACAATTTTTTATTTTATAGTCATAACTGAATATAATATAAAAGTGGGGTTTATTAGGATTATAATGGTATGCCAACACAAAGTAGTGCATAATTGTAAAGTGTTAGGAAATGATACAGGGTTTTCAAAGCTTTTTACAAATAAAACTGTGAAAAGTGCGTTGAGCCCATCGGGGGAAATACTTTTGCTCCAAGGACAGCTGTAAGTCCTTTGGGTAAAGTATGTCTCTTCCAGCTTGACACATCTGCAGACTAAAATTCTTTCCCATCCTTCTTTGTAAAATAGCTCAAACTCAGTCAGAATGGATGAGGAGCGACTGTGAGCATCTATTTTTAAGTCTTGCCACAGATTCTCAATTGACTTGACCATTCTAACACAATGGGATTTGACTTAGATTCTGTAGCTCTGACTGGATGCTTAGGGTCAGCTTGGTAAAAACCAGTCGCTTGTTCTATGGTTTGCGTCATTCAGAGGGTGTAAACAACCGTCCTCCACTGCGAAGTGAGAAGTGCCGAGCCGAACAAAATGGCTGCTGATGTTAACTCAGTATTTGGAAGCGTGGCCAACGCGGACTGAATGGCTTCGATCACTTCCTCCGCTGTTATTGATAAAACTCCAGGCAGGTGACAGTTGTCATCGTTCACAACTTCTCCTTCTGTTTGTGGACTGGCCTGGTTGAAATTCTACCAGAGGAATCCGAGTAAATGAGCGAAAGCGAGATTAGAAAGTGGAACTGGGTTGGAAGGCAATGGCCAGGCTCGGGTGGTTCTCGGGTGGTTCTCCAGTCTCAAGATAGGTTTTGCAGCCTCAGATAGGTTTTCCTCCAGTTTTGCTTTATACATTGCTCACAAAATTAAAGAGAACACTAAAATAACACATCCTAGGTCTCAATTAATTAAATATTCTCATTGAAAAATTTTATTATTAACACAGTGGAATTGATTGAGAAGAAAATAACACAAAAATTATCAATGTAAATCAAAATTATTACACCATGGAGATTTGGATTTGGATTCATACTCAGTATGAAAGTGGAAAATAGCATGACAGGCTGATTCAACATCAGTGAATATTCCTCAAGACAAGTCTAAATGAGGCTCAGTAGTGTGTGTGGCCTCCATGCGCCTGTATAACCTCCTGACAACGTCTGGGCATGCTCCTGATGAGACGGCGGATGTTCTCCTGAGGGATCTCCTCCCAGACCTGGATTAGAGCATCAGTTAGCTCCTGAACAGTCTGTGGTGCGACGTGGCGTTGGTGGATTGACCCAAGCATGCTGTCCCAGATGTGCTCAATTGGATTCAGGTCTGGGGAACGGGCACCTTCTTCCTCCTGTTTGCAGTGTCTCCTACGTGACTTGCTGCAAACTCTAAACAGGATTACTAAATGTTTTTTTCACCAGCAGCTTTCTTCTTGCCACTCTTTCATAAAGGCCAGATTTGTCAACAGCACTACTAATAGTTGTTCTGTCGACAAATGGTAGCTTCCAAACTCTGCAGCTCCTCCAGAGTCGCAATGGGCCTTTTGGTTTCTGTTCTGAATAATGTTCTCCTTGTCTGGCCTGTCAGTTTAGCTGGATGGTCATGTCTTGGTGGACTGAGCAGAGCTCTGTGAGATGTTCAAAGCTTGGGATGTTGTTTTAATAGCTAAACACGCTTTAAAGGAGCAGTATTATATGTTTTCCGGCCACATAGAATCATTTATAGCACTATCAAGTAACTATGTAACCTTCAGCTGTTGCAAAAATACTGTATATATCAAATATGACTTAAAAGAAATTTGACTTTTTAACTTAATGCCTTGAAATTGGGCCTCTGTCTCTTTATGAAACTCCTACTCTTTCTGAAATTCAGCCTTCAGGAAGTCATCACAACATCGCTCCTCTATTAACCCTTTGACGTTTTTTTTTTATCAGCGTTTCACTGAGAAGTAGCTCATGTAATGAGCTCAGCAGATGCGCAATTCCACCAGCTGGCTAGTCTGAAGGATCTGAGTGGGGAAGTCACGGGGGAGGGCTGCTTTGTGAGGCGGAAGCTCTGAATCTTAGAAACTTAAGCTCAGAGGAGGAGCTGCATCTCAAAGGCGGCGATAGGTCCATCCAGGTGTTTTGCACAGCTGAATGGTTGCCATGGGAGATTAAAGGATTTCTCAAACATGCATGAAAGAATCAAGGCAACACTCCAGGTATGTTTTTGATGAGGGAATAAGATTATAACATGATGTAAAGGTTAAAAAAAAAGGCAATTTTACATAATACTGCCTCTTTAACCTTCTCCACAACTTTCTTCCTGATCTCTCTGCAGTGTTCCCTGGTCTTTCATGAAGCTGTTCGTTCACTAATGTTCTCTAACAATCCTCTGAGCCCTTCACAGAACAGCTGGATCTGTACTTAGATTAAATTAGAGCTGTTTGAACTATTTACTTACTGAATAACTTCTCAAGCCTGCAATAAAATCTATTTAAAGGCAATTAGTTATATAAGATTTTATTGAGAGGTATCGGAGTAAAGGGGATTTAGTGCAATGAATCAGTGAATCAGATTTTATGACTGTTTTAAGAATTTTAGACTTTTAACATTTGTAGAATATTTCTGAAAACTGTGGTCACCAAAAATACATTGAAGTTTATAAAGTAACAGAATGTGAAAATCTTAAAGGGAGTCTCCCTCATTTTGCAAGGCGCTGTTGTATAATTGTTCCTGTGTTGTTGCTGCTCAGCCACTGTATGCAGGGGCTTTAATGAGTACAGCCACTAACAATGAAGCTGAACACCCAAATATAAATCACAAGATTAGCTGTGGCAGCTTTGAACAGATTAAAACTGAATGTGTTTCCACAGTTTTCCTTTACTGCATTGTGTTTCATAGATCCTGGTGTGTTTTCTGCGTTAACATGGCGTCACTCTGTCTGTCTCATCAAAGTAATTATTCCTTTTGATATCAATAAAAAACAACAAACCCCAAACACATCCGTTTTCTCACATCCAGTACCAGAGTGTTACCACAGGGAGGCAGCAGGAGTCTGTGTAATAATCATTGCCTCATCAAGCCTGCTGGCTCTGATTTGGCTTTTTGGCTGTGCCTGCCTCTCTGAGCTCGGGACTGTGTCTGCGGGTCTGCAGCTATGTAGATTTGGGTCTGTGGGACCATGTAAGTGAAGGCAGAGGAGTGGGGGGCCAACTGGCTGTAAATCAGGTCTAATTTGTTAGCTGTCAGCACAACAATCTGCGTTTCGGGTGGGGGGACTGGCCACGGCCCCGAGCCAAGAGCAGGGCTGGCTTTGAACAAGGGAGGAGATATTCTGCCACTCATGTGGAGTTTCTCGGGGAGGCGGCCAGACTGGAGGAGACTGTAGCACTAGAAAATTAGTTCCAGAGGGAAATCTGCTCCTTCTAGACCTCTTTTTCTGTGGACTGCAGCCATAATGTAACAGGGCTGTCTCAACATGGGGGGGAGCGGGGACTGACACTGAGCATATGTTCAAGTGGTGAGGAAGTGTGAGGTGATTTCAGACTAAATTTGTTCCCACAAATGTGCTTCTTAATATCCAGCATGCTGTAACCAAGACAGGACGTCCACGTCTTCTGTTTTCTTGAAAGTTTTATCACGTCAGAGTCTTTCCTGCCCCATGAAATGGGAGCTCATTTAGATCGCCCAGCTGTTCCTGGTCGTCACCGTCAGGCTGGATTTCATCCAACTACATCCTGCTCAGGAATCTCCCCGGTAGCTTAAGATGTCTCCAGCCGTACTTAAATGTAGAGGAACATTTCTTTTGGAGGAAAATTTTAAATGTGAGCTAAGAATATATGTTTTATGTGTTTATATATGAATATTGACATCCATCCAATGTTATCTGCCTGCTTTTTAAGTAGGAGATTACATCGGATGCATATCAATATATTCTTTGCATACTTTTACCTGCCTCAGCTATGATTTTTTTTTTTTTTTTTTTTTTTTTTTTTTTTTTTTTTTTTGCTGAGTGTGCACGTCTGGATGATTAAACAGATTTCAGGGCTGAAATAGACATTATTGAAAATGTTCATTTTTTAATCAAAATATTTGTTTTGGCTGAAGGTTCAGTTTTCACTGCACACTAAGGGCCTTACAGTTTAATACACAGCAAAAATTTGTGGCAGTTCTGAAATTTGCTCTTGTTTCATGCTTTATAGTTGAAACACAGGCTGAACGGTGATGCTCCTTTGCAGCATTGAAGGTCCTGCACTGCAAAAACAGAAAATCTTACCAGGTATTTTTGGTCTCGTTTCCAGTACTCATATCTTGAAAATACTTGAAATAAGACAAAACCAACTTACAAGTAACTTTTCAGGACAATATAGGAGTTTATTTTAAGTCAATAATTCCTTAATATTGATGAAAAAGTTCTATTTATAAGTGAAATAATTTGCCAGTGGAACAAGATATTTTTCCCGTATTATAAATTAAAATGTCTTGTTCCACTTGCAGATTATTTCACGTATAACTAGAACTTTTTCATCAATATTAAGGAATTATTGACTTAAAACAAGCTCATATATCTGGTGAAAAGTTACTTGTAAGTTAGTTTTGTCTTATTTCAAGTGTATTCGGGATATTTGCACTAGAAACTAGACCAGAAATCCTTGGTAAGATTTTGTGTTTTTGCAGTGTGGGTTCTAATCCCAGCCTGGGGTGTTTCTGCATGGAGTTTGCATGGTTTCCGCATACATGCTTGAGTTCTCTCTGTGTACTCCAGCTTCCTCCAGTCCATAAACATGACTGTCAGGTTGACTGGTCTCTCTAAGGTGTGAGTGGATGGTTGTGTGTTTCTCTGTGTTACCCTCTAAGTAATTATGCCTTTTGAGCTTTTCCAGATTCTATCATGTCACAGCCACTAACTTGAATTGATTTTATAGGGATTTTATGTCATCGACTAATGCAAAATAGTAAATAATTGGGATGTGGAAGAAAAATCATACATAGTTTTTAATAAAAATTTGAGAAATGTGATGTGCATTTGCATTCAGCCCCCTTTATTCTAATCCCCCTAAACACAATCCAGTCCAGGCAACTGCTTTCAGAGGTTACTTAGTTACTAAATAGTTCATGTGTTTGTAATATAATCTCAGCATAAATCTAGAAAACCACTGTTGCAAGAAAGCCAAAAGAATTCCTCTTTGTTTCCTCCAGCTTGATGCAAACCATGGAGGGGACACAGCAAGTGTGTGGAAGAAGGTGCTCTGGTCAGATGTGGCCTTCATTTTTGCCTTTATGCAACATACTATGTGAAGCAGAAAACGTAACACTAGACATGACCCTGAACACACCACTCTACTGTGCCCCACAGTGGTGGCAGCATCATACTGTGAGAAAGCTGTTCTTCAACAGACTCAAGTAAGCTACTTAGAGTTAATGGGCAGATGGATGGAGCTAAATGCAACCTAATCCTGGAATAAAACCTGTTAGAGACTGAAAAAGGCTTGAGACTGGGGTAGAGAATGGTTTAAATTAAAGAACAATAATGTGTGTGAATGGTCCAGTCAAAGTCCAAATCTACATCCAATGACGAATCTGTGACAAAACTTGAAAACAGTTGTGGAAAGAGTCTCTCCATGTACTCTGACTGGGCCTGAGATATTTTCCAAAGAAGAATTAAATAAAATTTCAGTCCAGATGTACAAAACTGATGAAGATATTCCCCAAAGACTGGCAGCTGAAACTGCAGCACAAGGATGTGAAGTAATGATTTTGGGGGCCAAAAAAGTACATCATATATACACATTTATATTAGCAAAAAACTAGACTGTAATGTATTTGGGAAGGGACAGATAGAGTTACCATAATGCTCTGTAGATTGTTGTTCCAAATTTACCCTCAATTATGTTTAATGTACTTAATTACTATAACTGGGTGTTGGTTCTGTACAGCAATTATAGTCGTTCGTTTTGTGGACTTTCCAGTTATATAGTCACACCTTTTTGACGTTGCGGGGGATTGCATTGAAGATGAACGTATGTTCATCTTCATCACCACCCTGTTCTGCCTGAGGGCGTTTGTTGGATGTAAAGTCAATAAAGTAGCGCTGCTATTCAAACAGTACTTCTCCTCACCTCATCATTGCTGGTCTTGAATCCAAACTTGCAATAACATTATTAAAACTAGAACATTTCTGAAGAAATTTAAAAGGGGCCTGCCAAAGTGTGCGTGTCAACATACCGTCTTCACTTCTGAACGCAGCACGGACGTATCTACAAACTGTGTGTTGAATGGCGTTTGTAGGCGAAACCGTGACGACACAGTAAATCCTCAATAATCGTGTTTTTTTTAGAATGTCTTCAGGACCTTGCTCCATTGACTTTGTATGGGGTAGTTTTTCGCTAATTACGTTGCCATGGTAACTCGAAACAAAAAGTTGAGTAACAGCACGCATCTCGAGAACGAGCAGGAATTTTTGATATATATATTGTGGGGGTGCAGCTACGGTTTGGGCCACATTAACGGAGAAAGCAGTTACGAGGTGGAGAGCAATAGGTGCCTCCATGCAATGCATGGCAGGCCCCAACAAGCTATAAATGATGAATCTTGGTCCTGCCATGTTGCTGTACAGTATTTTCCAGTAAAAGTTCAGTGGGGAACAATACTTTTGCCAGGCTCTGTGCACTGCAAGAACACAAAATCTTACTAAGTAGTTTTGGTCCAGTTTCTAGAGCAAATATCTTGAATACACTTGAAAGAAGACAAAACTTACTCATAAGTTAGTTTTATCTTATTTTAAGTGTATTCAAGATATCTGCACTAGAAACTGGACCAGAACTCCTTGGTCAGATTTTGTGTTTTTGCAGTGTATTAAAACCTAGGTTCTGCTCTTTGTATGGGTCACTTTTCTCTGTATAATCCAGGAAAAAAACAGTCAGTATGTGTCTGAACTGCTTTGACACATACTGCAGTATATTGCAGTACTGCTGTGTTAAAACTTGAATTATTTTTCTCATTATTAACTTTATTTCTGCATTTTAAACAGGGAATAAATAAAGCTCTTTGACTCAGACTTGAATCACTCTGCCTCATACATTAGCCTTTTAAAAACTGACACAACATGCTTACTTTATCACATAGCACACTTTAGTGACCAGACTGTATTAATAATCATGCTTAATAAGTTATAACTATTCATATTGTACACTATATTGTTGTTTGACTCAATGACTATAATAAATCTAATCTAATCTAATCTAAAAAGGTCTATCATTGCCATTTGGACTCATTAAAGCTGCAGGAAAAATATGATAAAGTAAAAAAAACAACTTTATAATGATCAGTATTTAACAATTATCATTAACCTGCATCATTATGGTGTTTGTTTTTGTTTTGTTTGTACAGGCTTTCAGTTGTTGATCTTTAGTAACCCAGAGACAGCAGAATTATGGATACTTTGACTCTTACTTTATGGGCTGACTCCTGTTAGTAATGTACCCAATGCTGATTCATGGAAGCATTAATTTAAGAAGATGTTTAGCTTTGTGTAATTTTCTCTGGAAATTTATTATAATTTAATCTTAGTTTGAAACCATTTGACTCATAGGGGACATAATTAAACTTTCTGCATTGCTGATAGTGAAAATATTTGGGTTGCTACCTAGCACCTTTAAATTTATTGCAGTGAAGCATAGTTAAAATGTTTACATGTAGCTGAATTGTAATTGATGCTCATGTTTTCCCTCAGAGGAGGACTTGAACCGTCCAGTTCTCACTGCTCCTCAGATCAGAGATGGTCCTCCCGGTCCAGCTGGTCCTGTCGGCCCCTCGGGTAAGAACATGAGCCATTTCCTGCATAAGTATTGGAGGAAAAATACAGATTGTGGCCTCAATACAATATGCATGTGTATCATATCATGTCCTGTAGGAGTCTAACCCCTGGTTGAGTGTATCATTACAAATGCAGAGTGTCAAAGCTGCAGGATTCACCAAGCAAATGGTTGTGACACTATAATATAGCAGCATGTGTTTATTGTTTTCTGTGCATGAATTACACACCACAAGCTGGATAAAACTTTAACTTGGTTTAAATTAGGACATGTTGCAGCCTCAACAACACGTCCTAAAGATGTTTGCCACAGAATAGTTTATCTATATGGTGCGAGTTCACACCACATGTCATTTAGACCGATTCGTATACAGTTATCGACACCCCAGTGTGGCCCAAATTCGTTTCAGATCCATCCAGTCTGACCCGTCACACTGTCAGATTCAGATTAGATTACATGCAGAACAGTTAAATGCCGCTGATCATTTAATGTCTGTTGTTAAAAAGTTACCTATCGAAGAAAGCAATTCAGCAAGTATGTGGCATCTATGGTTCTGTCCAGGAAAGGGATGAAGGTTATCACAGAACTTCTGACCCAGGAGTACTTTCTATGGGAGAGAAAAACAAAGAGACCCCAAATTGTTCATGACAGCAATAGCTCCATCAGTGACTTTCACCAGGAAAACAGCACAGCTAAGCACAGAAGCACTGACCCAGGAATACTTTCTGTGTGAAAGCAAAGGAAAAGACAGTAGACCGGGTCAATGACCTCAATAACTCTGCCTAGGAAAGGGACACAGCGAATCACAGGACCACCAAGTCAGGAATACATTCTCTGGTAGAGAAATAACAAAAAGAATACACACAGTTAATGTCAGCAATCGCTTCATCAGCGGGTCTGTCCAGGAAAGACACTGCAAAAACACAAAATCTTACAAGTAGTTTTGGTCAAGTTTCAAGTACAAATATCTTGAATATACTTGAAATAAGACAAAACGAACTTACAGGTAACTTTTCAGCAGATATAGGAGGTTGTTTTAAGCCAATTATTCCTTAATATTGATGAAAAAGTTCTAGTTATAAGCCAGTGGAGCAAGACATTTTTCCCATATTAGAAGCCAAAATGTCTTGTTCCACTGGCTGATTATTTCACTTATAACTAGAACTTTTTCATCAATATTAAGGAATTATTGGCTTAAAACAATCTCCTATATCTGCTGAAAAGTTACCTGTAAGTTAGTTTTGTCTTATTTCAAGAGTACTAAGATATTTGTACTAGAAACTTGACCAAAAATGGGCCAGTCGTATCCTCTATGGAAAGATAAACACTAATTAATCGCAATATTTCCAAGTATTTCATACAGACTGATAACAGCAGAGTGGGGAAAAGTCAGTAAGTCCTGCAGTAGCCTAAGCCTTGGACAGGAAGAGCACAGAGGTGGCTGCAAACAACTATCAGATTTAGCAAACAGACAAGTTTCAAGCCTAGTTTTAAATATCTTTTCTATTTTAAACATGTCATGAAATCACCGTTTTTAACGCCAGATTTAAAGGAAGTATAGAGTTTATAAAGATTTATGCATATTTTCTAAATGGTGTCAGCATTTATTATTGATTGCCTTCACTCTGGTTTCTGTCTGGGACTGCAGGAGTCCCTGGAACGAGAGGACCTGCAGGGACACCAGGTCTTCCAGGACAGGATGTAAGGCATTTTCACTTAGCTATAATTGTTCATTTAACTGAGGCAGCATTACTAATACACATGCCTTTGTTTATCTGATACCAGGGTAAGGAAGGTCTTCCAGGCAGACCCGGCAGTCCTGGCTCTAAAGGAGATCCAGGGGAAAGGGTAAAATTGATGCTCATTACCGGATTATCGGGCTGTCTGAACATATTTCGTACTTATTAATAATCTGAATTCTTCTAGTTTTGTAAATGACCCTGTCATGCACTCTTGGACACATTAAAGGTGAACAAGCTTTTCTTCAAAGACTCTCTCCAACCCGTGACTAATCCTGCTCTCTCTCTCTCTCATCCACGGACAGACCTCACTAATCAGGGCAGCCATGTTTGGTCCCATCTGTAGTCAGGTTTCCAGTTGGACCTCTGTCTCTAAACCTGATCTCTTTCCCCTTCTTGTGTGATTTGAGATCGGTGAAGTGGTGAAGAGGCAGGTTGCCTCGCCTCTTTAAGTTTTAGAAATATGTGTAACTGATGTTATTACTCTTTTAGGGACCCCCAGGTGCCAAAGGCGAGCAGGGCCTGCCTGTAAGTTTACAGTTAATGTGATGCAGAAACCTCGCACATCCAAGCGTGCTGAACATGACAACATTATTTTTTAAACTCTCAGGGAACACCGGGGCCAAAAGGAGAGCCAGGAGTGGGTTTTAACGAGGTAAGCGACATTACAGGGCAGGTTTTTTGTTTTGAAAATAGATGGTAATAAAGAGGATGGTGTCGTTCAGGGCGACGCCGTGCAGCAGCTCAGAGAGGCCCTGAAGATTCTGGCTGAGAGGGTCCTGATCCTGGAGCACATGATTGGAATCCACGGTGAGGAGAACCCACGCTTCCCCAGAACTTAAAGGTTACTTCAGCCAAATTTAGAGGCTGCTTTCCTGTAAGACACATGTTTCTTCCCCAGGAATAAGAGAAAACTTTCTGTGAAATTAGAGCTTACTTTCAGGAACTTACTAAGAAGTTTTCAGAAATCTTCATGGAACCTACTGTTTACTTTCCCGCAACTTAGAAGTTACTTTCTGAAGTACTTTGTGGAACATAAATATTACTATACAGACTTTAACAAGGTACTTCCAGAACTTACCAGGAACCTTTTTTGTAACTTGGTGGAATTTACTAGTTACTTTCTCAGAACTTACCAGGGAGTTTTTCAAACTTATCGAGTACTTTTCTGGAGCTTAGAGGGTACTAACCAGAACTTAACAAGTCAAGTTTATTTGTACAGCACATTTCAGCAGCAAGCCAGTTCAAAGTGCTTTACATCGTAAAAACATCAACAGCTACCAACCAGAACTTACCAGGTACATTACTTCTCTGTATCTTTCAAGGAGGTTTCTGGTTTCTCTCCAGAACTTATCGGATACTTTCTCAAACTTAGAGGTTGCTATCCAGAACCTACCAGGCACTTTACTGAACTGACATTTAATTTAAATGTTACTTCCTCATGGCTTACCAGGGTCTTTGCTGGAACTTACCAGGTACTTTTTGGAACTTTCACTGAGTTTTCCGTGTTTTTTTCTTGAAACTTATAGGCTACTTTTGTGCAGCTTTGGTGTCTATACAGACTTTAGTTGCAGAAAAGTACCTTAGAGGACCTGATAGGTTACGTTTTGAAACTGACCAGGTACTTTTATGGAACTTTGATGCAACTTACTGGTTACTGTCCAAGAACCGACCAGATCACCAGTTCTGGTAAAGTACTTGGCAAGTTCTAGAAACTACCTGGCAAGTATGAGGAAAGTGACGTCTAAGATCTTAGAAAGTATTGGCTGTATTATATACTGCTAGCAAATGTGAGGTAATTACTTCCTTACACGCTGAAAAGATGCATGAACGTCTGTTTTTGTGTTCATTGGACTCGTCTGTTAGCAAGTAAGAAATACTGCTCTATTTGTCATCTATAAAAATTGGAGGTTCCCTCGACCTTTCATGAAAGTGGTTTATGCTTTTTGGTAGTTTTAGGAAATTATCTAATAAATAAGACATGAGGGTCATTGGTGGGGTTGCAGGTTGCATGGTTGCCTCACAGCAAGAAGGTTCTGAGTTTGAATCCTCACTGAACTCTGAATGTTCTCGCATGTAATAATAATAAACTTTATCTAGAAAGGGCCAGTGTGCAGTTCACACTTAAATGTCAACATTATATTAGATTATAGCATAAGCTAACTGACAGTCTGCAGTCCCTTGGCAGGTTACAAAATAGATATACAATAACAGAAGTAAACAGAACAACATCGGGCACGGCAGCTTGCTTTTTACTCACACCACACAGGCTTATTCACTGGCACACACACTCGTACATTTAATGATCACATATCTGATCAGTTTTTAACGTGTTCTTTAAATTAGATGTAAAACGAAAACCTCAGAGAGCTACATCTCCTCACATCATCAGGCAATACGTTCCACTGATCAGTAGCCTTTATAGAAAAAGCAGATGTAAAAACATAAAAACATACGTGTTTACAGGGGGCTCAGTTGCCATTAGGTGTGAGTGAGATCACGCATGGTTGTTTGCGTCTGACTTGCTCTGTGATGTTGGTACGCCGCCTCTCAACCACTGACCACTTGGACGGAGAGTCGAGGTTTTCAGGAAACTGTGGATTCTTAACAGAGCCATTCACATCGCATCTACCTGTTGCTACTTTGCTATTATTATTGTTTTATGTTTATACAAAGAAACTGTTCATGTGAAGGTAAAGGAGAACGCCTCCTTGCTGACTGGTTTTTCTGTCTGCTGCTGCTTTGCACAGAGAACTCCGAAGGATCTGGATTCAGCAGCATCTCAGACCCGCTGAGCTTCTCCGGCCTGAAGACGAAACGTCGTCAAGCCATTCAAAGCTTTCATCAGACTCCAGGGCTGAACGGGAGGCAGAGACGGGTCCCTCTTTAATGTTATTGTATCATTTTTCATTTGTGTGAATAAGTGTAAGGGAATATTGCCATTTTTTAATAACTGGACATATATTTTTTCTTAACATAGCTGTTCCTCATATCTGTATTTGTCAGATTTATAGTTGTTTTTCTTTCTTCTTTGACATTAATAAGCTCTGCTATTAAAAGTTTTTTGTAGAAGAAAGATGTTGAACATTTCCTCCACATCAAATGATTTATTCACATTTATCACCCTGCTGCTGCCTTACACAGAAACATGTCATAAATTACCATGGAGGTTTTGGCATCTTTCCTTCATCAGATAAAAAATAGATCAGTAAATCTATCTCTTTCCTGGGGCTGAGGTTGCAAAGCTTTGCATTCTTAAAAGTTGGACAAAATTAGCTTTAAAAGTCTGAAAGCCTGAAAGAAACTTTAGTGATCTAAAAATCTTTGTCTTCCATCCTCTTTCTCTGTTGTGTTTTAGTTTGTGTTCATGCTGTTGTAGAGGCTTCCAACAATGTCAGCCTGACATAAAGTAGAGCAAACGTCTGGAAGTCAGAAGAAAAACATCCCGAATTTCAGGCCAAAACCTCTGCTTGGCCCTGATGCACCTGGAAGCTGATAGAGCTGTAAACTTGACATGATTACATTGACTTGTTTAATAAACTGCCTCTGAGCTTTCTGTTAAAACTGACATGATTTGTGTGCGATATGTCTCTCTGAGAGACCGAGCCGGAGGTTTCTGAATAAAACCCCCACCGTGCCTGGAACGATCTTTGTTTTCTCCATTACAGAGTCCTTACTGGGAATCCTTCTGGGGGTTTTAAGCAAACATGCTTTCCTCTGCTGGGAGTTGCTGAGAGGATCGATACGGCTCTCGTTTGTTTGCTAAATATGAAACATTTCACCGAAGTTGAGACGAACTGGAGCTCTGGAGACAACAATGTTGAACACAGACCAAAACATCCAAACTCTAAACAGATGAGTGTGAAAACTGTTTTCGTCAAGGTCCAAACCAGAGTTTGGTATTTTAGCTATTTGTAACTTTAAAAGTTTTTACTGCTCTATAAAAAAGAACTACATAACAATAAACGAAATGAAATCCAGTCTAACACCAAACACACTTTTATTGGCTATTATCAGCTGTTTATAGTCCTCAAAGTGTTCAAATGAAACTCAGAAGGGCAGAAATAACTGCTTTGAGTTATTTTATCCTCACATTTAAGAGATGCGAGTCAAGCCGCTTTCCTGGAATAGTTCAATGGATAGTTCAAAAAATTCTGAAATGGCTTATTTACCTGCTCTGAAAAGAATGTCATTTTGCAGTGAGCTTGTAAAAAGTGCAAAATGCAAAAGGCATTTTGGGGAAAATGGCCATTGCTTGTTATTAATAATAATAACAAGCAAAGATATTTGCTTGTTATTATTATTAGGACCTGACATGAGTCAAGGATTGGTAGCAATACTGATTTTGATGTATCTGTTCCTAATGGTGAATAAGATTATCTTCCAAAAATTGCTGTAAGACATATAATAAATTAATATATTTTTTAGGTTTTGCAAAGTTTGACTATTTTCATTTTAAATAATAACCTAATAATTTCCTTAAATACATTGCAAGGGGCATTTTCTTATTCCTATTGTTCTTGTTATTTTAGTAGTATTAGGCCCTGAAATGAGTCAACGATTGACAGCAACATTAATGTTGATGCATCATTTTTTTTTTCTTTATTGCATTTTTAAATTAAAAAACACTCAAAGATTTGATGTAAAAATGTTTTCTGAGTAGGGATGGTTAAACACTTCAGCAAAAACACTGCATCCATCATTGCAGATGATCACAGCCACACTTTACAGCACAGTTTCACATTTAAACAACACTACTGACAAGCAGAATCATGCTGCAGTCCCCGCTTGGCCTCATTTTTTTTACTCTTACTCAAGTTTTTTTTTTTTTTTTTTCCTATAGAAGGGCACATAAACAACTGATTAACCTGTAAGCAACTCTTTGTCTTCTTCTTTTTCAAAAGCTGTTGGATTTCTGTAGAGGGGATCACAGGATCTACAAAATCAGAGTTGACTTGCTGTTCAATTAGCTCCTGAGAACAGAGATAAGCGTGGTTACGAGTCGTCTTCACGCTCCTCTCTGGCCTCTTTATGAATTCTTTCATCTGTGTTTCTGTCTCCCTGCTCGTGTGCCCTTCTCCCTACCCCTCCTCATTCCCCTCCTCCTCCGCACTCTTGTTTTTCCTGTCTACTGAACAGAGACGTGTTGATGTGAGGCCCCCGCCTGCGTGGCCACAAGGGAACAAGTCTCTGGTGCTTTTGATCAGCTGCAAGATCAGACATGTCCACCGTTCCCCAGCATACACTCCAGTGACTGATCATGCAACATGGTGAGGGCAGAGTTAACCAAAAGATGCACACCCACTCATGTTCCCTCTGTTAATCATACAAGCACGGACACACATACACGATGCAGAGCTGAGCCTGTTTTGGTCCGTGTGTTGGCTCTGCTCTCAGTGGGGTGGCATGTTTGCCGGACACAAGGGAGAGAAAGTGAGATGGTGTGTGTGATTTCCCCCACTTTCTTGCCCTTTTTTTTTTTTTTTTTTGCTTTTGACAGTAAGATGGATGATTGCAATCACAGGAGCCATCAGTGAGACAGAGCGGAGGTCTACAGGGCAGGGAGACACAGCCATGGGAAACCAGCCGTCAGATTAATGCACCACGCTGCCATGGGAACAATGCGCTGTTTATTTGTCTGGGGGGTTTTGTTGTTTCATATGCATTTTCTTCTCCCTCCCCCCCCCCACACACTCCCTCTATCTCTGCGGCCTTTTCATGTACACAACATGAAAGTCTGCTCGTAAAATGTGGTTTGGGGTCTTGTTTAAAAAGAGACCCAGAAGAAGATTGTTTATATCTTAAAGAACAGTAACCCTACTGAAAGTCAATATGTCCCTGCAAACCAGTGCAAATATGTCAGATTTCATAGTGATTACACTGGTTTCTTTGATCTCCTGAGAGAATAAGAGGCAGGCTTCTTTGCTGCAGAGTGAACGGATGTTTTTAAGAGAAACATCTGTTGCTGCACAAACGGGATTACTGCGTCTGTAGCCTCAGGCCACCGAGGTTATGAATGGCAGTGTGGCTGACAAGGAGGTCTGAGAAGGGGCTCTGTAATAAGCCGTTGCTGGTTGTTAAAAGACGCTTTGAACCAAATGAAATTGCATTCGCTTTCGGGTATTCATCAGTGCTCACTTTTAAATCTGTGTTGTCTTTACTAAATATTTAAACACCTTGAAGTTTTCCACAGTTGCAACCACAAACTACAAAGCGAGATGTAGGGTTTTTATGTGATAGACTGACCCAAATAGTGTGTAATTGTGAATTAAAAGGAAAATGATTCGTGGCTTTTTAAATTTCTTTACATATAAAAGTGTGGCATGCATTTGTAAGTAGCCCCTTTTACCACGATACCTCGCAAAAAGATCCAAAGCAACAAGTTATATGGCGGCATATGGCACATTAGAGGAGAGCGTTAATTAGAGACACAGCCTCGACACCTGTGGAAACTCTGGAAGAGCTGCAGAGAGTCAAAGCTCAGGTGGGAGAATCTGTTGACTGGACAACTATTAGTCGTGCACTCGAAGCCACAACAAAGTCTTATTTAAATGTTAAAAGCACCGTCCTCATGGTGAAGCATGGTGGTGACAGCATTATGCTCCGGGGAGGCTTTTCTTCTGTTGTTGTTCTTCTGTTTCTCCTGTCAGAGACTGAATAGAAATGCACACAACACTTCCACTGAGCGCATGTCTTCATTCTGTTTGATGGCTAACTGCGATTGAGAAATCGTTGATGAAATTTCCCAACCAATGCTGATTTTTCACGTTTTTGTTTCGACTAAATATGATCAGGACCTGTTAGATAAAAAATCTTTGTGTATTTTTTGGTTTTTACATATTTTTTTTCTGGACTAAATAAAGACGGGGGTTGACGAACATCCAAAGTTCACCGTTGGACGGGCTTTCAGATTTTTAATTTGTAAAAATGTGGAATCGTTTGTATCCTTGAAAACTTTAAGGCATACGATTACTTTTACAGGGCATGCAGAGCAGGTAGTTTATACCCTTGAATCACTATCTAGTACTGATACATCCAGTATTTCACTTTATGTTCTGTTGACTTGTCACTTTGTGACATGAGGTGATGTTTTATGTTTCAGATGAGCAACGAGAAGGAAGAAATATTGTCTTTTAATCCATATTTCCTTGTACTTTTTTACATTATCTTCATCTTTAAACCTATAGATTTATGTGTTTGCACTCAAGAGCTTTAATTCAAACTGACAAATTCCTGCAAAATGCTCCCTCCTCCTCCTCCTGCTGGGAGTTGTGTGCTCAGGGTCAGCTGCTGATAAAGCACGGATAAAGTTGCAGCTCGGAGGTATTTGGTTGCACAAAAACAGCTGAATTGACCTAGATTCAGATGATATTCAGTGTGTCATTAATGCAACTAGGCACCTCTTTTTTAAGCTCATCTGGGGAATGTGTTTCTATATTAATCTGACCCTTTTAATGATCTGCTTGAACTGTTTGTTTTTCAGTGTGGAATGATTTTGCGTCAACAACTTCAATTATTTTTGAAGAAGCTGATGGAAAATTTTATATACAGACTCAAATATACATACATTTATATATCTCTGTTCTTTGTTTAAATGTCCTTTTACAAGATGCACCTCAGCCTCATACTTTTAGTTGACATTAGCAAGGATATGGATGGATATTTAGAATTATTATCAGAAATAGTGGCGTTCGTCTAAATAGTTTTAGTTTCAATCACCGACCTAAGAGGAATCTACAAACTTTCAATTTAAATTAAATTTTCACTTTTTTAACAACCAAGCTGTTGATTTAAGGAGAAGAATTTAGAGGTAGTCCTCTTTCTAAATATTTTATTCATTTTGTGAAATGCACCTGTATCACTGGCAGCAAAACAGACCCTCAGCATGATACCACCACCACTATGCTTCACAGTGTTCTGTGAACTCTCAAATTTCAATCAATATTGAGGGTATCAGTCTTGGAGAAGCGACTTGTTTTTTGTTCAGCATCCTCTCAGTTCACGTTGATGTTAATCTCACTGCACTGTGGATAGGCACACTGCTGTTCCAGCAGTTTCCAGTTTGTAGCAGGCTTGAGTTCAGGTGCTTGCTGGGTTTGGTCAGCTGGTTGACATTTGGAAATAAATGGTTGCTCCATCAGGACTGGTTAAGGAATGGATGAAGCAGACCAATACTCTGAAGCAAAGTTCATGCCAGGAAACCAACCAGTTTTTGAATGAAATTCTATGAAATGTGATTAAATATCAGCCAGAAATAGATCAGCACCTTATTAGCTATAAAAAAGTGTGTCGGTGGGACATTTATCCAAATATTAATGCAGGTGTTTGTTTGAGCCTTTATGTATATTTTTGAACCTGAATAGATTGGAATACATTTGAACTTGTGTTTGCATTTAAACTTCTTGTTTGTGAAAGTTAAATTAATGACTAAAACCATTATAATGTTCAGGTACAGGATGAGTGTATCTAATGTTCTGGCTGGACACAGCAAAGATCCCAGAGTATATTAATGCTGAAACCATTGTTCTTCAGTGGTCTCCAAACTATTGATCACATATGCCAAAATACTCCTCTTAAAAGTACCCACAGACCATAATAATTCACATTTTTCTATTTTTCTTTGTTCTTTTATTAGTTTTACCTGCTGAACAATAAACTCAACATGCAATGCTTTAATAAAACAGACAAAGCAATAGGATTTTGATCAAAAATGCATCAGATGCAAACTATGAAAGCATCTTGCATGTCTGTCTCACCAGAGGAAAGACAGAAGCTTTCCAGACTTTTGGGGGGATTAATTGTTTTCTATTTTCTTAGTCTGTCCTCAGCAACAAGAAGGGGGTTAACCAAATTTAATGAATGGATGATCTCAGGAGTACAAGTGTTGTGGTCATATTTACCATGAAATTAAAATCAAAGAAAAAACGTGGAGAATAAAAGACAAAGAATTTGTGTTAGTCTACCTGTTGTTTTCCATCTTAACAATGCTTTATTTTGTCTGTGAACATTTTTTATTAGTGTCCATCTGCATCAACCTCCAGATTTTAACAACTTTTTTGTTCTTGTTATGGTGCTATTTCAGTAAACTGAACAAGGGAACCACAAACAGCCCACGGGCGGCACTTTGAACATTCCTGTTGTGCATTAAACATCAACAGTCATCAAGAAACAATCGAAATAATGACTTTTCAGTTTCAACTTGTTTCATATCAGAGAATATTCATTTGGGAGTTTTTTTATTCACTGTTAAGTCCCAAAAATGGACATGAACTTAAATATAAAAGAACAGCAAATCAACCCACTCTTATACTTATTTACTATCATATATTTGTGTAAAATTCTCACTAAGCAGTATTTAGCTTCCTAATTCTAACATAATTTTAACCTTCAGAACAATTATAAAGACATTTTATGAAGTATTTAATGTTTCCCAGTCAGTTTAAGGCAGCTCTGAGTTGTTCAGGTCCTTCTTGTTGATGTGATCAGAGGATTGTAGTGGCCTCAAGTTGCCAGAGGGAGCAGTACAGCTCCACCCAACATGAGGAAGAAGCACACTTTCTGTCTCCAAATCTATTTGAACTGTAAAATCTGTTTCTGCCCATTGGGAACATCTTTCTGTTTTAAAAGGCAGAAAAGCAGACATATCAGAGAAGAGATGTTCCCTTAATTAGTTAGGAAGTCAGCAGAAACATTTAAAAAGTTTTAGAAGGCTTGGAGTTTTGTTGTCACTCACATTAAAGCTGCTAAACAGCTAAAAAAAAATCAGTCTGGTTTGAGTCTCAGAGGCAGGGTTCCAGATGTTCTCTCTGTGAACAGGTTTTCTGCAGGTTCTCTCCTCCATCCAGAAACATGCGTGTCCGTCTATCTGCTCAAAACAAATAAAGCGCCAACCTTCCTTCAACCCTGAACATGATGGAAAATTACTGTATGAACATGACATGATTAACAGACTTAATCATATGGGACTGAGCTACAAAATAAACACAAAGAATCGTGTTCAGCTTGTTCAGCCTGTCTGCCTTCTGTCACCTGGATCTTCCTCTGGTTTCTTTATTGATGAGACGAGCAGATACAGATCCAGTATGAATTGTTCCCGGAACGTACAGATAATTTTGTTCACGCCTGACACAGCAGAAACATGTGATCTGTCATTTCAGAGACATTTTGTAACAGTACAACTGCAGCCGAATGGATGGCTCCATGATTAAAAAGCAGAGAGAGTGAATGTGACTTTAAGGTCCTCACTGTAACTCAGAGTGACTGCAGGAATGGGATTTAGATGGGATCCAGGGGTCTGGCTGTTCTGACCTTCTGAGATCATTACTGCTGTTAAACATCAGCGCCTTCAGCAGCTGTTGGACCATTAGATCACTTACTGGGAGCAACATTATTCCTTGCCTTTATAACTGCAACATACGTCTCGTTTGACAAAGCAAAGTGTTGATTCTTCAGCAAGGTGTAAACTTTTAAAAAAAATAAAAAAATAAAAAAACAAACAAACCCCCCCCCCCTGATTTTTACTCCTGTCAAAAGATCTGTGAAGCTCACATGTTCACCTCCTTCCTGTGCCAAGCCTTTACAGATGATGGTGGGGAAATAAGCAGTGTTTGGTGAAAACCGAAGAACAACATTAGAAATAACCAAATCCTTAAATCAGTCCAGCAGCAGGGATGCAGTAAACCAGTTCATGACACAAAACTGTCATGAAACAAGAGTTATATTAGGGATATTAGGGATCTATAATGTATGATGATACAACAAACTCAGTGAGGGCTAACTGATTTATTACCAGAAAGTTAAATAAAGGAGTAACAAACAGTCAAACAAACCTGCATTTGTGCAAAACCTGGACATGATTTCATTCTTTGCAGCATTCCACTCCTTTTATTCAGCTGCGTACCTTTCATTTAACAGTAAAACTACTCAAGGATATAGTATAATAAGTGATAAGGTTATAGCTGATAATCAGTAAGAACATCATCCCTTTTCTGCTCAAAGTCATTTACAGAAACAGAAATCATGCATTTGGAAAATATGCATAATTCCTCATAATGGTTATTATTTTAACAGAATGCAGAAATTTATTTAGCTGAGAAAAATGTAATCAGCTAGTAATAATCAGTCAATAAATCAATTGATCGAAGCGTTATGCTCTTGCAGTTGAAGTTTTTGTCAGGCCAGGAGCTGAGACATGTCCTAAACCTTCACCAAGCAACGGGACAGAACGTGGCTTCACACCCTGGCTGCTATGTGAAGATGTTGGACCTTCTTTGTTCTCTAACAGGGTTTTTATGGTGACTTTTTATCAGCGAGTGAACAGCCTCTTCGAAATTAGCTGACTTTTTTTTAGTTTTCTGGAAAAGTGGTAGCACTGTTGCCCTGCAGCAAGAAGGACCCAGGTTTGAATCCCAGCCTGGGGTCTTTCTGCATGGAGTTTGCATGTTCTCCCCAAGCATGGGTAGGTTCTCACCAGGTACTCCAGCTTCCCCCCATGGTCCAAAAGCATGAATGTTAACTGTGGTCTCTCTAAATTGCCGTTAAGAGTGAGTGAGTGTGTGTGTGTGTGTGTGTGTGTGTGTGTGTGTGTGTGTGTGTGTGTGTGTGTGTGTCCGGGGCCCTGTGATGGACTGATGACCTGTCCAGGGTGCACCCCACCTCTCACTCTATGACCTGGGGGAGAATCACCGGGACCCCTGCATGGGTAAGTGAATAGAGACGATGGATGCATGATTGTTTCTTTTTCTTGTTGTTCGTTTTGCATTTTAAAGTTCTGCTTAAAATCGTCTTAGGATACTTGTAGCTTTCTTAATAAGCCTCAGTATTTTTGATCAGGAGTGTGTTAGCTGTCAGCAACAGCACTGGAGTCCCAGTTCAAGATGATGTTTCTAAAATTACATGAAATAAATACGATTTACTGTCTTCCAAAGACAATGAATAAATAAAATATATGGATGTCATTTCGATGTCATATCCCGTATTGTTTGGACTCTTTGCTTATGTTATTTATTATTTTCCTTCATCTGAGTTTATTTTCTCTGATTAGTTCAGTCTGCTTTTAGTTATTTTAGATTAATTATTTAAGTCTTGTGTTTATTGTTTCAGTTAGATTCGTTTTCCTAGCTCTCCTGTCTGTTTCCCCTTTACCCCCTGCTGCCATTCTCTCTCTCCCTCCTCGGTCTACCTCTGGTCTCCTCTCACAGCTGCACCCCGTTACTAATCAACCACTGGTTCTCTATGCAATAATCATCTCACTTGTATTTAAACTCGTCTTTGTCAGCCCATCACTGCTGGATCCTCCTGTTGCTTATCCTTTTTCTTCCCCATTATCGGCACATTACTTCCCCGTCATCCCAGCTGTGTTTGATCCTGGAGTCCTTATGTGTTGTTTTGCTCTGACTCCCTGTGGGTTTTGTAAGTTTTTTGTTCACCATTTTTATTAAACATACAAATCTGCTCGCCACCTCTGGAAAATGCGCAAAAGTTTTATACTATCCCTAATTTCTTTTGCATTTTGTTTGAAAGGAGCTAGAATGTTTTGCAACTTTAAAGGTTTTAATCAGAAGCTCTCCAGTCTTTCTAGAAGTTACCTATTTTCTGACCAAGTCTTTGCACCTGACCGTGTCAGCATGCTTTGTATACTTAAGAAATGAGGAGAAGTGGACAACTGAAGGACAAAAGAAATGCCAGGTTTTACAAAATGATTTCCAGATGAACCACATCAGAAAGTCAGGTTTCTGTAAAGTTGGACAATAACCATCAAAGATCTGTGATAGGATCTTCTACTGCTGTGGTTCCCAAAGATGGGGTTGGGACCCCCCCCTGGGTCCAAAATCAACAAGTGCCCGGTCTTCAGGGTCGACAGGTTATATGTGCTATATATGTTCCAAAACATAAAAAAGAAGCAGTCACAGATGGCTTGTCATTATATTCCTGTTTAATTGACTCACTAGGTCACATCTCTCCCACTGTATTCACTCTATGCCATGTTAGCTTCATCTAAAAGCTGGATTAGGAGGGTTGATGTCTGGACCCTCTTCTTCCAAAACAAACAACCCCCCCAGCTGAAACTTTGTAAAACTGTGTCGATTGTTGTGTTATGATTATACCAAACAGAAAATCTATCCCTAAAGGTGTGTTTGGCACAAAGAAGCATATCATGAACGTCACTCTGAGAGATGGTGGTGGCAGTATCATGATCTGGTGTTGCTTTTCTTTAGATCAGCACTGCGGCTTTGTCAAAATGAATGCATTACCAGTCAGTTTATCCTTTGATTTCAGGAGTTTGTTTTATGTCTGAGTAATTGCTCAGAGGCGTAAATTAGCATGAGTCCACTCTGAAATATGAAAATGAGTGGAAAAAATCAGGAGTTAGAAACCTTCAGAAGCATTTTAAAAATCACAACAAAATACGGGTGAAATCAAGGACAGTATCATTTAGAAATTAAAACTCATTATAGAAGTTTTTACGAGTGAAACCACCTCCGCAGGTCTTTCACTATCTGAGCCCGTCCGCTGGTTCTCCTCACCGCCCTGCAGGCCGTGCAGTAGTGCTCCCCCCAGAACCTCGGCTGCTTCAGGCTGTAGCTCCTCCTCCAGTCCAGGTGCCGCCTCAGCCGAGCCGGATCGCCCCTCAGAGTCAGCAGGTACCGGGCCAGTTCCTTCACCGTGGGGAAGTCCTCAACATGGATGAACGCCTCTGCGGGCAGGAAGCGCTCGTAGTTCTGCCTGGATGGTCCCAGAACCACCGGTACCGCCCCGGCCAGCACCGCGTTCCACAGCTTCTCCGTGATGTAGTCGGTGTGCTGCGAGTTCTCCAGCGCCAGGTAGAACATGTAGCGCCGCAGGAGCCGCACCACGCTGCCGCCGCCCCGCTGCAGCGGCCGCCCGGCGCGCCCGAACACATCCACCCGGATGAACCTGCGGAGTTGCTGGTAGAAGCCCACTCGGGCGTGGGTCGGCGACCAGTTGCTGATGACCCAGGCCACGAAGCGTTTACGAGGGCGTCTTGAGTGGGAGAGCTGGTGCGTAACACCGCCTTCAGGACCCCCGGCTGCTGTGCGCGCCCGGGGGACTACATATCCATACGGCAGGAAAATGTCCGAGTCTGTCCGGTAGCTCATGGTGAGGTTGAATACACCCTCCAGGAGCCACAGTTCGGACGTGTGCGTGGGGGACTCGTAGTTCATCCATATCCATTTCTGCGCGCTGGGCCGCGGTTCCGGTGGGAGATAAGCCTCACCGTTGGCGATCTCCCGATGGTGGATGAGCACGGCGTCAGCCTGGGGGTACGCCCATGGGTCGTCTGTGAGCGTGCACCCACGGATCTGATAAAGCTCCAGACAGTCCGGAAGTTCACTGTCGTCCCCGAAGGGATGCGTCCAGATCAGCAGGGTCACCTCAGACAGAGGCGGCTGGGGGGCGGCCTGATCCGGCAGGTACAGCGCACAGATAGCCAGGAGGAGCAGGAAGCCCACGGCGACCACGCACACAGACAGGCAGGACCTTCTCAGGACACATTCCAGAAATAATTTCCCTACACCTGTCCGCCGGGATGCTCTGGGAGATGAGCCCGCTTGTCTCCAAGCAACCCGAACGCCCATAGGCTCCCCTCACCCTGCAGAGCCAACCCCCCCTCCCCCAACTTGCCTTCAGAACAAAACAAAACAAAAAACAGGATAAATATGCTTATGAGGAAGTTACCCTTTGCAATGTGCTGACACACCCTGGCAGCAACTGAACACCTTTGGCCTGTCATTCAGGCGTGTGAGCTGAGATAAGGAAACTGTAGAATAAAACCTGCAGCAGCCATGCAGCTCCAGTTACTCCCTGCCTCATGTGTCCTGCTTATGGTTAATTTTAAATAAAGTGAGAAGCATTAATCCCAGGCCTGCACACACCAACATTTACACGTGGCAGGGTTGGCCAGGCTTCCAGTTACTGCTGAATGGGCTTCTTGTCAGGCCTGTTTACTGCTGGGGGGGGGACTGAGGGGTGATTTCTTTGGGTTGAATAAACACCTTGACCCAGAATGCAGTATCCTGCTGCTGAAATAAGCTAATCATGACTCATTGTTAATCTCACATCTTAGGGGAAGTATAGATATGCATATTTCAAGCTTATGAATGTTAAAACCCTTGGTGATCTTAAATCATGAAATAATAATGAAATATGCAGGTAAAAGCAAGTTAAAACCCTCTACCTGCTTTGAGAGTGATATTTTGAAACAAAACGTTTGAAGTGGCTGCACAGGTGCATCTCAATAAATTAGAATATTATTGAAAAGGTAATTTTGTCTCACTAACTCAGTTTACTAAGTGAAACACATTATATACAGTGGATTTATTAATACTAAAGTTTTTAAACCCTTTCTTCTGTCAGTTATTATGAATTATGCTTACAGCTTATGGAAACACATTTAGTACAAGACTATTAAATCAGACAAATGAAAAAAAAAAAAAACATTTTTAAAACAGAGATGTGAGGAAAAGTATGTTTAATATCTTTTCCAAAGCTGTTTTAATCTAACAAGCGAGCCTCCTCAGAACACGTTCTAAATTATTGTGATGTACTTATAAAAATTGCAAAAATCTTCATACCAATTGAATTTTTACACGTTATAGCTCATTACAGCCACAGACATGTGATTAACCAACACAAAGTGTAAAAGTGTGGTGAGCATTAGTATTCAGATCCCATTACTCTGATACCCCTAAATAAAACCAGTACAGTTGCCTCCAGAAGCGGCCTAATTAGTAAATTTTGTCCACCTTCATGTAATTTTGTTTAAATATAAGACCTCAGAGGTTTCTTACAGAACATTAGTGAAAAAGCTGCATCATGAAGACAAAGGAACATGGCTGACAGGTCAGGGAGAAAGTTTAAAGGAGAGTTAGATTGTAAAATAATATCTCAAGCTTTGGATATAGAGTGCTGTTCAATCTATCATCTGAAAATCAAAAGAGTATATCACAACTGCAGACTTACCAGGACATGGCCGGCCATCTAAACTGATAATCAGAGAAGCAACCAAAAGGCTCGTAGCAACTCTGTTTGCCATAAGCCATGCAGTAGATGCAGCAAACGTGTGGGAGAAAGTGCTCTGGTTGCATGTGATGCAAAATGCTGGATTGTGGAAAACAAAGACTGATTTCATCATCCTCACTGGTGAAAAATGGCAGTGGCAGCATCATGCTGTGGGGATGCCTTTCTTACAGTGTACAGAGGGACATATACCAATACCTGTTAGTGTCATTATAAGTGTGTGATCGAGGCAGAGTCGAGTCTTAGACACCCGCTTAAAGGGTGCATGTTGAAGATTTAATAATAACAATAATAAAAAGGAAAACTTACCGACCACGAAACCAGGATGACATGACTGAATCCTTCACTGAACAATGGAAGTACTGCGACAAGATCGTAAAGTGACACAACAACCAGATAGTCTAATCAGATGAAATGTGGTACAGCTGTAGCAAGGAGAAGGGCAGGTAAACTGAGGGAGAAGACTAACTAACACAGAGCTGAACTGATCATATCAAGATCTGGAAACCAAAGTACAAAGCCTTACGATAATCTAAAGGAAATAACTGCGAATAGAAGAGAAATTAAACAAGAATAAACAAAGACAATAAACATAAAAGAAATAACTAATTTGGCAATACCTTAGAAACAATAATGAACACAGAGAAATGAACAGAATATGGCCAGACTTATGAACTTAAAGAACCCACGAGATAAAATGATTTTCACACAAACAGAAACCAAAACACCCAGGAATGTGACAGTTTGATGCTGCTAAGGACTTGAGTCTTGGGGGGGGGAGTGCAGGTGTGTCACCCTCCTGCAGGACAGTGGCCCGAAGCACACAGCTGGAACTGTAACGGTTTTGATCAAAGCATATTTATACGTGAGCATGGCCTAGTCAAAGTAAAGGCCTAAATCTAATGGAGAATTTGAAGAATGATTTTCACACATGTTCAGTATCCAATCAGACTGAACTTGAGCTGTTTTGCAAAAAAGCATGGGGACATTTTTCAGGATCCGGGTGTGTAAAGCTGCTAGAGACCCCCCCCCCAGATGACTTCACGTTCTGGAAAGAGACTGAGTCGATCATCAAATGCGACGGTGTCTCTGCACTTCTCTCATTAGCCTAACTAAAGGAGATAAGTGACTGTCACGGCTGAGAAAAATATTTCCAAACTCCAAATTGGCTTACATTTAAAATTCACAAGGAGAGAATGATCTGCCCTCTGTTACTGTGGAAAACAAATGTAAGAAAATAATAGTTAAAATGAGAACTTTGTTTGAAGTGCTGTTTATTTAAGAAATACCAGGGAACAAAACACATTCTGTCAGACAGTTTAATTCATTGTTGGCTTTCTGGAATACAAAACATTATAAAACATGGTCGTTATAAAAGGGAGATCAGTGTCGCTGTGGAGGATGATGGGTTTATGTGGAGATGGGCCCCTAAATTATCTTCTGGATAGCTGAAGGCTATCATGACTGCTTGCGAGCAAAAAACGCTACATGTCACCCACCACTAGGTGTCTCCCCAGGCAAGTATAGATCCTCTTCAGAGTTTAGTTTTTTCTCTCAGTGTGGTGGTATTTAGATTTTTCTGCAAGCATGCATGTTTAATTTAGCAAATGAATAAACATCTCAGCTGGAAATGAGGCATCCAGCAGCGGAGCTTCGAAAAGGTTTGTCTTCAATGTTTTATGTATTAGATATGACCCAGCATCGCAGCACACCCTCGAACCACAAATGTTAATAAATGAGTCACAGATTTAATGTGATGATCTAATATAAACAATTACATGGGATTTCAAAAACAAATATATTTTCTTTAAAACTCTGAGGCAGCACGACACTCCCCGTGTCAAAGGATGGTCTGTTGAGGTTGCTGCATTTGTTTGAAGGTATTCTGATCAGAAGTCATGAAAAAATGATGAGGCAGCAGGGTTGTCTGTTGTGTCTGGTGGGCAGGAAAAACACGCCATTGCTGGGACAACATTATTCCTCCCCACAGACACAGAGGATGTCATGAAGTCTGACTGAGAGCAGTGGAGAAAAAAAAAACCCTAAGCAGACAAGCAAGAGAGGGAGGAGATGAAGTAAGAAGCATGTGTGTCTCTCCACTGGGTCCTCCTCCTTCCTGTTACATCCATTCACTTTTCCTCACCGTGCAGCCTTTTTCTGTGCGTGTGACTAGTTATCCCCATAAGAGGCTGTGTATTCTTCCTGCATTATTTATCCTCCCTTTCATCTGAACGGTTCTATTTTCGGACGATCATTTAATGTCCTGCCTTAGGTTATGCTGCTCTGAGGAGCAGCATGAATCAGCTTCAGGATGAGGCCTTAATATTGTAAACACATGTGCACTTCTCTTCAGATAACGGTTCTGAAGAACAGATCTGGATGTAATCGTCTTTTATCAGTTTAGTTTTACTTATATTAGTGGTTTTATGCAGCTCAAAAATATTCCAGTTGCATGTCGGAGACGTGGTTAAAGTTGTTTAGTGACACAGTGAGCTCAGATTACAGTCGTGTGCAAAAGTTTTAAACCAACCCAAATCCCGTACAGTTTCCTTCCAGTCATCCAGATTTTACTGCAGTCCTTTAAACATTGATCAACAGATCTTAAGGCCTTCTGCACATCTTTCATCATTTTTCTTTTAACTTTGGCTGCTTTTTAACACTTTAACCTGATCATGACAGCATACTACACAGCGAGTGGCTAAAAATACCAGGAAGGTAATACATTTCCTAAAAAATAAATATGAAATTAGTTCTTTGTTAAATTATCTATTATACATTGCAACAATAATGGTTTATCATTTATAGTTTTGGATACATGAATGATTTATAGGTAAGACAGCGATTTAAAAAATAAATGTCGTTTGAAAATGATCTTGTACTGGGCAGAAAATAAGAGAAAGAGCAGCCAAAGTCCAAAAAAAATAAACAAAAAAGTCCCCTGACCCTTGCAAGAAAGTCTGGGTACTTAGTAGCAGTATTAAACAGATGATTTAATACTGTTTTACTATTCTGTACAATTTATATGACCAAATTAAAAAAAAAAAATAATAATAATGTAACATAGTATAACTTCTCTTTTAATGAACTTGCATATGATAGACCAAAAAAAAAAATTAAAAAAAATGATGCACTTATTTAAAATAACATTTGTCCATCTGGCTTGTTTCCATCTGTAGTTCCAATCACAATGGTGGAAATATGAAGCAGAATATTAAGAATATTCATGCCCAACCCAGCCACACCCCTCAACTAGACAAAAAAAAAAAAGAGAAAAAAATAACAAGAAGCAAAGCAAAAGATTTGAGAAAAGAAAGGAAAGAAGCAACCAAAGTCTAAAATAACAAAAAGAAACTTGTCTTCCACTTTCATCAGTTTCTTCAGGACTAAATAAAAAAAGAGAGAGGGGAAGAAGCGGTCAACCCCCAAAGAAAAAGACAGTTTAAAGACCTTTTGATCAAGACCCGTTTAAAATATTACAAAAAAACTCTGGCTGACTGGAAGTGCACAGTACTATATAATTTAAAACTGTAAAAAAAAAAAATAATAATAATAATTTAAACTGTTATTGTTGTAATAAACTTCCTGCTCTTTCATAACTTGTTGAGGCAGGTAAATGTCTTCAGATATGCTGCAACTAACTACATTCAGGCAATATGTCTCCTCAGCTAATTTTGCATTTAGTCTAGAAACAGCAGAGTTTGTCATTTACAGACCCTGCATTGAGTTTTTGAAGGTTGCTTGTGACTTTGTCCCTTTGCCATTTCCTATATTTGCAGTTTTGGCCCACCTGCCTCCATGTGTCAGTTTTCCTGCGTTCACCACTGCTGATTTAGTGTAATTTTCTATATCAAACTCATTCTTGGGTAAGGAAATGCATTTTTGTGACTCTAGTAAATTGTATATTGACTGAATCATAATATGTCAGATTTCATCAGAGGTAACTGCCCCAAACAGGAATCAGAACCACAGTCAATATAAAAAGGCTAAAATATGAAATATGAAGGACGCAAAATACATTTGAATTAAATTCTATCAGAGGTTTGATCATTTGTTTATGATGAGTAATCTCTATAATTAATCAAAACTAGTTAAGCAATAAGTAAAATAAGCTTTGACACAGTAGTTGAGTTTACACTGAAATGTTTGCTCAAAGTGAAGAGGTCAAAGTAGTTTGAGACAAACTGGTTACTCTGGGTGAGAAATAAGAGTATAAATCTGTAAGGAGGTGAACCAATCACTCATCAGACCTGTGTTTACTGCTGTCTTTATATATTTTAAGAGTGAGAACATTTTTTGTCAGTGTGTGTTTTTGTGGCTGTGAGAATAGCGGCACAGAAAGAAGCATTCAGTATTTGATGGGACCTCCAGGTCTTCACTCATCTTCCTTATTGATTTTCTCTTGCTTTCTGTTTTGCTCTCCCAGGGGAGAGGATGTCTCAATTGGTCCCGGCTGACGAAGGAGAAGTTGAGCGATACAGAAACAGATAGAGGATGAGGGAAAGGGAGAAAAACGAAGGAGGAAGCAGAAAGAGGAGGACGAGGCCCCGGCTGACCCCTGACCTTGATCGTGACCTGGGAGGTTGCCCCGGAGGTCAGAGGTTGTGTGAAAGTGCCACCGCGGCGATTCTCTCCACTGCTGGGTGATGATGATCTTATGCAGCCTCCCCGGCCTGTCTGACATGATCAGTGTTGCACTCCTGCCTGTGTCTCCCGAGGGCCTCGCATCCGTCTCTAACCGGGCCACACGAGGCCCGCTAAAAGCACCTTACAGGCAGAGTCAATGAGCAGGAGGAGCAGGGACACAAGCAGAGGAAACAGGGGAGGCTACGGGACAGAAAGACTGTTTTATTTCATCCCCTGTAGCTCCATCTGGGCTGCTGATCTAGTAGTATAATGGCAGTGACATGATGAATGTGTTTATTTTCTCTGTATTTAAACTCTACCCAAATGCGCAAGAGCTGATGAGGCTTTTTTTTTTTTTTTTTTTTTTAATCTCTAGGCGCTGACATGTTCCTGCTGCTGTGTTCATTATGTGGAAATGTACATGAAAATAAGATCAAACTATTTACAGCAAATGTGAATACAAGATGTCCGTCGGTCGGCGGATTAATCACTGTGTTACTTGTGCTGAGCAGCCCCCCTACTGCTTCAAAGTCATTCAGATACTATTGAAGTTCTGTTAAAATCCTCATGGAGACTGTGTGGTAAATGCAGAACTGAAACGCTGTAGCTTTGCCTTGTAGACTCATTCTGCAAGATATGTTTCTCCAAGGTTGACTCAAACCATTCAACTTACTCAAAAGATGAAGGGATTTTTGCTAAACAGCAACAACATAGTAAATCGTGGATCGTTTTATACTTTCAAAGCAGAGGTTATACATTTTTTCAGCTTTTGGTCGATGAAAACAAGAGGCAAAGTCAGCAGGTTTTTTCCAAGCACTCCTAATGTTGCACCCTTGCTTATTCATTTGCATTTGGCTCGCTTTAAAACACAGAAGTCCATTTCGAGCTCTGAAAGCTTCAGTTTCTTATCTCGCTATAGAGTGCTGTGAAAAAGTATTTACTCCACCACAGATTTCTGCAGTTTTTGCTTATTTGTCCCTGTTTCCTGTCATCAAACTATGTTTAATAGTTTTCAAACTGTGTGTTTGTTTATTATGGAAAAAAGCTTTGAAAAAAGTAATCACTTGCAGTTGCATCAACTGCAGTTGTTTGGAAAGCTGGTCGAGTTCAGTTTAACGAGGCATACCCAGCCCTGATTACTGCCTGACGTGTTGAATCAAGCATACAATTAAATAGAACCTGTATGACAACATGAAGCAGGCTAAAAGATCTCAAAAAGCAACATGTCATGTCCTGATTTAAACAATTTCAATAACAAGTGAAAGACATTTGTCTTAGTCTGAATATGCATGCTTCTATTTACATTTAACTGGCTGCTGGTATACCTGACTTTCCCCACTGTGGGACAATAAAGGATTTATATTCCAGTCTATCAGTGTGGAAGGAGTTACACAGTCATTTCCAAGTTTGATGTTTGAAGGGTGATTACTTTTTCACAGAGGCTCAGGTTGATTTAGGTTATTTTCCCCCTGAATAACTGAAATAATCATTTAAAACAGCATTTCGCATTTACTCTGGTTATCTGTGCCTAATATTAAAATAAAGCTTTGAGCACTGATTTTCTTGTGACACAATCAGTATGAGTTTTGGAGATCATTTCATGACTTTTTGCTTGGTGTTTCCCAATCCATTGTGGGGTATTGAACCCAAATACGGGAGGTACTGCTTTAAATTAAATTACATGGGTTACGACCACTGTCAGTATTAAATATCTAAATATTTTTTTCAAGACTTTGGATAAATGTCAGAATTTCTTTTATTTTCTCACCTGGTGCTGTGTAAAGGGGGTATTTTGCAGAACTAAAACAAGATACAAACACTAAAAATCAACTTTTATGCAAACCATTTAGTCTGTATCATGTTCAAACTCCTGTAACTGTCATGCGCCTTTCTTGACTCAAACTTTGAATTCATCCTTTGCTTAATTCCCTGTTTTATTCGAAGCCATGTCAGAGCCATAAAATGTATCATGTTTCTTTCAGTGTGCCTCCCTGTGTAATGGTTGCAGATAACTATACAAATACAGCATAATGGACACATTGCAGAGCTACTAAGCTTGTACGGATTATCTCAGACTCGTATTTCTGGTTTGGCTTAATGATAGGTAGCATCACCAGTCAGGGGCCAAGCCAGGGAAACGCTGATTAACAAAGAGAAAGAAATGACAGGATTAAACAGTGGATTCATCAGCTCATATGCAACTAAAGGATCAGCAGTCTTTGTGCAGATGAATTATAGAAAGTATATGAAAAGGAATTTGATGCATGATGTAAATCATGCTGCAGTTATTACAGCTTAATGATTCAATCAACACATATGCATCTGTTTTTCATACAGCCAGCCGTAATTCAATGTATTTCATAAAACGCATGTGACCAGCTGTTGATGAGAAAACCGCCGTCGACCTTTCTCTGCATTATACCCATAAATGAAGTATGAAATAAGGCACAGCTATTTAGGCTGCATATCAGAATTTAGCACTGAGCCTTATTCATGCTCCAGGAGGAGACACAAACAGCTTCAAATCAAATCAAGTAATGGCCTGAAAGGCGAGGTAGTTCCAGGCACAAGAATGCCCACCTTTGTGTCCACACACATGCAGCAAAAGAGGTGTTATTATCTATGGCAAATTTTCCTGTTATTTTTGGGTGAATACAATTAAAGTGCAATGGCTGTGAAGAAATTGGAGAAAAATAAAGCTATGAAATGCTATGAAATATTTTTGGTAAACGCTCCCGGCCTTGAAAAAAAAAAAAAAAAAGCGTGAACACAGGCGTGGATTTTCCACACTGCAGGCCCTAACACACTCACAGACACACGCACACTGTGGAAGTTTAAATTTGGGAAGCCACAGAGTGCTAAAAATGAAAACAATGTGTGCAGCAGATGTGTCACCTAGATAAACCTGACGCGGCTCAGCTCGGTGGAGGCTGGTGGTGGAGCTAAGGCGCGGGGCTGTGGTTTTTAAGGTGAATTAGGCAGAACAGTTTGACACAGGAATCCGGGGCACACCATGCATACAGTGTAATTAGATTCTTTACATATTTCTCTTGGGCACGTCGGCACACTGAGAGGGTCAGAGGACGTGGTCTGCAGGAGTGACGCCCCCGGGGGCAGCTAGGGTTCAGTGCACTGCTCAAGGTCACTTCAGCAGTAGATCTGGATTCACATTGACAGTCTGACCACTGCCTGCTGAAGCTCAGCCTGCTGCAACAACATTATTAGACAAACTGATGCACGTAGTTGGATTCCTGGCTTTAAATGTCTTAATTGATTTAATGGTCTCACAGAAAATCACATGTTTAAAGCCACATTTCTCAAGTTGTGTTCAAGTCCTTCCCCGTGGCAGAACAAAGAGGCGGCCATGGAGGGCAGTGGCCACAGCTATAGACTTGCCAGCCTTCTTGGACAGTTTGTCATGCACAATATTTGTTATTTAACAGGACACGCTTTAATGAGTTACATTAATTTTTTTATTTGGATGGTTTTAAAATGAAACTAAAGACATCTGTTCAGTATTGCATGAGTGAAGCTAATAATTCATTAGTATGTTTTATCTTATTTGAGTAATTAACCTATTAGCAACTACAAAATGATCTGTATTTTATTTTTCTGCTTTAGTTATTTAAAAACACTTTCATCAAGTATTATTTTGTTTATGTATTATTTGACTTCTGTAAGTTATTAAATTCTGCAAGCACTATATGATTATCTTATACATATATTTATGCTTTTATCATCCCCATGGCATGATGCTGCTACCACCATGCTTTTATTTCTTTAGAATTGTAGCATTCTATATGTATGTATGTATCCATTGCATCCATAAAATATTCATACATTATACATCCTCACTATAAGGGAATAGACCAGGAAGACACCCACACATAAAACACATACATTAATCAAACAAACAGTTTAATAGGATGGGGAACTGAGAAAATGCAATCATATAGTTTAGTCAGGAAACAACTGGAGATAAATATATATTTAGAGTGCATCCAGAAAGTATTCACAACTCTTCATTTTTTCCACATTTTGTCATGTTACAGCCTTATTCCAAACTGTATTAAATGAATCTCTCTTTCCTCAAAATTCTTCAAACAAATATCCCACTATGACAATGTGGAAATTTTTTTTTTTTTAGTGTTTTGCAAAATTATTAAAAATAGAAAACCAAGGACTCACATTTACATAAATATTCACAGCCTTTATTTAACACTTTGTTTATCCACCTTTGGCAGCGATTAGAGCCTCAAGTCTTTCTGAATATGATGCCACCAGCATAGCTCACAGATCTTTAGCCAGTTTGGCCAATTCTTCATTGCAGTTCTTCTCAAGCTCCATCAGGTTGGGTGGGAAATATCTGTGCAGCTATTTTCAGATCTCTCCATAGATGGTCAATTGGATTCAAGTCTGGACTCTGTCTTGGCCACTCCAGGACATTGACAGAGTGGCTCTGAAGCCAGTCCTTTGAGATCTTGGCCTTGTGCTTTGGGTTGTTGTCCTGCTGAAAAATGAGCCGCAGTCTGAGGTCAAGAGCAGCTCTGGAGCAGGTTTTCATCCAGGATGTCTCTGTACATTGCTGCATTCATCTTTCACTCTATCCTAACCAGTCTGCCAGTTCCTGCAAAACATCCCACTAGCATGATGGTGCTGCCACCATGCTTCACTGTAGGGATGGTGGAGTTTCCACCAAACATGAAGTCTGGCATTCAAACCAAAGAGTTCAGTCTTTGTTTCAGACCAAAGAATTTTGTTCTCATGGTCTGAGAGTCCTTCAGGTGCCTTTTGGCAAACTGCAGATGGGCTGCCATGTGCCTTTTATCAAGGAGAGGCTTTCATCTGGCTACTCTACCATGCAAGCCTGAGATGGTTGTCCTTCTGGAAGGTTCTCCTCTCTTCACAGAGCAAGGCTGGATGTCTGAGAGAGTGACCATCGGGTTCTTGGTCACCTCCCTGACTAGGATCAGTGGAAACAGCTCAATTTTTGAGCTCCAGCAACAAAGCATGAAGCAACAGCTGTGAATACTTATGTTAATGAGATTTTTTTTGGTTGTTTATTTTTAATGATTTTGCAAAACACTAAAAAAATATTCCACATTGTCATAGTGAGGTATTTGTGTATAGAATTTTGAGGAAAGAGATTTATTTACTACAGTTTGAAATAAGGCTGTAACATAAAGTAAATACAGAAAAAGTGAAGTGTTGTGAATACTTTCCGGATGCACTGTAACTATATGTATTTATCTTTGGTGTTTCCTGACTAAGCTGCATGACTGCATTTTTCTCAGTTCCTATTAAATTGTTTGATTAATGTATGTGTTTTATGTGTGGGTGTCTTCCTGGCCTATTCCCTTATAGTGAGGATGTCTGTTGTTGTATTTGTGCTAAAAGCTTGCAGATGTGAGACAAAGGACAGTAACTAACTGCTGTTTCCAAAAAGGACCAGTCGTTTTAGCCTATTTGTGACATTTAATGGGATTCTGCTGAAGAAAATCTGATGTTATTCTCAATTTTTTCCCAATCTACTTAGATCAATAGTGTAAAAGTAATTCAACTCCATGAACTTGTCCACATTTTATCATGCTACAACCACTATCTTCAATATTTTTTTTACTTTATGATTGTGTGTGATAGACCAACACATAGTAGCACTTAATTATGAAGTGGAAGGACGGGTGATATGCGTAATTCTTCTTCTTTTTTTTTTTTTTTACAAATACAAATCTTAAAAGTGTGGCATGCATTTGTATTGATCTTCCTGTACTTTCACACCCTTAATAAAGTCTCGTGCAACTAATTGCATTCAGAAGTCACCTAATTAGTAAACACAGTATACTTTAATCCTGGTCGCTATTCTGTGAAGGCCTCAGAGGTTTCTTAGAGGACAAACATCAAGACAAAGCAAGACAGCAGAGATTACAGTGAGAAAGATCTGGAGACGTTTAAAGAAGGGGGAAGACAAAGCCATCATCTGAAAATAGAAAGTGTGTGAGACAGTTGCAAACCTATCAACACATGGCCATCCACCTAAACTGACAGGCCAAGAATTGAGAGCTTTAATCTTTCTCCAGCTGAACTTTCTCCAGCTGAACAGAAACAAAACTGACGTTATTATCTTTGGACCTAAAGAGGAACGATCGAGAGTCAGTGCGCAGCTTCAATTATTACAGCTAGAAACTAGCGATCAGGCCTGAAATCTGGGTGTAGTGATGGTCTCAGACCTGACCCTACAGAGGCACATAAAGAGAATTACAAAGTCAGCCTTCTATCACCTGAAGAACATTTCCAGGATCAAAGGACTAACGTCTCAACAAAATCTAGAGAAACTCATCCATGCGTTTGTCTTTAGTCTCATTGATTAATTGCAACAGTGTCTTCACAGGTCTGCCTAAAAAGTTAATCAGACCGCTGCAGCTGATCCAAAACGCTGCTGCTCATGTTCTCACTAAGACCAGGAAGATAGAGCACATCACCCCAGTTCTAACGTTACACTGCCTCCCTGTAGCTCAGAGAATAGACTTTAAAATACTTCTGTTAGTTTATAAATCACTGAATGGCTTAGCACCAAAATACATAAAATGACAACAGGTTTTCTGTTGTCATTGTATCAACCTTCCGGACCACTCAGGTTTTTCTGGTTCTGGTCTGCTCTGCATCCCTAGAACCAGAACCAAACATGGAGAAGCAACATTCAGTTTTTATGCTCCACTAATCTGAAACAAACTCTCAGAAAACTGCAAAACAGCCAAAACACTAAATTCCTTTAAATCAAGACTGAAAACCCTCCTGTTTAGAGCTGCCTTTGATTAGTAGTAAGTCGAACATTGAACTAAATTTGCTTGATGATCCTAATGATTCTGAAGCATTGATATTTGCTCGATGATTTTGATAATTGTCATGTGTATTTACTTGATGATTGTGATGATTTTGATGATTTGCTGTATACTTGATTGATGTTTTTTATGATGTGAAGCACTTTAAACTGCCTTGCTGCTGAAATGTGCTATACAAATAAACTTGACTTGACTTAATTAGAGAGGCAATCAAGAGGTCCATGGTGACTCTGAAGGAGCTGCAGAGATCCACAGCCCAGGTAGGAAGATGTCTGTACAGGACAACTACTAGGAGCACAATCCACAAATGTGGCCTTGATTGAAAAGTGGCATCAAGAAAGCCATTGTTGAAAGAAAGCCACATGGAGGGGAATCAATAAACATTTGGAAAAAGGTGGTCTAGTAAGGAAAACATGGAAAGCACTAAGAAAACTCTGAGTATACACAGGTAAAGCATAGTGGCAGCAGAATAATGCTGTGAGTTTTATTTCTCAGCAGGTACAGGGAAGCTGGTAAGAGTTGATGGGGACATGAATAGAGTTAAATACTGGGCATTCCTGGAAGAAAAGCCATTAGAGGCTTCAAAAGACTGTAGACTGGGATATTAATTTAGGGGCACTGGGAATAAATGCACAAAAAAAAAAAAAAAAAAAAAAAAAAAAAAAAAAAAAATCAAGATTTTTTTTAAAACTTGAAAACCATGTATCATTTTCCTTCCACTTTACAACTGTGGATTGCTTGCATCTATAAAATACAGTCCCAATAGAATACATTAAAGTTTGTGAATGTAAAGTGGCAAAATCTGGGGGAAACAATTATTCCAGGAAGATGCGAAAACAACTACAGTTAGATTGACTGGAAAAAGACATTAGTGAAGAGACTAAAATGACCATCAAGAGATTTAAACATGGAAAACTGAGACACAAAAGTACCATAAAGAAATACTAAATGGCCATAAAGAGAATATGAATGTAAAAAGCTGCTGAGTGACTGAAATGGCCTCCAATATACCTGTACAAAATGGCCAAACGCTAAACATAAACAACCTTGACATGCAAAAATATATCTGCATTATGTGTTTGAAGTATAAATGAAATGCTGAGTTATCACACGATATAGTGTTTATAGTGTAGAATGTGTCGACCCTAAACAGAATTTGATTGTGGGACCTTTCAAAACCCACCGTTCACTCCATTAATTACTCCTTTAAATTGTTTTCATTCGTCCATTTTACATTCAGTGATGTGAATGTTAAAGTTTACAACGAGAAAAAAAAAAAAAAAATCAGCTTAGAAAACAAAATAAAGCATTAATAGACTGCACAATGGAATAGCCATTGCTAAAATCTCATAAGCCAGTTCACATGGTGTGTATACTGGTAGTACTTAAAATTACACTTTATTTTAGCAAGTTTAAAACGCTTAAATCATTGTTTTTTTTCCCCTCCTTTTAATGATTTTTGCTGTTGCTTCTCGAGCTTAGGAATCAAAACAAGCTACATCTATAAAATTATGTATAATTTTCCTTACACTTCATATTCATGCATCACTTGAGAAGGTCTATCACATAAAAATCAGTAAATAGACTGAGGCTTGCGGTTAAGGTGACAATATGTAATAAAGTTCAAAGGATATGAATAGTTTTCCAAGCTACTTTGGAAGATGCTATTCATAAGCAAATGAAGACGTCAAACCGTAGTCCTTCAATCGCCCTTTCTTATTTCAATTTTAACAAAAGTCACTGTAATTAAGTGCTAGTTTGGTTGTTTACTTGTAATTTCTCAATGTTAATAAAATGCTATTTAAGCAATTATAATGGCGTTATTAAGGAGACACTTCCGTGAGATGAGTCCGCTCCACGCAGCAGACGTCTCCGGGGCGAGCGGTGGATGCGATCCAGTCCGGATCTTCCAAAAGGCCGGTCCTCTCCACTGAACTCCAACCCCCGCGCTCTCTATCAGCATCTCATTCCTGTCTCAATATGTCTCAAGATGGCGGCCAATGCAGGATCGATGTTTCAATATTGGAAGCGCTTTGACTTACAACAACTACAGGTCAGTTCAACCTCTGTTTTAACCGTCTAGCTCCTGTCTACTTCGGCCGCTTTGCCGCTCGTCGGGGGCTGCGTTTTGTGTTTTTATTTCGGCGGCCGCCTCGTAGGTTGTTTCGGAAGAGAATCCAGGACCTCTTCCTCACATTGATGAAAGTGGCTCTCTCGCTGATCAGAAATTGATCCTCTTTGTTCAATTCAACATCGATCGGACACTGCAACCGGGCAAGCCGGGGCGACGCCGCGGGGGGATGCGCCGAAATAAAAGCTAAACGGCGGGGCTTTGGTAGTGGGGGAAAGAAGAAGAAGCTCTCGGCAGGCTATCTTTATTGCGTGTTGTTCAACTTTTACCGGAGCGAGTAGTAGCCGTAGTTAGCCGCGACGCTTTAGCCGCTGTAAGGTTGGATAATTTGGGGGAAGAAAAAAAATAAGTGCGACTCATTATACGGTGGCGCTGTGGTGACACCAACCGTTGAGCCACACAAGAGCTCTTCGGGCTTTTTATGCTGTTTTACTGACACATTTTAGTAAGTTTAGGACCCATTTAGCAACCTTATCGGCTAACGGTTTTGGAACAGTTTTATGTGGAAGTCGTTTCGGTGGTTATGCTTGATGAGCTCGGCCGTTTTCCCCCCTTCTGTCGGCATTCACACTTCACACTGAGTTTTTTTTTTTTTTTTTTTTTTTTTTTTTTTTTTTTTTTTTTTTTTTAAACAGACATTGCCACGTCTGTGGAAGTAGACAGGACGGGACAGTTAAGAACGCGAATGTTAAAAATGTGACAGACAGTGACCTTGTGAATACGATAAACTCCTTAAAATGTACCTCCCTCATCCTCTTACACTCCTTGCAACCCCACGCAGGGGATATGAAGGGGGGGAAAGCTCCAACATATTGGGCCTGAATATATTAGACCATGTTTGACCTATCACAAGACGCGCGAGACAATGGCACTGTTGTGTTTTTTTTTTTTTTCCCGTGGCATTTAACACGCGTTGCTGAATTTCAAATCATAATTTATGAATATTAGTTGCCCGCTCGCCGTCGTCATTAACATAAAGATTGCATTATGTAGACTGTAACCCCAAATGTTCATACATTATTTTGAAGACTGCACAAGCTTTGGGTTTTTAAACTTTTATTTGGGTCATGATGCTCTGATGACTGGGTAGACAAAAGGACAGTGAGCAAGTCTTCCCAGCGGGCTTTGTGCTGCACTTATGCCACATCATCAAGGCTTCACTTCTTCTATTTATTTGATCCTATTTGGTCCTCCTACTCATTGCCCCCTTGTTCATGCATTATGTAAAAAAAAAAAAAAACCTGAGACAGTTTTCTCTTGTCTTTACTTTGTATTAGGCACAGTGGCGGTCCTTGCATGAAAGACTGCCAGGGCAAGCCCCTTCTTTGAAGCCCCCCACCGTCCCAAGAATTTGTTACTGGTGTAGAATAAATCAATCTACCCTTCACTAGTCTATGTATTTTCTTTTTCATGCTTGTCTCAATCTTAGAAGATTGGCAGAAAATCCTGCCAAGTTAGCATACAAATAGCTTTTTTTTTTTGTGTGTTTGTTTTGTTTTGTTTTTTTTGTTCATGAGTACGGCTTTATTTGAAAGGATCTCTGCTGTACGTCAAATCTGTTAATGTTTGGAAAGTGGAAATATTTTAGATTTTAACTAGAGTTGTTCAGAAGCAGTCGAGATATCAGTAATCCATGTTAGGGACATATGTTTTGATGCATAAATCAGGGTAATCTTGTAATTCTTTCCTTTTTTGGATTTAAAAAGTACAGCCTCATCTGTCAAATACTTTCTTGAAGATAACATTTGTTTGTCCTTGCCTATTTTCGCAAAGACCTTCTCAAAACTTGTATTTTTCAACTTTCAGCCGTTCTTAACAGTGGAGATTTACACACTAGTTGCTTTAATGATAAAGGGAAGACGAGTATACCAAATAGATGTCCAAAGGTCGTAACAGGCCAATTTCCCCTTGATGCTGAAAAAATATTTCTTTTTCTGACATTCAAAACCTTTGAAACTGAAAAACCTAACTTTTTTTTGGTTTGTAAATGGACCAAGTGGCGAGTTCTTTGATGCATAAATGTGGGCAATCTTCCTTCATTTTCTCTTGGATTTTAAGGTGCTACCTCTGTCAGGAAACCTGCAGCTCACGTTTTGTGTTTTATCATCCTTAATAAAAAGCTCGGCAGTGGTCACCATCAAAATCGACTAGTCAGACGACTAGAAAAAGGCTGATCATTGCATCTCCACCATGTATCACCCACCCCCTCCCAACATCCTTGACTTCCTCTCCTCCCCCTCCCTTCCCTTTTTTTTTCTCTCTCCATTTTTTTCCTCTTCTCTCTGGCCCTTCACCCTGCTTTCACCTATTTTGCCCTTTCTGAACTGCCGTGTGTGTATTTGTGTGTGTGTGTGTGTGTGAGAGAGAGCTCGTCTGAGATCCGTTGTTTTTTTTTTCAGAGATTGACAGCCAGCACGGACAGTGGAGGCACTGCCAGCAGCTAGGACATGAAAAATGCATCGCATAAGTTTGCGATAAAGCCCTGGGTAATTATGGCAAAGGCCCCTATCACAAGCGATTAGTCAGGACAGTGAATCTGAGCGTGTGCAAAAAAGGGCTGGCGGTTGGCAGGCCTGTCTGCAGGATAGGAATCAGCCGGAGCTGGTGTGCTGTGCGCGAGTGTGTACGTGTGTGAGCGTGCAGAACCGCTCAGAACATTCACTTTCTATTATTGATGACATCTTATTTACTCTCCCTCCCACTGAGAGGCTCCTAGAGGAAAGCCTTTAGAGAACAACCTTTTCTTCTTATTCTCTGTTTTCCCCCCTGTTTTTTTTTTTTTTTTTTTAGGATAATATGTGGCTGGCATGATATGATCAGAACCTACACACAGCCTTGTCAGCCAGTTGACTCCTCATTTGCGTCTTCGCTGTGATTGGATGGACATAGTGAACCACACACTCGTAGCCTGTTTTCTTTCAGGAATGTTTTCTTTCTTGTTTCCTTTTTGAAGATGAAACTCCAACCCAGCCGAGATGTCAGTAGCTTTAAGCAGTCATAGCGTCTGTTCCTCGCTCCGAATGCTGATGTTCATTAAAATCTTATTTGATCAGTATGTCCCATTCCCTGTGTGGGAAACAAGCTAGGTGGTTGTTAGAGGACAGAGAGTGCTTTGAAACAGCACAGTAAGCTGTTAAGTTGTCTCTGCATGATTTTTTTTTTCTTTTTTCCCCTTACCACCACCACTACAAACACAAATGGGTGCAACTGTGAGGCTTTTAGCAAGGTCTTGCACACTTGCAGAGTGGATCAGTGATTCAGAGATGATGGCAGGGTGACAGTGAATTACAGATGGAGGAGGTTTTAACGTCTGTAATCCCTCTCCGTCCATTACAGAGTTGAGTTTCTTTAGAGGGGGATCATCACTCTTCTCTCCTGTTGTTTTTTTTTTTTTTTTTCCCTCCTTTTTTTTTTTATTTTTTTTTTAAGACCCAGTCAAGCAGTTTGCTGGAACATCGCATGTCTGCTTGAGAAATGACTCTTCATTACAGACGAGCCTTAATAAGATATGGGTGAATAGCTTTGCCTAAACCTATAGCTTGTATTTTCTGTGTAAGTTTAGAAAATTAAGAACAGACCGCTCAGTTACACACAAATCCCAGTTTAGGCCTAATAGCCCGCATCTCACCTCGTAATATTTCCTGGAAAAACACACCCCAGAGCCACTTTGAAAAATAGTCCACTGCTTTAGCGTGAAGCTAAATAGCGACGTGAAGGGAAATTGATCTAGACGCTGTGCTTAATTCACCACCCTCTAATGGGTAAATTTAGGAAAAGGGTTTTGTAAACCGATCCCAGAGCTGTGGCCAGTGGCAACCTGAGTGGTATAAATCTCTCAACGACTGGCTCGGTGTTGTCTGCAGGAGTTTTAGCGTTAATTTATGAGCTGGTTGTCTGAACCCACTGGTGGGATATTTTTACCCCTCTGTTGCTGCACAGGCCGGGGGAAGCACAGAGGAAGGGGGGCATCACGTCATGGTTTTACCGTAGCCAACTCGCTGCTCTGCCCAGTGACAGAACCTGGCATTGGGACTGAAGTTTCACTGTGTGGTGCTGAGCGACTAAGCATGAGTCAGAGAAAAAAAGAACAAGTGCATGTCAGGTCTCCAGTCTGTCCTTGGGTCTGCTCTTGTAGGGTCTTTGTCCTCTGTCTGTGAGGTTTTACTGTGAAGGCATTGGGCATGCACAGACAGAAGTGGGCAAATACTGAAAAAACACTCCATGTTTACAATATCGCCCAATATTTCTATAGAGAGGTTGTGCTGTCAAGCTTCTCACTTTGGTTCAGTTTCTAAGGACTTTACACTTAGTTTACCCAACTTGCACAATTAGATATGTCATTAAAAGAACCAGTACAAGACATAATGTTATTAATAGGAGTGTACAAATGATGCAGGAACAGATAGTCAACTGATAAAACTTCTTTTACAAAAGCTGTTGATAAATATTTTACTATAAATTTAAAGTGATTTAGATTACACAACAGAACAACTGTAATTTCACTGTATCATGTTTGACTTTTGTAACAAGTTGTCCATAGCTGTAAAACTCAAATAAAAGAAAGTGTAATTAGAGATGCAACAGTCATGCGTTTCCTGGCCAATAGTGATTTGCGGTAGTCTTTGTGGCCTGACTCGCCAATTCCAACTTGGACTAATGCCAATATTTTTGTTTTGGGGCAATAAAATAAAAGTAAGAAAGGCTGCTCTTCTTCCTCTTTGATAGAAGTAGTATTAAGTCCCATAGAAAACAAGGTTGCTCCTATTTATGTCCTGAAACTGTATGTGATTTTCATCAAGAAAATCAGATACTGATTTAAAAATATCAAAAAACTGGATGGGGGGGTGGATCAGCACAGACGGGGAAAACTGTCTGTGACTGGTGCATCTCTAAAAATTGTCAAAACAAATTCTAAAATGATAACAAAGTAATATATCGGTTTATGTTTTGAGGGCTTATAACTGAAATCCTTGCTTTGTTAAACACGTAGGGTTAGAAAAGGCTTGCTAAGGCTAAAATGTTATTTCTTAGCACATTTTTTTTAACTCAGTGTTTTAAAACTTTATTGTTGTCTATAACATAAATACACATTTCTTTCCATTTTTTTTTTTAAAGTGCAAAATAGAGATTGCCATGCAGTATCCCTCTACAGTTTTTACTGTAGCTTTAATGACTGTAGTAGGAGTGTAATATCTGTTCAAGCAAGTGTTTCTCTTTCAAAATAAATGCAAGTCCCTACAGAAATTTCAACAGTGAATGTTTCAATGGTTTGACTGCCAGTGTTAAATAATATTTTGGGTGTTGCTGTATCAGTAAAATCAATAACATCTGTTATAACTTTTTTATAGACTTCTATCTGTTTGTATCTTAGTTGCTGGGATCATAAATACTGGAAAGCAGGAGAAATAAGCTACAAATCAGCTCTCTGGTTCTTACTTTATCCACTAAAATGTGGCTGTAATCAGTTTAAATTCCTGACATGTACATATTTTGCTCCATAACTTTAAGTACTAAACTCCCACTGATGAAGGTCTCCTCCTCCCCCTCAACCAGCTAGCAACAAGAGCAGAGGGGACAGTTTCCTGAGGCTTAATTCCAAGTGGCAGCCGTTATTTCCAGAGCCACTTGGAGTCTCCCTCACCTACAACGCCATAGTTTCACCATGTCTCATGACAGAAGCATGCATTATTGTGCTGCTCTGTATTCATCCATAGCCAAAGCAAGTTCCTCTTTTGAGGTGAAATCTGCTCTCAGGTTGTGCTGCTAAACCTAAGAAGTTAGCCAAAAGCTAGTATTTTCAAGTGGAAGTGTGGCAGAGTCGAATAGTCAGAACAGTGGAGTTTAAACAAAGAGCAGGCATGGACCAGCAAGTTGATCACTTCTCTTAGTTCATAATTATTTCTATTTTCGGGATCTGTCCTTCCTAATGCAGGTCAGATATGCAGTGTTGTGTAGGTAGTAACACTTCACCAATATTTTTGCTGTTATTTCTTGTTTACTTTTGGTTATTACTTGGAAAGACTGGAGGATGACAACAATTTTAAAATGATGCCTTCAACTAAGAGCTAGTTGGATTACAAATTCTCAGAATTATAGATTGATAAATATTCACCATGTTCTTTAAATAATTAGGCTTTTCTGTCAAAGAGGCGCTTTCAGCTTTCAGGTCTGAAGCATATCACTTTCTAAAAATAAAAGTATTCTATTTACTAACAATGTATTGGACCTTGTATTATGAGACAGTAGTTTGAAAAGAATTTCTGTTACAAACTTCTTAAAAGCTGAAATGATGTTTTGTTTAATGCTTTAAGGAAAAAGTAAAACACAAGAGCTGTTGTTAGTGAGAAATTGCCTTTGACATTTCTCTACCATTGCTTTATCAAATTACGAGAAGTTCATCAGTAACTGAAATATGTCCTGTTTTGCAGCGATGCACTAATCAGGCATTTACTTCCAGAGACCGATTCCAGGCTTTCTTTCAGATCTGACCTGCTGATATGAGTAAACTAATCATTCAATAATCAAATGTTAACAAAAAAATTACCAGAAAAGGGAACTATATCTGCTGATTCTTTGATAGAGGTAGTAGTGTTGAATCCCAAAGAAAAGTAGGATAGCATTACTACAACATTACACCCAGTGGATGAATCAAGGAATGCATTCCTAACTTTTCCAAATACTTTAGTGTTGAATTACCTCATATTTCGAGTGTTACAAAAATCTGTCTTTTTATTTTCAAGATTCATTTTGCACTTCATGAAGATCAGATGCAAAATTGTGACAAATAAGTGGTGATTTAAGGGAAAATGGGGAGAAAAAAGCCATGGCAAATCCTACCTTCAAGAAGTGATTTGATCCTACCTTCAAGAAACTGTTAAGGCTTAGATTTTTTATGACTCAGCCAGCTGATGCTGATTATAATTGTCACCATTTGAAGTGTAGAGCATGACGTTGATGGGGAAATTCAAGCAGAGGCAGTTGTACAGAACAGGAAATGGTCTGACTTCATCAGGGTACATCTAATATTTACACCTAATGGAAATATTTAGGTGACAAGGACCAGTTTTTCAGAAAGTTTGCTGAGCATACTTATAGTTTTCTAGTACTTTGCCATTTTTGTCCTCAAATGTGTTATTTGTGTTTAAGCACAGTGAACCTTGTGTCTGTCAAATACTCTGTGACCTTCAGTATCTTCTGAAGCCAACCTATTGGTGAGCCTCCTGTCCTACCTAATTTTAGTGTTGTTTATCTCACAGTTATCACGACGTCTGGGCTAAAAAGGGTCTGAGTAGCCCTACGTGGAGAGCTTATCCCATGTCAACCCATGACTCCAGTATCAGTGTACTGTTAGATCATTGACCATAGGTATTGAATTCTAATAGGCCTATTGGCGTGCCCTAATGGTCCAAGTATTGAATTATGATATTGGCAAGCGCTGATAGCCTTAGGATTGAGTTATGATATTGGTGTGCAGCAGCCTAATGGTTCCTAGTATTGAATTATGATATTGGTGCACTTTGATGGTGTAGGGATTGAATTATGATATGCCTTGCTATCTGCTAATAGCTCACTCTGTGTAATTTTCAATGTCAATCATGGCTTTAGTTGCTGGATCCATAGTCAGCTCTAAGGCCCAATCCGTCAGTCTCATCAGATGAGAAACAGCTTTTCAACTTTTCTTCTCAATTGTGCTCAGTCTTTTCAGCAGTTACGTGATTTGATTCTGCTGAATGCAAGTCAAAATATGTTTTATTTTAGTTTAAGATATTTATTTGTAGTTATAAAGCACAGAAACTGTGACCTATTTCACAGCGAGTACCAAAACAAGCTAATCTCAGTTCATATGTGCTTTATTTATTTTTTTTTTCTGTGGATTTTTGGTAATCTTGCTCTCCACCGTTTGTTGTACTGAGCCCAATGTCCTCATTTTTTCAGTAGTTTACACCAGAGATGTGACGGTTCATCTGGCCTCTCGCATAGTAAATGGGCGGCTTGCTTCTGTGTCAGCCCTCTAAAAATAACACACACTGCTGGCTAGGCTCAGCAGAAAACTACCACAGATTATGATGATTCAACTAGCCTGTATTCACAGGTGCATATTTGTGTCAGATGGGGCGGGGAGGTGGGTTTTGCTTTACAGATCGTCCTCTGCGTTGGGTATGGTCTTGGCTGATTTTGCTTTGTAGTTAATGTTGGGAAAACTTTGCTGAAGTGAGGAAAAAATTTTAGCAACTGTTGAAAAACACCTCAAACTGCTTATGTGTCTATTTACTGCAGCCATTTAAAGGAGCCTGCTTTTTTTTCAAAGCAGGCATGGGATTGATAGTAAATGCTAGCACCCTGCTATTGTCGCTACACAGGAGTAGCCTGATTCCTAAGCTAAAATTGATCCCTGACATTGTCCATTGAAACGTGGGAAATTCAGTACAAATGATACCCAATAGCTGTTAAATTCATTGAGCACCATGAGACACCACCTAAACCTCCCCCTTAACCTTTGGGCTACGCAGCTGTCAGACTGGAGCCACGGTTCAGAGGTGGCGTGACCCTTACAGCCTCAGCATGACCTGGGCTGTCTGACAGCCCTAACCTTTAGCAGGAGCAGATGATGACTTCACCATCTGTCTTGCATTTACTCGGTCTAGCCTCCTTGAACTTGAACTTGTTTGGGCCAATATTGGGAGGAAACATGCATCATAAGATTTTAGGCTGAATACCTACTCCTGGGCATAACCCTTCCCCTTACCACGCCCCAGATCCCTTCACACTTAATTCAGGAAGTAATGACGATATCCCACCGAGAAATTGGTCACTCCTTAAAGTATTGGTTATGTCATCAGTTTGTACTGTTTACAACTACTTGAGCATATTTAATATGCCTGTATGGGTAATAAATATTTCGTTATAACAGATATAATTGATTTTTAAGCTTGAGGAACTCCAAAAACGCAATTCTGAATTCCTATTGAAAAAGAAATCAGGTTTAATGTATTTAGATTTACAGTAACGTCGCAGATTTTTGTCGGGTGATGGTTCCGTAATGCAGATCACATTTATCTTCTGACGTACTTGGTACACTGAGGATTCATCTGATTGCATGTTTACTAGAGGGCTACAACAAATGCTTAAAGTAAAAAAAAAAAACAAAAAACAAAAAACAAACAAAAAAAAAAACACAAATTTGCATGTTTGGAAATCCTGATGTGAAAATCACTGACAGTCATGGTGCAAAAACTCAATATAATTGAGATATTGGACTATGTCATACAGTGGGAAATCTTAAATTGGCCCATGCTTAATTCATATATGTTAAACTACAGTAATATATTGGTAAACATTTGAAATGGAAAAAAAATATTTGCTATTTAGTTAAGATCGGTCATTAAAAGTGATTATTGTTATATGTGGGAATACTTCACGATTGAGTAACCTTGGTTATTGTACTGTTAAAAAATATTTTAAAATTTGTGAGTGGATTTGCAATCACAGCTCTTATCCCTTCGTTTTCATGAGTGACCCCTTAGAAACTCCTAGTTTAGTCAAATTCAATTCAAAATACTTTATTTATTCCAAAGGGAAATTAAATGTTGATATAACTCATTTTATAAAGGCTAGCAAGCCACTCCCCTCTGGTCTCCCCCTGCTGCACAACAATTAAGACACCCTGCCCCTTTAAAAACATTGGGTGGAAACCAAGAATGAGGGGCAAGGGGTGAAATGAGCCGTTTCTCAAGTTTAAAAAGTTGCTTTTCACCAAAATGACCAAATATTATGTAAGAAGTTTAAATTAAGCATTTGTTTTGGTGCAGAATTTGTGTGCTTCATCTAAGTTGGTTAATGCGCGTTATCTGTCATTTAAATCTTTGAATTGGATTTTTGTTGCTAAGCTGCATAGCTGTCCATCTCATTTCCAAAAGTGAGAGTTGCCCTCTTGAATAAAGGGGGAAGGGACTGTGTGTTTAGTAGACACAGGCTCATCCGCTGACTGCTGTCTGACCCTGGGTTCAGCGGTACGGTTATTAATAGGCCCGGAGGCCTCAACTTCCAGGAGGCCCTCTGATCAGCTCCAGATGTGGAATGAGAGAGGACAAATCTGTGGGCCTGTCCATGTTGCACATGAAGCAGAAAGTGGGGAGATAGGCATTTGGCAAGACTGATAAAGAACAAGGGAGGAAGGGAGGTACGCAAGACCTTTCCACAGTGTGTTTTGTGAGGCTTTGTTTTCATGTGTGTTATTTATTTATTTATTTATTTTCATTTATTACACTCTCTGCCCTCAGACCAGAAGACCATAAAAACGTATGGTATCACCATGGCGACCATAATAACTACCTATAAAACAGCGTGTAAACTGTGAAATAAGACAAACAGACCAGAACAGCCTTGACTGGCTGGCTGGCTGGCTGGCTGGCTGAATGGCTGCCTTCCGCCATAAAACTATTTGAGAGCCAGACTGAAGGAATGCCTCGGAGGCTGCTGTGGCTGTCACGACACATGAAAGGATTAGGCTCTGTGTTTTATCTCCTCTTTATCTGATGGTAATGGATAAGCCGAGTGTAGCCTATCATCCGACGCTCAGGCTGGGGGTTTGATGTTTTAGTAGGGTGACGGTTTGTTGAGTTGACCGCTTTGGTCTATTGATTGCTGTTTGATGGTTTTGATATGTAGGCTGCGTGGAACGGGTCAAGTCTTTTATGCAGTGAAGGCTCCAAATAGCTTTTAGCTGTCCTTCACTCCCCCCCATTACTCTAGTGGTTCGTTTGATGTTTGGATCAATCAATAGAAAGAGCCTGAGCTCTTACACATGCTTCTTCCTACTTCCCACTGAGCTCAATTCTTCCTCCTTCATTGTGCAGCCTTTATATCACATTTTCTCAACACAGAATAAATGATATAATTACAACTCATTACTTAGCCTAACGCAGGCTAATTATTCTGTCATTATGGCAAGGATTAGCTATGCTCATTCTCTCCTTCTCACTGTTTTCCTCTCAAAAGTCATGCAAGCAGTGCAGAAAAGTCTTGCTCATAAAGGCTGAGTAAGACAAAGCCCCTGGACATGTTCTGTTGATGCTGATCGTATAGACCGCGGGTGTCAAACTCAGTCAGACGATGAGGCCTCGCTAGAAAGTAGTGACAGCACAGACCAGACACATTAAAGAGTCCAGGCACAGGGAGATGCCTAACCTAATGGGGCATTTTGATGTATGCCTTTAATTTATGCAAAGAAATCAACATGCTGCTTTTATAGGCCATGGCACAGCTCATGCTGATGTGTCATCAGACGTCTAGAAAATTACTGGATACAACAGATAGACGAGGCTAAATTTAAAAGTGGAAAAAAGACATCATGCGGAGCAGGGTTCTGATATATCAGAGGCACATGAGTGATGGACACCGTTTTTCACCGTGCTGTCTCTGTGCCAGCAGCATGAAGCTGCAGGTCGTCCTTATATAGAAGTCTAAGTGAATTACAACAAATGAAATAGGCTAACGAACTGAGAACAGAAGAACACTGCACTGTTGTCAAGGGTCGGAGGCTTTCTGGGTCAAAAATAGATTGCAGATGAGTGGAGGAAGGTGTAGGTGCCTGTAGTGTGACTCTGCTGTACCGCACCTGTGACTCTGTCATTGTCCAGTGATGCCATCTATGATGTACATTTTGTGTAGGCAGATGCAACTTACTTGCACTTAAGATATAGAAATCCATTCACTAAATACATCAAAACTAAGAACTCCCTCCATATTTGATTTTTTTTTTTTAAACACATCAACCAGCGCTATGTCCTTTAATGCATATATTTTTAGTTTAATAATAATTTGATAAAGGTTAGGTTGATTAATATATGGGGATAGTGTTGCATTTGGTGTATTTTCTGTTGGATATTAAAACTTTTTCTGCTATGAAAGACCCTGCTGTGCATTTTTAGGCGTTATAGCCTTAGAAAAAAGAAAAGTCAAAATGATAATCAGGTCAGACAGTAAATCTGTGTCAGCCAGGAAGAACATGTTTCTGTGCATCTCTAGTTTCGTCAGTTTTGTGAGATACCAGAGAAAGTGCCAGAGGAATCAAAGTTTTCTCTAGTTTTTTGGAGCATAAAGTAATGCAGCACTGCCCCTCTCCTACTTGTTGCTGCACACTGCTAGTCAGCTGGCTGGATAAAAGCAAAAACACTTTACTCCACTTACAAGAAAGACAAATTCAGCTGTTTTTTTATGCTTGGAAACTAAAGGTGCAGAATAAAATGCAGAATGTGAACATGTTTGTACTACATTTTCACTTGAGTATGAATAAATGGAACAAACTTTGAAAAAGTAGATGTGAGTAGAGGAACAACTTTGGCATCATAAGAATGATTCTTGGAGATCCATCAATCAATCGTCCAGAGTTCAGAATCGTCCTATTATCAAATCTGATTGGTGATTAGCAGGTCAAATAACTATAAAATCAGATTTTGAAATCTTTTGTCTTGTTCATTTAAGACATTAGAACTTTAAAAAAAAAAAAAGCACGATTTTTGATCTAGAAACATGTCAGACAGCATGTACTTGGCCTTTTTTATATAATAAATGGCAGGTAAAGTTCAGGAACATGTATATATTTACTGTTCCTTTCTAATATATATATATATATATATATATATATATATATATATATATATATATATATATATATATACCCACACACTTAGTCAAAAGTGGACGGACTAGGACGTTAAAACGATGTCTGTATTGGCCAGCCTGATCAGTTATTTTCTAGTTTCCACTATTTGCATTTCACATTATATAAACTATTAGCATCACTATATAAGTTTGCTGTCTTGTCTCAAGCTTGTGTATGTGCTAGGGGGCCCTTGTCCTCCTCCTCCCCCTCTGGACTTGATTAATCCCTATCACCCCCCCACCCCACTCCGTGATCGCGTTTCCATTTTTTAGTCTGTATCTGTTCACTCATCCCCTCCCCAATCTCCCCTCACTGGCACAGAATGGCTTCCTGGCAGAATGGAGGCATTAATTCAGGGATGAGAGGTGTGATACTCTTTCTCGCTCTCTCCCTGTGTCTCTCCGGTTTTCTCTTTCTCTCCATCGGTGTTGCGTTTGTAATGCCTGGCCTTTATCGTAGCTGAAACAGCTCACTACCCTCTGATCCTATCTCGGATCTCAATATCCTAGCCGTTCCACCCTGTAAACGCAGGGATGAAAAATCTTGCCCTTTCACCAATGCATTACACCCTAGCATATCGCCATACCCCTCTCCTCCCATTGCACTCTCCACACCACTCACCCTTTGTGACACAGGCCTCCAGCAAAATTCGAACTCTACAAAATGAGACCAAGTGAGCTGCACTTCCTTTACGCCAGAAACCATCTTAGTCTCATTATATTTGTATTTAGTCTCAGTGCAGGCACTTGAATCTCCCTTGTCAGACAATAGGTCAGGCAAAATAATGACTAGCTCTCAGTAAGCTTCAGGAGAGTTAAGGCTTTGGATGTAGGGGAGATAAAACAACAACCGGTCTCTCAGCAGAGAAACATGGATCAATAAAAACGAAGCGGCAGCGTAAAAAGGCTGTTTTTGATCCGGGCTTGCGTCAGCATCGCTGAGGTGAGTCTTGACAGCTCCCGCGCTGTTGGTAGATATGGATCTGTGTTCAAAAAAAGGAGCAAAACGCTCAGGGAGCACAAGCGTCTTGTTAGGCTATAGAGTATGTCAGGCTGACCCCCGCCCATCCCCAACCAGTCTGCATACAAACACACAGGCTGAAATAGTTCATACTGCCGTTGTTGCACAGAAACTGTTGTGCTAGCTTGAAAACTCTGTGGCTTTTACTCCAAAGTGGGGTAGAGGAAAAGCAAAAATGCAGGATATGACTTGCGTCTCAAAACCCGGTGTGGTTTTTGAAGACAGCATCTGCTGGCATATTTAAAGCTCTCTAGCCCGCTATGCCAAAGGTAGGATCGTCGTCTCTTATCTTTGCTGCTGTTGTGTTTTGGGGGGGCGTGCCTGTGATGTGTGATCATGTACCGTGTCGTTGTAGCAAGTGCGGCTGTCGCTCCTGACTGAGCCGCCACCCCACAACTCCTCCCGCACACAGTAGGTTTGGCAGACAGAACAGTCAGGCGCTGGAACGCTGTACCGGGTGAAAGAGTGGGGGGTGGGGCTGAAAAGGTAGGCTTCGTAGATCTTTAGATAAGACATCTTTCCAGACGCCTTTACTGTTTACTATCATAACCACATAACAGCCTCAGACATGTTGGAGATGAAAGGACAGATTAGTGACTGCTCTTGCAGGATAAAAAAAAAAAAAAAAAAAAAAAAAATTCATTTCTTAAACATCTGTGTCATGATGCCAAGTACAAAGGGTCTTAAAGGCTCCTCACTTTGTAATAAAAGCTTGACGTCTTTATTTTCATACATTAGTTTTCTCTGTAGTGTGACTTCTATGGTAACCACTCCTAAAGTGCTTGTGTTTTGTTTTTTTTTAACGTCGGCGTTAAATTTAGAGGTCCTACTGTAGACGTAAAATCTGTGCTGAATGGAGACGATGGCCTACATGATGTATGGATCCTCATTTTAATCTGGCTGTAGCATCTTATATTGCCAATTATCAATATGCTAGCAAAGGAAAAAAAGGGCAGTTTCTGACCATATTCTAGATAACATTGTTTTTTTTGGAGTTTTTTTTTTACTTTAATTGATTTATTTGGGTTTTTTGAAGTGAGATTCTGTGATGTTATTAGTAATGGTTCTCTTAGCTATAGAAGAAAGATGTCTTATCATTGTAAGGCTCAAATGATTGTGAGTCTATTGGAACAATTTCTAAGTGACCAACCTGCTGGTTTGATGCAGCTGGTCTCAATGTAACTCCACACAAGAACAAGGAGATGGTTCAGCTGAACAAAATGGCACCAAACCTAACAATGGTTCCTTGTGAAATTGTAGATTAATACCTGCTAACCTAGCGTTGTGTCCTCCTGATATAAACATTTTTAGTTTCAACAACAATTTATTTACTTTTCATAAACTCAGTGGCGTCTTCCTGCTATAGGTAAGAGAAGTGTTACTGATAGTTACTTCCCTTGGAAAAAAATCTGAAATAGCTTTTTAACTCTTACATTTCCAAATCCAGGATGTTCCCTGACAGACGCTAGTTGAAAGCTGTTGAGAAAAAAGTAGGTCAACTTTGGTGTGGTCAGGTGAGCCTTCCTGTTTCTTGCTGAAATTATTGCTCTCCCTCAGACTGAATGAAACATAGACATGTCTCAACATGTAATACAAAATACAGTTTTCTTTTGAAATAGCTTTTTAAACGTCCGAACTTCCTCTGACTTCATTTTGAACACCTTACTGATTGTGAAATGTCTTCACTCAGTAACACCATCCACACCAAAGAGTAGTGTTTAGGGTTGCACAATATCAGGAAATCATGTGATATGCAAATATGTTGGTGAATGTTTGTACCTCGGTGTGATTTGCTCTAAATAAATAGTCTTTTCATTTTGGATTTATGGCAATCACAGACCCTGCATACTGAGTAGCACTGTATTTATGTTACCTAATATGCAATATTAGGTAACATAAATTTGATTTGCAATCAAAGCAGTTCTTTGCAGTGTTATTACTGCACACAGTGATATTAAGATGACGATAAATTTACGATATTTTAAATTTACCTGGTAGCACTGGGCAACATGCGTTCACTGATCGAAAAAGGATTTTTTTTTTTTTTTTTCCTTTTTCTGATCAGTCAGGAACAATCGAGCTGAAAATCATTCATTTTCAGTCACCGGCCGGTTTGCTGGAACATTTCTTATCAAATCATAAAGGCAGACCACTTAGCATTTATTACAATAGACATACAATTGTTCTTGTATTCACATTCCCAGTTATTCTCCAGAGCTTTAGAGCTTACACCAAGGCGTGTGGGATGTTCTCCTTGGCTTAAACTCCTGATCACTATGTCGGTACAGACAGCAGCTGCAGATTGACTTCATACTGTGTACATAACAATGACTTTGTTGTCATTCCAACGGCTTATCGGGCTCGTCATCATCGGTGGGTGAGGGCAGAAGGAATTCCACAAAGTTTTGATACCAATTAAAGTGCGTCTGTCTCCTGTTATCTTATTTAGGCTGAAGTCAATATGATTGGCATAATCAGACATGCCTGATTGGGGCCTCCCATTTAATTAATCAGTCGCACTGTATCGTCACCTGTGGCTCATTAGAGTAATTAGACAGAATTAGTCAGATAGACGGCCTCTCTCTGCCTGCAGATGAGTGGAAGGAATTTCATTAGTAGGGCTGAGCACGCAGACATGCACCTAAGTTCTGATAGCCGTTGGTAATGGGATTTGTTTACCCATGACTGTTATCAGTGATGAGTATTTTTCTCACAGTGGTAGATGGAGAGATACTCGTTTCCAAAATGGCCCAGCCTCCCTGCCTAACTGCAAACAACGCTCCCCATGCCAAATTTCGCCGGGCGAACATGTTTGCTGACTTCGTCTTCTGAAGCCCAGTTCAAAAGAACATGGAGAAACTGGGCTCGCAAAGTTACTGCGGAGGGGCTGTCTGTGCGCTCATGTGAGAGCACACGCGTGTGGAGCAGTGTGCGAGAGGCTTCTTGGCCAAGTCGGTGTTGAAGTCTCTCGAGGGAGTGTTGGCAATCTGTTCCAATCGTCTTTACAGCTGACCAGACGACCAAATGAACCAGGACAGGGACTGCTGCTGTGGGCCGTCCGGCCAACCCAAGCAGGGCTGTTACAGCAATCACACAGACATTACAGCCCACTTAATGCTCTCCTGCACACACACGTTTCGTCCTCTGCTGAACTAGACAGTGCAGACTTTCCCAAGCTTTGCTCAATTTAAAAATAGTGTTGGAGTTCATTTAAATAGTCTTGATTTAAAATAAAAGTCCCAGCAATGTTAAATGTTTTCAGATTTTAAAGACTTTTTAAATTTAGCCCACGAAAAACTAGAGGACGTTTAACATGATTCTCCAAATGCGGTAGATTGTTTGGGCCTCCATGATTCTCTTGACTTAGAAAGGTCACATTTTTTGTGGTAATGAAACAAAGCTTTAAAACAACAATATAAATCTAGTAGAATAAGTCGTGTTGAAAGTATTCCTTTCTGCTCGCTATCGAGTAATACTTGGAGTCTAAGATGGTTATAGCTGTGTAATTAGCCGAGCTGTCTGTTCTGGTAACCATCCATTCAGTTGAGCAAGATGCTTGTAGATTGCCAGTTGTACCTTTTTTAAATCAGTGATAGCTTTTAATAAGAATGATGGGTTAACTTGCAAAATTCCAGGAAAAGTTGAAGTTAGAAAAGGGAAATTTATAGGAAATAACAGGAATTTATGAGAACAATGTGGAATAAACCAGCAGTATTGAGGCCAAGCCCCATTAACCTAAACTGTGGAGTCCTTCATCACCTGTGCATTTGATTACTAGAACTGTGCATTATTGTGGCGTTCTTCAGTCCAGTGCGCTTTAGTTTCCACCCCATATTTTTACGTGTTTTTTTTTTTTTTTCAAACAGTAAAGAATAAAAAAGAGAGAGAATCTTTCTTTCAGCCTGCTGACTGGCAGTGTGCAGCAAAGCGTGCAGAGAGGTGGTGTTGCATGTATTTGTTCTCCACACAGCTGGAGAAAATGTGCACTCTGAGACTTCATTTAGTGTTTTATTAAAAGGATTTAAAACCATAGGAACAGTACAAAGACACGTTTTAGCATCTTTTGAAACTGTAACTTTTCAAAACTTTGTCCTTAGTGGGCACAGGACTTTCAGTAAGGGCTTCGATTTGCTCATTAATGTTTTATTGAAGTTTCCCTATGAGGCACACAAGGCTTTCTTTTCCTGAAAACTTTATTTCTTCAGTATAGACACTCTTTCTACAAACTGTTAATTTGATTTTTGTTTTTTTCTCTTCCCCAGTTGTTTGATGGCTTAACATGGAAAGCTCGTTAATAATAAATATCAAATCTGTGAAAAAGCAAATCTTAGTGGCATTCCAGATGACTTTGAAGTATTTCTTTTGTTATCAACAGTGCTCTCTGGTAAAAGTTTAAAGAAATACTTTGTGTATAAAATTGCACCTACTAAATTTGTGTAAAGATGGAAAATAAAATAATAAAACGACTCATTTAACGCGCCTCATATGGCCTAAACTTGACCTAATTAAAGATCTATGTGTCTCTGAAACTGATTTTCAGTATTCTGATTTTCAGGATTGAGAAAACTAAGTTCGTCCTGTTGACCTCATTGCCTGCTGCTACAAATTCATTTTTGCCTGTCTGTGTTCACTGTTTATAAAAATGAAAGGTCTTCATCTTTCTGTTTAGCCATCTGTTAATTAAGCTATCTGCTATATTTAGCCTCAGCAGTAATATCAGCTTCAGAGTGAGTGCTAGGAAGGATCAGTCAGCTGGAACGGTTTGCCACTGAGAGTCCACACTGCAAAGCACTAGAACGGTTGGGTGTAAGAGGTCAGAAATTAGCACACAAATCTTAAGATCTTAACTCCTTACCTTATCAGATGTTGTTACAATGAAAATATAGTCTTTCAGGAAAAGGGAAGTGTGATTATAAGCTGAATGTATAGTATTCCTATATCAATATCTGTTTTAAGGAACTGAAGAAAGATTGAGGTTTGTCTCCAGCTTAATTTTATTACACAAACACAGTAAGAATAAAGAAAATTAGCCTGTGACATGGTTCTCATAAAACCTCACTTTGTTGGGTACACATGGAGACATTAAAAAGCTAATTCCAGAAAGTGTGTGTCTGTTTTTCCTTATTAAAAACATTGTTTGCATCATGGTGGACAGGGCCTTTAGGCGGATGTTCAGTGTTGTTTTTCTAAGGCATGTAATACAAAAAACACCTTGAGCAGAAAACACCAAAGCCTGCTTGCTCACTAGTTTGCCTTTTGGTGCATAAAATTGTTTTGAGTTTTTAAGTATGTGGTTTAATGTGTAAGAATAAAGTCTGGCAAGAGGGATTGTAAACTCTCGGAAGTCACGCTCCATCAGTAAAACGAGTGTAAAGTCTACTCCGGTCCGCTGATGCGGGCATATAGTTTGCTGCATAGTCAAAACCTGATTGAGTCTAAGGGTCCCTTTTTGCTAGTTTAAAATGTTTTAACTTAATCATGTATATAATTACTTACCCACTTAGCACCAAGTCAGTGCTTTTTTTTTTTTTATTTATTTTTTTTATGTCTGACATGATGTGTTTAACTTACTGGGGAGAAATCCTTTGGAAATCTGGGAATGTATTGGGATATGCGTTGGGCATTGAAGCGGGATTAAAGTGAATTGAGGGCGTTGGGGATTGGCACGTGACCTCCTGAAGCAGGGCTCTACTTTTGGGTCATGTTTATTTTTAGATGCATCGATCAGGCTTTTCGTGGCCTATAGACGTTTCCATTATTTGAGGGTTAACCAGCCAAATTCTCATTTCAGTTGTTTTTATTCTAATAACTATAACGCATAAAATAGAGAAAAAGCTATTTTAGATATGATTTAAAAAAACATATTTTTAGGAGGTGTTAGTCTTGAATACAACAGGAAGTGAAGGAATCACAAGAATATCCCCATGTGTGCATAAAAGCATGTGTGCATAACCCTTTAGATTTGGCAAAAGTGCATCAGTAGGTAGTATGGTGTGAGCTCCTGCTATGGATGTATTTAATTAGTGGGGAAATATTTGACCTGCTGGTCACTGTTTTGAGTTGATCAATGAAAAATGGGCCAATTTTTAGTTTTGCCTCCTCATGAATGTCTTATTCAATTCAATTTATACATAGTGCCAATTCACAACAAATGTCGTCTCGAGGCACTTTAGTGAAAGAAAAAAAAAAAAAAAAAGATTTCAATTTAATCATACATACATTCCAATTGATCCTAGTTTTCAAACTGAGTGAGCTCAGTTAATTATTCCAAGTAGTTTAAAAAGTTTCTATCTAAGGAAACTCAGTCGAATTATTGACTTGCAGCATTCACTCCTCCTGGTGAGGACGTAGCAGCAGCAGAAAATTTCTTGTGTTGTTGATTTTACACCAACCCCTCATACTGAGCATACATGTAGCGACAGTGGAGAGGAAAATTGACCTCAGTCCAAGTTGTATCCTTGAAGTTTTGTATGAGCCTTATAGATATACCAGTCAATCAGCCTGGGACTGAAATTGGTCAAATTTTTTTTTGTAGTTGGTTTTCCCCTATATTTCCATATTTTTGTTTTTCCTTCTATTCATTAAGTGCATCAAAACTAAGACCTCCCACCATTTTTGGTTTATAAACACATCTAAGTGTAGCAGGTACTTTAATGCACCTTTTGGGAGTTTGATAAAATCAACATAAAGGTTGGAGACATAAGCTTTGATACATAAGTGGGGGATTATCTTTTATTTCCTTCTTTCTTTGTCCTTTTTTTTTGCTGCATTCAAAACTACAACCTCTATAAAAGAACCTGCTGTACATTTTTTTCGTTCAGAATCAGAAATCAAGTCAGACATCAAAGAAAGCCAAGTTCATTTCCTTTTTTGGATGCATCTTTAGTGTTTGACATATCTGTACTCACCATATCTGTATTTTGGGGATATACTTAAGTTTATTCTGGTGGCTGATTATTCCATTTAAATTAAGATCTGGTTCAAACTGTTAGTACTAACTTATTAGACATTACGGTTATCAAAATAGTCTATTTTGATATAATCAATACCAAAAAAATTATTATTCTAAGATATTCATTTGCATAAGAATTGAGATTAACAGACTCATTTATGTTTGTCCAATTTGTCATACTTCTTGCGACAGGATTGGGAGTTGCTGTAAGTTTTAAACTCTGCTAACATCCAGAAAAATATGAGCGACCCTCTTTAGCGGGCAAACAGCGTTGTTAGGAAGAATGCTGAGGAGTGCCACGTGCTAGCTGCGCTAATGTTACAAGCTAACATTATTTTTGTTATCATTCTGTTTTACTATAGAATGATCCTTTTATTTTTTCCTCTGTCGTAACATTTACTTGTATTAACAGCAAATTGACAGACAAATGGAAGCACACAGTGGCATACTAAAGATGAGCAATTATCATAAAATAATTGCAGAACTGAATCAATGTCACTATACTCCTACTGAATCATTGTTTTCCAGTGTCGCTGTGAACCAGCATCCTTGTTCTTTTTGCTGATCTCCATCCATGAAGTGGAGCACCTCGTTTCTGACTATTAATTTCAAGTGATAAAAACGTGTTAGGCTCCTCCTTTCGTCATGCTTTGCACAAGCTCCCGCGTATGCTCGAATTCACTTACACATAGCGCAGCTGCTCCATGGCCACAGGCAGACAGCCTGCTACATCAACCGCACCATGGGCAGCAAGAGCAAGATGGCGTGTAAGCAAGTTTTCATTTTTGTACCAAGTCTGTAGCGGAGAACTGTCAAAGAATGCATGCTTTTTTTTTTTCTTTTTTTTTTGTATCCTGATTTGTGAATAAAACAGAAACTGTGGCTGGCCAGGGAATTAAACTTAATGCTGATGAAGGGAAAGCTACTAATTAGTACTTGATCACGCCATTTCTTTAGAGGATTGTATTGTGTGTTTTCGGGGGGCGTGGGGGGATATATGCATGAGTGTGTTTTGGGACCTTGTCAGCGGACTGGGCCACAAGGGCCCCTGTGGTAATGTGTGTATTAAATGATTAGTGCGTTAGTTAGCATAACGGCCCTTCAGCACCATTTAATCACTCTCAGGGGTGGGCGTCCTCACAGGGGGTGGATGGAAGAGTTTGGTGGGGGTGGGGGGCATAAGGAGCGAGGCGCATAGTGCAGGAAACTGAGGATACTAAACTGAGGAACTGCTGGTTGAATGAGTGAGTGGATGATCTGTGGAGAGGCTGCAGAGATGAGGGAAGAGAGGGGAGGGGAGAGGAGGAGAGGGCAGGAATCCAACAGGAACACAATCCAGCGATTGCCACACAGTCGGCAAAGAGATACAATCAGTACAAGTCTTGAATGTGTTGTTAATGTCAGAAATCTACCCATCATCTGGAACAAGGCCCATGAATAGCTATTAATAACAATGCAAAATAAATGTGGTTAAAGGCGGGCCTGAGATCAGCCTTGACGACAATGTTTTAGATAATTGTTCCTGCTGTTATGTTACTCAGAGCGGAGGAGTTGTCTGGGGCTCACAGTTAATAATTGTTGTGAGCTGCCTTGAATTTGTACGAACGGCAGCCTTTTGCTACACAGGTTTACATGTCTGACATAATTGTATCTTATTGACTGACAGGCTGGATGACTAAGATGTTACAGCAGATGTAGCAGATACTGTAGCAGAGCTTTCTTTTTGGCTGGAGAACGGTGTTGTGGTGTGTCCTCTGGGTGGTCTTCAGCTTGCTTGATGACTCTGCTGCATTTTTTTGAAATGGCTTCTGAATGTTTGTGGTGTTTATGTGAATGCTATTAACATTAATGATGCTTTGCACAAAACAAGCTAGAACAATAAATACAAATTTGTGTTTATGTTACAGAAAGAATTAGATGCCACCGCCACACAGCTTGCCAACAGACAGGATGAGAGCGAACAGTCAAGAAAGAAACTCATCGACCTGAGCCGTGAGTTCAAGAAGACAACTCCAGAGGTGAGACAACTGAACCTTATAGACGCCTACCATAATCTTACATACAGTCATGCTTGATAAATTAGAATCATATTGAAAAGTTAATTTATTTCAAGAAGTCAAATACGACATCTAAGATTAGAATATTACTTCAAACTAATAAATAAACAAATTTTGATACAGAAATGGAGGACTAATGAAGTTTCTTTAATACCTGCTTAAAGGGTATTTTCAAAAGGTACTTTTAATCTGACAAAATTTGTTGAAAAGCTTATTCTGATTTTTTTGAATATGAGTGGATGCCACACTTCTGCTCCTCTGACAATAAAGCTGTTTCCACTGCAGGAACCATTTTCAGTAACTAGGATAGCTTTCTGGGGCCAGATGCAGTTGTTATCTCTACTGCAAGAACAAATCAGGGAAAAAGTGTACTCCAGAAAATGCACGTAGTACTTTTTGGATACTTCCAGAACCGAGAGTGGGGTTTTGTTGTGGATGAACACACAACATTTTCTAAAGTAGAATATTTTCTCCCTGGGAACTTATTTTCTTGAAACCTTTTAATTAACAGTGTCTGTTTCTTGTGTGCTGTTTCCACTGAGGGAACAAGAACCGGGTGATTCGTGTTGATTACCTCTGCAGACGTTGCGTGTGTTTTACAGGAGCAGTGTTGACCAACATCTTTAGTCACGGGGTATTGGAGAGTGACTCACTTTAGTAAATTAAGTGGTTTTTAATCATTGTAATTATCACAAATGATTTAGTCAAAACGATTATGCTTTATAACACATGTAACTTCACTACAACATTCACAGAAAGGTATAACTAACATTTATAGGGATTTCGCTGAGGCAGACTTCCTGTTTTCTTGCTCTTAAACCGAGAGAAGAAACAAGACCTCAAAATATTGTTTTGACTGGAAGTTACTTTATTTTCTGCAAACATGACTTTAAAATGTGACAGTTAAAGTTAATAGAAAATAAGAGCTGTGGAGTGACAGAGCTATGTTGTAATACTCATAAAATTCAAAACATTTGAAAAGCTCAACGCTCTGCCTCTATTAAACTCCCTCCAAAAGTTTGTGGTTCATGAAAATGTACTACTTTCCTTCCATAGCCATTTTCTGGGATAGATTTCCCTGGTAAATGCAGTGAAAACGATGGTCGGTTATAATGGCGCCATCAAACTACCCTGGTTCCTGGAAAAGAGTTCCTGCAGTTATAACGAGCCTTTACATGGTGAATACTTTACTTCCAGCATTTCGTTTCAGTCATTACCCAGTTTAAACCCCCTTAAAGGTCACATTACCTGTTAATTTTTTTTACACAGAAAGTATTTGGTACTTTTTGTTTGCAAACACAAGACTCAAACCTGGTTATTAAATGTGACATTTCAGTGTTTACATTCAAATACATTAATAAAATGAGTTATCTTTTGTGGAGGTATCTTTGGGGGGGAGAGAGTAGACTTCCACTTTCAACCTCTGTGGATCTCATCACAGCCGATTCTAGGGATGTAAACTGAAGTTACTTGAAGTGACTTTATATATGTTTTAGAATGTAACCTCAGTGAAATTATGATTTATGGCAGTAAAACATTGGGTTAAAATGCTGATTACAGCTCGCTTTTCTTTGTCATTCCTCTGCTCCAAAAGCAAGAGTTTATAGGAATCTGTTCTGGCAAAATTGTGTAGTTTCTTAGTTGCACCTTTCCTAAAGATTTGGAATGACTTTACAGAAGTCATTAAATGTAATCTATCTGACAGAGTCGCTGATTATAGTTTTCTTCTTGAAATTCTCATTATTATTGGCATAACGGGAGCCTATCTTCCACACGCTGAGGCTGAACAAGATGATGGTCCACACTCCTGAAATGGGAGCAACCCTTTCAGCATCGACAGATGCAATTTAGATTAACAGCCTGGTTTTGGACCCCACATAAGAAACGGCCAGGGTAAAACCGGACGTTCTGGGAGGAAAACATTCTGGGCCGCATAGTGGAAATGCACCTTGAGAGTTTGCCTGAGTGTGTCTCAGCATCTGCTTTGTTCATAAACGCCGCTGTGATTATTTACTGAAAAAGCAGGGGAGGAGAAGACAGAGCAGAGATGCAGCCTCGTCTCCCAAAAATAGTCCCTCCATTAGTTTCCCTGAAATCCTAAAGAGACAAAACAGAAACCCCCTCAGGAGTTTGTATTATCTGACCTAGTTTTTTATGTGAGCAGAAAGTGTGGTCCCTGAGAGTGTGAGAGAGAGAGAGAGAGAGAGAAAGACAAGGGAGGCAGAACGAGGCTGAGCAGGAGGGGTAAGAGAGAAAAAGAGTGTGACAACACTACTAAGTGGGATCAGGAGGGAATTCTGTCCTGTTCCTATGTTCCCATCGCTCCTCCTGGGAATATTTGTTTCATCTCTGTTACCAAGGCAACACGTTTTAAACCTCACAGTGAAAACAAAGTATTGTTGTGTTATTATTGGTAATGTCACCATGGTGAATTATTGATGGTAGCATGAATAATGGATGAATGGTGTAGACAGTGGATAGAAAATTGTCAGCTCTCGGTGGAGTCGACAGTAGGCCTATTATAGTTACCACAGGATGAGGATTGTGACAATTGACTTCAGCATGTAGCCCTCCTGGTGTAGAGGAACTGTACCTGCACACAGAACGGGGCGATTCCACTTCACCCTCCACATTCATCTCTAATCTCATTTCCAAGTGTAACGGCATAACCAGCAGCACACAGAAGCATACAAAGGAACACATAGGCAGATAGCCCAGATCACAGAACAGAACTCACACATTCATCAGTGTAACAAGGCTGTGATTTAGGAAGGCTCCTCTGGCGTCTGTGTGGCCCCTGGCATCTCCCTGGTATGTGGAGGAGGAATCTGAGCCAGGCCAGACGAGCGACAGGATTCATTACAGAGCTCTAACAGGCTCAATAGGAATCGGCACTAAAACTCTGGGCGGCTGGAAGTACTGAAGCATCAGAGCTGCCTACCAAACAGGCTGGTTCCTAACATGTGATGGCCTGCGCTTGATTAAAAATCTTTGTGTGTGTGTTTGTGGAGTTTTTTTTTTTTTTTTTTTTTTTTTTTTTTTTAATCTGCATGGCTCTGTGTGTGGTTGACCAGCCCATAGAGGGGGCTGTCAGCTCTCTGTGGTCCACACCAGTCAACGGAGATCACAGTCACATCAGATCAGACTGCATTAAGCGGAGCGGGAGTCCGTCTCTGATCCATTATTCAGCAACCAGGAGACCGGCCCACGTTGACTGTGTCTAGTCTGCCGAGCTGTACTCAGTGTGAACTGCACTCATGGTCTGCATAATAACACACATGCTCACACAGTGGCGTTTCTAGCATTTGGAAAGTAGTGCAAAGAAATGCCGCGTGAAAACAAAGTTTTTATAATTCATTAGAACTGACACACAGATTTTTTTTTTTTTTTTCCTCCTAAAGACTACATTTCGCTTTGCTTCCTAATTTGACTAAATTATTCATCTGGTTTTTAATTTCCTCTTAGTTAAGGCTGTGCTACTACAGTGCTTAAAAAAAGGAGATGATGGGGATGATTGTAAAATGCCCTAAAGATTGCTGGCCAGAGGCAGTGGTGGTAAAAGAACACGCACATGCACGCCTTCACACACGCACACATACACACACACATTTGTGTTTAGCTGTAGGGCAGACAGACAGGGAATGGGAGTTCCATACTCCCTGGAGGATTCCTCGGGCTGGCCTGTCTGCTGTCTGCCGGCAGCTTACACACCAGCCATCCATCTCCTGCTGCCTGGGCCCCTCACTCCCCTTCCAAAATACACACACACTCACACACACAGATTGACCATGGTGTCTGTGTGCATTGTTATGTTATTTGGTCATAAATCTTTAGAAGTGGTGGGGGCAGGGGTAGAGGGACTCCAGAGTGGAGCAGAGGGGTTCAGAGTTTCACTGTCCATCAGAGGTAGCTTGGTGCTGTATGCAAGCTAAATGCATTTATTTTTTCTATGCAGGTCCTGCCTTAAAGTTGAAGATTACAAAAGCACAAGTTTGAAAGATGACTGTTGAATTGTAACAAGAAAAGGAAAAAAAAAATTTTTTTTTTTTTTTGGGGGGGTATAAAACCTGTCAATTACAGATTAAATTTTTTTTTAACTTTATTTTAAAGCTGCAGTATGTAACTTATGAAGAATATTTTTTTTTTTACATATTTGTTAAAATTATCATTGTGTTGTGACAGGATAATGTAAGACAGATAATCTGTGAAAAAAAAAAAATCAAGCTCTTCTGCCTTCTCCCAGTGCTCCCATTACTAACTGCAGAGATACACCACTCAGTCAGAAACAACCAATCAGAGCCAGGAGGAGGGTCTTGGTGCTGTCAATCACCCTCATGTACACAACGCTCACACGCTTCCCCTTGCTCTATGCTGAGCTACAGCTGGTTCACCACAACATAGCCTGCTGCTAATGCTAAGGCTAGTTAGCATGGCCACTGATGACGGCGTATAAACAGCTTTCCTGGAACGGCAAGTTGTTTCTTCATTATTATCACATTTAGCACATACACAAGGGTGATTGACAGCACTAAGACCCTCCTCCTGGCTCTGATTGATTGTTTTTGGTTGGGAGCGGTGCATTTCTTTAGACGTCAATAGAAGCTCTGGGAGGAGGTGGAGGAGCTCGATCTTTTTGCAAATTATCTGTCTCTTGCCATCTTGTCACAACATGGTATCAGTTTAAACAAACATGCAAAAAACAATATTTTGTAAAAGTTACATCCTGTAGCTTTAAGGTGCATAATTGAAGAAAATGTGATGTTCTTTGTCCGAGGCAAGGAATTCTCCATCTATGCATCGAAGCAAAAAGTGCATCAAAGTGCATGCTGTTGAGGTGTTTATAGTCAGAAATGGGTGGAAGTTCTTGGTTATTGTGCATATACTATGTTGAATTTTAGTATTTGACCTGCTAAGTGATTTGAGCTGGGAAACCAAAAACTGTCTGGTGCCAATCTCTGGCTGACTGATAGCTGTATGTCTAATTTCAGAGTTGCTATAGAGTCTTGAAACGTCCAAAAATAAGGAGTTAAGGAAATAAGAAAATACAGTATGAAGCTTCCAGTTATGTCTGTTTTTACTTATTATAGTATCTGAACAATAGAAAATAGAAATTTCTCAAAAAATAAAAGGCTTTTTACATTTCTATATCACATCATATCCTTTATATTTCATTTGCCAAATATTAAGTTTGACTTTTGTCTAACTCATTGATTCTTTTGGTTTTTATACACAGAGCACAAATAAATACAAACTCATTAAAATTAAGGCCATTCACAACTTTTCCTCTATACCAGAGGTAGCCAACTCCTTCCTACATGTTTTAGATTTGTCCCAGCTCCAACACAGCTGAATTATTTGCTGCATTATTGGCTGAATTTGTAATCAGGTTCTGCAGAGACCAAGTAATGACCCATTCTAGTGATTTAAGTGTGTTGAACCAGGGGAACATCGAGAACATGTGCTGGAATTGAGAACAGGAACAGGCCATCCTTACTCTACCCCCGTTTTTACCTCTATATGCTTGTCCTGAGGGTCGAGCCTCATTTGGGTCAGGAGGGGCTGAAATGGGATCTTGTGGCACAAGATCTCTCTGCTACAATGGCACAGTATTTCTCGACTGTTTTTAAAGCAGTGAAGTAGCTCAAAATCTCAAATCAGGCAGATCAAACCTGAGCTAAATAATATGTAAGACTGTGACTCTGTGGATAGAGTCGTTACTCCGCAGATCCGAAAGTTCTGGGTTCGATTTTAGCTTCTTCCATGTCAGCGTGCCACTGGGCAAGACACTTAACCCCAAGTTGTCTACTGAGCTGCGTATTGACATATGAATGCGTGCACATTTGTGCCATTTAGTCCTAAAGTGAACGAAGGATTTTTAATACTCTTTAAGATTTATGAAGCCTTTATTTTTATTTATTTATTTATTTATTTTTAACCCAAAAAGCACTTTAAACACTTTATTTGAATTAGGACTGATCTAGCATTAGACAAAAGACTCAACAAACCTGGACAGATTTCACTCTGGATAATTTTTTTTTAATTCACAGTTTGTGACAAACCGTCTTTTAGAGATGTCTCAGTGCGGTAAAATAGCTCTTTATCTCTGAATTTGGAAGCTATCTGCATCACTGTATTTCATGATGTGTTGAAATTGAAATAAAAAAAAAACAAACTGACTTTTTTCCCAGACAAGTGTTCATATTAATGAGTTTGCATAACAGTTTGAACAAAAAAAAAAAAAAAAAAAGTCAAAGCTTGAACATTTCTAGCAACCCTGTCATTTGCCTGAGAAATGCATAACTTCCAGTTACATTTCCATTATTTTATTCTTTGTATAATTGAACTTTTTTTTTTTCAACACAGCTATGTCTGTGAGAAATCCTTTACAAATAAGCTTTACTTATTTACTTCCAACTCCATCATTTGGGCATTTCCCAAATAAAATCTGAATATTGGGATTTGCATGCTGTAAGTAATTATTGCAGCGCTAATGGACTCTCTTGAAAGAAATAAAAACCTCCTAACATTAGATATTAGTCTAAGAACAATTTTAAGGAGGTTTTAAACTCATGATTTACTTAAGTGTATTAATATTTTGAAGCAAAATTAAATGGAAAAACGTCATCCCAACAGCAGCGTGTATAGCTAATCTGAAATGTACAGCAAAATTAAAAAAAAAAAAAACTAATCATAATCTGATGCAAATTTCATAACAGCTACTTATCCTGGTGGTTTTGTGTGTGAAGCAACCCTGAGCTGGATGGTGGGGGGAAGGTCATTACCCACAACAGGCGAATATTGAATTGGCCCAGACAAACGGCCTGCTGACCCCTAATGAGGTAACAATGAAGCAGGGTCATAGGCTCATGACCTGTCCTAAGCCCCAGACAAACGGCCTGTCTGGACCATCTCAAGATTAGTCTAGCCTCAGACGCTGGTCACAAGTCAGCTCAGGATGCCCGTTACCTCACAGTTCCCACTTAGCGTTTTGGCTGCAGGTTTTCAAAAGGTGCAGACTGTCCTGCAAACAGCTGTTCTTGCCCTACTTAGCATCTTCATTAGTCTGTTTTGTGTTTGTTTGCATCCAAAGACTGTGCAAATCAAATGTTCCTGTACATGATGTCCTATTCTGCTGAGCTTTTTACCGTACGCTCCAGTTCAGTCCATCAGGATGCAGGCTTGGCTAACAGCATGGTGATTTGCATGTTCCCCTGATACATGCTAGGCTGGCTATCTAATCTAAAACTGCTGATTCGTACTGGAAAGTCATACAGTAGGACCTGAAGGATGAAATGCATTTGGTTTGTAGTAAAAAAAAAAAAAAAAACAAAAAAACCCCAAAAAAATAAAAAACCCTGTTGTGCCACTAAAACAATTTGCATTAACTGTAGGCCTGCTCCATGTCTCCTTTCGCCACTGAATCACACACACTCGCAGTGCCTCTGGGTGGCCCAGGTGGTGCTGCACCTGTTCTTATGAGAAACACAGTCCGGCGAAACACCTCAGGGTATAAACCGGGCCTTCTCCCCACTCTCTTCATCACTCGCACACTACAATGGATTTATTGGTAACAAGACGAATGGTTGCCTTTTTGAATTCAGGATTGGATGTATTTTAGTGTTCTGTTGGCTGTTAGTTTTGGATTATGCTTCTTCAGTACATCCCAGCCTCTTTTATATTTACAGACATCTTAATAACAGATGCACCGATCAGAGATGTTGAGGAAACACATTTCTTTTTGAAGACAATATATTTTTATTTTTTTTCTTTCCAGCGAAATTAAAAAATAAATTTTACAAACGATAAAATGGTTGAGATGGAACTTCTTTTTCATAAACAGCACAAATTTACAGAACTGTTTCTCTCAGCCTCACTGGAAATCCACAAACACAGTGAAATCCTCCAGGCTGTAGGACAGAAGTGTGTATATAAATAAATAAAACCCAGCTAAAATCTGCTTAAAATCACTATTTATGTGTTTGCAGATATAACATTTTAGAAATGTATATCACCTGATATTTTTCTCTACAAGATTAATTAAAAAATAAAGTCTGTGTCTAAATCTGTCAGATTTCACAGAAAAAATGTTTAATCATTAATGTTATTTATTATGGCAATTTAGGGCCCTAAGCGACCAGGGGCAATGTCACACTGTGTGTGTGGAAACATTTGGCATTACACTACTTCACTTTTAAGCATATTTTGACTCATTTTCCCCAAACGATTATAAAGGAAAAAAAATTAGATTCTACATTTCAAACTCTTTAACATCTAATATTAGTGAGCTTAGCATGGTTAGCATTAATACTAAATAATGGTCTCTGTGTATTCCTCATTAAGTAAGTAGACCTTTACTATAACTGTGATATTTCCTCAAGATTGCCAACCAACTATGACATCATGTCCCATGACAGTCCCAATTAGATTCTGAAAATAATCAAATAGAACAGCGTTGCTGTAATATGTTTAGCTTCCTGTTTTCTGCTGACATCCAACCCACTGTGGAAACCTGAAGAAAGCAGTAGACATGCCTTTGTAGAATAAAGCTGGGTTCCTTTTTGCAGCTTCTTAAACCTTTTGGGCTTTTTCTAACCTCCTTTTCAAAGACCCAGTGAACTCTAAATGCTTTACTCGGTCACCACTTCCACTCAGTGTTGTCAGTGTGACCAAGTAGCGTTAATGTGTGGTGTGTTCGCTGATTGGCAAAAGATCCGATTTTCAGTTTTCAATCAGAGCTGATCATCAAATCATCAGATTCCAGTCTCGAAGTGTTTAGTTTTAATATAAAAATGTTCTATGGATTTTCATCATCCGTTTTTTGTAATCTCTATGACTTTTCTTTTTTTAGGATTTACGGAAACAGGTTGCCCCTCTGCTGAAGAGCTTCCAAGGAGAGGTGAGTTTTTCTTTTGTTTTTCATATATATATATATATCTCAGTTTAAAGTAACCATCACTGCTCCATTTACAGTATTTAAACACCGCTGTTGACAAACCATGTTTGACATTCTTCAGTGCCCTTCTCTTCCTTTTCTTCTCTCGTCTTTCCTACATTGTCACTTCTTCTCTTCACCAACTGTTTTCTCTCTCTCCCTTGGCACTATCTCATTTCCCCCTTTTCCTCTCCTTCTTGGCTTTGCTCTCCTCTGCTCTTGATTTTCTGTCCTATTCATGAAGTCCTGTAGCCTGAGGGTGTGTTTAAATTGCATCCTGCAAAAAAAAAAAAAAAAGTCACCACAAAATCCTAGCTCTATCCAGTCACAACTCAGTGACTGCTATTTCCTCACACTTTGTTCCTCTGTATAATTCAGTGGTCTTTTGGTGAACCATAAACCGGGTTTTTTCTCCCCTTGTTGTGCCACATTTACTTACTTTCAAGTTAATGGTGAATTCACAAGGATCGATAAAAGTTGACTGAGCTGTGCATGTGTTATATTATACTCTTAATATTTCCCGCTTTGCCGTCCTCCATCATTTTGGCCTGATTCCATCTCGACTCCTCCTTTCTGGCAGCCACACATTTCCAGTTCACTCCCATATGTGAAAGTCCGAGGGTAGGAGTGGAGACGGCTGGTTAAGACTGGGGCTTTATTCAGGGTCAGAGTGGGTGGGTGCACGCTGACGCACACACGAGGACACACACACACACATGCAGTCAAGCAGAATCATCTGAATAGATAGTGACAAGGTCTGTTTTACTACTGGCCATGGAATATTACAGTTTAACACTGGTTTAGTTTCCATATTCTTGTGTTAAAACAACAAACACAGCCGGCGGTTGTGTAAAAATACAGTAATTTATCGCGGTTTCACCGCGTTCTGCTGATGATCCACAATCTATTTAGAGAATAGAAACAGCAGCAGTATAATTGGGGCTTTGTCAGCTGTTTCCACCATCTTTATGTTGACACACCTCGATGGCGTGCACACCAGGACACGCCGAGACGCGCAGTGGGTGGCCGCGGAACTGAGAGACATTATCTTATGATTATTGAGATAATACTGTACACCCGCGCCAGTCTCAGAGCACCCCATCAATCAGGCGACTATTCTGCGCACTTGCATGCCACAACTTGAGTCGTTTTCAGTGTGTAATTTTAGACCCGTCTTTGTTTGCTTAGTCCTCAAACCCTTTGATCAGAAACAAGACGGCACCAAAAAACGGAGGGGGTGTGGGGGTCGTCTCAGAGTCTCACAGTAACATCCCAAAGCACCCCGCACCCAACAAGCTTTAATCATTACTAAGTGAATGCGGAGCTCTGAGAGAGCAATAAAAAGTTTTAGGAACTTGGAGGGTCCAACACTTTATTTAATCTTTGTCATTGAAAGGTGGATGCCCTCGGGTCATAATTATTACCAATAATAGTGTGGTTTCCACAAGGCCCTAGTTTGGCAAACGGGTGGTGTGTGTGTGTATTGCATGCTTAGTGTTCCTTGTTGGTCCATCGATCAGATAAGCTTTTCCATTATCCAAGGCTTCAGTCTCTGCTTCCCATAGCCTCCTCTTATCAGACTCCACTGGGGCCACACTCGCATACAAACACACATACACAAACACACAGGTCAGCCTGATGCCCTTCACACACTACGGGTTAGATAGGGGAGCAAGGCAGTGCTGAGTGATGGTGCCACAAGCTGCTGACGTATGTATGTATGTGTTTGTGTGTGTGGACTTGTCAGGGATACCTTCTGCCATTGTAAGCACTTCTCATTGGTAACTCACCGATGCTGGCGAGGTATCATTTGTGTCACTTGGTTTGTTGTGCTTGGTTCGCGTGTGTGTGTGTGTGTGTGTGTGTGTGTGTGTGTGTGTGTGTGTGTGTGTGTGTGTGGGATGGGGGCAGGGAAGCGTGTAACAGCAGATGTCATTGGGATTGGTTGAGCGAGCTGCAGTTTGGAACAGCAGGACTGTATTTGCAAATCCTGGGTGGTCTTCTAATAGCTCTGGTCCTGCAGTTAACCTGCTTTTAACTGTAGGGTGTGTCCTACATTAAACGTCTATTTCCTGCCTCCCATGTTGCGCTATATAAAGCCGCTGTACCACTGACCTTGGCCCAGTCATTGTACAGTCATGCAGCTGGTTTCCTTCACTGCCATCAGCGCCGTCTTTTTTTGTTTGTGTGCGCGCTCCTTATTATCGACTGTGTTGATGGTTCTCAGAATCTCTGATCACATGTTGTTATAAACACATGCACACAAGTTCAACATTGTTGTGTAAGCGGTCTTAACAGTAATCTTCCATTAGTGGCTGAGTATCTTCAATCACTCACAGTCACACAGCATTTGAAAAGTGAAGAGGACATGATGCAACATGTTGGAAGACTGAGATTCATCATTGGAGTTAAGGCATGGGCCAGTTAGGAGAGTCTCGTGGTGTTTACGCAGAAATGTAAACACATGAGTGTTCATTGTCAAGTAAATGTTCAGAGGTGCTTCTCCTTTTCAACAGCTGTTGGAGAAATTATAAATGCAGGATTTTGGCAAATGACGTTTTTACAAAGTGCGCTAAAATACTGTTTCCCCATAGTAAATTTCTGGGTCATTATGTCAAAGGGAGCGTTGGGATTGAAGGTGGATGGAAGAGTTGGGCGGATCGATCCAAAATATCAATAATATTGATACTTTATTTTCAGATTTGCTCTTGAAATTTTTGTTTTATTTTTGTATTGTAGTTTCTCAACTCTAACTCAAAGATTTTGTTTTTTCTCAGGAGATAATTTTTGTTTGTTTACTTTGTTTATTTAGGAAAATGCACACAAATCATGTTATGTTATTACAGTATTTTGTAGACACCGATAAACTTCCAAATTCTCTGTCCTAGGTTTTGAACAAAATAATTGAAAGGAAAAACCACAAAAAAACTCTAAAGGTCTGAAGTTCGATGATACTGTATCAAACTTAAATAAAAAATAACGATACCGCAAACCTCTGCTGGATGGCAAGAATTAGGTATGGACAATAGAACGGTAATAACATTGGCATTGGCTGACGTTGGTCTTTTTTTAATGTATCTGTACGATAAGTAAAACTGGGCTGATATTAATAGTCTAGATTTATTTCCATCTTGTTGCCATTTGTGTTTCAGAAGGAAGGGTGAGAGGGTTGGTCTGTGGCATTAGTTTGGACACGTGATAGTGACGCAGCTCAGGATTGAGGAGTGTTTAATGTCATCGAAGAAAAGTTTGCGGTGTGGCCGTTTTATATCTGTGCATCCCTTGTAAGAGTAACAAACAGGAGATCTCGACAAAAAGAATCAAGTTTTAAGGTGATTAGTTGGCTTCAGTAAACTCTATGCACAATCGGCAACTTTTGACAGATTCTGACTTGCATACATCCCATCTGATGGGACTTTTGTATAAAACTCAGACATTCCCAGCACTGTACGTTTGTATCACTATAGGATTGATTTTCAACAATAGATGAATAATGGCAACATGGATGCCGCGGCTAACTCAAACTGAGAGGGTAATGGTGGTTGTAAGAAATTAAACTGGTACAAATTTGTTCGTATTCTTCAAGTTTTCTATTGGATTGCTTTTTGCTCATGTTGTAAATGCTGTTATCTGCTAAAATAGGCTCAGTAAGTTGTAACAAACCAGCACATCAAGCAAAGTAAATTCTGGTTTGTGACCTTTGCTTCACTGAATATTGGTTCAAAATGTTCGCTTGTTCACTTGACCTAATCAGTTTCACTAGTCCCATCATTATTCTCTCTACCAGGTGATTGTTCCTGGCGGTCGTAGCAGATAATGCAGCATCTTTGCAGGTTCTGGAAAAATATATAGGTGGTACATGAGAAATTGTTTTATTTCAGTCTGGCCTAGTCCTGTTCATGTACTACTTCAGTGTGTAATGTTGTTGCCCAATATTTTTGGAAATCTTAGTGGTGTTCGCAACTTGTGTCTCAGGATTTTGTTCTGGCACAAAGGATACAGGTATATACAACTGAAAAATAAGCTTAAATGATTTTAAAGCAAAGTCTGGCCTGGACGGTCAAAACACAAAAGCAATTACTATTCTGACTGCTGCTAAAATATTATATTTTTACAGTATCTATGACTTCTATTGTATTTTAATGTTGACTTTAGCAAAATTATAGGATCAATACCCTCTAAATTAAGCAGTGCTGCTGTTCTGCAGCGGGTTAATTAATCGGGCTGTTTGTTCAGGTAAAGCCTGCAAAGGGCTGATTAAACAGACATGCAGCATCTCCTACCTTGCAGTCTATAGTTGTAAAACAATGCTGTCTTGGTAAGAGTGACGCATGGTGCTCTTTTTAGTTCCACACTATGACTTTGCAAGTTTTTCACAACTAGAAATCTTTCCAAAAAGTTAAGTTTGCCTTTCTGGTAAGGAAGGGAAATGTGTAGCAGCCTTTTTTCGACCAGCTGACCGGCAGTGTGTGGCAACAAGTGGGGGAGGGGCATCGCTGAGTTAGTCTAGGCTCATTACAGTCAAGAGAAAACTCCTGTTGCCCCAGCACTCTCTCTGGCGTCTCATTAAAACCAGTTTAAATTGTTGGAACGATATGATGGAAAATGTTAGCTGTTTTTTAAAACCTCAAAATATCTCGGTACCGGTAACCGGCTCATGCCTAAATGAGTTATTTTTTGCTTCTGTGTGAGAGAATAGAAGTTGTGTGACAGAGAAACATGTGCAAAAGACTGACACTGAAAATCATTGAGAGAGAAGGGGGGAAAAAAAAGAAAGAGTCAGAGAACATGGAAGTGACAAGAGATAGACTGCGAGAAAGCCAGAAATAAAAAGAAGGGGGGAAAGAAGGAGGGGTGCTGGCACCAGCCTACTCGGGGCCAGATGTTTTGTGGCTAAAAAACTAGAGATGAATCAAAGCCATGTGAGGAGATTTATTAGGTTCCCATAGGAGCCGAGGCAGTGTTACATGTAGCCTGTTCTGTTTACAGTGGCAAGAACCCCTTAAACCACCCATCAACTACACTACTGGCTTGGCTGGGAATGTGAAGACTTTATATTTGGACTTACACAGGCTTTTGTCTCCATTCCTTTTCAGTTCGTGAATGTGCTGGAGGAGTTGGAAGAGAAACACAGGGCTGTTTAGTCTGAGTGCGGGAGCCAGAGTAGTCAGCTGTAGCTCTGCCCAGTACAGTAGCACCATCTGAATGTCTTTATTTGGCATCTGTTTCCCTCAATTTAGACATGATTTCAGATGCGTTTTTGCCTACTGCGTCTGATTCTCATATTGACGCGTGGCACAGACTGTAGTAGAGCCCCATCGCCTCCTGTTAAAGCATTGAAAACACAACAAAAGTTCCACAGTGTGATTTTTAGTAGTAATTTCTTATAGATCTGTCCTAATGCCGTCCATTTCAATATTATTGGTGATGGAATGCATGCCGTGCCCTCTTGTGTTAATGGCTACATCAGTAATGGATCCACACTGTATTGCTGCTAAGAGCTGACTGAATAATCTGCCCCTGCTGTGGCTGGAAAGACTGAGCCAGCTGTTTAATGATGTCAGCATGCTGGAGGGGGAGGCGAACACACACTGTTTTACACACACACGCAGACACAAACGCTACCAGACAGACTTAGGAACACTCACTCGAGGACAGAACGACGCAGACACGCACATGTGCGCGGCAAACGAAAAGCATCCGTCAGCAGCTCAACAGCTGAACTGGATTCACGGGAAGGAAACGCCAAAGCAGCCGTTGTTGAGACGGCCGTGATCACAGGCAACATACCAAAGCATAGTGAGAAAAGACAGATATGTAGGCTCCTCTTACTGTGAATTTAATGGGCCTTCCTCTTGGGTCAGTAGAGCTGACTCTCAGATTTGTGGTGATAATTAACAATTCCTTTCCATTTCTCATTCTCGCAGATCGACGCCTTGAGTAAAAGAAGTAAAGAAGCAGAGGCCGCCTTCTTGAACGTGTACAAGAAAATAATCGATGTCCCAGGTAAGAATAGTTTTTAGGTCTGTGTGTGTTTATGTACATTTTTGTTGGGATGAATCAAGTCAAAAACTGGATTTTGAGACCCCCACCCTCTTCTACACAAACAGCCACTAAAAGAGAAGAGGTGGAAAAAGTATAGGACGTCCCCTCTAGGCATTGATCAGCATTATAATCTTGAACTGAAATACAGAAGTTTCACGTTATCCAACAGATCAAATTGGTTGTATTTGAAACTGAAAATCAACATTGTAATGTACCTTTTGCCATAAATAAAACTATAGCATTTATGACACTTTAAGATTCAGCATTAATTAATGGCATACATTTTATAAAAAAATGTAGAATACATTTTTTTTAATTTGATGATTATTTAAAACAAACATGGGAATTGAGCAGAAAACTGAGGCTTTTAGTTGCCTGTCCAACAAGCGGATATTAGGTGGTTATCTGCAGGCTATCTGCAGCTAGCTGCTTAACTGACATGGTGCTCATTGTCTGTCACCTGAAGATTTAAAGTAATTTCTCTCAACTGACTTGACTGGTTGTGGAAAAGCAAACCAGTTATTTTACAGAACCAGCTAAGAACCGGCTCTAGCACCATCCCTGGCTAAGCACTGGAATCACTTTAGTGGAAAAGCTTGTAGTAAGTCTTCACACAGTAATGGCGGCCACACCGAAGAGTGTTGTCATCTTACTGCTCTTAAATATGGTGGGTTTACTGATTGGATCTGATTTTTGACTTTTCAGAACAGCTGGGCATCGGTCAGGTTGGAACATTTTCGAGGTTTAACCGGCCCACGCTGCTCTGATGCCATCTCATTTTTCAGCTTTGTGTGTGTGTGAGATTCCTTAGTACATCCCTACAAGGGCTAATCCCACGGGTGTAGCTTTAAGATGGTCTTAACAGAAGGTGCATCCTGACATTGATGACAAGTACGCCCCGGATTGGCTGCGGCGAAGCACATGCACAGAAACAGTCACGTTTCATACACTGAGGCAGAGAAAAATTGCAGAAGTGTCTGCACAGTGCTGCTGGTTGGAGATTTTCAGCTGTGTGGAAGTCCTGGAGGGCCCCGGTATGTAGGAATGAGAGAGGAGTCGAGTTCATCTATAACGTAAGGAGGTCATCATATTCCCACACGGATAGACCTACAGTAATATCTTTGGATTGTACTGCTCCCAATAAGTCAGCGCCGGCTCTGACGGGGCTATTCTTAACTTGCAGCGAGACAATGATGTAATGCCTGATGCACACATGCACAGAGACACAAACCAGCCTGACTAATGCAGCAGTCTTGAAAGAGGAAACAGTGTGTTTTCTTCTGTCTTGTGTCAGCTGAAGGCCTGGACAGTCATCCCAGTGTGCTCTGGTTTAGATTAAAGGTGTCTGGTGAGAGCGTTCAGCACCAGTGGCCCACAAGTCAAGCTGTCTTTAACAGGGAGGGAGGGAAGGGTTCTCTGTGAAGGACGAAACTTTGATAAGCGGGAGAGAAAGTTAATTTTCAAGGGCACATAAGTAGATAGGAGTCTATATTCAGAGCATACTGTTATGTTACTTAGTATTTGTTCTTGTGTGTTTGTTTGGGACTCGAACTTGTGTGTGTGTCAGAGCTCAGCCCTGCGTGGTGTGTCACCTTGACATCACAAAATCAGCATGAAATTCCCCAATCGTTCTCTGCTGATCTCTCATTAGCATAGTTAAGATATCTAACTGCGTCAGACACAAGACACACACACATACACAGCTCTTACCCCCAGCTGTAAGCTGTCAGTTCCTCTTATCTGTACAACACACACACATAAACACACACACGCATAAACTGCTCTTTTAGCTGGCATGCTGATGAGCGTTGCCTGCGTCTCTTGGCTGCCTGTCACCAGTCTGCCACCCATGAGCACCAATCAGATGTGATTGGCCTGAGTGACAGGGCTCTCTTCATCACACTGACAGTTAACCCTGCTGTGTGTTTTCCAGGGTTGTTGGTAAAATGCCTCCAGAAAGTTGCCTTTTTTCCTTCTGTCTCAATTTCTCTAATCTCTTATTTACAGTTCTCACTGCCTGTTATTTTTTCGTTTTTTTTTTTTTTTTTTTTTACAGCTTCGCTTTGTCCAACTGTCTGCTCCCATGTTTCGCTTTCCTCTCGCTTTCAAGATGCATCGCAGTGAACACTTTAACTGATCACAGCCAGTAATCTCTCGTTAATGTGTCTAATCTGTGTTACTGTCTGTCTGCCTCTGTTTGTGTCTGTTATCCAGTTCTCCTGCTGTGTCAGCCATCGTCGTGTTAGATCCCCTCTAATACAACGCCAGTGTTTATGACAAAGCTCAACAGTTTCTTTTTACAGGGCATTGTTTAATGGACCCGACGGAGAAAGTTTGTTTGTTCGTACAGGGTGCAGTAACTATTACATAACGTGTCATAAATTATGTTACATATTTACAGCAAGCCTGGATTGATTAGATTATGTTTTTAAATGGTATGCTTTTTATAATTGTTACATCATTAACAATGTATTGAGTAAAATAATCTGGCAATTAGGGGTGGGTGATATGGACTTATCACGATATTTTGTGGTACTATTCTGATAATGGTAAAAGTTACAAGAAAAACTATTCATTACTACTTTTTTAGTTACCCATATAGCTGTGACTGTGTGACACAGCAATCATAGCCCCTCAAACACAAATCTTGCTCTTGATAAAGAGACCCTTTTGTAATCTGCTTCTTGAGGACTCCCATAAAGAAGTGTGATTTGTATCACTAAACTGCTCACAGTAATCTCATTTTATCATATTTTTAAATTTATTGATATGTAATGATACTCTTACTGAACAAACGACAGAGAAAATACTAAAGCTAACAATCCCGACAATATCGACAGTTTTGGTTTTTTTTTTTTAAACATCATTAATTTGAATTTATCGTGACGATAACTCAAAATTCTTATAAAAATTTATCACGATAAATGATAAACGATGCAATAATTGCCCACCTCTACTGGTAACTATAAAATATTGATTAAAGTCTATCCTGGACAACAGCACTGCAGATGAATAAGGAAACTCAGCTGTAGAGTAAACCCTTGGGAATTATTGCTATTTAAAAATGAATTAAAATATATTTGTTGGGTTTACCAGTCTAATTTAGTCTCTTTTACCACTCAAAGCTGTTTGACATCAGGTTTTGGCCTAAACAAAGTTGCAGTCTCATACTTCATTAAGATCAGTGCCATGTAGGCAAGATGCAGTAAAATTAGGGTTCTTTCACAATCTAGGAAAGTTTAAGAATTATTCATTTTTTTCTACAAAAATCAAATTTGCTGCATTTTCTAAATTTGAATGAGTGTGGAAAAAGCCAATAGCTCAATTGAAAAATATTTGTATTTTCATATTTTATTCCTAATCCTTTGTCCAAATGCTGCATCCTTATTTCTGTCCTCACTTTGTGTCCTTTCTTTCATCCATGTCCAATCTTCTTCCTATAATTCCTTGTGTCCTTTCTTACTCCCTGTCTTGTGTCCTGCCTTCTTTCCTTATTTTTTCTCATTTCCTGTGTTCCTCGCCCCTTCTTCTCTCCTTGTGTTCTTTCTTTCTTCCTCCCTTTTTCATGGTCTTCCATCTTTCCTTCCTCTTTTCCTTTGTCCTTGCTTATTTTCCACATTCTGTCTTTGCTTTCTTCATTATAACCACTCTTCCTGGCACCCTTATGTCTTTCCATTCTTTCTTGTGTCCTACTTCAGTTATTTCTGTCATCCCATCTGTCCTTCCTTCATTACCTTTCTTCTTGTCTTTCCATCCTTTTATTCTTCCTTTAATGTCTTTCAATCTTTCCTTGTTTTCCTTCTTTTATCTGTCCCTCCTTCCTTGTGTCCTACTCCCATTCCATATTTGTGTTCTTTCTCCTTCTTTCCTTACTGTTGTTGTTTTATTTGTTGTTGTTAGCATATTAAAAGCCTTCCTGCTGTGCAAATGTCTGCCTTCATACAAAAATGACCAAAAACCGTGTTTGTCTGTGCGCTGTTTGGAAGTTTTTCCGAGACAGTAACCCTGAGTGAAAGTGCCACTATTTCATAGTGTTAGTATTTTACACAACGATTTAAAACAAAATTGGACAGGATCCATTTGCTTTTATTTTGGGTTAGCTTGACAACCAGCTCATGGCAAGCCCACTGTAGTTTTAAAACATTGTTAGTGTAATTTGAGTGATGGGTGGCCCTTCTTTAGTTTCCATACTATGACTAACACTGTTTTCTGTCACTGGTGTGTCACTGTGAAAAACACTATTGAGGAGAATCTACATTCATTAGATCAACAAAATTGTATTCATGGCTTTTTATGTAGTTTTTCAAGCTATGTATATGAAAATTGGGTGTAATTTAAAAAAAAAAAAAAAAAAAAAAAAAAAAAAGCCAACACATAATGTGGATCCACAACTCATAACACTGCAACACTAAAGGAGGTTAGACTGTTGGAGAAGAATGCATTTGCCTTAAGGAAGATGCATGTATAGATATTATAATTCTGGTCAGCTAAAGCATACATGATTTTCCCCATTAAAGCTGCAGTATGTAACTTTGCACCGCTCCTGACCTAAAACAACCAATCAGAGCCAGGAGGAGGGTCTTAGCGCTGTCAGTCAACCTCATTTACTTGCTGCTAAACGTGCTAATGGCGGAGAAACAACTTATCGTTACAGGAAAACTGTTTGTCCGTCGTCATGGGTAGTCATGGTAGCTAGCCCGAGTATTCACAACAGTCTCTACTAGCTGGGGGGGGGGGGGGTCGTCACTCAGATGGTGATTGACAGCGCTAAGACCCGCCTCCTGGCTCTGATTAATTGTTTCTAGATAGCACTGGGAGAAGGCAGAGGAGCTCAACTTTTTTCACAGATTATCTGTTACGACATGGTGACAGTTTCTACACGCACACACACACACACATACATATATATATATATATATATATATATATATATATATATATATATATATATATATATATATATATATATATATACTGCTGCAGTTTTAACAAACAAATACTTGAGTTTATTTACATAATTGTGTGTTTTTAACTGTTACTGCTATGTCATCTTAATGATTGAGTGTATATCGTCTCTTATCACAGGGTTTCTACTAATCGTGTTCATGTTTTAATTCGTCCTGTAATCAGTCATTTTCCACAGAGATCAAAGGTCAGGGTTCAGCTTCAAACATTTGTCCTTAAGGTGTAAGATTCATTGCCTTGCTCAAGGACGCATCGCCAGTTCAAACGCTCGCTCTCAGATGGCCTTGACTGTAGTTATTCCAAGCACACTAGGCCACCTCGCCGCCCTTGCTTGTCTGATCTGCTTTGGAGTGTGTTAACATGGTGTGTTTTCTTTTTTTTTTTTTTTTTTTACTTTTTTCCCTCAGACCCTGTACCTGTGCTGGAGCTGGCTCAGCAGCTGCAGCTGAAGCTCCAGAGGATGCACGACATTGAGACAGAGAACACCAAGCTACGAGAGACACTGGAGGACTACAACAAAGAGTTTGCAGAAGTTAAAAACCAAGGTTAGAGGGGGATAAATGGAGAGGATATTATTAACCTTTAGGTGACAATGAGGTAGCCAAAAGCAATCAAAAATTATTTTCCTTCATTATGTGCTGCAGTGTTTGGTAACTACAAGCAACATTATTTTGTAGAAAAAAGCAAATCTGTAGACGCTCAACAGAGAAGTAAATCTTTACCTGCTAAATATATTGGTTATTTTATGTGTCTCTAGCCATCTTGGTCTTCTGAGAATTAATATTATCTGTATATGTGGTATATTATGTACAAATAAGTCACTCTGATGCTCCTGTGAGGTCAAAGTAACTTTCACGTCCTTTACAAATCAACTCAAAAACATTTTGTTTTCACACATTTACATTTTATTGTAAATTTAGTTATTGCGATATTTCATAACATAGATCCCTTTGTATGTAATGAATATAAATACTGAAGTTTCCCTTTTTAAATCCACTACTGAAGTACATTGATTTATTGATATTATAAGCTTATTAAGGTACACCTGTGTTACCACCACACTGAGCAACATGGCTCCAAAAATACATGCATTTTGTTTATTTTGCATCAAAGCAGTTTTTCCAGGTACAAAATTGTTGGATTTTTTTTTTTTTTTTTTTTTTTTTTTTTTTTTTTTTTTTTTTTTTTTTTCCTCCATAAAATCTGTTAATTGTAATGATTGTGGCTTACAGCTATTGGAAAAAAAAGAAGTTTCCCAGAAAAATTAAAATCTCATGTAGAAATGTTGGCCTACTGGAAAGTAGATGTATGCACTAAATATTTTACTGCATCTGTGCAGCTTGGCATGGCGATCATCCTGTGGCTCTGCTGAGGAAGCCAAGGTTGATTTAACAACAGCCTTCAGCTTGCCGTGTGGAGTCTGATGTCTCATCTTCCTCTAAACAATACCCCATAGATTTGTCAGGTGATTCTATGGTTATTAAAGCAGGTGTTGGTACTTTTGGCAGTGTGGGCAGGAGCCAAGTCCTACTGGAAAATGAAATCAGCATCTCCATAAAGCTTGTCATTTTAAGGAAGCATGAAGCGCTATAAAATGTCTTGATAGATGACTGATCTGACTCTGGACTTGATAAAACACAGGGGACCAACACAAGCGAAGGACATTGCTCCTCAAATCTGTAGAAACTTCTCACTGGCCTTCCAGCAGCTTGGATTCTTTGCCTTTATACTCCTTATGCCTTGATTTCTACATAAAATGCAAAATTAAATTTCATCTTAAGATGACTTTGGACCACTGGGCAACCGTCCTGTCCCTTTTCTCCCTTGCCCAGCTAAGAATGCTGCCTTTGGATTAAGAGTGATTTTACACGACGACTAAGCCAGTTGTAGGCCATGTCCTAGATTTGACTGCGTGTGGTAGCACTGGAAGCACAGACTCCATTTGTAGTCTTCGTGAATTTCCTCCAGACTTATACAGGCTTTCACAAGGCTGCAGTTCCTGCTTTCCTGGGAACTTTTTTCCTCCCAAAGTTTTTTTTTTCTTCCACTAAATATTCCAGTAATATGCTTGGAAACAAGACAGTTTCTTTAGCAGTGACTTTTTGTGTCTTATCTTCCTTGTGAAAGGTTGTTGGGGACTGTCTGCTGGACAGCTCTCGAGTCAGCAGTTTTTAACATGATGGTGTAGGTCAAACCATGGCCAGCGTTTCTGTAATAACAATCTTTGTGTTGGGCTTATGTAATATAAACTTGTTCCCTTTTCCTGTTATGATTGCGTGTTATAATAAAAAAGAATCTGTAATTTAAAATATGACTTAAAAACAAATTCAAGGGTTAAGTCCTTATTTGAACATATTTAATGCGTCATGCATATTTCAGAAACACAGAAAATGTACAAGGTTCTACATTTTCAAATAGGTTTTAAAGAGGGAAAAAAACCGGCAGAGCTTCATGAATAAAAGACGACAGGCTACCTCAGGGTAGAGAAAGATGGAAAAACTGACAAAGGCAGAGAGATGAGTGTGAAGCGGTAATAAAAGTGCTGCAACTCCAGTCAAAAAGGAGGAGCGAGCGAGCAGGGAATGTTTTGGAATCTCCCCCTTTTTTTCCTCAGCGAGAGTTAATTGGAACAGCTCGATAACGGCAGGGTTCCATTCCGCCATTGATTTTTCTGTTCCCTCATCCTTTATCCCTCCTTCCCGCCTCAATAGATGGGGGATATTTAAACCCCAAAACACACTCTGGAACTCCCACTCCTGTTGAAACACACGCATGGACCCCCCCCAACACACACGTGCATGTGCGCACACACCGAGGGGCACGGAGAGCAGAGGCCATTGATCCCTGCAACCTAAATGTTTAAAGTTCAGTTAAGCAGTTAAGGGGTAAGAGGGCTCTAAGGGGACTCTCCTCTATTGATTATATGTCAGAGCTGTGAGGCTGTAGTTTAAATCATGTGCACACACAGAGTGCTAAGAGCCCTCAGTCAAAGGCAGCATTGCTTTATATCATTGTCTCACTCGCTTATATCTCTCTCTGAAAAACGCACACAAACACACAGACCTGTTTATTACCCCAGTTATGTGTTAGATTTATTTCAGGCTGCCCCATACAGCGCTCGGCAGACGGCAGGTTATGGGATTTCAGTTCTAATGCAGCCCTAATGAAGACAGCATATCTGCTGCTGGGGAGCGCTGAATATTCGGTACCAGTCGCGGATGTAAAGATTAGGCTGGAGCCACTGGGGCTACGGTCTGCGTCTGTGCTGACAGAAGAAGAATGTGGGATATGAAGCACTGTTCCTTAAAGGTCGAAATGCCCCATCAAACACATCATGGCCGTTTATCACGTCCTAGAAAACGGCTGTAGTCTGGTTTTTCTGTTATTTTACAAAAGGCCTTTCCTGTAATTCTTTCAGTGTTTGAACACTTGTCTTTCTGCCCTGATCTTTCTTCAGAGGTGACCATCAAGGCCTTGAAGGAGAAGATCCGTGAATATGAGCAGACTCTGAAGAATCAAGCTGAGAACCTGGCCCAAGAGAAGCAGATCCAGCTACATAACGACTATGCAGAGAAGGAGAGGTACGATAAATAGTTAGACTGTTTGTGCGCTGCTGATTATCCTGATAATCCCGTCTGTATTATGAGGCTCTGTTAGTTCTTTCGGACACTGTGGCTCTTTATCAGCTCTTTGAAAGATAACGGTAAAAAATATTTACGTGAACTAATAAATAAAAAACTCATTTACTAACTAAGGAACTAAGATGATATAGTAAATCAAATGTAAAGAATGATCAGTACCTTCAATTTTCAGTCGCTATTCTGGGTTTTAAACCTTAGTTTTCCCTTTGTTTGACTAGTTTTCCCTAGTTTCCCTAGTTTTCCCTAGTGAAAACTGGGAAACTAGTTAATTGACTAGGGAAAACTAGTTTTCCCTAATGAATTAACTAGTTTCCCAGTTTCTGCTTTTTCAATTCAATTTATTTATATAGCACCATTTCACTACAAATTTTGTCTCGAGGCACTTTACAAAAAAAGTCGCTTCAATTCAGTCACACATATATTCTCATTAATCCTAGTTATCAAATAGTACAATAAGATCATCTGAAAAGGTTTTCTATCAAAGAAAACCCAGCAGATTGCATCGAGTCATTGACTTCCAGCCTTCACTCCTCCTGGACGAGCATGTAGCGACAGTGGAAAATTGCTTGCGTTGTGTCGTTGACTTTACAACAATTCCTCATACCGAGCATGCATGTAGCGACAGTGGAGAGGAAAAACTCTTGTTTTCGTTTCAATCTTTGAGACTCTAATTCATTTGCTTTCGTTTCCTCGTGCTTTGATTATAGCATCAACATTTTTAAAAAGAATCCTGTCACACTCGTCCAATTTTAGTGTTGGCACACTGGCTGCCTGTTAAGTTTAATCAAATTTTCATTGCATGAAGGAGCACCATCCTACATCGCTGATCCAGAGCCTGATTCATACCTCCCGTCTGCTGTACTGTCCATTCCACCATGAATTTGTGTGTCTCATCTGTACCTGCCCACAAGGCTCCAGTAGGACTTCCCTCAGATGTTTTTGTGTCTGTGAAAGCAACAATATTTCCGTTCAAAGGGTCACACCCAACACGGCAGAAATAGAAAATGGAGCCGAAGAGGGAAAAAAAAACCTCCAATGTTTCTATTTAAGACATATATTGTGCAAAGATCCACCCCCCACACATACAAAAACTTAAAGCTGCAGTATGTAACTTTTATAAAAAAAATATGTTTTTTTTTACAAATTTGAAAAAATTGTCCCCGTGTCGTGACATTATGTTATGAGACAGATCTGTGAAAAGATTGAGCTCCTCCACCCTCAACCAATCAGAGCCAGGAGGAAGGTCTTAGCACTGTCAGTCAACTTCATTTACTCGCTGCTAAACGAGCTAATGGTGAAGAAACAACTTACTGTTACAGGAAAACCGTTTATCTGTCATTATCGGTGGCCATGCTAACTAGCCTGAGTATTCACAAGTCTCTGCTCAGCAGAGAGCAGTTGGGGGAGTTGAGCAGGCTACACAGGCAGTGAGTGATTGACAGCGCTAAGACCCGCCTCCTGGCTCTGATTAATTGTTTCTAGATAGCCCTGGGAGCACTGGGAGAAAGCAGAGGAACTAGATTTTTTTTTCTTTTTTTTTTTTTTTTTTTTTTCATAATTGTCTGTCTCATATGTCATGTCTGTCATGACATAGTGACATTTTCAACAAATATGTAGAAATATATTTTTTATAAAACTGCATACTGCAGCTTTAACTGACTTCCTGTGAGAAATCACTGCATACTTTTCACTTTCTTTCTTCTCTTCTGAGCTGACAATGTAGAGCCAGTGCTTTAACGCTGTCTGAGGTGGTAGTGACAACTGTTTATAACTAGGTGGAATGCTGCAGTTTAAGTGAGCTGAAAATTTGCACAATTCAAAGCCCTATCTTGTTCACGAGGTCCAGGTGGCTCTGAGTTCAGCTGGTCAGCTGCTTCTATCTGTTCCAAGCTGAAGGTAACCTTGCCCATTTGTGACAGGGCCTAAATTGTAGAACAAACTCCCCTTCTGTTTTCGCTTCACTGCTAAATGTGTTGAGATTAAAAACCCATTCGTTTTCTGGGACGTTGCAGAAAACTTTTTTCTCTTTAAGTTTTGATTATAAGCCGTTAGTTTTCTTCTGTTTAGCTATGCACATCATATAAGACAAATTCCTAATCTTGTTGCCTGAAGCACTTTGGGACAACAAGGTTCTTTTTATATAGTCCAGCATAAATCAAGTGACTTGATTTGAAAAGTTTTCACAACCATTGAATTTTTGATTTTACCACTCCTGTTCTTTAAAGTCCGTTTAGTGAAAAGTTCAAGAATATGGTACAGTGACCAGAGTTTTCTCTGACTGTATGGAGATAAATTAGCACTGTGCTGCTCCCACCTGTTGCTGCGCTGTGCCAGTTAGCTAACTGAACGGCAACACATCCCCATTTTACAAGAAAGGCAAGAAATATTTCATGCTAAGTAATTTTTGCTTTTCTGTCTTCATTAAAAGCAGTAAAATCATGTTTTGTATTTTAGCTGAACATTGTTATGTAAATAACATTTGATATGTAAATCCAAAGAAAGTGACACTGTCACTCTCAGGATTTACTATTTTTGAGCAAGAGGATACAGAAGAAGACCCATGGCTGTGAAAAATAGCTGAAAAACTAGGAAAAAAACGTACTGAAAAAAGGTATGAGTGCTGTTATATAGACAAGAATCCCATGAAACTATCATTTCCCAGAAGGGGTGGCATTTAATGTAAAGACAGTTAAACTAATTGAATAGGTATGATAACCAGTTGACCCAGTAATCTGCAGCTAGAATATGTCCAGTAAATGTTGATCTAAACAAGTTTTGCTGAGCTCTTTAAAATTCATGTTTTCCTTTTTGTCAATCATCTTGTTTACTTTCTGAAGGTGTTTTAAAGATTTCTAGGCTTGCAGTCGAAGATCAATTGTCCAACTGTATTTCCTGTACGTCAGAGTTTTATAGGCCCCTTCCTGTCTGCAGAGAGCCGACTTCCTGTGTCTGAGAGGGCTAGTAAATGGATGGCACCTCCTGATGCATTTTATCCTACGAAGGAGTGAGCAAAGGAGAGAGACAGAGATGAAAGGCTGAAGTAGAGGGCAGAAAAATAGAGATGACAGGAGAGACAGATTGTTGGAGAAGGGGGGGCATCAAAGGGTGTCATAAAGGCCGTATTTGTGCTGGATTATTGATGTTTTTACACGCAGCAGCAATTTCTCAGCAGAGCCCAACTTTTTATGTGCCAAGAATGAATCTATTTTATCCCTGTGGTTTCTGCCCCCCCCACCCCACCCCTTCTGAGTCAACCATTGCTTCCCCCCACCCCCAGGGTGCAGCGTGCCCCAGTGGCCAGACATTCCTGCCTAATAGGGCTGCTTAATGAGGAGTGGGTTGTGTTGTGGAGGATTTTAGTGGGGAAAACTCTTCAGAAATGGTGGGAAAATAGAGAATGGTTGCATTTTCCACCAAGTGTGAACCCGAGAATAACTGACTCACTATCTCTTAACTGTGACTTTGTGCTTCCTGCTCTCTCTTTTTCGCACCTCTTTAGGAAACTCCAGGAGAGTCAGGACTCCATGTCTTCAAGGTTGAAAGAGGCTGAGCACAAGACCCAGTCCCTGCAGACAGGTACCAGTCAAACTATTCTTCAGATTGCAAACAAGGAGTGGGTAGGAGGGTGTTTTAGTTAAACCATATGTCACACAAAATAAGATCAGGACGGGGGGGGGCAGGCTTATACTTTTTAATCAGAACTTGTTCTTGGGAATGTTAAGAAAGGAAAACTTGTGATCAAGTTAGTCATGGAGATGCACCGATCAGAATCTTGTGGTTCGTTTCCGATCTCAGTTTTTTGTAAAGTTTTGACCAAACATATTTCACTTTTACTAAGAGCTATAAAACAAGAAGATTTAAGAACAGCATCTAAAATCTTTGTTTTTTTGGGTTTTTTTTTTTTCAAGCTATCCTCCCATGAGCAGTCGCCATATTATGAGCAGAGGGCGACAACGTCACACCATAGAAGTGGCTTTAAAAGAGGCGTTTATCATATTATGCCAATAATGGAGTTATAGCAGCTAGCAGTACTAAGCACACAGAGAATGTAAATCCTTACCATAACTCTAATATTTCCAAAAAGCTGCCAAATTTTACATATCTAGCATTTTCCATAAGAGGTTGGAAGTTCAAAATGGTAAAAAAAAAAAAAAAAAAAAAAATGTTCAGCCTTCCTGTTATCTACTGGAAGTCTTGCTCTCTCGCAGCCTGAATGAGGTGCATGCATCTCTCCACATTTCTTAGAAAATACAGTTCTCTTTTTAAAAGTTTCATAACTTCTGTGCTTCCACTGACTTCACTTTTGAACCGCTTTCTGATGCTAAAAAGAGCTTATTTTGAGTCTCCTTCACTCAGTAACCGATCCAATCCAAGTAAATGTTGCCGCCGCGGTGACCTGGTTGCATTCACTGATTGGAAAACGATTTTTGAGTTTCTTACCGTTTTTTTACTGGTCGGGTCCAATCAAGCTGAAAATCTGTGTGTGTGTGGGTGGGGTGGTGGTGGTTGAGAACGGTGAAGGTTAAATAAATGAAAATATATTTCATGTTTTTGTTTAAAGGTGAAATGTAGCTGAAAAAAAAAATCAACTGACTCCTTTTTCCATCTTTTTCAGCACTTGAAACAACTCAGGCTGAGCTCTTTGATTTGAAGACAAAGTATGACGAGGAATCCACAGCAAAGTACGTGTTTCGTTGATCTACATGTGTGTTTACAGGGTGACTTTTCCCCTCTGGCTCCCTCCATATTCTGCTCTTGACATAATCATCCTGCTTTAGTGAATCTCTCTCCCTGGAAACTCCTCCTGCTCCCCCCTAACAGCTGGAATTTCTCCCACAACGCTCAGCAGCCTCCAAATCCCAGCATTACCCACTCACAGTAAATACTGAGAGGGATTGTAATGCATTTTGCAGATTCGGCAGAGCATCAAAATAGATTTATATTTTTGCTGTGTAGTTTAGAGTGCTCTGTCTGAATGGCAACAGAAAGAGGTAGCATGCTTTGAGATCTCGGACTTTAAGCCACATGGGGATTTTTACAGGACCTGAAAGACAAGTTGGCTTCAGGTACTCGAGCTGTGTGCGTCTATCGTTATTGATATCATGGTGGGCATGATGAAAACTGTTTTTCCAGGTCTGCAATCCACACTGAGAGACTCCTCACTGTCTGAGGTTTAGTTGTGGGAACTGAAATCACTTAAATGTTTCAGAAAAATTATTTTAGTGGGAAGATTTTTAACAAAAAGGTCTGAAAAATGTGGCAAGCATTTGTATCAAGTGCAGTTAATTTCCTTTTAAAGTAACGTGACGGACAGGTCAGGGATAAAGTTATGGAAAAGTTCAAAATAGGGTTAGATCAGTGGTGTCCAAACTTTTTGCAACATGAGCCAGAACACCAAAGTTGAACGTACTTTGGGGTCATATTGTTTTTCCAACATCAAACAAAATAATTTTGCTGTGAATGTTTTTGTGTTATCTGCTCAGCAACAAATCAAACATGCAATATTTTAATGAAACAAACTGTTTTTTTGTTTTTATTTCTTTTAATAAAAGGCGGACAGATGCATGCTCAAATGGCCCCTGGGCCACTGTTTGGATACTCCTGGGTTAGATCATAAAAATAGCACTGCACATCACCCTGAAAACACTATCCCTCTGGGGAGACATAGTGGTGGCAGCATCATGCCGTGGAGATGCTCTTCAATGGAGACTCCCTTTAACATCTCGAAGCCACAGAGAGGCTCTTACAGGACTTGGAAGATGAGTTATCTTCAGCTAGTATAGATGTGTGCTTCTATCATTATTGATCTCATAGTGGTGGGCAGGATGAGAACAGAAGCTTTTCCATGTCTGCACTCCACACTGCAAAGTGGCACTTTATGACATTCACACTCCTCAGTCTCCCAGGGTTAGCGGTGGGAACCAGAACCACTCGAGCGTCCGGACTTCTTCCACAAAGCTGAAAAATAATATTTGTGTGTGGGGGGGGAATGTGAGAAGTTTGTTTTATTGATCATCTGTGCGCCGCAAAAAAAAGTGCGGCACTTTTCTCGATCTCCCTTGCTAAATACGAGGCTGTTAATAGAAGCTTCAAGGGCGTCCTGCGTGCATGCATAAAGTACAGCCCAGAATCAACTTGGCTTTTAAAAGCTGCCTCTTCCAGTGCCGTTTACTCTGCCCCAGACTCGCTGTGTCTCTCCATTACCAGAGTTGTTAAATTGATTGGCTGTTAAAAACAGATCGATCCCTCCTCTGTCTTCCTCAGAATATTTTTTTTCCTCCTTTTTCTTCCACCCACACTTTATCTTTTATCTTTCAGCCTTGTGTGTTTGTGTTAGCAGAAAGGCCATATGAAGTTATTGCATGCAGCGTAGAGGCACTAATCAATAGTTATTGTTTATCAAGAGGACACACCTAGTTTTTCCACTTCTCCAACTGTGTTGGACTTCTTGTCTACTTTCTTTTAACTTCACATTTTTTTCTGTTTTTTCCTTTCATTTCAGATGAAAATCATGTTAAAAGGATGCCTATAGTCAGCCCCATTTGCTTACAGAAGCTAATAAGCACATGCCCGCCCACATCCACACATGCACTCACATTAAAGTGCACACACACACTTGCTCGCTCGCTCGCTCACTCACTCATTCGTGAGCCTCAGGCAGTCAGGGTCCTTGACTATGTGGCGTGCTGTGATCTGAAATTTTAATGCAACGCTTTAAAGCGCACACAAACCCCTCTCCAACCCTGCACCCTCCCAGTCCTCGGAGTCCTTCCCCCCGTTTACTGCTTGGCTGAGCAAATCACCAGTGTTTGGCTGAACAACTTTTAACCCTTTAACTGAGTCTACTTTAACACAAATGCCATTCATATTATGTGAAACACACACACACAGACGAGCATGCATTCGCCGTGTAAACTTCCCAGTGAGGACTTTATGTGACAAATCCGACCCCCTCCTGCACCCCCTCATCTCTTGCTGCGTTTAGGTAATCTCCCTTTTAAAATACACCCTCACACACACCGATGACACACCCTGATAATCTGGATGACGTGGCGATGCCCAGCGTGTGTGTGTGTGTGCACGAGAGCATCAGCGGGAGGCAGGCCCGTAGATGTAGCGTTGCCCCCCCCCCCGCACTGGCACTGCGAGGGTCTGGCCAGCTGCGTTTTAATCGTTTAGTCCTTGTTAAAGATTAATGATTTATTGATTTCTAACCCCACAGGATGCTTTAAGAGGGCGTGTGTGTACAAATTTCTATAAATGGTTATCCGGTTATGTTTTCATTCCTAATAATTAGGCAAACTTACGCTTCTTCTATTTTTTTATTTTATTTTTTTAATTCATGTGTCCATTACAAGCACCCACAAACATAAAATGGCGCAAGGGTATACTCAAACACACACAGGCACATACACTCGCGTCTCTCTTCATTTTAAGCCTCCCTGAAATCCCGAAGGTAACGTGCTGTGAAAATGCAATGTGGAGAAAGTCAAGGAAAGAAAAGAAATGGAGTGATGAAAGCTGGGGGGCAAAAAAGCAAGCCAGGGGGCTCGAGGCCTCAGCGAGGAAGACGGGATAAGAGTGTGATAGAGAAGGGGAAATGAAAATCTAAATCAGGGGAATATCCTGCTGGCACAGAGGACAGAGGCCGAGGAAGAGAGGGCGATAGATGAGAGAGAGGGGGGTGGATGAAACGGGGTAAAAACTGGAAGGGAACAGTTAAGGGGAGAAGAATAGAGCTGGGTGGGAGGGGGGGGAGAAAAAGGAGCAGTTGAGAGAAGAGCAGGACAGAGAAGATAAGAGATGAAAAGGCCTGTCTGAGATGGAGGATGTGCAGTCGAGGCTGTGAGGCTCTGGGTTTGTTTCAGAAGTCCTACACTAATGTCACTGGGTGCACCCGCTGGCTTTCATGGTACAAAAGAAGGGTCTATATGGGTAGTTTTGTGTTCTGTTTGTAATTTCTGATGCAGTTGGTAATGTGCTCTATATCGCCTCCTTGTGGCTCTTCCATTAAGTTTTTTGGTTACATTTTTGGTGGCATAAAACGATACTCTGTCACCCAGTTTTATTGTTCAGTGTTTGATGAATTAATTAGCCCTGGATGCATTGGCAGGCCGTGGGCAGGTCCTGCCCCGCTCAGCAACCCACTAACTGTTATCAGGATACGCTGAAAATCCCTTCCCTGTGATCTGCTTTGGCCCTCAGCCTCTAGCTTTGCCTTTATAATTCCCAAATACAGCCAAATCCAAAGGTTATTTAAGAAGACTTTGCGCATCTGTACTTTGATTAAATGATCACATTTGGAGCAGGAGCGGCGCTGTATTTGGGTTGCATTACCACCCATAAACGCTCTCCATTACAAGCTTTTCGAGCTTGGTGGCTTCCTGACCTTACGGGTGTGTGCGCAGAATGGTTGCTGAGTACACACATGGGTCCCACACGGTATAGCTTAGGACAGGATAAAAGCTGTTGAGGTAGCGTACCATTATGTTGCCTAAACACACACCAGATCCTTTCAACTATTAAGGAAAGAGTAAAAGCGGAGAGTGAAAAGCTCTCCCACCCACATCTGATTCTTTTTGCTGCATTGCCCGTGGCACAATGTTGACCTAATATCAACTGTGTCTGTTTTGTTAAACGCATTCAAATCAGCAGTACACAAGCCTATGGGACATAACGCTGTTTCGCATACTGTGACACACAAATACAAAAGCTGCGTGGGCTATTGGGTTCAGTATCAAAAGATTGCAGTCAGATCAAAAGGTCCTAATGGAGGCAGCAGTGCACATATGTACTCACATCTTTGCTCTCACTGCCGCTCATGTGTTCCTATCAGTGTCTTAAATAAGCATGCCTGCATATAGCGTGCATCTTTGTGCTGCATTGAACACCATTTCTGGGGTCTTCTACAGAACTAGACATGCCCCTTGAAGTTAATGTTGTTTTATCACAACTACAGACTTCTTTTTATTTTATTAGGGATTTATGGGATAGGGCAACACAAAGTAGTTCATAATTGGGAAGTGAAAGGAAATATTACACAGTTTTAAAAATTCACCTATAAAAATCTGAAAAGTGTGGTGTGCTTTTGCATTCAGGCCCCCTTCAACTCTGAAGCCATCAAGGGGACATTGAAACATGTAATTATGGATTTAATAGAATTGGTCAGGTCAATGCATATTCATGTGTTAATATGGCCTGATCAGATCTATTCCGTGGTCAAATTTCAAATCTGCAGCAAAACTTCAATTTTATTTTCATAAACACAAATAATTCATTTGACTTAGCTTGAGCTATTTTACAAAGAGGGGTTGGTACATGTGCAAAGCTGGTAAAGCCATATCTAAACAGACTTCCATCTGTAATCACATTTAAATCTACTGAAGACATAACAAGAACGCATAGAAACAAATATACACTTAAAAACATGCATGCACACATGCACCTGAACTTTAAGGTTGAAAGTACTCTGAAGACATGCACGACACACATTTTTATTAGTAGAGATACTATGAAAAGAAGTTCAAAACATATCTACAGTTGTGTCTAATTTACTTGTTTAGCTGATTAGTTCATTGTTATTGACCAGAAAATTAATTCAAAGTTGAAACATATCAACTTTCATTTAACATGGATGTGCTGTGCACATTTTTCAAAGTTACTCTTCCTGTTCACAGTTGGTTAATATTTACATCACCTTTATGTAAAATGTGGAGAATTTTTCCAGTCCACTGAGATCTGTTGTTGCACGGATGTATTCTTGCAGTCTGACCTCTAGCAAGTGAGAGGTGAACCTTGGCCTCCATCCAGACCATTAGTCAGACACAATCACACAGCTTCATAGCAGATTAGTCTGCTGTATTAGGATTTAGAGCTCTATTAATGTAATCCCTCTGTTTTAGTGTGGCCCGGGTTTAGGGGCTTACATGTGCACACTCACGCATAGGCACACATGTATACTTAAATATATATATGCAAGCATGCAAGCTGTTTGAGTAATGGAGTTCACAATCAGTGGATTAAGGTGAAATTTAGACTGTAGCTAAAAGGAGGCAGAAGTTGTGTGCAAATTGTCCCTTTATTTCCGGGAACCTACTAATTGTTCCTCCTCCTCCCCTCACTTTAAACTCTGTTTGCTTGTGTATCTTTTAAAGGGCAGTTTCATCATGTTTTTCACCAGATTAATCATAAATGTCTCTTTCAGGGCTGATGAGATTGAGATGGTGATGACAGACTTGGAAAGAGCCAATCAGGTAATTCATACTACTTTCATTCAACATTGCCCGTCACACAGAGAAATCAGAGTTCTGACTTGAATTTGTAGAATCAGTTGCCCAAACAATCGTTTCATATATTTTAACAGCAAATGAACAAGGTAAAAAGATATGGAAACTTGCTTTCACTATTTTTCAAATCTAGATGAGTTTGAAAAAAGAATGAATATGGGAAGATATTTGTTTCCAGACTTTTTTTTTTTTTTTTTCCATGATCAATTTTCCACAACAGAAAACCTGGTTTTCAAAGCTTAAATGGTTTAAAAGTAATTTTCTGGCTAAAACATTTGCATCTGTTATGCATTGTTTTTTGATGTTTTTTTTTTTTTTTTTTTTTTTTTTTTTTTGTTTCTATTGTACACCCACTATCTGATTTTACAAAAACAAATTATTTCAGAACACAAAATTGATGACGCAAAAGGAGTCATCCTTGTGTTACACCCAGTTTAATCACTTTTGGTCACTATCATGATGGTCAGAGATAATCTGCATCTGTAATGAACTGATCTATAGAAAATGTTTCCATCTTAAAGCAGCTCCCAGCATCACCGTCATGATTTCTATGTCGAGTCAAAACTTTTATGTTGGGTATGTGAAGACAATCTGATCATTAAACCATTATCATAACAAAAATGGCTCTTGGTATCTTTAGATATGATAAGAAATCTGTAAATACAACTAAGAGCTCAAGATCATGGGAACTTGACCACAAGAAAATGGGGCGAGGATGTTGCGACGTCAAGGTGATGAAGTAAAGAAACATTTTTCACAACAAAACAAGCTCAGTATCTCAGTATCTTAAGATAACGAGGCAGTGAAACTCTGTTTGAAACAAAAAACTCAAAATTATGTTATTCGGAGACAATATAAAGAAATTATCACAGCAAAATGGGCTTGATCTTGTTTTCCTGAGGTAATAAAACTGTTATTAAGCTCTAAAGCCTAAGGATCTATTTAAAATTAGACTTAAACTCTGGGTTAATTTTATTAAAAACATTTAGGTCTTTAAATAAGTCACTGAACACTCTCTGACATATGTTGACAAAGGGTTGACATACATGTGGGTGTAGAGGGTTTTGTATAGAACCCTGTAGCTCCTGTTGCTTAGAAAACTTTGATACTGAACTTTAAACACTAAGAAATGACATTGACATGTTCATCTGTAATGCTTTAAGATATCTGACCCAGAGATTTACATATACACATGTGGAAAAGTCTGAATATTGAAATGGAAAATGTGTTGGAACCCTGAATGTCAGAAACCTTCAACCAAATGTCTGCCGTCTGTGTAAACCTTACAACAAGGAGCTAAAACTGAACTGCTGGTAAAATAAGAATACCTTTCTGACCAAGTCATTCCTTCATTATGTGTAAACAGGGGTGTTGTTGTTTTAACTTGGCCCCACCCTTGTCGTCTTGCTGCAGAAAATATTCACCTGAGCACCGGCTGTGTATTAATCTGTGCCTGAAAATAGTCCTGAACAAGCACCCTACTTATTCTACTTTGAGCAACACTAATGTCCAGCTGCTTTAAGGAATTATTAAGCTCTTTCTAAAAATGCACCGTGTATTTTTGACTATTTTATACCCAAGAGGAAAAGTTGCGCTAGTTCTATTTTTTTTTTTCTTATATAGCCTGGTTTTCTCTTTGAATAAGAAAAATAGACATTGTTGCTCATAATCGCTCACCAGTTCAAAAGCTATAAAAATATTCCCTGTTTAAAAGAGTGAAACTTGCTGGTTGGATTTCAATGTTAGCTGCACACCTACCAAACTCATCCAGCTGAAGCGAACCTCCCAGCTTGCCCTCTGCCCCGGCATTGTTAATATCCCTTTGCTATCTGTTAATGTCATTGTTGTTAACTTTCATTGTTAGGCCAAGAGTATGATTTTGGTTAAAGGGCCAGCATAGGCATGTAATGTTAATATTACCCCAAAGGTTAACACTCCGACTATAATGCCACTCATACACACATACTCTTGCACTGTTCACACTTTTGATTTGAGGTTTACTGAGGGTGACAGCGTGGCCTGCAGCTCAGTCAGACTTTTTAGAAGCTTTTACAAGAAGAAAATGGAAAACAGGACGTTTTTTTTTTTGTTTTTTTTTTGTTTTGTTTTTTTTTGTTTTTTTGTTTTTTTTTGTCTGGCCTGGCACTTTAACTCCCACCCAGTCAATAACAGCTCTCAAGATGGTTACAATTAGGAACGCTGTGAAATCGGCTCCCTGTAACTCCTAATGATGGCAAGTTGGCCAGTGGAGCAGATGATTCTCGACTAGAGCATGGCCATGTGGTTATAAATGTAGAGTCATGCTTATTATTTCTGTTCTTTAGGGGAATATATTGACTTAAGGAAATATCAATTCTTTTGTAATTTTACATTTTGAATATTCCCCGTTATGTTATTGAATATTTGTTTGGGCTGTAAAGGGGGCCATTTCCTTTGTATACAAACACTTCACAGCATGACGGTGGATTGTGTAATGGAAAACCTTTATGCCTTAACTTTATTACCTTTGGCTCGACACTCGTGCGCTCTAAGGCATTCTGTTTTCTATGCAGTGAAGTTAACATCCTTAGATTTTATCAATAACTGTAAAGACACGGAGAGGCAAAGTTGGTGCTGATCAGATAAAATTGGGTTCACAGTTTAATAACCATCTATCCAGAATCTCCAATTTACATTTCTGTTTCTTTCCAGCGAGCAGAGGCAGCAGAGAGAGAGGCGGAGGCGCTCAGAGAGCAGCTGTCATCATCTAACCAATCCCAACAGCTCAGCAGTCCCACCAAGGCCGACCCTGACTCGGTAACCCACTTTCATTGCTTTGCTGATTGGTTGGTTAAAAAGCTGCTGATTGGCTAAAACTCCCTTTATCAACCTAGAAATGGTTGGTTGTTATATATATTTATATTTTATGTCGCTGTATTCACTGAATTGAGAAGTCATGCTCTGGGAGCACCAGTGATGGTGTTCAGAGCCAAAATGATGTCAGTGTTTCGAGAAATATGAAAAGCTGCAGATTTGATTTTTTTTTTAAAAATGTTAATTTTGGATAAAAATTGAATTATATAATTAAGTAGGGAAAAACTTTTCCAGACTTTTTTCACTGTTCTGTTTTCCCTGATTCTCTGGGAATAAATCACTTAAGAGGGTGAATAGATTTTAAGAGATTATATAGAATAGATATAAAGAACTGAGAATGGCTGTACTTTTCAGTAAAGTTGGGTTGCTTTAGTAATAACTGTTTTGGTTTTGATTTGATTTTTGTACTGGTATTGGCATAAATATATTAACCCACTACCTCAGGCTTTTATATTGCAAGATAATTAGACAATTTGTGACTACAAATAAGCTCAAGATCTCATTACTTCAAGATAGTTGAGATGAGAAAACAAGCTGACATTTTTTTTTTTTTTTTTTATCACACCCAAAATTAGTTAAAAAAAAATCCTGTTATCAGGAATATAAAAACAATCTGGAGACTTCATTATCTTGAGATAAGGCTGTAAAACTAATTTTCACAAACTGAAGCCCACATTATCTCGAGATAGTAAAACTAGTATTACAACAAAAAGAACTGTAGATGTCCTTATTTTGTGATATGTTTAAATTATCACTTACAAATGCATTTACATCACATCTTAAAATGGCGAGATTACTATTATCACAACAAAAATGAGCCATAGATTGCCTTATCTTAAGATCTTCATATAATTAAAGTGTGATTACTGAAAAACGAGCTTTAGATATCATACTGGGATGGTAAAATAATTTCTTATCTTCGATGACATGACAATAAAAATCACTACAGAACAAGTTCAAACTATACTATAGTTGATATAAAGATACTAACTTGAGCAAAACATGTCTTCATACCTTGATGAAAATCTAAATCTATGCATTATATTGCATTATAGGCATTATGTGTTTTGGCGTTACTGACGTATTTTATTTATGTGGTAATTAACCCCAAACACTTTTTAAATAGAAAAATGAAACCAATTTATGTTAAGTGTTTGTGCAGTCCAAAAGATTCAAACATTTAAAGAGACTTTTGAGGATTTGAGTCCAGAAAAGTCATTTTTCAATCTGTTAAAGGGTGGGAATCATGGTTGTATTTATTTTTTATTTTTTAGAGATTGATTCAGTGGGCTCTTACAAGAAAGAGTAAATGAAACTTTACGACATACTCCGTCCTGGATTGTTTTGGCTTATTACTGTTGGCAAATGACTTCATTTGTTAGGAAGATTCTTTACAGACTCGAAACAAATGTTTTAGATTTTAAGTTCAATAAATAAAAAGTTTTTACCTTTCTGGCCTGTAGGAGCAGGCATCAGAGGTGGCATTGCACTCAAATCTGGAGGCGGAGCTCAGGGCCAAAGAAAGGGAGACCGCCCAGCTGGTGGAGGATGTCCAGAGACTGCAGGCCAGCCTGACCAAACTCCGTGAGACCACCAGCTCCCAGATCTCCCAGCTGGAGCAGCAGCTTAGCAGCAAGTCTGCAGTTCTCAAGGTACAAACAAAACATCCAGTTTCCCTTTTTCTATGGAATTTCTGCTCAACTTCTTCAGCCATAAAATTTTTAGGACTCTGTAATTTCTGCTCATTTTCCTTTTTCCCCTCTGTGTTGTAATTATTTCTGTATCTATAATCCTGTGTACATGTTTGGTTTATTTCATCTAAACTTACCCACTGGAACATGTCCATGAAAGATTCACTTTTCATGTCTTTGTGACCCACAGGAACTGGAAGAGAAATTGGAAAGGCAAGCTGACTATGAGGAGGTCAAGAAAGAACTAAGGTGGGGTTAAAATGGAGGATAATCAACATTTTTGCCTACAGTTTTTGTCTTGACCTCTGAGAAAACCAGAGGTCTATCATCATTTTAGGTGTAGATTCCTTCAGGATTAGGACTGCTAGTAATGATTATTTTAGTAATCGATTATTCTGACGATTAATCGGATAAAAAAAATTGTAACATTCTGCAGATTTTTAATTTAACCTCTTAGGCTTTTTTATACAATGTTAGAAATACATTAAAAGAGGCAAATAAACAATTACATTCCTTTTTTAATTAGGAAAATAAACATTTAATTGCCTAAAATGCAATAATATAGCTATCCTTTTGTGAATTTGTGCCAGGTGAAGCTAAAACTGCTACTTGAGGAGTTTTGGGTAGAACATATTTAAAGACAAAGGTTTTTTTTTTTTTGTTTTGTTTTTTTTTTTATATATATATCTTAAATGCAAAATGTTTATATATTTTGTACAGTTTTGGCTTATTCAGGATGCTAAATGAAAGGACTGTACATGCATGTGTTTTAGTGGTCTGAAAGCTTGTTCTTTGATCCCCTCAGCATCCTTAAAACTATGGAGTTTGGAACCGACTTAGTGCAGGTAAAACATTCTGAAGGATGTACTGTTGAAATAACACTTATCTAATTTCTGTAAATTAATAGATTTGAACCTCCAAACACAAAAAAATGATCACCAAATACTCATTACCTCTTCATTCCACCATTCCTCTTCATCAGGACTCTTCCAAACCTCTGGAGGTGCTGTTGCTGGAGAAGAACCGGACTCTTCAATCAGAGAGCGCTGCTCTGCGCATCGCCAACACCGAGCTGAGCGGTAAGTTTGTAACGAGGTGAAGCTGTTGTAAGGTGTAGGGTGTTCACAAAAGAGACCCGGAGAAACAGAGTCCAAAATCTTTGATGACTGCGAGCTTAGCATCAGACGAGGCAGAGATGTGGACACATGCACAGTGGCATCAAAAAGGGAATATAGATTTTATTTATTTTAAAAATACTATACATGTCTGGGGTTTTTAGAGTAAACCATTTGGAGGAAGGGTCAGAGGAATGAACTCTCTACAAGGTATAAAGTTCAAAATCAGTTTAGGAAGGTGTTGATGCTCTCACCTAAGCATCACTAAAAGTACAAAAAGAGGTGAAACACCTAGGTTGTATCATAAAATGAGGAAAAACTAAGGCTTTTTGGGGAATTATTCCATGTTTTATTGTTAGTTGTTCACAGGAACAGAACTTGTATCTGGGGTCTTGAGACTTTTGATGCCACTTCCTGTTTGTAGGCAAGTTCCTTTTCTCTGAGAATACTTTAATATTTCATTTTTATTAAATTATTTAAACGTTGCCACCACCATCCACAGATTTATCGGTTTAAAATGAAAAACGCATTGTATGAAACCTTTGTTGTAGTGCAAAGATTTTGCTTTTGCCTTACATTTTACAGAACAGCATCTGTTGTGTCTTATAAATACACCAGCAGGAGGTTCAACCTGAAAGGTAAAAATAAAAAATAAAAAAACTAGCATTGTGCAACAAAAAAATGAGGACACCATCCTCTGTTCTTTACATCAGGACTCCGCTGCCCTCTCCAAACTGTGTTTATGGGTTTGAAATGTCATTGCTTTAGGCTTGAATAGTTGAATAGCTTAGAATTGATTAACATTCACAGTGAGAGGAGCTTACTGTCTTATTCGATCATGTTAAGTCTCAATGGTTATGCATTAAAATAATTCTCCCAAGCACTCATCAGGATGAATTATAGTTGTTAAGACTGGAGAAATATAGTTTGTGTCTGTATGTTCTGGTTATTGTAAAAAAAAATATTAGTGACGTGAATCGGTGTTTTTTTTTTTTTTTTTTTTTGTTTTTTTTTTTTTATAATCAAGTTTTTATTTTTTTTTTTTTTTTTTTTGGTTTTTTTTTTTTTTTTTTTTTTTTCCTTTGATAAAAGTTTAAGCTTTATTTGTATCTGGAGTGTTTTTCATAAACTAAAAGACTGATGCAGCATCTGGAGTGGAATAAAAGAAGATCTTTGAAGTGGACTCGCCCAGTCTAGTGACTCCATAAGGAAACCTTTTTTTGTTTTGTTTTTAACTCTGTTCTGCTACCTCTACTTTGTCTGTGAGAGAAAGTGAGACCGAGCCTCGGGCCAGGCTAATCTGCCCATGTGGCACGGTGACAACTGCTTTGTTTGTCCTGTTTTCTTCCAGGCTGTGGCTTACAAGAAAGGTTGAAATCACAAATGCATGGGCACTTTGTCTGGGGGGGATTGGCAAAAAAGGAAAACACAAAGTTCACTAATTTAAAAAAAAAAAAAAAAAAAAAAAAAAAAAAAAAAAAAAAAACTTGACTAAGATAACTTTCCACTTTTTTTTTGCTCTCTCTCGTTTTGGAACCCCCCTTTTTTGTTGACTCCCCCATAATGCATTGTGTTTTGACCTTTCTTGTAGGGTCAGCCGGGCGAAAAGGGACAGAAGAGTCCACAGCGAAGGAGGACGCCGTCAACAGCGACCCTTCTTCTTCGCCACCTCCTCCACCTCCCTCTCTCCCCTCCTCCTCTCAGCACCCCTTATCTCGTACTCACATAGACCCCCTGAACACTGCCGCAACCAGCAGCGAAACCCAACCCTTCACTCCTACGGGCATCGGACAAGAGCTGTACTCCCCCATGTTCCCCCTGGTTGGCAGTAAGATGGCTCTGAACACTCTGATTCAGCGGCAGCTCCTCCAAACGTTCTACTCAAAAGCTTTGCAGGACTCCTCGGGAATCCACAGCGGGGCTCTGCTGTTCACCCCCTTCACTCCAGCCCTCAGCTCCATCCCTACCTCCACCCCTGGTTCGGGGTCAGCCGCCATCCCCTTGGCAGCCAGCAGCCCTCAGCCCCCTCCAGCTAGTCCTGACATGGCTCCCGTCAACGGGAGCAGCACCGCGGGCAGCGCCCCTTCCCCGTCACCCAGCCACTCCGACGCCACCACCGGCAGCGTCCTGGACGGGGAGGACATGGACACAGCGGAGATCGCCCGGCAGGTGAAAGAGCAGCTGATCAAGCACAACATAGGCCAGCGGGTGTTTGGCCACTACGTGCTGGGACTTTCTCAGGGTTCAGTCAGCGAGATCCTGGCCAGACCGAAGCCCTGGAACAAGCTGACCATCCGGGGGAAGGAGCCCTTCCATAAGATGAGGCAGTTCCTCGCTGATGAGCAGAACATCCTGGCGCTGCGAAGCATTCAGGGACGACAGAGAGGTTAGTGTGTGTCTTTAATGTATCTGTGCCTCTCTCTCTCTGTGTGTGTGTGTGTGTGTGTGTGTGTGTTCACAGCCCTGCACAGAGCTATTGATTAGCTTGTCAATACAGACTAGCTTTTTTATTTTTCTTTCTCTCTCCTGCCTCCTGTGTACTGAATGAGTTCCTAGTCACATACTGATCCCTAGAGCCTCTCCTAGCTATTGTGATCAATACAGAAACCTTTCACACATCAATGGTATTGAACGGAGGGAACTGGGAGGAAGGCAGGGGTACTGTTAACTGCGGGTAGATTCGATTAGCCCGGGCCTGCTTTTCTTAACGCATCAGGACATTTCTGATTGAAGGTGGCCTCAGTGGAACAAAAGTATTATAAAATTAACCTGCACTTTGTCTGCCTCTGCTTTAAACACGCTACGCACGAGACTGTTTCTGCTGTGGTTTTAATATTCTCGTTGAGCAGAGGTTTAACTACCGCTCTGGCCACAGGCGCTACAGATCAGTGCATTCACAAGTGCATCTCAATAAATAAAAATATTGTATTTTGTTGAAAAGTTAATTTATTTTAGTAATTTAGTTCAAAAAGTGAAATAGATTTAATTCAAGCGTTTGCTTTTAATTTAGATGATTTTGGCTCACAGCAAACACAAATTTGTCATTTAAATTTTCTGAGAAGCTGCATTAAAAATTGAAAAATCACCCTTTCGGTTAAGCTTCTCAGTATAGGTAAGCATGAAGTGGTCTAAAATGTCCTCTTAGATGGCTGCACTGACAGTAGACCAACACCAGCAGATGCTATGGCTCCCCAAATCATCACTGGCGATGGAGACTTCACACTGGATCTTAAGCAGCTGGGATAATGCATCTCTCCACTTTTCCTTCATTCTCTGGCAGCTTCATTTGCAAATGAAATCCAAAATTTGTCATTTTTTCCTTCCACTTAACTTTTCTGACCCAATCTTGGATTACAGCACTGTGTGATGAGCCAACCTGTTCAGCAATGTCCTCTTGGGGCTTACCTTCCTTGTGCAGGGTATCAGTGACTGTCTGCTGGACAACTATCAAGTCAGCAGCCTGCCCCATGATCGTGAATTATGAATAGAAAAGCCTACCTAAAGTGGCATCCCAGCAGTCCGTTGCACATTTTGATATTGTGATGATGATTGTAGTTTGATATATTCTGCAGATCTTAACATTTTTTTATTGGTCTTGTGCTATATTTTTATTTTCTGAGAAACTTCACTTTTGGTTTTCATTAGCTGTAAGCCATAATCACCAAGATTAACAGAAATAGATAGCTGAAATATAACAAATAAGTGAATTTCTGAAATCACTTCTTAATGATATTCTAATTTATGGAGACGCACCTTTTTCTGTATAATCCATCGGACGGAACAGTGTGCAGGACGCTGTTCGGCACCATGTGGTCTAGCTGTAAAAAGAAAGCAAGCAACGCCAAAGTGCTGTAACATAGTGTGTGGTGTATTGTTTTTAACAGAGGGCTCAGGCCAGCCCCAGCTTAGCCGAGTGTTTCAGGACGCTCCGAAGCGGAGAACCCACTCCGATACACCTTCACACACAGGTCTGTCCCGTCCACATGCAGAGATTCTGGCACGTTGTGTCTGTGTGGCATGTTTGTGTTGGGGTAACTGTAACCATGGTGTGTGCGTGTGTGTGTGTGTGTGTGTGTCGCCATTTATTAATTGCGGGCAGGCATACAAATATAAATGTGCCTTGAAGGTAACCACACAGTTCCTGTGACTTGCGTCAAAGGAAAAACCAGCATGTGTATCCAGGCTTTTTATTAGTAGTTGTTGTTCTGTGGGGAGTGTTTATTTGACGAAGTGTGCATGTGTGCACTCCACACGGAGAAATGGCTGAGGTTGCTCAGGACTGTTGCTGTGTAGATCAGTGGTGGGAATGTTGATCTTTATGTTGTAATATGCAGGCGCGATCAATAAATTAGAAAGCCATCAAAAAGGTAACTTATTTCAGTAATCTAATTCAAAAACTGCAACTTACCTATAGATTGACTCACCAGTGATTTATTTCAAGGATTTGTTCATTTTGAGTTTGGCTTACAGCTGATGGAGTTTTTCAGAAAACTTGAATATTACATAAGAGAAAATAAAAGAAATAGGAATTTAATACAGAAATGTTATGTAATGACTTGCACAGTCATGGAGAAGACACCCTCCACAGAGAGGGTAAGCCACAAAAAGTCATGGTAACCAAGAAGAGTGCTGTACCTAAGCACATTAATGGAAAGTTGTGGGGTAGGAAAAAGGGTTAAAGATAAAATAAGTGCTTGAAGATCCACAGTTGGTCAGCTCCTTGTGTTATACCACTTCTGAACCTGCAACAAACTCAGAAGTGAGCTAATTAGAAAAAGGCTGGACTGTTTGCAAAAGTGGTGTGAAGTTCTCTTTTCAATTTGATATAAATTTCAGGTTTCATTTACATTCACTGTGTTTCATCAAGTCCAAAGTCAGCAGAGCTGTCTGCCATGAAATTTTAGATCACTTCTTGCTTCCTTCTGCTGATGGGTTTTATGGAGATTCTGATTTTATTTGCCTGCTCACACAGCCAAATGTACCAGCACCTGCTTTAATACTCATTGTTTCACTGTGCTGGGTTGGGCTGCTAGTAATTTAAGCAAAAGGAGCCCTGACCGAGTATAGAGTGTATATACTGCATCTACATGGACATACTTTTCAGTAAGCTGACATTTTTGGATTAAAACACATTTTTAATTGGCTCTATGCAATATTTCACATTTTTTAAAGATAGAAATGTGTTTTTTAGCTATCAATCAAGCTATCAATCTGTCAATCCTTTCCGTGTCCGGGCCGGGTGAGTCAAATTAAGCCGCAGGCTCCACTCCTGGTGGTGCCCTTCCGTCAGTTCCTTTAAGTTTCAGCTTTGCAACCATACTCCCAAATAATGATTATTTCTGTTAATCATTAACAGAAATAAATGTTTGAAACTTATCACTTGTTATGACTCTATAGAAGTTTCACTTTTAGAACTGAATTGCTGAGATTCATTAACTTTTTGATGATGTTCTAAGTTACAGAGATGCGTCTGTAGTGAATATTTAATGTCGTTGTTGGCTTTATTCTGTTTATTATGCTCTGCTGGTTTTTCCTCCTATTTTATTCTTAACACAGCTTGTTGTCTCTTCCTGTTCCCTCGCCCTTCCCTTCCAGGTAACATCACTGCTCGCGTCCGCACCCCAGAGGCAGGCTCAGATGAAGCTATCAAGTCCATCCTGGAACAGGCCAAAAGAGAGCTGCAGGTGCAGAAAGCCGGTGAGTTCTCGTTTATTTCCTCATCTCCAAGGTAGCCAGAGCGTTGAAGATGGACATTATGTCCGTGTCTGTCCTGACGGCTCCATTTCCTCTCCTTTTAATAGACTTGTCCCACGCTCAGCCGTCTTACACGGGACTAAAAGGAGGAGGCGGAGGTGGCATAGGAGCTGGAGGGGGCAGCGGATCAGACGAAGCCATCCGCTCCATCTTAGAGCAGGCGCGCAGGGAGATGGAGGCTCAACAGGCTGCGTTGGAGCCCATCCTTAAAGCTTCATCTGCGTCTTCCTCCTCTGCGTCTCTGTCTCAGAGAGACATCCTGGGCTCTTCTCTTACCGCCCCACTCCCACCCTACAACCCCCTTGCTCTCTCTCTCAAGAAGCCTCCAAGCTCTCACTTGTCCTCGCCGCCATCCCCGTCTCCGGTCCTGGACTTCAGCTCCAGCGGAAAAAGAGAGGGCCGAGCTTCCTCAGGTATCGACATGTCGGCCGACGGGGCGTTCAGGTTGGGCCGCCCATCTGAGGGTTCTGCCCGCCCAGGAAGTGCCGTAGGAGGGGGTTACTGGAGAGAGCAGTGGTGGAGCAACATGCACTCAGACCACCGGAGGACCATGTCTAGCCAGGTGGGAGAGGAAAACCACAGCCAGGAGGACTCCAAAGAGGTAAGAGCCAAGCCAAAGGAAACTGTTTTCTTTTATGGCTCCTTCTGATCTAAAGTCAGGGTTCCTTCACTGTCTGGAAAACTCTGGAGCACTTTTAAGCTTGATTTAAGGTGTTCAAGGTCTGGATAATTGTGGAAAAATACCGGAAACTTTGTTTCCTGTCATGTTGTCTATATAAGAAGTAGATTTGTCCGTCCTCTCATTCTTTCAGTTTGTGCCCATTTGTCTGTCAGTCTATCCATCTGTCCCCATCTTTCTATCTATTAGTCACTTTATTCATCCATCTATCATCATCCATCCAGTTATAATCCATCTATCCATCCGTTTTCAGTTTCCTCCACTCATCTGTTGATCTGTTAGTCTCTCTGTCCATCTATGCATCAATAAGTTCATCAGTCTATCAGTTTGTCTATCCACCCATCAATCGGTCTGTGCATCCATCTGTTAATTTATCCAGCTGTTCATACATCTATCAGTTATACATCCATCTGTTTCTCCATTTACCAAAGCATCCGTTTGTCCTTCTGTTTATGCATCCATTAGCCTGTCTGTCCATCTATCCAACCTGTCCATTCCTCCATCTGTCCTTCCAGAAGTTTCCAGTCATCCATCCTCCTGAGGTTTAACCTTTTTTTGCTTAAAGCCTGATCAGCACTTAGTTCACAGTGAACTTCTGTATTTATACTAAGTGGATAGGGCTGGGTGATAAATCAATTTTATCAATTAATGGAATTTTTGGTTTTTGAAGTTTTAATTTTTGGAAAATCTGAATTTTTTTTTTTTTTTATTTTATTTTATTTTTTTTTAATCTCACCAATGAACTCCTTTGGTTTCCATTGTTCAGAGTGATGTTGGCGTGCTCAGGGCTGCCATTTTGTTTGACTCCTGCCTATCGGGACACTGAATTCAGGTCAGATCTATGACAGAATACTAGGCCAAGGCTGTGATTTTTAAAAAATTTTTATTTTATTTTGTTTTTATTTTGTTTTTTTTTTATTATTTTTTTTATTACAAGAATACAATCATACTACTACAAGAATAGAGTTGTAATATTCAGAGAATAAAGTCGTAATTTTATGAGAACGCCAACACAAAAACAACAAAAAATTAAAATGAGGAATGTTGAGCATCTTGTGAAGTTATGCTTTGGCATAAGTTTTAAAAATAATACTTAATAGAAATACTTAATCTTTTAACACATCCACAACAAATTATCAGTAGCAGGACTTTGAAACGATCACACAAACGACTGTTTCGAAGAAAGATCCACATGAACTGAGCTGCTCACACTAGATCCTGATAACTAAGCTTTTTCCCATTAAAACAACTTATTCTTGTAACTTTAAGACATTTTTCTGGTAAAATCGCCTGTTTTTCTGCTAATATTATGATTTTATTCTTGTCAGCCTGGCCCTAATACTTCATCATAGAACGACTGATTGAAGTAAATGCCACTTTTTGAAAATATAGTCTGTAATTTCTGATCTGGTCTGAAAAAAAATCGGAGATTTTATTTTGAAGCAATATCGCCCAGCCCTAGAAGTGGACCTAAACAAGACGGTGACATCCTGAAATTAGTCTGGAAAACTTTCAGATTTGAACAGGACACGGTGAAGGGACCCTGTAAGTTGGGCTGCATGCCTGAGCTATTTTTGTGGTATGTGTTCCAGGGAATATTGAGTGACAGTTTAACTCGACACAAACCTTGGAACAAGTTGAACCAGAGGAGCAGAGAGCCATCATACCTTCGTATGCAGACGTGGCTCAACGGAGACCAGGGGCAAAACACACACATCCAGCAAACTCAGAACCAAGGTAAGCCAGTCACATCCACGTACGCTCATCATCCAACCACACCATCACCTAACGTTACTCTGGAATGCTGATTAGAGCTAGTGGCTAGTTGTTACTGTCAGCCTGTCATTCACTCTACCCTCCTCCACCCTCCTCCTCCTGGCTTCCCTCCTGCCCAGCCCCTTCCTTCTCCCACCATCCCCCATCCCCAGTTCTGTGGCAGTGTCAGCCAGCAAGCTGCTGGTTTGTCATGTCATAGACAAGTTAGTGTTGCAGCGCCAGATGGCAGCTTTGCATGTGTGTGTATGTGCGCGCGTGTGTTTCTCTTTCTCTCTGGGGGTGTAAACAGCAGCTAATGTACACTGACAGCTCCTCATGACTGCTCTCTTCCAGCCTGCTGAGCGGCACAGCAGCACTACACAGGCACAGACAGGGAGATGAAGGAATAAGAGGAGGAAGCCAAAAAAGCTTCAAACCGAAAACTTAAGCACCTTTTGCTTTTTAACGGGAGTTAAATTAGTTGATGTGATTTGACTGAAGTCCCTCCTGATCCCAGCAGGGACGAGAGATGAAACTCTGTTTTCCCCACATAATGTAACATGTCACCTAAACTGTATGATCTTTGTCGCCCTGTCTGTTCCGCTCAAGCAGAGGGCACTCCCAAGACGTCGGCGAGCTGCAGCCCCGCTCCCGAGTCCCCGCTCAGCTCAGCCGAGGAGTCTGTCAACGGTCTCGCCGGGGATCCCCTCGCCTCTCAGTCCTCCAGCCTCAAACCTCTGTCTGAAGATCCCTCCGGTGGGGAGTCTCAGCCTGGCACACCGCTGCCTCTACCAGGCCACTCCAGTCTCAGCATCCAGGAGATGGTTGCAATGTCTCCAGAGCTCGATACTTATGCTATCACCAAGAAGGTTAAGGAGGTCCTAACTGATAATAACCTCGGTAAGAAAAGCTGGAATTTGATTTGATTTTACCTGCCTTGTAAAAGAGTGCAGTGCTGTTGAACTTTTTCACATTTTGTCACATTAAAGCTCAAACTGTAAAGCTGCAGTATTTAACTTTCATAAAAAATATTTTTCTACATATTTGTTGAAATGGTCACCATGTCTTGACAGTATGAGACAAATGATCTGTGAAAACATAGTGCAATCTAGAAACAATCAGAGCCAGGAGGCGGGTCTTAGCGCTGTCAATCACCGTCTGAGTGGCGCTGCTCATCTCTGCTCTCTGCTGTGCTGCAGCTAGCAGAGACTGTTGTGAATACTCAAGCTAGTTAGCATGACTACCGATGATGATGGATAAACGGTTTTCCTGTAACGGTAAGTTGGTTCTCCGCCATTAGCACGTCTAGCAGTGAGTAAATGGGGTTGACCGACAGCGCTAAGACCTTCCTCCTGGCTCTGATTGGCTGTTTAAGGTCTGGAGCGGTGCAAAGTTACATGCTGCAGCTTTAATGGATTTTATTTGAATTTTGTGATAGACCAACCTAAAGTAGTGCATAATTGTGGAGTGAAAGGAAAATTGATACATGGTTTTCAATGTTTCTTATAAATCAAAATCTAAGGAGTGTGTTGTGCTTTTGTATTCACCCCCAAGTCAAACTTTTTCTACAGTTCCAGCCACAAGTCTTTTGGGATTTCTCTTCCAGCTTTGCTCATCTGGAGACTGAAATTTTTTTCCATTCCAATCCATTTATTTCGCAAAGCAGATTAATTTCAGTCAGATTGGATAAGGAGCATCAGTGAACACTAGTTTTCAAGTACTGCCACAGATTCTTAATTGAATTTAGGTCTGGACTTTGACTATGCCATTCTAGCATAAGAATGTGCTTTTGATCCAAAGCTCTGGATGCATGTTTAGGTTGTCGTCCTGCACCAGTCTCAATTTCTTTTCAATTCAGTTTATTTATATAACACCAATTCACAATAAATGTAATTTTGAGGCACTCTATTAAAAAAAACAAAAAAAAAACTACATCCCCACAGCATGATGCTGCCACCATCATGTTTGACAATGGGAATGGTGGATTTAGAGTAACGTGCAGTTTGAATTCAGGGCATTTAGGCTAAAAAGATTATTTTGGTGTCTTTTTACCAGAGCACATTCCTCCACCTGTTTACTGTGCCTCCGACACAGGTTGTGGTTAACGCATAGCACTTCTTATGAATTTCTTTTAACTGTTTGCCTTTCTTCTTGCCACTCTTCCACAAAAGTCTAGATTTGTGAAGTGCCCAACTAATCATCTTTTCATCAGCTTCTCCTGCCTGGGTTGGGGATCGCCACAGCTTTACCGCTTCTCTGATTCATGCAATCCTTGACCGACCTGTCAGTGTAGGTGGTCTGCAGTCTATGCAGTAGTCCCATATTTTTTCCAGCTTGAGATGACTGGTTGAACGGTGATCTGAGATTTTCAAAGCTTAGTATTGTTATATAGCCTAACCTCGTTTAAAACTTCTCCACAACTTCATCCTTGTTCTGTTTGCTCGGTTTCCTGGTCTTCATGATGCTGTTTGTTCTCTGACGTTCTCCAGCAAACCTCTAAGGCCTTCACAGAACTACTCGATTTATACTGAGATTACATTACACGCACACACGTGGACTAAATTTACTAGTTCTGTGACATGTGGATTTTATTTAGGGGTATCAAAGTAAAGAATGCTGAATATAAATATGTGCCACACTTCTCACATTTTGAGTTTTTAAAGATGTTAACAAGTATCATTTTCCTTCCTCTTCATGATTATGCACTACTTTGTGTTTGTTTATCACATAAACCAATGAAATATGTGGAACATTGTGGCTATAAATATGTACCGAAGGTGATAAAAACAAGCCTTTTCTCTTACCTTTTCCTCTACAAGGTCAGCGACTGTTTGGGGAGACTATCCTGGGTCTGACTCAGGGTTCTGTCTCAGACCTGCTGGCCAGGCCTAAACCCTGGCACAAGCTGAGCCTGAAGGGCAGGGAGCCCTTTGTGCGGATGCAGCTCTGGCTCCAGGACCCACACAGTGTGGAGAAGCTTATGGACATGAAGCGCCTGGAGAAGAAAGGTGTGCAACAAAACCTGAAAGAGATGACAAAGAAATGTGTATTCCTTTTGAAAACTAGTAAACAAAAAGGTCACAGAGATACGGTCACGTTATCTGCTTTAGAGTGCTTTTATTTTTATAAATACATTAGAAGAAACACACAATCCCACATGCATGTCTGCAGACACATTATCCTTTGTGCAGGACAGCAGAGCATGTTGTGCAGATCACAGTCATCTTGGTGTGATGTCTGTACCAATCAGGACTGCAGACATCACATCCTGTATTCAATGTGACAGCTCGGGGACTGCCGCGGGGCTGCTTACTCACACTCATCAGCACTCTTCTTCTTCATCGTCATCATAATAATCATCAGTGTCTATAAGCTTGTATTTTTTTTTATCATCCATTAGTCCATAGCTCTCTGTCAGTCCATCATGCTGTGTTATCCTCTGGTGGTAGGATTTGTTAAAAATCAACAAAGCCAGCAGGCCTCAGAGAAGACCCCCCCCCCACCGACCCACTTAAAACACTTTCCTCTTAAAACATAAACCACGTTTGAACCTGCCTCTGGGAACGTCCATCCAGGATCTGTTTATCCTTCTAAAACCACAAGGGCACAAAGTCGAACTTACCTCACATCCGTGTTTTTTGAAGGTTTTGGATCAGTGAGCGTACTCCATGTTCAGGTTCATTTTTAGAGTATTGACCAAAAATAATTCATCCAAACAGCAGCGGGCAGTGGTCCGGGCCACCAGCGGAGCCCAGAGGAAAGACATGGACCTAATCTAGACTAACCGTATTTGACCTCTCGCTCTGGTGCTGCTAGCCTGTGAGGCAGCACACAACTTTTCAGAAAGCTCTAACCTTGCTCTGAGGGGTTTATTCCCCTGAAACACTAATATATCTGGCAGCATGTATCGGGGTTGGGAAAATGTCAACCTCATGTGAAGCTGCCACGAGCTGTTCATTTTCAGCTGCTGGTGCCTGGAGTAAACAGAGCTGCTTGTTTGCTGTGAAAGGGAAGGGATGCATCTATTGTTGAACATGCTGAGAAGGGCAAGACCACCATCTAGTGGTACATGACTGTACCGAAGCAGTTCCAACCTCAAATTCGGGCTGTGTGATATCAGTAAAACATCCGACTGCGATATTGTTGAATATTTCTTTAGTGTTGATTGTGATTTTCCTCACTCTCCACTTTGTTTTTCATATTCGTCACTCCATGAGCTTAAGCATTTCAGCCACTAAAACCTGTAATCAGATGTGGACATAAAGAGTGCTGAAAGTTTACCCAAATGGCCACAGACTTTCTGCATGCAGAGCATTTAAAACACAGTAGCCTCCCAAATTCTCCATAATCTTTCCACATTTTCACCTTGGTGACGGGTTTTATTTTTTTTGTTTGTTTTGTTTTTTTTTTTGTTTTTTTTTTATGACTTGCAATTTTATATGTTGTCCTTCTTTACTTCCAGTATCACCAGTTTTGTATTTTAAAGCATCCTAAGCCATCATTTCACATATCAAATGTCAATTTATCTATATAGCACATAAAAACAACAGATGTTGACCAAAGTGCTTTACAATTCAATGAAATAAAACAAGATAACAATAAGAACAAGAAAAATATATTTAAAAGTAAAGTTAAAACTAAAACAAATATACTCCATAACTATCATTATAAAAGAAACTCAAATGCCAAAGAATAAAAATGGGTCTTGAGCAAAGATTTAAAAATCTTGACAGTCTCAGTGGTCTGTACACGAAAAGGTAAACCGTTCCAAAGTTTACGAGAACATATTGCAAAAGCCCGATCACCTCTGAATTTCAACCTGGATCTTGGAGCATCGAAGAGAAACTAGTTGGTTGACCGAAGTGCTCTTACTGGAGTGTGGATGTTAAGAACATCAGAGATATGATGTGGCCAAACCTTTTAAAATTTTAAAAACAAGCAATAAAATCTTAAAATCAATCCTAAAACAAACGGTAAGCCAGTGCAGCCCGAACCGGTAATGTGTATTCTCGTTTTTTAGTACCAGTTAAAAGACCAGCTGCCGTATTTTGGTCGGTTTGGAGGTGATGCAGAGATGGTCTATCTAGTCCAACACACAAGACATTACAATAATCCAGCCAAGAAGTAATAACAGCATGAATCACTTTTTCAAGGTCTTTGGTTGGAAGGTATGACTTCACCTTGGCAAATTTGTCTTAGTTGGAAAAAACTGGACTTCATGACACGACTGACTGTCTAGTTCAAAAATAAAACCCAAGTTCCTGACAGCAGCACGACTGGATGAAGCCAAGGGGCCAAGACTGTCGAGGGTTATATATTCCCCAGAGATGATGACATCAGTCTTATTTTCATTTAAATTCAAGAAATTTAATTACAACCAGATTTTAATATCAATCATGTAGTTCATGTGTGGTTAAAGAGGACTGACGCTGTCTTGCTTAATTTCAAAAGCAATAAAGAAACAATTTAGTTAAGTTTGTTTTCAGCAGTTTTTAAGGTCTGATTTCCTCTCCTAGAAAATCCACCTTTACACAGCAACTTGTTTTTTTGATAATGCAGTAATAACAGATTGGATCAAAATTTCGCTTGTTATTTCTGTCGTTTTTATTTTTCATGCCGTATTGTGTATGTCTGTCTATATGTAATAAGATGCATAAAGTATGATAACTTATATAGTATTTAAGTAAAACACATTTCAATTAAAATGCACCATTCTTTTACCTAATTAAAGCAGCACCATGTTTGGTTTTTATCATTGTCATCTTAGCCGTTACTTGCATGCAGTTTCTTCGGGTGTATTAATTTGCTCGTGTTTTTCTGTTGTCCAGCTTACATGAAAAGGCGACTGAGCTCTCTGAGCGACGGCCATTCTGTGGACGGAGTTTTACCAGGCCCAGATTACATGCAGGGCTCCCAGAGCCCAGGGGGGCAGCAGCAGCTGAAGAAGCCCAGGGTGGTCCTTGGCCCCGAGGAGAAGGAGGCCCTAAAAAAGGCTTATCAGCAGAAGCCCTATCCTTCCCCTAAAACCATAGAGGAGCTGGCCTCCCAGCTCAACCTGAAGACCAGTACAGTTATCAACTGGTTTCATAATTACAGGTTAGTGTTCCGAAGAGAAAAACAATCTTGAATATCAGCCGCTGTCACCTATTGCTTTAATCAGATTTTACAGTGTAAATAGTAGGTTTGTATACACATCATATCATTAATTTAGCCTTTTAATGATTTTTTTTTTTTTTTTTAACCCTTCTTTGTTAATGTACAACGATTATACAGAAAACAGGCTTGAGTGCACAAGTTTAAATGTATTTGGGGAATTTCACTGAGCCATATGGGGTCAAAATAAAACTTTAATATTTGGTTAAACCTTCATTAAGCTTTGCCCCACAGCTTATGTAGCAATTGAGAACAAATCTTCTAGAGCTAGGCAATAAATCAGTAACTATATATATCGCGACAGACACGTGATATCAATAGAAAACATGTCAGACACAGAATTTTGATAATTTCACTGAACTCGGATCCAGAACCGCACAGCATTCTGGGGGATATAGGCAGAGGAGAGGCTTTCGCTGCTCAGCCCCTCAGGCCCAGCGAAGCAGGATTGGTGGCATCAACTAACTCACTCTATGGTTGCCTAGCAACAACGTGTTGAGTAACTTGCACAGCAGCAGTTTCAGGTTTCACCACCGCGCCTCACAACTGCTTAGAAATAAGAAACGACGGTGTGGAGTGAAAGGAGAATGTGAGAACAGCAGCTTGAGAGGAAACTGTGGATAAAAGAGGAAAGGTCACGTCACCAGTTTGGCAGTATTTCAGATATTTAAAACAAACAAAAAAAAATAATCAACGATAATCGCTATCGACTGATATGAAATGCTTGTATTGTGTTACTTTTTTTTAGCCACATTGTCCAATCCTACAGTCTCCTAGGCAGAAATAGTTGACTTCATTTAAACTGATTAGTTTGCTGGTACAGACCTGACTTTTAAACATAATCATTTTGAGTAGTGTGGAGGTCAGGGCTTTCGAAGTTATCCTGCTTTACCTATTCCAAAACCAGATCAGATATATGTTTGGGACAGTTGTTCAGTGTTAGGTTTAACACTTAACATCAGCTTTTTCTGTAAGTCTGTTCTACCCAGAACTCCTCAAGTGGCAGTTTTAGCTTCATTTGGTTCAAATTCTGGGGGGGGGGATCTCCTTTTAAGCACCTCATGCTGTCCAATTGATAAGTCAAGCAGAGATGACTGAGCTTTTTACATGTTCTTAGAAGTATTTTTTTTTTTTTGCCATAAATGATCAAGCATGCACTAAAGGAATGTTATGTTAATGCATTTTAGTTTATAAAATGTTTATTTTCTTGTTTAAAAAAGGAACTGGAATTTTGTTTATTTGCATTTTTAATGTATTTCTAATGTTGTATAAAAAAAGGCTTAAATAATTTTTTTTAAAAATCCAATTAATGGTCTTAAAAAAATCAATAGATTAATCAATAACTTAAATAATCATTAACGGTAACCCGACATTCAACCAAATATTTCTAGGGGTGTATTTATATTTTTGACCCTGTATGCATAACTTTGAACATGTGTGGATCATGGAAAATCCTCAGTAATGAACTTGTGCACCAAATTCTCTGTTATTCTTGTTCCACGCTGATAAAAGGGTGGTTCAGATAAATCATTGAAGGCCCTTAAAGACACCCTCAGGCAACTTTTTTATTTATTTTGGTTTTTTAATAACTTGTCCACCAGTAAATTAGTTGCATGCTGCAGCGACATGAATAAAATGTTTCGCTCTTCGTTCTTAATGAAATATTGTGAAACGGGTTGGGTTGAGAATTTAGAGATTTTTCAGGGAACATTTCAGACTTTGACTCTGGATTGAACTCGTGTTTCTGCTCTAGGTCACGTATCCGAAGAGAGCTTTTCATAGAGGAGATCCAGGCAGCTGGAGGGGTGGGGCCTGGCAGTGAGGGGGGATCTCCTTCTCTCCGTGGGTCCAAATCAGGAGAGGGGGACAGCTGTGACGGGACAGAATCTGAGGGCACAGTGGAGACCCGCCAGGGACTGGGCATTGGTCTGGAGGATCACAGAGGAGCATGCAAAGACCAAGGCATGGAGGTAGAGTCCGAGGCCGGGGGCTCTAATAATTCCCCCGCAGAGTTAGACTGCACCACCTCAGGCTTAGCTGGGCCAGGCTCCAGCTGTGGACAAAGTGGACTGGGCATCTTCAGCCTGACGGAGGCGTCCTCCACTAGCTCTGCCTCGAGTACAAACATCCCAGCCTCTGGCCCGGCCAGAAACCCCAGGGACAACAATCTGCGCAAGAAGAAGGCAGCCAATCTCAATAACATCATCCACCGGCTGGAGAAGGCTGCCAGTAAAGAGGACCCCTCAGAGTGGGAGTTCTAGCTCTGCCTGACCCTCCCTCATCCTTATCGTCTCATAACCTCACGACCTCTAACCTTGGACCCCTCCTGCTCTATTCCAGTCGGAGAGTGGACACAGCCAAAGTCAAGCTCAGCAGCCATTTTTATTGCATAGAAGCTTTCCAAAAAAAAGAAAAAGGAAAGAAACAAAGAGTGGTTGGCAAAACCCTTAAAAAGATTTTACTGAAAACGTAGAAGAACAAAATAAGAGAATTGTCTCTCCTGTTTTTGTTTTTTTTGTTTTGTTTTGTTTTTTTTTTAAACTGAGTTTTGTTTTTGTACTGAGAAAAAGCACTTAGCCGTCCTGCTGGCCTCTGGCCCTGCTGTACCTCCCCTTATCACCAGCCACTGGTGCACCAGACTGGTTAGTCCTGAGCTGGGGTCTGACCCGCAGCTGGGGTTCGAACCTGGACTCCGTATCACAGGCAAGGCCTGACACAGCAGCTGTCACAGTGATAGACACTGATAGACGATAGATAGAGACAGAAACTCTCTTACAAGAACTCTCACTTTCTTAAAGGAGATTTTTTTTCCTCTCTTCTTCTCACCTCCCAAGTGTCCACAAACCTCCCCTCACTCAGTGAGACGCCTCATTTTTTCACACTGTAGAGTGACTGTTACAAACCCTTTGCCTTTTTCACTCACTGCGTGTGTGTTTGTACGTCAGGGGTTGTGTCAGCGTGCACCTGTGTGTGTGTGTGTGTGTGTACATCTAAATGTGGTGCGTATGCGTGTCTCTTCTCAGCGGCAGCATGTTTTCTTTAAGTCACTCTTACGAGGGTAGTGGAAACCTTGCTGGCTGAGCTGCCATGGTTACTGAAATAAGACAGATGAACTTTGACCTGTTCTGTCCCATATCCTGTCCTGCTGACAGCCATGTAATGGCCAGAAGGATCATTTTAATTCCTCACAAACATGCACACTCATCTGAAGACGAAGGAAGGAAGGAAGGAAGGAAGGAAGCAACTTTTTCTGCCTTCTTTTGACCCTTCTTTTTAGAATGACAGATGATCTGTTTTTGATACTGCAATTAGGTTGCCAATAAGAGATTGCACAGTCTATCGACTCTAAAGAGTACAAAATAGGGAACTTTAGGAAGCATTTTTAATTAGTACAAAACAACAGAAAAGAAGAGAGTAACAAGTTACTGTTAGAATAAAAAAGTAAACGAAATAGAATGGAATAATGTTGCGTTGTTGAGATACAGTACGATGGATCCATGTAGTACTGTAGCTGTTTGACATGATGATGCTCTACGTGTGTCTCTTGTTGTTTTTCCAGGTTGTGCACGTCACAGCTGCGCGTGCGTTTGCACCACTAACGAAAAGAAACTTTCTCTGTTCACAACCATGTTTTTATAGGCCAAATCAGGAAGAGTGTGTGTGTGTGTGTGTCTGTCTTTTTGTGTGCATTTATACTTGCCTGCATGTAAGTCAGGGTTGAGGTCAATTCACACAGTAAAATTTTAAGACTTATATTATAATTCTTGACTGAAAAAAAGAAGTTTCAGCAGATTTTAACTGCTGAACTCGATTATCGTGTACTTTCTGCTGGTTTCTGTCGAAGTGAGTTCACCCCAACCCCTCCCCCACCCCTTACTGATTGTGAGTAGTTTCCACTCTTTTCCAGTCTATCCTGTATCCAGGGATGTGTGTCTTTTTTGCATTGAATTCTACTGTAAACACTACAAACTTTAAGGCATATCACTTCCCTCCCCTGTCCTACACAAGCCCTCAGTGCCTGTCAGCCCACTGCCTCCCCCTTTGTGTGTGTGTGCGCGCGCGCAAGTTTGCATGGATGCACGAACACACACGTGCTCGTGTGCGAGCAATCGAGGAGCGTTGGGCGTTTCCAATGAGTGGGGTCATATTTCGTATATCTACTTGCACACACTACTAGTGCACAACTGACACCCTTCTTTAAGCTGTTTGATGCGTTACCATTGCATTAATCTTCTCACAAAGTAGTGTAATACTATGATTTACTGTAGCTTGGTTTTACTGCTATTTTGCATTTATAGTTTGGTTTTTATTCTGCTTATTTATAGGTGCTGTATTTTTTTTTTTTTTTTTTTTTTTTTTTTTTTTTTTCATTTAATGTCTTATCATATGAGTTGTTTATTTTTTAAGGGATTATACTGTTCCTGAGGGCAAGTAACATTTTTATTATTAGACGTATAGACTGCCGGCAGTATTGGTTACTATTTACAGAGATGTACTAGTTCTCATTTGTTTGTATATTCATGAATCCTAAAGTTTAGTGTCATTTCAATAGCTTTGGAAATGTGTTTGCTACAGTTCATGCTCCCATAGGCATAAAAGCTCTTACCACAACTGTTATGCTCTTAAATTGCTAGCTAGAGAATCAAAGGACATATCAAGATCACTGAATATATGTTAGTCTATTTTTTTTTTTTTCTATTCTGGGATAATGGTGTTTAGGTTTTTTCCTTGGGCAAGCCCAACACTAACGCTCAGCAGGGCACGCAGCTCTTTCTTTAGCCAGACTTCGCCCATCCATTATTCACGAACGTAATCAACTGGTCCGAATTTGTACTCTTTTAGTCAAAAAAAAAGTCAGATTAAATTACCTAAACTTGAGAACGCATGCTCACTTGAAAGAGGTCATATCTGCCAAATTGAGATTAGAGAAGCGTACCAGCGAGCAGGACGTGCTGCGCCATATCGAGCAGAGATAGCCAGCCTATGATTATGCAGAGTTTCTATTGCAGTTAGCAAACGAAGCACTTATGAGGATCTTTTTATGACTTAAACTTCGGACAGGGTCTGTAAACACTACAACGGAGAACGAGCCCAGGAATCCTGGGAAGTGTTTGCCTTTTTTATTTTAAACAGCGGTTGTAAACCAAGCACAGACTCTTATCCGCATCCGAACACTAAAAATAATAAGGTGGCTGTGCCCACGTCGAACACATGATGAACTGTAATCCTGTCCAAGCTACAGATGACTGTGTGACACAATAAGCTGTTGTCCTGTACAGTTGTAGATATTATGAGTAACCACCTGTTTTGGTCTCCATACTTAAGCCTCCCCCCCCTTTTCCTGACATGTTCATCCAGATTTGATGTTAACCAACAAGGTCTTTGCACTGATGCGTTCGCTGAAATTGGATTTTCTAAGACAGATGCATCTTGGTAATTTAAAATAAATACCATTGAAAGATTATTTATTCAATTCAGTCCCAAAAAGTCAAACTGATTTTTTTTTTTTTTTTAATCTATTTATTTTTTTTTCCACATAGTGTGAACTATTTGAGGTGTTTATTTCTGTAAATGTTGATGAATACAGCTTATGAAAACCCAAAATTCAATTTCTCAGAATTTTAGACTATTGGATTTGACCAATAAAGAAGAATATTTAGCAAAGAAAAATACTGCAGAGTATTTTTATGTGCTGTCACTCTGTGCAATATATGCACTCGTTGCTTGATCAAGGCTCCTTTTGCCTGAATTGCTGCATCAGCGTGGCGGTGATCAGCCTGTGGTTCTGCTGAGGTGTAATGGAAGCCCGGGTTGCTTTGCTGGTGGCCTTCGGGTCATCTGCATTGTTGGATCTGGTGTCTCTCATCTTTATCTTCACAGTACTTCTTGGATTCCCAGAGGTATCGGCGAGGTTTGCTAGCCTTTCAACCCCAGTGATGCCATGGTGCCGAGCTCTGGTGGACAATAAACTATTAGTATCAGGTGCTCTAAAATGTCCTGGTAGACACAATTACAGAAACTGAATGCTGGGTTTTCATTGGCTGTCAGCTCGTGTTCAGTAAATCCTCAGACTTACTGAGATGCACCTGTAGTTGTCAAACTCATCAAATCAATTGTCTCTTCCTGCGGGACGCCGATGTGAGACATCCGTCCTCCGCAGCACGCTCTGGACCGGGCAGCCACGGCGTGTTTTACACTAACCGACCGCCTCCGTAAAACACAAAGCACTTAAACCATCGTCTGTTTTTATACCCAGTTTCATCAGCTCGCCTAAACCACGTGAGATCATCAGATTTGTGCCTTTCACTGCCAAGCAGGGCACCAAACTAGTGATGTCAATAGACAGTTCCATCTGATGTCTCACTCCACACCCAAGTTTCTTTCTCACAAACTTCATGATGGTACTGAAAACGTTTCTCAGAGTGCAGTGGAGCAAACTTTCCGTGTTTCAGTCCAGGTCCTCGTGTTTGGCATCCCCCTCCCTCATCCTCCTCCCCTCAATGCGTTTCTTGTGTTGTACATAAACTAGCAGCGAAACAAAGGCCAGAGCATTGAATGAAGGAGGAAGCATGCAGAAACAGCAGCATACACTGTAAGAACACTGAATTTATTCACGGGGCATTTTTGTAATTATTTTCTGTTTTTACGTCAGGTTTTGCTGTGACATTGATAACGGCACTACATGTATTGATAATGACGCGTGCCAATTTTAAAGGGTTTTTTTTGGAGGAATTAAAAAAAGGAGAGAGAGAGAGACGGGTGTAAATAAGGAGCCGACCGATTCGCTTTTGTCACAGCTCGCTTCTCGTTTGAAGACAGGAGAGGAGAGAAGGGACGATTCAGGACTTTTCCATGATCCACAGATATTTTTCTACAAATTTAAATCAGATGATTCTATACACTGTTGAATAACATTGTAAAGGTGTAACAGATGCTGTATATCATATCATGTTTTCTGAAGTTGTGAAAGCTTTACTGTATGATCTGTTTTGAAGTAGTAGTTCTTCGTTAGTTGTGATGGAAGCCCGAACAGCAGCAGCAGCACTGGTCACCATATTCAGGAGTTAAAAAAAAAAAAAAAAAAAAAAAAAAAAAAAAAAAAAAAAGAGAAACCTCAGATGTTTTTTGTAATACTTTTAGAATATATCTAATGAAGTGGGTTTTTTGTAAGGAAACACTTTCTGAATCAGCGGTGCTGTACGTATAGCACACTCAGTAATACGTTTATTTACACACAACACAGCACAATACACTCATCCTTTTAAAACCACCCTCCCCAGCCCCATCCCACCTACGTTTGTTTTTCCTCTCGCTCACGTCGGCTCCCCGCTCATTTTAAGTCTTAAACCATCATCTCTTGGCTACTTCACGCTTCAGTGAAGCAGTCGGAGATCAACTCTGCAACAATAAACATTTCAAGACGTTAAAAGATGAAGCAAAAAAAAAAAAAAAAAAAAAAAGCCAAATAGTGACGTAGTTCTCCGCTTCTGTAGAGAGGTGGCCGACAGATGTGTGTTGCTACCTAGTGTCGTCGCTTCTGTTCGCTCATAGCTTGTACCACAGTGTAGTCTGACAACCAAATGACCTGGAGGGAGATGTCCACCCCCCCTCCCCCGGATCCCCATCCCCTCTTCCTCCCTCTTTTGGAAAGCTTTAAGATGCTCGTTGAGGCTTTAGCAGGTTCAGAGTGTTTCTAGATGATTTTTTTTTTTAAATTTTTTCCATCAACAACGTGGAAGTAATAATCCTCATAACTTCTCCCACTGCTTATTTTGTGAGTGTGTGTGAGCGAGCGGAACGTGTGTGTTGTAGTACAAGAGGCTGCATGACTGTAAAGGGATGTTACAATATTTTTATTATGTTTGGTTTTTTTTTGTTTTGTTTTGTTTTTTTTATAAGTGGTTTCTTCTGCACTTCTGTCACTCCTGAGATGCTTTTATTTCTCTGTCCTTCGGGGTGTCCCTCTGTTTGTTTTTTTTTTTTTTTTTTTTTTTTCCTCATGTATCGTTTCTTTTAGCTTTCTATTTACTAAACGTATCATGTTGTTTGTTCTCAGCACTGTAAAACAGTCCCTTCTACGACATTGAAAAGCAATATCACTGTATGAAACGTTCACAATGTATTTGTTATGATTGACATTTGATTCATCATCATTATTCACATGCACCCTAGGTGTGATAATTGAAGTAAATCTCTTTTATACAAATACTAAAAGTGTGCTTTTGTTGTTTTTTGTTGTTTAACACATGGGTGGTTCCCAAACAATAAGTATTCTCAGAGAAACAGGTTAGTTGAGGTTAAAATGAATCGTTAGGGTTTCGGATATCTTTTGGACTCCTTCAACCGTCTTCCTCAGGTGAGTCAGTTCAGACACTGTTAATACGTCTGGAGAGAAATGAGAAGTCTGAGGTGTGTAATCTGTAAATGATCTGTGCGCTCCGCAGGCCGTTACTCCGAGCTGCAGACAGAGTTTTCTGCCGCGGTGCGCACCAGCGCTGAGCAGAAGGAGCTCATCCTGAAGCTGGAGCATGACCTGAGCACCATCCAGACCATGTCCTCCCTGTCGCGGCCCGACGCGGACGGGTCCGAGGTCAGCAACATGGGTAACATCCCAGAGCCCATCAAAGAGGCCTCTGCAGCATTTACAGGTGTGTTTCTGGATTTTTTTTTTTTTTTTTTTTTTTTTTTTTTTTTTTTTTTTTTTTTTTTTTTTGAATCACTTCACAACAGATGTCGTCTCAAGGCACTTTTTCAGACAAATAGTTATAATTCGAGTTCATTCAGACACGATCAAACTGATTTAGTCCAGCTCAATCCTGGTTATAATACTGTACGGTCAAATTCAGTTGGTCCAGGTGTACCTTTAATTGGAAAGGAAGAACAAGCAAACACAAAGTGAGCAGCTGCAGCGGCTCTGCTGGGGAACAAAATTATACACACAGTTAATGGAAGCAACAGTTAAATGGAGTCATTCATGAAGATACCCGGCTCAAAACAGAAGCACTGGGCCATGAGTACTTTCCATTGGAAAGGTGTACGATGTTCACAGGAGCAGCAGCTCAGTCATAACCTTCATTAGTGAGAGGTTGCAGTTAAACATGGAAGCACAGGGTCAGGTGTACTTTCTAACAGAGAGCGCACTAATTGCAGCATTAGCTTTGTTATGGCTTTCTTCAAGAAATGCAGCTAAATGTTGAAACGCGCAGCCAGAAGTGCTTGAATTTGAGAGAAGGTACAAAGGTAATGCACCAGGTTAATGGCATCAATAGCTCCATGAATAGCTTTGTTTTTCAACAAAACGCAGCTTTGGTCAGGAAAAGCCCGGGCTAAATGCAGTAGAACTGAGCCTGGGCTACTTTCTATGGAAACGAAAAGTAAAGACTTCACAATCAATGGCATCAATATCTTTTTTTTTGTCTTTGTCCAGGAAAGATTCACAGCTAAGCAAAGAAGCACTGAGTCAGGAGTACCTTCTACTGGAAGAGTACAGATAGCTGATGGCAGCAATGTCCCTGTCAGTAGATTCAATCAGGAAAGATGCAGAGAGCTTTTATGCTTTTGGTCCACTCTACCTCATACAACAAAAACTTCATTCTTCCCACTTTTTCCTTTTTTCAAGCGAGTTCAATGTTTTTCTTTTACGTTTGCAGAGTTAAATGGAAAGTGGGAGGTGCCGTAAGATGGCTGTAAATCCCATCCTCCTTTTAAGAGATGGTTATTTGTTTATGAAATCTCTCTGTCCCCCAAAAATGTGTACTCCCCTCTCCATTAGTAACTATGCAGATGCATTAAATAAACGCAGTTATCAGGAGGAGAGCAAGATTTCCTTTCCGCCTAATTTGTGCTGCAGTGGCTGAGAGATTAAAACGAGGACACGGACAGCGTGCTGCTTACACAATCAAGCCCTTAAAAACAGAAAGGCAAGTGGCGTTTGATTTGGCTCAGGGCTCATCAATGGGAAGCAAAGTTTCTGTGACAGCTTGATGGCAATCCAAAGCACGCAGCCAAAATCCCTGCACAGCTTTTCCATGACAGAAAAAAAAAAAAAAACTTTTCTTAAGGCTAATGCCTGACTTGAATCTCAACTTGATCGCTTTAATAAAGATGAAAAATAGATCTAAATTCTAGCCTTGGTCTCTTACTGTTGATTTACTGAAGTTTGCTATGACTGTCAGGTTTTTCTGCTCTTTCAACTTCAGATAAACAGAATAACATCCAGTATAAATGTGCGGCAGAAAATATTTAAAATAAAATGTATTGTTGGATAAAAACCTCATCAGAAGAAGCCACTCTGCTGGTCACAAGCAGGGATGCATCATCAAAAGATAAAAAAACGTTAGTGTAAGGCTAATTTTACTCAATGTAAGATAAAGATTTTATCCTCTAAGACAAATAATTTTAGTTTGGGCACATTAAATCTGCCTCTCAGATTAGAGACAACCTGTTTTTATTTTTTTTTATTTAACCTTTATTGTACCAGAGCAAAGATTGAGATTAAAAACCTCTTTTTCAAGGAAGTCCTGGCCAAGAGAGTAGATGTCGACTTTGCAGTCAGACGGCTTGTCTTCTGATGAGATAAATAAAAATAAAAATCATAGCTTTATAACAACACATGCATGTAAACAATAAAAGGAAATGATTGTCTTTGGTGCTTTGTTCATCATCGGTGCCCATCATGTCCAGGTTCAGGCGTGAGCCCCCATCCTGAGCTTCCTCAGGGCCAGATGGACTCTCTGCTCTCCATCATCTCCAGCCAAAGGGAGCGGTTCCGCTCCCGGAACCAGGAGCTGGAAGCTGTGAGTCACACAGAGATCAGAATTATGTCCCTCTTTAAGTTTCTGCTGAATGAAATCGGCACCATTTGTTCCCTCCTGACCCCTGCAGGAGAGCCGCTCCATGCAGCAGACCATGCAGGCCCTGCAGGGCGAGCTGGACAGCCTGAGGGCCGACAACATCAAGCTCTACGAGAAAATCAAGTTCCTGCAGAGCTACCCAGGCAGAGTGGGTCTTCACGCCGTCTTTTGGAAATGAATCTCCGAAGAAAGTATGGAGGAAAACTCAAATCTGTCTGTTGTTGTGTTGTAGGCTGGAGGCAGCGATGACACTGTGATGCGCTACTCCTCCCAGTACGAGGAACGACTGGATCCATTTGCTTCCTTCAGCAAGAGGGTATGAGAGACACAGCTCTTTACTCATGACAAGCAGTCCTGAACCCTCTCATTACAGAGTCCAAATTGTTTTTCCCTCATTAAGAACTTGCATTTTACCTGTAGGATATTCCTCAGTATCTGATTCATTGACACCTTTCAGTGCATCCTTATCGTGCACAAGTCCAACCAAGCTTTCGTGGTTTAAAGGTACAAATCTGGAAGATGACAAACCTGAGAACTTGTATGGACTCCCTCCCTCTAGTTCTCAGGTTTGGTCCTTTCAAATCTGGACAAAAACTAAGTATGGAAAAAGTTTCCAGACTTTTAGGTCTTTTTTCATTATCAAAAAAATACAAATCTGAATTTCTGAAAAATAAATTCCTTTTTTTGGTTCCCCCAACTTCGGTTCTTTTCTAACTTTATTGATCATTGTGTTTTATGATTTACTAACGGATAAACGCACACCTGCCATTTCACTGCTTTTTAGCCCGTTTATCAATTAAGCCGCTGTTTTTTTTGTATTTTTGTGAAATGAAGGTTCGCAGTGATTTTAATGCTGGGATTATCCAGTCAACATTTTACAGTAATACATATTTTAGCTGCTTGCCCAGATGCCAAATAAAGGAAATAGCTCTTTACTACTCTGCTAAATGTAATATGGCACTGTGTTGTTTCATGATTTGTAGAGGGAGAAAAACAAAACTATATATATATATATATATATATATATATATATATATATATATATATATATATAAAAAATAAAAAAAATTTTGTCCTTCTTAGTAAACTGATCAGCAATTTTTTTTTTCTTTTTGAGACTTAATTTGATTTTTTTGAACTGTTTAGGCTCACAGAGGTATTGCATCCACTCACAAATGGAGGAAGATGTGACAATTTCATGAATTTTAAAAGTCAAAATATTCACAAAGCAGAATAAAGCCTTAATAAACCAGCTTGCAACAAAAAGCTTGTTGCGTTTTCAAATTGTGCTTGAAAATTGAACCTGAATCTGCTTCATGTTGCTCTCCAAACCCACCGACCCAGTCACCACCCAAACAGCAAATGGGCCATTGATGGTTGCCAATGATCTGACACTTTATTGGGGCAGGGAGGTGAAACCATCATCAGTAGCAGCAACATATAAATACTGTTTAATACACATTTTATAACTGCTGGAAAATCTTAAAAATTTATCTTGGAAAGAGCTTAAATTTAACTTGGAGATGAGAATAAAGAAGCCGGAGACTTGGCTGTTGGTTTAAAGTGTCCCTGGTTGTCAGAAGGTGATGTTAATGTTCTGTGTTGTGTTCAGGAGCGTCAGCGCCGATACCTGAGCCTCAGCCCTTGGGACAAAGCGACTCTCAGTCTGGTACGTCTCAGTCTAAGAAAAATGCTCTTCTCTCTTGGTGTTTGATGCAGTTCAAACCTACACGCTGTTTTCTGTCCCCAGGGTCGTGTGATTCTGTCCAACAAGATGGCCAGAACCATCGCCTTCTTCTACACCCTGTTCCTGCACTGTTTGGTCTTCTTAGTAGGTCCCCCCACCCCCACCCCCCACTAAAACAGTTAAATCATAATGTGACGTTTAGCTTCAGAGATGCGGGGCTCACCGTTTTTATCTTGGATGTTTCCAGGTGCTGTACAAGACGGCTTGGAGCGAGAGTATCGGCAGAGACTGCACTGCTTTCTGTGCTAAAAAGTCAGCATGCAATCTGTTCCTGGCTGAGAAGGCTCAGTCTGGCAGGTGTTTTGGGTTTTCTTACCGTAATCTAAAACTTTTTTTCTCCATTCTCCTCCCAGGTATGCTGACCACCTCCACCGCTTCCATGAGAACGACCAGAACCTTTAAGCTGGCCCGCTTCAACATCAGCATTTTCAGCATGCTAGTCTTCCCTTCAGAACTTTATTCTCCTCCTCCTCTCTGGTTGCAGTAACTATTATGTCCATTAGAGGGCGTTTGAAGACTGAATCATTGAAGCAGTTGACAATTGAGGTTTTCATTCCCAGCTTCATTCTCTCTAATAAACTGCAATTAGTTAACTGGTCAAGATTGATAACCTACTGGTTTTGGTTCAGTATATACTGAAAATGTTTACATTCTGTTCCAGTTTAGTGGTGTTTTAATGAAGATTACTGTAATTAAGGGGACCAGGATAGTTGTGTTTTGGTGATTGATGATTTCTCAATATTAGTTTGTATAATCAATGAAGAGAGAGGGTGATAGGTTAACAATAGACATGAGAGCAGATTATGGTGGTAGTATAATACTGACTGGTTTGCACAAAAGGGTTGTTTTAAGATATTTAGAAGTGAAATAGATGCAGTTTTATTGATTTATCTTTGGTGCAGAGATCCTCTGGTTACTGTGACTTCCTGACTGATGTCACTGTAATGATTTAAGTTACTGAATCTGTCATCCTTAAGGACATTACTGTGCATGTTTTCCTGCTTTCTCCTCCCTTTCTATCCTTGCAGCTATGTTCTAAATAAAGACTATGCAGCAATCTGCTGTGGAGTGTTCTCGTTTTGTCCCCATTCTCAGATGGAGCTGCTTTATTTCTGCAGCGTCTGACCAACCAGGAAGGTCGTTTCATATCAGCTTTTATTTGCTTGTCTTTGACAAATATTTCTTCTGTAAATTTATTTTTCTGTGCAGGGAAGAGATGTCCTTTAAGCTGCTTGGTTGCAACATAAACTGCAGCCAACTGTGTTGGACGCGCAACGAGTTGGTGGTATTTATTTACAAAGTATGTTTACACATAATTATGGTCTGTAGATTTATGCCCCACAGTACCACCCAGGAGAGCTGGACTGTATGCAACCATCTAGATTATTAGCCTACCACTGTAGGGCAAAAATACCAGTATGTTTTTAATGGTTTTATGGCATGGGTAGCCTTTATTCACCAGTAGCTTGACAGGAAGGAGGAGTAAATGGGCCTGGGTCAGGAATTGAACCTGGGGCCGCTGCATCGGGGACTGTAGCCTCCATATATGGAGCACCTGCTCTACCCCAAGGCTCCACAGTGTCACATACCTCAATTATTAATTGATTTATATGTTAAGTTCATGGTTTAAGTACAATGACATGATCAAGGCAGCGTATTGTGCAACGTGTGTATAATAAAATAAGGTAAGACGACAAAAGCGGCGTCCAGCCTGAAAACTATGGCAGGTGGACTATTTTCAGTGTTTCTACTGTTTGGAAAAGAAATTAACTTTTGGAAAAATATTCAGATTTCCATAACATCTTCAAGTTCATCTTCCTTTAATACCGTAAGTGGATTTTGCTTCTTCTACATTTAAACAAAGCTCCTCCAAGGTCTTAATTTTAGGTCTCAGAAGGTTCTAAATTTACCAAACCTTTCAAGTAAACGTAGTTGGATCTTACATGTGTGTGTTGGTCCAGTCATTGCTTCGTTCACTTCATTATGAAAGGGAAGCTGATACCATTTCCCCCCCCCCCCCATAATTTAAAGTTTTGGCACAGGAATTGAGTGCAATTGCTCTGAAACAAAACTACAAACCCCATGATGCATAGCAGCACACAGCACCCGTCTGAAAGGAATCATCCTTGGACATCTGGTCTTTCCTGCCAGCCGAATGCAGACAAATTCAAAACAGTCTTGATGTCAAATTCCATCATGGAAAAGTTTATATATGGCAACAATTGGCTTAGGGGGGAAAAAGAGATTGCAATATTCATCAATACTCAATATGAAGCTGACAATATAGTGTATAAAGGTGCTGAAATAAGGTAACCTTGGTACAAAACCACTGGAGTCACATTCCAGAGTAGAGAATCACAAACTTAGGTTTGGCTCAAGGCATAAGTTAAGTTTTCAAGTTAAATTAGCTATCTTTTTTTTGTATGGGGTCTTAAATTTAAATCTGTTCTTAAACGGTCTTTTGAAACGCTTTAATTTACTGAACCTTGCAGAAACCCTATCAAAGACAGCACTATACAAATATCTGCTGACTTGTTTACCTACCCTTATGTCTAAAAGTTAAAGCAATCAATCCGTCCATCAGTCTATTCGTCAAAGCTCCTTCCTTCCTACGAGTTCAAAGTTTGCAACAGCTAACTGGTCTACTTCCAGATTTGTCTTTTATCCATCTTCCCATCTACTCTGAGCAGTTTTCCCATTTCTTTTTAAGAAAAAGTAAAATGCTGCCACTCCCATGGTTCGTGCAGTTGGTTTCCTTCACACTTAGCATTTTGGCCTGATAGTTCAGGTGGACGGGGGTGGGATTCAGGTGTGTCGGGGCAGGAATGCCTCTAAAAGTTGCAGGGTGGTAGCCCTCAAGGACTGGACTTTGGCACCCTGTTATAAAGCAACAAAAATAAATATATATATTTTTGTATTTTGTGGAGGACTTGGATTAAAATTGTAGTGATCTTCAAAAAGTCCATTCATCCGTTGTACTTACCAGCTTATCCTTGCAGGGTCGCGGAGGGGTTGGTGCCTATCTCCAGCGGTCATCAGGTGAGAGGTGGGCTTCACCCTGGACAGGTCACCAGTCCATCCCAAAGTAACACAGACACACAGGAGAACCAACAATGCACACACAATTTGGAGCCCAATTAAACTAACAGTCATGGTCTTTTTAATTATCTGTGGGAGGAAACTGGAGTTCCCAGTGAGAAGCCACGTACGCACGGGGAAAACACGGAAACGCCATGCAGAAATACCCCAGGCTGGGAGTCAAATCCAGGACCCTCCTGCTCTTTAAAAACCCTAAGTTTAATCTTCTAAGTCTAGCAGAAACCTTGCTCTGTTGACCCCAACGCTGAAGGTGGCTGAAGCTGACAGTGGTTTGCAGCAAGCTGATTGTCAGTGCAGGGAAAAAAATCAGGAAGTGTAATGCAGTAATGTTCCAACATATTCTGAGCTCCTGCTGTTGACCTTTTGGCCTGTTTACCAGCTGACCTCATTGGAAAAGCAACCAACTCATAACTGCACTGACAAAAAACACAATCTGCTGATTGGAGATTTGAACCCCCACTTAAAGCTGCCCCCATCTTCGTGGGACTGAATTAGGCTACATTATTCATGAGAGGCCTCCTCTCCAGGAGCGCCTCAGCGTGCGGCCATTAAACCCTGGCAGACCTCCTCCTCCACTTTTTGCTGCATCTCATCCTCATTTTGCTTATCAATCAGAGCAGACGACAAGCTATCTCAGCACAATTACGGCCTCATCCTGCCCTCCGCGTCGCCGTTCACCCTTAACCCCAAACTCACATGCACACACCTAATCCAACCCCCATCCTCCTCCTCATCTCCAGCACTTACTCGGTTTCCCTTATCTCAGCTGCTCCAGCCTCCGTCAGGAATAACAAAGGTTTTAAGTGAAGCCTAATGGCCCTGACGTTATTTTTACTGCAGACGGCGGGTCTGTTTATTCAGACTGCTCTGTCAGAGAGCACCTTCATGTCACACTTCCTCCAGTCAGTAAGGAGAGGATGTTAATCTGCTTCGGTGGTGACACAAGCATCTTAAAAAAAACTGAGATAGTCTTGTCTGTTTCATTTCCAGCAGGAGTTCAGCAGAGGGCAGTAAAGCTGTGTTTTATTACCGATATGAATTATTTAACCGTCATGGCTGCAGACTTTTAAGTCTGTTTCTATGAGGCTTCCATGTTGGTTGTTTTTCAGGGAGTTTTTCACATCATGGATGATATTTAAAGAGTTTTGTTGTGCAATCCTGGGAAAATGCATTTACACCCCTTCAACTTTTCCGCATTACAACCATAAACTGCTGTGTAATTTATTGGGATTTAGTGGGGTTATAGGTCAACATAAAAGTAGTGCATAGTTCTGAAGCGTAAGGAAAAAAACCTACATGGTTTATAAGACTGTTCGCAAATAAAAATTTGCATTTAGCCCCCCTTAAGATGATACCCCTAATTAAAATCCAGTGCAGTCTAAACCTCTTTTCAACACCTCTTCATCCACAGAACATCTCAGAGCTCTGTTCAGTCTATTATCTAAACATGGAAAAGGTATGGCACAACTGGAAACCTATCCAGACACGCCTGTCCGTCTGGACGGACAGACCTGGCAAGCAAAGAATTAATCATGGAAGCAAATAAGTGCCATGGTGGCTCTGGAACAGCTGCAGGGATCCAAAACTTAGGTGGGAGAGACTGTCGATGTTATGGAAAATTGGCAAGAAGTAAGTCATTAAAGGGGCAGTATTATGTGTTTTCCAGGCACACAGAATCATTTTATAGCACAATCAAGTAACTATGTTACCTTCAGTTATAAAAGTGCTGTATTTATCAAATATGACTTAAATTTTTTTTTACTTTTTAATTTAATGCCTTGAAATTGGGCTTTGTCTCTTTAAGAAAGTCCTGCTCTTTCTGAAACTCAGCCTTCATGAACTCATCACAACAGCACTCTATTAACCTTTTAACAATGTTTTTCCCAGTGTTTCACCGAGAAGTAGCTCGTATAATGAGCTCAGCAGATGCACAGTTCCACCAGGTGTTTGCTAATTGCTGCTGACTAGTCTGAAGGAGCTGAGTGGGGGAAGGGGGCTCTGTGAGGCAGAAGCTTAGAAACTGCAGCTCCAAGGAGGAGCTGGGTCTCAAAGGCAGCGATAGGTCCATCCAGGTGTTTTGCACAGCTGAATGGTTGCCATGGGAGATTAAAGGATTTCTCAAACATGCATGAAAGAATCAACACTCCAGATATGTTTTTGATGAGGGAATAACATTATAACATGATGAAAAGCTCAAAAAAGGCAATTTTTATCTTTTTTTTACTGCTTGTTTAAAGTTTGCTGTAAGTCATCAAGAGCACACAGCAAAAAGGAAGTGCTCTGCTCAGGTGACGGTGAAACTGAACTTTCTGGCCTGTATGCAATGCATGTGGAGGAACTCTGACAACATACAGCACAGAATCCAAAATGGTGAAACACAGTGGTGGCAGCATCATCCTTTGGGGAAGGTTTTGGATGAAGCCAAATACAGAAAAATCCAGGCAGAAAAAAAAACTATTAGACCCTGAATTACAGCTAGGGTTATAAAGAAAAGGTTCAGACTAAATCATAAACATCGGTTTGAATTTATTAAAAAACACTGAAGTTTGTGCTGGAATATAAAACATTTGATGGTTATAAATACCATAATTATCCTTTTTTTAACACTGAGTCTTACTTGGAAAAGTACAGAATCTAAAATACGAGTTTATTAACATTAAAAAGCATAACTTTTTCTGGGAGGTGTATTATTTGGGTGCTGTAACTTTGTTGTGTTGTAAGGCAACGGTAAACTATTTACTGATGACCTGCAAAGTTTGTCCTAAAAATAAAATTAAAATGAGATTTGTTTCTATGTTTAAGTTTTTCCACAATGTGTAACCAGTCACTTAGTTGCCTTAGTTTATTCTCATTGACTTAAAGTGTAGAAAAGAATCACTCAGAATAGGTAAACACTGTGAATTAAAAGCCCTCAAATTACAAATGAATTAATGAGTAGAGAGTGAAGCCGCCCTTCGGTATGAGGAACGGATTCTGGTTTGTAAAGAGATCGTTGATGGTTCACCAATCAGGATGGTGATCAGGATGCTCTCATCTGATTAGTAATCCACGATTTCCTGTTTCACTGTGGTCTGATTATGATATGACATTGTGTGAGATTATATGACTCAAAATGGGAAAGACAAGAGAGCATGTTGCTCACGTGCGCTCGCTGTGTGTTGAGCTTCATAATTCGGCAAGTGGCAACAGAAAAGTGCCGACTTGCTCGTGTTTAGATTAGCTTTATTGTCATTGCACGGTATTTTTATGAATACTGCAAGTCTGCAAGGGCTTTTACAGACATGCTAGTGTGTGGATGAATTTCCAGTTGGAAAAAAAATACTGTTTTTCAGTCTATTTGTCTTTGGCTTTATACTCGTGTACCGTCTCCCTGATGGCAGTAGGGTGAACATGTGGGCAGGATGATGGCCTTTTTAGGGATGGAGACAGTCAGAGTAATGATTCAAAAGGTTAAAGAAACTGGAACTGTGAGGACGCAAAGTTATCCAAAGTAAAAGATGAATGTATTTTAAAGCTTTTCATGGCTGCCAATAAACGTGGCGGGTGCTTTAACTTTAACACGTATCTCCCACCCGAACCAGCCGTCTCAAACCCCTCTATCCTCCTGAACGTGATGAAGAGCTCGAGGTGTTCCTCTGGCCCCCAAACTCCCGAGATCTGAATCCGCTGGGAGCTGTGACGACATCTGGGACGAGCAAACCCACTGCACTGAAAAGCACTTTCTGTGAAGTCAATAAAAGAAATGAGGTGAGCGGTCATAACGTTGAGGCTGATCTCTGAAGGGACTGAATGGATCAGACAGCAGCTGTGAGGGGCTTCTGTTGCTGCTGAACAAACTCTGCCTCTGCTTTGAGGGCATGAATTCCTCCACACTGCGTCCTGAGTGGATGCAGAGTTTCAGCAGAGCCTCTGGGGCTAAACTGGTCCTTGGTGGGAGATGAATTATGTAAGAGTTCCTCTCTGCATGAAAACCAGCTTGTTTTTTGCTCCAGGTAAGCTCTGGAGCAGCCCCCCCCCCCCAGACGTCCCTCCCATTCAGAGGCTTCGTCTTCATTCATTCCTCTGCGGCTGTGAAAATCTCATTCAGAGCTTTCATTGAAGCAACGGACCATTCAGCATTTCTCTCCTTTGTGTCGTTAAGTAGCTCAGACCAGAATCTGCTGAGGACTGTTGCGTGGATACAAACACCGCGTGGGAGTGTGTGTGTGTCTCTACTTCATTTTATTTCAGGATGAAATCCCTGTTAGATTTCAGCTTCTCATAACACCCCTCCCTTGAAATCCTCCCTTGTGTTTTCTGTTTGCATTAAAGTTGTTTTGCCCCCTCCTCTGCACTCTCCTCCCCCCGCCGGCCCGGCGTTGCGATGGAAACGAGCCTTCTCCGTCAGGTGACCCCATGCTAAACGCTCCCCTGCTCTCTGATTCTCTCTGACATCGCTTGGCTGATTCATTCGGACACGTGATCCCACCTAAGCCTGCTCGAACGCTGGAAAGGGAGCTCATTCCAAAACTCTCCCCTTGGCCTTCCTCTCACCCCACATCACGGTTTTTATCACTGTTCCTTTATTTACCCCCCTTAAAAACGTCAATGCACATGCATAGATCTAATCATTTAGACTTAATTCAAACATAAATCCTCACAGACTCAAAACCACTGATTTAAATTCGTAAAAAGTGATTAGGAGTGATTTTATTCGCTGTATAGGGGATCTCAACTGTGTTTATGAAGCCTGAACGATTTAGCTGAAAAAAGCAAACATGTTTTGAGGAGAAGCTGTTGCTTAAGTGTGGACACCCTTAAACTAAAACGTTTTGATTTAATTTCAGCATCCAGTCTTCATTAGGAGTCTATGAGCATCAAGACCTGCTGTGTGAATGTGGCAAGTTTTATTCTTACATTGAACATGTGATCGGTAGACGCTCTTTTTTTAATCATCATTGCCTATATTTACATGTTTCTGTGTGGTTCCAGTTGCCTGCTACTTTGCTCCGAGTACACCTGAATTTTCCAAATACAATAAAGGATCATTCTATTCTATTCTATTCTATTATTTTCTAAAAACGCAAGAACCCTTTAACTCAGGGGTGTCCAAGTCTAGTCCTTGAGAGCTACCATCCGGCTACTCGATGCGTCCCTTACATGCAGTCAGTGGTGGTTCTTAAACGAATGGCATCATAGATTTGCCCTTCCTACTGCTGCCTACTACCACATATCTGGCCCTTTATGCAAAAAGTCTGTTAGTTTTTACTGAATAACCCATCAGGACATTTAGGAACTAAAGGAATATTGATGAGCTCCGTATCAGACACCACCTTCAGGACCTTTAGCAAGCTGTGGCATACAGGAATACTAAATTATGCCCTGGACATACAAGTAACCATAATAAAACTAACCAATAGGATCTTTTGTTGTTTTTTTTTTTTTTAGCATTTTCTCCCTCAATTGTTTCTGCCAGCCCCAAGGTGATGCCACCCTGGGTGGTGAGCCGTTTTGCCCATATGAAAAACCACAGCTGATAGCAGCGCTAGAATACTAAAACTTCTCAGATTGGCTGATTTTAGACATTTAAGACAGTAAGTTGCTACCAATAATAGTTATTCATGTGTAGATTTGAATTTTGGTCATCTTCATGTGGTGCAGCGGTGAAATGCATTTTAAGTAGAAATAAAATATATTTCAAAACAACTGTTGCTTAAAATGAAAGTATTTATAAAATAATGCAAATTCCAGCAAATCAAATCATTCACTTTACGAAATGTTTCTGGCTTTTTGCTGTAGATCTTTGTCTGATCTCCAGCAGATTTTTGGTCAGTGCAGCACATGACTGCGTCTGACGTTGTGTCTTTCCTGTTGTTTGCTCGTGTTGTTTACTGTGCCATTGACAGTGTTATTTCCTGTGCTATGTTGGGCCGACCCCCGGCTTGGATGGGATGACATCATTACACACATCACCTCCTGAAAGCTCTGCAGGAGGATGCATCTACGCACACACACACACACACACACACACACCAGTGTTCCTGCAGCAGGTCGTCTAAGGATCCAAGTGGTTTACAACTCGGTGCCTCGTCGAAGCCGTCGCTGGTGAATGTTTGTGTGACTCAGACTCGGTGTGATGACATCTTTACACCAGTCTGCAACCCAACACACATACGGGGATACGATGGCTTGTTTTGTTGCCTGAGATTGAATTGCAAAGGTGTTATTAAATTATGCATTTACAACTGTGGCACTACTGTAAATGTACCAAGACATGGCTGTCCATGTAAATTGACATGTTGGGCAAAAGCACATGCTTAGAGGAGCTGCTTGCCTCAAGTCATATTGGAGGTACAGCAAAAATGTTGAAGGTTTTCTGGTCAGAGGAGTTTAAAAATAAACCGTCTGGTCTTCATGCACAATGCTTCTATATGTGTGATGGAGAACTATCACTCTGGATGTTAGTGGCAGTATAATGCTGTGGGGATGCTTTTCTGCAACCTCGACAGGGAAGCTGCTTAAAGTTGATGGGAAAATAAATGAAGTTCATTACAAGACAATCCCAGATGAAAGCTTGTTAGAGGCTGCAAGACGTTTGAGATTAGGGTGGAGGATCACTTTCCAGGAGAACCACAATCCTGTACATTGAGCCAGAGCTGCAATGAAATGGTTAGAGTAACCCAGTCAAAGTCCAGAACTAATCTTACTGAGAATCATGTCCTGATAACTGTGCAACTTTTTGTTGTTCTGTTGCATAAAATATTGTGAAATATTTGCCTCTAAGGTGACGAACTGTAACAAAGTGACTGAATTTCTCAAAAGGTAAAAACTCCCGGAAGATGCTGAAGCGAACCTCAGAAGCACGATGAGAGAGACGAGCAAAAAACAAATCAACAGCAGACTGGAAGCAGGACAGAGGTATCCAGGCTGTTTTCCTGCATGCAGACAAGCTTCTGATTCTGGTCTGGAGCGGGTGAAGGAGCAGTTTCTGCTTATTAAAACCTGCTAACACACTGATCATCAAACAGCCCCAAGAGGCCCATTTCTATCTCAACCATTTTAGATGCTTTTGCAGGAAATCAACTCAGACGCTTCATTTCTCGCTCCTGCTCGTGTGCCACCAGTCTGCAGCCTCTGTACAGAATCTGAGCTGCACTCAGGAGGTCACGTTGTTTCAGCAAAGGGATAGATTAAGCATAAAAACATGACGTTTTGTTTCAGCAGAGGAGAAATTAAGAGGGAAAGTTATGATGTCAGTCTGAACAGAGTGGGTGAGACGTGGCAGCGACAGGGGGGGGGGTCTGAGGATGGGCAGGAGGTTGATGTGCCCGCTGCCCCCTCAGCGATCCCGTCGATTCGTCCTTCCGGCAGGAAGTGTTTGAGGATCAATAAGAGGCGAGGTTCCACGGAGGGAGACGAGGACCGCGCCGTCTCACCGTCCAGAGCTTGTTTTGCTTCTTTGAAGTGTCCCCCTCGCTCTGCTCTGGGTTTAAATCAGGAACAACAATCTTAGAGGTTTAACTCGTCAGCAACATCAGGGTGATCATTCCTTCAAGAAAACGGATTACCTTCCTGACACATCCCATCGAGTTTCATCAATAAATCAAAGTGTAAGCAAAAAATTTAACACTTTTCAAACTTTAATCCTGCTTGTGATATTCTTAACTTAAAAATTAATCTTTTCACTCGACTGAAGGAGGATTTAGCTTCTTCTCTTGGAACGCCAGGGGCTCTCTTTCCTCCAGCATCAAAGACTGAGACTTGCATTTTTAACAGGAGATAAATGTGTCACAGTTGGTGTTTCACGCGCCAGAGTTCTGATCAAAAACTAAAACATGTAGATTTGAAGGTTAGATTTTATTTTCACTCGAATGTTGGATAAAATCAGCGAATCAAATAAGATTTTATCCATTCAGGCCTGAAAACCAAAGGCGTCAAACCTTGATGAGGTTTAAGAACATCCTTTTTTGTTCAAACAACACGCTTAAAACATATTATGTTATGCATATTATGTGTTTAAATAAAACACAAACCCCTGATTTTCACCCCATTAATCAGAAAAGACTTAGTTCACTGTTTATTGTAATATTCCAGCTCTCTCCTCTGCCATAAACTGATGTACCTCTGAGCAGGGCATTAATCCCAGGTTGCCTACCGATCTGTGTATGAGTCTGAGTGTGTGTTTATGTGTGTTGAATGGGAGCATTATTCTGCTGAAACACCCAGTAGAGACCCATTTCCAGTTAAAGCTGCAGTATGTAACTTTTATGAGAAATGTTTTTTTACATATTTGAAATACCATCACATACCATTTTACTGTCACAACATAATGATAATTTTAACAAATTTTAACAAAAGAGTTAAAAATACAACACATTCTAACAATGTTCTCAAGCCTTGGGAATAGAAACTGGCCCACAGCATCACATCTCCTCCACCGTAAAGAACCACAGACAGGAGGTGCTTGTCGACACATTCATCATTTGCTTTAGATCAGACCCTTCTGTAGTGTTTGTCGCCCAAAAAACTCAGTCTTAATGTCATCTGACCAAAGCACACAGTTCCAGTCAAAGTCCCAGTTAACGTTTGTGATGGCTGGACAGGAAAGGCTTTCGCAATTATTGCTCTGTAACAGTCTGTTGCAGACAGCATCTAAAGGTTGTTATGGAGACTTGGTGACCCTGAAACTCTTAGTTTTCTGACATTTAGCTTTTTATCTTGTTTATCATCCTGCTCACTGTCTGAGTTGGTAAGAAAAATAAGGATACTAATCCAGACGTCCTCTAAAAATTCAGACTTAGAAATACTAAGTAGATTTTTTTACAGTTACATTTATTTTAGGAATCACAAGGAGCTCCAGTAAACTTGATTAGATAGAAACAATTATTTCTTAATGTGTGGAATAGGACACCAGTGTCTTTGTGTCTCAAAATAGATGAAATATTCTTTGGGGACTGTTTTAGGTTTGCTACCTATAGGCAACATTGCAGCATAATAGTGCATATGTAACCCTCTTTGTTCGTTTCTGATCCAGTCGGTTGACTTCACGACAGACACACTCTGGCTCTCTGTATTTATTCTTACAAGAGACAATAAAACAAGTTGGTGGTTAGCAGCTCCAGCAACTTCTGTCCCTATACATTAAATAAAATACAATAAATAACCCTAAACAAACTTCAGTGTAATGGCTTCAAATGAACAGTTGACAAAACAGTTAACAGTTGCAACATCAAACATAGCTGAAATGCACAACATTAGTTACATTAATGAATTATAACAGGTTAAAACATATACAAAACATGGCAAAATTAAACATGAAACAATGTATGTAATTAAATTTGTCTAAAATACATGTTAAAAGATAATGTTTGTGAAGAAAACACAGCTGATCCTAATGCATACCACAGTAACAGAGCTGACGGCTACTGGTTGCTATGGTAACCACCAACCGGCAAGAGGAACATGAAAATACTTATATAGCAATAAAGTCAGCAGAAAAAATAACTTTTTGACTAAATACAATGGATTTGAAGAATAAATAAACCAATTTTGGCAAACTTCACACCTCTAATGATGTTAAAATAAAACCCTGTTACGCATAAGTGAAAAAAAATATATAAGTTTTTGTTAACTTAAAATCCTACTCTCCTCAAAGAGCGTTTAGAACATGTGGAAACTAGATGGGACAGGCCCTGAACTTTATTTCACTCCAGCCGAAGTAAAATGACTATTATTACATATTTAAACTCATACTACCAAAATGTCATGTTGCCATGGTGATACAACAAGCGATTCACAGTTGCCTCAAGAAAACATATGCACTTTTCTATACTGGTACATTGTTGCCTAAGGGAAACAGTGACATTTTATGCAACTTCTTGCCGTTTCTGGTATTTAAATAGTAAATAATTGCAATAAGCTATGAAAGACTATGGTTAACTTACCTATTAGTGTGAATTTGTATGTTTCTAGATGGGAAAGAAGCAGGGAACGAGCCAAACTACTTTTGTGGAGGAACATGGCATAACTGTTTCTGCTAAATACAGCTTCCTAAAAGTTACATGACAAATGAAAGCAAATTTAACTGGTTCTCTTGCCTCTTTTAAAAGTATTGCATCATTTAAAGGGATGTATTGTGGAGATATGACAGACCAAAGATGCTTTGCTAAATATATTTATCCAAATTAAAACTTGTTTTTTTTTTTCCTGTTTTTTTTTTTTTCAGTGTAAAATTAACTTAATGCAATAAAAGATACATTTATTTTAAGGCTTGTTAACATACCCTTGCAATGGGTGCCATGTAGAATCTGCAAAAAGTTAGAAATGTTTTGTAAGTCCTGCAAGTATTCATTTGAGCAGCCTGAAAACAGACTAGATGGTATCCAGATGTGTTCCTACTGTAAGGATGCTGCTTTGACCTGAAAGTACACCACAACATTAAGCTTAATAAGATGTTTTTAAAAACATCAGAAAGTTTGACACTGAGTTGTATTATCATCCATAATTGTATAATTATGGGTGATTTTATTTTTCAGCAGAAAATGTTTGCTCTGAAGATGATCTCCTCACTCCATTGTTTTGTTTCTGCTTTGTTAACAAAGATCTCAGTGCAGATTGAGTGCATAAATCCAAGACCGTATGCTTGTATTTAATTATCTGTTTGCTGCCAATAAATGATTTGCTCATTGCACGCTTAAAGCTGCTGAGTAAAGAGTTTGGAAAACAAGATTAATTTGAGGCTTGATTAGGGCGAAAGGCTAAATGGTGAAGCAGCTGATCATCCCCGCTCCACCAGGTGATTATTTTAGCCCTTAGTCCAACAGATCCAATCCTCTCAGATGGGATTATGATGAAGCTAAGCTCGCTGTGCCACTTACTGAGAGGAAAGCAGCACCGAGACACATGAGAAGTCACGATCAACCTGCGTATTAAAGGAAAACTAACGACATCAAGCTTTTTGGAAGCTCAAGACGCTCAACAATCAGAGGAAGACACAAAACTGAAAAACCAACCCTGAATTTAAAACAGCTAAAATCTGGATTATAAATATTGCTGTTGTAATTTCAGTTTTATGTCCCTCTGAGATTTGAAAGCATCTGAAAATGCTTCTGCCTGGCAGAAACTAGTCTGCATTTCTGGAAGGGTTACAGTCACAGGAAAAAATAGGAAGCCCAGTTAGACAGTCAGTTCTTTAATCTTCAATTTTCAATATATAATCTAAGTTTTCTTTAATCCCCAGGAAAAAAGTTATTTAACTGTGCAAACATTGCCTTGTTTTACTCATTAAACAAAAGATATCAACAAATATTCCAAATAAGGAGAAAGTTAGGACACCTTAACCCCTAATAGCCAGCTTCTTGTGGTCATGTACTTGCCTCTACCTTCAGTGTGAGGAAATATTCCTTCACTCCTCAGTTTAACCTAATTTTAGGGGTTTATTGTACAGCCTGTTTGAAGTTAGCCCTCAGGAGCTCATAAGATCAAGATTCCAGCTTTCATCTGGCCCAAAACTTTCCCTTTCTTAGTCTTCAGGCAGTTCTTGGTGGATTTATCCTAATGCATACCACTGGTATGTTTTGGGTCATTGTCTTATTGCAGGGTCCAGCTTTATTTTTTCACAGACCTGATTTTTGTCCATGTTCTCTCTGGCTTACTTTCGTGTTTTTCTAAAAGAGCACTGGTTTCCCCCTTGCAACTCCTCCCATTAAAGTAAAGTCTGCAGTCTTTTGTTTATTTTACAGAGTCCCGTGATGATACCTAAGGGGTTTTGGAGACTTCTTTTAGCATCTTCTATCCTGCTTTCACGGTGAACTTGCTTGGACGGCGAGATCTGAACATGTTGGGAATTCTTTTGAATGTCCTCCATTTGTAGACTATATTACAAATATCTAATTTCAGCATCTCTTCGGAGCTATTAAAATCCATTACCAGACACTCAAGTACCAGCACTGTTCTCTCGGAGATCTCTGGATCTCACCAAGCTGTTGACCCTCACTCCAGCAGTCTGCAGCACACCAAACTAAATGTTTGAACTTTAATTAGAGCCGACCTCTTTTAAAACGCTGAGTAATGCTGTTCTAATCGTGTCCATTTGATGTAACACATTTGTTTTAATCTGAGCCATTTTAAGTGGGGAAAAAATGTGAAAAGTTGCTGTTTCCTAATTTATTCCTCTCCAGAAAGTGCATTTTTTTAAATTAAAGTCCTCTCTTCAGTTCTTGATGTTTATTTTTATTACTGTAATTTTTCAGTATTGTTAAATTTATGCTCAATATGTTATTATCTCAGCTTGTAAAGCTGTGTATTAGGTTGTACATATAGCCATACAGGCAGTCTTAGGGTGCCTTAATTTGTTCACATGGCAACAATTTATTATTTTTAGGGTGCTCTGCCAGAAACACCAAAGGAATTAGGCTCTGGGTACATTAACATTTGTGTTACTGAAATTGTTCATCAGTGCTCACTTTCCCACTTGAGCAACTAAAAATAAATAAATAAAATAAAAGTTCATTAATTGCTCTTCTTGGCTGACATAACTAAGATTTGTGCAAATTTGTCTTGTTTTGGCTCATGACCCAGTCTCATTGGAAAGGGATCCAGTAATCGTGCCGAAGAGGTTTGCTTTGGTAGAAAATGTGAGAGGCTAAGCAGTCAAGACATAAAAAACACGACTCTTTTTTTTTTTTTTTCTGCTTGAGGTCAGTACCCTTTATCGAAGTCATTTTAGTGAAAATGAAACTAAAGATAAGTATTGCAGGCACACAGTAGATGATTCTGCTAATTTCCTCTGAAAATGTCAGAATCCAGATAATAATAATAAAAAAAACGTTCTGGTTATTTCATGAACTGTTTAATTCCAGGAGTTTTACTTCTTCTATCTTCACAGTTTCTCTTACAAGATGAACAAAATGTCAACGGCACAGCTCTTTGCGGCACAAGTTTCTTGCTTCTCTATTCTTAAGAAAAAGTCGTTGATCTCACAAGAATTAGGGGGAAATTACGTATTTTTTACTTCATATAATAACATCTTGAGTAAAAGCTAAAGGTCCGGCCTGAATCTCAATAGATTAACGTTTAGACATCAATATTTGGGTTTGTCATGACAACCTTCTTCAGGCTGGGGTTTCAGGGTTTTATTATCAGCCGTTCTGTTAAGAGGCTGTGAGGAGTCAGAAGAGAAGATGATGAGAGGAAGATGTTAACTGATTATGACCTTTTGATATTAAGTTACGTCCCTAACAGGCCTCCACAAAAACCCTGAAATATACCTTTATTGTAAACTAATACACCAGAGAGAATTTTTTTTTTTGTCCAACATGGTCAAGAATAACAATTCATTTACGACAGGATAATCTTCGCCTTACGGTCACTTTATTAGGTACGTCTGTTCCGCTGCCAAATGGACGTGATCAAGACGACTCCCTGGAGTTCAAACTGAGCACCAGGAAGGGGATTTAAGTGACTCTGAATGTGATTTGGCTGTTGGTACCAGATGACTGGTCTGAATATTTCAGAATCTGTCGATCTGCTGCGATTTTCATGAACTAACATTGTACTGGTTTACAGGGGAATGGCCGAAAAGGCAGGAGAATATGGATTGAACACCAGTTCAGTGGGTCGTATGAGAATGGGTAGACTGGTCTGAGATGACAAAGACGCTCACATAATTTAGTAATTACAGCCAAGGAATGGAGAACGCCATCTCTGAATGCGCAGCCTCGCGGCAGAAGTCCCACTGTTCAGCTACGAACAGGAACCTGAGGGTAAAATTCACAAAGATTCACCAAAACCGTACAGTGACAAACTGGAAAAATACTGCTGAGTCTGATGAGTCTCAATTTTAGCTGCGATATTCATATGGGAGGGTCAGAATTTGGTGAAAACAACATGGAGGCATGGGCCCATCCTCACCGTATCACCAGTTCAGGCTGGTGGTGGTGGCTTGTTCATGATGTGGAGGATTTTGTTTTTGCACCAGGAACCTTAGTTCCAACTGAACTGCTGCTGCCAAACCCATCTCTTAATGTCCCCAGTGGACCCATCCTCTGTTACTTTGAAGAATGCACCATGCCACAAAGCTCAGCTCACATAAATTGACCTGGGAGTGATTACTTATAAAAGCCTGTGTTGGTATGTTTCTTATATTAACACAAGAAGAAGAATCCAGCCCTTAACTGGTGTGGCATTAAAGCAATCAGGTCAGATTAAACATAATGGTGCTAAACATGAAGCTGCTGTTATGTTAGATCACTAAATATGGAATGGAAAATGTTCTTTATTTCAAAACCTCAACCATCTGCTCATTTATGTAATGTTAGAAGATAGTCAGCAAAAAGCTGATTTCACAGAAAAAATCTTGTCATTTGACAAATTATCCCATTTTCAGGGGTTTCACTTCCTTCTTTTGCTGATGTTTTAAAAGACCCTGTTTCACCATTTTAAGGTCCGTTTCATGCTGTATGACAGTATTTGTATTAGATTTTTATCTGAGATGTGCTGCTGAAATATGTTTTTCTTTATCTGTCACTTATGTGTAGATTTTTGTTTTACTCGTTTTTATTTCCTTTTCCTAATCATCTAGATTGTCTCAGAGTGGAAGATCCCCTCCTTCCTCAAAGCAGCACGCCATCAGAAATGGGACAGCCTGTGAATTTTGGTTATGATATCATCTGGACTTTGTGTTTTGATTCCACCTCTTATGTTTCTTTCCTGTTTTATATTTCCTGAGTTTGTTTTCTGGTTGTTTGTCTGGCCCGCTGCGCCCCAAAGTCACGCTTGGTCCTCATTTATTATTCATTGATAAAATGTTAATTTCGCTTGTCTTGTCCGATCACCGTTTAGTTAGTTGAAAAAATAAAATTATCTTGATTTCTGCCTCTTCAGATGATAAAAATTAAAGGAACTAGTGAATTTATACAGGGGTGACCCTTCCAGCTAGAGCTGCTGTGAAATGCCTCAAATCGATGCATATTCATGTGTTCGAATGGCCTAATCAAAGTCCTCAAATTATGACTCTGTGGAAAGACCTGAAAACTGATTTTCACAGATGCTCTCCATCCAAAGGACACACGCTTTATTTTTATAGAAACGCAAAAATGTACCCAGCAGACTTGTAGCTGTAATTACAGCCAAAGATGGTTCTATAACGGAGCAACTCCAGGGACTCTGATGGACACAAAACACATTCAGGTCTGCGGATGAACTGTTGGACAAAATATTAGACATTTCAGTGGGTGTGGAAGCTTTCTCTTTGTCGAACCGCACCTAAGCCTTAGGGATTGTTGCGCCACCTGCCTTTATTCTGAAAGTCTCCTCCGGAAGTGGTGTGTGTGTTGTTTTAGCTCCTGCTGGTTTTATTGGTCTGTGGAGCAACAGAGCCCGGTGTTCAGCAGCAGCTGCAGCTCAGTGCGCTGCGCAGAGATGGAGGGAGCGCTGACCGCCGCTCTGCTCCTATAAACAGGACGGGAGAGCAGCAGATGAGACCGGCGGGGGACAGACTGACCATGTCTGATCCCGCAGAGTGAACCTCCTCCCTGGAAAACACCTCGGAGATCCAATGAAACCAGCCCTGTGTTGAGGTGAGTTCTGCTGCTGCGATTCGACCTCGTATTATACAGCGGATCATCCCGACGCGGTTTTTTTTTTTTTTTTTTTTAATCTGCTGAGGGGAAAAAATGCGCCTTGCTTTCTGATGGACAACAAAAATAACGATGATAATAAAATTCAGGACCCGCAGATAATCTGTGTGTTGGTTGCGGTGTTGGACCCGCTTCATCCCCACTTTGAAACCTGCGGGAAGATTCGGGTTCGGATGGCAGAGAGCAAGTGCAGTTGGCTGGATCAGAGGGTAAGGACAGGAAAAGAGTGCGCATCGGGCGCTGCATGGCGTGAAACAGGGAGGGAGGGGGGTCATGGTGTAAAAAAAGAGGGGCTTCTCCGATAATCCACTTAGGAGGCTTAATTGAAGGATCACAGTGTGGTCCGGTCCAGCGAGGGCCTGATTGGACGCTATGTGCAGCAGAGGCCCGCTCCAGATGATCCAGAATCATTGTTCAGCCTCCCATTCATCCGGACCGGGAGCTGTCAGCCATTCAGCAGGAGGCTGCTGCCGACTCCCATTCATGAAGCCCAGTGCGCAGGCTGCTCAACGATCCACTGTCGGCTTTAAATAGGCCTGCAGCGGCCTTGTTTCAGGCCTGCTATTGACTTTCTCTCATGTGTCAGCAGACAGACAGTTAATATGAAGCCTAATAAGTCTGATTCTCTCTTTGACTGAGGCCTGCTCACTGGAAGGCGTTTAAAGCCTGATCAGCCATGCATGTCTGGCTCCATGATCCCAGCAAAGGCTTGTTGCTCTGCAAATTAGGCTGGGTGGGATTTAACATCTGTGTTATTGAAGGTAAAACATCTCAACCTTTACCTGAGGGTGTGTGCAAGAACACTGTTTTATGATCATGGGGAAGGAACCACAGCAAGTGTGTCGCTTATCTGAGATCTTCTGAATCACCCAGGCTGACACTCTAAATTTTAAGTGTGTAATAAATTAGTGAGTTTGGTTATTCTGAACTCAAACACCAGTTTTATGAAGGGCTTTATGTCCCGATGAAACCTGCTGATCTTTGTCCAGGGTCCACAGTGAGTGGCGTTCGCCTAAAGCTGCAGCTTCACAGCGTTTGAGCCCATATT